>OY728123.1:16642500-21642500 GCA_963277665.1 Viscum album
ATTCACCCTAAGGAATATAACAACCTCAAATTGGTTATTTATATGAAAACCCTCATTGATATAAATCCATATATGCAAGATAAGGAGCCAATATTTATATCTTGAGGTTCAAATCAAAACCTTTAATCATGAGGATGAATATATCCAATATGAAATGATAACCACATACCATTGGGTTGAATTGATTTCACTAGTATACACCTTATAATTGATTTACCAATGGATTATCTGGTCTCATTACACCATAAAATTACTAATTAACATGCACATATATTTACTTAATATTCCCAGAGATAAAATATTTTCAAATACCATTTTTAAAAAGGGAATACATTAAGTAGAGGTTACCAATATAATTCTTGTTACAATAGATGGCTCGACAACCAGGTCTTCAAGTTTCAGCTGTATTTTATATATATCTATTTAGATTCATATCACAGTGATTATTATTTCCTCCTCAGAGTGGGTCCACACAGTTGGTGATGCATATCCCGATCATTGTCCTATAACCACATCCACAAGAATAGATTATATGACTAGCAGTAGTCCATTATCTGACGTGGCATTGAGTTATATATCCTACTCCAGAAGGCTGAGATATTTTTTATACTCATCCACTAGGAATTTTATGAAGGATCCAAAAAACCACTAACAATTCCTCATTATACCAAAGTATTTGACTCAGAATAGGGTCTCAGTCACCCTAAGGAAATATAGGAACTTTATGTCCACACTAATGGAAAATCAAGTAAATAAAAGTGTAGATACTGTTGGTTCCACTATTCTATCTAGATCCCATTAAAAAAAATTTCTCTCCCATGGATGAAATATTTCACTAGATTTGATCTGAACCATTGTTCCGTGTTTAATCATTTTCCCCCAAATTTAAATCCATGATAAGTTCTTGATTAAAAATAAATGAGACCACAATCAAGCCAAAATCATTTATCAATGACCAGATAGAATATAGGATCCCAGGAATAAATATTATCTCCCTTGAAATCATAGAAATATTTATGTAATTATAAAAATGATAATTCTCAGTAAATATAATAGGATAAGAAATAACTGATATAAATACCTTCTCTAGATGTAGGAATTCCTTTGATTTTTCTACCCTTAATGTCTCCAGAATTGAATATTACTATAAGGAGTCCCATAAATCACTCCAAATGATATCATGATGATTTAATTGTGGAGTAATATTGTCCCACCATCTCATGAAAGAACCAAAAATCATATAAGAGTTTATATTGAACATACACGGAGGAGGTTAATCCATTTAAAAAAAATATTGACAACATAGCCTCTATCATTGCCTCAGCAGCTTTTGGGCCTCTCTCCAAAGAACATCTATTGATTATTGTATTTGAATTTTACATTAATTACTTATATTATAGGGAAAGATATTAAAAATAGCATCTTATATTTCATAATCATTAGTAATCCCTTTCAAAATTATGCATTGACACCGAGGTTATGCATAAATATAAGTTCCAATGGTAAAACTCCATACGTTTTAGGTCCCATGACATTAGTCAATTGGTTATCACCACCTTAGTGGCACATGAATCATGTATTTCAATGTGGAATAACTCTAAAAATTAATAGACCATGCCTTATAATAATCATGATAATGATAAGTATCATAGATATAACAGTAGTAATTTGACATGCCTTCGGATGTAGAATTCACTCCCTTAGATCTAGTCATATAGAGAAGTCTGGGGGTACTATAAAATATTTATGTATGAATGTATATATTTCCTTCTTCCCACTAATTGCATCAGGTTTGGTTCAAGTTACCTATATAAAATTAGGGTCCCAATATAGAATGTGTCAATTTCAAGGTAAAGAGGAAAACACCCTTTTGGAATCAATTGGGATTACAATTTAATGAAAATAATTTCCATTTAAATTTCTAACTCACCAATTCGTATGCATATCAATATGTATATATCATTGTACAGTTACATGTATCTTTCATTTCCATGGTTAAAGCCCTATTATTTATAAGACAATATGGAGACTACATGTTACTCCAGCCATGCCTTTACTATGAGTCAATTAGATGGATCATAATTACTAATTTATTGAATCACACACTCTATATAGATTGTAATTGGAATATTTTTAATTGAATCCAACTAATGCTTCATCTCGTGAAACCAATGGTACATGGATCAAACTAAATAATATTGACTAGTTATAGTGCCACCGTGAAGCTATATAAGAAAACACCATTTAGGTTGATGTAGAAACATTTATCTATAAAATTATGTCATAATTATAAATAGTTTTAGTTAAATTGTAGATTGATAATTTTATGAACTTCACAATCTATAGATAATGTGTGGAGTAATGTTCATTTGTCCTAGAATATTAATTCTATGTTAATCCTGATTTTCAATAATAAATCATTGGACACTATCTATTTTTCATTCCAAATGAATGGTAATTATATGATTAACAATTATAATCATCATAAAAATAATGTGTGCTTCCTAATAGTGAAATCAATTCAACCATAATAGGAATAGTTTGAAACATCAATTCTTAACCAATAAAATTTGGATTTCACCCCACATTAGGGTTAGATAATCCAATGAATTGTTTTATTACAATATTATAACATGTCATAATCTCATATGGATCCACATCCAATTTTTAATACAATAAATAAACCTCTAATACCGCTAACTAATGTTCTAAACTAGGATCCCTTAAACATTTTCCTGAATGATTTGTTCACATTACCTAAAGCAAAACTCCCTATACCCTAGAGACTGATGACTATTATCGATGTCCAAGGGTGTATCTCGGGTAAAACTATACAATTTGATCAAATTATAGAACATAGGAATAATAATAAATTATAAAAATCTTAATTATAAAAAAATAATTAATGAATTGGATCAACTAAGAATCCATACCAGAAAAATACACTAAATAGAAATAATAATCACTGTATACAAAATGTTGTCATTTTCATAATGTGAAATAGAAAGAAAATTAAATATGTCATCAGGTACATGGACAAAAATATAATAAAAAAACAAACAAAGGTCCAAAAAATATCTGCAGTAGAATCATGATAATATGATCATTCCACATATACAAAATCATACATAAAATAAAAATCAATAATCCATGATCTACACATTTCCATAAACCATCTGTATACATGAAGTGTGTATTTGTAAAAATTGAAACAAAAATAAGGTTTGAAATATAAATAAAAGGCCACCACAAATGGTTTCTAAAACATGTATAGTCCAAGAATATAAATGTAAAAATGTGTCTGTATAAGCATATGAAACAATGTATAATTTGGGAAGTAATAACTATGTTAGTCTGGAAAACTCATGGGAATATCATCTGAACATACATGATTCATACTAATCCTAATGTGTTTTTGGAATTGGGCTAGTACAAGGTTAGGTTCATTGATTGCATCGATGATTTCCTAGTAGATGTAATATTTTGAAGGCCCATAAAGAGTAACCAAGTAATTTTTAGAGTGACAATCAGAGGATATCACGTAGTGTGAAACCAATGTATCGTGGACCCCAAGGGGTCAATCCACCTTACCTAAAATAACCATGTAGCTTATAGAAAATCGTTATAAGAGTAATAAAATGGGTAAAACTAAGGAATTATATTGAAAAATGTATCAGCAAATGTCCATAGAGAATATCCCCAATAAATATTAGTCAAAGAAGAACTGGGGTCAATGAGAAGAATCCACATTCCCCCTATCTGAGGACATGAATCTGAATCCAAGGACTATATCCAATGAATTATAATTTCTAGATATTAAATGCTTTAATCATTGGTACCATGTTGATTAATCCTGTACAAATAATTCATTTACCAAAATCAAAATGTAGGTATCTTCTTCGGCAACTCGACTAATGAATTTTTGGGGCATCCTCTTAGTTTTAAATGCATTCCATTGAGAATCCAAGGACATCCCATGTTCTAAAAGTCCTTTAATTTTAAAAAATATCCATAATAATAATAGGCACATTATAGTTAAAAATAATCAAATTCCATGTGATATCCATTCCATTTTAACTTTTCAAATTTTTATATGTCATTTCACTATCATTAAAAATGATATGGTTTAAGGTGGTGTCTACCATTTAACATTTTATTGATAAATTAAAAAAATTCAGATTAAACAATCATGACCCATAAATAATCAATCATTTAGTCTATTTAAAATAATAATGATAGTTGATAAATACAAACCAAACATACCAATGAGAATGTTCGTTAATAGTAAGCATGGTGTATCAAAGGAATATATATATATATATATATATATATATATATATATATATACGGAACACCCAAAAATAGGTTTGTGTTATGAACTTTGATGTCCAGTGATATAATGGAAATCCATTAGGATATTAGGTGTTAGATGGGGAAACTAAAAATTTGTAATAAATTTTATGTGAAAAAACATGGGTGAATCCAACACAAGAAAAAATGATGAAAATAAATACTAAGAGACCTTATTAAATGTTATATAAAACCTATATTATGTAATTAGAAGATAATTTTTCAAAAATCAACATTTTATTTGGGAAAAAACAGAATAAATTAGTTAAATATGTGAAGAAACTAAAAAATTGGAATATTATCCTACATGAATTTCTCAAAAGAAATATTTATAGATAATCTAATATAGGATGGTAACTCAACGAATCACATGCTGATACACTTCCATCATGATGGATGATGAGAGAAATAGAGCTCATATGGTTGAGATAGATCAATTCCTAGGTTGAAATAATGTGATATCATTCATGAGAAAGTGATTCTATTATAGAATAAATAAATAGAAATGGGGTTTATGTTTTATATAGGTAATGGTAAGAATGAAACATTCACCCAACATTAAAGGGGCACATAGATTCACTGTTTTTTTTCCTAACCATGCACCAATAATGATCTATAATGGTCTAAGGGATACACACCCCCCACCGTTTGAAAAAAATTTGTCTTAACCATGTGTTTTAAATATGGTAAAGTAATAATGTTTTTAAAAAGGAAATGTATCCCACCTTGAATTATTTTTCAAACTATTTTCCCTTGAATATGGTGCGCTCAATTGATCAATGTGGTTATTACTAACTTTGGAGTAACCAATCGCCTCATACTAATTCTTAAAAAACCATAGATCCAAGCTCCGAATAGGCCATAAAACTCATGACCATTTTTATATTAATTTAAAATCATTTATATTATTAGATTGGATGATTAAAACAAACAAAAAATTATCCATATCTCATAAAAATATATGAAATCAGATTTACTAGAACATGTATATGTGATTGATTAAAAATTTAATGGGAGGCTTATTTTATATAGAGGATTATAAAGGATTCATGAATAGGAAATAAATCTATTAGTGTGTACTAGAGAAAGTAAAAATATCCCAAAATGGTGTTATGCGACAAACCTACCATATTCATTAACAACATGAGTCCCTATGTGGAATTTAAAGAATGTTTTTTTACAAATTTTTATCCCTTGATTAAAAAGATCAATATTAAATAGTGACGATTAAATATATTTAAGGGGGTAGAATATAACACCCAAAAAGTTTAAATTCGGGAAATCATATTTCATAGAAAATATGATGCCAACAAACATATAAGAGAAAGTAAAACATAAATAATATAAAATACTTTTTTTATTAAATCAATTTAATTTATTTGTAGATTTTGATGCACGCAATTATTAGTTTAAATAGAATATTAAAATATTTTATTATATAATTAATAAAAATGATTGTTATAACATAAACATTATGTTAGTGGTTAGGATTAAGAATAACAAAATTATGAAAATTATTTCTTTTTTATATGTATAAAATAATTTCAATGGTTCTATATTTATTTCAAGAAAAATAATTTTTTTTATGAAAACCCCCATTTTTCAAAAAGGTTGTCTATTCAGGATATACCCATTTTATTTAGAATAACATTTTAAAAATTATAGATATTTTTTAAATGATTTTTCTCACTAAGATGTATATGAAAATGTACATATGGTGAATTTTTGTACTTTTTAAAAAATATTGATCCTCTAGGAAATAGTGAAAAATAACAATTTTTTAAAATAATCATTTCATTATAATAAATTAAGAATTATAAATTTACCATTATGATTTGAATAATATTTCAATTAACATAAATATCATATACCAATATTTAATATAATTAAATTTTTTTTTCCATTATACTATATTTTATAATAAGTTAATTTTTTGTTTTAAAAAACAGATGTCTTTCAAGAATGTGTTAATGTGAAAAATGTTTCCATGATTAATTAATTAAAAACATTAATAAGTAATTATTTTAAATGAATTTATTTTCTATAAATAAAAATATTCTATTTTTAATTCACATAATGAAGACATATATCCATAATGTTAATATATGATCATCTTTTCCATAGAAAATACAATTTTTGAAAGCCACTTTTCGTCACATCTGCCAGATTATTTTAAATCAAATACCTTCACATTTGGTGAGAATTTTTTTGAAAAAGAGACTTAATATTTCTCGAAAATTATAATTAATATTAAATAATAATATTAATATAATTTTTACCACAATTAATAGAAAATTAATTGAAATCTAATTAGTGTGTTAAAGGTAAAAATATATATAAAATTGTGTAAAACTAAAAAAAACTATTAAAATGACCTACCAACTCATTTGATACCATTTAATGGACATATAATGACCCTGAAACCACTAAAAATCAATTAGGACCCATTTATGAGGCCTTTTTCATGAGAAATACATGGTAGTAAATTTTCTTTTCAAAAATTCAATGTGTGTCCTCTCACATTCATGTTAAAGGCCTCTTAATGTCCTCTCTTATTTACACTACCAAATTCCTTCAGTTTAGCCTTAATAAGCCCCAATATCATCCATAATTCAATCCACACTTCCTATAGGAAATTATTATATCATAAAATTGATCTATTAAGGCATTTGGTTAATACTAACGAGGTTCCACAAAGAATATGTAATCATTTTAACAATGTGTTTTCATTTTACTTCCTATCAAAAACGTTATGATATTTTCCAGCTATAATAATATAATAAAAAATTTATACCATATACTATGATTTTATTATGTAAATTTAATAACCTATATCAATCTCTAGTTTCATTAAATGAGATGTTTAATCATTAATCATATGTAGAGATGACTACAACCACACGAACAAATGCAATTTTTTTCTATCAACAATTTAAAATGATTTACATAAAAACATATTTAATATATTCATTTGATATGTATGAAATTATTATAATTCTAACATTATGATATCACATATTTCTTCTTACATTCCATTCTTTTGGGGGGGGGGACAATAAAATCACTTCTGTGTATACTAGACTATCATCTCATGAAGCGACTTGATTCATTTTACAATTAAAAACTACATGGATAGAAGTACGGGTAATTTTAATGAAAATATGGTATATTAATGAACTAAAAATACTTTTGATATTTAATATGACATCTCACTTGTTACCTTCCAATCTATCGGAAAATAATATTGTTTCTCATGTGAATGTGTGGACTACCCACTTCCCATAGTGATCGGAAATGTTTTTAATGGATTTTAATAATGATGAATTTTATTAAAATAAATGATATATATATAATAATAATTATTGATATATGTTTAATTATTTTTTATCATTTCTTTATATCGATTTATAAAAATTGAAACACTATCCATACTTACGTATGGCCTACTATCTCCAGGAATATAGTACATTTCATATCTCTACCTTTTATAGATCAAAATAAATGCATTTAAAATTGATATATATATTTATATATAATAGTAATATCACGTTTAATAGTATGTATATGATGGAACCATGATCAGTGTAAACGGAATTAAATGAACCAAAAAACATACATGAAAAACGAATCAACTGTTACCCAAAATAGTGAATTTAACAAAAAATATTAATTAACATTCCATGAAAGACTATAGGTATATCAGATTTGGTATAAAATATAATAGTATATTTATTTAATAGAAATATAACAAGTATATATTTATTATGAAGGATTCTTGAATGCCTATGAATGAATTCGAACATGAGGTATATGATTCTCATCTCACTTTTACATTCATGAGACATATGCCATATTCACCACTTATTTATTTTTTTGTTGTATATTCTACCCCATTGATATGATATATCATGAATACCATTAACATCAGTGTATTTATTCATTATATAGAGAAATTATATTTATGGAGAATTGTGTGATATATATACCAATTTTAAAAGTATGAAATATATAATCACTTATAATGAGTTGAACATTAACCAAATAAGATCCTTGGAGTAGATAAATGATTGTAATTTGACTATGCATTACCGCAATTGGAATGAAAAATAGTAGGTAGATGCTTTGAGTGGGAATAATCATGTGAGCTTTTCTATGATGAGGATTTCAAAAGTCCAAATATTTAAGGGTTTTCAAATGATGTATATGGAAATATTGATGTATGGGGGAAATCATATATTTTTCAATTTAATGTTTCACCCTCTATAAAAGAGAATATCAAAGAGTCATTTAAGGAAGGTATAGAACATCAAAATAAGTATATAGAAATTATAATGTTTAACCTTGTTCAAGATGGAATGATGATGTTCAAGAAAAATTTATGTTTTCCATCCATACCATATTTGAAGAAGGATATATTAAAGGTAGATCAATATTCTTTATTCACTATTCATCTATGAAGAATGAATATTTATCATGTCTTGAAAGAATAATTCTGGTGCGATAAAATTAAGATTCGCATAACATAGTTTGTATATCTCAGTGCTTTGTCTACCACCCAGATAAGGATAGGCAATAAAATTTTAATTGGATGTTACATCCACTACCCATACAAGAATTGAAATTAAAGAACATCACTATGTACATTGTCATTTGTCACCCGAAAACCTATAATGGGTTTAATTATATTTTGGTGGTAGTGTAACACCATACTAATAAAACACACTTCATTATGGGAGGTTATAAATTAAGGAAGTTTTAAGGTCACATAGTGTACCACATTCTGTTGTATTTTATCATGATTTTAGGTTTACCTAAATGATCCGGAGATGTATTCGTCAAGAACATGATACATAATTGTTCTTCAATAATTATTATCATCCTCATAAGGATGGTCATTTTTATGAAAAATTCAAACCCTATAGGATATTTTGATATCTGGTTCTTTGAATTTCAAAGGTTTTTGGGATCAGTACACTCATATTGTTGAATTTCATACAAAAATATATTCAATCGAGTATTAAAATGGATCCTTATAAATATACCTATGTAGTTAAACGTTGAGATCAAGAGTGTTGGGTTTATGTTAGAGATTGATTTATATTGGAACCTAAGACAGATGAAGACATGGTCGAGAATGTTAGAACCATTCAGTAGAATGTCCAAGAAGCAAAAAGTTTATATAAATGTAATGATATAACCATCTATGGAACATGGAATTTTATGTTGGAGAGAAGGTGTTTCTATGAATATCTCTTTGGAATAAGGTTATGTGGTTCATGAAGAATGGTAAAATAAAACCTTGGTATATATGCCCATGTGATATTCCTGATCTTATCAAAAATGGAAGCCTACCACTTCTTTATTCCCCCAAATCTCTCCCATGTCCCAGATGTGTTACAGATATCTATCTTGAAGATGTACATACATGGCACTTCACATGTACCGAACTCAGAGGTCATGCTATTAGAGTAGCACATTTCTTACAATAAAAAACCAATTGATGTCCTAGATCCTAGTATAAATTTTAATGAAACAAGACCACTAACCTGGTCATCACATTAGGTATAAATCACATGTTAGATGATTATACATGGGATCTTGAGGATTCAATTTTGTAGAAATATCCACATTTTTATCACAATATTTAATTATGATGGAGATATTCATTTTATAGGGGGAATAATGTAACACCATGAGTTTATTTGAAATATTATTCTCTGAAAAAATTTATTTTTTTAGATTTCATGTGATTAAAAATACACTAATTAATGGCTTCATTATATTCTACACCATTATAATGTTTTAATTCAACAAACACTGACTTGTCCTGTGTTACCTGCAAAATAAAATTTATATTAAACATCATTTTATTGTTATAATTATTTAAAAGATATATTTATAGCTTATCTCATTAACCATAGTAATATGAATAGTAATATAAACGTCTTAAATACACTTTATAATGATTATATACATATAACATATTGATTAGAAAACATTTAATATTTTTATTAGCATTATATGTTTGAAAAAAATATTTTCTCATATGAACTAATTTTATTATCCTTATGTGAAAAATAATAAATATAATTTTAGATAACATTATAAATTAAATTGGTTATATTTTTTAATTGAAATTTTCTAAATTATCTTACTATAAATTTTTTATATTTTTATGTTTAACAACATTTTTGGATGAAGAGAGGAAAATACAGAATTTTAATCAAAAATCATTTACATATAATTTAATTATATAGTTAAATCATATTTAAATTTGTTTTTAAAATATAATGAGTTCAATATTATATCAATTAATCCAATTTAGATAATTGAAACCTATTTCACCTAGAAATATGATTTCAAAAAATTCCAACCTTTTAAACATTTTTCCAAAAAAACCAGTGTCGTGACAAGTCTCTGAGATTAATTTTAAACTAATTACTTTCAATTGTGTTATAAAATTATTAAAAGTTTATTCCATTTTTTAAATATAAATAATTTAAAATTTATAATGAGATGTATTTATTTTCTAACAAAATTATTAGTGAATTTGATAACAATTAATTAATTTTTTTAGAAAAAAATATAGTAATGAAAGAATAAACCATAAAATTAAGGTCCAAAAGACTCAAAAACATGTAAAAAAATAAATTAGATGTTAATAATTCTACCATATACTTATTTTAATCATATATAGATCATTATTGGAGCCAATTTTCATTGTAAAAACATTGACATAATTTCTATTTTCCAAAATTTAATAGAATGAAACTCCTCTTCAACAGTAAAAAGGCACTCACCACTTGCACATATTCAAACCTAGAAATCTAGTTTTTTTGCAAAAAATATGATCAAATAATATTCCAAAATCCTTCCCATTATCCTATAATCATCCCTTTGGGCATAAATCTATCCATGGAAGCCCTTTCGTGGAAACCAAGAAGAGTTACCCAAAAAATAGTAAACTTCTTTCCTAAAATTCCTTTGAATTATTTTCATTTTACTCCACCTAAAATATGTCAATTTCATGATTCTATAATATAAATATTCTCATATATATACTGATATTTTTTTATTCTTTTTTTTCTACCTATACATATATCTAATGGGTAATGAACTTAATCTCTGTGTGTAAGAAAACTATCATATCATGATATAATGTTGTTCGTTTTTCCTTTTCTACGACTCGTGGATGTGAATTATAATGGGAACGCTACATTTATATGATATTTATTATTTAATTATTAATATTTAATAATTATATAAAACCTATATTCTTGATTTCAATTTTGTGTAAACTTGAAAACTTTATTATTCGATGTGTGGGATACTGCCATTTAAAAGTGATGTGATTCGTTAACACATTACATGGATTGTATTAAGGATGGATTAAGGTAAAATATATTAAATATATGATAATATAATTCAACAATAGTTATGATATAAATATATTTTCATATATTTCACCTACATTCTAATTTTTAATAAAACAATATTATAGAAACAGTATTTAGGCATATGTATGGCCTACCATCTCCATCAATGGTGTATTCCATTTCATCATTATATATTTTTTAGGTCATTATGGATTCATATATAAAGAATATATAATGTATCTAAATAATGTTTTTCATTATTTAAATATTTAAATGATGTTATACATAATCATATTTAGAATAATAATATAAAACATACACGAAGAACAAAGAAGATGTTACTGGATGTAGAACCTTAAGAGGGAATTGTTAATAAGTTGGTAATATAATTTCATAACAAAACCATATATCTTTTTAAAAAAATATATAGTTATATTAAATATATATAATAATATTATAATTATTATATAGGAGGTTTTTATGAGTACAAAGATAGTGAAGACATAAGGTAAGGGTATTTATAGCCTCACATTTATTTCTATAAGATTTATGCCTTATTCAACAATAGTTTACATTGTGTGTTGTATATAATACCCAAAAATATATTCTATGATTATTATAAAATAATATATTGGTATTTACATATCCATTTTATGATCTCTATTTTATAGGCGTTATTTTTCATAGGTTACTAAATCAGTATTGTAGTTTTGTACTAATTTTATATCATTAAGACACATGAAATTAATTAAAATAATTGTTTCCAAAAATTTTTAAAAAATGTTTTTAGAGATGATATTTGAAGATAATTTTTATATAAAATTTATTTTAAATTTTTTTATTTCAATTCAACCTTTATATTTTATCAACATGTTTTCATAGATTTTTTTTCAGAATGATGTCAATATTTCATTATAATTTTTAAAAGTTTTTTAATAGAAATGGTTTTGAAAACATTTTCAATATCACATTATATTTTTACAAGAACATTTAAAAAAAATTTCAAAATAGTTTTTGATTTAAAAGGAATTTTAAAAAGATGAATGGTTATTTTCCTTAATTAATATTTTGAGAATATATTAAAAAAAAAATCTATATTGACATTCATTAGTTTTAATAATTCTTTCCCAGTAATATAATCCAACAGTAATGTTCAAATGCTTTCATATAATGGTTTATTATTTTATGAAATTGTGGTTATGAAACTTATTTGTATTCC
Organism: Viscum album; assembly: GCA_963277665.1. Lineage (NCBI taxonomy): Eukaryota > Viridiplantae > Streptophyta > Magnoliopsida > Santalales > Viscaceae > Viscum > Viscum album. The sequence goes on from OY728123.1 coordinate 16,655,446, forward strand.
ACTGGTTATATGAGTATGAAATTCATGTCTTTTTCATGGTTTATGTGCTTATGAAAACCAATTTTTGTCACATGTTATTATTTGATGAAATTATTATGAAACCCATATATTTTCCAATAGTTTAATATATGATTAAATATTTATGTCACTCATTTGTTTTCATGGGTTATTATATGAAATTTTATAATCTCATGGCAGTTGTATGTATGATTTCAACATTTTATTGGCGGGTCATCTATCTTCATATAATTCATTTGGTAAATATATATTTCTGATGAGATAATTATTGGAATCTAGTCAATATGAAAGATCCACTATAGAAGATAGGGACAACAAATGTACTATGGGTCGATGGGGAAACATGATCCACTATGGTAATACTGGAAAACCTGATCCCTTACAATAAAACGTGTTCGACTAGTGATGTTGAAGTGTCCATCTCTGTATGTGTAGTCCCCATGATGTAACCAGATATGTTTGTAAAATTCACCATAAATTATAGGGAATGATATTACATGTTTATATATCATCCACAATTCTATGCTTGATTCCTATGTTATGATTTCATGTCTCATTTTCTATATTCCCTTATGATTCATATCGTATTATCATCCAATGTTTATCAAATTTTTTATTTTTTTGATCATTGATATACAAGGTTTGTTCTTCTACTTTTATGATCATGTTTGCATACCCTCATTCTCTATTACATGCATACATATATCCCTTGTTTACACTTATAGAGCTTCCTAGATCACCCGTATTTTTGTATTCTATTCCCCTAAGTTATGAAGATATTTATTATGTAATATGTGTGAAGGAATGGTTCCAGTTATGGTGATCATAGTTGCAGATAATTTAGAACACTTATGTTCTAGTGATTATGTTTATAGATTTCCATAGGCACAAAAATAAAACGGTCTTCTGTTTCTGTTTCCGTACAATATTAATTATTCCAAAAAATTTCTAATATTAATTTATTCACAATGGGGGTCTACGTATATAAAGCTCATATTTAAAAAATATTGGGAACTAATTCTCTAATAGATAGGCAGAGAATTTATCTAAGATGTCATCATGGATCACAATATCATGTATAGGGAAATAATTTATATGGAATGAAATTCTCTAAGTAGTTTATAGTGATTAACACTACGACAAATATGGACTTTATTAGAAATAGAAATGTGCATTAATAGTGCTAAAAAAGAAATATTAATTGAAGCAAAGATAACGGAGGTCACTTTTATCAGTGCTTAGAAAATCCCTGATAAAGGACCCTTTTATCATCACAAAAAACACTGATAAAAGACCCCTTTTATCATCACTAAAAAATCACTGATAAAAGTAAAAAAAAAAGGAAATAAAAACGATTATATAATGAGTGGGGATTTTAAGAAAGATTGACCCCCCCCCTTTATTAGTGTTAGGCAGAACCCCTCCCACTCTTGCGCGCAACCCTTCCTCGTGCATCCCCCATAAGCTCGGGTTCACCTCCTAGCTTCCACCTGAACTCGAACCCACGACCTCCCCCCTTGCACACCACCACCCTTACCTCTATGCCATTTTTTTCTCTTTATTTGATGATATATCTTTATATATATATATATATATATATATATTTATATTTATTCATATATTAATATAGATTCATATTAAGATAAAAATATTTAGTTATATTAATACATATATATTTATTCACATATATATATATATATTCGTATATTAATATATATTTATATTTATATGTATACTGTAATATTTATTTTTATATTAATGTATATTCATATTAACATAAATATATTTAGTTATATTGATACATATATTTTTATTCATATATTAATATATATATATATATATATATATTCATATATTAATATATATATTTAAATTTATTTATATATATAGTTATATTTATATTTATTTGTATATTAACATAGATTCATATTAATATAAATATATTTAGTTATATTAATACATATATAATTATTCATATGTTAGTATATATATATATTTATTCATATATTAATATATATATATATTTATATTTATATATATATTTTTAGTTATAATATTTTATCCATATAATTATTTCTATATTAATATATATTTATAGGATTAGTTTTAAATACATTTATAAAATATGTTTTTTATGTGTGTTTATAAATAAATAAATACATACATACATACATACATATATACAACACACATGAACATAGACACAGACACACACACACACACAGATATATATATATATTTACAAATAAATACATATATATGTGTATTTAAAAAGCCATAGAAAGTTAAAACCACCATAACATCTAATCTAGAAGTCGGTTTCAACTCCAAAACCAGTAAAAATGAAGATAATGAAACAATATTTGATATGATATGTGGTAAAGTCCTAGCGGATATCCAGATCATAAGTTATAGCTATTTAAATGCTAAAAAATCGTGGTATCCCGACTAAAAACTCAATTTGGAAGGCCTTCTATACCTTTTATGGCCTCTAAAAATGTTAAATAGGTTCCCTTCATCATTAGCGCATAGATCTCATCGCAAGATTCGATTTGATATACTATAGAGCTCAAACAGAAACCCGGACCAAATGTTATGGCCTTTTAAATTTTGGGTTACATTTTCCACTTATTTTAGATCTTTAATTATTTTTTGGATTTTTTGTTTCTTAAAATTATTATTAAATGATTATTAATCAATTATAATTATAAAATTATTAATTAAAAATACTTTTTAAAAAATTTAAATATATTTTCATTAATTTTCATATATATTAAATGTAATAGTCTATTTATACTTTTCTAAAAAATATTTAAAAATATATATATTATATTTATATAAATATAAATATACATATATAAAAATATAATATTTTTCGTGAATTTTTTCTGAAATATAAACTTTATCAGCGCTAGGAAACAGAACTAATAAAGCCCCCTTTTATCAGTGCTTCTAAAAAATTGATGATAAAGGGTCCATTTTAACAGCGCTACAAAAGTGATGGTAATAGTGGCCCTTTATCTCTGCTTTCTTTAGCACAGATAAAGCCCCCACCCCCTATCAACTCTTTTTTTAGCACTGATAAAGGGTGGTGCTGGAGAAACACTTTTTTTGTGGTGGTATTGTAGTTTTATGTCATATTGTGAGGACATATATTCTATGAATTTTAATGTCTTAAAATATTGATCTAGGTTCTCACCTGGGTATTAAGATATTTTTTTCTTAAAGGGATATACATTATTGGAGGCTTGATGTGTTCCACATCCATTATGGTTAAGGAATAATGTAAGATGGAATAGTCCATGTGAATTATGTAATTTCCATCAACACCAATTCCATTAATTTATGAATCCTCCCTATTGTCATTTTGGTTCTATGAATTAAAAACAAATCTAATTGTATGAATGAATAGAGTAGGAACATCATGATGAAGGCTAACGAAATGGGATTCAGATGGAGTTTTAGGTTTTTCAGTGTATAAAACATTTTCTAATAATTTCATTCCAACTCATCAAGTCACATATGTGATTTTTCATATTTTAATATCTAATTAAATATAATGATTTTAAGTGATGTAAATTTGGAATCAATTGGAATAACTTACACAATTCCCTATAGAAGTGGAAGTGGGATCCCATTTGAGGATGTTTGGTTCATGTTATGATGAGTACAAAAGGATTGAAATTGTTTTTATAAATAATATGTCTTTACCAAACCAATTTTATAAATTATATTTGAAGGATTCGTATAGAAATAATTAAGTTTCCCATGAACATTAAGATGATTGTAGGACGAAGTTTTGTGCTCGTTATTGAAATACTGATACAAAATGATCAGCATGGCGGAATATAATTTGGTTTCATATTTTGTAGTATAATCTGATGTGAATCAAATCTTGTAATTATATTGGAAATTAGGAATCCAATGAAATTCATAATTAGGGATTATTTGAGGGGGTTCACCTTGAATTTTTTTGAATGAAGATAGGGTAGTATGGTTATACATAAAATATTTAGTCGTAGAAGTGGGATATGGACCCAGGAAATCAATTCACAATACAAAAAATTTATAATAGTATTTATAAGTACAAACCTACTTCCGGGGATAGTCAAAGAAATTTTATAGTATGTGAATGGAATTAATATTCTTGGTAAATTCATTGTAGTCTTGTATCATCACTATCCATAAATAGAAGAGACTCCTAATTTTATTGGAAAAAAATTTTCATAGCTAATGTGTCCTATAAGGGCCTCTATGAAATTCTCATAGTATAATGTGAGCCTCTCTTTATTTAACTAATTTGATGAGGAAACCATATAAATATCAGTTATAATGGGATTTATTTTCATTTTCCTGGTCACAAAATGGAGAAGTTTTATTTTTTGGATTGGATAAATTTTAATTTTTCACAATTTGATTGGTGGCTGCCACTTTGGACATAGTCCATTATTGGATCACTCATTTTATAAATGATTATGATTCATCCTGACTTAAGGTGACACTGATACACCTAATCTCCTGCATGTCACAGATGGTGAATGTAGAGACCACCCTATAGTGTGAAATAGAGAATACATTCTCATATTAGTCAAGGAATGTTAGGGATGAGTTTTTGTAACATATAAGAACCTAAAAATAATTAAGTTAACATTGGATATTATTTAGATCCGGTTTAAAATTGAATTCCATATTTATTTCCTCCCCCACATATCTAATGAAACGGGTCAACTACATATTTATGGGGAAGTTTAAATGTTTATCTATTCAATCAAAAATCGGGAACCTCCATCGAAATTCAGATTAGTTAACTAGAACTGAAATTCAATATCATGTCCTAAAATGAGGACTGGGTATTTTACCTCATTCTTTATTCAGACTTCTTATAAAAATAAATAGTAGGATATGTATGTCTTTTTCTGGGAGTCAAAAAAATCATAATACGAACTACGTTGAACATCATGATTCCTATTCATTTATAGTGATTAATTTTGTAACCTCTATTAAAATACATCTCCCTTTTTTGTGGTTTGTAATGGGAATAGAATAAATCTTTATATTAAAGATCAGGGTTTTCTAGCATGCATTCTGTGGCAGGATGAGTTGTAGGGAAATAATTTCATGGATTCAAATTTATATACTTATTTTATTTGAATTTGACAACTTATTTTTATAGAATGGATTCTCCTTGGGATTTATTCTTTAAAAAAATTATATAAATGGATTCATTAGAGTGGGTTGATGTGAGAGGTCAGTTGGACTTTTTGGCGCTAAATGTGGGGTGCCGTTTTTTTACAAAAAAAGAGTGAAAATAATGGATTCATGATATCAGTATATCAAGTCTCAACATATATAATTTTTTATCTATGATAGTGTATACTATTTTCCTTTCCTTCATTAATTTTTTTGTGATTATAGAACCAACAGACTACTCCAATGTAGTCACATATAGGATTAGTGTCTTCCCCTAGTATGAAAGAATTATGATTGGATGGAGGAGATTATATTTATAGTAGTTCTTAATGGTTTTAATAAAACCAACTTCTCATCAATAATAGACTACCTTCTACATTATATTTAGTTTTTGGAGTAATTTTATGCCCATGTCATCTTTAACATTCCAATTGTAAAATGAGAATCTCAGAATCCATTGAAAATCCATAAGGTTTGGAGGATATTAAATTGAAAACATTAAACAAGCAATCTTAGGGATAACTTCAATACCATGGATTACTACCACAATTCCATGCAATTTCACTAACATTACCCCAAGGTCACACTTCATTGGTTTCATCGTTACGTGGTGAAACTGTAACATTCCAAAGGAAATGTGACAGTCAGTGAGATGATACTAAATCTATAGTGACATAACCAGCATATCAATATTGAAATATTCTATGATTGATCCATTAAAGGGTTTGATGATATGATGCATAATGCATGTGTAAGTGGATCTAGTGGGGGATGCATTACTTTGGCCCAAGGAAATGACATGGTAGCATAATTTACCTTTGTATGTTCTAAAATATTTTTCTTCCTTATTTTTAATGGTTATCGTAGTATATTTATTACTAGAGTTCCCATTCATAATGGAAGGGTCTTGGAAGAGAATATATACATTTATTAGGATTTCTGTGACAAAAAAATGTGGAATCATCATTTAAAAAGTGTTTTTATCATCCAAAAAACTGATGTAGACCATGATATGGCCATACATTTTCTAAATGGAGATGATGATGGCATGTCATATTGGGTATTTCATCACTAGGATAATTATGGAATTTATAATGATCTAAAAATTAGTTACACCTTTGATGGGTGTGAGTGATGAGTTATCCATGAAAATAGTTTCAGTGCTCGGTGCTAATCTGGTAGACCCAGGTGGTGGGTGACCACATTAGGATCCATCCCTTACATATTTTATTAATTATAGATAAATATAGAACAATATTTTTTCATGAAATATATATACATTTTCAAGATCCTCTACTGACATGTAATAAATGACCAATATTGTTCATGAGTCCTCTTCTTCTCCTTTATTTACCTACAAGAGCTCATCAGTGGTGGTAGATGCCTTATTAAAATACTAATGGGATTATATATGTTCATATTATTCATCTACCATCTATAAATTATCATGACTATCCATTGGATAGTTAAATAGATCTATGTAATCTATATCAGTGGTGGGGGATAAGGGGCATCCATAGGGCCTTGAAATTTCCAAGGCAGGGTTATCTTTATCAACTATATTTTTGGGATATTTTTTTATTCTCTACAATCATTGAGGTATGATGATGACTCTTCATCCAAATCGTAAAAATCAATTATTGAGGATGTAGCTAAACCATTTATTACATTTACTCATCAATTTATTTCATTCTCCATTATAATAACCCACCTCATCTTAATGTGGATGATAGGATTCAATGTGTGTGTTATTTCTGATGTCCTTCCAACATTTACATTGAGGATGTATTTCACACATTTATGGAATTATGATGACAATAGAAAATGGTAAAGACTCCATGAAAACTAGAGTGACATGTGTTTTCATGTTATAATAGATAAAACTGAACTTCATATTAGTCATAATATATCCAAATTGAGAAATTATTTTGATCTATCCATGGGGATTCTTCTCACCCTTTCAATATCTATAAATGGTCATCCTCATGTGATATAAAATATACTAATTGTATCTCAAACATTATATTTTATTGTAATTTGATAAGGTTTATCTTGTAACCATTATCCACCAGACTGTACATCTTATAGATAGTGTCGATCCTTAAGAAAAATGTAATGTCTTCCAATGTTCACCTAAATGGATTCTTTACCATCATTTTTAGTTTATGAGATAGTTTCAGGAGATTATGAAAAGATATACAATTCCAAAAAAACCTCACATGGTATAACATATTTCTAAAAGTAATAGGGACGCTAGAGAATCACAACAATACCTCCCATTTTAGTGTGTCTATAATTTAGATCTTATCTATGAAAACCACCAACTATATAATGATGTTATATTTAGACACTGGTGGTCAATGAAATCAAACATGGGGTTTCTCCATAGAATGTTCCTTAGGGGTTGATGTGGTCGACATAGATGGATCATGATCATTAATTAAATATAAAGGTAAACCTACTTCTGAATGATTGAGATAAACTAGTCTACCAACTCGCCATAGAATATTGAAATTTTTTTCACCAATCATCCAGTCTTACAAAACAAATAGTTTACCATGATTCATAAATGATTTTGGTATGTAACCATGATCATGAGTTCATTTTTAAGAGATAACACTTGGGTATAATTCACATATATCGATTCATTGGGTATTTTGTTTGGATATTGGGATCATAGATGACTATTTATTCCCCATTTTACACCACTTATTTGGCCTATTTATATAGATCCTTGACTAGGTAAGTGTATCTCAAGTTTATATTCATATTTTTCATTAGATAAGTGGTCATTAAATGAATGATATTAGTAATAAATGAGTATATATTCATCTGAGGAGGGTATTTCTTGGCGGGGTAGTTTTCGAGCTTCAGATGATGTGTTTCTGAAATCTATTATAGTCGGTGATTATTTGGGAGTCCAAAAATGGAAATATTTTTCATGTTCCATATTCTTCATCATGTAGTAACATTTTTCTCTTGATGACATGTTTGATGATCTCCCTTTAAATAAATTATGGGGTTTCATATCCATAAATTTTTTTGATGTTTTTTATATTAGTGGAATGATACTTGATGAGTATCATTCTGGTCATCGAATCACGAAAATTTTGTTCATGCATAACCAAAACATCAAACCAGTAACATTCCCATTATGATTGGTCTTTGGACACATAGGCCACATGCACTGGTTATCTTTTAAATATCACATTTTTAGAATCAACCATGATTTTGAGGATGGATTGCAATACAATTATATCTTGAATAGTGTGTCCCAACATTTGATTATAATGGAAATATTTCAGACGATCCATGAGGAAAATGACACCAATTTTCTTGGTCTCTTGAAGCATGACGATGTTTCTTCATGTATGTTAGGAAACAACTATGAACCTATTCATTTATGAAGGGATACATTTTTATTACATTCTTCATATCACTAGTAGCTCTACCTCACCTTTCCTCAAGAATTTGGTTCTTATATTGTTTTCTTCTCTTAGTAGGAGGCATCTCACAAGGTAGAGTATTAATTGGTATTCCCAGATTAACTGGATATAGTTTTAGTGTGAAAATGGAAGTCTCATAATTACCTAAACAATTATATAGTTTTGTGTCCATGGGCGTAGAAATAAAAGATGATTACCGAATGATATCCTCGAAATGCAATCATGGGTCTAAAAACTCTCGAAACATGCATGAATATTTCAACCCAATCGACGATACCTACAATTTGTCTTGGTGTTTATCAAAAAGTCTCAAACAACATCTCTTATAGGATTAGAATATTGAGATAGTATGCCATTCCCTTCCCTCGAGAGATAAATTTAGAGTTACGTTAATTTTCCTTATATTTTTAGTTCATGGGATAATCAATCACGATCATATATATCCTAGATATGTGCTCTTAGATTAATTTATGGTGAAAAAATACCCATCCCATGATGGACCCTACTAATAGGAAAATATAAAAGATTAAAGTCCCCCCACCCCTCCTTAGTCACGGTTTGTCATACTTGCTTTTATGAAATGTTTTGGTATTGTTGGACCATCACGGGAAAAAATGAGGACATGAATTGTGAAAATAGTACGTTGCATCCCCCACGACATTGAAGCTTGATGAAAATGGATTCCCAAAATAAGGTGGTGGAAGAGTGGTGTATTTCCTTTCGAGATATGGATTCCATTACAATATTTAAGTGAAATTCCACCCTTTAATAGATTCCATTTTAGAGATAATAAATAGGATAATGTTGAATTTTTATGGGAGAATCTTATATTTAATAATTTCCAAGAATAGTCAGTAAGTGAATCAATTCATGGTTTTCCTTCTTTCATCAATATTTGAATTTAATTTTGTACTCGTACATGATGATTATTATGATATATGGGGATTTTATACCTAAAATGAGGAAAATAACAGGATCCCTCAATTTTAGTATTTAGGTAAAATCGCTATCTAGGTCCAAGGACATCCTAGGGTATAGATCACACACTTATCGGAAAATTAACATCCTGCAAATGGATAGAAGGATAAATATTTTCTTCTCCTTGGTTGATATACTAAATGGGAATATTTCAACTATGAAATTACTCCACGAGAAATATGGGATTGAAAATATCAGCCTCATACAATTTAAAATTTTCATCCCTAATGGTGAATGAAACCTTAATTTGTGATGATAGTGTTGTATCCACATATTTCCCTTTATAACTAATGGAATTGAATTTAGGTGGAGGAACCTATTCATTAGTGGCCTCATGTTCTGGTTCCTCCTCTATTTATAGGATAGTGTAGTCTCATCCTATGCATTAGTGAGATACACAACCCAGGGTATTTATTAATTAACATTGGTAGGACATTTCCAATACATTCATTAGTTAGGTCAATAAGCCATGGGCTAGCTAAACACCAATATGGTATTTTTGTAGCATGTGCATTCACTTTTATCTTGGGTTTTTATTCTACCTCTACCATTACATGAACTTTAGACCTCTAACATAACATCCCAACAATGTGAATTATGAGTAAAATGTGTTATATGGGGATGTGTAAATACTGTCACCTAGCACCCAACTCACACTCGGGGGATCAGGTTGAGATTTTACAAAATATTATCAGAGCATAATAATAAATAAAGGGTTATAATAAATATTGAGTAAAAATATAAATTATGATTAAAAGATATACATTAAAATTTATCCCAAGATGTTAAGAAATTATAGATTATAAATATTATAAATTATATGAAATGTAAACAAACATCCATGGTCCCCCTTAGTTTATCATAGATTACTATAACTCAACGATCAAGTACTCACTCATCGACCATATGTCCATTTACATTATTCAGATACATGGTAATAAAATCTACAAGAAAAAACATTTCATGAGTAGGGGGTGAGTACAAGACCTATTAAGAACCAACTAATTCATCCAAACCAAAATTTCACAATATATATACTAGTGTATAAAATGACATAGCAAAATTATCAGAAAACACAAAACATTTTCTTTGTCATAATGTCTGAAAAAGATACCACAAACCCCATCCATTTCTGATTCTACTCACTACTAAAAAGGATGGCAAGGAAGTCACATACCTCCACAAATTTAATATATCCTACCCATTCTAGTGAGTGGTTATTGAATAAATTTTACAGACTATTCCATGATGTCATGTAGCCTTAATAGTTCATGGTTGTCATCAGGACACTGTAAATTTCTGAATGTTAATAATTTACCAGATTCATCATTTAATTATATAAAACCCATATTCTTTGGAATAAATAATATTTATCTTCTACATACACACTATTATTTTACAACTATAGGAATGGATACCCCAACCTATAAGGACATTAATACCGTGTTAGGATCAGTAATAATACACTGATTTTTTCCTACTCCAGGGATATCCATATCCACCTTAACTGAAATTAGAACCGCATAAATCCCAAACTAAAGGCCCATCTCAATATATTTGTCTCTCAAGAATAATTTCAGAGGATATGAATCAAAAAATCGATACATGTCATGGAAATGAATGATATGACCCACCAATATCAAATTCTAGTTCGAGAGCCATGAAAAAGTTTAGAATCATGTAAGACCATGGCCACTCAAACAGCCAAATGAATCTCATAAAATTTATTAGTTAACCCAAAAGAAGGAACACATCATGATAAAAAATCACATAATAATGAACCATAATGGTAAGGAATATTCTACCCCAAATTCATCTACATCAACAAAAATATAGTCATTATTTTCATCACTCTACCCATGTCTTCAATGTAACCATAAGAGGATCATATTCTTTTCACTCCAAGAAAAATTCGAATTATTTTATTTCATGTAGAAAAAAAATATTAAATGAAATGATAAATTATTTATCCTAGATGATTCTTAAATTATCAATTTATGCCTACAAATGAACTAGAAATTTCCCCCCCAGAAATAATTATATTTTGATAATTTATTATAAATATTCCATTTATAATTATCTACTTATAATTTTTTATCAATTATAATTCCATACCATCGAATAATGTATCATTTAATAATGTGAAAAATAAATTACATTAAATCTAGAAAAATTCCTCACTAAATTAAAAAAATGTTATCTTCTCTTTGAGAAGAACCCAACAGAACTGATGGTTTGTCCTTATGATGAGTATTATAGATGTTAAACATGAGAAAGGATTGGATAATAATAAAAAATTAATAAAAAATTTTGAAAATGGGGAAAGTGGAGGAAACTATCCCATTTTATTTTTTCCTGATGCCTACCTCACATAACACCTCTCCCCAACCCTCGCCTTATCAAATTCAATTTTTTTATTTTATTTCTATTATTTATTATTAATGAAAAAAATCTATTCTATAAGATATTTAATAGAAAAAAAAATGGATGTTTCATTACTGTTAATGGGTTCATCTCGATGAGTAGAAGAGAAATACAAATTATTCGTATTAAGGGAGTGAGGTATTTTTTAAGATATATTTTAACCCATATATATATATATATAAGTTTTTAAAGGATAATTTACAATAAATTATCAAAAGGATAATTTATAATAAAATATATAAAGATACTAATAGAATTATAATTTATAATATATTTTCACTAGATAATTATCATTTATTGGAAATTTGGTAATGCATGAATTAACCTAAAATTATAATTCTGAAATTTTACAAGAGAAAGAAATTATCATAACTTTTCATATATGAGTTTACCTAGAAAAAAGTTTAGTTTTTTTTTATTTTTTAGAATCCATTATTATATGATCATATTTTAGTTGGTGTGAGAATGTTGTTTGATTGATGATTCCATTATAGTTCTTCTTATTAACATTAATGAATACAAGGTAGGTGGTTTTATATTAATATAGGACATGTATATATGATGTTTATCATGATGTGTTTTTTTAATTTATTATAACATGCATGATATTAGTTAAAAGTTTGTTCTTGAGATGTCATGGTATTTCATTATTTTCACCTTATGATTATTTTTGGTTCTTTACATTGATCTTGGAATGCCTTATCATTCCATTCGTTTCCATGCATTGTTTGTGTGTTTTATAGACTTGGGAATTGTGCTTAAATGACAGATATATTAGGGTTATCCTTGAGTTTTGGAGTTATATAGATTAAATATACTTAAATGTGTGAATAGAAATCCTTATAGTGGTAAAAACATTTTTTATGGTTATCGAACCTAATGCATTCCTAATTCCCAAATATTTGACTAAAACTATCCCTCTTGAGGGAAACACATTATGGATAGGTGGGAGATACAATTAAAATATTCCTATGGGATTTTTATGTGTGTAATCAAACGGATATGGTAGTCAAGGATCAACCTACTAAACTGTGTGATGTTCTATTAAAAAACATATACTGTGTGGGCTGATCAGATGATATCATAGATTCTACTATGTTCCTATGATAACCACCAACTGGGTGGGTTGAGTTATGTCTCCTCTATTGTGATATGTTACTTCCTTTAATTTTTTTCAATTTTTGATCTAAATCATATTTTTTAGTGTTTTAGAATATTTTTCATCACATGATGACACAATATATGTTGTGTGTTTATTTTGATGTTACTTTCATGATGGGATACATTATTAAATATTTTTTTCACCAAAGGTAATGTTTCATTTTTATTCCTTACAAATGTTTTTACTCACATCTTACTTTGTAATATTGTTACACTTGTAGACTTTATAATTATAGATATGAAAATGGGAAATGGTCCTTCATTAGGGAGTTGATTCGTGGGGCATGGTGCTTGGGAAAATCTTGAATTCCCTAGGGGGACCATATAAATTTGTTTCCTTACATGTAATTTATTATCTATAACATATAATATATTTAATATTACACATTGAGAGAAATTATACAGTTTTTAATTTATTCTAACTCAATATTTTTATGTTGATAATTTATTATTATTATTTATTTAATATTCTTATACATGGAATTATACAAAGGGTATAATATCCATAGTTTTGGAAATAGATCATCACCTCTATTTGGAATCCACATGCATATGTGAAGGATAACATGACACCACATATCACCCAGCTCAATGATAGTGGACCAGGATGGGATGTTTCTATTATGCCACATGGAATACATCTCTTGAATTATATAATCTAATATATTGATGGTGATATAATTAAATGATGAATACCAGGTAGATGTAATAATTTATTCCACATCTCAACAATAAGGATACTATGTATTGCGTGTTTTCTTTTTAGAAGTTATATTGAGGTCTTCAACTCAACCCATTTTGGAAATTAACCTTTTTTACATATAACCATTACAGGGGTAAATATTTTTCAGTGAGAACTCCCTTGATTTTGATATTTTAATCATGACCCTCAGAGAATACCCGACCAACTAGAATATACAGTCCATGAATGTTAGGGTAATGTCATGTTGTGACTGAAACATCTGGAGTACCAAATATTGGAAAATATTTATTATTATATAGAATACTTATCTTCAATTTGTTAATGGAAATAATTCCCCCATTATTTAGGGATGTATTTGATATGGGCTCAATAATTTTAATTTCTAAACAACACAAGGTTTGATGGCTTTAGTGTTAGTGATTTTTTTCCCCAATGTCTTAAGTAAAAGATGAGGATTTGAAGAACCATTGAGAATATTTTGTTCTAATAAATACCCTAGACCTATGGTAAAGGTTTATACTAGATTATTACCATGACTACAAAAAATGTGATCTATTTTATTTGGTCAATTTTTCCCTAATCATGGTTATAGTGTAGTGCATACTTTTAATGAGACATAATTATCACATAGAGTTTCATTATATCCTTGGATTATTTGTTCTCTAATTTAATATTTGTTTTATAAATTTCTCGAATACTAGAATAGAATTATACCAACAACCCACTCACACTTTTCAGGAAATATTTATGCATTGTAAAATGGGGGATGATATTTTTTTCACCAAATGTTGTGTAGATTGAGTAGACCCATAAAATCTCTAATAGAAATTAAATTAAAAGATATCATCTTCGTGGGACACTATTGTCATAGATATGAAGATATGTGAAATTACATGTACATTTCCTACCATTTTATATGTACATATGGAAAGGTTTCAACAATTATCAGTTATAGGGTCTGTAGGATATAAATACAAGAATATTGTAGCCTACCATTGTGCTTATTTGACCTCGAGTACTATGAAAATGTGGGAGTAGTGACTTTAATTTGACATCAAATCTAGTTCTTTTCATAATTATTCTCATAATATTTTTAATAAGGGTGTCATTATCCAGTAGTTTATAAGTATTCTCCCATATGTTGTTGCATCATTTAATTTATGCATCCCTCATTTTCCTCACCTAGGATATCATAACTATATGTGTTGATGGGATGGAACACTATTTGAAGAATGTTATTATCTAACTCATTGCACATATTAATTCATTATTCATCTATATTATAAGTTTATTACACTGTATGGTTAGACCATAGAGGTTTCATTAGTATTTAATGTTTCCAAGGCCTCATAGAAGTCATGGTTGGTGGTCTCCACTGAAGGTCATCTATTTACTGAAGTGAGGTGTAATTGGAGATTTATGGGGTACCATATAAAATAGAAACTGGTTTCTCAGGAGGACGTTGTCCATAAGGAATTTCTAGGTTATGATCCTCATAATTCATCTCTATGTTATATCGAGGTGCACTTCTATTATTGGAAAGTAATTTACATATTATAAAGAGTCAATAAAACCATTGCAGGTTACATATATGTGATGTATAATTTTAAGTATTTTATAATTTAGTATGCAAATAATTTTAGTATAATATTCTGTTATAAATGAAATTTGGTGATAGGTCATGTGTGATTGAGTAGGTGTGTTAGCATTCTTAATGGAATACACCAAAATATATCAAAGAATTTTTCTAAATACATTCAGAATATTTTACAATTTGTTGAAAAATATGAGTTATATTAGTGCACTCCCATAATATATGTTGGATTATGAGCCCGTCATTGGGTGGATTCAAGAGTATGATGTCCAGAAATTGATAAAGCTAGTGTACATTCCATATTAAATATTATTTTCCCAGTATAAAATTCTGATGAATTTACATGATAAGAGATATAATATAGTCCTCCATTAATATAGTCTATTATGGATTCAAATAATTTAATTTATCAGTGGAAACATTAATATAAAACTTTATCATGTTAGGTAACATAATATGATGATAATAATTTTAATTTATAGTCAAAATATGAGCCTTTCCTGATGTGACTGTTAGAACTCAGTGGAAGTGTTTGTATGATCCAATTAATGTAAATAATCATTTACTATACTTTTTCGATATTTCTCCCTAATAGTAGAAAAGATGTTCTATTACATCAGAGTAACTATCTAGTCCAAATGGATATACTGATATGTTGTAATAGTTGTTGAAATAGTGTTATGTACCAATTACTATATGATTGAAGGAATATATCCAAAAATATACTCTATTAATTCTAGTACATATTAGTTGTTCATAATGTTTTTAGTAGGGATATAGGAGTACTAATTTATATCATCCAAATATTCTTTTTGTAATCAACCATTAATGAGGGAATAAATGACTACTGTTGATCTAAATTTATCATAGGAATATTCTAATGGGGTTTTTCCATGGTTGTAGGTGCATTCACCTTATTATTTAACATAGAGAGAGGGTACAAACAAAATTTTAATGTGAGAATAGGTATATGGACCTACAGATGAAGTTATACAAAATTATCTTGATGGATTATTAAATGGTAGTAATAATATTTTACCACTCATTAAGATACATAGCTTTCCACACCTATAGATATATCATATATACCCAGATCTATGGTTATTTGGCGGAAACCTACTGGGATGTTACCTTAGAATTTGGGTCGGTTGTAGTAGTTTTGTGATGATAATGATGGCAGTTAATGGAAGCCCTATGGAGAGACTCATAAATAGTAGTGAAATCATATTCGGTTCCCCAATCAACCTTTCTATGGATGTTGATGATATTTAATCTCTGATTATTTTCTCTCAAATTGGTTTTTATTTCTTATAGGTATTGGAAATATCATTTTAGATCTCCTTATATGAGATGAAACAACATGATTCACTTCCCAAAGACTCATTTTTGTAGGCTCTTAGTTTAGGATGGAATTATTCTAGTATTATTCATATACCATGGTGTTTGTCACATATGACTGGATATGTTTAGTACGTGACATTTTATTTTGTTTTAAGGATGTAGATAATGTAATAGATGTTACAATTACAAAAAAACAGAAATGACGATGATTCAATTTCCTTACAATAAAATTTATTTCTAGAGAAATGTATAAATGGTCACAAGGACAAAAAATATACTGATAAGTGAAGAATCATAAGTATGGACATGAATAACTAATTATGTTTGGCGAACTCAGATATTTATTCATATTAATAAAAGATTCATTTTGGGGCCCACAATTATTCTTAAACCCCGAACATGGATTCTCAATTCCTAGTTTATTTAGGGGATGAGAGTGATTGTACAATCCTAATTTATTTTATTATATCCTATATAGATGTTTTCCAATTGGGTTTATTCATAAAAAATGGTTCCCACAAACATAATAATTTATTGGAATGATATATATCTATTATATTTTTCAGTGCTTTCTGTCCATTGACACGTAATTACACATATTGGATGAGTGGATGGGACGTTAGTTTCATATTGCAGTATTTGGGGAAATTATTTCATACTCTATGTGTCTTTTATAGATTTTAGTCCACTTTTGTGAATATTTCTTTGATAATGATACCATATTGGATACTGTTACATTTATTAACTATTATTATCTTTTTCAAATGTGATTATATGTTTATATAATGGATACATACATGAACGTACATTTGAATCAGAGGATCTGCATTGATCACTCCTTCTGAAAGTATTAGAGGTTCTCTATATTTTTTCCAATTTTATTATTTATTAATCTTGTTTGGATATACCTATAGATTAAATATACATAGATTATTTCACTAGAATTATAATTATCTAGTAAGGAATCCAATGTATGTGGGGTCAATAGTTTGTTAATGAATGTGATTCCTATATAACCTTGTGAAACAAATCATAACACACCTAGTTCAGTTCCAACCAATGGGACACATTCTTCCATATAAAAAGTGATGGGAGGACCAATCATCCAAATTCCATATAAATATGCAAGGATTACTTAGTTATGGGTACCTAACTCTATTTTTTATGGGATTTATAAATTATCATCTAATTATAGTCGGTATTGAAGGAAAAATCTGTCCTAATAAGGATGGATTTTATTAATTAGGAGTATAACTCTTCAGTGATAAGTTCGTTTGGGAGTGTGGTCTCATAAGGGTGTAATGATGGGACCTCAATAGAATATTTCCCTCTTAGTGTGCCTATGATTGTATCATTAATATTACTTAGTAGAAGATGGTTAGTAGAGAGCATGGCCCTGCTGGATAATACGACCAGACTCACAGGAGTAGGGGAAATAGAGTTGAGGAAATAAATAATTTCATGATAAATATTGGCTAATCTAAATGTTAATGGAAGTTTCATGATGCTGAATTTTAATTTTAGTGATCATTTCTACATATATTGTGGTGATAGTAATCAAAAACTGTATAGTTTTAATGAAAATATTAATGGTCTTGTGACAAGACCATTACTTAATGTTCTGTATCACTCAGATAAGACATTAACCTTTATTTTAAAAACATGATACTATGACATTGGTGTTTCATTATATCATCATGATGTGTTGATATCGATAAGGAAATTTTATTATGTTATATGTGAAATTTATCCTTGGAGTATCATCTAATGTATCTCATGATGATAGGAATCAATGTCCCTATAGTTCGAATACCAAATACATATAGACATATATGTTGTAAAGGTTGTGTTAGTAAGGGAATATGTAGGGAATAAATAAATGGGGAATCCCTATGATTCTTCAAAATCATTATTCACCTATTAATGAGAAGAAAATATTTTTTTGGGATTTTACCTATGATGGGAGACTATGAAATAGGTATTTCTGGCGCACATGATTTGTTATCAGTGTGAGGAAATGATATAAAAAAGTCATATTTTATGTGAGAATAATATTGTATTTTAATAGAGAAACTAACTTTGGATATATTGAAAATAAATGATTTTTAGTAATGTGGACTATATGTTTTCATGACAGAAATCATTGCTATTCACAAGTAATATTTTAATGTTAATGTCATATAAGGAATTTGATAATAATTTAAAAATTAAATAGTGTTTTTTGTGATAATATAGACACTTTCATAGGATGTGGACTTATATTGGATATAGAACATCAGACTTAAAATGGATACTTGTGTATTATTACTGTAATATGAATCATATCCCTCAAAGTTTATATGTTCCTCTTCTAAAATTTTGTAATGAAGGAAAATATAACTCTTGGGGGAATATTTACCTATGAGTTTCAAAATATTAGAGTCATACACTAAGGTGGGTACCCATTGGGAATATATCTTCCAAGGATAATAAAACAAAAAATACATATGATTTTATTGTGTCACATTAGTGGAAAGTGGACTAATCTAGTTTATATGTGTGTTCAATGACCCCATGATGATCAAGGGAATATTAATTCAATTAAAGGTTATATGGTCATGTGATATCATGAATTCTTGGGGTCATGTAATTATGTAATGATATAAGGATAATGTGATCATATGATATTAATGGTCGTGAGGTAATAAAAATTCCCAGAGAATGGTTGATCATGGAAGTAGTATGGGGTTATGGGATCCCACAACATTATCACATTATCAATTGATTATGGAATCATCCCATTGTCAACAAATTCACATTTTATCATGGGGAAAAGTCTCATATAAATTTATTTTGTGTCTTTTTAATGGATACCCCATTTCACTAGGTTCACATTCTTTATAATTACTCACTGATTTTTAAATGGATGATTTTAAAGTCATAAAAAATCTCATTAATTAACCTTTTATTTCATATGTTCCTCCATTTAACAATTGTGCTCATCATTTATTTAATTTGGTAATAGATGGGAATTATATGTGTTTTTTTTCAAATATTTGAAGCATTTCGTTAGTCAAGTGAGTTATGAAAGTGGATTTTAGGTTGTGGAAGATATCTATATAAGAAAATATTTTCTCATTCATTATTCATGATTAAGGACTAATTTGGATTAGTTGATCACATATCTTTGGGGGAATCACAAGATGAAGAGTGGATGATAGATTTTATTATCATGGACATGCTCTATTAATGATAGTCATATGAACTATTTAGGCTCATGAAATCACAAATCACTATGATTTTCTCATAATAAGGAGAAAATATGAGGATGCTCAGTCATAGACAACATCTCCTTTGAGTCAATCGTAGGAACTAATTGGGATTATGAGATCATGTATCATAGAAGAATCATAATGTGTGGAGTTCCCATGAGAAGGTTCCACTATGGATAGCTTTTCTTTTAAATCAATCACTTCACATGATAGCATGTCCTTGGGATTAGGGTATCACATGAATTTTTGTTGGTAATACAATCATGTAAACAATCAAATTAACATCAAGATATCACACCATCCCTACACATGGTTTATATTATTTTTTTAAAATAATTTTTACTCAAAATGGTACCAAAAGTTTGGGTATTCTTACCAGTTAATATTCCAAAATGATTGATTATATTGAATCAATAGAGCCATATTATTAACACCATGTTTTATAAAAATGTTGGTTAATTACTACTAATAGAAAATAATATTTTCTTCATTTTTCTGATGTAAAAATAAAATCTGATAGTTTTTTCTAATTCAATAGTATGTAAATTGTGTTCTGAATGAAGATGGACATTTTAAATAAAAACTCACACCTTCTATCATACTATAAAGTTGATGTGTTGGATTGACATGTTCATGATTTCCCTATCTCAAAAATAACTTATAAACTATTTTTATAATTCTTAAAGATACTAAAATTTTATTTTCATGGTTTTCAATAATATCATAATTTTTTGAGAATGTTACATTTTAATTAAGTACATACACATTGATTCAATATAACTATACCATGTGTTGAATTATCATTCATTTTATAAAATCATGTTACAATTTACTTTTCTATTTTTTCATGTAGTATGGAAACATTTGATAAAACATTTATTTGGTTTTAGTATGGGAAATAATTATATAGATAAAATTCCAATTATATTTAAAAAACCAATTTATGTCATATCGGACATACAATCCTTTTTGATGATGTGTAAATTACTCTAACATATCACAAACTTCATATGGATCAATTTATAAAACTATACATATAATATGAGTCTATTTTAATAGTTTTTAGTGACTAACAAATGTTATGTACTAAAATGTAGCATTTAAAATGAAATCATTCACTTAGAATCATAATTTTTAAACCATGACTCTGATTTACATCAGGTAATTCATAGAAATTAAAAATTTATTATGGTTAATTATCAAAATGCGTCAATAAATTATTACTATATTCCTTTGTTCATAATTTTTGATGCATGTCTTAGTCGTAATATTTATTTTTAAATAAATTTCATAGACCATGGATCATATTGGGAACAATATGTGTCAGATTTATTAGCTATTAATTTTTAACAATAAATAATCACTAATGTATTTTTCATATTTTAAAAATATAATCCAAGTTTTTTATAAAATATTCAATAAGTGAATCATAATTAAACTTAAAATGTCACTTTATGACTAATTACATGGAACTTGAGTTATACTGAGTAGGCCTTAAGTCTGATTGATGTGTTGTTATTTCCAACAAATAGAATATTATTTATTGTTGTTTTATAACACTAGTAAGTAAATATAAGGATGTTTTCATAGTGTTTATAATTTAATAAATTCCTTTAGCTAAAGTGTCAATATTAAATAATGACATGTACATTTTTTCATAGTGTATACACTATTTTTTGGTTTTTCATGTGGTTTATTGCTGAATAAAATAAAATGAATCATGTATTTTCGTTCAACTGTCATCTTATTGAAAGGTATTGGAACCAATATAAAATAGATTGAATGAATTCTGATCATGATCAGATAAAACATTGAAGAAACGACACTATTTGAATAGAAATCATTACCAGAGTTCATCAACCTAATCGAATCCATCATAATTATTTAGTTTTATCTAAGAAATTATCCTAAATTAAAAGAATTGAAAAACTCCATATAGTGTTTATTGTCCATATTATTGTCTAAAATATTCCACTATATAGTATGAAAATATTTCCACATAATTTATTCTAAGTTAATCAATATTGTGTTTCACTCTAAATGAATTTAGAGATAATATTTTCAACATGATGTGCGATTATGAATAGGAGATGAATTATTTACAATGAATGAACCTAAAATATATATGGATGCTTATTTTGATCATTGTAGACAAAAAAATTATATGAATAATATCTTAAAATATTTGTGGAATATATTCTTTTTTTACTAATTAATCAGTCTATTTAACCCTAACTAATTTAGAAAAAATCTATATCTGGAAGATCGTTGTGAAATAGAAAAAACATATTCACGATAGGAAATAACCACATTATGATTTCTGAAAATATTAAAACACCATTTATTATACACAATCATTTCTAAATTAACCTACTTTATTTTTTAATTACTTAGATAGAAGGATGTCTTAGTAGTACAAAAAATATATAGATTAAAATAATAAATAAATAATTTTAGTGAAATTTGAATTATCATAAGGATTAATATATTTAGATTAATCTTTATAGATAGAATATGATATATTCCATAAATAATAAATATAATGACCACAATCACCATCCTTAATTTTTTATTCATTGAAGAAAAATATTGAACAATATGTGCTTTAGTATATTATTTTCAAAATGAATGATATTAATAGCCCATGAATCCCACTAATAAAAGTCCACCTGATATGCGAGGAATTACCAAATTTATTTATCCTAAAATAATAGATATTAATTAAAAATCAAATAAACGTATGATATAATATAGTGACTAAAATTTTAATCCCATTAATATAATACATTACACATGATGTAGTAGAACTATGAAAAATGAATGGATAAGACGCAATGCCCCACTAAGGCACATATTATCCTCCTCAGCTACCCAAAAAATCTCACAAATTATCGATAATAATATTATAAAAAACTAACTCGTGAGTAACTATTAATGTTTGAGAAATATAGTGTTCTCGGTATGGTCATATTTCAAAAAAAAAGATATCAAGTTAAGTCAATGTATTGGGAATCATATATATAGAAATACTAAGTAAATAATATAGAAAAATGAATTAGGATAATCACTTATATTTTAAAATAATATTGCTCACTACATCCATTGGAGAATTTAAAATTATTAAAATTATAAATAGCCACTATATATTGAACATGTACAGAAAACACATGCTATCATAATCATGAGACAATTAAAAAAATTCAAATTTCCATAGTTTCTTTAACCTTATCTATGACCATCACATAACCTTCATAACATGCAAATAAATAATAAATGTAAAGAAACATATTATATATAGTATGAATCTATGGTCCCCTGAATAAAATATCAACCGGTCTTAATTATTAACATGTGTTCATTCAAACTAAAACTCATAGTGATCTGGTAGGTGAACCCCACACACAATGGTCATGAAGAATGTAATAAAAATAATAATAAATATTTTTAAAAACCTAATCCTCATAAACATCATCCAATTTGTCCCCAACATTTCCATGATATTATCAACACATACAATTATCATAAAAACCCAACCATCATCCCATCAACACCCTTTACCAAACAATATCGTGTCTCATGATCCCAACATCGAATCATATAAAATATCATCCAATAAAAACATTACAAACATGAATAATGATCCTTCAATATATGGATAGAATAATAAAAAAGAAACTACATTAACAGTTATAATAGTATGCATCACAATATATATACACAATCACCGATAGATAAAATTCAATTTTTTAAAACTTTTAAGTCTTGCATATTTTAATTTATATCATCATTTGTAATCATATAGTTTCCTCAAAATAAATTCATTAAATAACATTAGTTTACTTATATGATTCACCAATATTAATCCACATTAGTAAATTTTTTATGAATCACCATAAATTAAATGAAACCATTCAACTATTTAAACATATTAGTTTAATCTAACCAAAATTTATAGTAATTGTTTTTCAATGTGTAGTTTACAAACTCATGATTTATAATAATTTATAACACATTAGTTATAATAATTTTTATATTTATTTATGTATTAAATCACATCTAGGAAACCTATACATATATCTCCCACTTAATTTATATTTCATGGAATTAAATTTTTATCCTCAAAACATCCAAATCCAACCCATTAATAACAAATAATCCTTTAAAAATTCAATCATAAAACACCCACTCACTTATAACAACATATCCGAAAACTAAGGAATTGAAAAATTAAAAAAAATCACAACTTGTACTTATTATAAATTAAAATCTCACTCTTCCAGTAGGTCAATATCAATTTAGCCAACAATATACAACCAATATAATAATCCCAAAATAAATACACCGAGATGCTCATCCTAAATACTCTTACAGATCATTGATTCAAAACCCATGGTTAAAGGTAATATCAAAATTCAAGGGTGGTGGAACTTTTGGAGTGTTAACTAAACTGAAGGATACAAAAATCTTCACTCCCCATCATAATTATAGATGATGAATGGCCTTATAAATCATGTATGAATATATTGTAAATAAAGGCCTCAAATACCAATGTTTCCCTATAATCCCACCACAAGTCTATATCATATATAGAGATAAAAATACCTAAATTATGAAATATTTTTAATATCAATAGAGATGAATACATTTTATAATATAATTTAATAATATATCACAGTTAAAAAATATTATGAATTTTACATTAATCCCTTTTATTATTTAAATTATAAATTCATACTAGCACTTATTAATTCAAGGATTCACTCTATTCATGTTTTCAATCTATAATTTATCTAATTAAATTAATAAAAACCATTCAACATATTATCATCTCATTATCATTGTTTAAAATATATTTCATCTTAAATATCAACAAAAATGGAGTAGTATTTATGAATATAATCGAATTGTATGATCTGATAGAAATAATGTGGTCCATAAAACCTGGTAATCTTCTTATCCCAGGATTTGTAAGACTTTTCAAAAAACCTTCAAATATTATTTCAATGTAACCACACAGATATATATATATAATAGTGTAATTATGTGAATAATGTAACAATATTAATCAGAAAGAAGTAAATCACAATAATGTGGTTATTGTAACAGTATCTCATCAAGGAATCATACAAGATCCTTTTCCCAAAGGATGCAACCACAAAACCCTGAGCCTGAGAGAATAGTTATTTAATGAGAACAAAATTTTATCATACATGAACCCCTATCCATGAACAATATATCTACATCATCAATCACATGGAGAGAGTTATAAAATGAAATTCATAAGGTCAGGGAATCCATTCCCCAAACCGACACTTCTAAAAACCATGCTCGATGAATGAGTTAAAAATACCATCTTTAAGGATTTTTTTTGGAAGTTCAAGAAAACTAATAGTTAAATATTTTTAAGGAATTATCAAATGAGATTAATGTATTGGTATCCAAAACGATAATATTTGAGTAACTATTATTCCAAGAGAGACGATTTCATTAAAAGGTGAATGATAATTGTTTTAATTTAATTTAAGGGGATATCAAATAAAAATTTATACGCACAATTATAATATATAGATAGATCAAATTTATTTGAAAAAAAATAATTTAACATGATAAATTTAACTCCAATAATCCCTTAACTAATGAATTTTGATCAGTACTAAGTGTATATAATCAAATCGGAAAACTACTACTCTGAAATAGTTCAAATAATCTACAATATCACAACAAATATGTCACAAATTTATACTAATATCATTATTTGATTATTAAAACATTATAGTTATTATTATTCTATAAATTCCTTCTATAATAGTTGGTCATTATAAATAATTCTTAAAATGGTGAATATGGATTGAAATCCTCAAATCCTGTGAAAAACTCATACCTAGAGAGAAGTGGATGGATATCACGACATGAAACACTCTTGGATGTGGTTATAATATTCAACAAGGTCATAAAATTATGAGAAAAATAATATAAGGATTGTTCAGGTTTAAGGGAAATAATGAACTTTAATATAGAATTGAACTCTCTATATTTTAAAAAGTACACGTTATTTTTTTTCCAAAACCTATATTCAATTAACATTTAAATTAGTTATGACTTTAAATACCATTAATATAAGATGTTATAATCTAATAAATTTTAGGAATATACTTTATCTAGTCAATGATATAAAACATCCATCATATTACATTAATTTATCTGTTTATTTCTTTGAAACAAATTTAAAATTAAACCATGGTGAAAAAAAGGGTTTTTATACATAAAATACTATATATTCAAGAGAGATGAATGTTGGTTATGGTTAAACTTATTCTTCCATATGAATCATGGGATAATGATATCCTTATTTAGAATGGAAGGTGAATCATTTACCCTGATGTTGAACTCTATACCATAATTTGATTTTATCTAATATAATGGAAAAATGTATAACCGTTAGGGAGGTTTGACCATAACCTAAAATGATTACAAATTTTCTATGGTTTATATAGATACACACACAGAAACACAATAGAACTGCTTTCATGTACCCTTTAAATAACATGTATGTCACTACAATCACACAAATACCATCTCATAAGACACCTTAATACAATCTTTAACAAAGATAGCATATGTATACACAATGCTAAACAATTATTACATAGAAAAAATATAAAAAAATATTCAATATTTTATTTATAAAAATCATTATTAATAAAGTAATTATAAATTGAGTAAACAAATGTTGCAAAAAAATGTTAAAATATATACTTAATTAACAAAGTACCAAAAAAACTGAAAACATCATAATTACCTTTATTTAAATTTCATATTAAAATAATTTTTATTCAATATAACCTCAATGAAACTTGATATAACAAGGAAAATATTGTGAAATATATTTTTCATTACATAACTGTTACATCATTTTAAATATATAAAACATAATAACGATACAATCAAGGATACTATGGTTTAGTATCCTGGGTAAATTTTGAAGAAACAACATTTTTAAATAAAATAACTAAACAATTATTTAATTATTGACTCTAGAACATCATAGTGTCCCTAAAGATCTCTTTAGATAAATTTTTCACCAAATGATATACATAAATGAAAGGGGTGACCTGAATTCCTAATAAGGGTAGGTAAAACAAAGAGAGAACAATGGGCATGAATCAAAAGTATATGAGTGAGAATAATCATACAATAAACATAAGATCATCATAATAATAATTATGAAATAATTTTACTGTAGAATATAATTTGGAATAGAAATAAAGTGAAACATCATATATGAATTTTCACATAGCACACATTGTTGTAAAAAAAGATAACATCTTGTTCACAAATAAAATAGGTGTATAATCATGACAACATAATTGTGAGAAAATATAGAATCATGTTCACACATAAAACAAATTATAAAACGAGATACATCACATTTCCCAATTCATTAGAGGGATATATAATTTCGGTCCCCCAAATTACATCATAATAGTTACATAATCATGCATGCCTTATAAAACATATAACATTATTAGTCATGAAATAATCCATGGAATGGAATTGGATTTATTTGGATTGTAAAAATAATAATTTCATGAATAAAAATTGGGGGGGGGTCCTGAAATGAGAAATGGAGATAATAATTTTTAGGAAAAGATCATTTTTTATTGGATACAAAACAATACATGTTGACTCGAATGTTCGTTTTGGAATGAAAGGTATTTTTGGATAATCATAATATTGGGATTTAAAATGAAGGGGAATAATTGTAAATCCATGTAATAAAGGGTAATAATAATGAAATTAAATTTATGTAAAATTTAAGGAATACAGATACATAAATTTATTTGAATGATATAAAACCTAAAGAAATGGGGTTTACATCCAGAATCCCCTTACCTTAAATCTATCCACATCATTTCAATTTTATAACTCCTAAATAATAAAAATAGGATTATTAAAAAATATTTCTATATGTTATTTTTTTTATTTTTAACAATATTTATTCATTATAAATTTTAGAATATATTTTTAACACAATTGGTTAAACATGAATTTTTTTGTTATTAGGAATTCATTAAATTTTCGAATTTTGATTTAATTTAACTATTTTAATTAAAATTCATATATATATAACAATACTTGACAAAAGAATAATAGAATACATGTAATTATATATTTATATATTATATATAATTCATTCTATCGATCCATGATGGTTGTTATAATCATTAACATCAAAATGCATCTATAGTTGGTGAAGTCACCTCTGGCTGACCATTATTGAATGTGAGGAAAAAAGAATTTCAAAAATTATATATATAGTAAATACGATTCAAATAAAAGTTTAAAATGATTAAAAAAATTTTAATTTATTTCCTATTTAATATTATATGGTTTGGATTTGAATGGGTGTGTCAAAAAAGAAGGAGAAGAAAAAAAAATTTGGTGTTAATCAAAACATATGTAATCCTCACTATATCTTCTCTTGTACGATAGTAAAACTCCCTTGATGATAGATGTTTGATTATAATAGAACATCCCAATGGATTTTAATGGCCTTGAAATGAGTTTTTTTTCTAATAATATGCTTTAGATAGTAGAAGATGAGTGGCTTGTCAAGTGGAGGGTGTGGGGTTATTTATACTTAAGGAGAAGGGTAATATTAGACTAAAATATTAAGTAAAATAATATTTCAAAGGAAAAACATGTAATAGTGAATTTTTTACAAATTAAATAATATATAAATATAATATAATATATGAAGACTATATCCTTTTATAAACTAAATTAATTAGTTTATTAAAAAGGAATGTTGAGTGAAATAGAAATTATAATTTAAATGGATAAATTTTGAATATACGTTTTGGAAGAAAATTATATTTGAAATTGAAATTTATTTTATTTTAATTTAAAATTTAAGAAATGAAGTATATCATCAAAGAAAGTCTTTTTCTATAATTTAGTAGATCATTATAAGTTATAAATTGTTTAATTTTATATAAATTGGATTTGTCAAAATTGTTTTTTAATATTCACCTAAAAAATAATTTTCTTTTGAAAATTACCTAAAAATGACCATTGAAAAAATTCACTATGATGATTTAAAAAAGTATATTAATTTAATTAATATAAATTTATAAAATAGGTAATTTTAAATATTAATGAAAAAATTATGATTTTGACGATATACATTAAAATACAGTTTATTAAAAAGGTTATTGTACGTTCTTTTTTTAATCATGATAATTTTTTATAATATTTATAGTTACATAAATTAAAAATAATATATATTATTTATATCATATATTATTATATTGAGTTAAAATAAAAATTCCAATGTTAATGTAATTACTTTTAATGGTGAAGTTGTTAAACTAAATGTGAAGGTTTCTATTCCAAAGGTCACATTAATATTCAAGTGGTCACATTGCCTCTTATATATACCACATCATTCTTTCAATAAATATTCACTATAATTCCTCTCATGTTTATAAATTTTTAGATTATATGATGTTGATTGGTTTACTAAAATTTTTCATCATTTATATATATTTTTTGGGGGTCATGTTATCATAGAATATTGGGGTGATCTATTTTTTCCCATTTTAAATTTTATATTATATATTTTATCAACTATAATGTTTTCAATTTTAATTAGTTTCATATTTAATTAATGTATTTATATTTATTAATGAGATTAATTTTTTTTTGGATTCATGATAGTTTTAATATTATACTATTATACAATATAATAAATGCGTGAATTATTTAGGAAAAAAATATTACTAATATGCTCTATGTTATTACCTTCTTCCCCCATTATAATTTTCTCCCAAGAATTTCAACTCGTATTCTATGTTGGGAAGATATGAGGGTACTATTGTTTCATTATTTCATTTGGTTCCCACATCACCTCTTCATAGTTGTGGGTTTTCCCTAACACATTTAAAAGGTGAGTTGTGTTATTTTATTGAACATTTTATCATTGGTCTAATATATTTATTCACTTATCATAATAAGGTAGTTAATTCTCAATGTTTACTACCTCAAAATTCAATTCATGTTAGGGATCATGTATATTCATAATTGGGGGAGATAAATGGGACACAATAAGAACTGGAGCCATATTTTATGGAAGTACTATATGTCATACCACTACTCCAATTGAATTAAAAATCTAAGTCACTAATGTATCGTGAAAGTAGATATCCCTTATTTACAAACCACAATACTCTCTTATGTGGTGATATTGGATGAAAAAATATTTATCCAACACCATGCTTTAAGTCCCTTCTACTATAGTCAACATAACTCCACTACTGAAACATAGAATATTTTATATATTGTCTAATAGATTAAACAATCTCTGTAATCTCTTTCATATGATCAGGTCAAAGTAGAATTTTCCCCATATTCATCCCAGTATGTTGTTTTTCTACTTCTCTTCCAATACAATGATTCATATGGTACAATTTTAATTCTTGAGTTGAATTTGTTATTTTATGAGAACTCAACAGATCGGTGATGCTGATCTCATATTCCTTAAAATTACATTTATTTTTCTCACATTTTTTCCAGAGCTTCTTAATATTCCATTAATAATGGCCTTTACTTTGAATGTTAGAGGTTGTACAGATGTTAAATTCATTATTAAAAGAATGTTCAATACTTCTCTGTAATTTAGATTTCATCCTCGAATAAATATCATCGATGATCAATTTTTATCCCTAGTAATTCTCACAAATTCCATTGAATATATCATATCATGTTTCTTAAATGATAAATCATCATGTATAGTGGTGATGTGGGATGTCATTCTGATTAGATCCCCCAAAAACCGTATCACATTATTTCCTTTTGATTTATTCAGGAGACCAATTTAAGTCCACAGTGATAATAACCCACATCCATGTGGGTATAATAAATTGTTTCATAATTCCAAATTCTTTTTTCTATCATATTTTAACTAAAAACATACCATTCTATTGTATCTGAAATCATGGATCTAATTATTAATCTTTTTCTACCAAAAGTTTTAGGAATGATCACTATGCATGTTG
Source organism: Viscum album (assembly GCA_963277665.1). Lineage (NCBI taxonomy): Eukaryota > Viridiplantae > Streptophyta > Magnoliopsida > Santalales > Viscaceae > Viscum > Viscum album. The sequence continues at coordinate 16,686,609 of OY728123.1, forward strand.
TTGCTTCAATGATGAATGATGAAAGATGATATATATATTTATTGTCTCATGGATGATTATTTATCTCTGGTGATGTAGGAAAACAATTTATAGTTCCAAATAAAATGATAACATTTCAATAAATATAGGACTCATGGATCATTAATTTATTTACTAATTCCACCATGTTTTGAAACTCAAAATATTCCCATAATGCCTCATTGATCTTCACATGTATAGATGGTTTGTGAAATCATTTGGGATAGGTAGGATGTATATAACACCACAAGATTTGGGGAAATATTTATATAATTGTTTAAAAATATTTGATATTTTTAATTTCACAGAACATGGAATATACCTTGTTTCATATGAAATCACCAATATATTCATTATTTGTATGAAAACCCATTTTTATATTTCACATCCACAATACATAGATTATATTTTGGTTCATGAAACATTATATTTGGATTTTTTCATCACAATTATGAGTTCCTTCGATATCTTGTGTTACACGCAAGAGATATTTTTTCTAAACTATAATGTACTATTATTAGAAATATTTAAATATTACCATAGTTTTCACTCTACAATTGGAATTGAGGTCATGAATAATTTTTTTTTAATTATTAAATTATGGTTTATAGTTTTATAGAAAATAAATTTGGTGACTAATTAATTTGAAATGAAAATAAAACCCTTTTCAAAATATAGTAATTTTTTTAAGGAGAACAGTATTTACACAATCAAACACATTTCATGAATTGTTTATATAATATATATAAATATATATATTATATATATATATATTATATTCAGTAAACTAATTAACATTCATGTTACATGTTCTCAATTTAATAGATAACAATAAAAAAATTAACAATTAATATAAAAAGATTTCTAAAAGGTCCTTATATCCCCTATTAATGGAACACATATTTTAAATATAATTTTTGATCTTTTATAAGTCATATTTGATATAATTAACTTTTTATTCAAAATATTAATGTCTAAAATAGCATAGGGTAATTGTTTTTAATTTTTTAGAGATGTTTCATTTTATGATGAATACAAAAAAATATATAACTATAAAGAAAAAGTACATTTTTTCCTAAATTATTTATAAAGGTAAAATATATTATAAACATTTATTAATATATATATATAGATTGATTTTAAAAAATAATATAATCTAGGGCATTTAATTCAATTTCACATTGAAATTTGATATAAACATTTCAATATTTTAACGTTTTATCATTAAAACCCTATTATCTAGTCCCATGAATGGGAAAAATTTTAAATTAGTTTATCCCAAATACATATTTATAATTTAAAAAAAATAATTTGAATAATTATTATTTCTAATTTATACTATTTTAAACTTTTTTTAACAAAAATATTAGTGAGAATAACTAAAATTAATTAAAGTTATTATGTTAAAAATGAGTTTAATAATTTGTTTAACATTAACTTAATTGGAAAAATAACCAAGAAACATGGTAAAATCACACTGTATCGACATATTTATATAGTGTAATAATTTTTCTATATCATGTACAATTATTTATGGAACATTATGTATGAATTACCTCTCGATAGTGTTTAACTTTTTTTATTTCCATGAATGTCACTCGTCTGCCACTATAATAGGGAAATCAATCCCTCACTTTTTCACACCCCTAAATCCTTTTGGATATTATAATAACGTAATCAATATACTCCAAATATTCCCCAAAAAATACTATAATAATCAATTTTATCATAAATAAAACCATGTTAGTATTTTGGTGAAAATAAAAATGATTTACTAAAAGAAGATGTAACATCCTTCAGCAAGAACTACTGTTTTATTTCATTATACACCCTATAAATTATTATTATTATATTATTATATAATATAATCATTATATAAAATATAAATATATGTTTTTATGTGTCTTACCAACATCTACACACACTTCCATCAAATGGAATATAAAATCATCGCTTGTGTGAATAGTGTACTACCTCACAAACTGTTGTCATTCATTCATCCATTACTAATTTAAATTTTAAAAATAATGATGGAATTACAATTTTTATATGACATATATTATTTTGTTGAATTATTTATTATTATTTATTTTTTTATATAACAAATACCTGCATGCTTTCCTTTTTGTGGGACTATTATATATTCGTTTGTGGATGTGTGGACCACTGCCTCCTCAAAGTAATTTGATTTGTTCACACTATACCTAGAATGTATTAAGGATTGTTTTAGTAATAGCATGTGATATATATGAAATAAAAAATATCCATTATTTATAATATATAAATATATATATACATATATTTCATTTACATTCTTTTTTTCAACATGTCAATAAAATGCAATCAATATCCATACGTACGTATGACCTATCGTCTACTTTAATAGTGTTTTATATTTAATTTTCCCTATTTTATATATAATTATAAATTAATATATAATGAATATATATTATATTTATATCATTTTCATCATTATTGGGATGATGAAAACATGATATGATGAAGAGGGAAAAAATATAGATAATCCAAACACAAGATAAAAACAAAGCAGATATTAGTCAAAAGGTAATTTTAGCTTGAAATTTTTAATAAATATCTAATATGAAGTCATAATAAAATATTATATGATATTATATATATTAAAAGGTGTCTATGGAACATTTATATAAAAATATATTTATTATATATGTGTTTTTAACATGCGTGAAGAGTGTTATGACTTAAGGTATGGTTTTTCTAATCTCACATTTTTTGGAAGAAATATTCTATAGTCACCACTTATTCATGATGTGTGGTGTATATAACGACCTATCACATTTTATATCTTGAAATTACTTTATATCATAATATTCAAAATTTCCATTGATGTTATAATTTCGTGGGGATCATGATTTAAATGTTACTCACATAGTAAAAGAATTTCAATCTCACTTTGTTTATATAAGAATTATTCCATATTCACCAATTAGTTACTTTCTATGGTGTTTATACAGGAAATGAATATATTAATTTATTATTATCCTCACATTTATGGGTATTTAAATTTCCATCTTATTATCTCTATTTAATGTGGTTTTGTGTTCAAAAGATTCAAAATCAATAAAGAATTATTTTCTCAATTTCTATTTTTGTGACGCCTACCATGTTATGAGCCAATATTATTTTACTTGGATTATATACTACCACATTAATTGTTATATCATGAATATAATTAGTTAAATTATATTTTATGATTAATTTAATGTTATATTTTCATGGGGATTATGATTCAAAGTTACCAAAGTGGTAACTTCTTATTGATATAATCATATAGTTTATGAGGAATTTTTATGGTTATGATTTCTTTGAAGAAATATTATTAGAAATATCACATTAAATTTGATGATGATTATTATACATTATTTATTAACAATATATTCATTTATTTTTACAATTTTCCACCCTATGGTAGTTATTATGATTAAGAAAGTGTTTTTAGGAAAATGTTACATTATCAATCTTTACGATTGAGAATCTGTTTAGTTCTAAAAAACAAGTTATATAAAAATATTTTTAAATTTATTATACATTAGTTTATTATAGTTTTCAAATAATTTTATTTTTAAAATTTATACTTTTTTAAAATATTGAAATGGGTTTTCAAATATTCTTTTATATGTTTTGATGGTTTTTTTTAACGAAAGTGGATTTTAAAAATATTTTATATTTTAAAAATAATTTTTCACAGTGGATATGATATTTCACAAAAGAACGTTTTTATAATATTTTTAAATATTAAATTATTTGTTTTCAATGTTGTTTTCATGGAAAATGATTATTAAAATTATTGATGTCTAAAACAATTATTTTTAGTGAAATGTTATTTTTCTTAAGAAATAATACATTTGATTCATCAATATCCTTCTCCATATAAGATGACAGGATTTGAAGTATTTAATTATTTACTATGTATGTGATCTATGGAAACCATTATTGTTATTTATTTTAATGTTTTTTGTTTCTGATTATATATTTTTTACGAAAGCCATTTCTCTTCCATAGGTAATACCATAATAAAATAATTATGAAAACTACTTCCTTTCACAAGTTATTGATCGATGAAATGATTATAAAACCTATGAATTTTATATACGTTATTATATGAAGAAATATATATGATACCCATTTTATTTTAAACAGTATGATACAATTTTTTTAAACCCCAATCTATTTATGTTTAATGATAGATTGAATATTTTATTATATGGTGGAATTCTTATGTGTGATTTCATTATTTGAATAGTGGGACCTATATCGACATCCAATTCATCGGGTATATATTTATATATCAAGGTATAATGATGGTAAACACATCAATGGTATTGATCAAAAATTGGAAATAGTTGATTTCTTATCCAAAATGCGAAACATGTGTGCCCTCATCATTAATGATACACATGTGTGTCCTTATCAATAAGGTAAATATTTATGTGTGGAAGTACTATGTATATTGTCTTGAAAGTTAACCATGTCCACTATAATTTTATTTGTGAACCTGATTTCATGTTATCAATGTTATCAATAGAACAAGTTTCATGTGAATAAGATTATAAGAGCGCTAGATTTTATGTTCCTAAAATAAATAGTGATTTTTTTTAATTTTACATATTCACAATGTTATAAAGTGAAGGGTATTTAAAAAGTATATTTATTATGCGTATGATATTCTCTCATGGTTACTGTTCTTTATAATGTTATGATTAATGTCTAATGAAATCCCAATCATTAATTCATGAATCATGATTATGATCTTTGATATGTTATATTCAATCATCTAATATTATTATCCTATTCACATACCCCTATTCGCATGATTATTCATATATATCCAAATTATTTACAATTATTGAGAATATTATCTCACCATTTTTTATGTTTAATTTCTCCATGTTATGAAGAATAGTTTTAATTATGATTATAAATTGAGAAGATCTTTGGGGGATAATTTTTAGATCACTCACCATGGTAGAATATATTGTTTTCCATGTTTACAAAGAGACTAAAATATTATATCCCTTGGTAAAGTATTTTTGTAATGTGATGAGTACTAAAATAAAATGGGGTAATATTTATACACTCCAAATTTAAAATTTTATTATTCCATTTTAATGAAAAATGGGAAACCATAGTTTACACACAATATCCCACTACATGCTGAAAGAGCTCACAAAATGATTAAATACTTGAACAAGTCTACTTGAATTAGCAACTATATTAATTTCCCATTACAGTGTACAAACCAACATATTTATATCCTCTATTATAAGCTCTTCAAGGTGTGTTATTATCATTTATATTGTATGAATGAATACCTCTTGGTTGATTTTTCTATGGTTGAAGCCTCGAGCCAGAATTTGATATTGTTTATATATACATGCTTCTTTATCCTCATTACAATAAACTTGAAATTTTCATGCATATATTCCTTTGATCTCCACTCCTAATAAATTGGGATGGACAACTTTATCTAGAATTTCATCCATGGAGTGTAGGATAATTTACAAGAACTCAACATGCTCTTCCTCCCTGTCTCTTGTTTTCCTGCATGATTCTTTAATTTCCCCATTCTAAAGGATTTTTCCTTTTTTTTCAACCCTTCTTGGCCGACATCATCTCCATCGGTTTTGTAATGTGGGTTTAATCCTTGCATCCCTTCAGTTTTTTCACTTGGCCCACTAAAAATTTCCCCGAGTCACAAATTTAATTTTCCCCTTCTTCCTTTTAGGGTAGTGAGGATTATCTTGAATTTGGTTCGTGCTATCAACTGATGTCATTATCATTTGTATAAAGGGAATGTTTATTTATCATTTTGAATTAGGATAAGAAAACAATAGTGATATCCCTATGGATATTTAAAAATATATCTGAAGCTATGTCTTGAAGGATAATCCTAATGTGTCTGAGATTTAAATGTTGGTTTCATGATTTAGACATCCAATATGCAATTATTTACGATTACAATTTTTTATACTATGATAAGTGCATCTAAAACTGAGATTTGTACTCTAATTCAATAGTATTAACCATATTAATGTAGGTTATCATTGAATGTTTCAGATTTGGAATGTTTTGGCATTAAAAATATTGATGCTAAAAGAAAAAAAAATCATGAAGATAATTAGGAATGTTTTATGTGTATTGGTTATACTACTAATGATAAAGAAACTGGAAATGGAATGTTAAAGTTATGAGATGTTATAATAGTATTTCTTACATTTAATGTAAGAAGAATGATTAAATTGAGTTTGAGAACACATAATAAATTATTCATATTTCATATTATAATAAAGGGGTATTAAAGAATAATGTAAAGAATTATATGTGATGGATTAAGAATAAATTTGGATGGTTTTATTTTATATGTATAGTAATTCAGTAATTATCTTATATATTGAGGAATTATATGTTTTACCTTATGAATTTTTAAAAAAATTAATGTTTTTGAGGAAAATGTAAATGAATTTAATGGAAAAGTTATATTTTTATTAAGGAAATTTTACCCTTAATGTGTCCCAAATGATGATAATTTTTTTATTTGATAATGAGATTATTATTATGGATAATGTAAATTTTATATTATCGATTTCCTAGAACTAACTATTAATTTTTACATAGTGTTCTACATTATCATGGATGAATTTTTAAACATTTGTTTTGTTTCATGTAATGTATCCAATAATATTTTGAATAAAAATTCATGCATGTTTTCAATATGGTTTTATGGAAATTTAGGTTATTACCATTTATTAAGAGAATACATGATAATGGTATTGAAATGTTTTGAATACTACAACCATGATATAATTTATTATATATTGGTGTCAAAGTTGAGTTTATTTTGAGAAATTTAATAACCTTAATTGAAATGTTTTGGATTTTAAACATTTTATAGGATATCTTGGTAATCCATTTATGGAATTTTTAATGTTACACATGTTATGTGGTATTAGTAAATATAGTATTATCTAGACATATGAGTATCTTTGAATTTTTTATAACTTGTTGTAAACATTTGTTTATTATGTGAACTAATGATATATAGAATAAATTATCATTATATTTATGGATTTCATGAATTGTTATTTATTCAAGAATAAAAAATTTACCTTCAATCAATGAAGTAAGAGATGAAGTTGGAATTGATGAAGGAAAAACCAATGGTTTAGATTGTGAATAAGTGATGGAATGAATCCTAGTATGTATATATTCTTCTGAAAAAATATACAACTCTTGGTAAATGATATTAACAAATAATTACCCTAATAAATTCGTTTCTATTGAACTGATGGACTTATAAATCATCAAATATTTATGGTTGTGAGGTGTTTAACTTTTATTTGATCACTATATTTCCTGTGATTAATGATGTTTATCACACTATATAATTACTTATTATTTTCTTCCATGTCCAATTTTCAATTCAAACCTATGTTTTCCTACATAAAAAACTAGTAATTTGTAACTAGATGTAATCATTATGGTTCTAACATTCTGTTTTTAATGTATTTTTTTTATTATTATTTACGATGTGGGTTTCGATGATAAAAACGTCTAATTATTTGGCGATTCAAACCTAGATGAATTTTGAGGTAAAAATGAATTATATGGGGGTAGAATATAACACCCTGAGATTTTATGACTATTTTCAATCAATTTGAACTATTAAATATTTTCCATTTTACACCACTATAAATATAATTTCTGTTATATGAAAGAATCATGTTATTATTTCTTTGAATGCAACACCATGTTGAGCTTGTTAAACCTAAAACGTATAGATTATATTCTGGTATATGTAACACTCTGTATGGCTTCTGTTACACCCAATTTCGAGTTACATTGATTGGTTTTATTACACGAAAGACCAATTGTTTACAAACTAGAATGTACTATTAATATTATTATTTATATATTATTATAGTATTAATCAAGACCTTGTGTTGTATGTTATGAATAAAATTAATTTAACATTGACCATTTGTATTATCCATGTATTTATGAATAATTAATTGGTTACTATTTGACAAGTAATGAAAATAAAACAATATTAAAAACTACAGGAAGTAATTTTCTGAAATTTTTTTATGGAATCAAACAGGTTTTATCTCAATAATGTAATTAAAATATGATTCAAAAAATAATTTAATGATATATACTCAAAAGGCCCATGAGCGAGTCAGACTTTCTCATACCAAATTTTATTAAAAAAGTATATACAAGGACAGAACATCAAAAGGGAGGTTTACAAAAAATTAAATGATATATATATATATATTATTAAATAAACTAGTTTATGTTCATTATATTTGTTTTATATAAAAGTGATCTAAATGAAACCAATTTTATGCCTAATGATATAAATTTTTATAAAAGGAAATCTAAAACCCTTTTAATGGAATGTGTATTTTAAATATAAATATTAACACTCACATATATTATAGTACATAAAATAAAAAAAAATTCTTTATGAAAACCATCAAAATTTACTTAGAGGGATATTTTCGTATTTTTCTGAGATGTTTCATTTTATGGATGAATATTTAAAAATTGAAGACTTTTTACTCAAAACTGTATTGAAGTATAATATATTTATATAGTTAAATTAAATTTTAAATTTGTATTAAATAATTTCTAGATAAATTATAAAAATATTAGTAAATTTTTCATCATTGGAATCAATTTCACATTGAAATTGTATTAAAAACATTTCATGATTTTGAATATTTTCACATTAAAAATATGTTGCCTTGTCCAATATATGAGATTAATTTCGAATTAATTTGATCCACTTATTTTTTTATAATAAAAAAAATTATTACGAATTTTTAAGCTAAAAAAATATAAAATATATATTAAGGTAAACGTAGTTTTTGAAAAAGAATATTTTTGTATGTCCTTACAATTATTTACAATGATTAAGGTAAAAACATATTTACATAATAGTTAAACATTAACTTAAGGGTCCAAACAACATTGAAACATGTACAAAAGTAATTTAATGGCCATAATTCCGCCATATTCACTAATTTATAGAACATGGACCTTTATTATAGGAAGATGATGTATGTGAGACCTCTCAATAGTGTTTACGATTTTATATTTTCACGAATTCCACTACTCCACCAATATAAAAGGGAACTCAAACACACACTTCATCACACCAATCAAGACCAAGAGATCCCCCAAAACCATCGCAAATGTTATCCAATATTCCATACACTGATACAATGGGCCCCGTATTGGGAATTAGTCCAAACACATTAGTCTTTTGGTGATAATCAAAATGAATTTCCCAAAGAACAGGAAAATCCTTAAATAAGATAATTTATTTTATTTCATTCACTAACACATTAATTATTCTAATTAAATGATTATAAAATAAATCCACGATCCAAAATATACTGATATTTCTTTATAGAATTTTTTTGAATGACACCTATACACAGTTCCATTAAATAGGATACACAATCATCGTTCGTGTGTATGGAGAACTACAGCCTCACATACATATGAAGTTTTCCATATATTACCATTTTATAAGGATGTAAATAATGATATATATATATATATATTCTTTTTGCATTATATATATTATTTTTGTGTTTTATGATTTCTTCTATAATCATTACATAACAGATAACTTTTTGGTTTCAATTTTTTTGGAATACGATAAGATCATTTGTTGACGTGTGGACTAATACCTCGTTAAAGTGATTTGATTCATTCACACCTTACATGGAATATAAAAAGGATTTTTTGGGCTTACATATAATATATTTATTTCATAATATCTATACTTTAATGACACTATATATATATCATTTATATTCATTTTTTTAATATTCTAGGAAAATGGAATCAATATTCTTGTGTGCGTATGACCTACAGTCTCCATTAATGGTGTATTCCATTTTATATTTCTATCTTTTATTGAATATTATAAATACATATATACTTAATTTATTTTATTTTTATGACTTTATTATAATTATTGTTGTGATTAACTTATGATATATTAAGAGGAAAAATAAAAAAAATTCAAAACACATGAAAAAACCTAAGCGGTTGTTACCTGAAACAGAACATTAATAAGGAATTGTTAATAACATAATAATTTAAACTAATAAAAAATTAATATATTTTATTATATATAAAAATATGGTTTCGTTAGATTTATAATGAAAATATATTTATTATACAATATTTTTTTAATGTGTATGATTAATGTCAATAATTATTGTATGGGTTTTCTCATCACAATTTTATTTAATTGAGATGTATGATATATTCAACACTTATTCTTTTTTTAGAGTGTATAAATTGACTTATTACATATTATATCATTAATTTAATACATTTAATGATATAAACTGTACTAATTTATGTTATTTATTAATGGGAAGAACTATTCAAAAGTTACTCAGGTAGTAAGGGGACTTCTTGTCCCACTATTATTTTTATGAGACATATTATATATTCAAAAATCATTTTTTCAGGTGTATATAATTCCTATGAATATATTATATGATTTTTATGCTTAAATTTATTTTCATTAAAATATTCATTTTGTGATCTCTTCTTCTTGGGGTATATGTTTTAATACCTATATAATTGGTAAAGTAATTTTATCCCATTTTTCCATTATCAAGAAACATGCCTTGTTAGGAACCAATATTCTTCTAAGAGGAATATATAATGCTCTTTAATATGTAATATATTTAATATCCATATTTTAATGATATTATATTCTTCATGTAATGTCATAATTTCTTATGTTTTATGATTACATGTTACTATAATGGTAATAGTTTATTGCTACAATCTCGATGTTTATCTGTATCTTTTATGAATATGATCCCATTGATGAAATATGATGACTAATATCTCATAAAATATCATATTTTTTCATATAATCAATTTATTAATTATATTTAAATTTATTTGTACCATTTTAACTCTTTTTTAGTACTCAAAATGATTATGAAAATGGTTTTATGATAATCCAACTTTATCCCTCTGTTTGATTAGAAATATATTTTATTCCAAAATAATGTTTTCTGAAATTATTTTCAAAAATTGTTTGTAAATAAGATATTAAAATAGTTTTCAATGAAAATTATTTTAAAATGTGTTAAGTTTAAATGTGTTGAAATGGTTTTTCAAAGAACCCTTTATATGATTTCATGGATGTTTTGAATGAAAATGGGTTTCAAAGAGTTTTTGGTTTTGAAAAGAGTTTCTCAAAGAGTAAAGGATATTTTCATCATGAAATGTTTTTTTTTGTATTTTTAAAGACTAAATTATATGTGTCAAAGTGGTTTTCGATGAAAATACTTTTGAAAATATATTACATCTTAACAAAAAAAATTCAAAGAAATATTGATCTACTTCATAAAATAACCAACTAATCTTTTAAAATAATTGTTTATATAAGATAACACTATTTGATATATATTTTTTTTGGGATACCATATAAAGAAAAAAATTATTGTTATATACCTTTATGGTTTATGTTTATGATGACCATTTGTTTATGAAAACTGTTTCTCATCCATGGGTTATACCATGATCAAATACTTATGAAACCTACTTTTATTCACAAGTTAATCATTAATGAAATTATTATAAAACCTATCTATTTTATATAGGTTAGGATATGATGAAATTGTTTTGATACCCATTTAATTTAATTGGTTATTATAATATAATTATGATACATATATATTTTTTATGGACATGATATGATGATTTTTCCATTATCTTGTTTTACATATTTATATGACTTCATCATATAACGGTTGGGACCATTATATCCCTCAAATGAATTTGTTAATTGTTTATATTTCATTATATGTTGATGGGGAAAACATTGATAGGTGTGATCCATATTGTGAAATAGTTGAATCTTGATCCAAAATGGAAAATATGTGTGTTCTAATCCATAAGGGGAAACTTGTGCTTGCTGATCGAAAATGGGAATCATGTGTATCCTAATACACAATGGGAAATAGGTAGGTACTGATCCAAAATGAGAAACAGGTGTCTCTTGATCCATTGTGATTATAGTAATTGGTGTGATCATTTACTACTATGATTTTATTTTTGAACCTGATTACATGTTCACAATGTTTTTTGTAGACCTAGTTAGATGTACATATGGTTATAAGAGAACCTAATTTCATGTTCTTAACATAATTAGTGATCCTTTTTCTACTAATACATATTCACAATGTTATAATCATATGGGTATGCTATAATTCTATTCCACATTCCTATTATATGCTTACAATGTTATTGTTCTTGATTGTCTTATGATTCATGTGTTATGAACTGTGAAAAATTATACCATGACTCTTTATTATGATCTTTTATATGATCTTTATGTTCTCTTAATGTTATTATCATGATATCAAAACCTTATACTCATGATAATTCCCACATATATACATTTTCACCCAAACAGAGAATTTGTTCTCACCCATTCATATTATTCCTTTATGTGGGTAATGATGAAATGGTTTATGGTTGAGTATGAAAGTGGAATATCTCTATTAGAAACACTGAGATCATCCACCAAGTTAGATGATATTATTTTCCATCTTTTTAAATACACAAAACCTTTATAGTCCTTAGGTTTTTTAAAATTAGTAGAATGTTCAAATAAAATTATTTAATATCAATGAATGTTAATATTGGTTCATTATAATGTATCCACTACCATTATGACTTAAAAACTCATCCTTTTGATGTCAATGAATATATCTAACTTATCAATATGTATCATGCATGTAGTTGCAAGTTCATTTCTTCTATCTTAATCGAATACTGTATTACCCGTTTTGAGATGGTTGTAAATAACAAAATCACAATCTTTGATTATATTTAATCATCTTTGTTGATTCAATATTATCTCAATAAGTTTGAATATATACTATAGATTCTTATGATCTATGTATATATAAATATATATCTTTTCACTATGGAGGTAGTGATTCCAAATCCTCAGAGTGATGATCACATATTCAAACTCCAAATCATGTGTTCAGTAGTTATTCTCATGTATAATAGACTCACATGAAGAACCTTTTATCACATTATCATTCAATAGGAGTACAGAACCCAATAATTTTATTAAATTCTCAATTTATATCATAATCCCTTCTCCAAATGATGATAATGTAAGTAGTGGTGAAAAGATTAAAATATTATTAAGCTCTATAAATCCTCCATTGTATTCCTCAATCTAGTCATATTTTACCCATTTCTTTGTTGACATTATTATCAGTGTATAAATCATTGAAACATTCCTAAAACAATTTGATAGTACTATGATATTCTATGAAAACTAAGGATTTTTGTTACAACAGTTGGTTTCATCCATTCCTCAATTTCCTTTTTTAGGGACCATAGAAATTACATCACCCATAGTCATGTTCCCCAAGAAAGTGACCTACCACAACCAAATGTCAGATATTCTAAACATAATATACCTTTTCTCTTCACTTAATGACTCCATTACAGTCCTTTGATTCAATTAATGTTCCTCCATACTTTTGGATTAAATGAGAATATTTCTGATAATGTTATCCACATTTTTTTCATGATTCCCTATAAATAATCTATTCTAAAAATCCATGAATACTTTAGAGAATTACTAAGACTAAAGGGAATCATTGTGATATCATATTGCCTATTCAATATATGGAATGTTTTCTTCTGAATATCTTCAAATTTCACATTCAGTTGATTATATCCAAAATAAAGATTCGGTATTAAAAAAATAGAACTCCTAAAAGCTAAGTGAAGAAGTCATTAATAATTGGTTGAGGATACATGATCAATATGGTGATATTTATTAGTTCCCAAAAATCAATCAATATATGAATTGATATATCCTTTTTCTTGAAAATTTGTGTTGGGAGACCCCCAAGGTGTTACACTAGGGAATATGAACCCTTTTTTCCAATAATCTTGAAGATTCTTCTTTATCTCTTCTAACGTGATCGAAGAAATATTATAGGGGAATTTGGGGATAGTAATTCCACTAGGTATTGGTTATTTTGAAGAATATAACTCATGATATAGGGGGAAGTCCCATACAATATTTTAGAAATACATCATTGTATTCAATCACAAATGGTATTTCAACATGGTTGGTACTTTTCAACAACAAAAAAGTTTTGTAATGTTTTACTTCATCATAATGTATCATCACCCACATCATTGTGGGATTTTCTGATGGTGTTTTTTATATTCCTTTTTTTTATAGGAGAATGGGTTGGTTTGGTATATATAAATATGTGTATTTTTCATAAATTTTAATATAATATCTATATAAGAAGATCGTATCCCTTCCTAATATTTCATCAAATTCCCCCAAGGGATAGATTATGAGGTTCACTTAACGAATCATTCCATAGAAGCTAATCTGAGAAGAGATCAACACATGGGTTATATTGATCGCACCAATAGATTCTTTTATTGATATATCAACATCCATGTGTGAGGGTGGTGATAAAGTTTTTCTTGGAAATATATAGGACGTTGAAGAAATAATTGAACATGAATAAAAAAACCCCTTTCTATTTTTGGGTAAACATAAACCTCATATTGTATAGCTTCTTTATTTTGAAAAAAATATAGCAGCATGCCAAACATAAAAAAGAATTATCTAGTGATATAAATCACATTTCACAATGAATTGGAGGAATTTATAATTATTGGGCCGCTAGTCACGTCATATAATTTACACAACCATCCAACAAACATATAATTTATAACAATCATAGTCATCAAATAACCCATGGAATGGAATGGGTTTCATAAGGATTTCATAAATCAAATATTCATGAATAAAAATTGGGGTTCCTAAATTAAATAGGGTGATATCACATTGAAATAAAAGATAACTTTTCTATAGATAAGAAACTACAAATGAGGAGTCAGATATTTTTCATAAAAATAAAATCCTTATAGAAAAATTAATTTATTTGTTCTAAGAATCATGGTAGAAAACATTTAAATAAATCAAGAAAAAAGATAAGGTAGTGATATTAAATTTGAGGACCATTAAAATAATTTATATAACTAAATAAATGTGAATGAGGTAAAACCTAAAGAAATATAAATGGGTTAGAGAATACCCTTACCTTAAATCATACTTTATTATGTTTATTTTCCTCCTATAGAATAATAAAAATAGGATTTTTTAAGAAAATAGTTTCTAATGTAAGTTATATTAATTTTGTTAATATTTATCCATTAATATTATTACATTCCATTTTTAACACATTATGTGAAACTTGAATTTCTTTTATATCATTTTTCTATAAATTTTCATGTTTTGATTTGATTTCATTATTTAAATTTAAATTAAATGGAATGTAAGTATAATTAACTACATAATCTCTGAATACATTAACTGATATATTTATATATTATATATAATTAATATTTCTCGTCTATAGTGTGTTTTATAAATAATGTCTTGTAAATTTTTCCATAGGGGGTTAACCGACCATTGACAGAACATTGTCCAAAAAGCAGAAACCAAAATTTTTAAATATATATATTTATATATAATGAATTTCATAATTATTAAAATTTAAAATAATTATTATAATTTTAACGTACTAAATAATTAATACTATAAGATTTTTTTGAATGATTCAATGAAATTTAATGTGAAGAATAAAAAAATAGAAGAGTTAGTCGACACATACTTATTCCTCAATATATGTTATCTTATACAACCATAAAACTCCATTAATATTTAGAGTATGATTAATATGGAATGTACATAAGGATTTTAGGGGTCTTTATTGGACTAATTTTGGTATGTGTTAGGAATTTTCATTTGGGGTATGATGTTTTTTCATGGGGAGGGTGTGAGGTTATTTCTACTTGTGGATAAGGGTATTTAGGAATAAAATAATATAACAAAATTAAAACATGTAATAATAATTTTTTAAAAACAAGAATCATATATTAATATAATTAAATGAATTTAAAACTTTAAATATATTCATAAATTGAATTTTTTAGTCCATTAAAAAGGATAGTGGAAAGAAATTAAAAAATTATTTTAAGGGATCACTTATGACATTAGGTTTTTGAAAATGATTTTTATGTTTTGAATTCAATTTAATTTTTCATTAATGAATTATTTATGAAATTAAATATATCAGGAAAAAACATGATGTTTTATAAATTATTAGTTCAATATTACATCATGAATGATGTATTTTCATATACACCATTTTTGAGGGAAACTATATTATGACTATTCACACGAAAAATGACTTGCTTCAGAAAATTACATGAATATACCCAGTAGAAAAGTATGATATAATGATTTAAAAAATGATAGTCATTTTATAAGAATAGATTTCATACATTGATAGTATGAATTTTTAATTCATGATTATTAAAATTGATGAAACACTTTAAAATACTATATATAAAAATATGGGTATATTTTATTTGAGCCTTTTAAATCATCATATTAATTATTTTTTGGAATTTTAATATTTCTATTTACATAAATTAATCATGAAAATCTTATTTATATCAAAATTATTGTTTTGACATATAATTATTTTTATAGTCGTCAGGTAACTATTCTCACTGGTTTGGAAACTATTACATGTTTCACATTACTATTCCAATGATCACACTTCAACATATATGTATTACTTCATAAATTCACTTGTTATTAACTAAAATTCACCTAAAGGTTATATATTTTCATTTTCATATATTATGATTGTTTTAATAATTTTTTGATCATTTATATTGTGTTGGATGTTGGGGGTGATGATCCTAATAGATTGTGGATATCAATATTTTCCCTTTTTAGCTATTCCATTTTATATTGTTTGTCCAATTGAAATGTTTTGAATAATAATTTTTGTTGTATCTTAAAAATGGTATGATCTTTATCAATGGGATAAATTTTTTCATTGGTATATTTCTTTTTGTGTATTATATTCTATTATATAATAAAAAACAATTATTTTTGATAAAATTAATACTAATAAACATGGTGACATTATAAATATTACATCAGAAACTCTAGCATTTATTAATGTCTTGTGAAATGGGCTAAAAAAATCAGGATCGTTACACACAAAGAGACTACTATGACCTACTTTTGGGAGACTTGTGTTATCCTGATTAGAATGACTGTTGATAAATAGTTCAAATTACTTCCTCAATAATATATAAATATGATTAAACCTTTTTTCCAATGTTTATTTTTGATTTACCATTTTAGAATCATCAAAATATTTTTAAAGGGGTATATCAATCTATAATGTATAAAACCACATAACCAAGTCAATCATACAAAGTCAACCATCAAGTGAAATATTACATTAAACCATTGGGATGAGAATATCATCTCCAATCATCATAATATCAATAGAACTAATTTTTCTATAGCTGAATTATTTTTTGGTATATGAAGATAATTTATATTTTTTCTAAAAAATTATTTTGTTTAATGAGTATCAATTATTTTTAGGTATAATACAAAATAATCATTCAATCATAAAATATTGACTATAAACATTAAAATACAATGATTTTCTTCACTTAAACATTAAATAATTAATTGAATCATAATTTATGGTATTTAATGGATAAACAAATAGAGAATTTATATGTTTTAAGATTTTAAATAACTGATATATCTCTTCTCTGGAATTAGTGTTAGGTGTTAGAGGATGTAAAATATATTTTTCTCCCTTCAATGGAACAAACTCTTCTATTATCCCTTTTCCTATCATATACAATGTAGTATTAGTGTTATTTTTAGGCAATTTCATTTAGTAATATTCTAATAACAATATCAAATATTGATTTTTCTACATGTATGGAACCAATAATATCTCAGATGTACAAAAAATTATAGTACATTAATTCAATATAATTGTATATGTACTTATAATATGTTTTCATAAGGTTTTTAGGAAATGGATTAATATTTTTTGAAAATATCCCATACATATCTAACTATTGATCATCTATTACTGGATATAGAGTATTTTTGATTATTTTAAATTACCATAGAATAATGTTTTCCTAGATATATTTTGTTTTTCAGGGTAAAAAATATTTGATATCTTATAAAAATTTATTTTTTGAAATTTAAAACATATCATATTGTGTATTTTCTACACAAATGGAATACTATATTATTCATTTAATTACCCATCTACATAAATTTCATTTTTGAGCATACATGATATCTAATGATTCAAGATGGATTATAATGCAAAAACTTTATTTCAATATGAATCATAAAATGTAACACCTGAATCCCACATTAATTTCAAATCTTAAATCGATGGATCCAAATAAAAAATAAATTTCACTACTTGATTTATTGGGTATTGATTTATTCAAATACCAGATAATGTATTTTTTCCATCATGCACAACCATAATAGAAAGTTATAATTTACTAACATAACTTCTTAGGCACTATAACTATTAATTGGTAAATATAAAGGATATATTTTATCTTTAGATAGAATTTGACATAGATTTGTTTAATTATTATCAATTTTAGAACACACAGTATTAATTTTATTTAATCTAGGAGATTCTACTGGTTGTTCAATATTACCTTCTTGAAAACATGTATCTTTACGCGACATCAATTTCCTTCAAGTCTCTTTATTTTCATATATGAACCTAAACCTAGAAATTGTTTTAATATACTATAAAACCATGGAATGACTTGATTCAAAATTATGATGTTAATATGCTCCAATATTTGGTTATTTTAAGTGATATTTTGTCCTTAAAATATAATATAAAATAATTATGTACATGAACAAATTATTTTTGAGGTCATGACCATAGAACTTATCATTCTTTTAGTGTAATATGTTCAGAAAAGACCCTCATTATATTCAGCTATCTAATCATATAAGAGAGGATGTAATTTTTCAATGCTTCTATCACTACATCTATTAGTATCCTTCAAATTATATTGATTTAGTATTGTATAAAATGGTGTATATCTATTACAACCTATAGATAATGGTGTCTTGACATATAACTTTAATTTCTAAAAAATACTCTGATTATAACAATGTTCATATTAAAATATCATTTTCATTTCCTTTATATGATCATCATATCTATTTTAAAATTTAATCAAATCATCAATATGATTCATCATCATTGAAACTTGTAATCATAACATATGAATTTCAATATTTAGTGTTATCTTAATCACTAGAATCATTCAGTTCTTTCACATGTTTACTATGAAATTATGACATTGATCTATTCCATTTTTTATAAATACTTTTTTATTTTTTTAGGCTATTTTCTCTTGATTAAAAACAATATAAAATTGGAAAAGGGATTACAGATGGTTTAAATGTCGGACCATTTTACAAACATAATGAACTTTTTAATATTTTCCTAATACTATTTTGTCATATGATTAGCATCCAACATTTTTTGAATCATATATATCCTTATTGACTTAAAAATATTCATATTTAACCAAATAAATAAATATATATAAGGTATGATCTTCAAATTCTAGCATATAAAAAATCAAAATTTTTATTTTTCATAATGCTTCAGTAGTTTCTGAAACAAGTTAATGATGTAGAAAACAGTTATTAAATGTCAAAATTTTAGAAACATATCGTAATACACCCACAAACATGCGTCCTCAATGGGGTATTTCCAACAAATTTCACTTTAACTCATCCCCAATATATGTGAAATATTGTTTTATCTAATGTTTCTAGGATTTTATGATTATTAATTTTCTATATTGTTGAAGACTTATAGATTTTAAAAAACAAATTATCATGAAGGTATACGGTGTGGAAATTTGATTAATGTACATAGTAAAATAATTTATCAACAATTTTAGAAGATCATTGGTAAAATCAAAAAAATTTATATAAATTTAGATGTTTGAAAAGAATAACAAGATTATATTGGAATGCTTCAGGTAATAAAAAAATATTTAACACATACCATAAAACAGAATTATATACATGGACAAAAATTTGATGTAGGAAAAAAAATATTATACCTTGATTTCATTACTGTTTGTCATGTTATGTATAGTCATCGACAACTTATTTTGTGATGTGGTAAATTTATAGGGAAACATGGGAATAAATTGTGTGGGATTCAAGTAGAAATCAATAAATAAATATGATAAAAATGTTAAGAATCAATTAAAAAAGTAAACACCATCATTTGTTTGGTAAATAGATGATTTGTACAATAAATTTTGAGGAGGTTGCAGCAACATTTGGCTTCTGTGGGAGATAAAACAACATGACAAGCAGTGATATTTGTTATAGTTTTTAAAATAATAAAAAGTATTTTATTAACCCTATTAATAACCACTAATAAAAAATGTTATCATCACTACAAAGAAAATCAATTTTTATCAATAAACATATATAACGTTAGGAGTGATAAATTTAGAGAGGATTTATTATGTATTTACGAATATTAAATTTAGTGAAAATAAATATCCGTTTACGAAAATCAATGAATAAATTTAAAAGTATTTAATAAATGACTTATTATACGAACATGAATAATAAAATTTACAAATGAATTTTATAATTAGAAGAAAAATATTTAAAACTAGTAAATTTAAAAAAATGAAAATTTAAATGCACTATTAAATGAATAAAAATTAATATTCTATAAAATAAGAAATTAAAATAAAATAAAAAAATTTAATTAAGAAAATTTTAAAATATTAAAAATGATTTAATAATATATATATATATATATATGAAATATAATTTAAAAAAATAATCTAATATAAGAAAAATAAATGCAAACTAAAAGTAGATGTCAAATTAAAAAATATTGTATATATGAATAAGCCTGAGATATATAAAAACATAAGTAGCATAAAATTGAAATGGATAAAAAGTTATGTAACATTTTTTAAATATAATTTATGTGTGTTTGAAAAATATTAATTTTATTAAATATTAAAAAATAAAAATAAATAAATTAATTTAATTAATTTATAAATTTGAAAAATATTTTATGAGTAGATATAAATATTTAAAAAGTTATAAAAAATTAAAATTAAATAGTTAATAAAAATGAATATATAATAATTAATGTAAAAATATTAAAAATGAATAATTTATGATATAAAATATAAATAAAATAAAAAACATTTAAAAATATATGAAAAATATTTTTTATATTAAGTAATGAAATATTACAAAAAAACAAATATTATAAAAAAATATAATATTAATGTTAAAATTTAAAAATATATGAATTATAATAAATTACCAATTAATAATGAATAATGAATAATTTCATATTTAGATGAATATTGATAAATGAATGTAAAAATGTAAAAATATTAAATATAGAAGATAAAAACATATTAAAATAATAAAAATTAATATTAAAAAATTACTAAATAATATAAAAATGAATAAATGTCATACATATTAAATGAATACATATCAAAGATAGATAAATACTTATATGGAATAAATTATATAAATTATTTAAAAAGGATAATTAGTTAAAATTATTTAATAATTTAAATGTAAAAATCTTAAAATGAAATGAAATTTAATAATTAAAATTGAATATATTTCAAAAAATATTAAAAATATGTATACAAAATAATAATTATATTTGTTGAAAGAAGATAAAATTGGAGTAAATATTAAACTTAAAATAAATTAATATTGTTAATTATTTATAAATTTGTAATATTTAAAATCAATTATTAATTAAAAATGAATTGATAATAATTGTTTAATTATTTTTATTTATATGTATTAAAAGAAAAATCAATAAATAGTAATGATAAAATTCAGAAACATATTCAAAATAATATATATTTTTATTTAAAAAAATTGTAAATAAATTTTAAGAAATGAATAAATATAAATACTATTATGTATATATATATATCTATATAAAATGAAATTAATTGATTTTGAAAAACCAAATAACTATTCATATGATTTTTTGTGTCTATGTTTATATTCATATTAATATGGGATATGAAAAATTGAAATATAAAAGGATTTTTTCTATTATATAATTATCAATTACTATACATGCAAAGCAATAAACATTACATGCATACACATACATATATAGGCATAGGTACACACACATAGAAATTCACACACATACACATACATGCCCATATATACCAATGCACGCACAAATAAACATATAAATATGCACAAGAATACATATACATTCATATGCACATACATGAATGTATACTTGAATACACATATATGCACAAAAACAAACATAATATTACACACACACACACACATATATGCATATATTATGTACTTGTATACGTATGTACATAGACACACATATGTACATATACATCATCATACATATACATGCATTCACATACGTCTACCTAAACATCTTGATTCATATATACACCTGCACATTCACATACATACACATATATGCTTACACACACCCTCACAAAAAGAATCATAGAAACACACAAAAACTCACACATACATAAAGGCATACAAAACATCGATACCTATAAATCATTTAATTATAGACATAGACCAATATAACACAACATGTATAGACATACATATATATAATCATATAAACACATACATATATATACATACACATACATAAATAGACATATGCATACATACACATACCATCAAGAACATATATTTAAACAAATACATAACCATTCATACATGAGCATAGAAATTTATTTGTATATTTTATATTATTTAATAGGAATCTAAATGTCTAAATTAAAATTAAACTAAATTTAATATCTTAGAATTGTTTATAAAATTCATATAAATGAAATTTAATATAAATATATTTATAAAAACATATACAAGATAGTAAATATAAATAGATATTGACATATTTATAAATAACAATAAAATAATAAAAACAAAATTTTATATTTTATGTAATATAAATAATATTAATATATATATATATATGTTTATAAATATTTTAAAAGTACAATTAAGTAATTTAATATTCATGTATATATTTCTATAACTCCTTGAAACATATTTTGATGAATAATATTTAAATACTTTTTAAATTCCTATTTATGTCTCTTTATATAGATGAGTTGGTGGTGGTGGTTTGGGGGGTGTCCTTAGATTGATTCACAATGATCCTTCTTTATGTTTAGTTGTGTTTTATGATGGTAATGTGAGATATCATATTATATATATTATATTTACACACACACAAACACATATATATAGTATCTAAAAATATATAAATACAATTAATTTTATCAATTATAAAAGCACTAGTGATGGGTGGTTATTTTCATCACATTTTCAGTGATAATAAAGATACCATTTATTTATTATTTTAATTATAACATATAAAAGTATAATCTTCCTAACCATTTTTAACACTATTAAAGGGATTCAGATTTCAAATATAAATATATTTTAATTTTATAATACTAAATTTCTAAAATACACAAACACACACATTTAATTATATCACCCACAATATTAACATCCCCCACCAAAAGCATTATTAATATATTGTTTATAATAATAGTAATTATTATTATCATTGAATAATAATAAATAGACAAAACCTATTATATATTTACACAATCATATTTTTATATAATAATAATATCAATAACAATAATATTATTATCATCATTATCATCTACAATGTTATTATAATTATTTCAGGGAAAGAAAATAGATATTGGAGAATCTATAACAATGAACCTAACATGAGGATATAGTTGAAGACTTCATCCTTTCCTCATTATGGGAAGAGAGAATTTAATATATCCTAAAATAAAATGTCTCTTAAAACATTATCATCCGGATGTTCCCCTCAAATGATTCATATAATTAGAAGTTCTAAATAAACTACAATTTTTTTAATGTTACTTGAATGAACATCATGCCATCACATCACATACCTCTTAAAACATGTTCTCCCTAAAAAAAAGGCTCACTGATTCCCATAAAACATACATCATGAAAATAACTTACATATAATTTTAATGAACCAAAAATAATAATTATCATATATAATTTAATGTCTTAAACTCAAAATGATATTCAAACCCACTGAAAATATCAAATGAGACACATCATTATATGACTAATTGGAACACTATAACACTAAATAATAATCTCCCTAAATTTAAATTTAACTTAAAAAGAATTACCATGGAGGAAGTAAACATTCATTTCGTTTATACTAATTTTGGAGTTAATGTAGAAAATATTATAGATTCTATCATTCAATGTGAAAAAAAGTATACAAATTATATTTATTTTTACAGATAATTTATTTCTTCCTCCGTGAGTATTATTTTTTATATATACTAAAAAACATGATAATTTAATTTTTTTTTCAAAACTACAAAACATTATTGAAAATATATCCATAAAATTGTAAAGTCTCTAGGCATCAAAAAAGTAAATTAAAACTCATTCATAATATTTCAAAACAAACATACCTAAAATTAAATTACATATTAAAAAATATAATTCAATTCCTAATTTCATCACCCAAAAATTGACTTTACACAATTCAATATATACTCTCTTGATTTCTACTAATAAAAACCAAATAATATTTCAAAAAATTTATGTTAAAACATTATAATTTCAATATTTGTAATTTCACTATAAAATAAAAAATATTTAAAATAAAATTAATAATATAAAATAACTATATTTAATTTTAGAAATAAAAATGAAAATTCAATTCAATGTATTGAAATACATGTGGAAAACATTATCATTGTTTTTTTTAAATAATTTTTATTTTATTTTGATGTAATTGTTTTTGAGAAATTACACATCTTTATAAATATTCTCACATGAATTCACACATTTATTTAAAAATCATTATGTTAGAAGCAATAATAATATAATAGTTCAATATTAAAGAAAATACCAAATCTATATACCATGTAATATTATAAATTTATCCATGTAAGAATCTTTAAGATGAAATTCAACATAATTGATATATATTTATTTTAAAAGATATATATTTTGAAATATTAACTTTTAGAATAAGAAATCACATGAAATAGGTAATTTAAACACAATAATGACATAATAAATTATTACTTATTCACTTATTAGTTTTAACATCATCCATTTTATGAATTATTTTATATAGTACTTGTGTGACAAATTATGTCTTCATAAAACTGAATCACACATAAAAAAATAGAAACCATTAAATAATTTGATACTAAAATTATAATTAATATTATTCATCATTAAATTAATTGTAAATTAACATCAATAAGGAAAAAATATTAATTCACACATTACATATAAACTTTTAACAATGATATATTAGAATAAAAATAAATATATTCACTTTTCCAAAAATAACAATCAATTGATGATATAAATTATATTCCAAACAAGATTAGGGTGTATAAAGTAATATAATGGAGTTATGAAGTAAAACACATCATCAACTCATTACTGATGGTAATATATAAATAATTGGACATGTAATACCTGTTATAATTCCCTAATAATATCAAAAAAAAATTATTTTTATAATATACTTAAATTCCTATACCATTTATCATACTAACTTTTATCAATTTTAAAAAATATTTAAACACTATAAAACATTAAAATAAAATTACTTAGTAATATATCAATACATTAAATATTAAATTTTATGTAAAAAAAATACAAAAATAATTTTAAACCTTTCTTCAAGATGAATACATATTAAGAAAACATGATCTTGCATTTGAAATAATTTTTATATATCTTCCCTTATTTGTTTTTTTTTGTTTTAAAATTTCTAAAGGATTTAATATAAAAAATAATAGATTCATTTCTTTTAAAATTAACTTAAAATATATTTTCATTCAAATAATATGAACACATAAAACTAAATAAGAAAATTAATAGAATAACATATCGATATAGGAAAAAATCAACATAATCCAAAATCAATTTACGAATAATAATGTAATGTAATTTTTTATTGATTATAACAAATATCATTCTAAGATTAAATCATATGAACCATCAATGAAGATATATATAATTATCCGTAGTTCAATCTCAACAATAAAAAAAATTATCCCTTAATTATGTGTAGAATACTATTATAGTCTTGGTATCAGATCATATGGGCATTTCTATATCATAAATGCTATACCAATACTATATTACCTGTTAATCATCAAAGCAACATTATCCGAACTACACTAATGAAATATATGAAAGTACTAACTCCAAAATACATACTAAAAGAACGTGTATCCATTATACATGTACATCTCTGCCATCCACGACATTATAAACTATATAATGGTAGTGAATATAAAAGTGACCCCTGAAGTATGGTTATAATAGTTAACATGGTGATGACTAGAACTAAGGGAGTATTTTTTTAGATATTTTAGATTTTTAAAAAATATTTGAAGATGAATTTTATTTCAGAACAAGGATAAAATTATTATAAAAACAAATTGAATAATATAAAATTGATGGTATGGATAATTTATATGTTTATAAGAAGTAGTTATATTACTATAATTTTTAATTTCTACCTAATATTAATCACAAATTTTTAAAGTGTTATTTTGAATAAAATAAGAGTTGAACCATCTATTTTATAATAAAATTATTTAAAAGGGTATACATAACAGTAACTTGTAATGTTTGTATATGTGTGATGATATAGAAGAATATATTGGTGTAAAATCATGATTTTTATGATTAATCATGTTGATATGTATAAATAAATTTTTTGAACCAATTGGGTTTTAATATTAATCTTGTTAATATATATGATTAACATCGAATTTAAACTATTATTTTGGATTTTATGGGAATATATAATATTAATTATTTTCGTAAAAATATTAATTATCTTATTGAAATAATATTTTTTTGAAAAAATATGTAGATGTTTTTTGTTAATAATGATTTCATATCAAATATATAATAATAATTTTTTAGTTTTAGGGATGTTGTTATAGGAAATAATTTGATTCAAATTTTGAAAGATAGATATGAATGTTTTATCTATACCATGAGAAAAAATAACGTGATAATTAAATAAAATATTTAATGTCAATCAATTTATTAAACTTAATGGATAAAATTAGTAATGATTTTATGGAATCATGAATTTTATTTTCTTGAGGAAAAAATGGATCTATATATTTCAGTATAAGGTGTAAAGTGTGAGTTTAGTATAAAATATTCAGAATTATAATAAAGTTTTGTTTTATATAAATTTGAACACTACAAACAAAGTATAAAAGAGAAATATATTACTGGATTGGGGATTCTAGGACCATTACATGAATTAAGAATAAACAATATACATATAGGTTAGGATATATCTTTTACAAAAAATATTTTAGAATTAGTTGTGAAAAACTAAAAAGATCCCAACATAGTATTATATTTTTTTGATTAGTAAGGTGGATGAAGATAGAGTAGTTTTCTACACGTACCATGGGTAAATTTCATTTCCTTATTCTTTAAGGATCAAGATTTTTATGTGGTGGGAAGTGTGTTATTTCTATTCCTGAGATTAGTGAGTTATATACTATTGTAACGGTTATATACCTAGAGATTCAATAAATAGTAATTAAATTTTAAATACAATAGGTTCACTTAGTGAATAATTGTACGCTGATATATCACCAAGTACATACTCATTGGATTATCCTAGTATGGGAGAAAAAATAATGTTGATCATGTCATTAATTATTTACTTTATCACATTGTTATTATTGTAATTGATATATGATTGTTTTAGTTACTATTGAAAAATAAAATTTTAATGGGTTATTAAAAATCAATATACCTGAATTCAAAAACTCTAAATGGTTATTTTCCTAATATGGGAATAATATTGAAATTTCTTGTTTAGTCAACTGAAGGATGAATAAAACCCCAAATAAATATCTATAATATATAGAATATAACAAACACACCATATATAATCCCAAAAATAAATATAATTTCACGCAACATAAAATATCTCAAATAACTCAAAACACAAAATTAATAACCCTAATGTGTCTAAATAATGCACTGGAAAAAATAAATTGTGTCTCCAACATCTACCATAACCACAAGTTATTATTTCACATCTTATTCCCTTGTACAATCTTGTAGTCGTAAATATGGTATATAGTATTAACGATGATCAAAAAGTCTACTTAGTATGTTTTACTCAGTAATAAATTTTGCCTTTACGTGTGAATAATACTAACAATCCAGTGATTAAATTTTGAAATTTATAAATGATTCCATACCTAATATCCTCTTTAACACTAATCATTACATGTACAGTCTCTAAATAATTGTATTAATGAGTATAAATTTTTTTAATGGTACAATTGAAACAAAATCACATTAACCGAGAAAATGGGGGGTCCCAACACCAAAATTCATAGAAGATATATACATATTTTGATCCTCCCCATTACCAAAAAAATATTATAGAAAAATCATAAGGGAAGTAAACATATATTCTTCATCATTATAGTTTTATCAACTATAAAATCTCATTATAAACACATCAATATATAGTGGAAAGGTAGATCATCTAGTTTTTCATCACACAATAATTCTCACTTAGGGTGTGTGTGTCAGTGTAATATCCCACCCCTCCTCACTGTCATGATTTGAGGAGGATATAATACTCAATCTTTGGTGGCATCCCCAAGGAGCCAAAGGCTAGAAATAATGGTTTAGGGATTCTTGAACGGTTAGGGATGATTTTCCCTTTTCAAAAGAAAACACCCAACTAAATGTTCCAATACCATAAATACTACATGATGCATGACAAAAAAGATTCATAGCTTAACAAGACCAAAAGGATAAAAAACCAAACCAAAGTAATCCATAATCACATTACTAAGAGGATAATGAAACAAAAAACCCAAATAAGTGATGACACAACATGACACCATGCTCCAAGATCCATGCTCTACAATACCACCCCAGCATCAGGATTCACCACTAAAATAGATTATTTATCTTTTCTTGTGTCTCTGAATACAACATTTACAAATGAAAAATGTCAAAACGAATGGGGTGAGTGATCATACTTAGTAGGTTTTCCCAAAATTAATTCCATACACACACCACTATGATAAAACCATTATAAATATTATATTAAAAAATTTGAATAAATCTAAAAGAAAATTCAAGAATTCTCAACAAAAAAAACACATCCTTACACAAATCAACTCACCTAAATCAACACAATTCAATTGAAATAAACTAACCAATGAACCCAAATTTTTCATTCAACTAAATCCCTGTTCATAATTCCAAACCATTCCAACTATCAAGGATGGATGTATATCCCAAACATGTGCCCATGTTCCACACACACACACCCAATATCAATGTTTCCACTGATTGTGGAAAATCACATTTGAAACCATCAACTTATTATGTTGGAACATCACACCCACATCCCTTTGACAGTGGTCTTTAACTCCCACTATTAATTCTTTCCCAACCATGATTAACCTGTAAGCCAACCCTCAAGCC
The DNA here is from genome assembly GCA_963277665.1 of Viscum album. Classification (NCBI taxonomy): domain Eukaryota; kingdom Viridiplantae; phylum Streptophyta; class Magnoliopsida; order Santalales; family Viscaceae; genus Viscum; species Viscum album. The sequence continues at coordinate 16,716,235 of OY728123.1, forward strand.
AACATCATCCATAAAATAATATAGAACAATTCCAATTTAAAAATTCCATGTTATATAAACTAACACTTGTAAATAATCATGCCGAGCCAAAAAATTCCATCCAAAAACCATATATGAAAAATAAACACTGAATAAAATTCCATTAACTAAAAATGCCTTTATGTAGAATCCTTGCCCAACCTCATTTGTATGTGAGCTATTTAATTTAAAAATATTTATCAAATATATATTTCATACAAATAAAGAAACCAGTAATTTGAAAATCCAAATTTTAAAATCTAACACCAAACACATTTCACAAAAAAATAATTTTTCTATAATCTATAAAGCATTATAAAATGGTTTAAAATAATATTTTTACAACATATTCATAACCAATCTCATGAAAAATCTATTAATTTGAAATTAAATACTTATAGTTCTATAAAAATGAAGATAAGAGTAAATCCACCAACCAACGGGTTGGGTGAAATCTACCCAATGCACAAATTCACATAGAATCATGGTTAAACCTCTTAAAATTGCCACCGATCTCTTTTCCAAACATCAACAAGAAAAAATCTCACAATTTTAGGAAACAACAACCCATGATATGCATTTTTTGAATGGTGATCCTGAAAATTAAGAGATATTAATAAGGAAAACTATATTAAACTAATACCAAGAAATAAAAAATAGAAGAAACATACTAATAAATAATCACCTTTAAAACACTAAGAAAAAAAATAATATTTTCATCCAAAATTAGTGGAAGAGGTACCTTAACCACTAAGAACATGAAATCCTGAGTGGGGTTCATATGGCAGAGAAATGGGTATTTAAGAAAAAATCCTGAGTGATATGATTTTAAAAGAAATTCAATTTGTAATGCCGCTCATATTTTTTTCAAAACGTTATACAAATAGTGTGATACCTATGTCAATGCTACTGTTGGAAGGGTTCCCTCCATGATTAGGCAAACCGTGCGATGACTATTTGGAATCCCACTGTACTGAGTACCACGATTTACCTAGGCTGGCCACATGGTTTCTAAATCATGAACCTTAACCATGAACCCACTCATTTTCCTCTACCTCATTATGCATGGTTACTAGGGATGGCCGCACATTTTCCACTATTCATTCTCAAACCTTGTATTATTTGAAAAGATTTCATGCCTTCCTAAAACCCTTCAAAACTCTCCCAAACATTACCCAACCACATTTCAAATATAAAAATATACAAAGCATCCATACCTCTAACTAAGGGTACTAAATTTTCCCCCTGTACATTCCATCCTTGGAAAGTAGAGTACCATTGCTTTGTTGAAAGAGATCAAGCCACTTCTGGCCCATCTCTCTCTCTTACTTCCAAGTATCCTCCTAAATTTTACCATGTTTCCAAAAAAACAAAACAATCCAAATTCTATTATAATAAAAGACATTGTATTTCATATCCAACCCCTTTACATGAACATACACCAAATAATTATTCATCTCTTGCTCAACATTATCCCAACAAATCACATGGTCCTGATCCGGCTAATAATTTTTCAACTGTGACATACGAAACACATAGGTCACAACACTAAAATGTGGTGTTAATTCCAACTGATAAGACACCATTCAAACATTCTCAAGTATCTCCAACGTACCATCATACCTTAGAGATAATTTTCATTTCTTCCCAAACTAACGATTTACCATCCTCGAAGAGATTCTCAAGAACAGATGAATTCCTACCTCAAATTACATTGGTCATCAATGATGATATTCATATTATTTTTGGAGAATCTAAACCATCTCTATTCTCCTCCAGATCTACATAATTTAATCCATCATATCATTGAAATGTCTCTTCCCAACCATCAATTTATCACCTATTTACACCATACATAATGGATACAGACATGGGCACCTGTATAATGCTTGAAACATAGCCATATGTATAGAGACCTGATAACTGTTACTATAAGATAACTCCACAAATGAAAAGTGATCCATTAATGTGGCTCTAAAATCAATCACACAATACCCGAGCATATCTTCAATCATTTTTATCATCTTCTCTAATTGACCATCCTTCGGTGGATGATATTTTTTACCCATCATCAATTGATTCTGAAGGGCTTGCAGGAAATATTTCCAAAAAACAAGATGAGAATCGTAGAACTCTATCTTATACAATAAAAATCGGTACAACATTCCTTTTTACTACCTCATGTATATATATTTTCGAATGATCCTCCACCATACGAGATTCACAAATATGGATGAAATGGGCCATCGTGTGAGGAGATCCACAATCACCCATATGGCATCATATTTTCTAACCATTCTAGGGAGACCTATAAAAATATATCATTTTCTACAAAAATTTCCACACTAGGATAAAAAAACAGCAACATACCAACCATCCACTGATGAACTTCCATTACTTACAAACAGATAAAACATATTGATATAATATCATCCACTTTCCTTTTCATACAATCCCACAAAAACTGTTCTTTCAATGCATTTTACATTTTCTATATTCCATGATGGTCATCCCTTCTCAAATAATAGTTATAACTATTCTTTTTTCATTACCACACTCTATTACAACCATCCCATTTAGAAATCATAACAATGCTTTCCCATTCATTTTATAACCCTTAATTCTCTCCCAACCATTTAGTGCCATCCTCATAGCCATGCACTCTAATGTAGGTATCTATGTGTCTTTAACCAAAACACCCATGTTATGAACCAATGAGACCAGAATGAAAATGGATACATCACCCCAGTCTTCACATTCCAATATTATGGTACTTATATCCAACATAAACTTCCACGGATCTGATTCCTATTTCACCTGATGAGCATATGTGTTTCTACTTAATTTATCTATAATCAATGTTCCCCAACCCAGTGTGTACAAAAATTAAAATTCAAACTTATGGAGATATTTAATTCATACCCTCTACCTCAAATTCAAATCTCATATGGTTAAAAAATGTTTCATGCTCTTTTAATCAGAATTCAAAGTGAATTTCTCACCGAAGAGACAATGAAGCCACATTTTCAAATCCTGAACCACTATAGAAAAATCCAAATTATGTTTTTGGTAATTATTATCACGTAACCCCAACTGGTGTGACCTATACAAAAACACATGTTCACCGTGCATGATAACATACCCCATCCATGATCCAGATGTATCGTAATACACCATGTACCCTTTCCTATTTCTAGAACAACCATGATTTGTGCTGATGTAAGATGATCCTTATAATGATCAAAATATTTCATGACACAGCTCATTCCATTGATATAGAACATTAATTCTTGTCAATTCTATCATCTTTGATTATAATGATGATAATTCAGGAAAAAAATTAGATGAACCCCTATTGGACCAAGGAATCTATGTATCTCAAAAAAATTCTTTTGCAACTTCCAAGAGATAATTTCATATATCTCATTTGGAACTAGTAAAACGCCTCTGTCAAAAATAACAAGCAAAAAAACATAGCTCCTTTATCCAATTGTCACACATTGATAATTTGGAATTAAATTGATGGCCTCTCAATATTACCAACAGTAATTCCAATAGTTTCCCATGTTTCACCATTTTCCATTAATACATGAGTATATAATCCATGAATACCACTACGAATGAATCTAGATATATCTTAATAATATGTTTCCTTAATACCATAAAACACTGATACTGCATTCATAACACAAAATGGAATAACATTGTGCTCCTAATATCCAAATATAATCCTGAAGTATTTTTTAGGAATATCTTCCTTCCACACTCACAAATGATGATATTTGGATCAAAATTCAGTTTTGGAGAAACATTGTGATCCCCTCAACTAATAGAATACAACATCAATGAATGGAAATAGATATTTATTATTTAACATTAATTAGTTAAGAATATAATAATAAACATACAGATGAAGTTATTGATACAACCTTATTAAAAAAATTGTTATTTCCCATGGAGACATGCTAGGCACAATGAACCCCTTTTTTTCTACCACCTCCAACTGCACTTTAAATTCACTCAATTCTTCTAGTTACAACCGGTAAGACTAAAGTGAGATATAATTATTCCCTACAAGGATATCAATCATAAACTCCACTACTCTCATAGGTGGTAACTAAGTTGTTTATTTAGGAAAATCATTTATAAACAGATCCTCCACTACTAGAAACTGCTTCTCTGATCCTCTTCCATTTATGCCAAAGACAACTCTGACGACTAATATTAGATCATCCTAACTTCTGGTTCCAACATGTATGTTGCACCGAACTTCTCATTATTCTCTCATATAATGAGATACGTAATTCCATCAACCATCGTAAAACTATTCATTCAAGTATAATAGACAATGTGGTCCTAACCATTGACAACCATTCATACACAATATTCAATCTTATGAATCCATATCAATAACTATGACGTCCAACATAAAATCAACATCAATCATATTTATATCTTATAAATAAAAGGCATGGAACTCTCTTTAACCAAGAAGGGATTAATGTTTAAATACAGTGGGGATAATATCCACATTCAAACCCAGAAATTCCAAAATAGAAGTGGTATTACGAAATTATAATCACAAGTGTCAAAAACAAATTCGTAATTGTATAATTTAAAATAATTTTATCTTTCACCATGGATGCCCTGATTGATCATCCATCATAAACTTCTCATCACCAAAAAGTTTATTTCGTCCCACACTTTTATCTTTTTTACCCTACTGAAACATCCCCTATTGAGGAGTCATGGTATTCCTATAGTCACCAAGACTAACTCAGCTTTTAAAATAAGGAATATATTATTACCCCATCTTGTTGAGGGAGAAGACTCCTGTGATCCTTTAAGAGTGTCATGAACACCCGACCTCATAGAATTATGCCAATAACGCTAATGATTTGCTACTTGGTTTAATTTTTTATATTCATTTTTATTCATCCTATTCTCCCACTAAATGTGGCCTTTAGAAATACTCTAAAAACATCATGGATTACTCTGAGGTTTCTAAATAAGATTCATGTATTCTACCATCATATTCTTATACATAATCCCATCCTGGAATTATAAGTGTACCTCTTCTTCTTGATCCCCATGTTAGTGTTCCCAATGTTTTTTATGGGTACCAACATGGTTCCCCAACCTTTAGACCCCATGATATCCCTTTCATATGTTGATTCTCTATTAAATATTTTCATATGGTCCCTTATACATAGCACTATAATTTTGGGATGAATTTATTTCATCAAGCCTGATTCACAGATCCTTGCCTTTAGGGATGTACTTTTTACAAATTCATGTGAAATATGACTATGTTCATAAAATTATCCACATATTCAATCACATACATTATATCCTACTTTAGGCTAATGAAATCAAATGTGCACTAATTTTTGAACATGTAATGGTGGAATTGTTTTTTAAACAATTCCTAAAAACCCTCCCATGTTGTACCATTGTCTGTTCCATCTTGGTCCTCTAACTCCCCCATTGACATGCTGGATCTTCTAACATATACATCATTAAATTTAGTTTTAACCCTATCAGTGAGCCTAGGAAATTGAATATTAAATTCATCCAATTAAACCACTCCGCTTCCCTTTCTAGTTCTGAATCACCTATAAATATGGATAGTTTCTTCTTTTCAATCTGAATCGAGTGATTCATAGTCCTTATTTCATCACATATATTCCCACTTTAGAAATAATGAATGTTTTCACTATGTTTTGAACAATCTACTGGTTCACCTAGCTTTTAGGAGTAACCTTATTTTCTACAGCATCCATTAGTTGGTCCTTACAACCCCTTTCTGATGCCATTTCAATCGAGAAAATAATCACCATTTTCCTTACTCCCTAGAAACCAAAGGCATAAATATTTATGTTCAATTACATTGGAGCTAACACAATTGTGCTTTAAAAAAATACAAAACTTCCTAAATTCAACCATTTTTCAAAAATCTCCCATGTTCAAAAATCATGCACGTTCAAAATACCACTACAATTTGTTTTCCAAAATCACATATTTTAAACGAACATCATGATTTTCAAAAGTCAAAAAATTAATAAACAAAACATAAATCATTATTACAAATTAAAGGTTAATTCTATTGGGAAGTCATTTTTTCTTTGAATTCCATGGTTGTCCCATTGGATAGACCCATGACTATGAGATCACGCTCCTATAATTGTATCTAAAATAGTTATGTACAAAATTCTCTAGCAACATGAATTTCATCATAAGGTGGTTTTCTAAGTCATTTTTTAATATAAATTTCATGTTACGATAATCCTACTCCTTTCTACAATCCCAAATCTATAAATAAACAATGAAGGATTTCCAACTCTATGATGGATAATCGATCCAGTGGACCAAAGAAATGGATTTCCATTGAATTTCAATGATGGAAAAAAATGATACCACATGTATAATTCTTCCCCTAAATGGATTGAGTTGAGGTATAGGTGATACTAATCCATGGAATAATCTCCATGGTGAAAAAGGCTATAAAAAATGATGACCACTTCGTGAATGGTGAGGGATGGGTTTCCATTTTTAAAAGAAGACAACCAACAAAATGTCCCAATGCCACACCAACAAAATGGTGCCTAAAAACTAAATTTCACAACTCATCAATTCCAAAAGACCAATACAACCAAACCAAAATAATCCATAATCAAAGTAAAAATAGGATGACTAATAAAAAAACCAAATAAGAAATGGTATAATTCCATAAATCCACACCAAGCTCAATGGTCTAAGAAACAAATACCACCCCAGCATCACAATGTACCACAAAAATAAGGGGATGCATTACCTTTTCCATTTTCAGAGAATAAAAAATCTACTAAATCATGAAAGTGAAAAATTAGGGGGTGTGATAATACTCATTAGGTATTCCAAAAATGAATTTCCTTAACACAAAACTTGAAATGGAACATTACCAAAATTTTATTAAATAATTTATTTAAATCCATTAAACAATTAAAACATTCAAAACAAGGAAACAAATCCTAACCCAAATCAATTAACCCAAATCATCATAATTCCATGGAATAAAACCAACCAATGAAACCAAACATGTCATTTAACCAAATACCCATTCACAATGTCAAAACCCTTTCAAACTAGAAGGGAATCACACATATCTAAACAATGTTCACATATTCTATACACACACCTAAGATCGGGGTTTCCATTAATTACATAACTTCATGTCTGAACACTTCTATTTTTTATAGTTGTACATCATGCCGAATTTCCATTCATGGTGGTCCTTCGTGCCCACTATTCGTCTTTCCCAACCATGATTAACCCAAAAGAAAACTCGCTTGCCAATGAAATCCATCAAATTATGTAAAATAAATTCAAATTTAATATTTACTTATCATATAAACAACCACTTCTAAATAATCAAGACAGACCAACAATTCCCAACCAAAAATCCATTTTTCTAAAAACAAATCAACAAAATCCCACTTATTGAAAAACCCATTATACCGCATCGATGCCCAAACACAATTAAATAAAACCCACATTTTATTGACAACCATTTCACTAGTTATTTTTTATTAAACAAACAAACAACAGATTACAAAATCTCCATTTAAAAATCCAATAGAAAAAACATTGCATAACAAAACCCCATTTTTCCCAAATTTAAAAAATCATCATTACATGTCTTCAAAATAAGCTTTACACAACATAATCACATCAAATATCAATAAAATTTAATTTATATGAAATTAAATATTTATATTTTGTCAAAATGAAGATGATACTGAAGCCACCTACCATAGGGTATGGAAAAATTGACCAACCACTCAAACACACCCCAAATCCATATCAAAACCCACTATATCTTCTTGGATCTAGTTTAAGAACATCAATAATCCAAAATATATTCCTTTTAGGAAACAAAAACACTATATCTACATGTAAAGGATTTAGATCGAAAAAACCAAGAGAGAAAGAGGGGAAAAAATTAAATTTATGGAAAAAAAAGAAATAACCAAGAGGGGCACTTAAGGAAGAAGAATCTCCTTTATAAAAACAGGAAAGGCCTCCAATTTCATTCTAAAATGAGTGTAAGATATGAAATAACCCCTAATAATAAGAAATCTCGAGTGGGGTTCTTATGGGAGAAGAAATGGGTGTGTTTGTGTAAATATTGAGTGGTTCTATTTTAAAAAGAAACATAATTTTTAATATCATCCACAATTAACTCGCATGGATAGACAAATGGCATGATGAACTTGCAACTGATACTCTCTAAAGGGAGCCTCGGACGATTTCCTCACAAGGTTTGGCAAAAATTTTGGCGATCAATAGAAATATCACTTCCATAATTATCACTATTTAACTATGTTGGTTTCACAGTTTGTAAATTGTTAGCCTTAACCGTGTCCCCGCCCCTTTTCCTCTACCTCATTGTTCATTATTAAAAGGGTAGGCCGCACGGTTTCCACTAACCTTACATAACCTTTTCATCCATATAAAATCTTCCATTCCTTCCAAAAAATTCTTGAAAAATATCCCAAATATTACTCAACCACTTTACATATATAAAATACATAAATCGAGGTTACATACGACAAACCACTTTACTATAGTGTGTATAGTTTAACATGATAAAAAACCCAATGGTGGTTGCTTCATGTTAATATTAAATGTATCACTATACATTAATGAAATAAAATGAAAGTAAAAAAATTTAATATAACTCAAGATCATAAAAAAACTATGATCCCAATACGCCATGTCTATCCATAACCATTCCTCACAAACATAACAATATTTTCAACACACAACCTCCACATAAATCCATGTATTTTAATCTATTAAAACAATCATGAAATATTATTTCTTGAACTTACCTCATTTAACTTATTAATTATCATACATTAATTACTTTATCACATAATCTGAATACAATAGATAATTATTAATTACCACTCATATATTCACCCAAGATAATGTTATATCATCCTTATAATCGCCCCATTAATTTTACCATTAACAATTAATCACATACATTCATATTTTTTACATATTATAAATATATAAGTTACATCATTTTAAAGTATAATTTATATTATTCAATTTTTATCTCATATAATATTAATTAACACTTTTATTAATAAAAAAGTAACACTTTTGAGTCACATGATATAATAATTCCAAATAAAATTCATAGTTTTATATAAAAATTTCATTATCCACTAATAAAACATTATATATAATTATAATTTATATTAGAAATTATAATGAAACATTTAAATACAAAAAATATTCATACCAGTATTTTTCAAGAAGAACCAATTTTAAATGACAATGAAACACTCCTTTATATATGACAGTAATATTTTAAAAACACATAAAAAATATAAAGTAAAAAAATCACTCATTAAAATAAACATTCCAATAAAAAATATTTATCCCCAATGTTTTATTTTTATTCTCAAAAAAAACATTAAAAATGTATATAAAATAAAAATTTAAATATGTATTTGAAACTTTTTTTTGTTATTCAATCATTTAAGAAATAAAAACAACCTTGTAAAAATTAATAATCATCCCATATTATATATTGTAGTCACCAGAAGCAAATTTTTACAAGTTTCTAATACTAAAAATTGTCAGAAAAATTAATACACATGTATATATGTTGTTTAAATTATGAAAACTGAGAAATAGTTAAATGAAATGAATAATGTTTTTAAAAATTTATCATAAATGTGAAAATAATTAAAATGTATATATAGATGTTTTCAAAGTAAATTAAATTAAAAAACATTTACAATACAAGTATTTTTCTAAATAAAAAATATATAACATTCCTTTAAAATTTATAGTATATGTTTTGAAGGACATTTTGTATGAAGAAAGAGATATTAGAACACTGAATAATAATAGTTTATACTACAAAAATAGATATGGACTAAAATTTATCTACATCCATGAATTAAAAAAATTTCATCATTCTTACAACAAAATCATGAAAATATACATCATATAAATTTTCATACATGTATTTACACATATTCATTTACAAAATAAATTATCACCTCTTAATTTATTAAATGTAAAAAATTTACCACATTATGCCAATCATGAAAATATTTTTGGATCATGTTTATAAAAATTATATTTTATAATATATTTTTGTAAAACCAACCCATCCCATATCTTTTCAAACATATTTTCTCAAGATTTGACTTACCAAAAATAATTATATATAAATTTATTGAAAATAATAATAGCATAAACATGGAAGAACATTCATTAATTATATAACATATTTTACATCATAATTTTCTTTATTTATCTAAGCATTTGAATTTAAACATTTATTCATAAATTAATAAAAATTGGTTTTAATGGCTTAACCTCATCAATATATTTTTTATTTTTATTTTTTTAAAATATTAATTTTCCAGGGTTTCATTACCTAAAACTTCTATTAAATGTTTAGTAAATCATAAAATAAATTTTTAACTAATAAAATTTTAATTACTATGTTATTTGTAAAAATTTCATTTGAATTTTTTCAAAAAAAATACACAGTTGGTAAAAATATTGGATTTTTTCTATGATAATCAAGGTTCTTTGAATAATTTATAATAAAATATTTTTATCATCATGGACATAAAAAAATTATCTTCTAAAGATAACCCTAAATGATCAATTTGAAAATATTATTCTTCCCAATACAAAGGCCATTACCTATGATAGAAATAAATTTCATTTTTAGACCTCATGACTTGGATAGAGTTATCATATTTTTAATTAAATCTCTATTTTTTCACACAATTTACATAATATTGATTATATAATTTTGGTATTGACTTCTATATAGTGTTTTTTATTGAAAATTATCATAATTGTATAAGATATTAGTTTATTCATTTTGGTTGGCAGTACTTTTCTTTACGACGGTGATTTTGATTTAATTCATGGGAATAGAATCATTAGCCTTAACTCCAGGGGTTATTATATTCATCATGTGTAAATTTTCCATAATAATATTGATTACTAATTAAAATCATTCAATTTTTAATTTATTCTATATCTTAAAAAATATATAATTATTATATTTTGTAGGTAATTTCAATTTCAAATTAGAGGAATTATTATTCAAGCTATTTTAATTCTTATTTTATTGTAAAATGATATTAATTGTAAGATTGTGATTTTTTTCTATTTCATGCATTATTGGAATATTTTATTGATTTTTTATTCCATAGATTATTAAATTTATTTTTATGACTAATATTTGATAATTGTTTTTAATTTTTTATTATATTGGGTTCTTATATAGTTATTTTTTTCATGATCAATGAACTTGATGATTTCAAACTCATATTTGACCACAAAGACTTTTTCAATTTTCCTCATTTAAATATTTTTTTAGAATGATAACTATCCGGATTCTTAACTAGTCAATGTATTTAGGATTTCTCAATTATGAAAGCTATATAACTTTTAGAAATATAAAGTGAGTGATTTTAATTATCTCTTTTTTAATTATTGTCTACTGTTTTATGATCTCATAGGGATACCAGTGAAATAACACAAATTCCAAAAAGTTTTTGATGTTCCATTCTTGATAAAAATAATGGTGTCTACATAATAGATCATTCAAGAATAATGGTAGTGATGAATAATCGAACAAAAGTTCAAATAATGACTTTTGGGTGACCCTTGAGGGTGTTATATAAGGTCAATTGTGGGGGAATGATAGATTGAACTAAAATAAAGGATGTGAGTGTCTAAAATAATGGATAAATAAATGTCTATTTTCAAAAAAAAAGATGAATACATGGATTATAGTCTGTGAAACACACTCTATGAATGTATCATACCATGATGGATAGAGTTTTTTTTGTTTTATAAATGTCACTTGTGGTGTGAATTTATGTAACCCAATATTTATATTAGTTAAATGCACTTACAAGTACCTTGAGAATACAATGAAAAACCCATATAGATCATCATTTATTGTGTTCATGTGTATAAGTATTGTACTTTTGTTTCACAAAATAGACTCATGTGGTACTATATGATCATATTTTCTTCATGTAGAACCTCATGTGTAACTTATCAATACATTTCATATTGGATGATACAACATGAACATTAATGTGATGGGAGAATATTAGTAAACATCCTTGGATTAAATTCATTGTATATAAAAGTGCATGTGGTGTACAAAACTATTTAATGATTTTAACTTATATTGTCTTCTACAAGTTTGAATCTGACCTGAAAATATCCTAAACTATTATTTTTTTCACAAATAACATAATAGTGTATAAATAATTTTTAATGATGACTTTATGAGGAATTTAGTTTGATAAAGGAAATTATCTTCATATAGGTGATTATGTGGCATTGGAGATAGTTTTAATGTATACACCAATTTGGAAACCCCCCACCCCTAGTGAAACCCATACTTGTTGGAATATGTATTGTATAAAAAAGAGGTGCGTAGGTAACCCCAATATTATTATTGAATGTTTCATCCAAATATTTAGTAGATAACCACCTCATCTGATTCCCACACCAAAAAACATGGTTTTAGTATTCTATAGTGGTAAATACTACTTTGAATGATGTTCAATATTCTTCAAAGTGTAGGTACCCCACTACATTACATAAAAGTCGATGTCGATACTATTTAAACTTGGATGACAATGTTTTAAATACTTTTGAAATATTAATTATTTATAGCCCACTTTATTTTATTGATACATCTAGAGATAAGATATGAATATTCAAAATATTCTTTTTAGTTTATGAATTTTTTCCAAATTCTACATATGGTTATCCGTACTGTTTAAGCATACACACTATTAAATGCCATCATAATGTATTGTAGGGTGTTCTACAAGGTATTTCTGTAGTCACTTCTATATGGGACTTATAACCACCTTGAGTGTTATATATAGATGATGAGAAATTCAAATTTGATTTCAATAGATATGGTTCTAGAAGTGTCAGAACAATGTTGAGCTATATGTTGTTATTCCATGATGGTGCTTCAGTTCTTATCTATATGTTGTGTATTAATAATTTATAGTTATTTTAGGTTGGTAATTCTCATTGGATATTAGGTATTTTATTTTATCATGATTTTTTATTCATGTTTGTATTGTTAAACTATTGTGTTTTTTTACAAGTTTCACATGAATATTACAATATGGATGGTCATATATGCCATTAATTTTTATATAACATTTTCAAGTATGTGGTTTTATACATTTTTTAGATTCTAATGCCTTAACTATTGTGATATTCCTTTTGGATGTAGTCTCTAACCCCTATAATATTGGAGGTGGGCTAGTGTCATAAGCTATGTTATTGTTAGTAAAAGGGGTGTCTTAGTGGGATACATATTGTAAGAGTTATATTATATTAGAATTATGATATGGATAGAGTTTATAATGACCAATAAGGTGTGTACATGATCAGGAGACATAGTGGAACACTGTTAAATGGTCATCAGTTTGGTTAATGGAAAATGGAACCCTATAATTGGAGTGGTATTATGTTCTTACCTTCTACCATGATTTAGTAATTTATAAATAATATTGGAACACTAAGGAATCAATTTCACTGTATAATAAGTTATCCATGATTAACCTCATCTAGATATTATTTTGTAGCCTTCAGTTTATCTTTTATAAATTTTTATTCAATTATTTAAAAAACCATTTTAGTTTTTAAGATAAGGTCATGATGAGAATGTTCTTATGATTCACCCAATTCTCTCAATCTATTTGATTAATGAGGATTTAATATAATGATTTGTTAGGGATGTTTTTCCTTTAATGGTGGACTAGAGGGTTAATATCCCTCGAGTTAAACCAAGAGTAGTCCCACCATCATCTCAAATGGTATTTTCTATAGAGAACGATGTGATTAATTTTATGATGGTTGTATTTTTGAGTTTTATTGATAGTTTCCTCCTCGATATTGGTGACTTCCTGATCCCAAAGTATTAAATTATCAACAAGAGCCTATTAATCATGTATTCCACTATGTCCGAGCACCCTCTGACCATTTAATGATTTCTATTTTGATTATTTGTTATGATGTAAAAGGTCTCTCCTGAAGAGTGATCATGAACGAAAACAATTAGAATACTTATTATTATATAAAGGTTGATAAATTTTTGGAGAATATTAAATTTAGTTTTTAGAGGGATGATACTACTTGGTGTGATGTGTGACCTCAAACATTGAAACATATTGTGTCTCAGTATAATTTTAGGTTCCCAAAACTGATAATGAACTGATGTGATATGATGCAAAATGGATATATGTAGTCTTATATATTTCAATAAATAATATAATAGTAGATTCATATGATATTGTACCCATGTGCATTCCCACCAATAACAGAGTCCTCATGTATTATTTAGTGATAGGAAGGAAGATTCTTTTTGGAGTTAGAACCTAGGTCCATAGAAGGTGTGGTGTATCCTTGTATAGATTCATTTATTGAAATAGCTAGTTAGTTTAAAAATAATAGATATGAGAATTAACTGTAAGAATATTATACTTGTAAGTTATAGAGATATTTAATTGAGGGATCATAGATTGGTTCCTCAGAGTTACGATATATGTTCTATTATGAAGGTGGTGGTAGATGGACTCGGATGTTTATTTTCCCTGCTAGGATGGAAATAAAAGATACTAAGGATGGTACATCAGAAATTTATCATTGGTAGAGATAATATAATGAAAATGTGTCTCCTTAAGGTGGATTTGGTAACCCTCATAAATCTAGTTACTATAGAGGAGATGGTTATAAAAGTGTAGATAGTGTTTCATGGTTCGTTGATCCCCTTTTCACTACCAACACCACTGGGTGGATTACAATAGGTGAATAATTGTAGATGTTAGGAAAGAGTTATAACATAAGAGATGGAGGTGTTAGAGTAGGAATCACCTGATATGGTTTGAGGATTTATTTAGATCCTCAATTATTTTTTACCCATAATAATCTAAACCACATGAGTTATTTATTTCATATAAAAATTTTAATTTATGAATTAGGGATAATGTAAGTGGTCATATCATGGAAAATTTAATTAGAGATCCTTATTAATAGTGATCATTCTCCTACTCTCATATGATGATAGTTTCATATCACCCTTTGTAGGAATTTTTTTTCTTAGTATCTCCTCAAGAAACATTTGAGTCCATGTGACAATATTCATAATATGTATAGGTAATAAGATGTTTTTTCTTTATTAATTTGTTATCATTTCAGATTAACATTCCATAAAGATGAGGGGTTAAGATTCACTATCACCGGTTAATTGGAACCCTATATAAGATGAGTGGGGAAAACCCTAAGGATATTTTACTTCAATAAAAATCTATTATAATGATTGGATTTGTGTGCTTCTGATACTATGGAGAAGTATACAACTTTAATAGTACAATAGTATATATAATTTTTCACAGAGGAATATCCAGGGTTTCCTCCGCAGGGAGAGAATAATTTTGTCATCAACTTTTCTTCATGGACATCAATGATATCCTCATAATAATTTTTATTGACCTTGATTTAACATATTAAGACAATGTATCGATTATAGTTCCTTAATGGAAATGAATTTTTTGATCACATTGTGTCTCATTGGGTAATGTGTGTTTTATTTTTATGGAAGGAATATGAGAGGATGAGGCTTTAAATAGATATTTTTTAAAAAAATATAGTGAAAATAATGAAAAATACTATCTACCAAGAAATTATGATATCTTCAACAAGCTAAAGGGACCAGAGGTTTCTTCAAGAAGCATCGTATGTAAAATTTCAATTAGCTTCCATTTCATTAATGGGATATCATAAGGACAATTTCAGGTGTCAATACCTTCACTAAGAATTCATAATGATGTCTTTTAGGATAAAATATTATCTTTTTTATCCATGTAACTCACAAACTAGATATCTAGAATTATACGGAATAATTCAAGGTGACCATCATTAATGATAAACTATTTTTTTTAAAATGGGGGTTGTGTGAAATTATCATTTTAATATTATCCATGACATACATCATAGACATTCATTTTGTGCATATATAACCAATTAATGTTTTTGTATTCTAGCAGAGTAATTCCATGGTAATTTCATTTAAGCGGGTGGAATTGTATTTGATAAAAAGAGGGATAATGATGTGATGTCTTGGGTACCACCAAATATAGTGTTTGAGGGGTATAGTTTCTTATTCACTGTTATATAATACAAGAAACGTTTTTTATGATCTATTGAGGTTTCTAAACCCCAACAACATCCCATACTACAATGGGGAATCCTATCAAATTTATGAGGTTGTTTGAAATTGGTTTCAGCGAGTTCACATCAAATATTATTAGTTCTCTTATTTTTTATTTTCAAGGTGATGTAAATTAAAAAAATGTGTACTTAAATTCCTCAATGTATGATCATAATATTTTTGTAACATAGAGATGAGAAAAGATTTTTTATAGGTCAAAATGGATGATGAAATGTGAGTATAATTCTGTATCACATGGGATAATTCCTACAAAAAAATTAACACAGATATATTGATGTGTTATATTCATAACAATGGATTTTTTCTACTATAGTGCTCAATCACATTAGGAAAATCCTCACCCTAAAGGATCTCATTCTAATGATAGTTCATTTAATGAATATCATATTAAAGTACTATCTTTACATATTCAATACTCTTAGATAATGTAATATGGTGGTTAACTCCCATAATATAATGTACCATTATTATTTGATGGAGACGGCGTTTAATTTTTCTTTTTGGATCTTTTAATGTAGAATTTGGGATATGGTTCATATTTGTAGTCAATATAGATGGAAACCACATTTCATCACAAATGGTTTTGGTATTTTCGAGATATCAATTTCTATATTTGGTTAGATCATATATTGTATAGATATTTATAGTGTGGGGTCAATAATGGTGGGTATTACCAAATCCTCATTCTAGGGTAGACTATGATTCAACTAGAAATGTGTGAGGTGGTTTTATTTCCTAGTTTAGGAATTGTTTCCTAGAGGGTTTTGGTACCCAATTTAATTTGACTTTAATATCAACCCATATACAGAGATACAGACTAAGTGGAATATATACATTAATAATGAAATTAATTGAGATTTATTTTGTCATTTTTTATGGTTTTTATAGATCACCAACCATTACATGAGTTTTAATAAACAAATCGCTAACATTAAACTATAAACATGACACATTTGATATAACTATTTTGGAGACTCTATAGGTCAACCCTTTATAAGGAAGACATTATAGATTCATCACATATGGGTTCATAGTTGGTTGTCTTGATGGGATAAAAGGTTCAAGTTATCTAAGTGTGTCTGTAGATAGACTAAATTCACCATAATTTTCAATGTAGATTAAATAAAAATACCATATTTTAGGAGGGAAATTTTTTTTCTAAATGAATCACTTTTTTGTAGTTTTATTAGATTTTCATAAGGAACTATGCTTTATGCAAGAATAATTGGGACATTATTGATTTCAAATAGGAAATTTGAGGTTACTTAAAACCAGATTTCACCATATTATATTGATATGTAACAAAAATACTTCCAACTGTCATAGATGATGTGGTATGTTTATGATTCATCACGCATTATTAAATAGGTATATCTATATATAGCATGTAGGATGCTTAATTTGTTAAATTCATAATAGATAGAGACGATTATAAGGTTAATAACATTGGGAGAGAGAATAATATTAGTCCACATCCTCGGGTTGTAGGATAATCTATTAGAGGGTGAGTGTGAATTAAATTGTTAGATGTGAGATGAGTTACCTCAACATTTTTTTTGATTTATGATTTTTCAGAATTAAAATTCATGGATATTCTGAGAATGTAAGAATTAAATTTTGCATTCCATCCTTTTGAATATTTTTTATAATTTTAAAAAAGGTTATCAGGATGTGGGATTGGTTTTGTTATTTACATTGGTCATAAAAAGTATATAATATATTTTTTCCTAAACATGCATGTAAAAAACTAAAATTATCAAAACCATTCCCAAAATATAAATTCCAAAATACTCGTTCTATTTGGGATTGGGCTATCTACCTTAATTGGGTTTAATTTTCTTGTTTCATAATCTTTTATTGAACCATGAATTATAATATTTTTTTGTAAATTCACTAGTTATTGACACCCTTTTACTATAATTAGTTATAAATTCATGGTTTTGACCACTATATAGGGGTTTCCATGAAAAAAATATCACCTTATAGAAGATTAGTCTGTTAATTTTCATTTATTTCTTCATAGTTGTGAGAATTATGATTAAGAATGAGTAAATGACTTTTAATTTATCAATGTAGTTCACTAATGCAGGGAAATCATTTTTTATGGTGGAATTAAATACACCAGATATATTTTGTCCAATTTATAATAACTTGTACCCTATGTTAGTCAGCAAATATCTCAGAGATGACCAGCAATAATAGATATTTCCAACTATAACATAGTTGACCAATAATACTGATAGTGGGAACTATATATGTGTTGAATCAATGTGTAATTTTAGTCTAATATACTTTACTAACACATGTAATATATCCTCATAGACTTTATTTTTATTTTTATTGTAGAATAATGGACCCAGAATTCATAATTTTCAATATTACAACATGGGTTTCTGTAGTAATTTGTTTATTTATGAGAAACTTTTTTACATGGTTTCCATTATTGATTGTGTGTGAATAGTAATTTTATACATAATATATATTTAATTAAATTTTAATATATGTGGGAATAAATAATATTCCCACACTAAAAAAATAACGTGTTTTTATTTTTAATCATTACCTCGGTTTTCTCCTGTTTACTATTCTTCTGCATAAAAATATCATTGATGTTTTAGCTATTTTTCAATAAAATGTTATCAAATATTAACTTTTTTTTATTAAATTGAATTTATATAATTAAATTAATTTCTGTAATAATTATATATGAATATTGATAATGTTTGTTGATCGAGCATCAGTTACATACGGATGGAGGTTGAAGAATATTTATATCAGGGAAATACAATCTAATAGTATTGTGGTGTTAATACAAATGATATGAATAAGAATGAGTATGCGTTATTATATACTTAGGTTCAAGGGAGTTATAAAAATTATGATATAATAAAATTTGGATTTAAACATTAGAGAGGAGGATATTACTAATGGGTTGATAGAATATCATTAAAATTTGTAAGTGAATCAATCTGTACCAAGAAACAATTCACCTGATATGATGGCTATTAAATCCTAAGATCATTTAAGGGATTATTATTTTGAATAATTAAAATAAATTAGAAAAAATCATAGGTTAATATATATCAATGTTAATTAAACAATATGATGAGTTATGTGTGTTGGTTTTACAATCACCATTATCATAGAGATAGAAAAAAACTAATATAGAAGTGATCGGTTCTCTATGGTGTATATTTCTGATATCGAATGATGTGTTATATTTGATCATTATTGTTGATATTTGATGTGGATATTCGTTCATATTATCCATTTATACTCAGAAAATATAAAGGAGTGAAAATAAAACTAGAGACATAAACACATAGGATGATCAAAATCAAGAGGAAAGAGATGAGAAAAGGAATAAGGGAATGATCCTACCTACTATAGTGGGGGAGAGTGGGTACATTACATAAATTAGTGTAGTGTCACATAGTAGTCAATATATAAAAACGGTTAAAAAATGTATAGGAACTAATAATGGATTATAGTAGAGTGTGGATATTCAAATGGAGTCTTCAATTTTTTACTCAAATGAATCCTTCCATTCCACATTGGTGAATGGATTTTGGAATAAATGTTTCCTATAATTTTTGGCAAGGTATATATTCCAATTTATTATCCAAATAAACATATTGGAAAAGGTGATGAAAAGATCAAAACTAGTAGTTCTATTTTTATATACATAGATTATAATAGATATATCCATAGATATAGAAAGAATATAATATTTATCTGGAAAGATGTTGATGTTGGATTTAATACGATATTCACTAGGGGTGCATGGGAAATTGTGAAATGTGTTATATTGATATCTCATTGGTTAAACATTATACCCTACCAAAATGATATAAAATTCCATTAACATAATTGATTCAAAAAACATTATTGTGCATTAACAAGGGTGACATTATAGGTTATAAATCATGAGTGATAATGGGTGAGGAAAAAAACAATAAATTTAATACTACTAATACTAATTTTTCTAATGTCTTATTATGGGAATATTTTATATATTTAATTTAGAAGAAGGAATGTTTTAAAAAAGGAAGTAGAACACTGATAGACATTAAGTTAGACCTTGTGCACTCTATTATTCGGGGTCCTATACTATTATATCCTTTTGTATGGTCAACCCATTATCTGAAATTTATTTATTACACAACAAGGAAGAAATAAATTAATTATTTGAGAAAATTTTATTTATTTTCCATATTTAAGTTCTTGAATACTTTATTAGATAATGATTTTGGATCAATATTAAATTGAATCAGTTCTGACAATGGGGGACATTATAACAGTAAAATGATCTGGGAATTATATGATAATAATGGAATTCTCTAGGAGAACAATATTATAGGGATAGTAGAACTGATATAATGTATCTAAAGGGATGAACATGACATTAAATGAATTTTACAGTATTATGATCTTTAACATAAATTTATCAAAGACCTACAATGTATATGTTGTTAATATAGAATCATTTCTCATCAATATGGGTCTATCACAACCAATGGGAGATTATATACCTATGAAGATATATTCATAAATAGATGTAGAACTCTATCATTTTACAGTATTTTTAATAATAATATTAACATATATATACTGATTCAAGTTTTATGGTTGATAAAAATTATAAATAATCTTTTAATGGATATGAAGATGAGTTGTTTAAAAATTATATATTGTGTGATGAGGAATCAAACTCTATCAAAATATATAATTATAAATTTAATAAAGGATTCATTGAAAAATACTATTATAATGTAGGAACTGATGGTGGGAATATTCTATTATGGTGAGTGTTGACAGTGAATCATGAAGTTGAACTTGATCATGTGGCAATGTTTTGGAGCCTACACCTATTGTTGAGTTGAGGATATCATAATGGATGCAAATTTATGAGTTAGGGATATAGAATAAACTAAAATTGTAATTTTTATTGGATATATATTCTATTTAAAATATAATAATTAATAATATACTATATTAAGAGTTTCCATCTATTAATGTTTAATGTTATAATTTCCACAGAGTTATTGTCACATAAACTGTTTATATCACTTCCCTCCTATAATTAAAACCTAGAAGTGAAATTAAAATAAACATAAACATATGTTCTAAACGACTAATGGAAAAAAAATAATTAGACAGTAGTGGTGTTTCAAAATATAGTGATATATACTCATAAGTGGAAAGAGAGTCTTCTCATGATGTTTCACAATTGGTACTCCCTATGAATAGAGTTTATGAGGATAGTCACACCAACATTAATTCCACATGTTATATGATACAAGGAATTTTTTATCTACATTTTTTGTTTCTTCTTATATATTATATTATTATTAATTTACAAATGGAATCATTTATATTTATGCATTGTTGAAAATAATGAAGATATATGATCTTAGTGATGTTAAATGCATTAGTTGTGCCATAAGTGATATTATATTTGTTGAATATGTCATGAAATGACTTTTAACTTCTCTGTAATTGAAATAAAATAAATAATTCACTTTTGTTGAAATTGATCTATTTGATTTTATCCCATACCATATTTGTTTATGGATGGGTTCATTTCATGTACTCGAAAACATATTTTCCATTTAGTTTGATGACACTAGTACGAATCCATAAAGATTAGATATCATGAAAAAAGTTTTTATATAGAATATAAGAATTCATATATGGACTGTTTTTTAATGATATTATGCTCATTCTATATGGGTTCCATCACAAGTTTATGTATTCTAGTCTTGGAAATTATGGAATCTCTTTTAGTTTAACTATGAAAGAGTCGATGCGGGTCAAACAATTCTAATACCAAGAATCTATAAAAAATTATATCTTACTACACTTTCAAGACTACAAATTATTATCAATATTTTAAATAATTTTTATTCATTTTAATAAGATCATATAAATTTTATCACTAGTTATTCAATCATAGTAAATATAAATGTGATGAATATGAATAAATATTTATTCATTAGTTGATGACTGAAATATTTATTTTTTCATTTATTGAAATAATTATATAATAATACTTATATAGAATAAATATTTCTTTTCATTCATTTCTTAAATTCCATTGAGGATTGATGGGATGTGTTAAGTTCATTTTATAAGTGAAATATTTTGCTTAATATCATTTAAATAACTAATAACTTAATTGATTAAAAAATGATATTTATTTATATGTGATTTTATTCATCTCATGGAATAGAAAAATAATAATATTCTTTCATAGAAGAAAATATTGGGGGTCGATATATGATGAAGGTTCAGAAAAAAATGATAAAATATTTAACTATAATGATATATTCCACCTTAAACAATTTTCCATGGTTATGAATTTTGATATGCACATCATTTCCTCTCAAAAGGAATCCCCAAGACCAATATCAATTCTAATGGATGCTCCAAAAATGATAAAAATCCACATCGTTCATCTCCATAATAAGGTAGTAAAATAAATAACTCATAATTCCATATATAATTAATATTTAGATCAATGATAAATTTTATAAGATTATTAGTTCATCTGCACTAGCACTTGGAATTCCAATGAAGGTGGTTTCAGATTTTTAGAGAATATATGGATACCGATTGAATAATTAAACATTAGTTTTTTTAAAGAAATTATGTTTTGATAAGAAACTAAATTGAATTAGTTATCATCAATGAAATAATTATCTTAACAGTGTAATTAATTTTTCAAATTAATTACAAATTATATGTGATAATATTTTATTTAAAATTTCTTTATGGCTGTGTTTATATTTATAATCTTATTAATAAGTAGAAATAAATGTAAACCATTAATTGGAATATAATTTACCACTTTCCCTACACTTGGAACAATCATGTGGAATCACATTAGTCACATAATAATTAAAAAATATTTAATACTGTTTATTGATTTACCCATTTATTTGTTTGTATTTATTTCAATTTCATCATTATTATTCAAGAAATAATATAAAGAGGTAATTTAGTTTCATTTGATCATGAACATTCAAGTAATAAATAAAAAATTGTACAATATCTCATCAGAATATGACGATAAGTATTGTTGAATTTGGTAGTGACCATATATGTGAATAAAAATAAATTTTTTGTACCCTTAGTCAATCACACAAGATAAAAGTCATGATAATGAATGAAAAATGTGTTGGGGTCACTATATTATGAAATTAAAATTTTTTATGTCAATTTAGAATATAATTATATAGGGATTTAAAGATAGGTATATAGTTTTCATGTTGTGTAACCCCTTTCTGGTTTGAAACCAAGTGGTCAATGTAAATTATATGAAGTTAATTCCATCCCTCTTTTTAACTTCTTATTGAATGAAAATACTCCATGTGAATTAAACGGTATGTAACTATCATTTACATACAATGATATACATGGTAATAGTCATAAGGTATACACTAATTCCTATGGAGGGTAGTTTGGGTGGCATGTAAAGTATTACATGTTGTGGCATTGGTTATTCATGACATGTCACTCAATGAAACACATTCAAGGGAAAATCAAATATAGGAATTTCGTGTATGTAAAATACACTAGATAAATAAATTATTTAATTTTTTTTCGAAACTATATGGTTCGTAGATTAATTTTCAGAATATTTGACAATGTGAGTTTGGTGTAATTAAAATCATTAATAACTATCTCTAATATAATTTTGAAAAAATATTTTTCACATGGTCATTGTTCGCAGGGTGTGCTTTAGGTGAATTGGTAGTAGTACATGCCTTTTATATTAATTTCTGGTCAAGTGGTCATAAATGACATGAAAACAACATGGATTGTACTATTTAATAAATCATTTTCTTTCATCATCACATTCCATGCATACATACAATTTCTGTATGTACATAGTACATGATGCAAACCATAAAAAATTAATGTCAGACACCCTTTATGTGAATGTAGACACCATATAATTTAGATGGGTATATATTGTGTTTCGTATACTATAATTCGAATAATGTTATGTTAAATTCATTAAGAATTTTATTTTAACTAGATGTTATAATGTCATGTACCTGTTCAATACACATTATCTACTAATTAAATTTAAATATAAATTTAAATATTAAATTTTACTAAACTTCTAGTGGAAAATATTGAAATAAACTATTTAGATGGTAAATTAAGATAATTAATTTATCAATTACTAATATGATAAATTTAAAATTTTACTAATATTATCTTATTAAATAACTAATTAAAATAAATTTTTGATATCAATCATTAAATTTTTTGGATGATCAGGATCTATACTAACATATGTAGGATTTTGAAATCAATTTAATTTACTTATTTATTTATTTGTTTTTATGATAAATTATTTGTTAAGTTATATGTGATGATTGACATATCATCCCTTCGTTGTTATTTATAATGATGAAATGTGTCTATGGTATATTTTATGTATCCTTAAAACCCTGGTAACCATTAACCATGAGTGAGGATGAATACATAAAGAATGGAGCACTAGAAAAGAGATGATAGTGAAAGATCGATAATAGGTGAAACAAACCAATGGGACATACAGGTCAATGGTTTAATTATTTGACCTAATCTTGGTATAATCTCATCATGTTATTTCCTTTTATAAATGGAATGTTTGTCTTCCACTTGAAAAAAACACTTGTAAAATTCATTATCATACGACATGTTTATTATATTTTGTTATGATAATGGTATATTATTTATTTATGTGATTTAATGAATAATATAGTTTTAAAAATGATGTCCTAAAGTAATTGATTTTATAATCATGGAAGATAAAAACAATTTTATTTTGAATATATTAGTAAAAAATATATAATAATTAATTATTTAAAATATATGCAATATAAAAGGTATATGATAGATAAATGAAAAAATATTACTATAGAAAAAAATAACTAGAGAAATTTTATGTTTGATAATTCCTATAATCATATTAGTTAAAATGTAGTAGGATTTAATGAGTTTGACAAACTATAATTTGGAACACATTCAATTATTAGGAATTATTAACAACAGTAATGGATTTACATAACCAAATCTATATTATATGTAACAAACATAGTCCACATAATTCATTTTAGATGCATATGTTAAGGAAATCCAAATTTTGGGTATTGTTATTTGGTATTCCATTCCATAGAACCATGAATTAAGAATTTATTTGATTGGAAAGACCACCTACATAAATATCTTTGAGTAAATATCTTGTCTATTATACAAGTTATGATAATGGGAATATGGATCCATGAAGTGAGAAAATCCGTGTGATATAATATTCTAAATCTAATGGAAATTTCTTATCAGATAACATGACTTAGTGATAGAATAATAATTTTTTATTGATATCACACCTTATGATCATGGTAATTTATTAAAATAAAAAAAAATATTATCGAAATACGGGAATAAAACCAAACATGAACACATAACTCATTCATGGAAAAAGTCCTTATCGTAACCCAAAAAATGTTTTACGAGAGGAATAATTGTTTATACATTTAAGCACTACATTAACATTTTTTATTACGCATTGGTTATAAGATTCATATTTAGCCTGATCAATGAGAGAGTGGTGGTGAAATTGAATCCTATCAACGATACATGAAGGATTCCTTAAATTTATATTTCAATAGGATTCCAATTATGTCTGTAGTGTTGAATGTTAAATATAAAAAAAATTTATGAATACAAAAAATAACACATATCTTTGAAAAATACTAAGGGAATGGGGGATTTATATAAAAAAGAATGTCACGATATTTTAAATGCTTCAAGTTGAATATGATAACCAATATATTGAGATCACATTAGAGATTTTGATTTATATAAATAATTTAGATAATTTGGGTATTTATATGGATGAACCATTATCCATTAATAAAAAATTATATTCCCTAAAACTCAGGTTCTCCAAATTCATCCAAAATTTCATGATGAATTGTACGTAGAAGCCTTTAAGAGGTCTTTGAACTATGATTAATCTAGAAAATATGGATTTGTGAAATTGTGCTTCTTCACCCTTTATGATGAAAATTTTAATTTTTTTTTTAAAATACTATATCTATTTAATTCTCAAGGAGGCCTTTATAACTCCCTTAAAAAATATTCATAGGTAGAGTGTACATGATTCTATATGAGTCTCCTATGGTAAGAATGATCAATACACAAATAATTCCACAGAATTTTCATATAACTAGTAATAAATTTATAATATAGGTTTATGCATTATATTATAAAATAAATCTATTGTACTTATTATTTATTAATAAATCAATAATTTACAAGTTCTTATTATAATATTTTGGGACCATGTATGTTGACTTTTTTTTCATATGTAGGAATAATTGGTTGAGGAATATATGGTTATTTTACATAATTACATGAAATATCCTTATATTTCATGCCTTAGTGATCAGATAAAGGAATTACAAACTCCAAATATTAGATGAATAATTCATTATAATGTACATAATATTTGATTTTCTATTCACTTGATGTAGTCCTTTGGGAACATGGATTTTGGACTCACATTTTTTAATGAAACATTTTCGAATGAAGAATGAAGATGTATCTAAGTTTTAATTTATTAAAATTATTTAAAAATTTTAATGGTGAATTGATATTATAAGACTTATCAACAACAAATGCCTACTACAACTTGTGATCTAAATTTTATGAAATAATGTGGGAGAATAATTGTATGAAAAGATATTTTTATTTTTCAACAGTTTCTATGTTGATGACTTTTCTGGGAACATATAATCAGATAAAGATGTACTAGAAAAAGAAGATGATTCTTTATTGGATTTTTGAATGTGATAAAGAAAAATGTTTTTAATAAGTTCATTTTTAAAAGAGAATTACTTTTTTTTAAATTATTTATAACAAAATTCTTTAGTTATGAATTTTTTATCCTTAATTCATTCCATTAGACTTATTATTTTCATCGTTTATAACAGGGTGCTATAATGTGTTGTATACGATCCATATAAGGGGTAAAGAAAAGTATATATACTTAAAATAATTTTTTCTACAATCATATGATTAAAGTGAACTTCCAATTCCCATCAATTGAAGAACTGAAATGAAATGAGTTTTTCGTAGTAGAAAAATGACATTACACATTGTCTAATTATTACATGTTGTGTACCAGTGCAATTCATGAATGACCCACATGTCATGAAGTGTAGGAAATTGAAGTGAATTTAATTTGATATGTTTCATGTTGTGACACATATTTGCCACATAGAGAATCATGAAATGTATTCTAAGAAACCCTACATTACATGAATTTTCTATGTATAGTTAATTATTTATATATCGTGTAAGAAGTACAAATCATGTAAAGTATGTTAAGGAAACCTTTTAGCCAGATTTGATGTATATTGATGGTTTGCTGATTTTATGATCCAAGAACCACCTATGAATATATTTTGACCATCATTAATGTCATTTAGTGAAGCACAATACCATGTAGATCCTATAAATAGTGGTCAGGCTGCTACTTTGAGGGAGTTCCCAAAGACCAAATCCTAGATCCAGAAGATGTGGTTGGTAGGGTCCTCCCAAATTCTATCCCATGTTTTTAATTATTCTTTATTTTTATTTATTCTTTCCCTCTTATTCTCTCATCCCTATAATGAGTAGGTAAAACAACCTTCTAATTGGGTTATATTGCTGAATGTGGGAGGTGTCATTGATTTATTCCATTTTTTATTACAGTATTAAAGATTTCCCAGGTTTTTTTGATCAATTTCCAGTGTCATTATTTTACATTTATCATTATCATTTTTATTTGAATCTGATGGATTAATTATAAATTGCACAATTGGTTATATTTTATAAATTCACGACTATTGTCTCAATCATTAGGACAATGTTTAAAAATTTTATCGAGACAAACATGATTTGGAAAAAACATAAATTACTATCATGAAGGGAAATAAAGGATTTTCACATCAATGAGTGGATACATTTCCCATTGGATCTACATAATCATTACTCTAACATAGAACATAGATTAATGTTTTTTAATAAAAATATTGTTTCAACTAATATCGAAAACTACCAAAACCATGCATTGTTTTCAAATTAGATTTCAAACAAGACAATACATCATGTTTTATTTCAATTTTTTCATTCTTAAAATAGTTTCAAAAACCACAACATGATTCTTCACCTATTTGTTTAAATAAATAAAATAATATTTTTCAAAAAACTAAATAAACTAATTCACCATCTCTATCGGTTTTCATCAAACATGGATAATAATGGGTTTTAAAACATTTAGTATCATAGCCTATGTTTTTTTTTAAAATATTATGAATAATATCATTGAGATAAAACCATATCATTTTGGTCCAATAAAAGTTGGCACCATTTCAAAGGATTTTAACAAGTTAGGTTTTATGTTTTTAATTTTAATATAATCATTTTTTTTTTCAATTTTAGTTTTACAAAAAATGACTATTTTTTTGTTAATAAATGGATGAAAGTTATTATGAATACCAAGGATAGGTTTTAATTCTTATTTGATGACATGGAGAAGCTACAAAATGATGTTTGAATAATGAAAAATCTAAAAAATGGGTGCCCACAATCATACCCAATAATTTAAGGTGCAAAAACCCATAGCCTAAATCAATAATTAAATGTGGTGCATCATGAGGAAATAATCATGGATAACTATGAAATGGTATCAACTATATATAAATAGTATTTTTATGCTAACCATGATGACTATGATTTTTTAGGATAGGTAGATAATGAAGAGGGTAACAATGATGTAGAACATGAGTGGGAAAAACACACTTTTGAAAACTACAAGTAAAAGAATGTGAATAAGAATAAAACATTTATGAAGAAAATAACTTAGTTTCTATGATGATATAAAAATTATTTACAAAACAAGGATTTAAACCAAAAAAAGAATATGAGGATGATGAATAATATTATGCACCCTTTGATGACTTTGTAGAGGAAAAAAGATGAAAAAACAACATAAAAATGTTAAATAGATGTATGTTGAACATGAAACAATTTAGCGCAAACATACAACAATTGAAAAAAAATATTTCTACTAAGTATAGACTAATTTTGTGATCCTATTTTTTAAAGTCAAACTATAAAGACTATGTTCACCACCTATGAGTTTTATGCCAATTTCAATGATGATATTTTAATAGGATATTGGTGGATTTCAATGTCAAAATTGGGTGAACACAATATGGTTAGCATTGTACCTCACTCCATTGGGATATTAAATATATGGTTGAGCTAAACGACCAATGAAATTAAGAGACAGCTGGGAGGAAACATTTTTTTAAAATATTCAATGATTTAATAAATATTTTTTCCCTGAATTTAACTTTACATTATTAAATACTTGTCATACCTCTATTAATTTTGAGCTTTATTGGATGGAATTCACATTCAATAGATTTTTATATTCCCTAGGTGGAAGATAGAAGCCCAGATAATTAACGACACTTATATAAGGAAGAGAAGCTGTAGAACTATTACACATCATGAAACTAATAAAAATGTGGAAAGAAATAAAATTATGTCATGTATTGAACAAAGCCTGTTAATCTTGTATTTGTAGAACCTACATATCCAACTTCTACGCATAATTCTAAAGGGGAGAAACCATTTGAATATTGAATATTTTTATTTTATTCCTCGTATTTAAATTATTTAGTGAATTTAACTAATAATTAAAAGACTTATGTTGGATTCCTTCTTCAAAAAAAAAAATAGGAGGTTTAAAAATCATAAAACTAATACCATGACAGAAATTTATATTTCCTTGTAAATAAAGTCGAATGAAATGAATGAGGAAAATAATTAGTAAGGACAAAAAATTTATTAGGATTCAAAAAATGATAATTTTATGGAGCATGTTGATCATTGTAAATGATATAATTATTTTGATATTTTCCCATGCTTTAAATTTTTTATATTTATTTTTTTTAATTATTCATATTCATGTTCTTGATTTATTTTTCCATCCCTTCATTCTTATTCCTAATACATCCTATGAGTCAATATTTCACATTTATTCAGTTGTATATTTCTTATAAAACTCATGACTTTTGTCTTCCGTAAATAAAATTTCCTCTTATCATGTCAATGAATCAAAATAATATCTCTTAATATGATTGAGGCATCTATTGATTACAATTTATCCTTATAACCACCTTGAATCAATCCATTTTAAAACCCATAGAATCCACAAATAACTATTCTAATGAACGGACGTGTTACAAGAATATATTTTCTTTTACTACCTTGATTATAATATTTTAAAAAGTATAAAAAATAATTGCTTTATAGATTATGAATTTTGGGTGGGATACATTTTATAGGTTAAATATTTTTGGGGAAAATTTCCCATGATCTTGGGATGGAACATTTATTGTATTTATTACCCAACATATTATAAATCAAAGAAAATAAAAATTTGGTTGTTTCTATAGAAACTATAATATAAATTTTTTTACCAATTATATTATTCTAACTATTATAAATAGTGTTTTGAGGAGATAATTTTTGGGATGGGTTATGGTTTTGAGATTTGACCCCATCACAAAGTTTGAAAAAGGAAATAAAAAATATAAAGGAGGTTTATTTATTTATTTTATTTCATCTATTTAGGTGCATGATTTTATATTGTATAGGATTACAATATATTAATTGATCTATTTTTTACTATCATGAAATGTAATTTATAGAAATACGTCCTTTTTAAAAATAATTGAAAAAACTAATTTACCTACCTACCCTAAGCCTCAGAGTAGTTTTATCCTAAATGGTAAACCCCTCATAATTATTTTTCATTTTGTATTTAAGTGTTAGAGATGTCAGATTCCATTCAAACCAATGGAAATTTAAATTATCTAGAGGTATATTCATCACTATATTTATTCGAACATAAATGATTAGTGGAAAAATTAATGTGAGGAAAATTAGAAAGGGTGTGAATATTAATAATGAACTAAAAAATTAAAATGCATGAAAGAAAAAAGATGTGGATATTTTGAAAGGGGAAATGAAAAATTCAAGCCTGATTTGAATTCTTTAAAAAACTAGTTATTGATAAATTCCCTACACCTGATCCATAGATATTTAACATTCCATTTGAACAATTTTCATTATTTACATTGAGTATATCGTATGTTTGAGTTAACATCCATTTTAGTATTTCGAGATTCCTTCCTTGTGGAAATGTATGAATTTATGTGTGGGGGTGATCGATGCATTCATTGATGAAAAAAATTATAATAAAATATTTAGTTTATGATAATTTTATTTTTTAATGAATTCTTGTAAACGTAATGTTTTATTAATTTTTTTCAACATAGTATGTGTTATGTGGTTGAGAAAAAACGAGTGGAAACAAAAAATATATCCACGAAGAAGAAGGTTTTCCATATTATAATATGATCATGTAGAACATATATGGGACTTTAACAAAATAAATGAGGAAAAAGTAGCCATTCTTATTTGAAAAATGACATTACACATCATGTAATAATTAAACACCATGTACCAGTGGATGTTTTGAAGTAACTATAGGCCGTGATGTAGAGGAAGTCAATATGAATTGATTTTATAAACTGTCATGGCGTTAGACATATGTGTCTGAAAATGAATGTTTTGTGGTATGCCCAAAAACACAATATTCCATGAATTCGAAAAATGTTGTCACATATTAATATGTTTTTAAACATCACACATCATGGAAAGTTCCGATAGACCAAAATAATTCCTATTAAATGTATCTTAATGATTTTACATATTTTATAACATGGGACCCACCCAATACTACTATTTTCACATCCATAATAACATTCAATGTTGTATGAGCCTATATGGAGCCTATAAATTGAGGGTTAAGTTGTTTATGTGAGGGTGATCCTATAGAAACAATCCTAGAGAGATATGAAGGTTGTAGAGGGACCTCCCAGGATCCATCTCGAGGTTTTCATTATTCATTATTTTTAATTATTCTATCCCTCTTATTCTATAATCACTAGTATGAGGATGTATTCCTACCATGGTTTAGGGTTATATACTAAAAATGGGAATGTTCTATGGGATTAATAATTTATAGTTATTCATGTATTTTTTATTTTTGATGTTTATTAAGTCAATTTAATATCACTTTATTTTACTTTTATCCTAAATATTTTTTTTGAATTTGATTGAAATATTCTAAATTTTGTGATTGGATAGCATAAATCATGATATAACCAATGTAAAATTTAAAGAGATAAGGTATAGTATTTGTATCGAAACAAATTTTATTTGAAAACCCATTAAATTACTAACATGAAAAGAAATATGTTACGCCCACATCACATAGGGGATACAATAACCATTGATATCCCTCATCTCGATTATGAATCTAAAAATGGATTTATAATTTTTTTATGAAAATAAAATTTCACTTGATCCGTGAAACTACAAAACCCTGGAATAAATATTCAATCATTTTTTAGCCCAAATACTCAATATTCTTCAATTTTTGATATTGATTTCATCAATATGTTTCCCAAATTCCAATCTAATTCATTACCTATTTCTTCAATTTAATCAAATAAAATATTTTGAATACCTAAATAAACCTATTAAAAATTTCTATAGGTCCCACCTTGTAAATTACTAATAAAAATTTTAAATAATCTAATATAATAGTTGTGTTTTATGAATTTTTATTTTGATTAAAACCATTGGAAAATAATGATTTCATTTTGGGATATCCACTGGTCAATAAAACCATCATAAGTAATTATCAATCAAATGAACAAATTTGAAAATTGAACTACCGATTTCTGAGTATTAGAATGATGGAAGTCACTATTTCTAAAGATCCATCAAATTGGTTATAACATTGATGCATTAGATGTCAAGTTTACAACAATAATAAATTGGATGAAAAATTTCATCAAACTAATATCATTGGTTTGTCAAAAAAATTAATTGATAGAAGTTATTGATAGTTTCTATTTGAAAATGTTGTACGCATTAATAAATTAGAACGAAATAAAGACCAACCAATCATATGAATAAAACAATGTATTCAACAGTTTTCATATAATCTAAAGAATCAACTTGACTATTTAAAATATATTCGGTGGATTATATGATTTTTTCAATGGGTATAAGATTCATTGGATGATATTCGATGACAATGGTTCAACATATTTTGTGATTCATTAGATTTAATATCATCAGTCTAATCCCTTTTTAACAAATGAATAGTGAAGGTGAAAAGTCGAAACATGTTGAATATTACACTAAATTGTATTCCTTTTCCTCTAAAGTCTATATATGTTGAAAAGATGATTATGGAAGAATGGTTTCAATTGTTTAGGAGCATTATAAAAACAAATATTCTATATATCATTGTTTTCAATTGGATATAGGGTATCATTGTGGATAATAGTTTTATAGTGATTTTTTTTATAAACTATCTATTTTGTGACTATGAATATTGTGATTTTCTTCTCATCAAGTAAAGTTTGATGAAATATATTAATGATTTAAGAGACTCTATAAAATTATAGTTGTGTTAGGATGTTTTAAAAATTATGTTCAAATAAAATGAATTTTAGATTTCTGCAATTTTTGTGAGTTGGAATGAAAAATTCATTTCCCACCCTTTTGAAAATTATCAACTTATAAATAGAGTTCAAAGTACAATGTAATGTAACAATATTAATTTGTTTCATAAAGTGATATATATGAAGGTTTTCAGATATAATTTCAGGAGAAACATTGCACAACATAAAAAGTATTTAAAAGATTTTGTGCTTAGGACTCCCCAGATTGGACTAAGCAACTGAATTGAGAAACCAGACCGAAAGATCTAGGAAAATAGATAAGTAAACTAAAACTTTTTTTTTGGGAAATACAATCCAACTTGTCAGTAGTCTGGCGAATTAGATCAATGAATTATACTATGGGTTCGAAATGAGTTTTTTTTATGAAATTAGGAATGGTTGTTCCTTCATATTTCTATGTAGTAAAGTAAATAATTTATTTTAAATAATTCATAATGTGGATTTTGTTGAAGAATCAGAGTGACATATATAGAACCAACAGGGGAATGTTACAAAACATTTCATAATAAATTTTTTAAATCATTAATTCAAGAATAAGTACATGGATTGTCATATAGTTCCTATTTATGTAGAGGTGCAAGAGTAATATGTTGTTTTTGTATCCCCACAAAAGAATTTTTATAGTAAATTGCATGTAATCGAATTATTTACAAACCATTCCAAATAATATGTACTGTTATTGACTAGTGAACCATTTAAATGATTTATTCTAGAGGATTTTTTAGCATTTTATTGATAAATTTGATACATATATAATATAAGGTGAAGGTTTATATTCATGAAAGATAACATAAAAGAAAAAATATCACTATTTCACCCCTCCCCCTCACGATGATTACATTGATCATGGATTGGAATTATTAATTGGTATCAAGGAATATGTTCATTAAATTTCCCTTTAGATGATTTTTTGAAGAGAATTTATTATGGATTAATTGAAATGTGGGAATTGTAATGGGATTCTAGTTTTCAAGGGAATGAATTATCCCATATAGAATTTTATAATATTTCAAATCATTTTTCTCTATATTATGATATTTTAGAAGCTCTTGTAAATGGATTTCCCCCCTAGTCGAAAATGTTCCTCTCACATCTTCAGAGAATAACACTACGGATAATGATGGAAGGGATAATAATTCATTAATATCGTTATATTAGGAAAATAAATTACATATATTTAAGGAAGTTAGAATGACTAAAGGTGCCTTATAAAAATATAAAAATACCTATTAAGGGAATACGATGGTGAATAATGAAAATTTTCAAATCTGAATAATGATGTAAAATGATCTAAAAATGGGCCTGTATGATTCATTTGGTTACTTCCATTCAAGGTTGAATGATATTTTTTCACTATTATATTTCTTGGTTAGATGACAGATGACCCAAATGTTATTAAAAATATATTATATATTCTTCCTAACTAGTTTGATTCTAAAAATTCAATTTTGGATCATAGAGATCTTGAAACTCTCACTCTCTGGATGAAATTCATAGTACATTAAATACATAAAAATGAAATGGGGGAAACATATGAGTAGAAAAAAAAATTGATCAATAAATATACTTCAAATATTCTAATAATGTATAATCTAGGAAAATTATAAAATAAAATGTTGGCGGTGATCTAAATTCTAAAAATGCGTTTACTAAAAAAAATTATGATTTTTTGCCCTTATTTTCTTAAAAGGATAAAAAATGGTAAATAAATTACAAATGGAACCTCCAATATAAAATATTTTAAAGGTGGAGTGGTCAGATGTTTTGTTCAAAATTAACTCTAAATAAATTTTGAATAAGAATGTGATGAAAATAATATAGGGAAACTAAGAACTCGGAGGAAACATGTTAATACATTTGATTATTACTCTAATGGAAAAGATAAATTTTTCTCCAAATTATAATTGGAAGTTGTTTTTTATAAATATGGTGAATATAATTTTTGTTAACATTAATAGTAAAAATTCACAGATTCTAATATATAAAACATGTCTATTGAAAAATTGAATGATGATATATTTACTAGTGATGAAAGTATTTGTTCTAATGATGAAAAAAATAAATTATTATTTCTTATGAAAATATATATGGAAGAATATATCAAATAGATTGTAATAAATGAACTAAAAATGAATAGGTTTAAGAATTAATGTTATACAAAAAACAATAAGGAATCATTTATTGCATAGGATGATATGTTTTTAGAGGAGATAGATCACAAGTAAAAAATATATTGTTGGGGAGAAGAATTATAATGAACATATTTTTGTGATGTAAAAAGTGGACGATGAAGATTTGTGACATTTTCATCAAATGTTCTCTAAAGTTGAGAAAGGAATTATAAGTTTCAACAACTCTGTCTATAATGTTTGAGAATGTTTTGGAATGTGTGTACCTAATAAATATTGAAAAAATTTATCCTCAAAATATGAAAATAAATTTTATGGTGTTTCTAAGAAGATCAAATATAGGGAAATTGTGTATATTCCTTAATCCAAAAACGATAAAAATTAAAAATATTATAAAAATTCAGATTACAAAACAAATACATTTACTTATTTGCATTCTATTAAATTGGGGAAGAAATAAGAATTGAAGAAAATGATTCTTGGTGATAATATAAATTTTTGGTCTAAGAGGGTTTTGAATTTGAAGGTAATAATGTTGTTGATATACATGTTCACAACTCTATACAGTGTGTATTTTATAGAGTAAAATAATAATTCTATGGTTACAACTAAAATTTTGGTGTATTTCATGAAAACAAATATATAATCATTAAATAAACAACACAAATATTCTTCTATGATCTATAGGAAGAAACTATTTAGACAGTGTCAATCATATCAATGAATAAACTCTAATAATGTTTTTTTGAATGTGTAAAATTGTATCTAACATCAAGAATCTATCTGTAAAAGATGGGAAAATACTATACATGATAATAAAGGATGAATAACTTTTCTACACAAAAAAAAATATATTTATAAAATTTATTACAAGATGAATGTGAATAAATACATTGTGAGGGAAAAAGATGTTGTTATAGAAACCCCTACCAGAGATATGAAAGGGGAAAAATGTAGATATCAGGTACTAGATGATCATCAAATAAGACATGTTATTTTATGATTTTTAATCATGTGAATGACTTTAAATACGTAATAGTGAAATTGGAAAAGATTAATCACTTATAATCCAAGGTCTCAAATCTACTATTATTTGGGAAAAAATTGATTTCCTAAAATTCCATGTATGTTAATGGGAAGAACCAAACATTTTGGAATGCTTCAAAACATTTTAATGAATGGAATTATGTTTTTAAAAAATATTGTATAAATGGAGTTCAATATTTAAAATTTTTTACGATATGACAACATACCAAAGCAAACTTGATTTAGCTTGTAGATTAATTGAATTCATCATATTTATAAATGATTAAAGGGAATAAACTATCAAATAAATTAGTGGGTAATATTATTCCTTGGAATATAATAAAGGTAAAAATGAAAGATAATGTTTTCAATATTCTTTATATGAAATGATAAATATATTGGTGTAGTAAAATATTTCAATAGGGAAAGAGAAAAAATTTGTACAAAAGAATGTCAAATTCAATCAGATATTCCCATAGAAATAATTCATTCTTATATATTTGTAATAATGAAAAAACAATCATCATTAGGATATTTTTACATAAATTATTTCCTTGATGATTTTAATTTAATTACGTGTATTATGTAATTTAATCATAGATTAAATGATCAGATGATTTTTCAAGTGTCTCCAGATATGTGTGGAAAAGAAATATTTGTATTCTGTGAATAATTTGAAATATAATAATAGTGGGGAATACAAGAATGAATAATATTGAACTTATCATGACAAAATGGAATTATTTATGTTTTCATTCCACCATATACACCACAACAAAATGGATTCGTTGAAGGAATGCATAGAAGTGTGGTGGAGATAGGGAATACAATACTGATGGAAAATGGTATTTCAAACAACTTAAGGAGGAAATAAATTAGTAAATGGTTTATAATAAGATATTTTGTTTCTATATACTATCTTATGATATGAATCCTTATGAAATATTCTAAAATGAAACTCCATGTATGAAACATTTAAGTGTATTTTAGAGTCCCTTCATTATATATTACAATGACATAAATCATGGATAATTTAATCAAAACGTATATTTTATTATTTTATGTATATTATTTTATATTATAGAGGATATATATTTTTTCAATGAATAAATAGGAATAGTATTTGAGTAGGTAAATATAAAATTTCATCAAAAATTTGAAGAATATATTTAAAAAATACAATAAAAAAATAATATGATAAATATGAAATAATTATTGTTATGAAACATAAACATAAATCCAAAATTTTGTTTCTATGAATATAGAAGAATAACACTACTATATTCCCTATTATGGGGAAGAAAATTTTACATCTTATCCAAAGATGAATAAATTGGTGGTGTTTAAAATCATTATTGGCGATAAAAAAAAGTTGCAAACAAGAATAACATCAATGGTAGTTTCAAAAACATATTTTTATTCCATAATTTAACTAAAATATGTCAATGATTCTCTAATTAATCATGAGTGGATCCATTTTATTAATAAATAGTTAGATCATATTGAGGAAAATGATAAATGAGAAATTATACCTATACCAAATGGAAAGATAATTATTTGTATAATGTGGGTTTTCTGAAATGAGATGAATGAGGTAGGTGTAGTAATAAGAAACAATGCATGATTTTTTTAAAAAGGAATATCATGGATTTAAGGTTTTAATATTGAGGAATCATTCTCTGTATACGGATGGTTAGAAGCAATTACAATAATTATTGTAATTTTTTTATGATTGGGTTATAAAATTTTACATATTTATGTGAAATCAAACTTTATCAACGGAGAACATGGTAAAGATGTTAATTTTGAGAACCCAAGTAAATTACTATTTGAAAAAGTTGAATTTTATGTTTTCAATTTTAATAATGGGTTTTCTATATTAATTCATTATTAAAGATCTTTTTATTCAAAATTATATTATTAATGAAAGAAGTTGAAATTTATGAATGGATGAATTGCTAGATAATTCTAAAAAATAAAAAATAGTGTATTGTTCAAATTTCAGTTATGTATGTGGATGATATTATCTTTGATGTGAAATATGAACGATCTCATGAAATGTTCTCTATTGAGAAGAAGACGTTATTATAAATGACCATGCTCGGTGAAATGATGTATTGTAAGGTATTGGAAATATCCGAAAAGAGGAAATTCATATTTCTATCTCCACAGATGTTTTCAATCTCAACAGGTGTTTTCTATATAAAATCTTAATAATATCAGAATGGATAATTACAAACATATATCCACAAAACATTTGGTGGAATCCATGTTGTCTAATGACAGAGATAGAAATGAAGTGGACTCTATTGAAGTTCACAAACTGATTTAATGTTTATTACATTCTACATTTTTCATTAATAGAAATATTTTTGTAATATTAAATTATGTGAAGTATTAAAAATCACTATAAAATAATGAAATAAAATTTCAATAAAATGAATTATTATATATAAAAGTGGGAGAAAAATGATTAGTCTCAAATTTGACATCTCACAAAAAACAATTTTTGTTTATAATGATGATGACTAGGAAGAAAGTTTAGATGATATAAAATCTACATATGGAGTAGTTCAGCTTATAGTTGATTATTATGTGTTTTAGAATTTTAAAAAGAAATTTTTGTTAACTCTTATAAGAATATAAGATGAATATGTTTCCCCCACTCATGTTGAGTCACAACATAAGTGGATGTAGAATCAGTTAGATTATTTTCTAGTGAATGTAAGGTTACACCTTATATTTAGTTGTTATAATCATAGTTATATATATCTCAAAATAAGAGCATTAGCTAATTACCAATAAAAATATATTTATATCCAATATCACTTCATCAATGAGAATGTGGAGAAGAATGAACACCAGTGGGAATATATTACAAAAAAAGGAACAATTTGTTAAAAATTTCACAAAACATATACCAAAGGAATCATCTTTTAAACTGATGTTGATCATGGGTTTCCAACATTTTTCTGTCTATGTTTTGGTATGTGTTTTTATCCACTATCTTAATTAGCCTATTTTAATTATTTTCAGAAGAAAGAAAAATGGGGCTTCATGAATTTATCCATTAGTATATTCTAAATCTTTTAAGGAAACATTTATTTATTAGAACGTGTGGGTAAGATGTGAACAAAATGTATAATTATAGGAATAGTTATAAAATTTTATTGAAGTTATTTATTGAAATAAATTTCACAAATAAATAATGTTTTGAATTGATGTTGATTTTTTGATGTTTATGAAGATGATTCTTAACAAGTTATGAACAACACAATTTTTTTATTTATGATTCTTGTTTCCTATAATGACTTCTATCAATTAAGATTAAAATTGTCTATTATTGATCTATTTTATGTGTTATAAAGTCTCAAATATTTATTATGGTTTATTGGAAATAATGTACAAAGAGATAGACTGGTTGGACTAACTTGGCGGGTTGAAGTTTATGTAATGTAGGAATTAATGGGTTCTAACTATTTTTTTAACTACACGAAATAACATTTCATTATATTTTTTCATGATGGAATGAAGTATAGGTGGACTCAATATATTAGAAAAAAATCATTATGAACTCCATTTCTTAGGGTTTTCTATTCTGAATATGTGTTCTGGTTGAACATGTTTTTTCAGGCTCATTTTAAAAATAATTGTATATTGTATATAAAGAGAAGTTGTATCTGAGGTAAAATGTCTTAATGGACATATGACACAAAATGTGACAATGAATTAATTTGATAAGACTTATCAATAATATTAATTTACCCAAACATGTGTTCCAAGAATTGGAAATGAATAAGGAGAAACTGTCGAGAAAATATTTTTTTTTCTTTTGTTTATATGATTTTGTGGATTTTTCAGAACAGATCATCAAATCGAGGTGAAGCATCCATAAAACAATTTTCGTGACTAGAAAATACAATGTGCTTAAATCAGAGGTTTTTCAAATGAGTTAATTAACTGACCCATTAGAGGGACTGATCAATCAGTTGAACCAATTCGAAAAACGAACCATTAGATTTTTGTGATTGAAAATGAAAGAATTCATTGTTGATACCAGTCTATCCAAAAAAAATGTCACTAGTCTATTTGATTTTTTCTCAAAATAATCATTGATATGTATGGTTTAATCATACCTAAAATTGGATGAATAATTTCCTCATAGAAAAAAAAAATTATGAAATTTTATATGGATTATAGTTTTTTTTAATGGTTGGGTGTGGTTTTTTTCACTAATGATTCAGAACAGAAATAAAGAATAATCTATCAGATTAAATAGAACAATTTATTCAATCATTTTCATATAATATGAATAATTTTAATGAGTATTCAAATTTTATTCAGTGTAATTTGTGATTTATATCAATTTTTTTATGATTAATAGGAAGATATTTAAAAAATAGATGAGTCATATTTTACTATACATCATGGGGATTATTATTTAATTAATTTTACATACCTATAATGAATCTTAAAAATCCAATATTATTTTTTTGGTTTTTAAAATAATTTATTATGACTTCCACTTCATTAACTATATTATTTCATTGATTTCGGTTAATAAAAAATTAAAATATTTAAAATCACTTCTTATTGACAACACCCATGGGAAAAAATCCCACGTATGTTTTTGGATTTTACTATTTTATTACCTATTGTCTAAAACATATGTATAGAAATTAACAAATATTTTGAAGACATATTTTATTATTACCCACCAAAACTCCCTTTTTTCATTATTAATACCCAATTGATCATGAATTTACTCTCTTTATTTCTCTTTATAATCCTCTAAAAGTATTCTAACTCTCATAGTAATCACCTCCCAAGCATTTTGAATAACAATTTCATGTTAGTTTATTCCCTTTATCTTCCATTAATTCATGTAAATTCATGGCATTATGAGTTTTTAATTTAAATTGATAATCACAAATGTGTTTTACACATAAATTTACTCTCCTAATGATTCATATGTAATTTGAGTGCTCCAATTACAATCATTAAATACTTCAATAATCCTTTACATATAATTTTTATATAACCAAAATTGTCTACATATTTTTCAAGACAATATTTAGTTTCATGAATACCCATCCAAATTTCATTTCATGGTAATTCACCAATATGTATCTAACTTTTATTGATTGTGGAATTCTTTTTATATAAATAAATCTCACTAATAATGGGATTAAAATTATGAAGATATTTTCTCATGTTTTATGATCGATGTTTCACACAAATTCTTATACAAAATTTTATTATGATTGGTGTTCCTAAAAATATATATCACTATAATTCATTGGGTATGGTCTTTTTCTCATGATATACCATGTATGTGGCATAGTATGTAAGCCTAAAATCACAATCAAATTATTTATCAATTATTATACATGAAATATCATTGTGATGTTATTGTTTATATTTTTTTCACATTCTGATGATTTATTGATATTATTATCATATATTCTGATTCTATAATAAATATTATGATTATCACTCTTTAATTTCATCATGTTATGCCTATTGAATCACATGTATGTCGTTTTATTATAAATTTTTTTCAAATTACTAAGCTTTATAGATGGCCCATTTTTTATCTATATCCCCAATATACATTGTTCAGTATTAAATGATCTATGGAATTAACAGAAATCCTATGTATTTTTATATAATGTCTTTATATCGGTGTTTCATGTTGTTTTGATATATTTCAAATTACCAAAATAAAACACCCCTCTCGATCTTTTGGGATTGTATTATGTTTATCTTTTTGTATTAAATAATTAAATGATGTGTATAAGAATATGTGATTCCATATAACCCCTAATGGTATGGTGTGAAATGGTTTTACATTCATGCTATTGTTTGGAAAAAATTGATGTATTATTCATTTCCACTAAGTTTAACTTCTCCGATAAATGTCATCTATTAAGCATAAATTATTGGTGTTCTTCTTGGTGACAGACATGGGAAAACCCTAATTATTTTATTTCCCTCCCAAGAAAACTAAAATGAGAATCATAAGGATAGATCTTAATAGTTGAGTCCAACATTCCTACAATCTACATCAATTATCTCTCATAAATAATATTAATATACAATATTTCTCTTAAAAAAATTATAACAATTTTGTTACAAATTATCATAAAGAAATGTTTCATAATTAGAAACAATCTGATCCTTTTTTTTAATATTATACTAATATGTTCTCAATGTTTAATATGATTTTATATCATTAAATATAACACGTGAACATATTCATAAAGGATATATCACTTATATTATTTCGGATCATTACAATCTCTCCCCCTTTTGAAAATTTAACCCTTGAAATTTATTTATATATAATATGGTTAACAAATAGGGACACATTTTTTTCATCCCTAGGTATAATTTTTATTCTAAATAGTTATCATTTTTTAAATTTATTTAGACGATGGCAGTTTTGATGTAGTATTAATCTTCATATCTAGGATCAAAGGAATTCATTGGTTTCTATTTGTAAGAGATATCATGATCTATGTGTTACAACTAAGGAATTATTAACTATTAAGGATCAAGTTTTTAATTCCTCAATAGGGATATATGAAAAATTTTATTTAGTTCAGAGGTGTTTGGTTGGAGTACTAGTCGATAGGACACCTATCAAATATTATCAAGAATTATAAAGTGGACAATGAATTCAGGAATTAGCATTCCCTTCATCCAAAACCATTGGACTCTCTTCTGAGTGTATGTATGAATGATCAATTTTTTGACACCCACTAACGCATGAACATGTCAATAATTTTTAATTTAGGTCTTCTATCAACTCTGTGATGTTTTATTGTGTTACAAAATTACTCTAACCATTTTTTATATTCATTCTACTAGTTTAGTTCCTAGAATATTTTTTAAAAAATATCTATCACTAGACATGGATGTTAAAAATATATTTAAATAGATGGATGTATAAGAATTATCCATCTGAATTATAATGCGGAAGATATTGTCTTATGAGAACTATATTAGAGGATGATTTTTCATTAATCTTCACTTAATCTCCATGGGATAATA
The DNA here is from genome assembly GCA_963277665.1 of Viscum album. Taxonomy (NCBI): domain Eukaryota; kingdom Viridiplantae; phylum Streptophyta; class Magnoliopsida; order Santalales; family Viscaceae; genus Viscum; species Viscum album. Next base: position 16,760,436 of record OY728123.1, read on the forward strand.
TATTAGTACATCTTCATGTGTTAGAATAGTAAAATAATATTAGACAATAGTTTAGGGGTGATTTGGACATACATATATTTACATTTATTTTTATTTCAAGATGAATACTTTTATAATATATTTTTTTAATATCATATATTGAATAAATATAATCTATAGTGGTTTTCATCTAGACTATATCCTTCAATTATGTATATATTTCCCAGATGATTGACTGAGAAGCCCTCTTGGATAACAATGAAGTGACTATTTTCTATGTGATGTTATCATACAACATATATGTAATTATGTCATTTATATTTCATTTCCCATGAAAAATTACATTGTGGTCCACATTCATGAATGTATGGGTAATGATTTCAACATCCCATTACAAATATTAATTTTATACATACCTTATTGATATACCTAGCACTTTGATTTATATTTTTCAATAAACTTCTTAATTTTGTCAATTCAATTGTGATATCAGATATGTCTATAAATCGTTTCTATTCCTAGGTATATGGATATTTGTTAGTATTGAGAATTATTAAACATCCCCTATATATCATGATTAGTTGGTACACATATCATTACCTAAATCTCAAAACTCCTTCATCAGTGTTGAACTGTAAGTATTTACCATTTCTTATATTATCCTCCTCCTTCTACATCTCAGAATCTCCGCTTTTATGTTTTATAATATTATCCAGAATAGACAGTTGATCAATCATGTGAGCGTGGAAGTTTATAATTCCTTCTGTTGTAGCTCCCATGGCCATCATTTATATGATTATGAATATTGGATCATTATCTATCCAAATCAAAGATAATGTAAAATTAATATTTATACATAGAGAATATACCAATTTAATCTATTTTGTATGATAATAATGAATCAAGTAGTTATAATCCCTCATTATCACTATCCACCTTTATTGGACCATGTTGTGATCCTTATATGTGAATATATAATTGATGAACATATTATCTATATATATTCCTCACTTCTATCAATGGGGAAAATGATGAAAAAATATAAAATGTATAGATTATTACAACCAACTACAGATCAAGCATCAGATATTTCATCCCATTGATCATTAAATGTCAAGAATAATATTCCATCACAATATAATTTTTCCTAAAGATACATCCTAGACCCTTCATTAAAGAATTAATATAGATCAAACATCATTTCCCATAGATGGTCAGTGTGAGTAAGAATAAAGGTGTTATCCTCTTATTCAAATCCTAAAATTTATATTCATATTAATCTCTCCTGAAAAACTATACAACATTCAAAGTTTATTTATTTGGAGGGTTCAGTAATCCTATTATGTTTCTAAAAAATCTTCAGTGTTACCCAAATAATACAAAGATACAATAGATCAATAGTATTGATTATTCTTTATCCCATTAATAAACCATTATTGTCTTCAAAGGAAATAATGTACCCACATTTATAGTACATCTATTATAACTGCTATTTCAAAATTTATATTAGTACCAAAATCAAATTTTCCTCATTTAATCACATGATTTTTCATTATATGATAATATAATCTATAATTACTAAAAATGTATTTCAGGGTAATTTCAAAATACACATTTTATGATGTTAAGGAATATTGTTTTAGTATTAGTAATCCTGAAGGAAATTTCTGGGAACTCATACTATTTATATTCTATATAGAAAGTAGTCTATGGAATTTCCTCTCCTTTCACTATTAATTTTTTATATCTTTAATGATGATAAGAATTTTCAAAACTATTGGGAACCAAATAAAAAATTGAACAACCCAACATTATGTGGATGAGGAGATTTTTTACCATGATTTGGTAATGCTTATGGTAATCTAAAATGGAGGATCAATGACTGATCTTTTATCATGATATAGTGGGATAGGTCACCCCATTGTGAACCTCTTGGGGATATGAGACCATTATATATATTTTTATAATGTTTCCTCACTTGTTATTACAGTTTAATTTTGAAAATTCTATTGAATGCCTTGGAGATAGTTAGATATCTATGTATATGTTTAATTAATATAGTAATCAATTAGTTTTTAGGAAGACCAAACCAATTTTTGAATAATATATCTACATGTTCTCGTATAATGGGAATTTATTCAAGGATGATCTTCTCTATTGTCTTAAACATTTTAGTAAGACATTTTTTCCCATAAAATAATAGTACTAATTATTAAAACAATTCTGATCGATAAACAACCACATTATTTTAGTTATATATAATCAATGGATGATTTGGGATATAGATTGTTATTTACTTCTCCAGATATTATATGTTTGATCTAAAAAGGAATAATGAATTTAATCCTTTAATAATATATAATTCCTATAAACTGATTATGAAAATGATTAATGTGATATTCAACTCAAAAATACTGACAGGGGAGTGTTATATTCATTATAAAAAATAATTTATCTATTTTTTGTTGTCACTAATAACTCAACCACTTTATTTTGATGTAGGGTTTTAATAGTTATAAAAAATTTATGAAATGATAGAATATGTCAAACCAGAATATAATAATGCATTATCTATTCTTAGATTAATATCTTGTATACCTATATGCACTTCCATTTTAGAATCTTCCTCTACTATAGTCATAGTATGATACCATCATTTCTATCTTGGAAATGGATTTTGTTTTCATTAATTATCATTGACTACCCTTACCTTAGGGAATATAATTTCATAGTGTGTCTGATCCTTGTAGATAAAAAATGGACTATATGATATCAATAGATTGAAACATTATTTTATTTTACGAATTTAGTGATATTATTCACCTCCCTTAAACATTAATTTACAGTATTTCTATATCTTCCACACTGGAAGAATCTCATTTTTTGTTTAAGGTATTTTTATAGATAATTATTTTCTCCCTATGACATGTGTACAGTTGAAATGTTTTCCCTCCATTGTATCTATCCAAAAATCATCCATAATTTTACATTATTATTTTCCTCTTCATTCTTTTCCAATAATAATATTATTAATAACAAATATCTATCATTAAATTTATGCTATAATAAATAATTCCCTGAGAGATATAAAATTCTAAAATCACTAAAGATATCTGAAGACTAAAATTTAGTTCAATTAATAAGTGGTGAATAATATTTTGGGGTTTTATAACAAAGCTAGAGTAGTTACATGAAAAAATATGATGTTTTCCAAATATGAACTTGTAGATTAATCCACTATCTTTATTGCTCTAAGAAATTATATGTCCATTTTAGGAATGAGAATGGACATAAAATATTAATTGACAAAATATATTTTTGTATACTTCTGATTCAACGGATTTGATGTCTCCCCTAGGATTTATATTCCTGATCACATTTAAAAACATATCATATTATACCTCTGGGAGATAATTGTCCAATTTAACATTATCTTACACAGATTAGTAGAGTACTTATTGTATTTTTTATATGGAATTAATTTATTATTTCCAAGTTTGGGATCATTCTTCTTACATAAAATCTTGATATTTTTCAATGGAAACAGTTTATTACACATGATTCCTGTTATTATTCATGAGACGAGTCATTTTATCAAGTACATAGATGATATTTCCCATTGCCTCAACGATCATATAATGAATCCCATTTATTAAATTATCACATTTTCCATCCTATTGGTTGTTAGTGTTATTACACTTATTTGGAAACAGTAAAAAAATGTTGAAAAATAATGGATTAAAATACTCAAACTAATAATCAAATAAAGGTTATCTTTGAACATAAAAGGAATAAAAATTTAATGACATGTATAGAAATAATTATTAATTTATAGGATCCAAAGTAAAATATCATTGTTAATTTTCATTTTTAATATCTATCCTAACAAGTTATATATTTTACCCTCAAATTTTTTATCATTATATTTAATCCATAATATTGGTTTATAGGTATATCTTGAATTTATCAAAGCATATCCCTGATTTTCTTCACTCTATTTTTATATATATGCCCAAAATGTCGTAAACTAATTAATGATTGAGTTAATACACATCCAACCTCCATTAATGTCAATAATTCTAAATGTATAAATTCTATATAATACAAAAACTTATTTCTATTTACCCAGGGATTTAATTTATTTTAAATCAAACAGTCAATAATTTTCAAAAAAAATCATGTTTTTATAATTTTTGATTATAACTATTGTTTTAAATAATATTTCCTAGTCAAATCAAAAAAATAACTAGTCTATTATAGGTTTCCAACTAAAGAAACAAAATAATTGTGGAAATTTTATTTAACAACATTTTAAACAATATTCCATAAAATATGACCTAAAATTTGGAAGGTCCAGTGACATTATGAGATTAAAAACACAATACAAAAAAATTCATATATTCTATAAAAAAATTATTATGATCTCTATAATGTTATCTCGATTAACATGGATCTTTTTTTACTAACTAGGATATCTTAGGAAACAGATTATTAATGCAGGTGAGCTATAAATAAAAGTATGGTAATAATCCAAATAATGAAATATGACAAGTAACACATTTGAGAAAATAGGGGCATCATGTGTACATATAAGGGAACTATTATATATTTCTAGATGAAATCATGTAATGATGACTATGATACCAAGGGATCATGGAAAAATCATAATAAATAAATTAAATTAAACATGGAATTATTTATATAATCCAAGGATAACATACAAGATAACATAACGTAGTGTTCTATGCTCTGTGCCATTTTTTGAACATTATATTTCCTGATATGAAAATATTACAAGCATTTATTATGGGGATGTATAATATTAGGCCTATCCATCACATACATTAAATGAACATTCATATTTCTAAAACATAATTAATTCATATATAGGTATTACACATAAGTAAAACCCATTGAAATAAAGTAGGTTTAATAGTATTATCATAGAGAGTAAGAAATGGTATATCCTAACGATTCCTTGTAATGAAATGATTAAATCATTTTGGATTTTCGTAAATTAATAAAAAATAATAGGTCATTTAAATGAACATCAACTGATGTGAATATATAATAACAGTGTAGAATTTTGTTTGGAAACAAACTACATATGTTGGGTTTCATGAAAAATGATAGAGTCTTTAAAAAGGGTGAAAACATAATAATTTCCTTAGAATAAGACAAAAAAGAAAATGGTTTTAAATAAAAAATTATTATTTTGTTTAATACAATAATAGGGAAAAAATATTATATGGAGTGGAACATAAAAATATATCATAAATAAAAAATTACAATTAATTAGGTTTTTATAAAATATATAATTCAAAAGGGAGTATGGTGATATTTTATTTACCCCATAAAAAGGGAAATTTAATCTAAGTATAAATATGTAAAAAATATGTAGAATTAAAATATTTAAATGAGGAAGATGATATTGGTAAATGGAGAAAATTAAATAGAATTTGTAACCCAAAAGCAATGAGGATGGCCAAAAAATCCCCCACCTGGTGTGATTGAATCATTAACTACATTCACTGAACTCCCCAAAACAAATAATATTTTGGTTCATAAATAATAAATTCATAATTTTTTTAGATATATATCATTTACTGTTAACCATCAATGTCTTTTTGTAATCATCTTACTAAGATACCATATCTATATTCGTTTTTATGTGGTCATTCATGTATTGGATCCGAGGTTACATCCATTTGTAACAAATTATAGAATATCATATAAAACGGTTCCATAACATTATAAGTATTTCATAATGTTACTAATTTAATTACATAAGTTCATATGGTTATAAATCTCAACAAGTTGTCTATGTTTTTAATTATCATTAACTATAAATGTTATTATTATTTATTTAGTTCATTCAGGTAGTGTTTCCAAAAATTATTTGTGTATTTTGATTCTTTTAACATTGAAAAATTTGATCCATTAAGGATTATGAATCAATGTAAAATATGTATATTAAACTTATTTTTATCCATAATATGTTAATTTCAATTACACATGAAGGTAGTGAGGAAAATGATATATGTTGTTCACTGAGGCGTTGTGTAATCCATAATATACACAATGATATCATTTTGGAATTGAATGAGAGGAGTATAGTTATTGTATATTATGTTAATAAATTTTAATTTTAGTATATTGATAACATTTTAGTTATTATAATATCAAGTGTAGAATATATTTGAGGTCATATAATAAATATGTTTAGTGAGTTTGGCAGAGAATATTAAACCTTTAATTGGATTTTTTATTTTAGGATTCAACTTAATTCCCCATTGATTTGTATTTTGGTGAGATATTGGATTATAGTATATGATGTCATATCATTAGGGGATATTTGGTGGAATCTAGTCAAGATGGGGTGGTTTTAATGTTTGGATAAATGGGTGGTGGGTTGTTGTATTTATAAGGGTATGGGAGAGGTTTTTAGAATAATATTCAAAAATAATATATTTTTTATTCAAAGAGGAAAAAATATTTTTAATCAATTGTAAATATCAAGTAATTATATCCTAATTTGGAAAATAAAAATACAACTAACTTTTATAAATCCCCAAACAATATTCATATAAATATTTACAAAATTTTTCATATATACGGTTCTTATATACTACATATATGAAATTTTACTATTTCATATATGCGGTTTAATTTAATGAAAAATTCAAAAAATATCATTGTAAACATATTATGAAATGATAATTCAAAAAATGAATCCATTTTATAAAAATAATTTTGGAAATACTCAAAATATTTATATTTTGATAAATTTATCATTTTTTTAAATATACATTTTATGACACAAACAAATTTATATAACATTAAAAATTACTTATTCATAAATAAAATTATATTATAATATTTTTAAAATATATATATTATTTTATAAATCCATTTTAATAAAAATATATTTTACATAAGAATTTTATATTTATCCGGAAATTTTTAAAAACAATGAATCATTAATATATTTCTAAAAATATAATTTTTTTTCCATAGGTAAAAATTTTATTTTATTACATTGAAACCTCTTATTTCACTATATTACAAAACAATTACCTTGTTTTTTTATTTAATATGATTCACAAAAAATAATTTCGACCAAATATAATTTCTCCTGTTAAAAATTTAAAAATTGTTTTAGAGTGAACACAATTTTAGTACCAATAGAATTTACCCATCAATAATGAATTTCCCCAAGATACATATCCCTTTTATTTCACTTACATAATACATGATGGAATGGTGTAAAATGTTTTTAATTTAAATGGGTGGTTTAGTGAATATTGATTAGGTGGTTATTTACACTAATATGAACTTCTCTGGTGGATGATTTCACTTGATCCATACTAGTCAAAGTCCATCATTTTATTTTTTAATGTAGAAACCCATTAAGGGATCCACCTACATAACCCCATATAAATTAGCATAGTATGCGTGGTTTCACATTTTTTAGGCCATATTAACTCTATTATACACCAAATAACTCGCATTAGTACTCTCAGTGTACACTCATTATAACAGTATCATTTAAAATTGATCTATAAAAAATTTTCTTAATTACCAACATTCATAATAATTATACTTAATGGGTATATTTATTATATAATTTCCAAAAATAATATTACTTGTATTTTCATATGTTTTTTATATAATTATATATAATACATGTATATTTTAAGATGGGATATTTCATTTATAAGTGGTTGGGTTGTAACAAAATGATAATGTATAAGTACCATCACATATATCAATACCCTATTAGATTCATGTTTAAATATAATAGAAAATAGAACAATTAGTAGGTGGATCTACTTAAAGTGAGATGCTATTAGAGTTGGATCCCTAGATCTGGTTGACATTGGACCTTCAATTTCCATTATTTTCTAAGACCAAAATATTAATTGACATATATTCACATTGTAAGTGTTATTTTGTATAACATTAATGATATAAGGTCATAGGATTATTTTTAACATGAAATTTTCCTAGTTGTTCCCTATTGTATTAAGAACCTTGGAGTACTACAAAAAATTTATCAGACATTTGTCTTATGGAATTGATGGAATTTATCTAAATGATAATTGGATATTTTTTTAATTAGATGTTTCTAATTCTCTTGTTATGATACAGATTATTATCATATTTTTTAAACCTAGTAAGTCATATGAATGGATATTGTGAGTAAAATCTTCCAATATGATTTCTATTTGTCGTATGTTTAATTGGATATTCTTATTTATTTAATTTCATATTGGTCCTTATACATGAGATTATAATTAATGTTTTACATCAATAATGCACTTTGAGGAATTTTACAATAACTCTGAAAACATTTTTATTCAATAATTTTAGATAAGTCATGTTCATCATAACTAAAATGAAATTAATTTAATATGCTAGTAAAGGTTTTATCCCTTCCAATTAAATGGAAGAAAACATTTGAGGCCCTTTGATTAAATTTTAATTATCCTATTAATTGAATAATAATAGAGGAATATCAATGAGTTCATTTAAGGTAGTTAAAGAATGATATTTGAATAATATTTAATGATTACATAGTTATGAATCTTTCATGATGATATGTCAAAGAAATTATATTTTATTACATAGAACAAAATTATACGAGGTTTCTACCAATAACCACCCAATAATTTATTAATGAAAATACCTCTTTATCTAATTAATTATATTATTAAATAAAATGGTTGTATACACTATTAAATTCATTGGTTTTATGATTTATTATTTCAAAATACCGTTATGATTTGTTACCATTTCTAATATAGTCGTCGAACAGTGATAACATGATTAGTATAAATATGAGGCATTTAGAAATCCAATTTACTCGGAAAAAAGAAGAAATGGCCTCATCGAGTAGAATTCCTCCATAAAAATACCATTTGTTGAAGCTCGGAATGGAGGTGGCATCATTATGCTTCACTCTTGACCAAGCCCAAACTGAGCTTCAACACGTTAATCTTGAATGGAGTCTCCTATGAGGGAAGTGAATGTAGATACAGATTACCACCCAGGAAATGTTATCTGAACCACCACATGAGTCGGTCACCATCAAAAACCTTACCCTTATTCCATATTCGGTTGTTATAAGGGGTTATATAACATGAACCTAGAACTATTATTATATGCATTATTTTTTTGTAAAAATAATATACATTAATTTCATTATTGTTTCTCTATAAATGATTTTTGAAGTACAAATAGTATTTTTAGTTAATATTCAATAAAGAAATATATTTAGATGAATTAATATATTTTTGGAAACAAATAATATTTTAATAAAATATTTTTATTACTGAATTACTTTTTATTAAATATAAATGATTGTATAATTTTAATGAATATAATGGAATTTTCTATTAACGTTTGAAAACTATTTTTTTTCAAAACCCATGAATTTTCAATAAATGTCGGTTTTTATTTTAAAAGTGAAAATTCACATATTTATAAATTTATGTAGATAAAATGAATATTATTTATTGAATCAGCATGTCAAAATTATCCAATGGTGAATTTTTCATAATTTTCTGAGACAGTCGAATTTTAGGGTAAAAATTAAATACCATTTAAATATATAATGTGGTTTATGACATCATAATGTACCAATAGTTATGTAATAAAATACTATAAAATGGATTTTCAGACAATATGTGTTTTACCGTTAAAATAATGTGATTTTTGGTTTATTTGATTTATTTTACAATTCTTTAGTGGACCCTTCCAGACTTATAAAACATTTTAACTTTTTAAATTGATTTCATTGAGAGTGTGACTCACCTCCACATAATATAGCATAATATTTTATTAATTTAGGCCATTGGCATTATAAAATATTTTTTTATACTCCACTTTGGAAAAACTCATGGACCAAAACCATGGGTTGGTTTGTGTTTTTGATTAGTTTAATGTATTGTGTCCAAAACCAAAATAATAAATAATTCCCTCTCTTTTCCAATATAAACCCACACAAGCTCCCAATACCTCTTAACTCAAAGTCTTTGGATCTCAACCAAAATCATCACTCTAATTACTAAAATCCTCCCAATGCACCCCAAGCTCCCAATAAGCCCCTCTCAAGCATCTCCCAAGCCTTTGTGATCACACTTCCAAGTAAAGTATTTCTACCTATCTCATTTTTTGTCAATGTTTTTTATGTTTCTATACCCCTATATTTATAATTAAAAATGTTAGGGTTTTATTTCTCACCTCCCTCATACTTCCATCCTTATTTTTTAATAATTAAAAACCTATTTCTCTCTCATTAATGCCTCCTATGTACACCTGTTACCATGCCAATTTCTCGATGAAGGGTATTCACCTTCATTCACATTTACATATTGATTAAATATTTTCATGTATTAATTCCACATTCCATTATCCTGTAATAAAATAATATGTTTAATGAATCCATGTTGTATGATCTATGTGGCACAGTTATGCATGAAATAAAAAGATTTATAATGGTGCACCTTAATAGCACTCCAATGATTTGGGTAAAGATTACTATCCTGATAAGTAATGTACAATGAAGGATTACCCATGCTAATTCAAGTGAAATGAGGGATTACTCATGATCTATGTTCATTTATCCTTGGATCATGCTAATATCGTGTTTAATGTTGGGGCCACATTTCCATGTTATGATAATCATTCTATATCATGCCTTTATGTTCATGTATCTCTTATGCTCCATTGGTAAGCCTATTTTTAACATGTACTGTATTCATCATGTTATGCCTTTTTTACTCCCTCAGTAGGCTTTATAGATCACCTTTTACTTATTCATGCCCTCTAGTTATCCCACACAATGCTTAGTATGAAAGAATGTGTTTGGTCATGTAAAACATGCTTTCAACAATTATGTGTATTTTATGTTTTAAGTTGTTATGTAATTTTCATATGCCCAAAAGACATTGGACCTCTTGATCTTCTATGTTGTATCAAGTGTATATTTTATCTAATAATTTATTTTTAAGTGTGAAATAATTATTAGGGTTTTTATAGTTGGTATCAGATGATTGGTTTAGTTATTTTGGGGATTAGGATTAGAAAACCCTAATAAAAGCATCGGGTATAAGACTATGTATAATAAAAAAATCCCTCATTTTTTTGAGATTATTTAGTAATTGGTTTATCAAGAAAATACATCCCTTTTTAGATACAATCATGTAGAGCCAGATCTATCATAGGTGTATCTAGGGGTAAAACCCAAAACACTGCTTTGAGCTAGACTCGAATAAGAATCGGTGCACGAAAATATGACTTACTTCACTCTGGGTTATGACACTCTTTAGTGATATGCATTGGTAAATTCTTAATATTATTAGGAACCATTATTATGGGAATAAAAAAATACCACTAAGAATATATGTTGGGAAGTAGATCATGGATAACATTGATTGAAGCCTATAAATTCATATGTTTAGGAAATAAATGTAATTTATAAGGTATACCTTTAATTTCATTGGATTACCCTTTATGTGTTTAATATTTATTTCCCTAAGTTGTTTTGGATAAAGTAAATAAGTATAACCAAAATCAAAAATTGAAATGTAGGGTTATCATACATAGTTATATGTATTCTTTTATTTCCTGATAGTTTAGTAGAAAAATCCCAACACTACCACAAGTTATGGAAGTAAATATGTCGGTGAGAATGGAAAATGGGGAATTCATTAGATCCCATGTATATAACTACTCCCTGGTCATTATTTTTGGGTTAAACTTCCCAATGATCCTCATCATACTCCCTTTGGTGGAATTTGATGCAATTTTTGGCAAGGATTAGCTTTTCTTATATAGATCCAACATAAATTTCCAGGAGATGGATATCACTATCTATATAGACAATCGACCCCCAAATTTTTACATGTGCATGTTGGCGGATGAATCCTATTTAGAACCATCATCTCAAGCATGGATATTAATTCTCTATGATCATCCGTATCATGCTCAGATGATTTAGTCTATCGAAACAATCATCCATAAATACATTCTTATTGTGAAGGAATTAACTGAATTATTTCCTAAGAAATATCCTAGTCACCCTCCTAGAAGAGATGTTGAAGTCTTAACTGATCTTATACTCTGGGTGTTTCCAATATCAAATACTCTATATAGAATTGATATTGTGGAGTTTGACGAGCTGTAGAATGAACTACAGTAGAATCTGTAAAAAAGCTTTATATGCCCAACTGCTTCACTAGGGGGTACCCTAGTCTTCCTTATTATGCAAAAAGGGTGGTTCAATGCACCTTTTCATTGATTATCATGAGATCAACAAAATCATGGTAAAGAAAAAGTATCCACTACCCTAAATTGAGGACATGTTCAATCAGATATCTGGAGAACAATACTTCTCCAAGGTGGATTTGTGGTCAGGATATTACCAAGTAAGGGTGGAGAAGAAGGATATCCCCAAGACTACATTTCATAAAAGATATGGGAAATATGAATTCATAGTTAAGCCTTTTGGACACACTAATTTTGAGACAATAAGGCTTTCCTTATGACTTTTCCATTCCTTCATACTTGGGGAGATTGTTTACTAAATAAGGTTTCCTTCTGAATTTACAATTCCTTCTTGTTTTGAAAATCACAAACACCTTATCTCAAGGAAAAACTCTTTTTACCCTATGTTTAACTTCTATAAGGAAAAATTTCCTTCACTAAGGAAATTTATCATTACAAAGTTTTTCTTTATTCTTTATATTTCCTAAGTATAAAATTTGGTGTCATATCAAAAACCACGGAATCCTATAGTTACATAGATATGAAACATTCTGTTTTAGGATCCGTATTCTCAAAATTCTGGTTACGAACTCTTCTGAGTTCTGACTCCAAATTATGAATACGAATTCTAGATACAAAATCTTCAGAGTTCTGACTATGAGTTCTGATTATGAATTCTGAATACAAAAATTCTGAGTTCCAACACCGAATTCCGAATACGAATTATGGGTATGAACTTTTCTATGTTCTGACTCCGAGTTTTTTGAATTCAGACTCCGATCTCTTATGAGCTCTAACTCTGAATTCTCATGGACTCTGACTCCGAACATTGTAAGTTCTATTTCCAAATTCTTTTGAAAACAGATTCCTAATTTCATTGAAATTATGACTACGAAATTCTATAGAATTCTGGTTTCCAATTCCTATAAAATAGAATCTGAATATCCTTATTACATTATAGACTCCGAATTATATTTTCTCATAGACTCCGAACATTCATTTACTCTCATTCCGAATATTGGATTTCAGTTATACTTACACTTGTTTTGTTATAAAATGATGTTGTGATTTTAGTTACTAACTAACTGTTGTTTGAGTGACACGTGTACAGGTCCCTCCAAAATTCAAGGAAAAATATTACTGTTGGAGGAGGGAGCTGACCGTTGAAATCGATCTTATAAATAGGAGATCATTTTAAAGATCTCATAACAAGTTGATCAATCTAGAGATTACATGTTGCAAAAGTGATTTCATGTGAGAGAGGCTTTAATGCATAGTGTGTACTGAACGTCTCCTTCAGATTTGATTTGTGTGACTCTGAATGTTTTTTATTACATTAGAGGGATTTTGGGTATAGGAAGACAGAGGTGCTGACTACTTTGAAGTTGAGGGCTTCCTTACTGAGGAAGACTGAGGAGCCGACTACCTGAAAGTTGAGTGATTACGGGGATAGAAATACAGAATCTGATCTTCATATCGAGGTGTTACCCTAGTGTCGGTAAGACAGACTTTCTTGAAAGTATAAATCAAGGGACCATTATCCAAGGTTGTTGGATACCCTTCTCTTTGGGTAGAAATATTTACTACTGTTACCTGTTTTGTAACAAGTTTTTCCACTACATTTGTATTGTTGAGTAATGTATAACTATCTTATACTTCTTTATATTTATACTCTAATTTAGTTAGATTCTATATGCTTTAAGGAATAATCTTCATTTTTTTGTAAAATATCATTAAGATTCATTCCAGAATCACTTTTCCGAAATTGATTTCTCATATTAATTTTTCCTTATTCAAGCAAGTTTGTAGATCTAGAGGATTCTTGAATTACCTTTTTTAACCTTGCTAAACATAACAATCTTTATAAATTCTAAAAGAACTTTTTAAAGTATACAATTCACCCCCCCCCCCCTTGTATTTGAGGATCTCATTACATATTCAATCCTACATTCAGTATTGTAGTGTATATCATACTCAAACATACCATATAACAATTGCTATCAGAGTATGTTACCTCTAGATTAATATCACGTTTAGATTCAAGAGAGAATTCTACTTCTTATTACTTTTGGAATTGAATTTCCGAATTCGCACTTTTCGGGAATCTATTTTTTGGACTCATATAGTTCAGATTCATTTTTCTCTTAGAGATACTCTTGTTATATATTTTTCCTTGCTTAGGAATATTTTTCTTGTTTACAAACATTTTCTATTAACAAGTTTTTTGTGGAAATAATTTTTATTAATGATGGAAAGAATAAATGTTGGTTCCATAGACAATCTCAATCCAATTAGGCCACCTATCTTTAATGGAAATGATTATAAGTATTTGAGAGATCTCATGAAGAACTTCATTATCATTATTGGTGTTAACAATTTTGTTATTCTTACTAGAGAATATAAAATTCCTAACAAAGAAGTTAGTACCTTTAACAATCAAAAAACCATGAATATCAACTAAATTATAATGTACGCAATACTCTTCTTTATTCCATGACTAGAAACATATATAGACAAATTTCATCTTGTGAAGTAGAAAATTCCATATGGAAGAAACTAGAAGTTACTCACTTTGGATAGTCCAAAGTAATTGAAATGAGAAGAGCCGTGCTCAGAGGTGAATATCATGGTTTATGCTTTCTTTATGGAGAACCCATATGTAAGGTACAACAAAAATCATGACTATTGTGAATAGTTTACAATCCATGGGTGAGAAAGGATTAGTTAATTAAGCTATTGTTGATAAGATCATAGACATCATGCCTAATGAGTGGGAATCCAAGAGGGCTACTATAGATGAGAATAGAAAGGTTACTCAGATTACTCTTGATGGACTCTTTGGAACTCTTCTTCAGCATAAAACAATAATGAAGAGAGATAATGATAATGTAAAGAAGAAGAATGTAAATTGAAGTGTTTATTTTTCTAAAACTTCTAATCTTATGAAAGATAAGACTCCTGAGAGAGTTACTAGATTCAAATATAAGAAAGTTGTTATCCAATCCGAATCTAGTGGAAGTGAATCCTTAGAGAATGAATTATCAAATCTCTCTTGAAGGATGAAGAAGATAGCTGGAAAGAGGTACTTTCAATCCAGATACATGAAAAAGGAAAGGAAAGACAAGAAAGATTCAGAAGTCACATGTTACGAATGCAAGAGAGCTGCACACATAAGACCTGATTGTCCTATTATTAAGAGAAAAGAGAGAAAGGGAAATCATTATGAGAGAAATAGAAAGAAGTATTACAAGCCTAAAGCTAATAATGTCTTGAATGAAAATGATACCTAGAGTGCTAGTGGTAGAGACTCTTCAGATGAATCTTCAGATTATGAATCTTTTGGATAGAAGAATCTTGGCCTAATAGCCAGATTACCTATTGATAATCATTGCATTATGGCCAAGGTAAACAATGTTAAATCATTGAACAATGTTTATTTAGAATAAAATTATAGTAATAATAGATATTATAATTCTTCAGAAGAAGAATATTCTTCTGATGAAGACAATACTTTACCTTTCTATAAATAAGTTTCTAGGTTTTCCAAACATCATGAGAATGAGAATTCAAAACTCATGAAAAAACTTGATAAGAAAAATTCTAGGAATACTATTCTTACAAAGGAAATATCATATCTTTCTAAACATATTGATAAGAAAAATTCATATTTTTAAAGTATTTCAAAAAATCATGAGTAAATTCTGATAAGAATAAACTTTCTAAAGATATAGAAAATGTAACTTCTAAGGAAAATGTTTTCGAGCCTAGCTCTAGTTCAAAATAAATTGTTTTTCAAGACAATAACATGGTTATCAAACTCAAATCTGAAATATTTTCCTTGAGGAAGTGTTTTTCAAACTTTACCTTAGGTAAAAAAAATTGATAAAATGTATTCTCAAATCCAACCTCTAAGGAATAGTTCTGGTTTTGGTTATACTAGTTATAAACTAATTTTTTGTAACAATTATTATGTTCCCCAATGTGATCCATTATGCACTAAGTGTAAGTGTGGGGGACACTAGGAAAAAAATTATTCCTTAAACAAAACCCAATCTTTAGGATTTCATAATGCCTATTTTTCTAAGAAGATGTGGGTGCTGAAATTTTTCTTTCTGAGAATTCTGGATCCAAGCAAGTTTGGATTCTGAAAACCAAAATTTTTCTTATTTTTAGGAAAATAGAGATGGTACCAACAAAAATACATTGTGAATTGATAGTGGTTATTCCCAGCATATGAATGGTAACAAAAACTGTTTTGAAAATATTATCAACAAGAAAGGAGGAAAAGTAACTTTTGGCGATAATGGTCAGGGAAAAATTATTGGTATAGGTAACATCGTTTTTCTTGGAAAAAAATTTATTTCAAATGTCTTATTTGTTAAAGTTTTTAAGAATAACCTCATTAGCATAAGACAATGCTGTGATGAAGGTTATAGTGTGAATTTTAGGAATGAAAAGTTCCTAGTACACAATTCCAAAGAAGAATTTATTCTTTTTTCCCATAGGCAAGAGAATATATTCACACTAAACTTAGAAGACCTTAGGAACCAAGACATACCATGACTTAGTGAAATGGAAGATCATTCTTGGTTATGGAATAGAGGTTAGGACATTGTAACCTTAGGAACTTATGAAATTTTTTTATGAAAATATTAGTTAAGGATCTACCGGAGATTAGATTTGATTCTTCAAAAGTTTGTGACCCTTGTTAATATGGAAAGAAACATAAATCAAGTTTTAAATAATTTGATGAATTCTCAACTACTGATGCATTACAGATAGTGCATATGTATCTTTTTGGTCCTACACAAACTGGAAGTATTGGAGAAAATTATTATGTATTTGTCTTGGTTGATTAGTACACTAGATTTATGTGTTTTTATTTTCTAGCAAAGAATTCTCATGTTTTTTATTATTTCAAAAGTTTAAGATCCCAAGATAAAAATTAGAAAAACCATCCATTGAAAACTATTCATAGTGATCATGGAGGAGAATTTCAAAATTCTAATTTTGAAACATTCTGTAGTAGAAAAGGCATTACTCACAACTTCTCAGCACCCAGAACACCTCAACAAAATGGTGTTGTTGAAAGAAGAAGTCGAATTCTTCATGATATAACTAGAAACATGTTGAGAGATTATTCTATAGCCAAACATTTCTGGGATGAAGCTGTAAGTAATTCTTGTTATACTATATATCGAGTTTTAATTAGAACTTTTCTTAATAAAACTCCTTATGAGTTATGGAATGGTAGAAAACCGAGACTTTCCAACTTTAAGGTTTTTGGTTGCAAGGTATTCATTATGAATAATAAATATAATCTTCATAAATTCGCACCAAAATATAATGAAGGAATTTTCTTAGGCTACTCCACAATTTATAAGGCTTATAGAGTTTCTAATAAAAACACATGTACGGTTGAAGAGATAATAAATGTAAAATTTTATTAAACTGATCCCTTTGTCTTTAAACAACTCTAACCAACATCCATGGATGTGTTATCAAAAACAGATTATCAACCTATGCTAGAAAATCCTTCTAATAAAGAAAACTGTCAAAGAATATACTTCTGAAACATTTACTCCAGAAGATTTCCTACCCTATTTTGATGAAAAGGTTTTACAAAACCCAAATCAGTCGTTTCTAAAGAATCATCCAAGTGGTCGTATCATTGGTGATGTGAATCAACCTTTAAAGAAAAGATGTTCCTTAATAAATGAGGTATAACATCTAGCATTCCTTTCCCAATTAGAACCAAAAGGCACGGATGAAGCTTTAGGTGATGATGATTGGATTAAAGCCACGCAAGATGAACTAAATGAATTAGAAAAGAATAAAGTCTTGACCTTAGTGGAAATACCTAATGAAACTTATATTATTGGAGTAAAATGGGTCTTTCGGAATATGTGTGATGAAAATGGAAAAATTTTAAGAAATAAATCTAGATTAGTTGCTAAAGGATATAATCAAAAAGAAGGAAAGGACTATGAAGAAACCTATGCTCCAGTACCTAGACTTGAATCTATTCATATTTTACATGCCTTTGCAGCATTCTTAAATTTCAAACTTTTTCATGTGGATGTGAAATGTGCTTTCTTTAATGGTTGTTTTCAAGAGGATTTTTTTGAACAACCTCCTGGTTTTGAAGATACAAAGCATTCTGATCATGTTTTTAGACTAACCAAAGATTTTTATGGTCTTAGACAAGCCCCTCGATCTTGGTATGATATACTTACATGATTTTTTACTTCAAAATATCCATGTTAAGGGAAATGCAGATCCAACCCTTTTTTTAAATAAAGATAATAAAAATGTTTTGATCGTTCAAATTTATGTTCATGAAATTATATTTGGTTCATTTCAGCAATCCTTAACTGATTACTTTGTAGATCTAATGAAATCTGAGTTTGAAATGAGTATGATGGGTCAATTAACTTTTTTCCTTGATTATCAAATTTCTCAATAACCAGAAGGAATCTATATATCTTAACCTAATTATACTAAAGATCTTCATAAAAACTATGGATATGAAAACACTAAAAGTATATGTACTCCCATTGATACCTCACACACATTTGATCTTGATGAAGCTGAGAAACCAGTAGATCAAACAACTTTTAGAGGATTGATGGGATGTTTACTTTACATCACAACAAGTCATCCAGACATAATGTTCTCAGTGTTCTTATGTGTAATATATCAATCCAATCCAAAGTAATATCATTTAAAGGAAGTGAAAATAATTTTTAACTACTTAAAAGGAACCATGGATTTAGGACTGTTTTATTCTTCTAGAAATTTTTTTGTCTTGAAAAGATTTTTAGATGCTAATTTTGGTGGATGTAGAATGTATAGAAACAGTACATCTGGAACATTCCATTTCTTAGGAGATTGTTTAGTTTCTTGGTCATGAAATAAGAAACAATCAGTAGAACTTTCCACTGCTGAAGCTGAATATGTAGCAGCTGGAAGTTGTTGTGCTCAAGTATTGTGGATGCAACACACAATCACAGACTATGGCTTGAGATTTACGGAAACAAAATTTTTGTGTGATTATACAAGGGCCATTTCCCTTAGTAAAAACCCTACGCATCACTCTTGTGAAAGTCACATAGATAATAAGAATCACATTATTAGGGATCACACATAAAAAAGAGATATCACTCATCAATTTATCATAACGCAAGATCAACTTGCTGATATTTTCACAAAATCTTTACCCTATGATAGAGATGAATACATTAAACAGAAGTTAGGAATGATAACTGTAAGGTAATCCTTCTCAATAACTTCATGTTGAACCTATATCCTTACAGTAATAAACTCCTTTTCATAGGGGGAGTACATTTTTTTTCATATTTTTCATAATGAAGTTTATCTCACTTTTCATAATGATGTTTTTCATATTTTTTGTAATTAAGTTTTTCATATTTTTTATAATGATGTTTTTTATATCTTTCATAATAAGTTTTTCATATTTTTTTAATGAAGTTTTTCATATTTTTCATAATGATGTTTTTCATATTTTTTATAATGAAGTTCTTCATATTTTTCATGATGAAGTTTTTCATGTTTTTCGTAATGAAGTTTTTCATATTTTTCATAATGAAGTTTTTCATGTTTTTTGTAATAATGTTTTTCATATTTTTTTCGTACTTAAAATATTTTGTAATGGAAATTTTCGTACTTAAAATTTTCATAATAGAAATTTTCGTACTTGAAATTTTCGTAGTGATGTTCTTCGTACCGAAGATTTTCATAATGAAGATTTTTGTAATGAAAATATTCATAATGAAGATCTGTGTACTTAATTTCTCTTTCAAAATCAAGTTTTTTTTGGAATCTAAAGTTCTTCATGAATAATTTTCCTCAATACAAATAATTCTTATGACAATCCAAGAGGTATGATTCTTTCTTTAGTTTTCATAATTACCTTTTACTTGCTGATAGTTTCTTTTGTTTTTAAAATTTTCAGATTCTAGTTTCCTTAAATCCAAATGTTTTCCTTTAATAACCTCAAAAGATTGGATCCTACCAAATTATCCTTTCGGATACTATTTCAACCATCATATCATATCATAAGGATTCTCAGCCATTGGATGCAGATGGAAAGTTCATCCATCGCTTCAACACCTATAAAATAGGGACCCCCGATGGTTTTCCCACATCGGTTTCCAAATCATTCGCATGTCAAAGCTTTTCCCAACATGAAAATCATGTTTTGGATTTTCAGAGTTTTCATATGACCAAATGTCTTCTTAAATTACTTCTCAGGAAATGTCTTCTATCAAGCCGATTTCGAAGTGGAAAATTTACAGGTAGAGGTTGGTACATCAAATCTTTTTCAATAAGTATGACACTATTATCTCAAATAATATCAATCTTAATGTGTCGTAGATTATATCCATTCAAAATAAAGGAGATCAGGATATTGTTTATCCATATACATTTATAGAATTTTATGAATCAGTTATCTTTTTCAAATAAGATTACAGAAAAAAAAAATTTCCTTCATGAGTTATGGAAAAACATATAAACTCTCTAATAGCAAGGCTGGTAGCTTGGTGGGGCTATCTTATAAAGGGGAAGGCAAGTTCTATTCCCACAAATTACCAGATGTGCAAGGGTGTTTTGTAAAGGTGAAGGATTTACAGTGTCTTGGACTTACTGATGTCAAGACCGCAAATATTGCCCATCTGTCAACCAATAATCGGGTCCTATAGTTTTGGGTTCTGGGCCTTATCGTAATGAAAAAGGGTGACAAGGAAACTCTTAAGAAAATTGATATGTATATCTTAGACTTTTTGATAATCTTGATGAAAATAAATCTGATGAAGAATATTCTCATTACGATAGAGAATATCAAGAATGGGAATCTAAGAGCACGGATAATCATGTATCATGCTCTACTCTCCAAACTGATAGTTCGGTTAATTGAATCTTTCAAGATTTCCTTTAGTTCCATGCCGATGAATTTCCAAGTAATTCTAATCAGTGATGATACCCTTAAGAGGATGAAAGTAGAATTTTCTAAGGAGTCGGGTCAGTTTTATGATATACTAGAGGATGAGGCAGATGTCATTTCGAAAAATGCTGAAGAAGCTAATCCATCAAAGAAGGCTGGAAAGAAAAGAAAATTAATGGAAGTAGAAGTTGAAGGTGAAACCCCTAAAGCTAAGGGATCTCAATCCAAACCTCCAAACCCCAAAAATCAGAAGGCCTATCCTAATGAAGTGGATTCCAAATGGAGGGAGGATAAAAAGGCTCGGAAGGAAGGGGAACCACAATTTGGCTGAGACCCTGCAGAGGTCAAAGCACTCAAAGAGAAAGCTATTGAAGAGATTGAGAGGCTAGCCAAAGAGAAAAAGCTTAGGAAGAAGGTGTTAGAGGCAGAGATTGTGTGATCTCTTTTTAAGGCTACTAAATTTTCATCTGATAACATCCCCATACTGAAAACCTTCTTAGTTGAACCATTACCTGAGACGACAGAGAAAATTTTCATGTCTCTGTAAAAAGAACAAGAGAAAGATGTTGAAAAGGAAGTTATGGAAGAAGTTCAGGAAGCTCAAAGCACGGAAGAGACAACTGATCTGATAAAGCAAGTGGAAGAGTTTCATGAAAAGGAAATTTCTTCCGAAAAGTTATCTCTGAACTTCTCAAGAAGGATCTTCAAAACTTGCTACTCCTAGAATAGATGATAAGGGTGATGAGGCAGTTAACAATTTATCTGAGGAAGAGAGTCATAATCATGACTTCATGTTTCCTGAAGACATTGAGGAAGGAGATGAAAAAGAGAAAATTGACGAAGATAAGATTTTACAGTTGTCTGGGAGTAAGCAAGAATCTCTAGATGAAGAAGCTATTCCGAGAACCAATAAGGGTAAACAAGTGGTTGTTGAAACCCCAAACAAAGAAATTTTGAGGAAGTAGGAGAATAGAGGATACTCTAAAAGGAATTTGGTATAGCTAGAGGAATAATCATTTCCAAGAAAAATGTCAGATTTGGAGT
Source organism: Viscum album (assembly GCA_963277665.1). Classification (NCBI taxonomy): domain Eukaryota; kingdom Viridiplantae; phylum Streptophyta; class Magnoliopsida; order Santalales; family Viscaceae; genus Viscum; species Viscum album. Next base: position 16,782,694 of record OY728123.1, read on the forward strand.
CATCAGCTTTAGGGCATGATATTGTTGTTCAGTCCCTGAAGAAGCTAGTGGACACCATTCTGATCTTTCTAGAAATTGACTCCAGATGCTAGAATCTCCAGCATAGAATGAATCAGAAATCAGACACGGTATCCATGGTCATGGATATGTGTGTAAAGAATGAGGCAGATCACATGAATTTCCTTAACAAATATAAATCTCACTGAAAATCTTTCAAGAAGATGACCAACTGGTCAAGGAAGATTGATGTAGATTTGAGAGAGCTTGATCAATTACAAGAAGATGTCAATGAATCTTTTGATACCGAAGACACCAAAATCAAGGATCTTACAGATTTCTTTGAAAAAAAGATAAATCTTGAACAAAATTCTAAGATTCAGGAAGTCAAAGATTTGAATGAGAAGTTGAATTTTTTTTCCAAAGCTGGAAAACAGAGAGGGATCTCCAGATCAAGATGGAAGAAAATCTAGTGAAGCAATATGACTTGGTAAAGGTTCAGGCAGAGGACCTAATGGCACAAAATTATATGATCACAGTCTTAGAAAAGCAGGAATAGGAGGATCACAAAGAGCTGAAGAATCTGAAATCCATTGTGAAGAATCTGATTCCCAAGGAAAAAAGAACCAAAATAGATCCAAATCTGATCTTTTGTTGTATCTGTTTTTCCCTTGTACAAATTCTTCTAATCATAATGATATGGTGGTTGCTTATTTTTTTTGGATGTTTATACTAATATTTTAGTTACTATATTGTTTTTCCATTCCCTCAAACACTTTTTGAAAATCACAATGGGGGATAAGGAAAAAGAATTCTAAGGGGGAGAAGGAAAAAGAATTATAATTAAAGAAGAAATATCCCTATGTAAGGGGGATTTTATCAAATTTGGGGTATTCATTAAGAAGATTTCAATATTCAAATGAAAAATCTCATTCTAGAAATCTAGAATATGATCCTTACTATTCCAAAGCCTAAGGGGGAGTTAGTCGTATTCACCATTATTCATATGTAAAGAGAGGTAAGATATATTTTCAAAGTCTAGAAATTGTTTTTCTAAGTCCTTATATTTTTTCGTAAGGCTATTTGTGCTTTCCAAAAAGGGGGGAGATTGTTGAGTCAATAAGGCTTTCCATATGAATTTTCTATTCATTCATACTTGGGGGATATTGTTTAGTCAATAAGGTTTCCTTATGAGTTTTTTAATTCCTTCTTTTTTTGAAAATCACAAACACCTTATCTCAAGGAAAAACTCTTTTTACCCTATGTTTATCTTCTATAAGGAAAAATTTCCTTCCCCAAAGAAATGTATCCTTACCATTTTTTACGTTGTTCTTTATCTTGTCTAAGTATAAAATTCGGTGTCATATCCAACACCTCATAATCCTATAATTACCTATATATGATGCATTCTGTTTTAGGATCCAAATTCTCAGAATTCTGGTTAAGAAATCTTCTGAGCTCTGACTCTGAATTATGAATATGAATTCTGGATACAAACTCTTCAGAGTTCTGACTATGACTTCTAATTACGAATTCTGAATACCATATTTATGAGTTTCGACTCTGAATTCTGAATACAGATTCTGGTTACGAATGTTTCTATGTTCTGACTCCAAGTTCTCTAAATTCAGACTCCAAACTCTTATGAGTTATAACTCCGAATTTTTTTCAAATTCAGACTCTGGAATTCTAGGGAATTCAGGTTCTGACTTCCTACAAAACATAATCCGAATATCCTTGTATTATAGACTATGAATTCAATTTTTTCTTAGACTCCAAACTTTCATTTACTCTCATTCCAAATATAGGATTTTAGTTATACTTACACTTTTTTTGTTATAAATCAATGTCATTCTTTTAGTTACTAAATAACCGTTGTTTGAGTGACATGTGTATAGGTCCCTCCAAAATTCAAGGAAAAATATGACCGTTGGAGGAGGGAGCCGACCGTTGAAACTATTCCTATAAATAAGAGCGCATTTAAAGATCTCACAACAAGTTGATCAATCTAGAGATTACATGCTGCTAAAGATATTTCTAGAGACAGAGGCTTTAATTCTTATTGTGTACTGAACTTCTCATTCAAATTTTCTTTGTGCGACTCTGAATGTTGCTGATTACATTCGAGGGCTTCTGAGGATAGGAAGATAGAGGTGACTACTACCTTGAAGTTTAGGGCTTACATACTGAGAAAGATAGAGGTGACGACTACCTGAAAGTTGAGGGCTTGCGGGGATAACAAGACAGACTCAAATATTCGTATCGAGGTATTAACCTGGTGTGGGTAAGACAAACTTTCTTGAAATTATAAATCAAGGGACCTTTATCAAAGGTTATTGGATACCCTTCTCTTTGGGTTAAAAGATTTACTACTGTTACTTGTTTTGTAACAAGTTTTTTCACTACATTTGTATTGTTGAAGAATGTATAACTATCTTATACTTCCTTTTATTTTTACTCTTATTTTGTTAGATTCTATACGCTTTTAGTTATAATCCTCATTTTTTTGTAATCTTTCATTATGTTTTATTCCAGAATCATTTTTCCGAAATTGCATTCTTGGAATCATATTTCCTGATTCAAGAATGTTTATAGATATATAGGTTTTTTAATTACATGGTTTATCCTTGTTAAACATAACCATCTTTAAAATTTCCAAAAGAATTTTTCAAAGTATACAATTCACCCCCCCCCCCCCCGTCTAGTATTTTATCATCTCATTAAATATTTGATCCTACATTTGGTATTATATATAATATCATACTCAAACATAGCATCTGACAACTAATGCTCCAGCAATATTTATGGACTTAATGAATAGAGTCATTAGAGATTAAATTGACCAATTTTTGGTAGTCTTTATTGATGATATTATAAAATACTCTGAACCCATGGAGGAGCATGGGGACTATCTAAGAAATGTACAAGATACTTTTGAGAAAGGAGATGCTTTATACAAAGTACATCAAGTGTGAGTTCTGGTTTAAAGTGGTCTCATTCATGGGTTATATCATCCCAAGTTATTAGATATTTTTGGATCCATCCAAGATTTTTGCAATTGAGGGATGAATGAGGACAACATTGGTAATAGTTATCTACAACATCCTAGGGTTAGATGGATATTCTCGCTGATTTATGAGAAATTTCTCACTATTGGCCAACTCTTTTACCAATCTAACTAGAAGGGAGTAATTTTTTCTTGGAGATATGAATGCAAAGAGAGCTTCAAGGATTTTAAAATGATCCTTATCACTCCACCCATTATCACACTACCCACAAGTGAAAAAATATTTTTGTATTTAGTGATGCATTGAAGAAGGGAGTGGGTTGAGTACTGATACAAAATTACAAATTCATTTCCTATGCTTCTAGGAAATTTATTGTTCAAGATAAAAACTATCCAACATATGATATGGAGTTGGCTGCAGTAATCATCGATTTGAATATTAGGCATCATTACCTATTTGGGGGGAAGTCTGAAATATATACGGACCATAAAATCCTCAGTTATATATTCATATAGAAAGAGTTGAACATGCACCAAGGAAGATGGATAGAGCTGATCAAAGACTATGACTGCTCAATCCATTACCACTCTGTTAAAGCATATAAGGTGGAAGAGGCTCTATATAGAAAGGACCCATCTTTTATATCATTGATGAGAATTGAAAAGGATCCAATCATCTTATATTTGATTAATGTGGACAAGGGAATCATAACGGAGAGAACATCATCAATCCTTTCACAAATTATTTCTCAACCATATATTTTAGAAAGGATCAATTATGATCAAAAGGAGGATAAGGGAATTCAGATGAAAGTGGAAACTATCAGAGAAAGGAAATCCTTGTAGTTCAATATTAATGAAGAAGGAATTGTGAGATTTGGGACAAGACAATGTGATCCATCAAGTATGACGTAAAATAATGAAATTTTGGATGATTCACATAGTTTGAATTTCTCCATTAACCCATAAGACACAACATTCTATCAAGATATCCAAGAAAATTATTAGTGGGATAACATAATGAATGAGTTCACTGAGTATACATCAAAGCGTTTGGTTTTCAGTAAGTGATGGATAAGAGGCAAAAGTCTGAGGGGATGTGCTACCATTACCCATACCAGCATAGAAATGGGAGAACATCACCGTATACATTTTCACCGAACATTAAAATAGATACAAAGGAATCAATTCCCTCTAGGCTGTTGTGTATTTTCATACAAATACTGCACACTTCATTGGAATTCAAGAAGATTTCTCATTGGATAAAGTAGCATGGATATACATCAGAGATTTGGGAAGGCCATATGGAGTACTACAATCAATTATATCCAATCAAGATCAGTGTTTGACCTCTATTTTTGGAAGAGTCTTCAACATGCTCTGGATACTGAGCACAACATTTGTACAGCTTATCATCCTCAAACTGATGGACAATCTGAGCGGACTATCTAAAAACTTGAGGCACGTTGAGGTCATTATCAATGGACATCAAAGGAGGTTGGTATCATCATCTCATTCTAGTTGAGTTCTCTTACAACATCAGTTTCCACTCTATCATCTAAATGTCTCACTATGAATCCCTTTATGGGAAGAGGCACAGAACACCAGCATGTAGGGATGAACTTGGGGAGTGTAAACTATTAGGTCCAGAAATGGTCAAAGAAATGGTGGAGAAGGTTAATTCCACCTTGCAACACATTAAAGATTCTCATAGTCGACAAAAGATCAATGTTGATAACCATCGATTAAACCTAGAGTATGATGTCAGAGACATGATATTATTCTATATATCACTATGTAAGAGAGTTATGAGATTTGGGAATAAGAGAAAGCTTAGTCCAAGGTATATTGTCATTTTTGAGATCATTGATCATGTTGGATTTGTGGCCTATCTACTAGAACACCCACCGAACCAATCTCAAGTACCAGATGTATTCCATGTATCACTCCATAGGAAGTACATACCTGACCCATCGCATATACTCAATCCATAGGTGGTACTATTGGAGAATGACCTCTCCAATCACGAGAAGACGGTGATGATCTTTGATCATATGAAAAAAGTTCTATAAAATAAGATAACTCCCCTCGTCATGGTCTTATGGAAAACCCACAAGTTTGAAGTAGCAATGTGGGAATCAGAATAAGTGATGATATATAGTTACCCTCATCTGTTTTAGAGTGGGAAAACAAAAATTTCTATGGAAACATTTCTTAAGGGGGGAATATTGTAACGACCAAAAATTATATTAATGAAAATTCCTCTTGATCAAATTAAATGTATTATTATGTGAAATTGTTATATAATGTAACGACCCAAACTTTTTAGTTATATTTTTTTACCTAATTTTGTGTTTTATTTTATTTTATGATGAACAAAACTATTTCCATTAATTAATGAAGTGGGAATAATTAAAATGAGAACGGTGGGTTTTGACTGTTATATGACTGTTGGTCAATATGACCGTTGGAAACAATAATCTTAATGTTGTGTTTTTATAAATACGGTTATCTTGGTTAATTAATACAGAAAGAAGATTGAATGAACTCATCTAATAGACTCGAGTCATATGAAGTCTATCTGTCGGAGCTTGGGAAGGAGGTAGCATCACTTGGATTAGCTCTGGACCAAGCCCAAGCCGAACTTCAACGTATGAAGCTTGAATGGAATTGCCTAAGGGGGAAGTTCTAGCTGATAGAAATAACCACTCAGGAAATGTTGTCCAAGCCACCCCAAGATTTTATAACAATATCACACCTAACACTTTGGTCCTTTGCTGGTGTAATAAGGGGCTGTGTAACAAGACCTTAGCTTCTTTGTGTAATCCTTTTATATAAATAAAATTATTATTTCTTCTTATGGAAATGATTATGAATTTAAAATATCCGTATAAATATATGATGTGTTTATTTAGTAGAAAATGGTATTTTTAAATATTTTTGTATTCATTAAATAATTAATAAGGTGAAATTATTTTCAAAAAATAGCCTTCTACAGTTCTTATTAGTGAGAAATTTAGAGTCCAATAAGATCAACATGGTTATTAGTGAATAGTAAATTAGAAATATTAACATACTCTTATGAATAGTAATGAATATTAATTTGACCAAAATAAATAGAAACGTTACCCATGAATGCATAAATACATTTTTGACATCATAAAAGGGAAGAAACGATCATAGTTTATGTTTTGGTATTTTTATACGCCATAAATATTTTATTTTAAATTTTATAATTAATTTAATAATTTAAAATGGAAATGTATATCAAAAAAATTAATCATAAATTGTTACTTTATTGTCTTATGGGTATATGATATTTTTATGGGACCTTGATTACTTTTTTATGGTGTTACAAAATGAGTTATAGTTTTAAAGATGTATTTTTGGAATAAATAATGATTTTATATAAAAATTAAATTAAAAATATTTAAAAAACTATTTTCATAAAATTTACATCAATTTTGAATTTGTAGCATCGATATTAGGTTAGGGTGAATTTTGGGGGGTGTTCTGAAACAGTTGAAATATTGGTGAATAGTAAATATGCAGTTTGGAGTTTCCGGTGTTTAATGACATCATTTATGATGTAATAATGATGTAATATTTATGGTCAAACTATTAATAGTGGGATATTCTATGAGGTTTTCCAGGTTTCCAATACCATGGGAAAATACTATGGGCAAGCCCATGGTTTTTCCAATACCACTGATGAGGTGTCCCTTGGAAATTAATAATTTATTCACTCACATTACCTATAAATGTCAATCCGTTTCCCTCATTACATTCATTAAAAAATCATACTCAACTAATTTATAGTCTAATTACATCCCAAGGAGTCCTACCAAGGTACCCTCAAGACTTCCATGGTCCTTAACTTCAATGTTTCGAAGTTACTATTCAAGGTAAGTGATCCTTTCACCCTCCTCTTTTTAATCCATGACTTCATTTATGTTGTGTCTTATATTTTACATCTCTTTATGTTTAGGGAATTTTCTTATATGTTCTTATTACTATCCATTTTATGTCCAAATGATGAGATACCCTTTATTCTCTCATAAATTTGTTTTCTGAATTTTTATGTGACGTCGTTAGGCTGCCAAAATTCTCGTAAAAATAATTGCATCTTCTCTTTTCTTTCATGTTTCCTTTTCTTCTAGTATGTCATTCAAATATCTATACCAGGTTCTTATCTCAATTTTATTATGTATTTATATTGAAATATGAGTTATTTATGAGAGGGTTACCCTTTTACCCTCCCTTTTTATTATTTTCTAACACAATGTTATATAGTCGTTATGCTGCAGCAATTTCACCTCAAAAATTCTATCTCTTTCTCTCAAGAAATTATCTTGTTTATTTATGTGAAAACCCAGAAATATTTCGTATCTATGAGTATTCATAAATATATAAAAATGATATATTTTATTCTGTAATAGACATACATATAACCCTCACTCCCATTCCATGGGTTATAAATGACACAATGATCTTATTTTTATGCACTCTTAAAACGTCACAATTTTTGAAATGAAACCCATATCATTTATTCTCTATGGGTTATTTGTGAAATGTTTGAATATGATATATGTGGATCACATGAAATTAAATATATATTATGGTTGTTCCTTGATAGCGCTCCAATGCATTGTGTAAAGAATTAATCTCTATATAAGACAAGTTTCACGATACCTTGGTGAATAACCTTGGTAATTTTTATGACACCTTGGGGATAAACCTTGGTGATATGTTCATGTATGTATAAATATAATGTTATAGCCACATATTCAAGTTATTATTCATGTTATTTTTATAATCATATTCCTATTATTCAATTGCTCATGCCTTTATGACTATTATCCTGTTCTTATTGATATTGGTCAAGATCACATGTCAACTGTTTCACTTATTTTCCTTACTAAGCCTTCTACTCAACCTTTTCTATGATGTATGTCTCCAGGATATGATATGTAGTGATTGTACATAGGATTAACCTATGATGAAGCCTCAAGAGTGGTTTAGAAGAATGTTTTATGTTGTTTTCATTTATTATGTTCCTGATTTCCATGACACTAGACTTTAAAGATACTCTGGTTGTAAAATGCAATGAAATGTTATGTGATAAAAAGGCGGGATGCCATAGTTGGTATAAAAGGATACTTTAGTTATGTATGGAAGTTATACTATGAAATCATTAGGAATAATCCTATATAAAAGCTTAAACATAGGAAAACTTCCTGGTATTTTGGTGAATATTTAGTTTGTGGTTTATCAAACAAATACATCCCTATCTTGATACGAGCAGGTAGAGGCGGCTCTGGCACAGATGTACATAGGGGTAAAACCCGAAAACACCGCTTTGAGCTATACTCCAATAGGAACTAGTGCACGAAAATGGGCCTAGCTACACTTTTGGTTATGACACTCCTAGGGGATATGTTTTGTTAATCACGTGCTTTTTATAAAACATTATAAAGGAATTATAGAGAAATGTAATTGTTTAAGCATGAAGTTTTAAGTCATAAATCCTTTAAGGTAAAATATTCATAAATGAAATATGTTTCTCATTAAGGTTTTATTCTTTTATAAAATGGTGGTAAATAGGCGGAAATGTGCAAATAGTGGCCACAATGGACCATGCACTGACGGACCTCCGATGGAAGCTTGAATGGAAACATTCAAGTGAATGATGAACCAAGTGACTCAAGTTATGGGAAATAAAATCAATCAATCTGAGAGACCGATCTCACCGCGAAGGGAACAAAATTCTGTTGAGCCTATTATGCTTCATCGACCACCAACCTTCAGTGGATCGAGTGGTCCATTGATTGCTCAGCGGTTGATCAGCTACATTGAAAAGATCTTTTTTGTGCCCTTCTTTTTAGAGAATGAGAAGGTCACCCTAGCCGTCTATCTCTTGGAAGGGGAAGCTGATCAGTGGTGGAAAATGATTAAAAACACAAGGACAATAGTGGAGGTTTAAGCTGTGGAGTGGGAGGAGTTCAGAGGGATTTTCTTCAGTTTGTATTTCCCTCGATCCATGAGAACAAGAATGTAAATGGAGTTTCTCGAGCTGAACAAGAAGGAGAAATAATCTTTGAGAAGATATGAGATGAACTTCAATAGTCTTTCACGATATACCTCTAGATTTATCATGGATCCAAACGGTAAGGTTGATATATTCTTCGATGGACTGAGGCCTCATATGTGAAAGAATATAGCCAACCAATACTGTGATAGCTATGAGGAGATCGTGTGGAGTGTAAGGAATGTCGAACTAGACTTTGGTGAGACTCAATGGTATCATAAATCAAACGATAAAAAGAGATCAATGGAGCCCAGCTTAGCGAGGACCATTGATCAAGGAAGAGGAGGTAAGCCAGTGCAATGTCCCACGTGTAATAAATGTGGGAAGAAGAATTTAGGGAACTACATGCTCGATAGCAGGAAATGATACAGGTGTGGAAGAGATGGCCATATTGCGAGGAATTTTCATAGTGAGGTGAAACCTCAACTTCCAAACACTGATGACAAGGGGAAGATTGTGCTGGCCCTACCTGATTTCCAGTGATTTATGTGTGTACAACTTGGGAACTTTTCCAATCACTCTCCAAATATGAGGGTAATGGAGGGGAACCACCATCAGCCTCATCAAAGGCCAAGGGAGCAAGGTCGTGCTTTTTCTATCACAATAGATGAAGTTGTGGCTCCATGATGTGGTTGCAAGTACTCTTTTTGTTCTCTCAAATCTAACAAGTAATTTTTTTGATTCTGGTTCTAAGCATTCCTTTATTTCCGCCATGTCTGCAAAGAATTTAGAATCATCCCCGGAATTGCTAAAAGTAGAGTTATCAGTTAAGAATCATGGTGGAATTATCCAAGCATCATCAGTGTTTAGAAACACTAGTATTTACTTGTGTTAGCACAATATTATCGCAAATTTAGTAGTGACTCCCATGATAGAATTCGACATTATGCTAGGGATGGACTAGATCTTAATGTATAATTCTATGATCAAATGCAGAAGTAAAGAAATCTCAGTAGTCTTGAATGGAAAACCTACAGTTATATTCCAAGGAGAGATATCTCAACCTGAACTTTGTCTAGAAGAACCTCTTATGTCCTTCTTTATGGAATTGATTGGTGAAGAAGAAGATGGAAATGTGAGTTTGAGGATAGAAAATGTACCCATTGTCTAGGAATACATTGACATACTTCCTAAGGAGTTTCATGGACCTCCCCCAGAAAGAGAGTTAGAGTTATCCATTGAACTCGTACATGGTTCTCATCCAATTTCAAATACACCATATTGGATGGAAAATGTGTAGTTGGAAAACTTAAAGAAACTACTCCAAGATCTTTTGGAGAAGGGGTTTATCTGATTGAATGTGTCTCCTTGGGGAGCACCTGTTCTCTTTGTGAAGAAAAAGGATGGGTCGATGTGGCTATGCATTGATTATAGAGAACTGAACAGAATCACAATAAAGAACAAATACTATCTTCCAAGAATTGATGACTTATTTGATCAACTTCATGGGGCTCAATTCTTCTCTAAGATTGATCTTTCATCTGGTTATCATTAATTGAGGTTGAAGAAAGAAGATATTCCAAAAACTACCTTCCGAAAATGATATGGGCATTATGATTTTTTTGTTATGCCTTTGGACTGACTAATGCACCTTCTATATTTATGGATTTCATGAATAAAGTCTTTAAAGACTATCTTGATATCTTTGTGGTAGTTTTACTGATGATATTCTGATATTCTTCCAAAATTCATGAGAATTATGAGGATCAACTAAGGGTTATTTTACAAACTCTAAAGAAGGACATACTTTTTGGAAGGTTCAGTAACTGTGAATTCTGGTTACAGCAAGTTGCTTTATTAGGGCACATTGTTACCAATGAGGGAATCACAGTTGACCCTAAAAATAAAAAAATTATAGAGGAGTGGCCTCAACCTACAACAATAACTATGATTCATAGTTTCCTTGGATTAGTGGGATATTATAGGAGGTTTGTGAAAAACAATTCATGACTTTCTAATCCATTAACAAAGTTAACTTGAAAAGGGGTCTAGTTCATCTTGACAAAGGAGATTAAGGAAAGTTTCCAAGAGCTGAAGAAGAGATGGGTTACTGCACCTATGTTAACTCTGTCCTCTAGTGGAGAAGGATTCGTTATTTTTAGTGATGCATCTCTAAAAGGGTTTGGGAGGGTCCTTTTGGAAAATTACAAGGTCATTGCTAATGCATCTCGACAGTTGAAGACTCATGAGAAAAATTATCCTACGCATGATCCAAAGCTGGCTGCAGTCATTTTCACTATGAAGATATGGAGGCTCTATCTTTATGGAGGGAAATGTGATATATACATAGACCTTCAAAGTTTGTACTATATTTTCACACAAAAAGAATTGATCATGAGACAAAGGAGATGGTTGGAACTTCTTAAAGACTATGATTTTTCAATTCATTATCATCTTGGAAGAGAAAAAAAAGTCATTGATGCATTAAGCAGGAAATACCCAGTTTTTATTTCCATGACGAGGATTCAATAAGATTCATTGATAAATGATCTAGTAAAGTTGGACATGGGAATTATAAGCTAAGGGTTATCATCAACCCTAACCCAAATGATTTCTTAACCATCACTACTAGAGAAGATCTAGAAAGATCATAAAGAAGATCCTTTGTTACAGAAGAAGTTTGAGGGTATAAAGGATGGGAAGTTTCCTGAGTTCAATACTGATCAAGAAGTTGTACAGAAATTTCATACAAGACTATGTGTTCCATCTATTCCAAAAATAAAGAAGGATCTAATGGATGAAGATCATTTCTCTACTTCCTCTATAAATCCTGGTAGCACGAAAATGTATAGGGACCTTCGTGATCATTATTGTTGGGATAATATGAAAAGGGAGATTTTTTACTACACTTCAAGGTGCCTGGTATGTTAGCAAATGAAGGCAGAGCGATAACTTCCTAAAGGGGTATTGCAACCACTACCCATAATAGCATGGAAGAGGGACCATATCATTATGGACTTCGTCACTGGTCTATCGAGAACATCCAAAGTAAATAATGTGATATGGGTTATTGTGGACCGTATCACCATGACTGCCCATTTTATCTCCATTCATGAAAATTTATCTCTTGATCAAATTGCTAGGGTTTACATAAAGTAATTGGTAAGGCTGGTTGGATTTCTACATTCTATCGTATCTGATCATGATCCATGGTTCACATCAAAATTCTGTAGAAGTCTTCAACAAGATATGAGAACTGAATTTATTTCCAGTACGACCTATCACCCCCAAACTAATGGCTAGTCTTAAAGGACTATTCAACCACTTGAGGACATGCTGAGAACTTGATCAATGCAATTTAAAGGTGGATGGCATCAACATATCTCTTTAGTTTAATTATCTAACATCAATAGCTTCGACTCGAGCATTCAATTGGAACCCTATGAAGCTTGATATGGGAAGCGATGTAGAACTCCTACTTGATGGGATGAATCTGGTGAGAGTAAGATTCTTGGGCCAGATCTTGTTCAAGAGATGACAAAAAAGGTCCATGCCATCCAACAACACATTAGGGCTGCTCAGAGTTGGCAAAAGAGCTATGTCGACAATAGTCGAAGGGACTTGGAGTTTGATGTTGGTGACAAATACTTTCTTCATATTTCACCTTGGAAGAGAGTCATGAGTTTTGGGAATAAAGTTATGCTCAGACCTAGGAACATTGGCCCATTTTAAATCCTTGATCATGTGGGAGTAGTGTCCTATCGTGTTGAACTTCCTCCAAATCTAGCCCAAGTTCTTGATGTCTTCCACGATTCCCTCTTGAGGAAGTACATTCCTGACCCTTCACATGTACTAAATCTAGAGGTGGTACAACTGGAACACGAACTCTCTTCTGAGGAGCAGCTGGTGGAGATCTTGGATCATAGAGGAAAGGTTTTTCCCAACAAGAGTACCCACCTTGTTAAGGTGTTGTGGTGGAACCACAAATTTGAAGAAGCCACGTGCAAACTGGAGGAGTCCATGAGACAGAAGTACCCACACCTTTTCCCTTTAGAGGGTATGAGATAAAATTTCGGGGACAAAATTTGTTTAAGGGGGGAATAATGTAACGACCCCGACTTTTTAATTATATTTGTTCCTAATTTTGTGTCATATTTTATTTTATAATGAACAAAAATATTTCCATTAATTAATGAAGATGGTATAATTAAAATGAGACCGTTGGGTTTCGACTGTTATATGACGGTTGGTCAATATAACCAATGGAAACTTTAATCTTAACATTGTGTTTTTATAAATACGGTTATCTTGGTTAATTAATACAGAAAGAATATTGAATGGCCTCATCCGATAGACTCGATCCATATGAAGCCCATTTGTAGGAGATTGGGAAGAAGGTAGCATCATTGGGCTTTGCTCAGGACCAAGCGCAAGACAAACTTCAACATATGAAGCTTGAACGAAATTTCCTAAGGGAGAAGTTCATGCTAATAGAAATAACCACTCAATCAATGTTGTCTGAGCCACCCAACGATTCTATCTCCATAGCACACCTAACACTTAGGTCCTATGCTGGTGTAATAAGGGGCTATGTAACAAGGCCATATATTCTTTGTGTAATCCTTTTATATAAATAATTTTTTTTCTTATAATGGAAAATTTTGTGAATTTCAAATATCTTGATAAATATAGTAAGTGTATTATTTAGAAAAAAGGATATTTTAAAATAATTTTGTTTTCATTAAATAATTCAAAAAGTGAAATGATTTTCATAAAATGGTCTTCTAGAGTTGTGATCAGTGGGATATTTAGAGTCTAATGAGATCAACTTGGTTTATAGTGAATAGTAAAGAAAGAATAGTAACATACCCTTACCAATAGTAATGAATAGTAATTTGACCAAAAATAATAGAAACTGTGCACATGAATGTATAAATACATTTTAGACATCCTAAAAGTGAAAAAATGATCATAGTTTATGTTTTGGTATTTTTGTACGCCATAGATGTTTTATTTAGAATTTTATAATTAATTTAATAATTTAAAATGGAAATGTATTTTCATAAAATTAAATCATAAATTTTTACTTTATTGTCTTATGGGTATTAGATATTTTTATGGGACCTTGATTACTTTTTTAAAGTGTTACAAAATGAGTTCTAGTTTTAAAATTGTATTTTTCGAATAAATAATGATTTTATTTAAAAAATAAATTAAAAATATTTAAAAAATGGTTTTCATAAAATTTTCTTCATTTTTGAATTTGGAGCATCGATATTAGGTTAGTGTGAATTTTTGGGGGTTTTCTGAAACAGATGAATTATCAGTGAATAGTAATAATGTAGTTTTGAGTTTCCGGTGTTTAATGACATCATTTATAGTGTAATAATGATGTAATATTTAGGGTCGACTTATTAATAGTGAGATATTCAATGAGGTGTCCCATGTGGCCAATACCATGGTAAAATACCCTGGGAAAGCCCTTGGTTTTTCTAATACCACCGATGAGGTGTCCCATGGAAATTAATAATTTATTCACTCACTTTCCCTATAAATACCAATCCATTTACCTCATTCATTTCATTAAAAATCATTCTCAACGATGTTATGGTCTCCTTACCTCCCAAGGAGTCCTCCCAAGGTTCCCTCAAGCCTCTCAAGGTCCCGACCTTCGTGCTTTCGATGTTACACTTCAAGGTAAGGGATCCTTTCAACCTCCTCTTTTTAAGTCAGGACTTCCTTTATGTTGTTTCTTATATTTTCCATCTCTTTATGTTGAGGGTATGTTCTTATATTTTCTTATTACTATCCATTTTATGTCCAAATTATGAGAAACCTTTCTTCTCTCATCAATTTGTTTTTAGAATTTTTAATGTGACGTTCTTAGGCTGCCGAATTTTTCATAAAAGAATGTGCATCTTCTCTTTTCTTTCAAGTTTCCTTTTATTGTGGTATGTCCTTCAAATATCCATAAAGCGTTCTTATATCAATGTTATTATGTATTTATATTGAAATCTGAGTTATTTATGAGTGTTTCCCCTTTTTACCCTCTCTTTTTATTATTTTCTAAACCGATGTTATATAGTCATTATGCTGTAGAAATTTCGCATCAAAATTTCTATCTCTTTCCCTCATGAAATTATCTTGTTTATTTATGTGAATACCCAGACCTATTTCATTTCTATGGGTGTTCATAATTATATAAAAATGATATATTTTATTCTTGAACGGACATACATATAACCCTCACTCCATTTCCATGGGTTATAAATGACATAATGATATTATTTTTAAGCATACTTAAAATGTCAATTTTTTAGAAATGAAACCCATATCATTTATTCTCTATGGGTTATTTGTGAATGATTGATTCTGATCTATATGGATCACATGAAAATAAAGACATATTAAGGGTTCTCCCTGATATCTCTCCAATGCATTGGGTAAAGAATTAATCTCTAGATATGACAAGTTTCACGATACCTTGGTGAATAACCTTTGTAATTTTTATGACACCTCGGTCATAAACCTTGGTGATATGTTCATGAATGTCTAAATGAAATGTTTTAGCCACATATTCAAGTTATGATTCATGTTCGTTTTATCATGATATTCTTATTCTTCCATTGCTCATGCCTTTATGACTATTATCATGTTCTTATTGATATTGCTCAAGATCACATGTCAATTGTTTCACTTGTTTTCCTTACTGAGCCTTCTGCTCACCCTTTTCATTGATGTCTGCCTCCAGGAAATGATATGTAGTAATTGTACATAGGATGAACCTATGATGAATACATACTAGTGGTTTAGTAGAATTTTTTATGTTGTTTTCATGTATTATGTTCCTGATTTCCCAGACACTAGTCTTTAAAGATCCCATGTTTGTAAAATGTAAAGAAATGTTATTTAATAAAAAGGCAGGATGCCATATATAACATATCAACTTCTATGGACTTATGATTTTTAATTTCAAAATAATGTTATGAATTGTTTCCATTACTAATATAGTCATTGAACATTGATCACATGATTTGAATAAGTATAGGGATTTAACAAATAAAATTTACTCAGACAAAGGAAGAGATGGCCTCATCCAGTAGAATTTTTCCACACAAAGCCCATTTTTCAGAGCTAAAAAAATGTTGGAATCACTAGACTTCTCTCTTGACCAAGCCCAATATGAGATTCAACGCGTTATGCTCAAATGGAACCACCTACGTGAGAAGTGGAAGTTGATAGAGATTACCACCCAGGTAATGTAATATGATCCACCGCAAGAGTTTGTCACCATCACACACCTTACGCTTAGGTCATGTGTGGTTGTCATAAGGAGTTATGTAAGAAGACCCTATCATTATGATTATGTGCTTTATTTTTTAAAAAATAATATACATTTATTGCATTATTATTACTCTTTATATTCATTTTAAAGCATAAATTTTTTTTAGTTAATACTCAATTAAAAAATTTATTTTGATAAATTAATGGATTTAGAATTAAATACTATTTTAATAAAATATTATTAATACTAAATATTGTATTATTAAATATAAATGATCTTATAATTTTTATGAATACTATTGTAATTTGTATTATGGTTTGACAACTGTTTTTGTCAAAACCAATGAATTTTCAATTAATGAATGTTTTCATTTTTAAAGTGAAAATTTATATATCTAGAAAATTATTTATATAAAATAAATATTATTTTTTTAATAAGGATCTTGAAATTATCAAACGGTAAAATTTTCGTTATTTTCTGATACAGTCGAAATTTTGGGTAAAAATTAAATACCGTTTAACATATATTGTGTTTTATGACATCATAAGTGATGTAATAAAATACTATAAAATATATTTTCTGCCAATATATTTTTAACCATTTAGATAATGTGATTTTATGTTTATTTTATTTATTTTACAAATCGTTAGTGGACCCACCAAGACATATAAAACATTTTAACTTTTTAAATTGATTTCCTTGAGAGTGTGACCCACCCCCATATAAGAAAGCCTAATATTTTATGAATTTAGGCTTTTAGACTTATAAAAAACGTTTTCTACTCCCATTTGGAAAAAACAATGGGCAAAAAACTGGGGCAGATTTGTGGTTTTGATTAGTTTAATGTGTGGTATCCAAAACCTAAATAATAAAGAATTCCCTCTCTTTTCCAATATAAACCCACCCAAGCTCCCACTTCTTCTTCACTAAAAGTCATTCGAGAATGAACAAATTCTTCCCTCCTGTCTCTATAATCTTTCCAAGGCTCCCCAAGCTCCCAATAAGCCTCTCCCAAGCCTCTCCCAAGCCTTTGGGATCACATTTCCATGTAAGGGATTTCTTCCTCTATCATATTTTTCCATGCTTCTTTATGTTTCTATACCCTTGTATTTTCAATTAAAAATGTTGGGGTAAGATTTTTCAACTCCCCCATACTTCCCTTATTATTTTTTAATAATTATATACATCTTTCTCCCTCATTAAGGCCTCCCATGTACATCTATTATCGTTCCAAAATTCTATAAAGAGTTTCTCTCTTCTCATTTACATTCAAGAAATTCATTTTAATTATGAATCTAAATTCCATTATATATGATGGTACATGTATGTTTATAACCGCCTTACATTCCATTTCATGTACATATTATGAGATACCCTTTCTCTCTCATCAACCAATTTTAAGTTTTCTTATGTCACGTTGTTATGCTGCCGAAATTGAACCGTGATTTTTCAACCTAAAGTCATTTTTTTTGTGAATAATGTGCCCATTTCTCTATCAAGGTTACTCACCTTCATGAAAAATTAATTATTGATTATAGAGTTTCATGCATTAATTCTTAGTTACATTATCATGGAATAAATGATGATTTTTGATGAATCCATGTTCTATGATTTATGTGGACACTTATGCATGAAAAAAATGATTAAGAAGGGTGTGACTTGATAGCTCTCCAATGAATTGGGTAATTATTATTATCATGATACGTCACGTGAAATTAGGGTTTACTCATTCTCAATGTGCAATGAGCCATGGCTCATGAAAATTTCATTTCAAATGTTGTTGCTAAATTTCCTTTTTATGATAATCATGATAAATGATTCCTTTATGTTCATGTTTCTCTTATGTTCCATTGATTTTCCTATTGCCAAAAATGTACTTCATTCATCATGTTATGACTTTTTTACTACCTTATTAGGCTATAAAGTTCACCATTTTCTTAGGAATTACCTCAGGTTATCTAATACAATGTTATGTATTAAGGAATGTGTTTGGTAATGTAAAAATGTTTATTTCATGTTTTATGTTGTTATGTATTGTTTTGAAGCCCCAAAACACTAGACCTATCGATATTGTATGTTGTATCAAGTGAAGATTTTATTTAATAAGTTATGTTTAATTCTGGAATAAGGATTAGGGTTTTTAAAGTTGGTATCAGAGGATATGTATTTTTGTAATTATTTTTAGAAAACCCTAGTGAAATCATTAAGGATAAGTCTATGTATAATAAAACATCCATAAATTTTGGTAAGTATTGATTAAGTGTTTTATCAAGAAAATTTACCCTAGTCTGGGTAGGAGTAGGTAGAGGCGGATCTAGCATAGATGTATCTATGGGTAAACCCGAAAAACATCGCTTTGATCTAAACTTGAATGGGAATCGGTGCACGACAATGGGCCTTACTACACTCTTTGTTATGACACTCCCAGGGGATATTCTTTGGTAAATTCATAACCTCATTATGAACCACTGTTAAGGGAAAAAAATACCCTATCAATATATGTTGGGTAGTATATCATGGATAACATATATTAAAGACTATAAATTCTTAATTTAATGAAATAAATGTAATTTTTAAGTTATCCCATTCATGTCATTGAATTAACCTTAATTTTTTTAATGGTTTTTTACCAAAGTTATTTTGGATTATTTAAATATGTAGAACAAGAATCCAAAAGAGAAAGTTAGGGTTATATTTCATAGTTCTACAAATTATTTTATATCTCGAATGTTTAGTAGAACAATGCCAACCGACCACAAAGTATGGATGTAAAGATGTATGTGATAATGGAAAATGGTAAAATCATTGAATCCCATGAATATAACTCCTCCACTATCATAATTTGTGGATTGAATTTTTGAATAACATCTTTGTACTCCCTTCAGTGGAATTTTATGCAATTCTTGGAAAGGATTAACTTTCCTTAAATAGAGCCAACATAAATTGTTGTGAGAGGTAAATCACTATACATATGGAGAATTGACCCCTGATTCTGTACATGTGAAAGGGGGGATTAATCTTCTTTAGAACCACCATCTCAATCCTAGATAGTACTTCCCTTTGAGCACACATATCTCGTTCAGATGATTGATTCTAAGGAATAAACCATCCTTGAAGACATGCCTATTGTGAGGGAATTCACTAAAGTGTTTCCCAAGGAATTTCATGGTCTTCCATCAAGAACATATGTTGATTTCTCAATTTCTCTTATACCTATGGTGTTGCCAATATCCAAGACTCCATATAGAATGAATTTTTCATTGTTTGAGGAGACAAATAAATAACTATAGGAGAATATTGATAAAGGATTTATACTGCCAAGTGATTCACCATGGGGTGTACCAGTCCTATTCATCAAGAAGATGGATGGGTCAATGTTCCTTTGCATTGATTATCGTGTTCTCAAAAAAATACAAATAATGAACAAGTATCCTCTCCCCTGAATGAATGACTTGTTTGATCATCTTAGTGGAGCAGAATACTTCTCCACGGTGGATTTTCGGTCATGATATTATCTTGTAAGGGTGAAGAAGGATGATATCCACAAGGCTACTTTTTGTACCAGATACGGGTACTATGACTTCATCGTAATTCATTTAAGACCCGCTGATGATCCAGGAATCTTCAACGATATGATGAATAGAGTCTTTGGAGATTACCTCCACATATTTTTGGTAGTATTTATTGATGATGTTTTAGTATACATCAAAACCAAGGAGTATCATGAGGATAATCTACGCACTGTACTAGAGACCATGTGAAAGGAGAAGCTCTATGAAATGTACATTAAGTGTGAATTATTGTTGAAGGAGGTCTCATTCTTAGGTCATATCATCACAAATAATGGGATGTATATGGATCCCTCCATGAAAGCTACAATTGAGGGATGGTTGGGGAAAACATCAGTATCAAATATCCATAGCATCCTAGGGTTAGGTGTTTATTATAGCCAATTTGTATAAAATTTCTCACGATTTCCCAACCCTCTTACCAAGCTAAATCAGAAGGGATTAAAGTTTTCTTATAGTGATGAATGCGAAGAGAGCTTCAAGTATTTTAAAAGGAGGCTTATCACTATTCTCATTCTCACACTACCCACAATTGGATATCTTTCTGTTGTGTTTAGTGATTCTTTGAAGAAAGGCTTGGGTAGTGTGTTGATGAAAAATGAAAAATTAATTGCCTATTCTTCTAGGAAATTGAATTTTTATGAGAAAACCTATCCAGAACATGATTTGGAGTTGGATTTAGAAATATTATCTTGGAAAATTAGGTGAAATTAGGTTATTGGGGAGAAGTGTGAAATTTATACAGACCACAAATGCCTCACGTATATATTCACACAGACTGAGTTGAACATGCGCCAACAAAGATGGTTAGAGATGATCAAAGTCTATGACTGCTCAATCCATTACCACCCTGATAAGGAGAATATGGTGGGAAATTATCTATGTAGAAAATAACTAATAGTTATATCATTGATGAGAATTTAAAATGATCCAATCTTCTTAGATTTGATGAAGATGGACATGGGAATCACAAAGAAGGGAATATAATGAATCCTTTCACAAATGACTACTCAACCGTCACTTTGGTAATGGTTAATGAATGCCCAATGGGATGATGTGGGAATTCAAAATAATGTCAAAACTATCAGAAAGGTTAAATCCTCATGTTTCAATGTTAATGAATAAGGAATTATTATATTTTGGAAAATACTGTGTGTTCCATCAATTTTGGAGTTAAAGAAACAACTTTGGGATGATGCATATAGTTCAAATTTCTCCATTTTCCCAGGAAACGCAAAGATGTATTAATATCTCCAAGAGAATTATTGGAGGCATAACATGAAGAATGAGATCTCTGTGTATGCATCAAAGTTCCTTGTATGTCAGAAAATGAAGGCAGAAAGGCAAAAGTCCAACATGATGATGCCACCATTACCCATATTCGCATGGAAATGGTTGAAAATCACCATGGACTTTGTCACCATTCTTCCGAAGAAATCCAAATGAAACAATGCTATCTGGGTTGTTGTGTATAGTCTTACAATGACTATCCAATTCATTGCAATTCGACAGGATTTCACATTAGATCAAATGGTACATATATACATTAGAGATGTGGTAAGGTTGCCTAGAGTACCACTATCGATTGTATATGATCTAGATCCAAGATTGAACTCTATGATTTGGAAGAGTCTTCAACATTATTCGAATACTCAGATGAACTTTAGTACAACCTATCATCCTCAAAATGATGGCCAATCTAAGTGGACTATCCAAACACATGATCACATGTTGAGATCACGCTCAATGGACTTCAAAGAAAGATGGGATCAGAATCTCTCTCTAGTTAAGTTCTCTTATAACAACTGTTTCCACTCATGAATCCAAACAGATCCTTATGAAGCCATTTATGGGAAGAGGTGCAGAAAACCGGCATGTTGGGATGAATTTGGGGAGTGAAAACACCGAGGTCTAGAAATGGTCGAAGAAATGGTGGAGAAGGTTTAGACCATCCAGTAACACATTAAAGCTACTCAGAGTCAAAAAAACAATGTCGACAATCGTAGACGAGACCTAGAGAGTGATGTTGGAGACATGGTATTCCTATTCATATCACTGTGGAAAAGAGTTTTGAGATTTGGGAAGAAGGGAAGGAATATTCCAAGGTACATCGACCCTTTTGAGATCCTTGATCACATTGGAATTGTGGCCTATCGACTAGAACTCCCACCAAACCTATCTAAATAACCTGATGTATTCCATGTATCACTCTTGAGGATGTTTATACCTGACTCATCGCATGTACTCAATCCAGAGGTGGTTACATTAGAGAACAACATATCCTAAAAAGAGATGTCATTGAAGATCTTAGATTGTAGGGAAAAAGTTCAACAAAATAAGACAATTCCCCTCATTATGGTATTTTAGAGAAACCACATGATTGAAGAAGCAACGTGGTAATTGGAGGAAGTGATGAAGCAGAGTTACCCTCATCTGTTTTAGTGTGGGAAAAGGAAATTTTAATTACAATATTTCTTAAGGGGGAAGATTTTAATGACCCATACTTTTCTTAATGAAAATTCTTCCTGATCCAACTAAATATATTATTATGTAAAATTGTTATATAACATATGCACTTCTTTTGTTTTATGATTTTGGATTTCAAAATACCATTAAGAATTTTTACCTTTTCTAATAGATCCATTGAACAGTGATCACATGATTAGTATAATTATAAGCCTTTAACAAATACAATTTACTCATAAAAAGGAAGCGATGGCCTTATCCAGTAGAATTTCTCTCTACATTTAATCCTACTGCACATGAAAACTATAACCATCAAATCAATCATTAAATTAGTTATATATAATAAACTACTAATCATACCCCTAAATTTTTTAATATTAATTTATTTTCTAGATTCATCCTTATCCAATTTACATAATTTTGACATGGATATATATTAAATTTTGTATGAATTTAATTAGAATTATTAAAATCATATTTTTGTAAATAAATAATTATTAATTAAAATACTATCATTTATTTGATATATTTTATTTTAAATGAATAATGTTAAAAATCACATTATAATCTTATCAAATTTATATTTCGTTACTTATAAAAATTCATTAATAATTTTTACACATGAATATCTAAATATAATATTATCAACATATATTTTGAAAATAAAAATATCATTTATATTCTTCATAATATAATATAGAGGATAATAATTTCAATTATAAAAAATGATTTCCAAACTTAAATATGATATCCTCTCACACCAAGCTTGATGATCATGTTTAAATAAAAAAATTTCATTATATATTTTCGAAACATGATTCAAAATATTTTCATTTTAAAATAAGGGTTGTTGATTCTCATAGACTTCTAAAAAAATTCAACAATTTGGAAAATAAATTTATATAACCATTTGAAATTATTTTAAACCATTATAAATTTCATAAGTTAATAAAATTATAAAATCATATAATAACAGAGTACAAAAAAAATATATTCTAAATTTTTAAATTATTCATGAAAATATCCTTAAGAAACTATACTAACATTAATTTTTATGATTATACCATATGAATGAAACTGATTTATAAATATCCATTTAGTCTGAATGATATGCTAATTTTTAATTGACTAAATAATGTTCAAATCTTATTTATATTAAATATATTTAATTCACCTCTCATGTTGAATGTATAATTTGTATAATTTAAATCTAAAAAAATAACTTTGTTCAGAATGAAAAATAAATTCATGATAAGAAAACAAATTCATACAAGATCTTCCTGTTTGAACCAATGTTTCAATATTTCTAATGATATTTTAAATTAGTTAAACATTATTAGATTTATAACTCAAATTTTCATGTTGAGAATGTATGTGTTCGATCCCCCCCCCCCCACAGTAGGGGCATTATATTCACTTTTTTTATATTATTGTATGTCCCTATTTCCAAATTAGTCAACTATTTGATTAAAATAAAAATTATATTCCTTAATAAAACATTCATCAAAATTAATGAGAAATATTTAATCAATAAGCATGGAAGTTTTGTTATAAATCTTATAATCCATATTTATATTTTTCAATCCAAATAAAGAATCTTAATCATATTTTGAATAAAAAAATTTATGGAATATTTATTTTTAAAAATAAAAACGTGACATCCAAGAACTCTAATATTACTAATTTTGTGTTTTCATCCATTCTGAGGTTTATGAAGAGTATTTTATAATACCTAAATTATATGAATTTTATTTTAAACATAATAATAATTATTTATATCTTCATCCTTAACTATTTTACATAAATAACATTATTTTAAAAAAATTATCTCAATTTTTTGAATTTTTCTACTTCTCCTTTTAAGAACACAATTTTTTTGTCACCTTTAGGGTGAGAAAATGATAAAAGAACTATTTTCATCCCAAAGGTTCTAAAAATATATATTTAGAAATTCATTACATATATCATTATATATATATATATATATATTTATGTAATGCTTTTAATATTTAACTACTTTTTATTAAGTAACAATCATAGAAACTTTTTGTTATTTATAAAATTATAAACATACCCATGTAAATCTGGTAGAATCCACTGTAATAACTAGATAAAATTTAATTCAACAAAAACTATTAGGTTTGTATTTTAAATGATACATAAATGTTAATAAGAGGAATTGGACTTAAAATTTACACATCACCTATTGGTTTGGTTGATATTTTTTGCTGGACAACCATAAAACATGATACACAAAAAATTTGGAATCTCCTCCAAATGTTTATGTAATTTTATAATAGATTGATTCATGTATGGATTTTGGAGGATCCTAAAATTAACTTTTTGTAACATAATATGAAAAATCTTATAATCAAATATCATTACATTTAATCATTAAACATATGTATCATTTATTTTAGAAAAATTAATTATATAAAGGTCGTTTTCAGTACATTCATTGAATAATATTTATTTATCTTTATAAAATATTCAATTATCATTTGGAAGTTTATAACAAATTCTGTAATCAAATTACAATGAAATTCATATAAATTAATTATTAATACCATAAAAACCATTTTTAACTACTTATATAATTTTATATTCCAGAATAACCAAACCGTTTTATCGTTCATTTGGATTTATCACTAAATGTAGCTTTACCAACATCACATTTTTTAAATGATACAAATCGTATGATGTCATCCATTTTATATCGATGGAATCTACTATACATGTAATATATATATATATTGATTCATTCAAGATAAGTTTCCTACAAAATCAGATTTAGGTATATTTTCATTCACATTGAAACATGGGTCTATTTGGTTTTGAAATATATTCATGGGAACCAAATGATATTTCAAAAAAATTCTAGCATTCTAGATGATAATAATTTATTTATAAAATCCTTAGTGTAACCATGTGATTTTGGAAATATCAAGGAACACACATTTTCATAATGACAAATTATTTTAGATGAAATTAATTTATTACATGAAACATTTATACATAAACAATGGACATAGAATTTATTTTATATTTTGGGTGAGGGATAATTGTAGACTATAATATTTTTTTTCAATTTTTTTTATTAATGCCCAAAATTTTATCATAGATTTGTCTTCCTTGAACAAAAAAGGATTCTCCTATCATGATAGTTCTAATATCACATCATAACTATCATTTTCATTAAATATAGAAATGAACTAAATCCCATGATAGTTATCACACATAGAAAATTAATCCTTATTTATAATATTTTAAATAAAAAAAATCAAGTAAGTGCTAAAAATACCAATCGAGCATGATATATTTTTTTTATTTTTCATTTTCATCATGTTCTTTATTAATATTGAAATGTACACATTTCAATAAACTATGATTATATTTTAATTAAATACATGAATTAACAATGAGGTTTGAATTTTTTTAAGAATAATCTTATATATCAATAAAATTACAATATATATACTTTATGATCTTAATATCAATAAAAAAATTATCTCCTTAATTAATCGCATGATCTCATAGTAAATATTATCTTTAATTGGGTTTATAGAAATATTCTTAGAAGAATAATATCAATTATATTATTATAAATTTTATGTTGAAATCATTGAACATATATTTTACAATTTCATTTAAGATACATATTCATCACTTGAAAAATATTCCATTATGCCATGCCATCTATCTACCATGGATTTATTCTTATTCCATTAGTATTTTCTATTGTTCTTATAATTAATGAGTTCAGTTCACTATTTCTTCATGTGCGTATTCTTTTTATGTGTATATAAAATAATTTAATATGCATAGGCTGATAAATAATTTTTTCTCCTACATCCTTTATCATCATTTAATCAATATTCCCTCTTATATATCTTATATTATGATTTAGTCTTTCTAAATTAATAAACCTATATAAATTTTCCCTTTCACAAATTTCCAAAAAAAAATTAATGCTCTGAGTTGTATAGTGAATTTTTTTTTCAAATCAATTCCACTATTGTCCTGAAACTATTCATATGTAATTTTTTTTCAAAAAAAGTCATATTTAAAAAAAATTAATAAGACTATATATGTATATTCATTGATTATTTGTATTTAATAAATTTAATGATCCTAAAAATAATATTTTTTAATAACATATAAAATATATTTTAACAAAAAAATTATATCCCAATTTTATTAAATAACACGTTCTAGGTAGTATGCTCATAAATTTCTGAAACATTTGAATAACAATTTTTTCTCTAGTCATTTAAATATTTCAACATTCAACCCTTAACATTTCTAGGGTAGTTCCAGTTAACATATCATATCCAAGAAGGGTGACATATAAAATTCATAATATTTCCTATTTTGTTTTGAATCTATATACTTTTCTGTAGAAATTTCAACTAATGACACTATAAAACTGGCATATATCCTGGTAATAAATAATACAACTTATTTAACTGTTGCCATTCAATATATTGAGTACAAATTTTAATCCATTATATGTTTTAACTGGGACAGTCTAATAATCAGACCATTCATGTTCATGATGATCTTTCATGAATAAATATAAATATATACTCTGTTCAAAAAATTAATGGATGTATTTAATTAACACACCATGTTTCCCTAGAACTCTTCATTTTTTAATACTTCAATTACGTGTGATGTACGCAACACCAAATTCAAGAACACCATGACCTATCAAACTAAACATTTAAAAAACTGGTTATGAATAGTATTAACCACATTTTGAAATATAAATATGTCCCATATAATTTTAAAAATCATATTTTTTATTTCTTATACATAATAAAAGGATAAATTCTATTTTCCAGATAAAAGAAGTATATTTTTTTAAAAAAAATTCTGCCATTTAAAAGAGTAACATTTTTAAATACAATTTTTGACACTTATATATTAATTTAGATGAAATTAAATTATTATTTATAATTGGGACACATAAATTTTGTTTTGATAAATTTTTGGTAATTTTATGACAACTTTCATATTTTGATAAATAGTGAAAAATACTGAATTTTAATTTAAAACAACTTTTTTAATCAAAATAATTTATTGTGCTAAATTATACAGACAAGTGGTTTTAAAGAATAATTATATTATATTTTTCTCATTTAATTTAATTTAGGTCCTTAGAAGTATTTTTACAATTAAATTTGACATAAACACATGTTAATCTTTTGATAGTTTTTACTTCTTAAAACCATGCTTTTTTATTTTAACAACGAAGATTAATCTTAAATTAATTACTGTAAATTTTTCATTTTGAATTTTAAAAAATGGATTCCATATTTTGAATTATAAGGTAAATTTTTATAAATATGTAACTTCTATTTTTGGTAATTATCAATTGTATCTTTAGTAATTATTTTATTTACCAGGGTTAAAGCGTAAATCTAGAAAATAAGGATAGAAATTAATATTATAATATCATTAAACAACCCTAACACATGTCCTAATCTAACTCAATGATATATTTCTGACCATGGTCTTTCTTGGGTTGATTTAGGGACCCCATGGAGCCACTCGAGTGTGAAAATTGCATTTTATAAATATTAATTTAATGTATAGAAAAATATAACATTACCATGTATTTTTAATAAAAAAATTTATATGGTGTAATATAATTTATCTCATCGACTATAAATAGTAATTACAAATATAAAAATATTTACTACATCATGATATTTTATTAATAATTTTTATACATTAAATAAATAATTTAAATTATGACACAATGATGGTGTAGTGATTGTTTCATTAATAAAGGATTCAAATAAAATATATTATAAATATTGAAATAAATGTAATTTAGTTATTTCAATTTCTTCCACGAATTTTTCTAGATGAAATTGAAATATGAGGTATATGTTCATGCCTTTTTTTCGAAGGAACAAAGTTATTATGACTTTAAAAAAATCAATTACTACTTACATTCAAAATTAACATTAATGAGTTATTAAACCAATACTATTTTCTTTAATGATATAAAAATTCATAAAATATATAGTTTAGTAAAATAACATGGATATTTAAAATAATGACATAAATAATTCTCTTTAGGTTCTATTGGAATTTCGTTTTTATGATACTTACTATGTAGTAAAAAAATACAAAAGTACATAGTATGAGTTGACTTATTTTAAAAATTCTTAAATCTAAAAGATAAGGATACTTTTTTGACATAACCATGTATAAAACCTATCATTTGAGATTATTTAGACCCATACTCATATTATCATTTAAATAAATTAATTTTTGGGATATTATAAAATGGAAATAATATTATAATAAATTAAAATTGCAAACTTTTCCTAAAGTTCCCCACACCTCTCTTATAAAAGAGAACCACCCTTTGTCATTAGTTTACACCTAGAAATCCCTTTTTATCTTAAAAACCCTTCCTATATCTCCCCAAAAATTCTATTACATCTTCCTAGATTCTATACTTTTGGCATAAATCCCACTATGGAGTCCTTTTTTGAAAATCATATGGAGACACCCGAAGTAGAGGTAATCATTTTATCTCTTCTTTCAAAGTTCATTTCTTATTCTACTTCCTCTTTCCAAGTTGTTACCATACTAAAATAATATCTCCATATGATATTATATGGAGATATTTTTTAATATTATGGGAAAACCATATTCTTATTTTTACCCATCCAATGAAAAACAATACCACCATGCGTTTTTACGTGCGACTTACCATCTCCACGCTGTGGTGTAACTTATTTTTCATGTACACTTTGTTTCTATGGGTATAAAGATTAATATAATATATGTAAATAATACCAATAAAATTATACTGTTTTCGTAAAATTCATATTCTATAAAATTTCATATCATTTGACTATTAAGGAATTGATACTATAGCTCGTGCGTACATACCACTTAACGTCTCCACGACACGATAAGACTCATCTTCTGTATTCACCATCAAAGAATGATTATAATAATAAATAATATTAATAAGTATGAAATATATGACCTAATAATTATACTAGGATTATATATATATATATATTTCATTAACTTACTTCCATTCAATGTGATAAGAAAATTGAAACAACATTCATGCTTATGTGCAGCCTACTACCTCCATGAATGGTGTGTTCCATTTTATTGATATATCTATTATATATATTTATATAAATAATATATATGATATATAAATCATATTTTACATTGTTTAGGTAATTAAATTATTATCTATGTAATATTATCATGAATAACATGTCAAAAGACGCATGATAGACAAAGCGATTATTAACCGAAATATTGCATTAACAATTATTTGTTAACAAATGGATAATATAAAGTCCTAAAATAATCATATAAGATATCGTAAATATTATTATGATTCTTATATAAGTTAATAATATGTATATATACATTGTACAAGAGTTTTCTACACATACAATGAGTATCAAATATAAGGTAAAAGTTAATTTTGCAATCTTATTATTATATGAGATTGATTATGTGTAAGTATTTATTGGGACATATTTATCATCCAGGTCCATGTTTCATAAAAATGTTTTCAAAATGAATCTTTTAAGGTTTTATGGAAATATATATTTAACTATATCATAATTTTAACTCTTTTAGTGATTTATTTCTCTATGTCTATTAAATTAATGTTCATGGTTTCAAAATGATTTTAAGGATTTATTTATATACACATGATTGTATTAAAATGTTAATTCCATTCAATGTTTCAATTTGGTATTGGAAAATTGGATTCTAAAATATATTTCTAATATATTATTTTGTAAATTATATACCTTTTAAATGATTCTATGAAAAATGGATATATCTCTGAAAGAGTTTTACTAATCATTTCTGACTATGTCAACATCCTATATTAGATATTATTCTTGATTGAGGTTGATATGCTATAATAAATTATTACATGTTGTATTTAATGAGTTATGATATGTTTTGCTTTAAATGTTCTTTTTATACCAAAAATGGTTTATGGTTAAATTATTGACATTTTCTATGCTAGTTTTAATATGAATGATTATGTTATGTTTTACCCTTTTCATATGAGGAATGAATTGGACATAGTAAGTGATGCACGGTGCCCACTATAGCCACTCCATGCATCGGTAAGTCTCATGAGAAAAACTAGTGTCTTGGCACAAGTCCTCAACAGAATATTCATGAATGGTCTTGGCAGAAGCCCTTGACATAGAAGTTATTATGTCCGGCATTATGCATTCCCTCATTAGGAAATTAGTTATTGAATGTGATTATTAGGTTGGTAGATTATCCATGTGCATTATTAAATGGTAATTTTTTATTTATTGTAGCCATATTATATAGAATTTTATGTTTAAAAGGATATTGTTTTTATTATATTTCTTGCCTTAAAGGTTTATAGATCCGCTAAATTATTTACCCTTACTGAGCAACTGAGCTCACGTCTTTCTTATGTTTTTTCCCAGAATGCAAAGATGTGTATTGATATTGATATTACGGCTTAAACTAGGGGAACAATTGAATTTATAAATGATTATTAATGTTTTGTTTTATATTATAAATTGTTAGGGAACGTTCAAGTATGTAATATATTTTCCAAGACTACTAAACTAATAAGTACTTAGGGACTATATTTTTTGTAATAATGCAAATATATTTAAATAATAAACTGGCTTTCGGTAACTGGGGTCAAGGAATTATAGTTGGTATCATAGTATGTTTAGCAAAAACATAGAAATATATTTAGAAAACCTAGATTAGGGATCATATCCCAAAGTTAGACTTCGAGGATAAGTATATAAGAACCCCTATAATTTTGGTAAAGTAGGGATTACATGACTATTCCAAGTAGTACATCCTTGTCTAGAAACTACAGGAGGAAGTGGCTCTAGAATAGATGTACCATTGGGTGAAAACATTGACAATGTGTTTTGGGATTGACTCAGTGTATCCTTCTACATGACAACCGGCCTTACTACACACCTGGTTTGACACTCCCAGAATATATTCTTAGTATAATTCATATTTTCATTAAAAATAATTATGAAGGCTTTATGAGTAAATATGTTCTCAAAGAACCATATTTTTGAATATTAATTTGATATACATAAATTTATTAATTTATGTAAAGTATTTTACAAGTTTTGAATCACTCATTATGATTCATAACCTAATCTAGTGAATGTCATTGATTAGAAATAGATTGTAGTGTAAGAAATGGAAATCATGTCAATGCTTGAAATTTATGTGGGTAGTAACCTCGTATGCATGATAATGATAGTGGAGATGGTGACACAACTGGTACTAAACATCTTATAGAAATACTTGGACAATTGACTGAGGTTATAAATAAAAACATACATGTATGGAACATCCTAATCCATAATGTGGAGGATCAATGTTATACTGATTCATGAGAAAAATCATCCAAAATTCAATGGGTCTACAAAAACATTTATAGCTAAGTCATGGATATGTTCCATAGAGAAAATATTTCTTTCTTTGTGAAGTAACAAAAAAAATGTTGTCCTACAAATTTATCATCTCTCAGTATATGCGGATTAATGGTGGTCATTAATTAAAAACACAATGGGGGATGAAGAAGTGGGAAATATGGAATGGAGGGAGTTTAAAGTTATTTTTATAGAGAAATAATTTCCTTATGAATAGTGAGATGAGTTTGAAAGGTAATTCCTGATCCTGGGGAAAAGGAGGATGAGAATATATAAACACATGAGGCTATATTAACTAGTTTAGAAAGCCATTCTACACAAAACATGTGTAACCCAATAAGTAAGATTGATTGATTATTTGATGGGTTGAAACCATTCCCCGATAGGAATTGGTCTCACAATCTTTCTCATCATACAAGGATATAGTCTTGTGTTCTATAAAGACAGAAAAGTAATTCTCTAATGATTATGACATCAAATTAAAGAAATAGAAGAAGAGAATGGTGTTGAAAAAGATATATAATGGGAAAAAGGGAATGAAGTATTTTTTTAATGTGATCATTGTGGGAAGAAACACCCTCATACATTATTAAAAGGAATTGTATTTTGTAACAAAGGTAGAGAAAAAGGTCACCAGGCTTGTGATTCTAACGGAATGAAAGAATTTGTGCAATGTTATAATTTTAAATATATGGGACATTATGAAAATTATTTTCCAACGCATCAAGGAAATGTAGACCTGAAAAAGAAAATTGATCAATATCAAGCTTATGTTGTTACTACCGTCGAAGTGGAATAATTAGTGTATTTGTGTTTTTGTATTAAATAAATATATTCTGGTTATAAGATGAATGTGATATATATATATATAAGGATTTTATTACATTAATTTTTTCATTATGGTTTCAATACTATGATGATAAATATATATTAATTATGTGAGAATAAGAGAAAAATTACATTTTTGGGGAAGTCTGCGGTTACAATTGATTTTGGAAATTTAGAGACCGTTTACAGGGAGATTGGACATAAGTATTTTGGAAAAAATTAATGGATTGAATGGATTATGTTGAACTTTTGATTGTATATTTTTAGGTTATATTTTTTTTCTTAATCTTATTTTTGGAATGCTATAATACTATAGTTTTAGAAAAAGGACAACCTTCAGGTCAGGTGATAACTTGTCATGTCATAAAAAGATATGGGAATCAAACCCACAGTCGTAGTGAGACAAGGATTTATTATATACCACGAGCCTATAGTAAGAACCTAGTTATTTTAAAATAGTTTTCTTCATTTCAATGGTATATTGTTATATTTGGAACCTTATATGATTGAGATAAATAGAATAGTTTTTAGTTTTATCTTTTGAAGAGAAAGATGGGTTTTGGGTAGGAATTGGTTCATGTATAAAACTCTATCTATAAATTAAGTATGCTTCATTGTGTTATTATTCAATGAATTTAATTAATTATACAACACTATGTAATATATCAATAAAAAAAATGTTTTCCTAGTACTTTATTTTGTAATGAGTCTAATGGTCCCTTAGATTATCGCAGATTTATAGTTTTCTAGTTGTAACCTTTATCCTAATAATATTCTCTATCACTCTTCATAAGAACATGATGGTTTTTTTTCTCAACCATTTCCATGTTGTTATACATTTAACCCTATTATGTGTTATTTCTAGTAACCTTCATACATATCATTATTTATTTTAAAAGAGAGTTCTCATTAATTCATTTTTCGATGTTGGATTTCAACTAAGATATTTTAAAATTTCAAACCTCTAGTTTTAGATCCCAAGATTAAATTTTGAGGATGAAATATATTGTAGGAGGGGGAAAGGTTACACACTAAGATTCTAGGGTACTCTTTCTTTTTAAATAATTCAATAGTGTGTTATGTACATAACACCGAGTTCAAGCGCACCACCACTTATCAAAATAGTCGTTTAAAATGTGGTTATGAATATTATAAACCAAAATTTAAAATTTATATATGTCCCATATGATTTTAAAATTCATCTTTTTTTATTCTTAGAAATTATAGATGAACAAATTATTTTTGTTATATAAAAGAAATATTTTAAAAAAATGCAGTTTTCTACCTTTTAGTGGATAACCCTTTTAAAATCCAATACTTGAAGTAATTATATATTCAATTTGATGAAAATAAATTATTCTATATAAGTGGAAAATAAAAATCTTGTTTTGATAAAACTTTTTTACATTTCTAATAACATTCATATTTTGATGAATAGTTAAAAATATTATATTTTCAATGAAAAAAACTTTTTTAATCAAAATAATTTATTATGTTAAATTATAAATCTGAGTGGGTTTAAAGTATAATTAGATTAAATTTTTTTATTTATTAATAATTAGGTCATTATACATATTTTTTCACTTAAATTGGACATAAAATCATGTCTGTATTTTGTAAGTTTTTACTTCTTAAAACCTCGCTTATTGGTTTTCACCACAGGAGTTAATTTTATATTTGATACAAAAAATTTTATGTTTTGAATTTGGAGAAATTGATTATATATTTAGAATTAGAAGTTCCAAATTTTTTAAATATGTACTTTTTTATTTTTTTACATTATTAATTGTAACTTCATAAATTATTTTAATTACCATGGGCAAAGGGAAAATATGGTAAGTAATGTAAAAAATAATATTATAAAAATATTAAACCATCTAAACACATTTCATAATCCTATTGGATGAGATATTTCTGACCATTGGCTTCCATGGGTTTATTTTGGGACCCCATAGAGCCTCATGGGTGTGAAAATGACATTTTATAAGAATTAATTTAAAGTATATAAATATATAACATAACCATTTATATTTCAATAGAAAAATTATATGGGGTTATATAATTTATCATGTAGAATAAAAATATTAATTATAAACATAATAATAATTCCTACATCGTGATATTTTATTTATAATTTTTATATATTAGATTAATAAAATTAATTCTGACACAATTATGATACAGTGATTGCTTCATTAATAAAGGATCCAAATAAATTATATTATTAATGTAAAATAAATGTAATTTAGTTATTTTTATGTAATGAAAATAATTTATAGTTTAAATTTACATATTTGGTATGAGATATTTCCTTTTTTTTAAATAATAATGTTGTTATGACTTTTAAAAAAATATATTACTAAATAGTGTCAAAATTGGCATAAATTAGTTTTTAAAACAAATACTATTTTTTAAAATGATTTAAAAATCCTAAAAATCTATTTTTTATAAAAATAAATTGAATAATGTTACAAATTTCATAAAGTATCCACTTTAGGTTCTCTTGTAATTTTTTAGTAATGATATTAACCATGTAGTATAAAAAACAAGAGGATATGGAAAGACTTGACTTATTTTACAAAATGTTAAATCTAAAAGATATGGGAAATTTTATGATCTAAACATGTATAAAACATATTGGTTGCGAATATTTAGACCCATACTCATCTTATACTGTAACGTAATTAATTGTGAGCTATTATAAACTGAGAATAAGTTAATAATAAATTAATATTTCAATCTTTTACTAAACTGCCCCTCACCTCTCTTATAAAAGCACACACCCCTTTTTATTTAGTTTACACATAAAAATACCTTTGGATGGGCCCACCCAAGACCAAATCTCCCCCAAACTTATACCACATCATCCTAAAGGCAAAATCTTTAGCATAAATCCAACTATGGAGTCCTTCTATTCAAATCAAAATGAGACCCCTGAAGAAAAAGTAATCGTTTTATCCCTTCCTTCAATGTTCATTTCTTCTTCAATTTAAACATTCTATGTTGTTACAATACTAAAACAATAATTACAGAATATAATATATGATTATATTTTATTATGTTTATGGGACAACCATGTTCTTGTTTTTACCTATCCTATGAAAACCAATACCACAATGTGTGCGTATATATGTCTTACCGTCTCCACATCATGGTGTAAATTTTTTTAATCTACACATTATTTATATGGGTATAAAAATGAATATAATGGTTGTAAATAATACATATAACATGATATTTATTATGTAAAATTCATATTCCATTAAATTCCATACCATTTGACCATTAATAAATGATATCGTCACTCGTGCGTACGTACGACTTACTTTCTCCACAACATGAGGAGACTCATCTTCCCTGTTCACCATCCAAGAATGATTATATGAATAAATATTTTTAATATGTCTGAAATATATAAAATAATACTACTAATTTAATAATATATATATATACAATTCATTTAATTCCATCCAATATGATAAGAAAACGGAAACAGCGTTCATGCGTACGTACGGCCTACCGCCTCCATGAACATTGTGTTACATTAAATTTATCTATCTATTATATATATCTATATACCGAATATATATGATATATAAATTATATTTTAAATTATATATGTATTCAAATCATGATCTATATAATATGATCAAGAATAAAAAGTCAAAACACGCATGATAAACAAAAGGATTATTACCCTAAATGATGCATTAACATGGATTTGTTAATAAAATTGGTAATATAAAGTCAAAAAAGTATCATATATGATATAATAAATATTATTATGATTATATTCTAATTTAATATTATGTTTAAATACATTACATAGGAGTTTCATTCACGTACAGAGAGTATTTGACCTACGGTAAGGGTTAATTTTATAATCTCGTTATCCTCTAATATAGTTTATGTGTAAGTATTTATGGGGAAATATTTATCATCCAGGTCCATGTTTCATAAAAATGTTTTCAAAAGGAATATTTTAAGGTTTTATGGAAAGGCCCCTTTAACTATATCATCATTTTAATTATTCTAATGATTTATTTATCTAAATCTATTTAAATGATGTCAATGTTTTCAAAATGATTTTAATGATTTACTTACCTAGTTATGATTGTTTTAAAATGTTAATTACATTCAAAATAATCTATGTTGTTTGGGAAACACTGAATCAAAAAACTATTTTAATTTAATTCCTTTGTAAATTATATGACTTTTAAATGATTTTATGAAAAAATGATATTTCTCTCAAAGAGATTTACTAACCATTTTCAACTAGGTCCACATCCTTCACTTTATATTTTTCTCGATTGAGGTTGATTTATTATAATAGAATATTCTATATTTTATTGAATGTGATATGATTTTTTTATTGTGAGTGAGCTATTTTTATCTCATTCATCGCTTATGGGTAAAGTATTCACATTTCGTATAATAGTTTTAATTGGAATGATTATGTAATGTTTCAGCCTTTTCATACAAGGAATGCCTTGGAAAAAGTATGTTATGAGTGGGGCCCACTATATCCCCTCAATACATCAATAGGTGTCATGAGAAAATCTAGTGTCTTGGTATAAGGCCTCAACAGAATACATTTGATTGGTCTTGGCACAAGTCTTTGACATTATAATTATTATGTCCTGGATTATGCATTCCATCATTATGAAATTAGTTATTACATGTGATTATTCGATTTTTATAATATCCATGTGAAGGTTTATATGGTAATTTTTGATTTATTTTATCCATATTATGTTCAATTTTATGTTTTAAAGGCTTCTGCTTTTAATAAATCTTTACTTAAATGTTTATAGCTTCTATTTAATTATTTACCTTTACTGAGCATCTGAGCTCACCACTTTTTGTGTTTTAAATTCCTAGAATGCCAAAAATTGTATTACGATTGATATACATGGTTAATATAGGGGAATAATGGAGTTCCCAAAGCATTATTTATTCTTTTTTTTATGTTAGAAATTTTATGTAACATTCAAGTATGTAATCTATTTTCCAAGACTGTTAAATATATCGGTCCTTCAGGACTTGACTCCTTTTAATCATGCTTATGTTTTAAAATAATATACTATCTCTGGGTAATTGGGTTCGAGGTATTACATTTATGGTGTCCAACCATCACTTGTGCATATTTATACAATATCAAAAAATATCTTCACCTAGATAGTTAATCGAGGATTTGATTATATAATATGGAATTCACTGATAAATTTTGGAACATCATTTCTTGTTATTAAATGTCTTTTATTAATAAGAGATTATTTTATTTCAATAATTTTGTGTTATTAATAATGTTTTACATATTAATAAATCTATAAATATTATATTAAAGAATATATATAATTATTGACTATTAGTTTTTTGGAAATCTTATAGTTGTATGGATAAATTATTATAGACCATAATTTTTATGCTTTTTTATTTTTTAATTATCAAATGTCATTCTTTGAATATTTTATTTATTTTATATTTCCCAAAATTTTCATCTTATGTGTTTTAATTCAATATTTTTTTATAAATTTTTTAAATTATTTTCATTTCATTTGATAAGAATTAATATAAAAAATTTTATTCTTCAAATTAATTTGATACTTTAATAATGATTTTATTTTAATATTATTTAACTATTTATTACCTCAATGGTAATTTATCTTCCAGGTGCGGTCATCTAGTTGAAATAATTATGTTTTTATATTTATTATACTACCTAGAATATAAAACCCCAAGTTCATGTTCCTATAGACACATTGGAAATAGAAGAAATAAAAAAAATGAGAAAATTCAACTTATTGATTGACCAATTTAAAGTGATTTTTCCATGTGTGGTACAAAAATAATAAAAAATATCTATCATTCTATGAAATTATTCATCTAATATTCCAAGAGGTTTTCTATGAGATTCCATGTTACCAAATTAAGGAATCACATGTTTCAACAATGTCAATTAGATCTGATCAATTATGTTGGAAAACATAAGAAAGATAATAAATAACAAATCAAAATTTTATTCTAACCTAATGTTATTTTAACCTACTACATCTATAAATATTTACCAAAAACAATATCATAGGTTCTATTATATCTTCATAGAGTTCTAAAGTTGTATGAGATATTTTATGTTGTAACTGAATGAAGAAGAATACTCAAACAAGAGAACATTACTCTTATTGAGAAATAATATGAATCTATGCATTGAAACTGGGTGATAATAAATAAATAGATCCTAAGGAATGATGAAATGAGAATTTTTTTTATTACTAAATAAATTCCTTTCTTGAACCATAACATTGATGAGTTTATTATTTATTATAAGCTAATCTAAAGGCTAGAGAATGTAGTTATGAAGTTGAGAGATCAGTTCAAATTCTAAAGAACATGATTCTAAATAATTTATCCAATTAATGAAATGATTGATATGATTATTGAAATTATAAATAATATATGGAAGGATAATCAATTCCTTGTCCCTTGATTTATTTGAAATTAAAAAAAAATTAAACATTTTTTTGAACACCGGAAGGACCATGAGCGTTAATGAGAAGTCACCCTTTTAGATATATTTTCTCCCTTTTCAATACAATTTTTATTTTTAAGTATAGTATGAACTACCCTAACACCATAATCATTCATGTAGTGTCACATAGTGAGGTAATAACTGAAGAAAAAAAGGTGATTTTCATAAACCACTTACTAAAGGAAGCTAGTATTTGCATTTTGATTCCAAATATGATATAGAATGGCTTGTGAAACATCATACTCAATAAAAAATAGAAATCAAAGGTATTTAGAGGTACTCAAATCAATGTATAACATTAGGGTGTTTCTAATAAGGATGTAAATAAGTAATTGGGAAATATGTTCGAAAAAGTGAAGTGGTTGTCTAGGAATCCAATATACACTAGAAAAATAAGCGAATCGATGCTAGGATCATATTATGGGTTCTATTTCAGAATATTCGTAGAGAACCCCCCAAAGGTCCATGAACATTTTCCAAAATATTAATCGTACAATTTTTCATAACAATGTCAAAAAAAATTACACTTAAATTATTGAATAAATATATAGGGAAGCCCAACAATCAAATTTCATGAAGTCATTTTATAATGAAATTCCATGCCATCCTTTTCATTCGGAATTTTCCCATGAGTAAAAAAGGATAATTTGATCAAAGATGGGTTACCTCATTCGATGATAAAGATATTGTTGTATTTACTCTACGTTGAAATTAATTTTTCTCAATGATAGAAAAATAATCGACATTAAAAAACCACTCTATGCTCATTTATCTTGATGAATTTTCTGGTGACATCATTAGTGAAAAATCAAGGATTTTTTTTCAGGTTTCATGCTTGTTTTCCTGGGACAGGGATCATAGGAATTTAAATATACATCATCCAATGAAGGAAAATTAATCAGAAAAGGTATTTATTTATTAAAGATCATTATAAAACTACTTTTAATCAAGAACTATTGAATTCTATATATTAGTCCTTTTATAGACTATGTCACGACCCGTCCTCGGGGCCCGCACCGTGACTACCCCAAGCCCGCCTTCCATAGCCCAGGGGTTGGCGACTAGCACCAAGGCGTAAATCCGGGAAAAAGGGAAGGCATTGCCTTTGTTATGCATACCACAAACACTACAGAGCAAGAAGGCAGAAGTAAACACTATGTAAAAACTGGTACAACAGTAAGTGCGGAAAAGTAAGTGGGCTAGTATACAAACCCAAACTGAAAGTAAATTACAACTAAAAAGGGAAAACAGCAACTGAAAAGTAAAGCCGCAACGTCGAGCTATCCACTGGAAATCCCACCTGAAGGGTGGGTATAGATAGCCTCCACTGCTCCTCAGGTCCAGCCGACCGCTCCGAGTACGTCCCATCCAGTGGTCCACCTCCAGGTACCGTCCAGCTCCACAAGCCTCAACCACGATCAGCGATGTTCGTCATCTGCAACCAACAAAACGTAGTACGGGCATAGCCCATGCAGGGGTGAGTATAAGAAACTCAGTAGGGACCCCGAGACCCCCCGAAGGTCTCCCAGAATCTACAAAGGATAATCCACAAAGGAATGATACAATCATGAAGTAACATCCGACAATGCTTAGGTATATGCCCATACATATACCTAATTCATCAATTCACGTTCGGCTCCAACATCAGAGATCAAGTACAACCCAGTCCATACAGGAATGCAATACTTAAATCCACACAGGATAGCTCAACACAGTCCACATAGGAAAGAAAATCAAGATTTAGCTCACACAGGTATACATCTTCGTATGATGATAGAGATGATCAGATATATCCACTGATTCATCTAAGTCGTCGGACCCACAAAGTATTGATAGGTACTAACCCCCACAATGACCCAGGAAGGGTCTGACCCAAAGAGGATCGATAGGTAACTAACCCCCGAAATGACCCAGGAAGGGTTTGACCCACACAAGATCGATAGGTAACTAACCCCCGCAAAGACCCACACAGGATCGGACCTACACAGGATCTGTAGGCGTTGGCTCACACAGAATCGCTGATCACTGACCCACATAAAATCAGACCCACACAGGATCGATAGCACTAATCCACGAAGGATCGCTGAGTGATGTAGTCGTCGCCGTCGAATCCACTGAGGATCTCTGTACAGTCGTCTTTGTAGTAGCAGTCGCAAATGCAGCCAGCTCTAGGGTTCCCGCACACAGCAAGATTGTTCGGGAGGGTCCGCTCTACGAGCCGAGAGGCTGATACATCAACTGAAACAAAGCCTAGAGTTGTGGTATCCAAAAGTTCTGTATCGTCAACAGGAACTCAATGTCGCAGACGGCGCGTCAATCAGACGCCCGGTCTGAGAGTTATTGGTTTGTTAGTCCCAAGGGTCTGGTTGGTTTTTAAGGAAAAACCTACCCGACCGTACTCCACCTACATCCAAACCTCAGGTGGAGTGTGCCAAAACATCCGTCTCACTTAGAGGAATCCAACAAAGTCGAAGGCACGTCAATCGGACGTCCGGAGCATAAGATATGAGCGTTTCCACTCCGAGGACCCTGTTGGTTTCGTGTACGAACCAACCCGGCCGAACTCAGAGTATTCTGAAACCTTGAGCGCGATGAACTGAAATGACCGTCTCGATCCAAGGATCGCATCGCCGCTGACGGCACGTCGATCGGAGGTCTGTAGCCCGAGATATGGGCAAAGGACTGAAAAGGTTCCGAAAATGGGGGTTTCGGGCACGGACCGACCTGGCCCGAGACCCCCTGGGTCGGCCCGGCCCGGTGGCCCGATCCTGCTCGGCTGCCGGCCTGGCGGTCCGGCGTGCGACGCCAACTGGCTCGGCTGAACGGCCGAGCCGTTCATCTTTTGAGGGGGGGGGGGGGGGGCTGCCCACCGTGATTTGAAACAGCGGCCCCCCCTTAATGGGGGCCACAGGCTTGGCCGACCTGGGGTTTGAACCTCCGGCATTCCTCCTGTCCGGCTGATTTCTGCCGCCATGGGACCGGTGTCGGCCGGTTCCCTCCCTACTCCGACACCGGCGGCCCGGAACCGGCCGTCGGTCACCCTGCTCGGCCGCGGCCCGGAACCGACCGCGGCTTGGTTCGTCCGGCGCCGCACCCATCCGTCGCGGCCCCGCTTAGGCCACGGTTTCTTCGGTTCTCTCCAACATGGTGCGACGGCATCACGTCCTTGTTCGATTTCACGGTGCGACGCGACGACACCGCTTCTTATTTTTCGCACGATTCCGCATGGTGCGTCGGCACCACGCAATTCCGTTCCAATCCACAATAGAACCAACAAGGATAAAGGAGGTGGTTCAGCCGTGTTTGTGCGGTCCGGACCCCCTCTCATTAATCGATAGCATTTGGTCATATTACACGAAGAACGTCAAAGTAATATTCACGAAAAAAAATAAACAAACCCCTACCTCGTGTGAGCTTGAACGAAGGTTCATCGAATGAGGATTCGTCGTGGAAAAACCGTTGCGGAAAGAGACGTCATGGAAGGAGGAAGTCGCATCGGCATCGCGGTACATGGCGTCGTGTAATCGGTTTTCAAGAACATGGGGTTCTTCCTTGGAGACTGATGTGTTCTTCGCGTTCTTCGTCGAAGATGAAGAAGTTCCTCAAGTCCTTTGTCTTTTCTCCCAAAAACTCCACCACAAGGTTCCAACCCCAAATAAAATATGCTCACCTCTTATTTTATTAACATAACATAACTTTTGAAATTCAAGAGTTTGAAATTCAAACATCCACACTTAACTCACTTAATTAATAACATAAGTTATTAATATTTAAGTTATCAAAAGTTAATGGTGAGTTGAGGGGGGTTGAAGAATATGAAGGGGTGGGGTTCATGTGGGCCCCACCACCCTCATAACATATCTTGGGAAGTGGGGTAGTTACCCAACTTCCACCCAATGACATAAACTACTTAAAGAAAAATAAACATTGTAGTTAAATTATAAATTAAACATCCACAATTTTATCATCTTCTCTCATGAAAATGAAACCCCGTAACAGGTGTTCCTAAGAAAAAACCGGCACTGGGGTTCCATCGGTGCCCTCAGAATTCAATTCCGAGCACCGGTTCAAACGATAGGAATTCCTGCTCATTTGTTCACTGAATGTACCCGAGCTAAACTTCGGATAGAAATTTCGGGCACACCGGGCCTCGGAATCAAGTGCCGTCAGAAACCGCGTTCTTGTAAAATCCCAAAGAAAATTACGAAAAAAATTTCCTTGAATTTTACGGGTCTTTAAACTACTCCCACCTCAGGGCTTTACATCCCCATAAAGATAAATCATAAGCTAGGGAAACAAATGTGGGTACTGAGCACGCATCTGAGCCTCCCTCTCCAAAGTTCTCTTATGGAGGTTCCCATGCTTCCATCTGATGTGCACTAGAGGAATCGACCGTCCACATAGGACCCGCTCCTGTCGATCCTCGATCTCCACTGGGACCTCCGCAAAAGTCGGGCCATCATCAACGTCTAGCTCCCCAGGGTCAATGATGTGTGTCGGGTCATGCACGTATCTCCTCAGCTAGGATACGTGGAAGACGTCATGCACTCAGTGCAACTGAGGTGGTAGAGCCAGGCGATAAGCTACCTCGCCAATCTTGCTGGGGACCTGGAATGGTCCGATAAAGCATGGAGACAACTTGCTGCCTTGGCCAAATCTCTGTAATCCACGTCGAGGTGAGACACTCAAGAAGACGTGGTCACCATCCTTGATCTCTAGTGGCCTCGGCCTCCTGTCAGCATATGACTTCTGCCGGCTCAAAGCTGTCCTCATCCGCTCCTGGATGACCTGGACCATCTCTGTCATGGCCTGGACCATCCCCAGTCCCACAAGTGCTGACTCCCCAGGGTCTGTCCAGCACAAAGGAGTTCTGCAGGGTCGGCTGTACAATGCCTCGTATGGTGCCATCCCAATGGTGGAGTGGTAATTGTTGTTGTACGCAAACTCCACCAAGGGTAGGTGGTCCTCCCAACTGCGACCAAAGTCAAGGACACATGCACAGAGCATGTCATCGAGAATCTGAATGGTCCTCTCTGTCTGACCATCCGTTTGAGGGTGAAAGGCGGTGCTCTGACGTAGTTGCATTCCGAACGCCTCATGCAACCCCTTCGAAATCCGGGAAGTGAAGAGAGCATCTCAATTGGAGACGATAGATGATGGAACACCGTGAAGCCGTACAATATCCTGAATGTAGAGACGTCCCAAGCTCTCCACTGAGCCCTGCTCTCTGATGGGTAATAAGTGAGCCGACTTGGTGAGTCGGTCGAGAATCACCCAAATGGAGTCGTGACCTCTGGATGTGCGGGGAAGTCCAGTCACGAAGTCCATAGATATCCCGTCCCACATCCACTCCGGGACATCCAAGGGCTGTACCAAGCCAACTGGTACTTGGTGCTCTGACTTCACCTGCTGGCAGGTGAGGCATCGAGAAATGAACTCTGCCACAACCTTCTTCATGCCCAGCAACCAGTGTTGTCATCTGAGATCCTGGAAAATCTTCGCCACTCCAGGATGTAACGCCAAAGGAGATGTGTGAAACTCTCTCATAACCTCCTCCCGTAAAGCAACTGGTACCAAGGTACGTCCTCTGAAAAGGACGTCGTGCCCTGCTCCAAAGGAGAAACCATCAGGTGCCTGTCCTGAGGATATCTGTGTGTGACGCGTCTCATAGTCAGTGTCTACAC
Source organism: Viscum album (assembly GCA_963277665.1). NCBI lineage: Eukaryota > Viridiplantae > Streptophyta > Magnoliopsida > Santalales > Viscaceae > Viscum > Viscum album. Next base: position 16,827,551 of record OY728123.1, read on the forward strand.
GCTGTGCCTCTCTGACCCACTGTAGTAGTGGAGGAGAGACTGTGAGAGACTGAAGGAAGGCTGCTCCATCTCTATCCACGAAGGATATCTGAAAAGAGGCTAGCTGTTCCACCGCCTCCCCAAGTAGTTGAATTCCCGTCCTCCAGCTGAGAGCATTGGCTACTACGTTCCCCTTCCCATGAATATAGACTACCTCAATGTCATAGTCTTGGAGGAACTCGAGACATTTTCACTGTCTCAGGTTGAGATCCTTCTGAGAAAATATGTACCTGAGACTCTGATGGTCAAAAAATACTATAAAGCGCTCTCCCATCAGGTAGTGCCGCCATGTCTTCAGAGCGAAGACCACTGCGGCTAACTCCAGGTCAAGGGTAGCATAGTTCTGCTCATGCGGCCTCAACTGACGTGATCCATAGGCGATCACTGCCCACTCCTACATCAGGAGACATCTGAGTCCGGTCCCTGATTTATCGCAGTAGACTACATACCCTACTTCCTCCTCAGGTAACCTCAAGATAGGTGCGCTGGTCAATCTCTGTCTCACCTCTTGGAAGCTCTGCTGACATTTTTCTGACCACACGATTGGTTTCCCCTTCCTCCTTAATGTTCTTCAAAGCTGCAAAGATTTCTCCTTTTCCGAAAAGGGAAATCTGGTCTCATCCCCTAGATGAACCACATTCCATGCCTAATACAGTCAATCCCATCAGGATTAGTTAATTCATGGCATGGATGACGTCGTAAGGCTTCGATGCTGCTACCAAGAGATCCAACCGTTACTCTCACCTCCATGGGTTGAGTCACACTGTCGGCATCAGTGTGTGGTCACTGGGTCTCCTCCAGTAAGAATCTCGCAAGTGAGGGTCAACTCAACAGTTTTTAACCGGTACCTCTTAGTAATAACAAACAAAAGACAAGAAAGCAAATGTCACCAATGCAAGTCTCTTTTATTACTTCAACTCAAAGTACAAGGACACAAGGAAACACAAACTACAAAGCTAGAGGAATTATGGGAAAAGGACTCTATGCCTGGAGCTAGTCCCGTACTAGTCCACCCGCTTCTGAAGCTCCATGATTGTAAGCTTCAGCTGCCTGAAGGTGTGCTCTCCCCTGAGGTCAGGGTGGACCTCCTGGTGGTGGTACTGGTAGAACCTCAAAACGTCGTCCACAACCTGCTGCTCAGCCAGCTCTTCTTCCTCGTCCGCCTGCTCCTTGTGGACCGCCACAGTCGAACCTCTGCCTCTGCCTATGTGGTTCCTCATCCGTCTGCTGCTCCTCTGCATGGCGGGTCGGGCAGTCACGAGCCATGTGGCCCTGCCCGCCGCATGAGTAGCATTGCCTACCTCTTGAAAGATTGGCTCCGCGCTTTGTGCCCCGCACTGCTGATCCAGTGTCCTGAGGTCATCTGACTGAGGTTCTGGACTTCCTGGACCCATGAGTCATCCTTTAATTGCCTGTTGCAGAAGCCTCTGCTACCTGCTTCCTTGCGGTAGGTCTCGCTGCTGAAGAAGGCTCAGCAAGGATTCTCTCGATCAAACGGGCTCGCTCCAGTACTCCTACCTGGGTCAGAATGCTGAGGGAGATCAGCGATGCCCTGATCTCATGTCTCAATCCCTTCTCAAAGGTCCGGGCCTGGAAGAATGGGTCTCATACCATGTCGTTCGAGTAGCGTGAGAGATCAGTTAATCTCACCGAGTATTGGGCGACTGTCATGCTGCCCTGCCGCAGCTAAAGAAGATCCTGGATGCGCACAACACGGAGGATGGCTAGGACGAAATCCAAAAAAAGAGGCCCTCAAAGTCCATCCAGAGGAGAGATGCCTCATCGTGCACCTGGAGAATCAAGCTCCACCATCGGCCCGCTGCCGCGTGTAGTAGGCTCGCTACTAGGATCACCATGAGGTCTGTTGGTGTCCTCACTAACCTGAAATCTCATACAACTGCATCCAGCCAGTCCTCAGCGGCCTGAGGGTCTGTCTCCCCATGGAACCTGGGCGGTCGCGGGTGCTGAAACTCATGCAGTGCACTAAGGCGACGTGCATCGTCAGCGGCTGGGGCTGGAAGCATCGGTGGCTCGGACGGTAGAGGTACTGCCGGTGCCTCTGCTGTCAAAGGTCCCTGTACCAAGGCCTCGTCGCTTAGTGGGATATCGTCATGCTCAACTCTTGAAACCCTAGCTGGCTGCCATCGTGGGGTCATCCTAAAAAGGAAACAGGTGTGCCACAGTCAGAACAGTATACCTGGTGAGCTGACACAAAGTAATCACAAAAAAAAATTGAAACACACATGCAATCAATGTTTTCGTGCATTAAGTCGGAAATCAGAAGTCAGGGTCCAAGTGTACGGATATGTCGGCCGCCGAACCAACACTGGACTCCCTGGACTGATATCCACAACTAATACGCTTAACACTATTGCTTCACATAGAAAAAGATCAGAGTCCCAAGTTCTGTGGTAGAACCGAACTCCTCTGAAACCAAATTGTCACGACCCGTCCTCGGGTTCTGTGTAGTGACTACCCCAAGCCTGCCTTCAAAAGGCCAGGGGATGGAGACTGGCACCAAGCCGTAAATCCAGGAAAAAGGGAAGGCATTGCCTTTTTATAGTAAACCACAAACACCACAGAGCAAGTAGGCAGAAGTAAACACTATGTAAAAACAGGTACAACAGTAAGTGCAGAAAAGTAAGTGGGCCAGTATACAAACCCAAACTGAAAGTAAAGTACAACTGAAAAGGGAAAACATCAACTGAAAAGTGAAGCCGCAACGTCGAGCTGTCCACTGGAAATACCACCTGAAGGGTCGGTACAGATAGCCTCCACTACTCCTCGGGTCCAGCCGACTGCTCCGAGTACATCCCACCGAGTGGTCCACCTCCAGGTATCATCCCGCTCTGCACGCCTCAACCACGATCAGTGTTGTCTGTCGTCTGAAACCAATACAACGTAGTGCAGGCATATCCCATGCAGGGGTGAGTATAAGCTACTCAGTAGGGACCCCAAGATCCCCGAAGGTCTCCCAGAATATAAAAAGTATAATCCACAAAGGAAATATACAATCACGAAGTAACATCCGACACTGCTTAGGTATATGTTCATACATATACCTAAGTCATCAATTATCGTTCAGCTCCAACATCCGAGCTCAAGTACAACCCAATCCACACAGGAAAGAAAAACGTAAATCCAGACAGGATAGCTCAACACAATCCACATTGGAAAGCAAATCAAGATTCTGCTCACACAAGTATACATCTTCGTATGACGATAGAGATGATCGGATATATCCACTGATTAATCTAAATCATCAGACCCACAAAGGATCGATAGGTAATAACCCCCTCAATGACCCAGGAAGGGTCTGACCCACACAGGATCGATACGTAACTAACCCCCGCAATGACCCAGGAAGAGTCTGACCCACACAAGATCGATAGGTAACTAACCCCTGCAAAGACCCAGACTGGATCAGACCCACACAGGATATGTAGGCGCTGGCTCACACAGAACCGCTGAGCACTAACCCACACAGGATCAGAACCACATAGGATCGGTAGCACTGATCCACGAAGGATCGCTGAGTGTTGTGGTCGTCGCTGTCGAATCCATTTAGGATCTCTGTACATTCATCGTAGTAGTAGCAGTCGCAAACGCAGCCAGTTCTAGGGTTCCCGCACACAGCAAGCTCGTTCGGGTGGGTCCGCTCTACGAGCCGAGAGGCTGATACATCAGCTGACACAGAGTCCAGAGTTGATGTATCCAAAAGTTCTGTATCGTCAACAGGAACTCAACGTCGCAGACGACACGTCAATCAGACACCCGGTCTGAGAGTTATTGGTTTTTTCGTCCCAGGGGCCCGGTTGGTTTTTAAGGAAAAACCAACCTGGCCGTACTCCACCTGCATCGAAACCACAGGCGGAGTATGCCAAAAGATTGGTCTCACATAGATGAATCCAACAAAGTAGACGGAATGTCAATCGAACGTCCGGAGCTTAAGATATGAGCGTTTCCGCTCAGAGGGCCAGGTTGGTTTCAGGTACGAGCCAACCCTGCCGAACTCAAAGTATTCAGAAACGTTGAGCGTGATGAACTGAAACGACTGTCTCGATCTAATGATCACATCGGCGCTGACGGCGCATCGATCAGAGGTTCGTAGCCCGTGATATGGGCAAAAGACCAAAAAGGTTCTGAAAACGGGGGATTCGGGCCCGGACCGACCCGACCCGGGTCCGGGTCAGCCCGGCTGGGCACAGCGCGGCCTGGCTGGGCGCGGTCCGGTGTGCTGGTGCGCGGCACCCCCCCCCCCCCCCCCCCCCTTAATGGGGGCCACTAGCCTGGTTGTCTGGGGGTTTGAACCCCCAGCTTCCCTCCTGTCTGGCCGGCCTACCCTGGCCGACCAATTTCTACCGCCACGGGACCGGCGTCGGCCGGTCCCCTCCCTGCTCCGACACCAGCGGCCCGGAACCGGCCGCTGGTCACCCAGCTCCATCGCGGCCTGGAACTACCCAGCGGTCACCCTGCTCCGCCACGCCCCTCCACCACGGCCCCGCTCCGGCTGCGGTTTCATAGGTTCTCTCCGACGGCGTCGCGTCCTTGTTCGATTTCACGGCGCGGCGCGACGGCCCCACACATTCTTTGCTGCACAATTCTGCGTGGTGCGTCGTCACCACGCCATTCCCTTCCAATTTACAATAGAACCAACAAGGATAAAGGAGGTGGGTCGTCCGTGTTTGTGAGGCCCGGCCCCCCTCTCGTTAATCGATAGAATTTGGTCATATTACACGAAGAACGTCAAAGTAATATTCACGAACAAAATAAAAATAAACAAACCCCTACCTTATACGAGCTTGAATGGAGGTTCGTCGAATGAGGAATTGTCGTGTAAAAACTATCACAGAAAGAGACGTCAAGTAAGGAGGAAGTCGCGTCGGCGTCGCGGTACACGGCGTCGCGTAATCGGTTTCCGAGAACTCGGCGTTCTTCGTCGGAGACCGATGTGTTCTCCGCGTTCTTCGTCGAAGATGAAGAAGTTCCTCATGTCCTTAGTCTTTTCTCCCAAAAACTCCACTACAAGGTTCCAACCCCAAATAAAATAAGCTCACCTCTTATTTTATTAACATAACATAACTTTTTAATTTCAAGAGTTTGAAATTCAAACATCCACACTTAACTCACTTAATTAATAACATAAGTTATTAATATTTTAGTTATCAAAAGTTAATGGTGTGTTGAGGGGTGTTAAATAATATGAAGGGGTGGGGTTCGTTTGGGCCCCACCACCCTCATAACCTCTCTTGGGAAGATGGGTAGTTACCCAACTTCCACCCAAAGCCTTAAACCACTTAAAGAAAAATAAAAATTGTTGTTAAATTATAAATTAAACTTCCACAATTTTTATCATCTTCTCTCATGAAAACGCAACCTTGGAACAGGTGTTCCTAAGAAAAAATCAGCGATGCGGTTCCATTGGTGCCCTCAGAATTTGATTCCGAGCACCGGTTCAAAAGATAGGAATTCCTGCTCGTTCGTTCACTGAACGTACCCGAGCTAAACATCGGATAGAAATTCCGGGCACACCGTACCTCAGAATCAAGTGCTGTCAGAAACTGCGTTCTTGTAAAATCTCAAAGAAAATTAAGCAAAAAATTCCCTTGAATTTTACGGGTCTTTACAGACTATGTTGTTGTATCATACTAGGATATTTTTCTCACGCCTTAAATTATCCTTTCTATGGTTGTAGATATTGTGGTGCGACATATAGGTACATGGAATGGTCTCTTATTGAATTTCATCTTCATAGATCATCATTTCCTTTTGTTAAGTTTAATTTGCAGGTGAAATTTGGTTACATTGATACTTATAGTCATTTTTGATTCATACATTTCTATCTTATTCTATTTTCCATGGTTTTTATACATACATTTTTAACTCCACTATTTTCACTATGTACTCTGGTTTTATGTTTTCTTATAATAAATAATAGTTTCCATTATATTTGATTCACCTCACCACTTGATGGATGAATCAGGGGTATATTTTGTTTGACTTGGAATTTTTTGTTACAATAAACATCCACTTTAATTCACTCCATATAAATATATATATATATACACATTATTATTTTTTATTGGATTTAATTTTTCTCAATTATTCTGATAAATATATAATTTACAAAAGTTTAATAATTTATTTTTAATATCCTTTTTTGGGAATGGTTTAGTTATTTATTGATGTAACCATACAGTATATTGTTTATAAATTTCATATTTTTATTATAAATTGGATATTTAAAGTGTTCCAATTTTCATTCTTTTATTTCCACATTTTTCAATTGAATCAATAATATAATTTTTATAACAATGGATGATCTTATTTCTCTTATTTATTTGGTATATTTTTCCTCCATGTCTAAATCTACGAAAATTATTCTTCAACAGATCATTTTATATACTAAAATATTATATTAAAAAAATTTATTTTACTCATGAATTTTTTTTTAAAATAATTTAATATTCATAATTTCCTACAAGAGGTTCATTTCATACATTCAATATAAATAACAAAAAAGTACTATATCATTTTAACTTGTATAGAAATAACATATTTCATACAAACATTATTTTTTTTACATTATATGGTTTATTAAAAAATATATCAATGGTTTTAGAAATAAATTTAATCATTGAAAATTTATTTATCATTATACATAAATTTTATTATATTTTTCACTATAAAATAATTTATTATAAAATATATATTTATAATTTTTCATTGGAAATATTTTACCACCATAAATTTCATGGTCAGTAACTCTTTCTTCAAAATATAAATTATTTGTGATCATCAATAATAATAAATAATCTATATAGTGTTAATCATGAAAATTATTATTTCTTAACCCATGTTCCATATATATATATATTATGTTTTACTATGAAATTTATTTTTCTATTGGGATGTATTGATATTATGTATTTTTTATCCATTATGAATATTTGTTGATAAAGAATATTGACTATGAATTAAATTACAAAATAATTATTCGAGGATTTAATTTGAAATTATAGTAATTCATCAATTTCACAAATATATACTACAACTTATTAGATGAATATTTCTTACACAACATAATGATGAATGAAAGATTCATATAGGTCATATTACCTTGAAATATTCAACTAATAAAAGACATGTTTGAATGATATCTATAACATATCTAACATATTTATTCATATCTAGAACACTTCAATAATTTATCATACCTATTACCTTTATTCATGACATAGGGAAAGGAAACATAAGAATGGGTGAGCTCGAATTCAATTTAAAGAAAAAAATGGGAGGCATCGCTGATCAAATTGATATATCTTGAGGATAAGTGTATGAGAACATGATATTAACATTTAGAAACCATACCATTTATATCATATATTATAATAATGACTCATATAATAAAAAATACAAGCTTTTTATATATTAATCATATAGGAAATAGTGAACATGAGTTATAAGATGAGAACATTAGAATAATAAAATAATATTTGAATGACACATAATCATGAATAATTATTTAATTAGTATCTATGGTTTACTTCCAATATTATCATTGGGGATTAAGTTGACTGCCTAAATAATTATTTCAGTCATGTTTTTCAATAATTTCTTTTATATGGGATATTGTTTTCTCTATAACTGGATTCACTACCCATCATAGTCTTCTTTATCTCATGCGGTGTCCATATTTACCCAATTAATTTGGGAAATTTTTATATCTAGGACACAAAATATATTAAAGAAAATAATTTATATGTGTTTTTTGAGATCATTAATCATTCATCAAATCATAAAAGATGAAAAATAAAAGGGATTTATAAATGATTTATTATTACATTATTGTATAACATGTATGAAATAAATGACTTTCATAACATAATTAACATAGGAAAAGAAAAATGATTCATTGAATAATCCTTAAATGGTAATATTATAATCCATCCAAACAATAAAATTGTATGGAATCATCTGATAATATACTTAATGATGAGTATGTTACATAATATGTGATCATATTTGATTAAAATACCATTAAATGAAAACTACAATATTTATTGAGGATTATAAGCTTTTTATTTTGAAACCACTTCAATATGAAATTAATTTTTTTGAAATATTATAGAGAATTTTTAGATAAAAATAAATATATAAATATGTAAGTTAACACTAAAAATATTTAACGGGCATGATGGTAGATAATTCCACCGATACAATGTCTGATAAAACAAAGGTTCCTTTCATTTTTTAAGAAAAAATAATAAATTACATGATTTAGAAAAAAAATAATAAAATTACAATTATTTTTCTCAAAGTTAAATAATTTATAAAAAATTAATTTTTATAATCTAAGAATAAAAATAAAACATTATTGGAAATCTTTTACTGAAAAAATGATCAATAAAGAGAAATTATTTTTGACAAAAGAGATAAATGAAGTCGAATTTTCATAAAAACATTATTTTTATCTTGAGTATGTAATGAGAGTGTGATTGATGGATGTAATATATTATAATCAAATAAAAATAGTACAATAAATTTATATATATTATTTTTATTTACATAATTGAATTTCATCGTCACAATCATTATAAAAAAATCATGATAAACAATTAGATTGGAACAAAAATTATCTTCCAATGGTTTCCACATGCATTAAAAGTTATATATTCCCCTATATAATAAATTTAAATTTATTATAATTCAATAAAATTTTAATTTAAATAATTATAATAACATATATAATCTTTTAATAAGATTACAACATTAATTTATTAATAATACGTTATTATATTCATCATTTTTTGTGGTTATCTATTTAGTTTTCTTCATAAGAATTAGAGTTTCCAAGATACAATCCTTCTTTTTTTATCATGGATCCATCATATCCAAGATTTTAATAATGATAAAAATATTATATATATTCATTATATATATATATAGGAATCCATTAATTTTATTGATAGTGAAATTATTTACATTGTTTTTGAATATGGAATGACATATATACACATAACAATTGTATTCATTTTTTGGAAAGTGGAATTAAATGAATGTAAATAATATTTTACACTTAAATATCATTATTATATCAGATAAATCCTATATATTCATTAATTAAATCAATTTTAAAATATATTAATATTGGAAATGATAAATGAATCACATCACTCCATGCAGGTGGTAGTAAACATGTACGCACGAGTGATGTTATCATATTCCAATATATTAAAGGGTAAAAATATATATTTGATATTATACTTTTATAAAAATATTAATATCATTAATATTTTATATAAATATTTAACACATAATTATACATATCCATATAATATGAATCTAATAATGAATTGTATTGCTACACAGAGACAGTAAGATGTATATACACACGATCAAAATGTTCACATCCAATTTGATTGGAATGAAGGTGGGTAACAATGATACAGAAATCATAATAGAATTTATTTTTATAATGATACATATGAAAGTATTTTTTTAAGAATACTATATAATTGGATGTGATATACGATGGAATAAACTAAATGTGGTTGGGTAAGATGATTACATCCAATTACGTATACCTCTTATAAATGATTTGTTAAGGATTATTGAAAAGGTAATTTAAGAAAAAAATAAACTTTTTTAATGGATATGATTGTTTATAAGGTAATTTGGAATTATTGGTTTCAATAATTATTGCACATTATAGTGTGAAAAACATAATGTTGGGGTTGCCATTAATAAGATTGTGAAGGGGAACTCTTTGTACTACTAAAAATAATACAATATATATAATTCATTCTAAAAAAATCTTTCAAATGTATAAATATTAAGAAAAAATATGATATTATATAAATATAATAAATTATTGATATTTTTTTAGTTTATTGTTTCATTTTCAACCTTATATTTTTATCAGCCCCTAGGTTAATCAATTTTTCCCTTAGGCATTGTAAAGACTTTTTAATATTAATTTGTATAATTTTATATATAATGTGAATGTTGGATAATAAGTGGAAAATAAATTAATAATTAGACCATATATATTCCAAATTCACCACAATATTAATTTTTATGATTTTTAATAAATTCAAAAAAAATATTATTATAAAATATTAGTAACGTCATCTCTGACACTACCCATTTAATATTAATCTAATTGAATCAAAACATATATGAAATCATAATAAAATCTATTATCACAAATATAATATGTTAAATTCATCTATAAAATTCATGGAATAATAAAAATAACTCAAATTATAAAACATTTAATATTTATAAATTCATTTATTTTAGTTTCCTTTAAATTGATGAAATATTGTCTAACTTTTTCATACGAATGTATGTTAATTATATAATTACTAAAATTTATAATTAATTTTTCAACAGTTAAATAATTTCATTATTCTGAAAATTAACATTAATATTTAGTCAAAACAATTATACCCTATGTGAATACATATTATATATTAACATGTATTAGAGTTCCATTTGGTGGAATTGTTTTCTGTAACTGTTATATAGGTCATTTTCATATAAAAGTGTCCCTTAAACAATTTTATTTCAATAATAATATGATAGTGTTCCTTGTAACTTAAAAAAATCAATTATAATCAATAATAGTTACTTTAACAATTAGTTTCAACTGAGGATACGCATATTTAACCATTACCAAGGTGATAAATTTTACAAGACTATTATTATAATTCCTAAAACTAAAAGGGGACAATTTTATGAATTTTGACCCAATGGTGCCGTTTTTGGAATATATTATTCACAATTAAATTGGATACAATTATCATAAATTCATTTTAATATAAGTGTGAAGTAATTTATGAAGGAAAGTTTTTATAAAAAATAATGTTTTAACATAAAACAAGATTTATTCAAATCCCATGACGAGAAAAAAATGAATGAATGTTTTTAATTTGAATATCTAATATATAAATTTAATTAAAATTATCGAATAGTTATTAATTTCATTTATTAAATTAAATACTTTTTTTCTATAGAATCCTTTATTAAGAAAAAAACTCAACTATTTTCAAATGATATTTATTTTCATATCTAATTAACTGATTACAAATGATATAATTTTATTAATTTGATAACCATTAATTTTAAATAAAAATATTTATTTCTATTCTTACTTATCAATATAATGTCTAGGTGATAACTATTACATTAAATAATAATTTTTTAACAGTATATCATGATTAATTTATACTCAGTGAAGCGTGTAATGTAATCTATTAATGAAATAAATTTTTTAACGAAGAATATCTCATAACGTATGAGGGAGTTAAATTATAAGACCCATGAATAGATTTTTTTCCTTTATAATTCCATCACATATAAACATATCGATATATCATTGTATCATTACATGCATGGGTTTCCAAGTACCTTATTTGAATTTCTGATTCCTGTAGGTAATTTTATCTTTCAAATTAGTATTGTCCTATAAAACATTATCTATATGATCCATGATTCATATTAATTATTATTAAAATAAAATATCATTTTATAGTTGTGTATCCTATGAGTTCATATAATTTTAAGGACCCTGTATATACATCATCATGAGATAGACATGGTACACATTGAAAAAATTAGAGAGGTTTTGTATAAGTGCCATATTATAATATTCTATCCATACTACATAGAATATATAAAAGTCTAGTATATGTAGGAATTAGTTTTCCCTTTTTCATAAATCTCCTATAAATTTTCATGGAGAAATCAATACTAATACCATCTCACACTTTTTTAAATTCTATTGATTTTTAGGCTTTTCAGTATAACCCTTCATTCCACTATGATCTTCAATGATGGGATATTGAATATCCATAAAATTATACTCTATTTATATACCCAACTCAAGTTAAAATATAATTATTTCTCAGACATCGTCATTTAATGTTAGTGGTTTACATGTCATTCCATAGAGGGATTTATAACGGGCTATCTGAATGCTCTATTGAAATATGGTTTTCTATGATAAACCTACTAGGGGAAGGTATTAAACCTAAATACAAGTAAAATACATAGAAAATGATCATATCATATCCAATAAATTCTAAATAGTTCTCTCAATATATCATTTATTTTGAGGAAGATGAGTTTTAATGAAACATCCCTATATATCATAAACCTACTCATGACATGTCTAGAACATCAATTTAAAATTAAAATTCAAATCAAATACAATGGAATTATGTAATCCAAGAAACCATACTAATTAATTAATATAGATTATTGAAAAAATAGAATTGAATATATTTTGATGATAGAAATGATGTGTGGTAAAATTATTGGGTTCTCATACTTCATCCCATATATCATTTTGAAATTACATAGTTTTGGGAGTCTATTGAAAAAAATAAAATTTGAATTTCATAATTTCCATTCTAGTAAGAGTAATGGTTTTAAAATGTAATTAGAAATATGTCTCTTAGACAAATAATATTTTCATTCCAAGAACCAAAATACATATTATACATTTTCTCTCTTTAGTATGTACAATAATAAATACAACTATAGATCAATATACAAATTTTCACATTCTGGAAGTGTACATAATGATGAACTATGATCCCCAACCAATATATTAATCAAATATGTTTTTGGATAGAACGCGTATATGGATTTATAACCTAATTATTCCATAACATTAAAGGTTTAAATCAAGATAATTTTTTACCATTTTCTAAAATTTAACATCTTACTTATGTTCCTATTTAATCCTCACATGGATAGATAATAAAACAATAACATGATATAAATATTATTTCCCTAGCTAATTTAGGATTAGAAGACATATCATTTTCAAAACAAGAAATATTGGACCTTATGTGATCCATATCATAGATAATTTACCATGATCCTTTCAATGTAGATAATTTCCCACATTTTTTAATTTCCTAGGGTGGTCATGTATTTAGAATTCATAATATGTAGTGAACTCCAACCATCTTATTTGAAACATATTCAGATCATTTTATGTGGATATATACCCTGATTATTTATCATCAATGTATGAATCACCCTTTTCTCCATAACTATAATTATCCAACATAATAATAAAAAATTTACAAAAAAATAACTCCCAATCCAAATTATGGATATTTTGGACTTGAATCATCAATTATAATCATGAATAAGGTATTAAAAATTCATTATATATCATAAACCCTCCCATTCCCATTTTTAATGAATTAGTATTGATAAGAAATATGTTTTCACTACATGGTGTCATAATCACATGTTTTCTGAAAATACTTTTCTTCAGTTTCATGAAATTATTATCACTTTAGTCTATAAAAAGGATAATAGGTCCCTTCAGAGTTCACATGGTGAGTGGATTATAAAATCATGACAATTTATCTAAAATATTCTATAATATCTAGATAAACCATGAAAACTATGGATCTAATCCATAGTTGTTGGATGGGGAAAGCCCTTAATATCTTCAATCATTGATGAGTCTACTTATATACTCTCTCCTGGGGTTATATGACCCAAAAAGGTTTTTTTAGCCAAAATTGAATTTGCATATATTTTTAAAATATATTATCCATTATTATAGTATTTATTACACTCCAATACTGACATTAATTCTCATCCATTCTATTTTAATATATAAAAACCACTAAAATGATTAATAATCTAATTAAGCTAATCTCTAAAGACTCTATTCATTAATTCCATAAAGATAGTGGGAAAAAGAGTTTGACCAAATGGAATAAATATATATTCATAGTGTCTATACCATTTATAGATTTATATAATCGGTATATAATAATTTTTAAACATTATTTGATGATATCAATAATGAATGTAATTAATGGAAATTTACTCTCATCCATATAATTGATTAAAAAAATAATTAAAATTTGGAAGGGGATATTTATTCTCAATTCTGATCATGTTAAGTTCATGATAGTCAATGTTGATTTGTGTTTATCAATCATTATTCTAATAAAAAAGAATAGTAGGGCCATAAGTTTATGAAATGGGATGAATCAATTCATTGTGAAGATCCTCCTAATGTTTCTTCTTCAATTTTGAGAACTCAATAATGTGAATTCATTTTAGTTTTTTTATGTATTTGTAATAGCAATTATGAATTCTATTGAAAATATAATTTAGGATTCAGTGGAAGAATATGAAACTATTCATAAAAATCATTAACAAACTCCCACACAATAGTCATATATTCAATTTCCTGTTTCACCCTAACCATCGTATATAAACAACTGTTCTGAATAAGAATCAAACCCTATAAAATATATGTTATTTCAATTAGATATTCTTATTTATCATCCCACTAATAGATAATCAAATTTTGGTTTGGAATATCATATATTTCTTACATTCCCCCAAAATGGATGTGTTCTTTTAAACATAGAGATATTTTATATTCAAATATATTTATTTTTTAGATAGCTTGTGTTTCACAGGAAAACCATGTTTTAATAGACCTCAGTATACTACTACTACTACTATTATATTTTTAAATAGGAGAATAAAATCCCAAAAAAATGTTAGTAATATGAATAATTTTTTCATAATTATGTATAATGGTTTAATATAAAGATAATATATTAATAATTAAGCACATTATTTTTGGTAAATTATTTATAATCATCGAATAAACCATTATTCTAAAAAAATTATTTTCATTTATTTCTATTGAAAAAATAAATACAATTAATTTTTTAATCTATTATTAAATTAATATAAAAAATGAATAAAATATAGGTGTTCAACATTTCAATATTATTTCAAATTTGAATTTTTTATAATTTTAATAAATTTTTTATTTTTTTTGTGAAGAGTAAAAAATACTGTTTTATAACTAGTTTTTATTGTAAGGTGTTTAAAAAGGTACATATTGTTTTTATATATTTTCAAATTAAAATTATTTCAATTAATTTTTATTAATATATCATAGGTATTTTTAATTAATTTCATTTTGATAATTATATAAAAACCATTTATAAATTTCAATCTTTCATCTTCATAAAAAAATTTTCTCATTGCGTTTGTGGGACAAATTTTAAATTAATGTATAATTCATATGTGAATTTAATTATTTAAAATATATTCATATTTATAAATATAATAATTTATATTATTTCATAATTCTAACATAATTTTTCTAAATTGTTAATTGTGAATAGTGTATAAATTAATTACCCCAGTTAAGGCTAAAAGAGGTTTTTCAGGGGATAAACCAAACATAAGGGTATTTTTACGATTAAATCATCTATAAACCCTATTGGATTAAAATATTGATAACATATAATATCTATAATTATAATCTACAGTAATAATTAATATTTTTTATCGGTAATGAATGTATAATTATGGATTCTTTGGGATATTTCCAATAGGTTTTTATTTGGGTTCTTTTCAAGACATATATATGGACATCTCCTCTCGTATCCTTTATGAAGTCAAATATAGTTTTGAATCAACTAATTACTACGAAAATCCATTTCATACTTCCCATAAAATTTACTTTAGTACTTATTTGTATTATTAAGACCACCTAGGAAGACTTCTGGTGCTTACCAAAGGAGGTTTTCCAAAAATATTGTTATCATTCATAACCAAGTATTTTATTTATTTATTCTTCACATCCATAAAGAATCATTATATATATATGTAACTACATATGTATCATACATATAATGATATTTTTTAATGTTAATTTAATATCCAATATTCATATTGTCTTTCATAAAATGGAAAATGAAAGCGTTGATAATGTGTATGGTGGTCTACAATCTCACGAACCGATGAATTTTATTTACCATCAACTCCTCTTATGGGTGGATAAAATGATGGATTTAATATATATATATATATATATATTATAACATAATAATAAAAATATTATTACAATATCACATCTACCTTCTCCCTTCCAAAGCAATGGAAATCAACAACATCGTTCATGAGTACATGTGGACTACGTCCTCCATGAGGAGATGTGATGCATTATCTGTAACATCCGAGGTAAATAAAGAATATGATATTTTCATATTTATTAATATTTTTGAATTAAAAATAAATTTTACAATAAAGGGGATTCTATATTCTATGGTGTACCTGACAAGCAACAATGGGTTTCTCCAAAATCTTATGTTGCACAATATGTTGAGTCGTACTGAAAATTAATATTATATTATTATAATTATAAATGTTAGTTAACGCCTACCCATTGTATTGTGAGGAATGAACAGAACTAACTAAAGTATGATTACACATGTTTTTTATATGTTTTCACATTTATACAATAAAATTTAGATACTTAAAATGTGAATTAATCTAATTTTAAGCATAAATAATCTAATATCCTTTGAAAGGTCGATTTACCACCTTTTGATAGAGAACCCTTTTTTAATATAGTTTTTTTTTCAAATTTATATGTTCTATTTGAAAAAATATAAAGCTTATTTATAATTGACACATCAAAATTTACTTTGTATGAAATTTTGGTATTTTTCTGATAAAATTAATTTTTTTGATGATTAGTGAAAAATATTTCATTTTAATTCAAAACTGACAATAAATATAATTTATTTATATCATTTCATTATCTTTATAATTGTTTTTAAATTTTAATTAGATTTTATTTTTACTATTTAATACAATCTCGGTCATTGTAAGTAATTTCACTTTGAAATTTAATATAAACAAGTGTCAAATTTTTGATAGTCATTATTTCTTATGAACACTTTTTTTTTGTTTTGACAATGAGAATTAATTTTAAATTAATTACTAAAACTTAAATTTTTTGTTTTTTTAAATGATTCCATATTTTTAATTAGTTTTTACAATTGTTTCAATAGGAAACTTTTATATTTAGGCATTATGAATATTAATTTCAGTAAATTTTTTTTACGATGGTTAAAAGGTAAATCAAGTAAATAAGAGTTAAAAATAATATTATAATAATATTAAATTACCTTGACATGTGTTGTAATCTTACTGGATGAGAAATTTCCTATCATGGTCATCCTTGGGTTGATTTTCGGACCCTATTGAGCCACTTGTAAGTGAAAATGACAGTTATAAAACTTAATTTATTTAGGAACTTTTTATTACATCCATGAAATTTGGGGATAATAGAGACTTTTTATATTTGAATTAATGAAGGTTGTTCAATATAATTAATTTATTTTTGTATTTTTCAAAGTCTTGCTATGAATAGTTTATAAATTGACATAAATGAGTTTTTAAAATAATTAATATTTTATTAAATGATAAAATAATCCTAAAAATATAAGATTCAGCCAACTAACATATATGATGTTACAAATGTCATTAGGAATCCATTTTGGGTCTCCTTTAATTTTAATGTAAATATATTAACCATATAGTATGAATATATAAGAGGACACTGTTAAAGTAAAATAAGATTAACAAAGGGTTAAATTAAAATTATAATGATTAAAAAATATACAAAACCTATCAAATTATTATTGGATGTTTTTATTTTGAATTATATTCACCTTATCTTATAATTAAATTAGTTTTGGACCATTAAAAACCTAACATCATTTTATAATAATATTATTCTTCCAAACGTTCTTAAAGAGACCCTCCACCCTCTTATAAAAGGGAACCACATGAAACCCATTACTCACCCCTATCAAGCACCTTATATTTACCAAAATCTATTCCAAATAAGATCCAAATATCCCTCTATTCCACCTGGAATCCGATATTTTGGTAGAAGACAATTCCACAAAGCCATTTTGGTTCAAACCGATGGGAGTTACAAGAATTAAATGTAATGTCTTCTCTCAAGTTCTTTAATTTTATTTACCTTATCCAACCCAAAAATATATTTTTATTGCATTATTTTATGACCAAAATAATATCATAAATATACTATAATGTTTTATGAGAATTATTTGAACTACACTTCCACACCCCCCCATATAATGGATACAAACATACTATTTCAATATACGACGAAATACTACCTCAGGAAATGATGATTGATCAAATATATCCTACCACCTCTCATGGTGGCCGTTATGATTAAACTATATTTATATGTGATATATATTATATTTATATTTTTCCTATTATTCTGTATTTTTCCTCTATATCATACCTTTATGGTTTCCAAAATGGGTAAATACTTTAATTTCATTTGAGGATGTGTGGATTGTCTCCTCCTCGGAGTGATTTGACTCGTCCATGCCATACATGGAACATATAAAGGTTGGAGTTAATGAAATTATATATGATGATATACTACAATAATAATATACCAATGTACAATTAATTTTTCATTCCATTAAATACAAAATATAAATGAAAGTAGCGTTCATTCGTAAGTACGACATACCATCTCTATAAATGGTGAATTTCATTTCTTATCTCCAAATGTTATGTACTATTATATATTTATATATATATACTATATATATATATATATGATATTTATGATATCTAAATCATGAATATCATTCTGGAGATAATTGACATTAGACCACATAGACAACTTGTAATTATAAGAAGTTCATTTTTGACTCAAGTACCAAATATCGACAAAATACCCATTATTAACTTTAATGATTATGTAATGATTATAACATGGTAATAAGTAATATAAAAGGAATAATAAAATTTAAATGGTCCTTATGAAATTATAAATTATCCTTATTTTTTCATTCTGGAGATTATAGAACGAACCAGTTAAGTCAGACATGAGGCAAGTGACTTCGTCTAAATATCCTTTCATTGAGGCATATTTTGATTTATACACAAAATTATTTTATATGGTGTATAAACTCATTTCACCTTTTATTTCATTCAAAGGTAATCTTTTTTATATATCATTTCACTAAAAAATAAAGTGGATGTTTCTTTTTAACATACGTGGTGACAATTACCTTTCCATGACCATAAGCATTATTTAATATTTGGAATCCTTAACAAGACGTAATGTTTTTTAGAAAGAAAATAAATACAATATACCCTTTTTAAATATTTTGGTATTCAAAATTGTTTTTTAGAAGACATTTATTATTTCAATATCTTGAAATTATATATTGTTATTGAAATGTTGAGATGCTATCTTTCTTTTGTGTTTGTTTTATTTCATATGAATATGTTATGGTTTTTAGGCATTGGTTATGTATACGAGTTATTTCATGATAAACCTATGGTGGGTGAGCCCGAGATAGCTCTCTAATGCATCGGGTAACATGATGGAGGTAATGGTTAATTTCTCTCCTAAGATATTTAGGGAATATATTTTGATGGGTATTCCAAATGTAACTCCCAACGTAGCTGTGAAAGCTATACTGTAAGTATGTTATGTATGCCACAAGTTACCTTTATGATTTTTGATCACTATGTGTTATTCAAAAATCTTATGATTTCATGAGGTGTGTTAAAGAGATTATGTTTTGTATGTATTGATGGACTAATGATTTTTTTATTTATTTTATAACCCTTACTTCTCTTTTTATGTTCATCCCAATTTTTTGAAATATTTTTCACTGGGTATAAGGTAGGGTAAGAGAAAGGAATAATTCATGAAGATTTATATCATTAAAATAATTCTTGTTTTCTTTTAAGACATTTTACTTAATGAAAAAATGGATACATATTAAAAGTTTCAAGTTTGTAATATTTGAGATGAAATGTAATATTTATGTCCTAATTATCTAAAACTCTAATCCTAAAAAGATCCTCAATGAAATTTTTTGACTTAAATCAATATTATGTAATGGTTAAGGTTAGGCCTTACAGTTGCAATCAGATGGGGATTTATATAACTTTATGAGTTATTATATTGTTATATTAATATCCATAAATTAATTTATGGTAATATTGAAATGATATAGAATTTAAATATTACCATGTTTCTTTGACTAAGATATTTCTATGTCCATAATGGGTTTCATTAGAGGAAATAGGACAGCTATGACGGGACGAAATCAGGAGGAAGATAACATCCCAAACTAGAAACCTGAGATGGTCGAAATCGGAACTGAACAACTTTTTGCAGGGATGAAAAAATTGACTTAGGCTATAAATGGTGGTGGTATCCATGCACGAGATCTGCTAGATCAACCATAGGGTAACATGTCAGTAGTGTATCATTTCATCAAGAAACAACCCCTATCATTCATAGGATCATCTGACCATGTTCATACCAAAGGTTTAATTAAAGCACTGGAAAATATTTTGGATCTCATGGGGTGTTTATAACATCAAAAGGTTAGACTTTATATTTATTGTTTTGAAGGTAAATCCGATCAGTGGTGGTCGATGGGGAAAATATTAGGGATAGTGATGAGATGGATGCTCTTGATTGGGTTGAATTAAAAAGTATGTTTCTTGAGAAATATTTTCCTAAGGTGGTTAGAATTAGAATGGAAAAAATAATTCTTGGAATTGAGGTAAGAGGATGACTTTGTGGCTTCTTATGAAGAAAAAATCACTCGACATGCCATATATGCTCCAAATTTCATATAGTATCTCGATAGTAAAATTAATTGTTTTTTACTCAGGATTAAATCCAAAGTATCGAAGGTCATTAGCTTATCATTATTTACAATTTTATGAAAAACTTGTTCAATGTGAGGAGATGGTGGAAATATTGTTTTATGAGGAACAAGTGTTCTTTGAAAAATAATAGAATAAGAGGTCAAGGTGGAAGACAAAAGGGAAGAACTCTTCAAAAAAGTCAGATGGTAAGAAACTTATGTTTACAGTTTTTGAAAAGTGTGGTAAAAATCAACCTAGGTAATGTCTTTTGAATTTTGGTAAGTGCTATTGACGTTTTAAAATGGGACATAAGGCTCGTAATTGCACTAAAATTGATAAGGGTAAAGGTAAGACCAAATATGATTTATACTCAGTAATATGTTTTAAGTGCAATAAAATAGGTCATTATGAAAATGAGTGTCCAACAAAGAACTAAACTAAGGTAAAGAATCCAGACTACAAGCACAAAGGGGTAGTGAAATCCTTCTAAACTACTTCAATAGATGTTGGGCCATAGAATGAAGTAGTATTAGGTACATTTTTTGTTTACTCATATTATGTCTATGTGTTGTTTGATTCAGGGTCTACACATTCATTCATTTATAAGAAATTTTCTAGAAAATTCGTAATTTCACCTCATGATATGAATCCTAATCTTATGGTAAAAACACTGAGACGAAATGTTAGGACAAAATGAAATTATAAGAACCTTCATGTACTTGTGTGTAGAAATAATCTACCTACAAACATTATTTTTTGCCTCTAGTTGAGTTTGATGTTATTTTGGGTATGGATCAGATTTCTGTTTATCATGCTAATATGGACTGCAGAGAAAAATATTTTTATTTTCAGAAAGAAGTTATGTTTTTGTATAAGAATGAACCCTTAAATTTGATAATATATCAGGAAGATGAGAAACTAGTAAAATTTGGAAATGAATGTTACCTTGAAAATATTTTTGAAAAAAAAGTGGAACTGTTTAGATTTATGATGTTGTAGTGGTAAATGAGTATCTTGATGTTTTTTCGGATGTGTTTCCTAGTATAATACCTAATCGAGAAGTTTAATTTAAAGTTTACATAGTACCTAATTCCATGCCAATTTCAATACCCCAATATATAATGGCTCAAATTGAACTATTATAGTTAAAGAAGAAATTTAAGGAGTCATTAGAGAAAGGTTTCATTCGACCTTCAACATCACCATGGGTTGCTTCTTTCTTGTTTGTTAAAAATACTAATGGTCAATGAGACATTAAATTGATTATAGAGCCGTGAATAACATAACTATTAAGAAAACATATCATTTTCCACATATTAATGATTTGTTTGATCAGGTCCATAGAGCTCAGTATTTTTCAAAGACTGAATTTATGTCTGGGTATCATATTTTGAAAGTAAAGGAAGCATAAATTTTGAAGATGCTTTTTTGTACTAGATATGGCCATTATGAGTTTTTAGTTCTTAATTTTGGGTTAACCAATTCCCCTAATGTATTCATGGATATTATGAATAGAATTTTCCATGAGTTCTTGGATAAATTTTTGGTTGTTTTTATTCATGATATTTTAGTTTATTACAAATGTAAAGAGGAACATGAAAGTCATTTAAGGGTTGTTTTGAAAACCATAATAGAAAATAAATAGTATGAGAAATTTATAAAGTGTGAATTTTTGTTACAAAAAATTTCATTCATTGGTCACATTGTTTTAGAAAATGGCATAACTGCTGATCATGCTAAAACAACTGTTTTTGAATAATGAACAAGACCCACAAATATAATCGGGATCTTTAGGTTTTTTGGTTTATTAGGTTATTAACAGAGGTTTGTTGAAAATTTAGCAGGGTTATCTAGCCAATTGACAAAGTAAACTCTAAAACGTGTTATGTTCTTTTGGACAAAAGAATGTGATGATTGTTTTCAGGAATGGAAAAGAAAATGAGTGAATTCTCCAGTTTTGGCACTGCCTTCTAGAGATGGTGAATTTGTTATCTATAGTGATGCATTATTTAAATTACTCAGTTGTGACCTAATGTATAATGATCACATAATTTCTTATGCTTCGCATCTGTTGAAACCTCATGAGTTAAATTCCCCTAAAAATGATTTGGAATTAGCTACTATTGTAATTGCTTTTAAATTTTGGAGGCATAATCTGTATGGAGTAAACTTTGAAATATATACTGACCACAAAATGTTTTATCATATATTCACTAGAAAAGTATTGATCATGTGTCAGAGAAGATGGCTGGAATTAATCAAATATTATGATTCCGCAATTCATAACAATCCCGGAAAGGAAAATAAAGTGGTTGATGCTTTTTGTCAAAAGAGTATTACAACATTAACCATGTTACATTTGGAAAAATATCCTTTGATTGATGATTTGTTGAACTTTGGCATATAATTTATTGGTGGAAGAAATTCCACTATTTTGTTTCAGGTGTCAGTGAAATCATGTCTTTCAGAGAGAATTAATCAAGTGCAGAAGGAATATAGTTAGTTTTCGAAAAATGTAGAGTTGGTTCAGAAGGGTAAAATACCTGAATATAACATTGATAAAGATTGTGTTTTGAGGTTTGGGAATAGATTATGTGTTCCTTGTGATTCGCAGTTAAAGAAAGAGTTGTTGTGTGAAGCTCATTGTTATCTGTTTTCAGTTCATCCTGGCAATACTAATATTTACAATTATCACCAGGATTATTACTAGTGGGATGTAATTAAAAGAGATATTTCTGAATTTAATGTAAAGTGTTTGACTTGACAATAGCTTAAAGTAGATCCGAAGTTACAAAAATATATGCTTTAGCCTTTATCAGTTTCAAAGTGGAAATGAGAAAATATATCCATGGACATCATTGTGGGATTAATAAAGAAATATTGAGGTAATAATTAAATCTAGGTTATTGTTGATTGATTGACCGAGTCTACTCATTTACTTCCTATTAGAGATATTCTACCTCTGGATCAACTTTCTTAGTTGTATGTTAGTGATATATTCAGGTTTCATGGAATGACCCTCTCTATTGTATCTGATTGTGAACCATGGTTTACTTATACCTTTTGGAAAATACTTTAGAAGTTTTTGGGTACTAAATTAAATACATGTAAAGCTTTTTTATCCTCAATCGGATAGACAATCAGAAATAAAAATTCAGAAATTAGAATATAAGTTATGTGCTTGCTCAATGGATTACCAGGGTATTTGGGACCAACATCTTTCTTCGGTTGAATTTTATTATAATAACAGTTTCTAGTTCAGTATTTAGATAGATCCATTTGTGGCGTTATATGGGAAGTGGCATCGAACTCCAAATTTTTGGGATGAAGTATGTGTAAATAAATTGATGGGACAATAATTGGTAGAAAATATGGTAGAAAAATTTTAGTTATTTCAGAAGCACATGAGAACATCACAGAACTTGTAGAAATGTTATATGGATAACTGAAGGAATGATATTTCTTTCGAGGTAGGTGATTATGACTTTCTCATAGTTTCTCCATGGAATAGTGTGATTCATTTTGGTAAGAAGTGAAGGTTGAGGCCGAGGTTTATTGGACCCTATGAAATCCTAGAGAAAGATGGATCAGTTTCCTATAGATCGGATATACCTCAATGTATATCTTATTTACATAATGTTTTCAACATTTCAATTTAGAGAAATTATATGCTAGATCCATCTCATGTTTTCAGTCCAAAGGTAGTTCAGTTTGAAGAGAATCTTTCTTAAGAGGAACAACCAGTCCTGATTCATGACCGAAGAGAGAAAGTGTTGCAGAATAAGTTAATTCATCAGGGAAAGGTTTTGTGGAAAAACTATATGGTTGATGAGGCAACTTGGGAATCTGAAAATACTATGATGGATAAATACCCCCAATTTTTTTATAATAGAATATAATTACGGGGATGAAATTCCCAAAAGAGGGAAGGGTGCAACATCCTAGGTAAATAAAGAATGTTATATTTTCATATTTATTAATATTTGTGAATTAAATATTAATTTTACATTAAAAGGGATTCATTGTTTGATTGTGTACCTGAAACGCAACAATGGGTTTCTCCGAAATCTTATGTTGCGGACAATTTTGAGTCATACTGAAAATAATAATAATATATTATTATAATTTTAAATGATAGTTAATACCTAGATGTTGCATTGGCTGGAATAAACAGAACTAACTAAAATATAATTACAAATTTTTGTTAAATGATTTTACATTTATCCAATAAATGTTAAAGGCTTAAAATGTGAATGAATCTAATTTTAAGCATAAATACTCTAATATTCTTTAAAAGGTCGATTTACTACCTTTTGATTGGGGAACCATTTTTAAATCTATTTTTTTTAACTTTTATATGTTCTATTTGAAAAAAATATATTTTTAAGCAGAATTGTGACATTCATCATTTTCTTTGGATAATATTTTGGTATTTTTCTGATAAAGATCCTTTTTAATGAATAGTGAAAAATACTGCATTTTAATTCAAAACCGCCTTTTAATATAATTTATTTATATGGATAGATTATATTTTTAATTGGTTTTAAAGTGTAAATAGATTATATTTCTAACATTTAATCAAAATTTGGTAATTTGAAGTAATTTCACTTTGAAATTAAACATAAACAAGTATCAATCTTTTGATAGTTATTATTTCTTAAAAACAAGATTTTTTGTTTTAACAAAGAAAATTAATGTTAAATTATTTTTTGAAAAGTATGTGTTTTGAATTTGAAAAAGTGGATTCCATATATGGAATCAGGAGGACCAAATTGTGTAAATAGCTACTTTTATTTTTAGAAATTAATAATAGTAACATAAATATTTTTTTTACCGTTGTTGAAGAGTAAATCTATTACATAAGGGTTAAAAATAATATTATAATAATATTAAATTACCCTAACACTTGTTTTAATTCTATTTTCTAATACATTTCTAACCATGTACATCCTTATTTCGATTTTGGACCCCATGGTGCCACTTGTATATGAAAATGACACTTTATTAAAATTAATTTAATGTAATGGAAAATGTAATTAAAAAATATATCTCTTAGTAAAAAAATTATAATGGGTTATATTAGTGAACAATTCGACTATAAATAGTCATTAGAACTATAAATATATTTCCTACATCATGGTATTTTATTTATAATTTGTAAACATTAAATAAAAAAATTTAATTATGACACAACGGTGAGGCAAAAATTGCTTCATTAATAAAGGATTCAAATAAATGATATTATAAATATTTAAATAAATTTATTTTGAAACTTTCAATGCCATCAACGAATTTTAGGTATAATAATGACTAGTTATATTTGAATTAATGAAGGTTTTTAGAAAGAATCAAGTTATATATTTTTTAAAATTATTGATATGAATAGGTTATAAATTGACATAAATGAGTTTTCCAACCAATTAATATTTTATTAAATGATAAAATAATCGAAAAAATATAAGATTATTCCAAATGACATATATAATGTTAAAAATGTCATTAATGATCCTATTTAGTTCTTTTGGAATTTTTTACTAAATATATTATCCATATAATATGAATATATAAGAGGACATAGTAAAAGTTAAATAAGATTAACAGAGGGTTAAATAAAAAAGATAAGGATTAAAAAATATCCAAAACCAGTCCAATTATTATTGGATGATTTTATTCCTACTTATATTAACAATATATTTGAATTTAATAAGTTTTTTACATTTTTAAACTGAACATAATTTTATTTTAAAATAATACTTTCAAACTTTCCTATAGAGCCCCTCCTCCCTCTTATAAAAGGCCACCACCTATAACCCATTACTCACACCTCTCAAGCCTCGTGAATTATCCATAATGTACACCAATAATCCCCCAACATCTCTTTATTCTACCTATAATACTTAATTTTGGTAGAAGTTAATTAAATAATTCCTTTTTGGTTCAAACCAACGAGAGTTACCCGATTTAAAGGTAACATCTTCCCTCGAGTTCTTTTATTTTATTTTTCGTCCCTATCAAACTCTCTTTGTTCCACTCTTTTATAAAAACACATGAATCTTAAATATACTAGGATTTAGTTATGATATGTATTATAAATTCACTTCCACACACCCCCATCTAATAGATACGAACATAATGTTTTTGTGGACCGAAAACTACTACCTCACGAAAGGATGATTTTCAAATATATCCCACCACCTATCATGGTAGCGATTACGATGGAACTGTATATATATGTGATATATATTATATTTATATTTTCTTTATGATTCATTATTTTTCATTTATATCACACCTTTATTGTTTCCATAATGGTTAAATACTATAATTTCATTTGAGAAGTATGAACTATCGCCCCCTCAAAGTGGTGTGACTCATTTATGCCATATGTGAAACGTATAAAGGTTGTATTTAATCAAATTATATATTATATTATACTGTAATTATAATATAAATATGTATAACTATGTTTTACTTCCATTAAAAATGAAAGATAAATGAAAGTAGCGATCATGCGTACGTATTACTTACCGTCTCCATGAACGGTGCATTTCTTTTTCTTTTCTCCAAATGTTATGTACTATTATAAATACATATAATATATATATGTTTGTGTGTGTGTGTTATTTGTGATATGTTAATCATTAATATCATTCTAAATATATTGCAATTTCGAACACCTAGATAACTGGTAATTATAAAAAGTTCATTTTTGTCTCAAGTACCAAATATCATCAAAAAGACCGTTATTAACATAAATGATTATGTAATGTTTATAACATGGTAATAAGTAATATAGAAAGAATAATAGACTAGAAAAATGTTCTTAATCATTTATAAATTTACATTAGTTTATTATTCAAGAGATTAAATAATGAATGTGTCAAGTCGAACATGAGGTATGTGACTTCGTCTCAATCTCCTATTATTGAGGTATATTTTGATTTACACACGAAATTATTGTATATAGTGTATAAACTCCTTTGAATTTTCATTTCATTCAAAGAGAATATTTTTTGTACATATAATTTTTATTAAAGATAAAGGGGATGTCTATTTTTAACATATATAGTGAAAATGAACTTACCTCCATCGTGAGCATTATTTGATATTTGGCTTCCTTAATAAGTCATAATGTTTTTGAAAATGGAAATAAATACCGTATACCATTTTTAATTTTTTTGGTATTGAAAATGGTTTTGAGAAGAAATTAATTATTTCAATATCTTGAAATGATATATTTTTATTTAAATGTGGAAATGATATCTTTATTTTATGTTTGTTTTATGTGTTATGAATATGTTATGGTTCTTGGGAATTGGATACATATATGGGTGGTTCTGTGACAAACCTTGGGCAGGTGAGCCCAAGATAGCTCTCAAATTAATTGGGTAACATGACATATGTAAACATTAGTGTTTCTCCTAATAAATTTAGGGAATGTACTTTGATTGTTATTCCAAAATTAACTCCCTACATAGTTGTGAAAGCAACAACATAATTATGTTATTTATGCCACAAGTTACCTTTATGATTTGTGATTACTATGTGTTATTCATAAATCTTGGGAATTTATGAGGTGTGTTAAATAGATTGTGTTTTGTATGTGTTTATGGTCTAATGATTTATTTCATTGTTTTATAACCCTTACTCAGATTTTAATGTTCATCCCATGTTTTTGAAATGTTTTTTATGGGGTATAAGGTAGGGTAAGAGAATGGAAGAATTCAAGAAGACTTATATCAAGAAAAGAATTATAGTTTAATTTTAAGAACGTTTATTTTATGAAAAAATTTATTTTGAGTAGAAGTGTCTACTTTTTAATATTTGAGATGTAATATAATAGTTATTCCCTATTTCTATAAAACTCTAAACCTGATATGATCCTTAATGTGAATTCTTGACTTAACGAAAGATTATGTAATGTTTAACGTTGGGGCCTTATATTTTCGATTTTATTTTTACATGGATATAATGAGTGTATATTAAATTAATGTATATGATATTACTTATATGAAAATTATTCATTGAGTTTGAATTAATTTGTTTCATTAATTTGTTTCTTCCATTGGGAAAATGGAAACATCATTCATGAGAAAATAGTGATTATGGTCTCCATGAATGGTGTAATTATTTTTTATTCTATAACATTAATATATTACTATAATTATATTTATAATTAATATATATGATATATATATCATCGTAAACATTGTTGAGATGTTTTAACCATGATCTATGCTAAATAGATGAAAATACCAAACCAAATCATATATGAAAAATAAAGTAGTTATTATGTGAAACGTGATTTTAACAAGGAATTATTTATAAAAATTTAATAAAAGGCCATAAGTAAATAATTTATATTATGGTATATATGAGTATGGATATAGAATAGATTTATATTATATATATATTTATTATATTTTAGATTAAACTATTGAACATGAAACTGAACATGAGAGGTTAGAGATTTCCGTCTCACATTTATTTTCAAGGGTTACATTCCATATTCACTACTTGTTTCTTTTTTGTATTGTGTATTATTCTATAAATGTTCATTATGAATATTATTATGATGAATATTTTTATTTATATATCCATAAAAGGTTAATTATTTCATTAGTCTTAACATTAAAACATTACAAATGTGGTAGTGGTTTTTTGTTATATTCTCATTTTTATTAGGATTGTTTATTTTGATGATTATTTAGACGAAATATTAAAATATATCACAAAAAGAACTCATAAATTTCATATCATATTTCTATTTATAGGGAATACATATTTCTATTTCATTTTATACACTTTAATTACTCACTGTTATTAATGAATTATTTTATGAAAATCCTCAATATTTATGACTTCAGTCAACAAATCCATTTTCTTCCATGAACTTGTTCTATAAAAAATATTAAAGAAATATTTTTAAAATTTAAAATAAAAATTTAATTAAATTTTTATCCTAATTTAATTTTTAACAAATATTTTTAAATGGAATCTTCTTTTATTTTTCTAAACTAGGTTATTTTTCCTTTAAAAAAATATAAATGGAATTTACATTATATCATTTACGACAAGAAAAATATTTTCCACCATCATGACTATTAAATTTTTTAATATTACATTCAATGTATCCAAATATATATTCATATAAAAAATTTCAATATTTTTTTTGGTTTTTTTTTAGATTTTAATTAAATGTTAAAAAATTAGAAAGTTTATTTTCCCCATGAAAACATCCAAGTGATCATTCAAAATAATGTTTTCATTTATGATGAAGTCATTTGATATTACTAAAGAGTTCTGATCTAAGTTTACCATCATTATTATTTTTCTAGATTATTTATGATTACGATTATAAAATTAAATTAAA
The DNA here is from genome assembly GCA_963277665.1 of Viscum album. Classification (NCBI taxonomy): domain Eukaryota; kingdom Viridiplantae; phylum Streptophyta; class Magnoliopsida; order Santalales; family Viscaceae; genus Viscum; species Viscum album. The sequence goes on from OY728123.1 coordinate 16,857,498, forward strand.
CACATTTATTTCCCATCTATTATGATATAATGAAATGTTTAAGAAACCTATTTTCTTTTTATGAGTTAAAAAATGACGCATTTTTTATAATATTATGGAACACATAAGTATAGATTATGTGATGAGTGAGACCTATATGACACTAAAATCCATTGTATAATGCTTGTTTTTCTATGATCTCATCCGGTACATGATTTTTCATCCCACTCTAGAAAGAGTGTTTAATGAATGTTTAACCAAACCCAAAAGAGAGTATAAATAAGATAATATGAAGACCAAAAGAAGGTACATAAGAGGTCATTAAATGTCAAAACGTGTAATATATGTGTTAATCCCAATTCTAAAATTTTATGAATGGCTTAGTGGATAAAATTGGAATATGAATTTGTATACATATGTGTAAAGAAGGAATCAAAATCTTATGAAAATATTAGTTTTTTATTTATTATGTTCCTTTATTCCTTAATGATTCATGTCTTATAGACTATAATTATTTTTATAGTAATCATGTTTATGATATATGATACTTATATTCTAGTTTTCAAATTTCATAATATAGTTTTCATACCCACATGTTTATATTACTCTTATGTGATCATTGATATCTCCCATGTTTACCCATACTGGCTAATTGAGATATCTAATTCTAACGATTCCTATCCATAGGTTATATAAATTTTTTTATTTATATTATCTTTAATAAGGGTGTAAGTAATGATTAAATTAGTTTCATATTAAAATAGCTAAGTTATGAACTAATTACATATGAGTTCATATTTCCAAATATATTAGACTTATATGCTTCTAACATGGATCGTTATGTGATGTAATTAACATTTATATACTAATATATAATATCTATGTATGAAAATTATTGGCCTATATATTTGGTATAAGTGTAGGGTGTAGTTAACCATTGAAATTCAGGATGTAAAAAGTATATTGACAACTAAAAGGATGAGTCAATGTATATGAAAATGTCTTGGATTTTTTTTGAAGGATAAAATTAGTGGGTTCCAAGAAATTACAACATTGTATTTATATAATAAGTACATGTGGATCTAAATCTATTATAAGTAGGTGTAACAACTATACAAGGGATTAAATTGGATTTCACTAAATTTTCATTAGGTACACCACATCATGACTTGATTCACAATTAGATTTACACTCCCCAGGGATATGATTTGGAAATTCTGAAACCCTTTATGAACCATCATAATGAATTTGAATATATGATGACCATGAATGACCTAGTTTAAAACTAAATTGGAATTGATAGAAATTAATTTTCATGATTTGGACATCCTTTAAATAGATTTCCATGACTAATAACTTTTTTACAATAATTCATGTTTATTCTAGTAATTTATGTTTTTTAATGGGATTGAAAATAGAATGGTAAATTTTATGTGGTAATAGGTATTTTCAAATATTAAATTACCATATTTGACAATAGTCATATTCATTTTTTATCAATAAATTTGTAATGAAATAATAATTCATATCCTCAATAATTTTATTCTTAATTAGTAGTGGAAACCACTTCTAGTATGATGGTCACATCATAATTCATTGAGTCTTCTATATTTGATGTTTATGGGAATGAGCTCCATGTAAATATAATTATTCTCTATTTGATTTATTATGATGTAATATTAGGCATGTATTATCATTAAAAACATAAAATAAAACAAAACATTTAAGGTATGGAAGTCACGTTTGATATTATAAGCCAAGATATGATCTTTTATAAGTGAGAAGATAAATATTAAATTTATATTGAAATCAAATAGACAATATGGGTCTTGATTTCATTTCAAAAATGGTTTTCATCTCAAAATATTTGGTAGAAACCCACGATAAATGTAATTCATATTTTTGAGGATATTTTTGATGTATTTACAAAATAGTTTTCTAGTCCTTAATTGAATCATTATGTTGGGGTTTCATTATAAATCATACCTAGATCTACACATATTTCAGATATTCCATTTAGAATGTCCCAATATATTTTTCATGAATTGAAAAAGAAACTCTAGAGGAATCAGGAAAAAATAATCATTCAGACTAGTGTGTCACATTATTGTGAAGTTGTTTTTTATATTATGAAAAAAGATAGATTGATATGAATCTATATTTACTATCAGGAACTAAAAATAATAAAAATTATGAGAAGGTATCATCTAACTTGTATTGGTGATTTTTTTGACTAACTATGTTGAATCAATAAATTTACAATAATGGCCATCATTATGTATATCGTTGTTTTTTTCACGAAGATGGTGATACCCAAGACCACATTCAACACAAGATATGTAAACTATTAATATTCAATGAATCCATTTGGTTCTTCTAATTCTCCTACTATTATAATCGATTTAATGACTAATATACTTATAGATTGAAATGATCTATTTTTGTTAGTCTTTATAGATGATATTTTAATATATTCATATATTATGTAACATTTCAAAAATGACCTTTTTATTGTATAACTAAAAAAAGGAAGGTTGATCTATAGGAAAAATTTACCAAGTGTCACTTTTCACAAAATAAAGTTTCATTTTGGGTCATATAATCTCACGTGAGGGTATATTGTTTGATTCATAAATTACATAGGATATTTAATGTTGGACCAGAACATACATGATGAATGAGATATATACTTTTCTTGGTTTCGATAGATATTACATATTCATTATTGAAAATTTATAATATATTTCCAATCCATATAACATGTTACCTCAAAAGAAATCCATGTTCCTTTGGAATAACTAATGTGGGAAAATTTCATGGAACTAAGGTGAAAATTATTCATTGATGTTGTGAACGCATTACCCTATAATGGGAAGGTATGTTAATCTATATTGATGTGTCATAGAATGGATATGTATGCTTTCACAAGAAGAATGTAACAGTTCTAGCTTATAACTCACAAAATAAGAAAGTTCATGTGTGTAATTACATAACTCATGATTTATAGTTAGCTATAATTATTTTTTCATGAATGATATGGAGGAATTATTTTAATATAAAATTCTGGGATATATATTCTGATTGTAAATGTTAATTATACATATTGACATAGAAATAGTTGAACATGCACAAGAGAATTTTCTTGCAGCTAGGTAATGATTATGAATCATCCATACATTACCACCCTAAGAGATTAAAAAATTTGGGTGATGCGTTGAGTCAAAATAATTGTGATAGAACATATATGATGAGAATCGTAGAAGACCCAATTTGTATGGATTTCAAATATATAGATATATAAATTGTAATGGAAGCGTTATAAGAAATATATGGATGAAATATATCAACAAAAGAAGGAAAAAAATGTTATTACTAATAACATATAATGTAGTGAAATTATAAGGATTAATAACTATGTATTTGTCACATCCATACCATATTTGAAGAGGTTGGTGTTAGATGTGGCTAATAGTTATTATTTAAAAATTATTCCTTAATGTGTGACAATGTATAAATATTTTAAAAAATATTTATTGTGGGATGGAATGAAGAGGGTGATTGAAGAATTTTTCCTTATTTCATTGTAAGTTAGCATGTATGTTCTTATAGAAAAACTATATATGGGGATTATACAAAAATTTCCCATAATAGAATGTAATTTGGAAAAAACACTATGGATTTTGTCGTCATATTACCCAAAAACATATAATGGGAATAATGATATATGGGTTCTAGTAGATCAAAATACAAATTCATCACATTTCATCCTTATTATTGAATAATTTTCTGCTGATCAACTTCAAAAAATATATAGTAAATAAGTTTTAAGGATATATGTAGTATAACATTATTTTATATCTAATTAGGTTTTATGTCTTCATCGATGTTTTTCTGATGTCTTCTGAAATGTCTAGTTTATGAGTTGATATTTAGAGTAGAATATAATCATAAAAAATATGGTCATTCTAAAAGAAAAATTCAATACCTATAGTTAATGTAATGTTCTTATTCCTTAATGTTCAATGGTATTTGGAACATCACCTTTCTGTAGTTGAGTATTCTTTTAATTAAAAGATTCACACTATAATTTAGTTGGATCCTTATATAGCCCTATGTGGAATGAAGTGTATATAACCAATATTATAAGATTATGTTAGAGAATGAAACCAATTAGTTCCTATGATAATTTTTGAAAAGGAATATAATTTTATATCCATTAAATATAAAAACATTGAATATAATAGTTGAAAAAGAATATATATTAACAATCATTGTGTAACTAGGAGATTGAAGTTGGTGGGAAGGTCATCATATGAATAAACCCATGGAATAAGGTTGTGTGAATTAGGAAGGATGTAAATCCAATCCATGGGTATATTTTCCATTCCATGATTCCTAGTACGGTAGGGATGGTTTTGTATCTCATGTCACTTCCACAAGACATCTCCATAATCCATGATGTTTTCGAAGAATATCTTTGGAGGAATTACATAAATAATCCACCACATGTACTAAATTAAAATATTATATCACTAGATCATTATTGTTGTTATAAAGAATAACCTATTGTTATTTTTTATCATAAATATATTGTTATATGATTCATTACCACTCACCTGGTCTATGTATTTCGGTGAAACCACCAACAAGAAAAAGCTATGTAAGACCCTAGGGGTGTGATATGGTAGAATTTTTCCAAATTTTTTGTATCAATGAAACAATATTTTTATGGTTAAATTAGTTTTAATGGGAGTTTAATGTAAATACAATAGATTTTTTTGTAAAAAAATATATAATTTCACTAATGTCTTGTGATCCATTCCACACAAAGTTGTAGCAAACCTTGCAATACTATTAATTCTATTTTTTAAAACAAGATCGTTATAAAATTTTAGTTAATCATAGAGGTTTATATTTCAATAAGACTACTTTTTGTTTTAAGTATTATGGGTTAATAAATATATAATATAATGATAAATGGAGTTTTTTTGAAATATCATTATATACATTTAAAATCATTCCATTTAAAAAGGTTTTCATTTATTTTTGTGAATAAATAATAAAAAATTATATTATTATAAACTTTATTTCAAAAAATGAACCCAATTTTTGGAATCAATATGTTTAAATTATATTAGGGTGAGTTTTTATGAGTTTTTTTTACAAGATTATTTTTTTGATGAAATATAAAAATAATGATTAAAAAAACACAATTATTTTAATCATATTTAAAATGACAAAAAAAATTATGTGTGAAAATTAAATATAGGTAAATAATATGTTTTTTAATCTAACTTATTTTATTGTAATACATTTAATTTTTATTTTTGATACAAAAACATTTTATACTTTTGAAATATTTTTCATTGCAGAACCATAATTTCATTACATATGTTGGTTTAATTTGAAATTTTACATTATATATTCATTAAAATGAATGTTCAGAAAAATTATTCAAAAATTTGAATAATCATAATTAATATTATATAATAATATCTACATAATTTTTCTTTCAAATGAATTTGGAAAATAGAAAAAATGGATTGATGTTGTTAAGGTTAAAATAGTTTTATTGGGGGTTAAACCAAATAATAAAGGAATTTTTCCAATAAAACATTTCTAATCCTATTTAATGGCCACGTAAAAGACTCCTCATATATAAAATAACATTTTTTATTCTTTTTTATTGGGTATAAAATTAATATTTTGGATCCCTTATAAAAAATGTTTATAGTTGCTAGAGGGTTTATTTTCAAAATTGTTTAGGGACATGTCTTGTTATGTCCAATATACACTCTAAGATTCATTTTTTTATAAATACATTCCAAACAAATCCTAAATACCTTTACCATATCCATTATTCTTCATTTTAATTATAAATCCCTCATTTGAAAACATTTTTCTTATAAACTAAGGAAGTGTTCTGAAGAAGCGGTATCATTCGTAACAATAAATTTTTATTTAATTTTTTCTTCTGCCACTATTAAATCATAATGAACTATATTGATATAATAAAATTATTATATTCCATATAAATATATTTTATTGTGTTATTATCAATACAAATATCCATCTCTTCTTTATTATAATGGGAAATGAAACAATCGATATTGTGTATGGCAGACTACATCCTCACGAACTGACGTACTTAATTTTGCATCCCCAAATATATTGGGTAGATTTATTGATGGATTAAATGGATATATAATATTTTTGTGACATAATTATACTTTTTAAATTATAATATCACATCTACATTCTTAATTTTTAATCCTTTTAAGTTTGAAACATTGTTTGTGTATACATGCAGACAACCACCACCATGAAGTGTTGTGATATGTTTTTAATTTTATATTGATATTGATGGAAATGAGGGTAAATATAATTAATATATATTAAATATATGATACAAATTATTTTTTTATTTTATTTAATATTTAACTTCCATTCATTCTACTCGTTGAGAAAATAGGAACAACGTTCATTCTCATGTAAGACCTACCTTATCCCAGAATGGTGTATTTCATTTTTTAACTCTAAAATTAATATATTAAACTAACTACACATATAATAAATATATGTGATATTTATATAATAATTAAATTTATTTAGATTATGTAATCAAAATCATAGTAAAATTACAGATATTATTAAACTAAGACATACATGATCAATGAAGTAGTTATTACCCTAAACGTTATTTTAACAACGATGTGTTAAAATATTGGAAATAAAATGTTAGAAGAAATTCTTATATTGTATGATATATATGACAATTGTTTATGAATTTTTTTATAATATATATATATATATATAATATAGGAGGTTTATGTGTATGATGACTGAAAAGACCATATGTATGGGATTTTTGTTGCACTTTTCTTTCCATGGGATACATGCCTTATTAAAAAATTGTTTTTGTCTATCTTTGTGTGTATTAATCATGTAGAAAACATTAATGATTTATATTATGAATATTATAGGGATTTATAAATACATATATGTTCTTTCCCTAACGGGGATAAAAATTTATACATTACTAATGTTGTAAATATTTTATGTTACAATCTTATTTTTTGACAGGATTATTTATTATTATTCATTTGATGATTAAATTAATTGATATATCATTCAATAACATCATTTATTTTCTTCTTTAATAGTTATTTTTTGTATGACATGTTTTCATTACATTTTCCCCTATTTTTTTACATGAAACACACATAGATTATTTTTAAAAAAGATTGGATTTATTTATCTGGTCAGGTAAAAATCATTTTTAATCTAAGAATGTACATTTGAAAATAAATTTTAAATTTTCTTTAAAATATAATAATTTTTAATGAAATTATAACACATTTTTGAATTTTTAGAAAATAGTATAAATGTAATATTATAGTATTTTTCAGAATAGGAATCATTTGACTTTTGATGAAAAATGTGGAAGGATGTGTTATTTTAATTTTTATAAAATGAATGGTAATTTATACTGGTTCAACCAATCAATGATTAAAATATTTATTTTAATGTATTTAAGGTTATTTTCAAAGAATACTTTTCATTAGTATTTGAAAAAAATTGAAGATTTTGAATAATAATTTTCAAATTAGAATGGATAGTTTCATCAATAGATGATCAATGAGATATTTCAAAATAATTTTTCATCTAAAATGAATGATATTAATGTTACATAAGCTTTACTAGGGATACTATCCAATGATACCATAATTTTTATTTAAATGTATGATTTATTATTAAAATAACTATTTTTATGAAACCTATTTATTTTACCTGTTTCATTTTCACGGGTTACAATATGATGATTTTCTTATGATCTTATGACACAAAATGTATCTATTATCTGATGAATGAGGACTATACCTTTCTCTAATGCATTGGTTGATTATTAGTTCTCTATGAGATCATAGGGTACAAGAGAGGATGTATCATACCCAAAAGATGATATATGTGACTTTATCGTAATAACAAAAGTGGTTACAATGTCGGTTATCCCACTCTCAATAAGTGGTATATGGAGGTTTTCTTAATCCCACACCATGTATACATTTTTTTATCCCAAGCCTAAGATATTATGAATATCATGGTGGGTAGCCCATTTATAATTTTTAATTCTATTACGTGGAGGCCAAAAAATTATTGTATTACACCAATGTTATTATCTATTAGAATATATTGGTTGATTATTTTATGATTATAGTATTATTACCTACCATTACTTATTTTATTACTTAAGATTATGATATATGCTAAGTAGGGTATTGTTTTCAAATGAAATTAACATGTTATCAAACACATACCCTGATGTTATACTGATGTGGTCATTGATATCTCTCTTTGAGTGTTATACTAATAATAGGAGGTCATTGTTTCATAAGTTTCATTTTTGAAACCTGAAGATATTAATAAATATTTTTTTAAAAATAGTTTGTTTTATAAATTATGTTATATGAAACACAGTTTTTTAATGAAACGTGAAATACTATTAGTATTTTTATTTAAATAATTTCATTATAAAATATCTATTAAAATTTAAGGTTTTAATAGGAATAAAAAATTTAATATTATATATAATTTTTTTTTGATAAAGAAAATATATTTCTATGTAAGTAATTTTTTTGTAAACAGTAAATATTTTTCCAAAAAACAAATTATGCTAAAAAAATTAGTATTTTTTATTGAATAAGTAATGTAATTAATATTTGGAACTATTATAATATTTATTATAAATAATATCTCTTCATTTTTAAAATAAATATCTCAAAATTATCTTAGGATGAATTTTTAATAATTTTCTGAAAAGATTAAATTTCTAGAGAATAGCAAGGAATAATAATTATTATTAAATTATTTATTTTCAATTAATGAAATTTAAATTATAGAATACATTTTAATAAAATTTGAAATGAAAATATGTTAAATTGAATTATTATTAATCATATTTTGGATATTTGAATAAAATTCACATGAATTTTTTATATTTAATCATTCTATTATTAAAATATTTTCGATGTTGAAAGCCATTTTTGTCAATTATAATAATTCAATTTTAAATTAAATATTTCCGAGAGTATGAATTAAATTTTTTAAAAAAAATTAACCTTTTTGGAATATTTGTAATTAGTATTAAATAATATTATAAAATAAATTAATTTTAAAAATTATTAACAATAACAATAAAAATTAATGACTGCAGTTTTCGAAAAAACAAGTTTATATTGGGTAAAAGTAAATAGTTATGTATTAAAATGGCCTAAAAAATTTTATAATTATTATTTTATGGACATATATACAACTTATCACATCAATTGTAAATTAATGTTTTTTTTATCCTTTTGGTATGTTTAAAACATGGGTAAACCATATTCTTTTCAATAATTCAATGTGTGTCCTCTCCCCCAATTATAAAATGAAACACCCTCTCCTCTCCAATTAAAAAACCAAACACTTTGTATATATCTTTAACTACCCAAATCCATTACACAAATTAACTCCTTCCTCATTGGGGACATATTTTGATTAATAAATCCCCATATGAAGGATTTTAGAGCAATACAATAGACATTGACTAAAGAAGTGGTATCTTTTTTAACTGAGCATTTATATTTTATTTATTCATCGAAACTTTTAAATTATAGATCGAAATCAATTAAAAAACATAAAAATAGCATCCAAGATTATGATATTTTATTATCTTACTGAAATAACCTATATCTATATCATCTTTCATCGAATAGAAGACAATGTCGTTGAGCTTGTGTACACAAGACTACTACCTACTGAATAAACACAATTTTTTTCCAATAGTTCTAGTCACATACTGATATAATTATGTCTTTAAAGTATATATGTAATGGGTCATCCCCCTCTGGTCTATTCCATTGAAGAAATTTGGTGTCTGAGGTGTTCTAGAAGGTCAAGGTGACTTACCCCCAACACTTTTTTCAAATTTCCAGTTCATTGAGTAGTGTTTACAGTTTTCTATACAGTGTCATTGGTGAGACAGATGTGAAGAGTGTTAGAGGTGAGACAGTTGTGAACCGTGTCATCAGTGAGACAAATGCGAACAAAGTCATGGGTGAGATAGATGTGAACAGTTTCATCAGTGAGACTTATGTGAAAAGTGTCATCGGTGAGATGGATGTGAACAATTTCTTCATTGAGATAGATGTGAATATTGTCCTCGGTGAGAAGATGTGAATAGAGTAATTAGTGAGACATATGTGGATAGATTCCTTTGTGAGATAGATGTGAATAGTTTCAATGGTGAGCAGATGTGAATAGGGTCATCAGTGAGACATTTGTACTATCAGTGTCGGTGAGGCATTTGTACTATCAGGTTCAGTGAGCCAATTGTACTGTCAGCATACATGAGTCATTTGTACTATTAGCATCAGTGATTAATTTGTTCTGTCAACATCGGTGAGTCATTTGTACTATCAGCATAGGTGAGTCATTTGTAATGTTGGCGTTGGTGAGCCATTTGTACTGTCGGTGTCAGTGATCCATTTTTACTGTTAGCACCGATGAGTCATTTGTACTACTATTGTCGGTGAGTAATTTTTACTGTCTGCATCTGTGTTTCATTTGAAATTTGGGTGTCGGTAGGTGTATAGTGTTTCTAGCCATTGGTAGGTGTATAGTTTTTCTATTTATCGGTAGGTGTACAGTGTTTTCATCTTCATATAGTTCACCCTTTTAATGCTTTATTTGATGAAAAATGCATTCAAGGACTCATTTTAAGGTATTTAATGAAAATTAAAAACCCATAACTCATATCTTAATTTTCTTAAGTATCAGGATTCATTTACAAGGAGAAATCACGTCATTTAATTTGATCTTATTTTAATAGAAAATCCATTGTATCTTAAACTGCTTCTATATTAGATCTTCTTATGGGTGAGATATCTTCCTCCCTTTATCCACATTCATATTTGCTGGTGCAAGATGCTTAAAAATTTGCAACATCCAATATAATTGGTGTGATCGAACCTTAATCATTGGATCTATTTACCTTAATGACTATTCCTTCTGCAAGTGTACCCCTTGTTTGGGAGTAAGAATTATGTATTGATCATTCATCGATGTAAGGTATTATGTACATCTATTTTTTGTGTTTTCTTTGATACTTTTTCTCCTTTTTTTCCACTCCATGTTATGTCATGTGATCTCCTTATTTCTATGAGAGTTTTCTTGGGTTTTGGTTGGTGTAGTCGTGCTGCAGTGTCCTTGGGTGGATATAGTTGTCGTAGGGATGTCATCATGAACAGTTGTGTGGATCATTCCCATGTAATGAAATTCAAGAACCTTTTGAGGTAGTCGATTCATGGCTTCCATATTATTTTACGTGAAACTGTAAATTATCATGTTTTATCCCAGTGGTTCACAATGGAATTGACATAATAAATATTTTATCTAGATAAATAAATTAGTATCGATCATTTTTTATTGCCTCTTTTTTTTCAAGATAGTGTGAAATCTATGCTTTCCCTGTTTCACATGTCATTCTTGATGAAAATTGGTGACAAACATAAATTGGTATGAATTATAATTATTTTTCAATGATAAAGAGGCTTGTAAATGAATATGGTTGGTGTATTAGTAAGCATGTTTAATTGAATTAATTGACGAGAAAGTGGCATATTGATGCTTGTTGATAATGAATTAATGGCTTGTCAATTAAGTATTTTTTTATATCTTAAAATTTAGGTTTCCCATAGTTGGGACCTAAAAATAATAATTATGTTAATTCTAGATGGATTAATGAACTGGGTGTTTTATAGAAGATAACGTCTGGTAGGGTTGTGAGTTACCCTTTTTGTTGTAAGGCTGACTGAATTGTGATTTTGAGCGAGGAGTGCCTATTATGTATGAAGGTTGAATGCCTTGTTTATGGGCCAAGATATGAGTCTATATGATGTTTGTTTTCATATGCTTGTGTTTTGATTTGATCATGGATAGATGTTGTGGTATTTGGGGATACGGAGGTCTGTTGGTTCTGGAAGTAGTTGATTCCTAGAGTGGAGAGATGCATCAGTGTATGCATGTGGTTATTGGGTTGGACACCAAAGATGATGAAAAATGTTGCATGTGAAGGATTGGATGCTTGCAAAATCTTGTTGTTTATTATCTTCTTTACTTTCCCCACTGGTCAAGGTAGAAGGTCTTTCTTATCCTCCTACCAAAAGGGGTGAAGATGTGCGAGGTATGCGACATGATTTTAGTTATTAGCTTCTCAATGGAGTATGGGTCTATGCTTCTGTTATAGGGGGAAAAGATTTGATAGGTAGTCCATCTACTCACCATGTTGAGACCCTGATGTTTGGTAGCATAGAATTGTTTCTAGAATACCCGGGAATATATGAATGTGATAATTCTTTTAATAAATGACTGAATAAATTATATTTTCCCATGGTGTTAGTTCTTGTTGGGATATAATGCTGAGGATTCAATTTAAAGGAATAGTGGCCTTTGGGTGTGATGCTAATGAAATTTAATGCCTAATTGTTAACAGTTAATTAAGGATTAAATAATTAATTAATATAAAGTGAAAATTATAAAATTGGATAAATTAATCTAATGATTCTCTTTCAATGGTTGTTTTCTTTTAGTATACTATGTTTTTGCGGTGTTAGATGGGAGTCTGAGGGATGTTAGCTTCATTTCAGTCTAAGACTATGTTATTCATTTAGTTTGGTTGTGAGATATAGTATATTATATACTTTTTGTTTTTCAAGACATTACTCCACCCCATTTGTTAGGGAAACTAACACCTTGGGGATTCTGATCCCTAGGGGGTGTTTTCCCTAAAATTCTTGTTGGAGGATGGATGGATGACTACCCAATTGGCCCCTCTCTCTTCTCTTGGTAGTTACATATGCTGTTAGGAACAATGGCTATTCTTCCCCATATATGTGTGTAGAGGGTTGTAATAGTTTGTGGTTATTCACACACATAAATTCTGGATATTATTCCCTATTGACTATTATAGGTGTAACATGTATAGGCTGTGATGGCTTGAGGATCCATTCTCGGTGTTTGGGCTATAACGGCATGAATTATAACACCTGACATATGATACATGTTATGCAAGCAGTGTGGGCACACAAAAATTACCGAGTTACTTTTGTTATGTGGACGTAGCGGTTGTGTTGCACGAGGTTCATGTTGTGGTGCATCGCCCAGGTGTCTGTAGGAAAGCCATTTTGGAGAAAGATGTTTAGGACGTGCGATGCTGGGGAAAATTTGAAAACCAGTTGGGAAGTGGTAGGGCTTCCCTTACATTTATTTATTATATTATATACTCTTGTATGAGATACTTAATGAGAGTATCCAAGGTGAGGCTGGGAACTCAGAATACCTATTTAAATGATGACTTAGTTTCAATAGTTTTTCACTGTGCTTTAAAATGCATTCTTTACATTTTCATAAGAGGCTCCAAGATGAATCCTACTAATTATACAGTCAAAAACAACTTATAAACAAATATAAACCATTTTTCTGGTCGCTTGAAGTTGGATGGAGATCAGACTAATTACTATTTGGATGGGGTTGCAGGAGGTTTCTGGGCTTCATGGTCACTATTGTTCTTATATTATTTTTGTAGTTGTAGTTGTCCATTTCAATTGTTGTAGTTTTTTAATGACATTAAATATGTGTTCGTGGTATTTATTTTCTATTGTAGTCGGAGTATGAGTTGGTTGGTTTCTATCATATCACACTCTTTCGCATGAGTTGTATTAGTTGGTAATGCCTCCCATTTTGTGTATTTAATATACCCTTAGTTCTAGTCGCTACCCCAAGGCCAACTGGATGCGAGCCTTGGGGGTCATTATCTCTCATCTCACATTTCCGACCCAATAGGGGTACACCTTGTGAGGAGGGGTCGTGAAAAAGTGGTATCAGAGCTCTAGTTGAGGGATATGATGGATTTTAGTATTAGGAATAGGTGAGGATGCATGGGTTGGTAGGGAAATGGTATAAGCTATGTTTATCATGTGATGTAAACACTGGATACTAGTTGAGACACAGGTGTTTAGGGCCCCCTTTGATCTAATTCACAGGCCATTAATTTTAAAGTTACTAATAAATGGGGTCATTATGGTTTCCAGGTAGAGACCTATGAATGGATAATTCATCATTATTTTTTGATCTTATGATTGAATCAGTATACCTTTGGATATTTCAACCCAAAATGAATAAAAGAAAGAAATTTCTTAATTAATGCTGAGTGTTCCATATTCCATATTTAGGAGCTCTATCTTTTTGTTATTTTGTAGGTATGGATCCATCTCGATGTCCTTGTTAGGTTCACGTAGAATATGCCTAACTGGTTGTGCCATCAAACCACCGAATGGAAGAGGTTGACGATGATGACACTTAGAGGAGGACACTATGAGAGTTTCTATGATAGAGTCTACAGAAGTAAAAGGGATCAATTTCTGATGTAGTCATGGAAGACTAGTTGGAGGAGGAAGAGATATCAATTAGTTCAATCCATGATCTAAAGGAGCACTTTCATAGTTTGGTTGTGACAATGTTGTGTGGGGTAGTAAGGTAGTGGTTGTTATGATTCCTTTAGGATCGTGAGGAGTTGTTGATATCATGGTACGAATTCCGATACTAGTTGAGAGTTGAGTTTCATTGTTCGACTATGAAGGAATAAATTTCCTATGAACTACTTACCCTTCAATAGGGGAGCTCTGGTGTGTTAGATTTTGGATTCCATTTCAGGAAACTTTTTCGATATGCTTATGAACTATTTCCAGATGAGGAGGACAGGGAGAGGCATTTCTAGGAGGTTTTATATCGATAGATCCAACTCCAAGTCAACTAGTTTGTTATGGAGACATATCTAGGGGTTCTGGGGAAGGCAGTGGTTGTCGAGAGGATGATAGCCCAAACCATATCCTAATGATAGGGGAGTCGTTTGGATTCTGGATGAAGCAGACATATAGTATGAGGTTCCTAGTTTTCAGGGTAGTAAATTTTCCATTCGGCCGAGTGGAGGTCCTGGCCTTCAACATCTCATTTCTACACGGGCGGCGGCTCTCAGGCCTATGACAAGGTATCATGCCCATTCATTTCTTCTGAAGGATGAGGTCCTTAGTAGATATAGTTACCAACCTTTCAGAGTGGTCATCTTGAACCTTGTGTTCTATTCCAGGTTCCTTGGTTGAGGTAGTTTCAGTCGAGGCAGCCACAGTAGGTTTCACAAGCTTTAGATCGTCCGAGAGAAGATGGGGTAGGTAGAGGACATCCATGTGACACTCTCCGTCGTTAGAGAGAAGAGTGGATACATGGTAGTGGTTTTCATCAGGGTGAGAGAGTCTGTGGAGAAGTTCCTGGTCAGCTATATGCTTGAGCATTGCTAGTGTCTGGCGAGTCAGAGGTCATTCGAGGTACCCTTTTCTTTTTTTCTACTTGGGTGTATTCCTTGTTTTATTCAGGAGTGAAACACTCCTTCATATCACCTTCCCTTGTCTATTCTTTTGGTCATGAAGTGGACAGGCTTCCAGTTCACTTGGCATTTACAATTCCATTTGGAGGTCGAGCTGATTTGTTTTAATTATAGAGAGATTCTGAGCTAGTACTAGGGAAACACTCCTCTTGGGGAGATTTTCTATATTTATGGATACCACTATATGAATTCATACTTGGCTTGGATTATTTGTATTCTATGTAGGCTATCATGGATTGACTCTGGATTCAGGTGATATTCTTCAATGCTGACAGAGAGATAGTGTTGTTTTTTGGTGAGTGAGACCCTCAGAGAGGTCCGAGACATGTTCTGTCCTTATCATCCTTGATTTCTGATCTAATGTTATGTTCTTCGGATGTTTAGCAGTTGACATTTCCTAGGTTCATGGAAGAGTAACCTGATGTCTTTTCAGAATAGGTTGTGGCATTACCCCCACGATGAGAGATCAATTGTGGGATCCATTTATTGATAGGAGGGTCTCATATCTCAATGTATTCATATAGGATCGTCCCTTATCAGTTACGAGTGTTGCGTATATAGATAGACAGTCTGCTATAGTGCTATTTTGTTTGGACATGTGTGTAACCATGTGGTGGAACTATTTTTTTCATGATGAAGGATGATGCATGATTTTGGTTTTGTATCGATTATCATCACTTGAATAAAGTGACAATGAATAATTGATAACATCTTCCTTGGATTGACAATTTTTTCAATAAACTGAAGGGTTAATGTTGGTTCTCAAATATTGATTTTTGTTTAAGATATCGTCAGATGCAAGTGATGGATGAGGATATCTTGAAGACTACTTTATGTTGTCATCAAGGGCATTATGAGTTTTTTGTAATGTATTTCGGTGTGAATAATGCACCAGAAATCCTCATAGGGTTCTGGAACGTTTTTTTCCATAAGTTCCTGGATAAATTCAGGGTGGTTTTAATTGATGACATTTTTGTATACTCCGCATCTAAGGAGGAGCATGTAGAACATTTACACACTATTTTGGATGTTCTTCATCAACCTCAGTTGTTTTGGAAGTTGAAGAAGTGAGAGTTTTGGGATTGAGAAGATTGTTTCTTATGGCATGTGGTGTCCCATCAGGGATTAGTTGTGGATACATCAATGATAGAAGAAGTTGTGTCTTCGGATGTTCCCAAAAAATGGCAGAGGTGTGAAGTTTCTTTCGTCTTGTAGGATACTGAAGGAGGTTCATAGTCGATTTATCGTGGTTTGAAACTCCACTAAAATCATTTAACTAGAAGGATCATGCTTTTATGTGGAGTGGTCAATGTAAGGAAGCTTTAGAGTCTCCGAATTAGAAGTTGGTAGGTGACCCAGTTTATTTTCTTCTAGAAGAGGGAGTCTAGTTAGACCTTTTCTGTGATGCTTCACATCTGGGGTAAGGATTTGTTCAAATGTAATAATGACTGGTAAATTCTTATGGGTCATGGTAGTTGCGTCCCCATGAATGTAACTATTCCACCTAATATTTTGGGTTAGTGGTTGCGGTGTTTTCTATAATGTTGTGGAGACATTACCTCATTGGAGAGTATATTGTGGTTTTACCAAATCATATGAGACTGAGGTATATTTTATGCCAGTGTGACTAGAGCATGAGTCAGTGTCAGTGTATGGAGTTCTTATGGGAATACTTCTTCAAAATCTCATATACCCCTAGAAAGTGGAATGTTGTAGCTAATGTACTGAACATGAATTCACATAGTGATATAGTGCGTGAATATTGTGATTCTTAGAGAGTGATGGAAGAACATTCAACATTACATCTCAGTATGGGAGAAGTTGGGGGAAGAGTTTTTCTTTTTCATATGATGGTGCAGTCATCTCTGGTGAAGTAGGTGGAAGAGTCCATGTTGGGGGATCTTAAGGTGGATATCTGGAGAGACTGATTTGTTTATGGCGAGCCCATTGATAGTTGTTCAAAGGATGAATAAAACTGAGTGTTGTATGAATGATTCCTTTAAATTACTTTTTAGATGTGGGTTATGATTCTCATAAGGTTCCCTGGTATGCCTTTACTGGTTCGTCCTAGGGGAAAAAGATGTACTGAGCCTTGAGGAGTCAGTTTTGGTGGCCAGAGCTGAAGTGTACAGTTGAAAAGTTTGTGTCTTGATGTTTGGTCAGCCAGAAGGTGAAGGCTGAGCACCGTGTCCTCAGTGGTTTGATCCATATATTATATGTTCCTAATTGGAAGTGAGATGACATCTCAGTGGACTTTGTTACTGGTTTACCTAGAGCTCATGGATGCCAAGACACTATCTGGGTGGCAGTGGATTACTTAATGAAATCATCCCACTTCATAATGATCAGGGATTTGAGCCTAGTCGAGGTTTTTTTCAAGCTAGTATATATAGGAGGTGGTTAGACTCCATGAAGTCCAAAGGATGATCATTTCCGATCTAGATCCTCATTTTACCTCTAGGGTGTAGAATGGTCCCCATCATGATTTCTGTTCTGAGTTATGCCTTAAAAATGATTTTCATCTAATGTCGGACAATCAGACAGAGTTGACTATTTAGACTCTTCAAGACTTGTTTTTTTCTTGTGTACTAGATTTTAGAGGTACGTGGATGAGGCACATACCCTTGGTGGTGTTTTCTTACCATAATAGCTTTCACTCAACCATTTATATGGTGCAATTTGAATCCATTTATGGCCGACCATTCTTTTCTCCATTATGCTGGACTAGGGTTGGAGAGTATATGGGAATGTGATTCACAGATACACACTCAGAACCATGAGTTTTTTAATGTTTTGATCTTTTATTTTAATTATATTTGTTTGTGATGAGATACCTTTCTTGTTTATAAGATGAATTTATTCTATTTGTTTTTGTGGCTTATCACTTTTGATAGATACTCTATGGGTGGTTGTTTAGACCTATTTTCTATTACTTTAGGGTTGGTTTTGAATTCTTGAGGATGATAATGTTTTAAAAGTTATCTGATGTAATGGACCAGACCTCTTTGGTCCGTTCCTTTTCTAAAATCTTATGTCTGAAGTGTTCTATGAGGTCAAGGTGACTTATCCACAACAATTTTCCAAATTTTCAGTTCTGTGAATACTGTTTCCAGTTTTCTGAACAGTGTCAATAGTGAGACATATGTGAATAGTGTCATTATTGAGATAGATGTGAACATTGTCATCAGTGAGACAGATGTGAATAGTGTCATTAGTGAGATAGTTTTGAATAGTTTCATCATTGAGAGAGATGTGAATAGTGTCATCAGTGAGACACATGGTAATAGTTTCATCGGTGAGACAGATGTGAATAGTGTCATCAGTGAGATAGAATTGAATAGTGTCATTAGTGAGATATATGTGAATAGTTTCATCGGTGATACCATTGTACTATCGAAATTTGTCAGACATTTTTACTATTGTGGTTAGTAAGTCATTTGTAATGTTGGTGTTAGTGAGTCATTCGTATTGTCGGTGTCGGTTAGTCATTTTTACAGTCAACATCGGTGAGACATTTGTAATTTTAGTTTTGGTGATTCATTTTTACTATCATTGTATGTGAGTCTTTTGTACTATTGGTTTCAGTGATTCATTTGTATTGTTGGTGTTGGTGAGTTATTTCTATTATCAGCATAAGTGAGTCATTTGTATTGTCGGCATCGGTGAGTCAATTATACTATCAGCATCAGTGATTCATTTTAATTTTCAGCATCAGTAGGTGTATAGTGTCTTTATCCATTATTATTTGTATAGTTTTTTCATCTTTTAGTAGGTATATAATGATTTTGTCTTCCTACAGTTCACCCATTTAACGTTTTCTTTGACTAGAAATTCCTTCAACGCCTTGATTTAAGGGATTTAAGGCCAATTAAATGCCAATAAATTTTTAACTTGTCTTTCTTATGGACTGGTATTCCTTTACATGGTCTAACTTCCTGGTTTAATGTGATCCTTTTTTTAATAAAGAAATCCAGCATATCTTAAACTAATTCTCTATTAAATCTTCTAAAGGGGTGAGATATCTTCCTCCCTTATTATACCTTCTTGTTACCTAGTGCAAGAGGCTTGAACCTATCTTTTTTCCCATAGTATTGGTGTGATCGAACCGTAATAGTTGGATCATATCCCCTTGAAGTTTCGTATTGCTACACTTGCACCCCCTGTTATCGTGCAAGCAGCAAATGTCGATCTTTCATAAATAGAAGGTATGATCTACCTATGTTATTCTATTTTATTTGATTCTTCTTCTCCTGTTTCTCATTTACATGTTATAGAATGTGATATGCATGTTTCTAAGTGAGTTTTCTTGGGTTTCGATTTGTGTGGTCATGTCGCAGTGTCCTCAAGTGGATGAAATCATCACGTGGGAGGCGGTCGTGAACCATGGTGTGGACCGTTCTCATGTAATGAATGTTAAAAACCTTTTGATATAGGGGATTCAAGGCTTCTCTATTCTTTCATTTGAAATGGTAGAGTTATCATGTTTTACCTACTAGATTATAGTTGAATTAACAAAATAAATATTTGAGCTGAATATTTAAATTAGTATCGATCGTATGTTACTGCTTCTTGTTTTGTGAGATAGTGTGTTATCTATTCTTTCCTTGTTTAGCATGTTGTTCTTGATGGATATTGGTAAATAAAGTAAACATGGATTATTTATAATTATTTTCCAATGATAAGGAGGCATTTTAATGAATTTGGTTGTTGTTGCAATAATTTTGTTTAAATGAATTAATTACTAAGCAAGAGGAATGTATATGCTTGTTGATAATGAATTAAAGGCATGTTAATTAGCTGTTTATATTATTTGTGATAGCATAATATTTAGGTTTCTCATATTTGGGACCAACAAATAATAAAACTTTTAATTCCATATGGATTAAAGAACATGTTATTTGATAAAAGGTAATGTCTGGTAGGGTTCTGTGTTGCCCTCATTCTTGTAAGGACAACTTCCTTTTTACTTAGAGCAATAAGTACTCATTATGTATGAAGGTTGGATTCCTTTTGAAAGGGCCCAGAGCCCTGTTGATATGATTTTTGTTTCGTTTTTCTAGTTTTATGATGTGATCTTTGATGGATATTGTGATATGTGGGGCTGGGAGGCCCATATGTTGTGGCAGAAGTTGACGCATATAGTGGCAAGATGCATCTATTTTTGCAAGTGGGTGTTGGAGAGGACACCATATATGATGAAACGAGTTGGATGTGAATGATTTTATGTGTTCTGAATGTTGTTGGTTGTTTATATACTTTACTTCCCCACTGCTCATGGTAGCTGGTCTTGCCTACCCTTCTTCCAAAAGGGGTGATGATGCATGTGGTATTCAATGTGCTTTTGGTGATTTGCTTCTCAAGGGAGGATGGGTCTACACTCCTGATTTAGGTGGTAAAGTCTTGACATGTAGTCCATATACTCACCTTGTTGATCACCTTGTGTTTTTTAGCGTAGAATATTTTTCTAAAATGCCTTAGAATATATGAAAGTGGTAATTTTGTTAATAAATAATTGAATTGAAGATATTAACCCATGAGGTTTGATCTGGTTAGAATGCAATTTTGAGGATGTAATATAAAGGAACAAAGGAATTTGGGTGTGATGTTTATGAAATTTGTTGTGTAATTGATAATGATTAATTAATTTTTAAATAATTAATTAACATAAAGTGAAAATGATAAAAAAGGGATAATGTAATCTAATGTAGATCTTTAAATGGTTGTGTGCTTATAGGATTACTAGTCTTAGAAGTGGTAGCCAGTAGTCTGAGAGATGTTAGATGCATTTGAGTCTAATAAAATGTTAGGATTATAGTGTGGGTGTGAGCAACAATATATTCTGTACTTTTGTGTTTATATATGCTACTCCACCACATTAATTAGGTAAATTGACCCCCCCTGGGAATTTTGATCCATGGGGGGATTCCCCAAAATTCTATTGGGAGGATGGATAGCTTACTACCCCCTTTGGCCCCACATTCTTCTCTTAGTAGTTACATGTGCAGGCATGCACAACAGTTAGTTTTCCCCATATATGTGTGTAGTGTTTTTATTGGTTTTTGTTATCCACACACATATATTCTGGATATATTTCCATGTGTGACTATAATATTTCTAATGTGTATAGGCTATGATGGTTTGAGTTTCATTACTCGGTGAATGTTCTATAATGGATTTAGGTATAATTATTGATGTACGATACACATTATGTGAGGTTTGGTGGCTTCTAGATACTACCTGGTTGCTTTGGTTACATAGACATAGTGGTTTTTTTTCACGAGTTGTATGTTTTGGTACATCACCAATGTTTCTGCGAGCAAGTATTTTTCGAGAGAGATGCTTAAGATGTGTGATGTTGGGGAAAAGTGAAAAACCAATGGGGAAGTGGTAGTGGGTTACCTGTGATATTAATTATTATATTATGTACTCTTGTACGCAATACGTGGTGAGAGTATCCATTGTGAGGATGGTAACTTAGTATACATGTTTACTTGATGAGTTACATTCAGTTGTTGTTCACTATTCTTTAGCATTCTTTCCTTACATTGGTACGCAAGGCTCTGGGGAATATCCTACTATGTATAATGTTATACTCTCCCAATGTATATATTTAAACTATTTTTAGGTCACATGGAGTAGGATGGAGATCAGGCTAGGTACTATTATCTTAGGGTTTCATGAGTTATTTGTGCTTTGTGGTCACTGTCATTTTTACATTATTTTGGCACATGTAATTTTCTGTATCAATTATAGTATATTTTCATAACATTTGATATGTGTACTTGATATTTACTTTATATTTTAGTCTCAGATGGAGTTGGTTGGTGTCTGTCTTATCTCAATCTTTTTCATTTGATCCCTTAGAGGGTAATGCCTCCCATTTTTTGTTCTTAAAATACCCTCAATGATAGTCTCAAACCTCAGGCCTACTGGAGGCGGGAATCAGGGTAATTGTCTCCCTTCTCACAATTCCAACCCAGGAGGGGTACACCTTACAGGGAGGGGTCATGAAAATATATGTGGTATTTATGGTCTAATAATTTTTTTTTAATTAAAATATCGTATATATATTCTTAGTTAAACTTTTTTAAAACGATAATGACGTTCGTACGTAGGTGTGTACTATCACCACAAAGAAGTTCTGTGATATGTTGTTTATGTTATTTTAACATGGATGATAATAAGAATATATCAAGTGGATATTGATGATATATATGACATAATAACGATTCAATAATTATGAAATATTATTTATGTATCTTTCATTCCATACGTTGATGAAGTGGATACACTGTTCTTGTGTATATATGACCAATTGCCTCCAAGAACGGTGTAATGAATTTTCCATATATAACATTATTTGATATATATAAATACATTTATAATGAACATATATATATATATATTATTAATATTATTTAGATTATTGAACCATGATCAAAATAAAATGACTGAAAATACAAGTCCAAATCTTATTGAAAAACAAAGACATTATTACCAGAAAAATGATTTTACCATTGAATTGTTAATAAATTTGTAGGTAATGGTTATATGTAAATTATATATGGTATGATAAATATGATTTTGGTTTAATAATAAAAATATATAAATCTATATTTATTATTCTTGAGTTTTTAATGTGTACTATGGAATTTGAGACATAGAGTAAGGGAATTATAGTCACTCTTTTATTTTTGGGAGAAATATTCCATATATACCAATACATTATTTAGCATTTCGTTTATACTACCCCATTGAAGAATAATTTCATAAATATATTTATTTAACATTAATGTAATGTTACATTTTATGTTATTCTATAAATGTTTGTATGATCCAAATGGTACTGGATTGGTAATGGTTTTATGAAACAATCTCATTATTTTAAAATAATGTTTATGATTATGATTACAATGATTAAATATCATTATATATATCAATAACATCATGAATTTTTTTTCCTTTTTTTATTTCATGAAAATACATGTTTTAATTTTATTTTCAAGCTTTTATTCTGTCTAAATTCCAGAATACTGTTTTTATAGAAACCAAAAAATATTTATCTCTTAAGTTGGAAATGTGTTTTCTTCAATGGCCATGTTTTCTTAAAATGTTTTGATTGATTTTTTTAATATTAAAAAAATATTTCTTAATAAAATTATTGCACAAGTTTAAATATTTTTTTAAAACTTATTATTGATTCTTCATTTCATTTTACTTATTAGTTTTTTACATATTTTTACTAATGTGTGAATGAAATGTTTTCTTAAAAAATATACGAGATGAGGAAAACTTTTCACAATCATGAAAACATGTCGTTTTAATTATTACATGATATTTTTGGATAGTTATTTTCAATGAAATTTATTTCCCAAACATTTTGAGAAATTATAATTCTAATAGAGTGATTTTAAATATTGACATGTTATTTTCCACAAGAAATGTTCCATGTGATATTTCATAATCATATTTCATATATGATGACATAATTTTGTTTTAATTATGATTTATTAGGGATGTGTTGTAAATAAAAAATAATTATTATATAAATGTGGTTTTTTATGAGTATTATGAAAAGATGTTCATAAAACCCATTAATATCCCATGAAATATTCTATAATGAATGGATGAAATAATTTTGAATCATGTTTCTTTTACAGTAGTTATTTTATGATGAAATGTTTCTAAGACCCATTTATTTTTACGGGTTTTGATATAATGAATATTTTATGACCTTGTAGTATATATAATTATTTTTTAATTATGTTTCTTTTTGATATTTTATACAGAAGTATGATTACAAAATTATAACCAAGGATGGTGTTTATGTTATAAATATGGACAGTGGTAATGTTATAACCAAATATAGTAGATCTATTATATCCATAAAAGGTTGTCTTTAAAAACATGTATGTTGATTACATTATAAACAGGGGTGTGGGTTACATTATATATAAGTATTTTGGTCACATTATAACACAGTATGGTAGTTATGTTATAACCATAGATGGTGGTTCTGTTATAAACAGGTGTGTTGGTTACATTATAACCAAGGACCGTTCTTATGTGAAAACCATGTAATTTGGTCACATTATAACCAGGGATGGGTGGGACATATATCTCCCTCAAATAAATAGGGTATTTATTGGAAACTAATGATATAATTTTGTTATACATGAACCATATTTCATGTAAAGATGTTTATTTATATACCAATAATTCATGTTTATATAGTTATGAGATGACCTAATTTATTCTCCTTAACGAAATAAATGAATGTATTTATCACTATAATTATTGAAAATATTATAATCTATATATTATACTCTAAATATATGTGTTATTATAATTCCAAATTCTCATGGATTATGATATTTGATTCATTTATTATTTATTCCATATGAACCTCCATGATTGATTCCATGAGTTATTTTTTATAATTGATATAGAAGGTATTGATTTCAATTTTTATTCTCATGTAATCATATGAATATGAATATATTATAACGATATCTCCCAATATTAATCTTAATTAGAATTTATGAAAAAGATTTCATATGTTTCATTTCCTGAGTTTACAAAGAAAGGTATTAAATTTTAAATATCTAATAAGGGTGAAATATATGAAAAATATATTGGGAGATGTTGTAGTTTATTTGTTAACAAGTTTTTTGTGTATCTATGTTTCTAAAGACACATGACATATGATATTATGACATGGAACATTGTGTTATGTTATAAATTTTTATTTATTAAGACATAATATATATGTTTGTGATAAGATTGGATTATAAAAATTTGTGTCAGAGAAAATGATTAGATAACCTTTTGGGATAAGGATTAGAAAACATTAGTGAGAATCCCATGGATAAACCAATGTATAAGAGAATGCACTATATTATGTCAACAAAATTATTTTGTGTTTTCATTAAAAGAATACCTACCTAGATACTACATGTGTATGGGAATCTTTCACTATTGTACCAAGTGTTGGTAACCTTGAAAAATATGCATTTGGTTGGACTCAATAATCATGTGGTGCATGTCAACTAGCCTTGTTACAATATTTAATTGCCACTCCCTCAGGATATATATTGTAAATTCATAGGCTCCTTATGAAAAATAAAGATAGATTAGAATAGTTGATGACCATGAATGAGCTAGGATAAACCTAATATATCATAGATTGAAAAGAAGGTGTAATTATTTGACATCATACGAATAAATGATCACTGTAATCAAATATGGTTATTGGTAATGGAAACTATTTTGGATTTCTTATGAGATTCATGATTTAATTATGAAGTATATGTGGAAATAGGTAAGATCCAATATTCATGTAACCTAACTAATTTTGACTAAATTATCAAGGAATCCAAATTCCTATATCATTAATTAGATAATTAATTATCTATGATATCACCTAAACGAGTGATGATCACAAATCAAGTATTCAAATTTTATCAGATTATAGTTTGTGTTATTTTTCTTCATAAAAATATTATTATTGTCAATATACATGAGTTTGATGTTTTCTTAGGACTGGATTATATATCCCCACATAAATCAGACATCCATTGATGGGGAATGGAAATCATGTTTGATGTTCAGGACAAACCTATTATAATTTATTAGTCAGTTGATAAATATTATATTTATATTGAAATAAAATCCCTTGTATATATTTTTAGTCTAATTAATAATGGGTTTTTACCTCATATGTCTTGGGGAAAACTCAACATTGACGATATGGCAATTGCAGATGGTTTTTTTGACATTTTCCAGAAGAGTTTCCTAGTTAGTGATGGAATCGGGAAGTTCAATTTTTCATATAACTAATACCTCGTACCACACATAACTCATATAAACTAGATAGTATGGAACATATTTATTTTTTTATTTAAATATTAATCCCATTGATATCCTTGAAAATGGATTCATTTGTACATATGTGTACCTATTAAATTTTTTAATAAATAGTTTGGATCATTATGACTCTATATTGATTACCATGAACTAAACAAGATCATAATTCAGAAAAATTGTCATCTACCTTGTATTAATTACTATCTTGGTCAAATTCGAATTTCTCAATATTTTCCCATGATTGATCATCATTCTCGATATCATCAATTGAGTGTCAAGAAGGATTATATAACCATGACAGTATTCTATATAAGATATTGAAACTATTAGTATATAATAAAGAATTAGGTCTTACTAATGTTCTAAAAATCATCAAGGATTTAAGGAATAGATAGATTAGACATTATTATAATCGTTTGTTTGTAGTCATTAAAGATAATAAGTTTTTATATTATAAGAGAAATTAATAGTGTCAACATCATTTTGGGATTGTGCTGATGACCCTAATGAAGGGGAATAATTTTGAAAAAATTACAAATAGCTATTTTTAGTTATGGAATGATTGATTCATTTTTCTTATAATCTCAACTAAGGGTATATAAGTAGATCCTTCAATGACAGATGTTATTGAATGTTCTCCCAAACCAACCACTATATTTGTGATATAATTTTATGTCGATTTAACTAGGAATTAAAGATTTTTTATGTTGCATTTCTCATGACTATCTATTGTTATAATTATTTTATCTCAGAAGGGATCCATGTTCTTCTGGAATCATGAATATGAGGGAAATTTCAAGGAATAAAGATAAGATTTTTATGAATACATGTGCATACACTAACTTAAAGTAGATAATGGTTTTTAATCTATAGTGATGAATCCAAAAGGGGGTTATGATGAATACTCATGAAGAATTAATTTTTAATGGCTTATGACTCATGATAAATGATGTTTCATGAGATAAATTATCCATCTCTGGATGTAATGTTTTCTACGACCATTATTTCATTAAATACATTGAGGCATTATCTTTACTAATAAAATTTTTATATACATAATGATAAAAAATCATAATGTATATATTAACATATAATGAGTTTAACATACTCCATGTATGATAGTTATGATTACTAAATATTATGAATTCTTAATGTATTTACCATAGAATGTAAAATTGGTTGACAATGCTTTGAGTCCAACAGAAAAATGTTATATTTACCATGATGAGGATTCAAAATTCAATATTTTTTATTTTCATAGGATAGATATCGAAATATAGAGAGAAAGGAAGAATTATTAAATTTCTAAAATAAATATAATGAAATATATTAATGTGAATATTAGTGAGGAAACAAAGGATAATTTAGTTCCACTAATTGAGGTTAAATCGATCCTCATTTTAACCTCAAATATAATGGAATGATACAAATATGGCATCTTATTATGTTCACTCAATACCAATTTTGATGAAGGATAAGTTAAAATAATATCATAGTACTTTATTATCAATACATACTAGAATTTAGAATATGTATAATTATTTGGATGATTGTTTCTAGTATAATGACATAAAGAGGTATAATGAATAGTTTTTTATCATAGTGCTTTCTATGTCAGCGAGTGTGACTGAGAGTCCAAATCATATGGAAATGTCACAACCATTAATAATACTATAACGAAAATGGGAAAATATCATAATGGTTGTTATCATCGGACTCCCCCATATCATATATTGATAATAATTCAATATGGGTTGTAGTTGATCACTTTATAAAGTGATCACACTTCATCATTATTAAATTGGATTCTGCATTTGATCATCTTTCTATGATATACAATTAATAAGTTTTATGGTATCATGGAGTATCACATCCATTTTGTCTGATCGAGATGTGGGAACTACAATGATATTCAATAGGATTCTAATTCATGGAAATTGAAATAGATTTTTTAGCATCATGTTTTATCCTCAAGTATATGTTCAAACTTAGTGAAAAATTAAAACACTATAGGATATTTTTTGAACTTGTTCTATTTATATAAAAGTTTAGGGGGATCAACAACATCATCTAGTTTAGTTTCCTTAAAAAAATAGCTTTCACCCGTGAATTATAATGGATCCTAAAAAATCTTTCTATGTGTAACGAAACATCCCAAAATACCGTCACAACCTATTTTGGAACTGATATACTGCTAACCTAAAGAGCATTCCAGGTCTCCATAGGCTGGCGACAAACACCTGGGAATTATCAAATAATCATTGGGAATGATTTCACCATTAATGTAATATAATGAAAGAGTATATGTAATGGCCCGGACCTCTCCGGTCGATTACTTTGTAAAAACGTATTTTTGATGTAGTCAATGCGGCGAACATCAAAAATAATAATTATTGTTAATAATAAATGGTGACGTGTCAATAAATTTTATTTGGGGTTTTGTTATAAGTGTTATACTAAATAATTATAATAATAATGTTTGATTTTTTTTGATAGATCTGGTAATAATGATTTAATGAGAATTATGTTTTGAATTAAATGCAATGAGATTTGAGATATGAGAATAAATTAAAGATGTTATGATAATTGTGTAAAAATAAATAAATAAAGGTTTAAAATAAATTTGGGGCGTGCCACAAGGAGAGAGAAGATGAAAAAAATATAATAATATGAAATAAAAGGGGAGGATCACCAACAAAATAAAGATTAGAGAGAGAAAATAAAATTTATTGAAAAATAAATATAAGAGAGAGGCACCACTTTTTGTGGGAGAGAATCTTGGGAGAAAGAATTAATAAAGATTGGAGAGAGGGAGGAGTTATAAGATATTAATGGGAATAAAATTAAGTGTGAAATAAATAGTAAAGGAGATAATTGGTGATGAATTTCCAGCGTGAAAAATGACAAATGGTGATTGATTGGAGTTAGAGAAATAATTAATTAATTTATTAATAAAATATTGTTATCATTTTTTTTGATAATAAAACACTTTTTTCACAATAACTTCTTCGTGCGACCTCGGTTTCACGAACCGTCAGTGGCAGTGCGACCCTGACTATGAGAAAAAATTATGAGTCCAATATTGGATGTCTTTTTCGGGTTATCGGATTGGGTACCCGAAACTCTCATGAATTAATAGATTTAATATTGTTATTATTACGGGATCTTGTATCCAACATATCTCCCTCATACGGTATCGGATTGACGATCCGTCAGCGACAACGTAACCCTGAAATTATGACGGTCATCTTAAGACCATTAATGAGCTACTTTTATGACTCATTCCTCGGGTCAACGAAACACCACATATTGATAGAATTATCATTATTATTAAAACGTGTGGAAACCGCGTGACGTGTTGTGTGTTAACCAATCCAAACATGTAACGTATGTACGGTCACATCGTTTATTCATTAATGCACACTGAATATGGATTTACCTATTTGTTGCCTATATAATAATGAGGTCATGTTTTATCTTCCATATCGATCGCTTCTTTGTCGCACGACGACGCTCTTGGACAATCGAGAAGTATTCCTCCTCTAACTTCTTTGTCCGAGCTCCGAATTACGATCCATCAGCGGCCATAGGATCGTAGCGACGAGACGAAGCTTATATTCCCGGACTTGTCACCTTTCCTTCTGGCCTTCCTTCTCCAGCTTCCATCCTAGGAGGCGTTTGTCGGGTTTGGATAAGGCGGGGGACACCGAAGGACGTCGTCGGAAGCGACGTGATCGGGACCTTATTCCGTAGGGGTTTACCTTCGTCTCTCTATTTGGTGCAACATGCGGGGTGGGATATTTTTCTTTTGTTCCATGGGATGTAGTTGAACTTTAAATAAAGATAATAACCGGATAAAGAATGGTTTGGGGTTTTGTGCTATTTCTATTGCCTTCCAGTTTCTTTATCTTCTGATTGTGATTTTGGATTGAAAGGCCTTTGCCTACAGAAAATCAAGGTCGTTGGTGGCCTTTGCGTGCGCAATTAATATCTGAATTGTTTTTGGTTGGTTTTGTTAAAACATGGAAAATGGATAAGCACATAAATACTGGGTGATTAAATGAGCATGAAATCCTTTTGTGATCACCCCGGTTGAACAAAATTGGAATAAAGAACATGTTGGTGGTTTGGTTGTTTTGTGGGAAATGTTTTTGTAAATGATGGGGTTGAAATGGGAAGTGGTTGGTTGTGGAAAATGCCTTTATTTATGAAAATTGTTTTGATTATGAAAAGTGTTTTGGAAGTAAAATATGTTTTCAAATGCGGAGATGTTTTGTGTGTGGAAAGGGTTTTATGTGTGGAAATTTGAAATAAATGAATGATGGAATGTTGTATGGTTGTGATAATCTTTTGTAAATGAAATGGCATGTGGTTGCTTGCATTTTACCTAACCTTGGTTGTGGATGGCAGGGATATGATTGTGAAAGGTTTTGTCTAGATGATAGTTGCCCAGTAGTAATAATTTGTTAAACCATTGCATGAAACATGAAAACCTAAATGGGTTTGGTGGATGATTGTTTGGTTGTTGATGCATGCTTCGTGGTAGCAGTGCCGAGGCACATGCTCAGTTCCTCTTTTTAAGAAGACATAGGTTGGGCTGTGTGTTTGGTATATGTATATATATAATTGTATATTTGTGTTTTGTCACACCACACCCATGTCAAGCACCTAGTGCTGAACACTCCCATTTTATGGGAGAGGGTGTCCCCCCTTAGTTACTAGCTCCTTCCTGCTCCTTCTTCTATAGGCTATGATGGCTTGAGGTGACCTTACACCCAAGACTCTTCGGGTAGGTCTCGGAGGCTGTGATGGCTTGAGGTGACCTTTATCCCAAGACTCTTCGGGCAGGCTTACTGTTCCCAAGAACCTTCGGGATGAGGCCCATGTGTCTGCAGGCAGGTTAGTGGTTGTGGCCCAGGTGTGTGTGGGCGAGATGCGTGGTTGTGAGGCCCAGGTGTGTGCGGGCGGGATGCGTGGTTTGGCCCAGGTGTGTGCGGGCGGGAAGAGTGTGGTAGCGTCAGGACGTTTTCCATTAGGAAGAGCAGCATCTAATTAAGTGGGAAATGGTCCGGGGTACCCAATACTTTTGTTCTATATATATACTAAACTTGTTTGTGTTACTTGGTGAGTGTGACCAGTGAGGCTGGGTGGTTAGTTTTTCCTTGTTAGTTTCTGGTTCTTCTATTTTCTCACGGGACCTTAGGGTGTCTCCCCACTTGTGTACGAGAGCTTTAGGTTCTCTACTGAGTATACTTGTATGCTCACCCTATGTTGTTTCAAGTTTTCAGGAGGACTACCAGGGCTGTGCGGGACCCTACTAGTCACGCAGTGGGAGCTGTGCAGTTGTAGTTTTCTTGTTTTTCTTTTGGTACTGTACTCACTTTTACTTTAAGCTTATTTGTACTTGTACCTATTTCAGTTTATTTATACATGCATATGGGACTGGTTTGGGTTTCTTTTCAGCAACTTTGTTCTTTTTCCTTTTTGGTGGTTGACTTGTCCTATTTCCGATCCTAACTATAAAAAGGGTAATGCCTCCCATGATTGAAAAAAAAATAACCTCATACCCTTGGTGCTAGTCGCCACCCCGGGGCCTACTGGAGGCGGGACTCGGGGGGTCATTATCTCCCTTTCACCATTGCCAGCTCAGGAGGGGCATCTTTGATGGAAGGGTGTCGTGACAGAATGGTATTAGAGGAATGGTTGAGAGATAGGATGGAGTCTGGAGTTAGGCACAGTGAGGATTGCATGGGATGGTAGGGAAACAATGTTAGCTGATCTTGGTGTGTGACATAGGCCAGGGAAGACCGGCTAGGACATGGGATTTTAGGGTCCCCCGTGATCCGATGCAAGGACTCTGAGCCTACCGAACAACCAAGTGAGGCTACATTGATTTTAGGGTAGAAACCCTAGGAAAGGTACATGTATCATCATGTTTGTGTTTTACTTGATTTGGGGCATTCTGGGAATAAAGTAAAATGATAAAATGAACCCTTAAGAAATCTCATTACTACTTGGGCTTAGGTTTTCCTTGTTTACCATACAGCTATGGCACCTGGACGGCTTTCCCAGGTGGCTCAGGCGGCCGAGGCCTAGCAGGTTCAGGCGATCGATCAACTGAGGATCGATCGAGAGGAGGTAGACAGCCAGTGGAAGAAGACCCTCCGTTCTTTCCAGCGTTAGACTCTCAAGAAGTACGAGGGAAGTACTTCGGACCTGGAGACGGAGGGGTGGCTTGAAGAGCAAGGGATCGCTTTTACCTTGATCCGTGCTCCGAAGGAGTACTGGGTCCCCCTAGTGGTTAGTCAGCTGAGAGGCGCGGTGCGCCAATGGTGGATGCTCTACCTCGGGGAGAGGAAGGAGGGAGAGATTCCATGGGCTGACATCGAAAAGGAGTTCCGAGAGGAATTCCTTTCTTCTTTGATCAAGACAGAAAAGCGTCAGGAGTTGCTCTCCCTTCAGAAGGGGAGTATGACTATTCGAGATTTGGGAATTATGTTCAAGAATCTCCTATGCTTCGCTCCGGAACTCTTTCCGGATGAAGAGTCTCGGGTGAGACGTTTGGAAGAGGCGCTTCGTCCTTCGCTCCAGTATGCTGTTCCCCCCTTCACCCTTCCGACATACTTAGCCGTACAGAAGAAGGTGGAAGTTGTAGAGAGGATGCACTTGCAGGGAGGTGCACCCCGAGAAGGGATCCAGGCGGGTCCGTCGAAGGGGAAGGCAGTCAGTAGCAGACCTCCTGCTGCCGGACCTTCCAGGTTCAGGCCGGTGGGGAGTAGGCCCCAGCGGTTCCAGTTCAGGTCTTCAGGCCCTTGTCCTTCCTTCTCGAGTCTTGGACTGAAGTGTTTTTCTTGTGGAGGTTTTGGGCACGTCCGGAGTCAGTGCCTGACCAGAGATCAGCACGATGGAGGTGGCCAGGATCAGTACCCGCCTTAGCAGCAGTTGCCGTCGAGGCCCTTTCAGCAGCAGCAGGGCCCTCCGAGGGTAGACCCTGTAGGAGGAGGCCGATATCAGGGTGCTCCTCAGGGACCTCGACAAGGGTGTGGTCGGGGAGGCGGTCGACATCAGAGAGGAAGAGGATCTGGGCGTGGGCAGTTGCACACAGCAGAGTTGGCAGCTCCAGCAGGACCAGAGGTGGTACGAGGTACGATCTGTTTGTTCAGCACTCTTGTTTCTACCTTGTTCGATTCAATAGCTTCGCAATCTTTTGTTGCACCGAGTCTAGCCCATGCTTTGGGTCTAGACGTATAGAGACTTTCTATACCCATGGTACTGAGTACGCCTGTTGGAGGTCAGACCCGGTTGTCTTTTGTTTGTCGGGGATGCGAGCTTACGTTGGGACCACATCGGTCCATTGGAGATCTTCTTTTTCTACAGATGCAGCCATACGACGTCATCTTAGGCATCTGCTGGCTGTTCTCTGTCAGTGCTGTTATCGACTGCTTCCGGAGAAGAGTCATGTTCTCCGATATGGATGGACAGCGTGTGACTTTTTTTGGCGAGAGGAGCTATCAGGTGGGAAGCCGGCATGTGAAGCCTCTCTTTTCTTTGTTGGGTGGGATATCAGCGGTTCCAGCTGATACGGAGATGATGAATGTTCCATAAGTTGTTGGGGATTTCCTCAATGTCTTTCCCGAGGAGATTGTGACTCTACCCCCTCGACGTGATGTTGAGTTTGGGATAGACTTACAGCTAGGTGCCCGTCCGATCTCGATGGCTCCTTATCGGATGGCACCTTTGGAGTTGCGGGAGTTGTGGATTCAGATTGACGATCTGATGGAGAAGGGTTTCGTTCGACCCAGTGTGTCGCCATGGGGTGCTCCGGTTCTGTTCGTGAAAAAGGCGGATGGTGGTCTCAGGCTATGCATAGACTACCGGAGGCTGAATCAGGTAATGGTCAAGAACCGTTACCCCCTTTCGAGAATAGATGATCTCTTCGACCAGCTGAGGGGAGCATGTTGGTTTTCTAAGATTGATCTGCGGTCGGGATATCATCAGCTAAGGGTAAAAGATAGTGACATCCCAAAGACAGCTTTCAGGTGCAGGTATGGGCACTTCGAGTTTGTATTGATGCCGTTTGGGGTTACGAATGCACCAGCTGTGTTCATGGGTCTTATGAACTTTGTCTTCCGAGAGTTCCTGGACCAGTTCGTCATTGTGTTCATCGATGACATCTTGATCTACTCAAGATCAAAGGAGGAGCACGTTGAGCATCTCAGGGCTGTCTTGGAAGTCCTTCGGCACCATCAGCTTTATGGAAAGTTGTCAAAATGTGAGTTCTTGACGCAAGAAGTACACTTCCTTGGGCACGTGGTGTCTCAGTATAGAGTGTCAGTGGACCCGTCGAAGGTAGAAGTAGTTGTTTCTTGGACAGCACCCAAGAGCGTGGCAGAATTTCGTAGTTTCCTGGGGTTGGCTAGATACTATCGGAGGTTCGTCTTGGACTTCTCTCGAGTTGCTGCTCTGTTGACAGCTTTGACTAGGAAGAATCAGGTCTTCCTGTGGAATGAGCAGTTCCAGGAAGCTTTCGACTACCTGAAGGAGAAGTTGGTTAGTGCTCCCATACTTAGGTTGCCAGAGGAAGGATCCTTGTATGAGGTGTTTTGTGATGCCTATGGCCTTGGCTTGGGATGTGTGCTGATGCAGAAGAAGGGTGTGATCTGCTATGGGTCTAGGCAGTTGCGTCCTCATGAGCGGAACTATGCCACCCATGTCTTAGAGCTTGCAGCAGTAGTGTTCGCATTGAAGCTGTGGCGACATTACCTCTTTGGGGAGCACTTTGTGGTCTTCACCGATCACAAGAGCTTGCGCTATATCTTCTCCCAGCGTGACTTGAACTTGAGACAGCGGAGATGGGTCGAGTTTCTCCAAGACTACGACTTTGAGATCTCGTACACTGAAGGTAAGCGAAACATTGTGGCTGATGCCCTAATCAGGAAGCCGCATCAGGATGTGGTTCGGGAATCTGCTATTTCTTGGATGGCGATGGGGGAGTTGGCTGCCTTGCACTTGGATGCGAGGGTGGAAGGTGCTAGAGGCTGCTTCTTTCAGATGACGGTACAATCCTCTTTGTTGCAGCAAGTGGAAGAGTCTCAGTGGGGAGACCCTGAGGTGGAAGTGTTGCGGGATCCTGTCGATCAGGGGAACACTCAGGAAGGATGGTCAGAGGACAGCCGACATCAGATGCTCTTTCATGGAAGGTTGTTTTTTCTAGAGGTGATGCGTGATGAAGTCCTTCGTGAGTTCCATAGCTCAGCCTTGGCGATACATCCAGGTGTTTCGAAAATGTACCAAGGCCCGAGGGGACAGTTTTGGTGGCCCGGGGTGAAACAGGCAGTTGCAGAGTTTGTGGCTAAATGCCTGGTGTGTCAACAGGTGAGGGCTGAACACCGCATTCCTGGTGGTTTGTTGCATCCTTTAGATGTTCCCGGGTGGAAGTGGGACGACGTCTCGATGGACTTCGTCATAGGACTACCCAGAGCTCAGGGCGGGCATGATGCTATCTGGGTAGTGGTGGATCCACTGACAAAATCTGCTCACTTCTTGGCAATCAAGGAGTCAGGACCTGTGAGTACCTTAGCACAGAGGTACGTGGATGAGGTGGTGCGTTTGCATGGATTTCCGAAGACTATCATCTCAGATCGGGACACTCAGTTCACCTCACGAGTCTGGAAGGGGTTACAACATGCTTTTGGGACCCAGCTACGCCTTAGCACTGCTTTTCACCCTCAGACTGATGGACAGACAGAGCGGACTATCCAGACATTGGAGGACATGATGCGAGCATGTGTTCTGGATTTCGGAGGATCATAGGTACGACACTTGCCTTTAGTAGAGTTTGCCTACAACTACAGCTTCCACTCTACTATCGACATGGCTCCTTTTGAGACTTTGTATGGAAGACCATGTCGTTCACCCTTTTGC
This sequence comes from Viscum album, assembly GCA_963277665.1. Classification (NCBI taxonomy): domain Eukaryota; kingdom Viridiplantae; phylum Streptophyta; class Magnoliopsida; order Santalales; family Viscaceae; genus Viscum; species Viscum album. Next base: position 16,893,745 of record OY728123.1, read on the forward strand.
TGGGCAGAGGTTGGTGAGACTGGTACTCTTGGACCAGAAGTAGTGCAGAGCACCACGGAGAAAGTCCAGCTAGAGCGGGAGAGGATGAAAGCAGCTCAGGATCGACAAAAGTCTTATGCTGATCGTCGGAGGAGGCCCTTGGAGTTCGAGGTGGGAGATCATGTGTTCTTGATGGTTTCCCCTCGACGGGGGAAACAGAGGTTCGGAAAGGGGAGTAAGCTCTCCCCTAGGTTCATCGGACCATTCGAGGTACTGAGGCGAGTTGGCGAGGTGGCATATCAGCTGGCCCAACCACCTCAGTTGGAGAGGGTCCATGACGTCTTCCATGTCTCCCAGCTTCGTCTGTACATACATGATGACTCTCATGTCATCAACTGGGGAGAGCTAGATGTGGGAGAAGACGCGACCTTCGAGGAAAGGCCAGTCAGGATGGAGGATCGCAAGGAGAAAGTGCTCCGTGGACGAACCATCAGCTTGGTTCGTGTGTTGTGGAGGCATGGCGGCCTTGAGGAGAGCACTTGGGAGCGGGAGACCCAGATGCGCGCTCAGTACCCGAGGTTGTTTTGACTTGTACCTTCCTTTGTTTGTCGGTGTTACCCTGTACCTTTGATATATTAAATGTTGGCTTGTTGGATGTGAGATCATTGTTCCTTGTTCTTGGGAAGTGTGTGGCTTGTCCGGATATATGGGAAAGGAAAAACCTTATCCTTAATCATGACGCATTAATGAGGATGCGATTAAACTCGTGCAGGCGAGTAAGTGCCGCCTAAAGCGAATAGTATCTTGACATAGGAGAGGGAATTCCTAACACATAGAGTTGTTGGTTGGTTCCTTGTCATGACGAGAGCCCTGAGAGGTATCTTGTGGAGTAGTTCTTCAGATCCTTTCCTTCTTCTGGGTCAGTTTTTAATTCTCGAGGACGATAATGTTTTGAGAGGTATCTAATGTAATGGCCAGGACCTCTCCGATCGATTACTTTGTAAAAACTTTTTTTTATGTGTCCAATGCGGCGAACATCAAAAATAATAATTATTATTAATAATAAATGGTGACGTGTTAATGAATTTTATTTGGGGTTTTTTTATAAGTGTTATACAAAATAATTATAATAATAATGTTGGTTTTTTTTGATAGATCTGGTAATAATGATTTAATGAGAATTATGTTTTGAATTAAATGCAATGAGATTTGAGATATGAGAATAAATTAAAGATTTTATGATAATTGTGTAAAAATAAATAAATAATGGTTTAAAATAAATTTGGGGCGTGCCACAAGGAGAGAGAAGATGAAAAAAAATATAATAATATGAAATAAAAGGGGAGGCTCACCAACAAAATAAAGATTGGAGAGAGAAAATAAAATTTATTGAAAAATAAATATAAGAGAGAGGCGCCACTTTTTGTGGGAGAGAATCTTGGGAGAAAGAATTAATAAAGATTAGAGAGATGGAGGAGTTATACGATATTAATGGGAATAAAATTAAGTGGGAAATAAATAGTAAAGGAGATAATTGGTGATGAATTTACAGCGTGAAAAATGACAAATGGTGATTGATTGGAGTTAGAGAAATAAATAAATAAATAATTAATAAAATATTGTTATCATTTTTTTGTTAATAAAACACTTTTTTCACAATAACTTCTTCGTGCGACCTCGGTTTCACGAACCGTTGGTGGCAGTGCGACCCTGACTACTAGACGAAATTATGAGTCCAATATTTGATGTCTTTTTCGGGTTTTTGTATTGGGTACCCGAAACGCTCAGGAATTAATAGATTTAATATTGTTATTATTATGGGATCTTGTATCCAACGTATCTCCCTCATACGGTATCGGATTGACGATCCGTCAGTGACAGTGTAACCCTGGAATTATGACGGTCATTTTAAGACCATTAATGAGCTACTTTTATTACTCATGCCTCGGGTCAATGAAACACCACATATTGATAGAATTATCATTATTATTAAAACGCGTGGAAACTGCGTGACGTGTTGTGTGTTAACCAATCAAAACATGTAACGTATGTACGGTCACATCGTGTATTCATTATTGCACGCTGAATATGGATTTACCTATTCGTTTCCTATATAAGAACGAGGTCATGTTTTATCTTCCATATCGATCTCTTCTTTGTCGCACGACGACGCTCTTGGACAATCGAGAAGTATTCCTCCTCTAACTTCTTTGTCCGAGCTCCGAATTACGATCCGTTAGCGGCCACAGGATCGTAACGACGAGACGAAGCTTCTAATCCTGGACTTGTCACTTTTCGTTCCGGCCTTCCTTCTCCAGATTCCATCCTAGGAGGCGTTTGTCAGGTTTGGCGAAGGCGGAGGACACCGAAGGACGTCGTCGGAAGCGATGTGATCGGGACCTTTTGAGGTAGGGGTTTACCTTCGTCTCTCTATTTGGTGCAACATGCGGGGTGGGATATTTTTATTTTGTTCCATGGGATGCAGTTGAACTTTAAATAAAGATAATAACCGGATAAAGAAGGGTTTGGGGTTTTGTGCTGTTTCTATTGCCTTCCAGTTTCTTTATCTTCTGATTGTGATTTTGGATTGAAAGGCCTTTGCCTACTGAAAATCAAGGTCGTTGGTGGCCTTTGCGTGCGCAATTGATATCTGAATTGTTTGTGGTAGGTTTTGTTAAAACATGGAAAATGGATAAGCACGTAAAGACTGGCAGATTAAATGAGAATGAAAACCTTGTGTGATCACCTCGGTTGAAAAAAATTGGAATAATGAACATGTTGGTGGTTTGGTTGTTTTGTGGGAAATGTTTTTGTAAACGATGGGGTTGAAATGGGAAGTGGTTGGTTGTGGAAAATGCCTTTATTTATGAAATGTGTTTTGATTATGAAAAGTGTTTTGGATGTAAAAGGTGTTTTCAAATGCGGAAATGTTTTGTGTGTGGAAAGGGTTTTATGTGTGGAACTTTGAAATAAATGAATGATGGAATGTTGTATGGTTGTGATAATATTTTGTAAATGAAATGGCATGTGGTTGATTGCGTTTTACCTAAACTTGGTTGTGGATGGCAGAGATATGTTTGTGAAAGGTTTTGTCTGGATGATAGTTGCCTAGTAGTAATAATTTGTTAATCCATTTCATGAAACATGAAAACCTAAATGGGGTTGGGGGATGATTGTTTGGTTGTTGATGCATGCTTCGTGGTAGAAGTGCCGAGGCACGTGCTCAGTTCCTCTTTTTAAGAAGCCATGGGTTGGGCTGTGTGTTTGGTATATGTATATATATAATTGTATCTTTGTGTTTTGTCGCACCACACCCATGTCAAGCACCTAGTGCCGAACACTCCAATTTTATGGGAGAGGGTGTCCCACCTTAGTTACTAGCTCCTTACTGCTCCTTCTTCCATAGGCTATGATGTCTTGAGGTGACCTTACACCCAAGACTCTTCGGGTAGGTCTCGGAGGCTATGATGGCTTGAGGATACCTTTAGCCCAAGACTCTTCGGGCAGGATTACCGTTCCCAAGAACCTTCGGGATGAGGCCCTGGTGACTGCAGACGGGTTAGTGGTTGTGGCCCAGATGTGTGCGGGCGAGATGCGTGGTTGTGAGGCCCAGGTGTGTGCGGGCGAGATGCGTGGTTTGGCCCAGGTGTGTTCGGGCGGGAAGAGTGTGGTAGTGTCAGGACGTTTGCCGTTAGGAAGAGCAGCATCTAATTAAGTGGGAAATGGTTCGGGGTACCCAAAACTTTTGTTCTATATATATACTAAACATGTTTGTTTTACTTGGTGAGTGTGACCAGTGAGGATGGGTTGATAGTTTTTCCTTGTTAGTTTCTGGTTCTTCTGTTTTCTCACGGGACCTTAGGGTGTCTCCCCATTTGTGCACGAGAGCTTTAGGTTATCTACTGAGTATACTTGTATGCTCACCCTACGTTGTTTCAGGTTTTCAGGAGGACTACCAGGGCTGTGCGGGACCCTACTAGATAGGCAATGGGAGCTGTGCAGTTGCTGTATTCTTGTTTTTCTTTTGGTACTGTACTCACTTGTACTTTAAGCTTATTTGTACTTGTACCTGTTTCTGTTTATTTATACATGCATATGGGACTGGTTTGGGTTTCTTTTCATCACCTTTGTTCTTTTTACTTTTTGGTGGCTGACTTGTCCAATTTCCGATCCTAACTATAAAAAGGGTAATGCCTCCCATGATTGAAAAAAAATAAACTCATACCCTTGGTGCTAGTCGCCACTCCGGGACCTTCTGGAGGCGGGACTCGGGGGTCATTATCGCCCTTTCACCATTTCCAGCTCAGGAGGGGCATCTTTGATGGAAGGGGGTCGTGACAGTATAATTATGAAACATGAATTGATATATTTCAATAAATATATACATATAATGTATAATGATATAATATCTGAATTGAAATGAGAATATAACAAAAAAATATGTCCTATGGTGGTCCACAATCACCCACCATGTCCCAAGTCATCCTCCTTTTGTCAGCATAACACGTATCCATAGAGTAAGACAACGTCAAAACACAATATATTATATAACAAATGGATAAAAACACTAAAAGTTATGTGAAGGGTGTGATCTAAATATCCAAGTAAGATTCCACTAATGATTCTATAAAATTACATTATAAATTTTTTAAAATAAGTTAAAAAACTGACTACAAATATGAGTTTGTGAGGGTTAGTTTAAAGATAATAGTTTTAAACATTTAAATAAATTATTAAACTAAACCTATATAGAATGAAATTTCACCATTTAAAAACTGATCATATTATTGAAAATCATTTAAACCCATTTCATAAAGAAGTGTTAAATAATAAAGAAAGAAGAAAATATTCACAAAATATATAAAGGAAAACAAGAACCAACACAACAATGTCACCTTGTATAATAACAATCAATGAAATAATCAATGTAACTCTAGATCCTAGTAGTGATAATGAACATTTTCATGTATCGAGATCAAGTATATGGGTATCATGGAAAAACATAGGTATGATATTTCATCTGCCATATAATAGCTAATCAAATGAAAATTTGACTAATTTTCAGGAAAAAATAAATTCTCATGGGTCTAAATAAAACCAATTCAATGAACACAAATTTTCCTTACTGCAAGTAAAAATCATGATCATTTAACTTTATTTATGGACCCAATAGAAGGGTGTGAGTCCACTAGGGAATCGTACATCTAGTTCATCCTATATAAATATCTCTGTACTCATGACTATAAGAAATGTGTGAGATAAAATATTTATGATGATCATATGGGGATCCTTATCATAAACATATCACTCTCACCCCCCAAACACTCTAAAAATAATATAATCCTCTTTTAATCCCCCACATCTATGGGAAGTATTAGAATCAAACAATTAATCATAAAGGAATAAATACACATATTCATTCACAATTCATCAAAAAATTAAAACAGACCTTGAAAATAATTATTTATTTCATATAAACCACCAAGCATTCTAAGTATGTAATATAATATTCAAAAACTTTTGAATATATTTCAAAACCAGGGTTTTCAACCTCATTCCATAAAGATTAACTATTTACATCAATTAACCCAAGAATGCCAATTCTAAAACAAGGATAAAATCATACATAGGGGGTTATTGGTCATTTAATAAATTCGATCATTTTATACATTTTAGATATCATAAAATAGTTCAATTCATTTAATTAAAATAAAGGTTGATCATTTTAAAAATTCAAACCCACACCAAAGCCCCCAATTTCATAAAAACATTTAAATCTTTGTTGAAAATAAATAAAAAATACACGAAATTATATAGTTAACAGAATTTTGAGAAAGATAATGATTATAGCACTTAAATTTATTACATGTTCAATTTAAAATAATGTTGTTTTAAAAAATTATGGGGAAATAAATGATCAAATATCATAGAACGTTTTTTAAAAATTAGTAAACCTGAATCTATAAAATAAAAAGAAGCAATGAATCATAAAATGAAGGAAAATAATTGAAACACCAAAAAGGAATATTAAGACTCCAACCACAATGAATTTTATAGGTGTCACAATTGATGGAGATCATCATATATAAGAAGATAGATATTGAATGAAGAGAAAAGATATCCTAGATCTATAATTCCACATCAATCTGTCAAGATCCAACAATATGAAAAGATATAACACTCTTTATGAAGAAGGAATCAAGCGGATAAGGGAGAATGTAGATATAGAAGAAATTAACTCATGGAAGAGAAGATATATGTATCAATTTGAACTTCAATCATCAAAGAGATTCTGTTTGGGGAGAAAAATTGCTATAGAGGGATACCAAATTCCATAGAATCAATTCAGGTTTCAGTGGGAGGTGTTTCGGGTTAATTTGGGGGTTTTATAATTATAATTATGGTTTTGATAATTTTAATTACCATTATCTTGTTTTCACTGTCCAATTCACATTGTTTGTACTGTCTATATACCTTAACAATGAAATGTTGCACCCTTAGTTTAACCATGCACAAAACATGCAACCCAACAGAACACTTAGTTTAACAATGTGAAACACATGTGTGAATAATGAAAAAAAATTTACACATAGTTTAACCATGAAAACAATATGAAAAAACCATGAAACCCATGTTGCACTCATTTTAACAGTGAACAAACTATGAACAAACCATTAAATAGCCCAGAAACCATAAAAATCTTCCAGTTAAATACCTAAAAATTCCATTAAATAGATAAAAGAATTTAGTGCTATATTTCATGGTTCTTAACAAATAATAAAAATTAATGAGATGTTACAACCTCCCCACATAAGTAATTGTTTTTACTAGAAGGAATTCAGTCTGAATGATAGATCATTACAAAAAATCAAGAAATCTGTCTCTAATTTTATGAGGTGGAAGGTATTTGGTCTAGAAGAGACACTCACCCAAAATATAACAACATACACAACTAAAATACCAAAAAACAAATATCAACACTTTTCTCCATCCTAGAAAATTTTTTGAGACCTAACATAGGTCTCCATTTCATTTAAAAATTAACAAAAATGTTGAAAAATAGGAAAATAACATCTCAAAGTGCCAAATAAGATACTTCAACCATAAAATATGGAGAAAAATTGAAGATAAAGCATCCAAAATTAATTAAATAACTTCCATATATTTTTTCATGGGTATGTAGTCAATTATAATATAGGATGTTTTTTAAAAAAAGCCTCATACATTAATGATCTCAACCAAACAATTTCATGCACTATAGAGTTTCTGGTATTTCAAAAAAAACATATCATCCTAGATACCTAATTACATTCCTTTGGTCTATCCATGTCTAACCATCAATGTCTCACACATCTAGGTTAGTGATTAGTGGGGCACTACACCCTTAAAAGGGATATCATCAAACACATCCAAATTGAGCTCTAACTATCAAGTCAAAATAAGTAAACACTAAAGAAAAACAATCAATATCTCATGGAAATTAAACCATTATTAAATACGCAATTAAAAATTATCCAAATAACATTTCACAATATACCATCACAAATTAACCCCAAATAAAAAGATTCCAAAAAAATCTATATGAATTAAAACGAAAACAGTTATTTCTACTACGTCAGAAACAATAAACTAGCAACTAGAATATCCTCTAATATGTGAAAATATTCACTCTAAGGATAATGCAAGGATCCATATAATTATAAAAAAAATTATTTACCACATTCATGTGTTTATATTCCTGAAGGAATTTCCCTTTTCAGTTACCCGTCTTACAAAACCTTATAATGTGACTTATGTGGCCACACCATTTACAAGAAATCTGACCATTCAAATAGAAATTCTTATATCTCCAATGTTATCCCCACAAGAAATAGAAATTAGTAAAATATGTTTCCCAAGAAAACTAAAATTTCTCAATTTAGAATGTGTAATTTATTCATTCTTATTTTTTTAATTATATATCATCTAAAAATACCATTTCAAGCATCTCTGGATAAGACATCAACCATTCTATTGGAATGGTGGTTACGAGGTATTGGTGAAGTCCTTTTCTAAAAGAGACAGTTTTACTGCATTATTTAACTATTAAACATGTTATTAAACATACCGAGTGTGTGAAATTATATTCATACTTCACAGCTAATAGAAAATCATTAATTACACTCAAAAACTCGGAAATAATACCCTTCTTCACTTCCCAAGGACACTTCCATTAAATTAATAGTGACATGAATAATTCCGAAGAGATTATTTAAAACATACTTGTGGTAATAAAAACATCCCCACACTCTTGGATCGGTCCCTAAAAAAAGGAGTGTATAGACGTAACCTTATGAGATTCATGAGTCTTGAGAGTATCAATGATCACATCAACTTCATCAAGGCACTACATCGCCTCAAGAGAAACTCATTAATGTTTATAAGGGTAACAACTATAAGACTAAAAAAACGATTAGTTTCCATTAGGTAGTTAATTATTTAAATTCATTATAAATTTTTAATGGAATAATTGATATCATGGAATTTATACTAACGCAATAATAACATGACCTTCAGAATAAAAAAAATAAGAATTAGGAATAGTAATTTCGTCCTATAGAATAGTAACCTCTCCTATGTGAGTAAAAATATTTTTTCACTTATAACAGTAATCAAGAAATATTTATATCATAAAATATGTAAATAAATGTTTTCGAAATGATAAATTAAGTGTGGGTATTATTATAAGTCATAAATATTTAATTACAATTTTATAATTAATTTCAGGATTTAAAACAATATTTATTTTCGTAAACAAGATACATAATATATTTTTTTCTTGAAATTATTATATAATTTTATGATACTTTAATTATTTTTTCACAGTCTTATAAAATTTGTTTTAATTTCAAAATTATTATTTTCAAAAAAAATTATGATTTTAATTAAAAATTAAATTATCATATTTAGAAAATTATTTTAAAAAAAATCAATTTAATTTTTTAATTCTAAACATTAAAAATTTGTTGTGTTTAATTTTTTGGAGTTTCCTAAAATATATGATTTTTGTGAATAGTAAAATACGACAATTTAGGGTATATATACATTATCAAATAAATACACTATTCCTTGAGTTGGGAAGTATGTATGAAGCATAATATGGAACTTAATTTCAATAATTTAATTAATTTTATGATAATAATCAAACTATTAATTGTCTTTGGGAAAATTAATAAACCAATGAATCAGATAAGGAAAAAATATCCCTCTCTTCCACTATAAATGCGACCTCCGACCACCTATTCTCTTTAAAACTATATTCATTATATATTACTTACTTTCTACCTAATTTCTACCCCAAGACTCTTCCCCCTGTAAAATTCCTTATTTGTTTCACCAAAAAGACAAAACAAAGGGCCTTAAGGAGGTTCTGAAGGAGGGGAATTCAAGAGAAAAACATCTTCTTTCTTTTTCTTTTATTTTCTTCTGAATTATTTTTTCCTTTCTTATAAACGCTTCACATACCCTTTTCCAAGAAACTTGAAAACTATAGTATATTATATATAGTGGATTTTTATCATGTTTATGGAAAAATTCATCATCATACTTCTTCTCCTCTATCTTTTATTCCAAAAATAAAAACATTATACGTGATGTGTCGATTTACCAACATCATGGACGATGTGTTCTCAATTTCCTTTACCACCATTATGGCTGATCATAAACAATTAATATGGATAAATCATATTTTTTTATAGATAATATATTTTATATTATCTTTAGAAATCTGTGTTTATACATAATATTAATTAATAAAACAAAAGTTGGTTATAATGATCAAAATTCACCAAAATATGTTACAATTCATCACTAATGTTTTGTCAAACTATTAATATACATACCATATAAAAACTTCTAACTAATACCATTTATAACTCATAAATTTTATTAATAACATGTAATTTCATTTCAGGTGTTTTTATCCCTTCTCAGAACAAAATCCATAATAAACTAAAAATAGAAAACATGAAATAAATCCAAATTAAACAATACAAATTACAATGTAATTTTAATAAAAGGGTTGAAATATGTTATAATAATATCATATTAGTAACTATAAATAGAAATATGATTATTTAATATATTAATAACACTCTTTAAACTATTATACATGAGGTTTGTACACATTTGAAGTATGAAAAATCCGAGGTAAGGGAATTATTAACCCAATATTAATTCTTTGGGTTAGCATTCTAATTCATTAATTATGTATTAATAAGATTATTTTTGAAATGAATTTTGTTTATATTTTGTTTTATTATGTTGATTTATACTGTATTCACATATTCATTTCTTTTTATGTCCTTTACTATGATTCTTGTGCTCAACCCTTGTTTTAAAATGTTCTTAACAGGGTTTAAGTATGAGAAATATTGAAGTAGAATAAAATATGAATGTTGAGAAGACTTTTTAAGAAAATATTTCATGTTATTATTAAAAAAATCTCTTATATTATAAAGAAATGGATATATTTTTAGTTTCACCCACCTTGTATTCTTAAGGGATGATATGCATGAATTATGTCCTAATTTTCTAAAACTCTAATATGAAATTATCATTTAAAATTTAAAAAAGTTATTTCAAAGTGATTTTACTATGTTATGTAATGTTGGTAGTTAGGTCTGGATTATTGGTATCATAGAACAGTTTATATAAATATAGGGGTATGGGTCCGGTTAATAGAATACCATAAATGATTTTTTCCAAACGCATTTGTTGAAATGATATATCATTTGTAAATTATCATGATGCTTCATCAAAGATATGTATCTTTATAATGGTTTTCAGGGAAGAAATAGAGAATATTTAGTATGAAGGTACCAAGAGGATGATGTCATTATGAATCCACCATCTGGAATAATGGTAATTGGAACCGAACTATTTTTGATAGTATTGGATCAGTTGATGCGGTCTTTAAATGGTGATTAAATGCATTTAAGAAAACAACCAGAGATGCCACAATGGGAAATGATGATAGTGAAACATTTTATGATGAAACAACCTCCTTCTTTCAGTGCATCTTCTGAACCAATGGTAGATAAAGGACGGATTAAATCCCTTGAAAATACAATCTATGTTATGGAGTGTTCAGATAATCAAAATTTTAGTCTTACCATTTATCATTTTGAAGGTAAAGATGAATAATAGTGGTCAACAGTTTATAATATTAAGGATACAAATGAGATTAATTCCTTGGAATTGAATAAATTTAATAATATTTTCATTGAAAAATATTTTCCTAAGTTGGTTCGACATAGGATGGAAAATAAATTCTGGGAACTGATACAAAATGAAATGGATTCTTTGGATGTTTCAAAAGAAAAATTATCAACATTGGCAAGCTATGATCAAAATATTATTAGGGGTCTTGATGGAAAAATAAATCTTTTTTATTTAGTAATGAAGACAGGATATATAAGGTAATTTTCATCCCATATATTCAAAGGTTATGAAAATTTTTACTGATAATCTCAGAGGGAAGAAAATGAGTTTTTTGGTGATCAATTTTACCATCAAAACAAATATATGAATATATACAGATGGAAGAAAATGTTCAAAAGTTAGTCATTGAATTCTGATAGTAAGAAATCATAGTTTCTAGTTTGTGAAAAATATGGTAAATAGTACCCTAGGGAATTACTTTAAAACAATGAAATGTTTCAATGTTTTATTTTTAGAAATATAGCCTGAGGTTTTAATGATAATCGTCTTAATATTAATTATTATAATAAAAATAAAAAGTGATTTAAATCTGGTGAGATGGGTCACTATGAAAATACCTACCCAATGATATATATGAATGATGGAAATAATCCATATTAAATGAATAATGGTGAAGTGACATACTTTGCGAATATGTTACCAGATTCCATACCAACTAATGAAGTGTTTTCGGTAACTTTGATTGTTTACTAAAAAAATTTAATTTCTTTTTTGATACAGGTTCTCCACATTCGTTTATTTATGAGAAATTTTCTTCTAAATTAAAATTTCCACCTTAAGAAATGAGACTAGAACATACGGTTAAAATATTTGTGGTAAATATTATAATTAAATGGAATTATAAGAATCTTCCTATTGTTGCATGTGGAAATAATATACCAAAAAAACATGTTACTTAGCACTTAATAGAGATTGATATCATTCGTAGTATGGATTGAAATTCTCTATATTATGCTATGATTAATTGTAATACTAAAGAAGTTTTTTTAAAAAGAGTTCAAGTTTGTTTACGATATTGAACCCATATAATTGATAAAATATAAGTAAAATAATTATACATTAAAAGAATAAAAAGAAAATTTTCTTTCTCATATTGAAGAAAGAAATGAAATAGTTTAGATAGAATATGTGATAGTGTTAAATAAATACGTGGATGTTTTTTCTAATGAGTTTCCCAATGTCATATCAAATCAAGAAGTTGAAATTACTCTTGAGTTAGTTCCTAATGTTAATCCAATTTTAAAACACACAATATTGAATAGCTCTAGTAGTACATATTGAATTGAAAAAACAATTGTAGGAGATACATTATATATTCTTCATTCATCCTAGAACTTCCCTATGGTGTGCACTTGTTTAGTTAATTAAAAAGGAAGATGGTTCCATGAGACTGTTTATTGGTTATAGTGATTCGAATAACATTGTTATTAATAATAAGTATCATTATCCCTATATAGATGAGTTGTTTTATGAGCTCCAAGGGCTTAGTATTTTACCAATATTGACTAGAGAACTGGGTAGCATTAGCTGAACGTGGCGGAGGTTGATTTCAAAAATATAACTTTTCGTTCAAGATATGGGAATTAAGAGTTTCTTTTTATGCCATTTGGTTTCAAAAATCCCCCTTCTGTATTCATGTATCATATGAATAGAATATTTCATGAATATTTGAATTTTTTTTATGTTGTTTTTATTAATGATATTTTTGGTATTTTAAAAAAGTTATGAGGATCATGAAAAAAAGATAGGGATTCTCTTTCAAAATCTATAATATAATAAGATATAAGGAAAATATAGAAAATGTGATTTTTGGTTAGAAAAAGTTTCTTTTCATGGAAACATTGAAAATAAATATAGAATAATAGTTGATCCTACCAAAGAAAAGGTGGTTGATGAATGGCCTCGAAAAAAATTGTTAAAAATATTCATAGTTTCCTTGGATTTACATGTTAATAACAACAATATGTTAAAACAATTCACAATTATCTAGACTTCTATCTTAATTAACAGTAAAAGGGGTAAAATTTATTTCTAATGAATAATGTGATTCCTTTTCAAGAACTAAATAATAGATTGTTAAATGATCAAGTTTTGGCCCTTCCTTAAAAAATGTAGATTTTGTAATCTTCAAAGATGCTTCATTGAATAGATTTGGTTGGGTTCTGTGGTAGAATGATCAGGTAATTGAAAATGAATCAAGACAACTACTAACTCATTATTTAAATTATCCCACATAAGATTTGGAATTTTCATCTATTGTTTTCACAAATAAATTTTTGAGGCATCATTTATACAGAGCTAAATGTTACATATATACTTGCCTTAAAAGTATAAATTTTATATTCACAGATAACAAATTAATCATGAGGAAAATAATATGGATTTAATTTATTAATGGTTATAACTTATTTATCAATTATCATCCATGAAAAGAAAAAAATGATGGTTCCTTGTGAAAAAAACACCATGAATCATTAACCATTTTACTTGTTGAACGAGACCCCTTGATTAATGATTTGATGAATTTTGGCTTGGATGCTTTTGGTCATGGAAATTCCTCTCTTTTTTTAGGTGTTAGTGAAGTATTATCCATCATACCAAATTATGATAGAGCATAAAAAATTCCTTGAGTAATATAAATATATAGAATTAGATAAAATTGTTAGGTTAACATAATTTAGAATTGATAAAAATTGTGTTTTAATATTTTAAAATAGAATGCAGATATATATGCCTTATGATTCCCTTTGAATGAAATAATTTTTGTGTGAAGTTCATAGATCTCAATTTTCATTTCATCATGGATATACTATGATATACAGATTTAATCAGGAGTATAACTGGTTGGATGAAATGGGACTAATAATTTCAGATTTTACAGAGACATTTTGAACATGGGAAAAGGTCAATGTAGATTGACAACTACCATATGGGATGCTCAAACCTATTCCATTGAAAGAGTTGAATTGATTAAATATATCCAGGTACTTCATGGTGTAACTAACAAATACTTATCTATGTAACAATGTGATTTGGTATATTATTGATCGATGGACCAAATATGCACATTTCCTTCCTATTAGAGAAACTATGTATTTGGATCATATTTCTCAAATGTACATCAAATAGATTGTCAAGTTACATGGACTTCCTCTTTCTATTGTATCAGACTATGATCCCATGTTCACTTATAACAATTTGAAAGGCCTTAAGAAGTCATTGGGCACATAAATCAATTTAATCATCTCTTTTCATCATCAATCTCATGGAAATACCTGGAGAGAAATTCATACATTGGAGGATATTCTTTAATATTGTTTAATGTACTACCAGTGAAGTTGGAACTATTATCATTCTTCATTTGTTTTTTCTTATAGTAATATATTTCATTCTAGTATAATAATGGATTATTTTGTGGAATTATATGAGAATTGGCGTCTAATTGTATCATTTTTTGATGAATTTGGGGAAAGAAAGTTGATGGGACCATAATTAGTATAGGAAGTGGCTGAGAAATTGAAGATGATCCAGTAACACATGAACACAACATAAAGCAGGATGAAAAGTTTTGTAGATAATAGATAGAAAAACATTTTTTTTTTCAAAAAAGGTGATCATGTTTTTATTAGAATCCCACCATGGGAAATTGTTAAATTTTTTTTGTTAAAGTAATTCTATGTATGTGGTTAATTGGACATTTTGAAAACCTAAAGCGAGTTGGACCAGCCAAGTACCATGTATCTTTACCTCCCATTTTATGTTTGGTATATAATTTTTTTTTCCAGTGTCTATGTTTCTAAAGTATGTTCCAGATCCATATCATGTTTAATCCCAGAAGTAGTTCAATTTTATGTGAACATTTCTTCTAAAAAAAGCATGTTCATATTCTTGAACATATAGAGAATGTATTAGAAAATAAAATAATTCACTCAGTTAAGGTTTTTTCAGAAACCACAAGGTTGAAAAGAACATGGGGATCTGAAAATGCAATATGGGAATGGTACCATCGCATATTTAATAAATGAATAAAAAATTTAAATGTTGCAACTCCCCTATTTGGGGAGAATGTAACAACCCTGGTGCTTATAAATTTTTTTTCATTCTTGAATTAAATATTTAAATTCATTATAAATTTATAATGAAAAATTTTTATATCAAGTAATTTATAATAATAGAATAGAAACATGAACATAGGAATTGTAATTGTTTCAAATAGAACAAAAAACTCACCTATGAGAGTTTAAATTAAAAAAAATTATCTTATTAGGGTAATCATGAATATTTATATCATGGAATAAGTAAATAAATTTTTTTGTAATTATATATTATTTTTTGGTATTTGGTTAGTCACCTATATTTAATAGTAGTTTTATTGCTAAATTAATAATTGAAATGAAAATTTATTTTCATAAAATAGATTCCTAAATTATTATTATTTTTTCTTTTGATAATACTATTATTTTATAATATTTTAATTAATTTTAAAATGTTTTATAAAAGAAGTTATAATTTTAAAATTTGTATTTTTTAAATAAATTATGATTTTAACTAAAAACTAAAATTCATAAATTTTGAAATTTACTTTCAAAAAATTTTGGTCACTCATGAATTATACATGTAAAAATGGTTGGGTTATATATTTATCATTAATCTAAAATAATTAAAAGTTTCTGAATATTAAAATACGGTAATTTTTTTTATATATACATCATATGATAAATAAACTATTCATTGATTCATGAATGATTTATGCACCATAATCTCGAACCTACATTCGTTATTTTAATATTTTTTATGATAATTAAAAAACTATTCAATGTCATGATAAAAATGAATTATCTAATTGTATTAATAATGACAGAACCCCCACCCCCCTCTCACCCACTTTAAATACCACCCTCACTACATCTTCTCCACACTCCTCAATGCCTTTTAGGTTTTTTAATTACTATAAAATTCCATTAAAAAACCTCTTCCCCACATCTAAGACCTTCTAGTGTCACCAAAAGTCAAATATCAGTGGCCTTATTGGGGTTTTTGAGGAGGATAAATCATGAGTTAAATATCCTCTAATAATTTCTTTTATTTTATTTTCAATAAATTTTATTTTCTTATACTATCTTCACCTCCCCTAATCAATGAGTATTTAAAACACTAGTATCTCATATATACTAGAATTTTATTTTTTCTGTTGAAATATTAAACACCACACTTCTTCTCATCTCCCTTTTTTTCTAAAAAACATCTTCTGTGATGTGCCGATTTACCGTCATTATGGACAGTGAGTTAGAAATTTCAATTACCACCTTCATGGTTGGTCATAAAACCATTAATACGGTTAATTAGTATTTTATTACACATGTTATATATTATATAATTTTATTGAACAAATTTTTATATATAATAATAATTAATAAAACCAAAGTGGTTCATACTGATCAAAATTCACTAAATTAAACCAAGGAACATAACTAATGTTTTATCTAACTATTTGTACTCATAAAATATAAAAAAATTATATACATGTCCATTTAATATTATATAAGTTTATTGATAACATTTAATTTGAAATCTCCAATTTTTATCCCTTCTAATAAGAAAATCTGTAATAAAACAACCATGGAAACCATGAAATAAATGCACTCAAAACAGTGAAAAAAATACTAATAAATTGGTTAAAATATGTAATGATAATATCGTATAAATAATTATAAATAATAATATGGTTATTTAATATAATAATAATACTCTTTATAACATTATAATGGTGGATAAACACATTTAATGTAATAAACCAGAGATAGGGGAATTATTAAACCAATTTTCATTCTTTGGATTAACCTTTTACATAATTAATTATGAGGTTGTAAGATTATTTGTGTAAAGAATTTTTTTATATTTTATTTTATAATTTTAATTTATAGTTTTTACACATATTAAAATTTTTAATTAATTATCACATTAATTATATGATATTTTAAAGAGACTTTTCTTTTAAGAATTTCTTTTAAACTTCTACTTTTATAACATTCAAAAGGGGTGTTTTTATAGAAGTATTATTTTTTTATGATTATGTTATTGTTATTGGTAATATTTAATTATGAAGTATGGGACCTATATCTTCATATAGTTGATTAGGAATTTTTTGTAGGAGGTCAATATTATGGTTACACCAAGTGTAAATGTGATGGATACACCATAAGGTGGTCATTAGGGTTACATTGTAAGGTAGTCATGAGGGACTAAATAATATGGCAGATGTGAGGGCTACAATCTTAAACAATTTAATTTCCAAGTCACATTTATGGTATTATTTAATTTTTCTCTATTTTATAGAAATATCATTTTTTACAAAGTGACAATATGATACTTTTTGGTTGACAAGTATGTCTTTATGAGAATGATTTCATATATTTATAAGTATTCATGTACAAATAGTTTCTATCCTTCTTTTTATATCCCTTACTGAGATTTTTGTGCTCATACCAACATTTAAAATTTTTACACAAGGTTTAAGTATGGGTATGATAAAAGGAGAATCAAAGATGAATGTTGTGACGAATATTCATGAAACGGTTTCATGATTTTGTAAAAAACATTTTCATTATGAAAAAATTGTATTGTTTTAGATGCACCTAATTTCTAAGTTTTTGGATTGAAATATATGGATTATGTCATAATTTTCTAAAATTTTAAACCTAGAAAATGTTTTAGAATATAAATATTTTAATTATAAAATAATTTACTAGATTATGTAATGTTTAAGGTTGGGTCCTTATAATAATAATGTGGATGAAAATCCGGAAATTCAAGGATGTGGTTCAAAAGTATTAAAATATCTTGCTCCACCACATGTTATGGAGTCTAGGTCGAGATTTTGATAAGAGATTCTATATCTTGAAAATATTAAGAACCTCACATAAAACCATACTACTGGACCAAAATTCTATCATTCATGAAGGACTTACTATGATGCATTTCAATATATTTAAAAACACAATAATATTAAATCAGGTATCGAATAAAATTCAAGTAGAGAAAATATTATTTTAAACAAAATAAAAACCCATTTTAATCAAAACATTATTGTTTCTAGAATCAGCAGATTTAACCATTTATAAAACATTTACCTTGCCTTTAAAAAGTAAAAATCCTATTATGAATCAATTATAGTTTTAAAAATGATTTAACATTAGTTTAAAATTATTACATTTTCTTAAAATAATTAAACTCTTTCGTCGAACTAACATAACAATTTCTATTTAAATTCATTACAAACAAAAATATCATATTAAAACATTGTTTTACCACATCAAAAAATATTCTCTGATAATTCGTTTTACAAAAAAAAATCCAAAAACTCACAATTTTGGTAATTGAAAACATTAATCATAAAACATAAAAAAAATTTAACGTACAATTTTGTTTTCATAGGGGATTAAAATAGTTAATAATTCATTTAATTTGAAAAAACCATATAATAGAATGAAATAACCCACATCCAGAACCCACATAACCAAACTCACATATGTGAAGAAACATGAAACAAAATATATAAGGATTCGGGTTTAGAAGAAATTTATAACTATTAGAGGCATGGTCGTAAGTTTTTGTAAACCACACACAAACATAATAAATATTCTTGCATAGATTTTCAAATCAATGACACCAATTCATCATAGATTACCAAACTGTGAAAACATGGTTCCTATATGGTCATCCACACATTGTGGTTCAAAAACTCATAACAGATTCCCTTAATCAATGATAGTCTCTTTGGGAGTAAAATTATAATTTATAACTAGGAAACTAACAACTCAAGGGAAACACTCATGTCCTATCATCCTTGGTAACTCAAGTATCACCATAAAGTAGTAGTGATCAAGAACCCTCTCAAATGATACCTATTGAGTCCCGACACATTATTAATCTTCTTTATACCATGAATCAAACCAAATAATTGAAGGATTTAACATTCTTTTATTTCACTTTAAGTAAAATCCTCCCTCTAATACCACTTGTAACAATCCAGCCTATAATACAATCTATACCAACACCCATGTTGATTCCCCTTTAACCCAAATAGATTTATCAATATATATGGGATAGATATGTGCACATGTGTATCAATAAATAACCATTATGAATTATTTATCAACAAAATTATAACTAAACAGAGTACAATGTGGAAGTATAAAAAGATATTTATCCACCAACACATAAATATAAATTAAAATCAGACACTATGAAAACTAAAAATGGAACATAACATCCAAAAAACATTATCTTGGTGGTCCACAACCACCCACCATGTCTCAAGGCACCGACCCTTTTACACCCTTTCTTGAAAATAAATAGAGAAATGATAGCATGGACATCTGTTATAAAATAATTAAGGGTTGTAAACACAAAAAGGTATTAGATGTTATTGTGGTAATGATACCAATAGTATTCCACCAAAGATTTTATGAAATTACTTCATAACAATTAAAAATATTTTAAAACAGGAGTAAAAAAAAGTGATTGAGAATTAGTTTATGAAAAGAGTTTCAAATAGTTAAAATTAGTTTATTAAAATAAACCTATAAAACATTAAATTTCACTATTTGAAAAATAATCATTTTCTTGAAAATAATTGAAATCCATTTATCAAACTAATTTAAGATATCAAAAAACGGTGATAATATTCACATGATATGTAATGACAAACAAGAGTCGATAAAAATTTAATGGTGCCTAATAATAATAAATGAAGTAAGAAATGAAACTCTGATGCCTAATACTGAAAATGAATGATGACACGTATTAAGATATTGTATATGGATTTCATGGGTAAAACCTTGTTACGATATTGAGTCCACCATAGAATATATATTCATATTTAAAACATGATTACATTCTAGGATAAGATATAGTCTTACAGGTTAAATGAAAATCAGTTCCATGCACTCCCACATTCACGACCACAAGTGCATATCTTGAACTTTTTATGTTCTCTATGGATCCAATAGATGAGTGTGGTCCCACTAGTTAATCATATATTTGGTTCATCCTATCTAAAATTCCATGATCCACTGACTACTCAAAAGATGGGGTGAGATAAACATGTTACAAGGATCAGGTGTGCATATTTATCATCAATAGTTGACTCTCAACAAAAAACAATCCATCAAATAAAATTATCACAATTTCAACAGCCCAAAACAATTGGAATTATAATAATTAAAAAATTTATAATAAATGGTTTATCACATTATAAAATTATCATAAAGTGCTAACTGGGCTATCAAGAATCATTAATTTCAATTCAAAACGTTTTATACAATTCAATATTCAAAAGTTTTATAATGCATTTTTCCTATCACCATTCATCATAAAAATACAAAATGAGATTTTAATATAAGAATTTATTACTTTAAAATTAATAAACATTAAAATGAATTTTTATAGTTGTCAAAAAAAATGAATACATTAGAAAACATGGGTTTACAACCTTTTCCATGTAGAAAAATCATTTATTTCAAATAACCCAAGAACACCAATTCTAAAATAATGTAAAATATTTTAAAAGGTTTTCATTGTCATTTAATAAATTAATGTATTTTAACCTATTTTTAAAATGCCACATTTTCCAATTAATTTAATAAAAACCAAGGAAGTTCATTTAATAAATAATCACCTTTTATAATTCCAAAAACATCATCAAAAATTCCTTTAAGAGTTATTTGAAAATAAATTAATAGAAACAAAGGATTTATAAAATTCATAAATAGGTGAGAAATATCAGGATTATATCCATTAATTTTATCCAATGTTCCATTCAAAGGTAAATTGGCCTAATAAGCTTTTTTGGAATTAAATGAACAGATATTATAGAATATGTATTAAAATTTAAGAAACATTTATATATGATTTATTTAGAAATAATGTATCCAAAAATGAATGAAAAATCTAAAAACACCTACTTGGAATTTTAGGAATCCAAAAATCATGAATCAACATTAATTCACCATTGTTGGAGATAATCGGGTCTAGGAAGACAGATCTTAAAAGAAGAGAGGAGAGGCCCTAGATCTAAAATTCCAAATCATTCAATCAGGATACAATATAAACTATGTAAATATTAACATTTACATAGATGGAATATATTTGGAATGTGATATACAATATTAAGAACAAAAAAACACACCGAGTGGGAAGATCTCCACTTCGATTGGCCCCTCGATCAACCAAGGGATGATGTTTAGAGAGAAAAATTCATCTAGAGGTCTCTCAAAAGATAGGGAATTAATACAGTTTTTAGTGGGATGTGTTTATGGTTAATTTGGGGGCTTCAAAATTTTAATTCAAATTTTTGTCACATTAATTACTCTTTACATAGTATTCGAGGACATGTTTCATGGTTATTACTAACCATGCACCATAACCATGAAATCTTCCACACATAGGATGGTCACATAGAATAAACATTCAAAAACCAAGTGAATAAGTTGAAAAAATATATTAACCATGTGAAAACTATACAATAGGTTTAACACTTAGTTTAACCATACACAAATCGTGAACAAACCATGAAACACATGTTGCAAAATTTGTTTAACCAAGAAAAAACCACCCACAAACCAGGAAAACTTCCAAATACCTTTTAAAAATGTCTGCTAAAATCCCAAAAAACCCACAAAGAGATTCATGTAATGGGTAATCAAATTAATTTTTCAAAACACATAAAAAATTAACAATATTTTATAATATAGAATGAAGTGTAAAAATAATATGTGATGGGATGATAGTGTGGATATACATCTATTCAGTCCAGTGATAGCTAATGAAATCTTCGAAAATGTTAAATAAATTCAGAAACAAATAATGGAGAAATAATGTATATTGAAATTTTATGATGATAATCATCAAAATTATTTGGAAATTATTTTTTTAGAAGTTATTTATATGATTTTATACAGTGATGAATTTTATGATATTTTGATTGAAGGAAAATATTCCCCTGTTATATTGGTCCCTCTATTATTATTGATCATATCATGACCATACAATTTTATTTGAAACTTCTGCTAGAACTCTATCGGGTTTATGATGTGTTAGACATATCTCTCATGTGGAAGGTCATACCAGATCTATCTCATATACTAATCTCAATGATAATATCAATGGATAATAATAATTCTTGTGTGGAATAATCTGGATAATATTTGATAATACAAACACTATACTATGAAATAATACCACTCACCAGGTCATAGTTTTTGGGTGAAACCAACATCAGGAGGAATCTATGGGAGAAACTTAGGATGTAATAAGGAAGAAGTTTCCTTTTTTTATAACCATATGTGATAGAAATTAGAGGGCTAAATTGATATTAAAGGGTTTACAATGTGACATCCTAAGATATAACGAGATATATTTTCGAAATAAAATTAATTTATTTGATTAATTTTGTTACATGGATCACAAATATTTAAAAAACATAAATGTTTTATTAGTATTTTAATTTAAAAATGATCATTGTAAAATATTCATTAAACTTTGGGGAATGAATTTATATAAAACATTTTTATCATTATCTTAAACAAATTTAGTTAAATAAAATATATTTATAAATGAGAACTTAATTTTTAGAAAAATCATTATATGCATCAAAAAAATAAACAAAACATAGTTTTTATTTATTTTTTTGGTAGAAAAATTAAATTAATTGTTAAAATAAAAATCCAAAATTTAGATAATTGTAAATTTTTTTAATATTGTTAGAAAATATTAATTATATGGTGAATAATGAAAAATACTGATTGTTATGAAAAAATTATTTTTCATTTATAGAATTTTATTAGTTACGCATTTTTAAAAACTAAATTAAATTTATAATTGGTTCCAAAATTTTATTTTTCATCATATTTAAGTAATTTCCATGAAATTAATTTTTGTTTTATTTAAACATTCTATACTTATTAAAATATCTTTTTAGAAAATAGTTTTTCATTACTTCTACAGGTTTAATATGAAATTGAATTTTCCCACTTTTATAATGGAAACAAGGAAAAATAGATTCCATATTATTAATAAGAATAATTAATATTATAAAATAAGGAGATAATAATTTCTTTTTAATAGTTATTTGAAAAATAGTAAAAATTAATTTCCATTGCCAAGGAAAAAATTTGTGTTCTTTGGTGTCAAACTAAATATATTGGGGAAAAAGTGACCTAAAAATTGTTTAAAATTTGAATTTTATGGCCCTATTTAGGAATTAAATAAAATTGTTTTTGATAATTAATCATTTTTAACCATATTTATTTTTAGTGCATCGATACACCATTATATATTCATAACTTCCATGTGTATCCTCTCCTATAGTTATAAAAGGCCACCCGAATCCACTCACCATAACAATTCAAAAACCAATTATAAAATTGAATTCCTTCCGAAATTGTTTCATTAAATAACCACCTCATCCTATATTCTTTATTTTGGTTATTAACCCATTATATGAATTATTTTGGTGTAAACCCAAGTAGGTTTTCTGAAGAAGAGGTATCATTCTTACTTGAGTGTTTTTATTTTACTTCATCTTCCAACCACGTAGAATAATGTTAAACTGTGAAAATATTGTTAAAAACTATATATGTTATCATTATATGTTGTTATGATAATTTAGTAACCAACATCTATCTCCTCTCTTATTCAATGGGAATAAAACTATTGATCGTTAGTATTGAATATTGTTGCCTCAAGAACTAATGTAATTTTCTTCAATAAAATTCTTTGACAGTTGGATATAATTATAGATTGAAATTAAATATGTTATATTTATGAAATAAAAATAATTATTGGCTTACAATATTACATGTACCTTCTTACGTTACATCCCATTTGAAAATGATTGCATCACTCATGCATATGTGGGGATTGCTCCATCTACAAAGAGATGTGATACATTTATCATTTCATTTTTATATGGATGGAAATGATGAAATATTTAGTAAAATTATATGACATATATTAAATTAAAATTATTATTTACTTATGGACTATTATTTACCTCTATTTAATTCAATATTTCTAGGAATTCAAAACAATATTCATGCATTTTTATGGTATGTCATCTCCTAAAATGGTGTAATTAATTTTATATATTTAAATTTTATGGATTTATCTCAATTACAATTTAATGAATATATATGATATTTATTTCAATTTTAATTATTTTATATTATTTATTCATGGTCAATATAAAATTATAAAAAATACCAAATCAATCATGCATGAGAAATGTTACAGTTATCACTCAAAACATGATTTGAATATGGAATTATAAATAAATTATTGAGAAATGGTCATAAGCACACAATATATTGTAAGATAAATATTAAAAAAATATGTATAATAATTTTATATTTATTATAATTTAGTTCCAAATTTTTATAATTGAACATGACACTTGAGGTGATGGATTTATAGACTATCTATTATATTTGGACTGTATTTCATGAAGATATTTATTTTCATATTAATTTACTACATATATGAACTCAAGAGTAAGAAATATTTTTTTAAGTAAAAACATATTTATTTCCCTCATTGGTGGAAAATTAATTTCCTTATATTTCTATGTTTTAAAAATATATATTAAAGAATGTTTTTACTATTCTAAAAATATTATTACACACCACAATCTGAATTTTTGATTGTAAAAGGATAAATCCCCAAACAAACAAGGTTTTGAGGAGGATACACAAGCATTTTAAGGTGGTCTAAAATGGTGGAGACCAAGTTGATCTCCCCTAATGAAATCCACCCCTTCTGGTTAAATTTGAAGAATAATATAGAAACAAAAAACATTGATACCTTGGTCCACCACCAACAAGGAAGAAAAGAAATCAGCAACTTTATTACCTTCACACCATTTATGAGAAAGATGAATCTTGTTGATGTCGATCCAATTTCTACATTTACTGATATTGTGTGTAATCATCCAAGGGGTAAAATCTTTCAATTCATCAAGTCATAAATAATCTATGAATCTGTTTCAATATGAGAAATAGAATTGTTTCTCTGAACACACAACATGATCCTCGTATACATTGCCTCAGCTTCATCTTGAATAGAACTTCCACTCCCATAAAAGAAGAAAAAGTGAGTAAAATACTTCCGCTCCCCTCGCGTACTAAACTGACACCCTGAATAAATCCTTCAACAAAGGAGCTATCAATGTTCTGATTCTGACCCATGTTAGGAGGACACAAACTGACCAAGTTTCCTCTCTTCATAAGATCTAAATGAGGTAATCTTGGACAAATATAACTCATGGAAGGAGCATTACTTGAAATTTTAGAATACTGAACCAAGTCAAGTAAAAGAATTTTAGTCCTGATAACAATCGAACTTTTTGAGCACTGAATATCTTCAAAATGAACTTTGTTCCTTGCCTGCCATATGCACCAACACCCTCCACTAAGGATTGTAGATCTGGCTGTTTTTTTAGCACCAAAACTATTCAAACAATGGAACCACCTCTCCATAAAATGGATTCTAGCAAGGAGACGATTTTAAACATTATTGAATTGTCCAAAAAACTCCAAATAGACAAACCCCAATCACTCTCAAAAAATAGATGGTTGGAATCCTCCTCTTTATTGTCACTACAACAGTGACATTTATAATCCAAATAAATTCCCCTCCTTTTCACATTCTCATCTGTAAGAATAGCCGGATTTCTAATTCTCCATACATGAAAATTAAATTTAATGGTAATGCTATTACACCATAAAATATCATTCCAATAGTCATGCTGAGCCTAGGAATTTGAAATATTCTGAAAATCATTAGAAGAGAACATACCATATTTTGCGGCAGTAAAATGCATATGCCTGGATCCATATTTAATGTAATTAGATCACAAATATTCTTTTATTCCTCATCAAGAACAACATTGAAGAAAGTAGGATAACTACAAGCTTCCTTGAAGGAGATCTTTGGAGCAGGAAAATCGGGAAATCCAATGACCGACCCAGTCCAGTTCTGATTCCAAAAAGATATATCGCCCGTCCCTATAATCCAGTGATAATGTTGGCGAATAATAAGCAAAAATATTCGTATTATATCCTAGAATGGTGAAAAATTTCTGCTATCCTCCAATTGTTATTTACCTTGTGAGGACATAATTTTCCCCCAAAGATTATAGCTCTCCACAACTTCCCAAGCAAGATTCACATGCACGCTGTGAATTGTATCCCCATGACTTATGATGTTGGCACCACCTTCTTGAATTGGTCTAGAAACTTTCTCCCATGAAGCCCAATGAAATTTCCCCTCAAACTGGGCTTCCCAAATAAAATCAGCCAGGAAATTATCATTTGACGAAATAACCCCCTTCGGAACATTGCAAGCCGAAAGAACATGGATCTGAATAGCTATTAGCACACTATTAATTATGGAAATCCTTCCTCCAAAAGATAAAAATTTGTTTTTCCAATCAATAAGAAGGCTCAAGATTCTATTCACAATATCATCAGACTCTCTAATACGAATACGACCAGGAGATACAGGAGAACCATGATATGTCAGAGGATAATAACATTTGTGCATATTCAACATTCTTGATATAGAGATAACCTAATTATCGCCACATTTATTGGAAATGAAAAACCTACTCTTCTCCCTATTAACTGAATGGCCACTCCATAAGCAGTACTCATCTAGTACTATAATCAAACCACCAACTGATCTAACACTAGCATTAATGAAGAAAAGAGAATCATCCGAAAAAATCAAGTGAGAAGTTAGATTTTGTCTCATTCTTCTCGAAAACAGTAAAATATTACCCATGGAGATATTCTTATTGATAAGACGACTTAGGTAATAATGCATGATAATAAAAAGGGTCGGAGAAATAGGATCCCCTTGTTTGAGTCATCGGGCTGCCTTGAAGAAACCATGAATTTTGCCAATAAAAGAAACTAACATTCAGGTAGAACTAAGACAACAAAATAAAAGATGAACAACCCACAAAAATAATCCCATACCCTTAAGTACTCTGATAATGAACTCACATTCCATCATGTCATAGGCTTTATTCATATCTATCTTCAAAGCCATATTTGACCCATGGAATTTAATGTTAACATCACGAATCATCTCATGAGCCAAAGAAACTGCACCCTGAATCGATCGACCTCTAACAAAACCATGCTACTCAAGAGAGATACATCGAGAAACATGACCAGAAAGGTGCAAGTCAACGATTCTAGAAAGTACTTTGTATGAAAAATTACACATACTCACTGGTCTATAATCACAAATAGAAGAATGTTTTTTAATATTGGGAATCATAACCAGGGTAGTAGCTCCAACCAAATTAGGAATAGGACCACCCCAAAAAATTCCTAAATGATAAATATCAATTCATCCTGATAACTTCCCAAGCCCCTCTATAAAACGCCCCTGTAAATCCATCAGGACCTGAGGCACTATCCGGATTAAGCTTCATCATAGCATTATGGATCTTATTTTCATCATGTATACCTTCCATCATTTCATTACCCAAGACATACAACATGTACGGAATATCTTCAAACAACATTGAATTCCCACTAGGATATCCATTATCCATAGACGGGTTAGGGCCAGCAAGGAGATTTTTAAAGGAAGAAACTTCCAAGGAGCCAATCACATCCTAATCACTTGATAAGGAACCATCTTCCATAAGAATATTCAGATTAACCCACCTCTTTTTTCTTTAATAAACGCATGTAAATAGGCATTGTTTTTATCACCTTCTCTGAGCCATTTAACTCTAGCTGTATCTCGAGCAATACTCTCCTGTTTCAGAATAATAACTTTCAAAAAAAATTTCTTACCCATAAGTTCCTCATAGAACCTATCACACAAACTGTATTCCAAATATTTTTCCAAATTCTCAATCCCCAGTTTTAGAAACTCCTAATCCTGATCCACAAGGGGAAAGTATTTCACCCAGGCATGAAGTTTATACTTAAGCCATCTCAATTTATTATGGAAGGAAACCCGAGAATACCCTTGAACCTTTTCCTCCCAACTATCTTTAACAAGCAGATGATAGTCGGGCTTCTTTCCCCAAAATTAACAGAAATGTAAATATTCCACACAACATTGTCAGGGAGAAAAAGACACAAGAAGATGAGGATGGTCTGAGATCCCACAAACTAGGTGATCAACTTTTACATTAGGGAAACTAGAATGAACATGAAAATTCGCTAAACACCTATCAAGACGAATCCAGGAACATGCACTTAACTTCTGATTATTACACCACGTGAAACAATCTCCAGAGAAGCCTATATTTCTAAGACCTCACCTAGCCATGAATTGAACAAAGCATCTACTAGCAGCCCGAGGAAATACACCTCAACCTTCTTCTCACCAAGTTGAGAGATAATATTAAAGTCTCCACCAACAAACCAAGGAAGATCCTCTGAATCAAAACATTCCAAATTTTTCCATAAAATCTCCCTCCTCTACGAATCGCAACTACCATAAACAAAGCACACAAGAATCATATAAATGTCATTATTAATTTTCACAGAAAGGTATTGATCACCCGCCTCAACTAATTCACCAACCACATCTTTGTTCTAGAAAACACATATATGTTTTTTTATCTGGATCTTCATGCATCCATGAATTCATATTAATTATGCGAGCAAACTCACCGATTAAATCCAAATTCTTCTTATTCTCTAGAATAGAAACAACACATACCTCATTTTTCTTAATTATTGTGTCTATGAAATCAGTTTTTACTCACACACCCATGCCATAGGCATTCCATATAATAATTGGAGTCATTGAGAAAATCTAAGCCTGGCTTTGACCCCAGGCATCTTGGTCGGACTATAATGGGAATCCAAAAACTTCTTAATATGACGAAGTTTCACCCTCGTAACCACTCCAGTATCTATAGATCTGTTATCCTTATCAAGTAAATCTAAATCCTGACCATCACGATAAAAAACCCATCTTTCATTACACCGAGGAAGAAAAGTATCCTTCTTCGGTGCGTCAGTTTCCTTACATACACCCTAGCTCTCCTGGGATAACGACATAGATCAAGATTATATCTCATATCTATCCCCTATAACTATCATCAGGGGGTTCTTATTCACATCACTTGACTTACCTATATATTTTTCGCCCTTACACAAATCAACTGCCATTGAGGATTCCAACAAAATAATCGGATTTAAACATCTTAACGGACAAACAAGGGGAAAATAAAGTTTGATCGACCTATTGAAGATCATGAAAATTATTGGTGTGTTCAAAAAACTAGCAATACTAATCATAGTTATATGCAATTCAGAAGAATTCTCATTCGGTAAATAAACAAGTTTAATCACAAATTCATATTTTTCAGAATACTCAGTGCATCTTTCCAAAGATAACAGATCAGGATTATACAGAGATGAATCAGCATTTGAAAGGCATACCTATCCAAGAATACTGCTAGCAACATCAGACAGAACCCCCTTATCATTCATATCAACACCCGAAAACTCACCCTTTTTATCAGATTTCTGAAAACACAACCCATCACATTTAGATTTATTGAAAATCTGAATTGAATTTCCTTGCATACAATAATGAGAACAATACCCGAGGAAGAACAAATAAACAACACTCGGATTCCAAGAAAGTGATCCCCTTATCTTCAAGGATATCATGTCCAAAAACAGCAATGATATATCTAATTCAACATAGATCTGCATATTACAAACATCCGCTCTCCCCCTGGGACTACTATCAACACACCAAAAACTCCCAAGAGAATCTCTAATAGTGTTGAGAAAAGAAATTTTATGCAGGGGTAAAGGCAGACCCGGTAAAGAGATCCACACCACTGCAAAGGGACTTTTCTTTTCCCCTATGAACATCAATAGACCACCGCGAAAGGTTGAGTCTTCGACGTCCCATGATGCGGGAAGCGTAACACTAAGCTTTCAGAAAATCCTCTTTAGAACCAACGGACCAATAGAGGGAAGAATGAGGGAGATGCAAAACATGGACCGGTGAAGAAGGACCCCAAGATCCAAAAAATTTCATGAAAATCGTAATCGGTGGTTTCGCTTCCCCAAATCGCGCAACAAGAGTCCAACATAGACCATCCAAAGCCTCATCATAAACCTCTGGTGAAAACTCTACAGTCAAACCAAAATCGTTTCTACAGGTTGATGAAGGAAACGAACGGATATTCAAAAGGACATGTGTCCCCAAATACTGAGACGCTACACATTGAACCTCTTGGAATGATTTAATCGAAACTGAATTATGGACACCTTCAACATTCCCAAGAGATCCATGACCAGTAGACGAAGGTCCAGGATCCCCAACTTGAGAAACCGTAGCCGAAAAAGGAAAAGACGAAGCAACAGAAGCAGACCTCAATCCTGGCACGTAAGGCGTGTTCTGTCCATTATCCCCATCATTCAGTCCTTTTATTCTACAAATATTATTAAATTCCATTTTTACACATGTTTTTCATTTTAAGTTTTTAATGAAAACTTATTTAAATTTTCAGAATGATTTTTTATCTTTGTCACCATGGACTGAAAGGAAAATTTTCATTGAAAAATTAGGACACAGTTTAATTTTTCATCTATCATGTCCACTAAATGTTATATACGTTCTATTTTACATTTAAATAGTTTTTTAAATGTAACATATTTAAATACTATTTTAAGAAATTATACAATTAAAATGGTGATTTTTATAGTGTAGATGTTATTTTGATTGATCAATGATTCATATGATCTTTCAAAATCATTTTCCATGTATGATGATATCCATTGATGTTACATAATCTTAACTACTTATATAATTCAATGATATCATCCTTATTATTTCTCTAGGTTGTTAATTTCTATGATCAAAATATGTTTATAAAACATTTTTATTTACATCAGGTTGTTCTTTTAAGAATAAATGAAAAAAATTTGAAACTCCTTTCATTCCCATGAAACACACTATGATGAAATCCTTATGTGAACCATTTCTTATCATGTGTTTTGATACGATGAATCTGTTTTTATATTTTGAAACAGAAATGTATGTTTTTTATTATTTGATGGTGGTAACCTTATAACCATGTATGGTTGTTATATTGTTACCATAGATGGTGGTTATGTTATAATAGAAGATGGTGGTTATATTATTACCTAAGATAATGATTATACTATAACTAAGTATGGTGTTCAAATTATATCCATCTACAGTAGTTACATTATAACAAAGGATAATGGTAACATTATATCTAATGGTTGCGGTTCAGTTATAACCATGGAAGGTGGTTACCTTATAACCAAGTGTGGTTATAATATTAAAACCAAGGATGATGGTCATGTTATGACCAACAATGTGTGGGAACAAAATCTCCAAAAAAATCATTTAGTAATGGATGATAACTGATGAGCTAAATATGATATTAATGAACCCTATTTCATGTTCATGTGTTTATGGGTGGACATAAAATTCATGTCCATAAGTTAATTTGATGAACTTATTTCATGTCCTCAATTAAATTATCTAACATATTTGTAGTTATATATGATCCCATTTTTTATCCTATGTGTATGCTAAAAATCTATCTAAGATGTAAATTTAAGGTTATCTTTTCTTAAGTTCATTTATTCATTTATGATTTTCCTATTATAAACTACCAATATTTGTTACATGACTAAAGTTTATGACAAATAATATGAAGAGTATGGTTTTAAAATGTTATTCTATTGTCATCATACCCTTATGAAAATTTAATTTTGATATATTGCTCATTTACCCATACTAAGAATCTAATCGCCCCATTAATTAATGATTTATTTCCCTGGGATATGATGAATGTTATTAACCATGATATATCTATGAAGGATTATAGATTTGAATAACTAAGATATAGATGATGTATTTCACTTATGAACATGTTTTATTTTTTAAAAAAAATTCTAATATTACAAGACCTATGTTATTCTTGTTTGAATCATTATGTTATGTAGTGATTATTCATATATCAATTTGTAATAAATATTTTTCAGATGTTTGGGTCTTCACATACATTACCCTAGTTATAATGAAATTTATAATGTATGATATGCCTACAAAAGATTCTAGTTAGGAAGAACATAGTGATATATTAAATAGAAAATTTATTGAATAGTTTTGGGTGTGTCCAAGTTTCAAAATATATATGGCCTATGTGAATTGAAAATATATCATTAATCTAACTATGACATAAGATCTATCTAAAAAATTATGTCTCTATATAGGATTTAATTAACAAAATCCAATCATTGAATAAGATGCCATCAATCTCAACATGTGGGATAATACACAGATTTTGATGTAGCACATT
Source organism: Viscum album (assembly GCA_963277665.1). Lineage (NCBI taxonomy): Eukaryota > Viridiplantae > Streptophyta > Magnoliopsida > Santalales > Viscaceae > Viscum > Viscum album. The sequence continues at coordinate 16,926,380 of OY728123.1, forward strand.
CCCATATTATTAAATAGAAGAATAATTTTATACATGAGATTACATCAACAGACCATTAAGGCGTTTCATTAACAATTCAAAATCTAATATATTTGGATAAAAAATATTGGTTCATGGAATTTTAATGACATCTGGTCATTTATATAACTACTCTAAAATAAAATACTTCAATATTTTATCACATATTTCAACACCACAACTTATTTTTTATCTTAAATTCCTTGTTAAAACAAAAATGTTTAGAATGACTATCAAGAATCATTAATCAGAATGAAAAATCATATAACCATGAAAATGTTTTATAATATATCTAAAGAGTGACTCCTTATTTTCAGTACATGAAACCATAATATTAACGATGTTCATTCAAGGTTACAATATATTAAACTATACTATAATGGTTTGTAAAGGTAATGGGAATTAACTATTTCATGTATGCCTAGAGTGTGGAACTAGGTGAACAGTAAGTGAACACTCACTATGCACTAATGTGAGGGATGAAATATATTCATCTAACTCCACTGAATGTTATTAACACTAGATACATCTGTTAAAAAATACAACATGTATTATCTAGATATAAATTTTATTCTAGGAAGAATACACTCTATTGTTCAACATAACATTTTATATTGTCATATAAACAGGATTGTCCTATGGAGTTTCTGTAATAATTTATCATCATAACATCCAATGGAAAATAAGTCTTACTCTGATACCAAATATTCAAACCCATGCAATTTAGACATATATACTTTATATTATTAGATATATAACAATTTCATAACATCTCAATCCACATCCTAATCCATCAAGTATAGTATATTTGGAAATGGGGGTACATAAACGACTTGATTAAAAAATATATACATCATTTCCCACTTTTTCATCATAACTATCTCCCTTTATTTACATATCCCACCTAAACCATTCTTCATAATAAGGAAAAATGAAACCAAATAAAGGGTGATTTTTGATTCTCAGTAAGTGTATTCAAGGGAAACATCATAATTCATTAAAATATATCACGACCATAAGGGAAAAAGAACATAATATTAACAATTGAAAAACATACCTTTCATATCAATGATCGTAATCATGAATTATGAATTGTATCAATGATTCTTATAAGAGTTGAATCATAAAGATATAAATGGACATTATATGTGAGAGGATAACATTAGACAAATATATGTGGTTTGTTTCATTCCCATAAGAATAGAAAATAATTTCAACTAAATTCAAGGATTATTGATGAGTATATCGTATATGATGGGTTTACTCTACACACTATTTTATTTTTTGTTTTTTACACCCAAGACTATTAGTTGATAGAGATCTTGGATGTGCTAGGTTTTATCCCTAGTCCATTACTAATTATCTAATGTGAAATCAATCATTATGTAGTGTATTGGAGGCATATATAAATAGGTTCCCAATAATCTCATAATGAAAATAATTCATATATGTTACAATAGATCATTAATTGTTTATTATATCATAACCACTGATAAATAAAATAGTTTCATAAAATTTTTATAATTTCATCATTGCATAACCCATGGAACGGAAACAATTTTCAAAACATAGTTTTCTATTTGTATGGAAATAGGATTCATTGAATCACCCCTAAATCATAATCATCATAATCCATCATAAAATTAATTTGTATGTTATTACTGGATCATAATTTTAGTAGTAATAATGTAGCCTCTTGGGATGTCATCTAAAATAAAAATTAATTTAAAAGATATCTATAATATTTCTTCATGAAGATAATATTTCCATTTTTAAATCACATAATTAAAATTATAAAATACCCCAATTATAAAGAAATAAGTTATCTATGAAAATTACCTTTTGAAAATAAAATGGAATATTTAAATCATTTAATAATCATTAAAAAATATTCAATTCGTGTTTTTTATGCTAAATCAAATATCCCCCTCACATTTTATATAAATAGTAAAAAAATATCTCATTCTGAAAATAACCTAAGGATTAAAATTAAAAAATGGATTTGAATTACAAAAAAAAATATAAATGAATTTAAACCATCGATAAATTATATAAAAACATTTATATAAATATTTTAGTGATAACATAGACAATGGTGAATAATATATTACACCGAAGAGATAAATATACTCTATTTTCTATAAAAACCTTTTTTCAATCTCTTGATAAATTAAATATGATCAAATTAAAGAAGAAAATATAATTTCCAAATAATATAATGAGTTAAAGAAAATTTATAATATTATCTTGTGGTATATCATGAAAATTAATCATTGGGATCATTATAAGAAAACAATCGTGGTAAACAATGAGAGTGTATCATAAATCTCTAACATCGTGTTCTACTTTATATGAATGTGATATAACCTCTAATATAATAAATTTATATAAATTATAATTCAATTTTATAACAATTTAAGAACTATTAATAAAATAATTAATCCATTTATAACATTGAAAACCCAATTGATTAATAATACCTAATTAAAAGAATCATTTTTTTGTGTTAAATATTTCAATTTTCATTAGGATTTGGGTACAATAGTACAATTCCTTGAACATTGATCATTGTTCCATCATCTTTAAAATTAATTGCATGATATTAATAAATTATATATTCAATACTTATATATATATATAATATTCATCAATTTCATTTATGTATAGAAAAATGAATTACATTGTTCCTGGACATGATAGTTTGTGTGTATGCGTGAATAATGTTATCACTTTTTAAAAGAAGAAATAAAATAAAGAGAAAATATAAGTCACAAATAAATTTTTTATATATAATATAAATCAATGATAATTTGAAAAAAACCATCCATATTAACATCTATGTATATCAAAAATGAAAAAATAATCACATCACTTTGTGGAAGCGGTAATCCATATGTACACCCAAGCGATGTTATCATTTTCCAAAAATTTAGGAGGTAAATATGATATTATAATTAAAAAAACATATTTATGTCATGAATATCAAATTTAAAAAGTTTTATGATTATAATAACAATATATAAAATATGATTATGGGAAATTTATAAAATCATGTTATGAAGATGGTCATCCATTCGTAAGCATGGGTGATACATTTACATAAAATTTTATAGCACATAGAAGAAGAATGAAACACCTTGATATTGTTTTTTATTTTTTTCAAATTATTTTACTCTTTGCAATATTTTTATCACAAATAACACCCAATCTATCATGTGTTTCACAAAAAATAGAGCTTTTCATGTGTTATATGAAACTCTATGTTCAGATTTTGTTACGCAGAACACCAATTTTTTCATTTGTTTCACCCAACACTTTATTTATCAACCATTATGTTAAACACCAAGTTTTCTATGCATTATAGACAACACTAATTTTAAATAAACCATGTCATACTATTGAAATATTATTATGGTATTTATCACATAAATATTATAATATAGTACATGAATAATATTACCTTAATTATGAAAATATATTGTTTACATATGTATATAAAATTAATTATTTTATCACAAATTATTTAAAAAATGATATTGAAAAAAATACAAAAATGAATAACATCTATTACTAAATATAAATTTATATGTAGCCAAAATAATTTTACATAAAAAAAATAAAAAAAAAGTTATTCTAATAATTTTATTGCAAATAATATATTATATATTCTATCCACTAATTAAAATTAATCTTATAATATTTCTAGACAAGTAAAATAAAAAAATCTAATTTTACCCTTCAAACTTTATTTTTCTAAAAATTTGTTTTCTCTCATTTTAGTACACTTATTTTAGAAATAGATTTGTAATTTTATTAAATTAATATTAAAAACATAAATTTCATTTTTTTAAATAATCAATTAATATTTACCATATAATTCAATTTTCATTTCTTTTCAAAATAGTAATTTTTTTTGAAAAGTTGAAAGTACTGAATTTTAATTAAAAACTCCATTTTCATTTAAATTATTTGTAATTATTAATTATATTTAAATTTTAATTTAAAGTTTCATTATTTTAAATATATATAAATTAATCTAATTTATTTCATTTTAATTAATTTCATACTGACTATTTATAGAAAAAAAATTAAATTTTTGAACATTTTCTCTTTAAAAACTAGCTTTCTCATCACATCTATGTGATTAATATTAAATTAAATTTATTAACTAAGTTGATTGTAATTTTAAAAACCTGATTCCATATTTAGAATAATTATTTATATTATCTAATATGTTCAATATAATTATTAATAAAAATGATTTATCTAAACAATAAAAATTAATTATAGTGATTACGGTAAAAATGGGTTTGTCGGGGGGGTTAAACATTGATGGTATGGGTTAAAATGGAAATAATAATTTAAAAATTATATTTTATGGATATATTAAAATCATGAATTTTAAAAAATTTAATATATGGAAATTTGGAATCTTTTTCGTCAGTGATGTACATTTTACTTGGTATTGTTTTGGGTAATTTCTATATAGATTCATAGTCGGTTAATTTCCACTATATTTAAAAGAAAACCACCAATATCCAATTATTATCACCATTAATGAATATTTTTTCATCCATAACTTGAAAAAACAACTCCCCAACATTCCCACACATGTTTTTGAACTTCTAGTCCTCCCAAAATTCCAGCATTGGTGTTCTTAATAAGAGATCTAAAGGAGGTGCTTCTATTCTATGGCAATTGTCTTCACTAAGATCCTTTTTTTAATTCATTATATAAAACATTAATAATGTGTTCACTCTTATAATATAATAATAAATGTATCTATGATATACATATATGTTATTATATTATATTAAAAAGATAACATCGTCCATAGTTCAATAAAATGGTTCACAAAATCCGCATTCGTGTGTACGGTGGACTATCGCCATGTTAACCAATATCAGTCATTTTTTACATTACACCATTGATATATGGATAAAATGATGGATTATTTGTTAATATATGATATTTATGATATTATTAAAAAAATTAATTATTATATCACACATAAGTTCATATTATCCCTTTTGTGAGAGTACGAAAACATCACTCCTGTGTATGGAGGACTACCGCCTCTGAAAGCAATGTGATTCATTCATATTTTACATGGATGGTAACAAAGGTAGTTTTAACAAAAATATTTGATATATAAGTTATAAAAACTATTTTTTAATAAAAATATATTACATACATTATTTCATTCATCCATACAAGAATATGGAAACAACGTTCATGTTTATGTATGCCCAACCATCCCCATGAGCAATGTATTTCATTTTATATCATTAAAATTAATGTATTACTATAAATAAATATATGATGAATATATATTATATTAATATCTTGGTTGAAATTATAGAGATGATTAAATCTTTAAAAATGTAAAATCCACAAAAATAATAAATCAAATAATAGATAAAAAACAAAGCTTCTATAACCCAAAATGGTAATTTATAATGGAAATGTTAATAAATAGGAAATAAAAAGGAATTAGATAGACGTATGTAGTATGATATATATAAATATTTTTCATTAATTTATTTTTAAAATTATTATATTTATTATTAAGCAAGTTTGAACATGTTTGAATTAAGTCAAGACTTATAGAAGGTGATTTCTAGATTCTATTTCTTTTCTCAGAAACAAATGACAATTCACTAATGGTTTCATTTATGCATTGTATCTACTGCAAATTTTAAAGTTGATATCATGAGTATAATTCATTAAATTATAATTAATTGTTTATTTTATGTTATACATTATTAGGGCTTATGATTTAAAATATTACTAAAGTGGTAAGGGATTTTTTTATCAATTTCCATTCCTTGAGACGTATGTTATGTTATGCACATATAATATTTTATGAGGTGTTTATAAATACCCATTGATATATAATATAATTAAATAATTTATTCTCATGTTATTTTGTATTTCATTTAAGGATTTTTCTTCATGGTGCTTATGTTTCAATTATTCCAATGTGTAAAGATGTTGGGTCACAATATAATCATTTATTAGGATTTTTTATGTCAACGTTTCTAATGATAACATATTATGATACATATATCATGAAAATAATTAATTTTATTATCCTATGTTTATTACTGATATTAATATTATAATTTTACAACTACATGTTACTTAAAATTATTGTTAATATGTTTTTAGGAAAATATGACTTTATTTCTCTCTTCTGTTGGAAATCCATTTTCTTCCAAAATATGTTTTCAAAAAAAATAGAAAAATTATTATCATTATTATATATTAATTTTAATTAAATTTTTATCCAATTATTATTTCGAAATAAATATTTTAAATGGAATATTTATGTCATTTTCCCAAAAAAAATGATCGATTGTCATTTAGTTAAAATTTGAAAACAATTATTATTTTAAGGTGTCTGACATGAGTGAAACATCACATCATCATAAACATTATATTATTTGAATTTTACATCAAATGTTTCTATGTTTATTCTAAAATTAAATTATTTTCCAAATTTTTATGTTTTTTGTAATGCCTCTACCACAGAATCCTAATATTAGTGTAACATCCCAAGTATGTAATGAATAATAGATATTTTTATTTATGTCTTTTAATAATTAATATAGTGTTATAGAGGCTTAAAATAAAAATAAATACAATCTTATGCATGGAATACACTAATATTCTTAAAAGATTGTTTTACTGCCTTTTGATGGCAAACCATTTTTGAATCTATATTTTGACAATTTTATAAACTATTTTTGTCAAAATAAACTTATTCTTTATTATTGGGACATCAAAATTTACCTTGTGTGATTTTTTGGTATTTTTCTGACAATGTTCATTTTTTAATGAATAGTGAAAAATACTGCATTTTACATCAAAACTACTTTTTAATATAATTTATTTATATGATTAGATTAAGTTTTGAATTGGTTTTGAAGTTAAATTAGAATATATTTTTACAATTTTATCCAATGGTGGTCATTGGAATCAATTTCACTTTGAAATTAGACTTAAACTGGTGTCAATCTTTTGATACTTATTGTTTTGTAAAAACACGCTATTTGCTCTGGCAGCGGGAATTAATTATTGAATTAATTAATGTGACTTATATGATTTGAATTTTGTAAAATGGACTTCATTTTTGAATTCGGAATAGCAAATATAGCTTAGGGTGAATTTTTGGTAATTTTCTGAAAAACTTCAATTTTTGATGAATAGTGAAACCACTAAGTGGTAATCAAGCAAACTGATTTTTCAGTTAAATGAAATTTTACCACTAATGTGTATTGAATTTTGAAAATCTGACATACATGGTTGTCATTAAGAATTAAAATGTGGTTCAATGAGATTAAAATAATTTTTTGGTGAATAGTAACTTATAAAGTTTTTAATCGCGATTAGTGGTAATTAGTGTAGTTTAAGGTATAAATAATGCTTTAATAATATGAAATGACCTAGACACATGTACCAACCTCATTGGTTGTGTCATGGCCGACCGTGACATACCATGGGTCAACTTGGGGACCCCATGGATCCACTTTTGTTGGTAAATGACATAAATTACTTTTTATTTAATGTTAAAGTGAAAATGACACTAACATGATATGTTTTGCGAAAACAATTTTTAAGTGGGGTTATACAAGTCCAACTTTTGATTATAAATAGTCATTGGAAAGATAAAAAGATTTCATATATCATAGTATTTTGTTTATAATTTTTAGACATAAATAAATTTAATTATTTATGACATACTAATGATGCAGCGATGACATCATTATTTGACGATTTAAATAAAATAGAAAGATAATGTAACATATATGAACTACACATGTCCAAAACCAATTGAATGAATAGATTTAGAACCCTTATCACCTTATCCACGAATTCTATCAATGTGGGACCTTTTAAAACCGAAACAAATTTTCAAATAATGTAATATTTCTTTACTTTCCAAAAGTGCCCCTCCTCTCCTCTTATAAAAGGCCCCCACCTCTACCTCATTTCACACACTCTTCAAGCCTTTGGCTCGGCCAACCCCTGACCATTTACTCTCTACACATCCCTATCCTCATCCTAGAGGATCCCCTTTGGGCATAATCCTTTCAAAGGAAGCCTATGGCTCAACTCAAAAGGAGTTACACTTTTAAAGGTAATTCATTCTCTCATGTTCATTCGTTTTATTTTGCTTCTCCAACCCCCTAAAATCTTTTTATTTACTTCTTTTGTAACAAAACAAGTATCTTAAATATACTAGGATGTTGTTATAATATTTATTTGATATACACTCTCACACAACTACATCAAATGGTTAAAGAACATACGGTTTCCGTGGATGGCGAAATTCTGCCTCCCGAAACGATGATTGTTCAACACTCATTAAACACCTTCAAGGGTGGCCATTATGATGTCACTATTTTTACATATGATATATAATATGTTTATGTTTTCCTTAAGCTTCTGTTTTTTTCATTTTGGGAATACCTTTATGGTTTCCATTATGGGTAAGACACGATATCTTCATTTTAGGAAGTGCGGACTACCGCCACCTAAAAGTGATTTGATTCGTTAATACCATATGTGGGATGTGTAAAGGATAAAGTTAATTATATTATATATGTTATTATACTGGAATTATAATATACTCTTATATCATTATGATTCCATTCCAGAAAATATGAAATAGAAATGGAAGTAGCGTTCATGCGTACGTACAGCTTACCGTCTCCAGGAACGGTGCATTTCATTTCAAACCTCTAAATGTGATGTAATATTATAAATCAATGTATTTACTGGATATATATGACATATATGATATATAAATCATGAATACCATTCTGGATATAATGAAACATTGAACAAATTAACAACATGTAAGTGTAAGAAGTCTATTTTTGACTTAAGAACCAAATACCGACAAAATGAACATTATTAACTTAACTGATTACATGATGTTCATAACATGGTATAAAAGGAATAATGAACTTGAAAAATATTCATAATCAAGTAGAGATTAACTCAAGTTTATTATTCAGGAGATTAATGAACGGTCGGGTCAAGTCGGATACGAGGTATGGGACTTCGTCTCAATCTCCTTTCATTGAGGCATATTTTATTTTATACACAACTTTCTTTTATACGGTGTATAAACCCCTTTGAATTTTACGTTTATTCAAAAGGAATATTTTTTATACGAAGTGTTTACTAAATGACAAAAGGGAATGTTTTTGTCATACGTATGCGGCGACAACGAATTCTCCGCCGTCGTGACCGTTATTGGAGTTTCGGCTTCCTCTACAAGCCATACCTTATTTTTTTTAAAAGAAAAATAAATACCATGTTTTACTTTGGTATTGAAAATGGTTTTCATAATGTTTTTATTATATCAATGTGTTGTATTGATATCTCGTGATTGAAATGTGGAAATGTTATGTTTCCTTTATGCATGTTTTATGTGATATGATTATGTTATGGTACATGGGCATTATTATGAAGACGGGTGGTTCCGTGATAAACTAAGGGCGGGTGAGCCCATTATAGCTCTCCAATGCATTGGGTAACGCGAAGGATTGAAACGTTAAGGTTTCTCCGAAGAGATTTAGGGAATATACTATGATGGGTATTCCAAACGTAACCAAGAGTGTTACTCCCTACGTAAGAATGTTATGAATGCCTCAAGTTACCTTTATGTCTTATGATTTCTATGATTTATTCATGGTTTGATGATGTATGTTAAAGTGCCTTTGTTTTATGGGTAAATTATGATTTCATTCTTATGTATATATGAACTCATGTTTCCTTTCCATATTTTTATAACTCTTACTGAGCTTTTTATGCTCATCCCAAGTTCTTGAAATGTTTTTTTCAGGTCAAGGGAAAGGTACATGATAAGATGATAGAGTCAAGGATGTGTTAAGAAAGAATCCATGTTTTATTTTCAATATGTTTCCATTGATGGGAAGAATGGATACTATCTTTTATGTAACCACTTTGTTTAAATGTGGAATGTAATGCAAGTTTCATGATATAATTCTCTAAAACTCTAAACCTGAAAAGATCCTCAATGTGTAATCTTGTAATAACTCAAGATTAAGTAAGGTTTAAGGCTGGGGCCTTATAGTTGGTATCAGAGGTCGGTTTAGACAACTTTAGGAGTTAGAAAAGTGTTAAATTATAATATGATTGAAATGATATAGCATTTACAGATTACCATGTTGCTTCGCCTAAGATATTTCTGTGTTCAGAATGGTTTTCCATAGAGGAAACAAAGCAGCTATGTTGGGACGACATCAGGAGGAAGATAACCTTCCAAATCAGCAACCTGAGATGGTTGGAATCGGAACTGAACAGTTTGTTGCAGTGATGGAACAGTTGACTCAGGCTATAAATGGTGGTGGTATCCATGCACGAGATCAGCCAGATCAACCGCAGAGGAACATGTCAGTGGTGGAACATTTCATGAGGCAACATCCACCATCATTCAGAGGATCATCTGACCCTGTGCTAGCTGAAGGGTGGATTAAAGCACTGGAGAAGATTTTTGATGTCATGGGGTGTTCAGACAATCAAAAGGTTAGTCTTGCTATTTACCGTTTGGAGGGTGAAGCAGATCAGTGGTGGTCTATGGTTAAAAATATCAGGGATGCCGATGAGATTGATGCTCTTGACTGGGATGAATTCAAAGGTATGTTTCTTGAGAAGTATTTTCCTAAGGCTGTTCTACTTAGGATGGAAAAGCAATTCTTGGAATTGAGGCAAGAGGAAGACTCAGTGGCTGCCTATGAAGAAAGGTTCACTCGATTGGCAAGGTATGCTCCAAATTTTATCCGGGACCTTGATAGTAAAATCAATCGTTTTTACTCAGGATTAAAGCCAAAATATCGAAGGGCATTAGCTTCTCGTGAGTTTAAAAGTTATGAAAAGCTTGTTCGATGTGATGAGAAGGTGGAAATGGAGTTTGACGATGACCAAGTTTTCTATAACAACCAGCAAAAGAAGAGACCGAGGTGGCAGGAGAAAGGTAATAATTCTTCAAAAAAGTCTGATGGTAAGAGAATTAAGTTTCCAGTTTGTGATAAATGTGGAAAAGGGCATACTGGGGAATGTCTTCTGAATTCTGGAAAGTGCTACCGATGTGGTAAGATGGGACATAAGGCTCGTGATTGCACTGAAAAGGATCAAGGTGAAGGTAAGAACAAATTTGATTTACAGTTAGTGAAATGTTATAAGTGCAATGAGATGGGTCACTATGCAAACGAGTGTCCGGCAAAGAGCTTGAGTGATGGGAAGCAGTTAGACTACAAGCAGAAAGGGGTGGTGAAGTCCTTTGCAACTACTTCAGCAGATGTTGGGCCATCGAATGAAGTGGTATCAGCTCCAGGGAGCTCAGTATTTTTCGATGATTGACTTGAGATCGGGGTACCATCAGTTGAAAGTAAAAGAAGCAGATGTTCCGAAGATTGTGTTCCGTACTAGATATGTCCATTATGAATTTGTAGTTATTCCTTTTGGGTTAACCAATGCACCTGTTGTATTCATGGAACTTATGAATAAAATTTTCCATGAGTTCTTGGATAAGTTTGTGTTTGTGTTTTGAGGTTTGTGAAGAGGTTGTGTGTGCCTTATGATTCATAGTTAAAGAGGGAGTTGTTATGTGAAGCTCATAGTTCTCCGTTTTTCAGTTCATCCGGGCAGTACTAAGATGTATAGAGATCTGCGGGAGTATTACTGGTGGGATGGAATGAAAAGAGATATTGCTGATTTTACTGTGAAGTTTTTGACTTGTCAGATGGTTAAAGCAGAGCGGCAGTTACCGAAAGGGATGCTTCAGCCTTTACCAGTGCCAGAGTGGAAATGGGAGAATATATCCATGGACTTTGTTGTTGGATTACCGAAGACATCTTGAGGTAATAATGAAATCTGGGTTATTGTTGATCGCTTGACCAAATCTTCTCATTTCCTTTCTATACGAGATACTTTCTCTCTTGATCAACTTTCCCGTTTGTATCTTAAAGAGATAGTAAGGTTACATGGAGTTCCTCTCTCCATTGTATCGGATCGTGATCCCAGGTTTACTTCTAACTTTTGGAAAGGCCTTCAGAAGTCGTTGGGTACTGAATTAAATTTTAGTACAGCTTTTCATCCTCAATCAGATGGGCAGTCAGAACGAACAATTCAGACATTGGAGGATATGCTACGAGCTTGTTCTATGGATTATCAGGGAAGTTGGGACCAACATCTTTCTTTGGTTGAGTTTTCATATAATAACAGTTTTCATTCCAGTATACAGATGGCACCATTTCAGGCATTATATGGGAAGCGGTGTCGAACTCCATCTTTCTGGGATGAAGTGGGTGAAAGAAAGTTGATGGGACCAGAATTGGTAGAAGAGATGGCAGAAAAAGTTTAGCTGATTCAGAAGCACATGAGAACAGCTCAGAGCAGGCAGAAGAGCTATGCGGATAACCGGAGGAAGGATCTATTTTTCGAGGTAGGTGATCATGTTTTTCTCAAGGTTTCTCCTTGGAAAAGTGTGATGAGATTTGGTAAGAAAGGAAAGTTGAGTCCAAGGTTCATTGGACCATACGAAATTCTGGAGAGAGTTGGATCAGTTGCATACCGAGTGTCTTTACCTCCGAGTTTATCTCAGGTACACAATATTTTTCACGTTTCGATGTTGAGAAAGTATATGCCAGATCCATCTCATGTTTTGAGTCCAGAGGTAGTTCAGCTGGAAGAGAACCTATATTATGGGGAACAACCGGTCCAGATTATTGACCACAGGGAGCAAGTGTTACGGAATAAGGGGATTCATCAGGTAAAGGTTTTGTGGAAAAACCACATGATTGAAGAGGCAACATGGGAATCTGAAAATGCAATGAGGGATAAGTACCCCCATTTATTCGATAAGTAAATAAATTGCGGGGATGCAATTTTCTAAAGGGGGGAAGGATGTAACATCCCAATTAAGTAATGAATAATAGATACTTTTATCTATGTCTTTTAATAATTAAGATAGTGTTATAGAGGCTTAAAATAAAAATAAATACAATCTTATGCATGGAATACACTAATATTCTTAAAAGATTGTTTTACTGCCTTTTGATGGAAAACCATTTTTGAATATATATTTTGACAATTTTATAAACTATGTTTGTCAAAATAAACTTATTCTTTATGATTGGGACATCAAAATTTACCTTGTGTGATTTTTTGGTATTTTTCTGACAATGTTCATTTTTTAATGAATAGTGAAAAATACTGCATTTTACATCAAAACTACTTTTTAATATAATTTATTTATATGATTAGATTATGTTTTGAATTGGTTTTGAAGTGAAATTAGAATATATTTTTACAATTTTATCCAATGGTGGTCATTGGAATCAATTTCACTTTGAAATTAGACTTAAACTGGTGTCAATCTTTTGATACTTATTGTTTTGTAAAAACACGCTATTTGCTCTGGCAGCGGGAATTAATTATTGAATTAATTAATGTGACTTATATGATTTGAATTTTTTAAAATGGACTTCTTTTTTGAATTCGGAATATCAAATATAGCTTAGGGTGAATTTTTGGTAATTTTCTGAAAAACTTCAATTTTTGATGAATAGTGAAACCACTAAGTGGTAATCAAGCAAACTGATTTTTCAGTTAAATGAAATTTTACCACTAATGTGTATTGAATTTTGAAAATCCGACATACATGGTTGTCATTAAGAAGTAAAATGTGGTTCAATGAGATTAAAATAATATTTTTGGTGAATAGTAACTTATTATGTTTTTAATCGCGATTAGTGGTAATTAGTGTAGTTTAAGGTATAAATAATGCTTTAATAATATGAAATGACCTAGACACATGTCCCAACCTCATTGGTTGTGTCATGGCAGACCATGACATGCCATGGGTCAATTTGGGGACCCCATGGATCCACTTTTGTTGGGAAATGACATAAATTACTTTTTATTTAATGTTAAAGTGAAAATGACACAAACATGATATGTTTTGCAAAAACAATTATTAAGTGGGGTTATACAAGTCCAAATTTTGATTATAAATAGTCATTGGAAAGATAAAAAGATTTTCTATATCATAGTATTTTTTTTATAATTTTTAGACATTAAATAAATTTAATTATGTATGTCATACTAATGATGCAGCGATGACATCATTATTTGACGATTTAAATAAAATAGAAAGATAATGTAAAATCTATGAACTACACATGTCCAAAACCAATTGGATGAATATATTTCGAACCCTTATCACCTTATCCACGAATTATATCAATGGGGGACCTTTTAAAACCGAAAAAAAATTTCAAATAATATAATATTTCATTACTTTCCAAAAGTGCCCCTCCTCTCCTCTTATAAAAGGCCCCCACCTCTACCTCATTTCACACACTCTTCAAGCCTTTGGCCCGGCCAACCCCTGCCCATTTACTCTCTCCACATCCCTCTCCTCATCCTAGAGCATCCCCTTTGGGAAGAATCCTTTCAAAGGAAGCCTTTAGGATCAACTCAAAAGGAGTTACACTTTTAAAGGTAATTCATTCTCTCATGTTCATTCGTTTTATTTTGCTTCTCCAACCCCCTAAAATCTTTTTATTTACTTCTTTTGTAACAACACCAGTATATTCAATATACTAGGATGTTGTTATAAGATTTATTTGATCTACACTCTCACACAACTACATCAAATGGTTAATGAACATACAGTTTCCGTGGATGGCGAAATTCTGCCTCCCGAAACGATGATTGTTCAACACTCATTAAACACCTTCAAGGGTGGCCATTATGATGTCACTATTTTTATATATGATATATAATATGTTTATGTTTTCCTTAAGATTCTTTTTTTTTCATTTTGGGAATACCTTTATGGTTTCCATAATGGGTAAGACACGATATCTTCATTTTAGGAAGTGCGGACTACCGCCCCCTAAAAGTGATTTGATTCGTTAATACCATATGTGGGATGTGTAAAGGATAAACTTAATGATATTATATATGTTATTATACTGGAATTATAATATACTCTTATATCATTATGATTCCATTCCAGAAAATATGAAATAGAAATGGAAGTAGCGTTCATGCGTACGTACGGCTTACCGTCTCCATGAACGGTGCATTTCATTTCTTACCTCTAAATGTGATGTAATATTATAAATGAATGTATTTACTGGATATATATGACATATATGATATCTACATCATGAATACCATTCTGGATATAATGAAACTTTGACCAAATTAACAACATGTAAGTGTAAGAAGTCTATTTTTCACTTAAGAACCAAATACCGACAAAATGAACATTATTAACTTAACTGATTACATGATGTTCATAACATGGTATAAAAGGAATAATGAACTTGAAAAATTTTCATAATCAAGTAGAGATTAACTCAAGTTTATTATTCAGGAGATTAAAGAATGGTCGGGTCAAGTCGGATACGAGGTATGGGACTTCGTCTCAATCTCCTTTCGTTGAGGCATATTTTATTTTATACACAACTTTCTTTTATACGGTGTATAAACCCCTTTGACTTTTACGTTTATTCAAAAGGAATCTTTTTTATACGAAGCATTTACTAAACGACAAAAGGGAATGTTTTTGTCGTACGTATGCGGCGACAATGACTTCTCCGCTGTCGTGACCGTTATTTGAGTTTTGGCTTCCTCTACAAGCCATACCTTCTTTTTTTAAAAAGAAAAATAAATACCATGTTTTACTTTGGTATTGAAAATGGTTTTCATAATGTTTTTATTATATCAATGTGTTGTATTGATATCTCATGATTGAAATGTGGAAATGTTATGTTTCCTTTATGCATGTTTTATGTGATATGATTATGTTATGGTACTTGGGCATTATTATGAAGACGGGTGGTTCCGTGATAAACTAAGGGCGGGTGAGCCCGTTATAGCTCTCCAATGCATTGGGTAACGCGAAGGAGTGAAACGTTAAGGTTTCTCCGAAGAGATTTAGGGAATATACTGTGATGGGTATTCCAAACGTAACCAAGAGGGTTACTCCCTACGTAAGAATGTTATGAATGCCTCAAGATACCTTTATGTCTTATGATTTCTATGATTTATTCATGGTTTGATGATGTATGTTAAAGTGCCTTTGTTTTATGGGTAAAGTATGATTTCATTCTTATGTATATATGAACTCATGTTTCCTTTCCATATTTTTATAACTCTTACTAATCTTTTTATGCTCATCCCAAGTTTTTGAAATGTTTTTTTCAGGTCAAGGGAAAGGTACATGATAAGATGATAGAGTCAAGGATGTGTTAAGAAAGAATCCATGTTTTATTTTCAATATGTTTCCATTGATGGGAAGAATGGATACTATCTTTTATGTAACCACATTGTTTAAATGTGGAATGTAATGCAAGTTTCATGATCTAATTCTCTAAAACTCTAAACCTGAAAAGATCCTCAATGTGTAATGTTGTAATAACTCAAGATTAAGTAAGGTTCAAGGCAGGGGCCTTATAATTAGTGTAATACTTTATTACATTAGCATGATTACAAAGAATCAAATCCAGAAGTACTAATCAATTTAGAAGTTTCCTCAATATATTTTTCATACATAATACCCATAATAGTTTAGGAAATAAGAAATATACACATGATACATAATAAAATACACTAAACAACATCATTGAAACTCATTCAATTTATTCCTCATCATAACCTAGGGAAAGTATATATAATAAGGGTGAGTTCAAATGCTTGGTAAGGGTATTTAAAGTTTAATAAATAATTAATAAATGATAAAAAAATTGTGTTTAAATAACTAATTAACAATTCCATTCAAATAACTAGATAATGAATAATCCATATGGAAAAGCAAGAAACTAAAACACATCCCACTTAGTCAATAATCTCATAATAGAATGAATCCATCGATATGTTAAAGAATAAATACCATAGATAAATAATAAATATATGTAAATGAGGGAAATTATTAATTATTTTAAATCATTTCGATAAAAAAACAAAAATTGTATCATGAATACATTTCACAACACTATTTTAAACTACATATAGAAACCCATTTAATTTCTCCAAATTATTCATCTCATGAGAACCTATAGATTCATCGAGGGGAAATATAACTATCCGAACCAAAAAAATCATTACCTATACCTATAATTTCATATATAATATAATAAAAATAAATTATATGCCTTACATAGTATCAATATTGAATAAAGAATATTGATTTATCAATAATTCCAGGATAAATTAAATAACTATCAAAATGAACACCATATGTGAAAATGAAATATAGTTTTGGAAATAATAATATCAATTGTATGAGAATATTTATTTACAAGAATATTTCCAAAAAAAGGTTATAATTTATTCATTTATTCATGATAAAGTAAATAATCACAAAAATAGGTGAGATTTTAAATATAGTCATTACATAAATTCTTGGGAAAAATAATTTTTAAACATTCAAAAGTGTACTATACCACTTTGAAACATTTGAATCATAATACCAATGAAATAATAAAAAAAATTATAACTTATAATATCATGAAAATAAGTATATTCATGATATTAATGTCAAAGGGAAGTATATAAGCCATATAAAAGAGAATTTGTGCATAATAACAAATAAGTCTCTATGGAATATAAATTGAGAAGAAATCCCCTACTTATCCTTCTTATTATTGGTGGTCATTAAGGTCTGGTATTTCCTTTTAGAATATTTAATAACATATTGAAGAACCACAATAATTTTTATTATATCATTAATTATCTTATTATAATATCTTATTAAATGTTTGATAACAATCTTTCATTATTTTCACTATTGTATGTATTAATTGCGTTGTTTTTTGAGTATGTTTTGTTTTGTTTTTCATTTTTCCTGTAACATAGATCATGATTTCATCACGTATAGATTGAAAAAAAATAATTTATATTCAATATATATTGATTGATAATTATCCATATTATTTGGAGTTATGAAATGAAATGAACCATTCAAGGAGATGGTAGGCATTACGTACGCATGAACGTGACATTCATCTATATGTCATATTGAAAGAATGAAAATTAAATTATATATTTTTATATTATTATTCTAGTATCTTATCTATTCCATATATATTATATAATTTTGTTAAAACTATCCTTTATAAATTCTATGTATAGTGTGAATGAGTGACATCTCTTTAATGAGGAAGTAGTCCACACCTCCACAAACGATGTTATCATATTATAAAATATGGAAAGAATAATGGTATTTGTTACATGGGAAGTAAATATGTATATAAAAATTATTATTAATCTATATATCATATATAAATTTACTTCCCATCATAATTCCCAACCATGAGGGTGGTAATGGAAAAATGAACAACATCATTTAGTGATACGATAGTTCGTCAAACACATAAACAGTAAGTTCATTACCCATTAGACTAAAGTATGTGTACGTTCATGTTAAAAATTTATAATAAAACATATCTGTATAATTATTATACCACTTTTATTACATATTCATGTGATGATAATACATTAATAGGTGGATAAAATAATAAAATATAATGAATTTGGGGAAAAATTGTAACACCCCGACATTTTATGAAAAATATTCTTTTTAATTTCATTAATATATTGTGTTGTACGCTACACCAAAAGGAACTTGCACAAAACGAATCCTTGACTTGCCATGCATTACACGCAATCGCGACCTTCCTCGATAGCGTGTGTAGTACGCAATAACGAGTTTCACTAAACAACAATATGCTATTAAAATATTATTAAAACTAACCGTTATGAATAGAAATAACAACTTTTTGAAATTTTTTAAATTTTATTTTTCAAAATGGACTTCATTTTTGGATTCGTAATATCGAAATTAGCTTAGGGTGAAATTTGTGTACTTTTAGGATAACTTTCATTTTATGATAAATAGTGAAAATTACTAAATTTTAATTAAAAACAACCTTTTTAATTGAAATAATTAATAGTGATAAATTATTAATTTGAGTGGTTTTAAAGTATATTTAGAATATATTTTTACAATTTAATACAATATTGGTCATTGGATGTAATTTCACATTTAAACCAGACATAAACAAGTGTCAATCTTTTGATATTTATTATCTCATAAGAATACGCTATTTGTTTTGACGATGGGAATTAATTTTTAAATTAATTAATGCAACTGATATGTTTTGAATTTGGTAAAATAGCCATCATTTTTTAGTTCATAATATCAAATATATCTTAGGCCTAATTTTTGGAATTTTTCTGGAAACTTTCATTTTTTGATGAATAGTGAAACCACTAAGTGGTAGTTAAAAAAATGATTTTTTCATAAAACGTAATTTTTCCGCTTCTGTGAGTGAAATTTCAAAAATCCGAGAGACGCGGTTGATGTCAGTAAGTAAAATGTGGTTCAATGAGATGAAAATAATTTTTGGTGAATAGTAACTTTTTGCTTTTTTTTACCACGATTAAAAGTAAATAGGGTAATTAAGGGTAAAATGATATTATTATTACCATATAACATGTCCTAACTCTATTTTATAAGTGTAATTCGACTAAAAACAACCTTAGGAATAAACTATGACCATTTAGGACCACTTGGTTTAGATTAGGACATTTATTATTAATTTATTTAAAGAAGGGTTAAAATAGTTAAAATCAAAGTCTAATAAGTATATCATTTTTAAAATAGGGTTATACATAAGATAAATTCGACTATAAATATTCATTAGAAAGCTAAAAATATTTCCTACATAATGGTATTTTATTTGTAAATTTTAGACATTAAATAATTTAATTTATTTATGACACAATGATGATGCAGTAATTATCTTATTAATTAAATATTGACATAATTGACGTTATAAATACCAAAATAAATGTAATTTGAGACTTAATAGGAATTAAAATAATTTTAAAGGTTAATATGACATGTTAGTATTGATATAATTAACGTTTTCCGAACCAATCAGTCTGTTATGATTTTCACAAAAATCAATTACTAAATAGTGTCAAATTTGACATAAAATAGTTTTTAAAACAAATATTATATTATTAAGTGTTATTTTATTCCTAAAAATATAAGGTTCGGAAAAATGACTTAGATAAGGTTATATATATTAATAATAAAAAATGTGTCGTTATTTTGGCTTCCTATAGTATGTTTATTAACCTTATAGTGTAAGAACAGAAAAAGACACGGTAAAAGTAAAATTATCTAACTCAATGTTAAATCTAAATGATAAGGTTAAAATAGGAACCTAAACATTTCTAAATTCTAATGGATGAGATTATTTCGACCCATCCCCACTTTATCTTCTAAATAAATCAATTTTGAGCTATTTAAAACCGAATTTGGCTTTATAATAAAATAATATATTTAGTTATTCCAAAGGTACCCCTCTCCTCCCTTATAAAAGGGCACCTCCTCCCTCTCTTCATCACACCACATTGAGCCTTCATTATCGGCCTACCCCTGCCAAATTCTCTTCTCCACTTCCCTAGAAACATCCTAGAGGTCCTGGTCTTTCTCAAAGACCAATTTTAGTTCCCTAAGAAGAGTACTCAAAGAGGCGCTTCAAAGAAGAGGTATTGTCTGTTACCGATTCTTTCAACTTTATTTCTTCTTCCACTTCTTCTTCGTAGGTTTTTTCATTATTAAGTAATAACATCAGTATCACTAATATAATTATATGTTATTATAATTATGAAACAACCCTATTTCACCATCTATCCATCCTACGGAAAACGAAATCACCGTGCGTGCGTACGTACGGAATACCGTCTCCACGCCGTGGTGTAATCTATTTTCCACCACCACCTTACTTGGATGGGTATAATGGTGTACATAATAACTATATATTATTATTGTAAAGTGATATTGATTCTGAAATAGTATACATACACTCCAATAAAATTCCATGATCATGAGAACGATATCATCGCTCGTGCGTACGTACGGACTACCGTCTCCACGACACGAGGAGATTCATTCTCCACATTAAACATTCATGAATGATTATAAAGTATATATAATAAGTAGTCATGAAATATATGAAATAATAATGATAATGGATTTATGTGTATATATATGTCTGTCGTCTATTTAATTCCATACTACTCAATAAGGAATCGAAAACAGCGTTCATGCGTACGTACAGCCTACCGTCTCCATGAACGGTGTATTTCTTTCCATTTACTGATCTATTATATAAATGTATATTCTGAATATATATTATATATAAATCATGTTTTATATTCTGGAATTAAGTAATTATGATCTATGTAATCATATGAATTATTACAAGTCAAAACACGGACGACAAATGAAATGATTTTACCCAAAACGCTCTTTAACATTGAATTTACTAAAGAACGGGTTATATAAAGTCATAAGTGAACCATATATGATATCATAACAATGAGTATGATTCTGGAATAAGTAAATGACTTTATTTAAATCATTATAGAGGAGGTTCGGACACTTACGAAGTATATCGGACCTAAGGTAAGGGATAAATTTTCAATCTCATTTTTATCCGAGATTGCTTATATGTAAGTATTTACTGGGGTTACGTTTATCATCCATGACCATGTTTTCTAAAAATGTTTTCATAAAATGTTTACCATTCATCCCTGAATGTTTGATGTCATTTTTACCCTTTATTTACTTTTTACCACATTGTATGAATGGAATCTTTCCTTTGGTTACCATATAAGGTACTTTCTGACTTTCCCGACAAAAGTACGAGGAGAATGTTATTTTTAACTTATATGGCGTGAACGGATTTTTACGATTTCATAACGCCTCATTTTCAAGGAGCTTCCTCTAAAATATTTCAATATTATTTTCAACAGAACCCTTATCTATTAAAATTTCATGGAATTTTGTGAAAAGAAAATGATTTTAAAGAAGAAAGGATATTTTCATCAAAAATTCATTTCAAGTGTTTTGTCAAAACTATTTTCCATCTAATATGACATTATTTCATATGTGTATGTTTCATGTAAAGTGTCTCTATTATTTAAATGGTTCCAATTTTCTTATGATGAAATGATATCAATTTTTTATGGATTATGTTATGATGGCATGATATTTAAGAATCCTATTTTATTACATGGGTTATGTTATGATGTATGATTTATGATTTTGTGGAACACGAAAGACTGATTTCATTATAAGATGGGTGGGAACGATATCTCCCTAAAATGCATTGGGTAAAGATTTATATCTCATGAGATAGAAATGGATATAACGAAAAGTTAAACCGGTTCAGTAATACAGGACTAGAACGAGGAGTGAACTCGATTCAGAAAGGGACTTTGTCCACTAAGAAGGTCTTGGCAGCAATGCCTTGGCTACTATGGAAATCATAACAAGTGTTGAATGGTTTCCACAATTACATGTTTTATTCCAATGTTATTTTATAATTCTTAATGTTTCTTTATGATCAATGCCTTACGTACTTCCATGTTTTGTGTCATTTCTCAAGCTTTTGATGTTTAAACATTATGTTCATGTTTTTAAGTTCGAATGTAAATGGTATGTTTTATTTTATCCAATCTTACCCTTACTGAGCATTTGAGCTCACCCTTTTTATGTTTTCCTTTCCCCAGGATATAAAGAAAGGTTTTAGGTAAAAAAAAGGGAAGATCTTCAAGGGAGACGTTGAAGATCTTTCACTATGAATAGAAGATTACATTACAAGTTTCCAAAGACACTAAACTATTACGGTCCTTGCGTGTCTGTTTATGTTATCTATTAATTATTCCGCTAAAGTAATGTAATGTCCATGTACGTCAAGCTTTGGGTCTCTACAGTTGGTATCAGAGGAAAAGATTAGTCAACCTTTGGAAACTAGGATGCGCAACCGTTATTGAGATCCCTAGAGATATTTCTAAGTTATGTCTAGGTATGTACCTAAGGATAAGTATACATATAGGATATAGTCCTAGAACTATGGTAACGATATTATATTAAACCAAAGATGTTAGATATTGAAGTTACTACCCCTTTATTATGATTTTTGCCTCTCACACTATTCTTTTTGGGTTTTAGAAAATGGATGGAAACAAGATGATTCATGATAATGGAGGATATGATGGACAATGGAATGATATTTTTCATGAGAAACCAAATGAAATGGGATTTGGAAGTCCAAACATCATTATTATGCCGAATCAGAAATCTCATAATATGATCAATAATGTAAAATTAGGTATGTTTCCGGACTCGGCTAATAAGAGAAAGATGGAGTTTCATTATGATCATAGAGGAAAGAAAGTTCAACTTCCCCTATGTAAATCATGTGGGAATAGGCATCATGGAGAATGTTTCAAAGGAACTGGAAGATGCTTTGGGTGTGGAAAAGAAGGACACAAATCTAGTAAGTGCAAAGTAAAAGGTTCAGTTAACACCAGGGATGAGTATAATTGTGTTCCTATGACATCAACAATGGTTAAATGTTTTAAATGTGGAATGTACGGGCATTATGCAAACCAATGCCTTAAGGGATAGTCTCATGAACAGAATCAGTATGCTCGTATGGGTAGTATTTATGTTGATGATGATGAAGAGACTATAAATGATATGTGAGATGTAAGAATTGTTGATGCTCGGTCAATGCTTTAAGAATGTAGTGGAATGATTACATGTTTATCATGTGTTATGTTGTATAAGTAATATCATGGTACTATGGAATAAAGAGACCTCTAAGGATTGTTACACTGTTGTCTTTCCTTGAGTTTTGATAGTGTATGATTAATGGTACGAGTATCCATGAAAGGTTATTCAGATATTTTTGGAATGTAGATGATATGCGCATAATGAAGGGATAAGGAGAAAATTAAATGTTTGATTGTATTCATGAGATCATGACTAATATAAGGATAAGGTTATATCATGGTTTGAGTATATAGAATTTTTGGATTTTGGTATTTGGAAAGAGTTAACTTTTAACAGCATTCATGTTTTCACTAAGGTTTAATGGGTATTCATTTTTCAAGAGAATACATGATTAATATATTCACATGATTGGAATGTGACCAACAAGATATATAGGGGACAAATGATGGTATTCACATGCTTGGTTGATGACATTTCAAGTAATCGTTTTCTTTATACTATGAGCTTGGATCGAAGTATTTTAGGTAAGACAAAAGATTGGAATGGATTATGTTGGTCATGAGTTAGTATTGTTTAAGGATAGAACTTTTTTTGATATTATTTATGGGATTTTATAGTAATGTAGTTTTAGAAAAAGGACAACCTACAGGACGGGCGACAACCCATCACGTCGGACAAGGCTGTGGGAATCGAACCCACAACCGAAGTGCGACTGGCCTTTATCGCCAACCACTGGCCTACATGAAGTCCCTGTTTAGTAGAAACTAGTTTTATTATATTAAGCAGTATGATATATGAAGTATAAGTCCATTTTAGGAACCATATATGATTAATCTCACTATAGATGGACTTAAGTATTTTTGATAACTTTTATAACCTTTTGTTTGAGATAGATGGAATGACCCATCATTCTATCACATGATCTGCTAACACATCACGAATTAAAAATCAACTTCATTTCATTAAGGGATGAAGTGGAAATTGTTCAATTAACGAACAAAAGTGAGATTGTACCAAAATCATGTAAGTATTTATTTTAATTCATCAACTTTAGGGAAATGATCTTGAAAACCAAAAATGTTGTCCTAGTGCCCTTATATCCGATTATTCATATGGTACCTTAGATCATCACAAATCTATGGATTTGTGATTGATGGCCTTTCCATAGACATGTTCTCTACCACTCTCCATCAGAACATGATGGTTAGATTTCTCTTCCATATCCATATTTTCATCTATGTGGAAACCCAGTGATTAGTTTTTTTGGGTAACTGTTACATTTCATACATTTGTTTTTAAATATTGGTTTTGGTATTACTTTTTATGATGTGGGTTTCTATTAAAGAAACATTCAAGGAGTAAACCATTTATAACACCGACGAATTTCGAGGGCGAAATACAATTTAAGGGGGGTAGAATGTAACACCCCGAGATTTTATGAAAAATATTCTTTTTAATTTCATTAATGTCTTGTGTTTTACGCTACACCAAAATGAGTGTTCACAACATGAATCCTTGACTTTCCTTTCATTACTCGCAATCACAACCTTCCTCGATAGCGTGTGTAGTACGTAATAACGAGTTTTACTAAACAACAATATGCTATTAAAGTATTATTAAAACTAGCCGTTATGAATAGTAATAGCCACTTTTTGAAATTTTGTAAATTTTATTTTTCAAATTGGACTTCATTTTTGGATTCAGAATATCGAAATTAGCTTCGGGTGAAATTTTGGTACTTTTCGGATAACTTTCATTTTATGATGAATCGTGAAAATTACTAAATTTTATTTAAAAACATCCTTTTTAATCAAAATAATTAATAGTGATAAATTTTTAATTTGAGTGGTTTTAAAGTATATTTAGAATATATTTTTACAATTTAATGCAATTTTGGTCATTGGATGTAATTTCACATTTAAACCAGACATAAACAAGTGTCAATGTTTTGATAGTTATTATCTCTTAAGAACACGCTATTTGTTTTGACGACGGGAATTAATTTTTAAATTAAGTAATGCAACTAATATGTTTTGAATTTGGTAAAATAGACATCATTTTTCAGTTCATAGTATCAAATATAGCTTAGGCCTACTTTTTGGTATTTTTCGGGAAACATTCATTTTTTGATGAATAGTGAAACCACTAAGTGGTAGTTAAAAAAATGAATTTTTCATAAAACATAATTTTACCGCTTCTGTGAGTGGAATTTCAAATAATCTGAGAGACATGGTTGATGGCAGTAAGTAAAATGTGGTTCAATGAGTTGAAAATAATTTTTGTTGAATAGTAACTTTTTACTTATTTTTTACCACGGTTAAAAGTAAATAGGGTAATTAAGGGAAAAATGATATTATTATTACCCTAAAAATGTCCTAATTCTATTTTATAAGTTAAATTAGACCAAAACAACCTTAGGAATAAAATATGACCTTTTATGCCCACTTGGTTTAGATTAGGACATTTATTATTAATTTATTTAAAGAAGGGTTAAAATAGTTAAAATCAAAGTTTAATAAGTATATCGTTTTTAATAAAGGGTTATAAATAAGATAAATTCGACTATAAATATTAATTATAAATCTAAAAATATATCCTACATAATGGTATTTTACTTGTAATTTTTAGACATTAAATAATTTAATTTATTTATGACACAAAGATGATGCATTAATTATCTTATTAATGAAATATTGACATAATTGATGTTATAAATACTCAAATAAATGTAATTTGAGACTTTTTATGAATTCCACTAATTTTATAGGTTAATATGACATGTTAGTATTTATATAATTAACTTTTTTGAACTAATTAGTCTGTTATGATTTTCACAAAAATCAATTACTAAATAGTGTCAAAATTGACATAAAATAGTTTTTAAAACAAATATTATATTATTAATTGTTATTTTATTCCTAAAAATATAAGGTTCGGCAAAATGACTTAGATAAGGTTATATATATTAATAATAAACAACGTTTGGTTTGTTTAGCTTCTTATTGTAAGTTTATTAACCTTATATTGTAAGAACAGGAAAAGACACGGTAAAAGTAAAATTATCTAACTTAATGTTAAATATAAATAATAAGGTTAAAATAGAAACCTAACTTGTCTAAATTCTATTGGATGAGAGTATTTCCACCCATCCCCACCTTAGCTTCTAAATAAATCAATTTTTATCTATTTAATACCGAATTTGGCTTTATAATAAAATAATATTTTTAGTTATTCCAAAGGTGCCCCTCTCCTCCCTTATAAAAGGGCACCTCCTCCCTCTCTTCCTCACACCACCATGAGCCTTCATGCTCGGCAAACCCCTGCAAAATTCTCTTCTCCACTTCCCTAAAAACATCCTAGAGGTCCTGGTTTTCTTCAAAGACCAATTTTAGTGCCCTAAGTGGAGGAATCAAAGAGGCGCTTCAAAGAAGCGGTAATGTCCGTTACCGATTCTTTCAACTTTATTTCTTCTTACACTTCTTCTTCATCGGTTGTTTCATTATGAAGTAATAACATCAGTATCACTCATATACTGATATTTTATTATAAGTATGAAACAAACCTATTTCACCATGTATCCATCCTACGGAAAATGAAATCACCGTGCGTGCGTATGTACGAAATATTGTCTCCACGTCGTGGTGTAATCTATTTTCCACCACCACCTTACTTGGATGGATGTAATGGTTTACATACTAACTATATATGATTATATTAAAGTGATATTGATTTTGAAATAGTACACATACACTCCAATAAAATTCCATGATCATGAGAAAGATATCATCGTTCGTGTGTACATACGGACTACCGTCTCCACGACGCGATGCGATTCATTCTCCACATTGACCATTCATGAATGATTATAAAGAATATATAATAAGTAATCATGAAATATATGACATAATAATGATACTGGATTTATGTGTATATATATGTATGTAGTCTACTTAATTCCATTCAACTCAATAAGGAAACGAAAACACTGTTCATGCGTACGTACGACCTACCCTCTCCATGAACGGTGTATTTCTTTACATTTACTGATCTATTATATATATGTATATTCTTAATATATATTATATATAAATCATGTTTTATATTCTGAAATTAAGTAATCATGATCTAAGTAATCATATGAATAATTACAAGTCAAAACACGGACGACAGATGAAATGATTTTACCCAAAACGCTCTTTAACATGGAATTTACAAAAGAACGGGTAATAAAAAGTCATAAGTGAACAATATATGATATCATAACATTGAGTATGATTCTATAATAATTCAATGACATTATTTAAATCATTATACAGTAGGTTCTGACACTTACAAATCAAATCGGACCTAATGTTAGGGATAAATTTTCAATCTCATTTTTATCCGAGATTGCTTATACGTAAGTATTTACTGGGGTTACGTTTATCATCCATGACCATGTTTTCTGAAAATGTTTTCATAAAATGTTTACCATTCTTCCATGAATGTTTAATGTCATTTTTACCCTTTATTGACTTTTTACCACATTGTATGAATGAAATATTTCATTTGGTTACCATATAAGGTACTTTCTGACTTTTCCGACAAAACTACGAGGAGAATGTAATTTTTAACTTATACGGCGTGAATGAATTTTTACGATTTCATAACGCCTAATTTTCAAGGATCTTCCTCTACAATATTGAACGATTATTTTAAACAAAACCCTTATATTTTAAAATTGAATGGAATTTTTTGAAAAGAAAATGATTTTAAAGAAGAAATGATATTTTCCTCAAGAATTCATATCAAGTGTTTTGTCAAAACAATCTTCCATCTAAGATGACATTATTTCATATGTGTATGCTTCAAGTAAAATGTCTCTATTATTTGAATGTTTTCAATTTTCTTATGATGAAATGATATCAATCGTTTATGGATTATGTTATGATGGCATGATATTTAAGAATCCCATTTTATTACATGGGTTATGCTATGATGTATGACTTATGATTTTGTGGCACACGAAAGAATGATTTCATTATGAGATGGGTGGGACCTATATATCCCTCCAATGCATTGGGTAAATATTTATATCTCATGATACAGACATGGATGGAATGTCAAGTTAAACTGGTTCAGTAATACTGGACTGGAACGAGGAGTGAACTCGATTCAGAAAGGGACTTTGTCCACTAAGATGGTCTTGGCAGAAATGCCTTGCCTACTATGGAAATAATAACAAGTGCTGAATGGTTGCCACAATTAAATGTTTTATTCCAATGTTATTTTATCATTCTTAATGTTTCTTTATGATCTATGCCTTACTTACTTCCATGTTTTGTGTCATTTCTCAAGATTCTGATGTTTAAAAATTATGTTCATGTTTTTAAGTTAAAATGTATATGGTATGTTTTATTTTATCCATGATTACCCTTATGATCATTTGAGATCACCCTTTTTATGTTTTCTTTTCCCCGGGATATAAAGAAAGGTTTTAGGTAAGAAAAAATGGAAGATATTTATGGGAGATGTTGAAGATCTTTCACCACGATTAGAAGATTATGTTCAAAGTTTCCAAAGACACTAAACTATTATGGTCCTTGTGTGTCTATTTTTGTTATGTATTAAGTATTTAGATAAAGTAATGTAATGTCCATGTACGTCATGCTTTGGGTCTCTACAAAAATGATACCACTTATTCGGGTAACTCCAATTTGTTTTTACAAAAGGGCTACCTTGGATGGATTTTTTTTCCAAAGTATGGATTATATTTTTAGTAGATGGATTTTTAGGATATAATTTGGTAGATAATGGTTGATAAAATGTTTCTTGATATTTATGAGTGCATAGGAGGGTAGAGTTCCTTTATATAGTGGAGGGGAGTAAAACTATTGTAATGTTTTTGAAAGGGAATTACAACTACATTTTTCTAGTTTCATATTGCACCAATATTGGTCCAAAGTATATATAAAATGTTTTAGGGTCTAAATATGTCCATCCAATGACTCTTGGACAAGTGTATTTGTTATTTTGGGCTATATGATTATATTTTTGTTGTTTGTTAAGCTTAATTTTACCTTAATCGATGTAATTAATTTTATTTATGTTCACTAATATTTTTTTCTAAAATGGTAAATTAAAATTATTAGTAATGAAAAAATTTCTCATTTAATATATTGAATCCATTTTTAATAATTATAATAATACAAGTGGCATAAATTAATTTAAATTAATTCCAATAGATGGGACAACAAAGCCTATTTTTTAGAGTCAAAATGTTAAAAAGATTACTGATTTTTTATATCAAATTACAAATTGAAATTTATTAGAATAAACTATATTATATTAATATATAAATAATTAATCTAATTATACTTTTAAAAAATAAAATATATAACTTGACTTAGAAAATAAATGAGATAGAAAAGTAGGTTTGAATTATAATTAATTATTTTTTATTATTAATTAAAAAATGAAACATTATTGAAAAATGAAAAAAATTCAGCCTAACATAATTTTTATGTTTCAATTTTAAAAAATATTTTTTTTATATATATTATATTTATAAAGGAACAAAATTTATATTTGAAATGGTTCTATCATTAAATGATGGTAAAAATTCATTTATAAACATTTATGTTTTTATGTGTCAAATTGGGTTTGATCTTAACTTTAGCTATTATATATGATTCATGAATATATGAAATATATTATTTAATTTAATATATATTTATATTAAATTAATATCACTCAATAGTTTTAATGTATTTAATTTTTTAAGATTAAATGGATTTCTGGGTATTAAAATTGTTTTTTATAATAACATTCCCTTCATATTTAGTCAATTAATATGATAATTTCTAATTAGTTTTTAAAAAGTAGATCCATTTTATATTTTTGTACACCATGGATTTATATAAGTCAGTTAATACTACTTATAAGTACTAATTTTATATCTAGTTTATATATTATTATATTTAATAATAATATTTTGATAATATATTTTTGTTTGATAAAACCTAGTTTTAAGTGTAACACAAGGTGTTGAAAAAACTCCTTATTTCATGTGAATTACTCTAAATCAATTTCATGTGCATTAAAATATATAAATTATATTTAATTTATTTAAAATGGTAATTATATTATATATTCTCAGGATATTATATTTTCTTATCTGTATGGTGTTGCGTGTCATGCATGTTATCAAATAAAATGTTCAAACATTATATTTTTTAGGGTGTTACATTCTACCCCACAATAATTAAATTAACTCCTCATAATTAAACCAAAATATAAGTGATAGATTGTTTGATATTTTTTATGTTATAAATCCCACATCATAATAAGAATTCCTAAGAAATCCTCTAGAAATTGGAAGATGTGATGTACAATGTTCACATGGGATAAAAAATAACTAGGTCTATAACTAAGAGAAATTTATTGCAAAGTAGATATAAATACATCGAGGAATGTATAAATATTTATATTGAGTGATTAATTTCATCAATCACAAACAAGTGAATGATAAACTAAATATTTAGGAACTCAAATCCAGTAATTATTGACTATTTGCAAGACTATCAGTTCAACAAATATTTAGGTATTAGGACAAAAAAATTTACTTTATAATCATTTTCATAATGTTGCGAAATTATTTTTTAACCAAAAATATAAAGAAATATACTTACATGAAATATTTATTTAAATATAGTTTCATCCATTAGTTTTACATCCATAAATATTTAATTAATCTATTACTTCATGAAATGGATATCCAAATATTAAGGTTGATCTCCAAATTACTAGAATAAACTTTTAACAACACTTAAGGCCGAAAAAAGAGTGAAAAGTATAACAATTTTATAAAACCAATATGGTTTTAAACCTAAAAGTTACACTACTTTTTCGTCATTAATATTTATTCAATAAAATTTTTATCTAAAAATGATGATATTTTTACCGGTACATTATGTAGGTCAGTGGTTGGTATGAAACCAAAATCGACCTTATGTCATGGGCTGATGTCCTTTTTACTTGATTGATTTTATAGGTTTTAACCCAACATACATTTTGTTCTTTTCAAAAAATATATTAATATAGTTTTCAAAATGTGATGAACATCCTTGAAATTTAGTCATTTAATATCCTTTTAACTAGCTTTCTCAATAACACCCGAATACAAAAATATACCATCCATTTATTTCCTTATAAGTCATTCTTTGGTATATGTTTTATCATAATCCATTCATTTCCATTATATATTCAAATCCTTCATAATGGTTTTTAATATGTATGTGAATTATCCAAATCATATTCCATAGGAGTATCAAACAAGTTTCGTAGTATGGCATGTTTTCATGTACTAGGTTATGTTGATTCCGGCATGACACAGCATGTCAAAGTTTTTACCCCTTGATAGATCTATTCAATTATGATGTCGACTAGTAGTATCTATACATTCATATATTTATAGAAAACCACATCATTTCAATCTAATCGAGACTATGTGAAATACTAAAATTATACCATAAGTATATGTTCTTTAATACATTTTTTTATTAAATATAGTTCCCATGGTTTCTAATAAACTTTATATGATATCAACTGTAGCACCCAGACCCTCAAAGCCTACAGGTGGTGCATTAATGTTTTATATTTTCATGATTACAAACAATTAAATCTTGAATGACTGGTCATTTTATCATTTTTGGGAAACCATATTATATACATGAAAACCATGATACATTGGAAAATTTAAAATATAAACATCATACATAATGAAATGAAATAAAAAACAATGTTGACTCTCATTCAATGGATTCCTCTTCACAACATAGGGAAAATAAAAAAAATTATGGTGAGTTCCGAATTTTAGTTTGGGTAAGTAAATAGGAAAAAGTAATTAATCAATGAGAATAAAGGAAAATTTAAATAAATTATAACAAACAGAATTCAAATTACTATAGATGGAAAAATTAATATAGAAATTTACGAAAATAAAACACTTTCCATTTAATAAATAATATTAGAATAGAATGCATCCATAGATATGTAAGAGAATAAATCTCATTAATAATTAATTACTGATCCTAAATATGGGAAATTATTTATTATTGTACCACTTGTTAGTGGAACATGAAAACCTATACCATATAAAATTTTCAAAAGACAGTTTAAAACTATGGGTAGAAACCTATTTAATTTGGCCATAAGATTCATCTCATGATAACCAATTGCTGCATCAAGGGGATATATAAATTTTAGGATCCGCACATCATTTATAGTCCAAATCATTCCTAATATAAACTAATAAAAACTTCTAATATTTCCTATCAAATATCCATATATAATAATAAAATGGATTTATCGATTATTCCCTTATTAATTAAATAACTTTCAAAGTTAACCATATATATAAAAATAAAATACGGTTTATAAAATTAAAATATCCCTTGTTTGAGAATATATGTATGGAAGGATATTTCCAATGAAAAAAATATTATAATAAATTGATTGTTTCAATATAATGTTAACTATCAAAAAAGGAGGTGGTTATGTAAAGATAATCATTAAGGAAATTCTTGATGAATATAATCATTAAACATTACAAAGTCTCCCATACTAATTTAAAAAATTTGAATCTTAATCTTCATAAAGTTATAAAATTTAATAATACATATAATATCATTCGAATAATTATATTCTTGATATAAAATTTCATATGGTAGTATATACACTATATAAAATTTAATTATTGTGTAATAATAAATTAGTCCCAATGGAATGTAAATTGAGATGAAATCCATTATTATATCGTTATTTTTTGTTTTGTATTATTTAAACTCTTTTATATATTCTTCGAACATGTTAATAACTTATACTAGAAGCATAATCATATTTATGATATCATATATGATCTTATTATAATTACTTATTATTTATTTGCTAGAAAACTGTCAATATTTAACTATTTTAGTTGTTAATTGCCTTTTATTTCAAGTATGTTTTGTTTGATTTTTTATCATTACAATTACATATATTATATTTTAGAATCTCAATAATGAAAAAAATGATTTACATAACATATATATTCAGTATATATTTATTTCTAATAATCAGTAATATTTGGAGATAAGAAATGAAATGCAACATTCATGGAGACAGTAGGTCTTATGTATTCCTCAACACTGCATTCATTTCTTTTCCATATTAAAAGAATGAAATGTAAATTATATATAGGCATAAAATAATTATAGATACATATCTATTTGATATATATTACATAGGTTTATTAAAACCATCCTTTATATACTCCATCTATAGTGAGAACGAGTCATATCACTTTGACATTACAGTAGTCCACACTTCCATAAATGATGCTATCATATTTACAAAAAAATGGAAAGAATAAGGTATCTATTATATATGAATTAAATGATCATGAAGAAATTATAATTATTATATATATATTATATAAATATAGTTTCCATAATAATTCCCTCCCATGAGTGGTTATAATGGAAAAATTAATGACATCATTTTGTAGGGAAGTAGTTCGCCTTACACATAAACTGTAAGTTTGGTACCCATTAGATTGACGTTTGTAT
The DNA here is from genome assembly GCA_963277665.1 of Viscum album. Classification (NCBI taxonomy): domain Eukaryota; kingdom Viridiplantae; phylum Streptophyta; class Magnoliopsida; order Santalales; family Viscaceae; genus Viscum; species Viscum album. The sequence continues at coordinate 16,960,637 of OY728123.1, forward strand.
AATTTAAGATAAAAATCATATATTAAAAACATATCATTATATTAAGGACTCTTTTTTAATTATATAATAATTAAAAAATTCAATAAATTGGTAGGCAAATAAATAAAACATAATGAGAATGTGGAAAAATGTTACCTATTATTCTGGTAAATCCTTTAAATTTTCAACAAAGGGGTTCATTATATAGAATCATTAACACTAGTAGGCTTATAGGATTAATTGAGTTATTTTTGGGATATATTTGGGTCGATATGGGTTGAGCTATAGTGGCTTGAGAGGTGTTAGGAATTAAAAGGGGTGGGTGCCTTTTTATAGTGGTGGGGAGTGTCACACTTTTAATGTTTTGGTAAGGGAAATATTCCAACATTTTTATCATTTGATGTGGCTCAAATAATTTTACAAATTATATAAAATGCAGTATAAGGTCATTATATGTCCATAAAACGTCTTCTAGAAATGTTTACATGTGATTTTGGGCGATATGTTTATCATTTAGTCCATTGTTAAGTATAATTTTATCTTAATAGATGTAATAAATATTAATTACATTCACTAATTATATTGGTTAAAAACAAAGATGGAAATATTTCACTTTATAAAGTATTTTTATTCAATGTATGGAATAAAATATTTAAAATTAAAATATAATAAGTTGTAGAAATTAATTTAAATTTAATCTCATATAGGGGATGAAAATGTAGTTTTTAATTGTCAAAATGTTCCAAAGATTGTTATTTTTTAATTCAAATTTAAATGTGAAACAGATTCCACTGACAAAAATTTTATAAATCGATAAAGATTTATTATTATTAAGCTTTAATACCATTTAAAAATATAATTTATCCTTATAAACAAATTAGAGGAAAAAGTAGTTTTGAATTAAAATTCATTATTTTCACTAGTGATTAAAAAATGAAACCTCGCAGAAAAGTGCCAAAAAATTTCACTAACCTAAATATTTTTTTCACATTAAAAAGAGAAATTAATTTTTACATGTGAAATTTATAAAGCATACCAAATTTATATTTTAAATAGGTTTTCTATTAAAAGGCTATATAACATAATTTATACAAATTTAGGTTTTTATTGTAAAATTGGATTTATTGTTATATAATACCTTTAAAATATATTGGATGAATATCAAAAAAATATTTGACTTAAAATATAACCTATATATTACATTAATATCGTTTACCAATACTAATTAAATTAATTTATTTGGAAACATAGCTTTGTGAGGATAAAAATACTTTCATATAAAAACATTCCATTTATATTCAATTGGTTCTCATATTCATTTATAATTAATATATAACCAATGAATTCATTTTATGTTTATGTTAACCATAGTTATTAATATGTTACTAAATTATATTCATAACCACTATTTTAATGGATTGGTTATATCTTATTATATTAAATAATAATATTTTTATATAATTGATGTTTGATAAAGCTCAGTCATGTAACAGAAGCCTTTGAAGAAACTATTTGTCGTATGTGATATATGCCATCTCAGTTTCAAATTCATTGAAAGATAAAATTTACATTGAATTTATTTAAAATATCAAATATATTAAATATTCCCTATATATTATATTCCCTTGCACACTGGACGTTTTTTTTCATACATGCAGTTAAATAAAATATTCGTAGTAAAGATTTTTGGGGAGTAATATTTCAAAATTTTGTTTTTCAAAGGGGAATTTATTCTTTTTTCGAAATGTTTTGAATAATTTTTAATTATTCTGTTAATATTATTTATGGTTATATTCAACGAATTTTTTTGAAAACTTTTTTGTGAATTTTTTGTCTTCAGAAGTGAATTTAAAAAAAATTCCTTCAAGAAACATTCCACATGAATTATCTTTAAAAATAATTCTCTATTTATGGTTTAATATTTTTATATAACATATGAATTTATTGCTATATGAACCATAGATTCCATTATTATTATTTCTCAAAATGATTTACTTTTATTATGTCTTTATTTTTATGAACCCTATTTCAATTCCATGGGTTATACCATGATATAATTCTTATCAAAATTTCTATAGGTTTCAAAATGATTAAATTTTTAGGAATCCCATTTCATTTTATGATTTATGATATGATTAATTTTATATGATTATGTGGATCACATATGTATAGTATTCATTATTTTTTGAGTGGGGGATATATCAAAATCCAATTCACTAGGTAATGATTTTTATATCATGATATAATAATTGGAAGCAAGTAAATGGTATTTATACACTATGTGAAAATCTTTTTTTCTTAATAAGATATGGGAAAAATGTGCGTCCTCATCTACTATGTAAAATAGGTGTGTCCTGATCCACTATGGGAAACGGGTTTTTCTTGGTCCATTGTGGGAAATAAGTGGGTCCTGATCTAAAATGGGAAACAAATAATTAGTACTGATCCACTAGGTTGACGGTATTACATGTAAACATTGGCATACTAAATTGTTATCAATATTTAGGATTGTTCACACTTTTATGATATGATATTATAGTCCACGATCATTGTATAATGAGTTATCGACCTTGTGGGAAATTTTTTGGAAATAATAATGTTTTAATCCAAGATTCATATTTATGATCGATGTTAAGTTTGGTATGAAAATTATAAGTTATATTAAAGATCACATAATCTTATTCTTATATAATGATTTTATATGATAAAGGATTGATATATCTTATGCTTAACGATATTTATCTTCTGAGATCACCCTTTCTTATGTTTCCTTCCCTATGTATTGTAAAATGATTTAGGTAGGGTATGTCTAAGAGGAGAAAATTGTGTGGATATTTTTAATTTCATTCACTAAATTAGATGACTGTATACCTAGTCTCAAAATACACTACACTATTATTGTCCTTAGGTTTTCTGTGTAATGCATTGTATATTCATTTAAAAAATATGTAATATTCATAATTTAAAATCCCAATTCTCTATAGTTGGTATCAGAATCATGGTGTAGTTGTCATTTGTAAAATAAAACGTGAAAAACGTAGTGATAACCCTAGATATATTTATATAGATTAGTCTAGGGATGTATCTAAGGATAATTCAAAAGATGATTCAAAGTGTATAAATGTGATTTTGATTTTTCAAAAGGATAAACCAAGAGATTTCATAAACAATTCACCCCTTTTTGGATGCTAAATGATGATGTGGCTTTGTAACAGGACCACCTATGGTTAACTCTAAATGGAACATTGAGAAGGATGTGATCACCAACAGATGCATGAAAACAATCTGTGTTGTATAGCTAATTTGACACTCCCATTAGATATTATTTGGAAATTCACAATCTATTTAACAAATATAATGAAAGATATAAATTATGAACATGGATGAACTAGTATAAACATAAGTATTCATAGATATGGTCTCATTATTAGCACATCATATATGGTTTTTTCATTATTGTGTGGTTTCCCACTATTATTATTATAGATCACATAATTATTTTTCATTTTTTCAAAGGCTAGAACTTTGAGAGATCATGTTAACATGAATTTGAGAGAAAATTTAGTGAAAATTGGCATCCAAATTATATTATGGTTAGGGAGAAAGATATTATTATTATTCTTAATTATCTATCTTGATATATGATTTAAAACATACACCTTAAACAATAGTTGGACTAACCATTTATGAGAAGGATAGAGATCATTAAGACTTTGGATGGTGGAGACAATACATGACAAAGATTCAGTTTCCATTATGTAAATAATTTTCGAAGAATAACTCCATAGAATATATAAACGGAATGATAATATAATTTTAGTGGGGAAAATATGGGGAGAAATAATGTAATTTTAGAAGAAAAAATAAATAGTTAGGCTAATGAAATGGATGGGAATAATGGTATGCCTATGATATCATTAATAGATGAATGCTTAAAATGTGGAAAGTATCGGCATTATGGAAATTGATATCATTAGGGGAAATATCATGAGGATAATTAGAATATTTGTATAATTAATGGTTTTCTAGTGATAATTATTATACTATTAATGGAATATAAAAGGAAATATTTTTAAGGAATGTTATGTTAAACACTACTTTATGGTTTTACTAGTAAATGGGAGGATTGAATTATTAATGTATTAAAAATAAATGATAATTATATTTGAATCATGAAATATATAAGTATTGGTTAGAATAAATGTTTCATTGTGTATTTGAAAAAATATGTTAAATGATACTCATGAACTAGAAAATAGATTTAACTAAAATGTGATATTTTGATAAAGGGATAATAACATTTAATATTATTTAGATGCTGAGAGAATGATGGTTGAATAAATAGAAGTTTAATATGAATAAGTAAATTATATAGTAGTAAATAACATGGAACTGATTAATGATTTTTTGAAAAATTGGTTTATGCCATCACTTATGGAGTTTACAACATTTTTTTGATTTTAAAGAATATATCCAAAAATATTTGTTTTATGATAGAAACAATATATGTTTTCAATATGTTTTTATAAAAATTCATGTTATTTCAATGTTTTGATAGATTATAATATGACAGTTTTTACATTTTTGGTATTGGAAAATCAAGAGATTCTTTATGATATATGCGTGATTATGTTATAAAGTTTTTGACACTCATTAATAATTTTTAATAATTTAATGGTTATAAGTTTTACCATTTATGGAATGGTTTTTTGGAATATAGGATGATGGTTAAGATATTAACATATTACTTCACCGTATGAGGATTTATCAATATTGAGTAACCAGTGTGAAACATTAAATCCCAAGAGATATAAATAGTGATATCTAGTTCATTTGGGGATCATATTTAGTCTTTGGTACATGAAAAATCATCTCTTAATGTAATAAATGAAGTCTAAATTTATCATGGAATAACCAAAGGATAAAATTATTCCTCTGATATATAATAATACAAGCAATGTACATTTTCCTATGATTTCATTATAGATGAAAAATGAATTCTCTAACGTTATGAATGGTTATTAGATTAATATATTGTCATGTTATTTTCATTTTTTGTAATATTAGTGATATTTTTTTGGCCTCGGTGGTTTATGTATTTGCAGTCATGATCCTTACTTAGATCACAAACTTTTTGTGATAGATGTTATCTAACAATCACCACTTTTATATGGATTTTTTTTTTATCTTTTATGTCCATGTTTTTACATCAAATTGTTTTCTCCTATTTGGAATCCAATATTGTGTTAGTTTAGATAAATTTTCACATTAATTTAATTTTTTCAAGAGTTTGTTTTCATGATTTATTTTTTGATGTTTTTTAGAATAAATAACTTTATAGATGTTAAACTATTTATTAATGATAAGAATTTCAAGGGATAAGTTAATTTTATAGGGGGTTGAATGTAACATGTTGAGATTTTGTTAATTTTTTTCAAATGAATTTAATCTTTTTAATATTTTTTGTTACAAAAAACCTATTATATCTTCTATTACATGAAAAAACAATATTATATTTTTTTATATAAAAAATTGAGTTATGGTTTTGTCACATGAAAACCCAATTTTATCTTATATTAAATGAAACACTATTTTTATCTTTAATTAAACACGTCAATATATTTATCTTTCGTTACACGCAACACTAAGTTTAAACAAACATTTTCATACTATAAAATTAATATTTTGATACTTATATCCTAGGCTTTTCAATGGATTGTATGAATATGATTATGTAAATTTGAAAAATATATGGTTTCTTGTGTATAAAAAATATATTTTTCTATGATAAGATTATTTAAAAATGAAAATCAACACTATTTGAATATAAGTGAAATATTTTTGACAATTTATTTTTGGAAAGAAAAAAACATTTCCACACAAAAATAATCACACCATATTTATAGGATGATTTTAAAAATATTAATATATTAAATTTTAAATAAACAAATTAAGATTATTTTTATTTTTCTAGGTTAGAGTTAAAAACAAATCCTATTTCATGATTAAAAATTGTATCCTTCAAAAAATAAGATTTATCACAATTTTGTGAAATAATATTAAAAATAGATTTTTATAGATTTAGAAAACTAATCTGGCATGACAAATTTCATTTTATAAAGATATAGGAAAAATTGATTATTGGATTTTATTTATAATTTTATTAAAAGATTAATTTTCTGATGTAAAGTGAAAAAAATATATTTTAATAAAAAAATTCCTTTTCATTGAAATAGTTTACTAATATTAATTATATATAAATTTTTTTGAAGTTAAAATATGTACAATTATACATCCATTAAATAGACTTAGGTTATTTTAATCAATATCTTATTCAATTTTAATATAAAAACATAGTAATTATTTTAATAATTTTATCTATAAGCACTCACTTTCTCATTATGTATGCGGGATTTCATTAAAACTAAAGTTTTTCCACATATATGAATTGAATTTTTAAAAATATATTTCATATTTTGAATCATGTTAATTTATATTATCTAATAAGTTAAAATTAGTTTTTTTACAAATTTAATTGCGAAACAGTAAAAATTATTTACCACAGTTAAGGTGGAAATTGATTTAATGCAGGTTAAATTATGAATATAAATATTTAAATGACTATAAAAAAATAAATATTCCTATATTTGGATATAATTTATTCCTATTATTCAGAATTTATAATATATGGGCATTTTGATGCTTCTTTCTAAGGAATGACTTTATTATTTTAGATTCTTTTATGAAATTTTCATGTAGTTTCCATGTGTGTTCCTTTTCCTAGTTTACAAAAGCCCACCAAAACCCACCTCTAAATCACACATATAAAGAAAAATACATTCTCATTAAACTTATACCATCCCTCCCCAACATACCAATCTATTTTCTATAGCACATGGTCATCCCAAAAGACCAACACTAGGGTTCTTAATAAGGGAACCAAAGGAGGTGCTTCTAAGCGAAGGAAATTATCTTCACTAATATATTTCATTGTATTTCATCATTTTCCCCCATTAATTACATATTAATAAATTTAATATATTCTAATTAGTATATAATGTAAACTTATATGTTATTTTGTTTTTTATTAACTGATTACCATCTACATATTTATCAAATGTGTAATGAAATCAATTTTTTTGTATACAATGGACTACCACCTTGAAAAATGATGTCATTGATTTTTTTCATTAACACCTATCAAGAATGAACATAATGATGGATTTGTTATATTTAAATGATATTTATTATATTATTAATCTTCTGGAATAATTATATCACACAAACCTTAATACTATCCATTTTTTGGAATATGCTAATATTCCCTATATGTATGGTTGAAGACTACATAATGATGTGATATAATTTATTTACACTTTATATGGATAAAAAATACTATGGTATTAATGGTAATATTTTATATATATGAAAAAAATTATTATTTAATGATAATATATTATATGACTTTTTATCATTCAACACTACATGAAATTAGAAACAACATTCATCCTTATCTGGGGTATATTGTCTCCAAGAAAGGCGTGTTTCCTTTTCTATCACAAAATTTTACTGATTACTCTAAATAAATATATTCTAAATATATGTGAAATTTATATAATGGTTACAATTTTTAATATGATTAAATCAGTATAAAATTAATAGGTGGAAAAATAAAAAATCAAAACATATATAAAGAAAAGTGGTTATTAACTGAAACGTAAATTCCACATGTAATTGTTTTTAACTGTGATATAAATTCATAAAAATATAATTTATGTAATTATAAATATAAATATTTTGTTTTATATATTTATAATAATCATATAATTTTTATATAGGAGGTTTTCATGTGTATGACAGAAGTCAACACAAATGTTAATGGATTTTTTGTTTCTCTTTCCTTTCTCGGATACATTTCTCAATTAAACGCATGTTTTTTTAGGGTATATATGTCCCCATTGACATGTTATATCATGAATATAATTATTTCCATGACATAAAAATATACATTTTATGTTATTCTTTTTTAGGGAATAAAATTAAAAGATTACTAAATTAGTAAGGTATTTCTGTCACAATATTCATTATTTTATACAAATGTTATGCTATGCACATATTTTATTTTATGTAATGTATATATCGACCATGTCATGACTTATCCCCCAAGGACAATGTTGTGACTACCCCAAGCCCGCCTTCCATAAGACAAGGGCTGGAAACTAGCACTAAAAGGCACACTCCCTAAAATGGTAAGGTGTTTCCATTAATCCTGTATAAGCACAGGGTCCAAGAACATGACAAGAAGAAACTGTGATGTAAACTGCTATAGTAAAAGAGAGTTGAAATTAAAAGGGCTTGAAATTCAAGCTCAACTGTAAGGGTACAAGTACCACTAAAAATACAATAAATTGAAAGGAAAAGGTAAAAATCTATTAGGTTGTACTCTAAGATTCCTACCTGAAGGGTAGGTACATATTTCCTCCTCAGCACTCCATGTTTGTGTGTCTCCTCCACATCATGTCACACTGAATGGTCCACCTCTGTGCGCCATCCAATCCTAGCTCTCTCAGTCTCAATCAAAGCTATAAATCTTCTACACCAGACACAACAATGTGCAGGTGAAGTCCATGCAGGGGTGAGTGTGACAATACTCAGTAGGGACCCCAAGACCCCAGTAGGTCTTCTAGAGCTCCAAAAAGGAAAAACCTTAAAGAAATAAATCAACTCTACTTAGGAATATTCCCATACATATACCTAGGTTATCAAGATATACTCATTTCATACATGAGGGAAGGGCTCCGCATAGGTAACACCACAAAGGTAGAAGTACCACACAGGTAACACCATGAAGATAACACAATGAAGGTAACTCCACGAAAGTAGAATTACCACACAGGTAACATCACAAAGATAGAAGTACTACATAGGTAACACCATGAAGATAGATGTACCACATAGGTAACACCACGAAGATGATACCACAAAGGTAGAAGTACCACATAGGTAACACAACGAAGCTAGAAGTACCACAGAGGTAACACCATTAAGATAGAAGTACCACATAGGTAACACCATGAAGATAGAAGTACCACATAGGTAAAAACACAATGATTAAAGTACAACACACCATAACATCAATTTCAATCAAAAAGTAAAGACAGCTCACAAAGAGTCTCGTCTCAAACTAGGTTTTCAGTGAAGTTTGATTAGTCGCGAAGCTAGATCATCTTATCCTATCAAGAGGCACTACTTCTGACCAAACAGAATTTGACCCCCATAGGATCGATAGGTAATAACGCCTACAATGATCCACATAGGATCCGACCTGCCCATAGTCGATAGGTAACTAACCTTAGCTGATCCACAAAGGATCTAACCCACACAAGATCGGTATGCGCTGACCCACACATGATCGCTAAGTGATGACCCACATCGGATCATACCCACAAAATATTGTTATGCGTTAGCACACGCAGGATCACTAAGTGATGACCCACATATTATCTGACCCACATAGGATCGGTATGCACTTACCCACATCGAATCGTTGAGCGTTGAACACCGCATGATCTGTCTCCATCCTCTGCCTCACTGCCAACCATTAGATTCCTCACACATTGTTCACTCTAGTTACATAGAATCCTTCATCAAGATATCGTTCGTACCTATACCGGCACTAAACTTCACAAAGTAGTAACCCAAAGGACCACCATGTCGTAACGGTTCCAACGCGATAGACAGTGCGTCAATCGGACGCCTGGTCGGTGAGTTAGAAGCGTTTTAGTTTTAGGGGCCCGGTGGGATTCGGGTTCGATCCAATCTGGATGTACTCCAACTATTTCAAAAATTCATGTTGAGTATACCAAAATGAGAATCTCACTCCAAGGGTCCCAGTGCCATTAAAAGTTTGTCAAATGGACGTCCAGATTTCCAGATATGGTCCATGAAGGCGTATCTGATTCCAGATGGGTCCTGGTCCTGTCTGACCTGTTCGGACCAACCCGGTTTGGGTCTGGCCCGGTTGGCCTGGGCTGCGGTGGGCCTGGCCCGCTAGGCCATGGTTCGGCTCAGCCCGTGAAGGGGGTGACCCAGCCCAGTTCGTGGTCGGGTGGCCGACCATGGTGAGGTCCGCCCTAGCCGACACCTAGGGGAAGGCGTCCCTTGTATTCTAAACAGTATACTGGACCATTCAGCTCAACCAACACAGCAACGCAATGTGGTGCCTCTTGCTAGACTGCACGACCCGCCTGAGTGGGTCTTGATCAGTGCAACACGGCCAGCCAGAACGATCGGCCCTCCCTTCTAGTCATTCGGACGGGCACCGCTCTACCCGAGGTCGGCCGGTTGTCGGCCTCCTTGGTGTCCCACCCAGGCCGAAGGGCCATGGCCTTCTCTTCTATAGGTGGCACAGATGTGCACCGCCCCACCTTCGTGTGGCCAGACAGGCCGACGGGCCATGACCTCCTCCGGCGGCCCGGTTGCGCCGCCGCTTCAATTGTGGTCGGCCGGAGTGTTGGCTGCCGCCTTGTGCCTTGCCAACATCGATCTCGATCCTCCTTGGCACGAAGAACACATCAACATTTAAGATATGATGGGATTGGTCCGTGTTCTTTTTTCACATACCATCCATGTTAGTCTGGTAGAATGCGGCTCAAAGATATAGATTCAACATAAAATTAACAATGAACAATATTAAACAAACCCCTACCATGAAACGTTGGAGAAATTTCTGTGATTGATGGTGGATCGTGTTATTAATTCACACGACCCACTCCCAAATATTCCACTCGCACATTTCCCCTTTGGTTCAGTGTCATCTGTCATGCTTATGTTGCACTCCACATCTATATGTATCCTCCGCGTCATGTCACACCGAATGGTCCACCTCCGTGCACCGTCCCATCGTTGGTCCCTCAGCCTCGATCAACGTTGTACGATGTCGCCACCAGACACAACAAGGTGCGGATGAAGCCCGCGCTGGGGTGAGTATAACAATACTCTGTAGGGACCCCAAGACCCTTGTAGCTATCCTAGAGTTCCACAAAGAAAAAACCTCAAAGAAATACATCAACTCTACTTATTCATGTGCCCATAAATATTCCTAAGCTATCAAGAAATAATCATCTCATAAATGTGGGTAGGCACCTCATATGTAACACCACGAAGGTAGAAGTGCCACACACGTAACACCATGAAGATAACACCACGAATGTAGAAGTACCACACATGTAACACCACGAAGATTACACCACGAAGGTAGAATTACCACATAGACAACACCACAAAGATAGAAGTACCAGACAGGTAACACCACGAAGATAGAAGTACAACACAGTTAACACCACGAAGATGATACCACAAAGATAGAAGTACCACATAGGTAACACCATAAATCTAGATGTACCACAAAGGTTACACCCTGAAGATAGAAGTACTACACATGTATCACCACGAAGATAGAATTACCACACATGTTACACCAAAAAGATTGAAGTACCACACAACATATCCTCATTCTCAAGCACAAAGTAAAGACAGCTCACAAAGAGTCTCAACTCAAAAAAGGTTTTCAGGGAAGTATAGAAGTAGAGACGATTAGTTGCGAAGTTATATCACCTTATTCTATCAAGAGGATATTCTTCTAACCATAGAGAGTTTTAACCACACATGATTGAAAGGTACTAACCCACGGAATGATCACCACAAGATCTGACCCACGCAGAGTCGATAGGTAACTAACCCTTGCTGACCCACACAGGATCTGACCCACACAAGATCGGTATGCACTAATCCATACAGGATCGCTGAGCACTGACCCACACAGGATCTAACCCACAATGGATTTGTATGCACTGACCCACATAGGATCGTTGAGTGCTGACACACACAAGATCTGACCCACATAGGATCGGTATGCACTGACCCACACAGGATCACAGAGCATTGAACTCTGCAAGATCTATCTCCATTCTCCGCCTTTGATACTGCGTTGTCATGACCCGTCCCCCAGGGCCCTTGTCGGGACTACCTCAAGCCCATCTTCCATAGTCCAGTGGTTGGGGACAAGCAACAAAATACATACTTCATAAAACAGGAAGGCATTTCCTTTAATACTATACAAACACATGGTCCAAGAACACAACAAGTAGAAAATGGGATGTAAACTGTTGTAGTAAAAGTGTGCTAAAAGTAAAAGGGTCCAGAATACAATACCAATTATAAAGGTACAAGTACAACTAGAAATACAATACAACTGAAAGAAAAAGGAAAACAGCTACTGGGTCATCCTCCGAAGTCCCAACCAGAAGGGTAGGTACAGAAAGCCTCTTAAGCACTCCATGTCAGTCCATCTCCTTCCTGTCACGTCACACTAAATGGTCCAACTCTATGCACCATACTTTCCTCGCTCTCTCAGCCTCGATCAATGTTGTAAATAATCCGAACCGGACACAAAAAGATGCAGGCAAATCCCGTGTAGGGGTGATTATAAAAATACTCTGAAGGGACCCCAAGACCCCCACAGGTATCCTAGAGTTCCACAAATGAAAAACCTCAAAGAAATACATCCACTCTACTTAGTCATATACCCATACATATACCTAGGCTATCATGATATACTCATCTAATATATGAGGGAAGGATACCACATAGGTAACACTACGAAGGTAGAAGTACCAAATAGGTAACACCACGAAGATAACACCACAATGATAACTCCACGAAGGTAGAAGTACGACATAGGTAACACCACAATGATAGAAGTACCACATAGGTCAAACCATGAACATAGAATTACCACATATGAAACACCAATAAGATGATACCACAAAGGTAGAATTACTACATAGGTAACACCACATAGCAAGAAGTACCACACAGGTAAAACAATGAAGATAGAAGTACCACACAGGTAACACTATGAAGATCGAAGCACCACATAGGTAAAACCACACATATTTAAGTACCACACATCATAACATCAATCACAATCACAAAGTAAAGAAAACTCCAAAAGAGTCTCAACTCAAACCAGGTTTTCAGTGAAGTATTGAAGTACAGATGATTAGTTGTGAAGCTAGATCATCTTATTTTATCAAGAGGCACTTCTTTTGACCATATGGAGTTTGAACCACACTAGATCGATTGGTACTAACCCTCGTAATGATCCACATAGGGTCTGACCCACCCAGAGTTGATAGGTAACCAACCTCAACTGACCCACACAAGATATTACCCACACAGGATTGGTATGCGCTGACCCACAGAGGAATGTGGATCGCTAACCCACAAAGGATCTGACCGACACAGGATCAATATGATCTAACCCACATAGGATCCTTGAGGGATGACTCACATAGGATTTCTGAGTGCTGAACTCCGCATGATCTGTCTCCAACCTCCACCACACTGCCAGCCACTAGATTCCTCGCACCTGGTGCGCTCGAGTTCTGTCGAATCTGCTCTCGAGATATCAGTCATACCTCAAACATCACTAAGCTCCAAAAATGAGTAACCCAAATGACCTCTATGTCATAAGGGTTTAATGTGAAAGACGTAACGTCAATCTGACACCCAGTCTGTGAGTTATAATCATTTTAGTTCCGGGAACCCGGTTGGATTCGAGTTCGATCCAATCGGGTCATACTCCAACTATTTCCAAAACTCAAGAGGAGTATACCACAAGGATCATCTCACTCCAAGGGTACTAGTGCCATAGAAGGATCGTCAAAAAGACACTTGGATTTCAAGATATGGCACTTAAAGGCGTATGTGGGTCCAGATGGGCCCTGGTCCGATCCGACCCGGCCCTTCCAGACATAGGCTGACCCGACCCTGTTCGGGTCCAGCCCCATTGGCCTGGGATGCGGAGGGCCCAGCCCGTTGGTCCATGGTATGGCCCGACTAAGGAAGGGGGCAGTGTAGCCCGTGGTCGGGTGGACCACCGTGGTGGGGTCCGCCCTAGCAGACTCCCGGGGGAAGGCACCCCCCGGGTATTCTGAACGGTATGCTAGACCGTTCGGATTGGCCAACTCGGAGGCACCATGTCACACCGCCTGCTGGAATGTAGAACCCAACAGAGCACGTCTTGCCTAGTGAGACACGGCAAACAGGAATGGTCGGCCCTCCCTTCCAGCGGTGAGGACGTGTGTCGCTCCTCCCGCAGTCGGCTAGTTGTTTGCCGCCATGGTGCACTATTAAGACTTTCTCTTCTATCGGTCACACAGACATGCACCTCCCTACCTTTATGAGGCCGTTCTGTGTGTCGTCCACCATGCTCCCCTACCGCGGCCGGCTGGTCGAGGCCTCCTTCGGCTGTGCGGTTGCACCGTCATCGTCGTTGCGGTCGGCCGGAGTGTCGGCCACCGCCTTGTACCTCAAAGGCATCAGTCATCATCCTCCTTCACCGCAAAGTACACTTCAACATTGAAGATGTAGAGGGATAAGACAGTGTTCATTTTTCTCTTACCCTCCGTGTTAGTCCAGTAGCAAATGGCTCAAGGAGAAAGATTGAACGTAAAATTAACAATGAACAATCTTAAACAAACCCCCACCATGAAACGTCGTAGAAACGTCCACGCGTGATGGTGGATCATGTTCTTCATTCCCATGACTAACTCCTAAAAACATCACTCGCATGTCACCCCTTTGGTTCGATGTCATGTGTCACCTCCCGCTGGGTCAGATTTGTTTCCCATGTGTCTTACATCGTGGTGTTCCTTCAGCCCTTCGATTCTTAGTGAAGCTCCCTGATACCCCTCCCCTAACTCCATATATATTGGAGAGGGGGAGAATAAATAAAACTGTGGAGAAATAATGGAGATCCTAATTAGGAAGCTTCCTAATTTCCCTAATGTTTTTGTTACATTAGTTGGAAGGTCAATCCATTTAATGGATTGACACACCATCATCCCCACCCCTTTAATAGGTCTGTTGGAGGTTTGTGAAATAAAATAAAAAAAATATTATTATATTTCATTTCTTTTAAGAAGTCTCAAAACTTACCTTTTTTTCAGACCTACTGTGGTTAATGTAAATCCTCCCTTAAGAGAATCCCGGTACTATGGATTCAACGGTGCCCTCGGATTTTTAATCCGAGCACTGGTTCAAAAGTTAGAAAACGCCACTCTCATGTTTACTAAACATACCCAAAATAAAAGTTAGTAAAATTATTAACAGTCACCCTCAACTCGCGCCAGTTGAGGTTAGGATCTACAAAAGTGAAACAGACATTAACGAACCCAATAGTACTCTCGGATTTCCAATAGGAGTTACCGTATAAATGTTATGGAATTTACAATAAAATAATTTTCACTTTATTTTTTTATTTACGACCAAAAACTAACATTCACTGGTGTCTTGTGTCGACCAATGATAGTATCTTCCTCAAGAAAGCATACCCTCATGAATTTATCTATGGTATAAAATTTTTATTCCGAGTAATCAATTGTTTGTTATAAGCATTTGAAAAATAAAATAACTTTATTTAATTACTTTATTTATGGTTGTGCCATATTCAGGTATTCTCACAGGAGATCTGCACTGACTAATCTTAATTCACGCCTAGATTAAACTAGTCATCCTCAGCACAATGGTTCCCTCAGAATTCTGATTTGAGTAACCGTTTAATAGTTATTCCAATTTTTCAGCAAAACTACTTACGAGTGCTAATTTAAGCTTAACCAAATATTAACAGATCATTCTGGGCACTACGGGCCTCGGAATCGCACACCGTCAGATTTCGTGGTCTTGAAATAATTCCATATAATTAAAATAGATATACATATTTTCTATGACATTATAGACCCATTGAATTTTAATATCATTAATATATTTATATTCCTGATAACTAATGATTCATTTAATTATTTTATTTCATGATTCTTGCATCTAAATTTATCTGATGTGGTATTGACTTTATGATACAATGTCATCATTTCTTTGAATTTTTTCATGAATATATTTTTAATGATAAAATCATGTGTTTCATATATCAAACAAATAATTAATTTTATTTTAAAATACATTGTCGTCAGTGCTGTAAAATGATATATAGATTGGGGTAATTTATGTGTGGTAGGGTGGCTGACATAGGTCATCTCTCAAGAGGCGGTAATTAAAATGACATAACAATGTACACTCAAAATAAATTTCAATAATAAAAAACAAAAAACACGAAAAAAATATTTGGGTGCGGTTTTATTTATATTTATAAAAGAATATTAATATGTATTCTAGATGAAAATTTCATTTTTTTTATTTTGTTTTTGAAATGAAGGTTGATTAACAATGTACAATGAGAATATATTTTTCTTGAAAACTATTATTAGAAAGTGAATCGATCTAACTCTACCTCTTTAATAATTTATTAATAATTATAATTTAAATTAAATTCCACTTAATTATTATCCCTTAATTTTTTAAATCCCAAACCCTACAAAAATTAACTATACCATAAAGATGAAATGAATTTAACCCTAGGCTAGCTTCAGAACATGTGATCGAAGCACCCCGCATTGATTGATGTTCTAAGGGTATCATATGGTCAATGGTAAATTAAGACACATTTAATCTCTTCATACTGAGGATGAATTGTGTTTAGGGATTATATTTAAACTCTACCAATTTATCTTTTGTGGTCGTGTTTTATTGATTAATCTTCCACTCTCACAATTTACAAAAATATCAACCTCACGTGTTTTTGTGTTAATTGTTCAACTGATTACATAGTTTCTTCCAATAAAAAAACTCAATTCATGAATAATATTTAGTGAATTATAGTATCTCAAAGATTCAAAATTAATTAATGAATATTGTAAGAGGAATATCGATTACTAAACAGAACAACTCTTTCATGGAAGGTGTAGTCATCATAGAAACGGTTTTCATTCTCAAGGGGGCAGAAATGGTATAACCAAATCTTGTTTATAAAATTGAATTATATGGAAAATATGATGATTAATAGAAGGATAATAATAGAATAATAATAGAATAAATGGATTAAAACTATGATTTTATTGAAAGCACAACAATGTTACAACAAATATGTTGAAAAGAAGAACATTTTGGAGGAGATCTTAGATTGGTATATTTCATCCCCCAATTGTGAATTGAAATTTTATATAACCACTTATAATATGGTCCCAATCTCATAATTCTCATTCCAACCCCTCCAAATGAGAAAAACACCAATTTATTGAGTGGAGGGGTGGCTAGGATTAGAGTGGTATCAATTGTGAATGGGGAATCTCTGTCCAATATTTTAGGACAACTTTCAAGGCCAATTTGACCACCAAAATGCATGAACCGTCTCTCATTCCATAAGGGTGATTTGTGAAAATATGGTTCCTCAATATACTCTCAAAATATGGGCCTAATACAAGAAATTATGAAGAGGTTATGGTTGAAATACATAACCAATGCCTAATATGGTGAGTCCACCACCACTTTGACTTCATTGTAAACTTGCACCAACCAAATGCATTATTTAACTCAGATGTCCTGAATAAAAGTTTTAGAAAATTATGTTAGGAGAAAATTTCAAAATATTAAGTTTAAATAATTAAATTAAAATTATTTATGTTCAAAATACAAAAGTGAATTTTTAAACGGTAAAAATGGATTT
Source organism: Viscum album (assembly GCA_963277665.1). Classification (NCBI taxonomy): domain Eukaryota; kingdom Viridiplantae; phylum Streptophyta; class Magnoliopsida; order Santalales; family Viscaceae; genus Viscum; species Viscum album. The sequence continues at coordinate 16,978,239 of OY728123.1, forward strand.
TTAATATAATTTTCAAATTAATGATCTAATCCAAAATATTCCATAAATGAACATAGTTACAATAATGTGAGGAAATTATATCATTTATTATAAATATAATATTCAATAAAATTGTGTTTTATCAACTCCCCCATACATACTCTTTTTTACTCCTGGGAAAAACATCATATCATATATTCTGAAAAATTGTGACAAGTAAACATCAATATCAAATAATAACAAATTTTGAAACACATATCCTTGAGATCCAAAAATTCCACACCAAGAAACAAAACATATCATTTCGTATGAAAAAAATATTATTTCAAGTTCTCCAATTATATCATTCAATATATTTCCACTTCATTTATCCTCCCATGCACAAAACACTTACCTCACTTGAATTTTATCTTATCACACAAATGTAAATTTTTTAACAATGTCTTTCTCATAAAAACAAATACAAGGGTCACCATAGGGTTGATAAATTTCTAAATCACCAACCTATTTGAGTCAAGGGAATATGATTATCATGAGGACTTTTCATGTTTGTTTTGTGCCTTTCGATTGGTAGGATTTAGATGTGAAAAATTCTAGGGATGAATAAGGGGAGATTGACTCTTTTTGAAACAAAATGGCATTAATCTAATTTTCACTTAAATATGATCTCCTCCTCAATCCCCTCAACATCGATTCTTGTTCATAATCCTGAAAATCAATGTAATGTGCACACCATTAAACATTTCAGTAGTAAAAATGCCAATCTTCCCAGACATGATTTTATTGAAAGCTCCAGATATACACAACTTTCTTCCTCTGTTAGATGCTCTATAATGGCACATCATCACTTATTATAAAATCTCCTGAAAAGTGATAACTTTCAATATAATTATTTTCTTTAGAAACAAACACATCTCTTTAGAATTTAATTTCCCACCCAATGTATCGCAAAATTTGGTATCACAACACAAGACAGCTTCCCCCATACTTAAGTTCAACTGGATTATGTAATTTCACTTGAAGAGTTAGTTGGATACGTAAAATTGGCTTTTAATGTTGCAAACATAACAGGATGTTCATGGATTCTATGGGATAAAATAATTAATTGTTCAATGTAGGCCATTATAAGAAGGGTTCTTATGAAATGGGGGTCTTTAATATTAAATATATTTCTCAATCATTTAAAACACAAGTACCTAAAACCCTCATGTTTTGACAATAATAAATCAAATTTGGGTTAAATCAACAAGGGTTTGGTTACTTTCAAGAAGTGAGGTAAATTTAAAGAATACGAAAAGAAATGTTTAAAATCCTTACTTAAAAGGTTCCCTCCCCCACACATAAAATATTTTATTTACTCAATGTTTACTCATGTGATGATATAAGCACAATAAATGAATTATTTAAATAGGAAAAATAGAAGAAAAGTGAAAGGGTTAGGAACAGCCTGATATGCTCAAGTGATGATGGGTTCACGCAGTGTGATAAAATCCTCTACATCAGTAGTAAGTCCCTCAATATATTTCTTCAAACATTGACAATTGACTATAATGATCCATCATGTGTCCTTTGTGTGATATCAACATCACCATAATGAATAACATTATTCACAATATAAGGACCTAACCACTTGGAGTACAACTTACCAAGCATCAGCTTCAGTAGTGAACTATAGAGAATGACTTTATCTCCAACTTGAAATTGTCTTTTCTAGATCATTTTGTCATGAGATGATTTTGATATTTCCTTGTAGAGCCTTGAGTTCTCATATAATGTTAATTGAATCTTCAAAATCTCTTGATTTGCAGCTTCCTTTGGATTATAGCTTGGGCCAAATCTATGTTTCATTTTTTATAGCCCAACAAGCCCGATGCTCAAATTCCAATGGGAGATAAACACTTTTCCAATAACAATCTTAAGTGGGGACAAACCGATGGGGGTCTTTTATGATTTCATATAAGCCCACATTGCATCATCCATGCACTTTGTCTAATCCTTTCTATATGGATGCACAATTTTCTCCAAAAGTTGTTTCATCTCCCTTTGTGAAACCACATCCTAGACTTTCATTTGGGGGTTGTATGGTGTTAATTGTTTTTGTGTAACCCCATAAATTTGAAGGAGGAAATCCAAATTTTGATTTCAAAAGTGTGTCCCTTGGTTACTGATGATGGCCTTCACTACCCCAAACCTACTAAAAATCAATGCTTTGAAAAAGTCCATAACAACATGAGAATCATCAGTCCTTGTGGCCTTAGCCTCTACCCATTATCTCATATAATAAATAGTAACCCAAATATACATTAAACCAAATGAGCTTGTAAAAGGACCCATATAATCAATTCTCCATACATAAAAAATATCATAGAATAAAATTGGTTGTTGGGGCATCTCGTGTCTCCTAAAAATAGTAACACTATGTTGGAAATGTGAGCACAACCTAAAAAACACTTGAGAATCCTAGAATAAATTTGGTTAATACAATACAAAGTCCAAAACATTCCTAGCTATCAATTGGGGTCAAAAGTTTCAACTATAAGCAAGTGTATGACATAATTGCATAACAAACTCAAACTCTTGTTCGAGAACACATCTCATAATAAATTGGTCACTACACATGCGCCATAAGTAGGGATCATACCACACATAAAATCTAGACTCACTCTTTAACTATTGGACTTGATGTTTCATTAAATTTGTTGGAATTTCATATGAAACATGGTAGTTAAATAAATCAGCATACCAAGCATGCGTACCTAAGATGGAATACAGATGCTCATCATGGAAAGTTTCCCAATGTGGTACCTATGACAAGGTGTCATCATCTAGTGTGTGAGTAATCCTACTCGTGTGTTCCTCCACCATGTTTTTTACCCCTTGTTGTCCTTTATCTCAATGTATAACTCCTGAAGAAGGACCATCAATAAAATTAGCCTAGGATTTGTTTCTGTCTTCCTCAAAAGGTACCTTAGAGCTACATGGCATGAAAAACCAACTAATTTAGATCCCAAAAAATATGAACGTATTTTATCTAAAGAAAATATAACAGCAAGAAACTCCTTTTATGTGGTTTTGTACTTTGATTGGGATGAATCCAATTTCATTGAAGCATATTCAATCACATGTGAACGTCCCTCCACCCTATGAGATAGAACATATCTGACCATGAAGTTGGAGGCATCACATATAATCTCAAAAGGAAGGTCCCACTGTGGGGGTGTATGATCAGTGGAGTGGTCAGATACTTCATTATCTCATCAAAGGAAATCCTATAAGAATCATCAAAGAAAAAATTATAATCCTTTGGATGTAATTTTGAAATAGGAAGAGAAATCTTACTAAAATATTTGATGATGTGATGATAAAATCCTACATACCCTAGAAAATATCTAACATCACGCACACATGAAGTATATGGTATGGATGAAATAATATCTTCCTTAGATCAATCAACCTCTATCCTGTTTTTTGACACTACATGACCTATGAAAATGTCATTCCCTTCCATAAAATGACACTTTTCAAAGTTCAATACTATATTCTTTTCCATAAAATGATTCCAAACCTTTCCCAAACTAGAGATTCAATCATGAAATAAAGACCCATACACTATAAAATCATCCAATAATAACTCCATTCATGTCTCAATAAAATCATTAAAATACCCACGAAGAATCTTTGGAAGGTACTTGGGGTATTGAAAATTCCAAATGGAATCCTCTGATAGGAAAATGTGCCAAATAGTCAAGTGAATGTTTTCTTCACCTAATCCTCTGGAGCTGTAGGAACCAGAAAATATCCAAAAATTCCATCCAAGAAATAATAATTTTCCTTCCTAGATAGTCTCTCAATAATTTGATCTATAAATTGGAGGTGGAAATTGTCCTTCCATGTGGACTAATTTAGTTTGCTATAGTCAGCACAAACACGTCAATGGTTTTTCATCCTCATCAGAACTAACTCCTCTTAATCATTTTTAACAACAATAACACCAATTTTCTTAGCCACAACCTGAATAGGACTCACCCACTAGTAATATAAAATGGAATAGTTTATACCTACCTTGATCAAATTTTTATGTTCTTTTTTTATTCCATTTAGAAGAGATGGATTCAGTCTCCTTTGTGGCTACATAACTCGTTTAGCCCTATCCTCTAAATAATTCCTACGCAAGAAAATGGAGGGGTTAATACTTGATATGTCAGCCAAGGTCCACCTAATTTTCTTAATTTTCACCCTCAAAATATTCAAATGTTTTTCTTCGTGTTCAAAAGGGATATTGTAAGAAATGATAATAGGTAATTTCTCACCAATTAACAAGAATGAGTATTTTAGATTAGGTGGACATGGCTAGAGTTTCAATATAGGTGGGTGATGTATGGATGGATAAATTGAAGGAACTGAAATATGTGCACAATGAACATCAGTATCATAATAGACATCCTCAAAAACAAATAAGAAATCATCAACCACATTAGTATACTTAACATCAATGTCGTAATCATTGTGAACATGATCAAAATCAGAATATGAATTAATTTAAAAATAAAATCTAATATATTCGTGTTCAATTAAAATAGGTGTGTAAGTACTCTTATACATCAAACTAGAACCGTTACTCATAATATATCTAACTATAAGAAAATAAAATTCTATGGTGTTATTATTTGGTTGTTCAAAATATGAGATAATAAATAAATATTGGTTCTCTGAGAGGTACGTCATAGAGTCCATAACATTAAATATCACAAATTAATCTCCAAATTCCATGGACAGTGTAACCTTATTGAAATTTATGATAGTTTTTTATTTTGGAGGAAGGGTATACCTAATATAATTGGAGCACTTGAACTTACCAGATCGTCTTCCATTACCTGCATGTAAAAATATGTTGGAAATATCATGTCTCTTACTCAAATAGGTACATCCTCAAGGACTCCAGTTGGATATGACATAGATCTATTCACCAACTGCACCACTACTCTCATTGGTTTTAACTTACCAACCATTAAAGAAGAGAATATAGAGTGACGCATCACATTTGTGGAAACTCCAAAATCAAAAATAGTATCATAAAAATGAATCTCCCCTATAGTGAATGAGATGGTGAATGTCCCTAGATCCTTGCACTTTGTTGTCATTTATTAAGTCGGTGTAATTTGTGCTGACACATTACTTCCAAAACTCATCCTATCATTTACCTTGATCCCTATTTGATTGTCACAAAGTTATCTTAAGAATTTCTCATGCCAGGGGATTTTCATGATGTCTTCAAGCGGAGGGATGTTGATCTCCATATGCTTGAATGTATCCAAAACTTATTTTTTGCATTGCCTCTTCATCCAACTTTTTTTGTACAACCCTATTTGGAAAGGTAAGGTGTTTAATAGCAGCATCATTAATCTTTTTCTTAACTTTATCTTTCTCATTGGGTTGCTCATCAGCTGGTTTTGAATGGGGCTTCTCTAGAGAAGCAGTGAACCATGATGAAACGATTGGTGAAGATGTATCAGTTTTATGATTCCCACATCTCCATGTGATGGCACTGACACTCCCCTTTGTATTTGGAGTAGCCTAGGAAAGTATATTTCTAGAATTCTTCCTTACCAATTCATTGAGGGCAGTGTAAATCTGGCGCATTTGAGTCTTCAACTCCCTCAGCTCTGAACTACGATGCTTCAGCTCATTATGTTGATTAATAACAATTTGTTTCAAAATATCATCAGTATTAGAATCTACCATTGGTTTAGAATTCATTTGGTGTTGACTTGTTGTTTCTTGAGCTCCATATCATTTTTTGGTTTGTTGAAAACCCTGTTGGGATGGTGGGGGATGATAGAAGTTTTTTTGAAAGGGGTTCCTTTTTTGATATACAGATTCATACCTCATTTCTAATTATCCTTCCACCCTCGGTTGTTTATTGGTGCAAAGGAATCAAACTTTTTTTGGGGTTGTTGTTGTTACAGATTCTGATTTAGTTTCTTAGGAAATACAATAGCACAATCCTATATCTCTTGTAATTGGGGGAAATGTCGGTTGGGTGGTCTTTTTCAATACAAATGCCACAAGACCTCGAATGACTGGGTTGGGATGTCTTTTGAGCCAATGAAATCTACCTCACCATATTGGAAAATTCTTCCAAGTTGGTATTAATTAAGTAACTCTCAAAATAAGAAGGACTTACCTGATGTACTCTCTTGACATGTGGTATACAACGATCACCAAATTATTTGGTGTTTCGACTATTTTTTCGATCAAAACATGTGCAAATACGGGTGTCTTTTCCACCAATGCTCCTCTAGTCTCAGCATCCACCATCCTCCTCTTAATAGTTTTCATTTTTTCATAGGAGTATTGGATGAGTAGTTGACCACTAATTTGGTGATGTGAATAGCTTGCACACAACTTTTTGAATCACACCAAGTACTCATACATTGACTCCCATTGGTCTTGCAAGATCCCAGAGATCACATTACAAATGGAAGTGGTCCTTGATGATGGAAAAAATCATTTCAAAAAAAGACATTTCAAATTGCACCAACATGTTACCTCTTCAGGTTGTAAATAATACATCCACTCTTTCGTAGCTACATCATGTGAAAATGGGAATGATCGTAGTTTTATTAGATCTTCATATACATTTCTTCATTTAATTGTTGAGAAAAATACATAAAATTATTTAAGTTTTTTATTTGGATCCTCACCAGATAAGACATGAAATTTTTGAAGAAGGTGAATTAACCAAGAAATTAGTTCAAATTTTGGTTCGAGGTTTGGGTATGCAATAAAATTTGGTTGATAATTAATATCTACTATAGCCAATTCTCGAATGGTTCTATTTAGTTCATTTCAGTTATTTTCAGCCATTTTTTCCAGTTCTAGGCTCGATTTAAAAGTGTTTAAAATTTCCTTGATCACATAATGGATAAATTCTCTATGTGGTTGATTGTTGAAACTTCTCATAGAATGAGAATGTCTAATTCAAGCCCTAAGGCTGCGTTCAATCTCAGGGTCAAGATCAAAATGATACTCATGATTAGTTCATGTCATAAATAAAATAAAAATAAAAATAAATAAAATGGGACATAATAAAAATGTTATTTTTTAGTTGAAGTTCCAAAAATAAGTAGACGAAAATAAAAGAAGAAGAAAAAATTCAGATTGGGTGAAGAAGGAAGAAAAACAAGTCAAATAAAATAAAATGTAAAATAATATTAATACCTCTAATTGTTTGAAATAATTACATTCTGACCGGTAAATGGTACCAATTTTAAAGATGTTTCTGTGGGAACTCTTATATGATATTTAGTTTGGGGTTATTTAGGTGTTGCAGGGTGGCTGACCTAGGTCGTCTCTTAAGAGGCAGTAATTAAAACTACAAAATAATGGTACTTTGAAATTAAAATAAAATAATAAAAACACACCAATTAAAATATATTAGGGGTGGTTGTTTGATATTTATAAAAGAATAATAATAAGTATTCTATAAGAAAATTTCATTTTTTAGATTTTTTTAAATGAAAGTTGATTAACAACGCACAATGAAAAGATATTTTTTTAGAAAATTATTTTTCAAAAGTGTATTCGATCAAATTATGACTATTAATTAATTTATTAATAATTATAATTTAAATCAATATCCAATTAATTATTATACCTTAATTTTTTATATCCCTAAATCTATGACAATTAACTTTACCAAAAAGATAAAATGAATTTAACCCTAGGCTAAATTCGGAACTTGCAATCACATCACCCTGCTTTGATTGATGTTCTAAGGTTTTCTTAAGGTCAATGGTGAATTAAGGAACATTTATTATCTATAAATTGAGAATAAATTGTGTTTAGGGATTATATTTTAACTCAACAAATTTTTCCCGTGTGGTCTTATTTTATGGATTAAGCTTTCACTATCACAATTTACACAATTCTCGTCCTCACGTGTTTTTGTGTTAATTATCAAATTTCATAATTAGTGTCTTCTAATACAAAAAAATCATGAATAATATTATGTTAATTATATTATCGCATTGATTCCAAATAAATAATTGAATAATGTAATAGATAGATTGATTAGTAAAGAGAACTACTCTTCCATTGGTAGTGTAGTCATTGTAGAAACGTTTTTCATTTGAGAGGGGCTAGATAGGGTATAACCCAATAATGATTATACGATTGAATACCAGTCCAAATTGAAAGATTATTATAAGAATAAAAATTATAATAACATAAGAAATGTAAGAGAAACTAATAGATTATTGAAATCACAACAACATTACAACAAATAAGAGGAATATAAGAGCATTTTGGAGGAGATCCTAGCATGGTCGATTCCCTCCTACAATTGTGAATTAAAATTGTATATAACCCCTTATAATTGGATACCAAACTTATAATTCACATCCCAACCCCTTAAATTGAGAATGGCTCCAATTTATATAGTGGAAGGAGGCTCGGATCAAAGTGGATTCAATTGTGTATGGGGAATCTCAACCAAATATTTTAATCGAAATTACACCGCCCTTTTGACCACCAAAACACATGAACCAGATCTCCTTCCAGAAGAATGATTTGATCAAAAATTATTACTATAGATCCTCTCAATATTTGTGCCTACTCCAAGTAATGAGGAAGCTGTTATGTGCCATATACAGAACCGATGTCCAATCCAGCGTGTCCATCCCAACATTGATGTCATGGACCATTTTCACCAACCAAATGCATGATTTAACTCAGATGTCATGAATACAAGTTTTATAAAATTATGTTAGAAACACATTTAAAAAAAAATCAAATAATTTAAATAAAATTATTTATGTTCTAAATACTACAGTGAAATTTTGAAGGGTAAAACTAAAATTTTTATCAAATTTTCAAATGAATGATCTAATCCCAAATACTCCATAAATGAACATAGTTACCACAATGTGAGGAAATTATATCATTTAATATTAATAAAATATTACATATAATCTTATTTTATCATATTCTCCTATTTTTATTCAATATATTAATAGTACAATTTTTCAACACGTTGGATCTTCAAATAATAGGGAAAATGTGTAACAACCAAAGTAATAATAGAATAATTCTATTTCATTTTTATTAGTTTTTATAAATAAGATTGTAATTTTAAATCAATAGGGATTATTTTTTCAATAGTATATATGAAACCCAAAACTAAAATTATTTAAATTATTGCATTCCATAGAAGTCTGCGTTATACCGAGAAATAATATATGATAATTTGTACACTTTATTATTGAGGTTTTTCCACATATTAATGGAATAAATGATTTAAAATTATATTTTACACTTCTATAATTTTTATTTTACATAATGTAAAAAAAATTAAATTTGGATTTCTAAAATTTACTATGGGTTAATTTTTGGATTTTTATAAGTTTAATTTTGAGTTGAAAAATCTAAACCACTGAATTTTAATTGAAAAATTCATTTTCATCAAATTTTTTATATAGTGTAATTATATTTTAAATTATATAATAATTTTAACCAGTAAAATTATAATTTAGTAAATCCATTTTACATCATTTTAATAAATTTTATATTGAAACTAGATATAAAACCATTTCAATATCTTAAATTTTTTTACTTTAAAAACCTCTACATTTATCACATCTATACGATTAATTTAAAATTTATTTTTAAACTTATGGGATTTGAATTTGGAAAAATTGATTCTATTGTTGGAGTCTGAGTAAATTATAATATCTATTATATTCAATTTATTATTTGATAAATAATAATATTTAATGAAATTAATATTAAATTCAATTATTAATGTAAAAAAGATTTTTATTTAGTGACTAAAATTTAATCTTAAGTTTCAAAATGACATAGAAACTTGTAAAAAAAGATATTGAACTAATTCTGCCATATAATGTACTATAATGAATCTTTTCATTATTGGAGTTATATGATGTATGGGTGACCTATCAACAGTTTTTACCTTGTTGTATTCACAAAAATAACACTCCTTCACCACTATAAAGATGAAATAACTCTCTCCACTAATTCACACCAATGAAAACCAATTTCTAGTCCAAAACCAGCCAAAATATTCTCCCAAAATCTCATAACACATCCTATAAACCATACATTTATAAGATACCCATCCATTGATGTCCATTGGTCTAAACTAATAAGAGTTACCCAAATAAGAAGAAACACTCATCAATATGAGTTATTGTTTGCTTTCCTTATCCAATCACTTCATTTATCACTATATTATTATTATATAATGACCACATTATCTTAAATATACTTATATTATTTAATTTTATGTATTCTACATAAACCTATATACACTTTCATTAAGTGGCTAATGAAATCATCGTTCTTGTGTACAGTGGACAATCACCTCTCGAAATGATGTTGGTCATTTTTCCTTTACCACCAACCATGATTTGGAATAATTATGGAAATAAAAATTTTAAATTATATATATGATACTCAAGATGTATTTATATTTATTTAATTGTTATATTACAAATACCTTCATGCTTTTAATTTTGTGGCAATATGATAACATAGATTGTGAATGTGTGGACGACTCCTTCCTCATGACAATCTGATACATTGAAAATTTAAATGGAATTTATTATAGATGGGTTTTGTAAAAATATATTAAATAAATAAGATATTTATGATAATAATTTATATAATTAAATTTCAATAAATATAATACAGCATTCTCTTTATTACCCTTTTCATACACTCAAATGGTTATAATGTCATTCATTGACATGTGGAAAACCACCTCCTCGAAGAAATGTGATTCATTTTACATAATTATTATAATTATATATAGGTTTATGTAATTATATAATTATTTTTTTGAGATTTAATTATCAGTCTATAAACATAAATTATAGTTTACTTCTTTCAATAATGATCATTGGAAAATGGGAATGTTACTCATGTGTACATAAGACCTTATGTATCCATTGTTGTAACATTGGTTCATTTTTCATAACAATATTTCATAATTGGTTTCAAAAGAAAAATTTTGTACAAATATGATAATTATTTCATTATTATTACTCTGTAAATGTTTTAATAATGACCTCTTTCACCATTGTTGGACTACCAAACTCATCTCTGACATATAAAGTTAATGTGGTCAAAACACATGAATTAAACATAATTCATTAATTGGTTGTATAAAAAATTTCATTAATATAAATAATATTATTAATAGAAATAAAAAATATTCTAATAAATGAAAATAAATAACCAAATTTTGTTATTCAGAAAGATAAAGACATACATGATTAGTTAGACTCGAGGTAAAGGACATCATCTCTATTTCCTTTCACAGGGAAAATTCATATTATTTTGAACCCTTATTATTTTATGATGTTTATATAAATCCATTTTGATATATGTTATAATGGAATTATATATTTTATTGATATTTACTACTTTGGAAAATTTTACTCCTTCATGGGCCTTGTGATTAAAATTATTCATAGTGGTATGTGACACATTGATTTAAAAATATATTTTTAAATGTTTAAATATTTAATTTTAAAAAACCTTTCTTCCATGAAATTATATTATATGTTTATATATATAATTTTTTTATAAATTATATTTTATATATCTTTGGAATTTCATGAAATGTTTTTTAAAAATTATTTTTATGTGTTTTACATTGAAAATTTTCACAAACAAAAAATGGAATTTTCTATCCATAAAATACATCGTGAAAATATATTTTCCTCCACCATGGACATTAATTTATTTTTGGATTTTTTGAAATATTTTAGTTTTTCTTAAATTAAAAACATTATTTCCTTTTTTGGTATTTTTTAATTGAAACTATTTTTTTCAAAATAATATTCAATTTTGTATTGAAAATGAATATTTTGAAAGAAAATGGTATTTTGATATATATTAGTGATTTACTTATGATTTTAAAATTGATGTTCAAATGATGAAATTTTTTATTTACGATGTGTTTCTTAGACATTATAAATCATTGGGTTCCCACATAGTGATGGGTGAACCAATTATACCTCAAATGATGGGTTCACCCAAATAGATCTCCATTGAATTTGGTAATTATTATATTTTATGAAAAAAAATTTTAAAGTGTGAGTAATTGTTATTTTGATATTTAATGGTTATATATGGGTTATGTAAGGTTTCTATGAGATTATTTCCCAAGTTACATACATGATATTTATATGTCTTCAAATGATATTCCATATAAGTAATTCTCCCAAAAGGTAAAATAAATTATTTTATAATGGACTGATATTTCCCATTTTGCGTAAATTGTTATTTTTTAATGAATGGGTTTTCATGATTTTAAATTTAATTAATGAACTAATAGTTTCCTTCATTATATATCCATTAATGAGCTTATTATTCACATCCCATGTTTTTAAATGATTTTTATAGGATTTAAGGTTGACAATGGTTTTGGAAGATGTCAATCAAAAAGCTGTGAATAGTTTTCATAAAAGATATCATGATTTATTTTAAATGTTTTATGTCATCGAAAAAATGGATATAAGTTAGAAGTGTACTCTTTGTATTTTATAGTTTTTCTATGTATGAGTTATCACCTTATTTTCTAAAATTGTAAACATGAAATGATTATCAATGTGAATGAATTTAATATAATTACTAAAAGTTTGTATTATTTAATATTCATGGATGGGGCCTTATAGTTGGTATCAATGGTCATTTTAGATGACATTAAGGTTATGAAAACATTAATATAATCCCATTTATATGTTTAAACATATGGTTGAGATAAAAGCTTATTGCATTTGAATATTACCATGTTTATTCATCAAAAATATTTTTTTAGAATGGATTTCCATAGAATTAACATGGATATTGTGGTGGGATAGAAAAAAAAGTGGAATATGTTCTCCCAAATCGTCATCCAAAGATGGTTGGAATCAGACTAGAATAGTTTTCTATAGTAATGGATTATTATACTTAGGATATAAATTGGTGAATATTAATTCTACATATAAACCTAATATTCTATGGTGGAACGTCTCTTTTATGGATCATTTCATGGGGAAACATTTCACATCCTTCAGTGGATCATCTAACCCAGTGGTATCAAAAGTGTTGATGAAATATCTAGATATTATATTTCTTTTCATGGGATTTTCAAAATTTAAAAATGTACCTCGTTTCATTTATTGTTTTGAAGGATAATATGATCGATGGTGGTATTTGGTAAAGAATCCCATAGATAAATACAATCTAGATTCCATGGAATGGGAAACATTCAATGATCATTTTATTGACAAATATTTCTATATAGTTATTCAATTCCAAATAGGAAATCATTTCATAGAATTGGTGGAAAAGATAATAATTCTATATCTCCATATGAAATAAAATTGACAATATTAGTCATGTTTTATCTAAATTTTATTCATGAAATTGGTGGAAAATTTAATCTATTTTATCAATGTTTTAGTCTATGTATTTGAAGATATTTAGTTGATTGATATTTCAAAAAATATGACAATTTTTTTGTTTTTATGAAAATATATTGATGGATTTTTTTTATTCTTATGTTCTTCATTGTGGTGATTGTAATAAGCTATCAATATAAAAGATGATGGTGAAACATACAAAAAAAAAATTTGGAGGTAAGAAAATGAAGTTCAAATATAGTTGAACATGTGGTAAAAAGCAACATGGAATATGTAATACAATGACAAGTAAGTGTTACTGATGCTGAAGGTTTATCCACTAGGACCATGAATCCAATAAAAATAAACCTAATGAATCCAAGAATTTAAAAAATGAATGTAATATATCAATGAAATTTTATAACTATAATAAGATGTGTCCTTATGGAAATTCATTTTTGTTATTAGTTTTACATGATTTAAACATTCAGTATCAGAAAAAAATTGTGAGGTTATTTTCAACAAACACAATTAACATTGGGCCATCAAATGAATTTGTTATGTGTATGTCTATTTTTTTATCAAATTATGAAATCACCATATTTAAATTTAGATCATCATATTTTTTTCATTTCAAAAAAACTTGAATGTATATTGGGAATATCAGTTAATAATAGTAAGCTATAAATTTTTGTGAAAACACATGGGATTGTTATTATATAAACCATTATTTATTATAATATTCATATTATCATTAGTGGGATGGTTTTCCTGGAAATATTTAAAAAATTGACAGAGTAGACTTTAATATCAATCAAGGTATTGATTTTATTTTATTTTACTATTATATAATTTTTTTCATTACTAATAAGTTTGTGTTTATAAATTTCATACATTGATAATAGACCAAGAATCTGAAAAAAAAATTATATATGGAAAATATTACCACCTAGATCATATTATGGAAAATAAATAAAATTTTCAAATTAGTGATGTGGCAGTAGTAAATGAATACATGGATGTTTTTAGATGATTTTTCTAGTTTTATTACTAATCAAGAGGTTTATTTTACTATTTACATAGAACCTAATTCTAATCCAATTTTGAAAATACTATATAAAATAGATCATGTAGAAAAACATTAATTGAAAAGAAAATTGATGGATTAAATAGATAAAGGATTCATCGGACCTAGCACGTCACTATGGGTGGATCCAATCTTTTTTTAATATGGATCAATGAGACATTTCATTAAATATAGTGTAGAATTCTTTCACTGTTAATAAGAAGTAATATTTTACTCATATTAAGGATTTTTTTATTATCTCCAAGGAGAAAAGTATATTTTGATGGTTGGACTGAGGTTGGGGTAACATAAGTTAAAAGTGAGAAAAACTAACATTTCAAATATTGAGTTTCAAACTAGATATGGAAACAATAAATTTTTATTTATGTCATTTGGGTTATCTAATGCACCTTCTGTATTCATGAACCTTATAAATATATTTTTTTCATGATATCTTGGACTAGATTAAGGTTTTCCTTATTGATGACATTTTGGTATATTCTAAAATCCAAGAGTAACATTAAAGTAATATAATGGTTATTTTTTAATACATTAATGAAATGCAACAGTATAGGAAGTTTCATTACTTTTAATTTTACATTAAATAAATTTCATTCCTTCACCACATTATCTCCAAATATGGAAAAACTATTAGTCCTACAAAAAATAACATTGTTGAAGAATGGATAAGACCTGCAAATATAACTAATATTTTTAGTTTTCTTGGATTATCAGGTTACTGTAGGTAGTTTGTTGAAAGCATTTCATAGTTTTCTATCCAACAGATTAAGTTAACTCGAAAGAGAATTAATTTCATCTTGATAAAAGAATGCAATGACTATTTTTAGTAATATAAAATAATATTGTATGATGCTCCATTTTTTGGAACTTCCATTGATAAATGGGGAATTCATCATGTACATAGATGCTTCATCGAATGCAATTGGTTGTTACCTAATGAATAATTATTAGGTAATTTCGTATGTTACACATTTGTTGAATCATTATGAGCTAAATCACCTTACATTTGATTCGAAACTAACTATCACTCTTCTTTATTGAAAATTTATTTTTCATTATTTTTATTGATTAATGTGTGAAATATATACTGATCCAAAATATTATAATTATAAGTTATCCCAGACTAAATTTATCATGAGACAAAGAATATGGCTGGAACTAATGAAGAATTCAGATTATGTGATCAATTACTAGGTGGGAAATAAAAACAAAGTGTTTGATGATTTCGGTTATAAAATTAATGCTAAATTAACTATTTTAAATTTTTAACCTGATCTATTTGGTTTATTATTTGATGAATTTTTTCCTACAGGTAATGATTGTTGGGACACCATCTATTTTGTTTTAGGGTTCAATGCAGTCGACATTGCATAAAATAATTAAGGGATACACAAAAGATGATAAGTCATTGGAAGAAAAGAATCCATTAATATGACTGAGTTTCCTAATTTTAAAATTCATGAACAAGGTGTTTCGCAATTTTTAAAAATATTATGTGTTCTATGTGATTCACTATTTAGAATGTTTTATTAAAAAAGATTATATTTCCCTATTTTTTGTTCATCTGGGAGACATTAAGATGTATTGAATACATCAAGAGTATTATTGGTGGGATTGAATGAAATGATATATTTTTTAATATACTGTGAAGTATTTAGATTTTATATAAGTTTATATAGAATGATAGTTACAGAACAAGATGCTTAAATATTCTCCAGTACAATAATGAAAATTAGATAATATATCAATCAATTTCATGGTGGTATTTCCAAATAAATATCCATGTAAAAATTTGATTTATGTTATTGTTGATTGATTAAATAAATATATATAATTCTATCCCATTGAAGATAAAATTTTGTTAGATCAATATTATCGAATTTATATAAAGGGTAATGTTCGGTTACATAGTGCCCCAATCTATATTTTGTCAGAACATCATCCCATGTTCACATTTTTTTTTGTTAATTACATCATAAATCATTGGTTACTGAATTAAATTTCAGTACAACATTTCATCCTCAATTCAATGTAATGTTTTAGTGGATGATTCAACCTAGGGATAATATGCTTCGTTCCTGTTAAATGGATTTTCTAGTAATTTGGGAAAGATATATTTCAATGGTTTAGTATTCTTATGAAAGTTTTTGTTATTCAAGTATAATGATGGATCAACTATATGAATTATATGGATTGTGTTTGTAAATACCTCTTTTTTGGTATGATTTAAGAGGAAGGATTTTTATGGGACAAGACATGGTATAAAAAATAGAGATAGTTATGGAGATTTTGAAACACCTAACAACACATTATAATGGGGAGAGAAGTTATGTGAATAAGTATATGAAATTTTTTTCATTATTGGTAAATGATCATGTCATTATCAAAGTATTTCAATGGAAAAGTTTGGTGTGATTTGGTAATATGGTATAGTTGAGTGTGTTGGTTATTGGGCGGTATGAAACCTTATCTAAATTTGGATTACATTCCTAATGATTAGATTTGATATTTAGTTTATCCTAGGTACACACCATATTTTATGTTTCAATGATAAGTATTTGTGTACCAGATTCATCACCTGTTTTGATCCCTTGTGTAGTTCAGCTAGAAGAGAACCTTTCTTATGGGGAATATCCTTCTCAAGTTCTTGACCACTTACAGAATGTATTGATAAATAAATTTATTCAACATGGTATTATTTTATATAAAACCCACATGGTTTATTTGGAAAAATGGAATCTAAAAATGTTATAATGGAAAAATATCCAAACTTTTTTAGTATGTGATTTAATTATAAGGACCCATTTCAAAAAGGGTAGGAAGTAAAAACCTAGGAAATGATATAATAAATATTTTTCTTATTTAATAATATTTATTAATTAGATTAAAACTTTAAATTAAAATTGATTATATGATAAATATAGTATATTAAGTTGAATAATATTATTATTCCAAATCATCCATTTTATACGAGACTGAGTTATATCGAACAATAATGTAGTGTTAATATTATTATTTAATATGTTAGTTTTGAAAAAATTTAATGGAAAACATACATTATAATTCAAATTTCACCTTTTTATAAATAATACATGTTAAAACAAATTCATTTTTGAAATATTAATATCATAATTTATATTCGTTAATTTTTAATTTTTTTTTGATATGTTAGAATTTGTGATGAATAGTGTAAAACATTAATATTTAATTGAAAACTAATTTTGGATAAATTTATTTTTTTAGTCGAATTAAAGAATAAATTAGTTAAAAGTTTTAATTTGATAAATTATATTTAAATAAATACAATTTATGTTAGTTGAATAATTTTTTTTGAAATTAGATATGAAAACTTTTTATAATTTTGAACTATTTTACTTTTAAAAGATATTATTTCGTCCTTTCTACATGATTATTTTTTAAATTAGTTACTTCAAACTATGTGATTGAAATTTTTAAAATTGATTCCATATTTTTTATCATAGTAATTTAAAATTTATAGTATGATCAGCAAACTTTTTTACCAGAATTTTAGTGAAATAAGCTAAAATTAATTACATTGATTACTGTAAAAATGGGATTACTTAGTGGGTAAACTCTAATATTATGTGTCTAAATTAACATGAATGTTTCTAATAAAAATTTTATGGATATAATATGATCATATCTCAGAATTTATAAAATTTGGTTAATTATTTTCGGCACATGATGTAAGAGAGACATCAAAATAGTGTTTACATTTTTTAATTTACAAAGATGTCACTCCCTATTCACTATAAAAATGCACTCACTATCCCCAATTATTCACTCCTATGATGAAATTTTGTCATATTAGACCATAAAAAGTTATTTGAAAACATCTATCAACTCCTACTAGAAGCCATAATTTTTACATAAATTCATCTGAGGAAGTCCTTCGGTTCATACCAAAAGGACTTACGTGAAAAATAGCTATTGTTCATCAACGTTCATTTTTGTTTTGTATCATTTCCACTACATTAATTTTTATGTATATAATGATTTAATAATTATCATATAATATTAAATATATGGATATGGTGTTATGATATGTGTTCCACCTAAACATACAAACACGTCTGTCAAATGGGTATCTAAATGGGAAATCCTGTGTACGAAAGACTATGACCTTGTGAAATAGTGTCATTCGTTTTTCCTTTAAAACCTATCATAGTAGGTAATTATTGTTGGATTTGGCGGCCCAGATCCAACTAATTTTTACTTTATTCATTAAGGAATACTTTATCACATCTTGATTGTTCTTCTATGTGACAATGCATCTGATAATGTCCTAAGGATAGATGTTGCATTAAAGGATCATAGTAGATCCCTACTATGATGGGAACCCAGAAGTACCAAAACACCGTCCTTGAATATATGTTCTATGTACAAATGATGTTATTTGAGGGACACAAATAATACTTTACATTAGGGGCGAGGACTCATAAAACTATGAGTCACCTTCTCATGGTGTGTGCCATTAGTAATATCTAGGAGGATATTATTAGAACAAGACCCGCCAGTAGGAAATCCAAATTTCAAAGTTTCATTAGATATTCCTATCTTCAGATGTCTTTATTAGTCCATAGACTTTAAGATTAATATTAATGGGTATTACAACTCATGCACATATATTTATTGATGAAAACTGTAATGACACAGTATTCGCAGTGAGGTAGGATACGTTGGGTGCGTCACGAGTGAAACTACATTAAGAGATAATGTGAGAAAGTATTTTTCCCTTCTATTCCATAACTGAAGTAGATATCTCAGTCATTTTGATGGAATTGATATAGCCTAAATAAATTCATGGCCATGGTGAGTAATGGGAAAGTTCAATTCCATAAATTCAAAGAAATAATAATCCAGTGCAAGGGTTGATGGCAATATCATGCAACCCGCTTGATTCAAGATATCGAGACAAAGGGATTAAATTACACAGTAAGCATTCGTATGAGGTGACACGTCAAGGTGGCATCAACTTCTTTCTCTTGGGTGCCTTGACCCATTTCTAGATAGTAATCTTGGACTTTAGGTAAGCCCGCCTAATTCCAAAAACAAAGAGGCCTAGAGGGTCACACACTAAGTGTATCCATATATATCAAGTAGAAAAAATATTATTCCCATTTGTTGTTTAATAATTATTCAAGGAAGCATAAATTGTTTTAATGTTTGAGGAATAATAAAATGAAAAACAAGATATACACACCATGTATATTGAATTTACACGCCGTGTAGTTTTCATTTTGGAAAGAAAATTAAAACAAGATATACATGTTGTGTACATTAAATGTACATGCCTTGTAGTTTTCATTTTTGAAAGGAAATGAAAAACGAGTACACACAGTGTGTTAATGATTACATGCCATGTAGTTTTTCTAGTCATGATGTTGGGGAAATAATATTTTTTTATTAAATGATATTTGTTATAATCAATGTTACTGCATGTCAAGGAATTAATCATTCAACAGAGGATTTTCATAAGATTTAATGAAATAAATAAAACGTGTAATGCATTTATTTATTATCATAACTCTATAATATCAAACATGATTATAAATATCCTCACAACCCCAACACTTTTCCCCAATCATTGTGCGCAATAGTTTTGTAGAATTCTCTCAAGGCCGAAGGAACTCCTTCCTCCAAGAATGCTCTCAAGACCGAGAGAGAACATCCTCTATCGGATCAAGGGAATCTAAGGCGGACAATGAAAGCAAAGGCTTCTCCACACTAGCACCCAGATATTCCTTTAATGACATCCAGCGATACGTGGAGCACAAGTGGATCACTTCTAGAGGAATCCTACACATGGATTCTATGACGCAATGATGGATCACATCGGATCGTGACCAGAGACATCAACGGAGAAAGAAGTCCATTAAAGTAATTCTTGTTAATTAATTAAATTAATTATAACCAACATATGATGATCCTCCTTTGTGGTTCTGAGACTATTCTTCTTATTTGACTTTTTCTGGGATTTGATATGTGGAGTCTGGTATTTATCATCGTACTGATCCCGAATTGATCATTTCTAATGACAAAAATTTTAGTGGGCACATCCACCCATGAGCTTCCGCTGAGCTCGGAACATATAACCGGTATCAAAGGGAGTCATATCGTAGATTATAATTATTTAGTTCTTTTGTTTGTGACTTATGCATTTAATAATTTAGTTATTTCAATTCAAGTTAATAGTTAATTAAATCAGAATCTCAAGATTTGTTCCACCTCTCCCGTTTCTCATTCAACTTATAGAAATGAATTTTTCGTTTAATTTTGATAAAATTAAAATAGAGGATCTCATCTGGTGGTTCCAAACATTCTTGGTTGTACAACACCAGAATACATGGTGTGTATTCGGAAGTTCACACCGTGTAGTCTAGGTTCAATGCATTGGACTAATCCTCCAAATTAGGTCATGTAAATGGATTCTACCTAAGTGATAAATGACATCATCTGTTGACAAGGAACAGGTGGCACACAGTTTCTAGATTACACTTTGTGTGTTCCACTGAACAAGACGTGTAGTCCCTTAATGTTGGGGTTGGACCATGTACCCCGTACATGGATTACCCAGTCGAAAACTGTGTAATGCGGACACAACACGGCGTGTGTCCCACTGAACACGCCGTGTACTCCGAAAATTTCAGAAGTACAAAAACACGCCATGTCCCCGAGAGCGTACTTCAGATGGATGGTTAACAATAGTACACACCATGTAGTCAGAACTACACACTGTGTACTCATCCAAATTACATATATTTGATAAAATTTATTATTATATTATACAAACCCTTGAGACATGTACCATAGTGCAGACAAAAATCTTAGGCACAACACGTGATAGGTGTTATATATATGTGTGTTTAATTTACTATTTGCGTAAATGGGAATTCACTGGTTTTCCTTAATGGTACAAGTTACGTAAAAAGATAATTTTAAATGAATTTATTTTTTTATAATTTTGATGGATGATAATCTCAAGGAAATTTAAAAAAATTATTTAAGATAAAAGGTTTGATTAATTAAAGATAATTAATTTCTTCGAGTTTGATTTATCTTAAACAAAAACTAATAACGAATTGAATGCTAGTTTTATTTATGCGTAAATATCATTGCATGTATGGATAGTCATAAGCTAGACCAGGACCATTTTATATGAATGGTTTAATTTAATTTATTTATTTAAATTAAATTTGTTGGTCTGTGATCATTCTCTTCATTAATATGTGGGGTTGCGAGCCCAAAGTTTCATTTATGTAAACACCCATTTTACCCCTCACCTGTGTATGAGATAAATACATATGTAATGGATGGAGCTCCCATGCTAGTGGAGGTTTCTCAAGTCGGGCACCAAGGTGAAACCAATCCCAGGAGATACAATGGTGGATAGGTGGAAAGCTGTAAACACGAACCTGAAAGGTTCATGGTGTTTCTCCCCTAGGTCTTGGGTTAGTTTATCAACCTCTAGATAAAATAACCAATTGAATAAGATCATTATTATACCATTTATTTTATTTCAATTAGTTGCATGGTTTATATATTGTGGGTGTGTTTTCACGATCACACAATTAATGAATTAAACAGGCATACAAGATGGAACTAAAATAAGACTGGATTATGTGTAAAATATTATCTTAGACATGTTTAATCACTTAAGTATATCCCAATTAATATAAAAATAATGTAATCAAGGATTAGAAAATGGAAATTTTGGTATAAGGATAAAATCCCTCAAGAAAATATTATTTCGGTATAGCCTTCCATAATCTTAGTTAGAATCGAACCACTGTTCAAAGTGCTTCACCAACCCTAGTTAGGGTGCTTTCAATTTTCTTTGACTTATAATTAAAGGTTTTGGGTTGACTTGACTGGGCTCGCATCAAGTGTTGACTTCCATAGTAGGACTTGGTGTGACCAACAGACAATGGTTAAGGAAATCCAAAATAAAAGGATTTCAGGATTGGGGAGTCCACACAATAGATCAAGAAGCTGTGAGTTGATGAAGTTGGGATTTGGAATGCCTACCTATAACCCTTAATGTTTCTTGGCCAACCCTAGTTGGGGAAATGTGAAGTGAAATATGGATCCTTGCCACTATAATATTCAGGAAAAAGAATATTTTGAAGTCAATGGTGAGGGCTATTGGATTTCGATAAAATAGTCGGAGACTAATAAATATTAATTTATTTATTTGTCTTAGTTTTATCATAATAAGGTACTAAACCTTTTATCATCTTAATTTGTAGAAATGGAAAGAAAATGACTTCAAACATATCATTTTGAACCACACTTGAGATGGAAAACCTTCTCACCAGCAAAAATTTCCAAGAGTGGTAGAGGCATTTAGGCATCATTCTTCACCATGAAGGAAATTATATTTGCTGGAAGATCATGTTCCAGTTGCGCCTAAGAAAGAGGAATGTTTTGAGGAATTATATCTCTATAATAAACACATGGATGATGCCACATATTTCCAGTGTTTCATGTTATCATCCATGTCTAATGATCTCTTGCAGCAACATGAAAACACGGATGCATATAGCATGATGTCTCACCTTAAAGAACTCTACCAAGAGAAGGCGAGACAGGAGAGACATGAGATCTCCAATGATTTATTTACAACCAAGCTTGGAGAGTCTATGCTAGCTAGGCCTCATTTAGTTATGCTTATTGGCTATATTGAATGCTTGGACATTTTAGGGATTAAGTTCCCAGATGAGTTGCATACAGATCTGATCCTATCATCACTTCCCAAGACCCTCTCCAGCATTATTGTAAACTACAACATTTGTAATAATGAGAAGAGTATATTGGAACTTATGACCTTAATTTTCTAGGTAGATAAATACATGGGGTGTGACAAACCCATAGTCCTTATGGCGAATAAGAAAAGCAAGGAAAAGTCAATGGGGACAAAGACTTATAAATGGTCTGAATCCCCCGAGCCCCTTACATCCAAGAAGGGGAAGATACAGAGGCATGGAACGGAATAAGAGGCGGTATGTTTTTCATGTGTCAAGCAAAGCCACTGGAAGAGGAACTGCACCCAGAAGTGTGGGGATGATAAATGTGTGTTCGTTATCGAGTGTAATTTTTTAATTTCTACTCATGGGGTATTAGATACAGCTTATGGGGATCACATATGTTTTCAAATATAGGAACCATGTAGATTTAGAGATATTACCAAAGGAGAGTTGGATCTTTGAGCTACCAATGGCGTGAGGCTGGCTACGTTATCCATTAGCGATTACAACCTCTCATTGCTGACTGGGATGATTTTGGTTTTACATAAATTTTATTAGGTGACTAGTGTTACCAAGAACATAATTTACGTATCTTTCTTTGATATGGATGAATTTATTTTCATATTTTGAAATAAGGGTTGTCTCTTTTATAAGAAAAATGTATGTTATGTTATAACACATTTAAATAATGGTTTGTATGTATTAAATTAAGAAAACCAAGTATTGGAAATAAATAACGAAACAGAATCACATGACTCATACATCACCCAGTTGTGGTATCACCGTCTAGGTCATGTAAACGAGAATTGCTGGACAATGCTCTGAAAAGATGGCTATTTAGACTCTACTGAGCTAAAACCACTCAATATATGTCATGATTCCTTACAATGAAAAATGATTGAGCCACCTTTCAGTGGACAAGGTGAAAGGGCCATAGAGCTTCTAGGATTGGTGCACACGGATGTGTGTGGACCATTTCCAGTAGAATCTAGAGTTGTACATTCTTATTTCATTACTTTTACTAATTATTTGAGTAGATATGGCTATGTCTACTATATGAGGTATAAGTGAGAATCCTTAGAGAAATTTATGGATTTCAAGAATGAAGTAGAGAATTATCTTGGTAAGAAGATAAAGAAGCATCGATCATATCAAGGTGGAGAATATATGACCTTAGAGTTCATTGATCTTCTACGAGAGTCTGGGATTCTATCTTAGATCACTCCTCCTTATACACCATAGTGGAATGGTTTTAGTGAAAGGAGGAAGCGCACCTTGTTGGACATGTTGAGGTCAATGATGAGTCATACAGATCTTCCATTTTCCTTCCTGGGATATTCATTACAAACTAAAGTATACACATTAAATCGAGTGCCTACTAAGGTGGAAAATAGTATTATCTCTAATTTATGGAATAGAAAAAAACCCTTTTTTGCACACACGTGTATGGGGATGTGAGTCTTTTGTTAAGGCCTTCTCAGGAAAAAAACTAGAACCCAGGGGCACGAGGTGTATCTTTATAGAATATCCCAAGGAAACAAAAGGATAGTACATATATAGCCATTCAGACAAGAATGTGAATGTGGCTAGACAAGCCACCATTCTTGAGAGGGAGCACATCCTCAAAAAGGATAGTGGGAGAAAGATTGACATTGAGGAAGTTAATGCTCAAGATACACAGGAGATAGTATAGGAACAAGTTCCATAGGTCCCCATGGATGAGGTTCCAAAAACACAAGTACTATGTAGGAGATCAAGAGAGGTAAAGGAACCAGATAGATTTGGCTTCCTAGTCACTGAGGATGGTGAATCATTATTGTTGACAAATGATTAACCTCTCTCTAAAAAGGAAGTAGTAGAAAGCTCAGAAGCTGCAAGATAGCTAGAAGCAATGAATTCTGAGATGGATTCCATGTATCAGAACCAAGTCTGGGTTCTGGTAGATGAGCCAGTTGATGTGAGGTTTGTTGGATGCTAATGGGTATTCAAGAGAAAAGTGGACATGAAAGGCCATGTTAGCACCTATAAAGAATGTCTAGTAGCTAAAGGATTCAGATAGTGTCAAAGAATTGACTATAATGAAACCTTATCGCAAGTTTCCATGTTTAAATCCATAAGAATCATACTTTACATAATAGCTTACCATGACTACGATATTTGGAAAATGGATGTAAAAAATAGCATTCATTAATGGGAACCTTAAGGAAGATGACTATATGACACTACCAGAACGATTTGTGACACCAGTTGAAGCCAAATAGGTTTTCAAGTTGCAGAAATCTATTTATGGATTAAAGAAAGCATCCAGGACGTGGAACATATGATTTAATGAAGCCATAAATGAATTTGGTTTCATTAAGAATGAATTTGAGCCACGTGTTTATAAATGGTTCAATGGGAATGTGGTCGTTATAATAGTATTATATCTTGATGACATATTGCTTATTGGAAACTATGTACCAGTCTTACAGTCAGTTAAAGGCTGGTTTACCATGTGTTTCTCCATGAAGGACATGGGTGAAGCATCCTACATTGTAGGGATCAAAATCATTTATGATAGATCCAAGAGGCTGCTTGGACTAAGATGGGGTACATACATTGACCTTGTACTAAAGAGATTTAGTATCGAACAATCCAAGAGATTATTGGTTCTATTGTCACATGGCCTACATCATTCCAAGAAAACATGTCCTCAAAAACAATAAGAGAAATATAGAATGAGTAATATCTCATACGTTTCAGCTATAGGATCCATCATGTATTCAATGTTTTATACCAGGATTGATGTTGCCTGTGCAATAATCATGGTAGGTAGATATCAAGCAGATCCAGGAGAACAACATTTGACTACGGTTAAGACTATCCATAAGTATCTCAGAAGAACTAAGGATATTTTCCTAGTGTATGGAGGAGATGAGGAGCTTGTCATCAGAGGGTATGTTGATGCTGGCTTTTAGGCAGCTCAGAATGATCTGGAGTTGCAATATGGATAATTTTTTTGTCTCAATGGAGGAGATGTGAGCTGGAAGAGTTCAAAGTATCTATATGTCATCGATTCTATAGTGGAGTCTGAATATATAGTAGCTTCTGATGCATCCAAGGAAGCCGTATGGATACAGAACATTGTCCAAGAGCTTGATGTGGTGTCTAATAGTAAAGAACATATCACGTTGTATTGTGATAATACTGCAGCGGCGACTCTTGCAAAATAACCAAGGTCAAATCAACTGAAAAAGCATATACTCCAGAAGGATCACCTTTTGATGGATTTCTATCAAAGGGGTGAAGTTGCAGTGAGCAGAGTGTCCACAGAAGAGAACTTGGTGGACCCCATGACTAAAGGCCTATATAAACATAATCATAAATATCATGTGAGAGCTATTGGGTTAACCGTTGTTAGCAGTTGTATCTAGTCCAAGTGGGAGTCTGTTGGATTTGGTGGCCTAGAACCAACTACTTTGTACTTTATTCATTAATGAATACTTTATATCATCTTGATTTTCCTTTTCTGTGACAATGCATGTGATAATTTCATAAGGATAGATGTTTCATTAATGGGTCATAGCATATCCCTGCTATGATGAGAACCCGGATGTGCCATAACATTTTTATTGAATATATGTTCTATGGTTGGATAATGTTATTTGAGTGACACAAATAATATAGGCCATTAGAGGTGAGGATTCATAAAACATTGATGAACCTTCTCATGTTGTGTGCCCTTGGTAAAATCTAGGAGGATTTTATGAGAACGAGACCCACCATTAGGAAATCCACATTTCAAAGTGTCATTGGATGTTCCTATCTGTGGATGTGTGTATTGGCCCTTAGATATTAAGGTTATTATTAATGGGTATTATAACTCACGCACTTAGATGCATTGACAAAAACTGTTATGACACATTGTTTGTAGTGAGGTAGGATACGTTGGGTGCGTCACGAGTGATACTACATTAATAGATAATGCGAGAAACAATTTTTCCCTTAAATTCCATTACAAAAGTAGATATCTTAGGCCCTTTGATGGAATTGATGTATCATTAATAAATCCATTTCCATGGTGAGTAATGGGAAAGTACATTTCCAGAAAGTCTAAGAAAGAATAATTGAACACATGGGATGATGGAACGAGCCTGGAAACCACTTTATTAGAGATATTAAGACAAATGGATTAAATTACACAGTCAGCATTCATTTGAGGTGACACATCAATGTGGTGTCAACATCTTCCTATTGGTTTCCTTGACCCGTTACTAGATAGTAATGTTGGGATTTAGGCCCGCCTACCTAATGCCAATGAGAAAAGGCCTAGAGGGTCACACACTAAGTGTATCCAAGTATCTCAAGTAGAATAAGGATTATTCTTGTATGTGGTTTAATAACTATTTAAGGAAGCCCAAATCATTTTCAAGTTGGATGAAGAATAAAATGAAAAACAAGATATACACACTATTTTTATTGAATGTACACACCTTGTAGTTTTCATTTTAGAAAGAAAATGAAAACAAGATTGTAACTTCCCAGATCCAGGTGCCACTCAACGGGTGCCCCGAACCTGGTTGGTCACATGAACTCAAACGCATTTCCCCAAACGCCAGAGGTTTCTGACTAGTAGCGAGGGTTGAGGTCTGAAATTGGGGAAACTATTCCCTCGTTTGTCAAAGTGTAGCACAATGGAATAAAAAAACATTCAACAACAGCGGAAGAAATAAACCAATCATATTTAAAATAAAAAACTACAATAAAAGATAACCAACAGTTATATAGATAATGATGCAACATGTCTCATGTTCTTGGAAAACACCCAGAACATGTTACGCAACAATACAGTACAATACAATACAGAGTACAGCAAAACAAAACAAATAGTCTATAGCATCATGAGCCTAATCCTGGTCCCATGATCCCCTAATTCTCAGAAGAGATCAAGTACCTATATAAGGACCCTTTCCCTTATCCACACCTGCAGAAATGTAATCTGTTTGGGCCGAAGACATGACCCAAACAGGGTGTGAGAAATAAACACCAGCAAGAACCCACCAAAGGCACATCCCTAACTATGGGAAAATATGCAACAACAGTGTGTAGTAGTAAAATGAAATAAACTAAGCAGTATTCAAAAGTAACTATCATTATCAATTATATTTCCATTTTATTATTCATTTAATCATTTATTATAAGGAAACCACCATAGTGAATTTCTATGTAAATAATCAGTGTCCTCAGACACGCAATCCCTTACCCTTAGGTAATCAGAAACGTAACCCACAGGTAATTTCCCATAGGCATAACAGATATTTCCCTCAGGCGTATGAAGTGTCGCCCTCGGGTACAGAGTATATTTCCTACAGGCACATAAGAAGTTGCCCTCAGGCCGAAATAACCACTGCCCTCAGGCTAAATGTAACACTACCCTCAGGTTAAATATGTAATTGGTCCATGCCCAACATATAAACAAGCTATTCACATACAATTCCTCTCGAGGAAATAGTAATGCGCAAAATAAACGTGGCATACCCTCGGTTATCCTGGACAAATGGCTAAACAGAGGAACGCAGCCCTGGGGTGGTCCTGGATCCAAAAATTGATCCCAAATAGAAATTTATTATCACATTTAACTTCCTATACAATTATAGGTATTTAAAACAGCTATGGCCTCAGCCACACAACACCCCAACTAGTGTTCATGGCACAACGATTCACAAAAACGCACAATAGTTGGAAATTAAACACCAAGCCACCTACCTAGAACGCCCTTGAACGGTATACGCGAACGAAGATCCTCGAATCGTCCAAGAATGATTTAGATCTGAGGTGAAAGAAATCCCCATTAGAACTCAAATAACTTCCCTTAGAGGAATAATTTGAAATAACGGATTAGGGAGAGTGGAGGGCTTACCCGTGTGGTTCCAACGATATCATCATAGGAAAAAAACAGATTCTTGACACTCAATCTGGAGATCCTTGAAGGTCTTGCTTCTTCTACTGACTGCTTATTCAGGTTCTAAGCCAATCCTGTGAACAGGGTTGGCTACTTCCCATTTTAAGCAAAAAAAAAAACAAACTACACAGCGTGTACTTTTGATTACACGGCGTGTACCTTTCTCATTTAACTGTTCCTCTGGCGGCAGTACCATGCTGTTCATCCATCGATATGAGTACACGATTTGTATTTCTGATAACACAGTGTGTACTGCCACTCCACTAGTAGTTTCTTTCACCACCTTACTATTTTCCTGCCGACTGACTACACGGCGTGCAAATATCCACTACACAGTGTGTAGTCAGTTTTTAAACCCTTCGTTGCTGACATGGCTACACACCCTGTGTACTCATTCCACACGACCAAAGTACACAGTGTGTGGAATAGTACACCACATGTAGTCCTGAAATTTACATTTTCCCCATTTTTTGTATTTTCTCAACAACACTTAAGGAAAAAATAAAAGAAGAAACTCGTACCTCAAAAAAAAGAACCGGTTTCTGACAAACATCCCCCCTTAATGAAATTCGTCCATGAATTTCGATTCCAAGGGTAGCAAAGATTAAGCTCAAAATAGCTCTGGCCACTGAGCATGTACGTCAGTCTCCCACTCCCAGGTTTCGTCCTGCACTCAGACATGCTTCCATAGCACCCGTACGAGAGGAACTGACCGACCTCGGAGAACCTTTGTGCTCCTATAAATGATATGAATCGGATGCTACTCAAAGGTTGCATCTACCTAGAGCTCAAACTCTTCAGGATGAAAGACGTGAGATGGGTCTGAATGATAGCGATGCTACTGAGATACATGGAATATGTCATGCATGGCTTGGTACGTCTATGGTAACTGCAACCGATAGGCAACCAGCCCAACTCTATCCAGAATCTCAAATGGTCCCACATACCACGGTGAAAATTTACCCTGTCTCCTGATCCGCCTGTGTCCCAACCTCGGTGAAACACACAAGACAAAAATGATCCCCAAACATGAACTCCAAGGGTCATCTGCAGTGATCAGCATCAGATTTCCGACAAGACTGCATGGTATCCATCCGCTTCTGAATCAACTGGACCTACTTAGAAGTCTCCAGCACGAGACGTGGTTCCAGTAAAGCTGCCTCACATGCCTCTAACCAGCACAAAGGTGATCGGCATGGCCAACCATATAGAGCCTCGTAAGGTGACATCTCAATAGTTTCCGGAAAACTATTATTATAGGAAATGTCAAATAGGGGGATATGATTCTCCCAAGAGCCCCCAATGTCTAGGATGCATGCATGCAGCATGTCCTCAAGCACCTGTATCGCACGCTCTGACTTACCATCGGTCTGAGGGTGGTAAGTTGTGATCAGAAGCACATATGTACCCAGTGCCCTCTGAAAACTCTACCAGAAACAAGATGTAAATTGGGCATCCCAATATGAAATGATAGAACGAGGAACCCCATGAAGACGTACAAACTCTCGGATATACAAATTCCCGAGCACGTAAACACCGAAGGCCTCCTTGATTGGAAAAATTGAGATTCCTTAGTGAGTCTGTCCACAACAACCCACATGGAATAATTGCATTTAGGTGACCTCGGAAACCCAGTCACGAAGTCGATCGCGACATCAAACCATTTCCACTCTGGGATGGGTAACTACTGTAACAGTCCAATTAGACTCTGATGCTCTGCTTTCACCTGCTGACAGGTGGAACATCTCGTAACAAAACTAGATATCTCTCTCTTCATACCCAGACACCAGTACTGACTTCTCAAGTCACGATACATCTTGGTAACTCTGAGATGAACTGCCCAAGCTGAATCATGAAACTCCCGCATCATCTCCTCACGTATATTCCCTAGAACCCACAATCATCCATGGAAATGCAATACTTCATCATCGCATATCGTCCAACCAGGTGAAGGGTCCTCACTGGTCACCAACTCCCATAGAACTAGGCCTTCTAAATTAGATAGCTATCTAATCTTCACTCTATCCAGGAGGGTAGAAGTCATAGCTAAAGATGAAAGATAGGTATTCCCCTGACTATCATCGGACAAAGCCATAAGATTCCATTCACCGCTGGCCTTCTGGACTTCCTGTATCTGTGTCTTCCTGCTCAGTTCATCAGCTACTGTATTACCTTTACCAGGTGTATAGGCAAGCTTAAAGTCGAAGGACTGAAGGTATTCGACCAACCTTCTCTGTCTCAGATTCAAGCCATGATGAGTAAAGATATATTTGAGGCTTTTGTGGATGGTGAAAACCACAAAATTCTCTCCCAATAGATAGTGTCTCCAACAACGCAGTGCATGAACAACTCCAGCCAACTCAAGATCATGCATCGGGTAATTCCTCTCATATGGCCTCAACTATCGAGACTTGTATGCAAAATCTCGATCGCCCTACCTCAACACTGCTCCTAGTCTAATACCTGATGCATCACAGTAATCTGTATAGATCATTCCCTACACTGGGACTATCAGGATTAGTACTGATGTCAACCTTCCTTTCAGGTCCTGAAAGGCTATCTCGCAAGATTATGACCAAATGAACTTCACACCATTCTTTGTCAAACCCATCAACGGCACTGCTAAGCGGGAGAAGTCATGTATGAAGCATCTTTAGTAACCAGTAAGCCCTAAGAAACTTCATGTCTCAAACACATTCTTAGGATTCTCCAAGGAAACTACTGCTCTTACCTTCTTTGGGTCTACTGTAACTCCTACCTCTGAGATGATATGACCCAAGATGTAAATCTGGTCTTTCAAAAAGTGGCACATTGAGAAATTAGCATATAGCTTATGGTCTCTCAGTGTACTCAATACGATCTCAATATGTGTTTCATGGTCATTTCAAGTGTGAGAGTACACCAAGATATCATCCACGAATACCACCACAAAATAATCCAGATAAGGATGGAACACACGATTCATCAGATCCATGAAAACTACTGGAACGTTCGTGAGTCCAAACAGCATAACCAAGTACTCATAAGGAACATATCTACTCCAAAAAGTTGTAAGTGGTATATCTGATGGTCTCATGCACAGCTGATGATATCCGGATCTCAATTCAATATTTGAGAACACTCATGCTCCAAGAAGTTGATCAAAAAGATCATCAATCCAAGGTAGAGGATATTTTTCTTGAACGTCAACTAGTTCAACATCCGATAATCCACACAGAGTCTGAGGGTACCGTCTGCCTTATTCGCAAAAAGGACAGGCGAACCCCAAGGAGAAGTACTGGTTCAGATAAAAAACATTGATTGTAACTCCTCTAAATGTCACTTGAGCTCCTGTAACTCAGGTGTAGCAATCCTATAACGAGGACTAGATACCGGTACCACTCTTGGAACAAGCTCAATAGAGAAATCCACCTTACGCTCCGAAGGTAGACCCGAAAAGTCATCCAGGAAGACATCCCTGAAATGATCAACCACTGGAGGGAAATATTGCTGACAAGTCCCCTGATCATCCAGATATATACTCACAATCTGGGTTGTGACACCACCTAACGCACGATGCTCGGGTCCAGCTCAACTTTCCTGAACATCACATTCGCACTTGTATAGAAACTCTCCGCCCTCTGGTGACATGAACCTCACCCTGTTACGATAGAAATCTACAAAGGATCAAAAGGGAACCAACCAGTCCATCCTGAGAATGAAGTCATTAGCTGTCATCTCTATGTCATTGAGGTCCCATAGAAAGTGACACCCACCATCCTCAAGAGGGAACTCCTTCCACTGATGCACACCAGCCGTTCAAGTTCCCAATGAAGTGTCTAGTGTTATAACATCAGAAGAAGAAGAAACAGAGATCCCAAGGATCTCCAAAATGGTTACAGATATAAATCTATGCATAGCACCTAAATCAAAAATTACTGAAGATAATACAGAAGCTACTAGAATAGTACCTCTAATAATAGAAGGTTCGGGATCCTGCTCTTACTAGGTCTATTGCACTATATATGCTTGCCTAGTGCCGCGGACCTATGACACAGCCTGGCTACCCTGAGATGTCCCGCCCTACTACCTCTGAGATCCTAGTGTCTGGCTACCATGGCCATGATGACTATTCCTGCCTGCATGCCCTGACGTATTAAATTTTCCTGACTGTTAAGAAGCTACTAGTCCTGCTCCCACACGTGGAGTCTGCACAAAACCCCTCTCACTATCCACTGATGGAAATTCCCTGCAAAAGCACTATAGATGACCCATCCTACCGCAAGCTCGACACTCCACTGGGTCTCGTGGACACTAAGGCCTCTTATGCCCCTACTTACCACACTAGTAGCACATGACCTGGACACCTGAAACATTCTCATGGTTGGTACTACCACCATGAGAGTAGTTCATCTGTCTCTTCCTCTTGCAAGTAGAAATAGTACCTGAAACTGGTGTTGAACCACCCTGGCCCACAGCACTAGCTTCATAAAGGTTCCTCTCTATAATCAGCGTCTGGTTCACAATAGCATGTACTAAAGGAAACCTAAAAACATTCACCAGTGCTCGGATGTCATATCAAAGACCATCCCCAAAGTGTTTGGCTCTCAACGTCTCATCACCCACCAGAACGGGTGCAAAACACTGAAGCTCAGTGAAATAAGTAGAATAATCCATCACTGACATAGTGCCATGTTGCGTGTTCATAAAATCTCGAGCTCTATCTACCCTCAACATCTATGGAAAGAAGAAATAATAGAAATATATTTGAAAATCTTCCCATTCATTGTCTCTGTGATGCTCTGATACCACTTTGTAATGTCCCAGATCCATGTGCCACTCAATGGGTGCACAGAACCCGGTTGGTCACATGACCTCCAGCGCATTTCCCCAAACACCAGAGGCTGCCAACTAGCAGTGAGGGCCCAGGTCTGACAGTGGAGAAACTATCCCCTCATTTGTCAAAGTGTAGCGCAGCGGAATAATAAAACATTCAACAACAGTGGAATAAAGAAACCATTAACATTTAAAAAAACTACAGTAAAAGATAACCTACTATTATATTAATAATGATGAAACATGTCCCAAGTTCTAAGAAAACACCCATAACATTTTACACAACAATACAATACAGTACAATACAGATTACATCAAAACAAAATAAAACAGTTGGTAGCATCGCGAGCCTAAGCCCGGTCCCATGCTCCCCTTCTCCTCAGAAGCAATAAAGTACCTGTATAGGGACCCTTTCCCTTATCCACACCTGCAGAAATGTAATTTGTTTTAGCCAAAGACATGACCCAAATAGGGTGTGAGAAATAAACCCCAGTAGGCACCCACCAAAGGCTCGTGCCCAACTGTGTGAAAATATGCATCAACAGTGTGCAGTAGTAAAATGAAATAAACTAAGAAGTACTCAAAAGTAACTATCCTTACTAGTTATATTAGTATTTTATTGTTCATTTAATCACTCATTATAAGGGAACCAAAACAGTGAATTGCAATGTAAACAGTTAGTGTCCTCAGACACACAATCCCTTACCCTTAGGTAATCAGAAACGTAACCCGCAGGTAATTTCCCACAAGAATAACATATATTTCCCTCAGGCATACAAAGTGTCTCCCTCAGGCACAGAGTCTATTACCCACAGCCACAGAAGAATTTTCCCTCAGGCCGAAAAAACCACTGCCCTCAGGCTAAAGGTAACATTTCCCTTAGGTTAAACAAAAAATCAGACCATTCCCGACATATAATCAAGAAATTCACATAAAATTCCTCTAGAGACAAAATTAATGCACAAAATAAATGTGGTATACCCTCAGGTATCCTAGCCAAACGGTTAAACAGAGGAACGCACACCCGGGGTGGTCCTGGATCCAAGCAGTGATCGAAAAAAGCAATTTATTATCTCATTTAAATACCTAAACAATTCCAGGTATTTAAAACAGCTAAGGCCTCAGCCACACGACCCCCAAAAACGGGTTTTTGGAACAAAGTTTCACAAAAATGCACAACAGTTGGAAATTAAACACCAAGCCACCTACCTTAAACGCCCCTAAACGGTATACACAAATGACGATCCTCAAATCATCCAAGAATGATATAGATCTGAGGTGAAAGAAATCCCCGTTCAAACTCAAATAACTTCCCTTAGAGAAATAATTGGCAATAACGTCTTAAAAATAGTGGAGAGCTTACCTGTGTGGTTCCAACAAGATCGGTAGAGGTGAAAATGGATTCTCGACGCTCGATCTGGAGATCCTCGAAGGTCCGTCCTCCTCTCATGACTCCTTCTTCTGGTTCTAAGCCTATCCCGTGAATAGGGTGGGCTACTGCCCATTTTAAGTGAAAAAACAAACTACACAGCATGTACTATTGACTACACAACATGTACTTTTCTCATTTTACTGTTCCTCTGGCAGCACTGCCGCATTGTTCCTCCGTTGATATGAGTACACGGTGTCTAGTTCTGATTACACGGCGTGTACTGCCGCTCCACTGGCAGCTACTTCCACAACCTTACTATTTTCCTTCCAACTGACTACATGGCGTGTAAATATCCACTACACAGCGTGTAGTCAGTTTTTACACCCTTTGTCACTGACATGGATACACACCATGTGTACTCATTCCACACGGCCAAAGTACACGGTGTGTGGAATAGTACATGATGTGTAGTCCCGAAATTTATGATTTTTCCCCATTTTCCATATTTTCTCAAAAACACTTAAGGAAAAGAGAAAATAAGAAACTTGTACCTCAAAAAAAAGAATCGGGTTCTTACAAAGATATACACCTCGTGTACATTAAATGAACACGCCGTCTAGCTTTCATTTTGGAAAGGAAATGAAAAATGAGCACACGCCGTGTAGTTTTTACAGTTTGGATTTTGAGGAAATAATATCATTTTGTTAAATGATAATTATTATAATCAGTGTGGGTGCATGTCAAGGAATTACTGATTCGACGTGGGGGTTTTCAATAAGAGTTAATAAAATAAATAAAATGTGTAATGAGTTTATTTATTGTCATAACTCTATAACCTCAAACCCGATTATAAATATCATCACAACCACAACACTTTTCATTAACCGTTTTGAAAAATACTTCTGGAGAATTCTCTCAAGGACAAAAGAACTCCTTCCTCCAATAACTCTCTCAAGACCCTAGAGAGATCCTCGTCCATCAGATCAAGGCGATCTAAGGCAGATAATGCAAGCCAAGTCTTCTTTGTGCTAGCACCTGGAGATTCCTTTGGCGATGTCCATATATACGTGGAGCACGTTTAGATCACTTCTAAATGAATCCTACACATGGATTCTATGACACAATGAGGGATCACATCAGATCGTGACCAGAGACATCAACGGAGAAACAATTCCATTAAGGTAATTCTTGTCAATTACTTAAATTAATTATAACCAACATATGATATCCTACATTGTGTTTCCATGACTATTCTCCTTCTTTTTCTTTTTCTGTTATTCAATCCGTGGAGTCCGGTGTTTATTGTCATATTGATCCCAGACTGATCATTGCTAATGATAAAATGTCAAGTGGGCACATCCACCCATGAGCTTCCATTGTGCCAAGAACCTACAATTATGATGTAAATATATTATTTATATAATATATATGAAATTCATAATGTCTTAATACATCAAAAATTCTTATATATAACATACCTTCATGATTTCCATATTTTGGAAAATGATAACATCATTTGTAGAAGTGTGGACAATCGCTTACTTAAAGAGATATGATACCTTCACACATGA
Source organism: Viscum album (assembly GCA_963277665.1). Lineage (NCBI taxonomy): Eukaryota > Viridiplantae > Streptophyta > Magnoliopsida > Santalales > Viscaceae > Viscum > Viscum album. The sequence continues at coordinate 17,015,184 of OY728123.1, forward strand.
AATGGATTGTATTAAGGATGGTATAAATTAACATATATTAAATACATTACATATACATTATATTCACTAAATAATTACATTTTTGTAAATATAATATATAATTTTCATTATTACACTTTTCACACACACAAAAAGTGAGAACATCGTTCGTTGACTAGAGACTACTACCTCCATGAATATATGTAATTCCTTTTACACTATATGAAACATATATATAAGAATATATTATAAAATAATAAGGTATTTGTGATTTAATAATAATTCTATAAATATAGAATTCACTTACCTTCTTTCCCTAATGATCATCAGAAAATGGGAACATTACTCAGGCGTATGTACGACCAACTTTCTCCATTACTATAACATTGATTCAATTTTCAAAATCTAATTACAAGGTTGGTTTTAGAAATATAATTTATTTATAAATATTGAAATTATTTCATAATTATTACGGTATATATTTTTCAATAATTGACCCTTTGTTCATAGATGTCCTACCAAAGGCATTTTTTACACATAAACCGAATATGGCCAAAACACCAAATGTAAATTTCATTTTTAATGTAATTTTATAAAAAAGTGTAATAAATGAAATTAATTTAATTATATACATTAAAAAGTTTCTAAAAAAGTAAATAATTAACAAAAATTTATTATTCAGGATTATAATGTAATGTGTGACACGTCAGACTCAAGCTATGTAACTTCCTTTCATTTTTATTTCATTGAAGATATTCTGGATGTTATGCTCATTAACTCTTTTATGACGTGTATATGTAGTACCCTTGATATATCATATCCTGAATTTATTTATTCTCATGTTATTTAATTTTTTTAAATGTTACTCTTTTATGGGGCTTGGTATTCAATTATTTCAATGTGGTATGAGACACTTTGTTTTATAAATTTATTTTCAAATATTTAATGATTTAATTAAAAAAAATATTTCCTTCATTAAATTATTTTATATGATTATTTCGATAAAAGGACATATTATATCTATTTTTAATTAAATTTAAAAAATTTCAAAAAGGTATCTTCTACTAATATTTATAATTAATTTTATAATGAATGAAAAAAAGAATGTTCTATTATTAAAAAACAGGGTACCAATATATTTTCATCCTCCATGGAAATTAATTTATTTGTGTATTACCTTTCAAGATTTAATGTTTTCTTAAATTAGAAAACATATTTAATTTTTATGGGTAATTTGGTGATGAACGTTTTTTTAAAAAAATATAGGTATTTTCTATTTAAAATGATATTTTTGAATGAAAATTGTATTTTTATATTTTAAAGTCACTTACAAATGAGTTCAAAAGTGTTTAAAATGTTGAAATTTTATATTATTAAAGTGGTTATTGGACATTGTAAATGATGGGTGCAACTAGATAGTGTTGGGAGAGCCGGTTATATCATAATATATCGGTGCACAAAGATAACACCCCAATACATTGGGTCATTAATAAATTATCTGGAGAATTATTTTTGGTGTTGTTAATCTGGTTATTCTAATATGTAAGTGTTCTGTAAGTGTTCTATAAGGGTTCTAGTTTTTGATTTCTCAAGGTACCTCCATTATGTGTTTATGTATTCTAATGATTTTCATAGAATCATTTTCATAAAAAGTTATAATAAATGGTCTATTAATGTAATGATATTTCCATTTTGGTTAGAATTTTATGGTTAGAATTTTATGATTTCAAATAAAGGGGTTTTTTAGGAGTTTTATGTTATTTAGGGACTTACATTTAATTATTTTTATATAACTTGCTGATATTTTTATCATCACACAACATTTTCAAATTTTATTCATATGATTTAAGGCCGAGTAAGGGATTAGAAGAGTTCTTGATCAATGTTGTGAATTGTTTTTCATATAAGAAATAATGGTTTATTTAAAAAGTTTTATTTTTTTGGAAAAATGGATACTAATGAAATGTTTCCACATATATTTTTATGGTTTTTATGTATGATTTTTATCCTAATTATCTAAAACTCTAAACCAAAAAATATCCATACTGTTATGGAATGTAATATATAGACTAAAATGAAATATTATTTAATTATTAAGGATATTTCCATATAAAAAGTTTTTAAAAATATGTGAAATTAGTAATCACTTCGGCCAAAAATCCACATTCCATCAAAATCGTGTTCTAAAAAAATAAATTTTTTCAACATTAATAAAATGATTTAATAATGATATTTTTACACATGTTTTTAGTTTTAAATATAGTTTAGAATGTTATATTTATGTTACTTTACATTAAATGCCTTTTGTGTATTATATAAAATTAGAATTTAATATTTCCTATAATGTGTGTGTCATGAAAGAAAATTACAATCACTGTGAATATGATTTTATGAGAGTATTCATTTCAAAATTATATTATTTAATTTAAATTAAATGTATTTCCAAAAAATTTATGATTTAAAAAAATTCATCTAGGAGGTAATGATATTTTCCTCAAAAAAATCTTTGAAATTATTCTTAAGGATTCCATTGTATTATTTCATTTTTATTTTCCAAGAAAAGTATTTCATAAATATTTTACAATTTTATTGTTTTAAAAAAGTGATTTTTAAAATAATTTTTTCATTCATAATAACCCTTCCATGTTATTTACCTTTCTAAATAATTCTTCATCTAAGAAGAAATAATTTGATGTGACATATGGTTTGATGGGGAAGTTTACCAAGTATATCATTCAAATTAATTCTACATATCCCTTTTGTTTATAATGTAATAATACTTATGAATCTCTACTCTCTTCAAATTTTTATACCATGATAATATTTTTGTGAAAGCCGCTTCTTTCTACACAACTCATGAGATGATGAAATGTTGACATGATTATGCAACTTTTATCTATTACATAGGTAATTATATGATTAAATATTTATGAATCCCATATTATTTCATGGTTTCTGATAAGATAAATTTTTTTAAGATCTTGTGGAACACAGGTGTATCAATTTCATTATGTGATGTGTTGGACCAATATCTCTCTCTAATAAATTGGGTTAAGATATATATCTGATAAGATAATAATTTAATTCATGTTGATGGGATTAATAAATTATACGAAATAGGTGTGTCCTGGTCCATTATGGGAAATGTTTATATCATTATCCAAAATGGGAAATGGGTGTTTCCTGATCCACTATGGGTAACAGGTTTGACTCTATCCTGAACAAGAAACAAGTGATGAGTCTAAATGCACTATTTTGATGTCCTTTGTAGTCAATATTTACATATGAAATAGTTTTCAGTATGTATAATGATTTAAAACATTTGTGAAATAATCTTATTTTTCATGATTTTAAAAAAAATTAATATCCCTTGTGGGTAATCTTTTCCGAAATGATAATATTTTATTCCATAACTCATTTTTATGATCTATGAAAGGTTTGGTATGAAATTGGAATGTTATTTTCACGATCACATGTCCTTATTTTTATCTTATTCTTTTATATGTTCATAAAATTATATCTATTATGTTTACCCTTACTCAGTATCTGACATCTCCCTTTTTTATATTTAATTTCATATGATATGAAGAATGGTTTTGGTATGGTATGCTTAAGATGAGTAAAATATTGAAATATTTTTTAGAGATGATTAAGAACATTCACTAAATAATAAAATTATGTAGTTAGTCTCCAAAAACACTAAACTATTATTGTCCTCTAGCACATGTTTGTTTCTTGTATAAAATATTCATCAAAAAAAGATGTAATATAGATATATAGAAATCATGGGGTTCTATTTATAATAGAGATCCCATAATAATAATATCATTTCTTTATATATTGGATAATAAAATTATTGCTTTATTATTAATATAATATAATTTTATGTTCTATAAAATGAAATAAATTGGAAGAGGTCAGGTAAGAAAATTATTTAAAACAAGTGTACAAAATTTGTTGAATACTATTTTAATAAAATTGAATTATTAATTATAAAAATGTATTTATTCTTATATCATGCCTATAGAGAATATCAGAATTATAAAACTATTAATTTAATATGTAATATTCACATTTCTTTAAAATCAGTCACTAAAAGGTATTAATTTATTTTATTAAGGATTAATAAATTTCATGCATAATTAAAATTATTCATAAAAACATATCAATCATGATACAATGTTTTTTTATTTTCATTTCTAATTTATTTATAAAAATTAAACACATTATATACATATTTAGACCATAAATTTTACATAATATCTTTATTCCAATTCAAACCCCTAATCCAATTGTTATTGAATATCTAACACATTAAATAATAATATACTAATAATATATAATGGTTCGTAAAAACTGAATGTTTTTTGTAAACCTATCAATCAATGAAATCAATTTAGTATAGATAAAAATATGATAAAATATTTTGTATAAAACATATAAACCTATTTAAAGGTATTTATCCTTCAAAATTACATCACTCTAATGCAAAAATAAAGTATATCTCTATTTTATCACATCCTCTTGTTCATGGGTTGCTTCATTGAATTTATGATTCCAATGAAGAATGTTAATATAGGGAGAAGTATTGTTTTAGAAAACATTATCACTAAGATATATAATTTAATAAAACTTTTGATCATAAGAAATATCATGCTTCAATGATATGACCACTGAGATTAGTACATGTGACAAGTAAGGTATGTTCATCGTTAGGGGATATATATGGAACACATCATGAACCTGAGAGTTATATAGGGAGAGCACAATGAGAAAAACTATCACACCAGAGATATCAAAAATTTTGAATGATAAAATATACCTTGTTCTCATATTTTCCTTCATTCAAAATCACATATCCATGTTGTATTGGGAAATTCATATGATTAAATTTTGAATAACAAAAAATTTAATATTTTAGCAAGGATTGTCAGTGTAACGTCTTTTTCATCTAAAAAATACCATATTATGCTATTGAATAACTTTAACTGTCACTACCATTTCATCATATTTATCATGCCATAATTTTTTTTTCTACAACAGCATCCCAAAACTTTGGCTTCTTATACATTATATCATATAGGGTTTCATAAGGGTTCATCTGAATGATATAGTCAAAGTTATTTTTTTATGAATACTCTATTAGAGGAATGTGTTAATCCCAAATACCATTAAAGTCCATAAAACATGATATCGGTATATCCTAAATTATTTTAATGGTTATCTCAAACTATACATCTTTCTAAGTTCATAATCTATAATAAAACACAATGATGTGCCAAGTTCTTATTAAAATAATTTTCAAAATATTATGTTAAAACTTGTATCATGATCAGATGAAATAAAATGTTTTACTCCAATTAACCATACCACATTCAGATTATAAATAATGTCAAGGTGGTCTAAATAGAAATATTATCTAATATAAATGTATTGTGATGAATATTTAAGGAAATCAATAAAAACCCTAATATCATTGTGACCTTTATATTTTTAGTGGAGTCTAATGAAAAAATACACAGTATTGTTTACCCATTTCCATTTTTGTATGGGTAGTGAATATAATATCCCCTTTTTATTTTTTCTTGCCTAAATGTTATTATATAATATGAACAGAGATTTATAATCAAAAATATCTCCCAACATGACATCCCACTAGAGAAACACATTAATGCATCAATACCACATCATACTACTAGTGTTAATAGGGAATGATGATCTATGTGCCTCATCCTATAGAAAATTCATCAAATCTTTTATATATGGAAACAAAAAATTGTTGAAGAATCCAATCATTATATGAAAAATCAATAAATATTGGTTTTTTGTGATCCTCATAACAGATATCCTAGATTTATCCTCTCATCATAGAGAATCCACTATACTTTTTCCATTCCTATAGAGATAACGTATCAAGAATTCATAAAATTTAATCAACTCTAACCATATTCTAAATCCAAAAAATATATATTTTCTCAGATAATATATAAAATTAGATTTTATGAATAGTAATATATCAAATCATTATCTATAAATTTAATGACTCCATATATTTAAAGAAAAATTTATAATAAAAATCATGAATTCATGATTTAGGTTACTTTTCTAATGAACTATAAATTATCATGATGCATGGGCTATATATATATATATCATTATGAAAAGTCAACCCATTTCCCTTATTTGATGTATAAATATTGAGTAAAAATAGTTCTCTACAATGAGGTACTATATGAAAATGTGTGAACACTGACCTTCTCCTATGTTCGTGTAAATATTATTCACATCCATATGTAAAAATTAACTTTGATCCCATCCAAGTAAACCAGGAGAGTCAATTAGAATTTTTTGAAACATTTTCCACAAAGAGTCTATAGTATCCATAAAAAATATGAAAACTATGGATCTTTTTGATAATGGGTTTTAGGGGCTAACTATCAATAACTTCCCTATTTGATGGATCCATAGATATACAATCAATTGAGATTAAATCTCCCAGAAATGTTTTTTTTCACCAAAATTAAAACATTATAAATTTTCAATACATCATCACATTCCCTTGGTTATCCACAATAATCATAAAGGTAACTTGACGCTATTAATTTCTCCTTGATCATATAATAAAAATTTTATAAGGAATACTAAAAAAAGATCATGGAAAACATTAGTTAATATATTCATTAAATCCATCAAATAGTGGGAGAATTAGTAATTCCAAATGGAATTACTATATGATAATTGTTCATATAACTTATATCAAATGTTGAAATGGATATATTTTACTTATTGAACCTAAATTTAATATATTAAAAACAGTGATCAATCAAGTAAATGTATTCATATCTATATAAATGAATAAAAAATCAATTAATATGAGTGTTCTGGATTTCAGAATTACAATATTAATTGAATTTATGATAATATTATTGTAATTTTTCTTGTATGATTCCAACCAATATGAATTCGTTGTGTCCATATATTATTCTAAACATTTCTATAAGAATATATTATATCATTACCATTCATAAATAGATTATAGATCTAATAACATCATATAATATTATGTAATATTCTCTTACGAGATAAAAACTAATAAATAAATGGTTGATGAGAAATTAGTTTTTATCATAATCATGTTAGTTTCACATTTATCAACAAAATTCTAAACATATCCATCATTTTTGTATAAAAAGATGATTTTACCACATATATAAAGAAACACTTATCCATATAATATCATTTTAAAATTGTAATTAAGTTACTCGTCTTAATTTTCTAATTCAATTAGGACAATTAAATATGAAATATTACATATGTGCATTGAAGCATGTATTATTACAATTGAGAACTCAACATCATGAGGTTGGGGAAGATTATAAAATTTATTAGGAAAACATGTATTTATTCTAGTTCTATTTTCACATCATGAACAATGAGTTCTTCTTATACCATTTGTGTTATGTATTACTTATTATTGGGTATCACAACCCATATTGTGAAATTTTTATTCAATGGGATTACTCCATCATATTTTCATTGATATATGATTATCCGAGGGTTTGGGATATTAAATGTGATATTCTAATCCAAAAAAATAATATCTTCTATAACAATTGAGATTCAAACCATACACAATATCACATAAAAATTATAAAAGGGAATAAGAACTATATTTTCAATAAGGATCATCCCATAAACATTGATAGGAGAATTATCATATACCTCTAATGAAATAATTTCACAGTGTAGTGTTTTAATTTAGAATTCAATATATTATGTTTTAAGAGGATAATAAAAAATGATTTAAAACATGAATAAAATAATTAAATGATAATAAAAATTATAGTATAAGACATTAATAGTTATATAGTGGATTATATGTGTTTGTTTCACATCATTATGAGAATTGTCAATATTACTCGTACTGATTTTATAGTATCTATCTACTCCAATGGTGTTCGATGATTATGGTGCCTATAATCCATGTTATCCTTTTTATGGGGTAGTTTATTTTCATAAGGCCCAACCTCCTTGAATTTGATGCATTTAATTAGGGTTGATGAATTATTTGGGATAATCATCATATCCATTGTTTTACCTAGAATATTCATATTTCTATGATAGTTTTTTCATGTAAGACAGTTGTACATCATTTAAATAATTTATATGGTCTATTAAGGGTGGTTTTTTTGATTCATCCAATATTCTTGCCATATATGTGGATGAATTTTCATTACACCATGTTAATTATCCATATAAGTTCCATAAAACAAAATGTTATTTTCATAATGTCCAATCACATGGGAATAATGGGGGTATATATTTTCAATATCAACATTATATTCATATTGAATTATTATTCATTACTAACGAATTAAACAATAGCTAATTGATTTTGATAATATTGTTATGGGACACTAGAAAAAATAAAATTCATACATTAATGGAAAGTAAGAAAATTGTGGGAATACCTTGAAATTATCACGGAGTTGTATTAATAAATTACAATTGATCCATCCAAAAAAATTTCATCTCCTATAATTATAACCCAATTTTCTAAAAAATAGTTTGGGTTATATATTTTATACAAAATAATTTCTCAAACTCCCCTTATATAGAGTAAACATCTTCATTTTACCATATATTATTATTGTGTTCCCACCATTAGAAATATTAAACTACAAAAATAAAACTATCTAAAAAATCATTTCATATTTGATTCTCTATATATTTCAAAATAACATTTCATTTATGTTGATCCACCAATCAAGAAATTGTGTCTCTTAAAATGCCACTATGTGAGGGATGTCGCTTCCAAATGATGAAATTAAAAAATATATTATACGTCATTTTTAAATTTAGAAGTTTGACATTATTTTTGATAAAATTCATTAGTTATCAGTTTTGTGTGACATTAGCCATAATATTTCAAGCACTACCCCCAATTCTATTTTTTCTAGTTGGGAAAATCACTAAATTATCCATCACACAAGATGTAAACTCAATGTCTCTAATATATTGAATTTTCTAAATATACAATTGATAAGATTAGTAATATTAAATATTTTATGAAGATAATCATGGTACATAACTATATAAAAATATAGCCCCATGTTGTGTTACCCTACGATACCATAATTATTTACAAAAATAATTTTGTTTCTACCTAGGTTTTAGTAATATGGGTTCTCATATACATCATAATCCAATTGAAAAAATAACTAAAAATGAAATTGATATACAAAAAGATTTCCCAAGGACAAAAATCATATAATTTATATCAATTGTATAATTTAAACATTACATAACTTAAATAAACACACTATCCCAGAACAGAATGGTCTATTTTCTATTATGAGTAGAAAAATCAGTGTATTAATAAAAAATATTTTTTTTCAAAATATATCAAAAAATTCTCTACAACTGAAATATTTCTAAAAGAATCCTATATGTAATTACCTGGTGAAATGGTAAACATTATGAGGAGCAAGATCAAATTCTCAGTAAGGAACAAACATATAAATAATTCATAAATTAGGGAGAATATAGAGTCATAACAATTTTTATATGGAAATGTAGGCTATAATATAACCTCAAATGTATTATCATAAGGAAAATATATTCTATTGGGAAATAATGTTGGAACAATATAAAATAATCATGATTCTTAGATCATAAAAAAGGCACGTGAAATTAAATTTAAATATAGAATAATTATAAGCATATGAAATCATGAAAACAAAAAAATAGATAACCTGAATCATGTTTACCCATGATGGTATAATCAATAATATAAATAGTAGTTTTCACATATAATTATTTGATAAAAGAAAATGAAAATCCTTATAACACATAATATATTGATCAATTATAACCACAATCATGTCGACACATAACATCATTATTTAATGATAAATAAAAGGAATTGGAGGCCTATATCTTCTTCATCATGTAGATAATGATAAACTATAGAAATTTCTTTTCATATTTTATCATTCTTAAATATTATCATAAAATAAAACTCTTGGAAAGAAGATAGTTTTCTTAAAATTTTCATATTGTATCAGACATGATAAAGACTTGAATTGGATTTCTAGATACAAAATAATTAATTAACTAAAACAATTATTTTATAAGAAAAATGATAGGGTGATTCATGAAACAAAACCTCAATTTGAAAAATAATTTTTATATTCATAATATATTTGAATCAGATCATTAAAATACCATTAACAAATATAAACATTAAAATTTAAATTTGAAATTATTTATCACTTTAAAAAAGAATTGTAAATAAAGTGGTTAGAATAATTTTTTAAAAAATTATTTCATAAGTACACCAAGTAATGTGGTGCTAAAAAGAAAAATATTCAATGTTAAAATGAATTTTATTTTAATATTATATATATTTTTTAATGAAAACCCAAGTCCGGGTATGTGTTATAAAATTAACTTTTGAAAACTGGTAAATAAAAATTTTAATGGTATACATGAAAATAATTACACAGATTGAAAGATATAAAACTAAAAAATCTATGGTAAAAATAATATAGGCATTGTTGTGAATGATATAATAGATATATTCAATTTTTTTTCAATTATATTTTTAATAAAAAATAAATCCTCTAAAGATGATTCTTTTTATATGAACATGTAATTTCCATAAAATAAATGAATAAATAAAATATGAAATATTTAAATTACAAAATATACTATATATTGATTAAGGTAGTAAAATACAATAATTTATGGCTCAAGGAAATTGAAATTAAGTCAACAAAATTGATACTGTAGAGATATGCTTAGTATAACATGATATAAACTTCTTTCTAATCAACATATCATGTTTATTAATTTATATAAGAACCATAATTTTATTTATTATACTTTTATTCATTAATTTATGAAATTTTATTATATAGTAATTAATACAATTTTATTAAAATTAGTATTCAGGTGTTCATTATCATGTTCATTTTATACTAGATTCAGTATAGATATTCTTATTCTTATTAATTTATTATGTGTTTATAGACACTATAATAGCAATAAATATAACATATTTTCCTTTTATAAGTTTCTGATTACCATTTATTATTTTATATAATCAATGGTGGTGGATTGTAATGAGATGTTTATATCCCATTTTCATCAATTTTGATTAATTAAAATAATTTGTTTTCAAATGAGTACATATATATATATCAAATATAGATTTAGAAAATATATTAAATTAATTATTGTTAAATCATATTAAAATTATTCTTTTCTTAATAATTCCTGACATTTCATTATAACATCGTTCATGTAGGCGCAATAACCAACAAAAATAGGAATGTGTTTTATCAAATGGGTTCATAAGAAAATTTAATTTTAAAAATATAAAATCACCTTTACTAAAGAATTATGGATTCAAAACAATGTTAATGTAGTGAAAACATATATTTTAGATGATGGTACTTAAAAAATAATGAAAATGATTACATGATTACATGATTTTCACTATTAATGTTCAATGATGCAATCCATACAATTATACCCACTTATAAATGAAGGAATTGGGACTCTTAATTTTACCATTGTTTCAATACATGAGATAATATTTATAGAGAGATAATATGAATATTTATTTTACCGGAATCCAATGAAATGGTTTTCTTTTCGGTGGGAATAGGTGGTGACCATTTATTGGTTAACATGAGTGGACTTTTTATAAATACCATTTACAAAATGATTAATGAATTTAATTTCTCAAGTAATTTGGATCAAAAGAAGAAATATAATAGAAAATTGAATATTTATGGTTGATCATTCTCTTATAAAATTAGTTAAAGAATTTTTTTTATATTTGTTTGGAATTTAACACAAAATTTAACCCTTTTACCTTATTTTACCATTACTAAGGTAACTAAATTTTTACCATAATAACAAAATTTTATCAACAAAAATATATTGAGTACATTACCTAATATAAAAATTTTTATTAAAATTTTAAATACAATTTATTAGATTAAATGTATAATTTGACAAAAGTTTATTTTAATATATGAACATGTAACAAAAGTTTTTTTTGAAAATTTTATTTTTAAGATAAAAATGAATTTAAAATTTTTTCAATGAACGTAATGATATATAGAAAAATGTTATTTTATTTTTTTATAAATATTATTAGTACATTTGATTAATTAAATTATCTGGTATATATTAATTTAAGTTATTTTTACACCAATGATTATCTATAAAAAACTATTCTTTAGAAATTATATCATTTTACCTAAAATTATTTCTTTTTTAATTTGTTAAATTCGATTATTTAGTTACTTAACAAAAACTAAAATTTACAAAAAAAAATTGGTAATAATAGTTTATAATTAATGGAATTCATTACTTAAATATAACTTTTATTGAAATTCAAAATTTATATATAACATATAATATATGAAATATATATTTCATTCATTATATTAATAATTACATGTTTATATCATCCTATAATATGTGTATAAAACCCATTAATACCTTTGAATAACATATAACGGTATAATATGAATGTGTGGTAGTCATAGGTGGTAATTTATCTTGCATGGATATCATTTTGGTATGATTAAGATTCAACAAATCACATAGATTATTTTTTATCATGTCATAATTGTTTTTCATCATCATGGTATTATTCTATAACTAATCTTATGGATTCTACCTTCTTTAATGGTTTTAAAAAACTGAGCCTCATCAGGAATATTTCAAATATTTGATGTCATTTCAACTTATTCATACAGATATCTCATAATGTTTTCAACTTTTCTTATATACCCTAATTCAATGACTTTATTATAACATTTATATTTTTAAAAAATATTTTTTTATTTTTAATTTCATTAATTATTCATATATTTAATGATTTTATAATTATCTATATAATCACTGTGACAATATAATAATAGTAATATTACATCCATTCATATGTCATTACATAAATATTTTTAACCTCTAACAAATTTAATTTACATCATTTTTTAAGTAATCTTATATATCAAAATTTTCCTCTTGTATAGATATATAAAAATATATGAATTATTCTTGATGGAAATCATGAGGATAATGGTTTTTTGTTTGAGGAACTTTTATTTACTTGTTGATTTTTTCCTTATATTTTTTTAATTATGATTCATATTTCATTATTATAATTTATTAATGTTTTGCTTGTGATGTTATATTTTATCTCAATAAAATATGTCATGGTTGATTTCAGTTTATTGTTTCATATATCCTAATCTATCAAAAATAGTATTTATTTAAATGGTATCACATACTAATATCCTTTGATTTTTCAAATATAATCAACCAATAGACACAAAATAATATCATATGAAAATATATATTCTTAGTAACATTTAAAATTTATCAGCGATGAAAAATTTATATATCATGATATTTTATTTATAAAAATTATTATCGTTAATAAAAGGTTCTCCTAAAAAACATTATTTTTTTTAATAATATATTTCATTAACATTATAAATTATATGATATACATTAGTGAATATTGTAGTTATTTGACTATTTGTCAAATTTTCAATTAGAAAAACATGTCTTGAAATCTATTCTATAAGGAATAAAATATTTATAAAACACACTATCAATCCATCTTTTAAAACTATTATCAATTTATCATTTATAATGTAATAAAAGATTTTGAATATCTACCCTCTATATTGTAATATATATTAAATACATGGTTATATTATTTTTTGACTAACCCACGTAGTGTTTCTCATAGATTCTATCATGTTTTTCCTCTACTACACTGTACATTGTCATTCCTCTAACATTAATCCCATGATGTATATATATTTTACTCTGCATTATACATAGAATAGTATAAAAGGATTTCAATAAAAACATTCCAAAATTATATGTGGCTTTAGGATTTTAATTTATAATCTTTTCTCTTTAAAAACCATGCAACATGCCACTTGTAGATTAAGGACTCTTTCTGACTATTGTCATACCTGAGAAATATTCCAGATCTCCCCAAGATTGAAATAGGTTCCAATGGAATCAAATTTACTCTAATAGGAATAATTTTTCTTGGGAAATAGAATTTGGTATGGTATTCCTCTTGGAATCATAACATGTCCACTTCGTATACTAGATATACATGTGAAGCTAAATAAACTATTTAAATTAACATGGGAACTAAACAATGAAAAAGAGAATAAACATAACTCTTCAATAAAAAGAAATAGTAACATGATCTTTAAAAATATATTAATAACTGTAAAAAAACATATAAAAGATTCCAACTTGGATTATACATTAATGATGATAAAAAATTAAACAAAAAATATCTCAATAAGCAATAATAACATCTCTAATTCGATCCTCCATCAACCTGAAACCTCAGATATGGATGTACCATAATACCCAAGAAGAACTAAACACCCTATAATATAATAGGAAAAATTAATATAAATTCATGTAATCATACTCCCCAAAACCCATGTGTAAACATTATGTTGAAAACAATTTTATCCTAGTTTGACTGATATTTAGAATCTAAAAATTTCATTACTATTTTAAAACAACATGTAAAAAATTTTAACTTTGGAAGAACATAATCTAAATCGATAGATAATATTTTTACCCAAATTCATTTATCAAAAAACTATAATAAAAAATGAATAATAATATGTGTAAAAAAGAAGTTATAAAATAGAAAGGTTTCCAATAAGTACTAAAATAAGAATAAGAAATATGTAGAAATATGAGCTCAACCGAAAGACTTGAGCACATCTTCTATAATATTATGAAGAGAAAATATTGATATATTCCAAACAAAATTCCCCAAAAATCACCATTTCATCCTTTTCCTAAAATAGCAGAAATATCACATAAATAGAACATAGTCTATCTAAGGGCCACATGTTATATAATGATTCTAAACTATTGTGGCATATAAACGAATGTTTCTTAATGATATACCCATAGATTAAAATGACATATAAATGGATCTGAACAAATAAATGTTCACATATAAATATTATAAATAATTAGACCACCCTCAGCTCGGAAAAAATTCAAAGAAATTACCCCTTCCTTCTTATGGATATTTATTAAGAATATAAATAGACCCCATTTGAGGAAATCATTTTACAAAACATAACTTTTCAATTTTCTCAAACACAATAGTTCAATATTTCATTTGATACTTTTATAACCCTTTATGAAAACTGAAAATTGGGCCTTCAAATACCAATCATTATTTTTTTATAAATACTACATTATGAATACAATTACACTCAATCCTCATAAAATAACCAAATTTACTTAAACACAACACCCAATCATTAAAATACAATAAAAATATTAAAATTGTTTATATAAGTTCGAAAATATTTTTTATATTTTCAAAAAAATATTTTTTGATCATAATGAATCTCGATTAAATTTATTGGGACATTTTATAAAAACCATGGTATAAAAAGTAGTTTAAAAATTAATATAACAATATTTTTTGAATAAAAAATCTTATGAATTCATAGGAAACCATCTAAAACATGGTATTTCATTTTCAATTATCCGTATAAATGAATAATTATATAATTATCAACATTATACATGTATTTAAGACATAAAAAATAATGGATCAATTATTAAATAATTTTGAAATAATGATAACCCAACATAACTACTATGGTTTTATAAATCAATGTTATAACATTCCAAAATAGGGAAAAAGTGTTATTATTAAAAATAAAAACCCTAAATACAAAACCACACCCAAAAATAAAAATTTAAAATGAATATTATTTAGGTTTATAAGACCATTATTCTGTATGAAAAAGAAGATTAGATTAGAAGAAATAATGGGGGTGGGACAAGAATTGATTAACCTTGTCAAATTGGCACAAAGAACATTATGGCTAACATAACTGGATCAATGGGGAAAATAATGTAAATGTGTAATATAACCCAATAGTCATGTGAGTTGAGTGTAAGTGGAATAGAGTACATGGGGATTAAAATCATACAAGGGATGAATAAAAAAACATACTTTTTAATGACCTAGATTATTAAATAGTTTTTACTTGGTATATAAAACAATGCATGAATCGTGAAAAAGATCATGGATGAACTATATAAAAATCAATTAGTTTCCCAATGATTTCCCCTAACTACATGAAAACTGTTGGGTTAGACACTTGTCAAAGAAATATAACCTCCAATATTCACCCTCACCCATTTCATAATTTATCTAAATTGTGTGATACTCTTGAAAACTAACCATTCATATTCAAAAAGAACTAAGGATCTACCTTATGTTAGGGTTCCCTCATGTTATTAAATAATTATATAGTACTATTTGAGAACACTATAGAATGCTAATTTATGTTTTTTTTCCAAATCATTTTTTAAACTTGTAAAAACCATTCATAGGGTAAAATATAAGAAACAAATTAAGGATTTGAAATGGGTTAGCCAAAAAAAATCAACTAAAATATAAAATATATATAAATAAAAAAATATTATTGAAAATATAAATCATGTTTTGAAAATATACTCTATAATAGTTATTTCCTCCAAAACAACAGTTGGAAAAATGGTTGATTCAAAATTAAATATGGTTGACCTCCCATATCAAAGACATTGTAAGGGAAATGTGATGAAAAATTGAAATTATTTCCAATGATTGGATACACAATCATAAAAATAGAAAAATGAGACTCCCTCAATATAGATATCTATGAAGCAATCTAAAATATTTTCCAATAAATTGAGACAAAAAAATGGAACTATAATGCAATAAAAAGTTTGATTCCATATAATATAAAATTAAAACCTATAGAACACCCTTACTCATGAGGGGTCTAATAGAGTGAAAAATTAATAAATAATAAATAATCCCGAAAATATATGTAATATCTTATGATTTATGGTAAAAATTATTCCTTTGTCTTGTAGTGGTCATGGTTAAATCATAAAATGTGTTTGTAACTACACATCACTTCTTAATTAGAGAAGAAAATGGTAAACCCTTAAAAGATGAATATATCCCACTAAAAGAGTCATATATTTTGGGATCACCACCATATTAATAACATTATTAATGGAATAACTCTCTAAAATATCCATTCACTCATATAAAAAATAAATATAATGAAATTGAGTGATGGAGATAACCCAATAAAAGTGGGAACGCTAAAAAATACTCAACTAGAACTAAATTACCATAAGAAGATTCCATATCCAAATTAACTGTGTAATAACACCTCAAATATAGGAAATAAACATTTTATATATAGGAAATTCCATGAAATCATAATAAATACCACAAAACTGACATGTTCAAAAAATAACAAACACTATTATCTTTAAAACGAATATAGATTTACAATCAATATGTGGATTCAAAATAAAATACCAAAACATCGATGAACCTATAAGAATATATAATTTTTTATATTTGATAAATCCTATTATATAGACATAACTCATCAATGCTACCCTAGAACACAACCAACGCTACCAACTCATAAATCCTTACAGTTGAGACTAAATAACATGGATAACATCCCCACTAGATAAAATGGGCACAATGTATCACTTTTGTTTGAACATAAAATAGATAATTAACATTCCATAAAGAATATTAAATAGACTCCCCAAATAGACATATCAATATTTATCACATTATAAACACTATTGGAAATGTGCATGGTAATAATAAGATCTAAATAGGTAACTATATCCTTTCTAAAAATAATCCTAGAATAAAAATGAAAATAAATTATAAGATATACTAAAAAAGGGAAAATAACCATGTTAATGAGGAAATTTAAAGGATTAAAAAAATAAGGCAATAAAAAACATTATACCCTAAAATGATAACATTATAATTAAAATTAATGGATCTAAACTAAACTTAAAAAACACAAAGAAAAAAAATAAAACATAGAAAATTTTGCAAAACAAGAACAATATACCCATTAAAAATGTTTCTTTACACTTTAAAATAATTAATGTTTTCTAATAGTTGAATAAAAATAATGGGTGTTATTATAAAAGTTAAAAAAAATCAATAAAAATAATTAACACAACACAATATAAAAGAAACAAATTATTTTCAATAAAAACATATATTTACCAAAAATATCATTCTCTTTTAAAAGTATCTTAAAAAGTAATCATGATATTATTGTAATTAGTTTCCATTAAAAACTTCCATCAAAATCCTCAATGCAATACTAAAATCAATTTAACCCCAAATCAATCCAACACAAACAAGAAGAAGAAAATATATTGAAAATATATTCCCATTAAAAATCAATTTAATAGAGGGAAAATTATGATCAATTTCAATAGGAAACAAGAATTTTAAAAATCTTGAAAATTTTCAATTTTGCATGGTTTAGATGCATTATCATTCAAACCATTAACTGTTCATAATATTCTTATTATAATCCATATACATAAGTCTTCAGGGTTAGAAAAAAGATTGTAAAAACACATCCTAGAAACTGTGAAACCCTATATCTCTTCTAAATTTATCTTTAAAAACATATTATAAAAAATATTAAAATTTAATGGATCAAAAAAAGACTCCACGTCACTATAATAACTGAGAATAAAGATAAAATTTTAATGAATTTATCTCATATAACCCTCCCTTATTGATAGTTAAATGGAAATATTATTTCCAATTAACCTAGTCTCATATAAATATTATGTTATGATGACAATTTCTCACATCTACCATTAATACATAAATAGAATGGATTATATGATATAATTTATGTCACAAACCTGCTCTGATCCACCATTGGAAAAAGTACCTAAGAATCCTCATTAAATATCTAAGGTTAATTACCATTAACCATGATCTAGAATGTAGTTCAAATTGAATCAAGTATAATCTAATAGGAAATAATTTTTCTAAAAACTAATGGATAACCTTTCTCTTAAAATTGTGATAAGGAAAACTAAAAAAACATTAATTCTTTGGTAGAACCCAATATCTGGAAACCCTAATCTCTAAACCCTAACACCTAAAAGCTTAATTCCAGAATCAAAAACATGTTCCCCATAATATATTTTAAAAATTATAAACCTTAAACCTTCAAACACAAACATGTAGTCTAAAATTAAAATTGATTTTGAACTTATAAAAGGATAAGTAAAATAACTCATCAATAAACTAAAATAATTATATAATATAAAAATATAAATTTTTTAATATAATAGAAATATGGGTAAGGATATTGTTTTAGTTGATACATTATTGATACAAATATAATTAAAACAAAATAAAATAATGAATACCCAAAAATTACACATGATAAACATCTCAACAGGGAAACTCTATCATATCAATATAATAAATAGATTTCATCCACTAGATCAATTTTAGACTACTAAAAGTTTAATATAATGTTAATGAGGTAATATTTTCCTATTTTCTATCCTCCCCACACACCATGTGATACCTTTGAAATGAAAATAATTTCACACTTTTCTAAGGCACATCTTGGAAATATACATTTCATTTCTTTAAAAAATAAAGAGAATAAATTTTTTAATGGATATTATCCATATGAATAGATAATCATTTTACCCAAATTCATCATTGAAAATCAAACATTAAAATAGATTCATGATTTAATAAAACCCATTGTGGAAAAACATAAGTCATCGGAACAAGAATTAAATACATAAAATCATCATCGGAACTTATGAGATCAAAGGAAAATAAACCGAATTTGTTATAAAATAAATATGATGTGATACCAATACTAGATGTCAAACAATATAACCCAACACTTAGTAGTTCACTACCAAGCATAACAAAGGTGAAAAATAACTTATGTATAATATAGTATATCTTAGGGAGATTGGACAGAGAATGATACTAAACTGGTTTTTCATAGAAGATATGTTTTCAAAACCAAATAAATTTATTTTCCCATTACATATAAATAAATTTAAAGAAATAAATTATTAAATAGTAATATATTCACTATTAATCATTACTTTACTTATAAACTCTATTCATAAAAATTATCCCTCCTCTTTTATTATGAATAATAATCAACATAAACTCCCTACTTTAGGGAATTAATTTTATGAATCATAAGATTTTATTTTTCAGAAAAAATATTGGTAGATTTTCATGGGAAAATTTTAGGAAAATGTAAACAATGTTTTACGCAGAATTCAAACACTATTCATGAGTCAAATTTAAAAAAAATTAAATTAATGATACTAAAACACTCAATCATCATAAAATAACTAAAATCAATCATAATCAACACCCCGTATATAAAATCTAATCACACAATTAGAATGAAATAACAAACTATGAAACACTATTTTAAAGGAAAATATACCTTTCATGATTTTCAAATCCTTTAATAATATCCATTCAGTAATTTTCTCAAACATTTGGTATCCACAATATTTTATAAAAAAAATTAATAACATGTTTTGTGATAAAAAATATTATAATTCAATGTAGAATATGTGAAACATGTTATAAATTTTAAAAAGTTCTATAAATATGGAAAATAATATCGTTATGAATTTAAATGATGGTTTAAAAACATATAAAATCATGGTTTAATAGTGAAAGAATTATGAAATGGGGGAGAATCTACCTAAATGAAGTCACCTCCATCAACCTAAAGGTTAACCTATAGAAATATTATTCTTTTATAATTAATATTAGTTGATTTTTAAAATAATGATCCACAAACCAAAATCTAGATGATGTATAGTTCCTTGTATTTAAGAGACCATCGATGAAATAAAATAACATGAACATAAGATATATCATTATTATTTAAATCTCAGTAATTTCTTCGAATATCACTTTTAAATTTAGAGACATTGTAGGATTACAAGTAGATAAATTTAAAGGGGGTGAGAAATAAATATAAATAGGGGAAAAACAAGAGTAAAGAATTATTACAAGGGTAACAAATGATAAAAGATACATACCATCATAAAATAAAATGTTATAATCTTATATAATAATATAGAATCATCCAATGGGAAGTTAGTAGAAAAATATTTTCTAATTATTCTAATTTTGGAGATAAAAATAAAATTGAAATTATTAGAATACATAGAGGCCCACAGGAAAAAATAATTGCATAGTCTACCATGATAAATTCCTATGATGAAAAAAGAAGGAGATTAAAACATTACCCAATTAATTTGGGTGCCAAATATTTTCATAAACACACAATATATTTTAAATTTTCAATGAATAAGTGTCTTTAATATAGAAAACATCCCTGAGGCATAAGAATATCTAAACACTGTCAAATTTATGTTTGTTTCATAGTCTCTTGTAACATCATTATTAAAAGAAATATTATAAATATTCCATAGAAAAATGATATTAAATAATTTAGTGGTGTTAAAAATGAAATTAGAATCATTGGTCTAGAAAATGATGTTCAAATTAAGTGAATAGATCAAAAAATTTATGGATATGTATGATTGGAAATAAAACACATATATAGTATATTATACCAACTTTTCTAAATACACTAAGAGGGGGTGTAAACTATGATACGGTAGATAAAAAATAATACACCATCATATATTATATAATTTTTAAGAAAAAAATAAACTCACCCTCTTCTATTTATGTATTAGAAGAAATGTAATAATGTACAAGAAAAAAATTTTACTTGGTTCACCATCACTGGGCTACGTCTATGAAATATAAAAATGAAATTTTCCTATGTACCTAATCAACTAATTAACATTTCTATTCAAAATTTATGAGTATAATCACATTCAATCTTAGTTAAGAACCAATAAAAATATGAAATCTCACTGCTCTCTCAACTGAAGTGATCTCACTATGACTTTAGAAGATTCACTGATTGATTACTCAAAACAATATTTTTTTACACCTTATTTTTTGAATCATTAAGTTCCATGTTTATCTAAATTATAAAACATCATTACCACATAACTTACAGGTAATAAATTATATGTTCACACAATTTTCACTTTCATGAAACATTAGTATGACTTGGGTTCAACATTAACCAATCTATACACAACTCTGTATCTCAAATTAGATTATTAACTTCATATTTACTGATGTGACCAACCCTTCATGTAAATACCTTTTATTCCATCGGATCTGTGTTCAAAATTTCATGAATGACCTTTTCATAATTTTTTTTCAACAATCACATTCAACTGAAAAACACTATCATGAAACCATATGGGATTTATTCCCTAGACATAGTTTTGTAAAATATAGGTAAATATCATTTAATTATTGTAAGAGAACAATATTTATGAAAATTATAAAAAAACAATTTCCATGAAATAATGAGGCTTTTTAATATACCATAGATGATTAAAAATAATAAATGAATTGGTACATGAATAGAAATTAGAAATAGTCTAGTTCATTATTATTGACTTTACATTGAAGGAGGAATTATGAAGTGAACATAAAGAACATGTATTATGGAATATATTGAAAAAAAATTATATATGTTAGAAACATATATAAAAAATATATTCATGTAATAAATTATAAGAATATAAATAGAAATGTATAAAATAAAAGAGAACATGTTACCCATAAGTAAAAGGGGTTGTTTCGAATATTCCTTAACACATATATTTGAATCATTCGTTGAGTGTGTTTATCCACTTGAATAATCTACATAAATTAATTAATTACTTTTATAAAAAACATTATCATGAAAATCACTTTTTATAGTCCATTTTTTATTTTATATTAAACATTTGTTACATAATTTTTGTTCACCTTGGCTGCTTGGAGTTGTTTAATCAATTATTGAAAAACATCTTCGGTTAGTTGATTATTTATAAAGGTGGTATTAAAGCGTAACAAAATATCCAAAATTTTAGTGTTATTATTTATTTATCATTCAGTAATAATTATTATTTTATAACTCAA
Organism: Viscum album; assembly: GCA_963277665.1. NCBI lineage: Eukaryota > Viridiplantae > Streptophyta > Magnoliopsida > Santalales > Viscaceae > Viscum > Viscum album. Next base: position 17,038,120 of record OY728123.1, read on the forward strand.
TTGATGGTCCAAAATAATTTTAAATATTGAATTGTGTCTCAATTGACGTAATAATTTATAGTCAAAATTGTCATAGTCATTTGATCAAAATATCACTGATTTAATGTTGAAATGATATTCATAGATTTTTTTAGTATAATAAATAATATATTTAGTCATTAAATACTTTTTAAGAAAATACATTAATGGCATTGATGGAAGGTGAAATTATTTGATCATGGAGTTGGTGAACTGACTATAATATTAACAAAACATTCATTTTATAATAACGAATGAGAAGGTTATATTTTTTATATTCAATTAAAATAAACACATGCCATTAAATTAATCATATTGAAGTCAATATGTCATGATGTATGGATTAATAATAGATGTGGTGGAAGAATAAATAATTTTAATGAATTGATTGGAAATTGATATTTCTTCCTTTTCATGTTTACACTTTGGATAAACAATAAGAATCATTAGTTTTGTATTTTTGAAACACTAAAAAAATATGATTGCCGGAATGATCATTGAAGAAATATTTGGGTTGTGACTTTTGAAGGTAATGAACTATGATTTTGAGGATTAGAGCAGGGTGAATAGTGGAATTTATAAGGGTGGGTATTACTGATTGTAAACATATTATTATTAGTTTATCATCTTTTCACATGACATGGAATAATGATGATTAGTGTGGGTATATATAATAATTTTTTAATGTAAATATAACATAAATATTTTATGTGTAACAATTTTTTTAATTAATAATTTTTATTAATCTTATAGAGGAAAATACCATATTATTTTATACATTAATATACAAAATTAATTTAACTTTTTAGGAAACTATAAATAATCACCCAAATCGATTCCTTTTCTTCCATTTCAAATATGATAATTATCCAATTAAAATAATTTTATTGACATATAATAACTAAAATTTTAAAAAGCAAAACTTATGGAAAAAGAAGTTTTTTTAAAACAAATGATTTTCTATCACCTATAAAAATTAATTATGGATTCATAAAATTAGATGATCATATTTAAAAAATATTTTTTTTATGATTTTATATTAAAATTAAATTTAATTTAGAATTTTTCAATTTATCAAAAATAATTATTCTAATGAAAATATATCATATAATTGACTCACAAATTTAATTATGAAATAATTATTTTAAATATATAAATTTTTATATTTGATAATTTAATAAAATTTAATTATAATATTAACTCATTATATTATTTCCCCAAATGTTATTTTTCTAATCAACTATTTTGTTTACTATTACTAATGGTAAGATTACTATTCAATTGGTCATACTACTATTACTTCATCTATGTAATTCTCATGAATGAATATGATAGTAATAATTAAATTTCATATTAAACTCTATAGTTCACCAACAGTGTATTACTTACTCATTCAATAAATGACATACAAAGTTTCTTAATTTTTAATTGGTCTGGAATGTAATATTTCTAATAATTCCCTTTCTATTTATATTTGTTTTGATATAAGTGACATTGATAGTGGAATTTATTCCAAAGGAGTTTCTATTAGTGAAAGAATTATTTTTTATTTTAAATATCCTTATTGTGTTCCTACCTATTATTGGAAAAAAAATTATCATGTATATAATACCTATAAAATATAAGTCTTCTTAATACTTATATTGTAAAACATAATGAAAAATCCATAGTGAAACAAGAGTTATTTTACTATTTATGAGAAATTAGACACTTTTACCCTTGTGATATTTCTTCTATGGAATTCAATTACACACTCTATGGTTAAAATAGTTGAGGTTTCATAAGCTTTATCTCTTATTTATATTTCTTTATTTCTTCATCAAACAAAAGGTTACACTAAATAACATTTACCAGGTGAGTTATCATATCTTCCATAACATTGTCTCTAAGGTCTTAGCTCTTAAAGATTTACTGCTAATAATAAAAAAATCTCTAACTCGACCACAACAACATTTAGTCTATTTTATGGATTTGTTTTTTTCTTTCTAAAGAGGGATATAGGGAATATTTAATGTACTTATGAAATGTTTGGAGGGAGTGTTAGTTGATTTCCCAGTACTCTAATTTGATAATGAATATCAAAGAGTCCAATATACATTGGGAATACCATTCCCTTAATCCCAAACCTCATCACTACATTCTTGAGATATAGAATTATAAATACCCTATAACCAAACTGAAAATCCTTATCTCATTTATTGTTATCGAAAGATCCATTTTAATGGATTTTTTTATGGATGTGTTGCTGAATGGTATTGAAATTCGTGAATTTTTTTGTACAATGTTAGGTCCCAAAATCGTTTTTTTCAGTGGACCACTTAAAGTGGATGCGTAATAAGATGTATAATCTTTTCAAATTAAATTATATTAATTTTTCCTCTTTATCTTTTTATGGTTCTAGACCTAGTCAGCGATATCTAATATTCTCACCTCATATGTGTAGATAATAATAAAGATCATAAGAAATGGTTTTTACAGGGTTCATTATAGTCATTGACTAATATATAGTTTGGTATGACACCGTATCATGGATTCTCCATTACAAGATTATTATCAATTAGAATGTTTTATACTGTGTCACACTGGATAATAACTCCTGAGTCAAAAAATAGGGTGTTTTGACTACTTCAAACAATATTACCTATGTCTATATTAGTGTTCAAACTTTTTATCCACACGAGAGGATATCTATAGTACATCACAAAGTCTCATTCCTTATTTATGGAATGATATACTCTAGGAATATATCTTTCACATCCTAGTTTCCTATACCCCAAAGAACAATGATCTCCCTCTATGAAATTTTATGATATAAAATTATCATGTACACCATTTCAAGAATATTTTAGGCTTTCTTGTATTTCTCAGAAAATTTTTACAAACTATATGAGATCAATTGACTCAGTGTAACAAATAATGGAAGATGATATTTCATCAGAATAATGTATTCCATATATCCTTTAAATATGTTCATGTGATGTGAAAAATGTCATAAATATTATTTTTCAAAATATATGATTTTCATAGTTTAGAAAAAATCACCTTATTTTTCAAAACATAATTAATTCATGTATAAATAATGTAAAGAGATTATAAAATTCATTGAACCAAAGAATAAAACTCATTATTTTATGTTCCTTATTAATTCAAATATTTAACTATCAAATCCACAAAATGGAAATCTCTACTACCAAACATGCATATAACAATGTTAGAAGATCCTTCATCCACACTAGAAAATATATTACAACCAAAGTGTGGTTAAAAGTCCACCGCTTTTATCAGCGATAAAAAATCATTGATAAAGGACACATTTATTAGGGATAATAAAAGCACAGATAAATCATACATTTTTCAACATTGATAAAAGACACCATTTATCAGCGCATTTCTTTAGCACTAAAAAATAATAACTTTATCAGCTCTTTTAAAAGTGTTGAAAAATAGTTTCTTTTATCAGCACTTTTATTTTCACTGAAAAGTATGATTTCTTAATTATTTTTAATGCGGTGATATATATAGACATTACTAGTGCCAATATAAGCACCGATAAAGGAGTCCATTATCAGCACCTCTAAAAGAACTGATAAAGGAAAGATTTATCAGTTCATTTAGTAGCACTGATAAAGGTGAAAACTATAGTGTTATGATGTCGCTCATTGCATCACCAGAAATAGGTGCCACGTGATGAAACAACACACTAGATTAGAAAAAATATAAAAAAAATTACAAAAATATGATTCTAATACTGAATTTAAATGAAATATAATTTCTAACACAAATACAAGAAAAAGAAAACACTATTATAGTGTATTTAAGTAGTTTTTATTAAAATTAATCTCATTTATGAATAAAAAAGAAGCACTTGGAGACATACTTGTCACACCATGAATTGGATTAAGGTTTTTCTATATTATACACATTAAAAATTATTCATTTTCACTTTCCTGATGAATAAAAAAATGAATGTATTTTCTCTTTTTTGAGTATGTGAGTTGATTTTTTATTAAAATTAATATTGGACTCTTACCGATCACATTGTGTGTCAGATTGAGGTATGGTTGATCCCTACACATAAATTATGATATTTGGATTGTTTTCATAATGTATTAAAATAATCGTAATTCGATTTATCACTTTTGAGTATTTCATCTGTTTTTTTTACAAAAAAATGTGAATTTTGAATAAAAAAAGTGTCACTTGGATTTATACCAGTCAAATCATGCATTGGATTCAGGAACAACTAAATGGTACACATCCCAAATGACTCATGGATCATTTTCATAAAGTCTATATACAAAAGGAATGTGTTTCTTTAATTTTTTATTGTGTAAGTTGTTTTTTATTCTCATTAATACCACTTTTGAATTAAAAGGACACTGTTGGAGTCAAACTAGAATCATCGTGCATCATATAGAGGTACGGATGATCCTTACACATCAAAAATGATGTATTGATCATTATCCTAAAGTACCAAAGAAATATGAATGTGTTTTCCTAGTTTTTATTACGTAATTTTTTTTACAAAAATTAATTATAATTTTGAATAAAAAAAGACAAACATTGAGTCACACTATGAATCGTATTGAGGCATGACTGAATTATATACGTCCCAAATGACTCATGGATTTTTTCCAAATGTTTCAAAACAATCAGAATATTTTTTCTCAGTTTGGAGTATGTTAGTTGTATTTTAATTAAAATTAATGTCATTTTTGAATAAAAAGATGGACTTTGAGTCATACTAGTCACACAATGTGTTGTTTTGAGGTTTGGTTGATCCCTACATGTCAAAAATTATATATGGATCATTGTCCAAATGTGCTATAAAAATAAAAATGCTCTTTATCTATTTTAAGTTTGTTGGTAGTTTATTTACTAAAATTAATGTCACATATTAATAAAAAATACTCAATTGGATTTATATCAGTCACAACATTCATCAGATTGAGGTATGGCTGATCCGTACATATGACAAAAGATGTATGGATCATTTTCCTAATGTACTAAAATAATCTGAATGTGTTTACTTAGTTTGGAGTGTGCCTTGTGTACTTTTTCAATAAAATGTAAATTTAAACCATAAAGACACACAATGGACATTATCATAAGTGAAATGTTTTGTTTTCACTTGTATAAAATTAATTATAAAACAGAATCATAGTATGATCCTTATTCAACTTGATCGCCCAACAATTTTGTTGTTTATAGGTAATCACTTCTTATCCTCCTCTACCTCAGTCTTTACCTCTTCCTCTTCCTTAACGTTAGTCTCTCACTCTGACTCTACCTTCTCCTTCACCATCAACTCTGCATCTACCTTAACCTCTAACCCTCCTTTGTTATTTCCAAAAAAAATTATTATTTTCATGTTAGTGCTTTTAAACAAATTGATTTCTCCATTAATCTTCTCCTTAATAAATAGATCTAAAATAATATATATGCCTTATAACACTAATTCATTCCACCCCAAAAACATTTCTTAGGTCATAACTCATACTAAATCTTAATCATATCATATAATCACAAAAAATTGTTATCAAGATACATTCTGACAAAAAGTACATTTCCCAGTCATCTCTAAAGAAATTTATTTCTTCATTTGAGTGACAGTTTTGTCAGAAATCTTGATAGTACATAGGAATAATAATCAAACAAAACAATATAAAATATATTTAAAAAAATTTAATTACCATATGAAATTACCTATTGGGGGATACTAGTATTTTCCTGATATTGTATTTTTTTCATAAATTTACAAACATAATATCCAAAATCGATTGCATTATCTTGTTACGAATACTGCCGAAACATTGTAAAAACAAGTAAATTTTTTTTAAATGATTTTATAGTTAATTATTTATTTATATTCTTTAATTTGATTATTTTTTTAGTAACACATAAGCTTTAACTTTTCTGAAACTGAATTTTTTCCATGATTTAGCATGTATTTAACGACCATCTTATCATAAAAAAATTCTCATTAAATCATAGACTAAACATATAATTCTACATTTATTTATAAAATGTTGATTTTAATGTTTGAAAGATTCACAATACACATCATGTGCGGTTGGTTTCTTGGAAATCCATTCATTGAATCTAAAATATAATTATCTCGGTTGCCTATGTTTACTAATATATATATCCAGTGATTCCCAAAAAAACAATATGGTAATGAAAAAATTAAAAATATATTATATGTGATTTTATTATATATTATTACCCATAAATTATTGGAATAAAAATGTGTCTCTCATATAATGATTTTTTCTAAATTATTCAAGTAAATTATCGTTTCTCTTCTATATTTCTATGTTTTCCAATGTACTTTCATTAATAGAAAATATACTGGGATTAATGAATCCAAATCTTGTTTCATATGATCTTCCATTTATATATTTGTAATATAAACTCCTATACTAAATATTAATAGTTATAATCCTTAAAAACATATTTAGATCACTATTTGGGTAGAAATATTATGAAAATGTACCTTATGTATGTATTCACAATTGAGATGTCCAGCCATTCACGCTTTAGAGTCACATTTAGAGGCTCGAGGCTAGTTTCATTTACAATGGAATCTCAAAATATTTCTTTTTTATAGTGAATTTAAGAAATATCTTTATATGTAAATTTGGTCTCTGTATGATGTAGTAATGTTATTAAATGTTTCTCAGGATCAAGTAAAAATAAGGAACGCTTCAAATATTGTTTTTTCTATGTCTATTCACTAGGTTTTTTATTTGTCCTTTTGTTTCTCTATAGATTTATCCATATGTAATATCATACTTCAATTCAAACCTTTTATCATCAATTGTTACATTCTTTTCATATGGAAAAAAATTAATAAATATGTACATCATGTGTCTTTCTATTATTAGAAGGACATGTTATGAATGATCCTATAATTGCTTTGGCCACTATAATATTTAGATAATCAAGTGGAAAAGGAAACTTGTCAGTTGGATCATAGGATACCTCAATCCCCACTCTCATGTGATATTTTTGGAGGGGTTGATTATATAGCTGGTCTCCTGAGATATTATACAATGTACGCCTTGAAACATGGAGGTACATGGGTATTGATCGAAAAAAAAATCACATAAAATTAAACCCTCATAATTTTTGTAATATGATGTTATCAGAAGTTGTTTGATTAACATTTAGGAGATAGAGTAATGAAAAAATAGATTGCCATAGGTAAATTTCTGGTGAATGACTAGCCTCAATGGTAGTTGTATCATTTGGATCATGTTTGGATATTTTTCTCCAAAGTTATTTCACTTTGATCTTCTCTTATACATTGGTCTGCCATAGTAGACCACAAAATAATATCTTCTAGTGATTCTATTTATGTCTACATTCATCTCATCATATTATATGTATCTTCATGTGGTTTTATCTTCATGAAATATTTTCAAGTAGAGACTCTAAAACCTAATCCACTAATGTGAACGTATAGTTTAAGCCAATTCAATGCTATTGAATGTCTCTTTTCGTATGGTATAACAATTGTCGATTCTTATGTATAATCCATCTAAAAAATATGAAAATATTTATTTTATTTAACATTGTTATAAATTACAAAGAATTACAATTATTTCATAGTTTCACATTCTTTCCATAACACATTTGTGTTTTTATCAACTAGCATACCAGTCTTATTTACACGAGCCACCTTCCATAGCACATGACATGTGATTGAAATGGATTCATATTTTGATTCATTAATCTATATATAATCAAATGAACATATGTTATTTCATATGACATAATTAATATTTTATTTTTGATTTAAAATACTTTCCAATTTCTTATCTAATGAAGAATACCCCATCATTACATTGCAATAAGGGTACACTGGTTTTAATGCATGTTCATTTTTTCATCAGTCTTTTGATATTTCATAAATTATCAATTTTGAATCAAGTTGGATAAAATAAATAATTTCAGTTAATATATTACTGATCACAATTCACCTGAAATGATTTATCATTGCGATGACTACAAAAATAAGTCCATGTTTTCTTCTTTATAATTTGTGCATAAAAAATAGGAGGGTGGGGATTTATTTTCCCCTTAGTGTATCAAAGATATAACATTGTCATAAGTGTTCTAAAGCCACTTTATGGCTCTTTCAATGGTCGTTAGGATAAATTTCTAACAAAAATCTTCTAAAATAAATGTAGTCTACAATGACAATTTAAAACCAAATCAATATTTAATTATATAATTTTTTAGTAATATAACGAAATTATATTATAACATTATCATTATATCTTTCTAAAGGATTTTATCATAATTTGTTGGATGTGGTTCCATGATTCAATATCAATCATCACATTCACTCTTGTTGTGACCCCATGATAACTAACGAATGTCGACTTGCTGGGGTCAATAGGTTGGTCAAGTTGATTCCATCCAACCTCATATTATATTCCCTGACATCTTTCTATGATAATTTAATTAAAAAATGTGACGTTGCATCATTTTTGTTCTTTAAAAAAAATCATCAACATGTTGTTGATCCCCTATTATTTTTATAGTTTCATTGTCAATAGTCTATTCTTACTCAAGATTGAAATTATCATCATGTTCCTAAGCCATTATCCGTATGAGTAGTCAAACAATTAATTTTTCATTAATAACAAAAATGAAATACAATCCATGAAAAAAACACCACAATTTCAAGAATCTTGCTTGAAATCTTGGATAGAGATATAATCATCCATTACTACGGTACAAATAACCTTCAAAATATTTATTTATTCTGACCTTAGATGGTTGATTTCATTCCATCTCATGATGATATGGGGAAGTATAGTTTTAATGAGGGAGTCCAATCCACCATCAAGTGATGGAATGAAATCAAGTTTCTATAGATTAAACTGTCCTACAAACCTACACTGATGTAATCACTAAAAAAGTATCCTCAAATGAAATATAGTTCCCATATTCTAGGTCTTAAAAAATAAAACCTTCATTTAATAATATATGATATTGAAATGATACAATAGGATATTTTTTTCAAAAAAAAATCATAGATTAATACAATGTGTCCCTAAATAGATATTCTATGATACCACTTATGAGTTTTAGGGTATCATCCTATGATCATTATAGGGATACAAATCCTAAAAAAGTGATGATTTATATCAAGGTTAAAGGTGAATGAAAAAAATGAGAAAACATACCTGGAATACTTGTAATATATTTTCAGTTGTTATCCATATTTTAGATTAAATAGAAAATGTTTGAGTTATAACATGGAATCAGAAAACAAATCATTCAATCCTTTGAAGAGATTACACTAAACTTCAATCCCACTAACATTCTGGAGGACCCCTGATCATCAAAGGGGTGAAAGGACCTTAACCTAGTGATAAAGTGTGATCAATGAAGATGATGTTTCTTTCTTTAGAATGCAACAAACGGTTAGTTGCGATAGGGGGACCATATCGTTATTCTGTTAATTTTAGAGATGGAAAAAAAAATTATCATGACATTTAGGATATAATTATCCTAACCATTAAATGTATATTTTAATCAATTGTTTCTCTCTATATAGTTATTCACCTTTTTAGATGGCTTTTCAAATTGTTTTTTATCCTATAAATTAATTATCTCTATATTTTAATTGGTAAATCTATTAATAAATCGCATCACATAGTTTTATTGATCAACAATCAAACCATTGATAACTCACATAATTTGGGTAAATACACACTTTATATGTTGTGGTATATTTCTAAGTCTATTTACCCAATTAATTCTCAACTCTATCCAATATAAGAAATTTTTTTAAAAAATTGATCATGATTTTCTCACCAAATAAATTACCCACCACTCTTTGTATCCCATGGTTAATTTTTAATAATAATATTAAATTAATTAAAATACTATCACAACAAGCATCACTAAAATAAACATGGAAATGTGATTAATTAATTCAATATTTTTTTGAATTTAATAAAAAAGTGCTCATCCAAATCATAAATCTAAATAACATATTTCATGGTTTTAAAAAATTTAAATGAATAACCAAAATCCAGAAAGCATATTTAAATTAATTTTAAACTTACCTTGGTCCATATATGTTCATCACCCAACAATGAGAGCCACAACTTGGTATCCCCTAATCCATAAAAACCATCCTAATTTAGCATTGAGAATCTATAATATAGTATTTTTGTTGAATTAAATCCGATTAACTACATATATTTTGGAACCCTATTTTATTAAAATGAAGAGAATATTGAGGGGGAGAGAGGTCTCTTTGTTCATGTAGAGAGAAGAGTAAACCATCTATGTGTGTCTCTAGGGACAAATGGGAAGTAAATTCAAATATATATGAAAATATAAAAAATGGTGAAATAAAACTACACTCATGGTATTCTAGTATCGATGAGAAGAGATGTAGGGTTCCTCATGTTTAATAATATTGAAAATAAGGAAAAATAGGAACCCAAAACACCAAAAAATGGTTGAGGAAGTATAGAAAATAATATAATTTGGATTCTAGACTACATTTATCTGAGCGAATGTACTTGAGGTGCCCTGGTAGCAGAGGAGTTCTGTGAGAGCAAGAGAATCGCGAGTGACTGAGTCATGGTTAGGGGTTTTTAAAATAGATCGGGATCAATTTTAACAGTTCTTTCAAAAAAATGAGGAAAAAGATCCCTTTTATCAGAACTAGATTTATAATCATAGATAAATATGTCTTTTATCTGATCGTTCTTAGTGCTAATAGATCCCGAGCTTTATCAGTGCTAAATATGATCATAAAAGACACATTAATCAGTGCTAACATTTAATGATGACAAATATGTCTTTTAACAGTTCTTAATTAGTGCATATAAAGATTGATCTTTATCATCACAACAAAAGAACTATTAAAATTATTTTAATTATAATTATTTAAATACCTTTATTATAAATTTATTCTTTTTTAAATATATATTCATATTTATTTATAATAATATAAATACATATTTAAAATATAATTATTATTTATTTATAATAATTATTAATATAGTAACTATATATTTAATATATATTTCTAAATATTTATTTACAAATATATTTTGAACATTGTTAATGAAAATATAATCTTAAATATATGAATTTTAAAAATGAGTGAAATTGAATAATTTAAAATGAACACACTTTTAAATTATGAAAAAATTGATAAGTTTTATTAATTAAATATGAGTTATTAAAAAAATAGATATATATATAAATATATTTAACTGGATGAATACATATTAAATATAATAAAACTTAATAAATGAATACATATAAATAAATAAAAAATATTGATCGAATTCAAATAAAAAATAAAAAATAAAAAATAAAAAATGAATATGTTAATTGTAGTATTAAAATCAAATAAATAAAATTGACTAATTAAAAACATAATATATATTAAATGTATCATGCAACAAAGATAGTCTAAAATATAATAAAATTTGAATAAGTGACATAAATATTAGGTGTATGTGTTTCTATATATTGTGTAGATATATTTGTGTGTGTTTCTATATAAAAATGCTTTAGAAAATATATATATGTATTTACATGAAATAAATGAAACACAAAATGTTTAATATAGGTTAAAATGAAAAATAAAACAACAATAAAAATGAATAAGGCATTAATATGTTTTTAACATACATTATATATGTATTATACATATTCATGTTATATATCTACATTTACTATATTCTATTTATTAATATTTATAATATATATTTATATATTAAATTTACTCATTTTTATTAATAATTATATAATTAATAAAAAGTTTTATATTTTTCTTAATTTTCTCATTTTATTTATATTTATTTAATTTTTCATTTTATTATGGACCTTTATCATTGCTAAAAATATACTGATAAAGGGAAAATTTTATCTTCACAATAAATGATGTGTTGATACTTGTATCATTTATCAGCACCAAAATAAACTGTTGATAAAGGTTGAGTTTTATTAGATCTAAAAAAGAAGTGCTGATAAAGTGTTCATTTTATCAATACTAATTTTAGAAGAGATAATGGGGTTCTATAATCCACGCTTATTTTAGCACTGATAAAGAAAATCTATATCAATAAATTTTTGGGACACTGAAAAATTACAACACGGTTATAGGTGGGTTTTGCTGTAGAGAATTGAATAAATATCTAAATGTCTCAAGTACCCTCATTCTTTATATATTATTTTTCTTCCAAACCCATTATGTTTATCATTTTTGATACATAGGTTTCATGACAAACATGTAGTTCATGAAATTTTATTCCAAAATCTCCTTAAAATTACTATGTTGGATTCATAGGATCTCAAGAGTACTTCATGTAAAAAACTTATATCAAACATGTTTTATTTTTTTTAATGTTTAGTACTACATCTTGTAAGGACATAATGTAAACTTTTTTTTGGACCATAGATATGGGTGTCCCCTATCCCTGATAATACTAGTTTTAATTTTCACAAATCATGTCATATATTAACATATATCTTACCTCATGTAAAATCCTAAATTAAGTCATAGAATCATCTCGGATATCTGATCATCTAAATTATATAACTATTTATGTGTTCTTAAGTCTAAACCAAATTATAAGGGATTATCTATATGTACTTATGGGTACTAACTCTATCTTACTTTGCTAAGCTGTAAGACAGACATAACATCTAAAATTATTTATGTATGAGTCCCTGACACTGATAGACAGATGACTCACCGACAAAAAAATGACTCACTGACTGACAGTTCAAACAAGCATATGTTCTTTGTATGTGATGTAAAAATCCATTGAAAGGAATAACCATTGGAATGAGTCGCTGATACATTAACTATCTCACCGACGTAGACAACTCACCATTTCACATGATTCACTGATGCAGACAACTCACCATTGCACATGACTCAATGACACATAAGATGTACTGTTTCATATGTTTCACCAATATATATGACCTACCGTCAGTCCATGTGACCTTCCATTTCATATTAATAATAATGAAAGGACTCACTATCAGTTAAAATGAGTCACAAGTAGTACAATTGTCTCAGAGACAGTTGGAACAAGTCACAAATTTAATGCGCCGCTGATATAAGGACCCACTGACAGAAGGATAAAATAAGTGACAATTCACCAATAGACTATATTAATATTTATATATTAATATTATTTCTAATAGTCATATTTGTGTCATTTAATAATATTGACATATTTAATAATCATTTTTAGGACTTATATCAGCCAGTATGAGGTACAATGAACCTATTTACATGGAAATAACAAGATCATTATCAGACCTCAAAAATAAGATTCATTTTTTAATGATATAAGGAATAAAGATGAGGGTTTAGGTTCATGATTGTGTGATAGAGACATATTGAAGAACATCTTCAACTCTGATGAAACCATTGTGAACTCAAGAACAAAATAAGGAAACACTAGGGAATCTCAACTGAGCTGAACATTGAATTGAGAAACTATTTTAGTGTATCAAAGATGGAGAAGATTATACCTAGAGAACCATAATTTCACCTAGAATACCAAATATGAATCTTCGTTTTGGATTCAACAACTATAAGAGGAATCAGACTTCATCTCAGCTACATCTAAAGATTCACGAGCTATATCTCAAGACACACAAAGCCTTTAAAATCCTTTATCATACTTATTTTCTATATCGTGTTTATTTTTTTATACCCTTTCAGCCATGTGTGTGTTTATCCATTAATCACACACTGTCTCACATATCAAATTGAATGATACAAGAAAGCCTTAAAATAATACCTTTATACATCTGTTACTCCCAAGATATTTGTGGAAGAGGTCCATGTGTGACCTTTTAGTTTGCACCCATGAAGAACTATGGTAGAGGTGTTGTGACCAAGATATCTTGTGTGATATTTTAAACATCGATCCAGGATTTGGATCAAACTATTTATTAATTTAATATGCTTTGTGGTAGGTGATCACCAAGTAGAGAGGATTAAGTCTCTTCTTGAGACTGAACCTATTTTTTTATTTCTACTGTGTTTTTACATTTTATTTTTACTCTGTTTTCTCACATATTTCATTACACTAAATTGAAGTATTATAGTTAGTCTTATCAGGTGTTTATAATAGTATTGACTTGTTAGGTTAGTTTTAAAATTTGAATTAATTATCAAATTGATTCAACTAATAACTGGTCAATCTTCTGAGAAATTAATCGAATTTTGATGCACTATTAAATTCACTTTTGGATAACATAGAAATTGAATTTTAAATATCGGGTGGAATCCAAATAATAATTTCTAATAGAAAATTTTATTGATACTAAATTCACACCATATTTATTACTCTACTACTACCGACATTTAGTATCAAAGGTTATAGAAATTTTTAGTTTTCTAATATTTTTCAAACATTTTCAACTATGATTTTAGTTGTATTTAAAAGATCTTAAAATTTATGATAATAAAAAAAAATTATATCTTTAAAATATTTTTCTAATATATTTTTATACAAAATAGGCTAGAATGTGATGCTACCAACAGACCTCCATTCTTTAATGGAACAAATTTTTCTCAATGGAAAATTAAAATGAAAATAATCTTAGAAATTATGGGTTTTGAAATTTTGTCTTTAATCATATATGAGTATAAGATTTATGCTACTACTTGAAAAACTTGGGATGAACAAACTAATATTCCATATAAAAAAAATTTCAATTCCATGAGTCCCTTATATTGTTCTTTATGAGTTTAAGAATTTAACAGAATTTCTGCATGTAAAACAACCTATAAAATTGGGGATACTTTTTCTATATAACATGAAGGAACCTCTAGTGTTGAGTAAATGATACTTAACACATATAATATTAAATATGAAAATATTAAGATGAAGCCTACTGAGCCTATTTCTGACAATTATCTCAGGATTAATGAAATTGTGAACACAGTGATCTATATGGGAAGATATGTTACTTAGAAGGAACAAATTATGAGGATTCTCATATTCCTACTTGATATATTGACAGGAAATTCTGTCTCAATTAGAGAATCATCTAACATCAGAAAATTATCGGTCAAATAACTCATTGTTAAACTGATGATGTTTGAGGATGAGCTGATACTCAAAAAAGAATAAGAGGGTCAACCTAAGAGAAAATATGTATCCTTTAAGACCACTACCACTAACATTTAGAAAACGATATGGTTCTAGAGTCTGTTTAAACTTCTAGTAATGATGAATCGGGCTCATATAGTGATGAATAGATGGATCATCTGGCCACAACAGTCATGAAATTAACTATGAAGAAGATGTTCATCAGGAATCCAAATAATAAAAAATGATATGATAACAATGGAAATAGGAAAAAGGACTCGAAAATAAATGAAAAATCAGTGGATATTTTCTTCTATGAATACAAGAAATGAGGACATGCCAAAGCTGACATTCCAAAATAAAAATACAAAATGAATTATGAAAATAAGGATAAGAAGTATAAAATTCTATGAAAGACACATAGAGTGCCTATGAAGAATAATCCAGTGAATCAGTAGCATCTTATGATGAGAAATATGACATGGAAAATATTTTTTATGATAAACACATCTAAGGTAACCTTAGATTCTCCTCCACACAAATCCTATTATTTTGAAAATGAATGTGATTATGAAAATATGAAAAGTGATGAACTATTTTAATATTTTAACATACTGGAAGAAACATGTAATGAACTAAAAGATAAATATAAATCATTAAAGAAACTACATGCTCTCACTCTAACTATTAAATTTTATCTTACTACTAAAAAGGAAAATAATGTTCAAATGGTCAAGAAAAAAAATTAATTAAAAATGGTTAATGAGAAATTTAAGAATTTTCTCGAAAATTTTTACAATGGGGAAAATAATATTATTAAAATTATTGGTAAATAAATATCTCCTAAGTACACTTCTTGTACTAGATATCAGGTTTGACAGAGAAACCTATCTAAAACTCATTTTGTAACTAAATCTGGAAAATATGTTGTTCTACATAAACATCAAAATTATTCTGCTAGTAACAGTTCTGAAAAAGAAATTAATACATCTAGTTTTTCTCGACTAAATAGAGTTAATTTTTAAAATATGTTACATAATTCTTATAGGAAACCCATAACAAAAATGTGGGAACCTAACTCATTGATTACTAATGTCACTGGACCAAAAAAAGTGTGGGTACCAAAATCTATTTTTGTTTGATTATCATATAAGAAAATTGTTTGAAGAGATCCTACAATAGTCAGTGGTATATGCATAGTGCATTTTCAAGACACATGATAGGAGATTATTCCAGATTCAAGGACCTAATGAAGATTTATGGTCTATATGTCACCTTCCGTGACAATGCTAATGTAAAAAATAATTTTCCTTGATCATATTGGTAACTCTAACTTAGTTTTAATTTCTAAATTAAATTTTTTATAGACTAAAATATAAAATGATTAGTATTTCACAATTATGTAATGATGGGGTTCATGTTAAATATGATAATGACGCCTTCAATTTTTTTAACTCTAAATATTAATTGGTATTTTCTGCTTTTAGAAATAAAAATATATATTCTGTTAAATTAGATTTTTTACTTTCTCAAAAATATTCTTGTTTATGTTCATTTATTAATGTGCCTAGGCTTTGGCATAAGAGATTAGGAAACTAAAATGTAAACTCTTACAAATCATTCTAGAAAAGTTCTAGTCAAGGATATAACCAAACATGATTTTCCAAATTACAAAGTATGTAATCCTTGTAATAAAGCAAAAGAGGACAAGATATCTTTCAAATCGAAGAAAGAAGTTTCATCTTCTTGACCATCAAAGATGTTCACATGGATATGTTTTCACCCTATCTAGTTTCATGCTTAAATGTGAGGCACTATGTTTATGCTCTTAAAGATTAATATTCTAGTTATATGTGGACATATTTCTTAGCTCACAAAATTGAATCACGTACTTTCTTCACCAATTATTCTAAAAATGTGAAAAATAAATGTGGACTTAGAATAAAATCCATAATAAGTGATTATGGTATTATGTTTGAAACTAAAGACTTTTACTTTTTTCTCACACAATGGTTATAGTCATAAATTCTTTTCCCCTAGGACACCTAAAAAATTGTGTTGTGTAAAGAAGAAATTAAACCATACATGAGATAGACCGAACAATGTTTAATGAATATGACCCACCTTTTTAAATTTGGGTTGAGGCTTTGAATACATCTTTCTATATAATTAAGGGTCTTAATTAGACCTATCCTCAAGAATACTCATTATGACTTCTAGAACAATAGAAAATCCAAATTTATTTACTTCAATGTTTTTGGTTGAAAATTATATATTCTTAATACTATGTATAATCTAGAAAATTTCATCCAAGAGTGATGAAGGAATCTTCCCAAGTTACTCATCCTCTAGTAAATATTTTAGAGTCTTTAAAAAAACCATGTGTATGGAAGAATATGTGCATATAAAATATGCTGAAACATGTTTGCATGAACCAATGACCTCCCTAGAAAACCATGAATATGATATGTAAAACCTAGAAATAAATGAAAAATCATCTAGTCCTCTTATCAATAAAACTGTTAAATCAAACAGTTCTAGAAATTTTTCAGAATCTAAATATGATGAACCCAATCCTATAGATTAACCTTAAATTTCTAGCCCCTCCTTTTCCAGACCAACCAGAACACTCAAGAAACATCCTTTAGATTATTTTTATAGACACTCTGATACATGGACATAATCTAGAGATTCTCTTAGAAATTATGTTGAACATCAATCTTTCTTGTCACATCTTGAACATAAAAACATCAATGATGAAATTAAAGTTGAATTTTGGGTGATTTATATTCCAGAAACAATATCCAATTTGAGAGAACTAATTTTTGGAAACATGTGGATAGAATAAAAGACACCCTAACCATAGTCACTAAGTTGGTGTTTAGGAAAAAATTAGATAAATCAGGTAATATTGTTTGAAACAAAGCTAGATTCGTCGCATAGAAGAAGGAATAGACTATGAAGAAACTTTTTCACTTGTGGCTAGACATGAGGCCATCAGAATCCTAATTTTTTATGCTTCCCATCTAAATTTCAAAATTTATCAAATGGATGTTAAATTTGTATTCCTAAATAGTTATATAGTTGATGATGTTTTTGATCCAAAACCCCTAGGTTTTAAAAAAACACATTTTAAAGAAAATGTTTTCATATTAAAAAAAAAGATTTACATGGTTTAAAACAAGCACCAAGAGTACGGTATGATAGATTAAGTAGTTTACTTATTTCAAAAGGTTTTACAAAAGGAATTGTTGATCCTATTATTTTTATAAAATGAAATATTAAAGATTTTTTTTTAGTTAAAATTTATATATACAATATTATTTTTAGATATTCAAGAAATTATATATTTTTTTATTTTTCTAAGATGATTTAAAATGAATTTCAAATGATTTTAATGGGTGAACTTAAATTATTTCTTGGATTACATATTTTTAAAAATAAAGAATGTATCATTTTAAATCAACCTAAATACAAAAAATATCATTTAAAAGGATTTTTATTTGATATCATTAAAGGTAGTGAAACTCTAATGAGTACTACTTGAAAGTTGGATCTTGTTGAACATGGTATATTGGCTGATTAAACCACCTATAGAGGTATGATTGGATGTTTTCTCTACTTGACTACTGGAAGGCCAGATATATTGTTTAGTGTGTGTATGTGTGACTGTTTTCAATCTAATCATAATGAATCTCACTTAAATTCTGTAAAAAAAATTCAAATTGCTCAAACATACTATCAATTTAGATTTGTTTTACCCCAAAGGACAATCATTTGATATAGTGACTTATTTTGATGCTTATTTGGGGGATGTTAGTTAGGTAGAAAAATCACCTTTAGGACCAGTCACTTTTGGTGAAATTATTTGCTTTCATGGTGTAGTAAGAAACAATTTGTTTTGCACTATCTACTATCGAAGTTGAATACATAGCTTCTGGTAGCTATTGTGCACATATTTTGTCAATGAAACATACTGTTCTAGACTATGGATATCAATTTTTACATGTATCTATAAATTGTGACAATACAATTGATATTAACATTTCTAAGAAACCAGTTTCTCACTCTAGAAAAAAACATATTTCTGTAATACATCAATTTTTTATAGATCATTACTAAAAGGGTGATATCTCTTTAGAATTTATTGGAATTGAATATCAACTTGATGACATATTAACTAAGAAAATGAACAATGAAAGAATGAATTACATCAGATATGAGTTAGTAATGATCAATTACTAAAACCTTATATTTCCTTTTAATTTGATCTTTTTCTTGTACATTACCATGCTAAAACCATTGTCATCACAACAACATTATCATGCCGACATCATTTCCATGCCAACATGATATATTTTCATAACACTAATGGTGGTGGAATTATAACACTACTCACATTGTTGTCATGGCAGCACTATTTTCATGACTACACTGCTGGCATTTCGACACCGTTGCCATGTCGACACCATTAACATTCTGACATTTTTAGTGTTAGGGAAAATATGTCACGATGACACCTACGAGTCATTGTTTCTAAATGTGTAGTGTTTTAGTTATCAAAACAACATTGTTTTGTTAATTTTTTTGAACCCAGTTCATGTTTTCAAAATTGCATAATTTCAAAATCCCAAAATGATATAAATTTAGATTCAATCCACTCTACTCCTTTACCGCTAAACTCTCTTGGTTGCCACTCTCTCTCTTTACCCCTGAGCATTCACCTTGTGACCTCCAAACTAAATTGATTGGCATGGCACGTGTGAAGCGAGCTCTTGAGGATGGTGAGTCCCGTGCTTCTAAGAAACATAAAGGTGAATCGAGAAAATCTTCATATACTGTAAATCCTATTTTGAAAAACCGTATTGTGACATCAGAGAAATATGTACTAGTGGAAAGGCTCCAAGAGAGTAATTCATTGTTGTTAAATGTGTTTCAAGATCAAGGATGGATTGACTAGTTCACAAATAATGACAGAGTGTTCTACCTGATGTTGGTACAAGTATTTTCCTTGAATATAAAACTTTTTTTGGAAGGTAGTGATTTATCTTGGGACAATTAAATTGTAAAGGGAAAGAGAATATATTTCTCTTCAAGATATTGGGATAAATGTCACAAGGTTCCTCATGAAGGAATGTTGGATGATTATCTGGGTACTTCTCCACCCAAAAGTTACTTCATCTATTGTGAGAAAAATTTGAAAGATCTAACAAAAAATGAGAAATATAGGAGACTAATTATTTTAGAATTAAATGGCGAGTGAAGAAATTTATTTCAGTTTATTCACCACTAGTTTTTTTCAAGGAAAGGGTATATTTCAACTCTCAGATTTTAGGATGTATACTTAGTGTATTATCTACATAAATAAGTTAAATGGAATCTCTTCAGATATCTGATGGTGCACATAAATGATATTATAAATCCTTGTTGTAAGTCAAAGTCTCTTTTCTACTCTAGAATGATTTTTGCAATGTTAAATGAGAAATGATATGTAAGTGACATTTATGATGTAGTGGTTACTGAATGTAGTTGAATCTACTAATGTTTTGAAATATGTAAGATAATAAAAATAACTTGGAACCCATGGAGGAAGGAATGGGTTGGTGATTAAGATAAGATTTATGAAAAGATAAATATGATATATCATCCAGTTATACCAAGGAATCTAGTGGATCCTGACCTCATTCCAAATGATCTAGTTATATATTCTTCATATGAGGAGGTGGAGTCTATTACTTCTGTCAGAGATGTGGGATCACCAATTGATGATAGAAGTGGCCTAGACACAACTATACCAATAAAAAGAGTTTCTATTGTACATCCATGTCCACCTTTGGAAATACCTTCTCATTAACCTATTATCCAATATATTGGATGTGAAGAAATATAAGTTTAAGGATTTTTAGAATATGTCAGTGAATCTAGCGAAGAAGAAGAAGACAAAGAAGAGGAAGCTGGTAGTGGTGAAAGTTGTTCAAAATCAAGTAGTGAATAAGGAGATGATATAGGTGATGATGAAGATGGTGATGAAAAGGATGAATATGGCGATAATGAATAAAGTGGGGAAAGTGGTAGTGATAGTGAATCTAATAATCCTAATGGGATTCTAGGTGTAATTAGTAGGGATATTTTTGAAGATAATGTTTCTATTGGGGGTTCTATTCAAGATGAAAATGTTTCTCCAACTGAACCAGTTCCTCAATCTGTATATACTTGAAAAAAATCTACATTAGGAGAAGCAACCTAGAAAGTAATCTTTAAGTGAGGGGGAGTATTCTACCCTGAAATAAGACACTGAGGGGGAGCCTTAGGAAATAGTTTCTCAATATGATTAAGAGTATCAAATTTTAAGGGAAAGTCCTGATACTATTACGCCTCTAGATACTCGTATTTTGGATAAATGGGTAAAGAACCCTGGTTATGTGGAAATATGATTAGATTATGAAGATTTAAATGATAATGTTTTTTCACATACTATAAGGGAACCATTGGTTGAGATCTTCTCAAGTTACTATGTAACTAAGGCCAATTTTGAAAACTTCAAGAAAGACATATGTTCATCTATAAGACATTCTGTATAATCACAAATGAGATATGATATTGATGAATCTAGGAGAGAGAACACTAAAATAAATGAAAATTTGAAAGAAATATGATCTATGGTTGATTATGTAAAGAAAGCTGGAACTTATAGTTCTACTCCATCCTCAACCAGTGTATTGCAAGCTGATGCTGCTTCGGTTTCCAAGATGTTGATAATGTAAATTTAGACAAATTTGATTACAACTGTAGAAAAAATCGCGACAAGTTACAACAATATTGGTAATGTGATGATGAATTTAACTACTTGAACCAATGCTTTAACCACTGAGTATATAAATAAAATCAAAAGTTTCATGAAATTACTTTAGAATCTTGTATCTTATTTTAATTAACTTGATTTTTCAAAAATCAGAAAATATGTTATGGAACATTCCTTCACTTCTCTTGCTTCAACCTCTACCCTAGATTTTCAGCCTTCACAATCTGTGGTTCTAGATATTGTTAGATGATTTTTTAAAGAAGATTTTCATGCTTTAATTGCTAGTATAGCTAAGGATAATGACATGTTGTATAAGGTCCATGACCATGTATAGTATTATACATGAAGTGCTTCATATACTTAGGAAGAGATGATGAAAAATATTAAAGTTTTTTTTATCAAAACTCATCACAAAGCATCAAATGAATAGTCTATTTAAGTATTTGACCACCAATCATACTCTTCCTCTAGAGAAAAATGATTTTAAGGATCAGATTTATAAGTTGAGATAATTCACTCCCTTGTTCGATATATTCATAGAAATCAAAGATGATTTTTAAAAGGGAATGAAATATTGTGTTGAGATCATTGAAGAGTTAATCAATCTATTAGATCCTTTTCTCTATGTTAAAAGTGGAGACATTTGGGTAACTACTGCGACACCACCTAGCTCAATTGGTTCAGTGCCTTCTCAAGATCATATGTTAGTTTCTTGGGCCTTATCTTAGATGAGACCCATCATTTCAGAGACTATTCAGTCTCGAATTATTTGACATTAAAGACCTACCCCAGCTTCTATAGTTCCTAAAGGAGTGCCTCTACCTCATCATAAAGTCCATTCTGACCCTCCTTCTTCTCAGCCTAATCCTTCTTTGCGATAATCTATTGATCATTCTAATAAGGGGAAGGAATCCCTTGACCCCACCAAGTAGTGTGAAGTGATATTTTTTTGATATGGTTGAGTTCTTGTACTTTTGGCCATTCATTATTTTTTTCTTATGAATGAAAATTCACTATTTGTAGTTTTGTATTTTTAGGTTTTCCCCTTCCTCTTTTTTCCAATCCCAAAAGAGGGAGAACTTTATTAAACATTGTTGAAAGGGGGATCAATTGTTTAAGAATTATTAGGTTTTTTTGCATTATCATCACTTATAAATTATTTTATCTTTTTGGAATCTACTAATTATACTATTTACTTTACTCTTTCTCTAATGGTATTTAATAATTCCATGATTTGTGGTCATCAAAAAGAGGGAGATAGTTGTCTCATTGATATTATTGGCCACTATAACTCACTATAATTGTTTTAATTGTCACAAATCGTGTCATATATTAACATATATCTTACCTCATGTCATATCTTAAATTATGTCAGAGCATCATCTGGAATATCATATCAACTAAATCATATAACTATTTATGTGTGCCAAATTATAAATAAGCTTATAACTGATTATATATGTGTACTTATGGGTGTTAATTCTTTAACTTTTCTGAACTATAAGATAGAAAAAAATTATAAATTATCTAAGTATGATTCACTAACACTGAAAAATATATGAATCACCAACAGACATATGACTCACTAATAGATAGTTCAAATAGGCATATGTTCAACGTATGTGACACTGACACCATTGAAAGGTCTCACCATTGGATCAAGATGGCTATAAATTAACAATATCAATGATGTAGAAAACTCACCATTTCACATGACTCACCGATGTAGATGACTCGCCTTTTCAAATGATTCAAGAACGAAGATGACTCACTGTTGCATATGACTCACCGATGCAGATGACATACCGTCAGTCCAAGTGACCTACCGTTGTGTCGTGCTACTAATGAAAGAACATAAATTCATTTGAAATGAGTAATCGGTTATTTAACCGACTCACCTACATTAAGAAAAATTCACAGATGTAATGTGTCACTGATAATGGGAGTCACTGACAGAAGGAGACATCGAGAGACGGGTCACCAAAAGACTGTTTAAATATAAAGTTATTAATATTATTTCTAACAGTCATATGTGTGTCATTTAATGATACTGGCCTATTTTATAATCCTTTATCTTAATTTTAGCATACATTATGAGGTATAATGATCCTATGCATGTCAAAATAAGATTCTCTTTTTTGGCTATCGAAAATAAGAAGAAGTTTTAAAAGAGAAAAGAAATATACAAGAGGGTGGTGGTGAAGGCGTGTGCAAGATAGACATACTGATAAACTTCTAATAATATAATGAAACCACTATAAACTCAAAAAAAAGAACAGACAAGGTAATCTCTACTGAGATTAACATAAAATTGAAAAAATAAATTCTCATATCAATGAAAAAGAATATTCTACCTTCAGAACCATACATTCACCTAAAATCCAAAATACAACACTATTTTTTTCTTTCATCTACCAGAAGAGGACACTGAATTCATCTCAACTACATAATAAGAGTCAAGATCTATATCTCAAGACCCACAAATTATTCTAAATACTTTATCATATTATTGCCTCTATCATGTTCATTTTTAAATACCTTTTGAGAAGTGTGTTTATCTGTCTGTTAAGAACACATTGTCGCCTGTATCAAACTGAAGGATACAAGATATCTTTCTGATAATACCTTCTTACATATTTTACTCCCACATTTATGTGTAGAAGAGGACCTTCAGTGACCTAGTAGATTTTACCCACAAAGAACTGTGGTAGAGGTCTTGTGACTTGGATAGCTTGTGTGCTATTGTGAACCGTGATCCAGTGTGTGGATCAAAATCTTTGTTAATTAAAATTTCTTGTTGGTGGGTGATCACCACGTGGAGAGGGTTAAGTCTCTACTTGATACAGAACCTCTTGTTTTATTTCCACTATGTTTTTACCTTTTATTTTAACTCTATTTTATTACACACATCACTAAAATAAATTGAACTCTGGTAGTTAGCCTTAGCATGTGTTTTTGAAAATATTGACTTATTATGTTAGTTTCAAAAGTTGTATTAATTATCAAATAGATAAAAATGATAACTAATTAATATTTTGAGATATTAATCAAATAGTCAGGATCTTATATATTCACTATTGGATAATTGGGAAGTTGATTTTTTAATATTGGGAAAACACTAAATAATAAATTTTGAAAAGAAAAAGTATAGACACTCTATTCACCCCCCTCTTGAGTAGTCTACACTGACCAAAAATTTGGTCACCTTCTTATCATGAATTAATCATGCAAGATGCATATATATCATTCTCAAATAAACATCACATGAACTAGGGGTTATATATATGTTTATCATTAATAAGACATGATATTCAATGAATTACTAATTTATTATAAGGGATTTTCATTTCACATGATCTCTATTATTGTAATATATCATATGGATTATCTTCTCCTTAGCGTGAGTAAATCACGAGGGTTCATTTTTTATTATGAAATTGTCATCAGTAAAGAAATTTTAAACATAATAAATTCCAAAATTTCATCTACACCTATGATGATATTGGGAATTTAACTCTCCCATTCTTATCAAATTCCTAGTTGTTCAAAGATTTTGAGTGAAAAAAACCCATCCTAAACCAAACATCCATTTTGTTGAAAAACATGGCATCTCATCTTGACAAATTGACTTAATGTTGAGGTAAATATATAATCACATGATCACTTCACTTGATCATGAACCACCTAAGTAGAAAAATCATTCTTTTTAATGAGGATGTTCAAAAAAAATCTTTCATACATTCTTCTTTATTTGAAAAGAAGTCTTTATACGATTTCCTTATGTCCAAAACTCCGTGATTTCTTACATTCCATCATTTTATTTTCATTATTTCATTATATGTCTTGGTTTATATTTCTGATGTAGTATCAAATGTTTTCAATGATCCAATGTTTTCACAAGCTCATGTGGTGAAAAATAATTGATGACATATGGTTAAGAATAATGGATCCACAAATACACAATGTAACAACGATTTTTCACATCTTTATCCTTACATAGACTTAACAATAACCTCCATAGAATTATATAGTTATGGATATGATTTACAAGAATAAGTGAAATAGATAAAATGTCCTACGAGTTATATATATACATTTAATGAAGGAATAGGGAGTTTGTGACACTCATCCCAGACTAAACATTCACTTGTCCATGAAGCACTGTATAAACAGACAAGTACCATTGATCCACTAGATGTGAATTGATAGATTCCACTCCTAAAACTATACCACACAAACTGAGCATGCACAGGGTATTCCTCCATGTGTAGGACCACCATACAACATATTGGAAAACTCATATATGTGCCCTCAATCCAATCCCAATGTAGGTCTAACCATCACACTTTGTTCTACTATGTGAGTTACTCTCTGTTTCTCCCTATCAAAGTTGATCTTTCTCCCCACAATAAGGGAGATCGAGCTGGTACATGAAGAATTTTTTATTGTTAAATATTTTTCTATATGGAACACCATAAAAACTAAAAAATATTCTATGTATATAATATAACATCAAGACACATCTCTCTATAAATTGAAATAAACTCAAATGTAATCACCTATCCACAAATCATCATGAAAAACATTTAAATTCATGTATTAATAAAATTAATTTTCAATGAAAATCATCTCCAAAATATTGTAAATAATATTTCACCCTTTGCATAATTAACCCAATCATTTTTAATTAATGATTAATTAAAAATTCATAAAAATTATATGAAATTAGAATTAATTAAAAAAACATATTTAAAAAATCACTCAATCACTATGATATCACTCCTTATTGAAAAAAATGAAACTCGACCAATTGGTCTCAATAATACAAAATTACAATATTTTTTTAATACCACCAAATAATCCATCATTTCAATATGTGGATCTCTCTTAATTTATTCTCCCTCCCATTGAAAATATACAATTGTTCTTTTTAGAACTCAATTTAACATAAACATAACCCCACATCACAATTACCATTTCAAATTTATCATATCTTTAGGAATGTAATCACAATTTCCAATAATTAATGATCTTTTAGATTATCAAATATAATTATATATGGTTATAAATGGAGTGGAAAAATTATTGATCACATAAAAATACCAAATCTATATATAAAATATTCAGTAATGCGATATCATTCTCATAATAATTCAACTTCTTCATTTGATGGTTTTTCAAATAATTTTTGACTATATATATCCTGAAAACATATTAGCAATCACATAAAAAACATTTAACTCCATTAAATATTTCACATCATGTATCATATAATTATCCTAATACATCAGACTACCTTGATAATTTTTTTTACATAATTATGGTAGGATTGG
The DNA here is from genome assembly GCA_963277665.1 of Viscum album. Lineage (NCBI taxonomy): Eukaryota > Viridiplantae > Streptophyta > Magnoliopsida > Santalales > Viscaceae > Viscum > Viscum album. The sequence continues at coordinate 17,065,383 of OY728123.1, forward strand.
AAGTGTGACAATCATACCTCATCTTTCATTTTGAAAAAGTTATTAAGACATTCCATATTAGGTCTTTAGTGATGATTTGACATCATTAAACTATAAATTATATCCCTAATGGGATGAATAAATTTCCTTCAATTACTTTAATATCATTAAAAATAATTCATATTTTTATACAATGGAATAAGTTGGGATGATTTTTCATTAAGAGTATCATACTAGAAGATAAATTCCTCTCATCCTAAGCCATTATTTAATCCTATTCTTAGTGTGCGAAAATTTTTTTAGAAACAAATTTATCCCATTAATATAATTTACATGATTATATTTTTCATTCAATTGAACTTATTATTTATTTTTTCTAACATTATCCACCTTAGTCTTCATGCTCATTAAGTCGCCAATTGTGGTTAATTTCTCAATATTTTCACCTCATCTTTTGAAACTCATGGAATTACAATGGGTTCTCATTTTTTTTAGATTCCTCTTATTTATTATCGAATTTTATTTTATTTTAATAAATAATAATGAACTAATTACTATAATTAAACATCCTCTAATAATATTCACATGAAATACCACTAATTTTCATTGAAATAATCTCCCCTTTCAAAAAATAGGGAATGTATCATTGTAGTATTTTCATTAATTTCTAATTAATGTAACCCTCATTTTTTATCTCTAAAAAACATATTATAATTATTCATTCATATGATGGATTATAATATTGGATGAATTTATAATTAAAAATTTCTTTCATCGATAATATAATCTATTTTTTGTCTCCCTGAAATACCCTTAATACAATTTTATTTCATGGAAATGAATTTTTATACCAGAAAGTGTATGAATATTTCCTATAACATTCAAAACTATAATAAAAACATTTTAAGTAAGGAACATATAATGCATGTTCATCAAAAATATGTATGAAAATTTTTTAGTACCAATAATTTCCACCCTCCCTCCTATGGAAATATCTCTAGTGCAACATACATGTACTTCACCACCACTCACATTGGGTTCATGTATATGGGGATATTAAATTTAGGGACTATAACTGAGAGGGACTTGTGTTGGTCTATCCCAGATTCCTACCTCTAGAATACACCTTCATAATTTATATTCCTCACCCTTATTTAATTCATACTATTCTATGTCCCACACAAAAGAATATTTTTTATGAAATTAGAATGGAGTATATAACAGATATATGCAAGCTTATGGGATCACTATTGGTTCTTTCTCATTGAAGGCTTATAATGAAGGGATGATTTCATCCAAAAGAAAAGATGTGTGTTGTGTTCTTATCTAGTGGAAAGTTATTACTGTAAAAATCAACATTCTATTTTGGAGAGTCCAGAGTCATACACATCCTTTGGATATGGATGTTTATGGTAAATGTGTTTATTTATCCTCTAAGTTCTTTATTTGTTTGTTTCCTAAAGAGGAATAAATTTTTATAAAATCAATTTGAGTTGGAAGATAATATGCAGTGTATACAAGTTTATTTTACTAGTTTATTAGTGATGATGGATTCTATTAAGTGCTTCATCCATCAATGGTTTATCAACAATTAAAAATAGAAGGAGTGTTGTTGTGTGAATCTTCTAGAAGCTGGTTTCTTGTGTATTTAGTAGGAAAGGAACCACCCTCTTTACAATAGCCCATATGTGTTGGATCTATCTTTGGTTGATGGAGAGATATACCACTTCTTAAATACCGTTATAATATGGAGTCACTAGAATGAAGAAAACTCTGAAGGTTATATGGGGTTATAAGTGTCCACTCAAATTTTTCCATACCTTTTTATGGGAAATTAGGAGGGTCAGACCCATACCCCCTCCCGCTTTGAGGGGAATAAAAATAAACCTTTATGGTTCTCGTATCTAGGGATTCATGAAGGTTTAAGAAGATTTATATGTCCCTATAGGTTTTATTTTTTTCCTTGAGTGGTTTTTATAGTACCGGTGGCTCTATTGAGGTAGAAGGGAAGTCCGTGCTACATGTCCTTGAATTGTTCAATTATAACCAGATTCTCATTTCTATATTTGAGAAATACTCAATTGTAAAATGGAACACTCTTAAAAACCTATGTTACACCCCTTGGAAAATCATCTACTTGATCTGAAATTGAATGTCCCTCATCAAAAATACAATTGAGATCCTCCATACAGTGCATGTGAAGGAAACATATTACAGAAATCCTGGCTTCTATGGAATATCAAGAGTCCCTTATCACAGTGTTCTCTAGTAATATCTCCCTTCCACCATGAAATCTTTATATTTTTATTGGACATTCCCTAGGTATGTACTTTTACAAGCCCCCATAAAATTCAACTACAAGATTTCAGTCCTTTTCTTTAATAAAATAAATAGATTTTTATGTGAAGTGTTTTTATTAACATATGATTTCACCCATCTGATTTATTAGTGGATATATCATATAGTATCTTAGTAATAATTTGAAAAATAATTTTATTATTTCATTCAAATTCCATATTTCTATTGTCACTATACTTTCACTTGCCTCCTATTTTTGGTATTACTCTATTCTCTTAATAATTTATCCCCTAAAATGTTGGCCATATATTAACTTTATAAATTATCATGTTTTTAAAATAGTTTAATACCTTATTTACTATCATATATAATCACCGTATATAGGCTTTCAATTTCATTATCTTCAGTTATGGTGGAGATTATTGAGATTTAATAGATCATGAATGTTTCCATTTTTAATGGAAGCTCCAATTTAAAATAAATTTCTTGGGGAACATATCTTCGTAATTTTTTTCTCATCAACATTTTTTGTTAATGGGTTAACATAATTTTTCACCATCCCTTGTCCATTAGAATTTATTTTGAAATATATTCTATCATTGAAACGTAATTAGTGCATAAGATTGTTTCTCTGTTATGATATTTCGTCTTCTTTGGGGACACATCAATTTGTTTATAGGTAATATCATGTTATTATTAGATTTCTGATAATTCATTCAAAATTATGTGGAAGATATATTTTTCCAATAATTTTGAAATTTCCTATATGTGTTGATTGCTACCACTTAAATCAGACATCCATCTCTGAACACATAATTTTAAGGGTGTTATTATTATATTCAAAATATCTCACAATATCATCATAATATTACATAATTTTATTTGTTCATTTTTCATTCATTATTATTGATTTTACTAAATAAATTTTATGAATGTTTATCCTATTTTATCTATCCTATAATTGATAATTTTTTAAAACCATATAATTATAGTGAAAATTTTCAATAACATGGAAAAAATATTCAAAACAAATATCATGGAAATCACCCTCAGAAAAATTAAAATAAAATTATTTTGTAACTTCTAATTATTTTTCACTATAATTATAGATTGTATCATCCATTTACCTAAGTAGTTTTGTGATACTTTTTTATATTACGACCTTTTGGTCCATTTCTTCTTCTATAACATTAACTTATTCATCTATTTTTTCAAATTTAACACACATTGCATTAGTAACAAAAATAATTTATCACTTGATCAGTTTCATTCATCATCTATTATATGAATTAAAAATAATGATCAGGTGGTGATACATCATCATCAAAACATTAAAATTACTTATTTTAATAATCTTAATCAAATATTTATTGAAAATTATACAATTAAGATTAACTCAATTAGGAGGTGTCTCTCTATTTAGTGCAAGATTATTTTTAGATATATTTCCCATCGTTTCTTCATATTCTTCATTTCCTTTGCAGAAATATCAATATTATTTTTTTCAAAGGAAACATATTTTCCCTCTATATATGGTATCTATCATGTTTCCTAAAATCCTTAATTTATAAAAGGTAATTTTGATCATTATAAAAATACTTAGACTATTACCACTTATATGACCCTAGAAAATATTTATTAATTATTATGGGAATGGAAATTTACTTTTTATAAATTAGGTTATTTTAATTTAAAGATGGTGAAAATGAAAAGATTTGTGATCTAGTAAGAAATATCTCACAGTATTTCCCTGAATAAAAATAATAATAAAGATAATGTAACATGGTTTTTATAAGGTTTGGTACTAAGAAATACTTCATTAAATGTTTTTTAGGCCCCTATAATGTATATGTCACTATATTCATATTATAATTTAGAATGGATAATATTGATTTATAATGTATGATTACTCTTGAGTCTACATAGGAGGATATTTGGGTAGCTTCACATAGTGTTACAAGATTCTATATTGGCCTCCAAAATCTTGAGTTACATAACAAGATCATTATATTGCATCCCAAAGTATCTCACCTTATTCATTGTTTGAAAGAATATATGGTGATCTCTTCCACCAAAAATTTTCTACTACCCTAATGAGTATTCATACTACTCTATAGTATTGATGTATATAACTTGATCATGTCAATCTATTGAATTAACTTTTCTTCTTATTTAATCTTCCCATATATGTCTAATTAGTTGGGTATGTTCAGTTATCTCAGTGAAATCATGATTGATTATATTTTCTTCATTTATTATTTTGAAATCTCAACAATAATAAAATGTTTAAATTTTATCCACAACACTTATGCTACATTATTTTATTCCTGAGTAGTTATTCACAATACATAATGTTTTTCCATTTAAAAATAACCATTATTCAGGCATGTGTGCTATAATCCTTAGTTCATGAACACTAGACAAAAAAAATAATTATTTAAATTATTTAAATTTCCATACCAATTTAAACATTAGAATATTACTGAAGAATAATTGAAATGGATGTGATATATAAATGTACCAAGAACCATTAATATTATAATTTTATATTTCTTTCAAATTCATAATGTTCTTAAATTGTGACATTTAGGGTTCATGACATGCTTGGGCTACATGAAATGTTTGTCTCTTATCTTCTTTTCAGGGATAGGTAGATTTCAAGGAATTTAATGAATATTCCATGTATAAAAAGTAAGTAATGTAGGTTATATATGCATGAAATTTATTGTTTCATCAAGTAAGTGCATCACATAAACACCTCGTTACATTATACCTAGGAATAGATCTTGTGAGAGTCTTATGTAACCTTCAAGAATCATGCATCACATGTCCTAAAGGTCAGTAAGATCCTACTCTATTACATGACAAGATCCATAAATCCTTTTATCCTTCACATAAGGGATAATAAAATTAGAGTATCTCCTTCATGTGAATTTATCACACCACATTCCATCTTTATTGCATGAATAAATCAAGTGAGTTCTCTAAATCATCATAAAACTATATCTCTCAAGAATTATAAAAAGGAAGCTGCAAAAAACCATCATAAATGCCATTATTAATTTAGGAATGTTCACACCACCTTTCTACCAACATTCACATCTTGTCATTTAGATACCTATGATTTTCACATATTAATATTAATTGTCTCTAGATGAATATTTAATAATTTTCCCAGATAAATACCCAAAGACCATATAGCTTTAGTGTTTCTAGTATATAGATAAGAAAATATAATATTTAATGAATATTCATCAATTTCATGCAAAAATATCTCTCTATTTAGTACTCTTTATAGAAACATACTAATCAAAACAATTTCTCATAAACCATGGGAAATAAATAATATTAAAGGGTGAGCTCACATGCTCAGTATGGGTAAACATGTGAGATATGAATCCATGATCATATGTAATAATATTACAATAATTGAAGTATGAGATAATTAATATAAAAAACTTAATTCCCAATTCTATCAAAGATCATAAACATGAGTCATTGAAATAATCAGGGTTATTCATAGGATATAAATTATAATGGAATTAATTTAGATAATAAGTGAGAACATAAAACTAATAGAAGACATTGATTCTTGAAATACACAAAATCATCACAATTCTTTTTTTAATAGTCAAGTCTCATTTCTTGAGTTATCATTGTGGATTGGGTTATTCTATAAACCATTATATTATAAAAGGTTCACTCTCAAAACTGTATTGTTGGATAGGGTCCCTTACTCAATAGTGTTCCCTCACCATTATTGTCATATTTATATCATGATATATCATTTGTTACAAAATTCATTGGATAGAGATATGAGTCCCAACAATCTCGGTTCATAACATAACCACATGTCATATGTTACAACATTATTCTCATCCTTGGATTTAATGTAACCATCATCCATGGTTATAACATAACCACTGTCCACGGTCTATAACAAAACCACCAATCACATATTTAAAATCATATATATGCATTCTCCCTGAACAAAAAACATTCATAATATTAGAAAACATAAAAATAAATGGGTTTGAAATTAATTTCATAATAGAATAACCCATTGAAAATAAATAGGATTCATTAACATTTGGTCATTTTATAATAGAATAACCCATGTATAAGGAATGACTTTCATAAAACTATTTTCCTAATAATCAAAAACCATCCAGTGAAAGGATTAGGATGTTATCATTTTATCATTACCCTTGTAATTATTAATTAATATTAAATGATTTCGTCTTAGATATAAAATGGTTTTAAAATATCATAAGGATCATTTCATGAAAACTATAATCAATAAAATTTAAAATCACCCATTTATTATCTTAAAATCTCCCAAATATTAATGAAATAATTTTATTTTCAAATAAAATTATTAAATTATAATGGATGATGTAAATCATTGAACAGTTATTATGCGAGTGATAACCATTCATGTCATACACATAAAAATTAAGATTCCTCTTCTATATTTTGTATGAAATGTAAAACAGTTCCTTATATAGAAAATGATTGGAATGTTCTGGTTAAAAAAACTTGTGAAAATAAAATGATTTTTTAAAATGAGTTTGAAAAATAATAATAAAATATTCAAAAAAATTTATAGAACATTTTTTTGTAAAAAAAGATTGCTTTATCCTAAAAGATATATAAAACTAATCTTCATTAAAAAACATTATTCCTTAATTTCTATCTCATTAATATATAAAAAGGAATTGAAAATGATTATTAATCATAAATAAATATAGGGTAATAAAATTCATGATTTTCTTTAGTGTTAGATCATAATATTTAATAATTAGAGTTATAATAATAAACAATCTCGATATACAATTAGATTATAAAATGAAACCCTTACCAATTTTGTAATGTTTTAATTATAAGACACATGAAATAAAAAAATTATTTGTAGAATTAAACCCCAATAAAATCATAATTTTGATCCTATAATTAGTTAATTGCTACTATATATAACACATAAATGAAATATGTAGTGAAAATGGCATGAATCTCACAAAAAAAGTGAAATGAAAATCCCTTACCACTTCAGTGACATTTGAATTGTAAGACCCAATGGAGAGTAAAATTAAATAAAAAAATATATGCCATGAAAAAAAAATTATGACATAACATGTCTCATGGTATGTACATTCACCATAAAAATTTAAAAATATATGAATATGGAATGTGTCTCTAGGTAATAAAATTGAAAGTAGTTATTTCATACCAAAATTCTCAAATTTTTTCTTACACATTTGATACTAATATATAATAAATATTGGTTCATTATTAATATATTATATATATTTAATCATATATTTAATAACATGTATTCATCACTCAATTCCTTTTATATCGTGTTTATTAACATTTCCTAGTTAGAATAATGTTTCAGGTAAAAAATGATTCATTTTTCATGAATGTTTTGGTTTTTTATTTTAATTAAATTTTCATTTATCAAAAATCCATAATATTCGAAACATTAAAAATGATATAAGTATTTTAAATATTCATTAAATATGTATTAATCGTAATCCATTAAAGATAATAATAGAAAATTTTATACACAAATAATGGAGATGATAGGTTGTGTGTACTCATCAATGATCATTCCATTTTCATGACGGATGGGAAATTATTAGGGTAAATAAGAGATAAAAATTATTAAAAAAATATTATTTCATATATATCACATAAGTGCATTAATATTTCACTTATAAACTTTTATTTATAGAGTAATTGAAAAACAAGATTCGTGTGTCTATAGTCTGTCGTAGACACGAACGAAATTATTTTATTACCATAGAATAAAATGTAAGATGGATAATATGATACTATAATTTAAAAATTAAGATAATGTTATTAATATCATATATATATAATCTTAATCCATCATTATATCCATTCCTATAAGGAGGTGATGAGAAATTAATTACAATGGTTCATGAGGTGGTAGTCCTCCATACACCTGATCGAAATATTCATTCTCCATTTGATGGTATATGAGATAGATATGGTTTATTACAACAAAAAATGAAATATTATTATTTGGTAGATAATTATTTTATTATATTTTAATTATATGACATGAATTAATATGGTAAGATATGAATTAAATAAAGAAATACTTTAGATAAGTAAATTTCCATTACTTAGAAAAAAATTATTTAGATATAATATTAAAGACCTAAGGTTATCTATTTTGTTAAGAAAAATATCTATAGAACATGGATAATGATGTAGGGGAGAGATTATTTTGGTTTGTTCAAGCCAAAGTACATTATAGGTGAGTAAATGTGACATGCTTATCTTCCCTAGTATAATGAGAGTGGAGGTACATTTTTCTGAATACCCAAAACAATTCAATAGTATAGTAGTCACAATCACCCCATGTGACTCAAAAAATGATAATTAAAGGGTTCAAGGGAACATATTACATAGAAAAACCTCCTTCCAGAAATAATTTTTTAACATGTTATTCATTATCCATGAAGTTTACTTAATTTTATAATTTTAGTTTCCACCTTGATAACTAGTTATTAATTAGTCATCTTGGTGAGGTATCCCTTAAGTAATAAAAATAAAATAATCCTTATTAAATAATTTAAACCAGTGAAACTAAATTTTAGAATAAATATATCAAAAAATATTTTTATGTGTATGGAAAATAATTTTTAACAAAAGCGCACATAACATTGAAGACCCCATTCTAACCTTATCTACAATAATTAAATTTAACAATTTATTCTATTCATTATTGATAAAACAATTTATTCACCTTAATACCTAATATTATTAAATATTATTCTAAATCAATTAGCCATTTTATAATATTTAATCCATATTTTTTTTTCATATAATTTAAAATAAAACACACAGGCGTGAAAAGGAAAATAATTTTCCTTGTAAAAAACTGTCAAAATTGATAGTTTTAAAATCAAAATATAATAGTAAATTTATCACAATAAACAAACAAGGATTAATAATAACTCAATTTAAAAAAATTCAATTTTAAACCATTTTTTAAAAATATATTACATTTTTAAACAAATTAATCTAAATGGTAGTTTTAAATTAAAATCAATTTTTTTTAATAATCATCAAAAAATTTATATATTCAAAACTTATTCAAAAGATAACATATATAATTTTGAAATGTATATTGAAAAAATTATATTAATTTAATATAATAATGTTTTTATTTTGGTAGGGATTTATTTTATAATAATTACATAGAACATGATTAATTTTTTTTTAGGAAAACACAATTTTTAAACTGAAAAATGGATTTAATCTTATAAATTCTTAGAAATAATATAATATGAATGGAAAAATATTTTACTAAAAATATAATAAATACATTTAATTAAAATACATTAACAAATAGTGAATAATTTGTTTTATTAAAAATAATTTCTAAACATAAATTTTTTTTATGGTAACATTTCTTTACATTCAAATGATTATGATTTTAATTTATAATAAATTGATAAAAATTGAATTTATTTTATTCATGTTTGAACCATATATATTTTTTATAATTTATATAAAAATATTTATAACTATTAATTTAATATCATGGATATAATAGAAATCATTATCAAATAATATTTGTTTTATTATAGTTCCTTAAAACATGATGTTTCATGTAATTCAACCAATCAAGGAAATTAAATTTATTTGAAAAATATATCAAAAATTCTTATTGATATTTAATCTCCCCCATGAATTAATAAATTGTCTCATAAAAAAATAACTTGTTCTTACTATTAAAGGGTGAGATATTTGAAAATTCATTTTTGAAAAACCCAAATCATAAAAAGGGTTAATAAAACATCCTATTGAAAAAAGGGAAATGAAATTATGAAGTACATATAGAATTAAACAAACCTAGTTTTCCTATTATGAAACACCTATGGGATGTAAATATATGGGCACATTGGATAATACTAATTCCCAAGGATGAATAATGATTGATAAAGTTCATATTTAGGTTACATTTAACCACTACAATACGACAAATATATTTTGATTAAAAATAACATTCATTCATCCGAAATTAACGATAATGTATAATAATTCTTTTCTTGATCCTTTACCTAAATATTTTTATTTTTCCTAAGTATATATATTAATTTTTAATTACTTTCTTCAAGAACAATCTTATTATGTGGTTGTTCTTTGATCAATTTAAACTTCATATCTTATTTTTAGAAATAAAAATGGATTTTACGTCACTGAATCACTAATTGATCATAAGATCCTTAAATGAATGATATTTCATTCATTATATATCCAATTAATATAAAAAAATGTTATTACATGTTTTCCAATATTTATAAATCATTATATAGATAAATAATAAATTAATATTTAAGATGACATCCTAGGTTTATCATAAACTATTCAATAAAGGATTAACATTATGACACCCAAAAAATTCAAAGACTTATAAATAAGCTAATTAAATTTTCCAAAAAGTATATTAGAATTATTCCCCCAAATATTGTAATGAATATCTTCATTATCACATAGTGAATACGTGAATAACTTGGTTATCTATTCTCATAAATTATTTTAGTAACCAAAATTACAATAAAAAATCTATGAAAATATAAATGTATATTCATTCCATAAATGAAACCATACACTGTGGATCATATTCCACAATTCCAAAAAAGTTTAACTCCATATTTGAAAAAAAAATCCACATTTCCAGCCTATCATTAACCAGTTTTGAGGTCATCTATACTATAAAATTTACTTTATCCATATGAATAATCGTTTTATGCAAACAAAACACCGTTATACAACATTAATAATGTATTAGGGTTATAATACCTTAATTATATGATTTCCCTAAAATATCACTTTTTTCTATAACTAATCTTTCAAGGTTATCAGTACAATTCAACATATTTTTTAAAATACTCAACAAAAAAACTTCAAAAAAATAATCATTATATGATTCATGATTAATATAAAATAATTTGTGAATTATAATTCTTGAACACATAAATTGTTACTATTAATTCTAAAATCATTAACTAGGCTTCCTCTTCATGTTCTTTAAAATATAATTCCTTCCATATGTCATTTTCAGTCTCTTAATCAGAAGCATCAAGACCCTTGTTCATGAAAAATGAAGCATAATCTTCTTGATCATTCCAATAAAGAATCAATTTAAATATTTTCCATATTTTCCTCATTATTAAAATTAAAAAACTGATTATTCCTTGAGATAACTATTATTCACATCCATTATGTTACTTAAATTTTCTTTTTTCCTTAGAATCTACATTCATTTTCCCTTCCTCTCCAAACATAAAACATATTATTTTCTGATTTATACATTTCATTGATTTATTCTTACCAAATTATTTTCATTTTAGAAACTAATTTTTCTTCCCAGCCTGGTATCTACCCCCAGAGCTCTTAGAAAAATATATCCTTATTTTATTTTGTGAATCTGATTATTAGTTGAGGATGATTTTATTAATCATATGTAATGAAATATTATTAGTAATTATCAAAATTTCTATAATAGTAGTCATCATCCAATTTAGGTTCTCATCAATACATTATCGATAATATTGAACATTAGACCAATTCCTTCTTTCTCCCAAAATTGACTAAATCTTAAAACCAAAGTGTTAGAAATGATATTTATAGTTTGAATCATATAAGAATGAAAATAATTTATTGGTTTTCATAATCATGAGACCTTATTTTCAATATATAACACCATAGGATTAAGATAGATCATCCATGATCAGTATATATTCAATTCATTCACAAGGTTTTCCATAGAAAATATGTGTTAACTAAACCATATCCCTATAGAGTGTCAAATCGAGACTTAGGAAAAGATAGTTTTCATGCAAAATGTGATGATCAAGTTAAGTGACAATGGAATATTTTTTCATAATTATTAGTAAACATTTTTCACAATTTGAATCTTTTAGGATATAACATGACTTCCATTCACGAAAAATATTCATTAATTTCAACATGACTTCATTCATTCCCTTACCCATCTACAAACCATGTTATTGTTTTTCAAAACCTAGAATGAGAAAAATAACTAAGGGATATAAATTTAAATAAAACTATTAGTCTACTAAAAAATGATAACCGAAGAAATTTTTACCTTTATATCGATCTTTTTTTTTTGAAAAAGAAAAAAACCCTTCATATGAAATAAACACATAATATTTTATATATGAAAAGAATTAAATCCTATATCATGAATTGAAAACTCATATAGTTACATTGGGACATAATTATCTATATCACTCTTACAAATGGAATGATCTTTAGGTTGACTTCTATAACCAATGCCTTAGAGGGATATCATTGTCCCTCCCATACATGTATTTTTATGTATCCACCCATTCCTAGTTTATAACCTAACCACACATCCCTATTTTACAACATTACAACCATCTCCATAAATAATTTATATGAACCATAACATAATCATAATGCATAAAAGCATGAAATTTTCAATATCTCACTCATAAAACTTTCACTTCACCCATAAAACATCATTTTTAGATATTAAAATTTATATCCTTTTGTAAACCTCGTATTTTAATATCAAAAAATAATAATACGAAATTATGGGTTTTATTCAATAAAAACATAAATATTCTAATGTGTGGAAATATTCAAATTATATTTATGGGGTAGAAAATTCTATATCGTCAATTATGATAAAATACATCATCCCTTTTTTCATGTGTAAATAAAGTCACACATTATGAATAATGATTCAATTTTTTTTGAAATATATTAAAAGAGATAAAATAATTACATGTATAAAAACTGATTTCTATTATAAAATAATTTTTAAATGGATATTAAATAAAAAGGGAGTTAGATTGAAAACATTAAAACGTAATGTTTTAATAGAAAATTACTTTATCACTTTGGAAATGTTTGAATCAATATAGACATGAAAAAAATACAAATCATTAAATTCCAAAAGAATAGATAAATTCATGAAATAAAAATTCATTAGTTCTGTATATAGTCCTCATAAAAATAATTTTGATATATAATATCAAAATGTTCCTCAATGAACAATAATTGAGATGATGTCACCTACCTTGAATCAGAATCTCCATGTATGGTATTTATCTTATGGAATAATGAATGCATGTTAATAATTTATATGGTTATTAAAATTAATAATTGTTATTATTACATTTGTTTTTAATTATTACCATGTTATATATGACTACATACTCAATTCATTTAAAATTGGATGTTTTGATGAAATTTGGGTTATGTGTCAAAACTTTCATCAGTATGTTGACTATAGACAGAGAGGTCATTATTTAAACATTTAAATAATAATAATCATGAAATAATTATCATATTTATACAAAAATTAAACATTTAAGACAAGTCATGAATTTTTTTTTTGATAAATGATGATTGTTACGACCATAGACATGGTAGGTCATATGTATTCATGATTAAAATTTCTATTTTTCAACAATTATTATATAATGGAGTTAAGTAGTATTTTGACATATAATAATTATAGTAATATAATATATTCCATATTATTTCTTTAAACAAACTTATATATATCATCCATGGTGTACGCTGATGAAAATATAGTCACATTACCTTGTGAAGGAGGAAGTTCACACATAGAGTTGTAATGTTATAATTTTTAAGTGAGCAAAAAGGCATTAATGAAAATCATATATTATCAATTTAAAATTATTAAAATTTAATTTATATCATAATTATTTCATATAAATCACATATATTCATTAAAGTTTTCCTTACTACCTCTCATGTTAAGAATTAGTGAAAATGGATCACATCGCTTTGTAAGACGATAGTTTGTCGTACACTCGAGTGACGTTATCGTATAATTTATGAAATAGATGGTAAAAAGGTATAAAAAATACAATAAAATAAATGTTATTAAAATTTTATAAATATAAGATTTATATAATTTCTATCGATCATCATACCCTAATGTGAGTGGTATTCATGGAAAACAGGCCACATTGTCTCGAGAGACGATAGACTTCCGTAAACATGAGAGATGTTATCATTTACCATTTTAGGTAAGAGGAGAGGGATATACTTAATACCATATGAATAATAACATATAAATACATGATATATAATTTAGTTAATTTATAATCATAAATTAAAAATATTTGATGGATGCTGAAGAAGAAATAAAAAACACGTAGTTGGGAATTTTACCTCTTCTCAGACACCCTCTTTAGGATTATTAATAAAGTGTCCATATAATGGATTTAGGTCTTAACCAGGGACTCTATAATGATATTATAGATGTTAGAAAGTGATATGGGTAGGACATGGACAATATTAATTGTTTTAAAAGTGTTAATAAATGAGGATTTGGGTGGAGTTCTATAAGTGACGTGAGTGGTACACTTGTAATTTTTTAATAGAAAAAGGTGTACCCATGTTTTTCACATAAAAAGTAGTAAAAATGTATTATTATAGATACATAGTGATGATAAGGTCAAAATATGTCCTTAAACTATATTTTACACATGTTTATATGTTATTTTAACCCATATATTTGAAATTTCACCCATGATAAACCCATTTTTACCTTAACCACTGTAATTAATATTTACTATTTTCTAAATTTATTATGGTAAATAATTAAATTTATCCAATTAGAAAATATAAATTAATATTATTAAAAATTTTCAAACCATTTTACTAAATTCAATTCACATAAGTAGAAAAAATAAATTTTCTAAAATACAAGTTGACATGAAAAAAAGTAGGTTTTCAAGATGTATGTTTTTCAGGAGAATAAAATGTTATATTTACTCTATGATTAGTTGTAATAATTTTATTCTTATTGATTAATATAAATTGATATATAATATATAAATTTATTTTTATAGATTCCTCCTTTTGTATTATTTTTAATAATAGAAATGGAGAAACATTATCCATTCTAAAATAGATTTCAGAAAAATCCCCTTTTTACCCCCCAAAAACTATTCTAATATCCAATTTAATAATAATTCATAAAAAATTAACTATAATAAATAAAAATAAATATAATTTATGTTACATAAAATCATAATCAAAACATATTGATACTGTAAAATACTTGATTTATAGAAATTAAATGCCTTTTTTACAAAAATCGGAAATTTACACTATTCACTAAGAAATTTATATTTCCTAAAAGACCTCAGTATTTCAAAAAAAATTATAATTTTATATGATGATTTCAAAAAATAAATAACTTGTTAATAATTCAAATTATATATTTTAGAAATTAAGTTTTTTAATAAAATCTTGTATGAAAAGATTATAGATAAAACATTACACTTTTTGATATAGAAATTAATTAATATTAGTATGATGAATAGAATCATTAAATTGATTTATTATATAATTACATGGGATATTTAATTCTTCCTCGTTTTTAAAATTCTTTCCTCATAATTTTATTCACTTATAATAATTTGGGATATCTTTCCCTCTTACCTTTTTCAAATTTTCATGTTGCCTATTTAAAAATATTTTTTTCTAGAAAACCAGTAATTGGTGATTCTCATAATTCAAAAATAGATTCTCTCTAAATTTAAAAAACCAAACTATATATTCCAAATAAGAATATTATATTACAAATGAACCCAACTGTGTCTCAAAACATGGGATGGATATTTCTCATATAACTTTAAAAGTGAAAAATGAAATACAGTTTTTTGCAAGAAAAAAACTCAGGGGAAAATCCACTCGGTAGTTAACTGATCAATCATTTTCTTGGATTTCATATTGTAAAATTAATGGTCAAATTATTTATCACTTTTTACTGAAACAAATAACAATTTTCCATGGAGATACATTAAGAAAAACATGATCACATACCTCAAATGAATGAACATTCATCTAGTTATCTAAATAACATTTCATCCTTCTCTGAGACATCCTCATAAAAAAACTGAATCATCTCTACTATATTAGTTGTTTCCTACACTAACTCCAGACCCATCAATTTTTTTAACTAATTCATCTCAAATCCTATATTCCAAAATGAAATTCAATATAATACCTTAAAAAGTTCCTTCTATATACTAGGATTAAATATATTTTTATATAAAAACAAAACCGAAGAAAGATATTGACCAAAACATACCTACTATTCCATTGAATAATAATGAAGAATAAATTTCACAGTATGAATACTCTTATATAACTTACCATCAGTTTAAGGTTGATAAAATGTTCTGAAATTTCATTTATTACCCAATAATTTCTGATATCTATTGAAAAAATTAGATGTTCATCTGGGATCACTGTCTGATAAAATAGAGAGGGTAACTCTATTTAATAAGATTCTATATGTGAGATACAATCAATAATGTTTATCTAGAGACATAATATCTTAAATGGTATGTAAATGAGCATGTTTAGTTAATTTATCAACAATAAGCCAAATCCCATTTTTACCCCATGGAGGCTTTTGTTGTAACAGCCCGAGATTTTATGAAAACTATTCTTTTTAATTTTATTAATGTCTTGTGTTGTACGCTACACCAAAAGGAGCTTGCACAACACGCATCCTTGACTTGCCTTGCATTACACGCAATCGCAACCTTCCTCGATAGCGTGTGTAGTACGCAATACTGAGTTTCACGAAACAACGATATGCTATTAAAATATTATTAAAACTAGCCGTTATGTATAGTAATAACCACTTTTTAAATTTTAGAAATTTTAGCTCTCAAAATGGATTTCATTTTTGGATTCTTAATATCGAAATTAGCTTTGGGTGAAATTTTGGTACTTTTTGGAAAACTTTTATTTTCTAATGAATAGTGAAAATTACTAAATTTTAATTAAAAACAATTTTTTTATCGAAATAATTAATAGTGATAAATTATTAATTTGAGTGGTTTTAAAGTATATTTAGAATATATTTTTACAATTTAATACAATTTTGGTCATTGGATGTAATTTCACATTTAAACCAGACATAAACAAGTGTCAATCTTTTGATAGATATTGTTTCTTAAAAACACGCTATTTGTTTTAACAGCAGGATTTAATTATAAAATTAATTAATGCAAGTTCTATTTTATGAATTTGGTAAAATAGACTTCATTTTTGAATTCGGAATATGAAATATAGCTTAGGATTAAATTTTGGCATTTTTCTAAAAACCTTCGATTTTTGATGAATAGTGAAACTACTAAGTGGTAGTTAAAAAACTGAATTTTTCATAAAACTTAATTTTATCGCTTCTGTGAATGGAATTTCAAAAATCCGAGAGACACGGTTGATGTCAGTAAGTAAAATGTGGTTCAATGAGATGAAAATAATTTTTGGTGAATAGTAACTTTTTACTTTTATTTACCACGGTTAAAAGTAAATAGGGTAATTAAGGTTAAGAATGATATTAATATTACCCTAACACATGTCCTAATTCTATTGGACAACTGTAATTCGACCAAAAACAAGCTTAGGAATAAAATATGACCATTTAGGCCCACTTGGATTAGATTAGGACATTTATTATTATTTAATTCAAAGAAGAGTTAAAAGAGTTAAAATCAATGTTTATTTACTAAAACATTTTTAATATAGGGTTGTACATAATATAAATTCGATTGTAAATATTCATTAGAAATCTAAAAAGATTTCCTACATAATGGTATTTTAATTGTAATTTTTAGACATCAAATAATGTAATTTATTTATGACACAAAGATGATGCAGTAATTATCTTATTAATGAAACATTGACATAATTGATATTATAAATAACCAAATAAATGTAATTTTAGACTTTTCATGAATTCCACTAATTTTATAGGTTACTATGATATATCAATGTTGATTTAGTCAACTTGGTTCGAACATATAATTATGTTATTACTTTCACAAAAATCATATATCAAATAGTGTCAAAATTGACACAAAATAGTTTTTAAATCAAATATTATATTATTAATTGTTATTTTATTCCTAAAAATCTAAGGTTCGGCCAAATGACTTAGATACGAATATATATATTAATAATAAACAATTTTGGGTTCGTTTGGCATGTTATAGTAAGTGTATTAACCATATAGAGAAAGAAAACAAAAAGACACGGTAAAAGATAAATTATTTAACTTAGAGTTAAATCTAATTGATAAGGTTAAAATAATACCCTAAACTTGTCTAAATCCTATAGGTTGATAGGATTTAGACTCATCCCCACTTTAGCTTCGAAATAAGACCCTTTGGAACCATTATAAACCGATTTTGACTTTAATATAAAATAATATTTTGAGATATTCCTAAGGTGCCCCTCTCCTCCCTTATAAAAGGGCACCTCCTCCCCCTCCTCCTCACACCAATTTGAGCACTCAAGCTCGGCCAACCCCTGACATTTTCTCCTCTCCACTTCCCTAGAATAATCATAGAGGTCCTGGTCTTCTTCAAAGACCAATCTTAGTTCCCTAAGTGGAGGATTCAAAGAGGCGTTCCAAAGAAGAGGTAATATCCATTACCGATCTTTTAAATTTCTTTCTTCTTAAACTTCTTCTTCTTTAGTTGTTTCATGATAAAGTAATGACATAAGTATTACTTACATACTGATATGTTATTATAAATATGAAACAACCCTAATTAACCTTCTATCCATCCCACGAAAAAATGAAATCACCGCACGTGCGTACGTACGGAATACCGTCTCCACGTCGTGGTGTAATCTATTTTTCCACCATCACTTTACAAGGATGGGTATAATGGTGTAATGAGTAACTATTTATGATTATTATAAAGTAATATTGATAATGAAATAATATATATATACTCCAATACAGTTCCACGATCATAGGAACGATATCATCACTCGTGCGTACGTACGGAATACCGTCTCCACGATATGATGCGACTCGTTCTACATGATCATCATTACATAGTAATTATTTAAATGAATTGAATGAATAAATATGATATATGTTACACTAATACCATTCTGGATATAAGCTATCTATAACCTTAAAAGAAGAATAAGAATGTATTCGGCAAAACACGCATAAGAACAAAAGGCAATAAAGACCCGAGTAACAAGTAACAATGAAATATTACTAACAAGAAGCTAAGAATATGACCATATATGATATCATATCAATATGTATGATTCTGGAATGAGTCAATAACATTATTTAAACCATTATACAGGAGCTTCAGACACGTACAAAGCAAATCGGACCTAATGTAAGGGAAAATATCACAATCTCATTTTTATCCGAGATTGTTTTTACTTTGGCATTTATTTGGGTGTATTTTATCATCCAAATCCATGTTCCCTCAATATGTAATATTGTTTCCATCCACTTAAAATAGTTTAAATCCAATTTGACCCTTTGGTGAGTTTTTATTAGAGAATATGAAAGGAATCTTTTTCGTACAAGGTACTTTTTGAATTTTCCGACAAAAGTATGAAAGAATGTTTTTTTAACTTATACGGCATGAATGGATTTTTAAAACATTATTTCCAAGAAGCCTCCTTTACAAGTTTTCAAGTTTATTTTTAATCAACTTCTTTTATTTTATAATTGTATGACATGTTATGAAAAGAAAAGTGTTTCTGAAGAAGAACGGATATTTTCTTCAAGAATGGAGTTCAAGTGTTTTATCAAAATTATTTTCCATCTAAGATAATAAAGGGTTCTGTTTTTATCCCTATTATTACATTGAGTTGATTATGTTGTGAGGGAATTATTTTTATGAATTCATTTACCTTATATGATTTTTTTTATGATTTCATGATGTTTTTGTTACATGTGTTATGCGATGATGTATGATTTATGATTATGTGGCACACATAAGAAATGATTCATTATAAGATGGGTGGGACCTATATCTCCCTCCAATGCATTGGGTAAAGATTTTATATCTCATGAGATAGACATGGCTGGAATGGTAGGTTATACCGGTTCAGTGAAACAGGACTGAAACGAGGGTTACTCGATTCAGAAAGGGACTTTGTCCACTAAGATAGTCTTGGCAATGAGTCTTGACTAACAAGAAATGATTCTCTATGATTATGTGTGAATGCCACAAAGTTTTAGGTTTTAAGTTATGATTATTGTGATTACATTTCACTGCCATGATTTATCCCATGTTATGAAATTATGCTCTCTTTTGCAGGTTAAGATTTCCAAAATGTTATGTTCTTATAAATATGATGTGATTGATATTTATTTTGTTTACCCTTACTGAGCATTTGAGCTCACCCTTTTATGTTTTCTTTTCCCAAGGATATAAAGAAAGGTTTTAGGTAAAAAAAAATGGGAAGATCTTTATGGGAGATATTGAAGATCTTTCACCACGATTAGAAGATTACGTTCCGAGTTTCCAAAGACACTAAACTATTACGATCCTTGTGTCTGTGTTTTTTTTATGTACTATGTATTCCGCAAAAGTAATGTAATGTCCATGTACGTCATGCTTTGGGTCTCTATAGTTGGTATCAGAGGAAAGGTTTAGTCAACCTTTGGAAACTATGATGCGAAAACGTTAGTGAGATCCCTAGAGATATTTATAAGGTATGTCTAGGGATGCCCCTATGGATAAGTATACGTATAGGATATAGTCCTAGAACTATGGTAACGATATTATATTAATCCAAAGATGTTAGATATTTAAGTTACTCCCCCTTTATTATGATTTTTGCCTCTCACACTATTCTTTTTGGGTTTTAGAAAATGGCTGGAAACAAGTTGATTCACGATAATGGAGGATATGATGGACAATGGAATGATATTCTTCATGAGCAAACAAATGAAATGGGATTTGGAAGTCCAAACATAATTATTATGCCGAATCAGCAATCTCATAATATGATCAATAAATTAAAATTTGGTAAGTTTCCTAACTCGGCTAATAAGAGAATGATGGAGTTTCATGATGATCATAGAGGAAAGAAAGTTCAATTTCCCCTATGTAATTCATGTGGGAAGAGGCATCAAGGATAATGTTTCAAAGGGACTGGAAGATGCTTTGGGTGTGGAAAAGAAGGACACAAGGCAAGTAAGTGCAACGGAAAAGGTTCAGTTAACACCATGGATGAGGATAATGGTATTGCTACGACATCAAAAATGTGGAATGTATGCGCATTATGCAAACCAATGTCCTAAGGGAATGACTCATGAAGAGAATCAGTATGGTCGTATGGGTAGTATTTATGTGGACGATGATGAAGAGACTACAAATGATATGTGAGATGATAGAATTGTTGAATCTCGGTCGATGGTTTAAGAAGGTAGTGGAATGATTACATGTTTATCAAGTGTAATGTTGTACTATAGAATAAAAAGACATCTAAGGATTGTTACATTGTTGTCTTTCCTTATGTTTTGAAAGTTTATGATGATTGGTATGAGTAACAATGAAAGGTTATTCAGATATTTTTTTTGGAAAGTGGATGATATGCGCATAATGAAGTGATAAATAGAAAATGAAATGTTTGACAGTATTCATGAGCTCATGATTGAAGTAAGGACTAAGTGATATCATGGTTTGAGTATATAGAATTTTGAGGATTTGGGTATGTGGAAGGTGTTAAATTTTAACTGCATTCATGTTTTCACTAAGGTTCAATGGGTATTCAAGAGAATACATGGTTAAGGCCTTTGAATGTTTAGAATGTGATCAGCAAGACATATCTTATGATATATGGGGATCAACGATGGTATTAAATCTCTGGAAATCGTTTTCACTATATTATGAGAGTGGACTGCAGTAATATGGATAAGCCTAAAGATTAGAATGGATTATGTTGGACATAAGTTAGTATTGTTTAAGGATAGAAGATTTTCGATATTATTGATGGGATGTTATAGTAATGTAGTTTTAGAAAAAGGACAACCTGCAGGACGGGCGACAGCCCATCGCGTCGGACACGGATGTGGGAATCGAACCCACAACCGAAGTGCGACAGGCCTTTATCGCCTACCACTGACCTACAGGAAGTCCCTGTTTAGTAGAAAACTAGTTTTATTATATTAAGTTGTATGATATGTGAAGTATAAGTTCATTTTAGGAACCATATATGATTAATATCACTATTGATGGACTTATGTATTCTTTGATAACTTTTCTAACCTTTTGTTTGAGACAGATGGAATGACCCATCATTCTATAACATGATCTGCTAACACATCACGAATGACAAATTCAACTTCATTTCTTTAAGAGATGAAGTGGAAATTGTCCAAAGAATGACAAACGGTGAGACTATACCAAAATCACGAAAGTATTTCTTCTAATTCAAATTTCATCAACTTTAGGGAAATGATCTTGAAAACCAAAAATGTTGTCTTAGTGCTCTTATATCTGATGAATCAGATGGTACCTTAGATCATCACAAATTTATGGCTTTGTGATTGCTAGCTTTTCCATAGCCATGTTCTCTACCACTCTCCATCAGAACTTGATGGTTAGATTTTCTCTTCCATATCCATATTTTCACCTATGTGGAAACCCAGTGATTAGTTTATTTGGGTAACCGTTACGTTTCATACTTTTGTTTTTAAAGATAAGTTTTGGTATTCCTTTTTACGGTGTGGTTTTCTATCAAAGAAACTTTCAAATAGTAAACTATTTATAACCCCGACGAATTTCGAGGGAGAAATTCATTTTAAGGGGGGTAGAATGTAACAGCCCGAGATTTTATGAACACTATTCTTTTTAATTTTATTAATGTCTTGTGTTGTACGCTAAACCAAAAGGATCTTGCACAACACGCATCCTTGACTTTCCTTGCATTACACGCAATCGCAACCTTCCTCGATAGCGTGTGTAGTACGCAATACTGAGTTTCACGAAACAACGATATGCTATTAAAATATTATTAAAACTAGCCGTTATGAATAGTCATAAACACTTTTTAATTTTAGAAATTTTAGCTCTCAAAATGGATTTCATTTTTGGATTCGTAATATCGAAATTAGCTTAGGTGAAATTTTGGTACTTTTTGGATAACTTTCATTTTCTAATGAATAGTGAAAATTACTAAATTTTAATTAAATTTTTTTTTTATCAAAATAATTAATAGTGATAAATTATTAATTTGAGTGGTTTTAAAGTATATTTAGAATATATTTTTACAATTTAATAAAATTTTGGTCATTGGATGTAATTTCACATTTAAACCAGACATAAACAAGTGTCAATCTTTTGATAGATATTGTTTCTTAAAAACACGCTATTTGTTTTAACAGCGGGATTTAATTATAAAATTAATTAATGCAACTTATATGTTATGAATTTGGTAAAATAGACTTCATTTTTGAATTCGGAATATGAAATATAGCTTAGGATGAAATTTTGGCATTTTTCTGAACACCTTCAATTTTTGATGAATAGTGAAACTACTAAGTGGTAGTTAAAAAACTGAATTTTTCATAAAACTTAATTTTACCGCTTCTGTGAATGGAATTTCAAAAATCCGAGAGACACGGTTGATTTCAGTATGAAAAATGTGGTTCAATGAGATGAAAATAATTTTTGGTGAATAGTGATTTTTTACTTTTATTTACCACGGTTAAAAGTAAATAGGGTAATTAAGGTTAATAATGATATTAATATTACCCTAACACATGTCCTAATTCTATTGGACAAGTGTAATTCGACCAAAAACAAGCTTAGGAATAAAATATGACCATTTAGGCACACATGGATTAGATTAGGACATTTATTATTATTTAATTCATAGAAGAGTTAAAAGAGTTAAAATCAAAGTTTATTTACTAAATCATTTTTAATATAGGGTTGTACATAATATAAATTCGATTGTAAATATTCATTAGAAAGATAAAAATATTTCCTACATAATGGTATTTTAATTGTAATTTTTAGACATCAAATAATTTAATTTATTTATGACACAAAGATGATGCAGTAATTATCTTATTAATGAAACATTGACATAATTGATATTATAAATACCCAAATAAATGTAATTTTAGACTTTTTATGAATTCAACTAATTTTCTAGGTTACTATGATATATCAATGTTTATTTAATCAACTTGGTTCGAACATATAATTCTATTACGACTTTCACAAAAATCATATATCAAATAGTGTCAAAATTGACACAAAACAGATTTTAAATCAAATATTATATTATTAATTGTTATTTTATTCCTAAAAATATAAGGTTCGGCCAAATGACTTATATAAGGATATATACATTAATAATAAACAATTTGGGGTTCGTTTGGCATGTTATAGTAAGTGTATTAACCATATAGTGAAAGAAAACAAAAAAACACGGTAAAAGTTAAATTTTTTAACTTAGAGTTAAATCTAATTGATAAGGTTAAAATAATACCCTAAACTTGTCTAAATCCTATTGGTTTATAGTATTTAGACTCATCCACACTTTTTCTTCGAAATAAGACCCTTTGGAACCATTATAAACTGATTTTGACATTAATATAAAATAATATTTTGAGATATTCCTAAGGTGCCCCTCTCCTCCCTTATAAAAGGGCACCTCCTCCCCCTCCTCCTCACACCAATTTGAGCACTCAAGATCGGCCAACCCCTGCCATTTTCTCCTCTCCACTTACCTAGAATAATCATAGAGGTACTGGTCTTCTTCAAAGACCAATCTTAGTTCCCTAAGTGGAGGATTCAAAGAGGCATTCCAAAGAAGAGGTAATATCCATTACCGATCTTTTCAATTTCTTTCTTCTTCAACTTCTTCTTCTTTAGTTGTTTCAGGATAAAGTAATAACATCAGAATTACTTACATACTGATATGTTATTATAAATATGAAACAACCCTAATTCACCTTCTATCCATCCCACGGAAAAATGAAATCACCGCGCGTGCGTACGTACGGAATACCGTCTCCACGCCGTGGTGTAATCTATTTTTCCACCATCACTTTACAAGGATGGGTATAATGGTGTAATGAGTAACTATTTATGTTTATTATAAAGTAATATTGATACTGAAATAATATATATATACTCCAATACAGTTCCACGATCATAGGAACGATATCATCACTCGTGCGTACGTACAGAATACCGTCTCCACGATGTGATGCGAATCATTCTACATGATCACCATTACATAGTAATTATATAAATGAATTGAATGAATAAATATGATATATGTTACACTAATACCATTCTGGATATAAGCTATCTATAACCTTAAAAGAATAATAAGAATGTATTCGGCAAAACACGCATAAGAACAAAAGGCAATAAAGACCCGAGTAACAAGTAACAATGAAATATTACTAACAAGAAGCTAAGAATATGACCATATATGATATCATATCAATATGTATGATTCTGGAATAAGTCAATAACATTATTTAAACCATTATACAGGAGCTTCAGACATGTACAATGCAAATCGGACCTAAGGTAAGGGAAAATATCACAATCTCATTTTTATCCGAGATTGTTTTTACTTTGGCATTTATTGGGGTGTATTTTATCATCCACATCCATGTTCCCTCAATATGTAATATTGTTTCCATCCACTTAAAATAGTTTAAATCCAATTTGACCCTTCGGTGAGTTTTTAGTAAAGAATATGAAAGGAATCTTTTTCGTACAAGGTACTTTTTGACTTTTCCGACAAAAGTATGAAAGAATGTTTTTTTAACTTATACGGCATGAATGGATTTTTAAAACATTATTTCCAAGAAGCTTCCTTTACAAGTTTTAAAGTTTATTTTTAATCAACTTCTTTTATTTTATAATTGTATGACATGTTAAGA
This sequence comes from Viscum album, assembly GCA_963277665.1. NCBI lineage: Eukaryota > Viridiplantae > Streptophyta > Magnoliopsida > Santalales > Viscaceae > Viscum > Viscum album. The sequence goes on from OY728123.1 coordinate 17,091,442, forward strand.
AAATAAAAGTGTTTCTGAAGAAGAAAGGATATTTTCTTCAAGAATGGAGTTCAAGTGTTTTATCAAAATTATTTTCCATCTAAGATAATAAAGGGTTCTGTTTTTATCCCTATTATTACATTGAGTTGATTATGTTGTGAGGGAATTATTTTTATGAAGCCATTTACCTTACATGATTTATTTTATGATGTCATGATGTTTTTGTTACATGTGTTATGCGATGATGTATGATTTATGATTATGTGGCACACATAAGAAAGGATTCATTATAAGATGGGTGGGACTATATCTCCCTCCAATGCATTGGGTAAAGATTTTATATCTCATGAGATAGACATGGCAGGAATGGTAGGTTATACCGGTTCAGTGAAACCGGACTGAAACGAGGGTTACTCGATTCAGAAAGGGACTTTGTCCACTAAGATAGTGTTGGCAATGAGTCTTGACTGACAAGAAATGATTCTCTATGATTATGTTTGAATGCCACAAAGTTTCATGTTTTATGTTATGATTATTGTGATTACATTTCACTGCCATGATTTATCCCATGTTATGAAATTATGCTCTCTTTTGCAGGTTAAGATTTCCAAAATTTTATGTTCTTATAAATATGATGTGATTGATATTTATTTTGTTTACCCTTACTGAGCATTGGAGCTCACCCTTTTATGTTTTCTTTTCCCCAGGATATAAATAAAGGTTTTAGGTAATAAAAAAGGAAGATCTTTATGGGAGATATTGAAGATCTTTCACCACGATTAGAAGATTACGTTCCGAGTTTCCAAAGACACTAAACTATTACGATCCTTGTGTGTGTGTTTTGTTTATGTACTAAGTATTCCGCAAAAGTAATGTAATGTCCATGTACGTCAAGCTTCGGGTCTCTACATTTGCAGTCCCTACACTAAACCCATAGAAATATTTTCCACATTTACAATCTAACATAAGAAAAGTTTGATTCATTATGTTTGGAAATGTTTTTTCGTATTTAACATAATTAAAATATAAACATCACATTGTAAATATAGCAATATATCTTTTTACACCATCCCAATAGTATTACTGCCCATGGTCTCTATATATCATAATGATGTCTGGATTAAGGGAATATAATGAACTATGAGCTTAAATCAAAAACTTTTTCCTCAATTGGGAATCAAAATTCAAACATAATCTTCTTCCAAATATAATTAATATCTTTATGAATTTTAAAATACGAGAACATAACCGTCTTAATGGATTCTATATTTTCCTGCAAAAATTAATATTATTTTTGAGATTTCTTAATTATTTCTGACAATGTCAACAACACTGAATTCTATAACAAAATAGAGGATTTACCAAAATTCAGATCATATTGTAAAATATTTATCAAATAATTAACCAAAAGGTGATTTTCCAAAATCATCATGGTTAATGAAGAATTATTTCCAACTCAAATAATCGTACACTTTTAAATTTAAAATGATGATAATGAATTATGGAATCACAACACTTGATTCATTGTAGACGTCTTATATGCCTCATTTTTAGTTCATTCTGAGTGAATACATATTTCAACCATTTGTGATCAAAATATATTTCACACTTTACACCATTAAAATTATGTATCCAAATTTTTCAGAGAAACCACATTATCTAATTCCATATCTTTTGTATGATGATTTAACTCATGATGTTACATATTAAATGAAACATTAGAAGTTACCTAATCATAATGCATTACGTAACACCAATGTACAATAAAATAGGAAACAATATAGTTTAAATATTCTCTATTACTATAATCCATTTACAAAATAGTATCATTCACAAATCAAATTTTTATTTATTAAAAATAATTATAAAATTATTTTTTCCATATGAATTTAAATCATTTTCTTCTCAACCTAGTATGTGGGATAGAAAATAGAGAATTATTTTAAATAATCTATCAATAGTAACCCACAATCAAAAATAATTAAATATCAATGTGGTATTATTGAGACTTTACCATTCATAAAGAAATTGTTTAGGGAGTTCTGGAGTTATTCCATCTTTAAAAAACATCATGTAAAAAGAATTAATTTTTTTTAATTGAAGTCACACATACTGAATTTTCTATATTGATTCATTTTTATTCTGTTTTAAGAGAAATCTTTAGGTGACTTTCATAGTCCTTTAGATCTTTTGAATGCACATATATTTCATCAATAAAAACAAATAAAACTGTTTCTATGAAATCATCAACAACACTATTCATAAGGTCCATAAATATTGTTGGTTCGTTGGAAAAACCAATAAGAATAACTATAAACTCCTAAATCCCATATCTGGTATAAAATATAGAATTAAAACTATAATCCTCCATTAAATCCAACTGAAGGTACCTATGTTGTCAAAGAATGACTATAATAAGACTCGGTAAGGGGGTGTGGATGTTAATTGTGTTATGTAAATTATTAATCAGATATAAAAATATACATCTCTTTTTTAAAAATTAAATTTTTTCCATTAATTTAAAAATCCATGTAGGCGAAATAAAATAATAAATATAAGAAAACACTATGAGATTCATTATGTTTTATGGAATAATATTCCCATAGTCCACTCCACCACCACTCTTCTCTATAACTATATTGACTTTCACTAGACCATTATATTTTATATGCATATCCAATCCTTTTTCCAAGGACAACAAAACTATTTGGAAGTAGTTGAGACTTTTTATAATTATTGGATTTTTCAAATTAGATACATAACATATTTCTAAGAAATATTCTTAAAATATTATTTTTTCAGGAAACATTAGAAACATTGATAATAAAGGAAATATATTATATATTGCACCTCAATGTTATAATATATAAATGATAAAAAAGGATCTAAATGATAAATAATTTGAAGAGTAAAAAGCTCATGGGGGATCAGTAGAACATATAAATTTTTTTTAGAAAAAAAACTAATAAGTTGAGACTTATTACAACATATAGTAAGTGAAAAAAAGAGATTCATTGTTAAATCTTTGAGAAAATAATTATTTAGATTCTATATATTATTTTGTCAAACTCACTTCACATGAATAAGTTATCACTCTCACTATTCTAATTGAAAATTAATTCAATCCTTTTTATTTAAATTCATTGTACAAGATCTGATGAAAAATTGGGATTCTTGAAACATCCTTCTCTTTTAAAAATACCTCAGTAATAGTAGAGACAAAAAAAATTATCTTCTTTGTCTATGTTCTTGACACATGGATCATATAATATTTTAATTTATTATAATTTTTAAATCATATATTGTAGGATTATATATATGAATTATAATACACACATGTGTGCTTCCACATTAATAAATACCAAATAGAAGAACAATGTAGAAAATTTGATGAAATTAATCTTCATAGCCAATTTGTAGAGACGAATCCAAAAAACTGATTTTGCATCATGTTTTCAAATTTATGAAAGTAGGAATTACAATCATGTATTGAAATATGACATACCAGATTAAAACTACATTGCTATTTTCTTTACATATGTGATTCACCATCACTAACGTTTCTGAGTGAAGCGACGTTGCTAATTTCACCACCTAGTTTATTAATGTCATGATTTCTTTTTTTCATATATTTATGCAGCTGAATGGTCACATTGGCTATTTCTGGAATATCTGATTACACCACGTAACTGTTTTATATATAAAACTGATCTCATTTAAAATTGGAAAAATTTGAGGTCTTTTTGAAGTAGGAAATTTTGATGTATGTGATTCAACAACATAATCAATTTGACATAGTTTTTTCTTTTATGTCGAAAATTTATTAGTTTATCCATTCTCAACACATATCCCCAAACATCATGTAGTTTTTTTCTTGCAATAGATAGATTTTACACAAAATCATCACAAATCCATATTTAAGGAAATTAATAGATGAACATATAATAATTAAATAATACATGATGAACAACATTAAAAAAAATCATTTGTAAAATAGGAAGGGTGTTTCTGATCCACAAAACCTAATGTACATTCTATATGATGGATTAACATTAGTAGTCCGGAAATATCCTAATTTTTTATGATCAGAAAAAAAGTTAAACTCATTAAACATATTAGATACTCTTGAAGATACAGAATATGTAATTTTAAAATAAAATTAATATAAATTAAAATTTTAAGATATAATAGAGTTTATAGTTTAATTAGTATCCTCCTTAGTTAGTTATGTATCTCATTTTTAAAGGTAGAAACATATTTCTTATATATATTATCCATCATTTTTAATTGTATAAATACATATCCTCATTTTTCATAATGTGTAAATTTTATCACTTGTTTTGTTCATTAAAATTGAATGTTGAGAGAGATAAAACAAATTTTAATGTTGCAATGTTTCTAAATAAACTTTTTTTTGTAGTGAAAATTGTAAATAATGAACTGAAATATTGGTTTTAATGAAAAATAACAAAGAGAAAAATAATATCAGATGTAAAAAATCACTATGTAAGATACTATACGTAGTAATCATTGATGAAAGTGTGGAATAAAAAACACCTTCAATTATCAATCTAGTTTTCTATGAAGTACTAGTTGGAGAAAGACCTAGTGGCCTTATTCATATCACCTAAACAACGGGTTCAACACACATTTCAATCCTTATAATGATATAAGACTACAATAAATAATGATTCAAAAGAGATTATTTCTTATACATTTGAGAAACTAATGGTCATCCATTTTTGGGAAAAATACTACGATTTTATACTTTTTTGGAAGGGATACATGAAGATTCACTAATAATATGAGGATAAAGCATAGGGTAATTTTTTTAGCTAAAATACCAAAATTAATATCTAGAAGAAACTTATTTATAATTAGATTCAAATATGAATACATATCTATTATTTTTCTAGTTAGAGACTTTACTTTTTAATCTATTCTATTCAGTTACACTATAAAATGCTTAATATAAAGGAGGTTTGTACACAACTAAGTCCCTAACTATAACTCAGACTGCATTTTTATGATTAATTTAATTATTCTTCTAATGATTCCTTTGAATGTTCTTTTTTTACAACCATATAATGCATAGCTTCATCAATTGAAGAGATTTCCAGCTATTGTTTGAAATAGATGTGGCGTGTTTTTATCATAATCCAAAATGTATTATTTAATTTGAATTCATCATTCCTTTAAAAAAATAAAATTTTCTTCTAACAATCCCCAAGATATTTTCAACATGACATACATGTTCACTCATTAACATATCTATACAAATACTATGCTTTGTAATATCTACATTTTTATAATGAAATTGAAAAAAAAGTTCTTTTTTCATTTCATCAAATAACACTATTTAAACCATATCAGCTTGAAGACACTAAATATGAGAAAATAGAGAATCCACCAACATATTATCTGAATAAATACGTTATGAAGACATAGAAAACTAGGGATTTTTAGTTAGAATAAACATTGGGTTGGAATTTATTTGTAAACTCAGACTGTCAAAACAAATCACATATCCTAGTGTGTAGAGTCACTTTTACTTCAGCTCGAAAATATTTTATTTCTTCAAGAAGATCCTAGGATAACCCTTATTTTTTGATGAATTATTCTAAAACATATCAATTTATTATGAAACAAAATTAATAATATTACTAAACTCATACATTTTTGGGAATACTTTCTTCAAAATACTTAGCATGGATGTAATTTTCTCTAATTCATCAGAACCTATATTATACCTATTTTATAGAATAGGTGGACCTATCTCTAGACTTTTCATTATAATTGTTTGATAATTCACAATTACAACTAAAATTTTAATGTATGATTTTGAAATAGTGGGATCATTATATTCTACGATTCCATATTTTCTAGAAGCTACCTTAAATACTAAACCAAAACAATCTACTCTCATATTTTCATTATCCATTATTTATACATTAAGAATCACTTATTCTAATAGTTATTCTAAACTACCACAAATAGAAAGAGATACATCATCTGGTATTCAAGGTAAATATGGTATCTATGGTTATTAGGAAAACCACTCAGATTCCAGATCAATATATGCTTCAATTTTCTACCAACAAGTGGTCCAAGAATAATTGGATCATCTTCTTCATGAATATATAAAAACTATGCACTTCTATAAAATTTATATTCCATAAGCTATGTCTTCACTATCCTATTTTTCGAAAATTTAGAAGATTCCTCCAAAACTATTTGTACATATAAATATTCCATATAAAATATATAAACTTCACTAATATCATGGCTCTGAGAATCCACATCCTCTTCATTCTAGAATGTATCACCAAATATAGAACTAATAACTCGGTCTAAAGACTAGGTTCATACTAATTTAATTTCTTTTACTCCCCTAGTATAAAATATATCAATAGGGTTTTCATTGCTATGTATTGAGACCTGAGATGACTCCCCCCAAGATGCACATTCCTAACCAACTACCTTCATTGAATACGAAGCCAAATCATAGAAAAATCCAATCATCCTCATGAGTATGACAATTGGGTATTAAATTTATGACACTTCATTGCATAAAATTCCTTTAAATCTAATTCTTTATTATGTGGAACTAAATAAATTAATATACCATAAGAATTGTAGTTTTTATTCCCTTTATCCTGAAAAAAATGATGAATGAATACCAACATGTATCTTAGAAAAACAATTAAATTGTTGATCATGACCTATATAAAATACATTTACTGAAAAACAACTTTCCCTATCTCTCATGCTCTATGATTTAATCATATGTAAAATTTAACATAAAACGTTACATTTAGAAGGTTAATCTCTTATAGGATTCCTTTCAAAAATAGAGTTTTTTACAAAAATCTAAACATTTTGTTTCTTTTTACTAAGCTTTGACCATCTGTGTTATGTCTAAAATAAATATCTCCCTCAAGGGGAAAACCAAATATATTATACTTTTTAATAGAAGAAACTAAAACATTCTTTTATTTTACATTTTATGATATTATATAGTTAGTTTTATTAAACTTATACTCACAATTCCCAAATAACTCATTGAATTGTTCCTCAAAATGAAAACATTTATTCTTCTCATCAAACTCAAAATTCCTAATGTGAAACTTAGTAACCTTCCTTAACGGAATTTCAATTTTCTTCATCCATTGTATATTTATAGCCTTTCCTAAAAGATCTTTTCTTTCACATCCTTTTTATTTCATAGATGAACTTGATCTTCCATTATCAATAGGCTTCGATATTCCCATTTCAAATAGGTCATATTAAGTTCGAATTGGAATTTACATGTAAAATAAAATTATTCTTCATCAATGGGAGGTTATGTATAGGAATAAGAAAAGTCTTTGGAGACAATTTTGTATTTAGTCATGTATATTAACCCCTTTTTTCTAACATACCCATTTTTCTATTTAGGTTTACTTTTATGTGATAAATAAATAGCTAAAAATGAAAACAAATGAATTAAAATTTTATCGATTCAAATAAAAATATAATTTGAAAAAGACTAATCTATATATAACATTAAAATAAAAACTATAATAGAGAATATAATTTTGAATTTCAACAAAAATAAAGGGAATAAATTAATTTTAATCAGAATAAATGAGAACACGTTACATTTATTTAATAAAATAAACCAAATTATTTTTTAAGAAATAAAAACACATATGGGAAAGGTAGCTAGTAAAAATATATACTAAATGATTATATATATGAAAAAATTAAAGATAAATATCATTTTTTTAGTTTAATATATCATATGATGTTACCTTATGTCAATATAATTTTTTTCTTGAATTAGTTATTAGTTTCATAGAAATTGTGATTGAACTATTAATATCATGTTTAGATGATACTTGGATATTATTATATCTCATGTCCATTATGGTGTGTTTCATACACAATACTTTTTCACAAAAAATACCAGGGAAAATATATTCTTCTTTAAAATATATAATGGAATAGTGTGTTGGTTATTACTAAGCCAGGATAACACAAATTTAACTAGAAAAATGAAGAATATAATATTAATAGACTTATCTAGTATAAAACCACCAAATTTTTTTTCTGAGTATAAAATTAAATTAAAATAATAGGTTTTTTGGAATAAGTATGTAATGATAAATTGTTCAATCTAAATATCTTAAAATACTTTAGGTGGGTTTCGAATGAGATTAATTTGTATTAGCTTGAAATAAATCACAATTACATACTAAAAACATAATATATAGACTACAATTGTCATTTATAATAAAATCTGTTTTACTCATCATTATAACTTTTTATCAACAATTTTTACAGCTTTAGTAAAGCCCAATTTTTTTAGAACTCAAAGGATTAGTAAGCACTTTAACACATGAAAGCCCAAACCTTCTAATAATGTATAGAATATAATTTATTTGATTTAGAATAAATCCATGTTATTTTTTATGAATATAGATAAAATAGAAAATAATTTTACTATCCCATTAAGTTCAATTTACTTTTTTTTCAGGTGTTTTGAAAGTTCATCACACATTTGTTTATTTTTAGAACCAAAAATTTTATCATCGACATATATATTCACTAAAAAGTTATCTAAAGATTATTTTTCCATAAATAATGTATGGTATATATAACCTACATTAAAACATTTTGAAAAATAAAATCACTAAAACAATCATTCTAATCTATATGTTCTTGTTTAAGACCGTAATGTTAACAATTAAGTTTCATAACATAATTTAGAAAATGAGGATTCTCAAAACCATGTGGTTATTCCACATAAACATTATATATTATAAAAACATTCTCAAAAGATGATTTTACATCGATATGATATAATTTAAAAATCATATATGATTTATAGTCTACATGAATCCAAATGGAATCTAATATATATATATATATTTATAATAGGGGAACAGTTTCCACATTGTCTATACCTTCTTCCTTATTATACCATTTTTCATAAATTATATATTTATTCCTAGTTATTAAATAATGAACATAATAATTACCCCAAAGAACCATTTTATTATTATAAAAATATATTAATAAGGTCTATTAACTAATTCACATAACTTATTCCTCTTGAACTGGTTTAATTCCTCTTGCATAGCTACAAACCAACATTCATCTACTATGATATTTTATAAATAAAGGTTCTAACTAAGATAAAAAATACATAAAGTGATATAATGTTTCCTAAACTCCTATGAATTCTAATTCCATCATCAATAATATCAATAATATTTTCTAAATAATGGTTCTTAATAATTATATAAAATCAATGTTGTACACATTTAGGTTCAATAACATGAAAACATTCAATATTTATTTATGGAAAATCATCTTCCAATTCATCATATTTTTATTATTATAAAGAGTATCTTATATCATGTTACTAAAAATATCGCATATTTCTTCAATATAATTTACTTTATGTATAAAAGGACCACATTCATCAACTTCCATGTCATTTGGTTCTTAATGATTTCTTTCTCTTTTATTGAAAACTCTATTTTCCTTTTGATGTAGTCTAATATCTTAGGAATATTCATTCATCATATTTTGGATCAATTATACCCTAATTATACTTTGTGTCTACAAAATAAAAATTTTCAAAAACAATAAAGTTTCAAACTAAGGTATTTATATTGTTCTATATCTCATTGGTGTTGGTTCTAGGAGCACTGGAAGTGTAGTATGGGCATGTACCCAACATTGAAAATTACCAATATCGAGGATTAATCTGGGATCAATTCGATGGTAAAAGCCAGTATCTATGGAATCGAATCAATGATAAAAGACAAAGATCAAAACCAAGAACCAAAAAGAGATGATCAATATATTTTATTTATAATTAATTATGTTAAATTAAAGAACCACCTCAAAGGTGATTCTTTCTTTGTTGATGCATTGGACCATGGGTTCGAGGTGTGTCTTTGTTGATGTCATGACCCGTCCTCGGGGCCCATGTCGGGACTACCCCAATCCCGCATTCCATAGGCCAAGGGCTAGCGACTAGCACCAAAGGTGAAAATCCCGATAAAAGGGAAGACATTTCCATTATATAAGTAAACAAACACAATAGATTACGCAAGCTAAAGTAAACACTAAGTAAACTAATTACAAAAGTAAGTTATGGAATGTAAATTGGCCAGAATACAAACCCAACTGAAAGTGCAGTACAACAGTAATGAAAGAAGAGCTGCAGTAAAGTAAACCAGCAACTATTGAGTCATCCTCCGGATATCCCACCTGAAGGGTGGGTACAAATGCTATCCTCAGCTCCTCGGGTCTAGCCATCTTCTCCGTGCACGTCCCACCGAGTGGTCCACCTCCAGGTACCGTCCCACTTTACAGGACTCCACCTCGATCAGTTTTGTCTTTTTTCTGCATCCAACACAATGTAGTGTGGGCATAGCCAATGCAGGGGGTGAGTATATGATACTCAGTCGGGACCCCGAGACCCCCGAAGGTCTCCCAGATTCCACAAATGATTAACCACAGTGGAAAGATACAACACGAAGTACCTACCAACTCTACTTAGGTATATTCTCATACATATACCTAAGTAATCAATTCTATTTCGGCTCCAACTCATGAGCCCAAGTACAACCCAGTCCACACAGGAAAGCACAACCCAGTCCACACAGGAGAGCAAGTCAATCACATCAATGATAATGATTGAAAGTCGCGACTTAGCTCACACAGGTATACTACTCACGAAGAGTGGTGGAGATGATAGATGTAACCTATGTATCATCTTCCTTGTCGAACCCACGTAGTATCCAAGTACAGAAGTCATCGCTGCCGAACCCACGTAGGATCCAAGAACAGTAACCATCACGGTCGAACCCACGTAGTATCCAAGTACAGATGTCATCGCTGCCGAACCCACGTAGGATCCAAGTACAGTAACCATCACTGCCGAACCCACGTAGGATCCATGTACAATCGTCATCACTGCTGAACCCACGGAGGATCCAAGTACATTCGTCCTCACTTCCAAACCCACATAGGATCCATGTACAGTCATCATCGTCGTCGCAGTCGCAGGCAGCTCTAGGGTTCCCGCACACAGCACGCTCGATTCCAGGAGGGTCCGCTCCTCGATCCAAGGGGGTCGATACATCAACTGGCACGAAGTACATAGTTGATGTATCCCAATGTTATGTCTCGTCAAACGGAACACAACGCAATAGACGGTGCATCAATCGGACGCCCAGTCTGAGAGATAATAGTTTTCCCTCCCAGGGGCCCGGTTAGAAATATGATTGTTTCTAACCCAGATGATATCAAAATTCATATGAAACTCACTTAGTGTATCGCAAAAGGATCGTCTCATCTAAATAGTCCCAGTGTGGCAGACGACACGTCTATCGGAGGTGCGGTCCTTATGTTATTCATGTTTAAGTGAATAACGGGCCCGACCCGTTTAGCCATGTGGGCCGACGGGTCAGGTTGACCCAGTTTGACAGGTTTGACCCAGCAGGGGTGTCGGACAGGTCCGAAGAAAATACACAACTCAGCCCGAAGGGGTTCGGCCCATCTCGAAGTGGTGCGGCCTGGCCCGATGGGGCGCAGGCTTGCTTGGCTGGCTCGGCCGGTTGGCCGAGTGGGTTCTAGCCCCCCCCCCCCAGTTTTCTGCACTGGCAGCGCCAGGCGGCACCTCCCTTCCTTAAACAGGCTGGTCTTCTGCACACACAACCCACATGGGTGGGCCGCCGGTCTTTTTGCGCAACACCCTCCCTACGCCTCGGTCCAGCTCCGCCCGGCCGGTCGACGGGCCAGCCGGTTCCTCTACCGCAGCGGCCCCCATAGCGGTCCGTGGCTCTTCCCACCCAATCGGCGTGACGGTGTCGGTTCCCTTCGCCACATTCCCGGCATGGTGCGATGGCGTCTTGCTTCCTCCGCCTTCAATTGCCAATTCAAAATTAATAAACGAGAACAACATAGGGTTGTCAAGCCGTGTTCATTCGGCCTGCACCCTCCGCGTAAAACGATATAAATCAGCCATAATTAGGAACAATTATCAACAAGAACGGGGCACATAAACATCCATTTTCATTAATAAACTCCTACATCAACAAAAGATATCGAACATCGGGCTTCGTTGAAGATGGCGTCATGGGGTGAGGTTCCGTAAGCGACGACAGAGTGCGCCCAAGGAGGAAGTGGCATCTCCCCTTTTGTCACGGAGAGAAGATTATAAGGCGAGATATCGTTGGAAAGATCCCACATCAGTGTCTCCTCCCTTGTCACAGAGGAAGAAGGGGATGGAGAATCCGGGGTCTCCGAGTCGATGTTCTTCGTCGGAGAGTCGGTGTTCTTCAACAAAGGAGATGAAGCGTTCTTCGAAACTCAAGAGCTCTCTCCCCAAAATCTCAACACAACAAGCTAACCTCAAAAATAAAATAATTTCACCTCTTATTTTAACTAAACAGGCCAAGCATTTCAAAATACACACATAATTAATTAATGAAAGAGTTTCTATTAATTAATTAAGGTGTGTGTGTTGGAAAGTTTTAATGAAGTGAGCGGGAGAGAGGAAAGGTCCACATTAAATTATAGAGGTTGTCAAGTTTAAAGAGGGAGTTTTATGAGAGTTAAGAGAGAGTTATGGTAATGTGAAAGGTTGGCGATCATGTGGGCCCCACCTCACAAATATCATTACATGGGTAGTTAGGAGCTTGTGGGTCCCATCTCAACTCCCCCATGTAGGATATAACCTCTTAAGAAATTAAAATAAAATTGTCCCACAATTTTATTCACTTATCATTTAATCCACAAATTTTAACTTCACCTCCCGAGAAAACATGTCTACAGTAAAAGTTCTCTTCAGAAATTATCGGCGCTGCGAGTTCATCGGTGACCTTGGATTTCAATTCCGAGTACCGGTTCAAAAGATAGAAAAACCCGCTGGTTCGTTCACTAAACGTACCTGAGCTAAAATTTGGTAATTGATTCCGGGCACACTGGGCCTCTGAATCAAGTTCTGTCAGAAGACACATACTCGAAAAATTCCAAAGTATTTAAAAAAAATTCCTTGAAATTTCAGGTTCTTTACATTACTCCCACATTAGGGCTTTACGTCCCCATAAAGATACATCATAAACTAGTGAAACAAATGAGAGTATTGTGCACACATCTGAGCCTCCCGCTCCCATGTGCTCTATTGGAGGTTCTCGTGCTTCCAATGAATGCGCTCTAGAGGAATCGACCGTCCACATAGGACCCACTCCTGTCGATCCTTGATCTCCCTTGGGACCTCCGCAAATGCCACCCTGTCATCGATGTCTAGCTCCCTGTGATCAATGACATGCGTCGGGTCGTGCACGTATCTCCTCAGCTGAGATACGTGGAATACATCGTGCACCCGGTGCAACTGAGGTGGAAGGGACAGGCGATTAGCCACCTCGATTACCTTGCTGAGAACCTGGATTGGTCTGATGATGCACAGAGATAACTTTCCACCCCAGTCAAATCTCTGTTATCCACATCAAGGTGAGACCCATAAGAAAACGTGGTCGCCATCCTCAAATTCTAGTGGTCTCTGCCTCTTATCAGCATAGGACTTCTGTCTTCTCTGTGTAGTCTTCATTCATTCTTGGATGATCTGCACCTTCTCCGTTGTAGCCTGAACCATCATTGGTCCTACGAGTGATGACTCACTAGGGTCTATCCAACACAGAGGTGATCTGCATGGTCAGCCATACAGTGCCTCGTATAGTGCCATCCCGATGGTGGAGTGGTAGCTGTTGTTGTACGCAAACTCCACCATGGGTAGATGATACTCCCAGCTACAACCAAATTTGAGGACACATGCACGGAGCATGTCCTCAAGTGTTTGAATGGTCCTCTTTGTCCGGCCATCCATCTGAGGATGAATGTTGGTGATCAGGTGTAGCTGCGTCCCAAAAGATTCTTACAACCCCTTCTAAAGGTGGGAAGTAAAGCGGGCATCTCGATCAGATATGATATATGATTGCACACCATGAAGCCATACGATCTCCTGAATGTAGAGGCGCCCCAACCTATCCACTGAACCCTAATCTATGGTAGGTAGGAAGTGGGCCGACTTGGTGAGTCGGTCGACAATCACCCATATGGAGTCGTGTCCTCTGGAATTAGGTGGGAGTCCCATCACAAAATCCATGGATATCCCATCCCACTTCCACTCTGGGACCTCTAAGGGCTGCACCAAGCCTGTTAGAACCTGGTGCTTCGCCTTCACCTGCTGGTAGGTGAGGCATCGTGAAAAAAACTCTGCCGCATCCTTCTTCATACCCGAACCCCAGGGCAGTCATCTGAGATCCTGGTATATCTTTTCCACTCCAGGATGTATCGCAATAGAGGAAGTGTGGAACTCCCTCTGCACTTCCTCATGCAATGAAACCGGTACCATTCTACGTCCCCTGAAGAGGATGATGTTCTCTTCTCCTTCAGAAAATCCATCTGGCACCTGTCATGTGGATATCTGTGCATGTCACGTCTCACAGTCAACGTCACCACGTTGTGCCTCTCTGACCCACTTATGTTTGGAGGAGTGACTGTGAGTGACTGTAGAAAGGCTGCTCCATCTTTATCCACGAAGGATATCTGCAATGTGGCTTGTTGCTCCATCGCCTCTCTAAGTAGTTGAATGCCTGATCTCTTGCTGAGAGCATCAGCTACCACATTCCCCTTCCTAGGAGTATAGAATATCTCAAAGTCATAGTCCTAATGGAACTCAAGCCATCGTCACTACCTCAGGTTCTGGTCCTTCTGCGAGAAGATGTACCCGAGACTCTGGTGGTCTGAGTAGGCTGTAAAGCGCTCTCCCATCAGATAGTGTCACCACATCTTCAAGGAGAAGACCGCTACTGCTAACTCCATGTCATGGGTAGCGTAGTTCTACTCATGCTACCTCAACTGTTGTGAACCATTAGAGATCACTACCCTCTCATGCATCACGACACACCTGAGTCCAGTCCCTGATGCATCACAGTAAATTACGTACCCTACGCCCTCATCTGGTAGTCCCCAGATGGGTTCGCTAGTCAATCTCTTTCTCAGCTCCTGGATGTTCTGCTAACATCTATCTGACCACACGAAGGTTTTCCCCTTCTTCGTCAAAGTTCAAAGTGGTTCTTCAACTCTGGAATAGTCTGGCACAAACCCCCGATAGTACCCAGCCATACCTGGGAAACTTTGCACCTTCGTCACACTCTTGGGTGGATCCCAAGAAAGTACTGCCTCGATTTTCCCAGGATCCACCGCAACTCCCGCCTCAGAGATGATGTTCCCTATGAAATGGTCATCTCGAATCTAGAACTGAAACTTCGAGAGCTTACCATAAAGATGGTGCTCTCAGAGTGTTTCCAGTACAACCCGCAAGTGGTAGGCATGATCCTACTCAGTAGTCGAGTAAATTAGTATGTCGTCGATGAAGACTACGACAAATCGATCGAGGTAAGGCAAGAATATCCTATTCATGAGACTCATGAACACTGCTGGAGCATTGGTTACACTGAAAGGCATAACCAAGAACTCATAGTGGCCATATCGACACCTGAAGTCCATCTTATGCACATCCTCGTCTCGAACTCTGAGCTGATGATAGCCTGACCAGAGTTCTATATTCGAGAACAATCATGCTCCCTTGAGCCGATCAAAGAGGTCGTCTATCCACTGGAGTGGATACTTGTTCTTTATGGTCAACTAATTCAGGTGATGGTAGTCGACACATAGTCGTAAGCTCCCATCCGCATTATTGGAGAATAAAATTAGATAATCCCTGGGTGAAACCCAAGGTCAGATGAACCCCATGCACTGCAAGCCCTCCAGCTATACCCATAGATCACAAAGCTTAGTGGAAGCCATCTGATATGCTGGAGTAGATATTGAGGTTGTCCCAGGGTACAGGTCAATGTAGAAATCTACCTCTCTGTGAGGAGGTAGTCTTGGAACGTCATCAGTAAAAACATCTGCATACTGAGCCACCACCACAGGAAAACTCGGACTCTTCACATCAACTGCTCCTAGGATGAGACTAGCCAAATTTGGGTGATTAGCTACCCTCTCCTCTGAGTAAGTCCGTCCTGCGCTGTAAAGGCTCCCCTCTCGCCGGTGAAGGTGAACCTACTCCCATCTGTGCGGACACACCGCACTTTGTGCCTAATACAGTAAATCTGGGTAGGGAATGTAGATAAGTAGTTCCTGCCCAAGATGGTGTCTTAAGGCCTCGATGTTGCTACAAGAAGATCCCAGTCGAAGATCTCGCCTCCTAGAGTAATCTCACACTACCAGCACCAGTGTGTAATCGTCGAGTCTGCTCCCGTAGGAGTCTCTAGCTGTAAGTATCAAGCCAACGGCTCCGTCGGAATCTCTGAGCTCCGAACAAGGGCAGTGGCAATAAAATAATGACTCACTGCTGTGTCTATAAGAACATCTGCAAGGGTGGAGTAGACATAGATAGTATCTCAAATCATCTCAGGTAAGTCGTGGTTGTAGGCCTCGACTGCCTAGAGCTGAGCCTTCCCCAGCATGCCAGCTCCCTGTGGTCAGGGTGGTCCTCCTGGTGGTGGTGGTGGTAGAGCCTCGAAGCATCATCCACCACCTGCAGCTCGGCCAGCCCCTCTGCCTCATCTGATGGCTCCCTACGGACCAGCATGGTCGATCCTTTGCCTCTGACTGGGTGGTCCCTCAACTGTCTGCTGCTCCTCTGCATGGCAGGTTGGGAAGTCACGAGCCATGTGGCCCTACCTGGCGCATGCATAGCACTGTCAGCCTCTCGTATGACCGGATCTTCTATGTGGGCCCCGCACCTCCAAACCAGTATCCTGAGGTTGCCCACCTAATGGCCTGGTCCGCTTGGACATCTGCGACATCTTTCTACTGCCGGCTTCAGAAGACTCCGCTAAGTGTCGCCCAGCGGTAGGCCTCACTACTGGCGTAGGCTCAGTAAGGAAGCTCTTCACAATAAGGGCTCGCTCCAGTACACCTACCTGTGTTGGAATGCTGAGGGATATCATCAAAGCCCTAATCTCATGCCTCAGTCCCTGCTCAAAGGTCTGGGCCCGGAAGAATGGGTCTCGTACCATGTCCGTGGAGAAGCGCGAGAGGTCGGTAAACCTCGCCGAGTACTGGGCTACTATCATGTTGCCCTGCCGCAGCTGTAGTAACTCTTGGATGCGTACTGCACAGAGGCTGGCTAGAATAAACTCTAAGAAGAAGAGGCTCTCTAAGTCCGTAAAAAGTAGAGATGCATCGTCGTGCACCTAGACAATCAGGCTCCACCATCTACCTGCTACTACGTGCAAGAGACTCTCCGCAAGTATCACCATAAGATCTGCTGGTGTCCCTACCAATCTGAAGACTCGTACGATATCCTCCATCCAATCCTTAGCTGCCTGAGGGTCCATCTCTCTGTGAAACCTGCTCGGCCTCTGCCGCTGAAACTCGTGCAGCACACTCAGGCAGTGTGCACCCTCCGCTGCTGGGGCTGGTGGTATCAGTGGCCCAGCAGGTAGAGTTACCGCCGGTGCCTCCACTGTAATGGGGACCTGAACTGAGGCCTCGTCCCTCGGTGGGATACCATCTTGCATGAAGCTCGTAACCCAAGTTGGCTACCTTCGTGGGGCCATCCTGAAAAGAAACAAGTGTGCCACTATCAAACAGTATACCTGGTTAGCTGACACAAAGTAATCACAATGAAAACATTTGAAACACACATGCAATCAATGTTTTCGTGCACTGAGTCAGAAATTAGAAGTCAGGGTCCTGGTGTATGGATATGTCGGCCTCCACACCAACACTGTACTCCCTGGACTGATAACCACACTCAATACGCTTAACACTATTTCTTCATAGAAATAAAATATTAGAGTCCTGAATTCTGCGGTAGAACTGACTCCTATGATACCAATTTGTCATGACCTGTCCTCAGGGCCCATGTTGTGGCTACCACAAGCCCGTCTTCTATAGGCCAGGGGTTGGTGATAAGCACCAAAGGCGAAAATCCTGATAAAAGGGAAGGCATTTCCTTTATATAAGTAAAAAAACACAACAGAGTAAGCAAGATGAAGTAAACACTAAGTAAACTAAGTAAAAAAGTAAGTGCTTGAAAGTAAATGAGCCAGAATAGATACCCAACTGAAATTACAATAAAAAAGTAAAGAAGGAAGAGATGCAGTAAAGTAAACTAGCAACTACTGAGTCATCCTCCGGATATCCCACCGAATGGGTGGGTATAAATGCTCTCCTCAACTCCTCAGGTCCGGTCGTCTGCTCCGTGTACATCCTGCCGAGTGGTCCACCTCTAGGTATCGTCCCGCTTCACAAGACTCCACCTCGATCAGTGCTGTCTGTCGTCTTCATCCAACACAATGTAATGCAGGCATAGCCCGTGCAGGGGTGAGTGTACGATACTCAGTAGGGACCCCGAGACCCCCGAAGGTCTCCCAGAATCCAAAAAGGATAAACCACAAAGGAAAGATACAACACGAAGTATCAACCAAATCTACTTAGGTATATTCCCATACATATACCTAAGTCATCAATTCCAGTTCGGCTCCAACTCACGAGCCCAAGTACAACCCAGTCAACACAAGAAATCATAACCCAGACCACACAGGAAAGAAAGTCAATAACATCGATGATGATGATTGAAATTCAAGACTCAGCTCACACAGGTCTACTACTCACAATGAGGGGTAGAGATTATAGATGTAGCCTCTGGATCATCCTCCCTACCGAACACACGTAGGATCCAAGTACAGAAGTCTTCGCTGCCGAACCCACATAGGATCCAAGTACAATAACCATCACTACCGATCCCACATTGGATCCATGTATAGTCTCCATCACTGTCGAACCCATGGAGGATCAAAGTACATTTACCCTCGCTG
Organism: Viscum album; assembly: GCA_963277665.1. Taxonomy (NCBI): domain Eukaryota; kingdom Viridiplantae; phylum Streptophyta; class Magnoliopsida; order Santalales; family Viscaceae; genus Viscum; species Viscum album. The sequence goes on from OY728123.1 coordinate 17,110,320, forward strand.
CCAAACCCACATAGGATCCAAGTACAGTCGTCATCGTCGTCGCAGTCGCAGCCAGCTCTAGGGTTCCTGCACACAGCACGCTCGATTCCAGGAGGGTCTTCTCCTCGAGCCAAGGGGGTCGATACATCAACTATCACGAAGACCAGTGTTGATGTATCCCGAGGTTCCGTCTTGTCAAAACGAACTCAACGCAACAGACGGCGCGTCAATCGGACGCTCGGTCTGAGAGATAATGGCTTTTCCATCCTAGGGGCCCGGTTAGAAATACACTCGTTTCTAACCCAGCTGATATCCAAATTCATCTGAAACTCACTTAGAGTATCGAAAAAGGACAATCTCATCGAAAGAGTAATATTGTCGCAGATGGCGCGTCGATCGGACATGCGGTCCTTAATTTATTCACGTTTAAGTGAATAACGGGCCCGACCTGTTTAGCCCTGTGGGCCGACGGGTCGGGTTGATTCAGTTTGATGGGTCTGACCCAGCAGGGGTGTCGGACCGGTCCAAAGAAAATACACAACTTAGGCCGAAGGGGTGTGGCCTGGCCTAACGGGGCGTGGCCCGGCCCGGCTGTCTCTGTCGAAGGCTGAGCGGGTTCCACCTGGGGGGGGGCAGCCCCCCCGCCACCGATTTTCTGCAGCGGCGCTGCCCTTCCCCAAACCGGACAGCTAGACTGGCCAGTCTTCTATGCACGGGGCCCACATTGGTGGGTTGCTTGTCTTCCAGCGCGGTGCCCTCCCGAAGCCACAGTCCAGCTCCGCCCAGCCGGACGACCGGCCGGCCGGTTCCTCCACCGAAGCGGCCCATGTAGCGGGTCGTGGTTCTTCCCGCACAACCGGCGCGATCGGGCAAGTTCCCTTTTCCACATTCCCGGCACGTCGTGACGGCTTCGTGCTTCCTCCGCTATCAATTGCCAATTCTAAATTAATAAATGAGAACAACGGAGGGTTGTCAGGCCATGTTCATTTGGCCCGCACACTCCATGTAAACCGATAGCAATTGGCCATAATTAACATCTATTTCCAATGATAAAGGGGTACGTAAACATCCACTTTCAAGAATAGACCCCTAAATCAACAAAAGATATCGAACGTCGGGCATCGCGGAAGACAGCGTCGCGGGGAGAGGTTCTGTAAGCGACAACAGAGTGCGCCCGAGGAGGAATCGGCATCTCCCCTTTTGTCACAGAGAGAAGATTATAAGGAAAGACATCGTTGGCGAGATCCCGCGTCGATGTCTCCTCCCTTGTCACGGAGGAAGAAGGGGATGGAGAATCTGGGGTCGCCGAGTCGATGTTCTTCATAAGAGAGTCACTGTTCTTCAACAAAGTAGATGAATAATTCTTCGAAACTCATGAGCTCTCTCCCCAAAATCTCAACACAACAATACAACTCCAAAAATAAAATAAGGTCACCCCTTATTTTAATTAAACAAGCTAAACATTTCAAAATACGAACTTAATTAATTAATGAAAAAGTTTTTATTAATTAATTAAGGTGTGTGTGTTGGCATGTTTTAATGAAGTGAGAGGGAGAAAGGAAAGGTCCACATTAAATTATGGAGGTTGTCATGTTTAAAGGGGAGTTTTATGAGAGTTAAGAGAGAGCTATGGGAATGTGAAAGGTTGGGGCTCATGTGGGTCCCACCTCACAAATATACATACATGGGTAGTTAGGAGCTTGTGGGTCCCATCCCAACTCCCCCTTGTAGGATACAACCACTTAAGATATTAAAATAAAATTTTCCCACAATTTTATTCACTACTCATTTAATCCACAAATTTAAAATTCACCTCCCGAGAAAACGCATATATGATAAATGTTCTCTTAAGAAATTACCGGTGTTGTGAGTTCATTGGTGCCCTTGGATTTCATTCCTATCACCGGTTCAAAGGATAGAAAAACCCACTAAATTGTTCACCGAATGTATCCGAGCTAATCTCTGGAAATTGTTTCTAGGAACACCGGGCATCAGATTCAAGTGTCGTCAGAAGCCACAGACTTACAAAATTCCAAAGTATTTGAAAAAAATTCCTTGAAATTTCCAGGTCTTTACAGTTGAGATGTAAAATCCAAGGATAGGAATACTATAGAAGTTATCCACACATGCTCCATATATTTCTAGACACCACCAAAGGTTTATCTTGCTACTAGCACGGGAGAACCCAATCCTTGTAATATCCTCCTTTGATCACCTTGATAATATCTTCCAAAGCATTCTCCTTGATCTGGTGGATGAGGATCTCTCTATTTCTTGAGATCATTCTGGGAGAGGGAAGAGTTATCTAGGCTCAATATCTTTTCTCTAATGATTATATACACACAACGATTGGTTTTCTAGTGGAATGGACCCTAGGCTAATTTAGGGAATAATAATATAATGGGGTATTTAATGCACTAGGTAATAATAAATAATTAGCTAAAGTGTTGTTACTTAATTTATTATTCCATGTGAAACCCCATGTCAAATAATAATATCAATGATATTATTTCTAGCACATGATCTTAACTTACACATTATATTTAAATATAATTTAACCAAAAAATATTTAAAATTATTTCTCACCGGACCCATGACATAGTTCGAAAATCCTCCTCAACATTTACCAGGCCTTGAATAATGACTATTTATTTATTAAATAAATATAACTTCATCATTATCCGATAAAAAATATTCCATTCACAATATATTCTCTTGAATATCTAGTGAAAAAATAACCATGATCAGGCATACTTAAATAATTTTTAATCCACAGCTGGGAATAATATTTATTCAACATGTTAAATAAATAAATTATTTAATTGAGATACTAGCTACACTTAGTGTGTGACCCTCTAGGCCTCTTTCCCATTGGCATTAGGTGGGCCTTCCTAATTTTAAATATTACTGTCTAGTAATGGGTGAAGGAACCAAAGAGAAAGATGTTGATATCACAACAACATGTCACCACATATGAACGATTATTGTCTAATTTAATCCCTTTGTCCTGATACCTAAAATCAAGCGGGTTTCATGAAAGTGTCATCAACCCATGTGTTGGATTTCACATTATTTGGATTCTTGAAATTGAACATGCCTAGAGAACACCATGGGAATTGATTTAGTTAGGCTATATCATTTCCATCAAAGGGATTTATAGATCTACTTCTGTAGAGGTGAAAAATCCTTTCTTGCATTATTCATTAATGAATTATTACTCATGATGCAGACAACATATCCTATCGCGCCATGAACATCTATCATCATGGTTTTCATTAATACATCTAAATGCACAAGTCGTAATACCCATTAATAATAATCATAAAGTCTAAGGACTAATACAAACATCCGCATATAGGAACATCCTATGACAATTTGGAATGTGGATTTATAATTAGCGGGTCTTGTTCTCGTAATATCATCCTGGATATTACCAAGAGAGAACACTAAGAAAAGGTACCTCAAAGTTTCATGAGTCACCACCCCTAATATCCTATATCATTTCTATCCATTCAAATGATATTATTCAGCCATAGAACATATATTCAAGAATAGTGTCATGACACTTATAGGTTCTCATCATAATTGGGGCCTACTACGACCGTTTAATGCGATAGATATTCTTAGCACATTACAACATACTATGTAAAACAGATGAACAATAATGATGTGACAAGTAGTTTATTAATATTCATCCAATGTATATAGGTTTATCATAAATTACAAAGAAGTTTGTTTGTACAACACCAACTCCAAAACTAGGATGTATTCAATAAAATAGGACTAACTATATCTCTATTTATATCATAACATGTTGTACTCGCAGATTCATCCTATAAATTGATATGTATACGATATTCATGTAACATTATCCTACGATTTTATTATAATTTCATAATGCAACTTTCACCAAAACCATTCTATAATGTTTTCCTTGTAGAGGAAAATGTATTATTTATACCATGTGATAAATAATAGGCATCAAACTCAATGTTTAATAAATATCCTTCAGGGTGAATTCTTCATGAAATAATATTTTCAACTTTCTATTTTTTGAACATGATCACAACAACATATGAATACAAAATATGAATAACTTTTAACAATTCAAATAAAAACCCATGTAAATAAAGAGAAATCATCAACTAAAATATAAAAATATATTTCACACTTTGTCTTGAAATTTTAGATGGCACAAAAAATCCATAGGAATAAGTTCATGGGGTATAGATGTAGATAAATCTTTATTTGGTTGAATATATGACTTTTGATTATTTATTATTTGGAATGTGTCACAAAACATCTTTTTATTCAATTTATGTTGAGTTAAATTAGAAACCAAATTCCTTTTGTACACTTTCCCAAATGAATACACATTATAAGGTCCCAATATTCTATTCCACATCCATGAATCATTTGTTTCATCATTAAAGCATTTCAAAATTTATCACTCAATGAATTAACATCTTGAATATAGACATTTTTGATTCATGGGGCATTAAATTTAATAAATTTTCATTAAAAATAGAAAATGCATTAATTGAAAAATAGAAAAAATATAATTAATCACAATGCAGAGATATAATTATAAAAAAAATTTGTAAATCGTTCATATAGGTTACATTTTTGATAAGTACATTCATCAAATATCCAAAAGATCCAACGGTCATATCGTTTCTTTTAGTTTTTCCATCAAAAGTTATATCAACTCTATATCTCATTGATAAGGAGTAACAATTAGAGAAATTTAAACTTAACCTTTATGATAATACACTATATAAATACTATTATTCATTAGTTTCCTTGTTACATTGTGCCTATAAATATATATTATATAATAAATTGTTTTTGTACACAAATTTTGTGGCTCTAGAACGATTATGAATCAATGATTTAAAAACCCAAATCTGTTTTGGCTATCCAAAACCATCATTATTAATTTTGAAACAAAATTCACACAAAAATGTTTAAGTTCATGGAACTATGGGTTTTCAGACTGAAATCATTTCCATAGTATTATATATCAAAATAGGGAAGACACGTACCTTTTAAAAGTCTTTTTTTGAACTTGGAGTAAAATAGTTCTTGTAAGTCATTATTGTTTCACCTTGAATTAGTACTTAAAAATAATTTATAAGAGAATTATTATTATCAATAATTTTATTTAAATAATTTTCATCCTTTTTTAAATAAACCAAACTCATAAAAAAAGTATCTGTCACGACACGCCTCCCCATGCCATGAACCTAATCTTCTTACCCCATGGGTCTCCTGTAATACCTTGGTTGCATTCTCAGCACACCATAGGCTATTACACACTAGGGTGGCTTATCAAACTAATGATTGTCCCCACAGGCCAACACAATTTCTTTCAGTGTGTTTTTTCCTCACTCACACACACCCTGGGAGACATCCCAGAAGGTCACCCGTCTTGCTTACTACTATAGGCCAAGAATTCATAACTGTGGAGTACTAATCAGGTAGGCTCTCGAAAAGAATGGTGCGCCCTATTGACATGGGTAGTAACATTTATCCTTTTATGTATGACATTTCCACGGGTGTTACATTATCAACCCCTTTAAATCACAACGCCCTCATTGTGGACCCCAAGCCTCAAACCCAGGTAGTGACTAAGTACTTCCGGCTGGGTATTGTCTCTGATACCATTTGTCATGACCCACATCCCCATGCAATAAACCTTATCATCTGACCCAACGGGTCTCCTGTAATACCTTGGTTTCCTTCTCAGCACACCATAGTCTATTACACACTAGGGTCGCTTATCAGACTAATGATTGTCCCCACAAGACAACACATGTTCTTTCAGTGTGTTTTTTCCTCACTCACACACACCCTGGGAGACTTCCGAGATGGTCATCCATCCTGATTACTACTCCAGTCCAAGCATGCTTAACTGTGGAGTACTAATCAAGTAGGCTCCCAAAAATAACGGTGCACCTTGTTGACATGGGTAGTAACATTTAGCCTTTTAATTCTGACTTTTCCAGGGGTGTTAAATTAATTTTTCACAACCCGTCCCTGGGGGCCCGTATCATGACAACCCCAAGACCGCCTTCAATAGGACAGGGGCTGGAGACTAGCATCAAAGGTGTAATTCCCTAAAACTGGCAAGGCATTGCCTTTATAAAACATAAACACACACAACCAGAGTAGAAGAAGAAGAAAACACTAATTAAAGCTGTATAACAAGTTTACTAAAAGGAAAGGGGGCCAGATTACAAGCCCAATTGTAAAGTAAAAAATAAAACTGAAAGCAAGTACAACTAAAATGGTACAAACAGCTGAAAGGGGAAAGCAGCTCATGGATCGTCCACCACGGATCCCACCTGAAGGGTAGGTACAGAAAGCCTCCTCAGTGCTCCATGCCCATCCATCTCCCCCGGATACCGTCTCATCGTGAGGTCCACCTCTGGGTACCATCCAGTCCTCATACACTCTACCTCGGTTAGCGCTGTCTGTCATCTGCAACCAACACAACGAGGTGCGGGTATAGCCCATGCAGGGGTGAGTATAACGATACTTAGTAGGGGCCCCAAGACCCTCAAGGTCTCACAAAATCCAACAAGGATAAACCAGAAAGTAATATTTCAATGGATAACCATTACATAAGTAAATTCCCATAAATATACCTAAGTTATCACGTAGCCCATCTCAATCATGAGGAAAACACAAAAGTCATTGACTCATCTCAAACCGGTATTTTCATTATTGAAACCACGGCTACTGAAGAACTCATCATATGTCAAGTACAGTGGCTTTGTCGTGACTCGGAGGCGCTACTCACTAACCTTAGACTGTTGAGGTACTCCTCATGTCGAGTACCGTGGGTCTGCTGTCAAACCGAGCGCTCCGTCCGCTGTGGGTCTGCCGCCAAACTGGACGTTCCCCTAATAGCTGTCAGAGGTACTCCTCCTGTCGATTTCTGTGGGTCTGCTACCAAACCAGGATCTCCATACACCATGGGTCTGCCGCCAAACTGGGTGCTCCGTCCACTAGGATAGTTCAATCACTACGAGTTGAATCTATCAAGCAGTTGTCCGGAAGGTAGACTTGGCGCCGGGCAGGGCGCGGGGGCGTGCTGGGCAGCACAGCAGGGAGCCGAGTGGCACCGGGCAGGGCAGGAGCGTGCCGTGGAGTTCCGGGCAGGGCGTTAGGGTGCACCGGGGGGGGGGGGGGGGGGCTGGGCCGTGCGGGCAGGGCGCCAAGAGGTGCCGGCAGTGCGGGGAGGGCGCTGCGAGGTTCCGGCAGCGCTAGGAGGGTCCCGCGGGGAGCACCGGGCAGGACGGGTAGCACACCGGCAAGGCACGGGCAGGCCGGGTAGTGCACCGACGAGGCGCAGGCAGGGTGTGGGGCATGGGTCAGGAACCTCTTGGCCAATAGTGCAGTTCGTAGAGGTCGTAGGTAGCGCAGCCTTTGTTTGTTGTCTTCATCGCGGGTGCCTCTTTGCCTCTTCTAATTACACCAAAAAGAAATCGACAGAGAGTGTCGAGCCGTGTGAGGTTGGCCGGAACTCTCTGCATTTATGGTGATAACAAATGGCTCAAAAAAATTAGAAGATGATCAATATAGACGTCTGCATCAAACCCTTTATAACCTTGAAAGACGGTAAGAAAAGGGGGTACAAAATTAATATGAAAAAAAAAACCTACCTTGTAATCAGTGTCATTTGACAAAGTCACGAGACGGCGGTGTCGCTTCATCAACATTGGGAGGCGGTGATGTTGTTGTTGTCGATGTTCTTCGTGGGTGGCATCTGCCCTTCCTTTTCCTTAATTGAAGAAAGAAGAATTTTGCGTTGATCTTCGGTGGAAGGATTCTTATTTGCGTTCTCCACTAGAAGAACGGTTCTTCATTGGGATCTTTTCCTCTCCTTAGCTCACCACAAAAGAAATTCCCCCCAAAGAGAATTATGCCAACTAAATAATAAGAGTTTTCTTATTATTTTAATGTTGGCATGAAAATTCCAAAGAGAGAATTAAAACCCAGATCCACCAATTTAATTCTTGTGTGGTGTCACATTAGTTGGGGAGGAAGTCAAGAGGCTCCCCATAAATGTTTTAAAAACATTAAGTAGAGGATTTGAGGAGTTTCTCCCCATTTACTGGGGAGTTTAGGAGGTTATTATCCTCCTCTATTAATAGGGGTCAGGTGGTCCCGACCCCTACAATTTAATGGAGAAGTTATGTCCGGGTGGTCCCTGCCACAATTATCCTCCAAAAGGAGGTTATGTGCGGGTGGGCCCCACCACCATAACCTCTCATGAAAGGTTATGGTGTGGTGGCCCCCACCACCAACCACCACATGGTTGTTTTAACCACCACCCATAAAAATAAAGTTAACACTATTTTTTTCCAACTAAATGAAAACCCAGAAAACTATCTTCCATCCACGTCAGAAGGAAACTATGGTGAAGGTCTCACTATGAAATTACCGATGCTACGAGTTTAACGGTGCCATCAAATTTCAATTCTGAGCACCAGTTCAAAAGATAGAAATACCCGCAAGTATGTTCACTGAAAGTACCCGAACAAAACTTCAGAAGTTGATTCTGAGCACACCAGGCCTTGGAATTAGTCGCTGTCAGAAACTGCGGACTAGTAAAATTCCAAATAATTTAAGAAAAACTTTTTATTGAAATTTAAAAGTCCTTACATTACCCCCACCTCAGGGATTTACGTCCCCGTAAAGCTACACCACACACTAGGGAAACTAAAGGTGGTACTGGGAATGCATCTGAGCCTCCCGCTCCCATGTGCTCTTCTGGAGGTTCTCGTGCTGCCAACGAATGCACACCAAAGGAATCGACCATGCATGCAGGACCCACTCCTGTCGATCATCAATCTCCACTAGAACCTCCGTGAAATTCTCCCCATCATCGATGTCCATCTCCCTGTGGTTGATGATGTGGGATGGGTCATCCATGTATCTCCTCAGCTGAGATACGTGGAAGACGTCGTGCACCCAGTGCAATTGAGATGCAAGGGCTAGGCGGTAAGCCACCTCGCCTACACTTCTAAAGAAGTTGGGGAGTGAATTTAAGAGACTATAGATAGGCTGCACCATCTCTATCCACAAAGGATATCAGCAACACGAGCAGCTGCTCTGTTGCCTCTCTTAGCAGCTGAATACCAATCCTACTGCTGAGTGTATCTGCAACAACATTCCCCTTCCCAAGAGTATAGAATATATCGATGTCATTGTACCAGAGGAACTCAAGACTTTTCCGTTGTCTCAGGTTCAGGTCCTTCTATGAGAAGACACACCAGAGACTATAGATTTTAGATTAAACCGTAAACCATTCGCACAATGAACTATGGGTGAGACTTGCCAATTTTAAGAACTCTACTTCACCTTTCGTCGCCTACATTATACAAGAGTTGCTAATATTTATTATTTTCCGAAAAGGGAAATCCAGTCTCATCCCCTGGATGAAACATGTCATTTTCCTAATACAGTGAATCCTGACATGAACGGTACTAATTCATGCCATGGACGATGTCGTAATGCCTCGATGGTACTACCAAGAGATCCAACCGTTACTCTCGCCTCCATGGGTCGAGTCACACTATCGGCATTAGTGTGTGGTCACTGGGTCTCCTCCAGTAGGAATCTAGAACGTGAGGTTCAAGTCAATGGTTTTAACCGGAACCTCTTAGTATTAACCACACAAAAGGAAAGAAAGAAAACGTCACAAGGACAAGCGTCTTTTATTACTGAATCTCAAAGTACAAAAACACACAACAACCACAAACAACGACATCAATGAAGCTATAAGAATCATGAATAAATGCCTCTATTCGTTGAACTAGTCTCGCTCCTATCCACCTGCTTCCAGAGCTTGAGTTGAACCGTCTCATGGTGGGAGTAGTAGTGCTTGATGACTCTGACCACCATCTGCTGAAGGACCTACCCCACTACTTTGTCCACCGCTCGGATGATGATCAAGCTCCTACCACTGCCTCTGTCTTGGTGGCTCCTCTAATGTCTTCTAATCAACTATGCGGGGATTTGGATGGTCACGCACTCTATGACCCCATTCCCTACAGAAATAATAGACTCCTCTCCATTCAGGTCTCCCTCAGCCTCGGGTGCCCCGCACCCACGTTTCCACATCATGGGGTTGTTTATCAGTAGGTCTAACCTGCTTGTGCCCCTGTTTCATCTGTCTACTACCTGCTACAGATGACTCAACTACTGACGGAAAGGCCTATGGCAAGATCAACAGCTCTTGAGCATGCACAGAGTGTAGAGTCACTGGTATAAACTCCGCCCTGAAAAGACCCTCAATGTTTCCCCTGGTGAGGGTCGCCTTGTCGTAAAACTGGAGCATCAGTCTCCACAACGTCTCAGCTGGATCCTGAAAGAAACTAACAGCTAGGTGCACCATCAAATCAGCAGGTGTTCCAACTGTGTAGATAACTCGTGCTACAAACTCTAGCCAGTACTCAGCCATATATAAATTTTTCTTGACTTGAAACCTCAGAGGCCTCTGTTGTAGGAACCCGTGCAACACGTTCAAGCGGCGTGCATCCTCTATTGTTGGGGATGGTGGTAATGGTAGCCCAATAGTTAAAGGTACCACTATTGGATCCACTGTGATGGGTCCCTACACTAAGGCATCGTCGCTTGGTTGCATGTCAGTACGTACGACTCTCGGGGCTCTAACTGGTCGCCCGCGGGGAGGCATTCTGAAATAAATAAGTGCAACACGGCCAAAAGGCTATACCTTGTGAGCCGACCTAGTTTGAGCTAACTTAAGGAAAACTTTTGAAAACACAAATCCAATCATTATTTTTTTGCACTGAGTCGGAAATTAGAATTCAGTGTCCTGGTGTATGGATACGTCAGCTGCCCACACCAACACTGGACTCCCCGAACTGAAAACCACACTAAGTACCCTTAACATTATTTCTTCAAAGAAAAGAAATATTAGAGTCTTATGTTCTACAGAAGAACCGACTCCTCTGATACCAATTTTTCAGGACCCATCCCCTGGGGCCCGTATCGTGACTATCCCATGCCCACCTTCCACAGGCCAGGGGATGGAGACTAGCACCAAAGGTGTAATTCCCTAAAATGATGAAGGCATTGCCTTTATAAAATGTAAACACACACAACCAGAGTACCAATGGAAGCAAACACTAAGTAAAGATGTGTAACAAGTGTACTGAACGGAAAGTGGGCCAGAATACAAGCCCAACTATAAAGTAAAAATACAACTGAAAGCAAGTACAACTAAAAAGGGACAAACAACTAAAAGTTGAAAGAAGCTCTTGGATCATCCACCACGGATCCTACCTGAAGGGTAGGTACAAAAAGCCTCCTCAATGATCCATGCATGTTCGTCTCCCCCGGATACCATCTCATCATGAGGTCCACCTCTTGGTATCATCCAGTCCTCGTACACTCTGCCTCGGTCAGCATTGTCCATCATCTGCAACCAACACAATAAGGTGTAGGAATAGCCCGTGCAGGGGTGAGTTTAATGATACTCAGTTGGGGACCTGAGACCCTCAAGGTCCCAAAAAATCCAACAAGTATAATCCCCAAAGTAATATTTCAACGGATAACCATTACATAGGTATATTCCCTTACATATACCTAAGTTATCAAATAACCCATCTCAATCATGATGAAATCACAAAGGTCAATGACTCAGCTCAAACCCAAATTTTCATTATTGAAACCACGACTGAAGGAGAAATCTTCCTCAGTCGACTACAGTTGCCATGTCGTAACTCCGAGGTGCTACTCACTAACCATAGACTGCTGAGGTACTCCTCCTATCGAGTATCGTAGGTCTGCTGCCAAATATGGTGCTCTGTCCGCTGTGGGTCTGCCACCAAACTGGGCGTTCCCCCTAATAGTCGTTAAAGGTACTCCTCCTGTCGAGTACCGTGTGTTTGCAGCCAAACCAGGCCCTCCATCTTCCATAGTTCTTCCACCAAACTAGGCGCTTCGTCCACTGGGCAAGTAGAATCACTCTGAGTCGAATCAGTCAAGCAGTCGTCAGGTCTACAGCTATTAGGTCTCCTCACATTGTATTCTCATCTCCGGGAGGATTTGCTCCATGAGCTACAGGTCGATACTCCAAGTGTCATGAAGTCTTAGTTGGAAGTATCTCAAAGTACCTCCACATCATAGGGGTCTCAATGTAATAGACGGCGCGTCAATCGGATGCCGGTCTGTGAGTTATTATCATTTTTGTCCTGGGGACCGGTTGGATTTGTGTATGAACCAACCTGCCCGTGCCTCAACTATACCTCGAACTCTAGTAGGGTATACTGAAATGGATGGATATACTCCAAGAATACTGGAAGCCCTGACGGTTCATCAAATGGACGTTAGGTGCCAAAGACATGGTCCAAGAAAGTAAAGGGAGCGGTATGGGCCCGGGTCCGGTCTGACCTTGTCGGACCTACACGGCCCAACCCAATCTGGGTCAACCTATTCTGGGTCAACCAAGACAGACCTATTGGGTCTGACCTAGCCCATTGGTTGGTCAGTCTATTTAGTTCATCCTATTTTGTTGGGCCCGACCTAGTGGACTGTGTGGACAATTCGGGTTGAAAGTCACCATGTGGCTGACTCAGCCCGAAGGCCAATAGCAGGTTCGACCGGAGCCGTGAGGGGCAAGACTCAGGCGTCTTGGTCCAAGAAGCCAGGGGCAAGCTGCATGGGGCGCGGGCAGGCCTCGGGTAAACTACAGTGGCAAGAGCAGGCCACGGGTAGGCCGCGGGGGCGCAGGCAGCGTGCCGGGACGCGCCGAGCAGGGCGACCTGGGCACGGGGGTGTCGGGCGGGGCGACCGGAGAAGCTGGGTAGGCGTCCTGGGTGCCGAGCAGGCGGCCGGAACGCTGGGAACGGCGTTGGGACCGCCGGTCTGGTGGTCATGGTGTCGGGAAGGGCATGGGGCGTGCCGGCATCATACAGGGGTGTGTTGGGCAGTGCGGTAGGGCGCTGGGCAGGGCGGCAGGCCCTGCGTAGTGCCGGGCAGGGCATGGGGGCTCATCAAGTAGTGCGGTAGGGCGCTGGGGTGCGCCGGGCAACACGGGCAGGGCACTACGGGGCATCGACAACACGGGCAGGGTGCCGTGGTGGGCGCCGAGGTGCGCCGGGCAGGCCGGGCAGCGCTCCGGCGAGGCATGGGCAACGCATGGGGTGTGGGTCTGGAACCGCTTGGCCGACGGTGCGGTTCACGGAGGCCACGGGTAGTGCAGCCTTTGTTTGTCATCTTCCGTCGCTGACGCCTCTTTTCCTCTTTGAAGTACACCACAAATAAATTGACAGAGAGTGTCGAGCAGTGTGAGGTGGGCCCATACTCTCCGCGTCTATGGTGATAACAAATGGTTCAACAAAATAAGATGATGATCAATATAGACGTCCGTATCAAACACTTTATAACCTTGAAATAAGGTAAGAGAAGGGGGTACAAAATTAATATGACAAAAAAAACCCTACCTTGTAATCAGTGTCATTTGACGAAGTCACGGGATGGTGGTGTTGCTTCATCAATATTGGGAGGAGGTGACGTTGTCATTGGCGATGTTCTTCGCAGGCGGTGTCTCCACTTCCTTTGCCTCGATTGAAGAAAGAAGAATTCGGCGTCGATCTTCGGTGGAAAGAGCATTCTTCACGTTCTTCACTAGAAGAACGGTTCTTAATTGGGAGCTTTTCCTCTCTTTAACTCACCACAAAAGAAATTCCCAACAAATAGAATTATGCCAACGAAACAATAATAGTTTCCTTATTATTTTAATGTTCATGGGAAAATTCAAAAGAGAGAATTAAAACTCGGCTCCACCAATTTAATTCTTATGTGCTGTCACATTAATTGGGGAGGAAGTCAAGAGGCTCCCCATAAATTTTTGGAAAACTTTAAGTGGATGAGTTGAGGAGTTTCTCCCCATTTAATGGGGAGTTAACGAGGTTTTTATCCTCCACCATTAATAGGTGTAGGGTGGTCCCCAGCCCTACATTTTAATGGAGAGGTTATGCCCGGGTGGTCCCCACCACAATTATCCGCCCAATGGAGGTTATGTGCTGGTGGGCCCAACCACCGTAACCTCTCATGGGGGGTTATGGTGTGGTGACCCCCACCACCAACCACCACATGGTGGTTTTAACCACCACCAATAAAAACAAAGTTAACACTTTATTTTTATCCAACTAAATTAAAAACCACGAAAACTATCTTCCATCAATGTCAGAACACAACTGCGGTGATGGTATCACTAGGAAATTACCGATGCTGCAAGTTCAACAGTGCCCTCAGATTTCAATTCTGAGCGCCGGTTCAAAAGATAGAAAAACTTGTATGTACGTTCATTGAACGTACCCGAACAAAACATTAGAAGTTGATTCCGGGCACACCAGGCCTCAGAATCAGTCACCGTTAGAAACTACAAACTCATAAAATTACAAAGAATTTAAGAACAAAATTTCCTTGAAATTTATAGGTCTTTACATTATTGAACTTCTTTTTGAAAATTTTTAATTTTTATTTCCATGTTCATTAAATAATAAAGTATAATTTTCTATATTAGATTTAAAAATTAATTTTTTTTAAATAAGTCTATGTTTTTCATTCACAATTACATCGTAATAATTTTTAAGACATCTCATTTTAGTTATTAATGATTCACATTTAGCTTCACACATGGAAGAATATTTATCTAGTTCCATAAATTATGAATTTCCATTTATTGGTCAAGATTCATGTTTATAAGAGTTGATATAATATACCTCATCATTATGTTCCATAAAACACTTATTGTATTTCTGATTAAAAAAGAACAGATTTTGATTATAAAAATGAAACATCAATTCAATCCTTTGGTGCTCTCCATGTTGCATTCATGGTTTCTTGTCATTATTCACATAACAAACTTTTTTGAGGTATTTTTTTATTTTTTTTATTTTTTTATCTTGAATATATCAAATGTCTTGATTTATGTGTCCAAGATTCATACACTCATAAAATCTTACTTAATTTGAATATCCATATGAAATCATATATTTTTTATTGGAATCGTAAAAACACTACCCTATTTATATAACATCTTGAATATTATGATGATGTGAACAAGATCATTATTCGAATCATAACTTCATAAAGAAGTTTTATCATATGAATCATTTATCTGAATTTCATATAGTTATAATCATCCTTTGATGTGGGGAATTTTATTGTAGCATTATCATTAATCCTTAACCTATGTTCTTTAACTTTATCTTCCATATCCACCTTATAAATAATTGGAGTACCAATAAGTTATTTTATTCAGACTATTTTGACTTATGTTGATTTTAGATAGTGTCCAAAATATCACTCCACCTTTTCATAGTATTCTAAGAAATTTTTTATCATGATCATGTTCAGTAATTAGTGTCCACAAAGAAGAAAAATTATTTACAATTTATATAAGTCTTCCATTGAACTGAGTGATATTCTCACCATCCATCATTCTAAAAGTTTCAAACATATGTTTGGAATTATTATATATAAAATACAAAGGTTATGTGTTTCCTCATTAGAAACTATAATTATGTCACACATTTTATGAGTAGTTTGACATTGGAAATTCTATAGAACACATCCAAACATAATCCACAGATTATAACATTTATATACTCATAATATAGATAATAGTTTGTATCAGTTGCCTCATCCTATGTTTCTATTTATTTACTGAAAACTTCTTAAGGCATCATTGGTTTAAGATAAAACTTCATACTATGGTCCATTTGATTTATAATCATTCAGTTATTTCAATGCCCATAATTTCCACCCTTGAAATAAGTTTCTCTAAACATTGACATTCTCCCTCCATCGTAATTCATAGTGTAAATTTTTAAAGTGATAATTATATATCAACATTTATTACAAATAAAATCAAGAATCACCACCTCTGATATTGAATGTTTTTGAAGAGTGATCTTAATACAAATAAATAGGGGGTAAAATAGATCTATTTCAAAAATATCATATTCTAAAATCAACTACTCTTATTTATGACTAAATTATATTAATCTTTATTCCAAAAAATAAAGTGGAAATAAAATTATAAATTGAAATCTGCATTGAAATATTTATATTGACTTAAGAAATTAAAATCCCATAGTCCACTCCACCACCACACTTATCCATGTTCTTTATGATTTTCACTAGACCATTAATTTTTTAGGTACTTCCATTCCTTTTTTCTAGGGACAGAATGACTGAGTAGAATTAGTCAAATCATGGTAAAAGATTTGGTGTACAAGTAAAAAACCATGAAAAATACATAATATTTAGTTCTATCAGGAATTTTAAATTCTCCCAAATTGAGAATCTTTTAAGGTTTATATTTTTAAAAAATTAGGCAATATATCATGCCTAAAAAAGCATTAATTAAAAACTTGTCACTTCATATCTGTATGAATTTTTTCTATTATAGGAAAATTTTAAAATTAAGCATGAATTATTTTCATGGAAAATATCAGCGACTTTTAAATTCACTTATTCCTTTCCCTTTCAAATTCATAAACCATGTGAAAGAATTTTTAAAACATGGGGTGATCACAAATTCTCAATAAGGGACTAATAAATAAAGGAAACCATTAGTTCAATATAAAACATGAAAAATAATATAATGTATACATTTATATTTAAATCTAAACAAAAATATGAAATTATTAATTTTCAAAAGAATAAAAAAGACACAGTATGCTCATATAAAATCTATAAAACCCATATCAATATATTAAACCTATTTTGGTGACTTAGAGAAACATATAAATTAAACCATTTAAAACCCTTTTTAATTGGAATTACTAAAAGGCCATAACTCAACATTATTATTACCCTATGAATTGGAGATCTATAAATGGGATCACCCTTAATATAAGCTTTATCGGGCTCACACAGGAGATAAAATGGGGTTCAACCCTTCGCATTAGCTATATCGTGTTCACACATTTCCCATGAGATATAATGGTGCTGAATTCTTTGTATAATATATATCAGGATTATTTTTTAACTATAATGCGGCTCAACCCTTCATATAATCTATATCTAGCTAACATTTTTCATATAATTCTCAATTACCATATCAATAGTAAAAAACTCTCATCATAAAACCCATTAAGAACTATTCTTCAATCCATTTGAAGACACATTCAGATAAAAATACCATTGTCTATTGAGAACCCATTATGAATACTCGAAATCCATTTTCTTTTAAAAATCATTTTCAATCCCAAAAAAAAAGGAATTGTGATTTTTAATTTTATAAGACCCGTATGCTAGAAATGAAATCTAGAAATCAAATAGAATTCAGGATGACATAAAAGGTCATAATCACCATACATTAAAAATATTTCATTTTATTTTTCATTGGTCAAAACATTCTTTTCAAGAAACCTAAAACGATTCCTTTTGAAAAAAATGAATGAAATTCAAAATTATCATAAAATTTATTTTATAAAACTTTTATATCCTTATAAATAATTATGTAAAATAATATAAAGAATTTGGACATGGTGAAATAGATTTGAAAATCGAATCATTAATCTTTGAAAGTTTCTCATACCACATGGAACATTTAAATCATAATCCCTATGAAACATTAATAGTAAAATAACATTAAATAAGATTGTAATAGATAAAATATATAAATATAATTTCATAGAGTATTTATATAAACATTATTAAAAAAAAGATGTGTATATCATCAATAAATATCTCAATGAAAAAAGATTGTGATTAAATCCATTACAACGAGTATGACTTGTCACATGTTTCTTAATCATCATGAATAAAAAAATACATCAATTATTTAATTTATTTAGAAAATTTTAGCATTTTTCATTAATTATTTTAAATTATTACAATTTTTTAAACAACTACTTAAAAAAAGTTTACATTAGCTATTTTGATCACATTCGTTTTATGTGTCAAAAAAATTTCAGTAGGTCAAATATGGTCAGAATTTTCCTTATATAAATATATAAAAAATAATAATCATTAAATATTTATAATATTTATACATAAAATAGATTTAATGATAATAATTAAATATGGTAATGAAAAATGAACCAATGTTGCAGTCATGTAGATGGTAGGTTGTACGTATGCATGAGTAACATTCGTGTTTTTAATTTATCATTATACATCTTGAATGATAATTATATCATATATACAATATTATTAGTCATATACTCCTATATATATATCTATTGTGATGAAAAAGGAATCACATCATTCCATGAAGGAGTTAGTCCACCCATTTATTAATGATGTTATCAGTTTTTTTGTGTGTGAAAGGGTTATAAAGAAGAATATGTATTATCTTTAAAGAAAGTTAATTATCTAATTAAAATAAAATAATTCTCATGTGTTCCAAATATGGTTTTCTAAACACATTGTTAATACATTCCATGTATTTTGTGACAGTATCACATCTTTTTATGGAGGCGGTAGTCCACACGTCCACAAACTATGTTACAGTATTTAAAAAAAATTAAAAGTGTGAAAATATGTGTAATGAATATTCCATAAGTTCTAAAAATAATAAATATGATATATATATATATATAACAATGTTTTTTCCATAATAATTCTCATCCCTGATAGGTGGTGAAGGAAAAAATAAATGACAATGTTACATGAAGCGTTAGTTCAACTTACACGAATGATAATTCCGTTACCCATTTGATGGATGTGTTTATTGGTGTAGGAAGAAACCATATCATAAAAACATATAATTATATTTAGAATAATTATATTATTATATAATATGTGAATAATAAGAAATTATTGGTTGGATAAACAAATAAAACATAAATTCATATTGAAGAATGTTACATCATTTTTTTAGTAACTTCGTTTTGTTTGAACTAATGGAAATTATTATTTGATTTTTCCCAAATATAGGAATCTATATTGGAATTGGAGATTTTGGGAGATTATTTATATTAGATTTGGATGGTCCAAAAGTGCTTCATAGTTGTGATAATATAGGAAGGGTGAGTGCCATTTTATAGTGGAGGAGTGGTATTCTTGGAAATTTTTTGATAAGGGAGTTCAATCAACATTTTTATAATGAAAATTGGATCCAATAATTGTTTAAATTCTATATAGTTGAGGATAATACCTATATATTACTATCCAATTTATTTTAGAAAACATTAAAGTTCATTTTGGCTCTTATGTATATGGTTTTTTATGTCGTAATAAAATTTCCCTCTTAATCATTGTAATTAATTTTAATTACATTTGGTAATATTTTTAGTTAAAAACTATGTAGAACATATTAGAGAGTATAAATTATTCATATTCAAAATAAGCAATCCATTTTTCCAAATTACAATCCCAAAATTGTCAGAAATTAATTTAAATTTAATACTATAGATAGAATGACAAATCATGTTTTTAATATAAAAATGATAAAATGTTTTTTATGATTTTTATATCTAAATTCAATTGGAATTTGTTTAAAAATATCAAAATTAGAATAAATTATATTACATTATTCTGATTATACATTAAAACCAATAAGAAACATAATTTAACTATATAAATAAATTAGAAAAAATAGGAGTTTTGAACTAAAATTCAATATTATTTATTATTCAAAAAAATGTGAAAGTTATTAGGAAAATAAATAATATTCAACAAATGTAAATTATGATAATTATTAATCCAAATTAAAGTTTATTATTTCATATAAAAATTATAAATTAAAAAAAAAATTGTTTTTAAAATTGTTTTTCCTTAAATGGTGGAAAACCTATATTTAAAATATATATATAATTTTCTGCATAAAATAGATTTATTATTATTTTTAAAACATATATAATATATTGGATGAATATAAAAAAACATAGTAAACATGTGTAAAAAATAATTTAATCATTATTATTAATTTCTTTTGATATAATATCTTGTTGATAACTACCTCTTAAAATAATAATATTAACAATATATTAATTTTTTTATGATTTGGTCACTCTTGAAACTATTGTGGGTCATGTATTCTATTTGATTCAACATCCCTTTTATGTTAAAATTATTATATATTTCATAAATATTAATAAATTAGTATATGATTTATCACATCATTACATAGGATGCTACAACCTTTAAATGAAATTGGTCATTATTTTCATTTATAATTTATTGGTAAACAATGAATTAAATTTATAAAAAAAATTAAATTATAATTTAATAATGTAGTTAATATCATTCACCCACTTCATTCCAATGGCATGGGGATGACTATCATAATAATATTAATAGTATATTTTTTTTGCTATGACTCGGGCTTGTGTATAACATAGGTCATCAAAGGAAATCGATTATGCATTCAATTCATGATAAATGGGATATTATGTGTGATCGAAGATAAATTATGTCTACAATGTAACACAATCCATGGATGAATTTAAACTATTTTAAATAATATATTACATAAAATATGCAGATGATACATCCTACCACCCTTAAACTGAATTTATCCCTTCATATTCATCTTGGATGTCAAATGATTAACATTTATAGAGATCTTTTATTAAAACCCACAGTGTGAAAATTGTTAAAAAATTATATTAAATTTGTAATGTTGGAAGCATAAGGGTCCCTAGAAGTAACACATGAATAGGATTTTACGTAAGGATAACATTAGTGATTAATAGAATGATTAATTTGGAAGGGAAAGAGATTTCCCAGGGAAAAATAAAGAGTGATAGAGAATGTGTTCAATAGGAATTCAATGAAGACATATCCAAAGGTAATATATAAGTGTATGATGTCATTGTTTTCATTAGAAGTAATATAATAGGATAAAATTTTATTTCAAGGTCATTTTTCTATTGTATGATGATTCATTAACCATGAACACTAAGAGCATAAGGGATTATAGATAGTCGATGACAAGTTATTCAAAATTATTCATTTTCCCCCACATACTCATCTCTTCCTAAAAATAATGTGTATCTAATATGTATTTTCATGATTGAAGCACTAGAATTGTCTTCATATAGATCACATTTTCCTCAAAAGTACACCATTATATTTCAATTTTATTTAGAAATTAACCAAAAAATGTTTATCACATTGTAAGATAATTCAAACATTAATGTGATAACATAACAGATTTATATTTAAAGATAAATTATAATAAATATAGTTAAAAATAATACATCCATACATATATAACCATAATGGTCACCAATAACATTAAACATACATCCCCAAAACTAGAGGTATTCTTACTGAAATAACTTCTAAATATATACCTAAGACATCTATTGAAACTCAAAAAAATGTTTCCCAATGTATTTATATTATTCAAATAATTTAAATAGGTGTTACTGAGATATTGGGATTATGTTAAACCATAGAAAAATATTGAACTCCCTAGAGCTACAATTACTTCATCAGATGGCCATAAATCAACTATTGAAATAAAAAATGATTTATCAAACCATTTGTTCTTCGGATCATGAGGATTTCCACTCTATGAAATTTTCATCAGACATAAGTTAAAATAACATCCCAAATCATTACAGATATATACTTTTATTATTAAATGGATATCTATAATATCATTGTTGGATAATTCATGACTCTTTTTTTGTAGTCACGGCACTTGTGACCAAACTTTCTACCCTTGTAATGCTTTCATGACCATAATATACATTCCAAAACATTATTTTATTGAAATTGTATTAATTTTTATGCTTTCCTATAAAAATATTAGTTGGTTTCTTCTTTATTTCCATCCACCATGACATTTTCATACACATTTCATCTCACGGCACGTATGTTTTGGGAAAATCTATTTCAACTTTCTCAGCATAACTCATCAATTTTTCATAACTTTTAAATTCATTAGAGGCCAAAAAACATGGTATAATTGTTTTCATTCCTGATTGAAATATATTAATTTTCCTATAAATTTCAAGAATATATTCTATAATATATCTAACCAATATTTTGATGATTTCTTCATATGCATTCATAGAATCATCATTCGTTTTTTTCAACTCCATGAATTTCTTCTCCATCCTAAGACAAACATAATTAGGGAAATATGTTTTGAGGGAAATATCCTTAAATGATTCCCATTACATAGAATCAAGATCATATTTATCTCAAGTAATCTGAAAAAAAATACTATAGTTGATCATATTCACCATAAAAATGATAGATGAAAAGAGTGATCTTTTGATGTTTTGAACAACGCATTACTTGAAATATATCCTCCAGTGCATTGAACGACCATTTGGCTACGAATGGGTATGATTATACATTGAATTATTGTGGATTTTTCCTCTTAAAATTCTCCACTATCTTCATGTTCCTTCATGTAAGGTCAGGTTCCTCTATCATGGATACCATCTTCATTTATATATAATTTCAATTGATCCACCAATGCATCAAATATTGCAGTTCCAATTCCAACCATTTCAAGATTCTTTTTTGGATGGATATTTTCCTATCTATGAATTCCCATAACTACTTCCTTCTGTCATATGATGAAAATCATTATAAAAAATTTATATTAGATAAAGAAACATGGAAATCTCAAAATTCAATATCATTTTAACATAATAGTAATTTTAAATCATATATTATAATTCTATTACCAATATTTGCAGCAATAAAGTTTTATAAACCTCTCCATTGATACCAATTAAAAGCTCTCAAACATAATAAATAAAAAATACTAATGCATGTTAATAATTTTAATTTATCACAGATTAATGATCTTTTGAGATTTACATATTATGATAATAAATACACAGCACATACATAATAAAACCATAAAGGTCAACATGAACACTTTTGATTAGTATCCATTTTTATTATATTATTAAGATTTTATAATAAAGCACGAATTATTTTTATGGAAAATATCCAATTCAAAAATGTCGATATCTTCATTTCCCTTACCCATCATTAAACCAAATGAAAACATTTTTAAAAATAGAGGACGAAAACAAAATCTAATTAATGGATATATATAAATAAATTAATTGTTAGTTCAATAAAAAACATGAAATATCAAAAAAAATGACCATTCTATTCTTATTTCTTTGAGAATATGAAAAAAATAATTTCCACGTGAATAATATACAAGAAACTTTCTCTAGGAAAATAATAAAAACTCATATAATGAAATTAATCATATTTGGGGGATGTAGATAATCAAATAGATAAAACCCTTTCAAACCCCTTCTAATTGTAATAACCATAATGAAAACTTCCAATATTATCATTATCGATTTACTTGGATATCTAAAATGGGGATCACCCTTCCTCTAAGTTATATTATACTAACCCATGAGATATAATGGGGTATAAACCATTGGATAATCTATATTGGGCTCACTTGTTTCTCATAAGCTATTATGGGATCAACAATTCATATAAGTTGTATCGGGATCACTTGTGGGCTATAATGGGGATATAAGATATTCATATAAGAAATTTTGAGATAACTCATTTAATATAAATCTAACGCACCATAAAATTTGTAAAACACTCTCAATATAAAACAAGTTAAAACTCATTTTAAATACAAATGAAAACACATTCAGATAAAAATACCTTTTTTAGAACAAATTTTCAATACGCAAACACCATAATCTTTAAAAATTCATTTTAAAGAAAAAAACTAGAAATATGTTTCTTATTATAAGAAAAAATATAACATTTCCAGGGAACCTAAAATAATTTATCATTCATGACGTCAGGAAATTTCATTATCACCTAATATTTAAAAATAGGACATCTCATTTTTCATTTTTAAAATTATTATTTTAAATGAAAGTAAAAAATATTCCTTTTAAAAACCTTTTAATTAAATTAAAAATTGACATAAAATTAAATGTATTTTCCTTTTATGGTAATATAAATAAATATTTAAAATAATAATAATAATATAGATATATAGATGATTATTTGAAAATTAAATCATAAAATAATCAATGCGTCCCATACCACTTTGAACGTTTAAATAATAATCCACATGAGTGATTTAAATTAAAAAAAATCATTAAAAAAATTATAATAGATAAAATATGGATATATAATTTCCAAGGGAAAATATATAAATATTTTCAACGAATAAAGGTTCATATCATCAATAAATGTCTAAATTAAATAGATTGAGATGAAATCTCTTACCTTGTGTCTAATTTGTCACCTCTGTCTTTATATTCTGGAAAAAAATGTCAAATATTTAATTGATTTATAAAATTTTTAGTTTTTAAAATTTATTTTATTTGAGTTATTAAAATGTTTTAAAAGCCTATATAAACATCTTAGTTTGCATTAAGTGTTTTAACCATATTTGGTTAATGTTTCAAAAAAACATTGGTATTTCAGTAATGGTTAATGGGGTCTTTATATAAAAATATCTAGAATATTAATCCTGAAATATTTATAATATTTATACAAAAGTTACTTTTAAAACCAATCAGTAAATATTCCTATGAAAATAAACAAACGTTTCAATCATGGAGATGATATGTTTTACATAAGAATGAATAACATTCCCATTTTTCAATGATCATTATTAAAAGAAGGTAAGTAACATTTATAATTCAAAAAATAAATTATATCATACATACCATATTATTTATTCATATATAAATATATATATATATATATAATTCATTTCATGTAAAAGGATTCGCATCGTATCAAGGATGCAATAGTCCACACGTCCACAAAATATTATTATCACTTTTTCAGTGTGTGAAAGGGACATTAAGAAAACGATATAGTATATTTCAAGAAAGGTAATTATTTCATGAATATAATTTACATGTGATTTATTAAAAATATGTTTAATTAAATCCATCCTTAATATAATTAATGTAATGTGTTATTGTATCACATCACTTTTAGGTGGTAGTATATGACATATCCACAAAGATGTTACGGTATATACCCAAAATGGAAAGAATTAAGGTAGGTGTATTTAATAATTTCAGAAGTATGAATAAATAATAAATACCACACACAAACATATATATATATATCATATAAAAATAGTGTTTCCATCATAATACTCAACCATTAGAGGTGTTAAATGAAACATGAATGACATTGTTACGCGAGCTATTAGTTCCCCATACACGAACAGTAATTTTGTTACCCATTTTATAGAAATTTATTTGTGTAGGTAAAACAATTAACATAAAATATATTCGTATATTTAGGATATTTATGTAATTATATAATAATGGAATATTATTAATCTATGTGTTTGATAGATAAATAAAAAAAATTCATATTGAGGAATGATACCACTTTTTTCAGGTAACAACATTTAGATTGCACCAAAGGACCCCTTTGATGGATTTCGTCACAATGTTAAGAAATAATTTTGTAGTGAGATATGTGGTGATATTAATTTTTAATAGGGTTTGGATAAGTAAATGTGTCTTGAGAGGTGTTAATAAATGAGAAGTATGAGTTCCTTTTTATAGTGGAGGAGGAGTGGCATTCTAGTAAATTTTTTAAAAGGGAATTCCACCCACATTTTTTTGAACATAATTGGATCCAATAATAGTAACAATTATATAAAATGTTGTATATGGTGGAAATATTAACTTCAAATGGTTTTTTATTTTGTTTTGTGGTCATTTAGGCTCTTATTATTATGGTTTAGTCCCTTTTAACCAATTTTTTCATTAAATCGATGAATTTAATTTTAATTACATTGGGTAATATATTAGGTAAAAAAATAAGTTTAACATATTAGAAATTAGACATTATTATAAATTAAAAAATGGAATAAAATTTTCCAAATTACAATCATATAATAGGTAGATTCTAATCTTAATTTAATCCCACAGATGGGATGACAATGAAATTTTTTTTGGTTAAAATGATCATAAACTTGCTAGGTTTTTTATATCAAAATTCAATGTAAAATTGTTTCTAATGACATAAATTTTTTAAAATTATATAAATTTTATATAAGTATTCTATATGATAAAATGAAAAATAATATTACAATAAATATAAATTAAATGAAAAATTAACTAAAATTCATTATTATTGACTATTCAATTAAATGAAAAAGTTCTCAAAAAACTACCAAAAATCACCCAAAGTAAATTTTGATTTTTATCTTCCAAAATTGAATTTTATTCGTTCATATAATATCTTTAAAAATGTGACAAATTATATTCTAAATGGGTTCTCCATTAAAATATGTAAAAACTACCTTATAATTATATATATATTTTTATACTCAAAATTGGATTTAAAATTATTTTAAGCCTATAAAATTTATTGGATGAATGTAAAAAAAATTAATAAACATGTGTAAACATAATATATTTAGTATTATTCATTCCTATTGATACAATTACTAGGAGATAATTACCACTTAAAAAATAATTCTAATAGTATATTATTTTTTATTATAACTCAGTCTTGGAAGTAATGAATGATTTCGAATAAAATCATTGTTGCAGGTTTTCTAAGATATTGGGAACAATATCCATTTTAAGGTATAATTAATATCTAATTCATAAGTTTTAATAAATTATAAAGTTACATATTTTATAATTACCTGGGATATAACATTTTTTATATTCAATTGGTTATTATTTTCAATTATAATTAATTGGTAACCAATGAATTCATCTTATAGACATATCTAGACTGTAATTTCATAATTTAGCTATTATATTTCATTTCCTTTATTCCAACAGCAAGGTGATGACTCTCAAAATAATATTAAAACTAAATTTTTGTCTAGTAATATTGAATCATTTATATAACGTAAGTCATCAAAGGTAATTGATGATTTGTGCTACAAAAGAAAAATATTGTTTTGTATAAGTTGAATGATATATTGATTTCAATGTGTAACAAAATATATTAATGAATATAAATTAATTTGAATTATTATACATCAAAAAATTTCTTGATGTTAATAGTATATTTCCACCATATGCTAGAAGGTCGATATTTGAAATAAAATTCAACATGTATTTTTTTCATGAATCATTATAGTGAAAGTTAAAAAAATAAATTAATTAAAGTATTCAATATATTTGTGTATGATACAGATGATAGAAAAAAAGGATCACCATTAGAAAAAATATGAATTTTTATCATCTCAATGATTGTGTTATTAACAAATAAATGTTTTTAAATAATGAGAATATATAAGTCAATACTAACTATTCATTATTTGTAAATAGAAATAAAAAGTTTCATTATTGGTGATTTTAGAAAAGAATTAAATTTATTCTCCACAAACTCAATTTCACTTTAACTCAGATAAATATTTCTAAACTAACACTCTACTAATTGAAAATCTATTTTCTACTTCTTTAAATTCACTGCACATGTTCGATAAAAAATTAGGGATATATGAAATATCAAAATTTTATAAAAATACCTCGACAATAGTATAGAAAAACAAAATATATAATTTGTGTCCTTAGTCTTGGTACATGGAACTTATTATATTTTTTTATACCAAAAATGGAATTATAATTTAATTATTGTGCCACAATATTACAATTCTCCCCAAATTGATACAATGGTAATAAATAACAACCTGCAGTATGATTTTTCACATTATTTTTAATAAACCCATTTTGTTGATTTGTAGACCTACATCCAAGTAGTTAATTTTTCTTCAAATTTCTAAATTAAATTATCATATTATTTTATTAACATTAATAAATTTGACATAAATTATTGAAATAATATATTCTTTATCGCATGTAGGTGATTCACCAATACGTATGTATCTAATTGAAGTTATATTGCATATTTTAGAATGTTGGGGGTTTATGTAACTAATTTATTCACATTGAATAATAAAATTGTTGACTAATTGTATATTTTATTTCTCACATATTCGATTATCCCATGTTATAGTTTTATGTTTCCCAGTTATCACATAGGTGATTGATCGCAAATTTAATTTTGTCGATGTAAGAAATTTTTAGAAAGGTGTCACGACTCGTCCCCTAGGGATCGTTTTGTGACTACCCCAAGCCTTCCTTTTATAGGCCATGGGATAGTGACTAGCACCGAGTAGGAATATCTCAAAATGTAAAATAATTTTCCTTTAAACCTATACCCATGCACAAAGCTCAAAATATGGAATATAAACACAAAGTAAACCACAACTATCACTAAGAAAGCTACTGAAAGTACAGTACAACTGAAAAGTAAAAAATGGGCTAGAATACAAGCCCAAAACTACAAAAGGAATGTATACCTTCCAAGGAATTTATGCTCATACCCTACCTATTGGGGAGGTTGAGGGTAGATTCATGTAGTTGTAGAAGTATGTCCAATCCGCCCCATCTCACTGGGCCTCACCTGGTCCCATACCACCATGGTCTTGGTCAAATCGTCGATCACCTGTAGGAGACTTGACATGTGTGAGCGATTCTTATGAAATTGCAACTAACACAATTCTCATTAGGGACCCCAGAAAAAAAATTAAATACCACAATGTAATTCCACACAACAAGATCATGCAGTAAGAACACAAAGCAAAGACAGCTCACACCATCACCACAATGCAAATACATCTCACACCAGGTACAACTCAAAGTATGGAATGTTTGATTATCAGTCGTAGAGATGATTCATCTTGAATGACTGAGGGACTCATCCATGATGATCCATTGAGTTCGACTCAGTTATTGGGCCACAGAGGTCCACTCTTTTGTTTAACCACTAAGGTATGATCATCTACTGAACAACTACGGTACGCTTATCGGTTGAACCACTAAGTTATGCTCCTTGGTTGAACCACTAAGGTATGCTCATCTACTGGACCATTGAAATATGCTCCTATTCTGAACCAATAAGGTATGCTCTCTACTGATCCAGTAAGGTATGATTGTCTTTAGAACCCAATGAGGTACGCTCGTCGGCTGAACCACTAGTGCATGCTTGTCCGCTGAAACACTGAGGTACTCTCGTCTGCTGGACCACTGAGGTCCCCACATCATATCCTTCATGTCACAGCCAACAATGGGATTCATACTCTCTATTGTGCTTGATTATAGTAGAATATACTTCTGAATCCATCAGTCGTATCTTGAGTGTCACAAAATATCACTTTGAATATTCCCAAAGGACCTTCTTATTCTGATGGTCCCAATGCCAGAGACAGTGCGTCAATTAGATGTCTGGTCTGAAAGATATCATAGTTTTAGTAAAATCAAGCCAGTTGCATCTAGACCCGGTCTGACTTGGTCAGACCAACCTGACCAACCTGGCTCGAGGGGTCCCACATGGCCTGACTCATTTCAGCTGACCTGGTCTAGCCTGGCCCTTTGGCATGGCCTATTGGGCTATGCTCGACCTGACGTAGTTCAGTCATGGGCCGAGTATGTCGGGTTGCCCATCGACCCAGTCTACATTATTTGACCTAGTATGACTCAGTCAGACTGGTACTGCCTAGTCGGGCCACCCAGCGGCCTGGTTTTTCGTCTTTCCGGGCCTGCATAAGCAGATCGGTTCTCCTCCATCACACGCCACACCATGGAAAGATTTAGTTCGCCAGCCTTGCCTACATCGGTTATATGGTATCCTCCTTACCCGGATGTCTGGTGGATTCCAATTCATGTGACCATGTCACGCTCGGGTGGCACAATGTTTTGGGTTGGACGGTCTACTCACGATGATCAGTTCCTCTTTGTGCCCCAAGACAAGTCGCGGGTCCATCTCACCACCTCGGACCGCAACATGCACTGCCGACGTGGATGGGTTGTTGCGTCCACCAACTACCAGTCACCAGACTTTATGTTAGTGGTCCATATTATCTCCCCAGTAGGCTACCAGTGTGCCGCATCCTACCAACCACTGTGGCTGGGTTAGGCGGCCTGGTGCTAGTGTTGTGGCACAACGGGTCGATACCCTTCCATCTGTCTCCTTCATCACTGATGTGGCACCGACCCTTGCACCACGAAGACTAGGAAAACACAAGAATTGAAAAGGGGAAGGGGGAACACATATAAACACCCAAAGAATGTTCTGAGTCTTGTTTGTGCGGACCCTGATGCGTTCTTGTTAGCAGGATCACAAAGAACCAACATAGGTCAGAATAATCGCTAAGATAAATATTCCCTTTATCCGGCATCATTAACCGTTCTGCATGGATGAATTATCCACATGATAACATGTTCTTGATTTAACCTATGATCGTTATTTAAAATTGAGACTATGGAAAAGAAATTCAAATAGAAAAGCTTCAAACCTCTTCCTAGGATAGGATTGTTGATAGAGGATGAATAGGATCATGCACCTTTATTCTTCATTATTGATCTTCATCCCACTATCTGTAGAAATTCTTTGAAGGGTGGAAGAAAGTGCATTATTCATTCATCATCACCACTCCCAAAAGACTCATAGAAATCCCAGTATTGTGCCGACAATTCTACATTGCTTGTTTGGTTATTAATTAACAAAACATGAATCATGATTTCTATTATGTTGTGTTACTATGTCGTCACACCGACTCATTAATGAGCTTCATTAATGATATTCATTAATGATATTCAGCGTCTCCTTATTGATGCACTGTAGTGCTGGTAGGGACACTTCTTAAAAATGAAGAATTCCAATAAAATAAAAATTTTATATTATTTTATTTTTCTTTCAAAAACTCAGAAAACCGACTTTCACCCTCAACCCACGTTGATCGAGGTTAGCCTCTGCTTAAGGCATGCACTCCCTCACATTCTCAAGAGTACTCTTGGATTTTCGATATGAGTTACCAATCAGGGTTTATAATTATTTGAAACAAAAATTATCTTTATTCAATTATTTTATTCAGGACCAAAAACTACTTGCCACAGTTGGCCCACACCATCCAATGTTAGGACCTTTCTATGAAAATATTGATGCTCTGAGTTCAATGGTTCCTTCAGATTATTCATCCGAGCAAAGATTTAAAATTTAGAAAAAACCCACTTGAACGTCTATTTAATTAACCTAACAAAATGTTCCAAAATGTATTACGGCCACTCCAGGCCTAGGAATTATGTGTCTTCAAAGAGCCTGGTCTCAAAATAATCCTATTTAATTTTCAAAAAAAAAATCATGGAATTCCAGGTTATTACATTACTCACCTTTGTAGGGATTTACATCCTCCTAAGCCAAAACAAGGGATAATCCAACAAATGGAGGTACTATGAAAAAAACCGAGCCTCCCACTCCTACATGCTCTCTTGGAGATTATTATGAGGCTAATGAATAATAAATAGAGTAATTGGCCTTCAGTAATGGATCCTCTCATGTCTATCCTTTATCTCCACTAGGTAATCCATGAATGTCGCTCTATCATCAAACTCCATATCGTCATGGTAAAAGATGTGGGAAGGTTCATTTATGTATCACCTCATCTGAGAAATGTGGAATTCATGTCACACCATCTCTAACTATGGTGGTAGAGCTAAGAGGTACTCCACATCGCCCACTCTACGTAGTATCAAGAATGGTCTGATGGACCACAAAGATAAATTTCCTCCCCAGTAAAATCATTGTATCCCCCATTGAGGAGAGACGCGTAATAATATGTGGTTCCCCTATTTAAATTCCAATGTTCTCTATTACCTATCATTGTAGGACATCCATAATCTCTCAGATGACTTTCACCTTCTCATTGGTATCTTGTACTATCTCTGGATCCATGAGTGCTGACTCCCCTGGGTCTATCCAGCGTAATAGTGACATGCATGGTTGTTTGAACAATGTCTCGAATAATGCTATACCGATGGTGGAGTGGTAGATTTTGTCGTATACAAACTCCACCAGTGGTAGGTGGTCCTCCCAACAATGACTAAATTCATGAATGAAAGCACTAAACATATCATCCAAGGTTTGTATGGTCTGATATGTCTTACCATCTGTTTGTGGGTGAAAGGATGTTCTCTAGCATAGCTGAGTCTCAAACACCTCCTTCAATCCCTTCCTTAACAAGGATTTAAAGTGTGCATCATGATCTGATATTATTGTTGATGGTACTCCATGGAGTAAAACAATCTCCAATATGTTGACGTGTCCCATGCTCTCTACTAAACCATGTTCTCAAATGGGTAGGGTGTGGGCCGACATAGTGTGTTGGTCTATGATCACCCAGATGGTATTGTGCCACCGTGATATACGTGGTAATCCTGACATAATGTCCATCTATATCTCATCCCACTTCCTCTCCAGTACCTTTAGGGTTTTTTTAAAACCTACTAGAATCTGGTGCTCAAACTTCACTTGATAACAAGTGAGGCATCTAGAGACAAACTCTTCCAATGCCTTCTTCATCCTCGTCCATGAGTACTAATGTCAGAGGTCCTGGTACATATTCACCACACTGGGATGTACTACCAAAGGGCATGTATGGAACTCTCTCAAAACATCCCCTTGTAA
This sequence comes from Viscum album, assembly GCA_963277665.1. Lineage (NCBI taxonomy): Eukaryota > Viridiplantae > Streptophyta > Magnoliopsida > Santalales > Viscaceae > Viscum > Viscum album. The sequence goes on from OY728123.1 coordinate 17,142,732, forward strand.
TGCCACTAGTACAATGTTGTGTCCTCTCAAAAGGATGATGTGCTCCCCACTTATTGAATATTCATTAGGGGCATGGCCTATAGACATCATGGAATGTGTAGTATCACAGCTGGTATCTCCGAGTTTTTTCACTCTAACTTGTTGTAAGAGTGGAGGTACAACTACCATCGATTCAAGAAAAGCCGACTCATCTCTACCCAAACAGGATATCTAATTTGAGGCCAACTTCCATGAGGCCTCATTTAGTAACTATGCACTCGATCTTCTACGGAATGAATCTACCACCATGTTCCCCTTCCCAAGAGTATAGAATATCTCAGATTCAAGGTCCTGGAGGAACTCTAGACAACGCTATTGTCTCACCTTAATATCCTTACAATAAAATATCTACTTGAGACTCTATTGGTAAGAGAATATAATAAATCCTTCTCCCAGAAGGTACTGTCTCCATATCTTCAATGCAAACATTGTTTCTACCAACTCAAGGTCATGAGTCGCATAGTTCTCCTCATGTTGTCTCAATTTTCATGAGCCAAAAGAAATTATAACTTTCCATTGCATCAGGACACAACCAAGGCTAGTTCCTGATGTGTCACAGTACACCGCATAGTTGGATCCCTCCACTAGAAGCCTCATGGTATTAGCACTTTTCATGCTCTACCTCAGCTGCTGAAATCTCTACTGGCATACTTATATACACATGAAGGGGTTTCCTTTCTTCATAAACACTCTCATGGGTTCTTCCACTCTAGATAAGTCGGGTACAAATCTATGATAGTACCCATCCAACCAAAGTAAACTCCATACCTCAGTAACATTATTGGGTGGCTCCCATGAAAGATGTACATTGATCTTTACTGGATCCACCACAACTACAGCCTCTAAAATGACATGTCCCAGGAAGTGGACCTTCCATATCTATAACTCACTATTTGAGATCTTTCTATAAATTTGGTGCTCATAGTGTGTGCCTAGATCCATCCTCAGGTGTATGATGTTCTCCTCCTGAAATGCTGAATACACTAAGATGTAATCAATGAAGACCACTACAAACTGTTCTAAGTATGGCTGGAAGATCTAGTTCATTAATCCCAAGAACTCTACTAGGGTGTTCTTCATGCCAAATAGAATCACTAAGTACTCATAGTGGCCATAGAGACATCTAAAATATGGCTTTAGGATGTCCTCATCGCGTACTCAGAGTTGGTGATACAATGATCTGAGTTTTATCTTTGAGAACCATCTTGGTCCCTTAAACTGATAGAAGAGGTCCACAAGCCTCGGTAGAGGATAAAATTTCTTCCCTATCACCTGGTTCAGGAACATAATTTCCATGTAAAACCCCAATAATTCTTCTGCCTTCTTGGAAAACAACACTAGGGATTCCCATGGTCAAACAATAGGCCTTATGAAACCCTTCCTATACAAGTCTTCCAATTGTACCCTTATCTCATAGAGCATGGAGGGAGCCATCCAATATGCAGGTGTAGAAATCGGCATCATCTCGAGGTATAGATCAATGAAGAAGACATCCTCATTGTGAAGCGGTAGTCCTGGAACATCCCCTCAAATGTTGTCATCATACTCATACACCACTATAGGAAATTGTAGGGTTATATCATCCATTACACTAAGGGTCATGCTATCCAACTGATGACTTATCGGTTGTACCCTTCTACAAGAGACTATGTCCTGTGCTGCTCTGGTTTCCTTTTCTTCGATAAAGGAAAACAAGGTCCATTATCTACACGCACACCGCACTATGTGCCTAAAGTAGTCAATCTGGGCATGGAATACCGATAGCCAGTCCACACCTAGAACGACATTTTAAGGACTCAATGCCACAACTATGATATCCCAGACGAAGCTCTCGCCTGAAAGAATAATATAACACTGGTGGAACCAGTGTGTGAACATTGAATCCCTTCATATATGAGGTTCTAATCATAAAGATTCTGCTAATGTCTTGATCATAATCTTGGAGCTCTAAAAACATTCCATGGAAAGGAAATAGTGATTGTCACACGTGTCTATAATAACTGCAACCATATTATAGAAGACACAAATAGTTCCTCGTTTCATCTCTAGGATATCAGGGCCATAGGCCTCGATCGTCTGAACCTGAGCCCACCCCATTCTACCATCATCTAGAGCTTGTGGTGTACCACCTGAGGTGGTGGTGGTAGTACCTCTTGCCAAAACTTATCTTCTACTTCTTTTCCTGCTTCTCTTCCATGCCTTCAACCTAGAATAAAACGATGTTCATGTCTCTGTCGCTGCCTCGGCAGACCCTTGACCATCTGTCAGTCCTCTGTAAGGTGAGTCAGGAAATCCCTAGCCATGTTCCCCTACCCACCGCATGCATACCATATTCTTCTCCCATGATGACTCACCCTACCCATGGGTCATCGTACCACCGAACCTGTGTCATGGGGTCATCCATTGAATGATCTAGCCCATTTAAGCCTCTGTGTTGTCAGCCTATTACCCACCACATATGACTCATCCACTCATCGCCTGGTGGTAGCTCTGACCTTTGGTGCCTTCTTAGTGAGGAATATCTATACCAGTAGAGCTTACTCCAGAAACCCATCATACGAAGGGATGCTAAGGGAAGTCATTGATTCTCATATATCCCTTTTTTGTCCTTGATCAAAGGTTCAAGCACTGAAGAAATGTTTTCACACCATATCTGTCGACTAACGAGAGAGTTCTATGAACCTTTCATACTACTCATCCACTATTAGGTTTCCTTTCTATAAGTGAAGAATCTCATGTATGCACCCCTGAGTGAAATGTTATGGGGAAGAACTCCTCCCTAAAAAGTCGCTCGAAGTCAGACCGGGTGAGGGTCGTGAGTCTGGACAATCAAACTCCCCCATCTTCTCACCGAGCCCTATAAAAGGCTCGCCTCTAGAACTTTCATCTACTCAGGTGGCATCATGACTATGAGAAAGACTCAAGTCACTACCTATAACCAGTGCTTAGTGACCTGAAGATCTATCTCTCCCCGGAATTTGGGAGGTCTCTCTCGCTAGAACTCATGTAAGGCATTGAGCCAACATTTATCCTCTACCGGTAGCACCAGTAGTAACTACTGACCAAAGAGGGGTGGTATCACTGGGAAACTTCCCGAATGTTCCATCTCAAGAAATGGTCCCTAAACCAAATCCTTGTCTCTCTATAGACCATTCATATGGCCACACATCAGAATCCTATCTGGCAATTTTCATTCAGGCATCTTGAATGAGATCAAGATGAACAACGGTCAATTCATTACACCTGGTGAGCTGACTCTAACTCAAAACGATCATGGGAAAACACTCAATGATGGATGCAACCATTTTTTCATATACCATGCTGGAAAACAGAATGTAGAGTCCTCGTGTATGGATATGTCGGCCACCATAATAACACTTGACTACTTGGCTTGAAAGACGAACTCGAACACTTAACACGGTTTCCCCATCAATATTTATAGACTCTTAGTTCTTCTAGTAGAACCTACCACCCTCTAATACCACTTTGTCAAGACCCACCCCCAAGTCCCATGTTGTGACTACCCCAATCCCATATTCCACAGGCCAGAGGTTGGTGAATAGAACTAAGTAGACATATCCAAAAAAAGGGAAGTCATTTTCCTTTAAACATGTATGCACGCACGTAGCTCAAACTGTGGAAACTAAATACAAAGTAAAACACAAATTTCACGGAGAAAACTTCTAAAAGTATAGTAAAACTAAAATGTAAAAATTTCTAGAATACAATCCCAAAACCACAAAGTAAAGTACAATTGCTATGGTCCATATACTCAAACCCTACCTGAAGGTTAGGTGGAGGGTAGTAGCCTGTAACTGTAGAAGTACATATCGTCTGTCCTATATCACTAGGCACCACCAGGTCCCAGACCCCCATGGTCTCAATATAATATTTGATCACCTACATGAGACACAACATGTGTAGGAGATTATCATGCTGGGGTGGGTAACACAATACTTAGTAGGGACCACGTACCAAATAGGAAAGGCCACAAAGAAAGACCACACATCAATATCACACAGTAATACCAAAATAAAAAGACAGCTCAAAGAAACACCACAATGAAAAGATAGTTTACACTAGGTATAACATAAAGTATGGAAAGTAACATTATTAGTCATAGAGATGATTTATCTTGTATTGCTAAGGGACTCATCCTTGATGATACACTGATATCATCTTAGCAACTAGGCCACTGAGGTCTGCTCTATTGTGGAACCACTGAGGTACGCATGTCGAATTCACCACTAAGGTACACTCATATGCTGAACCACTGAAGTATACTCTTCTGTAGAACCACTAAGGTATACTCGTCAGCTGACCCAGTGAGGTATGCTCTTCTACTGAAACACTAAGTTACGCTCGTCTACTAGACCACATAGGTATGCTCATCATATCCTTTGGCTCACAGCTAGCCTTGGGATTCTTGGTCTCAAGTAAACCTAATTATGAGAGAATATACTCCTCATTCCATCAGTCATATCTCTACTATCAGTTATTCTCAATTAAATTTTTGTTAAAGGACCGTATTATTACAAGGGTCCCAATTCCATAGATGGTGCCTCAATCGGACGCTCGATCTGAATGAAATTGGTGTTTTAGAAAACCAGGGATGGTTGTGTTCGAACGAAGTCCAACTTGGATAGAATGACCCAACCAACCCAGTATGGGGGTCCCGCATGGCATGACCCAATTTGAGAGACCTGAACTGACCTGACCTGGTCAGGCCGAGCCCGCTGGGCTTTGCTGGACCCAGCCCGATAAAGTTGTGGGTCCATCCCGTTGGGTTTCTCATCAAACCAGTTCGCGTTCTCCAGCCTGGTCTTACTCAGTCAGACCGTTATTGCCTAGTCGGGACCCCTAGCATCCTGAGTTACCCTCCCTCCTAGCCTGACCTCCAACACAAGCCACCATTCTGACCCATTTAGTACATCGGTCTGGCCCGCATTGTCCGGCCGGTCTGCTCCCAGCCCAGACATCGGGGTGGCATCTAGTTCACGTGACCAAATGGTGTCGGGGTGGCGTCATGTTGTTGTACAGTCGTTCCTCTCATGTAGACTGGTTTCTCTGCATGACCTGTGGTGATCCATGCATTGAGCTCACCACTGCAGTACGCAACTTGCTCCTCCGAAGTGGCTGGGTTGAAGCGCCTTCCTACTAGTGGCCCCTGTCGCCGAAGCAGGATGCTTCCAGCATGTCACCTCTCACCTTCCATAGCGGCTTGGTTTCACAACCTGCTTGTCTATGGCCCTTCTGTTTGGCACCCCCACGACCAATGTGACCCCAACAATTGTACTACATGGAACGAGGAAATGAAAGAAGAAAAAAGGGGAAGGATTCGCACATATAAACACCCAGAGAAGGATTTGGTTCTTGTTCATGTTGACCCGAAGGCATTCTTGTTAGAAGGATCTCGATGAACCAAAATAATGAAAAGTAATCACTAAGATAAATATCCCCTTTATCCTACATAATTAACGATCCTGCAAGAACCATCGATCCACAGGTTAACTTGTTCATGATATAACTCATGATCATAATTTAGAAGAGATAACAAGGAATATAAATTCACCCAAAAATGAATCAAACCCCTAGCTTGGATAGGATTGTTGATTGAGGAAGAATGGGATCACATGCCTCTCTTATTTGTTCTTGATCTGTAGCCCACTGTATCTAGTAATTCTTCTTTGGGTGGAAGAAATTATGTTCATCATTCATCTTCGCCACCCACCAAATCCTGAGATCCTTCTCGGGATTATGCCAAAAATCCTGCAAAAAACAAATTTGATATTAATTTATGAAACATGAATTAGCATTTATGTTACGTTGTGTTGTGTCGTCGTTATAATGACTTATTAATGAGTTTCACTAAAGAGATTCATTAATGAGATTCAGTGTTTCCTCATCACTGAACTATGGCTCGGATGTATCTGTAACATCCCAAGTAAGTAATGAATAATAGATATTTTTATCTATGTCTTTTAATAATTAAGATAGTGTTATAGAGGCTTAAAATAAAAATAAATACAATCTTATGCATGGAATACACTAATATTCTTAAAAGATTGTTTTACTGCCTTTTGATGGCAAACCATTTTTGAATCTATATTTTGACAATTTTATAAACTATTTTTGTCAAAATAAACTTATTCTTTATGATTGTAACATCAAAATTTACCTTGTGTGAATTTTTGGTATTTTTCTGACAATGTTCATATTTTAAGGAATAGTGAAAAATACTGCATTTTACATCAAAACTGCTTTTTAATCTAATTTATTTATATGATTATATTATGTTTTGAATTGGTTTTGAAGTGAAATTAGAATATATTTTTACAATTTTATCCAATGGTGGTCATTGGAATCAATTTCACTTTGAAATTAGACTTAAACTGGTGTCAATCTTTTGATACTTATTGTTTTGTAAAAACACGCTATTTGCTCTGGCAGTGGGAATTAATTATTGAATTAATTAATGTGACTTATTTTATTTTAATTTTGTAAAATGGACTTCATTTTTGAATTCGGAATATCAAATATAGCTTAGGGTGAATTTTTGGTAATTTTCTGAAAAACTTCAATTTTTGATGAATAGTGAAACCACTAAGTGATAATCAAGCAAACTGATTTTTCAGTTAAATGAAAGTTTACCACTAATGTGTATTGAATTTTGAAAATCCGACATACATGGTTGTCATTAAGAAGTAAAATGTGGTTCAATGAGATTAAAATTATTTTTTGGTGAATAGTAACTTATTAAGTTTTTAATCGCGATTAGTGGTAATTAGTGTAGTTTAAGGTATAAATAATGCTTTAATAATATGAAATGACCTAGAAACATGTCCCAACCTCCTTGGTTGTGTCATGGCCGACCATGACATGCCATGGGTCAACTTGGGGACCCCATGGATCCACTTTTGTTGGGAAATGACATAAATTACTTTTTATTTAATGTTAAAGTGAAAATGACACAAACATGATATGTTTTGTGAAAACAATTTTTAAGTGGGGTTATACAAGTCCAAATTTTGATCATAAATAGTCATTGGAAAGCTAAACATATTTCCTATATCATAGTATTTTTTTTATAATTTTTAGACATTAAATAAATTTAATTATTTATGACATACTAATGATGCAGCGATGACATCATTATTTGACGATTTAAATAAAATAGAAAGATAATGTAAAATCTATGAACTAAACATGTCCAAAACCAATTGGATGAATGGATTTAGAACCCTTATCACCTTATCCACGAATTCTATCAATGTGGGACCTTTTAAAACCTAAAAACATTTTCAAATAATGTAATATTTCTTTACTTTCCAAAAGTTCCCCTCCTCTCCCCTTATAAAAGGCCCCCACCTCTACCTCATTTCACACACTCTTCAAGCCTTTGGCTCGTCCAAACCCTTCCCATTTACTCTCTCCACATCCCTCTCCTCATCGTAGAGCATCCCCTTTGGGCAGAACCCTTTCAAAGGAAGCCTTTAGGCTCAACTCAAAAGGAGTTACACTTTTAAAGGTAATTCATTCTCTCATGTTCATTCGTTTTATTTTGCTTCTCCAACCCCCTAAAATCTTTTTACTTACTTCTTTTGTAACAACAACAAAATCTTCAATATACTAGGATGTTTTTATAAGATATATTTGAGCTACACTCTCACACAACTACATCAAATGGTTAAAGAACATACGGTTTCCGTGGATGGCGAAATTCTGCCTCCCGAAACGATGATTGTTCAACACTCATTAAACACCTTCAAAGGTGGCCATTATGATGTCACTATTTTTATATATGATATATAATATGTTTATGTTTTCCTTAAGCTTCTCTTTTTTTCATTTTGGGCATACCTTTATGGTTTCCATTATGGGTTAAACACGATATCTTCATTTTAGGAAGTGCGGACTACCGCCCCCTAAAAGTGATTTGATTCGTTAATACCATATGTGGGATGTGTAAAGGATAAAGTTAATGATATTATATATGTTATTATACTGGAATTATAATATACTCTTATATCATTATGATTCCATTCCAGAAAATATGAAATAGAAATGGAAGTAGCGTTCATGCGTACGTACGGCTTACCGTCTCCATGAACGGTGCATTTCATTTCTTACCTCTAAATGTGATTTAAGATTATAAATGAATGTATGTACTGGACATACATGACATATATGATATCTAAATCATGAATACCATTCTGGATATAATGAACCTTTGACCAAATTAACAACATGTAAGTATAAGAAGTCTATTTTTGACTTAAGAACCAAATACCGACAAAATGAACATTATTAACTTAAATGATTACATGATGTTCATAACATGGTATAAAAAGAATAATGAACTTGAAAAAGATTCATAAGCATGTAGAGATTAACTCAAGTTTATTATTCAGGAGTTTAAAGAACGGTCGGGTCAAGTCGGATACGAGGTATGGGACTTCGTCTCAATCTCCTTTCGTTGAGGCATATTTTATTTTATACACAACTTTCTTTTATACGGTGTATAAACCCCTTTGACTTTTACGTTTATTCAAAAGGAATCTTTTTTATACGAAGCGTTTACTAAACGACAAAAGGGAATGTTTTTGTCGTACGTATGCGGCGACAACGACTTCTCCGCCGTCGTAACCGTTATTTGAGTTTCGGCTTCCACTACAAGCCATACCTTCTTTTTAAAAGAAAGATAAATACCATATTTTACTTTTCTTTTATTTTGGTATTGAAAATGGTTTTCATAATGTTTTTATATCAATGTGTAGTATTGATATCTCGTGATTGAAATTTGGAAATTTTATGTTTCCTTTATGCATGTTTTATGTGATATGATTATGTTATGGTACTTGGGCATTATTATGAAGACGGGTGGTTCCGTGATAAACTAAGGGCGGGTGAGCCCGTTATAGCTCTCCAATGCATTGGGTAACGCGAAGGACTGAAACGTTAAGGTTTCTCCGAAGAGATTTTAGGGAATATACTGTGATGGGTATTCCAAACGTAACCAAGAGGGTTACTCCTTACGTAAGAATGTTATGAATGCCTCAAGTTACCTTTATGTCTTATGATTTATATGATTTATTCATGATTTTATGAGGTATGTTAAAGTGCCTATGTTTTATGGGTAAAGTATGATTTCATTCTTATGTATCTATGAACTCATGTTTCCTTTCCATGTTTTTTTTATAACCCATACTGAGTTTTTATGCTCATCCCAAGTTTTTGAAATGTTTTTCACAGGTCAAGGGAAAGATACATGATAAGATGATAGAGTCAAGGATGTGTCCAGAAATAATCCATGTTTTATTTTAAATGTGTTTCCATTGATGGGAATGAAGAATACTATCTTTATGTAACCACTTTGTTTATATGTGGAATGTAATGCAAGTTTTATGATCTAATTCTCTAAAACTCTAAACCCGAAAAGATCCTCAATGTGTAATCTTGTAATAACTCAAGATTAAGTAAGGTTTAAGGCTGGGGCCTTATAGTTGGTATCAGAGGTCGGTTTAGATAACTTTAGGAGTTAGAATTCTATTAAATGATTATCCAAAAATATTTTTTTTTTTGAAATGATATAGCATTTAAAGATTACCATGTTGCTTCATCTAAGACATGTTTTTTCAGAATGGTTTTCCGTAGAGGAAACAGGGAAGCAGTGCTAGGAAGGCATACAGAAGGAAATAACCTTCCGAATCAGCATCCAGAAATCGTCGGAATTGGAACTGAACAGTTTGTTGCAGTAATGGCGCAGTTGACTCAAGCGATAAATGGCAGTGGTATCCATGCACGAGATCAGCCAGATCAACCGTAGAGGAACATGTCAGTGGTGGAACATTTCATGAGGCAACATCCCCCATCATTCAGAGGATCATCTGACCCTGTGCTAGCTGAAGGGTGGATTAAAGCACTGGAGAAGATTTTTGATGTCATGGGGTGTTCAGACAATCAAAAGGTTAGTCTTTCTATTTACCGTTTGGAGGGTGAAGCAGATCAGTGTTGGTCTATGGTTAAAAATATCAGGGATGCCGATGAGATTGATGCTCTTGACTGGGATGAATTCAAAGGTATGTTTCTTGAGAAGTATTTTCCTAAGGCTGTTCGACTTAGGATGGAAAAGCAATTCTTGGAATTGAGGCAAGAGGAAGACTCAGTGGCTGCCTATGAAGAATGGTTCACTCGATTGGAAAGGTATGCTCCAAATTTTATCCGGGACCTTGATAGTAAAATCAATCGTTTTCACTCAGGATTAAAGCCAAAATATCGAAGGGCATTAGCTTCTCGTGAGTTTAAAAGTTATGAAAAGCTTGTTCGATGTGCTGAGAAGGTGGAAATGGAGTTTGCTGATGACCAAGTTTTCTATAACAACCAGCAAAATAAGAGACCGAGGTGGCAGGAGAAAGGTAAGAATTCTTCAAAAAAGTATGATGGTAAGAAAACTAAGTTTCCAGTTTGTGATAAATGTGGAAAAAGGCATGTTGGGGAATGTCTTCTGAATTCTGGGAAGTGCTACCGATGTGGTAAGATGGGACATAAGGCTCGTGATTGCACTGAAAAGGATCAAGGTGAAGGTAAGAACAAATTTTATTTACAGTTAGTGAAATGTTATAAGTGCAATGAGATGGGTCACTATGCAAACGAGTGTCCGACAAGGAGCTTGAGTGATGGGAAGCAGTTAGACTACAAGCAGAAAGGGGTGGTGAAATCCTTTGCAACTACTTCAGCAGATGTCGGGCCATCAAATGAAGTTGTATCAGGTACTTTGTTTGTTTTTTCAGATTATGCCAGTGTGTTGTTTGATTCGGGGTCTACACATTCTTTCATCTCTGAAACCTTTTCTACTAAAATGGGAATACCATCTCAAGAAATGACTCCTGAACTTTTGGTAAAAACACCTGGGGGAAGTGTCGAGGCAAAAAGAATTTATAAGAATCTTCCTATCCTTATCTGTGGAAAGAACCTACTTTCAAACCTTATTGTTCTTCCTCTAGTAGAGTTTGATGTTATCTTGGGTATGGATTGGCTCTCTATTTACCATGCTAAGATTGACTGTAGAGCTAAAGAAGTTTCTTTTCAGAAAGACTTTCAGTTTGTTTACAAGAATGAACCCTTACTTTTGATAACATATCAAGAGGCCGAGAAACTTGTAAAAGATGGAAATGAATGTTACCTTGCACACGTCGTTGAAAATAAAGGAACTATTCAGATTAATGATGTGCCAGTGGTAAATGAGTATCCTGATGTTTTTCCTGATGAGTTGCCTGGAATAATACCAGATCGGGAAGTTGAGTTTACTGTGGACTTAGTTCCTGATGCTAATCCAATTTCAAAACCCCCTTATCGAATGGCACAAATTGAACTTTTAGAGTTGAAAGAGCAATTGCAAGATTTATTAGAGAAAGGTTTCATTAGACCTAGCACATCACCATGGGGTGCTCCTGTTTTATTTGTTAAAAAGAAAGATTGTTCTATGAGACTTTGCATTGATTATAGAGCCTTGAATAATATCACTGTTAAGAACTAATATCCTTTGCCTCATATCGATGATTTGTTTGATCAGCTCCAGGGAGCTCAGTTTTTTTCAAAGATTGACTTGAGATCGGGGTACCATCAGCTGAAGGTAAAGGAGGCAGATATTCAGAAGACCGCGTTCCGTATGAGATATGGCCATTATGAATTTATAGTAATGCCTTTTGGGCTAACCAATGCACCTGCTGTATTCATGGACTTAATGAATAGAATTTTCCATGAGTTCTTGGATAAGTTTGTGGTGGTTTTCATTGATGATATTTTGGTGTTTTCTAAAAGTAAAGAGGAGCATGAAAAACATTTAAGGGTTATCTTGCAAACCTTAAAAGAAAAGAAATTGTATGGGAAATTCAGCAAGTGTGAGTTTTGGTTGCAACAAATTTCTTTCCTTGGTCACATTGTTTCTAAAGATGGAATAACTGTTGATCCTGCAAAAACAAAAGTTGTGTAAGAATGGCCAAGACCCACAAATGTAACCGAGATTCGTAGCTTCCTTGGTTTGGCGGGCTATTACCGAAGGTATGTTAGAAATTTTTCACGGTTATCTAGTCCAATGACTAAGCTAACTCGGATGGGTGTTAAGTTTATATGGACAAAAGAATGTGATGATTGTTTTCAGGAATTGTTCCAGTTTTGGCACTACCTTCCAGGAATGGTGAGTTTGTTATATACAGTGATGCTTCATTGAAAGGACTTGGTTGCGTCCTAATGCAGAATGATCAGGTAATTGCTTATGCTTCACAACAGTTGAAAACTCATGAGGTAAATTACCCTACACATGATTTGGAATTAGCTGCTGTTGTTTTTGCTTTAAAAACTTGGAGGCATCATTTGTATGGAGTAAAGTGTGAAATATATACCGATCACAAAAGTTTAATGTATATATTCACTCAGAAAGAGTTAAACATGAGACAAAGGAGATGGCTAGAATTAATCAAGGATTATGACTGTACAATTCATTACCATCCGGGAAAAGAAAATAAAGTGGCTGATGCTTTGAGTCGAAAAAGTAATGCTTCATTAACAATGTTGCGTTTGGAACGTGATCCTCTGGTTAAGGATTTGATGAACTTTGGCATAGAAGTTGTTGGTGCAGGAAGTCCTTCTGTTTTGTTTCAGGTATCAGTGAGATCTTCTCTATCAGATAGAATCAAGCAAGCATAGAAGCAAGACAGTGAGTTGCAGAAAAGGGTAGAGCTGGTTCAGAAAGGTAAGTTTCCTGAATTCAACATTGATAATGATTGCGTTTTGAGATTTGGGAAGAGATTGTGTGTGCCTTATGATTCACAGTTGAAGAGAGAGTTGTTATGTGAAGCTCATATTTCTCCGTTTTCAGTTCATCCGGGCAGTACTAAGATGTATAGAGATCTGCGGGAGTATTACTGGTGGGATGGAATGAAAAGAGATATTGCTGATTTTACTGTGAAGTGTTTGACTTGTCAGCAGGTTAAAGAAGAGCGGCAGTTACCGAAAGGGATGCTTCATCCTTTACCAGTGCCAGAGTGGAAATAGGAGAATATATCCATGGACTTTGTTGTTGGATTACCAAAGACATCTCGAGGTAATAATGCAATCTGGGTTATTGTTGATCGCTTGACCAAATCTGCTCATTTCCTTGCTATACGAGATACTTTCTCTCTTGATCAACTTTCCCGTTTGTATCTTAAAGAGATAGTCAGGTTACATGGAGTTCCTCTCTCCATTGTATCAGATCGTGATCCCAGGTTTACATCTAACTTTTGGAAAGGCCTTCAGAAGTCGTTGGGTAATGAATTAAATTTTAGTACAGCTTTTCATCCTCAATCAGATGGGCAGTCAGAACGAACAATTCAGACATTGGAGGATATGCTACGAGCATGTTCTATGGATTATCAGGGAAGTTGGGACCAACATCTTTCTTTGGTTGAGTTTTCATATAATAACAGTTTTCATTCTAGTATACAGATGGCACCATTTCTGGCATTATATTGGAAGCGGTGTCGAACTCCAGCTTTCTGGGATGAAGTGGGTGAAAGAAAGTTGATGGGACCAGAATTGGTAGAAGAGATGGCAGAAAAAGTTTAGCTGATTCAGAAGCACATGAGAACAGCTCAGAGCAGGCAGAAGAGTTATGCGGATAACCGGAGGAAGGATCTATTTTTTGAGGTAGGTGATCATGTTTTTCTCAAGGTTTCTTCTTGGAAAAGTGTGATGAGATTTGGTAAGAAAGGAAAGTTGAGTCCAAGGTTCATTGGACCATACGAAATTCTGGAGAGAGTTGGATCAGTTGCATACCGAGTGGCTTTACCTCCGAGTTTATCTCAGGTACACAATGTTTTTCACGTTTCGATGTTGAGAAAGTATATGCCAGATCCATCTCATGTTTTGAGCCCAGAGGTAGTTCAGCTGGAAGAGAACCTATCTTATGAGGAACAACCGGTCCAGATTCTTGACCACAGGGAGCAAGTGTTACGGAATAAGGTGATTCATCAGGTAAAGGTTTTGTGGAAAAACCACATGATTGAAGTGGCAACATGGGAATCTGAAAATGCAATGAGGGATAAGTACCCCCATTTATTCGATAAGTAAATAAATTGCGGGGACGCAATTTTCTAAAGGGGGGAAGGATGTAACATCCCAAGTAAGTAATGAATAATAGATATTTTTATCTATGTCTTTTAATAATTAATATAGTGTTATAGAGGCTTAAAATAAAAATAAATACAATCTTATGCATGGAATACACTAATATTCTTAAAAGATTGTTTTATTGCCTTTTGATGGCAAACCATTTTTGAATCTATATTTTGACAATTTTATAAACTATGTTTGTCAAAATAAACTTATTCTTTATGATTGGAACATCAAAATTTACATTGTGTGAATTTTTGGTATTTTTCTGACAATGTTCATTTTTTTAAGGAATAGTGAAAAATACTGCATTTTACATCAAAACTGCTTTTTAATCTAATTTATTTATAAGATTAGATTATGTTTTGAATTGGTTTTGAAGTGAAATTAGAATATATTTTTACAATTTTATCCAATGGTGGTCATTGGAATCAATTTCACTTTGAAATTAGACTTAAACTGGTGTCAATCTTTTGATACTTATTGTTTTGTAAAAACACGCTATTTGCTCTGGCAGCGGGAATTAATTATTGAATTAATTAATGTGACTTATATGATTTGAATTTTGTAAAATGGACTTCATTTTTGAATTCGGAATATCAAATATAGCTTAGGTTGAATTTTTGGTAATTTTCTGAAAAACTTCAATTTTTGATGAATAGTGAAACCACTAAGTGGTAATCAAGCAAACTGATTTTTCAGTTAAATGAAAGTTTACCACTAATGTGTATTGAATTTTGAAAATCCGACATACATGGTTGTCATTAAGAAGTAAAATGTGGTTCAATGAGATTAAAATAATTTTTTGGTGAATAGTAACTTATTAAGTTTTTAATCGCGATTAGTGGTAATTAGTGTAGTTTAAGGTTTAAATAATGCTTTAATAATATGAAATGACCTAGACACATGTCCCAACCTCATGTTTTGTGTCATGGCCGACCATGAAATGCCATAGGTCAACTTGGGGATCCCATGGATCCACCTTTGTGGGGAAATGACATAAATTACTTTTTATTTAATGTTAAAGTGAAAATGACACAAACATGATATGTTTTGCGAAAACAATTTTTAAGTGGGGTTATACAAGTCCAAATTTTGATTATAAATAGTCATTAGAAATCTAAAAAGATTTAATATATCATAGTATTTTTTGTATAATTTTTAGACATTAAATAAATTTAATTATTTATGACATACTAATGATGCAGCGATGACATCATTATTTGACGATTTAAATAAAATAGAAAGATAATGTAACATCTATGAACTACACATGTCCAAAACCAATTGGATGAATGGATTTCGAACCCTTATCACCGTATCCACGAATTCTATCAATGTGGGACCTTTTAAAACCGAAACCCATTTTCAAATAATGTAATATTTCTTTACTTTCCAAAAGTGCCCCTCCTCTCCCCTTATAAAAGGCCCCCACCTCTACCTCATTTCACACACTCTTCAAGCCTTTGGCTCGGCCAACCCCTGCCCATTTACACTCTCCACATCCCTCTCCTCATCCTAGAGGATCCCCTTTGGGCAGAATCCTTTCAAAGGAAGCCTTTAGGCTCAACTCAAAAGGAGTTACACTTTTAAAGGTAATTCATTCTCTCAAGTTCATTCGTTTTATTTTGCTTCTCCAACCCCCTAAAATCTTTTTATTTACTTCTTTTGTAACAACACCAGAATCTTCAATATACTAGGATGTTGTTATAATATATATTTGAGCTACACTCTCACACAACTACATCAAATTGTTAAAGAACATACGGTTTCCGTGGATGGCGAAATTCTGCCTCCCGAAACGATGATTGTTCAACACTCATTAAACACCTTCAAAGGTGGCCATTATGATGTCACTATTTTTATATATGATATATAATATGTTTCTGTTTTCCTTAAGCTTCTCTTTTTTTCATTTTGGGCATACCTTTATGGTTTCCATTATGGGTAAAACACGATATCTTCATTTTAGGAAGTGCGGACTACCGCCCCCTAAAAGTGATTTGATTCGTTAATACCATATGTGGGATGTGTAAAGGATAAAGTTAATGATATTATATATGTTATTATACTGGAATTATAATATACTCTTATATCATTATGATTCCATTCCAGAAAATATGAAATAGAAATGGAAGTAGCGTTCATGCGTACGTACGGCTTACCGTCTCCATGAACGGTGCATTTCATTTCTTACCTCTAAATGTGATGTAAGATTATAAATGAATGTATGTACTGGATATACATGAAATATATGATATCTACATCATGAATACCATTCTGGATATAATGAACCTTTGACCAAATTAACAACATGTAAGTATAAGAAGTCTATTTTTGACTTAAGAACCAAATACCGACAAAATGAAGATTATTAACATAACTGATTACATGATGTTCATAACATGGTATAAAAGGAATAATGAACTTGAAAAAGAATAATAAGCAAGTAGATATTAACTCAAGTTTATTATTAAGGAGTTTAAAGAACGGTCGGGTCAAGTCGGATACGAGGTATGGGACTTCGTCACAATCTCCTTTCGTTGAGGCATATTTTATTTTATACACAACTTTCTTTTATAAGGTGTATAAACCCCTTTGACTTTTACGTTTATTCAAAAGGAATATTTTTTATACGAAGCGTTTACTAAATGACAAAAGGGAATGTTTTTGTCGTTCGTATGCGGCGACAACGACTTCTCCGCCGTCCTAACCGTTATTTGAGTTTCGGCTTCCACTACAAGCCATACCTTCTTTTTAAAAGAAAGATAAATACCATATTTTACTTTTCTTTTATTTTGGTATTGAAAATGGTTTTCATAATATTTTTATATCAATGTGTTGTATTGATATCTCGTGATTGAAATTTGGAAATTTTATGTTTCCTTTATGCATGTTTTATGTGATATGATTGTGTTATGGTACTTGGGCATTATTATGAAGATGGGTGGTTCCGTGATAAACTAAGGGCGGGTGAGCCTGTTATAGCTCTCCAATGCATTGGGTAACGCGAAGGAGTGAAACGTTAAGGTTTCTCCGAAGAGATTTTAGGGAATATACTGTGATGGGTATTCCAAACGTAACCAAGAGGGTTACTCCCTACGTAAGAATGTTATGAATGCCTCAAGTTACCTTTATGTCTTATGATTTATATGATTTATTCATGATTTTATGAGGTATGTTAAAGTGCCTATGTTTTATGGGTAAAGTATGATTACATTCTTATGTATCTATGAACTCATGTTTCCTTTCCATGTTTTTTTATAACCCATACTGAGTTTTTATGCTCATCCCATGTTTTTGAAATGTTTTTCACTGGTCAAGGGAAAGGTACATGATAAGATGATAGAGTCAAGGATGTGTCAAGAAATAATCCATGTTTTATTTTATATGTGTTTCCATTGATGGGAATGAAGAATACTATCTTTATGTAACCACTTTGTTTATATGTGGAATGTAATGCAAGTTTTATGATCTAATTCTCTAAAACTCTAAACCCGAAAAGATCCTCAATGTGTAATCTTGTAATAACTCAAGATTAAGTAAGGTTTAAGGCTGGGGCCTTATAGTATCATTTCTTAATGATGATGAAAACCAATAAAATAGATTTTTATGTTATTTTATTTTTCTTTTAAAAATTCTAAAAACTAAATTTTACCCTCAACATAGCCAGGTTGAGGTTAGGATATTCCTAAGAGAATAACTCACTAAAGATCTCAATGGTACTCTCGGATTTCTGATCTGAGTTACCATTTAGGATTTATAATAATTTAAAAATAAAATAATGTTTATCAAATTATTTTATTTAGGGCCAATTTTTTTTTCCACATTTGGTCCATGAAGGCCAATGTTAGGCCCTTTATAATATAATCCCAACCCTCTGAGTTCAACAGAGACCTCTGGTTTTGATGTGGGCTCTAGTTTAAATGTGATAAAATCCATCTCATACATTTATTTAATGAACTTAAAATGTTCAAAAATACATTCTTTCCACTCCACGTCTCAGAATTACATACCATCTTAGATCCTAGTCTCGGAATAATCCCATTTAATTTTTAAAACAATTTCATATAATTTAGGTTTATTACATTAGGTTATTCAGTTATACAATAAATTTATCGTAACTATTTCCATTAAGTTGGAAATTAATCGACATATCCATTTTTACTAGTTAAAAAAAATTCATGTATTTGATTTTACACAGTTAGATATATTTTATCCAAAAAAATTTTAATTTAAGTAAATTAAATGTTAAACACATAAGAATTAAATTAAAAAAATATAAATTGAAAAAAAATATCATCAATAAAGTATGAACGCTATTTTACATCATTAAACTCAAAATGTCATTGGATATATTGGATCAAAATTTTTATTACCACAACATAGGCCTTAGATTATCCTTTAAAAAATACTATGATCCTTTCATATAATCAAAAAAATATTCTATATTATGAAAAAGATACTAGTTCTTGATAAGGATGTTATTCAACATCTATAGTCAATGGATTGTATCATTGAACTATCTTTTTATTAACAAAAAACTAGGGAACCCCTTGGTGAAGTGCTGGAGTGAATGATTCCTTTATATTAAAACTCATTCAATTTAATTTTCATTTCTAAAAGTTCTAAATGATCCTTCAAAAAATCATGTTTGGAAATATTGTTATAATCAAACAATAAGAAATAAGTAAACTCAGCCTTTCAATCCGGAATAGCAATTGGTAAATATTTCAGAAATAAATACATGTATTTATTTACTACTAACACAACACTAATTTGAATTATTTCTTTATATTCAACAATATAATCTATGTAACATTATCTAAAAACTCTAAAAAAATTTACATCTTCTTTTTATGTTAACAATGACATGTAATCCTTGATCATAACATTTTTCTCTCTATAAATTTTAGTAGCATGATAAACTAAAATACAATTCATACATACATCTAAAGAAATGTTTTCTATGGTTAGTTTAAAATGTATTTTAGAAAATACCTTCCTAGTGATAGTAATTTAATGATTCTTATAAATCATGGTTTCTTTAATATTTCCACATCATGCTTTGAGAAAAAGTTATATCATATTTTAATTTTGTGATATTCCTATTTTACTTTCAAATTTATTCGTAAATTAAATAATGTAAGGATCCAATTAAAAAAAGTATTTTAATATTTCAAATATATATTTAGCTATTTATCATAACATTATCTACTTAATATGATAGAAAACATCAATTGCAGTTGTATAAAAATATTTTCCCACACCCATTTTCTTTTGATATTGCTAATTTCCACCCTGAGTGACCAAATTCGGATAAAAATTGGTATTATTCCCTAGATTATTGTAATTAAAATGTATTATTTTCAACATTTTTTTCTTTTATAGTCATTTTCCTTATAGTCACGATCAATAGAACCAAACATAACACATTAATAGAATTTTCTAGTCATCATAAAATATTATCCATGATGATTTTCATACACATCACACAATAAGGGAACCCGTATTTCTTAAATATTTACTTCTTTGATGAATTCTTCACTTTTTCCTTCCACCAATTCAAATTTTTATTCTAATTTTCATAGAATACATGATCATAAAGAAAAACATTTCAACCTTATTTTTACATCAAAAAAAATTCTCATTGCATTTGAATTCATGAGAATCCAATTACATTCAATATCTTCTCTTCAATCCTAAGTACATTCAATGAATATTACTATCAAAATCACAGGTAAAATTTTGGACATTCCATTTCATTTGGATGAAGTTTTAATCATAAATATCCAATGAATATTTTCCCTTTTTCTCAATACGAATATTTTCTATCTATCCAGTGTCCAATAAACATAGGAAAATAATTTTCAAGTAAAATATTCTTTAATTCATCCCATTATAAAGCATAAATTTCTTTTTTTTCTCTAATATTCTTAATCATGTACCACATCTGGTTATCATTCCCTTTAAAATATTAATTATCATGTTTTTCCTTTTTATGATCATAACAACCCATTACATCGAATAACTTTTCTTGGGATATAATACACCATTTATCTATCATAGGCTTCGAAGATTAAGTGAATTATAGGGGATGTTATCTTAGGAAATGATCCACCATTTTCATGTTCCTTCGTGGTAGATTGGGTTCCACTCCATCATGAATTCCACCACAATTTATTGAATTTTTTAACTATGTTATCCCTACAAATAATTATTATTTTCTAGTTTCAACAATCTTCAAATGTTTATTTTTGATTGATAATTTCATCTTAGTTTCTTCCCAGAATATCATTATTTAATGTTTATTTATTTATAGAAGCATTCTATAACTGAATCATCACATGTCCATATGATAAAAAGTTGATGTTTTTGATTAGTATCTATTTTTCCTCATTGTGAAACAATTATAATAAAAATGATTCATTTTCCTGAAAAATATTCATGATGTTTGACTAGACAGTTTAGTTTTCCATATTGATCCTTAAACACTATGATTTTTTTAAAACATATTTTATGATAAAAAGAAGCTTAGTAAGGGAACCAAAATAAATAAAAATAGTTATTCTAGTGATATCATGAAAACCCATGAAGTGGTTACATTTCAATAAATATTCATTGAGTGAATGAAATATTTTATTTTCATACGAAATAAACACACACTATTTTATAAAAGAAAATAATTTTATACCAAGTAAATCATAGAAAATTCATATAGGAATACTTGGACATCATTATCAATACCACTATTATAAATAGAATAATTATATAGTCGATAGTTCCAAAACCAAATTCATTACATGCATATCATATTCCCACCCATCCTTGAATTGCAACATAACCACTCTTCCTTGGTTCATAACATGACCACCCATCCTTCTTTTATAATGAAACCACCCAACAACATAAATCATGTCTATAAACTATAAAATAATCATAACACATAGAACCAAACAATTTTCAACATCACACTCATAAAATATTTTATTTTCCCATAAGAAAAAATCATTAGTTACTAAATTATCAATATCATTTAAAACCCATTTTTAAATACCAATATACACATATAAGAAATTAGGGTTTCTATTTGAATAAATCATAAAATATTACAAATGAATCCAAACCAAAAATATTGGTTATAGTGGTGGAATTTTTTTATCATAATATATGTGAAAATTAAATATTCATTCTTTATTTGTAAAGAAAGTCACAAATTCCTTGAAAAGATACAATTTTCTAAAAATAATTGACAAAAAGAAAAATTAAAATGTATAGAACTATAATTTCAATAATAAAATCATTTTAAATATCTGTAAATTGATGAAAAAATTACTTAAAAAGAAAACATTAAATGGTAATATTATTAATGAAAGGTCTCTTATAACATTGTAAATATTTTAATAAAAAAATCCAAAAAATAATAGCATTAAAAAATTGTAAATACAAGGAGTATGTGGAAAATCCTGATATAACATCCTAGTTGGGCTGTATAAAAACATTGTAAAAAATATATATGTATACAACATAAAAATATTCCTCAATAAAATAAAATTGAGAAGAATCCCCATAAATTCAGTTCAAATCATCATGTACCTTATTTATCTCCATGAATAATAAAATT
Source organism: Viscum album (assembly GCA_963277665.1). Classification (NCBI taxonomy): domain Eukaryota; kingdom Viridiplantae; phylum Streptophyta; class Magnoliopsida; order Santalales; family Viscaceae; genus Viscum; species Viscum album. The sequence continues at coordinate 17,164,546 of OY728123.1, forward strand.
ATCTTAATAATTTTTTGAATAAGAACCATATAAAATTTATAATTTCAATTATTTAACGTATTAAAAAATTACATATGATTACATAATAAATTCTGTTTACTTCGGAGTTTTTAGTGATATTTGACTTATGTGTCAAAAATGACATTTGTATGTTGTCTATGGACAAAGAGGACACTATTAAAAAATATATAATAATAATAATGAAATAATTATAGTATTTTTACATTTAATATAATTTTAATACCAATCAAGAAGTATGGTTTTGGGAAATGAATTATTTTTTGATCATGGAGATGGTAGGATGTATGTTCTCATGAGTAATGTTTTCATTTTTCAAAGACCATTATAGAAGGGATGTAAGTAATATTTTATCTTTAAATATATATCATAATGTATATATATGTAATATTATTTATTTAAAAATAAATATAAATATCATCCACGTGGTTTGGTGATGAAAATATAGTAACATCACTTCTTGATGGTGGTAGTCCACACATGAACGAACAACATTATCATTTTTCAATGAGTGAAAAGAGGATAAATAAAATGACATATTATCATTTAAGAATGATAAATATGTTATTAATAACATAATTATTTATTTTTTATCGCATATATTCATTATATTTATCCTTACTAACATCCATATGATGTGTTTTTGAAAAATGAATCACATTGTTTTTGCGAGGCGGTAGTCCATCGTGCACATGAGCGACATTATCTTATGCCCTATAGAATTGGAAATAAAATGTTGTATAGAATATAATGAATTTGAGGTTTTTATTATTTTTTTAATATTATATATAAATTTTATATCCATAGTCATACCCATATAAGTGAGGTGTCAATGGAAAACATGAAATAATTTTTCATGGGGTAGTAGTTCGTTGTACACACAAGAAATATATCATTTCCCATTAGATGGATGGGGAGATGGTTATAGGTAATGAATATAACATAATAACATATTAGTCTATAGTATATAACATTGTTCTTATGTGACAATAAATGAATATTATTTTAATTAGGTGGAAGAAAAAATAATAAAAATGCATTGTTACGTATTTTACCTCTTTTTAGACAAACTCGTAATGATTATAGCTAATGTATTCCAATAATGGATTTATTAAAAATAGGATTTTATGATAATGGTATGTAAGTATGAAGTGATATTTATTGGTATAGGTAGAACCAAAATTGTTTTATTGTGTGAATAATAGAGGAAATGGGTGGCCTGTTATAAGTATGGTGAGTGGAACACTTATATTTCTTTTTAAAAAAGGTGTTCCCATGTTGTTCACATGCCAAAACAGTTTAAAATTTAGTATTGTAGAGATTTTTTCAATATAGGGTAAAATTATGGCCATAAAATATGTTTTTTGGCTCGTTTTTTTTTCATTTAACACTTATATGTTCAGTTTAACCCCCCAGGAAACACATTTTAACCTTATTCGTGGTAATTAATTTTTACGGGTTTTACTATTCATTATGGTAAAAAATTACTCTAACCTATTATAAAATATAAATTATGGTGAAAGAAATTTTGAAACCAAGATTACTAACTTCTATTCAATGAAGATTAAAAATTAAATTTAAATCAAAAGTCATGGATTCGATGAAAAGAGGGTTTTCAATAAGTGTATTTTTCAAGAAAATGATGGTTTTATATCAACACTATGATAAATAAAAAACATTTTCTAAATATAATTAATAATTAATTTATATAAAATATTTAAAATAAATCCAAAAAATTCCTCATTAGGTATTCTTATTTTTCATTAAAATGGAGAAGCATTAGGTATTTTCAAATAGTTTTTTGAGAAATTTTGTTTTTTAATCTTAAAATTAACATTTACTAAAATCCAAAATATAGATAATTAAAAATTAATCAGCAAAATTAAAAATAAATATATTATAATAATATTTCATGGAATCATATATAAAAAATAATGTGAATTTTATATTACCAAATTATTATAAAATAAAAGATTTTTTACAATAATCAAAAAATTTACTATTCACTAAAGAATGAGATTTTTAAGGAAAATATTCACTAAAAAATGATTATTTTCAAAAAATCCAAAACAATCACCCAATGTAAAAATTTCAGTATGATTCTATAAATTTAAACCACTTTTAAAATTAAATATATAAAATTTATAAAGTAATCAATAAAAAACATTATAAAAAAAGTGTTTAATTATTACAATTTATTGTTTGATAAATATTTTATATAATGTCTTTAGGAAGAATAAGAACCTGAGTGTGATTTATTCTATCATTAATTAGGTTGTAACGAAATCATTGTTGATAAATATCCTTACTAAACTATGTTCACTCCCTATTTTAGTAATATTCAACTCATAAGATATCATCTTTTCACAATTCTTTTTTGAAGATATTTATCCCACCATCTCAGTTTATAATTGAACCATCCATACTTGGTTACAATGTAACAATAATCCTTTTTATACAATAAACACCATCTATCTATTATAAAATCTCTATAAATCAAATAATTAAAATCATATATTTATGAGAAATAAATATTATAAAAAGAATACCATATCATAACGCATAAAAATGAGTTCAATAAGAATTTCACTATAGACTAACCCATAACTGATTTCCATAATATTTGATCATTTCATTATATAAAAATTTTGTTGAAGATGAATGAGTTTCCTAAAAATATTTCCATAAAAATAAAAAACCATCTTGATAAAGGATAACTTCAGTATCATTAAATCATATCCCTAGTAAATCATAAGTATCATTAAAGTATCCCATAATTGATAGGAATTGATTATAATAAGATCACTTGTGAAGTTTCCCAGTCATGATTGTTTTATAACTAACAAAGGGAGGGGAGAATCTGTTAGACATTTTTCATTCATGTTTCTTGATAAAAGAAACAACATTAACATCTTATTAATCATTTATTTACCTTCTAAAAACAATTCAAACAAACATCCACAATAACACAGGAATTTATAAGGCTCACAACTCAACAAGAGTAGCTATATTCATGGTACGGTTTGGAAAAAATAAAATACCACAAAATAATATATAAAATAATCATTTTATGTGAAATAAAAAGAGTATGATATACCATTACACTAATGTATCAAATTGTGAACTATCCAGTATTTTATTCTTACTACTCTATTTAACCAATCCTATTGTGCATGTGATTCTTATAGAAAAAAATATTTAATTTTTTTAACAAAAATCTTACTATACTTCTTCATCAGCTTCCAAAAATATGGTGTTTCATAAAATAAAGTCCACTTTATTACCTATAGTCTAGTAATAAAATCATGGACATCATAATGATTCTATGTCAAAATTCTCAGTCTGATTTACTAGTCAAATTTCTATGTATGATTTCCCAATATAGAAGTATCACTTTTCCATATATTATTAGTTTGAAGAAATTTCATTCTCATATCATTTTAGTGCATTTTTAGATATCCTAGAATCCTCTAAAATCATCCCTACTTCCTATATGAACTATATATCATTTCAAGGTTTGTGTGCTTTTCGGACCACCTCTTATTCCAAGGAGTACCTCTTCTTTGTGGATGGATGATTCCTCAAAGAGCACCTCTCATATGCTGTCCATTTTCCTTTTTGGGATTTAGATACCCACAAAATTAATCTATGAACTATCACCATTAACATGTTTTTTCACAGATATGATCCCATATGAACTACTTTCCCTTTAAATGAATCCTTTCTTTATGAACTCTTCTCTTTCACTGAATTTTCCATCACTAACTACCTCAAACATCTCCAAATTTTTCCTACATCAATGATATATTATAATAATTTTTTTCTATACTAATAATGTATTTAGGGGTATTTATATTTACAAATAAGATCCATAAAACTTGATAATATGATATATGTGAAACTTAAATGTTGTATAAACTTCACACTGAACTATTGTACAGTCCACCTAGCGTCCTTCTCCTTTACAGAGACTATTGCAATCTGCAAATTGAAACCATTTGAGAAAGCCTAAATCACATAATATCTAACCAAATTTTGGTTCATCTTATAAATTATTAACCTCCCTCAAATTTCATGCCTCCATGGATTTTTTCCCTACGTAGTCTACATAGCATGCTTCATAGTCCCCATAGCACTGATATACGTAACTATTCCTTTTTTAATTTCTTCTATGTTTCTAATACCTCCATTGGGGTATTTAAGATATTCTAAATGGTCTGTGAACTATTTCCCACAAAATCCTTTTTGGAAAACCGTCCCTAGCAAAAAAACAAAATTTTGAGGCCTAAAAACATGGCAACCACTGAGAAATAGCACCATCAAAAAACTCTACTTCTGCAACACCAACCATACTAATTATTGGTCATATGGATTTTTCAACAAAAACAAAGTGATAAATCATTAATGATTCAACTAGATCCTACATGAATTCACTTCATTAAGAAAACACTCAATCCCATTCATCTCAAACACCATATATCATGATATTTAGCCATATATCGATCACCAATAGGATCATCAGATTTGTTATGGAAAGTTTGGAAAAATCCCAATATTCCATTAAAATAATTCATTTATAATAAAATGGAATTTTTTTAATAATTATGAGTTTTATTTCATGAATATGATGTTCAGTCTAATCATCCGCTTTTACAAAGTGATGTGATTACGTTTCTTCTCAAACATTCTTGATATCAAAAGAAAATACCTGAATATGATAATATTCCTTCTTACATTGGTCCTAAAAATCTCCCCTATGGATTTTGTTTTCAAACAAGACAAAAAATTTACAAAACATTATAACTTCATTAAATGGATTACTCATTAACAATTCTAATCCTACGTGAGCTAGCTCATTATAGGTAATAAGAATTATTAAAAGAATAAATCCTGATATTTGAAAGTAGTGACTCATTTCCTTCTCATATTTATTCCTCGTCTATTATTCATAGAATTCATTCTATTAATTCCCTACTTCTAATATATTCATGGAATATAAAAATTTTAGTTCTTATAACAACATTAACAATCGATTAGAATATTTCACACACTTATTTGTAGGATTCCTAGCATACCCAAAACACCCCCTTTACGCATGCTTCCATTACGATAGATTTATGATACAATTATCCCCCATAACAACATTATGCAATGGTAATATAAGAGAGGTCCGAATCAATTTTTTTACTATTTTTATAAAAATCCACTTTAAGGGAAAAGTGGAAATTGTGCAAGTCCGATTACACCATAAATTTTCAAAATTCAAAATGAAGGCCACCGCCATGAAAACCAAATCCCACAAATGATGCACCATCGAATAGCACGCTGACATCACCACCACCACAGCTAGTAGTCATCTTCACACCATCGTTATCCCTATATAACATCGATCCATTATCTCATTATTCACCACTCACCGGTGAGAACAAACTTTCGTAGCACATCCCAACATCGCACACCCGCGCCATCATTAGAAAACCTTATCGCATTGATCCGTTGTAAACCATGGTACCTTGTCTGAAAACCTCATCACTGAACCCATCATCAACATCACCAGAATGGTACCATGCCTCACCAATGCAGATCGATCATTGTCACTGACTACCTCCTAAAGTTTCTCACTCATCCTCACTTCCCAAACAACCTTGGAGACCACCGTGATATCCAACTCAGAGAGAATGGGGGTAGCCTGGATCTAGAGCAGAGAAAAAATCGGCTTTGCAGGAAAAAACAGTGGCAAGACCATCACCATTTGGGACCACGAACAAGGGAATGTGATAACCAAAAAAGAGACCTGAACAAAACTACCCTCAAAACATACCTCCCCGAGCAGCCATGTGGATGCAACCATCGACACCAGCCAAAATCCACAGAAATGTCTACAAACTCTAGATAGAATCCACCGAAACCCACCAAAACCATGAAACGATGTCTACAAACCAAAGCCACCAAAAATTACAATGTGAGGGGGGAAACTCTCCATACTCCCATCAGTTTATGATCGTATACTCCACTTCCATCCATGTCACACCACAAAACCACCCTATTCCAATACCACACTGCCAACATTTCAACGTTGAAACAACAACAGAAAGATGAAAACCCCAACAGAAAAACAACCAAAATCACCAAGAGAAAGAAAGAAACAGAGGGATTGGAACCCTAGTAGAAAATGGAGAGAAATACTTAAAATTAAAATAGTTGTGAGGGGATAAAACCCTAGTGATAACCGGGGTCTGAAACCCTGAAAGAAGAAGACAAGAGATGCCCAGAGGCACCTCAATCGTTAAACCACAATCCCAAAACCTTGATTTACCATCCACTCTAGATCTGACCTGGATAAGAGTAGTTGGATTCCAGGATAGGGAATATTAAATTGAGCCGAGACGAGAGACCTAGATCATTGATAGGAAACCTAGAAACATGGAAAACGAAATAGGAAAGGACCAAGAGAGATCGCAACACCACTGGGGACGAAGCCTAGGAGGATGAGGAATCTGAGCCGAAACAAGAGTCCAAAAGCACTCCTGGAGAGTGGGGACTCATCATAGATATGAGAGAGGGGATATAAACATATACCTAAAGATTGATGAAAAATATGTTGGACACTCATTTTAATCCTCAATTAAAAAAATGGTACCTTTGGTGAAGGGTTCTTGAATATGTTAGCCACGTGTTTCGATGAAGGAATATATTCTAGCATGTATTCGTTCTTATCCATATTCCCTTTGATGAAATGATATTTGGAATCCATATTTTTTTAATTATAATTGTATACCATATTCCTTGTAAGATTGATTTCACTTTAATTATCTCATACCAACAGAAAGGGTAACATTATATCCACAAGTAAGTATTCCAATGGAGTTTTCATCCACATAAGTTGGGCAGTATCTTGGTTGGAAGAAACCTATATAGATTCCACAATGCTAAGATTTGTTTAAAAAAATTATCTTTATGCTAACTAACACAACTATTCCCAAAACAAATACACCAAAAGTGGATCTTCTATCATCAACATATCCTTACCAATCATCATCTGAATACCCAAACGAGTCAATACATTCTAACATATCTTACCTAATTCCGAATTTTTTTCCATGGATATATCTAAAAATTAGTTTTCTATAAATGAAATTTTATTGTTATGGAGCACCCTAAAATCATTCACATAAGGTAACATAGTTAGCAATGTCAGGACTTTAGGCATTAAATTATAAAAACCTTCCAATTAGCTTTTGAAATTATTTAAAATCAAATTCATTTCCTTATCCATATTTAAAAAACATGTTTCCCTCTAGGGTCGGTGTGGAAACTGTTTTTTAGTTTTTCATTACAATATTATTATGTTATTACATGAAATACATTTCTTGAGAAAGAAAATTTTGTTTCTTGTTTTATAAAATTTGTAACCAATGTATTTATTTCATTTCTCCCTATATGGACATCACAAACACATTTTTCATATTTTTATCAAAATTTTCCCAATATCATTATTTATTTCAGGAAAAGATAATGTCTTAATGAAAAAAATTACTATGAGGTAAAACTAATGACTTTCATTAATGTAATGGTTTCTAAAAACTCATAATTTCTTAAAACTAATCTTTATTATGAAAGTATATAATTTGGAATCTTATTCCCTTAGTGAATTTTTTATCCAATACATGTCTTTCTTCAACCTATGTGCTTGACATTTATCATTCCCGACAACAAATACACATGGTTGATCAATTTTATCTTCCTTAGGAATATACTCATTCAGAAATGTAGACATCACATCCATATAAAATATTGTGTATCTTCATTGTGAAATAATAAAAAGATATGTTCCTATTTTTTACCTTTACACTAGTGAAAAAGTCTCAATAAAATCCAAACCAAAAATTTCTGAGTAACCTTTTCACAATAATATCTCATTGTTCATTAACACTTTACCTTATTCATTTAGCCTATTTCGAAAAACCAAATTTGTACTTATGTAATTTTTGTTAGCTAGTATGGGTAGGATTTCCCTTGTATGATTTATTTCTATCTAATCATGTTTTTTATTAGTCACATGAACCCATTATGTATGCTGAAAATATTTATTCACATCAATTTCTTCAACTTTTGAAAACAAAGTAGTGTGTGTAAAAACTTTTGAAATACATTTTTTAATCTCTATAACGTTGATCAACAATAATGATCTGAGCATCCACCTGCATCCTTATCCTATGATTAGTTATTATAGTTTCCTCCTCATCACATGGAATTTATGAGTTTGATTATTCTTTTGAGTAGGATTACCACTATCAGATGGATTATTAGAATTATTGACAGAACATTCCTTCTCTAGCTGAACATCCATATCAGAATAATCTTTTTTATCATTATTATTACTTCAAAACAATATCCATTAAAAGTTATATCTTCACATATTTTCTCAAACAATCCATGTTTTCCTCCTTAATAATGCATGAACTCACAAAAAATCAAAAGTTTTTCAATCATTGATTTTTTCCAAAAAAATAATATAGAGTCATATCTAACCATGGCCTATAGAAACATCAGTTTTTAATATACACATAAATACTCATGGCTAGTCTGTAACGGTAATCAGAAAGGCCATGTCAAGTATCATAGTTCTCCATATTTCAAAAAGACTTCTATTCTTAATTTTTGAAGCCGCATTTATTAGGTGTGTATGGTTAACTTAACTCATGTATAATTCCATGATTCTAAAGATAATATTCAAATTTTTCATGGTTATATGAACCGCCATTGTTACTTCTCAAATTATTTACTAAATACTCACATTTATTCATAGATTTCCCCCTAAAAATATTAACCATTCTCAAACTATCTTACTTTGTTTCATGTACATAACACAAGTAATGTGATTAAAGTCATCAATGAAAGTAATGAAGTACTTATATTCATTGGTTAATTGTTTTCTCATTGTCCCACAAATATCATAATGAATACGTTCCATGGTTTATTTTGAACAAACCTCAACTTTCTTATGCCCTGAGTTTGTAATTATTTCGTTATAAAAAATATTGAAACACCAGTATATTATTTTTGACATATTAGGAATTCCATAGATGTTGTCTCACTTTTATAACAATATCATGTTTCATTGACAAATGTGTTCTAGTATTTTATTCCACAACTAATTTTCATCCACCATACCCATGTTACTAGAATTTTGTACTCCACCATCATGGAGCCCATTTACTTTTGTATGTTGACCTCTTTTAACTATCTTTCCATATTCCTCACTTTTCATAAAAAAACCTTATTTTACAAAGATATATTTTCTACCCTCATCACATATTTTTGAAATACTCGTAATGTTATATTTTAGGCCATCAACATATAATGTTTTCATAGATTTCAAATTTTCTTTCCCAATGATGGCTGATCCAAAAACTATGACTTTTAGAGATTCATTATTTCCAAATTTTACCATTCATTCAAGGATGTATTTTAAATTTTTCAACAGCATTAATTCTCATTTCCTATGGGAAGAACACCCACTATTGAGAATCCAATGTCATTACCCATTAATATATTTTAATTTAGTTTTTATAATACAAGATTTTTCTTCATCCATTTATTTATTTTCCTATGAATTCTAAGAATTGTTAAGGATCATGCTTTTATGATAGTAAGAAAATAAGAAAACCCTTACAAATATGTCCTAGTTTTTCACATCCTTCACAAATAGTTTCTCGTTCTTATAACCTATTCTCAAATTTCACACTAATCTTATCTCATTTCTTCCAAACATCCTTTTTATACTTCTTCTTTTTAGAGGATTGACTGCCCCAAAACCATGATATCTATATCCTATGAAGTATTTTTAATGTTTTTGGTTAAACCAAAACATATTTTATATATTCATAAAACCTCCCCAATACTAGTGTTATACATAGAAAGAGTACTCTCCACTGAAATTTTCATAGTTAATAGTGTTTTATGTATGTTTCTCAACAACCTACATAACAAGAAATTATTGAACACCAACCTTTCTATTTTAAAATAGAGCAGTTTTCCTTAAAGAAGATTTAATTGTAGAATTTTTAAAACATGATGTGATATAAATTTTTCCATACACATGGTTTTTAGAAACTTTAAAATTATCAATTTTTTAAACTTGGAAACGTACCTAACAATCCAACCTTTTCATACTCAGAAACAATTATAGGTTTATTTATATCCTCTAAATTGAAATTATTTAACCCTTATTAGGTTCATCCTTAATATAAATTTTATCAAATTCTGATATAGTTTTTTTGAAACCTATATCCCAATATTTAGCTTTATGAGGTTTTTGTTGCACATGTTCCAACTATTATTCATTTTGACTTCATCTTTACTTCCAGATGATCATTACGATTCTTTTTTATCTCAATTCAATATTTCACATCATCAATCTATTTAACCTTCTTGAAATTATAATCAAAAAAACATTCTTAATATATTGATGATGATTTTTCAGTTATCAACTTTATGTTTTTCTTCTCAAGGATTCAATTCATTATCAGACATTATTTATGCTATTCTTTCAGATGAGATTCATGTTGAGTTTCTTCTTATTCATAACTTGTGCTTCTCAAATCATCATTATTCATTATTAAAAAAAATTATTCTGACCATCTTTCTTAGAAAAATATTTTTTGGATTCAACTTCACTTTTTTCTTCTTCTTCATTATCTTTAGATAAGAAACATCTTCATTTGGATTTGAAGAATTTTTTATCTTTCCCTCTGGAAAAAGAAATATCCATATTACCCCATTTATTCCACAACATTCTTGATCATATTTAATTATCATCTCTATCCCATTATTTTTTTTATTTGAGGAAAATTAGCCAAAATATCCCAATGGTTCCACATTAAAAACACATAAAGGGAAGGTTACATTTATATTTTCCTGTACGTCTTCTCAATTTTTTTGAAAAAAAAGGTAAAATGTCATCAAGGTTTTTACATATCTCATTTTCAGATTCAAAGTTAGCAACATCATCTTAGTCAAGAACCTTATAATAATTTTATTTCTTGGAATTTTTGAATGATATTTTTCTATCCACTATTTTTTTTCTCTTCATTATATTCTCTCTTACCATTTCATAAGTGATAAAAGTTCTATGTACATCATCCAAATATAATATCCTAAGTTTTCTATCTTCTAATAAAAAAATTTTATCATCAAACATGTTGGGAAGAATTATTAAGAGAATTTAAATATCAATATAATCTTCCAACATTTTACCAACACATTTGATAGTGCTGAATGTTTCATTTACCTTGGTAAAGAAGACTGTAAAAAGATTCAAACTTTCCATTTCCAAATCATCATACTTCAACCTCTTGATTTTTTTATTTTTTCAAATTCAAATTTTCATTTCCTTATAATATGTACTTCCTATTATACTAGATACATTTAGCAATGGAAAAATAATTTCACTCTTAAAAACTCACTTTCAGAATTTGATGAGAGTAATTCATTTTTTCTCTTAAATCATTCTCAAGATTCTTCTAATGAATATGTGTAAGCGTAAACTTATATTAAATAGGAGGAAATCCATCTGTTGTAACTTCAATAAATTCCTAACAAAGACACATAAGACAATTAATCATTATATCTTTCCATATATAATAATTATTCCCATCGTATATAAAAATCACCATACCATTCATGCATTTTATATTCTCCATCGCAACTTCTCTTCAAAAAATCATCAATAAAAAATGATGGGATACATCATCTTGGATATCAATTCATGTTTCCTTGTCAATATAGTTTTATCATTGAGTGGGAGATGGGTTGGATTAGTGATATTTTTTTTATATTTCCTTAGGAATTAAATAGCCTACTCCTCCAATTAATAATTTTTTCCTACTGAAAACAATTTAAACACACATCTATAGGAATACAATAATGTACATAGTCTGCTACTCAGAAAGAGTATATACATCCTTGGTATGGTTTGGAAAAAATCAAATAACACAAAATCCACTATAAAACAATCCTTTTCTATGGAAGACAATGAGTAGGATATGCCATTACACATGTCTGAGCATTATAAACAATCCAATAATGTTTTAATGTAGATCCATGTAAAAAAAGGAAAGTACATGTTCATCTTCAATCACAAAATATAAAGAAAAAAATGTAACAAACATGTTACTGTGATTCTTGATCAACTTCCAAAAATATGATCCTTCAAAAAAACACTAAAATTTCAAACCCAAAAGATGGTAAGAACATCATGGACATCATAATGATTCTCAGTTTGATTTCATAGTCTGATTTTCAAATTTTATTTCTCAATATGGTAATCCCAATGTTCCACATATTCTTATTTTGTGGAAATTTCTTTTACAAACTACTTCACTTAATTTTTAGACTTCCTTTAATCCTTCAAGAACATCCCTACATCCTCTATGAACTGTCTATCTTCCTATGCTGTAGTGATTCACATACCACCTCTTCTTCTATGGACTAACAACTCTTCACAGATGGTTAATTCCCCATGGAACATATCTCACATGTTGAACCTTTTTCTTTTGTGGCACATAGAGACTTTAAAATTTCTTCCAAAAGATATCCCTTTGAAATTTCCCCTTCACTGAAACGATCCCACATGAACTACTTTATCCTTTATGGAATCATTCCTTCAGGAAATATTCATCTTTCTCAAAATTCTACTTCACATGCTACGTAATACTTCATAAAATTTCCCCTTTAGGGAAGATCTATTATCATAAAATGCATTCTATTTTAATGATATGATTATGCATAGTTATATAGGTATGTAAAACCCCTAAAACTTGGTAAAATGATTTACCCCAAACTTTTTTGTGGTACCACCTTCACCAAGAACTACTATGTGGATCACCTAGTGACTTTCTCCTTTGCAGTGTCTAATGTCATGTGCAAACTGAATCCATTTTTAGAAGCATAAATAACCTCCTCTCAATAGAAATTGATATTCCTTCCACAAACTATGAACTTATCAGGAACTGTGAGCCTCCTGTTAATTGTTTTCCTTACATGGTATGAATTGTGTGCTTCGCAGTATGCTTATAATTGCTATGCGGAAATATAACATTGATGATTTTACTTCACCATTCAGCATACCTCCATTGTGGTCCGTGACATATTCTTCATGGTCTACGAACTATGTTATGTGAACTCCTTTGCAGAAAACCTTCTGTCTCTAAAAAAACTACCTCTTTTGAGGCACAAAAATTTGGCAACAACTAGGAAATGATGCCACCTTAAATATATTATTTTGCAACACCAACCATAATGATTTATTATCATCTTGATACATTAAAAAATATCAAATTTATACATCATTAAAGATTAAACCATCTTCTTTAGAAATTCACTTCATTCCAAAACATATTGACTTGTTTAATAACTAACTTTTTCTGTCATGATATTTATCTTTTGATCGATCACCTTTACCAACTATTGATTTGATAAAGAATTTTTCGAAACAACCCTATATTTCAATAAAAATTTTTATTCTAATCAAATGGAACTTCTTATTAAATATGTTTCTAATTTCTGGAATATAATATTTATTCTAATCCTCCTCTTTTACAATTCATGGTTATTACATTTATTCTCACACATCATTAACAATAAAGAAAATAACATAATACGATAACCCCCCTTAATAGTTTAGTCCCAATAACATGAATAATTTCCTAAAGAAAAATAACCTTTCCTATTTTAAATCACCCATATAAATTATTAAAAATCACATTTATAATGAAATAAATATTTTATTTTGAAAATAAACATAAAAATATATAATAGAATCATTAAATAATTTATCTCTTATGATGGAAGTAAATATTTTTTGTGACATACAATTTAAAACAATTATTTCACTCAAAATATAGTAATAAAATAAAAAACAACCTTTTTAGGAAAAAATTCCAAGATGATTCCTTTTAAATAATTTGTTACAAAAAGGATTAGGTAAAAAATGATTTCAAAAAATCATAGTAATCATTTTTAAAATTATTTATAAAAAGCGTATATATGGATGAAAAATTATTTTCGGCCGAAAAGATAAATTTAATCTATTTTCATTAGAAACATTCTTCAGGGTTTTTTAGCAATAAGAGAGAAAAATGAAAATATAATATTTATTATATATAAATAACTAATGTATAGAAACATTCACAATTTTATTGGGAGGTATATCATAATATTTCATCATTGAATGTATAATAATATACAATCCTGAAAAAAATGATATTATTATATAAATCCCTCAACACATTTGAGAAATCTGAATCATAAACCCCATTAAATAATATATTTTATTTAGATATGTAAATAAACATAAAATTCATAAGATTAATCATAAAATAAATTCATGGGATATATATATAAAACACATAAAAGAAAGAATTGGTGATTTCCAAATATGTCCCATAGACTCAACTTGTTATAAAAAATTTGTTGGATTTATCAATATTGATATAGGTATTTTGAATAAAAGAAGATTTCAATGATAATTAGAATTAGAGCCGCATAATACTAAGATGAAAAATTCATATTTTCATCCATTTTAAATCACCAATACTTCATACATTAGTAATAATAAATTAAACTCAGCATAATTTTTATCAATAATTCTATTCTATAACTTCATCACCTCATATTAGAGTTTTTCATTCCATTCCACATATAGGGTCATAGGGAGCCACCTAAATTCTTGATCTAAAACTAGTTTTATATATGAAATCAACCAATGTATTATATTTACTCCAACCTCCTCTTTATTAAATTGAGATGGCACTCCACATTTCAATTGGTGTACAGATTATCAACTCATATTGGATATCAATATGAGTGTGATTGGTCTTATTAAGGCTAAAAAATGTGTTCGTATCAAGTCAATGAATTTTCTAGAACATTGAGAAGAATCCCATTTTTTGATGAGATACAATTGATAGAGGATTTCAATTCAAATTATCTACATCTATGATGTATATACATTCTAGTTGATCGAGTGATAAGTTCTCCAAAATTATAAATAATTGTTCACTATTTGAAAGACTATATGCCAAAACCCATATAGAATCATTCACATTCGATATATTAGTAAGACCCATGATAAAATACAATTTTATGTTATCCCATTTCTATGAATGTATGGGTAACGGTTTCAGCATCCCCAAGGGGTATTTTGACTTTTTTCCCTTCAATTAATGATATTATAGACACTTTTATAATGATTATTCAATATACTTCATTTTATTTTCCCTATAATTTTTATTTTGGAAAACAATATACATCATTGTACTTCCTTCATTAAAATAAAAGTTCATGATATGTGTATCATTCAATAGATCCTTTTATATCTGTAGTTATGATTTTTCTATTGAGTCAATCCACAAACCTCGCAACTACTTATTCATAAATGATGCAATTTGAATATTTTTACATTCTTATTATGTCCTCCTTCTATTTCATTGCAACCAAAACCCATGGAGAATTATAAATTTTTTCTAGAATAGGTGGTTGATATGAATATTATTTCACTTTATCTATTTAAAAAATTAAAAACAAAATTCATTTTTGAAGAATTACTATAGATAAAAAATCCTTCCACACATATTGGTAGTTTCCTTATAGGTGTAGTTATAAGACTCTTATTTTACTACAAACATTTATCTTCATATTAGTTAGAATAAAATATATTTAACCCGTTATTATATTTCTGGTTAAAAGGTTTTAATGAATTGATAAATTTATAAAAATCATCCATAGTATCAAGATAATATGTGGAAATGACAAACCATTGTTATGAATTTTGTACTATAGAATTCTTCAACCAATAATAATCTATGAATAATCCAATCATATTCTTTTATGGGTGAAAAAAATCCCCAGGAATGTTATATAAACATTAAAAAGCTATCATTTAATAATATTTTAATAAAGCTTCACATTTCTCAATGTCTTCAGCATAGTATTAAAATACTCCTAATGTTCATCAATGATTTTAAACTATATGAGAATATTATCCATAAAAATTAAAACAATTTAACATCATCAATAAATAATCTATAAAATAAATATATTCGTATTGTATGAGAATTATTGAATTATAATGTAATGAATATGAACAAACATGTTCCATACCATCTTTGAAATGATGTATTTGGAATGTCTTCATTCTTCACATTCAATTGGTGATATCATGACTGGTGTTCCACATTAGAGAAATATTATGATGCACATAGATGATCAAATAGGATACCAGTCCATGGATTAGGATACATCTTGTTTATCATGACTTTGTAGAGTTCATGATAATCAATGAAGTGGTGTATTGGGAAAAACATCTTCTTGAAAAAGAAGATCTATGCTACATATCATGATACACTTATCATTATAAAACAACTATATTGATTCCCACTAAGTTTATAATTTTAGTATTCTTGTTCAGTGTTTCAAATTACATCATGATTCATGGATTTTGGTATAACTATATATATTAGATTTGAGGAGAACACAACATCATGGTCAGGAGAACACTATGAAAATCTCTTTTAAATACATTAACATATTCCCCTACAATGAAAGATTCTTCAATGACTATCCTCTCATTTGTTTCAATAATTATTGTTATATATTATTTCTTATATGTAAATAATATATATTCTAGAGATTATGTTTCCATATGAGTTTCATTCTCCTCCATAAATATGCATTGAATTGGATGATAACTCTAGATAAATACAGAGATTTCCATTTCAAAAAATGAATATATGGTATTTATATAAGGAAGGACAATTGATTCCCAGTAGATAATTTTTTTATACTAAAAGGATTATTAATATCTTAATTTGGATATTCAACAGTCATGTACTGTCTATGGTAGTTTTACGTGCGTGAAATAAAAAAAATCATATTTTATATCTTTATTGATAACCGAGCCTCTATTTAGTGATGTGTTGATTTAATAATTATAGTAATAATTCATGTTATAAAATAATTCATAAAACCAATTTTTTGTATGTTTTCTACTATTAAATTAATAACCATAATATGTATCACCACTTTATTTTTTGGATCATTCTTAAAAGTAGTAATTTTATAATCCAATCATTTACTTTTTATCATGAGATGATATTTTCATTAGTTATCTTCAAACACCCTTGGAATATGTAATTATTTTTCATAGTTTATTTGTTTACATTGTATTGTAATATTAGCCTATATGCGGAGGGATTATCAAAAAAAATAGTTTATAACATTATATTTGGTGTTTTTTTATCTCACATTGAAATTCATTAGCAAGATTTTCATCACATCAAAACTTCAATAATACCACTGTTACCTAGAGATAAATTTGGGGGTGATTCTTCTGATTTTTTTAATTTGGGAAAATAGATTTTATACCCTTTGTGAGATTAATCAAATGACCACCTAGAATTAAACTGTACTATCAACTTCATATTTTTGGTCCCATAAGAATATATATTATACAATCACTATGTAAAGATTGAGGGAACGTCTAATCAAACCATCGAAAAAATTAATGTCTCGAATTGAAAAATATTTTCATGAAATATAATTTATTCCACTGTATAAGGGGTCAAAATTATATTTATATTAAATATGGAAATGAAATTTTTAACAAAAAAACATTGTGATGTTTTTTTCAAATGAATATATTTGTTGTTCATCAATATTCTTATGTTTTTGCAACTCATTCTCAATTTTATTAATGGAAGTGTGTGGAAATTATTTATAAAAAATAATATCATAAATACCTCCCAATATATTATTTCAACATATTTCATGGGTCTCATATTCATGATTAGTTTCTGGCACTGGTCAAGTTCTCAATATATTTTATATAAAATTTGTATGACATTCACTATTTTTATAGAATTAGACAATGCATAATAACTTCTTATTAGGTTAGTAAACAATTATTAATTTATAGTATTTGAATATACAATTAATGTTTGATGAATTTATTTCAAAATGGACTCAAACACAACATACCCTTTTGAAAAGATCATGTGATTTGATATTGCATGTTCTTTTAAAAATGTCCCTCAAATTGTGATGATTATTGATGTGATTGTAAATGTGGAAAACATGTTCTAAAGAGTACTAAAAAATTTTTTACTACATTTTATGAACATGAATGAATTAACTTATTAATATTTGAGGAATTCATTTTAATACAAGGAAATAACAACTGGTATAATTTAAACAATAGCAAATTGAATTGAATGTAGGGGAGTTTAGGTGGAGTTTGGATTGGAATGGAATTAAATTTCAAAAAAATAAATTTTTTTAATGTATTTTTAAATGGACATATAAAAAATTAGTCTTTCCATAGGGTCTTCCCCATCCATTCTTGAGAAAGTTACTTTTTCATCCCAAATGGGTCACCATTCCCATGGGAGGAATTACAAAGCCATCACGAGGGTGGAATTGGTCCAAATAGGGGCGCTTTAGTAGTGGGTTCTGAATAAGGTATGAAATTGAAAACATAGGTGCATGTGGTGCCCCAAGTGTTCTAGTGGTCTACATATCATTTATCAATAGGTTTCGGTGTGAAATGGTGTCAATACATGGTAGAGAACTCGAGTTGGATGCTGCAAACATTGATTAATAAACTATAGTTGACCATACCAAGGAATTATATATGGGATGCGGAGATAGAAGTATTATTCCTCCATCACATAATACTCAGACATTTCTAGCAGCACATGATCATTTGATATGATCCTTCCATTTAGTCCCTCTCATTTTATCTCACGTCTTCAACAATTGATGAACCTAGTAGACTTGAGTTTATGATCGCATCATCATCGAATGAACAAGAGGTTGCAATGACTTTTATGTGGTCGTGTTTGTGAGGATATGAGATAATGGTACTCCTTGTCTAAAATCTTCTTCATTCATGAATGAAAATAATTTGATTAATTATATTTAGCCAAACTAGAAACCCAGTTGCAGTAGGCTGTTTTATTATCTAGGCTATATATGCGAGATTGATCATAAATGATTATGAACACACGATCCAAATCGAATTCATGAGGGCTCATTAATGAATAATACAAGGACTCCACCATTCCTAGCATCACAAATTTATGTGTTAATAAGGAAACACCAGTCAAAATATTGATGATATCATAAGGACATTTAATGTGTCTTCGTCATAGAATAAAACATGGAGGCCTCAACCCGACATTATTCTCAGACATGGTGGAATGAACTATACCAAAAAATAATTTAATACCAAGGATGAGACTATGTTATTATATTTTTTTATATATTTCTAAATTCTAATGAAACTATGTGTTCTCAAAAATCTTTTTTGAAAATAAATGGTTTCTAAAAAGATTATTCATTTTAACAAAGTATAAGACATTAGATAAACTCATTACACAAAAATATTATACTCAATTATCCTGAATATGAACTTTTAGACTCATTAATTCTATCCTAATTGAATGTTACCTTGATTATAGGCCTCAATAGTTTTTTCATGATCTATTATAACTTTCTGCACACTGGTTCTCTTTTCTGTAAAAGTCTTTGAGTTATCTTATATATTTATGAAGGTGGTGTGTTCATGATGTAGTAAGTACGGTGATTTATATACATATCTTTCATGTATGAAACAATATGAGTATATCTAAGAATTAAATCAATCAAAGAAGTAGTTCATGCATGTATTCATGAACATGTGTTTCCATATGTGAGAATAACTTATGAACTCAGTTTAAAAAAATAATTTTTTCTTTACAGGGTGTGGATGTTTCCTCTCAAATATTATGTGAAAATTATTTATTGCATGTAATTGATAAAAATTGAAAATGAAAATAGAATCTATGAAACAACTAGTGGTTTATCATGATAAGATTTATAATTTTTTCCGTTGTAAAAATCCTCGTGTTCTTATCAATTCATTAATTTGATTGAGGAATATAAAATTTCTAATTCATAGGATGAGATATTAGGAAATTATCCAGTCACATCAATTTAATTAAAAAGAGAAAATTTTTAAACGTATCACATTATTAACCCCCCCCCCCATCTTAGTGGATCTGTTTTTTGGTCACTAAAACTAGTATCATAGAAATGTAGGTTCTTGTGATTTTATCTCATTTGAATTCTATTTTGAGGACTCAAACTTACGTGGAAAGTGGAGGATTTCCATATTAATATATAAATAGTGTTTATTGGTTCGTTAATCAAATGATACTATATCATCTGTCATAATGTTTGGAAGTTATTAATTCTATCACTATTAGATACCCAACAATTTCTTAAGATAGTTCCTTGTATTTTGTGACAATATAAGTCTTGAGGTTAATGGAAAAGAAATAAATAAAATATCACTATCTTTATAAGAAAATATTACAAAAAATGGATGGGATTATAGAATACTAAAGTATTGTGGGATAAAATTTATAATATGTATAAAGGAAACATAAAAATGAATAAATCAAATTAAAAATATGGGGGAAAATGTTTTAAGATGTTAGGATGGTTGATGATGGATATGCGGATGAATATTTCACAAGTGTATTAGATATTATATCCATATCATAGGTTTAATTGATAAAAAAGATGATTAAACATTAGTGTAAATGTTAATTAGAATATTTTTTCATATAATTATTGAAAATATTTTAGATTTGGAATAATTCCAAGATATGTCACTTTGTTAATTGAACAATTTTCTCATGAATTATGAGATTAAAAACGTGAGTTTCAAAGATAAAAATAAATAAATAAATTGATTTAAAAGATATGATCAAACCCAATATGAAGGTTGAAAAAATTATGGAATCCCAAGGTTGTCCAGATGATGACGATGAGTGTGTTTAAAATCAGAAGAAAATTTTATATCTCATATCAAAAACATTTTAAAAGGGGAAAATGGAAGTATAAATTAAATCTTCCAAATAAAATTTTATATTTGTTGGTATTGGATGATTTTTTATATATAGTACGACGAAGTAGAAATACTTTTAATCAAATTAAGAAGATGAAAAATAATAGATAAATTAAAAAGGAAAAATATTTTATAAGATAGAAAAAATTAAACAAAATAACAAGAATACATTTAGGTAGAAAATGTGAATCATGTTTGGAGAAGAGGATGAAGATTATTCTTCCAAAAGCAATGAATTTGAAGACAAATATTCTATAAAATAAAATAATTTTATTTATCATGATAAAATAAAAGATTATAGTTACAATAGTAATGTAGAATAGGGAAAAGTGGGTTATATGATTCCCATGCTGAAATCAGAACTGGATTTCTATCTAGGATGAATCACTAAAATCAAGAAAGATTTCAAACATCTAATAAGTATGTTAACAGACTGAATATGGTTAAATATTAGTATATTAAGGTATTAAAGATATTAAGGTCAAATTATATTAGAAATAAAGTGTTACAATATAATTATAGAATAAAATGATAACTCCATTAGAAGGTTATAAAAATTTTGTGTCAATATTCTTCAAGGATGATATGAATTATGTAATGGTGAATATTGATTATCTAAAATTAGTTTAAGGAAAGGTTTAATCATCTCAAAGAGATCAAAAAATTAATATTCATTAATAGTTAAACTCACAACCAGTTAAATTTAAAAATATTAAATGTCATTATCCTAATATTTCATGATCCATGAGATCAAATTGTGAAAATAGGGGTTTAGAAAAACTCCATTAAGATTTTTCCATTGCTAGAGTGATATAAAATGATCCAAAGAAGCAAGGATCCATAAATACTATGTAAAATAAGGACTATCATTTTCTAAAATAACATACTAACATTAAACATTATACTCAAATGTTTTCTTGGAGATCAAAATTAAGAGGCTACTATAAGTGTTGTGGATCTTATGAACACAAGGAAATTGTATAGTAGTACAAAATGTCACTTCCCATGAATTTAATATGTTGAGGATTTATGGGGATTATCTTAGAAAATTAGAGCAAGAAACCTATTATAATACAATAATATAATGAAAACTTTTATGTTTGTTTTGACCAAAACTGAATTAAAGGACTTAAGGAAACATGTGGAAGATATGACCATAATGATAACTGTATATACGAGTGTTTGAATTTTACTTCCAATCAACAAAAAAAAAATAAACTATTAGGATATTCAATATAAATGAATTACTTAAAATCATTGTGTTTTTATGTTTATTTAAATTCCATAAATATGGGTATGTCATGAATTATTTATATTTTTTTCATTAGATATGGTTGGAGATACCATAATTCCAAAAAAACATGAGGATCATGATAAAGGTTTTGTAACCTTTAAAGATGTGAGATTGTTAAAAATTAAAGTTATTTTTTTAGTGGGAAACAAACCATCCCAATTGGATTCATATGTGGTTTTTTAAGGTATCAATAAAAACTTATTATGTGTTAGTGAAATATTTTATAAAGAAAATGAATTAACCTTTAACAAGAAAATTTTTCTTATCGAAATAATTATAGATGAAATAAATAATAATAGCTGAAAGAACTTGCAAAAAATCTATTTCAGATTACATAACATAATAATTTATATTTTCATAGTGTAAAAGGAGATAAAAATTCATGTATAAGAAGGATAGGACATATCAGTCTAAATAATTTAATTAATATTTTGATGAAAATATAGTAATTGATTATCCATAGTTAAATCATTATAAATATCAGATATGTACAACCAATCATAAATGAAAAATAGTTCAAGTTAACCACATGAGAGTGTAAAAACAATCAACATGTCCACTAGATTTTATTAATTCAAATTTTTGTCGACCCATAAGACATTAGTCTACAAAAGGTAATTCTTTATCACATTCATTTATGATTTCACAAAAATATAAAGTGTTTTATTTTTATGCACATGTCATAAGAAGTTGGTATGTTAAACCTGTGCTGAAGAGAAGTCAAAATACTTCCCTATATTCACTTCATGAAATTGATATTTGGAAATGGAAACTTATATTATAGAAGGGATTTTGAAACCTGTATTTAAAAATATTGACTAATAAATCAATATAAGAAACCCTACACACCAAAAAATGGTGTTGTTTAAGGAAAGAACAAAAGAACTATGAACATGTGGAGATCTATGATTTTTTATTTCATTTTATCAAATATATTTTTAAAAGAAGTAGTGTGTTCTCCAATACATATTTATATGTGATTATTTTGAAAGAATAAATTCAAATCAGGCTTCAATGAAATTTAGTATGTGAAAAGTTCTATTTGAATAGAAAGACAATTATTTGGGAGTCATTACATCCTCAAAAAGAAAATTCACAAATATGGTGAAATATGAGTAGATATATGTGGAAGTAGTTTTTAGTGGAAATATATAATGGGAAATTATGTAAATGTAGGAATAAGAAAAAACAAAAAAATGTTCATTTATATGATGTAACAATCATTGAAAACCAATCCTTAAAGCATGAATAATATATAACACCTTTTGAAGATGATGATTTTAACAATATGAAGGTCCCTAAACTGATGTGTTGTAAAAAAATCATGTTGAACCATTTACTAGAATTGTTTATTATGATCAAAATGATGTTGATACATAGATTGTGAAACAAAAAAAACAATAATACCGATGATTGAAAAAACATGTAGAAATTGGAAATATCATCAGAGAGTAGTCTACAACATTGCATAAGATAATAAATCTTTCACCTGATGTCATCACACTAGATCCAACTATTAAAATATTGAGGAATGAAAATCAAACATCACTCATCTCTAAAATTGTTCTTAAATCTATAATATAAACCAAAGAACATGAAGAATATAATGATTCTATGAATAAAGAGATGATTAAAAATGAAAAAAAAACATATGGGATATTATTCCAAGACATATGGATATGAATATCATTATATCCAAGTGTATATATAGGAAAAATAAAAATTTCTACGGTTTAATTATCAGGAATAATGAACGACTTGTATGTAAGGGATACTCAAAAATAAAAGGTTTTCATTTTGATTAAACCTTTACTATAGCTTCAAAAATGGAAGTTATCTGAATGTTAATTAAAATTACATTCTACAATAAATATAATTCTTATCAAGTGGATGTTAAATCTACCTTCATAAATGGAGATTTAGTTAAAGAACTATATATTACGAATCCTGATTGGTTTGTTATCGAAAATTATGAAACCAGAATATGAAAATTGAATAATGCTATTTATGTCTTAAAATAGGACACTTGGTCATGTTATTTAAGGATCTAAAATTTCTTGAATGTGATATAATTTTTCAAATACACAATCAATATCATTTTATATATCAAAAAAATGAAGACATATACAGATATTATATTTAAATATGTTGATGATATAAGTTTTTCCGAACATCATGATAATTATTGTCCATATTATTTAAACAAAATCAAATATAATATTGAGATTTCAAATCATAGTGAGCTAAGATGCTACTTGGGATCACAAATCTTTCAAATATAATGTTTTACTTTATTATCCTCAAAAACATTCTCCATAAAATTGTTGAAGAAATTTGAAAATGAAGAATAAAACCCAATTTATATAGCCTTTCAAGTGGGTTTGAATCTATCTAAATATGGGAATGTATACATTGTTTATCAAATATAATTCCTAAGAATTATTTGGATTTAACATTATCTCACAGTTCCAAGGCTTGGTATTGTATATGTTTTGAGAAAATGTTATTGATATTAGAGTATTCCAAATGATTCACAAATTATGGATTCCAATAGAAATAAAATATATATCAGTGGCGATATAAATCGTAGTCTCTAATGTTTAAAAGAAATCAAGTTAAATAATTACAAGTATACATCTGTTAATAGGGTAGGTGACTATGATGATTGAAGGTATGCCTTGGGTGGAAATTTCATTTTGGGAGAAATTTATTTTAGTTAACCCTATATGAAAATGAACTCAGTCAAATAGATTACTATGGAAGATGAATAATATTCTAAAAATAGCGTGTTCACTCAAATGAATATAATGATGAAAAAAATTGATGATTTAAGGGTTAAAATTAAAAAACTTCTCAAAATTCACTATAATAAACAATGTGCAATAGTCATTTCCAAATATCCTAGGAAACATTTATGATCCAATAATATTAATGTCCAAATTAATTTAATTATGGAAAATGATAAATAAAGAGACATTATTTTGTAATTTAGTCTAACTATAGATTAATTGGGTGGCATCTTCACCAAATATCTTCCCAATGGTAGATTTTAGACCATAAAGCTTAACATGGGTGTGTATCCCCTTCCAAGTCATTAAAAACCCATTGGCTAGGATACCCAAATGAAATTGTATATTGTTATTTGAAATGGGGTGAAAT
The DNA here is from genome assembly GCA_963277665.1 of Viscum album. Taxonomy (NCBI): domain Eukaryota; kingdom Viridiplantae; phylum Streptophyta; class Magnoliopsida; order Santalales; family Viscaceae; genus Viscum; species Viscum album. The sequence goes on from OY728123.1 coordinate 17,189,970, forward strand.
GGGATGAAGAAAATTAGAAGTTCATGTGTAAATACCATTAGATAAGGTCAAATACTTTTTGAGTATAATTTCACATGAATGGTTGATTATGGATAGCTTCGAAAATCGTGTTTTTATATCTCATTTTTTTCATGGGGATTTCTCACATAGACATTGAATTGATTATATAAAATATCTTTGATAAGAATTTCATGTGATACCATCCCTCTGATAGTATAGATGACCGCATATGTTCATTTTATTTGATTGTCAATAAGGGGGGATAATGGGAAATATATTCATGTATTTAAATATTTAATTGTTTGGTGGTATTAAAAAATCAATGGGGGAGAATGAAAATCCAATGTGATTTGAGATTTCATTTATTTTTAATATTTTCCCTCAAATCATGACTACTCCTGAAGTGATCATAATTATTTCAAACATGTTCCAAGGAGTATTTCATATTGTTTTCCACATGTGATGACAATGAAATAAAATTTATTTATCAATGCATGAGGAATTCATTTAGAGACCATAAAATAATACACCGTATGATGTTAATAAGAAGGAAGGGTATTTCATGATGTTGATTTATGGAGAATTTTTCAATGCCCTGGAATTACAATACTATAATTGGATATTTTTTTACGTATTTTTAATGGGTATTACATAGATAATAGAATAGATAAATGGAAAATGTCAGCCAGACTCGACTAAGGAACATGTGTGCCTCTAAGGGGTCACTAAGACCATGAGAGCCCAAGAAATGCTATCCTAAGGGTAGCATATGTGGGAAATGAGTGTGCCTATAGCAGGCCCTTGAATGAGGTCCACAAGAGAGAGAACAGAAACATGGTGCATTCCTGGTGTGTCGGTGCCCCAAATACCACATCGAGTGTGGTGTATGCTGGAACCATTATTGAACCCCAATAGATAGATCTACCTCGTTTCTATATGAATTTATTAATAATTCATAGTGGAGAACACAAAAGATTTCGATATGGGGTGCACAGATAGTGGTATAGTTCATCCTCCATATAAAACATGAACATAATGAGCACCACATGATTGTTTAAACTATGATGTCCCTTCATTCCCAAACATTGTCTCCTTCATCTTTGATGTCTTATAAACCCAATAAACTAGAGTTGATGATAAGATCCTAACAGAATGATCTAGTTTATTCCATTAATATTTTGTGTCTGTGTTTATGAGGAGAAGACATGAGGGAATGATATAAATGAAATATTCATCTTGAATGCATGAAAAAATTCAAAATGTGGCCTCAACCAAATTGTAAACATAGTTGTAGGAGTCCATTAAAACAACTGACCTCCATGAATTAAATCAAGTTAATGTGATTATGATCTTTTGATCTATATCACATTCATATAAGGAACAAGTGAGGAGAAACACAAATGCACCCCCATTCAAGGAGTCACAAATCCACAGGTTAATATAGAAACATACTTAGAAATATATCCAATATGTTTAGCATGTTCAATGGGTCTTAGGAATTAAATAAACATATATTCTTCTTTGTGGAATTATTCTTGATGTTGAGGAAAAGAAATATGACTATAAAAATGAAACACCTAGAATGAGTTGATATAGCTATATTTTTTTAAGAGTTATCATTTCAGATAAAACAGATCATTAATGAAATATAGTTTTTAATGTATAATGTTTCCTTAAAAATAATTCCACAGCCTGAAGGATAATAAATTATTGACCCTATTTCCATGAAATTCTTTTACTCATGGATCCCTCAATGGAACTAAAAACATATTAATTTTGTCATGTTTTATCATTACCCTATCATGAAGACTCTCATATAATTGGGATAGCTACTATATATTAATATCAACTTGTTCTCTTTCTATAATGAAGAGAATGAGTACTAATAACGTTTCATATAAGAGTTTTACTTACGAGGTAGAAAGTAACAATCATTATATGCATCTCACGCATAGATGAAAAAACATGAATATATTTACCCCAAAATCCCTGGATCTAGTAAAACCTGGTCCTACAAGATTTTTTAACAAAAATAAAAGTGATTCAGACAAACAGGGGGTTATTAAAATACTAAGAGTGCATTACTCCCTGGATATCCACCTCCACCATTGAGGCAAAGAAATCAGGGATCGTAAAACACAACATCATATCCATCACCAAAAATGACTTCTTGAAAAAAGAATCTTCCACCCTATTGGCCTCCCTATAATCATGTGAGACAGATAAATATAAATTAGTTACCTAGTAGAGGCATTCAACCTAGTGAGGTAGCACTCTCCAAGGTATGTTAGGAATTCTTGATTCCAAAGCATGAACCGTAATCTGAGAGTCAGATTCAATACATACAATGTTCCAATTATAGCGGACATCATACCATACATCATGAATTATCACCCACATTTCAACTTCATCGGTAACTCCAACATCAGTAAAGTGATAAAATCATCCCTTGATGAAGCCATGGTATTTGTGAAAAACACCACAACATATTGACAAACCTGGGGCACCAGAAGAGGCTACATCCCCATTACCCTTGAGCCATGGGCTGGTCGGAGGAATCAAGCATATATTCTTAAGTACCTGGGGCTTTCAAGGCTTCCCAAAAACTCCATGCACCCTAAGAATATGTAAATCATAAAGACTATTGTGCATCATTCCTATTTGAATCTGAGAAGAAGCATGAACCACCTTTGAATCACCTCCATTCCACTTTGTATAGGGATATTCTTTTTTTCAAACAACAGTGTATTATGAGCATCCCATGTGGCCGCGATAAGAGCTACATAAGCCACAAGAAGAAGATTACCGACCAGTTCGTTGCAGCGGGCCTTGCACAACCTTCTTAAGAGGTCATGCAGCAACATATTACCATCGAAATCCATCCCAAAAGGATTCCAACATAGTCCCATAGATTCCTTGAATAGGTTAACTCCACAAACATATGTGGGACATTCTCCTCGACAGCCATTCATAGGTGACAAGATGAAGAAAACTAGAAGCCATCCCTCTTGAGTTGGTCATGGTTAGGCACCCGATTTTTCCAGATTCTCCAAATTTGAAGAATTCTAGAAGGCTGAATAAATGTAGTCTGGATGTGTAAAATCCTGGATGGTGCATGACAGGACCCTCCACAAACCATCTGATTATAATCCCTACTAGTGAACTGCCCTTTGTGATTATGTCTCTATATCACCATATCACGTTCCATAAAAGTTTAATTTTGAACTTCCAGCTCAACCGAAGATGGAACCATGCTTCCAGAACAATGCATGTAAGAAATAAAATCAGTAATGTATAAATGACCTGCATTATGAGGAGCAGTAATATTTTCTTGTAGAGGCCCCCCAATCCATGTTGTACTCCTGCAAATAATATGAGAGTCCCTACAAGCAAGCCACATGGTGTCAGGAGTGAGATGCATAAATGAGTGCCTAATATATTCCCAAGAAAATTATGCAAGGTAATCCTTGAACCCATTAATAAGCCTTATTTTAAATCCGTTCATTAAAAAATCACTAAGTTCATCCTTATAAATCAAACCCCATGTGAATTTATTGATAAGACCATCATTGAAAGTCCAGAGATCCTTGACTCCAAGACCTCCCAATTTAACTAGCTTGATACATTACTTCTAGGAAATAGTGAAAATCTTCCTCTCATGGACTGACCCTATCCAAATGAAGATTCATACCACAATATAAATATTCTTAATGATAACACTAGGCCATCGATAAAGAGAGAAGGAGTATACGAACATAGAAGTGATCACTATGTTAACATGGCATACCCTCCTAGCTATAGACCACACCTACCATTTCCAACTAGAAAGTGGATTTACAATACTAGAGGATATTTCTTCCATATGATACCTCTTCACCCTACCCCAAAATAAAGGAACCCCTAGATATTGAAAGGGTATAAATCCCTTTTTGACCCAAAGACGTATTATTATCTTATTCTGATTACCAACTGTTACACCATTACCAAAAACAATAAAGGACTTATCCCACCTGATTGCTTGACTAGACACCTCTTGATAGCATTCAAAGAGGACCTTGATGGAAGAAATGGTTCTCCTAGAATCTTTCCCAAGCAATAGAATTTCATCAGCATATAAAAATGAGATGGAGCCAATTCATTCCTACCAGCCTTGATTTGATTGTAGAAACCAATATGATCATGTTCCTTCATGCACCGGCTGAGGAAATCTTCAGTAATGGAAAATAGAAGCCTAGATAGCAGATTACCTTGCCACACACACCTACTGTAGGGGAAACATCTTATGGGTATCCCATTGATGAGAATAAATATCCTTGATGAAAAAATAATGGAGTTAATCAACTTAATGAAGGTAGTAGAGAAGCCATAACTTTCAATGGAAATCCAGGAAGAAACTCCATTTTAATGTTGTAAAGGACTCTGAGATGTCATCTTTCTTTGAAAAATTTCGTGCCCTTGTCTTTTTTCACATAATATTGAATCTCCGAAGTGATGAAATGACAATCCTGAATATTTCTCCCAGGGAAAAATCTAGATTGATTAACAGTAATCATGTCACCAACCATTCCGCCCCTTAAATTAATGAGTATCTTTCAAATGAGCTTAGGGATAGTGTTTCCAAGTGAAACAGACCCAAATCCCTTAATATCAAGAGCATTACCTTTCTTAGGAATTAGAGAAATGAAACCTGAATTCATCCCATAAAATAGGTAATAGTGAGTAAAGAAATCCTTTATGACTCAGGTAATATCATCCTGGAAAACATCCCAATAAGATATGAAAAACATTTTAGTAAATCTGTCTAGAATAGGAACATTATCCACATTAAGAGAGAGAAGAGATGCACGAATTTCATCTTTGAGAGGAGGTGTGAAAAGGGATTGATTATCATGCTCCTCAATGCATGAGGGTATGTTCCAAATAATTTTCTGAGTATTGACCTACCCATCATCATAATATAACCCTTTCAAATATTACACAACCACCATAGAAATCTCTCTGTTAGAAGTATAGAGGTGACCATTGATGCTGATTTCCTTATCCCTCGCTTGGGCTCTCTTTTATTTATATAATCTATTGAAAAATTTAGAGTTCATATCTGCATCTTTAAACCTTCTGACATTCAAATGATTTCTAGCCAACCTTTCCTAAATCCTTAGTAATTCATTATGAATATATATATATAAGTATAAAAATAATAAATGAATAAACAGTTTAAGAATGCATTCATGAACATGTTTTGGATGATATTTTATGAATAGTTGGTCATAGTATAAACAAATTCATTTATCATTTGTAGGTCATTAATATTTCAGGTCGAATATTCTGGAAAACTTTTCAGCACCTGTAATAAAAAAATAATAGTTATAATAGAATCCATTAAAAAAACATAGGTTGATCATGCCAAAAAATTAGAATTTTTCAAATTTTTGAAAATCCTTTTTTGGTTTTCATTTCATTCATTTGTCTACATAAGATAGATGTTGTACTTCATAGGATGAAAGATCATCACATTAAACATCAATAATGGTTGAATTAAAAAGATGAAATTCTAAAAATTAACAATAGATTCACCCCCCCCCCCCAAAGTGGATCTGATATGGGGCTCAATATAATTCTATGGAAATGGGGTCTTCCAAACTATTCCCATTATTATTCATATCTTGAGTTAGTGGAGGAAGTACTTTTATGAAGTTTTTCACTCCTACTCTCATATGGTCGTGAAATTCATTTGGTACTTCATCACATATCCTATCATATTGATTCCTTTCATGATTCCACATATATCCATCAAATAATTAAAATAAAGAGAAATTATAGATGATAATACTACAATTAATATTTATATAAATGGGAAATATAAACAGTAAAGAAATCTCTCATAAATGACATCAATATCCAAGATTATTAATATATATGTGTGTGTGTGTCTGTGTTCTAATCATGGTTATACAAGTTCGATTACATATTATATTCTATTACCAAATAATATATTATAATCCTTCAAAATGGGTTTTCAATAACATGTGAATCAACTAAAGAATATCCCACAATATTTTCAATCAAGGAATGTTGTTTTGTCTAATTATTGTGTATCGTGTAAAGAGTTAGATAATACCCAATCAAAAAATTTCAATGATTATTTCCCTAATGGGAAACTATGTTAGACCCTATTTCAACTTGTAGTATCAATAAATAGATTTCATTTAATGAAGACCCCGTATTTTTTAATTTTTAAAAAGAAATATTTATTTTTCCATTATATATACCTAGCCCCATGGTTTTCAACAATGTTATATTTTTCTAATTCCCTAAAATAACTATTCAATTCTCCAATACCTACTATATAATCCCAAGTCTCATATAAATATTATTATATTATTTCAAACATCAAAATAAAGAAATCAAGACCCATAAGTTTTTGAGGTCTTTTTTATTTAAGAAACTTATAATGAAATATAACAATTTAAACATTAGATACTTCATTTTAATTTTAATAACAATATTGTGCTCCTAGATCCCAATTAACTTCTAGGACTATATAAAATACCCAAAAGACATACATAAGGAAAATTGTGATCTATAAATCCCTATAATGAACAATAAGATTAAATCCTGATGGAAACTATTACATATATGAAAAGAGGCATGTCATAATATCATAAATGGATAGAGTTATATATTATAATAGTGAACAATAGAATGTGATGGTGAAATCATATGGTCATATAATCATTGGAAATGTGAAAAAAAACATAATACATAAAATCATAAGGAAGTTTCATGTATTTCCCCCAATACATTATAATATAGTGTGCTTGGACAACCTTTTTTGAACCATATAAGGGTTAACATTAAATGAAAATAACACCCATTGTATTTTGGGGATACATAATTAACTTCTAGATATTATTATTCATAACATGTAAATTCATATGTATGCAAAATAAGTAAATAAATCATAAGAAATAAGAATAAGTAAATCCCATTAAATGTAAATTGGTTACATAGTCTTATCATAGATATTACCAAATGACTTGTCAAATATATTCCAATTAATGAAAGAATTATATAATTTTTGGATATTTATAAATGAAACAATATTCATTGTTCGTTAAAATGAAGTTTAATTTGATTGAATATATATAATAACAATGTATATGTATCTTTATAAAATAACCTCATATAAAGTGTTTTATGATAGTGTTGAATAGACTTTAATGAGGGTAAGGGTGTAATAATTTGATAAACTTATAATTAAACCACATTATTTTCATGGAAATGCGGTGTTTTTTAGAAAACATATAAGGTTAAGAAAAATCATTGAAATAACACCATAAAAAATATAGGAATTTTAATAGTTACATTTAACTATTTTTATTTAAAATAATGAATTATGAAGGGCTAGTGCAGAACAAAAATTATTCCCAACAATGAACGGTAATGCATGAGAGATATAAATTTGGGTAATATATATCTATAATAAGTGAATATATGTTAATGGTAGTTGGAGATGTATAAAATGTAATTTGAAACCCATATGTAATAAGGGTGGTTATAAATATCCCTTTCCTTGATTTCATGGGTCATTTAGTGAGTGAATTTATCCAACGAGATAGTTAAAGAACAATTATTAGTTACATGAATCTGATTTTTGTCAAATAAATTAATTTTACTACTTTTAATTTTATATATGTTAGTCATTTATTACATACTACTATTTAAATGGGCCATATCGAGTTGTCTGGATTTTATTAGGCAAAACTTTTTTGGTGTTCTGATCATGGTACAAAATTTTATCAATGAGTTCAAAAATCAATGTATTTTTAGTGTTTTGTAGACATTTTCACTACATTAAAATAACAGTGTTATATTTTAATTGATCATCTAAAATAGTACCATATTTCAAAATGTGGCCCCATTCACACATTTTTGTTGATAACATCACCATGGTCTTATAATTTAAATATCATCGACATAGTTTTAAATTTATATTTTTTTCAATAGTATCAAAAGCAATATATTTATTTTATTATTCTTTTTTACCAACAATTAATTGATCATGGAGGTGGTGAACTGAATAAATGATAAAAAACACTTCCATTTAGAATAAATAGAGTGACGGGTATATATTAGATATTATATTAACATAATAAAAGATATAAACATATATAAAACATAATTAAATATTTCATGATCTATATAATAAATCTATATAAGGTATAAAATGAAATGAATTTAAATAACTAGTATGAGAATGTTACCTCATCAACTAGATGTGCACTATTTTGGCCACAATATAAGGATTTTTAGATATGTACCTTTTCAATCTCAAAACTCCACAGAATGGGGAAATATTATTTCATAGAGTTTTATGATGAAATTATTCATGTTATGAAACATAGTTCTTGTGGATAAGAGTTGTGTCAAATGGTGGTATTTATAAGTTGATTTTTTCTAATAAAATAATGTTGTGTTTATTTTTTTCACAGCACTTGCAATAGTGGTGATTCATGTCAATATACAATATAAATGGTCCATATTTAGTTGAGATAAATTTGTCTTACATAACCCAGTATTTAGTTAGTCATGTATTTTACTAATAATGTTCCTTGACATTTTTATTGTTTATTAATATTAATAAAAAACATCAATTTTTTAATATAATTGAAAAAATAGATACTAATTTAATTTTGGAATATTGATTCGAAAAATTAAATATATTCCATAAACATAATTATATAAATATTTCAAATTTATATCTAATTTAAATCTATATTTACTGGAAAAAAAAATTATGTCAAACTATCATATTTCTAACACTTAAAAAAATTAATTATGGTTTCATAAAATTATACGATAATAATAATATAAATATATATTTCATCATTGAATCATTTTAGTAAAATAATATTTTATTTAAAACATTTAAATTCAATATTAATTTATATTTAAATGAATCTAAATCACATAGATTTTATTAGAAATATAAATATATGACATTGTGTCAAAAAATAGATCTATAAAATTTAACACTTTACTAAAATATTTTTTCATGATAAATAATTATATTACATCCCAAATATTATTATTCTATTACATTAGTCATGTTATAATTTGTAATTGTCAAAGTTATTTTCCAACTATCATTTTAATAATTTAATGGTCATATAATGGTTATGAAATTGTCATATCTTAATGGTCACATTTCCCTTTAAACCCAATATATACACCACTATTCTCATAGATATTTACTAACTAAATCAATTACAATGGTTCTTTTACTTCCCTTGAAACATTATAACATATTAATGACACTTATATTTTTTTTATGGTTAGAGTGGTCTTTATAAGAATATTGGGGCCTTTTGATTTTACAATAGTTACTACATTATTCAATTTCATTTATATCCTTGTAGTATTCCTCGATGACATAGTCAAAATTATTTCATGATTTGTATTGTCCTAATGAATTGTAATAGTATTTATATTCACATATAATATAAAAAAATATAGTTAAACATTTGTTCATTTACTAATATATTTATAATTCTCGATGTTACGTGACCCACTATAATTGAGTGCAAGGAGGTATATATATTAAAGAGGGACCCTAAAACCATAATATACCCATTAATAATTTATAAAAAATAAATATTAACACACTTATACCATGATATGGAAATAAAAGAAGTCAAAATAAAAAGTAAAAAATATAGGAGGAGACAAGAATGGATTTTTATCCAGAATGAAGAATTATAATGTGGATAAATACAATACATGGAGTAAGGTGAATGAAAATCAAAGGTCAGGAGACCCTTGGAGTAATCTGAATCTAGTGGTAGGGGAATAAGGATTATGATATTGAAAATAATTTAATGATAGAATTGATAAATTAATTTTTTTTAATAATGGGGTAGATGTATGCTTTTCCACTTTTTTGGAAAACATTTCACCAACCATAAAAACAAATATTTTAATCTATATAATGATTTTTATAATTTATTAAAGAAAATTAACCATTTTAAACACATTTTCTAGAAACCACTAAAAAATTAATCATGTTAGGGTCTCCCCTTTTTCTTACATAATATGTATTAACAATGTGATACACATGAAAACAAACTATGAATATTCAAAATAAACTAATAATATACCCTAATGTAATTGTACATGCATGATTTTCACTATATAAACTATAACCCAAAGGAACTATATGGAAGGGTCTTCCACATGGTTTCCACCATCCATGTAGGGATAATTCAAAATAAAAACAAATAAAATGATTAAATAAAATTGAAAATTTTAAATGAGTTTTTTCGTTAAACATAAGGGAAGAACATTCATTAAATAAATAAAAAAAATAAGGAAAATTAATTTTGGTGTGTGAAATAATTTTTTATATAACATTTTCTGTAATCGTGTATAAATATAAATAATTCCTAACTCTAAATTGATTTAACATGCTTCTTAGTATAACATTTAAATTTCCTTTTAGTTCCACTTAATTAAGAATAGTATTTTCTTAATTAGGTATTATTTATCTATTAAATGTTATATTCATTATAATTTTTTTATATTTGGAAATATTTGATTAATATATAATTAAAATATTAATTATGAATGATAATTGATAAAAATATACATTTAAAAAAAACTAATTAAATAATTTTGTCTTAAACTGGACTATGATAGAAATTGCTTTCGAACAATAAATAAAAACATTATTCAAAATCAATCCACATAATAAATGATATTTTTAAGAACTTACATAGATTTTATATTTGTCAATCCCTATAAACAATATGAATATTTACCTTACTTCATGTAATTATTTTGTTCTTCTCATGATAATATAACTTTTTTAGAATATTTGTGTCACATATTTTATTTATAGTCAATGAAATGAATTTAAATATTTTATGTATATAATAAATAAACATGAAGTATAATATTCTTCTCTCCTATTCTAAATTTGATTGTAACTTCTCTTATAATGATCATTCATATAAAATGTGAAACAAGTAACGAAAGTTTCATTTTTCTCCCTAATTTTTTTAAATTTTATGGATATTTAAAATTCCCCACTGACAATATACTATTCATAAGTTTTTCATCCAATCTATGTCACCTTAAAACCTTAGGTGTGAGGAATGATGTTCCTTATAATACTTATCAAAATTGTGAATAATATATATTCAAAATATTCTTTTGTGGAATCTATACATTATTAATTATATATTTCATAATGGAAAATGAGAATTAATTTATAAATTACGACAATATAAGGTTAATTGATAATTTCTTATACATATGGAAGCCCATGTTTTCTAACTGAATAATATAATTTATGATATTTTATATATGATCTTTGTCATTGAATATATAATTTAATTTACACTTATAAAATTTTTTTAATGTCTTTTTTATCAGTGTCCTCTCTTTTTTATTTTTCATGTTCAAAGATATGAGTTATCATGGTTTATTCATTTATTTCCTTATGATGAAGCTTCAAATTTCTTACTATAGAGAATAAAATAATTCTATGAACAACTAAATAATACTCTATGTGTATCCTATTGGATTTGGAATATCAAGTATCTTAGATATTCTATTCATAGGGATCCTTATTCACCTAAACATAAGTGGTACAATGGTGATGAGATTTAATTGAAGATAAATAGATTTCATTCAATTTCTAACTATATTTACTCACAAAACCTTCTTATATTTTTTGGAATCCTTAATTATTAATTCCTATACTCATATTTCTTTAATAAATTAGAACAAATAATACAAAGTTGTCAATGGTTCTTACTCACTTTTCCAATTTTTTGATGTCAACCCAATATCATTATTAAGATACACATTATAACTAAATGTTCCCCTATCTATTCCCAAAACAAGAAATTAACTTTGTTAAGGTCCTAAATCAAATAATAAAAGTTATTTTATGATTTATTATTTAAAATAGAGGATGTTTATTAACATATACAGAAATAATATTTTTTAATTTTCACACTCTCGTTAAAATTTTAAAGCATTTTCAGTATTAATTATCCTTGTGTAATGAAATAATATCTAGAAGATAATTTATTTTTATTTTAATATTAAAATGATTTTTTAATTTGTTTATCTAATGAGATCACATTTAATCATCTAAAAAATCTGTTCATCACATTAATAAATTAATAATAATTCATATAAAAACTAAATTAAAAAAGATGATATGATCAATATATTTTATCTACATGTTGGATAATCAAGTTTCGAGTGAAAAAACATTACCCTTGGGGAAATAATTTGTCCATATGATTCTTGGGTTGAGATTAATAGTTTATATATTCACTTATGTATATCTATGGTTAGATTCTTATCATTCCATTTTCTAAACAATATCTTATCTCTAAGAGGTGAATCCATTATAATTTAAAAAACACATACACATGAGGTTAATGGGGTTTTACAGTAACAAGAAATAAAACATGAACACACCGAAACATAAAAAATAAAGGATGAATAGATTTTTCATAGATCAATATTATTAATTTAATGATAAATTATTACATAAATCATGTAATAAATAATTAAATTTAAGAAATTAATTTATCTCATACAAATGTAGGTAAAACTAATGATAAATAACAATATGAGACAAATATTTAAAAAATAATTTCAATAATTTTATTGACTTCATTATAATTAAGTTTAATATAAAAACAATTAATCAACTATTTATTTAATTAACTCTTTATCCAAATATTGTATTAGAGTATTTCTTATAAATAAATAGGAAACCAATCTAATACAATTTTATTTAAGTTAGTTTGTTTTCATAATAATTAACTACATGAGGTGTACTCAAGAGGTCAAAAGGCATGTACCATATGTATCAAATAAAATCTATTTAGGAAATTTAATACTTAAATGGCGTGATATCTAAATTGAAATATCTTATGATATATGTTATTTAAAATAATTATCATATAACATGTATATACACAACATTTTTTCCTATATTTAATTCAACAATATACATAGTTTATAGAACCATGTGTTAAACTACAAAGACTTCAAAAATGTACAAACACGTGAAATTCATTAAATTTATTTGTTGGGTACTACAAGAAGGTCATGTGATATAAATAATTTTAATGAAAATCATTACACCTTTTTTGGTTTTAGAAAAAAAATGGCCTTAATTATTTATTTGTATACCCATATAACATGCTCAAATTTAAATGGTGTTTATAGGTTATGAATGTAACTTATCACATGTTGTATACATCTAGAAATGTGTCGTGTATTTTTTCCTTCATTAATCTTCCCACCTGATGACCAACATTAAATGTTTAAAATCATTTGGAATGTACCTTTTATTGGTTGATAGAGTTTTCATGGTCTCTACATGACCGTGAAACACCATATTGTATGGGAGTGTCACTCAGTTTGAAGATAATATGAAACATGTAGTGATTTAATTTATTAACTAAATGGATTTATGTGTTTTAAATGAGGTAAAATATTTTTAGTTCCCCTTGTTTGCACAATAACTACATTTCATGTAATCCTTGTGAAACCACATGGAATATTGTTTTTAAATATTTAGTGTGTATTAACCCCATATAAAAAATGATGTGATGAGATTAGATTTATATGGTTCACTCAATATAAGGTTTGGACTTGTCAACACACCATATAATTTAATGTAACATACCATTTATCCTTGTCATGTAGATATTAAACATGGAACCTCTAGATAATATCCTCATGGATTCCTTGAATGTAATTATAGGCTCATGGACAAATGATCTCATATGATTATTTTATCTAGACTGCTATAGTAATTATACAATTTTATAAATAAAAAAATCACCCAAAAAAATAATTTGATTAAATAAATTATAAAAATATATATAATGTTAAAGCTATGATACTGTTAAGATTTTATGTCATAAAGCATAACTGTAGTGTGGGAGGTGAATTTAGGTTTTTCATTAGTTAAATCAATTAAAATTGAATAAAATTATGAAAATAAAATCTAATATACTATAAATAATCGTTTATATTTTGTTTATAAAAAATTTTATTATGAACAATATTAATTGTGATAATAATTCTCAACCATTTTCCAATACTGATCATGTCACATTCTCATTGTGGTGGACAATGAATGTGAGGAACCCTTTATCCTCCAATGCATAATTTATTGTTGGATAATGTTCATTGCATAATGAGTGATAAAGATGTGGTACCTAGTATAACATATCATTTTGTATAATTACAAAGGTAGTTCTCTTATTCCCTTTATATTCCTTAAATGGGTCATGATAGGTTTATCCCCACCTTGTGTGAAAAAATTATTTATATCTTTCATTGTGAAAAAAATGACACATCTTCTTAATAAAGTGATATATATTAAAATATATATTTAGGATAAACCATAAATATTTATACATTGGTTCTAATAAAAATATTTATTATATGTAATACCCCATGTAAAAATGTAATAATATTATTATTTCCATTAAATTTATTTATTTATGTACTATTTTATTAATTATATTAAGTAACATTTATTTAAATGTTATTAAATAAAATATATCATCTCATTTTTTCAATTAACTCGGCTCATTAATCCTCCATGAAATTCCATAAATCAATAATAATATAATATCTATTTAAATAAATAATATTTTTCAATATGTAAATAAAATATTCAGTAACTACAACAATACAAATATATGTGTCAATATTCATGTAATTAAATAAATATTCTTATTAATAACATCAGTAAATTGGTGAAAATATAACACTTTTTGTTTTTACCTTCTCAATGACAAACAAGCGAAAAAATTCAACTCATATACTCTAAACACAAATATATTATGATTGAATATTTTTAATAAATATTACCAAATAAATTATTATTCCAAAATATAATAATAATATTTATCCGTAATAATATATTAATAATACATTGATAATAATCTAGACACACCTTGTGGGTAAAATTATAATATTATATTCTAGTTGAATTATGTGAATAAAAATAAGGGCGATGATGAAACTATAGTATAAAATCAAAGATCCTATAGAGATATTTCTTAATTTCATAATGATAAAAAAAACTATCTTTAGAACACTATTATGTGATATAATCCATATTTATAACAATATCATTTCATGACAGATGTAAACATGATCCATCACCCTATGTAAATGATTTAATAATCGTTGAATATTTATAATCAACATGTTATGAACTAACATTACACATAAATTAAATCATAAAATTCGATTTCAATCAATGTATAAGAGAAACATCATTCCATCAATATGGAATGGATAAAACCATACTTAATTTAACCGATTAATTCCATATTACTTAAGACACATCCAACATATGATACATTTTAGTGATCGTATGTTATCATTGTTTTTCTCATACAACATAGTATCTGACTCATCATAAACATTATTAATAATATCATGTATAGTGGATAATAAATATTTTCACATAAATAATTATCTATTGATATAGAAAACATATGGAATTTATATGTCACGACCCATCCTCAGGGCCCGTGCCGTGACTACCCCAAACTCATCTTCCATAGGCCAGGGGCTGGCGACTAGCACCAAAAGGTGTAAATCCTGATAAAAAGGGAAGGCATTTCCTTTATAGAAGTAAAAAAACACGATAGAGTACACAAGCTAGAGTAAACAAAAAGTAACTGAGTACAAAAGTAAGTGATGTAAAGTAAATGGGTAAGTATACAAACTAAACTGGAAGTACAATACAACTAAGAAGAAAGTACAATAGTAGAAAGTAAAGTGGAAACCATTGAGTCGTCCTCTGGATAAACCACCTGAAGGGTGGGTACAGACAGTCTCCTCAGCTCCTCGGGTGTGGTCATCCGCTCTGTGTATGACCCATCTAGTGGTCCATCTTCGGGTATCGTCCAGCTCCATAAGCCTCCACCTCGATCAGTGTTTTCCGTTGTCTGCATCCATAACAAAGTAGTGCGAGCATAGCTCGTGCAGGGGTGAGTATATGATACTTAGTATGGACACCAAGACCCCCGAAGGTCTCCCATAATCCACGAAGGATAATCCACAAAGGAAAAATACAAACACGAAGTATCAACCAACTCTAATTAGGTATATACCCATACATATACCTAAGTCATCAATCTCAGTTCGGCTCCAACTTCTGAGCCCAATCACAACCCAGTCCACACAGGAAAGAAGTCAACCACGTCAATGATAATGATTGAAAAAAAAGAGTCAGCTAACACAGGTAAACTACTCACGAAGTGGGGTCGAGATGATTTGATATAGCCTCTGAATTATCTCCTCTGCTGAACCCACGTAGGATCCAAGTACCGAAGTCGTCGTTGCCGAACCCACGTAGGATCCTAGTATAGTAACCAGTGATGCCGAACCCACATAGGATCCAAGTACAGTCGTCATCGCTGCCAAACCCATGGAGGATCCATGTACAGTCGTCCTCACTGCCAAACCCACGTAGGATCCATGTACAGTCGTCTTTGTCATCGAACCCACAAAGGATCCCAGCACGGTAGTCATCGCAGTCGCAGCCAGCTCTAGGGTTCCCGCACACAGCGTACTTGATTTTGGGAGGGTCTGCTCCTCGAGTAAATGGATCAATACATCCACTATCACAATGTCCAGAGTTGATGTATCTCGAATTTCTGTCTCGTCAAAAGGAACTCAACGCGACAGACGGCACATCAATCGGGCGCACAGTCTGAGAGATATTGGCCTTTTCATTCCTGGGGCCCGGTTTGAAATATGCTTGTTCCAAACCCGGACTTTTACCAAAGTTGTCCAAAACTCACTTAGAGTGTCGAAAAAGGACCGCCTCGTCGATAGGGTCCCAGTGCTGCAAATGGCGCGTTGATCGGAAGCACGGTCCTTAAGTTATTCATGTTTATGTGAATAATGGGCCCGACCTGATAAGCCTAGTGGGTTGGCAGGTCAGGCCACCCAGTTTTAGTGGATCCGTCCTGGTAGGGGTGTCGGACTGGACCGAAGGTTCGCGCGGTCTGGCTTGAGGGACGCGGCCCAGCCCCAAGAGAGCGCGGCCCGGCCCGAAGTGGTGCGGCCGAGCCCAGCAGGGTGCGGCCCCGCTCGGCGGGGCGCGGCCCGACTGGCTCGCCTAGCTGGCTGAGCGGCTCAGCCCAAAGGCCATGCGGTTCGAGGCGGGGGAGTGACCCCTGGCGGCTCCAAGCAGTGCCGCCCTCCCAAACCGGCGGACTAGGCTGGCCGGCCTTCTGGCGTAAGAGGCCTGCATGGCGGGCCATGGGTTTCTTCAGCGCAGCGCTTTCCTGGCACCACGTTTCAGCTCCGCCCGGCTGGTTGATGGGCCGGCCAGTTTTCCAGCATGGCGCCCTCATGGCGTCGTGGCTCCGCTTTGCCCGGCCGGCCGACGGGCTGGCTAGTTCTTCCACCGAAGTGGGCCACGGATCCCAATGCACATCTGACACGACGACATCGGCTCCCTCCGCCGCAGCCTACGTTGGCGGCAGCTCCGCATCCCTGGCATGATGTGACGGCGCCGTACTTCCTCCTTCGCGGCTCTCTTGGCAGCGGATTTTCATAGCGTGTGCGATGGCGGCCCTTACGCCGCCGGCCTCTTCTGATTTCTACCTCCGATCTCCAATTCAATCAATAAACAGGATCAAACGGATGGTCGTCGGGCCTTGTTTCTTCTTCTCGCGCCCTCCGCATTAACCGATAGCAATAGGTTGTACAAACAAGATTATACAACAACGAACTGAGGAACAATTTTTATCCATTAAAATTGTACATAACCCCTACCTCGATAGTTGATGTCGCACGTCAAGCGTCGCGGAATACGACGTCACGGGGAAAGAATGTGTAGGTGATGTCGGAGTGCGTCTGAGGAGGAAGCGGTGTTTCCGCACTTGTTGCGGAGAAGGTAATGGTAGGCGCGTCGTCGTTCTTTGTGGAACCAGTATACTTCGTGGATGATACGTCATTCATCATCGAGAGAGGAGTTCTCTTCTTATTCACAATAGTTCTCTCCCAATCTTCCTTAGCACAATGAAAACCCTCCCAAAATAAAATAATAGGCTTATCCTATTATTTTTTTATCACATGAAATTTAAAATTCAAATTCAAACCACTTCATTAATTAATTGACGTGGTTTAATTCATTAAATTAATGTGTTGGCAAGAGTTAAAGAGGGAGAGAGGAGGAGGTGAGAGGTCTCATATTTAAGAGGAGTTAACAAATTAAAGAATGGGGTTATGGAGTTTAGGGGGAGGTGAATGGTTAGGGCTTGTGTGGGACCCACCTTTTAATTATCCACACATGGGATGTTGGGTGGGTGTCTGCCCCACCAACAACTTCCCATGCGAGGAATTAACCTCCTTAGATATAAAATAAAATTGTTCCAATAATTTTATTTACTTCTTAATTAAACCCCAATAATTAACTTCTCCTCCCGTGCAAACGCAACTACGATAAAGGTCCCCTTAAGCAATTACTGGCGTTGTGAGTTCATTGGTGCCTTCATATTTCTATTTCCGAGCACCATTACAAAAGATAGAAAAACCTGCACATTTTTTTACAAAACGTAACTAATCTAATATTAAGAAATTGTTTCCGGGAACACCGGGCCTTGGAATCAAGTTTCGTCAGAATCCACAAACTCATAAAATTCCAAAGTATTTAAAAAAATTCCTTAAAATTTCTGGGTCTTTAAATTACTCCCACCTCAGGGCTTTACGTCCCCATAAAGCTACAACATAAACTAGGAAAACAAATGAGGGTAATGAGCATGAATCTAAGCCTTCCACTCCCATGTGCTCTCCTGGAGGTTCCCGTGCTGCCAATGAATGCACGCTAGAGGAATCGATCATCCCCGTAGGACCCACTCCTGTAGATCCTCGATCTCCACTAGGACCTTGTAAATTTTTTCCCCGTCATCGATTTCCATCTCCCCTAGATCAATGATGTGGTTCGGGTCATGCACGTATCTCCTCAGCTGAGATACGTGGAAGATTTCATGCACCTAGTGTAACTAAGGTGGAAGGGCCAGGCGGTAAGCCACCTCGCCTACCCTGCTAAAGACCTGAAATGGTCTGATGAATCACGGAGATAACTTGTCGCCCCAGCCAAATCTCAGTAATCAATGTCGAGGTGAGACCCGCAAGAAGACGTGGTCGCCATCCTCTAACTCCAGTGGTCTCTGTCTCCTATTAGCAAAGGACTTCTGTCTACTCTGTGCAGTCCTCATCTACTCCTGGATGATCTGCACCTTCTCCGTTGTAGCCTAAACCATCTCTGGTCCTACGAGTGCTGACTCCCCAGTGTCAGTGTATCATAGAGGTGATATGCAAGGTCGCATGTATAGTGCCTCATATGGTGCCATCCCGATGGTGGAGAGGTTGATGTTGTTTTACGCAAACTCCACCAAGGGTAGGTGATCCTCCCAACTGCAACCAAAGTCAAGGACACATGTATGGAGCATATCCACCAGTGTCTGAATGGTCCTCTCCGTCTGGCCATCCGTCTAAGGATGAAAGGTGGTGCCCAGGCATAGTTGCGTCCCAAATGCCTCCTGCAACCCCTTCCAAAGCTGGGAAGTAAAGTGAGCATCTCGATCGGAGATGATAGATGATGGAACACCATGAAGCTGTATGATCTCTTAAACATAGAGGCGTCCCAAGCTCTCTATTGTGCCCTGCTCTCTGATCGGAAGGAAGTGGGATTACTTGGTGAGTCGGTCGATGATCGACCATATGGAGTTGTGTCCCCTAGAAGTACGTGGAATCCCCATCACTAAATCCATTGATATCCCATCCCACTTCCACTCTGGAACCTCTAAGGGTTGTACCAAGCCCGCTGGTACCCGGTGCTCCACCTTCACTTGCTGGTAAGTGAGGCATTGTGAAACGAGCTCTGCTATGGCCTTCTTCATACACGGCCATCGGTACTATCGTTTGAAGTCCTGGTACATCTTCTCCACTCCCGGATGTACCGCTAGTGGGGAAATGTGAAACTCCCACATCACTTCCTCCTGCAGTGCAACTAGTACCATGATATGTCCCCTGAAGAGGATGATGTGCTCTCCTACTTTAGAAAATCCATTAGGCTCCTGCCCTGTGGAAATCTGAGCACGTCGCGTCTCATAGTCAACATCCCCACGCTGTGCCTCTCTGACCCACTGAAGTAGTGGAGGAGAGACTGTGAGGGACTATAGAAAAGCTGCCCCATCTCTATCCACGAGGGATATATACAAAGCGGCTAACTGCTCTATCACCTCTCCAAGTAGCTGAATGCCGGATCTCCTGATGAGAGCCTTAGCTACGACGTTCCCCTTCCCAAGAGTATAGACTATCTCAAAGTCATAATCCTAGAGGAACTCGACCCACCACCGTTGTCTCGGGTTCAGGTCCTTCTATGAGAAGATGTCCCTGAGACTCTGGTGGTCATAGTAGACTGTAAAGCACTCACCCATCATATAGTGTCACCACATATTCAAGGAGAAGACCATTGCTGCTAACTCCAGGTCATGGATAGCATAGTTCTGCTCATACTGCCTCAACCGCTGTGAACCATTGGCGATCACTGCCTGCTCCTACATCATGAAAGACCTGAGTCTAGTCCCTGATGCATCGTAGTAAACCATGTATCCAACTCCCTCCTCTGGTAGCCTCAAGATGGGTGCACTGGTCAATCTCTATCTCAGCTCCTGAAAGCTCTGATGGCATATATCTTACCACACGAAGGGTTTCCCCTTCTTCGTCAAAGCTAAAAGCGGTGCTGAAACTCTGGAGAAGTCTGGCACAAATCTCTGATAGTACCCAGCTAGACCTAGGAAACTCCGCATCTCTGTCACGCTCCAGGGTCGATCCCAAGAAAGTATTGCCTCAATCTTCGCAGGATCCAATGAAACTCCCACATCCAAGATGAATTGCCCCAGGAAGTGAACCTCTTGAATCTAGAACTGTCACTTTGAGAGCTTACCATAATGCTGGTGCTCTCGGAATGTGTCTAGTACAACCCATAAGTGGTAGGCATGCTCCTCCTCAGTAGTCGAGTAAATCAGTATGTTATCGATGAAGACTACAACATAACTATCGAGGGAAGGCTAGAATATTATGTTCATGAGACTCATGAACATTTCTCGTGCATTGGTTATGCTGAAGGGAATAACCAAGAACTCATAGTGGCCATACCGACACATGAACGTCTCCTTCTGCACATCCTCATCCTGAACTCTATGATGATGATAGCCTGACCTAAGGTCTATCTTTGAGAACCATCATGCTCCCTTGAGCTGATCAAAGAGGTATTCAATCCTCGAGAGTGGATCCTTGTTCTTCACGATCACCTGATTCAGGTGACGGTAGTCGACACACAGTCGTAAGCTCCCATACGCCTTCTTGGTGAATAAAATCAGAGAAGCCCAGGGTGAAACACTAGGTCAGATGAATCCAGTTCCCTATAAGTCCTCCAGCTATACCCGAAGCTCATGAAGCTTGGCGGGATCCATCCGATATACTGGAGTAGATATCGGTACTATCTCGGGGTACATGTCAATGTAGAAGTCTACCACTCTGCGAGGAGGTAGTCCTGGAACGTCATCTTGAAAAATGTCCGCATACTGATCCACCACAATAGGAAAACTCGGACTCCACACATCAACTGCTTCTAGGATGAGACTAGCCAACTAATGGGTGATCGGATTCCCTCTCCTCTGCGTAAGTCCATCCTATGGTGCAAAGCCTCCCTTCTCGTTGGTTAAGGTGAACCTGATCCCATCTGTGCGGACACACCACACTTTGCGCCTAATACAGTCGATCTGATCATGGACTGTAGATAACCAATCCATGCCCAAGATAATGTCGTAAGGTATAGACGCCACTACAAGAAGATCCCAGCTGAAGATCTCGCCTCCTAGAGTAAGCTCACACTATCGGCACTAGTGCGTAATCTTTGAGTCTTCTCCCGTAGGAGTCACTAGTCGTAAGGATTGAGCCAACAGATCTCTCGGAATATCTGAGCTACGAACAAGGGCAGTGACAATAAAATAATGACTCACTCCTATGTCTATAAAAACTACAACAAGGGAGTAGTATACATAGGTAGTACCTCGAATCATCTCAGGTGCGCCGTGATCATAAGACTCGACTACCTAGAGTTGAGTCTGCCCCTGTCTGCCAGCTCCCTATGGTCGGGGTGGTCCTCCTAGTTGTGGTTGTGGTAGAGCCTCGAAGCGTTGTCCACCACCTACTGCTCGACCAGCTCATTTGCCTTGTCTTCCTTCTCCCTACGGACCACCACGGTTGAACCTCTGCCTCATCCTAGGAGGCCCCTCTACTGTCTGCTTCATCTCTGCATGGCGGGTAGGGTAGTCACGAGCTATGTGTCCCTGCCCACCGCAAGCATAGAACTACCTTCCCCTCATACGGTTGTCTCTACTACATGTACCCCGCACATCCAAACCAGTATCCTGTGGTTTCCCACCTAATGGATTGGTCTGCTTGGACCCCTGCGTCATCTGTCTACTACCGTCTGCAGAATTCTCTGCTACGTGTCTCCCTATGGTGGGTCTCGATGTAGGTGTCAGCTCAGCAAGAAATCTCTCTACAAGAAGGGCTCGCTCCAGTACTCCTGCCTGCGTCAGAATGCTAAGGGAGATCATCGAACCCCTGATCTCAAGCCTCAGTCCCTGCTCGAAGGTCCGGGCTTGGAATAATGGGTCTCGTACCCTATCTCTGGAGTAATGCGGGAGGTCGGTAAATATCACCAAGTTATGGGATACTGTCATGCTGCCCTACCGCAGCTGTAATAACTCCTGGATGTGTAACTCATGGAGGGTGGCTGGAACAAACTCCGAGAGGAAGGGGCTCTCGAAGTCTGTCTAAAGTAGATATGCCTCGTTGTGCACCAGGAGCATCAGGATCCACCATATACCTGCTGCTTCATGCAGGAGACTCGTGTCAAGGATCATCATAAGGTCTACTGTTGTCCCTTCCAATCTGCAGACTCTGACGATAGCCTCTAGCCAATCATCGGTTTCCTAAGGGTCCGTCTCTTAGTGGAACCTGGGTGGCCTCTGTCGTTGAAACTCGTGCAACACACTCCGGCGGCGTGCACTCTTCGATTCTGGGGCTGGTGGTATCGGTGGCCTAGCTAGTAGTGGTACAACTGGTGCCTCCATTATAATGGGGCCATGTACTGAGGGCTCGTCGCTCAGTGGGCTGTCATCCCGCACGTAACTACGACCCCTAGCTGGCTATCTTTGTGCGGCCATCCTGAGAAGAAACAGGTGTGCCACGGTTAGTATAGTATACCTGGTGAGCTGACACAAATTAATCACAAAGAAAACTTTTGAAACACACATGCAATCAATTTTTTTGTGCACTGATTCGGAAATTAGAAGTCAGGGTCCTGGTGTATGGATATGTCGACCGCCGCCCAAACACTGGACTCCCTGGACTGATAATCACACTCAATACTCTTAACACTATTGCTTCACATAGAAGAAATTATCATAGTCCTAAGTTCTACAGTAGAACCAACTCCTCTGATACCAATTTTTCACGACCAGTCCTCGGGGCCCGTTCCATGACTACCCCAAGGCCGCCTTCCATAGGCCAGAGGCTAGAGAGTAGCACAAAAGGCGTAAATCCTAATAAAAAGAGAAGGAATTGCCTTTGTAGAAGTAAACAAATACAACAGAGTATGCAAGATGGAGTAAACACAAAGTAACTAAGTACAAAATTAAGTGTTTTAAATTAAATGGGCCAGTATACAAACCCAAATGGAAGTACAGTACAACTGAAAAGAAAGCACAATAGTAGAAATTAAAGTGACAACAACTGAGTTGTCCTCCGGATATCCCACCTGAAGGGTGGGTACAGACGGTCTCCTTTGCTCCTTGGGTCCGGTCATCCGCTCTGTGTATGTCTCATCTAGTGGTCCACCTCTGGGTATAGTCCAGCTCCAAAAGCCTCCATCTCGATCAGTGTTGTCCGTCGTCTGCATCCAACATAATGTAGTGTGGGCATATGCCATGCAGGGGTTAATATATGATACTCAGTAGGGACCCCGAGACCCCTGAAGGTCTCCCTGAATTCACGAAGGATAAACCACAGAGGAAAATTACAAACACCAAGTATCAACCAACTCTACTTAAGTATATGCCCATACATATACCTAAGTCATCAATATCAGTTTGGCTCCAACATTCGAGCCCAAGCACAACCCAGTCCACACAGGAAAGAAGTCAACCACATCACTGATAATGATTGAAAGACAAGACTCAGCTCACACAGGTACACTACTCATGAAGTGGGGTCGAGATAATTAGATATAGCCTCTGAATCATCTTCTCTGTAGAACCCACCTAGGATCCAAGTACAAAAGTTTTCACTGCCAAACCCGCATAGGATCCTAGTACAGTAACCATCGTTGATGAACCCACGTAGGATCCAAGTACAATCACCATCGCTGCCGAACCCAAGAAGGATCCAAGTATAGTCTCCCTCGCTGTCGAACCCACATAGGATCCAAGTACAGTCATCTTCATCGTCAAACCCACGGAGGATCCCATTACGGTAGTAGTCGCAGTCACAACTAGCTCTCGGGTTCCCACACACAGCGTACTCGATTCGGGAGGGTCCGCCCCTCAATTAAATGGTTTGATACATAAACTGTCACAAATTCCAGAGTTGATGTATCCCAATGTTCCATATTGTCAAAAGGAACTCAACGCGACAGATGGTGCGTCAATCAGACACTCGCTCTAAGAGATATTGGCTTTTTCGTTCTAGGGGCCTGGTTGGAAATATGCTCGTTCCAAACCCGACCATTTACCAAAGTTGTCCAAAACTCACTTAGAGTATCTCAAAAGGACATCCTCGTTGATAGGGTCTCATTTCTATAAATGGCGCATCGATCGGACGTACGGTCTTTATGTTATTCACATTTAAGTGAACAATGGGCCTGGACCGATAAGCCCAGTGGGCTGGTAGGTCGGGTCAACCAGTTTTGGCGGGTCCGTCCCGGTAGGGGTGTCATACCGGCCCGAAGGTTCATGCGGTCCGGCCTGAGGGACGTGGTCTGGCCCAAAGAGAGTGTGGCCCGGCCCGAAGTGGCGTGAGCGGCTCGGCCCGAAGGCCGAGCAGTCCGAGGTGGGGGCACGGCCCCCTGCTACCTGAACCGGCAGTGCCAAGTGGCGCCGCCCTCCTAAACTGGCCAGCTAGGACAGTCAGCCTTCTGGAGCAAGCGTCCCACATGGAGGGTTGTGTGTTTCTTCATCGCGGAGCCCTCATGGCGCCGCAGCTCCCCATCTCCCAGCCGGCTGACGGGGCGGCCAGTTCTTCCACCGAAGCAGCCCACAAAGCGGGCAGCGGTTCCTGCTGCACAGCCGGTGTGATGGTGTCGGCTCCCTCCGCTACAGCCTATGTTGGCCGTAGCTCCGCATCCCCAGAACGGCGAGACGGTGTCATACTTCCTCTGTCGTGGCTCGCTTGGCCACGGCATTTCTTAGCGTGTGCGACGGCGGCCCTTGTGCTGCCAGCCTCTTCCGAGTTCTGCCTCCGATCGCCAATTCCATCAATAAATAGGATCAAACAGAGTATCATCGGGCTGTGTTTGTTCGGCCTGTGCCCTCCGTGTTAAGTGATTGCAATAGACAACACAAACAAGATTATAAAACAAAGAACCTATGCACAATTTTAATCCATTAAAATTGAACATAACACCTACCTTGATAGTTGATGTCGCTCATCGGGTGTTGCGGAAGACTGCGTCGTGGGGAAAGAATTTGTAGGCGATGTTGGAGTGCGTCCGAGGAGGAAGCGGTATTTCCTCACTTGTCAAAGAGAAGATAATTTTTGGCATTTCTTCGTTCTTCATGGAACCGGCGTTCTTCGTGGATGAGACGTTGTTCTTTATCGAGAGAAGAGTTCTCTTCTTCTTCAAAAGAGTTCTCTCCTAATCTTCCTTATCACAAGGAAAACCCTCCCAAAATAAAATAATAGGCTTCTCCTATTATTTTATTATCACATGAAATTTAAAATTCAAATTCAAACCACTTCATTAATTTATTGATGTGGTTGAATTCATTAAATTAATGTGTGGGAAAAAGTTAAAGAGTGATAGAGGAGGAGGTGAGAGGTCTCATATTTAAGAGGAGTTAACAAATTAAAGAAGGGGGTTAAGGATTTTAGGGTGAGTTGAAAGGTTGGGGCTCCTGTGGGCCCCAACTTTGAATTATACACACATGAGAAGTTGGGTGGGTGTGGGCCCCACAAACAACTTCCCATGGGAGGAATTAACCTCATTAAATATAAAATAAAATAGTTCCAACAATTTTATTTACTTATTAATTAGACCACAATAATTAACTTCACCTCCCGTGCAAACGCAACTACGATAAAGGTCCCCTTAAGAAATTATCGGTGTTGTGAGTTCATCGGTGCCCTCAGATTTCAATTCTGATCACTGGTTCAAAAGATAGAAAAACATGCTCGTTCTTTTACTGAATGTACCCGAGCTAAACTTCAGAAATTGAATCCAGGCACACTGGTCCTCACAATCAAGTGTCTTCATAAGCCACCGACTCATAAAATTCCAAAGTATTGAATAACAAATCATTGAAATTTTTTGGGTCTTTACATTATATTTTTAGTTCTAATCTTAAGTAATCTTTATTATAGATCTCTCTAGCATAGAACATCAATAGAATAAGTATTAATGTCTTGAATGTCCCGATTACTTGATAGTCAAACATCATCTACATCCTATTGTATTGATTTTTCCTTTACAATAAGAGATATATTTTACAATATAATCTTAGTATCTATGTGTTAACATTATAGTGGTCATATTTTATAAATATTTGACGTGTAAAATACTCCATGAACATTTTCACATTAATGTAACATAGATTAAGAATATATTTGTGAAAATATTTAAATTAATATAGTATAACGAAAATAAAATATTTATATTCTTATTTAAAAAAGTATATAAATATATATACCTCATTTGTTAAGGTGGTTAATTGGGATATGACCGCTGAAGGTGTTCTTGGAATGTGGTTACATGGGAAATATCAAGAGGGTAATCCAGATGATATTACATACTAAGAGAACTTTTGGAAGGATTCAATCATAGGAATCTTATGATGAACCAGGGTAGTGTTAAGATATAGTATATATAATTCATAAACATTATTAATTCATGGAATCAAATATGATATTGAGCTGTAGTGGAAAATGTTGAAATTGAGTGTGACTTTACACTTGGAAAGTTAATTGTGAGTCAATATTTTATTCAGAATCATGTAATTGTTCAGATCATCATAGATAACATTTATGAGTCATTTATGGTAAGCGGTATGATTTGAGTATATTGGATTTTGGTTTTCCCTAGAGGATATGAGTGTATGAATTGCATTATGTTTATGTTGAATGATCAATTGATGTTTGAGATATTGTAATCAATTATGATGTGTTTCAATATTATGGTTGATGATATTTAATTTTTCTATTACAGGTACATGATTAATTATTAATGATGGTCTGGTATAGAACCATCGGTATGCTGGGAAGATTGATTTTTATGGTACTTTGTAAGTTATTACTAATATAGAGAGTTACTACATATGTAATTAGTTATTTTTTATTAGATATAAAAGTTATATGATATGTGATAGATTTTTATTACATTATATTGTGTTTTGGGAGTGTTATGATTTATATTATAAGTATTTGAGTGTAGTTGGTAAGTGTTTTAACATAATATTTTTAGGAGATAATATATTGTGTAGTTATGTGGTTGTGATGACTCGAATATTTGGGTGAGTTGTTTTAGGACTATTTTAGACCTAACAAGATATATATAGTCTTATATGATGAGCTATAATATTTTTTGAAGACCAAAAAATGTATAAAAATAATGTTGGTCGAGGAAAATCTTTAATGTAGCATATTTCTTATTGGAACCTTATCAATAGGCCAGTGGACTTTCAGTTGGGGAGAATACTGAAAACTACTAGTATTTGTAGATTTCCATCCAAGGAACAAGAAATTTTTTTTGGGACACTATAGTTTCATTAGTGTATTCTATATATTTTTTATAAAATTATTGATTAAATTATTAAAATTAGAAATGGTAAAGGGGTGTCCCTTGAGTAGAACTATATGAAAACTGTAATCTATCTCATTCCTCACCTATAAGTGGTGGTTCTATCTATCAGTCAAAAGATTATGGTTATATTTTCTATGGTAGGTCTTCATAGTTAAGGCTAACCTAAAAATGATATTCTTCCTCATTTATTTCCTATTTTTTACTTCAATGTATATTTTCAACTAAATATTTTTTTGTATGGATTTTTATGTATTTTCAATTTTATCAACATTAGGTTGAATTAATCCAAGGGATTCAACATGTCTTCATCAAAATTTATGAGATAGATTTTGTTAATATTATTCATATTTTATAAATTCAATTATACATCATGCGGTAATTGTGGGTTGTTAGGGTTATTTGTGAAACATGGTAGGAACCCACTTGAGGATTCCTTTTTTCATGTAGAATAATTATGTCCGGATTTTTTCGGTAATGGGTTATTTATTTTTAATGTATTCAAATTAATTTGGGGAATTATTTTATTCATGAATCGTTAATATTTGTGGAATATTTAATCCATGTATCTACTGTCTACATGAGGTTCCATTAGAACATGATTAGTGTAGGTTGTGAGGTTGTTGGGAAATAATGATTCATCAGTGTGACTGAGGAGGTATTTAATATAGTTGTGTATGGTGATTTAGGTTAGAAATATGTTTTTTGTCCATAGGTTTTTACTAATTTCCACCCATCAAGAAGAGAACACTATTTATAATGTTTATTTGTAGGGTAAATTCCAAGAGGTGTTATTAAACATGTTTTTCAGTGTATCCTTTATATTTTTTTGAATTGGGTGATAGTATTGAGAATTGTTTCAATAGTGGTATTATCAATAAGGATTTCAATTTAATAATAGGGTTATTGAGATCATAGAAAATGAGTAGGGTTCTCCATTCTTATGTTCATTTTTTCCTTGAGTATTTGTTCCAGAGTAGAAACTATTTAACAATCTAATATGTGAATTGGGATGTAAAATGAATTTGAAGAAAAACATTATAGATAGGAAGGAATCATATCATATGTATTGGAATATACCTTGATTGCATAATTCTGGAATTAATTCTATAGAACAAACTAAATATTTGATATTTATTACTAGAATAATAATAAATATAATATCATAACTTGACTATTATTCATTATAAAACTAATTTTATAGTTCCCACAGAGCATTTATAATATAGAAAGGTTGTATAAATTCCATACCAAATTGATAACTAAGAGATATTACGACAATATTAATAAATATTTTTCCTAAGGTGTAGAAAACAACTATCCAATGGGAATCATATGATGATTAAAATTTAGACGCTATGGGTAAAAAATATATTCCCTAAATCCCATATAAATTTGATTTATTTTATATATATATTATCTTATAATATAGGGGGATAGTAAGGCATTGATTTATTCCATTTCCAATTTTATAATAATTTATGGCTTTTATACTAATAGTCCTCATAATAATGCCACTATATTTGATTTGTATAAAAGATAAACATTAAATTTTAACATATGAGTGATCACTTTCATTAGATATCATAAAATATCTTTTTCATAAGCTGAAAATATATGATTTTGTTTCATTTATACAAATCATGTACAAAATAAATTTGAAATTTTTTCATTTGATACATTCAATGAAAAAACTATTGAAATAACTAAGAGAATCATCCGTAGATTTATTGGGGGTCGCTAACCTTAAAATGGTTTTTTTGATATCTATTATGTCCCAAGTATTTATAGAATAATAAATTATCATATCTATAAATATTTATGAATAAGATATTACTTTTATGTTAAGTATAACACTTTATACGATAATATACTCAACCCACATCAACGGGTTTCTTTGAAATCTTACATTTCACAAAACATTGAGTTATACTGAAAAATAATAAAAAATTATTATTATCAAAATGGTAGTTAACGCCTAGTCATTATATTAAAACGAATTAACAGAACTAACTACAATATGATTACACATGTTTTTTATATGTTTTATATTTATCAAATAAATTTTAGAGGCTTAAAATAATAATGAATCTGATCTTAAGCATGAAATGCTCTAATTTTTTTAAAAGGACGTTTTTCCGCTTTTTGGAGGAGAACCCTTTTAAAAAAAATTTACATTTATCTGTTGTATTTGACAAAATCAAATTCTTATTTAGATGATATACATCAATATTTAATTTTTATTAAATTATGGTATTTTTATGATAATGTTCATTTTTAATGAATTGTAAAACATACCGCATTTTAATTCAACAATGCCTTTTAATATTTATTTATTTATTTAGTTAAATTATTATTTTAACTGGTTTTAAAGTGTAATTAGATTATTATTTTATAATTTAATCCAATTATGGTTATTGGAAGTAATTTCACTTTTAAATTAGACATAAACACATGTCAATATTTTGATAGTTATTATATCTTAAAAACTTGATTTTGGTTTTGACAAGGGTGATTAATTTTAAATAAATTTTTTCGAATTATATGTTCTGAATTTGTAAAATGGATTCCATATTTGGAATTATTGTTTCCAAATTGTTTTAATAGGTACAATTTATTTTTAGACATTATAAATAGTAACTTCGGTAATTATTTTATTTAACAAGGTTAAAGGGAAATCTGGTAAATAAGGGTAAAATATAATATTTTAACAATATTAAGCAAACCTAACACATGTCCTAATACAATTTAATGAGATATTTCCCACTATGGGCATCCTTGGGTTGATTTTTGGACCCCATGAAGCCACTTGGGAGTGATAATCACATGTTATATTAATTAATTAATTATAAGGAGAAATATAACACAAACGTGTATCATTTAGTAAAACAATTTTTATATGGGGTAATATAAGTGATATTTTCAACTATAAATAATAATTAGAAATCTTAAAATATTTCCTACATCATTCCATTTTATTCATAATTTTTATACATAAAATAAAAAAATTTATTTATGCCACAATGATTATGTAATGATTAACTTATTAATTAATGATATAAATAAATGAGATTATAAATATTAAAATAAACTGATTTTAAAACTTTTATGCCATAAAAAAAATTTATTGATGATTATGACTTTTTAACTTTAAATTAATGATGTTTTTCTTGAAAGAATCAAGTTTTTAATGATTTTTAAAAACTAGTGATATGAATAGAATACAAATTGACATAAATGATTTTTTAAAACAAATACTATTTTATTAAATGATATAATAGCCCTAAAAATCTAAAATTAAGAAAAATTACTCAGATAATATTGAAAATTTCATTAATGAACCACTTGAGGTTCTTTTGGCATTTCATAGTAACAATATTAACCATATAGTATGAATATATAAGAAGACATGGTAAGAGTTAAATTAGTTAACTAAGGGTTAAATCTAAACGATAAGGTCATATTTGTGATCTTTACTTGTCTAAAATATAATGGTTGAGTGGTTTTCATCCCAAAAACCTCTTATGTTTGAAATAAATGACATTGGGTCCATTTTAAATTGAAAGTAATTTTATTATAAAATAATATTTCAATACCATCCTAATGTGCCCCTCCTCCATCTTATAAAAAGGCATCACATATAACCATTTAATCACACCTCTCAAGCCCCTTTTCTCGTCCACATTCTTCTACAATAAGCGCCAAAAATCACTCCCTTCATATCCAAAAGGTCACATCCAAGCATGCTTGGACTAACAAATTTATTAATAAAAAGAAAAGTGCGGAGATAGTAGAAGGAAAAAAGGGGGAGTTTACAAGTAATAATAGTCATAGTCATCACACCCATACCTGGTCATGTCGTCAGCATCAGCCAATTCCCATTCTGATTTAGTGTCATATTGTTTGAGAAGCTTCTTATAAACCTTAATTTTTTCCATTTTCTCCATAGATATCTTCTCGGTATCCTTCTTTGCAGATGACCTAGTGCTCACTGTCCTCGAAACTGCAGAGTAGTCTTTCCTTGGTTTCCTTCTAAATGGGTCAGTCCTAACACCCTCATTGTCAGATACCCTTTTATTTTCCCCTCGAAAAATTCCACTATATGAAACTATAATCATGCCCATATCTCTTTCCTTGTCCTCATCCTTAGTGTCTCCCCACTTACAGAGGATCGGTTCCCCAAATCCAGGAGTGGAATCCCCCGCCCTTTCCTTTGATGCATCCGGGATGTTCCCCTATTTAGCAGAGGAAGAAGGTTCTATTTGGGAATTCTGTTGTGTAAGAACATTCACCGTTAAGGAGGGACCGGGGATCAGAATCTCAATAGTAGCAGGCTCATGAGATCTAGGAGGATCAGAAGATTGAGTTGGAGAAGCATCAATTATCAACTCTTTTCCATTCCTATGAATTGGCAGATCATGAGGGTCTGACTCCATAGGAAGGTCACTGTCCCTGATGGAAAGCTTAGGCAGGGGCGAATCCTACAAATTCACCCTACGTCAGTAAATATTGGAGGGGTGACCTTGCATCCCACACTCCTTACATGTAATGTTTTTGCGGCACAACTCCAAAGAATGCCCCACAGCCATGCATTTAGTGTAGAAAAGAGGTTTGTTTTCATATTCAACATCAATAAGAATTTGATCAGAGGGAATAGAATGTTCTACCATGTCAATGAGAGTGGCTGTAAGATCAACTTCCACCAGCATTCTAGCAAAGTTTCCTTACCTGACATCTGTCGTCTCCTAATCAAGATGGATGGGTGTTTCAATCACCGTTCCAATATCAAGCAAGATTTCTGGATGCCAAAGAACCTAATTAATCCCATGAAGATGCACCCATACCTGTGCGAAGACATTTTTAGCATTGGCGATGTTAAAGTATAGTGACCATTCATGTAGATGAATCCATCCTGTCTTTAAAAACATGGACCCAAAACTCCATTCTTTAAGCTTCACGTCAGCCGATGGAAACAAGCAGTGAAAGAATCCCCGCCCAAGGGAGACACATTTCTGGTTATCAAAACCCCTTAACATTGAAATCTTACGAAATAGATCTTCAAATTTCCAGGGCAGAGTACCTTTAGGAAGAACAATGTGAGCAATCAAAGAATTGTCACCTAATGCCAATCTTTCAGCAATCACACCCGGGTTGGCCTCAACATGGGCCAGTGAGCCCTTTCAGAGAATCCTCCTTGGATCCTCATTCTGTTTCACAGCTACGGAGGCCTTCATAACATCCAGAAAGGATCGCTGCCAACGCACGGTGGATAATCCATCCTGCAAATTTCCAGAATTCATAAACGTGGAAGGAATCGCCCGCTGTTCAGAGGGATTGCAGGTCACCCTGGTTGCACAATCACTCATCGCATCAGCCCCAACTGGATGAGGATAATCCCGAGTAGCTCCAAACATATGAACCTAATCAGCCCCATCCGGATCCCGAGAAGCCCCAACTGGATCCCGAGCAGTAACCGGATCCCGAGAATCTCTGAACTCCCAAACAGCCCCAACTGGATCCTGAGTAGCCGATGCATGATCCTGATCATCCCCAGCTGTTTTCCCAGTTATCCCAAGCACAAACCATTCGCCATCCTCGGATCTCTGAGGATCAGCCTCACCGGAAGTGGTAGGAATTAAACCGGAAGGAAACGCATGCACACTAGGTGGAAGAAGCACTAATTCATGCATGACATAGGTCGCTGTGGATACCACGCCACCGAGGACCGTATCACGTTCACCAATCCATCGCAAATCAAAGCGATTGAAGCTGAGGTAGTGTGGAAACGCCATTGCCACACCGAAACAATAGAAGCCACCATCGAGGGTCACCTCCTATTGCTCTCTCTCGTCTTCCATAATCCCACTTTCATACTAGAAGTATTACCTTGGGCATATGCAATTCAAGAAATCCTTTTGGCTCAAATCAAAGGTAGTTACACGTTTTATAGGTAATTTATTCTATAATGTTCATTATCATTATTTTATTTCTTCACTCTATATTATATTATTATAATTTTATTACATAACAACACCATCATACTCAATATAATATTATGTTGTCATGATAATTATTTTAACTACACCAACACACACCTCTATCTAATAGATACGAACATATTGTTTTTGTGTATGGCGAACTACTACCTCATCAAATGATGATAGTTAGATTTTAACCTACAACCTCTCATAGTGTCCATTATAATGGCGCTATATGTACATATTTTTTTATTATTTATTAAATTGACTATTTTATTTTTTAATTTTTATTTACAACATACCTTTATGCTTTCCACAATGTGTAAATATGATAATTTCATTTGAGGAAGTGTGGACTATCGCTCCCTCAAAGGGATATGACTCATTCATTCCATACAAGGAACGTATAAAAGATTTCATTAATTAACTTATGAAAAATATATATATTAGATATTATAATTTAATTAAAATGTATAATTCAGTTTTCATTCTATTGAATATGAAAAAATAAATGAATATTGCGTACATACAGCTTACCGTCTCCATGAATGGAGAATTACATTTCTAATCTCCAAATTTTATAAATACATACATATATATATATATATACTGGATATATATGATATTTAAATAATGAATACTATTTTATATATCATTTAATTTTTACCACAAGGAAAATTGGTAATTATAACAAGTTTATTTTTAACTTAAGTACCCAATATCGACAAAATGACTAATATTAACTTAAATAATTGTGTAATTTTTATAATGTGGTAATAAATGAAATAAAAGGAATAATAAACTTATAAAAGGCTCTTAATAAATTTTAAATAAACTTATTTATATTATTTAGGAAGAACAAGGAACATACATGACGAATCAGACTCAAGGTAAGGGAACTTCATAACCCATTTTCCATTATTTGGGTTAAAATTATACTTATTGATTATGTCATGCTACGATTATGTGATAAATAAATTTTGATATAATATCTTGTATTTATAATTTCTTTATGTGTACTTATAGTTGTTACACATAATCTATCTATTTTATTTAAAAAATAATCTTTGTAAGGGAACATTTCACCCTCCTCTTTTAGTAAAAGACTTCTTTTATGTTACGTTTTTTAATTTCCATTTTATTATGTTGTGATATGCCCTTATAAATACATACTTTTGTAATTTTATGTCCAAGTGATGATATACCATTTTCTCTCTCATCAACTAATTTTTTGAATTTTTATGTTACAATGTAAGGTTGTCGAATTTTCATAAGGGAACTTCTAAAGTCAATTTCAACTCATTGGATTTTATTCATACGTAGTTGATTATATAATTCCATGATTATGTATTGAATAATTTTTTGTTTATTTATGTTGTAATTTCAAATTCCCTTTGTGTGGATATACTTTGGAAACACGTAATTACCCCATTGATAAATTCATACGTCATTTATACAAACATTGTAAGGGATATCTTCACTCAATATCCATTCATTGAGTTAAATATCAATGTTATTGGTTTTGTTTTTCCAAGAATATGTGCAAATGAACTATGATTTTTTAACGCTTAATATCCACTATATTGAGTGTATTTTATTTTTAATTCATAATTATGTCATTGATTTATCCTTAATATAATGATATGATCTTTGTAAGGGATTTTTCTTCAATCTCCTTTACTTGAGTTATATCTTATTGTTATGCACATCTATTTTCCTAAAATGCGTATATAAAACCATTTTGACTATTTATATCAAGGATTAGTATATTCAAATGATATTTAATGTTTGGTTTAATTTTATTCCTTAATGATTTTTTTTCAACTATTTCTCAAGTTTAAAATGGCTCCTTAACTAAAACGTTTTTTTAATGTTTTAAAGATTTGTTATTTTAAAACCATCTATTTTTTGTCCATGTTTTGAAAATGGTTTCTCAGAATTTATTTATATGGATGTGAATGTTTTAAAATTTAAAATTATTTAAAAAATTCAATGTTGTAAGGGAAACTTTGATTCCAAATTCACTATATTAAATGTTTAAAATGGTTTTGGAAATGGGTTGAATATTTATATTTCTAAAAATGATCTTCTATGGTTACATAGTGGGAATGTTATTTTTACATTATGATTGTTTTATGTGTTATGACTATTAAATTTTAATTGAATGGTGGTTATGTGATAAAGAAATGATGGGTGCTTACATGATAAACCAAATGACGAATTGTTTTGTGATAAACCAAGCATTGGTGGTTATGTTATAACCTCCAATACATTGGGTATGGAGTTCGGCCATATGGAAATACCATTTAACAATTTATGTTGGATTCAACCATATGGTTATTCAATTAAACTATGTTTATGTCACAAGTTATCATTATATGAAATATATTTATTTCTATGGGATTTATTGTAATATTTTGGTAACAAAAAAGCCTAAGTACTGAGCTTATATTTAGTGAAGTAAATTTTCTACTTCTTAAAGGTTAAAAGTATTACTTTCATGGATTTCATGTTATCCCAAGACTAATAGTTTTCATTTTTTATCTATCCCTTACTAATTATTTATTCTCATCCCATGTTTTCAATTGTTTTTCATCTGAAATAAGGATGAATAGAGTTGTGGATGGGATCAAGGATATGTTATGATGTTAAAACATGAAATGATGTCATGTTTCATTTTGAAGAGTTTATGTTTTATAAAAAAATGGATAATGAGTAAAGTGTATACCTGTAATAATCAAGATGTTATGTATAATTTATGTCCAAATTCTCTAAATCTCTAAACCTAAAAAGATCCTCAATGTGAATTAAAGTCAAATGTTGACTTATTTGAAGAATAAGTTATGTTTAAGGTCAGGGACTTATAGAAGGTATCAGTGGTGGGTTTAGATAACATTAGAGGTTAGGGTGATATTTGAGCATAATTGAAATATTTTATATTACCATAGTGGCTACCATATTAGAAACAGTCATATTTATTTTAGATAAATTGAATGAGTTTAAGATAAAATTAATAATTATATATTAATTTTTACCTTCCTCATAAGATAATATATGATGATTTTATAGATATACTCACACTGGCCTTTTTCGTTATAGAGTAAATGGTTTGATATAGCAGGCACCAAATTAATAATGGATGTGAAGGAAATTGTGGTGGTTTTATGAATAAAAAACTGAATGAAATGAGAGCTGCAATTTTAACTCTTGTGGTTATTCTAAACCAACTATATAGAGTCATGATTGACCACTTAAACCTTGGTTATTTCTCTTAGGAATCATATATGCGAGAAACTAATCCCTATGGATGTTTAGGTAATAATCATAAAGGTAAATATATTCAAAAAAACAATGTGTCAAAGATGTGGAAAGAAACACCTAAGAAAATGATTCAATGGGATGGTAAGATGTTATAGATGTGATAATAAAAGTCATAAAAAAATAAAATTCCATATTAAAAGGAAGTGTTCAGTTGACTCTAGTAAAGGGAAAGAAGTTATTTCCGAGGAATCAATTAAATGTTTTAAATGTAGTGTTCTTGGTAATTACAAAAACAGATGTCCTATAAAGAAGGTTCGGGAATTGGATTAGTAAGACCATAAAAATATATGTTTACCAATACCTAATTCCATTCCAATTGAATATGAGGAAACCGAAAATGTCCAAAGAAAGGTATGAATAATTTCCTAGCTCATGTTTTGAAATTATTGAAATATTAGGACATTATAAATGGTTTATTTTTAGGAAATAAGTATTATGGTATAAGATGAAAAAAATGGTTAAGGGATCATGAAGAATTTTGGACAATTAAGATGTCGAAATTTTAGAAATTCAAGATTTATGTTTGATATAGGGGTGATGAAATGTTTAAAAGTATTAATGATCTTTTGTTGATGAGATTACTTTGGAATACGTTTCTCTTTTATATGTAACACTAAAATTTGTTATGTGAAAATACTTTTTGAGGAAAAAGATATCATTTCTTTTGTGGATATAGTTATAAATAACCATTTGGGTTTATATGATCCAAGAATTTGAGGCAATTATGGGTTATTACTTTTTGGGATGAAAATGCAATGTATGAGATAACAATTGGTGTTAAAATATGTTATGGTTATTTTTGAGGAATTTATCCCATTTTTTGGAATGTTATAAAATTATATAGTTTTTGAAAAAGGACAACATGTAGACCACGTGAAAAATCATATATTAGACAATGATTTGGGAATCAAACCCACAACCAAAGTGTGACTTAGATTTATCAACCACCACTAACCAACATGAAGCCTCTGGTTGGTATGTCATATTAATTTTAGTTAAATGGTTTTATGGATAAATAATAGGATGAATTTTGAACTTATGTTTTATCAAATGGATATCTTTATTATAGGAAAATGATTTTGTGATTAAGTTATAAATGTTATTTTGGATGATGTTTACACTTTTGGGAACACTATATGCCCAAGAAAAATAAAATACTATGGGATTTCATTTGAGGAGTAATGGTGGAATTTTATTTTGGAAGAATCTATGTTTTTATTGTGGGCTTATAGAGATTTAGACTATTTATGGAAAAGATTAACCTATCTTTGAGAATATTTTTTTAGGTTAATTACTTTTTAGTATGACACTGTGATAGTAGTCGATGTTATTTGGAAATAAATGTTCAGATATATTGTGGAAGATTGTGCGATCAAATTATTCTATGTTTTGGGATTCAATATTAGTTTAGATTATTTTGAAGAATTTTACGTTTAAATGTGTATTTAATGGACTCTTTTGATCTTAGGGTATTGTTTGTTGATTTTGGAGATTAAGATTAGTACTTATTTTTATACATAATTATATTTTATGGGGATTACTTAATCATATACTAACCATTTTTTTTGGTTAATGTCTAAAGACAGGAGAAATATATAGCTCGTATTTTGTGGATTATGTGATTATATAGAAGTTAATTATAGAGCCTTTGATGTGACCAAGTCACTTTGAATACTCATGGTTTGTAGAAAAGATGTTTTTGTGGTGAAATTTAGTATATGATGAAAGTTTGCATGGAAAGTAAGTATGTTTCCTTATGTTCTTTGTCAAGATTATAAATAAATTCATCAACTTTATGAAATTGATTTTAAAAAAACATTATTTTTTTACTTTTCATACTGTGAAATCAAAGACTGTTTAACCCATCATATGTTTTTTGTTTTTTGGTGGTTAACTTTCTCCTAATAATTTTTTCTATCACTCTCCATCAGACCTCGATGGTTATTTTTTCTGCCATATCCATGTTCTCCTACATTGAACCCTAGTATGTGTTATCTCGAGTGACCTTTTTTAATTCTTTTTCTTTCTTTAAAAGTGATATTTTTATTGACCCTTTTTTCGATGTGATATTTTCTATGATGTGGCCGAGAATAATTTTAAAATTTCGAGGATGCAATTTCCAAAAGGGGGGAGAGATGTAACACCCTAGGTATTTATAGAATAATAAATATTCATATCTATTAATATTTATCAATAAGATATTAATCTTATGTTAAATAGAACACATTTTCTAATAACATGAAAAATGGGAAACAGTGGGTTTCTTTGAAATCGTACATTGCACACAACTTTGAGATATACTTAAAATAATATAATAATATTATCATTATTTTAAATGGTAGCTAACGCTTAGTAATTATATTTGTGGGAATAAAAAAAACTAACTAAATTATTAATACACATGTTTTTTATATGTTTTTATATTTATCCAATAAATTTTAGAGGATCAAAATAAGAATGAGTTGGATTTTAAGCATGAAATACTCTAATATTTTAAAAAGGTTGTTTTATAGCCTTTTGATGGTGAACCAATTTTAAATCTAGTTTTTTCAATTTTATATGTTCTATTTATAAAAATAAAATTCATCTTTATAATTGAGACATCAAAATTTACTTTGGATGAAATTTTTATATTTTTTTGATAAAGTTCATTTTCTAATGAATAGTGAAAAATACAGCATTTTAATCCAAAATTGCCTTTTAATCTAATTAATTTTTATAGTAAAATTATTAATTTAATTTTTTTTAAAGTGTAATTGGATTAATTTTTTTTAATTTAATTCAATTATCTTAATTGGATGTAATTTCACTTTTAAATTATACATAAACACATGTTAATCTTTTGATAGTTATTATTTCTTAAACCCTCTCTTTTTGGTTTTGACAAAAGAAATTACATTTAAATTAATTTCTAAAAATTATGTGTTTTGAATATGGAATAATTGATCCATACTTGGAATAAATATGTCCAAATTATGTAAATATATACCTCTTATTTGTAGATATTCTGAATTGTAACTTCAGTAATTATTTTATTTACCATGGTTATAGGGTAAATCTGGTAAATAAAGGTAAAAAATAATATTTAATAATATAAAACAACCATAAAACATGTTCTAATCCAATTCTATGAGATATTTCAGACCATGGGAGTCCTTGAGTCAATTTAGGGACCCCATGGAGCCACTTGGGAGTGATAATCACATGTTATATTCATTAATTTAATGTAAAGAGAAATACAACATAAACATGTATATAATAGTAAAACAATTTTTAAATGGGGTTATATAAGTGATATTTTAGAATATAAATAGTAATTATAAATCTAAAAAAGATTTAAAAAATCATTTTATTTTATTTATAATTTTTAGATAGCCAATAAATAAATTAATTTATGAAACAATGATGATGTAGTCATTACCTTATTGATGAATGAATTAATTAAATGAGATTATAAATATTAAAATAAAATTATTTGGAATCCTTCTATTCCATACATGAATTTGAGGGATTATTATGACTTTTTATATTTTAATTAGTGACGTTTTTTTTTGAAATACTAATTTTTTATGGATTTTTAAAAAGTCGTGATATGAATAGTATAAAAATTGTCATAAATGACGTGATAAAACAAATACTATTTTATTAAATGATATAACAGCCCATAAAATATATGATTCGGAAAAATGAATTATATAATGTTCAAAATTTTATTAATCAAACACTTGAGGTTCTATTTGAATTTTATAGTAAGTATATTAACCATATAGTATGAATATGCAAGAAGACATGGTAAGAGTTAAATTAGTTAACTAAGGGTTAAAGCTAAAAGATAAGGTTATATTTATGACCTAAAATTGCCTAAAATCTATTGTATGAGTGGGTTTTGACTCGAAAATATCTTATATTTTAAATAAATGACTTTGGGACCATTTGAATCCTAAATTAATTTTATAATAAAATAATATTACAATACCTTCCTAAAGTGCCCCTCCTCCCTCTTATAAAAGGGCATCACATCTACACATTTAATCACACATCTCAAGCCACTTGTATCATCCAAATTTTTCCCAAATAATATCTCAACATTCATAACTTCCGCATATAATCCTTACCATGGGCAGAAGGCCATTCAAGAAAGCTTTTTGGTTCAAATCAAAGGGAGTTACACGTTTTAGTGGTAGTGTCTTCTCTAAATTTCATTTCCATTATTTTATTTCTTTACACTCTATTATAGTATTATTATATGATTAAATAACAAAAATAGTATCCTTAATATACATGTATGTTTCTATGATAATTATTAGTACAAAAATTATAAACACCTCTATTTAATGGATACGAACATATTGTATCTGTGTACGGCGAACTGCTGCCTCATGAAACGATGATTATTCAATTTTCCCACACCACCTCTCATGGTGTCCATTATGATTGCACTATATTTATATATGATATATTTTATATTTATATTGTCTCTATGATTTTGTAATTTTTATTGATAATATACCTTTATTCTTTCCATAATGAGTAAATATGATAATTTCATTTGAGGAAATGTGGACTACCACCCCCTCAAAATGATATGACTCATTCATACCATGCATGGAACATATAAAGGATGGAGTTAATTAAATTATGGAAAATATATTAAATATTACATTATACTGGAATTATAATATAACAATGAATAATTTAGTTTTCATTCCTTTAAATATGAAAAAAAAAATATGAAAGTAGTCTTCATGCGTACGTACAACTCACCCTCTCCATGAACAGTACATTTAATTTCTTATCTCCAAATGTTATATATATATATATATATAATTTATATATATGATATTTAAAAAATTAATATCATTCTGTAGATAATTTAATTTTTACCACAATGACTATTTGTAATTATAATAAGTTCATTTTTGACTCAAGTACCCTATATCGACAAAATGACAGATATTAACTTAAAAAGTTATATATTTTTTATAATGTGGTAATAAGTGATATAAAAGGAATTATAAAATTAAAAAAGGTTAATAAGAAAGTATAAATTAACATAAGTTTATTATTCGGGAAGAATAAGGAACATATTTGACGAATCAGATTAATGTAAGGGAACATCTTAACCCAATTTCCATTCTTTATGTTAAAATTCTACTTCCTTATTATGTCATTCCATGATTATGTAAGAAATAAATTTTGATATAATATATTATATTTTTAATTTATTTATGTGTAATTATATATAATACACATAATTTATCTATTTTATTTAAAAAATGATCTTTGTACGGAAACCTTTCTCCATCCTCTTTTAGTCAAAGACTTATTTTATGTTATGTATTTTAATTTCCATTGTCTTATGTTGGGATATGTTCTTATATATCATTATTTCTATAAATTGTATGTAAAATTGATGATATACCCTTTTATCTCTAATAAACTCATTTTCTATAATTTTATGTGATGATGTTAGGCTACTGAATTTTCATAAGGGAACTTCAAAACTAAATTTCCACTCATTTGGTTTTATGCATACTTCGTTGATTATATAATTCAACAATTATGTGTGGAATCATTGTTTTTTAATTTAGGTTTTAGTTTTCACTTCCATTTGTGTGGATATTATTTTGAAACACATAATCAACCCATTGATAAATTTTTGCGTCGTTTATATAAACTTTGTAAGGGAAATCATATCTCAATAACCATTCATTTAGTTAAAAATCCAAGTCATTGGTTTTCTTTTCTCTAATAAGATTTGATAATTTTTTCTGACTGATTTACACATAATATCAATTATATAATGTGTATTTATATTTTTCACACATAATTATGTCATTTATTTTTTCTTTAATTTAAAGATACGATCTTTGTAAGGGATTTCGTCTCAACCTCCTTTCATTGAGCCATGTCTTGTTATTATGAACATATGTTATCCTATAATGTGTATATACTACCCTTTTGACTGTTTATATCTTGATTTAGTATATTATAATGATATTTAAAGTTCTATTTAAATTTATTCCTTAATGATTTTTATTCAAGTGTTTCTCATGTGGAAAATGTCTCTTTAACTAAAACATAAGTTTAAATGTTTTAAAGATTTGTTATTCTAAAACATCTATTTTATGTCCATGTTCTCAAAATAGTTTCAATGAATTTATTTATATGGAAATTAATGTTTTAAAATCTAACATTACTTAAAAAAATTCAAAGTGGTATGGGAAATTTTGATTCAAAAGTCTCTTTATTAAATTTTTAAATGGTTTTGGAAAATGGGTTGAATATTTCTATATCTAAAAATAATCTCTTATGGTTACTGCATGGAAATGTTATTTTTACTTTATTCTTATTTTATTTGTTAAGACTATTAAATGATAATTTGATGTTTTATGGGTGGTCATGTGATAAACCAATGATGGGTGGTTACATGATAATCTAAATGGCGGGTAGTTCTGTGATAAACCAAGGACGAGTGGTTACGTTATAACCTCCAATACATTGGGTATGGTTTTCAGTCGTATGGCTATTCCATTTATTGATATGTGTGGAAGTAGACAGTATGGTTACTCCATTTTTGTATGTTTATGTCCCATGTTACCTTTAAATGAAATATGTTTCTTTCTATGGGTTTTATGGTAATCTTATGGTTACAAAAAGGGTAACTAATGAGCTTATATTCAGTGAAGTATATTTACTACTTATTAAATGTGAAAAGTATTACTTTCGTGGTTTTCATGTTATCAAAATACTAATATTTTTATTTCTTTATGTATCCCTTAATGAGATTTTAT
The DNA here is from genome assembly GCA_963277665.1 of Viscum album. Taxonomy (NCBI): domain Eukaryota; kingdom Viridiplantae; phylum Streptophyta; class Magnoliopsida; order Santalales; family Viscaceae; genus Viscum; species Viscum album. Next base: position 17,234,225 of record OY728123.1, read on the forward strand.
GCTCATCCCTTGTTATGAAATGTTTTTCACAATACATATGGAATATTAGAGTGAAGGATGTTATCAAGGAAACGATATACTGTTAAAACATGAAATGATGTCAAGTTTCTATTTAAAGGGTTTTTGTTTTATGAAAAAATGGATAGTGAGTATAAGGGTCTTTTTCTAATATTCAAGATGTTATGTATAGGTTATGACCTAATTCTCTAAAACTCTATACCTAAAAAATAGTCGATGTGAATTAAAGTAAAATTGTTGACTTATCATAAGAATAATTAATTTTTAAGGCTAGAGACTTATAATATCTTACATGATACATGGAAAGATATTCCCTACATGTAACTCAATTCGCATACCTCCTTTATGTCATGAGTCTCAATAAATAATAGGATGGTTGAAATATTATTTTAAAACATAGAGTGATTCAACATATCCCAGGGATACCTCTAGAGTAGGAATGTTATTCACATACCTCTCATGTGGTCTTCAACCACCACAAAGGAGTAATAATAACATAATGAACATTTATATTTTAATTTACACATGTTTCACCATTTATAATCTTTGTAATATTTCATTTATCTAGAATGGATGCTCTTGTTTTTTGTATCTATTTTTATTCTACTATGTCTTCAAACTATTATTATATATTTTGAATCTAATTAGTGGTAAATATTCATTCCAATATTGGAGAATAACCTGAGCATGGGATTAGGGTTAATCAATGTATGCTTACTTTTCAGAGGACCATATCTACTAAGAATGTTTCATGGTTATTATTATCCCTCACTCTCCAATATCTAGTATAAAAATACAAATCAGTGAATTAGGGACATATAAATTTACTTAGTACACAAAAACTTATTTATTCCATGAGGTATGAAATATATATGTTTTGATAACCCTAATAAACATAGTATGAATATTTTATTACAATATCAATTGTTAAAACTAAACTTATTCTCTTACAACATTCATCAAACCAACTAAGAAGTCACTAATCACTCAAAAATATAGAACTCACTCATCTTCTTATAATATTCCTTTTCATCCTTGGATTATAAATTTAATTTACACTATAGATGGAGTACAAATCAATGTTTCTTCTATGTATATTTAGTGACATTACTCAAATAACTAATTATTTTTGTTCTCAAACATTGATGTGTGTGCCTTCAATGATTATTGTCACGAACCAACCCGGGTCAACCCTGAACCGGTCACCAGAGCCGGTCCGTGACATGACCCGAGAGGCGTTCTCGATCCTCCCGGGCTGGCGACAAGCGCCAGGGCATCAACAGTGAGCAAGTGGGAATGATTTTTCCGAATAAAAATAAATAATTAAAGCATTAGAAAATAAACAGAGCAACGCAAAATAAATAAACAAAGTAAAGTAACTAACAAGAACAAAATAAAATAAAACTAACTGAATGAGACACCCACTATCTCCGTGTGACCTCGCAGGTCACTCTCCAACTCATGACCAAACGTCACCCAAGGTGAACGCACCCAAACTGTAGCATGCACAAACACTAAAAATAGAAAAGAACTATAGACGGGAGTATTAAAACTCCGTAGGCTAGCCAGATATCTATTCCCAATGTACTACCTTTAAATAATGAAATTTACCAATTACAGGTTTGAACTAAATATAAAAAATATTGGTATTCACACACACACACTTTCATTTCTAAAACAAGTATCAGTCCATTTCCCTTTTTAATTTAAAGGCATGTTTAATGTTTGAAAAGAATAGGTATCTTTCTTTTCAAATCATTTTCTACGAACCATTTAGAAATCCAATCTTCAGTTATTTTCCAAAAAGGAAAACTACACATAACACACAACACACACCAAGGGAAATGGAAAAAGTGGCACACATGGGCTAGCAACCGAGCTAGACCTCGCAACCGTCCACCACATAAAAATAAAAACTAAAAGAAACATGGGTCAAACCTAGGATATCATGAACAATCAAGAACGTACTATACATCTGACTCATCTTGAAGGCATTCCCTAACTCGATGACGTCATAAATCCCTAACGCTCGGCATAGCCATACATGGCCTAACTGAGGGGCCTAATCCCTATAGCAGCAATAACTCAGTATTCCTCTGCTATGGGGCCACTATCCAGTGCATAATCTAAACTAGTGCAACAATCGTTCTTAGAAGATTCACTCACTATGCCAGGTTCCCATGTCAACACATACAATAAAAAGGGGTGCGTCCACAATGTATGTCCATCAGTCACGATGCTCAAACATCACTTACAGCTCATGAAATCAACACAACCAAAGATCACCCCAGAATGGGTTTTCCAAAATAATCTATTTTATTAAAGTGCCAAACGGGCCTTCACTAATTTTAATGAAAAACCTCATTTTCAAGAAAACCCAAAACACTTATTCAGAATAAATAATTTACCTTTAAAACCAGAAGTACATTTGAAATTCCGTGAATTATGTTTAAAGGCCAAATGGGCATTCTTTCAATACTGGGAGTCCGCTCGTCAAGAAATTTTTTCAATTGTTCGGTATAAAATAAACGGCTCTTTTCACACCAAATAATTATATAAAAATTAATTATATCGTATTACTTCCAATTTATTAAAATTAATAAATCATCAATCATTTAATAAATTCTAAATCTAATAGTAAGTGCAGCGGGGGACCTACCTCGAGACCAAGGCGCGATGACGGTGCATGCTGGGAAATCCGGCGCGGCAATGACGCTCACTCGGAAACACCCCGCACGGGTCCTAAAAAGTCAAACCGACCCAAATAACATTTAATTCATAAAAATTATAATCAAACCAGGGTATATATACATATCAAATAAAAATATCAAAAGGAGTATCAAATGAAATGGTATACCCATCGGGGGGTCTGCGACAAGAAACAGACAGTCGGAAGGCGTCTCGCCGAAGGCAGCTATCTCAGAGGAGGGGGCGGCCAAAATGAGGCCACACTGGGGTAGCAGGAGGGTGGTGTGGGGACCCGGATAGGGAGGCAGCAAGTTCGGGAGACGAGCGCGTCGTCGAGGGTGAGCCAGAGCTGGCGAAGGCTTGGCGGAGGTGAGCGGGATGGGGGCGTGGCTGGCGGACATCGGTGAGGGTGGTGCGGCGCTGTTGGACAAGAAAGTCGGGGCTGGTTTGTTGTGGAAAATAGAACAAGAGGGGTTGTGTTAATCACATGTTGCAAGGGCTGGATGCTGTGTACTAAGAGGGAGCAGGCCTGGAGGGTGGTGCTGCATTGTGCGAGGTAGGAGGCAGAGGGCAGGGCTCGGCCAAGGGAAGGTGGAAGATGCAGGCCACTGGAGCTGGCCTGTAAGAAGAGGCGCGCTGATGGGGTGTGCACAGCAAGGGCAGTGGCAGCAGGCACTGTAAGAGTGCAGGGCTCAGCGGACAGCAAACAAGAGCAAGGGCTGTCCAGGGAAGTTGTTGCAAGGGGAATTCGGGCTGTTGCTGGTTCGCGGGAGGCTGTTGCGGTATGAGGGGCGTGCATGCAGAGAGGTTGAGGGAGGAGCCGGGGCCTGGGGGTGGTGTTGTGCAAGGCCGGAGTGTGAGCCGGACGGGGAGTCGAGCAAGTAGTGAGGGCCGCTGGCGGAGTGGGCATGCTGTAGGCGCGGAGGCCGGGACGCTGGGGAGGCAAGCTGGGCGGGCTGCTGGCGCGCGGCTGGGGTGAGGTTGGCAGGTAACTGGGGTGCGGGTTGATCAGCGGCAGAGTCGGCAAGGCGAGGCGGAGGGGAGAACCGGAGGAGGGGGGATGCAGGCACGGGCTGGGGAGTAGGGTGTTCGGGTCACACGGGAGAAGAGAGAAAGAAATAGAAAAAAAAAGAAAGGGGGGAGGGGACACCCGTGGGGAAGAACAACAAAGAAGATGAAGAAAAAAAAGTAAAAGATAATGAAGAAGAAGATAAAATAAAAAAGTAAATAAATAAAACAAAATAATAATAAATATTATTATTATTATAATGAAAATACTAATCCAATAATAATAATAATAACAATATTAATAAAAGCAATTATTATTATTATTATTATTATAATCGGACAACTACGCAGTCTCCAGGACTGAGCGCACGATCAGCGCTAGCGGTGCGGAGACCGTGCACCTTCCCGGACCGAAAGCGCGATGGCTGCTAGTAGTGCGGTGACTGCGCACTGGTCTGAGACCCACCGAAAACCACCAGAGCTTCAAAAATTTAAATCCAGACCCAAACCCAACTCTGTCCAAAGTCGCGGGACCGGAAAAAAAAAACAGGCATCTGTGGTCGGGGTGTGACAATTCTCCCCACCATAGACACTTTCTGCCCCCAGAAAGTCACCAAGCCAACAGTTGACACAACTTGAGTTCATTCCCAGACAAATTCATAGAGAACCGAGAGCATCAGGGTGACCATTCCCAACAGACATCACACCCGACCAATTCACGAAAAAACACTACCCGAGATTGAGGGGAGAACATGATAGGGTTCTCCCCACCACAAGAATTCACTAATACAAAAACCCTTCAAACCCGAACAAACAACCCCCGAGGCGGGGAAATACGAGAACTCCCAAACCAAACTCATTCACTTTCCCCACATGTACTGAACAACACACTTGAGACTTGACGAAAAGTTTGTTACGGAACAATCCAGCAACTTGAGGATGAGAAATTAACTCAACACCTCCCACCAACATTACAAAATGAACATTCCCCTATCGAACACAGCTAGGACGAACTCAAAGAGAGAACATGTCCATTTATTCATGGGCCCACACCATTCAAAGAGACCTAACAACTAAAAAACCACACTGAGGGTAGACAAGGCCACTTGGATTGTGGGGAAAAGAGCTCATCACACCACCACGACAAAGGATGAGCTTACGACAGCGATGAGAAAATAACAAGGGAAATTTTGGATATTTCCATTCCAAATCCAAAGAAATTATCTAGACCGAGGTTCCACACAGCCTCGGCAACTCCTGACTGCGTGCAAGCTTCACCCCGAGACGTGTGGCTGGGGCCCTGATGGCTGAAGCATCACCTGCCTCACAGTCAGGCATTTTCATCTCCTAATTTCTAACTCCTTCTGTTCGATGATTCCAACAACCATGATGGTCGTACATTTTCAAAGGGATGCAACATGACGACTTAGAATGTCTGGACAGGCTATACTGGTGGAACACAAGAGAGCGGTCCGACGAACTAGGAGTCGGTACCGACGATGACAGTTTCTTGGAGACAGTTTCCACCGGCCCGCACTCTTTTCCAGGTGGGGAACCTTCATGGAAGTCAACCACCGTTAATCACACCCAAAACTCTAATGATGATGAGACATTTCATCATTACTAGTCCAAAATTGAACCCTCAAATAACTCTAGGGCGGTACGAACCTTAAATATCTTCGGAGTTCCCAACAACCCTAAGACACACTATCTTTCAGAACAAGACAAATACCTCTAACATACTTTGATTACCTCGAAACGCAAGCAAGAAACGAAAGGAACGAAGAACTGATCATAACTCATTAACAACATTTGGTAGCTTTCTGGGCGGCATACTCCTGAAAACATGAAAAACACCATAAAAACGGCATCAAGCCAAAACTCAATCAAAGCAACAACACAATCCAAGAAGAAATAGACCCATAAGACAAACATATACAAACACAAGAAAAAATCATTTTTCCAAAACCATAGTTTCTTTAAAAAATTTAAAAACTCACCTATGGCACCTTATGAACCGTCACATGTGTGTTCATTCAATCTCGCTCATATCAGTTGCAAACAAGTGCCCCCACGCACTTCCATACATACCCATGCACGTGTGACCCTCCATAAGGAGTGCCAAGGTTCAAACACCTCTTTTTCCTTACCAAATCCAAGCACACACCAAGTTTTACCCTACCAATACACCTTATCTTTAAAAACCCACTTTTGTAATTTCAACAACAATTTGGAAGAAAAAATTTTCCTTTTAAAAAAATCACTTTTAAAGCACACTCAAATAAAATTAGACTAAAACAAGACACAAGTAGTAATAACCTACTGGAAAGAGAAACTAGTACATATGTCTGACCCGGTGACATGGCGGTGAGCCATGCCCCAAGTAAGGCATAACAATAAGAGGACCTTAAACCAGGCACTTGGACTCCACATGGGTCACCTCCCCATGTGAGGCCGCAAAGTGAACCGCTTCACCTCCATTGTCATCCCTCAATCCGAAATGACCAAGGACAAGTGACTCAAATCCCAGACTAACCCTGGTAACTCAGGTCTCATCACGAGTGGTAGTGATCAGGCACTGACCCATAACCTACCTCCTGAGCCCCAATTGTCCTAATCTCCATCTACTGGACATCCCAAATAATAAAGAGCACTCTGAAAAGCAAGGTCCACTAAGGGCCGACCTGGTCTGATACCATTTTTTCACGAACCAACCCGGGTCAACCCTGAACCGGTCACCCAAGCCGGTCCGCGACATGACCCAAGAGGCGTTCCCGATCCTCCTGGGATGGCGACAAGCGCCATGGCATCAACAGTGAGCCAGTGGGAATGATTTCTCCAAATAAAAATAAATAATTAAAGCAGCATAAAATAAACCGAGCCCCGCAAAATAAATAAACAAAGTAAAGTAACTAACAAGAACAAAATAAAATAAAACTAACTGAAAGAGACAACCACTATCTCTGTGTGACCTCGCGGGTCACTCTCCAACTCACGAACAAACATCACCCATGGAAAACGCACCCAAACTGTAGCCTGCACAGACACTAAAAACAAAAAAGAACTATAGGCGTGAGTATTAAAACTCAGTAGGGTAGCCTGATATCTATTTCCAATGCACTACCTTTAAATAAATAAATTTACCAATTATAGGTTTGAACTAAATATACAAAATATTGGTTTTCACACACACACACTTTCATTTCTAAAACAAGTATCAGTCCATTGCCCGTTTTAATTTAAAAAAAAGATTAATGTTTGAAAGGAATAGGTATATTTCTTTTCAATCATTTTCTGCAAACCATTTAGAAATCCACATTTCAGTTATTTTACAAAAAGGAAAACTACACATAACACACAACACACACTAAGGGAAACGGAAAAGGTGGCACATAGGTGCCAGTAACCGAGATAGACCTCTCAACCGTCCAGCACATACAAATAAAAACAAAAATAAACTAGGGTAGAACCTAGGAGATCGTGAACAATCCATAACGTACTATACATCTGACTCATCTTGAAGGCATGCCCTAACTAGATGACATCATAACGCCCTAATGCTCGACATATCCCTACATGGCCTAACCGAGGGGCCCAATCCCCATAGCAGTAATAACTCAGTATTCCCCTGTTATGGGGCCACTAGCCAGTGTGTAATCTAAACTAGTCCAACAATCGTTCTCAGATGATTCACTCACTATGTCAGGTTCCCATGTCAACACATACAATAAAAAGGGGTGCGTCCACAATGTAAGTCAATCAGTCACGATACTGAAACATCACATACAGCTCACGAAATCAACGCACACCAAAGATCACCCCAGAATGGGTTTTCAAATATAATCTAATTTATTAAAGTCCCAAACGGGCCTTCACTAATTTTAATGCAAGACCTCATTTTTGAGAAAACTCAAAACACTTATTCAAAAGAAATAATTTATCTTTAAAACCATAAGTACATTTTAAATTCAGTGAATTATGTTTAAAGTCCAAATGGGGATTCTTTCAATACTGAGAGTCTGATCGTCAAGAAAATGTTTCAATTGTACGGTATAAAATAAACAACTCTTTTTGCACCAAATAATTATATAAAAATTAATTATATAATATTACTAACAATTTATTAAAATTAATAAATCATCAATAAATTAATTAATTCTAAATCTAAAGTTAACTATAGTGGGGTACCTACCTCGAGACCAAGGGGCGATGACAGCGCAAGCTCGGAAACTAGGCGCGACGATGACGCTCACTCGGAAACACCCCGCATGGGTCCTAAAAAGTCAAACCGACCCAAATAACATTTAATTAATAAAAATTATAATTAAACTGGGGTATATATATATATATATATCAAATAAAAATACAAAAGGAGTATCAAATAAAAGGGTATACCCATCGGGGGGTCTGCGACAAGAAACAGACCGTCGGAAGGCGTCGTGCCGAAGGCAGCTAACTCAGAGGAAGAGGCGGCCAGAATGAGGCCACACCGGGGTAGTAGGAGGGTGGCGTGGGGTCCCGGATAGGGAGGCAGCAAGGTCGGGACACGAGCGCACCGTCGAGGGTGAGCCAGAGCTGGCAGAGGCTTGGCGGAGGCGAGCGGGCTGGGGGCGCGGCTAGCGGACATCGGCGAGGGTGGTGCGACGCTGTTGGACAGGAAAGTCGGGGCTGGTTTGTTGCGACAAATAGAACAAGAGGGGTCGGGTTACTCACATGTCACAAGGGCTGGCTGTTGTGAACTAAGAGGGAGCATGCCCAGAGGGTGTTGCTGCATTGTGTGAGGTAGGAGGCAGAGGGGTGGGCTCGGCCAAGGGAAGGTGGCAGATGTAGGCCGCCGAAGCTGGCCGGTAGAAAGAGGTGCACTGATGGGGGGTGCGCAGCAAGGGTAGGGGCGGCAGGCACTGTAAGAGCACAGGGCTCAGCGGACAGCAAACAAGAGCAAGGGCTGGCCGGGGAAGCTGCTGCAAGGGGACGTCGGGCTGTTTTTGGTGCGCGGGAGGCTGCTGTGGTACGAGGGGCGCGTATGTAGGGAGGCTGAGGGAGGAGCCGGGGCCTGGGGGTGGTGTTGTGCAAGGTAGGAGGGCGAGCTGGTCGGGGAGCCAAGCAATCAGGGAGGGCCGCTAGTGGAGTGGGCATGCTGCAGGCACGGAGGCCGGGATGTTGGGGAGGCAAGCTGTGCGGGCTGCAGGCGCGCGGCTGGGGTGAGGTTGGCAGCTGTCTGGGGTGCGGCTTGATCAGCGGTGAAGTCAGCAAGGTGAGGCGGTGGGAAGAACCGGAGGATGGGGGAATACTGGAGCGGTCCGGGGAGCAGGGTGTCTGGGTCGCACGGGAGAAGATAGAAATAAAGGGAAAAAAGAAAGGGGGAGGGGACACCTTCATGGAAGAACAACAACGAAGAGGAAGAAAAAAAAGTAAAAGATAATAAAGAAGAAGATAAAATAAAAAATTAAATAAATAAAATGAAATAATAATAATAATAATAATAATAATCCAATAATAATAATAACAACAATATTAATAATAACAATAATTATTATTATTATAATCAGCCAACTACGCAGTCTCCAGGACTGAGCGCACGATCAGCGCTATCGGTGCGGAGACCGTGCACCTACCCGGACTGAAAGCGCGATGACTGCTAGCAGTGCATTGACTACGCACTGGTCTGAGACCCACCGAAAACCACCAGAGCTTCAAAAATTTAAATCTGGTCCGAAACCCAACTCTGTCCAAAGTCACGGGACCGGGAAAAATAAATAAATAAAAACAACAGGCATCCGTGGTCGGGGTGTGACAATTATCCTTATGTTCTAAGAAAAAGATCATAAATATTTTCCCATATTCCATTTTCATTTTTTTTATATAATTATATATTTTATTTTATTTACTGATATATCAAAAGAAAATATTTCCAAAAAATTAAATTTATGCATAAAGTGAACTTATACTTCATTTATCATTTTTTCCACACAATATATAATGGTTACTTTTATCCATAAAATTTTATAAAATTCATTTCTCATTACATCAATTTAGATAAAAATAGTAATTATTATGTAATGTTCAAACCACATTTACATATAAAGGGAAATCATATATGACAAAAAATATCTTTTTACCTCTACCATATATTACCTATATTTAAAAATGGAATTTTTTTATATTTAACCATATTTAAATACATTTATATAGGCTACCTGTATGTATAGAGTATTAGTTAATGATATATATGATATTCTAATATATTTCTAAACAACTCTTTCTAGACAAGTGTTTTCAAAAATCCACTTGAATATTTCTAAATCCCCTATCAACATCAAGATATAGAATCATAATTAAATCTTATTCTTAATTTAATGTTTCTTTACCAAACATGTTAACAAAAAAACTATTTTTTCATTGGATTAGAATTTTTTCATCCAAATATATTTTGAATCTAAATGACATATTTTTTATTAATAAATTAATGTCCTAGAACTGTATTGATTCTCTAATAATCCAACAGAAATATTTATGCAACCAATCATATACATATCAATTTCACACTTAATATACTCTAAAACTTAGATACTCTATTCATATTCTCATCCCTAGAAAATTTTGTTAACCACAAAAATAATCACTAAAACCCATTAGGAAATTTCCTTCATGATTTAGAGTATGTGATGAATTCTCCATCATTATAATCAATGATTTATAATGTATATATTAACCATATAATAATAACTAATTGGATATTTCATTTATTGTATCATGGAGTTATTGATTTTAGAAGAAAAAATTGTTTATATCCCACAACTTGACTTTGCATTCATGTCCTCAATTATTTTTACATGGATATTTACTATATCGGTCAAGACCTAAATAATTTATTCCCTCCTTTTAATTTGTATCATACGTTCAATATTAGTCTGCATTGTTTGTTGAATTGTATATTTTAGGAATTCAGTCTAAAAATTTATCCCATAATTATCTTATACTTGGTACTACATATAAATTTTTGAGTCATGACATGGCCAATTAAAATTATTTTTTTTCAATAAAAGTATCAATTTTAGTATGATCAAAATTGAGTTAATCCTCATGGAATAATATAGGCTAAAAATTAACAACATAATTATCACTATCCTATACATTTAGTTTTCTTATGAAACCCAAAATAACTTCTCACTATGGTCTTTAATGTTAACAACTACTCCATTTCTATTTATTTTTATCGTATATCTTCTTAGGAGGATAGTTCATTTTGAAGTTATTTTGTTATTTTATTCACTCTAACTATCACACATTAATTATTTCTTAAGGGGTTCTCCTAATTAATTTTCATAAAGTGATTTAATTTGACATGTTTTAGTGATATTTACAAACATTTACATATAAATATCAAGAATTTATAAGCATACCATTGAGTTTTCCTTTCCCTCTTTTGACATTCAAGAAATAAAAGGAATCACCTCCTCAACATCTCTAACATTAGGATCATCCACTTATATTATGTTATTCATCCCATTAAAATATATAATCGAATAATTCTATAAATCTCATAGACACATTATCAATGTTCCTCGTCTAATTTTCAAATTATGTTATATGAATACACTCCCAATTAACGTCTTTTGGTATGTGAATTCATGTGAAATTAATTTTTCCTTGATTTATGATGATAATATCCATATAATCCTCTTCATTATTTTAATATCATTTAAAATTTCCCTTTAGCTATGTAATTAGTCAATATTGTTTTTCACCAAATAAAATAATGAATCAACTTAATCATTCAAGTTAATACTAACATCCTCATTATTATTATATTGTACATTGAAAATAGCTTAACGTACCATGAAATCACCTTTATAATAAATATAATTTTTCTCACCACTGTGTGGATGGATTTACAATAAATCATTTTTTATGTATAGAATTGTATAATGATCAATCCAAAGAATTGTATCCTTTTACATTAGCATCATGCTATATTATTTTTTCTAGATAGACAACCACATTCCACACAAGTTGAAATATTATGATTGATAGATGTATATATATCTATTAGCAATATTTATAAATTGTGGTGCATCATATATATATAGAAATGGAGATTATTTCTATCAAAAATTGGAATTACCTTTTGGTTGATGGTCTTTTCCGTAACATTAGAGTGAGCAAATGAGTCACAAAGAATAATTCCAATAATATAACATATTGGTTTGAACGAAGGATAATACCTCAATATATGAAGGGTTAGTTGAATTATTATATGTATATTTTTAAAAAAATGCATTTATAATGTTTTTATTTCATGGTTTTATGAATTATTATCGACATCATCTATGATTTAAAAAAACGATGTAGTAAAATAGGGAAAAAGAATTTACAAGGTAAAAAAACTAGAAAAATCCATGGATAATATAATTGTGATTTATTGAAAAACTTAAACACTATGACCATTTTATTAAAAAATATAGGGGTTGAACTAACCATATTTGCATAACAAAATTGTAATAAAATGGAGGGATCATGACACTCCCTATAAGATAGAACTCAGTTCTCCTTATATAATATATTTTTCATTAAATGAATAACTTTATGAAATTATACAAGATATTTAGTATAAATAAAAACTTATTTTCTAAACTACTATTGAGATGCCTTCTTGGAAACCATCTTATTCTGCTATGAAATCATAGTTCATTCCTAGAAAGCCTCTCATTAATTTAAAAATATTTAATATTCAATCGATTATCTTCTAACTCTTACTATATTCTTATATATAAAATGAAATCTATTATTTTAATTATGAAATTATTCAATGATAATTTTTCTGATAATTAAATATTGAAACTCATGTAAAATATTATAGTAATTTCAAACACCATTTTAGGAAAAATATATCATAATTAATCAGGTCAATATTCATTAATAAAATCCATTGTTTTCATATCATAAAAATCTAATAATATATTCTACCTTGTGTGGTAACTTCCACAATAGCATGAAACATGTTTAAATATAAGGTGAAAAGAAGGTAAAATCTTAATATGATATCATTGTAATATCATGAATTAGTCCATACATAAATATTGATAAGAAATTATACATTAATTTATAAGGGTTATACCATGAATATTTTTATGATTAAAAATATAAATCAAAATATTTCTTAATTGTATGATCGTACTCAAAAAAATAACTAATTGGATAACCCTTAAATATTGATTATGTTCTTACAAAACTTTATTTTACATGTCATCCTTATACAGTGAAGAAAATATTATACATTAGCTTCTATCATGGAAATTACACCTATATTTGTAGTTAATTTCCCTTATATATAACAGTGTTATCTTCTTCCATACCATATATTTAATTTGTTTCAATGAATTACTCCTATGTTTCAGATAGTAACACCTATGTATTTCTATCATTTACCACACTATGTTACCTCATTTTCTTATTAGATTAATTTATAAAGATAACTTCATCAACCAATGTAATGTTTTCATATATCTACTTAATATTACTTTTAAAAAACTAGGATGATATAATTCCTTTAAAATTTCCTTAGACTAGAACCCCCTAAGTACTCATTTGTATTGACCTAATGAATTTTACATATTGAAGGAAATACTCCAAGAAATATACATATCCATTTTCAACTACTATAGAATACCCTTACATACAAAGGGAATGATTTCAATCATTTAAATAATTTTTTTCTCAATCTACCTGTTTACTTTAATTATATACTATTATTCACCCATATGAATGGCACATCATCAAAATTATAATAATATGATTTCTCTATAAATTCTATAATGACCTTTAATGCACATCCAGATCATTTTCAACATTCATGATAAGAAATATAAAAAACATGAATGGTTTTATAAAAGCACCTTCAACAACATTGCTGAGAAACACAAAACAATAATCACTGAAAATGGTTTTTATAATAGTTAAAGAGTCTAACCATGACATTATATTGAAGAAGTTATTATGAGAAATGATGTCTATTGTGTTTTATAGCAAGTGGAATATTATATCATATAATTTTATTTGTGGACTTTTCATCTTAGTTGATTAATAACTTACAATATGGGAGATCAGAAGAATTTAGTAGAAACCCCTCAGTTTTGTATTGGTAATAGTGTATAATAATGGGATATCATTTTCAATAATATGATCAGGATATGTTTATAAAATAGGGCATCATATAAATGTTACGACATCTCTATGAGTCATGATATTTGATTTATATTAATATTAGGTGATTGAATTATTAATCATAAAATATCATTGATAGCACATAAACCGATTATAAGTCATAGCCTGAAAATAATATTTTACCATTCATAATAAATCATTAAATATATTTTCTAATGATTTTTTGGGTTCCAATTAATTAATTAATTGAATTACATATTTTATAAATTCATTATAGGTTATAATTATTAGTTTTTTTATATTATTTTATATATAAATATTATTATAATTTAATTAATTAGTATGTTTTTAAATTAGTTAAATAAATTTATTTGAAGTATTCATTTAGTGATATTCTAAAATATTATGTGTTAATATTAAAATACTTGTTTTTAAATTATATAGAATGTATTATGATTTGAAAATGATTTTTTAAATCATATGGGTAATTTATACAATGATTATAAATTACAAAAATAATGATGAATATAATTTGTTATTATATTTTGATTATAAATTATTTATAATACATAATTTGAATTTTTCAAATTGAAGTCACTATTTATGATGTTATTTATAATTTAAAAAAATAGTTTCAAATAATGGATCAATCAAGGATTATATAATTTTAACTATGTGATATTTATAATTTATAAATGTGTCACATAATTAAGGTAAATATATATATAAATTTTTTCTTATAATAGAACATATTTAAACTAAAAAAATCTATAGAAATTAATAATATAAATGTGATTCCTATTATGAGATTAAAATAATGTATTTATATTCATGATTTTTAAATTCTCATAAATAATAGCTAAAACAATAGTGATTTAATGATTACATTTTATTTATGAATAACTCATAAATGTTTTCCCCACATTTAAATATATCATTTATTTTCATTATTTATATGAGATTCAATTGTTTTTTATTATTTGATATAAATTGTTTATATTAATAATTTTTATCTTATTTAGTCTAAAAATATTAAATTTATTCTTTATATTATCATAAATTCTTCTATATAGTTATATATTAAGGAAAATAACTGACTCAATTTCCATCTACACAGAATATGGTTTTTAATTAAAGTTATTTACATGGTTTCTTAATCTAATATAGTTAATATATATTATTTATTAGATTTATGAGAAATTTTAATCTCTCTTGAGGGCTATTTATTTGTTTATAAGGTCAACGTGTTTGAAATTCTATTGGGAGGGATGAAAATATGTTATTCTAGAATAGTGGAACTAGCTCTCTATGACACTGATCTTACTCATGTTGATATTTTCAATTTCATGAAATTTTAATTAATTAAATAAAATTTTCATATATCATATGAATTATATTCATTTGTATGTGAATTAGTATGGTTGGATAAAAAAATTTGGTGATTAAAAAAAGATTTACTTTTGTAAAGAGTCATATATCAATATAGCTTAAATATATCTATTTGGGGATGAAATTGTACTCCAAACCAAATAAATTTATTCATTCCTACATAAAGGGAATAACATGAGATTAGCTGGTGATAAATAAATCCAAAATAAAATATTAAGTTTAAGATTCCATCAAAATATAAACATTTAAAGACATATATCACAAAAACACATTGTTTTTCTTAATCATGATTCCTAGAAACTTTTTATGTAACAAAATTAGGAAATGGATAACCCTATCATCATAGAAACCAAGCCCCACTCTTTTATTGTTTTTTAATTCTTACCTATGAAACCCTACATGTTTATATACTAATGGAATAATGTAGACATTATCTACTTGTTTTATTGGAAAATGAATTGTACACTAAACAATGCATGAATCATATATAATATAATGATGAATATTCCCTATATATATAATATTAGAGAGTAAAATAAAAAATAGAATCATTACATATTTAAATATGAGTTTTTTCCAACCAATTGACATATTGAGTTGAAAAGGAGTCTTCATTTTTTAAATATCATAATATATAGAAGTATTTATTATTTTTTTAAAAACATGATAGTAACTATATAAAGAATGATGTTATATATAATAGAATTATCATAAAGAATAGATAAATGTTTTTATTATTGTAAGAAACTAATGGGACTAGTAAAATAAAAATAGTTCATATGTAAGGATAAATTATTTTTGTCATAGAAAAACATTCATGAAAAATGAAACTATTGAGTTTATTAGAAAAGTGAATCTACATGATTATGTGATGCATAAAATGATTCAGTTAAGGTTTTTGAATAATTTTAATAAATATAAACCAAATAATTTTTTCCCCTCATTTATTCAGTTTGATTGTATATAATAATGTTATGTTGAGATTAGTGGGTTAAATAGGGCATTTTTTAGTTTTTTAATTCATTTCAGTATATTTTATTAGATAGTTAGACTTGAAAATGATGTCTATGTTATATTGTTTTTATTTTATTACTACTAAGTAAAATTTTAAAACATAATATGAAAGTTTAGTAGGGTATAAATAAAAATTTTAATAAATTATGCTAATAATTTATCGATATTATATCTTTTATTCTACTAATTAAGTAATAAATTTCTATATAAAATATTTTAATATATAGGAATATAACAATCATAGATATATCTATATAAATTATGTTTATACTTATATCAGTTCTCTTATTTTATAGGAGAATTTTGTTGTTAATAAAGAGTTTAAGTATTAAAATAAACGGAAATACATGTTATTTCTTAAATATGAAGGAATTTTTGTTACTTGTCATGATATTAAAATGAAAATATAGTGTCTAAAGAGATTGGTAGTAAATGATTTTACATAAATACCTCAATGTTAATAAATAAATTATTAATACAACAAAAATATTCTATGATTTTTAGTTGATTTCTTAAAAATATTACGTTATATGATGGAAAAATTGAATGTAAATATTAATATTTCGTATCCATGAGTATGTGAGTTTCAATTAATATTTTAACATAATTTATTATATAATAGTAAAAAAATATTAATGTGTTACAATTATAACTCTAACAAAGTGAATTTTACTTTATGATAAAATTGTATAAAATGTGTTAGTATATAACAATGTAAATTGTTAGATTATTTACCAACATATATGAAAAAAAATATTGATGGATCAATTTCCAAGGATAATGGTAGTTCACATAGTTGACAGCAAAAGATGACATAATAATTTTTTAAATTATTTAGTTATGAATATTTAATATGTTTGTGTTATTGAACATCCGTAATATGATTCTAAAATTTAATCAACACTCAAAAATAATTCATAATAAATGTTACGTGCTAAAAATTATTGTGGTTGGATGGTTATCATGTTGTCACCTATTATTGTGGAAAGAATTAAAAATAGATGTAATGAGTTAACCAAACCCCTTAATGTGAAATAAATATATGGATGGTCAGGTAGTATATCATATATTATTTGTTAGATAGTTTCTTATATAGGATTTTGATAAGTATTTTAAATTAAATTACGAAAATAATATGTATCATATAAAAGGAAACAGTAAAATAATCAATATTTCATGTTGGATATACATAAGTATATACTGTTATAAATTTTATAAATTATATTGATAATTTACCTCTAAATTTATCTCTTCGAATTATCCTAACTCACATTATATTGTTGTTATTATTATAGGTTATTGGGAAAATTTAAGGTTTTCATGAGTATGGATCTTGAATAAAGATACAAAATGTGATTTTAAGGCATATAGATGGTTTAAATGTGAGGTATATACCATAATTTGTACCTCATGGAGTGTCATCCAATGTGAATTTAGTATACTAAGGGTGTATGAATCATATTTGGATTCCCTAAACAATATTTTAGTGAGATACGTAGCATGAGATCCTTTATAGATTTGTACATTTCATATAATTTCATAAGAAATTAGTGGGTGGTTTAAAATGTTGATGTTATGAGCATTTTTTGGAGAACAACTATGAAGGTATTTTTCAACTAGAATGATTATTATGAAATTTGGTTCCATGGTTAAGATATCATCTTTAGTGTGCAGTCAAACCAAGATAGTACACATGTTGTCCTCTTCCATATGGGTTTGAGAAATATGATGTTCTCATTCATACAAGTAAATTACTTGTCTAGAATAATTTACCTGGTTAGTATATAATCATAGTTTTAGGAATGTGTTACTTGGATATTTGGTATTGACATACTCTATGACCAATGCGAACTTGATATCTTAGTAAAAAATAATATATATGAATCCATGATAGAATTTAATGAAAATAGTGTACTCGTGTATTGAGGTACATATATTTTATAGAGATCATTCCCAAACACATTATGTTTTGTATAGGATTGTTTCTTTTCTTGAGGCCTATATTTTTATACATTTATTAACTTTGTGGTCTCTATTTATTTTCTATTCAATAAAGAAATTTGGAGTCATAATTTATGTCTGAGTGCCTAAGGATTGAGTATGAATAAAATTGACCTTCCAAATGTGTTTTAGAGTTCATCAAAATGATTTTTGGATAGTTATTGATATGGAGTTTCATGTGATGTTATTCATGGAAATATAGAGGATATATTTTCAGAGGTGTTTTATAATATATCAACATGTGTTTTGGATATACATTGACATGTTATCATAATTTATGAGATATAAGGGTAAATGAAAGAAAATATATAATGATTTATTGTAATATGGATAATGAATGTGATATACCCTAAATCACATATACATATGATATATTATGTCTGTGTATTTCCCATGATAATATTAATGAATTTATTGTACAACATCCCATTTGATTCATAATGTGTGACTAACTATATCATAAATCATTGAATGTGAGTAAATTTCATCCACTGATGCGAAATAAAATTGTTTAATAGTAATTATTGAGTTATTTAACATGTTAACTATTATACAGAAGTCATTTCATATGATAAAATATATGACTTTTTTTGGATTAATGCATGGGTTATAAAAACTATTCAAGACTTTTACTCATGTGTTATAACATGTGAGTAAATTCATGGACTCTTAAAGAGTATCCTATAATAACTATAATGGTATATTAACCATGATATATTATAGGTTAAATCATACGCAATCCTTGTACCAAACTCCCCTACCCATAATTCTCTTCTCTTTTATCCTTTACATCATAATGCAGTTGAATGCTATGTTGTTGGAAACACATAACTCAATCATCAAGATATTCATCTTAGCCTAGAGATATCATGAGAGGAGTGATGTCATTCATCATCATCTTATCATATATTTATCTAATTTAATTTTGGAATATTATTTAAACAACCATCTATAATTTAATATATACCAGTTTATTCATTTAATGATAATGCATGCTTTCATTAACTACTAGTGCAGATCATAAAATGGGATTACATATTGTTTTAGGTAGGATTAACAAGTGTTGTTATGTATTTTCAAACCGAGTAGAATGATAATAAGATATTGATACTTACTATAATTAATTTCATTTTTGTGGATCATTAATAAGAGATGTAATGATAATAGTCTCAACAATAATAATTCCACATGATTAGTTGTATTTCGAAAATTAACATATAAGAATTTATTAATTATTTCATAGAACTAATATTATTAAAAAAATTTATCATGAATTGTGCTATTTGATATATGTGTGAAAATTGTGATGAGATATTACCAAAATTAGGTAACATATAATCGGTATATTATAATTGAAACAAAATTAATTATCCATTACAAGAAAGGGACATTACCTTCTATTTTAAAAGAAGAAGATATCAAGATATGTTTTCCTATAATGCAACTATCTAGTTAATTCCATAACCATTGTTTTATGGATGAATTCATTTAAGAAAGATAAAGGAAGATAAAAATGAATATGGATTGATGGTACATGTATGAATCATATATGTTGAGTTATTAGTAGAAAAATATATTAAATTATAATTTAATATTTATTGAATGGTTTTCGTCAATATGAAATTCATATCATTTTATATGGATTCTGTGATGTGCTTCTGAAAGATGATATTTAAAATTATATATGTTTCCTTGATTCTTCTCGAAAATAACCCTAGAGGGTCACATGCTTGGGGAATAAAGAATTTTAGCATGTTCTATTAAAATTAATATTGACTATAAAAATTATTATAGGATGCTAGAAAAATAAGTATTTATGAAAATTTGGATATATAAATTCAATTATGTGATATTTGAATTTATATTATATGAGTTAAATTTTATCTCATCATTATTTTACATAAGGAAATGAGTAAGTAAATATTTATTTACTATTTTAGTGAGTATATTAATATATAATTAATTATTTTATTATATGAATAGTAAAACATATATTTACTCTTGAGTTTTGTTAATATAATATTTAATAATTTATCAAATTAATAATATCTATTTGAATTAACATTTAATTATTCAAGCATCAATAAATTTTATTATAGGATGTGTTGTTTGTGTTAATGGATCAATGAAAATCCTATATTTTAATTTAATATCATTTTTATAAATATTATCAACATTAATAAATAATATTTAAATATACACATTTCAGGGAATATAATAACAAGAAGAATACTAATATTTGAAAGGGGTTACTTATAATAAACATTTTCAAAAATTCAATTTCCTTTTTTATTTATTATCTACTCTAAAGAACAAAATCCAAGTTAAATCATTTTATTGGTCGAAAAAAATGGTCAAATGATAACACTACAGAAATATCTCAATCCCTATAAATAAATTAATTCCATTATCTATCTTGAGAACTTATAATAAATTTTTTTTATCTTTTTTATAATCAATGAATAATGGTGTTAAGTTCATGGTTCCTCTAAACTAACACTAATATTATTGAGATCATTGGTAGAAGATTAATGGAGAATGTGTGTACACATGTAATATAATGAATCCAAAATTCCGGGTGCAGGTAGATATATTTCATTATTGGAATTGAATGAAATATTTCCCATAGGATCAAGTATCTTAGTAGTCTTGGAGGTCTATATACATACAAGCACTACATTTCAAAAAATAAGATACAATATGAAAAACAATTGTGAGAATATTATCTTACATTCCAAAAAAAATCATTTAAAATTACACATAGTAATAATCTAAGATTCTTAGGGAAATAAAAATAAACAAGGGAGATCTCAGATTTTCAGTAAAGAGTGGAATAAAATTGAAGCATAAAAAATAAATATTTTATAAGTTAAATGGAATTAAATAATTACCAACATTAATATATAATCAACTAGAAATATGTTGTATTCTATATCAATGAATATAAATACAAGCACAGTAAAAACACCATTAATGGAAAACTGATGGAATGAATAGATACAAGCATTTAAAATGTACTATGAAGTCCTTGTGAAAAGATACAGTAATGTTTATAAGGACAAAAATCAGAAAATAATTATATACTAGTTATGCATAAACAAAATACCCACATTTGTATTCTCTCTTAATACCTATCTATGCACTAAGTGGATGTATAATTTCTGGCCCCACCTATCTCATGATTATTTCCAACACATTCAATATAAGATTCATCATTACATTTATAAAATTCACTAAGCAACCACTTACAAACAAATCAAGGTTATACATATAATTAGAAATATTATAATTAGATAAACACTTTCATCAATATTGAAGATGTGGGGTATGTTTAATATAAAATGAGGCAACATAAATAAAGGAATATATGGGATATAGTGAATCCAATGTGTTTACTCATCCATTTAAGATACTAATTTTTACAATATTTATTTTTGGTACGAAACCAAGGTAATGGAATGAAAAACCTTTAACCCAATTCTTAATAAAAATTTAAATACTCCAAATAATATCCCTCATAGTTGTCTCACTGGGTGTGCAGTCATAATCCCACTCATTGTTCATCAAGGATATGATTAACTTAATGATAAAATACCATTTTGTAGTTATTACACATATGTTAATCAATTCCAATACATCATCCATATTATAATATTATTATGTGTATGTATTCTCTATAAAATTACACAAACATTTACTACACTGAATCAAATGATGTGGTTCAAACAATGGATATTGGAAATCCAAATTTAAAAGAATATTAGATAAGGATAAAAATATAGGCTTGAATATCCCATTAATTTTATGAATTATATAGAAAAAATTCGTCCCTCGAAATATATACAACACATAAATGAAAATATGAGGCGAATATAACATGGGACCTAAATAATGAATATTGAGATTAAAAACAACCACTTATAGATTCGGAATATATTTAATCATAAACTATTGAAACTAGGATATTAGAAATTATATTAAATTAAAATTAATTAAGAAATTTCATTATATAAAATCTCAAATATTCATTATTTACCGCACATAAAGGTAATTTGGTTCATAATAGATAACATATCTCAATGAGTGAAATTTGAGGTGGAAATAACTTACACCATAAATTGACTTCAAGGAACGTAAATTAACCTCTAGTTTATGAAACATATATATATTTATATAACAATTCAGAATTTTTTTATAAAAATAACCCATAATGATTTTCATTTATATAGATAATCGTATATGATATTATAGTTCGTTATCTGTTACATGAAATAGGAAAATCAAAGAATGATTTTGGCATGATGAAGACTATACAAAAGGGATTGTGAAGTGTGTTTAATGAATGAGAATGGAAACATATTATTAATATTATATAATATTAATAGTAATTTTTATTATTTAAATTTATAATAATAAATACAAGTAAACCTAAAGTCTCATAAAAATGATGTTCCCAGATTGAAAATTAGAGTAAGATATTAAATGATTGATTTCGATAGCATAAAGAATATGGAATTTTTTAATATAATATTAATGATTAGAGGGAAGTAAATTATAACATAAAAAGGGAATAATATGGAAATAAGTGGGTTTATTATTAATATATTAGTTCATTTTAAATTGAAGCTCAAAGGGATTATCAGAAATTATGTACTTGAATTGAAAAGAGGAGGAGGGGACCCCTTAGATTGCTAAGTATCATCTTAATACTTTAAGGGAATACTTAAAACCATATGAACTCATTCACGTAGAATTGTATAGGGATACAGAAGGTAGAATCATGATCAAGGCCTTTTGGGTATAAGTTTATTATGGAAAGGGTGGTATTGGGCACCTTTTGGTGAAAAAGATGGCTTGTTTCATGGAAAACATATGTTAGGTATGGGGTTAGAGTATAATCACTCTGTTTTTTTAGGTTTGGAATTTCTTTGAATTAGGGGTAGAAATGAATTTTGAGACATGATGGTATTAGTTTTTAAACTAGTAAGTCTTTCTAGATGGTTCAAGTTACCTTTCAATTATTAAATAATTGAGACTCTATATTTAGCCATTTCAAAATTATTAATCATGATAAATAATAAACATGGAAATTAGTTTGTTACTAAAAATATAAGTTAATTTTTATTATCCTTTTTCAAAAATATTAATATTAATTTTTGATCGTTATAACCTAATTCAATTTCAAAATATTAGAAAATAAGATGATAAAAAAGTAAGATATAGAGAAAATAGTTTTAATCAAAAAAAGCCTATTATTTATTAAGTGTTTTTCAATCTTCATTCCTATTAAATAAAATTTTAAAGATTGTTTATATATATTAATATTTATTGAGGCAATATATAAGTGTTTATTTCTTTTTTTTAATTTTTAAAATTATTTTATCAACAATAATATATCACATATTCTTTTAAAATTACCAATTTACTATTACCTTGTAAATTAATTATTTTACTATATACTTTCTCTCCATTAAAAAATAAGATTGATATAGTTTGAAAATTTTTACTAACTAAATATAAATATAATATCCACTTTATCAATAAAATAAATATTTGACCTGAATTTTAATTTTAAAATTTGAGCACACGAAACCCATTTATATTATAATCTTAAAATATTTTCTTTAAATAATAAAATTATAATGAAATAAACATTTATTTTCATTTTTATTAAACTAAAATCTAACATTGATAAATTAATATTTTAAATATACTTATTAATAAAGGATCATTAGTGTGTGAATCTTGTGATTATTCAAGATATTTTGTTTACATGTTGTAGTATGGTCTCCGGTATAATAGTATCCCCACTTAAATAATAGATTCCCCCAAATTAATATATATATTTGATAATGAAAAATTGGGAATAGTACTTCCTTATAGATTCTCCAAGATCTTAGGTAGCATCTAATTGTTTTTTATTTCTCTAATTCAAATTCAATAAATCGTGATGTTCAATTCCATAACAATTTCACAATAGTGTCACAAATATAGACACGTTCTTTACTATAATATAGGTGAGGATCCATTATTATTCCCTATATTGTGAGCACATTCATTTTATTTGGTATTTTTTCCCACCATAATGAGACATGTATGATTTTATATACATTATAATATTTAGGTTGCATAAAAAATCATTAAGCTACATATCCAATTTGCATCATTATTTCAAAAAGGTCAAATGTACTGGGGACAAGACATCCAACTTTTACTATATCATATAACTCATATCCATGGTCAATCCTTCATGATTTCATTATCCCCTTTATAAAATTAAAAATGTTTTCATTTCATTATTATTATGTCAAATTTTTCTTTTATGTGATGCTTCAATATGATTGTGAAAAGTTATTATCTTAATAATAATATCCTCTACAAGATTTTGGTTAACTATATTTATTTCCCCATATTATTTTCAATATAATTTTATGTGACAGAACATCACATACAAATCCTCGTATCATTCAATATTGTTTCTATAGTTGATGATATTATTCTATGAAAATTCATCCAAATGTAGATACAAAACCCATATACCATGGACATCAACTGAATATAATCTCATCATATCTTCTATAGTCGGGATATTTCATTTATATTTAACATTTACAAGAAGATGATAGGGTTTCCTTAATTTTATCCTAGTGTCAATATCCCATTGAAAACTCATCCTGAATATAGATGTGCATTTTGGGTCATGATTTGATACAATCAATATAGGTTCCAAATGAACCATTCATATTTCATTTATATAAATATTATAATGGTTCTAAAAGGGTACATATTCTGTTATTGATTTGAAATGTGAGAACATGGTATGATGACCAACAATGACTCATATATACTTTTTTTCCTTGGTGTCATGGGGTTTTTATTAGGGAAATTCTTTTAGAATAGTGTTCCACTTATATATAAGTATATGAAAAGGTTGTGTGACTACTTAGGGATGTTGTATTTAGGCCATTACATGTTTTCATTCTAATAATCTTAACATGTATATAGAAAAATTACACCTTATACCATCCCACTATAAATATCTTCAAAAAATTTTGTTGATATATTTTTTACATACATGTATTGTGATATTTGAGAATGTTTCTTCATCATAAAATTCAATATTTAATTATTGTACATAAATAATACATTCAATCGTCCCAAAATTCAACACTACTTCTCCAAGTATTAAAACTAGAATTTTAACACCATATATAAAATTTGTATTCCATTGTATATTTGTATCATAATATTAGGACTTCTCTATTATTTCTATTTATTTCAATTTAATAATTTCTTTAAAAAGAAGAAAAGATCCCATTTGTAGGAAAAAATTTCATATAAATCCTTATTATATCTTTATATATATGATCCCCGTTAATCTATATCATGGTCATAATTTCATGGTCACTCAAACTCAATGTGTCAACCAACATGATTTCCTTCCTAGGTGGCATTTTATCAAGAAATCTTAGTACTCAAGTAGCTTTAACCATATTAAATTCCACATGATGAGGTCCTTCTGGAATAAAATATAATTTAAATTTTTAGTTTAGTATATATATCACATCATTCACTATTGTGGTAGTACATATTTTTTTTTAATGAAATGATTACAACATCGAACTCAAGGTCATGAGTTGGATAGTTGTGATCATATAATTTCAATTTCTTAGATTCACAGGCATTTACACTATTATTGAACTCTAAAACATTACTATGTGCTTTCTTAGAGGCATGAATATATATTATAAATCCTTCAATTCATAAGGGCACGCTTAATAGGTGTTAATTTATTAGTCTCTTATACAACTATTTAGAATATTCCTCACATTCATTATCAATTTTAATTTAAACCCTTTATTGGTTAACATTTTTATTGGGTGGAAATAAAATGTAAAAGTTTTGACAGACAACCCATAGTAACCATTAATTCCTTGGAATCTTCATATCTCATATATGATATTTTATGTATTCAAGTGTTTTGCTAAATTTCTATTTGAATGGTCAAGAGGTATTTTATATTTAGAGATTAATTTTTTACCCCATGTGTTATAATATTTTTTAAAATGTCAATATGTGAGTGATGATGAAGTGGTGTTTCCTGGGGAATTATTTTGAATTTATTTAATGGTATTACATGTCACAATTGAGAAATTCTCCATGATTTTTACTCTAATAATTATTTAAGTGATATTGAAATTTTAACAAATTCTCTATGAATTATTTAAATTTCATAAAATAATATGATAACAATGAAATATGGTTTATTTTGTGAGGATGTAAAGAATACTTCAATGAAAAAAATATATATTTCTCATTAGGAAATAATAAAAGAAAATTTAAATGATTATTTTCATTAAGTATAATTTAATATATGAATCATAGTATATGAACATTCCCTAACCATAAAAATATTAATTTTATTTTCATGAGGAATAATATATACGAATAATTATATAAAGGAAAAAATATATTTTTTTTCATGAAGTTGATTTGAAAATACTTGGATGGTTTTGGTTTGGTATTTAATATTGGATTTGAAATTCCAAATGTAACTTATTTTAAAAATATGGGGTGACCCCACTAGCCATCCAAGGTTAATTAATAACTAAGGAAACATCTGAGAAAAGGTCTACCATGTCCAAGAGAACTTGCCCAGGCCTACCCATAGTAGGCTGTTGGGAGGGACCACGTATAAGTCCCACATTAAAATCCAAACGTAGTTCATGCTAGCAGAAGAGGTGTCATCGTACTGGGTGGTACATTGGTAGTGAAAGTTGACAGAGTTGGGTTCCCATATGGTTTCAAGAGTAAACCCTGATACTCGCTTCCTTCTATATGAGGGAGAACTGGAATTAGTATAGCATGTATCAACCACTGTAGAGTTTGATGTTAGATAGTTCCACATGCATCCATGTACTCTATTAAATTTATATGGATAAAATATTGGACATCTGATTACACCAAATTGGGAAGTCAAATTTTTCTAGGGTTATCATTTTCTTTCACCGATTATCAGGAGTTTTTAGATTATTTCTCTATTTATGATGCATGAAAATTAGGTTTTAGCAACATTAGACTGAAATAATTACCTTATCTATCTAGTATGTTGTAAGAGATTTTGATATTCACAATGCACATGGTTTCTATAAAACTTTTCATGCATGAAGGATATAATTTATTTAGATGTTCTCTTTAAGAAACATAGCCTTTGGAAAAAGTAAATTCTTTATATTAAAAAAATAGTAAAATGTCATGTGAAGAATAATGACCCAAATTAATTGGTTTTTTATATTGAGGTGTGTCAGAAGTGATAATGAGACTATCTACAGAATAGAGAAGCTTGATTTGTCATGAATCTTTTTACAATATGAGTAAGTATGTATTATTATCTGAATATATTTTATTTTACATGAAGAAATAAGAAACATAGAATTCATGCCTCTAAAGAGTTTAAGATTTCATGCATCCATTGAAAGAGGTAAGTAATTGGTGTTTAATTATTTATTCCTTATTAAGAAGAAACAAGAAAAAACAACATTAATCATTCCTCATGGATTTAATTTCGTGTTTTAGATAGAAACATGAGGTCATTGAGCTGTGGATGATCATCCACATGAAGAGAAATGAACCCAAAATTCCTCAGTTATTTTTTATGTGATCCGTACAAATGAATTAACACCCAAACATCATGGTTATTCATATATTCATTAGTAAATAAAAAATGCCATTTTATGGGGTAATAAAGATGAGACATATTATAAATAATAATTATAATGTATAAATATTTGAATGTATAAAAATAAATGTGTTTATTTATTAACATAATTAAATTATAATTTTAATGAGGAATTTAAATCCTTTAATTAAATTGATATTACACATGCATAATTATTTTTCAGTTATTAATTTTTCATAAAGTAGATGATGAAGTTTGTGAAAATATTAATAACCCTTCCTCCCATTGTCCTTGAATAATTTTTTTAGTGATTCACAGATGGGTAATTCTGGAAGAATATGATTATTTGTACCCAAGAAGTTGAGGAAGACAATTATGATAATTTAATATCTGAATGGATTTTTAAGGCCAACAATATTGTTTATGACATCTTTTGAATACCGTGATGAATTGTACACAAGGAAGGGACGTCCATATTTCATGTGAAGGAAGACTATTTGTAAAAAATACCTTCTATAACAAGATAAAATGAAGATGATGTTTATATGTGGTCTGTTTAACTAGATTTTGGGGTCTTTCTATTGGTGTGTCTAACCCATTAGAGAAGAAACTTATTTGGGGTGTCTAACCTTTTGTGGATATATTTCAATTGATGTGTTTAACAAATTGAGTTCATATTGTAAATGGGGTGTCTAACTAGTTGCATTCACTTTTGGAGATAATTAACAAAATCCATGTTTGGGTGTATAATTAACATGAAATGGAGTATGAATTTAATTGTAGAAGCTTATAAATAATATGTGATTTCCTCTCTTATTTTACTACTTCACATGAGTAGAGAGTTACAGACACATTTAAGTGGGTCAAGAAATTTAAATCGTATAAGTTGTTGCATTTAAAATGGTAAATTTTAATTAATTGAGGGTAACATTGATTCTACTCCTTTCCATCCTCTAAGGGGAACCTAATCTACCCCTTGTAATTTCAAGTGATATCAGAGAGAAGTTCACATTCTAAGATCCAATAAATTTTTATGTTGTAATATGATAAAAATTTCTGTAATATCATTTAATTTATTTTATGAAAAATAAAAGGGGGAAAAGTGAATCTAGAAGGAAATATAAACAATAATGTTGACTCATTGCTATTATATAAATTCAGATATTAAATCAATCTACATTCCTTATAATTAAAAGGAAATGTCTATTGAAATTTATGTAACATAAATTGATGATATGTATAAGTATAATAATAGATAAGTTGAAAATGAAAACAATATATTATTGATCTCATGGATTAATTGGTTAAAATGAAATAAGAGTAGTTAGAGATGCAATCCATATGATTCATAGTTCAATATTAGTTGAATATTTCAAGATTACACTTAATAAAATCATAGGATGTTAATGTTGGGGACATAAAGGGTTCTAAGAAATAAGAAAAATTAGAATCTCCAAATATATTTTCCATATCTAACAATGTTGGTCCAACAGCTAATCTCATACAATTTTCAACTAATAGAGATATTAGGGGAAACTCTTTCCCTTTAATATAATAAAGGAGGCCAAGAAGATCATTTACCCATTAGAAATAATTCTTAATATAATTCATATAGAAGATCTCAATACAATGATTTTTTTAGTTTTTTTGGTAAGTATGGTCACAATGATCATTATTGTTGGTTTAACATGTCTATAATGAAATAATGATGAACCATGTGGGAGATATGGTGATATTCTGAGAAAAAATAGCATATGAAAAAAAATCCTAAATATGATTGGAAATATAAAAATGAGTGTTTGGTTTGGATTAATATATTGTCAAAGAATAAATAATGTTAGGATGCCAAAATATGTGAAATTATTAAAGGAAAAAAGTGGATAATGTTTCACCTACAAGAGGTTCCTTAATTATATAAGTGGAGAAAAAATACTATGTGAAGAATTAATCCTTTGGATGAAAATATGTTCCAAATTCATATAGAATTCCAACATGAAATAATGCACATCCCATGCTATGATTGGAATGAATAAGAATGTTGAGATGAGAAAAAACAATTATCTTAAATCTTTCCACTAATGACATTAGAGTTTAATACATTTTCATTATTAGTTTTCTTCTAATGAGATAACATGTAGTTAATTGAAGGATTTGTTTTATTCATCATGGAGTTCATTCACATCCATGATGGTGATGAAGATTAAATCCCATGAGGATGGATTTTTAATGATACATGAGGTATTCCAATCACACTATAATCCATAATTCCTTAATTTTATTCATTAAGGGTGATCACATGGCTGAGGGTAAAATGAGATAAAAGAGTATTTATTCTTGTTGACCTAATAATTCTCAACTATTTGTTAATTTATTTTCAAGAGTTTTCATTTCATTGATAAATATGAACCCTATATTGATAATTGATAAACTATTATCCTGATATTACATATGATTATGTGTTATTTATATCTTAGATAATAATGGTTATTTCACTTTTTTTCAAACTATGTTATCCTCCATAGACATTGATATAATATATTGAGGCTCTATGTTAATTATCATGTGATAACATAGCTTTCATTTAAAATATAAGAAGATGTTTTTTATGAGAACAATTTGATGATAAGACACCAAAAAATCCTTTTATTTTTATTTTCATTGAAAGTAATATGAATATATGTTTCCAAAAATTGATATGTATAATGTGAGAGGATAGTTATAAAAAAATATAAAGAGGGTGATTTTTGTGCTAATGTGTTGGATAAGACATCAATGAGACAATTTGTGAGGGAAAATTAATAACTGATTTATAGATAATTATTATAGATTCGTTTAAGGGAATTTTATGTATTTTAGGAATGATTATATATGATTTTTAAAATAATTATTATATAAGTGATATTAAATGTTTAACAAGTGTTTTATGTAGTTTTCACATTCTATTAAAAATTATTACAACATTTCAAGGTGTTTTATAGCATAAGGTTGTGAAGAATATTTCTATACAAAAATAAATTATATATATCAAGAGGAATGAATGGAAGAAAATGAAAAATATTATTTTCATGTAGATGAATTTAAAATAATAATCAACATTGAATATGATTTTAAGAGCATAATAAATATTCATTTTGTTTTCATGTTGAAAAAATTACAATATGAATTAAATGATGGCCATGGAAAATAAATATATCATGGGTGAAGATGATTCTATGAAGCGTGTGTGTTTTTGAATTTGGTTTTGAAGGTTGATTATAAATTTATAAGGATTCATATATAAAAATGAAGAGGCCAACCCACTAGCCACTCAAGGACAAGGATTGACCAAGGGAATATGTGGGACAAGGTCTACCATGCCCAATCAAATCATCCCAGGACAGCCTCTTTGAGGAAAAGGAGAGGTCCCATGTATATGGTCTCCAAGGGATGCCACATAGAGTGAATTTGAGTTGGGGTGGAATCCCAATGCAGGGTTGCATAGGGTTAGAAATTGAAGAAACAAGTTAGTGCTAGTAGGGGTTAGAGTGCATAACCCCCTACTCACTTTTGTCGATATAATGGAATCTTGAGAGTAATAGGGAATCCCTCAACCTCTATAGTATTCAATGTGGGAAAATGACACAAAATTTACTATAGCTCTTTTAAAATGGAAAATACATAAAATTAGTCATACGCTCATGTTAAAATTAAATTTCAAATCTATTTAGGGTGATAATAATCTTCCACCAATGATCTAGGGTGTGTTAGTGGGTTCTTCCACCATTTATGATCTTCAAAACCATAAGTGAATGTCATTTGGTCAAAATGAAGGCCAAATCAATATCTTATTATACATGAGAGTATGATATGCCCATTACAGGTTATTTATATAAAAAATGAATAGCATGAACCAAATACCTCTAGTATAATGGAGGCTTGATGAAAGAGACCCTTTAGATAAAGTAAATGCTTGATATTAAAGCACCAAAAATATATAACGTGAATAGTAAATAGCAGAATACTTTGGTTTTTTATAATGAGTTGATTTTTTGGGTGATAATGATATCATGTGAAGGATGGAGAGTAATGAGGTGTTGTAAATTTGATTATTACAAAACCGAAAGGTTTTAAAAATAAATTAAAATACATCAAACATTGATTCTCAACATAATGACCATTTTTTTTAAATATATAGTTTTTAACATGTTGTTAAAAATAATTTTTCCACTACTTATGATTTGAATTTCGAGAAACATACATCTATAGCTGTGATCAGTAAGTTATTTGGAGTTTGACAGATCCAATTTTTTTAGTAAATAGTAACATACACTTATGAATAGTAATATGAATAGTAATATGACCTTTCTGAATAGTAAATCAAATTATTAGTTTATTTTATTAAGGTTATAAGATAATGTCATCTTGATTAACTTTTCATGGTGATATAAAATGAGTTATAGTTTTAAAATTGTATTTTTTTCAAATAAGTTATAATTTTATTTAAAAATTAAATTAATAATATTTAGAAAATTATCTTTAAATATTGGAGTTCATTTTTTAATTATACACATCGAAAAATTTCTAGAGTGAATTTATGCGATTTTTATGAAATACTTTAATTTTTTTTGTGAATAGCTAACCTCTATAATTTACAAAAAAAATGACAAATAAATTAATTGATGCATCATGATTGAGTCATGGATGATATTAATGGACATTAGTTTAATCTCACATGTACTTATTACAATTTTGGGTCCCATTAATCAATACTATTCATAGTCTTGAGAAAAATATTAAACTAATGATTAAAATAATGAAAAACCCCTCCTCTCCTCCACATTAAATACCGCCACCAACCCATCTTCCTCTCACACCTATCGGGCTTTTTATATTATCAAAATTCATCCAAATACCCATTCCAAGGTAATTAACCACATCCAAGACATTCTGGTCACTCCAAAAATCCAAAACTAAAGGCCTTATATAGGATCTCAAGGAGAATATATTAAGAGGAAAAAATTCTCTTTTATTTTCTTGTGTTTTCATTTCAATTATTTTCTATTCTTATAATATCTTCTTATTCCCTTATCCAAGAGTCATGAAAGATCTATAATCTTATATTTTCTGGATTTTATCATGTTTATGGAAAAATTAACCAATTTAACTCATCTCCCCCCCCCCTCTAATTCTAAAAAAAACATCATCCGTGATGTGTCGATTTACCAACATTGTGGATGATGTGTTTTCAATTTTCTTTACTTCCATAAAATATGGTTGTAAAACCATCTTAATGGTTGAAAAAGTTTATAAAATCTATAATATAAACTCTATTATGTTCTTTAATTAACTTGTACATTTAATATTAAAGGTACATGATGAAACAAATTCATTATTATCAAATAACCACCAAAATGATCTAAACGAATGTCACTAATGATTTATCTAATGATTCATACTCATAACATAAAAAAAATTATTGATGTCATCATTTAGTATTATGGAAATATATTAATAACAAATAATTCCACTTCTGGAGATTTTCATCCTTTAGACAAGAAAGTCTGTTATGAAACAACCATGCAAACCATGTAAAGAATGCACACTAATAAATGTAAATAATAAAATATTATTAATGAATAGAGAGAATGATGTTATAAAATTATCATATAAGGTGTTATAAACATGAATATTTTTATGTAAAATATTAATAAAACTTTTTTAACCATCATATAGGAGATTTAATCACATTTTAATTAAGACCAACCTGAGGTATGTGAATTCATAACCCAATTTCCATTGTTTGGGTTAACCTTCTTCTTCATTAATTATATTATACTAAGATTATTTTAATTATTTTTTTTGTTTATATTATGTTTTATTTTTTGTATTTACAATGTGTAAAAATATTATTTTCATTATATTAATTTCTCAAATCAATTATATTACATTTTTAAGGCAATTTTATTTTAAAATCCTATTTTAAAATTATATTTTATGAAATTCCAATGATATTTTTTTATGAAATTATTAATTTTTTATGATTATGTTGTGGTTCTTATTCATTTTTTATGATTAAGGGTTGGATAAATATCTCCATCTAATTCATTGGGTATGTGCAAGTTGGAGTTCAGCCATATGGTAACTCCAAGTGTAACGACGATAGTTACTCCATAAGGTGGTCATGAGGGTTACATTTTAAGGTAGCCGGGGGGGGTTACAAATCATAAGGTAGCTATTAGGGTTACAATATTATTATGTAATGATCTGTGATACCTTTTTTGTTTTAAAATTATCTTCCTTAATTTTTTATTTAAATATCTTGTTTCACAAACAAAGTATATATGGGTGAGAAGTGTGTCTTTGTAAAATGATTCCATATGTTTATAAGTACTCATGGACAAATGTTTTAATTTATTTTTTATATCCATTTCTATGGTTTTTATTATCATCCCATTTTTTCAAAAATTTTCATAGGTTATAAGGATGTGTATGAGAAATAAGGAAGTTATGTTAAATGTTTTCAAGATTTGTTAAAGAAATCATGTTGTTATTTTGTGTTAAAAAATTATGTTTTAGAATAAACGAATGTTGTTTTAATGGTACCCACTTTGTATACATGTGTGTTTAAATGTATGCATTATGTACTAATATTATAAATTTATAAACCAAAATTATCTTTGGTAATGTATAGAAGTTAAATCTAGTTGAAATAGCAAGATTATGTAATCTTTAAGGTTGGGTCCTTATAGTAGGTATCAGAGCACGGTTTAGATAACGTTAAGGGTTAGGATGATGTTAATAGAATACCATAAAATATTTTTATGTTATTTTCATATTGAAATGGTATAGTATTTAAATAATTCCATGTTTATTCATCAAGTATATGTCTTTTCAGAATGGTTTTCTGCAGTAGAAACAGCGAAGCAGATGTTGGAAGAAATCGAGCAGCTGATATCTATCCAAATCTGTTACTAGAAAAAGTGGGAATTGGAATCGAGAAGTTTTTGAAGCTAATTTATCATCTGAAAGAGGAAATAAATGGTTTTTTAATCCATTAAAGAGAGCAACCATAGCTTTCACAATGTAACATGATGATAATGGAACGTTTTAGGAGGAAACACCATCATTATTTCTTGGGAACTTCTAACCCTCTAGAAACCGAAGGATAGATTAAAATCCAATAAAAGATATTTTATGTTATAGGTTGTTCAAATAATCAAAATTTTAGTCATTCCATTTATCATTTTAAAGGTTAAGTTGATCAGTGGGGGTCAATGGTCAATAATATCATGTATAGATATGAGATTTATGCCATTGAGTGTGATGAATTTAAAGGTATTTTCCATGAAAAATATTTTCTTATGGTGGTTTGACTTATGATCGAGAATAAATTACTTGAATTGAGTAAAAATTAGGATAATTCAATAGTTTTGTATGAAAAAACTCACATAACTGTAAAGGTATGCTCCAAATTATATTCAGGATCTTGATATTAAATCAATCACTTTTACTCATAATTGAATCCGATATTCTAAAGGGCATTTGCCTCCTGATAATTCAAAAGTAATGAAAACCTTATTTAATGTGCTAAGGGGTTAGAAATAGAGTTTTATTATTATCACATGTACTTTGAAGAAAAATATAAGAAGAGGACTAGATGGAAAGTGACGGGTAAGAACCAATCAAATAAATATATTGTTAAGAAAGTCTAGTTTCATGTTTTTGAAAAGTATGGTAAAAAACTATCTGGGGAATGTCTTTCCAGAACCAGGAAGTGTTTTTGATGTGGTTAGTTTAGAAATTTTTCCTGATATTGTAATGAAAATGATATTAAGATAAATTATGATAATAAAAATATAAAGTGTTTCAAATGTGATGAGATGGGTCACTATAAAAATTTCTTCCCAAAGAATGATCTGAGAGATTTAAAGTAGCTAGACATTAAACAGAAAGGTGTAGTTAGATCATTTATGACTACATCATCATATTTAGGGTCGTCCAATAAAGTGGTATCAGGTACGTTTTTTATTTACCCAAATTTTTCTAATGTCGTATTTGATATGGGGTCTCCAAATTTTTCAGAAGAGTATCAGTTTGTATACAAGAACGAATACATACAATTTATAACATATCTAGAAGTTGAGAAACTATTGAAATATGTAAATGAATTTTACCATTCTCATGTTGTTGAAAAGAAGGTTACTATTTAGATTAATGATGTTCTATTGGTAAATGAATACATTAAAGTTTTTCCTCATGAGTTACCTAGTGCTATACCTGATCAGGAAGTTGAATTCATAGTAGACATCATTCCTGAACCTAAGAAAATTTCAAATCCCCCTTATCTAATTGCTTAAATGAAACTTCTTTAATTGAAAAAATAGTTTCAATGGTTTCTTGATAAATTCATCATTCGTCCAAGAACTTCACTATGGGGAGCACATATTTTGTTCTTTAAAAAGAAAGATGGTTCTATGATACTTTTCATTGAGTATAGAGCATTGAATAGCATTACTTTTAAGAATTAGTGTCCTTTTCCTCACATTTATGAGTTGTTTGATTACTTATTGGGAGATTATTATTTTTAAATGATTGAAATGAGATCCGGGTACCATCAGCTGATGGTGAAGGAGGATGACATTCAAAAAACAACTTTTTGAACTAGGTATGGTCATTATGACTTTTTTATTATTCCATTTGGGTTAACTAATTAACGTATTTAATTCATAAATCTTATGAATATAATATTTCATGAGTTCTTGAATAATTTTTTCGTTGTTTTTATTGAGTAAATTCTTGTATATTCTAAAAGTAAAGAGGAGAAAGAAAAAAATATAAGTTATTCTTTGAAAACCATAAAAGAAATGAAACTGTATGGAAAATTCATAAAGTGTGAATTTTGGTTACATCAAATTTATTTCCTTGGTCACATTTTTTATAAAGATAGTTTAACTGTTATTCCTCCTAAAATGAAAGTCGTTGAAGAATGGATAAGGCCCCCAAATATAACCAAGATTAATAGTTTTCTTGGTTTAACAGGATATTACAAGAGGTTTGTTGAAAACATTGCATTCTTATCTAGTCCACTAACTAAGTTAACTTGAAAATAGTTAAATCCATTTGGACAAAAGGATGTGTCAATTGTCCATAAGAATTTAATGGAGATTGGTGAATTATATAGTTTTAACCCTACCTTATAGAAATTGTGAGTTTTTCAAATAATATAATGCTTATTTAAAGGTACTTGGTTGTGTTTTGATGTAGATTGATCAGGTAATTGCTTATGCTTCAAGAGAACTAAAACCTAATGTGTTAAATTAATCCACACATTATTTGGAATTAGTATCTATGATTTTCAATTTAAAAATTTGGAAGCACCATTTATCCAGATCCAAATGTGAAACAGATACTTACTACAAAATTCTAATGTATATATTCACTCAAAATGAATTAAACCTGAGCCAAATAAGATGGATTTAATTTATAGAATATTATTATTTCATGATAAATTACCATTCCGATAAATAAAAAAAGTTTCAAATTCCTTAAGTAGAAAACATCATGCATTATTAACTATGTTAGAACAGGAATAACACACTTTAATTAATGATTTGATGAATTTTGTCTTGGAAGTTTTTAGACTAGGAAATTCCTCTGTTTTATGTCAGGTTTCAGTGCAGGAATATTTTTTATGCACAATTAAGAAATTATAGAAGGAATTAGATGAGTTGAAAAAAGGTATAATTGGTTAAAATGGTTATGTTTACATAATTTAAGATTGAAAAAAAAAATTCAATAATTGGGAAAGTGATAATGTGCACCTTGGGATTCTCTATTAAAGAAAAAATTGTTATGTGAATCCAATAGTTCTCCATTTTCATTTCACCCTAGAAGTAAAACGATGTACAAATAATTCTAGGATTATTATTGGGAGGACAGAATGAAAAGAGATATTGCAGATTTTACTATGAAATGTTTGAAATGTCAGTAGGTTAAAGCGAAGAAGCAATTACAGAAGGGGATGCTTCATCCTTTACCAATTTCGGAGTGGAAATGAGAAAATATATATATGGAATTCATTGTGGGACTACCAAATACTTCTCGAGGTAATTGTGCAATCTAGATTAATTTTGATCGAATCATTAAATATTCTAATTTCTTTCTTATTTGAGATATTGTGTCTTTGGATCATATTTCATGATTGTACCTCAAATAGATTGTCAGGTTACAAGGAGTCCCTCTATAAATTGTATCTAGCCATGATACCAGCTTCACTTATACTATTTTTGAACGGCCTTTAGTAGTCATTGGGAATAGAATTAAATTTCAATACAAATTTTTATCCTTAGTTAAATGGGAAGTCAGACCAGGTGATTCATACTATGGAGGATATGCTTCAATCTTGTTCGATGGATTACTAGGGAAGTTGGGATCATCATATTTCTTTAGTTTATTTGTCTTATAATTACAGTTTTCATTCTAGTATACAGATGGATCTTTTTAAGGTGTTATATGGGAAGCAGTGTCAAACTCCAACATTTTGGTATGAAGTCGTGGAAAGGAAGTTTATGGGACCATAACAAGTAGAGGATGTGGCTGAGAAAGTGAAGATGATCCAGAAACACATGAGGATAGGTCCGAGCAGGAAAAAATTTTATGTAGATAATAGGATGAAAGACTTTTCTTTAGAAGTAGGTGATTATGTTTTTCTAACAATCTCACCGTGGAAAAATGATATGTGTTTTGGTAAGAAAGGGAAGCTAATACAACTTTTTATTTTTCCTAATGAAATCTAGCAGAAATTTAGACCGGTTGCTTAATGAGTATCTTTTCCACCAAGTTTATCTCATGTACACAATATTTTTCATGTTTTGATGATAAGAAAGTATGTTCCAGATTCATCTCATGTTTTGGGCCTAGAATCATTTCAGCCGGAAAAAAATCATTCTTATAAAGAGAAAAATTTTTAGATTCTTGATTGAAGTGAAAATGTCTTGCAGAATTAGGCAATCTACCCGATAATGGTTTTGTGAAGAAACCAAATGGTTGAATAAGAAACATAAGAATCTGAAAATTCTATGAGGGATAGGCACCCTCATTTTTTAATAAGTAAATAAAATTGTGGGGATGTAATATCCAAAATGTGGGGAGAATATAACACCCCAAGTTTTTAAAAATAAATTGAAATGAATTAAACACTAATTCTCAACTAAATGACACTTTTTAAGGGGATAGTAATAAATTAGCCGTTAAAAAAATTGATGCATATATGATTTGAATTTTAAAAAATGGACACCTACAGTTGTGATCCATAAGTTATTTGGAGTCTGATAAAACCAACTTGTGTTTTAGTGAATAGTAATATACCCTTATGAATAGTAATATTAATAGAAATATGACCATTCTAAATAGTAAATCATATTATTATGTTACATTCTTAAGGCTATAAGTTAATGAGATTTTGATTAATTTTTCAAGGTGGTATAAAATGAGTTACAGTTTTAGAATTGTTATTATTTTAATATATTATTATTTTATTTAAAATTTAAATTATTCATATTTAGAAAATTATTTTCAAAAAATGGAGTTCATTTTTTAATTCTACATGTTTAAAAATGGCTACAGAGAATTTTTGGGATTTTTCTAAAATACATTAATTTTTTGTGAATAATTAAATATATTAATTTTTGAAAAGTAACACCTCGATTCCAATTACCCAAAGTCGGTGCATTATTACATAACATTGGCATGATCACAAGGGATCAAATCCTGAAAGACTGATCAGTTTTAGTATCCTTGGAAGTACTAGATACATTAATAATTTTTACATTGCATTATAAAATGAAAAACAACAACAAAATTCTCTACATGGACCACATTCATATCCCTTAGAATATTCCTTAGACTATCCCTATAGGTCAGTCATAATACACTTCTTCGCCTCCTGGGAAAAATAATACATAAAAAGGGGTAAGCTCAGATGCCCGGTAAGGATAACAATTTTGCAAAAACTTTCATGAATAAGCATAAACATTTAAGGCAATGTATAAGACTAAATCATATGCCTTTTAAACATAAAAATATGCATAATATGGACAATATAAATCAAATAATTCCATTTATATATTCACATGTATATTCTACTAGTCAAATAATCACATGCAATATCAACAGCCAATTTCATATTGATGTAATGCATAATGCCAGACCTCATAACCACATAGTCAAGGCCTTGTGACAAGAAAAAAAAATTTTGGAAATCCCTTGTTCCAAGACACTATTTTGTCTCATGAGACCTACCGATGAATCAAGGAGCTATAGTAGGCTCCACCCGTTACTTACTAAGTCTGATGCAATCCTCATATGCAAACGTTTAAACATAACATAAATATTCATAATAAAACTAGAATATAAAATTTTAATAATTTATCCATAAACCATCAATACAATATGGAAGATTTCTATCATAATAAATCCACTTCAAAAAATTTTAAAATCCATCAAAAGATGTTGACATAGATGGAATCAAATCTTTTTTAGAGAAATATCTCTTTCGATTTTGAAATAATATAGAATTCATGTAATTATAAAATAAAACATTTATTTTCAAAATTTTATTATAATATTTTAAGGGAAGCATCAAAGGTTTTATAATGGTGGAAAATAGCTACACCCACCGTATAAGTTAAAAAAACATTCTTTCCTTAATTTTGTCGAAAAGGTCATAAAGGACCTTGTTTGGAAAATGACGGAAATATTCCTTTACAAAAAGTTTATAATAATTCAGACAAGGGTATAAATGAATTTAACCCATAATATAGGAAATAGTCAAAAAAAATTCAAATGTATTTTTAAGAAACACGGATGTTGATGATAAAGAGGTCCCAGTGGATACTCACCTAAAAACAACCTCGGATAATGAAGAGATTGTGGATTTAACCCTTACCTTCTACTTTTCCTTAGTTGATGGTATGTTAAACTCCAGTATAATAGTTAAAACATTTTTATCAAATTATAAAAAACAATATTCATAAATATGATATCATATATGATCTTCTAATATTGCTTTGTTAATAATATTTTAGTAGTATCATCGTTTTCGGTGTTAACTGATTCATTTTCCTTTATATTCTTGGTTACATAATCCATGCTTTTTATGGATAGGATTTATTTGATTAAGATACAGAATGATGTAATGTTCATAAACATTATTTTTAATCATAAAATTAAAATTATTCTTGAATGATTGCGATGGGGAATGAATCTCATCGCATTCGTGGATACAGTAATTCGTGCATACGCACGAGCGACAATAACAATATATTGAAGGTGAGATGATATGTAATTGGATGGTATATCATATATAAAGAATAATTAACATGTTATATTTATTATTTACATCATTTTTACTCATTATTATACCAATCCGAATAATGAAGTGTTTGAATAACAAATTACACCACGACGTGGAGACGGTAATCCGTACGGACGCACATATGGTGACTTTGTCATTTATTGGATGGATAGAATAACGAATATGGTTGTTTCATATTTATAATAACATAAAAGTATGTATAACATACTTTTTCTATTATTTTGGTATGGAAACAACAAATAAAGAGGAAGTGGGAGAAGAAAAGAACTTGAAAGAGGGTGTGAAATTATTACCTCTTCTTCGGGTGTTTCCTTTTGAGTTGATCAAAACGGCTACTTAGGTTGGATTTAAAATCAAAGTAAGGATTGTAGGTTGATGTGAGAGAATTTGTGAGGATATTTGGTTAGTGTTTGTCTGAGACAAATGGCTTTGGAGGTTTGAAATTAAAAGAAGGGGAAGTACCCTTTTATAAGACAGATGAGGGTCACTTTAAGAAAATCTTGAAATATTATTTTATAGTAAAATAATTTTCAGTTTATAATGGCTCAAAAATGATTTATTAAAAATATTAGGTGGTTATGGGAGGAAAAACTCTCAACCAATAGGTTTTATAAAGGTCTAGTTCACCATATTAACCATATCTTTTAGATTTAACTCTTAGTTAAATATTTTGACATTTCCCATGTCTCTTTGTATTTTTATATTATAGGGTTAATAAAATTACTAAAAACTATCAAGTGAACCCCAAGTGGTTCCTTATTAATATATATAACCATATATAAGTCCTTTTTCAAAACTATATATTTTTAAGAATTTTATATCAATTAATAATATAGTATTTGTTTTAAAAATTCAATTATGTCAATTTTGACACTATTTAGTATTTGATTTTTTTGAAGGCCATAAAAACCTTATCACATCGAATAAAATTTATTTAATAAAACAAAAAATATCATATTAACCTATAAAATTAGTTTAATTCACCATATGTCTCAATTTATATTTATTTGGATATTTATAATGTCAATTATTTTAATATTTCATTAATAAGGTAATTACTGCATCATCATTGTGTCATAAATAAATTATATTATTTAATGTATAAAAATTATAAATAAAATACTATTATGTAGGAAATATTTTTATATTTATAACTAATATTTATAGTCAAATTTATATTGTGTTTAACGCTATATTAAAAGTGGTTTAGTTATTAATCGTTGAATTTAAAACTTATCTTCTTTAAATAAAATAATAATAAATGCCCTAATCAAATACAAGGGGACCATAAGGATCAAATTTTATTACTAATGTTATTTTTTGTCTAATTAAACTTATCTAATAGAATTATCACATGTGTTAGGGTAATTATAATGTCATTTTTACCTTTAATTACCCTATTTACTTTTAATCGTGGTAAATAAAACTCAAAAGTTACTATTCATCAAAAATTATTTTCATCTTATTGAACGACATTTAACTTACTGATATTAACCATTTCTATCATATTTTTTAAATTCAACCCACAAAAGTGGTAAAATTAAGTTTTATGAAATTTTTTTAATGCTTCTAGAAGGTGGGTAAAAGACAGTAAAAAGTTCAATAAAATTTTATATATCATAACTTATTATAAAATGACTCCAATGAATTACATTGAACATATATAGGTATTATGTATCTATTTTGACCTAAAATAAATTAAAATAAAATAACTTAATTATTTAAATAAAAAGTTGGTTTTAAACAATAACGCGGTGTTTTTCACTATTCATCAAAAATTAGAAGTTCTCATAAAAATACAAAAAATCCACACTAAGCTAATGTTGATATTCTGAATCCAAAAATGAAGTACATTTTAAAAATAAAAATTTATAAAATTTCAAAAAGTTGGTATTACTATTAGTAATGGTTAGTTTCATTGGTCTTGGTGTGTTAAAACTCTAAGTTGCGTACAACGCAAGCTACTGCATTATTCAAAGGGAAATGTACCTTGGAAGCTTGGGATGTTACATTCTCCCATCCTTAAAATAATTTCATCCTAAAAATTTCTAGAATATTACTAAAAAAATATTTGGGTGTTTCTTCATCATAGTTTCATCAGGTTCCCACGTTGTCTCTTCCATCTTAAGGTTTCTCTATAGAACTTTTACAAGACGAGTCATCTGGTTTCTTAGAACTTGTTCTCTGGTAT
Source organism: Viscum album (assembly GCA_963277665.1). Classification (NCBI taxonomy): domain Eukaryota; kingdom Viridiplantae; phylum Streptophyta; class Magnoliopsida; order Santalales; family Viscaceae; genus Viscum; species Viscum album. The sequence continues at coordinate 17,277,731 of OY728123.1, forward strand.
CAAGAATTTTGACCGGCTCTTCACAATAAGACATATCAGGTTCCGGTTCAATTCCCTCATAGGTGAGTACATGCATTGTGTCAAGAATGTATTTTCTCAACAGTGATACGTGGAACACAACATGAACTTTGTAGAGACTTGGAGGCATTTCCAAATGACAAGCTAAAACTAAAATTCATTCTATAATTTCGAAAGGTCTGATTAACTGGGACTCAATTTACCCTTCTTACCGAAATGTATAACACCCTTCCATGGAGATACGTTCATGAAAACACGGTCTCCTACTTGAAATTCCAAATCCTTCCTTCGATTATCAGCATATCTCTTTTGCCTAATTTGTGCTACTTTGATGTGGGTTTGGATCACCTTCACATTTTCCATTGTTTCCTAAACAAGTTCTTGTCCTACGAGTTTCCATTCACCAAAATCATCCTAACAAGTTGTTGTGCGACATCTCTTTCCGTATAACGCTTCATATGGTACCATCTGAATACTTGAAAGGAAGATATTATTATTGGAAAATTCTACTATAGGTAAATATTGATCCCACATACCTTGAATGTCATGGGAGAAATATCTCAACATGTTTTATAAGGTTTGAATAGTCCGTTATGATGGTCCATTGGTTTGAGGGTGGTAGGTGGTGCCCAACAAAATTTCAGTATCTAGGGCCTTCTGAAGACTTTTCCAGAATATTGATGTAAAACAAGGATCACTATCAGAAAAAATCGATAGGGGTACTCCATGATGTCTTAAAACATCCATAATATATAGTCTCGACATACTTTCATGTGGTAAATCTTCTCTTATAGTAAGAAAATGTGCTGACTTGGTAAGATGATCATAAGGACCCATATTCCATCAGTCCTTCTAGGAGTCTTTGGTAGCCCCATGACAAATTCAATCTTAATATTATCCCATTTCCACTCAGTTATGGGAAGAGTTTGCATGACTCCTCTAGGTCGTTGCCTTCCAGCTTTCACTTATCGAAAAACTATACATCTTGACACAAAATCATCAATCTCCCTATTCATGTTGTCCCACCAAAAATTTCCTTCAAATCTCTATACATCTTGGTGATCCTAGGGTGTATTGAGAAATTGGAGCTGTGAGCATCATCCAATAATTCCCTTTTTAGATCAGGTATGCTAGGAACACAAAGTCTCTTCCCAAATTTCAAATTTTCATCTTCATATATGAAGTCACTCAATATCCCATCATTTACATCTTTAATATTCTTTTGAAACTCCTCATCATCAGTCTGAGAAATCTTTATCCTTTCTAGTAAAGATGGTTTAGAAACCATTTGAAAAAGTATTGATATTTCACCTTCCATGGTTATTACCATATCTATCTTTACTAGATCCATGAAAATAGGATCCCTTTTAACTTTCATCAAGTTCAAAACTCCATGATCCTTTGTGCTCAAAGCATCTGTCACCGTATTTTCCATCCTCAGGTGGTATTGTATAGTTCCATCATAATCCTTGAGTACTTCAAGCCATCATATTTTCCTCATTCTGAGTTCTTTCTATGAGAAAATATACTTCAGACTCTTGTAATCAGTATAAATCTCACATTTTCACCATAGAGATAGTGTCTCTATATTTTCATAGAAAATATTATAGATGATAACTCAAGATCATGAGTAGGATAGTATTTATCATTAATATTTAGTTGTCGTGATGTATATGCAACAACTATATCATTCTGCATAAGGAAACAACCAAGTACTTTCTTTGACGCATCACTAAAAATAACAAACCCATTGTTCCCTGAGGGTAGAGTCAAGATATGAGAATTGACTAATCTTATTTTCTGTTCATCAAAATATTCTCCACACACTTTTTTCCAAATAAATATAACCCCTTTACTTGTGATCTTGGTAAATGGGTTATCGAACCGAAAAAATTCAGGACGAAATGTCAATAATAACCTGCAAAACTAATAAAACTACACACCTTAGTTATACTCATTAGTGCTGGCCATTCTTGGATTGCCCTGGTCTTTGAAGGATCAACATATATTCTATCATTAGAGACAATATGGCCAATAAATGAAAATCTCTTGAAGCCAGAATTCACATTTGCTAAACTTCCCATATAATTCATTTCTTCTGAGGGTTTTCAGAATAGTGCGCAAGTGATTTTTATGATATTCATAGATTTTTTTTAGTATACTAAGAAATCATCAATAAATACCACTAAAAATTCATCAAGATATTCCTTAAAAACTCTATTCATTGGATATATGAAGACAGAGGGTTCATTAGTAAATTCCAAAGTCATTACTATAAACTCGTAATGCTTGTACTTGGTTTAAAATGTTGTTTTTAGAATGTCTTCATTATTCACACACAACTGATGATATCCAAATCAAAGGTCACTCTTTGAAAAATATTAAGCTCCATGAGGTTGATTGAATAAATCATCAATGTGAGGTAGGGGATACTTGTTCTTTATTGTTATAGAATTGATCTCCCTGTATTCAATGCACAACCTCATAGATCCATCTTTCTTCTTAACAAAAAGGACAGGGGCTCCCCATAGAGAAACAATAGGGAGAATAAATCCCTTATTACTCAATTCCTCTTGATTTTTCTTTAGTTCCACTAATTCCACAGTGGCCATTCTATAAGGGATATTCGATATGGCCCTTGAACAAGGAATTAAATCAATGGAAAACCCAATTTCTCATTTAGGAGGATGTCCAGGTAAATCCTATGGAAACACATCAACATATTCTTGCACAATAGGTACTTCCTCTATTTGAAAATTCATTTCCTCACCCATAGTAATTTCATTCTCTTCTTCCCCAATAATTGAATTTAGTACATCTACTGGGGGTGGATCTAGATAAGAATCAGGTGGTGAAGTTTTTTCTATAAAGACAAGGTACTCCTTGTCATCATTGAAAATTGTAACCTCCTTCTTCTTAAAATAAATTTTCACATCATGGTCCGAAAGCCAATCCATTATAAGGATTATATCAAATTTGATCGTGGGTATGACGATGAGATCAGAAGATAAAGAACATTTATATGACCTAATGGGAACTGATTCACAAAACTTTTTTACGATGATACTTCCCTTAGGTGTTTTGACTAACAACTCCCTTATTAAGTCAAACTGAAAATATCTAATTTTCTTAGCAAACTGGGAAAATTTGAAATGATGCAATGACCCAGAATCAAATAAAGCATTGGAAAAACATAAGGAAACCATTAAATTACATGCCACCACATCGTTCGGATCTTCAACCTCAGTAGTAGTGATCGCGTAAGCTAGACCTTTCTCCCTAGGCCTTTTCTGAGGTAATTTCCCTTAGCGCATAGGAAGTTCATTTGCATAATGCCCATTTTTTCTACAATTGCAGCATTCAACATTGACCGCCTCTTTCTTCCCCTTGAAATCACAATCTTAGTGGCCTTTTTCACCAAACTTGTAACAGACTCTCATTTCCTTCAGGAAAATACTAGGGTGTTTCTTCCCACATTTACTATAGGATGGATATTCAACTTTTACATTCTTACCCTTAATTCCATTTCCACAGTGTTTAGCAGATATCTTTTTCTCTTGCTTTGCTTTAAAGTCATAGGCTTAGAGAATTCATTTTCTGTCTCGATAGAGGATGGGAAAATATCTTTGTACGATGAGAAGTATTGTGAGACAAATGCTCAATGGAGAAATAGTTTTAACCCATAAAATAATTGATCAATCATAATCATTGGGTTACGTATATAATCTATTGCATTCCTTTCTAACCTTGTAATGTTAGCTTTATACTTTGTGACATTCTCATCCTCCTTTTTCCTCAGACTCAAAAATTGTCTTTCCATATCCACTCAATGGTCATAAGGAATGTATTTTTCTAATAAAGTCTCTTTAAACTCCCTCCATTACACATTGGATACTTATTAATCTTCCTTTGTGTTTTTGATTAATGACCACCATTGATCTTCATATCCCATGAGGCGATAAACTGCCATGACAACTTTTTCCCTTTCGAAACTCCCCAAAGCATGAAATATTTTCTCTAATTAATTTATCCATTGCTCAGCTACTAATGTATTTGTACTCCGATTAAATGTTGGTGGTTTTTTCCTCATGAAGCGGTCTAACATTGATCATATGCGTTGTGGATCTGGGTTCTCCATACGGGTAAGGTAATTATTTATAACTTGAGTGAGTTGTCCCAGTATAGTGATAAACTGATCACCACCAGTTGCATCACCAGCTCCAACATAATTATCCTTATTAAGAGGGAAATCCCAACATTGATTACATGCATTGATATGGTTTCCATTCCTTCCATTAGGTTCCATTTCTAAATAATTTCATACAGTAGATTAGTTTATGTATCGCAATACATAGTTCCAAACATGTAAAACACTTAACATAAATTGACTAGTTTAGGGATATAATCCATTATCATAAAAAAGTTTTATTTGATGATGTATATAATCATAAACTTTTGATAATATTTTTTAAACAAAATGTGAATTATCCTAATCATATCCCCTATGAGTATTGTAACCAAGAGTGCAGCAAATCCTGTTGTCGTGCACGAGTTCCCATTTGATTCTAGCTCAAAGCGGTGTTTTCAGGTTTTACCCCTTGGTATATTTGTTCCAGATCAACCTCTACTAGCTCGTATCCATACAGGGATGTATTTCTTGAAAAACTCACAAAATCTCTACATTACCAAAATTCTAGGAAGTTATTCTATACTAATCATCAAAGTCTATCTAAGGGTATTATTCTCTAATCAGAGTTTTTCTAAATCTAGCTTCCAACGACTGTACTAGCCATTCTCTGATACTGACTGTAGTGCCCTGACCCCAATTACCTAGAGTTGGTGCATTATTACATAACATTGGCATGATCACAAGAGATTAAATCCAAAAAGACTGATCGGTTTAGTATCCTTAGAAGTATTAGATGCATTCATAAGTTTTACATTAAATTATAAAATAAAAAACAACAACAACATTTTCTCCATTGACCACATTCATATCCCTTAGACTATCCCTTAGACTATCCCTATAGGATAGTCATAATATACTTCTTCGCATCCTGGGAAAAATTAAACATAGAAAGGGGTGAGCTCAGATGCTCAGTAAGGATAACAATATATAGGAAACATTCATAAATAAGAATAAACATTTAAGGAAATGTATAAGACTAAATCATAAGCCTTTTAAACATAAACATATGTATAATATGGCCAATATAAATCAAATAAATCCATTTACTTATTCACATGGATATTCTACTATTCAAATAATCACATGCAAAATTAATAGCCAATTTCATATTCATGGATGCATAATGCCAGAATTCATAACCACATAATCAAGGCCTTGTTCTAAGAATACAAATAAGATTTTGTAAAGGCCTTGTTCCAAGACACTAGTTTGTATCTTGAGACCTACCGACCCATCGAGGAGCTATAGTGAGCTCCACACGTCACTTACTAAGTCTGATGCATTCCTCATATGAAAAGGTTTAAACATAACATAAACATTCATATTAAAACTAGCATATGAAAATAACAATAATTCATCCATAAACAATGAATGGTACAGAAATAAAACATCCACATTAAAATATATCACAAAACCTTCAATAAAATAAAAAATATTTGTATCATAATAAATCAACTTCAAACAAGTTTAAAATCCATCAAAGGATTTTGACATAGATGAAATAAAATCTTTTTGAGAGAAATATCGCTTCCTATTTTGAAATAATCTAGAAGTCATGTAATTATAAAATAAAACATTTATTTTTAAAATATTCTTTTAATCTTTTAAGGGAAGCTTCAAAGGTGTTACAGTGGTGGAAAATAGTTTCACCCGCTGTATAAGTTAAAAAGAGATTCTTTCCTTAATTTTGTCGAAAATGTCGTAAAGGACCTAGTTTGGAAAATGACGGAAATATTCCTTTATAATTATAAAAAGTAAAAGAAGGGTATAAATGAATTTAACCCATAATCTAGGAAATAGTAAAAATGTTTTGAAATATATTTTTAAGAAACACGGATGTGGATGATAAATAGGTCCTAGTAGATTCTCACGTACAAATAACCTTGGATAATGAAGAGATTGTGGAATTAACCTTAACCTTATACTTTTACTTAGTCGATGGTAGGTTAAAATCATGTATAATAGTTAAAACATTGTTATTAAATTATACATGAACTATATACATAAATATTATATCATATATGGTCCTTTTATATTGCTTTGTTAATAATATTTCAGTGGTTTCATCGTTTCGGGTGTTAACTGATTCGTTTTCCTTTATATGATTGGTTACATAAGAAATATTTTTTATGGATATGATGTATTTGATTCATATACAGAATGATATTGTGTTCCTAAATATTCTTTTTTAACCATAAAATTAATATTATTCTTGAATGATTATGATGGGGAATGAATCTCATCGCGTTCGTGGAGACGGTAATCCGTGGGTACAGACGAGCGATGATATCATCATATTAACAATGATATCATATGTAATTGGATGGTATATCATATATAAAGAATTATTAAAATTTTATATTTATTATTTACATCTGTTATACTCATTATTATACCCATTTAAATAATGAAGTGTTTGAATAACAAATTACACCACGACGTGGAGACAGTAAGCCGTATGTTCGCACGTATGGTGACTTTGTCATTTATAGGATGGATAGAATAATGAATAGGGGTTTACCATATTTATAATAACATCACAGTATGTAGAAGGTACTGGAGTTATTTTTTTGGTATGGAAACAACAAAGAAATAGGAAGTGGATGAAGAAAAGAATTTGAAAGAGGGTGGTAAAATTATTACCTCTTCTTCCGGTGTTTTCTTTTGAGTTAATCAAAAGGGCTCCTTAGGATGGATTTCAAATAAAAGTAAGGACTATAGGTTGATGTAAGGGAATTTGTAAGAATATTTGGGTATGTTTTGTCTGATCCAAACGGCTTTGGAGGTGTGAAATTAAGAGAAGGGGAAGTACCCTTTTATAAGAGAGGTATGGGTCACTTTAAGAAATATTTGAAATATTATTTTATACTAAAATCATTTTCAGTTTCTAATTTCTAAAAGATTATTTATTTCGATTATAAGGTGCAGATGGGTGTAAAAACTCTAAACCAATAGGTTTTATAAAGTTCTAGGTCACCATATTAACATTATCTTTTAGATTTAACTCTTAGTTAAATAGTTTGACATTTACCATGTCTTTTTGTATTTTTATATTATATGGTTAATAAACTTACTATAAAAAGACAAGAGAACCCTAGGTGGTTCATTATTAATATATATAACCTTATATAAGTCCTTTGTCTGAACCTTATATTTTTAGTAATATTATATCAATTAATGATATTGTATTTGTTTTAAAAACTTATTTATGTCAATTTGACACTATTTTGTATTTTTTTGTGAAAGTCATAAAAAATTTATCACTTTGAAAAAAAAATTATTTAATCAACCCTAACATGTCATGTTAACCTTTAAAATTAGTTTAATTCAACATAAGTCTCAATTTACATTTATTTGGATATTTATAATATCAATTATTTTAATATTTCACTGACAAGGTAATTATTGTATCATCATTGTGTCATAAATAAATTAAATTAATTAATGTCTAAAAATTATAAATAAAATACTATTATGTAGGAAATAGTTTTATCTTTAGAATGAATATTAATATTCTAATTTATATTTTTTGTAACCCTATATTAAAAATGGTTTAATTATTAAACTTTGAATTTAACACTTTTAACACTTCTTTAAATAAAATACTAATAAATGTCCTAATCTAATAAAAGTGGAACTAAAGGATAATATTTTATTCCTAAGGTTTTTTTGGTCGAATTACACATATAAAATAGAAATAGGACATGTGTTAGGATAGTTATAATATCATTTTTACCTTTAATTGCCCTATTTACTTTTAACCGTGGTAAATTAAAGTCAAAAGTTACTATTCTCCAAAAATTATTTTCATCTTATTGAACCACATTTAACTTACTAATATTAAACGTGTAGCTTGGATATTTTTAAATTTAACTCACAAAATTGGTAAAATTATGTTTTATGCAAATTTTCAATTGCTCTTAGAAGGTGGGTAAAAGGAAGTAAAAAAGTTCAATAAAATTTTATATATCTTAAATTATTATAAAATGACTCCAATTAATTACATTGAACATATAACAGTATTATGTATCTATTTTGACCTAAAATAAATTAAAATAAAATAACAAATTATTTAAATAAAATGTTGGTTTTAAACAATAATGTAGTGTTTTTCACTATTCATCAAAAATTGAAAGTTGTCATAAAAATACCAAAAATTCACCCTAAGATAATTTTGATATTCTGAATCCAAAAATGAAGTCCATTTTTAAAATTAAAATTTACAAAATTTTAAAAAGTTGGTATTACTATTCATAACTGCTAGTTTCATTGGTCGTGGAGTGTTAAAACTCTAAGTCGTATACAACGCAAGCTACTGCATTATTCAAAGGGAAACGTATCATGGAAGCTTAGGGTGTTAAATTCTCCCTTAATTAAAATAATTTCATCCTCAAAATTTCTAGAATATTACTAATTAAAAAATATTTGGGTGGTTTTTCATCATAATTTCCTCAGGTTCCCACATTGCATCTTCCATCTTAAGGTTTCTCCATAGAACTTTTACAAGACGAGTCATCCATTTTCTCAGCACTTGTTCTCTAGTATCAAGAATTTTGACAGGCTCTTCACAATAAGATATATCGGGTTCTAGTTCAATTTCCCCATAGGTGAGTACATGTGTTGAGTCAAGCATGTATTTTCTCAACAGTGATATGTGAAACACATCATGAACATTGGAGAGACTTGGAGGCATTTCCAAATGATAAGCTACAACACCAATTAATTATAGAATTTCAGTAGGTCCGATTACCTGGGACTCAATTTACCCTTCATACCGAAACGTATAACACCATTACATGGAGATACCTTCATGAAAACACGGTCTCCTACTTGAAATTCCAAATCCTTCCTTTGGTTATCGGCATAGCTATTTTTCCTACTTTGGGCTGCTTTGATGTGGGTTTATATAATCTTCACCTTTTCCATTGTTTCCTCAACAAGTTTTGGGCCTTCAAGTTTTCTTTCACCAACATCATCCCAACAATTTGGTGGGTGACATATCATTCTGTATAATGCTTCATATGGTGCCATTTGAATACTTTAATAGAAGATATTGTTATAGGAAAATTCCACAAGAGGTAAATATTGATCCCACATACCTTTAAAGTTAAGTGAGAAAGATCTCAACATATCTTCTAAGGTTTGAATAGTCCATTCGGATTGCCCATCAGTTTGAGGGTGGTAGGCAATGCTTAAACTAAGTTCAGTATCCTAGGCCTTTTAAAGACTTTTCCAGAATATTGATGTAAAACATGGATCATGATCAGAAACAATCAATAGTGGTACTCCATGAAGTCTTAAAACTTATTTAATATATATTCTTCCCATAAATTCAAGTGTTAGATCTTCTCTTATAGCCAGAAAATGTGTTGACTTGGTAATACGATCAACAATGACCCATATTTCATCATTCCTTCTAGGAGTCTTTGGTGGCCCCATGAAAAATTCCATCATAATATTATCCAATTTCCACTTAGTTATGGGAAGAGGTTGTAAGACTCCTCTATGTCGTTGCCTTCCATCTTTCACTTGTTGACAAACCATACATCTTGATACAAAACCAGCAATCTTCTTCTTCATGTTGTCCCACCAAAAATGTTCCTTCGAATCTCTATACATCTTGGTGCTCCTAGGGTTTATATAGAAATTAGATCAATGCACATCATCCAACAATTCCTTTTTCAGATCAGGTATGTTATGAACACTAATTCTCTTTCAAAATTTTAAATTTTCATCTTCATATATGAAGTCACTAAATGTCTCATAATTCACAACATTAATCTTCTTTTGAAACACCTCATCATCAGTTTGAGAACTCTTTATCCCTTCTGGTAAATATGGATTGGAAACCATTTGAAAAATTATTGATGTTTCACCTTCTATGGTTATTCCCATATCCATCTTCACTTGATCTATGAAAATAGGATCCCTTTAAACTCTCATCTTGTTCAAAACTCCAGGATCCTTTCTTCTCAAATCATTTTCCACCTTATTTTCCTTCCACGAGTGGTAGTGTATAGTGTCATCATAATCCTTGAGTAGTTCAAGCCATCATCTTTGCTTCATGTTGAGTTCTTTCTATGTGAAAATATACTTCAAACTCTTGTGATTAGTATAAATCTCACATTTTTCACCATAGAGATAGTATCTACATATTTTCAGAGAAAATATTACAGATACTAACTCAAGATCATGAGTAGGATAGTTTTTCTCATTAATATTTAGCTATCGTGATGCACATGCAATAACACTATCATTCTACATAAGGACACAACCAAGTCCTTTATTTGAAGCATCACTATAAATAAAAACCCATTTTTCACTGATATTACTGTCAAGATAGGAGCATTGATGAATCTTATATTCAGTTCTTCAAAATATTCTTCACACTCTTTTGACCATAAAAATTTAACCCCTTTTATGTGTGAGCTTGGTTAATGGGTTATTCAACCGGGGAAAATTATGGACGAAATGTCGATAATGGCCTTCTAATCCAATAAAACTGTGTATCTCAGTTATACTCATCGGTGCTGGCCATTCATTTATTTCCTTGGAATTTGAAAGATCAACAGAGATTCCATCCTTACAGACAATATTGCCAAGAAAAGAAATCTCATGAACCCAGAATTCACACTTGCTAAACTTACCATATAATTCTTTAATTCTAAGGGTTTTCATAATAGTGCACAAGTGATTTTCATGATCTACATAGCTATTTGAGTATACAAAGATATCATCAATAAATACAACTGAAAATTCATCAATATATTCCATGAAAACACTATTCATTGAATCCATGAAGACAGAGGGTGAATTAGTCAATCCAAAAGGCATTACTGTAAACTTGTAATGCACGTACCTGGTTTGAAATGCTTTTTTCTGAATGTATTTATTTTTCACAAACAACTAATGATAACCAAATCGAAGGTAAATCTTTGAAAAATATTGATCTCCATGAATTTGGTGGAATAAATCATATATGTGAGGTAGGGGATTCTTGTTCTTTATTGTTATAGCATTGATCTTTCTATATTCAATTCACAACCTCATTGATTTGTCTTTGTTCTTAACAAAAATGACAGGGGCTCCCCATGGAGAATCACTAGGGAGAATAAATCCCTTATTACTCAATTCCTCTAGTTGTTTATTTAGTTACAATAATTCCACAGTGTCCATTATATAAGGGTTCTTCGATATGGACCTTGAACTAGGAATTAAATCAATAGAAAAATCAATTTCTCATTTGAGAGGATGTCCAGGTAAATCCTCTGAAAATACATCAACATATTTTGGAACAATAGGTACTTCTTCTGTTTGAAAATTATTTTCCTCACCCATATTTATTTCATTCTCTTCTTCCTCAATAATTTAATTTAGTGGAGCTACTGGGGGTGGATCTAGATAAGAATCAGGTGGTGATGTTTCTTCTCTAAATATAAGGTACTCCTTATCATCATCGATAATTGTAACCTCCTTATTCTTATAATAAATTTTTGCATCATGGTCTGAAATCCAATCCATTCTGAGGATTATATCAAATCTGATCATGGGTATGATGAAGATATTATAAGATAAATAACATTTATATGTCTTAATGGGAACTGATTCACAAAACTTTGTTGTTATGATACTTCTCTTAGGTGTTTTGACTAAAAACTCCTTTGTTAAGTCAAATTGAAAATATCTAATTTTCTTAGAAATCTTGGAAGATATGAAACAATGAGATGATCCAAAATCAAATAAAGCATTGGATAAACATGAGGAAACCTATAAATTACCTGCCACCACATATTTCGGAGCTTCGACCTCAGCAGTAGTGATCGCATAATCATGGCCTTTCTCCCTTGGAATTTTCTGAGGTATGTTCCCTTGGTGCTTAGGAAATTCATTTTCATAATGCCCCTTTTCTCTACAATTGTAGCATTCAACTGGGGTGTTTCTTACCACATTTACCACAGGATGGATATTAAAATTTCCCCTTCTTCCCCATATTTCCATTTCTAGAGTGTTTAGAAGATCTCTTTTTGTCTATCTTTGCTTTAAAGTGGTAAGATTTTGATAATTCCTTTTCTATCTTGATAGTGCATGAGAAAATAATTTCGTACGATGAGAAGGATTGTGAGACTAATGCTCAATATAGAAATGGTTTTAACCCATCAAAGAATCAATAAATATTACTCTTTGGGTTACTTATTTAATCTGTTCCATTCCTTTCTAACCTTTTAATGTTAGCCTTATTCTTTGTGACATTATCATCCTCCTTTTACCTCAGACTCAAAAATTGTCTTTCCATATCCACTCGATGGTCACAAGGAAAGTATTTTTCTAATAAAATATCTTTAAACTCCCTTCATTACATGTTTTATAATTATTCATCTTCCTTTGTGTTTTGGATTAATAACCACCATTGATCTGCATCTCCCGTGAGGCAATAAACTGCCATGCCAACTTTTTCTATTTCGCTACTCCCCAAAGCATGAAATATTTTCACTAAGGAATTTATCCACTGGTTAGATACTAATGGATTTGTACTCCCATTGAATGTTGGTGGTTGTTTCCCCATGAAGTGGTCTAACATTGATCCTCTGTGTTTTGGATGGATTCCCTCCCCCCTTACTGAAAGTGGGAGGGGCGGAGGCTCTTCCTCAACCTTCATTTTCACAAGCGGCTTTTGTACCTTTCTCTAACCCTAGATTTCTTCCTGAATATCCGACAATCCCTTTGAGTCTGAAGGTTCCATATTTGATTCTTGGGGATCCCCATCTCACGATCTCATTATCGAAGTTCTCAGGAGCGTCGAATCTCCTGAATTTGACCCTAGTGGCTCACTATAATAATCGAAGACCTTCGGTAGATGACTTCAACATATTAGTGTTTAGTAATTGGGATCTTCAGGATCGCGCGGTGGTGGGTTTTATTGATAAGTGCCATTTGATGCTACTTTTTTCTTCCAAGTGAGATTTAATTTGTGCTTGGTCTCGAGCTCCACGACACTGTAATGGATGTCAGTTTTTCCTTCTCAGATGGACTTTTGATCTCAGCATGAACCGGGACTCACCCTCCTTCGCGACCTAGGTAAGCTTTCCCCATATTCCTTTACCCTTTCAGAATCCAGTGATTATCCGTATGTTAGGAAATCTGGTAGGGAGTTTCCTCTATGCTGATTTCTGCACTGCATCGGTTAGTCACCCAGTAAATCTGCGACTCTGTGTTGAGATGGATGCTTCAACGGTTCCAGTGGAGTTGATATGGATCACGATTGGTGAGGATTACCACTGGATGCAAGCGGTGGTGATTGAATCCTGAGTTTATTTTTTTCTGGGGTGTCATCATCTGGGCCACTGAGACAAACAATGTCAAAGTGGTACCCTCTCAGATGAAGTGGGAAGAAATGGGAGAGATGTGGGATAGAGGAAAAAGATTAACGGTGTCACAAAGAGTATAAATGGTGTGGGTGGGCTGGGCTTGGGAAATTCATCTATTGTTGTGGTGTTTGTGAGACTAAAGTAGGACCTAAGAGCTGGTTCTTCTGGTAGTGGCGCTGTGCAGGCTCCTGTTGTGGCGTAGCCTGTAGGTGGGTGTGTTGTTTCTTCTCGGTATGGGGATAATGGAACCAAGTGATGTGTTGTTGATGCTGGGTTCAATTGTGCTGGTCTGAATGAGGTGGGGATGCCTTCGAATTTGGAGGGTCGTGGGAAAATGGCAGATGCCAGTACATGTCTGAAGAGTGAGAGGTATAAGGTCCAGCTGCAATCTGTTGTCTGAGGGAGTAATGCTGCTACCTGCAACCAGTTCTAAGTTTTGGAGAATGAGCAAGGACGTCAAGTAGAGATGGGTGATTCAATGAAAGATGGTAACAATATGAAGTGTGCTTTAGTTCATGCAGTGAAGTAGGTGGATGTTATCCTGGTGATTGAAGGGAAGTATAAAGAGGTTGATTCAGATAATGCAGTGAAGGTGGTGAATGTTAGCCAAGTGATGGAGGGGCAGCCACCATGTCTGGCTGTGATTGACTGTAACAGAGGTAATTAAAAGGCCAGAGGGGTGGCTGATGGTTTCAATGATGACACGGTAACTAGATTTTGGTGGGACGTCTCAGAAAGTGACAAAGAAAATCACAGTGTGATGGTTGGACCTTCCTATTGTGAGGTTCTCATATACGGGAAAGGAAAATCTAGACAGGAGGTGACCACCACATCAAAAAGAAGGACGAGGAAAGACTACTCTGATTTGCTGAAGCCGCTATCCACTAGGTCATCTTTTAAACAATCTCTGCATGAATTGATATCTTTTGAGAAATTGAACCTTAGAAGGAAGTACACCAAGATGCTAAAGCACTATTAAAGCTTGGAATGGGAGACGACCACTCCGAAAGGAGGCTCTTATGGGGGTTATGATGGTTATGATGGGTTTGATATGTAATCGTTCTTCTACATACTTACTGTACATTTATTTTTATTTAATAAATAGTTAGGGGCCTACCTCTGACTGACTATCCTGGTATCTTGAGTAGGATGGAAATCTGTACATTGATTACGCGTGTTGATAAGGTTTCCATTCCTTCTATTAGGTATCATTTCTAAACAATGGAATATTGTAGATTATATTATAGATCGTAATACATAATTCCAAACTTGTAAAACACTTAACATAAATTGAACAGTTTATGGATATAATGCAGAGTCATAAAAATATTTTCTATGAGAATGTATATACTCATAAATTTTTCATGATAGTTTTTAAACAAAATGATAATTATCCTATGAATATCCCTGAGGTGTGTCGTATCCAAGAGTGTCGCAAGGCCCATTTTTTGTGCACTAGTTCCCATTCGAGTCTAGATCAAAGATGTGTTTTTGTGTTTTACCCCTAGTTACATTTGTGCTAGAGCCACCTCTACCTGCTTATATCTAGACAGGGTTTTATTACTTGAAAAACTCATAAAATCTCTACATTACAAAAATTATAGTAACTTCTTCTATATTAATCATCAAAGTCTATCTTAGGGTAATGTTCTCTAATCATAGTTTTTCTAAATGTAGCTTCCAAGGATTGTACTAAACTTCCTCTAATACTGACAGTAACGCCCCGACCCCAGTTACCCAGAGTTGGTGCATTACTACATAATATTATCCTGATCACAAAGGATCAAATCCCAAAATACCAATCAGTTTAGTAGCCTTATAAGTACATGATACATTCATAAGTTTTAAATTACATTATAAAATGAAAACCAAAAACATCATTGTCTCCATTAACCACGTTCATATCCCTTATACTATCCCTTAGACTATCCTTGAAATTCAGTCATAATATACTTCTTCGCATCCTGGGAAAAATAAAACATAGAAAGGGGTGATCTCAGATTCTCGGTAAGGATAACTATATAGAGGAAACATTCATAAATAAGCATAAACATTTAAGTCAATGTATAATACTAATTCATAATCCTTTTAAACATAAAAATCTGCATAATATGGCCAATATAAATCAGATAATTCTATTTACTTATTCACATGGAAATTCTACTAGTGGAATAATCACATGCAATATCAAATAGCCAATTTCATATTGACGGAATGCATAATGCCAGCCTTCAAAAACACAAAGTCAATGACTTATGCCAAGACTACAAATAAGATTTTTTCAAGGACTTGTGCCAAGACACTAGTTTGTCTCATCATACCAACTGATGCATCGAGGAGCTATAGCGGACTCCACCCGTCACTTACTAAGTCCAATGCATTCCTCTTATGAAAAGGTTTAAACATAACATAAACATTCGTATTAAAACTAGCATACGAAATGTCAATACATTATCTATAAACAATTAATGGTATAAAAATAACACATCCATAGTCAAACATATCACAAAATCCTCAATACAATATGAAAGATTTGTATCATAATAAATCAACTTCAAACAAGTTTAAAATCTATTAAAGGATGTTGATATAAATGAAATCAAAGCATTTGGATAGAAATATCTATTTCTATTTTGAAATCATTTAGAAGTCGTGTAATTTTAAAAGAAAACCTTTATTTTGAAAATATTATTATAAATTATGTAATTAAATCATTGAAGGAGTTATAATAGTGAAAAATAGATGCACCCGCCGTATAAGTTAAAAAAATTTATTTCCTTGATTTTTTCAAAAAGGTCAAAAAGGACATTGTTTAGAAAATGAAGAAAGATTACTTTATAAAAATTTTATAAAAAGTAAATAAAGGGTATAAATTAATTTAAACCATAGTCTTGTAAATATTAAAAATGTTTTGAAATATATTTTTAAGAAACATGGACATGCATGATAAAGAGGTCCCAGTAGATATTCACGTATAAATAACCTCAGATAATGAAGAGATTGTGGAATTAACCCTTACCTTGTACTTTTACTTAGTAGATGGTATTTTAACCTCATATATAATAGTTAAAACATTGTTTTAAAATTATAAAATAACTATATAAATAAATATGATATCATATATTATCCTCTAATATTTCTTTGTTAATAATATTTCAGTATTATCAATGTTTCGAGTTTTAACTGATTCGTTTTCCTTTATATGCTTGGTTACGTAAGCTATGTTTATTATGGATAGGATGTATTTGATTCATATAAATAATTATATTATGTTCATAAAAAATATTTTTAATCCTAAAATGAAAATTATACTACAATTATTATGATGGGGAATGAATCTCAACGTGTTGGTAGAGACGGAAATCCGTACGTACGCACAAATGAAAATATCATTATATTGATGATGAAATAGTTTGTAATTGGATGGTATATCATATCTAAAAAATCATTAACATGTTATATTTAATTTTTACATCAGTTATACTCATTATTATACCCACCCAAATAATGAAGTGTTTGAATAACAAACTACACCACAACGTGGGGACGGTAAGTCGTACGTACGCACGTATGGTGACTTTGTCATTTATAGGACGGATAGAATAATGAATATGGTTCTACCATATTTATAATAACATTACAGTATGTATAAGGTACTAGAGTTATTATTTCGGTATAGAAACAACAATGAAAGAGGAAGTGGAAGAAGAAAACAACTTGAAAGAGGGTGGTGAAATTATTACCTCTTCTTCAGGTATTTCCTTTTAGTTGATCAAAATGATTCTTAGGTTTGATTTATGATCGAAATAAGGACTCTAGGTTGATTTGAGGGAAGTTGGGAGGATATTTGGGTAGGTTTTGGCCATGACAAATGGATTTCGAGGTGTGAAATTAAGAGATGTGGAAGTACCCTTTTATAACAGAGGTGATGGTCACTTTAGGAAAAGCTTGAAAATTTATTTTATAATAAAATCATTTTCGGTTTCTAATGGCTCCAAAATGATTTATTTCTATGATAAGGTGGGGATTCATCAAAACCCTATCAACCAATAGGTTTTAGACTGGTTTAGGTCACCAATTAACCGTATCTTTTAGATTTAATTCTTAGTTAAATAGTTTGACATTTACCATTCTTCTTTGTATTTTTATATTATATGGTTAATAAACTAAATATAAACTACCAAGATAACCCAAAGTGGTTGATTATTAATATATATAACCTTATCTAAAACATTTTTCCGAACTGTATATTTTTTGGAATATTATATCAATTAATAATATAGTATTTGTTTTAAAAACTCAATTATGTCAATTTTGGAACTATTTAGTATTTTATTTTCTTGAAATCCATAAAAAATTTATCACTTCAAATAAAATATATTTAATAAACATTAACATGTAATTTTAACATTTAAAATTAGTTTAATTCATCATAAGTCTCAATTTACATTTATTTGGATATTTATAATTTCAATTATTTTAATATTTCATTAATAAGGTAATTACTGCATCATCATTGTATCATATATAAATTAAATTATTTAATGTCTAAAAATTATAAATAAAGTACCATTATATAGGAAATATTTTTATCTTTCAAATGAATATTTATTGTCAAATTTAGATTGTGTGTAACCGTATATTAAGAATGGTTTAGTTATTAAACTTTGAATTTAACACTTTTAACTCTACTTTAAATAAAATAATAATAAATGTCCTAATCTGATATAAGAGGCCAAAAAGGATAATATTTTATTCCTAAGGTTGTTTTTGGTCGAATTACACATATCCAATTGAATTAGGACATGTGTTAGGGTAATTATAATATCATTTTACCTTAAATTACCCGATTTACTTTTAACCATGGTAAATAAAAGTCAAAAGTTACTATTCACCAAAAATTATTTCCATCTTATTGAACCAAATTTTACTTAATGATATTAACCATGTCTCTTGGATTTTTTAAATTAAACTCACAGAATCGGTAAAATAATTTTTTATGCAAATTTTCAAATGCTCCTAGAAGGTGGGTAAAAGACAGTAAAACGTTCAATAAAATTTTATATATCTAAAATTATTATAAAATGACTCCAATGAATTAAATTGAACATATATAGGTATTATGTATCTATTTTGACATAAAATAAAATAAAATAAAATAACTAATTATTTAAATAAAAATTCAATTTTAAACAATAACGCAGTGTTTTCACTATTCATCAAAAATTGAATATTTTCAGAAAAATACCAAAAATTTACCCTAAGATAATTTTCATATTCCAAATCAAATAATGAAGTCCATTTTGAAAGTTAAAATTTTTAAAATTTCAAAAATTTGGTATAACTATTCATAACGGCTAGTTTTATTGGTCATGGTGTGTTAAAACTATAAGTTGCGTACAACGCAAGCTACTGCATTATTCAAAGTGAAACGTACCGTGGAAGCTTGGGGGGTTACATGAAAGATGCTAAAAATGAATTTATGCATCCTTCTTGATTCATAGATGATGTAAATTTCTATTGGATCAAAATCTAATGCACTTATTACAGTTTTTGTGTCACATTAATCAAGATTATTCGTAGTCTTGAGTAAAAATATTGAACTAATGGTTAAAATAAGAAAAAAATCCCTCCTCCCCTCCACTAAAAATACCACCCTCACTCCATCTTCCTCTCACACCTCTTAAACTTTGAGAAATGCCTAAATTCTAAAAATTACTCTCCACAAGGATCTTCCCCATGTCCAAGACCTTCTGGGCCCACCAAAAGGCCAAAACCAAAGGCCCTAAGGAGGATATCAAGAAGAATACATCAAGAGGTAAAGATACTCTATTATTTTCTTGTGTTTTCATTTCAATTCTTTTCTTTCCTTATACTATATTCCCCTCCCCTTTTCCAAGAGTCATGAAAGCTCCAGAATATTATATATTCTATATTTTACCATTTTTATGATAAATTAATCAATTTACATCTTCTCCTCTCCCTTATTCTAAAAATAAAAACATCGTTCATGATGTGCCGATTTACCAAAATCATGGAAGATGTGTTTTCAATTTCAATTGCTTCCTTCAAAATAGGTTGTAAACCCATTTTAATGGTTGAAACATTTTATAAATTCTATTATATTACCTCTATTATGTTATGTAATTATCTTATATACAAAATTATAATGTTATATAATGAAACAAGTTTGTGATTATCTAATAACAGCCAAAATGATCTAAATGAAAATGATTAATGATTTATATAATGAATCATCCTCAAACCATATAACCAACATTTTTTATGGAATTATTTAATATTATGAGAACATATTAATAACATTTCATTATAGTTTTGGAGATTTTTTTCCTTTTTACAAGAAAATCCTATATGAACCAACCATGGAAACCATGTAAAGAACACACCCAAAACAATGTAAATGACAATATATTATTAATGAATGGGTGGAATTATATTATAAAATGATCATATAAGGTGTTATAAAAAATATTATGTTTCTTTAAAATATCAATAACTCTATTTTAACCATTATACATTATGGTTAATAATATTTTATGGATAACTAACCCATGGTAAGGGAAATTATATCCCAATTTCCATTCTTTGGGATAACCTTCTACTTAATTAATTATATGTTACTAAGATTATTTTTGTCAGTAATTGATGTTTATATTTTGTATTATTATTTTTATTTATAGTTTATACATTTATTTATTTCATTATATTAATTTATCACATCAATTATGTTTTATTTTTACATGACATTCCTTTTGAAATCCTCTTTTAAAATTCCATTTTATTAAATTCAAAATCAAGGTTTTTATGAAATTAATCATGTGTTAAGATTATGTTCTAGTTCTTGGAAAATTTTTATAAGTTATTTTGGTACCTATATCTCCTTTCAATTCATTCAACATGTGTATTTTGGAGGTCGGTCGAATGGTTACACCAAGTGTAACTGCAATAGTTGCACCATAAGGTAGGAGTGAGGGTTACATTGTAAGGTAACCATGTGGGTTGTAAATAATAAGGTAGCTATGAGGGTTACAATATAAGTAAGTAATTACCAAATATGCAATTATGGTTATATATATATGTTCTTTAATTTTTTATGGAAATATCATGTTTTACAAAGTAAGTATATATGGGTGAGATTTATGCATGTGTGAAATGATTTCAAATGTTTATAAGTACTCATGTACTAATGGTTTATTTCCTTATTTTTATATCTCTTACTGAGATTTTTAAGCTCATCCATTGTTTTTATATATTTTTTCCTAGGTTATAAGGATGTGTAAGATAATGAAGGAAGTTAAGTAAAATGTTATGAGGATTTTTCAAAGAAATCATCTTGTTATTTTGTATTAAAAAAATATATATTTTGGAAGAAATGGATATTGTTTTAATGATACCCATTTTTTATACCTGTGGGTTTATATGTACGAGTTACATCCTATATTCAAAATCACTAAACCAAAAAGATCTTTGGGAATTTAAAGAAGTGAAATATATTTGAAATAGAAATATTATGTAATTTTTTAGGTCAGGTCCTTATAATTATAGTTTGACTAAATAGGTATGATGACTCATACTGATTATTATCCGCATGATGAAACAAAATGAAATGAACATTAGTCTCTCAGTTTCTTGATAATATATGAATGAATTCAAATATGGGATCTATGAGTTTTTAAATATTAATTCCATGTGATGATGAATGAAGTCTTGACACCTTCAAGCATTCCTCATGAGCTTCACGCCTAGTTTTTGATGCATTCTTGTGGGCAGTGAGTAGAGGAGGATCATCTAATTGAATGTATTTGAATCAAATACCCCTAAAATATTTTTCATATGATCCATATAGATTAATCAATACCCATAATTCATGGATATTCAAATCTTCATGAGAAATTATAACACCCTGAATTAATGGTGTAATTAATATGATAAATTAAATAAATAATAATTATCTAATATTAATATTTTAATTTTAAAAAATAAATTTTTGTATTTATAAACAAATTTATATGTGGATCTAAATGAATAATTTAAATGATGTAATTGATGATATATTAAAAATCTCTAATTATTGTTTTCTTATAAATTGTGCTTTTAGGTGATGAAGATGTTATGGGAAAACAATGAGAACCCATGCATACAGTGTGTGAGAAAAAATTTCAGAGTGATCCCCTGCTCGATAATTCATGATGAAAGTGATTACATGTAAATAAGAATATAATTAATTTAATTAATGTCATTGAATATCTAAAACAATTTTAAAGTCCAATAAGAGTTTCCAATATATATTTTGAAGACCATGAAGAAGTTTATACATTGAGGGTCATCTAGTATTCTTGTGGATGATGAATATATGTAAAGAATAACTTTCTCACATTGGATAAACTAAAGAGGAATATTATATCTTGGGTGTCTAACCAGATACTAGAGATACATTACTGTGGTGTCTAAAAAAATCTTATAATAAGAGAAATTGTTTTTTCCATCCAACTATGGAGATAATACAATTTTGGTGTCTAACCAATTGGGGAAACATCATAATTGGGAGTTCTAACTAAATCCATTAACTTGTGATTATAGTGAAGAAAATAAAGGTTGGGGTTTCTAACCAATATGGCATGGATTCAGCCTTTCAATGAAGTTCATTTTAAATACCATATGCATACCTCTCTTAATTTTTAAACTCATATGATGTGATATCCAGGGAACTTATTTTGTAGATCAAAAAAATTTATAATTTTTAGATGTTTAATTTAAAAGGAGAATAATTCATTAAACAAGGGTTCCACTAATTAAACCCCTATAAGGGGACCTTAACCAACCCATGGGATTTTCAAATATTCCCATTAAAAAATTAATTATACGAATATTTACACATAATACATTTCGTATATAATTCTTTTTTCATGAAGGTCTACAGAATTAGGTTAAAATGAATGGAATTATTATCATATATCAATGATTATATCCTTATATCATTAATTAATTCCACAAAAAAAAATTATGAATATAATCCTTGAGTTATCTATTAATTTGGTTGATCAAGATGTAATCTTCACTAATCAATCTGAAATGAAATTATTCTTATTCTATAATGTGTTTAACTTGTTGGAAACATTTCCTTGCGTATATCATCCTTATTCTCCCTTAATATATCCATCCAATGGCCTGAAGGCCATCATTTTTTATTTATTTTTGATAATCCACCTTTCAAGGGGTGATTTGGAACCCTTAAAATGCTCGTAGGTGTAAGTATTACATGTCCCTATAGGCCTTAAGGGAATTAATTGCATGTAGGCTTCAAACATTACATACAACCCAGACTAACTACTTAGAACTGCTCTTCCTAGAATCTTCAACTTGAAATCAGCTCTCCACCTTCGCATGGCTGTTCAGCTAGGCTATCCCTTGCATGCACAGGCTTGTCCTGATGGCAGGTGCCATACCCTCTCATTCATGAAATCTGTGTAGCTTTTGTTGTGGTGAAAGCTCCTTTCTCATCCTCTTATAGAGCTTGTTCCTTGTAGGTTTTCTGGTTTGCATCTGCACTAAAGGTGGCCCGAAGGCCCAAATGGGGGAAAATTCTTGGTTGCTATAGTGATAAATAGTACCCTAGAAATTGTGCTTCTTCTTGGATTTGATCCTGGGTCACATGAATTCACTTAAGAGTCCTCACCAACCGAGTAGAGGCTCATGTTCATTCCCCATTAACATATGACAATCATTGAGAAGATCAATCTTCCAAAGTCATTTACCACCATAGAAGTGATAAAATAATTCATCAATGAGTGGTAACTAATACTTATTAATTATAGAATTAGAAATGATATCCATTTAATTAATCAAAAGTCTCAAATACCCAACCATTTCTTTTTTATGAATCAAATAGGGGCTTCAAATGATAAAACAAAAGAGAGAATTAATCCCTTACCACCCAAATCATTAAACCATTTCTTTAACTCCACCAATTCTACATGTTCCATTCTATAATGAGTTACTGTATAGGTATTGCATTTTGAATGAGTTCAATAGAGAACTTAACTTCAAAATCCAGTGGTTGACCAGGTAATTACTTTTTTTAAAAATAATATATTAGTGAATCGTATGTACATTATCTATTATTAGGATATATTTCTCTTATATAAATTTTACATGATTTTTATCTCTACCCAAAGTTTCATTAAGGAGATAAACTAGGGGAAGATTTTTAAATGACTTATATGATAATTTTTCCCCTCTAAAGACATTTTATTTCACCTCTCCGTCATCAATAATAATCACTTTTTCTTGGAAATAAAATTTTCAATATATTTTGAAATAAAAACCATACCAAAGATCATAAAAATGTAAACCAAAGGTATAATAACTAAAATTGTAAAAATCTTACTCCCATGAATCATAATAGTAAATACATGTCATGACTTTTTATTTAATAATAATTCCACTTAGTGTATCATTTTCTAATTCCCTTATCAGGTTTCTATGAAAATATCTAATATTTCTTTATAACATGGAAGATATAAATGTCTGTAAAGATATAGAATAAAATAATTTAGTATGTAAAATTGAGGAAAATGTTAATATACCTTCCCACACATTATTAGAAACCTTATCTTCAGTTATGTTAATCTCATAATCTTGAAGATGATACCATGGTCTCTTCTGAGTAAAATTCCCATGATGTTTGATGTATCAGTTCACATAATTTACATTCTTAGGATAAACATTGACCCTCAAAAAATATTCATTTCCAATTAATTAGTGAGCATAATGGCCTTTTTGATGGATTTATTGAAATATAGTTTATATCCAATAATCCCCATGGCATTTCATCCCACAATAAACAACTTTTTCAAATCGCACCCCTCCATTATTCCAAATTGTCACATTATTCTTCCCATAATTCTCATTTTCCATATTTTATCCCAATTTCACTTTAATACATACTTACTAGGTAACTTCTTTTATATCATAATTGTCCTTGAAATTGTATCATCATATGATGGAAAATTATAATATACAAACATGATTTTATGGATAGAAATTAACTCTTTAAAGAAACGATAAATCTAACTTTATAGTCTATATATATAGTCTATTACATTACAATATAACCATGTAATGTAAGAAATATTTTCCTAAATATTTTCCTACTATGTTTCTCTAATATTGGAAAAAAATCCTATCAATTTATCCTCTTTTATCATGAGGAAATTATTGTTCATATAATATATCGTTAATTATCTCCATTACATGATATTTATCTCATCATCGTATTTAGTGTTTAGAATTAGGGAAAATAATTGGTATACATCTCCCTTCAAATGATATATTATAAGGATTAAAATTTCCTTTTTCCTACTTCCTAGGGAATGAAGGATAATCTATATGGGTTGGACTCACTATTAGGTTACTAATGGATTGGTGTTTGACTAAATATTTTATATTTCTTTCACATGAGTATATCCAATATTGCAACACTATTATATAAATATATATATTATTCTCTATAATGGTTATAATATTTTTCAAATCATTGATAAACTACACTAATACGGCCATGCTCTTATTAGCCTCACCTCTAGCTTCATATACATGTTCACAGATAATATACATACACTGATTATTGGTGATGATATAGTTACCATTCCTCTTGGTATATTTCAACATTAATCAATGGAATACATATAATTAACTCATTATACTAGATTTTAAAACAAAAATCCCAATTATATTTTATAAAAAAAAATTGTAATATTTATTGTTTTCAAAGTACTTGTGATATCAATATGGGGTAATATAAATCATATCACATGGTTTTTATTAATAATTATCTGATGAAAATTATAGAATCCCAAACATAAAAACCAAAAAGGTGGGACTTATATTACATTATGTGTATAGGATACAATAGTTATTGTAGGATAAAACATATTAGTTATACTGTAAAAATTCATAGAAATAAAAATTACATTTGAATGTATAAGATACATCATGAAAATACTATAAGAACATTATTATCCCTTAAAACCTATCAATAAAAATTATAAATAGTCCTCTTTGTTTCCTTATAAAAATAATTGAAATAAGTGTTAACTCATAATATTAGTAAAAGGTAGAATAGAACGTATGATTACAAAACATAAACATGGAATAAATGATATATATGTAAATGATGAAAAACATGAATCTATAGTCAACTATAATTTGAGGTAATTATATATTCTTGATCCTAAATGAAGTAATATAAAAACTTAATAAATCATATCATACTGATGGAATAAAAAAATAAAACATGAGAAACCTATTATCAATTCATTTTTAGATGAAACATTACATGTCATCGAGACCATAGTTAAGAAATATTAATGAATAGGGTAAGAAAAAACCAAATTTTCAAACTCATTTTATCTCATGGGACCTATTGATGAATCAAGGGAAAATATATTTTAGGCCCCACCCATCACCTTATTATTACAAATGAATTTCTCAAAATATTCATCGATAACTCCCAATAAATTACCAAATGAACTTCAATTTCAATAAAACTTGGTTACCAAAAATAATTTTATTAATGTAAATAAAATACTTCTAAATGTAATTGAATAATTTGGTTTTCTATGATAACATCCGTTTAACCACTTCAATTTTTTGAGGTATCATCAATGTAATATCAAGTACCCTCATTGAAGTAATATAGGGGTGGGAGTTATTCAAATGTGTTGATTCATCCCTAGAATATTTTTTTAGGTTTAATATATTATATTGGTAGTATACTAAGGAAATGGTAGAAAAAATACATTATAATGTTTTTTATGAGACTATAGAGAAAAATTCAATTCATATCCCATGGAAGTATATCAAAAGGTGTGAAATATTAGACCCATTCTTCATGCTCCAGGTTGATGATTGAGTTATTTACCAAAATATTGTTTTAGGGTGATTACACCGAGGTGAACCCATACTAAATTCTTATCTACTATCAAGTATACAGACCTAGTATAAATCCCCAACCCCAGAATCAAGGAGATGATGAAATACTTTATTATATTGGTAGGATTACATGTAATCAAATCCTGGATTCCCAATCATTTTAACACTTTAGGAAAACCAGATTACATTCATGATATCCAGATTACATTGGTAAATAAAAAATAAAAAATTATACATAATAAAACAAAATGAACTAAATCCTTCAGACCTTATTCAAAGATTCCTTCTTTATAAAATAAGAAAAGTAACCATACTAAGGGTGATATCAATTGCATAGTAAGTCTAAGGATATAATGGAAGTAATAATTTATCGATGAGAGTAAATATTCCTCAAAAAAAATAATTGATAACAGATTCCATTCATAAAACATGATAAGGAATAACCAAATTAGAAAGGTAGGAAACTACAAACGCATTCCATTTAATCAATAACCTAATAATGAAATTATTCTATAGATATATCGCTGAAAAATATCAGGGTTGAATATTAATTGAGTTTGAATGAGGGAAATGATTAATGGTTGGACATCATGTTTTCTGGGAATATGGTACCTTTATTGTCAACACCTTCCACAAAATGGTTTAGAATATAGGTAAAAATCCCAAAAATATGTCCAAATAATTCATCTCATGAGACTACAAAAGCATATAGGGGATATATATAACTGGGCCCCACTAGTTTTGTACATGTCTAAATCATTCCACATAAGTTAGATAATATAATTCATTAATAAACAATATTTTTTGTCATAAAATATCTGTACTGAATATATAATATATATTTATAAATAATTAACTGGGCGGATAAGTGTCAACAAGGTTTTTTTATGTTTATGAATGGAAATACCATTAAAAGTCCATAAAACATTCTTTATGAAAATAATCTTTAAATATTCCAAAGTTTCCCATACAATATTGAATCATTTGGAATCATAATACCATTGAACCAATTAAATTAAATGAAAAAAATAATATCACGAGAATAATGATATTCTTGATATAACTCTTAAAGGGGAATTATATACACCATGAAAAATAAACTATGTGCATAACATTAAAATATATATCAATGAAATGTAATTGAGACAAAATCCCTTACCTTGAGTCCAACTTGTAAAAAGTGTCTTTATATTCATGACTGATAGAATTATGTTAATTATATAAATTATTCATATCATTTTTCAGGTTAATTATTACATTGCTTCACTTATTACGATTTTTTATATAACTACTTAAACAATTATGTTTTTAGGGTTTTTTGACAAAATTCAATTCATGTGTTAAAAATGAATCTGGTAGCTCAAATATGGTCAAAGGGATCATTACATAAAAAACTCTATATTAATAATCATGAAATAATTATCATTTTTATGCATTAATTATAATTTTAAAACCAATCTTGAAAAAAATTGAAATGTGAACCAACATTGCGATCATGGAGATAGTAGGTCGTACATACACATGAGTAACATTCCCATTTTACTATGATCATTATGGATAAAAGGTAAGTAACATTACATATTTCCATAATGATAATTTCATACTAAATACCATTTTATTTAATCATATATAATATCTTATATGATTCTTCACATTTAAAAGGTTTCACATCATGTTGAGGAGGCAGTAATACACACATTCATGATAGAAATTGTCACTTTTTAGTGTGTGAAGAGCGTAATAAATAAAATTATATATTTTATTTAATGAAGGTTAATTTTAACATTAATTTAATATATATTTACTTTATTTCATATATTATTAACTAAAACCATCCTTTATAAATTTTTTGTATCTCTTGAATGAATCACATCGCTTTGAGATGGTGGTAGTCCACACATCCACAAATGATGTTATCGTATTTATGAAAAATGGGATGAATTAAGTTCTATGATATATAAAAATTTAAAATTAATTAATAAAACATAAATATCTTAAATATAATATAAAAATAATATGTTAATTATAATTCCCTGGAATGATAGGCGGTAAAGTAAATAGACATCATTTCTTGAGGTGGTATGTTTCTATATACAAAAACGGAATGTTCGTTACCCATTAGAAAAAAGTGTGTGTAAATGTAGGTGAAAACCATATAATAAAAAAATATAAATATATTTATGATATTTAGGTTATTATATAATCGTGTGATAATATGATCCTAGGGGTGGATAATGAAAATAATATAAAGGAGGGTGAGGAAAGGATCTTACCTTTTCTTTGGGTAACTTATTTGGATTTTCAACAAAGGGATACCTCGAATAGCTTTCATCCAAAGTTTTGTTTCTCGAATGTGATTACAAATGTTGGGTTATTATTTGATAACATTTTTGTTGATATATATTGATTTAGTTGTGTGAGGATGTGGGAGGTGTGACTGCCTTTCTATAGTGTATGTGGAGGGGCATTCTTATAAATTATAGAAAAGGGAATTCCACCCATATTTTTCCCATGAAATGTGGCTCCAATAATGGTAAAATATATTACATGGTAATGATAGTGTAAATATATCTACAAAAAATCATTTTTACATGTTTTTAGGTCATGTTTTTTCCTATGTTTAATGTATACTCCCTTGTTAAGAAAAGTTTCCTCTTAATCGTTGAAATTAATTTTAATTATTTTCACTAATATGTTTTGTCAAAAAATAAGTGAAATTATTATAAATTATAATGTATTCTTATTCAGAATATTGAATAAATTTTTCCATGTTCCAATTATAGAAGTGTGTGAAATTAATTTAAATTTAATCCCACAGATGGGATGACAATACGCTTTTTAAAAGTAAAAGTCTTCCAATGTTTTCTAATTTTTTATATACAATTTCGAAGAGAAATTTATCCCAATTACCTCCATTGGATTATTTAAATAAAAATTTTTATAATTAAACTTTAAAAAAATTAAAATATACTTTATCATTATAAATAAATTAGATTAAAAAGTATTTTTGAATTAAAATTCTGTATTTTTCTACAATCGTCAATAAATAAAACCACATAGAAAGATTCCAAAAATTAAAAATAATTTAATTTAAATGTCCTTAAATATAGAAAATATGTTTTTGACATATAAATTTTTAAATATTTCCAAAAAAATTATTCCAAATTGGTTTACTATTAATATTAGGTAAAACATTCTATAGAAAAATGTAGGATTTTATGCATAAAATATGGATTGTTATTAAGTTATTACTATATAATAAATTAGTTAAATATTTAAAATATTTTCTCAAATATAATATATACGTATATATTAAATTAATATGACTCACCAATTTTATTTAATTTAGGTTTTTAGGAAAAATGTCTTTTAGCATAAAATTGGTTTTTTTATAATAACATTTTCTTTAAAGTCAATTGGTTATTTTATTCATTAATAATTAATTTGTAACCAAATATTTCAACCATATATTTTCATATGTTAGTTAATATAATTTATAACCAAAAATTTTATTTATATGTTGTATCTTATTTGTTTAAATATTAATATCTCAATAATATATTGTTTTTTAGAAAAACATGATCTTTCATTTAATGAAGAATACTGAAAAATTATTTCTTTCATGTAACACAATATAAATTGGTATTTTAAGACATAAAATCTATAGAACATATTTATTTAAACTATTAAATATATCATAACATCTTAGTATATTATATTCCTTTTTACATGTGGTTTTGTGTGTCTTGCATGATATTAAATGCACCATTATCACTTAAGAATATTATGGTGAAACATTCTCTACAACATTATTAAATTCCATCCCGACAATTTAAAATTGATCTTAGTAATCGAGGGTTTTATTTTTGATAATAATATTTTTGAAAAAACCACATATTAAATAGTGAACAGAACACATATTACTTATAAGACGGAAAGAAAAATGTGAAGTTCACCACAAAAGTAGGCTTTCAAATAAGATAACTTTAGTGAAAACATAGTCATGGAAGGAAAATATAACTATCATGTTCTTATGGATTGTGATAAGGAAAATGTTTAGATGAAATATTTTCACCAAAAAATCATAAACCAGAGATGTGAATGAAGAACATTGATATCATCAAATATAATGATAATAAGACACCATTTTCGTTTCAAGAACCTTTTCCTAGTTTTGAGGAATTATTTCACTCTATAAACATATTATTAAATATAATTTTCTATTTCATAAACACAATCTTATCCTTTAGTATTTTCTTGAACTATTTATACATAAATTTGTATTGAATGTATCATCTTATGGTAACGCAATACATTAACCTATAAAACCACATCCAAAGTGTAGAACCCATGGTTTGAGGTATGTTGTAACACCCCAAGCTTCCATGGTATGTTTCCCTTTTAATAATGCAATATCTTGGGTTGTACACAACATGGAGTTTTAACACACCACGGCCAATCAAACTAGCCGTTAAGAATAGTAATATCAACTTTTTGAAATTTTATAAATTTATTTTTCAAAATGGACATCATTTTTGGATTTTTAATATCAAAATTATCTTAGGGTGAATTTTTGGTATTTTTCTAAAAACATTCAATTTTTGATGGGTAGTGAAAAACACTGCGTTATTATTTAAAACTAAATTTTTATTTAAATAATTATTTATTTTATTTAAATTTATTTAAGTCAAAATAGATACATAATACCTATATTAGTTAAATTCAATTCATTGGAGTAATTTTATAGTAAAATTATACATATTAAAATTTATTGAATTTTTTAACGACTTTTACCCTCCTTCTAGGCATGATATCAAATTTACATAAAACGTAATTTTACCGCTTATGTGAATTGAATTTCAAAAATCTAAGAGACACAGTTGACAATTGTAAGTAAAATTTGGTTCAATAAGATGAAAATATTTTATGGTGAATAGTAACTTTTGACTTTTATTTACCCCGATTAAAAGTAAATAGGGTAATTAAAGGTAAAAATGATATTATAATTACCCTAAAAAATGACCTAATTCTATTGGATAAGTGTATTTCAACAAAAAAAACCCTCAAATAAAACAATATGATCCTTTGGGCCCACTTTTATTATATTATGACATTTATTATTATTTTATTTAAAGAAGAGTTAAAACTGTTAAATTCAAATTCTCATAACTAAAACATTTTTAATATCGGGTTACACATAAGATAAATTATAATATTAATATTAATAAAAAATATAAAAATATTTACTACATAATGGTAGTGTATTTATAGTTTTTAGACATTAAATGATTAAATTTATTTATGACACAATGATAATGAAGTAATTACCTGATTAATGAAAGATTAAAATAATTGATATTATAAAGATCCAAATAAATGTAAATTGAGACTTTTGATGAATTACACGAATTTTATAGGTTAACATGACATTTTAAGGTTGATTAAATGATTTTTTTTGAAGTACTCAAGTTTTTAGGACTTTAACTAAAATTAGATACTAAATAGTGTCCAAATTGACATAAATGAGTTTTTAAAACAAACACTATATTATTTAATGATATAATAGTCCTAAAAAATATGGTTCTTCCAAATAACTTATATAATAATGGATATGTCATTAATTAACCACTTGGGGTTCTCTTGGCATTTTATAGAAATTTTATTAACCATATAATATACAAATGCAAGGAGACATAGTAAATGTTAAACTATTTAACCAAGATTAAATCTAAAATATAAGGTTATTAGGGTGACCTATAACATGTCTAAAACCTATTGGTTGAGAGTTATTTTGTAACACCCGAGACTTTTATGTTACATAAATTATCAAAGAAATCTTTTTCTACACAACACTTGCTTGACTTGCTTTACACGCAATCACGACCTTCCACGATAGCTTGCGTCGTAAGCAATACCGAGTTTCACTAAACAACAATATGATATTAAAACTAGCCGTTATGAATAGTAATAACCACTTTTTAAAATTTTATAAATTTTATTTTTCAAAATGGACTTCATTTTTGGACTCAGAATATCGAAATTAGCCAAGGGTGAAATTTTGGTATTTTTCTGAAAACTTTCAATTTTTGATGAATAGTGAAACCACTAAGAGGTAGGTTAAAAAATAGAATTTTGCATAAAACTTAATTTTACCGCTTCTGTGAATGGAATTTCGAAAATCCGAGAGACACGGTTAATATCAAGGACTAAAATGTGGTTCAATGAGATGAAAATAATTTTTTGGTGAATAGTAACTTTTTACGATTTTTACCGCGGTTAATAGTAAATAGGGTAACTAAGGGTAAATATGATATTAATATTACCCTAACACATGTCCTAATTCTATTGGACAAGTGTAATTCGACCAAAAACAAACTTAGGAATAAAATATGACCATTTAGGCCCACTTGGATTAGATTAGGACATTTATTATTAATTTATTTAAAGAAGGGTTAAAATAGTTAAAATCAAAGTTTAATAAGTAAATCATTTTTAATATGGGGTTATACATAAGATAAATTCGATTGTAAATATTCATTAGAAAGCTAAAACGATTTCCTACATGATGGCATTTTATTTGTAATTTTTAGACATCAAATAATATAATTATGACACAAAGATGATGCAGTAATTATCTTATTAATGAAATATTGACATAATTGATAATATAAATACCAAAATAAATGTAATTTAAGACTTTTTATGAATTCCACTAATTTTCTAGGTTATTATGATATATTATTGTTGATTTAATCAACTTGGTTCGAACATATAATTCTGTTATGACTTTCAAACAAATCATATATCAAATAGTGTCAAAATTGACACAAAATAGTTTTTAAATCAAATATTATATTATTAATTGTTATTTTATTCCTAAAAATCTATGGTTCGGTCAAATGACTTAGATAAGGATATATATGTTAATAATAAACAATTTGGGGTTCGTTTGGCATGTTATAGTAAGTGTATTAACCATATAGTGAAAGAAAACAAAAAGACACGGTAAAAGTTAAAATAATTAACTTAGAGTTAAATCTAATTGATAAGGTTAAAATAATACCCTAAACTTGTCTAAATCCTATTGGTTGATAGTATTTCGACCCATCCCCACTTTATCTTCGAAATAATACCCTTTGGAACCATTATAAACCGATATTGACTTTAATATAAAATAATATTTTGAGATATTCCTAAGGTGCCCCTCTCCTCCCTTATAAAAGGGCACCTCCTCCCCCTCCTCCTCACACCAAATTGAGCCCTCAAGCTCGGCCAACCCCTGCCATTTTCTCCTCTCCACTTCCCTAGAATAATCCTAGAGGTCCTGGTCTTCTCCAAAGACCAATCTTAGTTCCTTAAGTGGAGGATTCAAAGAAGCGTTCCAAAGAAGAGGTAATATCCATTACCGATCTTTTCAATTTCTTTCTTCTTCAACTTCTTCTTCTTTAGTTGTTTCATGATAAAGTAATAACATCAGTATTACTTACATACTTATATGTTATTATAAATATGAAACAACCCTAATTCACCTTCTATCCATCCTACGGAAAAATGAAATCACCACGCGTGCGTACGTACGGAATACCGTCTCCACGCCGTGGTGTAATCTATTTTCCACCATCACCTTACAAGGATGGGTATAATGGTGTAATGAGTAACTACATATGATTATTATGAAGTAATATTGATACTGAAATAATATATATATACTCTAATACAATTCCACGATCATAGGAACGATATCATCACTCGTGCGTACGTACGGAATACCGTCTCCACGATGTGATGCGACTCGTTCTACATGATCTTCATTTCATAATGATTTTATAAATGAATTGAATGAATGAATATGGTATATACTACACTAATACCATTCTGGAAATGAATTATCTATAACCTAAAGATAAGAATAAGAATTTATTCGACAAAACACGCATAAGAACAAAAAGTTATAAAGACCCGAGTAACAAGTAACAATGAAATATTACTAACAAGAAGCTAATAATATGACCATATATGATATCATATAAATATGTATGATTCTGGAATAAGTCAATAGCATTATTTAAACAATTATACAGGAGCTTCGGACACGTACAAAGCTAATCGGACCTAAGGTAAGGGAAAATATCACAATCTCACTTTTATCCGAGATTGTTTTTACTTTGGTAATTACTGGGGTGTATTTTATCATCCACATCCATGTTCCCTCGATATGTAATATTATTTCCTTCCTTCTACAATAGTTTATATCCAATTTTACCCTTCGGTAAGTTTTTTGTAAAAGATATGAAAGGAATCTTTTGTCGTTTTTCGTACGAGGTACTTTTTGACTTTTCCGACAAAAGTACGAAGAATGTTTTTTTTAACTTATACGGCATGAATGGATTTTTAAAAAATTATTTCCAAGAAGCTTCCTTTACAAGTTTTCAAGTTTATTTTTAGTCAACTTCTTTTATTTTAAAGTTGTATGACATGTTATGAAGTGAAAAAAATGTTTTTGAAGTAGAAAAGATATTTTCCTCAAGAATGAAGTTCAAGTATTTTATCAAAATTATATTCCATCTAAGATAATAAAAGGGTTCTGTTTTTATCCCTATTATTACATGGATTTGATTATGTTGTGATGGAAACATTTTTATGAATTCCTTTATCTTATATGAATTGTTTTATGATGTCATGTTGTTTAAGAATCCCATTTTTATTACATGGGTTATGTGATGATGTATGATTTATGATTATGTGGCACGCATAAGAAAGGATTCATTATAAGATGGGTGGGACCTATATCTCCCTCCAATGCATTGGGTAAAGATTTTATATCTCATGAGATAGACATGGCTGGAACGGAAGGTTATTTCGGTTCAGTGATACAGGACTGAAACGAGGAGTGAACTCGGTTCAGAAAGGGACTTTGTCCACTAAGATAGTCTTGGCAATGAGTCATGACTAACAAGAAATGATTTTCCATGATTATGTGTGCATGCCACAAATTTTCAAGTCTTATGTTATGATTATGGGGATCTCATTTTCACTTCTATGATTTATTCCATGATAAGATATTATGATCTCTTTTGCAGGTTTTGATCTTCAAAAAGATATGATATGATTTTTATTTCCTTTATTTGCCCTTGTTGAGCATTTGAGCTCACCCTTTTATGTTTTCTTTTCCCCAGGTCAGGAAGATGGATATTAAGTAGAATATGCTAAAAGGGACCCTAGATATGATGAAATAAATGGGAGACACTGTAGAAGATTTATGAACCAGTTGTTTATGTTTCCTAGTTTCTAAAGACACTATACCTATACGGTCCTTTGTGGTTTTGTCTTATGTTGTAATAAGTGTGCTTCAATTTTGAAGTATTAACAATGTTTGTAAAGTATGGGTCGTTATATTTGGTATCAGAGGAAAGGTATAGTCAACCTTTGGAAACTAGGATGTGAAAGCCTTAGTAAGAACCCTAAGAATAAGTCTAAGCATAGAAAACAATCTTAGAAATGGCCATGAATAACCTAGGATAAGACCATAAGCATGAAAATTTTATTCTTGAATTATGTGGTTTCCTATTATAATTAGTGTTGCTCACACTATTCTTCTTGGTTTTAGTCAATGGCTAGAACCCGAAGGAACCGTGTTAATGCGGAATGCGATGGGCAATGCAATGATTGTCCCCCTGATCAACCAAACGATATGGGAGCTGGAATGAAAAATCTTGTAGCCATGCTCACACAACTTTCTCAAGCTATGAATCATGCAGGATTTCCAAACGAGCAAAGGAGGGAGCAACATTCTGTTGAATCCTTCATGAGGCAGCGTCCACCTTCTTTCAGCGGGTCTACTGATCCATTAGTTGCTGAACAATGGATTAGTACTACTGAAAAGATATTTTCAGTTCTTCAATGTTCTGAGCATGATAAAGTCATCCTAGCAGTGTACCATTTGGAAGGATATGCTGATCAATGGTGGAATCTTGTTAAGAATACAAGGCAAAGGGATGAAATTGAGTCTATGGAATGGGACGAGTTCAAGAACTTATTTTTCAATAAGTACTTACCTCGTATTCTCCGAACAAAGATGGAGAAAGAGTTTCTTGAACTGAAGCAAAGGGATGATGAATCTGTTGGTACCTATGAAGCAAATTTTACAAGACTTGCAAGGTACGCTTCTGGTATTATTATCCAACCTGAGAGTAAGATCGATCGATTCTTTAGTGGCTTAAAACCAAGTCTTCGAAGGGCGTTATCCATAAGGGACTTCAATAGCTACGAGGAAATCGTTCGATGTGCTCTCAAAGTCGAGATGGAGATTGGAGTAACCCATCAGTCACATGGGTTTGATAAGAAGAGGAAGATGGAATTCAAAGAAAAATCTAAAGAGCACACGGAAAAGAAGATGAGCTTTTCCTTATGCTCAAAGTGTGGAACGAAACATGGAGGGAGTTGTCTTAAAGGGACAAGTAAATGTTTTAAATGTGGAAAGGAAGGTCATCGGGCATTTGAATGCCGTGATAATGGGAAGAAGATGTCTAATGATGCAAACAAAGGAAGGGATACAAAGAATGAACCTACTACACTTCAATGTTTCAAGTGCAAGGAGATGGGGCATTATGCCAATCAATGCCCAAATCCAAGGGTTGATGATGATGGTCGACGTCAACAAAATCTTAAGGCTAAAGGCAAAGGAAAGTCACATGCAATTTCTATCAGCGATGTGGAGTACGATAACGATGTGGTGAAAGGTACACTTACCATCCACTCTAAAGTAGCAAATGTTTTATTTGATTCTGGATCCACCCACTCTTTTATTTCTGAAGACTTTTCTAAGGGTATCACCGTATTACCTCAACAATTAGATGTTGAGTTAGCCGTGACAACACCTAATGGCACATCAATCGCATCAAAAGTTTATAATTCTTCTCCGATCGAAGTTTGTGGGAAAGTGCTTCCTGCAAATCTTGTGATCCTTCCTTTAGTGGAATTTGATGTGATTCTTGGCATGGATTGGCTTTCTCTACATGGAGCTCATATCAATTTCCAAAGAAGGGAAGTCACATTTCATATTCCAGATCAATCTACGATCGTATACCAATGCAAGGATGAACATAACCTTCCAGTGGAAATTTCTTCCATCTTATGGGTATTGATTCCACTAAATGAAGGTTATTTATCTCAAATGGTTGGTGAGAAACTCACGATTAAGAATATTCCCATTGTACGGGAGTTTGATGATGTCTTTCCAGAGGAATTACCAGGTCTTCCACCAAATCGTGAAGTTGAGTTTTCAATAGAACTCGTACCGGGTGCTTTGCCTATTTCAAAGACACCTTATAGAATGGACCCAATTGAGTTGCAGGAATTGAAGAAGCAACTCCAAGAGAATCTTGATAAGGGATTCATACGCCCTAGTGCGTCACCTTGGGGAGCACCTGTTCTATTTGTTAAGAAGAAAGATGGATCAATGAGACTCTGCATTGATTATCGAGAACTTAACAAGATCACTATCAAGAACAAATATCCTCTCTCACGCATTGATGACTTATTTGACCAACTACGCGGAGCTCAATACTTTTCCAAGATTGATCTTCGTTCAGGGTATCATCAATTAAGGGTCAAAAGGGAGGATATACCAAAGACGGCTTTCCGTACAAGGTATGGACACTATGAATTTATAGTGATGCCATTTGGTCTTACTAATGCCCCTGCTATCTTCATGGATCTAATGAATAGAGTCTTTAGAGACTATCTTGATCAATTGGTGGTAGTCTTTATAGACGATATTCTTGTCTATTCAAAGAGCAAGGAAGAGCATGAAGATCACTTGAGAATTATATTGAAGACCCTGAGAAAGGAGAAGCTTTATGCCAAATTTACCAAGTGTGAATTTTGGCTTCAAAAAGTTGCATTTTTGGGTCATATAATCTCAAAAGAGGGGATATCTGTGGATCCAGCAAAAACAAAGGTTATCAAAAGATGGTCGAGACCAACCACAGTAACTGAGATCCGAAGTTTTCTTGGTTTGGCTGGATATTATCGACGTTTTGTAAAAGATTTTTCACGATTATCTAATCCACTCACCAAGTTGACTCGGAAAGGAGTTAAGTTTGTCTGGACAGAGGAATGTGAAGAGAATTTCAAGGAGTTGAAAAGAAGTTTATCCAGTGCACCTGTGCTCACACTGCCTTGTAGTGGAGAAAGGTTTGTGATCTACAGTGATGCATCCAAGAAGAGATTGGGGTGTGTTCTTATGCAAAATGATATGGTGATAGCTTATGCCTCACGACAGTTGAAAATCCATGAGCAAAATTACCCAACACATGATTTGGAGTTGGCTGCGGTAATCTTTGCATTAAAGATTTGGAGGCATTACCTTTATGGTGAAAGGTGTGATATTTATACTGATCATAAAAGTTTAAAGTATATTTTCACACAAAAGGAGTTGAATATGCGTCAAAGAAGATGGTTGGAGCTGATTAAGGATTATGACTGCTCAATCCATTACCACCCTGGGAAAGCAAACAAGGTGGCAGATGCATTAAGTCGACAAGACCATGCTAGTTTATCCATGATGAGGATCACAAAAGATCCAATATTTATGGATTTACAAAGGATGGATCTTGGAATTATAATGGAAGGGGAAAAATCTTATCTTTCTCAAATGAATGTTCAACCATCTATACATGTGAAGATTAAAGAGGCACAGAAAGAAGATGTCGAGTTACAAAAGAAGGTGAGAAATGTTCCTGAATTCAACCTTGATTGTGATGGGATAATAAAGTTCAGGAATCGGGTTTGTGTTCCTCCCATCCCCGAATTAAAGAAGGAGCTGCTGGATGAGGCTCATAGTTCTTCATTCTCTATTCATCCTGGAAGCACGAAGATGTATAGGGACCTGAAAGAGTACTTCTGGTGGGATGACATGAAAAGAGATGTTGCTGAATTTGTCTCTCGATGCTTGGTTTTTCAACAAGTTAAAGCTGAGAGACAGAAGTCTAAGGGGATGTTACAACCATTACCCATACCCGAATGGAAATGGGAAAACATCACTATGGACTTTGTCACAGGACTTCCTAAAACATCCAAAGGCAATAATGCTATTTGGGTCATAGTTGATCGTCTTACTAAGTCTGCACACTTCATTCCTATTAGAGAGGATTTATCTCTAGATCAGCTTGTCAGGATATATGTAAAGGAAGTGGTAAGATTACATGGAGTACCACTTTCTATTATATCTGATCGGGATCCGAGATTTACCTCGAAGTTCTGGCGAAGTCTTCAGCATACTCTGGATACAGAGTTGAGTTTCAGCACTGCTTATCATCCCCAGACAGACGGTCAGTCTGAGAGAACAATTCAAACCCTAGAAGATATGTTGAGAGCTTGCTCTATGGATTTAAAAGGAGGTTGGGATCAACACCTACCTTTGGTAGAATTTTCTTATAATAATAGCTTTCACTCCAGTATTCAGATGGCTCCTTATGAAGCTCTCTATGGAAAGAAATGCAGGACTCCAACTTGCTGGGATGAAGTTGGGGAAAGAAAGCTATTAGGACCTGATCTCGTTGATGAAATGGCAGAAAAGGTCAGATCTATTCAACAACAAATAAGAGCAGCTCAGAGTCGACAGAAAAGCTATGCCGATAACCGAAGAAAAGACCTAGAGTTTGAAGTGGGTGATAACGTGTTCTTACGAATATCTCCCTGGAAGAGGGTTATGAGATTTGGAAAGAAGGGGAAGTTGATCCCTAGATATATCGGTCCTTTCGAAATACTGGATCGTGTTGGGAAGGTAGCTTACCGATTGGCGCTTCCACCGAATCTCTCTCAAGTTCACGATGTGTTCCATGTATCTCTCCTGAGAAAGTACATACCAGATCCTTCACATGTACTCAGCTCAGAAGTTGTACCGCTGGAGCAAGATCTTTCTTATGAAGAACAGACGATAGAGATTCTGGATCGTAGCGAAAAAGTCCTACGAAACAAGACCACTCGCTTGGTGAAAGTTTTATGGAGGAACCACCAACTTGAAGAAGCTACATGGGAGCTTGAGGATATGATGAGGGAGAAGTATCCTCATCTGTTTGTTACAAAGTGACAAATTTCGAGGGCGAAATTCTTTTTAAGGGGGGTAGAATGCAACACCCAAGACTTTTATGTTACATAAATTATCAAAGGAATCTTTTTCTACACAACACTTTCTTGACTTGCTTTACACGCAATCGCGACCTTCCTCGATAGCTTGCGTCGTACGCAATACCGAGTTTCACTAAACAACAATATGATATTAAAACTAGCCGTTATGAATAGTAATAACCACTTTTTAAAATTTTATAAATTTTATTTTTCAAAATGGACTTCATTTTTGGACTCAGAATATCGAAATTAGCCAAGGGTGAAATTTTGGTATTTTTCTGAAAACTTTCAATTTTTGATGAATAGTGAAACCACTAAGTGGTAGGTTAAAAAATAGAATTTTGCATAAGACTTAATTTTACCACTTTTGTGAATGGAATTTCGAAAATCCGAGAGACACGGTTAATATCAAGGACTAAAATGTGGTTCAATGAGATGAAAATAATTTTTTGGTGAATAGTAACTTTTTACGATTTTTACCGCGGTTAATAGAAAATAGGGTAACTAAGGGTAAATATGATATTAATATTACCCTAACACATGTCTTAATTCTATTGGACAAGTGTAATTCGACCAAAAACAAACTTAGGAATAAAATATGACCATTTAGGCCCACTTGGATTAGATTAGGACATTTATTATTAATTTATTTAAAGAAGGGTTAAAATAGTTAAAATCAAAGTTTAATAAGTAAATCATTTTTAATATGGGGTTATACATAAGATAAATTAGATTGTAAATATTCATTAGAAAGCTAAAAAGATTTCCTACATGATGGAATTTTATTTGTAATTTTTAGACATCAAATAATATAATTATGACACAAAGATGATGCAGTAATTATCTTATTAATGAAATATTGACATAATTGATAATATAAATACCAAAATAAATGTAATTTAAGACTTTTTATGAATTACACTAATTTTATAGGTTATTATGATATAATAGTGTTGATTTAATCAACTTGGTTCGAACATATAATTCTGTTATGACTTTCAAACAAATCATATATCAAATAGTGTCAAAATTGACACAAAATAGTTTTTAAATCGAATATTATATTATTAATTGTTATTTTATTCCTAAAAATCTATGGTTCGGTCAAATGACTTACATAAGGATATATATTAATAATAAACAATTTGGGGTTCGTTTGGCATGTTATAGTAAGTGTATTAACCATATAGTGAAAGAAAACAAAAATACACGGTA
Source organism: Viscum album (assembly GCA_963277665.1). NCBI lineage: Eukaryota > Viridiplantae > Streptophyta > Magnoliopsida > Santalales > Viscaceae > Viscum > Viscum album. Next base: position 17,319,602 of record OY728123.1, read on the forward strand.
AAAGTTAAAATAATTAACTTAGAGTTAAATCTAATAGATAAGGTTAAAATAATACCCTAAACATGTCTAAATCCTATTGGTTGATAGGATTTCGACCCATCCCCACTTTATCTTCGAAATAAGACCCTTTGGAACCATTATAAACCGATTTTGACTTTAATATAAAATAATATTTTGAGATATTCCTAAGGTGCCCCTCTCCTCCCTTATAAAAGGGCACCTCCTCCCCCCCCCCTCCTCACACCAAATTGAGCACTCAAGCTCGGCCAACCCCTGCCATTTTCTCCTCTCCACTTCCCTAGAATAATCCTAGAGGTCCTGGTCTTCTCCAAAGACCAATCTTAGTTCCTTAAGTGGAGGATTCAAAGAAGCGTTCCAAAGAAGAGGTAATATCCATTACCGATCTTTTCAATTTCTTTCTTCTTCAACTTCTTCTTCTTTAGTTGTTTCATGATAAAGTAATAACATCAGTATTACTTACATACTGATATGTTATTATAAATATGAAACAACCCTAATTCACCTTCTATCCATCCTACGGAAAAATGAAATCACCACGCGTGCGTACGTACGGAATACCGTCTCCACGCCGTGGTGTAATCTATTTTCCACCATCACCTTACAAGGATGGGTATAATGGTGTAATGAGTAACTACATATGATTATTATGAAGTAATATTGATACTGAAATAATATATATATACTCCAATACAATTCCACGATCATAGGAACGATATCATCACTCATGCGTACGTACGGAATACCGTCTCCACGAAGTGATGCGACTCGTTCTACATGATCTTCATTTCATAATGATTTTATAAATGAATTGAATGAATGAATATGGTATATACTACACTAATACCATTCTGGAAATGAATTATCTATAACCTAAAGATAAGAATAAGAATTTATTCGACAAAACACACATAAGAACAAAAAGTTATAAAGACCCGAGTAACAAGTAACAATGAAATATTACTAACAAGAAGCTAATAATATGACCATATATGATATCATATAAATATGTTCGATTCTGGAATAAGTCAATAACATTATTTAAACCATTATACAGGAGCTTCGGACACGTACAAAACTAATCGGACCTAAGGTAAGGGAAAATATCACAATCTCACTTTTATCCGAGATTGTTTTTACTTTGGTAATTACTGGGGTGTATTTTATCATCCACATCCATGTTCCCTCGATATGTAATATTATTTCCTTCCTTCTACAATAGCTTATATCCAATTTTACCCTTCGGTAAGTTTTTTGTAAAAGATATGAAAGGAATCTTTTGTCGTTTTTCGTACGAGGTACTTTTTGACTTTTCCGACAAAAGTACGAAGAATGTTTTTTTAACTTATACGGCATGAATGGATTTTTAAAACATTATTCCAAGAAGCTTCCTTTACAAGTTTTCAAGTTTATTTTTAGTCAACTTCTTTTATTTTAAAGTTGTATGACATGTTATGAAGGGAAAAAAATGTTTTTGAAGTAGAAAGGATATTTTCCTCAAGAATGAAGTTCAAGTATTTTATCAAAATTATATTCCATCTAAGATAATAAAAGGTTTCTGTTTTTATCCCTATTATTACATGGATTTGATTATGTTGTGATGGAAACATTTTTATGAATTCCTTTATCTTATATGAATTGTTTTATGATGTCATGTTGTTTAAGAATCCCATTTTTATTACATGGGTTATGTGATGATGTATGATTTATGATTATGTGGCACACATAAGAAAGGATTCATTATAAGATGGGTGGGACCTATATCTCCCTCCAATGCATTGGGTAAAGATTTTATATCTCATGAGATAGAAATGGCTAGAACGGAAGGTTATTTCAGTTCAGTGATACAGGACTGAAACGAGGAGTGAACTCGGTTCAGAAAGGGACTTTGTCCACTAAGATAGTCTTGGCAATGAGTCATGACTAACAAGAAATGATTTTCCATGATTATGTGTGCATGCCACAAAGTTTCAAGTCTTATGTTATGATTATGGGGATCTCATTTTCACTTCTATGATTTATTCCATGATAAGATATTATGATCTCTTTTGCAGGTTTTGATTTTCAAAAAGATATGATATGATTTTTATTTCCTTTATTTGCCCTTGATGAGCATTTGAGCTCACCCTTTTATGTTTTCTTTTCCCCAGGTCAGGAAGATGGATATTAAGTAGAATATGCTAAAAGGGACCCTAGATATGATGAAATAAATGGGAGACACTGTAGAAGATTTATGAACCAGTTGTTTATGTTTCCCAGTTTCTAAAGACACTATACCTATACGGTCCTTTGTGGTTTTGTCATATGTTGTAATAAGTGTGCTTCAATTTTGAAGTATTAAAAATGTATGTAAAGTATGGGTCGTTATATATTTTACCCATAACTACATTATCCTTGAAATAAATCTTTTTGGAGCAATTATAAACCGAATATGATTGTATAATAAAATAATATTTCAAGGTTTTCCTAAAGTGACCCTCAACTCTCTTATAAAAGGGTACTTCCACTTATCTCAAAATCACACCTCCAAAACCATTTGGATCGACCAACCCCAAAACAAATATCCTCCCAACTACCCTCATTTAATATTAGAGGTCTTCCTTTTATCATAAAGCTAACCTATGGACCCCTTTTGATCAAATAAAAAGGAAGTACCCGAAGAAGAGGCAATTATTTCACCACCTCTTTCATGTTATTTTCTTCTTCCACTTCTCCTTTCTTTGTTGTTTCCATACCAAAATAATAACTCTCTTACCTTATAAATACTATGATTTTATTATAAATATGTTACAACTATATTCATTATTCTATCCATCCTATGAATGACAACTCACCATACATGTGTACGTACGGCTTACAGTTGCCACATCGTGGTGTAGTTTGTTATCAACTTCTATTTTCCTCGTATGTCACTTCTGAAAATGATATGGTAAGAAGAATGATTATACCAACAATTTAAATAGTCTACATAAACCCAATAATATTCTTATATTATGTATCCCCAATGAACAGTCATGTTAGGGCTTGTTCATGGAGCTGCTCCTCTGTCATAAAGATAGCATGGAATCCATATGGCACTTTATGGGGCAGTTCAACCACTACAATGGGTTGGTGGACATTGTTTTGCATCAATTAAATTCATGTATGATTTTTTGGTGAATTATTCATGGATAAAAAATATCAAGTTGCCATCATCTTCCTCAAAGGCAGTTCTAGGCTTGCGTGGAACAAATATGGCCTCCGAACCAAATCTACCTGAACCTAGCTGGAACATTCCTTGAACATTCCCCCCAACCTCGAGCTTGGATTTTCGAGGATCTGGATCTGCATGAAATTCGAATTTGATAATTTTAGTGAACTTGGAGATTTTTTCCAACATATTCCAATATACATAGCTCTTTTTCTGGCCAGTGTAGAATTCATTCACCCTGGGAAAATATACAGAAGATGTTGAGAGATTCTTCTGTGAAGCTAAGCTAGTTTCTAGGTTAAATATCATCTCATACAGCTCATTTGTAAAATATTCAAGTTTTTCCTTCACACTCCCACTGGCCATGTAATATTCAAGGTCCTCAAGTCAACAAGTTATCAAAACCACCTCATCCTTCTCTTCACAGGCATTGGTGTTATGGAAAATGAAGCTATTTGGAAGTTCAAACCATTTTATTTGCAAATCATTCTTTCCATAACGAGGAATTATACCAAAGAGAACCTTTTTCATTGAATAAAAAGAGAATATTAGCTTATTTTTTACCATTTTTTCAGCCTGAAATATAGAGGTAGATCCATAAAAATGGCATAATTCTCAATAATGGCAAAGTCATGCATCATAATGGGATCTGATATTGTTATTGGTACCAGGTCATGCATGAAAACACCTACTGATATTACCCTATACATGATATAGGGTGGTGTCTTTTAATAGAAAAACATAAACATCTCACCAGTTATTGGGTCCACTTTGGGATGAGTAGTAAAGTAATGGGCCAATCTCTTATCATAATCCCACATGCTTAGTGTCTACAGGTCTCCATCTTCCAAAACATTCATGGTGTAGTTTTTTATTCAAACACTTCATTATTTGTATTGTATAATAATAAGTATAACTATTGTAAATAATAACTATAACATGTTAATGATTCTTTATATATGATATATCATCCAATTACATGCGATTTCACCATCAATAGAATGATATTATCTCTCGTGTGTACGTACGGATTACTGTCTCCACGAACGTGATGAACTTCATTCCCTATCATAACCATTAAAGTATAAATATCATTTTAGGATTAAAAATATTATTTGAGAACTTAATATCATTCTGGATATGAATCAAATACAACCTATCCATAAAAAACATGGATTATGTAACAAAATATATAATGGAAAATGAATCAGTTAACACTTGAAATGATGATACTATTGAAATATTATTAACAATGCAATACTAGAAGATCATATATGATATCATATTTATGTATGTGGTTCTTTAATAATTTAATAATATTTATTTAACTATTATACAGGAGTTTAACTTACCCTCAACCAAGGAAAAGTACAAGGTATGGGTTAATTTTACAATCTCTTTATTATTTGAGGTTACTTATATGAAAGAATCTAATGGGGCTTCTTTATCGTCCACATCCATGTTTCTTAAAAATGTATTTCAAAACATTTTTACTATTTCCTATAATATGGGTTAAAGTCATTTAAACCCTTTTTTGACTTTTTACAAAAAAAAATTGAAAGGAATCTTTCCATCGTTTTCCAAACAAGGTACTTTATGTCCTTTTCAACAAATTAAGGTAAGAATGTATTTTTAAACTTATATAGCACGTGTGGATATTTTCCACCTTTATAAAACATTTTAAGATTCCCTTACAATCTTATAATAATATTTTCATAAAAAATGTTTTCTTTTATAATTATGTGACATTAAAATGATTTCAAAATAGAAAGATATATTTCTCTCAAATAGTTTTTATTTTCATCTTTGTCAACATCCTTTGATGGATTTTACACTTGTTTGAAGTTTATTTATTATGATAAAATATTCCATATTGTATTGAAGGTTTTGTGATATTTTGGAATGTGGATGTGTTATTTATATACCATTCATGGTTTATAGTTAAAGAATTTCCATTTCATATGCTAGTTTTAATACAAATTGTTATGTTATGTTTCAACCATTTCATATGAGAACGTATTGGACTTAGGAAGTAATGGGTGGAGCCTGCTATAGCTCCTCGATGCATCAGTAAATCTCATGAGACAAACTAGTGTCTTGGCACAAGGCCTTGATAAAATCTTATCTGTAGTCTTGGCACGATGCCTTGACTATGTTGTTATAAAGTCTTGCATTATGCATTCCATCATTATGAAATTAGATATTGATATTCCATGTGATTATTCGACTAGTATAATATCCACGTGAATAAGTAAATGGAATTATTTTATTGATCTTTTCCATATTATGTTGAAGTTTAAGTTTAAAAGTCTTGTGTTTTAGTCTTATACATTTCCTTAAATGTTTATGCCTATTTATGAAATTTTCTGCTATATTGTTATCGTTACTGAGTATCTGAGGTCACCCCTTTCTATGTTTTATTTTTCACAGGATGAGAAGATTTATATTATGAATGACCTATAGGGATAGTCTAAGGAAAATGAATTTTTTCAAAGGAGACAATGTTGTTATTGTTTTTCATTTTATAAAGTAATATAAAACATATGTATGTATCTAGTACTTCCAAGGCTACTAAAATAATTAGTCTTTAGAGATTTGATCCATTGTGATCATACCAATGTTATGTAATGATGCACCAACTCTTGGTAACTAGAGTCGGGTTGTTAAATATGTAGCCTTTTTTATGCCTTTTAATGTGTATAATGTACTTGGGATGAGTTGATAATAGGTTGGAAGAGTTTGGAATGGATATTAATAAGTTTGGAGGATTTTCTAAGGATACACGGTTTGAGAATAGTTAGTGAAAACCATGCAGGTTCTCAATGAAACCATGTAGGGGGAGATAGTGGGCTTCACACAGCCTGTGCACTATTTTTCAAACCATTCTAGGAAACTATGTGGACCCCATCTCTCGAGGAAGTGTCTGGCGCACGGTTAGCGCATGTTTTTACAAACCATGCAGGCTAACCTTGCGGCCACATAAAATTTGGGTTTTTAAATCCAGGATCCTTTAAGTGTGACATATTTCACTACGAACTCTCTCTCTCTTGTGCCTCACTCTGGATTTTGGTTTCTCAAAGGGCTTACTGCTCTCCCACACATTTTGGATGCAAATCAAAGGAGTTTCTTATTGCATTGAAGGTGGTTCTTCTCTGGTAAGTCTCCTCTTGTGTTTCTTTGTGGTTTCCTCTAGATCTACATCTCCCTCTCTCTTGTTTTTCTAGATCTACACCCTTTATGTGTAGATATAGGTTTGTGGTTTCCTTGGGTATTTATTTCAAGGCTTGTGGATGTTAGGGTAGGGTGATCTAGAGTAGTTTCCATAGTTCATTTTCCTGGATTGGGGTGTAGTTTCTTGTGGGTAAAACTCACTGGAACCCTAAAGGTAGGAGGCTTCTCTCTCGACTCCTATTTCTATATATTTTTTGTATATATTCAAATTGGTTTATTTGAATTAAATTTATTGTTAAAATCATGATATACATGTTATTTAGTGATTATTTATGATTTTTATTAAATTGAGTGATCTTATTGAATTTTTCTGCAAAGGGGTTTAGTTTCTTGAATATAAAATGATAATTTTAAATTATTAATTCCTTAGAATTACTAAATGGTTGATAAAAAATGGTTTTTCAATATAATTGTTTTTAAATAAAAAGTTTTTTTATTGAAATATTTTGAAATTGAAATGGTTTGGCATTGAATTTTTTTTGATGGAAATGGTTTTTAATAAAATTGTGTTTTTTATTGAAAGGGACATTTTGGCATGATCATTGGGAATATGTGGTGTGTGTTCATGTTTCATATATGGTTATTGTTTAAAATATGACCTTTTCCTCAGTTCCAAAGGGGTTAATGGATCATGGTAAACAATTACCTTGTGACGACTTGGTAGATGGACGAGAAACCGCTCAAGAGTATGGAACTATCATAACATAGCATGCATGGTTGGTTGCATGGGTTTGTGGAATGTTTGGGTATGATAAAAAGAGATATTGAGAAATTTTTTTCTGGTTTTATTTATATATTTATCTATAAAAATAACTTGTTGGAAAAATTGGTATCAATTTCACTTCTATGATTTTGGTTACAGGTGAATTTGTAAAATTTTTTATATTTTGTTATAAACTGTTTGGAGAAAATGTTTAGTATAAACTATTTTTTGTAAATGTTTATAAATCTTCTATCCTAGTGGCATGAGTAGGGTAGTCATTGGGGAAAATCTACTGAGATTTATACTCACTCCTTATTTGGAACTTTGGTGATTTGGCAGATGTCATCTTTTGGTATAGGGGAAATGGTAATGTTTCACATGTGTTTAGCACTACCTTGTCAAGTTTGGTTTGTTTTGTGATTTTGGAGATTGTAGATTATAGATCATGATGTCTTGTACTATCTTGTGGGTATTTAGTTTTTATTTATTCTTTACATTGATACATTTTTTGTCTTTTTTGTTGTGCGTTTTGATGTGGTTTTGAGATACATGAAGTTGTTTAGTTGTCTTTCTTGTACATGTATCATCAGTTAAGGGTTTGGTGGTTGGATTTTTGGTTTATTTCATAAAGGTTAAATTTTACTCACTTTTATTTTAAACCCTTTGACATTTATTACCAGCCTGGGGTGTCTTGGGGATGTTGCTTATGGTCAATTAATGACTTTTTGGACTCTCAAGCCTATGATAATTAGGGTTCATTACAAATGGTGTCAGTTGGTCCTTCCTTGGCAGTACAAATGAAATCATCATGTTCTGTCATTTCCGAACAAGTAGTCAATAGTTTTGTTTTTCTAGGAGTTCAATTTCCTTCTTTTATATCCTTTGGGATGAAATATTAGATAGGAGTAGGATTTTCATAACATGAAATGTATAACATAAAAGGACATAGAAAATCCTTTTGTACTAAACTTCAAGTTACCAGAGATTTGGGTATATAAGTGTCTGGAGAAACTTCCAAGATATATTAATCTCATTTTCATGGGTTTATCCAATGAGATGAGCATGAAATTAATTATGGAGGAACGAATTTCCACTATGAGTGGATACATCATTTCGAGGAATGATTCTTGTTGTGAAAAACTCTTTATTTTTTAAAAAGTATGAAATTGTTTTTTTTCAAATGAATGATTTTTAAAAAGGTCATTCTTATGGTATTTTGAAAATGGTTTATTTTTCAAAAGCATATTGAATGTTTTTAGAAATGGTTGAACATGGAAAAAAGGATGTTTTGGAAAACAATGTTCTGATTGTTGATGTGATATAATTTTAAATGCTAAGCCATCAGTTTCTATAGAGTTATACTAATAAAGTATATTATTAGTTTAGAAAATGGAAATTGATAGGCATCATCGAAACCAACCTGAAGAAGTGGCAGAGAATGTGGTTGCACATAAACCAAGGGTGAACCAAGAGATAGTTTAGAGTACTGTCCCAGATTTTCAAGCTATGGATATGGGGAACCGGAGGAATGATCCAAGGAATGTGGATCATACCATCTGAATCATGTAGCAGAATCCACCTAACATCCAGGGTGATTCGTGGAAGGTCCCGGTTCTAGAAGCCACCCAGAGGCGCCCCATACCCAGTAGGTCACATGGCCTCAAGCACATTTCCCCAAACACTAGTGGTTTCTGACTAGAAGCGAGGGCCTTTGGTGTGATAGTGTAGAAACTATGCCCTCATTGGAAGGGTAACACAGTGTAAGAGAAATATCTAAAAAATAGCGGAAGCAGTAATAATCAATACAAAAGTGAACAATGGAACACTAGAGATAATAAACAACTTGAGCAAAGCATAATAAATGATGAAATATACATATGTATAGGAAAATAGCCAAAAAAAGTCACAATACTAAATACAACAGTACTGAACCAAAGTACAAAAGAAAAGATAAACAACTCCTCAGCATTGAAAGACTAGGCTTGGTCCCATGCTCTCCAGCTCCATAGAAAGTCAAGTACCTAAAGTGGAAGGGTGCTTTCCCTTATCTATACCTGCAATAATAGGGTGTGAGACTAAATCCTAGTACGTAACCACCCAAATATTTGTGCCTGATAGTCAGTGAATATATGGTAGGTAAAAGTACAGAAGTAACTAAACAATAAAATACTCAGTAGTAAATAAATCCACAGTTCCAAAATCAATAAACATCTTACAAAAGGTAAACACAAATAGGTAACCCTCAAGGAATTACTCATAGTCATCCCCTCTAGTCCTACCTAACAAGTACCAACAACCCTCTAGGAAGAACACTCAGCCTAACCTCTCTATTTTGGTCATACGAAAATTATAAGACTCTCTATGGAAGCTTACTCGGTAAATTACCCTTATAGTCTAAGGTAGTCAGGGACTCTCTGAGGAAGATCCCACATTCAATTACCCTGATAGCCCCAAGGTCAAGAGACTCTCTGAGGAATCTCACTTGGTCAATTCCTCTTATATCCTCAGGTCATTCACAAACTCTCTGAGGAAGCTCACCTGGATAATTCCTCTTATAGCCTGGAGTGTTTCAAGGTAATTCAAGTAAAACAAAGACTCTCTGAGGAATCTCACTCAGTTTATCCCCTTATAGGATATAAAGCTCAAAGACTCTCTGAGGAATATCACTCGGCCTATCCCCCTATAGTCTATAATTTCCAAAGACTCTCTGATGAATCTCACATGGTCTATCATCTTATAGTCTATAATGTCCAAAGACTCTCCGAGGAAGCTCACTCAGTCTATCCTCTTATTGTATATAACACCAGGTTCTCATAGCCCCATGTATTTCAACACATAATAATTCTATAAGGTCAAATTAAACTAATAGAACTACTTGGATAACCAGTCTACAGCATCTCAAGCATGTTAGAAAACAACAGTCCATCCTATGACCATAAGGCATGGAAAACAGGTAAATGACCCATAGGCTAAATAGGACCAAATGGTCATAAACCGAAAAAAGAATGAGCAGACCATCCAAGGCATAGAAATCAACCTAATTTATATCCAAATTAACTCTACAAAGGCATAAAATCATGGAAGGAAAAGAACTAGGGTAAAACGGTAAACACGCAATACCGTGTTCAAGGGTATTGGTGGAATTTGCACATAATACTTAAACACTTCAAATGAAAAGGAACATACCACCTACCTTAGGGTTTGGAGATCAATATACATGAACCATGAGGCTTGAATCTCCTTATAATACCATAGATCTATGAAAACACATAAAACATTCAACCCATGATAACTTGTAAAAGATGAGGAATTGGAAAACGATGATCTAGAAGAAGTAAGATCTTACCTATTTGGTTCCAATACAAATGACGGCGATCGATTCGGAGAATGGATGTGCGATCAAGGGCTCAGGGAAGTCTTGGTGTCATACGGGTGGTCTGGAACATTTCGGCCAAAGAAGAAGACACCCCTATCCATTAGACGCGACCCCGGTCTGTTTAATGAAAAAAATACACAGTGTGTACTTTTGGAGTACACTGCGTGTACTTACTATTTCCATACTTAGCTTTAAGTAGCCTCCACTTCACCCCACATGACCGTGTCTATGGCCAGGACATGGCCATCACACATCCTCCTGCGGCAATGAAGTACACGACATGTACTCATAAAGTACAAAACGTGTACTTCAAAAAAATTCCAGAAACTCCTCTTTTCTCAAAAACTTCAGAAAAGGAAAAACATACCTAAAAAGAAGATCTGGGTTCTTACGAACTTCCCCCCTTAAAGAAATTCGTCCCCAAATTTCCCTAGCGCGGCGTAGAAGAAGAAACCTCGAACAACTATAGCCACTGTGATCATACGTCGGCCTCCCTCTCCCAAGACTCATCTTGCACCTGCCCGTGCTGCCATAGCACTCATACCAGAAGAATAGACCGGTCACGGAGAACCTTTGTATTGCGATCAAAAGTCATGATAGGATGCTCCTCAAAAGATGCATCTGCTTCGAGCTCAACCTCCTCAGGTTGAAACACATGAGACGATTCTCAAAAGTAATGTCAGAGCCAAGAAACGTGGAAGACGTCCTGAATAGGATAATACCTCTAAGGTAACTAAAATCGATAGGAAACTGACCCAACTCTCTCCAACACCTTAAATGGCCCGACGTACCTCGGTGAAAGTTTCCCCTATCTCCTAATACTCTTGTGTCCCAACCTCGGTGCAACACATAGGGAAACCAGATCCCCAACCTCGAACTCTAGAGGCCATCTCCACTGATCAGATTAAGACTTCTGACAAGACTGCACAATAGCCATCCTCTTCCAAATCAACTCTATTCACTCTGTGATCTCCTGGACAAGATGTGGTCCCATCACAGCTACCTCTCCTGCCTCCAGCCAACATAAGGGTGATCGGCATGGCCTACCATACAATGCCTCATAAGGTTCCATTTGAATAGTCTCCTAGAAACTATTATTGTAGGAAAAATTCATAAGAAGTATATGATTTTCCCAAGAACCTCAAAAATCTAGGATGCATGCTCTGAGCATGTCCTCAAGCACCTAAATTGTACGCTCAGACTGGCCATCTATTTAGGGATGGTATGTTGTACTCAAAAGTACTTGTTTACCCAAAGCCTTCTGAAGCCCCTGCCAGACCCAAGAAGTAAAACGTGCATCCCTGTCTGATATAATAGAGTGTGGAACTCCATGCATAAGTACAATCTCTTAGAGGTACATTCTTCCCAACTCACATACACTCAAGGTATCCTTGATAGAAAATAAGTGAGAAGTCTTTGTGATCCTGTCAATGACAACCCATACTGCGTCGTTCCCTTGAGGAGACCTCGGTATCCCTGTCACAAAATCCATCGCGACGTCATTCCACTTCCACTCGGAAATGGGTAACTGTTGTAGAAGACATGCTTTTCGTTGATGCTCTGCCTTCAATTGCTGAAAATTGGAACACCTCATGACGAACCCAGCAACATCCCTCTTCATACCTCGCCAGAAATACTGACAATGTAGATCACGATACATCTTGGTGATTCCAAGATTAACTGCCCAAACTAATGAATGAAAGTCTAACATTAACTCCTTTCATATATTTGTTGGAACCCATACGCACCCCTATAAAAGTAAGATCTCATCCTCACCTATAGTACATCTAGGAATAGGGTCCTCTCCTGACACACTTTCCCGTAAGACTGGGCCTTCAGAATCTGATAGTTTCCTCATTCGTACTCGATCAAGAAGGGTAGAGGTAACAGCTAGAGAAGATAGAAAAGCCCACCCCTGTATATTGTGAACCTACAAATTCATCTCAATGAACAGAGCCATAAGATTTCACTCACTGTTGACCTCTTAAACTTCCTATATCTGAGACCTCCTGCTCAGTGCATCAGCCACAGCATTACCTTTCCCATGCGTGTAGGCAAGCTCAACGTCAAAGGACTGAAGGTACTCAACCCACCTTCTCTGCCTCAAATTCAGATCATGCTGAGTGAAAATGTACTTGAGACTTTTGTGGTCAGTGAAAACCACAAAATTCTCTTGCAACAAATAATGTCTCCAACAGCGTAAGGCATGAACAATAGTTGCCAACTCCAGATCGTGCATCAGGTGGTTCCTCTTGTGTGACCTCAACTGCCGAGACCCGTACACAACGAATCCATCTCTCTTCATAAGCACAGCTCCCCACCCGATACCGAAAGCATCACAATAAACATTATAGCTCTTGCCTGGATATAGAAATACTAATATCGGTGCTGAAGTCAACCTCCCTTTCAGCTCTAGAAGAGCTGACTCACAAGAATATGACCACAAGATCTTTTCACCCTTCTTAGTCAGACCCATTAGTGGTGCTTATAAGAATGAAAAGTATTGAATAAAGCACTTTTAGTATCTAGATATCCCTAGAAAACTCCACACCTCAAATAAGTTCTTCAACTGCTCCCAGAAAACTACTTTCCTCACTTTCTATGGGTCTACTGATTCTCCTGTCTCTGAGATAACATGACCCAAGATGTGAATTTGGCCCATCTAAAAGTGTCACTTAGAGAGCTTATCATATAACTGATGCTCCCTCAGTGTACTCAAAATGATCTCAAGATGGGTAGCATGTTCGTGTTGAGTGTGAGAGTAAACCAAGATATCATCCATGAAAAACACCATGAAGGAATCCAAGTATGGATAGAACACTCAATTCATCAGTTCCATGAAAACTACAGGCACGTTCGTGAGACAGAACGACATAACCATATACTCGTATAGACCATAACTACTCCGGAAGGCTGTGAGAGATATATCAGATGGTCTAACGTGAAACTGATGATAACTGGACCTCAAGTAAATCTTTTAGAACACCCGGGCTCTATGAAGTTGATCAAAGAGGTCATCAATCCTAGGAATGGGATATCAGTTCTTGACCATTAACTGGTTCAACTTCTAATAGACCACACAAATCCTGAGGGTACCGTATGCCTTCTTCACGAACAGGATAGACAAACCCCAAGGAGAAGTATTGGGTGGGATGAAACACTTGGTATACAACTCTTCTAACTATTTCTTGAGATCCTGCAACTCTGGAGTAGCCATCCTATAAGGAGGAATGGACATCGGTGCCACCCCTGGAACAAGCTCAATAGAAAAGTCTACCTCATGCTCCAGATTCAAACCTGAAAAGTCCTCTAGAAAGGCATCCCTATAACAATCCACCACTGGAGGAAATTCCAACTTTGAAGTCCCCAGGTCATCCAGATATAGAGTAGAAATATGGGATGTAACTCCTCCTAACCCAAGATGCTCTGGACCTGCTCTACTCGCCTGGACATCCCACCCGCCCTTATAAAAAAAATACCAACCCTTTGGTGTTATGAAACTCACCCTGCGGTGATAACAGTTGATGAATTCCTAGAAGGGAACTAGCTAGACCATTCTGAGAATGACATCATAGCATGTCATCTCTAGAACATAAATATCCCAAAGGAAGTGACACCCACCAACCTCTAAAGGGAACTCCTTGCACTAACGTACACTAGCCATCCTATTCCCCAATGGTGTGTCTAGTGTCAAGATGTCGGTAGAAGAAAATATGCAGAGACCAAGACACTCCACAAGAGAAATAGATATAAAGCTATGAGAAGCCCCTGTATCGAAAAGAGATTAAGATAAAACCGAGAATACTAATATCGTACCTAGAACTATAGAGGGGTTGGGATCCTTCTCCTGATTAGTCTGCTCCACTAAAAGGTCGGCCATGCTCCACGGCCTTGTGACCCTGCCTCACCACTCTGAGTTGATCCACTCTTCTGTCACTGGTAGAATGGTGACTAACCACAGTGGCCACAACCTCCACCTCGGCCCGAACGGCCGGAAGAACTCTAGTTCCCAAACTGGTGAGAAACTTGTGATGCTTCTCCTGAATGCGGGGTCATTGAAGAACCCCTGCCTCTAACTGAAGGTGAGAATATCTAATAGAAACACTGAAGATGGCCCTTTTTGCCTCAAGATTGGCACTCCATCGGGTCTCTCTGGCACTGAGGCCTAGTATTCCCACTCCTACCGAATTGGTAGAAAACTACTTGGCTGCCTGAAGATACATCCCGACTACTTTGATCTCCTTGAGCAGAATCCCTGTGGAGCTTCCTACTATCAGTAGGAGGAACACTAACTCTAGATGTCGAACTACCCTGGCTCACTGCTCCAGAATCCCTCAGATTGTGCTCATTGATCAGTACCTAGTTGGTAATTGAGGATATCGAAGTCAACCTGAAGATGTTCACCTGCGATCGGATGTCGTGCCTCAAACCATCCTCAATCTTCAGATCAAGGAACTGCTCATCGCCTCCTGGAATAGGCATGAAATGCTGCAGCTCAGTAAAGAGAGACGATTACTCCATAACAGAAAGAGTCCCTTGCTCCAGACTCATAAACTCCCAAGCTCGATTGGCCCTCAAGGTCTCCGGGTAGAAGTAATCATAGAAGATGTGCTGAAACTCATCCCAAGTCATACTCTAATGATGTCATGACTATGATATCACCTCCCACCACCTCTTGGGGGAGTCTCAGAGCATATAGGTAGAGAGCTTCACCCTCTTCTCTAGAGGTATCTCCATATGCTCAAATATCATCAGTGTGGCCTCTATCCATTATTCTGCAGCCTGGGGTCCTCCATCCCCTGATAAATTAAGTGGATGTTGCTACTGAAAAACCCACATCAATTCCTCAATCAATGGGGCAGGAGACGGTGCTCCCTAAAAATCATGAATCATCCTTAGAAAGACTTCCCTGAACTGTGCATCAGCAATTGTGCCAGGTATAACTGCTAGTGCCAAGGCTGGCACAATAGGAGGATCTATTGGAAGTCCCTGATCGGCCATATCTAATTTTTGATCACCATATTGAAACTGGCATACAACTGGAGAAAATCTCGGTGGCATAATTTGGAAAGGTCAAACACACACCTTAGATCAGGATTATCAAGGATTGAAAACATAAGAGTACTAGAAGGTAACAGAAGAAAGAAACATTCATGTTTTACAAAACATGACCACATAGCGTGTATAAACACTACATGGTGTGTTCTTTTAATCCATTCACTTGGGAGTGTACCTCTTCCAAAACTGGTCGTGTAACCCCCCACCCACACGACATGTTGTCCCCACACACAGTGTATACTTGAACTCTATTCCCCTACCTGAGTCTCCTTATATGGCTAACCCACATGGTCCTATTAATCCTATACTACACGGCGTTTTCACTAAGTACACAGCGTGTACTAGACAAATTTCAACTACCTGTGTTGTTAGTTACATGTTCAGCTACACGGTTCACTCTACAAAGAGTGCTCCATGTGCACACGGCGTGTTCTTGAAGGATTTTCCCAACCCGTGTTGTTCGTGACATAGCCAGGTACCTAGGTTACACTACACGGCGTGTGCAATTAGGAAACAGTGTTTACAATCAACATTTCAGCCATTTGTGCCATTATTCACACGGGTAGACACACGGTCACTACAACACTGCGTGTTCCTGAAAGATTTTTCACAACCCCGTGTCCCTGACCACACAGTCAGTGACACGGTCATATACTACACTGTGTGTATTGATAAAGTACACACTTTGTATTCTGGGTTTTTCCGAAAGTAGCCATAGAAACTGCTCGGGAGCCCAGAAAACATAGAAAACAAGCATTAAGGTGCAAAATTCCAATCCATGAGGGCCCCTACTCCCTGCGAATCAATTATTTTCATCTTATACATGTCATATACAAGGTAAAAATGTCAATGATCCACCAAGTTCTAATTCATCAAGTCCCATAACACATCAAGAATCAAAATTTTATGTTCATTCCAACAAGACCTTACATATAGAAATACCTATTGAAAGTAGGTATTCTATCAAGAATCTATCACAACAAAATGCAGTTGCTAATGCACCATAAATGGCATGGAAAAAATGCATGACATGTGATTTCTAGCAAGTGCCTATATGATGCATGACATGGCATAACCTCATCTCATCAGGTTGCAACAGAAATAGAACCTCAATAATATCAGTTGTAACAGCACAAAACATGTGATTCACCCATTGGTGAAAATCAGATCAACCATAAAATTGAAAAACTAGAAGAGTTTTCAATAAATGATGTAGATTGGATTTTCCCAATACACATGTAAGCTACTCCCAGGAATAGATTATTACCAAGTACTCATTTCGTCTTATCCCTGGCTATAGGCTCCAAATAGTAAATCACTAGAAAATAATTCCTCTCATACCACATTGTAATGTCCCAGATCTAGAATCCACCCAGAGGAACCCCGTACCTGGTAGGTCACATGGCCTCAAGCGCATTTCCCTAAATGCTAGAGGTTGCAGACTAGAAAGGAGGACCTTGGGTGTGATAGTGGGGAAACTATGCCCTCATTGGCAGAGTAACACAGTAGAAGAGAAATAAATAAACAATAGCAGAAGTAGTAATTATCCATAAAAAAGTAAACAATGGAAGACTAGAGATAATAAATTACAGGAGAAAAGAATAATAAAAGATGAAAGCTACATATGTCTAGGAAAATAGCCAAATAAGTCACAATGATTAATACAATAGTATTGAACAAATGTACAAAAGAAAAGATAAACAACTCCTCAGCATCACATAGCCTAGGCTTGGTCCCATGCTCTCCAGCTCCCTATCAAGTCAAGTACCTACAGTGGAAGGGTGTTTTCCCTTATCTATACATGCAACAATATAATCTGTTTGGGCCCAAAAGCATGGCCCAAACAGGGTTTGAGACTAAATCCTAGTAGGCAACCACTCAATGATTTGTGTCTAACAGTCAGTGAATATATGGCAGGTAATAGTACAGAAAGAGGTAAATAGGAAAATACTCAGTAGTAAACAACCCACAGTTCCAAAATCAAGCAATAGCTAACAAGCATGTAAACACAAACAGGTAACCCTCTAGGAAGAACTCACAGCCATCCCCTCTGGTCCTACGTAACAAGTACCAATAACCCTCTGGGAAGTACACTCAGCTTAACCCCTCTGGTTTTGTCATACAAAAATTATAAGACTCTCTAAGGAAGCTCACTCGCTTAATTCCCCTTATAGTATAATGTAGTTAGAGACTCTATGAGGAAGATCACTGAGTCAATTCCCCTTATAGCCCCAATTTCAAGAGACTCTCTGAGGAATCTCACTCAGTCAATTCCTCTTATATGTAAAGACCCGTAAAAATCAAGGGAAATTTTTTCTTAATTTTCTTAGGAATTTTACAAGAGTGCGGTTTCTGACGGCACTTGATTCCGAGGCCCGGAGTGCCCGGAATCAATTTCCGAAGTTTGGCTCGGGTACGTTCAGTGAACGAACGAGCGGGAATTTCTAACTTTTGACCCGGTGCTCGGAATTGAATTCCGAGGACACCGATGAACTCACAGCGCCGATATTCTCTTAAGGAGACCTTTTCCGAGGTTGCGTTTATTTCGGGTTGAGAGTTAGTTTTTGGGAGTTTAGAATAAGTTAAATAAAAATTGTGGATTACAAATTTTTATTTAAACTTATTGGTTAACTTCTCCCAAAGGGAGTTAGGGTGGAACCCACAACCACTTAACCTCCCTTGGGAGGATTAAGTGTGGTGGGGCCCACCCGAAGCATGACTCTTCTTCTTCTCCTTTTTAACTCCCTTAAACTCTTCTTTTAATGACGTGACAACTTTGTTAATTAATGGAGTTTAATTGTTTGAATTTCAAACCTTTGATAATCATTTTGTTAAGTGTGTGAATAAAATAAGACTCTAGCTTATTTTATTTGGTTAGATTTCTATAGCCTTCTTGAGAGGATTTGGGAACTCCTTCTTCTTCTTCAACTTTGACGAAGAACGTGAAGAACCTTCGAGCTCCGACGAAGAATGCCGCTCCTCTCTTCTTCGTAGCCGGTTGTTCCGAAGATCGACGACGCCTTCCATGTCAACGAAAGGGAACGCCGCTTCCTCCTCGGACTTCCTTCGTCTGCTTACGAAGATTCACCAACGACGTTCCTCTTCGGACGTACCTCTTCGTCAAAGGAATTGACAAACGATTACCGTGACGCCCGACCTCCGCGATGCTTGCCTTCCGCGGGTCATTGACAATCATCGTACTTGAAACCGAGGTAGGGGTTGTTGTTGATTATTTATTTACTCTCATTCTTGGTTCTAGCATGATAGTCTTGTGGATGATTATTTAAGAGTTATCATCTAATGAGAGGGGGGTCGGACCGCACAAACACGGCCGAATCCCCCCTTTATTCGTGATTATTATTATTTTATTGTGGATGACGAGATGGCGTGTTGCCGTCGCACCACGCGGGAATTCGCAGGGTTGCATTGCGCGGCGCCGTCGCGCCGCGCCATGGAAGGATCATCATGAAGGTGACGCCGTTGCGCCGCGTCGAAGAAAACCGAAGGAGCCGCAGCCGGAGCGGGGCCACGGCGGAGGGGTGCGGTGCCGTCGCACCGCGCCGGACGACGAACACCGCGGCCGGTTCCGGGCCACGGCGGGACGAGAGGACCGGCGGCTCGCCAGGCCGCCGGTGTCGGAAGCCGGAAAGGGGACCGGTTTGCCGGTCCCGTTGAAGAAAAACCGGCCGGCCAGGTGGGCCGGCCGGATGGAGAAAGACTGGGGGAATTAAATTCCCCCGGCCATGTTAATTGCCCCCCCATTATTAAGGGGGGGCCGGTTTCATAAAGGGGGGCAGTCGGCCCCCCGTTTTTCTCAAAGGCAGGCCCCCACGAGGGGGGCCGGTTTCACCAAAGGCGCGGCTTTCAGTCACGCCGCCAACGAAGAGGGGCGGGGGCCATGCCCCCCGCGCGTGGCACCCGAGCGGCGCCCAGGCCGTGCCGCCGCCGGCCGGGCCGGGTCGGACCCGGGTCGGGTCGACCAGGTTCGGGCCGACCCAGGGGGGGTCGGGCCGGGTCGGCCCGGACCCGGACCCCCCGTTTTCGAATCGGTTTCGTTCAAATGCTCATAACTTGAGCTTCGGGCCTCCGAACGACGTGCCGTCAGCGGCAACGCGATCCTTGGATCGAGACGGTCGTTTAAGTATACTATACTCAAGGTGCACCTTCCTTTTCGGGAGCCTACATGGTTAAAACTCCTTAGTTAAGCGTGCTTGGCCTAGAGTAGTGATCAGGATGGGTGACCTCCTGGGAAGTTTCCCAAAGTGGGTGTGAGACGGAAAGGCCAATAATTAACAGACCGGGCGTCCGATTGACGCACCGTCTGTTTCGTTGAATTCCTCGAAGTGAGACGGATCTTTTGGCATACTTCGCCCGAGGTTTGGACGCAGGTGGAGTACGGTCGGGTTGGTTTTGCCTTAAAAACCAACCGGGCCCCTGGGACGAAAAAGCCAATAACTCTCAGACCAGGCGTCCGATCGACGCGCCGTCTGTTGCGTTGAGTCCCTGTTGACGATACAGAACTTTTGAATACATCAACTCTGGACTTTGTGACAGTTGATGTATCAGCCTCTCGGCTCGTGGAGCGGACCCTCCTGAACGAGCTTGCTGTGTGCGGGAACCCTAGTGCTAGCTGCGACTGTGACTACTACTGCTACTGCTATTGCTACTGTGACTGCGACGACGACAGTACAGAGATCCTGTGTGGATTCGACGACGACGACTACAACACTCAGCGATCCTACGTGGATCAGTGCTACAGGTCCTGTGTGGGCTCGATCCTATGTGGGTCTGATCCTGTGTGGGTCTTTGCGCTCAGCGGTCCTATGTGAACCAGCGCCTACAGGTCCTGTGTGGGCTCGATCCTGTGTGGGTCTTTTGCGGGGGTTAGTTACCTATCGATCCTTCGTGGGTCCGACGACTTAGATGGATCAGAGATCATCTTTATCATCTTTCGAAGAAGTATACCTATGTGAGCTGAATCCTGTTGCTTTCCTGTGTGGATTGAGTTGTGATATCCTGTATGGATTTCATTTTTCTTCCTGTGTGGAATACGTTACTTTCCTGTGTGGACTGAGTTGTACTTGGGCTCGGAGGTTGGAGCGTATTGGAATTGATGACTTAGGTATATGTATGGGCATATACCTAAGCAGTGTCAGTTGTTACTTCGTGATTGTACATTTCTTTGTGGTTTATCCTTTGTGGATTTCAGGAGACCTTCAGGGGTCTCGGGGTCCCTACTGAGTAGCTTATACTCACCCCTACACGGGCTATGCCCACACTACGTTGTTTTGGTTGCAGACGACGGACAACGTTGATCTTGGCTGAGGCTTGCAGAGCAGGATGGTACCTGGAGGTGGACCACTGGGCGGGACGTACTCGGAGCGGACAGTGAGACCCGTGGAGAAGTGGAGCTATCTGTACCCATCCTTCAGGTGGGATCTCCAGTGGACAGCTCGGTGTAGCGGCTCTTACTTACAGTTGTTGTTTTCCCTTTCTAGTTGTACTTTACTTTCAGTTTGGGTTTGTATACTGGCCCATTTACTTTTCTGCACTTCCAGTTGTACTCTATTTTTACTTAGTGTTTACTTTCCGCTTACTTACTATGTGTTGTTTGTTTTCTTTACAAAGGCAATGCCTTCCCTTTTCCCCGGGAATTACGCCTTGGTGCTAGTCGCCAGCCCCTGGCCTATGGAAGGCGGGCTTGGGGTAGTCACGGCACGGACCCCGAGGGCGGGTCGTGACAAATTGGTATCAGAGGAGTTCGGTTCTACCACGAACTCTGATCTTTCTATGTGAAGCAATAATTTTTAGCGTATTGAGTGTGGTTATTAGTCCAGGGAGTCCAGTGTTTGTGCGGCGGCCGACGTATCCGTACACTAGGACCCTGACTTCTGATTTCCGACATAATGCACGAAAACATTGATTGCGTGTGTGTTTCAAAATTTTCTTGTGATTACTTTGTGTCAGCTCACCAGGTATACTGTTTGACCGTGACGCACCTGTTCCTTTTAAGTATGGCCCCAAGATGGCAGCCAGCTAGGGTTCCGAGAGTCGAGTGTGATGACAGCCCACCGAGCGACGAGGCCTCAGTGTAGGGCCCTTTGTCAGCAGTGGAACTGCGGTAGCTCTACCCGTTGAGACACCGATGCTTCCAGCACCAGCCACTGACGATGCACGTCGCCTCAGTGCACTGCATGAGTTTCAGCGCCAGCGACCACCCAGGTTTCGTGGGGAGACGGACCCCCAGGCAGCAGAGGACTGGCTGGAGGCAGTGGTACGTGTGTTTAGGCTAGTGAGGACACCAGCAGACCTCATGGTGATCCTCGCTGCGAGCCTACTACACGCAGCAGCAGGACGATGGTGGAGCTTGATGCTCTAGGTGCACGATGAGGCATCTCTACTTTGGATGGACTTTGAGAGCCTCTTCCGCTCGGAGTTTGTCCCAGCCACCCTTCGTGCGGTGTGTATCCAGGAGCTTCTTCAGCTACGGCAGGGCAGCATGACGGTCACTCAGTACTCGGCGAGATTTACTGATCTCTCGCGCTACTCGAACGACATGGTACAGGACCCATTCTTCCGGGCCCGGACCTTTAAGCAGGGTTTGAGACACGAGATGAGGGCATCGCTGATCTCCCTCAGCATACCGACTCAGACAGGAGTACTGGAGCGGCCCCTTTTGATCGAGAGCTTCCTTGCTGAGTCTGCACCAGCGCTGAAACCCACCGCAGGGCGGCACGTGGTGGAGTCTTCCGTGGCAGGTAGTCGACGGATGACTCAGGGGTCCAGGCTGACCAAACCTTTAGGTAGACGACCTGAGGACACTGACTCAGCAGTGCGGGGCACACAGCGCGGAGCCAGTCTTTCGAGCGGCAGACAGTGCTACTCATGCGGCGGGCAGGGCCACATGGCTCGTGACTGCCCGACCCGCCATGCAGAGGAGCAACAGACAGTTGAGGAACCACCTAGGCAGAGGCAGAGGTTCGACCGTGGCAGTCCGCAGGGAGGAGGCGGACGAGGCAGAGGAGTTGGCCGAGCAGCAGGTGGTGGGAAACTCTTTGAGGCTCTACCACCACCACCACCAGGAGGTCCACCCCGACCTCAGGGGAGAGCACAACATCAGGCAGCTTTAGCTTACGATCATGGAGCTCCGGAAGCGGGTGGACTAGTGCGGGACTAGCTCCAGGCATAGAGACCTTGCCCATAATGCCTCCATCTTCGTAGTTTGTGTTTCCTTGTTCCTTGTACTTTAAGTTGAAGTAGTAAAAGTTACTTGCCTTGGTGGCTTTTGTTTTCTTGACTTTTGATTGTTTTTACTAAGAGGTGCCGGTTAAAAAAAACTGTTGACTTGACCCTCACTTGCGAGATTCTTACTAGAGGAAACCCAGTGACCACACACTGATGCCAACTGTGTGACTCAACCCTTGGAGGCGAGAGTAATGGTTGGATCTCTTGGTAGTAGCGTCGAGGCCTTACGACGTCATCCATGCCATGAATTAACTAATCATGACGGGATTGACTGTATTAGGCAAGGAACGTGGTTCATCCAGGGGATGAGACCAGATTTCACTTTTCGGCAAAGGAGAAATCTTTGCAGCTTTGTCGTACGTTAAGGAGGAAGGGGAAACCCTTCGTGTGGTCAGAAAAATGTCAGCAGAGCTTCCAGGAGCTGAGACAGAGGTTGACTAGTGCACCTATCTTGAGGTTGCCTGATGAGGGAGTAGGGTACGTAGTCTACTGTGATGCATCAGGGACCGGGCTCGGATGTGTTTTGATGCAGGAGCGGGCAGTGATCGCCTATGGATCATGTCAGTTGAGGCCGCATGAGGAGAACTACGCTACCCATGACCTGGAGTTAGTAGCAGTGGTCTTCGCTCTGAAGACATGGCGACATTACCTGATGGGCGAGCGTTTTACAGTCTTTTCTGATCATTAGAGTCTCAGGTATATCTTCTCGCAGAAGGACCTCAACCTGAGACAGCGGCGATGGCTCGAGTTCCTCCAGGACTATGACTTTGAGATAGTCTATACTCCTGGGAAGGGGAACGTAGTAGCCGATGCCCTCAGTAGGAGGACGTGAATTCAACTACTTGAGGAGGCGACGGAGCAGCTAGCCTCTTTGCAGATATCCTTCGTGGATAGAGATGGAGCAGCCTTCCTCCAGTCTCTCACAGTCACCCCTCCCCTACTGTAGCGGGTCAGAGAGGCACAGCGTGAGGATGCTGACTGTGAGACACGGCATGTACAGATATCCTCGGGACAGGCACCTGATGGTTTCTCCCTTGGAGCAGAGCACGACATCCTTTTCAGAGGACGTACCATGGTACCAGTCGCTTTGCGAGAGGAGGTGCTGAAAGAGTTTCACACTTCTCCTTTGGTGGTACATCCTGGAGTGGCGAAGATGTACCAGGATGTCAGACGACAGCACTGGTGGCCGGGCATGAAGAAGGCTGTAGCAGAGCTCGTTTCTCGATGCCTCACCTGCCAGCAGGTGAAGGCAGAGCATCAGGTACCAGCAGGCTTGGTACAGCCCTTGGAGGTTCCAGAGTGGAAGTGGGATGGCATATCTATGGACTTCGTGACTGGACTTCCACGCACTTCCAGAGGTCACGACTCCATCTGGGTTATTGTTGACCGACTCACCAAGTCGGCACACTTCTTACCCATCAGAGAGCAGGGCTCAGTGGAGTGCTTGGGACGTCTCTACGTTCCGGAGATTGTGCGGCTCCACGGCGTGCCATCATCTATCGTCTCCGATCGAGATGCTCTCTTTACTTCCCGGCTTTGGAAGGGGTTACAGGAGGCATTCGGGGCGCAGCTACGTCTGAGCACAGCCTTTCACCCTCAGACGGATGGTCAGACGGAGAGGACCATTCAGACTCTCGAGGACATGCTCCGCGCATGTGTCCTCGACTTTGGTCGTAGCTGGGAGGACAACTTACCCTTGGTGGAGTTTGCGTACAACAACAGCTACCACTCCACCATCGGGATGGCACCGTACGAGGCGTTGTACGGCCGACCTTGTAGATCTCCTTTGTGCTGGACAGACCCTGGGGAGTCAGCACTTGTGGGACCGGAGATGGTCCAGGACATGACAGAGAAGGTCCATGTCATCCAGGAGCGGATGAGGACAGCTCAGATCCGGCAGAAGTCATACGCTGACAGGAGGCGGAGGCCACTAGAGTTCGAGGATGGCGACCACGTCTTCTTGCGGGTTTCACCTCGACGTGGTATTCGGAGATTTGGCTGTGGCGGCAAGTTATCTCCGCGCTTCTTCGGACCCTTCCAGGTCCTCAGTAGGATTGGTGAGGTGGCTTATCGCCTGGCTCTACCACCTCAGTTGCACTGGGTGCACGACGTCTTCCACGTATCTCAGCTGAGGAGGTACGTTCACGACCCGACGCACATCATTGACCATGGGGAACTTGACGTTGACAATGGGGTGACTTTTACAGAGGTCCTGGTGGAGATAGAGGATCGACAGGAGCGGGTCCTACGTGGGTGATCGATTCCTCTTGTGCGCATCAGATGGCAGCACGGGAACCTCCAGGAGAGCACATGGGAGCGGGAGGCTCAGATGCGTGCTCAGTACCCTCATTTGTTTCCCTAGTTTTTGATGTATCTTTACGGGGACGTAAAGCCCTGAGGTGGGAGTAATGTAAAGACCCGTAAAATTCAAGGGAAATTTTTTCTTAATTTTCTTTGGAATTTTACAAGAGCACGGTTTCTGACGGCACTTGATTCCGAGGCCCGGAGTGCCCGGAATCAATTTCCGAAGTTTGGCTCGGGTACGTTCAGTGAACGAACGAGCGGGAATTTCTAACTTTTGACCTGTTGCTCGGAATTGAATTCTGAGGACACCGATGAACTCGCAGCGCCGATATTCGCTTAAGGAGACCTTTTCTGAGGTTGCGTTTATTTCGGGTTGAGAGTTAGTTTTTGGGAGTTTAGAATAAGTTAAATAAAAATTGTGGATTACAAATTTTTATTTTAACTTATTGGTTAACTTCTCCCAATGGGAGTTAGTGGTGGAACCCACAACCACTTAACCTCCCTTGGGAGGATTAAGTGTGGTCGGGCCCACCCGAAGCATGACTCTTCTTCTTCTCCTTTTTAACTCCCTTAAACTCCTCTTTTAATGACGTGACAACTTTGTTAATTAATGGAGTTGAATTGTTTGAATTTCAAACCTTTGAAATTCATTTTGTTAAGTGTGTGAATAAAATAAGACTCTAGCTTATTTTATTTGGTTAGATTTCTCTAGCCTTCTTGAGAGGATTTGGGAACTCCTTCTTCTTCTTCAACTTTGACGAAGAACGTGAAGAACCTTCGAGCTCCGACGAAGAATGCCGCTCCTCTCTTCTTCGTAGCCGGTTGTTCCGAAGATCGACGACGCCTTCCATGTCAACGAAAGGGAACGCCACTTCCTCCTCGGACTTCCTTCGTCTGCTTACGAAGATTCACCAACGACGTACCTCTTCGGATGTACCTCTTCATCAACGGAATTGACGAACGATTACCGCGACGCCCGACCTCCGCGACGCTTGCCTTCCGCGGGTCATTGACAATCATCGTACTTGAAACCGAGTTAGGGGTTGTTGTTGATTATTTATTTACTCTCATTCTTGGTTCTAGCATGATAGTCTTGTGGATGATTATTTAAGAGTTATCATCTAACGAGAGGGGGGTCGGACCACACAAACACGGCCGAATCCCCCCTCTATTCGTGATTATTATTATTTTCTTGTGGATGACGAGATGGCGTGGTGCGGTCGCACAACGCGGGAATTCGCAGGGTTGCATCGCGCGGCGTCGTCGCGCCGTGCCATGGAAGGATCATCATGAAGGTGACGCTGTCACACC
The DNA here is from genome assembly GCA_963277665.1 of Viscum album. Taxonomy (NCBI): domain Eukaryota; kingdom Viridiplantae; phylum Streptophyta; class Magnoliopsida; order Santalales; family Viscaceae; genus Viscum; species Viscum album. The sequence goes on from OY728123.1 coordinate 17,346,038, forward strand.
GCGTCGAAGGAAACCGAAGGTGCCGCAGCCGGAGCAGGGCCATGGCGGAGGGGCGCGGTGCCGTCGCACCGCGCTGGACGATGAACACCGCGGCCAGTTCCGGGCCGTGGCGGCACGAGATGACCGGCGGCTCGTCGGGCCGCCGGCGTCGGAAGCCGGAAAGGGGACTGGTTTGCCGGTCCCGTTGAAGAAAAACCGGCCGGCTAGGTGGGCCGGCCGGAAGGAGAAAGACCGGGGGAATTAAATTCCCCCGGCCAGGTTAATTTCCCCCCCACCCATTATTAAGGGGGGGGGGGCGGTTTCATAAAGGGGGTAGGCGGCCCCCCATTTTTCTCAAAGGCAGGCCCCCACGAGGGGGGCTGGTTTCACCAAAGGCGCGGCTTTCAGCCGCCCCGCCAGCGAAGAGGGGCGGGGGTCATGCCCCCCGCGCGTGGCAGCCGAGCGGCGCCCAGGTTGTGCCGCCGCCGGCCGGGCCGCGCCGCCGTGCCGGACCGTGCCGCCGGGCCGCGCCGCGCCGCCGGCCGGGCCGGGTCGGACCCGGGTAGGGTCGACCCGGTTCGGGCCGACCCAGGGGGGGTCGAGCCGGGTCGGCCCGGACCCGGACCCCCCATTTTCGAATCTATTTCGTTCAAATGCTCATAACTTGAGCTTCGGGCCTCCGAATGATACGCCGTCAGCGGCAACGCGATCCTTGGATCGAGACGGCCGTTTCGGTATACTATACTCAAGGTGCACCTTCCTTTTCGGGAGCCTACGTGGTTAAAACTTTGTAGTTAAGCGTGCTTGGCCTAGAGTAGTGATCAGGATGGGTGGCCTCCTGGGAAGTTTCCCTGGGTGGGTGTGAGACGGAAATTCCAATAATTAACAGACCGGGCGTCCGATTGACGCGCCGTCTGTTTCGTTGAATCCCTCTAAGTAAGACGGATCTTTTGGCATACTTCGCCCGAGGTTTGGACGCAGGTGGAGTACGGTCGTGTTGGTTTTGCCTTAAAAACCAACCGGGCCCCTGGGACGAAAAAGCCAATAACTCTCAGACCGGGCGTCCGATCGACGCGCCGTCTGTTGCGTTGAGTCCCTGTTGACGATGCGGAACTTTTGAATACATCAACTCTGGACTTTGTGACAGTTGATGTATTAGCCTCTCGGCTCGTGGAGCGGACCCTCCTGAACGAGCTTGCTGTGTGCGGGAACCCTAGTGCTGGCTGCGACTGTGACTACTACTGCTACTGCTACTGCTACTGTGACTGCGACGACGACAGTACAGAGATCCTGTGTGGATTCGACGACGACGACTACAACACTCAGCGATCCTACGTGGATCAGTGCTACATGTCCTGTGTGGGCCCGATCCTGTGTGGGTCCGATCCTGTGTGGGTCTTTGCGCTCAGCGGTCCTGTGTGAACCAGCGCCTACAGGTCCTGTGTGGGCCCGATCCTGTGTGGGTCTTTTGCGGGGGTTAGTTACCTATCGATCCTTCGTGGGTCCGACGACTTAGATGGATCAGAGATCATCTTTATCGTCTTTCGAAGAAGTATACCTGTGTGAGCTGAATCCTGTTGCTTTCCTGTGTGGATTGAGTTGTGCTATCCTGTATGGATTTCGTTTTTCTTCCTGTGTGGAATACGTTACTTTCATGTGTGGACTGAGTTGTACTTGGGCTCGGAAGTTGGAGCGTATTGGAATTGATGACTTAGGTATATGTATGGAAATATACCTAAGCAGTGTCAGTTGTTACTTCGTGATTGTACCTTTCTTTGTGGTTTATCCTTTGTGGATTTCAGGAGACCTTCAGGGGTCTCGGGGTCCCTACTGAGTAGCTTATACTCACCCCTGCACGGGCTATGCCCACACTACGTTGTTTTGGTTGCAGACGACGGACAGCGTTGATCTTTGTTACACCCGAGACTTTTATGTTATCAAAGAAATCTTTTTCTACACAACACTTGCTTGGATTGCTTTACACGCAATCACGACCTTCCTCGATAGCTTGCATCGTACGCAATACCGAGTTTCACTAAACAACAATATGCTATTAAAACTAGCTGTTATGAATAGTAATAAACACTTTTTGAAATTTTATAAATTTTATTTTTCAAAATGGACTTCATTTTTGGACTCAGAATATCGAAATTAGCCTAGGGTGAAATTTTGGTATTTTTCTGAAAACTTTCAATTTTTGATGAATAGTGAAACCACTAAGTGGTAGGTTAAAAACTGAATTTTTGCATAAAACTTAATTTTACCGCTTCTGTGAATGGAATTTCGAAAATCCGACAGACACAGTTGATATCAGTAAGTAAAATGTGGTTCAATGAGATAAAAATAATTTTTTGGTGAATAGTAACTTTTTACTTTTTTTACCGCGGTTAATATTAAATAGGGTAACTAAGAGTAAATATGATATTAATATTACCCTAACACATGTCCTAATTCTATTGGATAAGTGTAATTCGACCAAAAACAACCTTATGAATAAAATATGACCATTTAGGCCGACTTGGGTTAGATTAGGACATTAATTATTAATTTATTTAAAGAAGGGTTAAAAGAGTTAAAATCAAAGTTTAATAAGTAAATAATTTTTAATGTGGGGTTATACATATGATAAATTCGACTATAAATATTCATTAGAAAGATAAAAAGATTTCCTACCTGATGGTATTTTATTTGTAATTTTTAGACATCAAATAATTTAATTTATTTATGACACAAAGATGATGCAGTAATTATCTTATTAATGAAATATTGACATAATTTATAATATAAATACCAAAATAAATGTTATTTAAGACTTTTTATGAATTAAACTAATTTTCTAGGTTACTATGATATATTAATGGTGATTTAATCAACTTGGTTCGAACATATAATTCTGTTATGACTTTCACAAAAATCATATATCAAATAGTGTCAAAATTGACACAAAATAGTTTTTAAATCAAATATTATATTATTAATTGTTATTGTATACCTAAAAATCTAAGGATCGGAAAAATGACTTATATAAGGATATATATATTAATAATAAACAATTTGGGGTTCTTTTATCATGTTATAGTAAGTGTATTATAGTTAAAGAAAACAAAAAGACACGGTAAAAGTTAAATTATTTAACTTAGAGTTAAATCTAATTGATAAGGTTAAAATAATACCTTAAACTTGTCTAAATCCTATTGGTTGATAGGGTTTCGACCCATCCCCACCTTATCTTCGAAATAAGACCCTTTGGAGCCATTATAAACCGATTTTGACTTTAATATAAAATAATATTTTGAGATATTCCTAAGGTGCCCCTCTCCTCCCTTATAAAAGGGCACCTCCTCCCCCTCCTCCTCACACCAATTTGAGAACTCAATCTCGGCCAACACCTGCCATTTTCGCTTCTCCACTTCCCTAGAATAATCCTAGAGGTCCTGGTCTTCTTCAAAGACAAATCTTAGTTCCCTATGTGGAGGATTCAAAGAGGCGTTCCAAAGAAGAGGTAATATCCATTACTGATCATTTCAATTTCTTTCTTCTTCAACTTCTTCTTCTTTAGTTGTTTCATGATAAAGTAATAACATCAGTATTAATTACATACTGATATGTTATTATAAATATGAAACAACCCTAATTCACCTTCTATCCATCTCACGGAAAAATGAAATCACCGCGCGTGCGTACGTACGGAATACCGTCTCCACGCCGTGGTGTAATCTATTTTTCCACCATCACTTTACAAGGATGGGTATAATGGTGTAATGAGTAACTATTTATGATTATTATAAAGTAATATTGATACTGAAATAATATATATATACTCCAATACAGTTCCACGATCATAGGAACGATATCATCACTCGTGCATACGTACGGAATACCGTCTCCACGATGTGATGCGACTCGTTCTACATGATCATCATTACATAGTAATTATATAAATGAATTGAATGAATAAATATGATATATGTTACACTAATACCATTCTGGATATAAGGTATCTATAACCTTAAAAGAAGAATAATAATGTATTCGGCAAAACACGCATAAGAACAAAAGGCAATAAAGACCCGAGTAACAAGTAACAATGAAATATTACTAACAAGAAGCTAAGAATATGACCATATATGATATCATATCAATATGTATGATTCTGGAATAAGTCAATAAAATTATTTAAACCATTATACAGGAGCTTCGGACACGTACAAAACTAATCGGACCTAAGGTAAGGGAAATATCACAATCTCATTTTTATTCGAGATTGTTTATTTGTAAGTATTTACTGGGGTGTATTTTATCTTCCACATACATGTTTCATCAATATGTAATATTATTTCCATCCAAATACAATTGTTTAAATCCATTTTTACCCTTCGGTGAGTTTTTAGTAATATCTATGAAAGGAATACTTTGTCGTACGAGGTACTTTTTGACTTTTCCGACAAAAGTACGAAGAATGTTTTTTTAACATATACGGCATGAATGGATTTTTAAAACATTATTTCCAAGAATATTCCATTAATAGTTTTCAAGATTATTTTTAATCAACTTCTTTTAGTTTATAATTGTTTGACATATTAAGAAAGGAAAAGTGTTTTTGAAGAAGAAAGGATATTTTCCTCAAGAATTCATTTCAAGTGTTTTATCAAAATTATTTTCCATCTAAGATAATATAGGGTTCTGTTTTTATCCCTATTATTACATTGATTTGATTATGTTATGATGGAATTATTTTTTATGAATTACTTTATCTTATATGAATTGTTTTATGATGTCATGTTGTTTAAGAATCCCATTTTTATTACATGGGTTATGCGATGATGTATGATTTATGATTATGTGGCACACATAAGAAAGGATTCATTATAAGATGGGTGGGACCTATATCTCCCTCCAATGCATTGGGTAAATATTTATATCTCATGAGATAGACATGGATCGAATGGAAGGTTATTTCGGTTCAGTGATACAGGACTGAAACGAGGAGTGAACTCGGTTCAGAAAGGGACTTTGTCCACTAAGATAGTCTTGGCAATGAGTCATGACTAACAAGAAATGATTTTCCACGATTATGTGTGCATGACACAAAGTTTCAAGTTTTATGTTATGATTATGGGGATCTCATTTTCACTTCTATGATTTAATCCATGTTAAGATATTATGATCTCTTTTGCAGGTTTTGATTTTCAAAAAGATATGATATGATTTTTATTTCCTTTATTTGCCTTTGCTGAGCATTTGAGCTCACCCTTTTATGTTTTCTTTTCCCCAGGTCAGAAAGATGGATATTAAGTAGAATATGCTAAAAGGGACCCTAGATATGATGAAATAAATGGGAGACACTGTAGAAGATTTATGAACCAGTTGTTTATGTTTCCCAGTTTCTAAAGACACTATACCTATACGGTCCTTTGTGGTTTTGTCATATGTTGTAATAAGTGTGCTTCAATTTTGAAGTATTAACAATGTATGTAAAGTATGGGTCGTTATAGTTGGTATTAGAGGAAAGGTATAGTCATCCTTTGGAAACTAGGATGTGAAAGCCTTAGTTAGAACCCTAAGGATAAGTCAAAGCATAGAACACAATCTTAGTGTTTTAGAAATGGCCTTGAATAACCTTGGATAAGACCTTAAGCATGAAAATTTTATTCTTTAATTATGTGGTTTTCCTATTATAATTAGTGTTGCTCACACTATTCTTCTTGGTTTTAGTCAATGGCTGGAACCCGAAGGAACCGTGTTAATGTGGAATGTGATGGGCAATACAATGATTGTCCCCCTGAGCAACCAAACGATATGGGAGCTGGAATGAAAAATCTTGTAGCCATGCTCACACAACTTTCTCAAGCTATGAATCATGCAGGACATCCAAACGAGCAAAGGAAGGAGCAACATTATGTTGAATCCTTCATGAGGCAGCGTCCACCTTCTTTCAGGGGGTCTACTGATCCATTAGTTTCTGAACAATGGATTAGTACTACTGAAAAGATATTTTCAGTTCTTCAATGTTCTGAACATGATAAAGTCATCCTAGCAGTGTATCGTTTGGAAGGAGATGCTGATCAATGGTCGAATCTTATTAAGAATACGAGGCAAAGGGATGAAATTGAGTCTATGGAATGGGACGAGTTCAAGAACTTATTTTTCAATAAGTACTTCCATCGTATTCTCCGAACAAAGATGGAGAAAGAGTTTCTTGAACTGAAGCAAAGGGATGATGAATCTGTTGGTACCTATGAAGCAAATTTTACAAGACTTGCAAGGTACGCTTCTGGTATTATTATCCAACCTGAGAGTAAGATCGATCGATTCTTTAGTGGCTTAAAACCAAGTCTTCGAAGGGCGTTAGCCATAAGGGACTTCAATAGCTACAAGGAAATCGTGCGATGTGCTCTCAAAGTCGAGATGGAGATTGGAATAACCCATCAGTCACATGGGTTTGATAAGAAGAGGAAGATGGAATTCAAAGAAAAATCTAAAGAGCACACGGAAAAGAAGATGAGCTTTTCCTTATGCTCAAAGTGTGGAAAGAAACATAGAGGGAGTTGTCTTAAAGGGACAAGTAAATGTTTTAAATGTGGAAAGGAAGGTCATCGGGCATTTGAATGCAGTGATAATGGGAAGAAGATGTCTAATGACGCAAACAAAGGAAGGGATACACAGAATGAACCTACTACACTTCAATGTTTCAAGTGCAAGGAGATGGGACATTATGCCAATCAATGCCCAAATCCAAGGGTTGATGATGATGGTCGACGTCAACAAAATCTTAAGGCTAAAGACAAAGGAAAGTCACATGCAATTTCGATCAGCGATGTGGAGTACGATAACAAAGTGGTGAAAGGTACACTTACCATCCACTCTAAAGTAGCAAATGTTTTATTTGATTCTGGATCCACCCACTCTTTTGTTTCTAAAGAATTTTCTAAGGGTATCACCGTATTACCTCAACAATTAGATGTTGAGTTAGCTGTGACAACACCTAATGGCACAACAGTCGCATCAAAAGTTTATAATTCTTCTCCGATCGAAGTTTGTGGGAAAGTGCTTCCTGCAAATCTTGTGATCCTTCCTTTAGTGGAATTTGATGTGATTCTTGGCATGGATTGGCTTTCTCTACATGGAGCTCATATCAATTGCCAAAGAAGGGAAGTCACATTTCATATTCCAGATCAATCTACGATCGTCTATCAATGCAAGGATGAACATAACCTTCCAGTGGAAATTTCTTCCATCTTATGGGTATTGATTCCACTAAATGAAGGTTATTTATCTCAAATGGTTGGTGAGAAACTCACGATTAAGAATATGCCCATTGTATGGGAGTTTGATGATGTCTTTCCGGAGGAATTACCGGGTCTTCCACCAAATCGTGAAGTTGAGTTTTCAATAGAACTCGTACCGGGTGCTTTGCCTATTTCAAAGACACCTTATAGAATGGCCCCAATTGAGTTGCAGGAATTGAAGAAGCAACTCCAAGAGAATCTTGATAAGGGATTCAAACGGCCTAGTGCATCACCGTGGGGAGCACATGTTCTATTTGTTAAAAAGAAAGATGGATCAATGAGACTCTGCATTGATTATCGAGAACTTAACAAGATCACTATCAAGAACAAATATCCTCTCCCACGCATTGATGACTTATTTGACCAACTACGCAGAGCTCAATACTTTTCCAAGATTGATCTTCATTCAGGGTATCATCAATTAAGGGTCAAAAGGGAGGATATACCAAAGACGGCTTTCCGTACAAGGTATGGACACTATGAATTTATAGTGATGCCATTTGGTCTTACTAATGCCCCTGCTATCTTCATGGATCTAATGAATAGAGTCTTTAGAGACTATCTTGATCAATTTGTGGTAGTCTTTATAGACGATATTCTTGTCTATTCAAAGATCAAGGAAGAGCATGAAGATCACTTGAGAATTATATTGAAGACCCTTAGAAAGGAGAAGCTTTATGCCAAATTTACCAAGTGTGAATTTTGGCTTCAAAAAGTTGCATTTTTGGGTCACATAATCTCAATAGAGGGGATATCTGTGGATCCAGCAAAACAGAAGTTATCGAAAGATGTTCGAGACCAACAACAGTAACTGAGATCTGAAGTTTAATTGGTTTGGCTGGATATTATCAACGTTTTGTAAAAGATTTTTCACGATTATCTAATCCACTCACCAAGTTGACTCGGAAAGGTGTTAAGTTTGTCTGGACAGAGGAATGTGAAGAGAATTTCATGGAGTTGAAAAGAAGGTTATCCAGTGCACCTGTGCTCACACTGCCTTGTAGTGGAGAAAGGTTTTTGATCTACAGTGATGCATCCAAGAAGGGATTGGGGTGTGTTCTTATGCAAAATGATATGGTGATAGCTTATGCCTCACGACAGTTGAAAATCCATGAGCAAAATTACCCAACACATGATTTGGAGTTGGCTGTGGTAATCTTTGCATTAAAGATTTGGAGGCATTACCTTTATGGTGAAAGGTGTGATATTTATACTGATCATAAAGGTTTAAAGTATATTTTCACACAAAAGGAGCTGAATATGCGCCAAAGAAGATGGTTAGAGCTGATTAAGGATTATGACTGCTCAATCCATTACCACCCTGGGAAAGCAAACAAGGTGGAAGATGCATTAAGTCGACAAGACCATGCTAGTTTATCCATGATGAGGATCACAAAAGATCCAATATTTATGGATTTACAAAGGATGGATCTTGGAATTATAATGGAAGGGGAAAAATATTATCTTTCTCAAATGAATGTTCAACCATCTATACATGTGAAGATTAAAGAGTCACAGAAAGAAGATGTCGAGTTACAAAAGAAGGTGAGAAATGTTCCTGAATTCAACCTTGATTGTGATGGGATAATAAAGTTCATGAATCTGGTTTGTGTTCCTTCCATCCCCGAATTAAAGAAGGAGCTGCTGGATGAGGCTCATAGTTCTTCATTCTCTATTCATCCTGGAAGCACGGAGATGTATAGGGACCTGAAAGAGTACTTCTGGTGGGATGGCATGAAAAGAGATGTTGCTGAATATGTCTCTCGATGCTTGGTTTGTCAACAAGTTAAAGCTGGGAGACAAAAGTCTAAGGGGATGTTACAACCATTACCCATACCCGAATGGAAATGGGAAAACATCACAATGGACTTTGTCACAGGACTTCCTAAAACTTCCAAAGGCAATAATGCTATCTGGGTCATAGTTGATCGTCTTACAAAGTCTACACACTTCATTGCTATTAGAGAGGATTTCTCTCTAGATCAGCTTGCTAGGATATATGTAAAGGAAGTGGTAAGATTGAATGGAGTACCACTTTCTATTATATCTGATCGGGATCCGAGATTTACCTCGAAGTTCTGGCGAAGTCTTCAGCATACTCTGGATACAGAGTTGAGTTTCAGCACTGCTTATCATCCCCAGACAGACGGTCAGTCTGAGAGAACAATTCAAACCCTAGAAGATATGTTGAGATCTTGCTCTATGGATTTCAAAGGAGGTTGGGATCAACACCTACCTTTGGTGGAATTTTCTTATAATAATAGATTTCACTCCAGTATTCAGATGGATCCTTATGAAGCTCTCTATGGAAAGAAATGCAGGACTCCAACTTGCTGGGATGAAGTTGGGGAATGAAAGCTATTAGGACCTGATCTCGTTAATGAAATGGCAGAAAAGGTCAGATCTATTCAACAACACATAAGCGCAGCTCAGAGTCGACAGAAAAGTTATGCCGACAACCGAAGAAAGGACCTAGAGTTTGAAGTGGGTGATAAAGTGTTCTTACGAATATTTCCCTGGAAGAGGGTTATGAGATTTGGAAAGAAGGGGAAGTTGAGCCCTAGATATATCGGTCCTTTCGAAATACTGGATCGTGTTGGGAAGGTAGCTTACCGATTGGCGCTTCCACCTAATCTCTCTCAAGTTCACGATGTGTTACATGTATCTCTCTTGAGAAAGTCCATACCAGATCCTTCACATGTACTCAGCTCAGAAGTTGTACCACTGGAGCAAGATCTTTCTTATGAAGAACAGCAGATAGAGATTCTGGATCGTAGCGAAAAAGTCCTACAAAACAAGACCACTCGATTGGTGAATGTTTTATGGAGGAACCACCAACTTGAAGAAGCTACATGGGAGCTTGAGGATATGATGAGGGAGAAGTATCCTCATCTGTTTGTTACAAAGTGACGAATTTCGAGGGAGAAATTCTTTTTAAGGGGGGTAGAATGTAACACCCGAGACTTTTATGTTATCAAAGGAATCTTTTTCTACACAACACTTGCTTGTCTTGCTGTACACGCAATCACGACCTTCGTCGATAGCTTGCGTCGTACACAAAACCGATTTTCACTAAACAACAATATTCTATTAAAACTAGCCGTTATGAATAGTAATAAACACTTTTTGAAATTTTATAAATTTTATTTTTCAAAATGGACTTCATTTTTGGACTCAGAATATCGAAATTTGCCTAGGGTGAAATTTTGGTATTTTTCTGAAAACTTTCAATTTTTGATAAATAGTGAAACCACTAAGTTGTAGGTTAAATACTGAATTTTTGCATAAAACTTAATTTTACTACTTCTGTGAATGGAATTTCGAAAATCCGACAGACACGGTTGATATCAGTAAGCAAAATGTGGTTCAATGAGATAAAAATAATTTTTTGGTGAATAGTAACTTTTTACTTTTTTTTACCGCGGTTAATAGTAAATAGGGTAACTAAGGGTAAATATGATATTAATATTACCCTAACACATGTACTAATTCTATTGGATAAGTGTAATTCGACCAAAAACAACCTTATGAATAAAATATGACCATTTAGGCCCACTTGTGTTAGATTATGACATTTATTATTAATTTATTTAAAGAAGGGTTAAAAGAGTTAAAATCAAAGTTTAATAAGTAAATCATTTTTGATGTGGGGTTATACATAAGATAAATTCGACTATAAATATTCAATAGAAAGATAAAAAGATTTCCTACATGATGGTATTTTATTTGTAATTTTTAGACATCATATAATTTAATTTATTTATGACACAAAGATGATGCAGTAATTATCTTATTAATGAAATATTGACATAATTGATAATATAAATACCAAAATAAATTCAATTTAAGACTTTTTATGAATTTCACTAATTTTCTAGTTTACTATGATATATTAATGTTGATTTAATCAACTTGGTTCGAACATATAATTCTGTTATGACTTTCACAAAAATCATATATCAAATAGTATCAAAATTGACACAAAATAGTTTTTAAATCAAATATTATATTATTAATTGTTATTGTATTCCTAAAAATCTAAGGATCGGCCAAATGACTTAGATAAGGATATATATATTAATAATAAACAAGTTGGGGTTCTTTTGGCATGTTATAGTAAGTGTATTAACCATATAGTTAAAGAAAACAAAAAGACACGGTAAAAGTTAAATTATTTAACTTAGAGTTAAATCTAATTGATAAGGTTAAAATAATACCCTAAACATGTCTAAATCCTATTGGTTGATAGGATTTCGACCCATACCCACCTTATCTTCGAAATAAGACCCTTTGGAGCCATTATAAACCGATTTTGACTTTAATATAAAATAATATTTTGAGATATTCCTAAGGTGCCCCTCTCCTCCCTTATAAAAGGGCACCTCCTCCCCCTCCTCCTCACACCAATTTGAGCACTCAAGCTCAGCCCACCCCTGCCATTTTCAACTCTACACTTCCCTAGAATAATCCTAGAGGTCCTGATCTTCTAAAAAGACCAATCTTAGTTCCCTAAGTGGAGGATTCAAAGAGGCGTTCCAAAGAAGAGGTAATATCCATTACCAATCTTTTCAATTTCTTTCTTCTTCAACTTCTTCTTCTTTAGTTGTTTCATGATAAAGTAATAAAATCAGTTTTACTTACATACTGATTTGTTATTATAAATATGAAACAACCCTAATTCACCTTCTATCCATCCCACGGAAAAATGAAATCACCGCACGTGCGTGCGTACGGAATACTGTCTCCACGCCGTGGTGTAATCTATTTTTCCACTATCACTTTACAAGGATGGGTATAATGGTGTAATGAGTAACTATTTATGATTATTATAAAGTAATATTGATACTGAAATAATATATATATACTCCAATACAGTTCCACGATCATAGGAACGATATCATCACTCGTGCGTACGTACGGAATACCGTCTCCACGATGTGATGCGACTCGTTCTACATGATCATCATTACATAGTAATTATATAAATGAATTGAATGAATAAATATGATATGTGTTACACTAATACCATTCTGGTTATAAGGTATCTAAAACCTTAAAAGAAGAATAAGAATGTATTCGGCAAAACACGCATAAGAACAAAAGGCAATAAAGACCCGAGTAACAAGTAACAATGAAATATTACTAACAAGAAGCTAAGAATATGACCATATATGATATCATATCAATATGTATGATTCTGGAATAAGTCAATAACATTATTTAAACCATTATACAGGAGCTTCGGACACGTACAAAGCTAATCGGACCTAAGGTAAGGGAAATATCACAATCTCATTTTTATCCGAGATTGTTTATTCGTAAGTATTTACTGGGGTGTATTTTATCATCCACATCCATGTTTCATCAATATGTAATATTATTTCCATCCACCTACAATTGTTGAAATCCATTTTTACCCTTCGGTGAGTTTTTAGTAATATCTATGAGGGAATCTTTTGTCGTACGAGGTACTTTTTGACTTTTCCAACAAAAGTACAAAGAATGTTTTTTTAACTTATACGACATGAATGGATTTTTAAAACATTATTTCCAAGAGTATTCCTTTAAAAGTTTTCAAGATTATTTTTAATCTACTTCTTTTAGTTTATAATTGTATGAAATATTAAGAAAGGAAAAGTGTTTTTGAAGAATAAAGGATATTTTCCTCAAGAATTCATTTCAAGTGTTTTATCAAAATTATTTTCCATCTAAGATAATATAGGGTTCTGTTTTTATCCCTATTATTACATTGATTTGATTATGTTATGATGGAATTATTTTTTATGAATTCCTTTATCTTATATGAATTGTTTTATGATGTCATGTTGTTTAAGAATCCCATTTTTATTACATGGGTTATGCGATGATGTATGATTTATGATTATGTGGCACACATAAGAAAGGATTCATTATAAGATGGGTGGGACCTATATCTCCCTCCAATGCATTGGGTAAAGATTTATATCTCATGAGATATACATGGATGGAACGGAAGGTTATTTCGGTTCAGTGATACAGGACTGAAACGAGGAGTGAACTCGGTTCAGAAAGGGACTTTGTCCACTATGATAGTCTTGGCAATGAGTCATGACTAACAAGAAATGATTTTCCATGATTATGTGTGCATGCCGCAAAGTTTCAAGTTTTATGTTATGATTATGGGGATCTCATTTTCACTTCTATGATTTATTCCATGTTAAGATATTATGATCTCTTTTGCAGGTTTTGATTTTCAAAAATATATGATATGATTTTTATTTCCTTTATTTTCCCTTGCTAAGAATTTGAGCTCACCCTTTTATGTTTTCTTTTCCCCAGGTCAGGAAGATGGATATTAAGTAGAATATGCTAAAAGGGACCCTAGATATGATGAAATAAATGGGAGACACTGTAGAAGATTTATGAACCAGTTGTTTATGTTTCCCAGTTTCTAAAGACACTATACCTATACGGTCCTTTGTGGTTTTGTCATATGTTGTAATAAGTGTGCTTCAATTTTGAAGTATTAACAATGTATGTAAAGTATGGGTCGTTATAATCTTGGCTGAGGCTTGCAGAGCAGGACGGTACCTGGAGGTGGACCACTGGGCGGGACGTACTCGGAGCGGACAGTGGGACCCGTGGAGCAGTGGAGCTATCTGTACCCATCCTTCAGGTGGGATCCCCAGTGGACAGCTCGGTGTAGCGGCTCTTACTTACAGTTGTTTTTTCCCTTTCTAGTTGTACTTTACTTTCAGTTTGGGTTTGTATACTGGACCATTTACTTTTCCGCACTTTAAGTTGTACTCTGTTTTTACTTAGTGTTTACTTTCCGCTTACTTATTCTGTGTTGTTTGTTTACTTTACAAAGGCAATGCCTTCCCTTTTCACCGGGAATTACGCCTTGGTGCTAGTCGCCAACCCCTAGCCTATGGAAGGCGGGCTTGGGGTAGTCACGACACGGACCCCGAGGGCGGGTCGTGACATTATATCCCCAGGTCATTCACAGACTCTCTGAGAAAGCTCACCTGGTCAATTCCTCTTATAGTCTGGGGATGTGCAAGGTAATTCCAGTAAAACAAAGACTCTCTAAGGAAGCTCACTCAATATATCCCCTTATAGTCTATAAAGCTTAATGACTCTCTAAGGAAGCTCACTCGTTATATCCCCCTATAGTCCATAATGTCCAAAGACTCTCTAAGGAAGCTCACTCAGTCTATCCTCTTATAGTCTATAATTTCCAAAGACTCTCTGAGGAAGCTCACTCAGTCTATCCTCTTATAGTCTATAACACCAGGTTCTCACGGCCTTGTGTGATTCAACGCATAATAATTCTATAAGGCCAATGTAAACCTATAGAACTAATTGGCTAACCAGTCTACATCATCTCAAGCAAGTCATAAAACAACACTCCATCTTACGACCACAAGGCATGGAAAACAGGTAAAGGACCAATAGGCTAAATAGGACCAAACAGTCGTAAATAGAAAAAAGCATGAGCAGAACATCCAAGGCATAGCAATCAACCCAATTCATATCCAAATTACTTCTACACAGGAATACAAGCATTGTAGGGAAACAACTGGGGTAAAACAGTAAACATGCAATACCCCGTTCAAGGGTATTGGTAGAATTTTCACATAATACTCAAAGACTTCAAATGGAAAGGCACAAACCTCCTACCTTGGTGTCAGGAGATCAATATAATTGAACCACGAGGCTTGAATCTCTTTACAACTCCTTATATCTAAAAAAATGCATAAAATTTTCAACCCATGATAACTTGGAAAAGATGAGGAATTGGGAAACGATGCTCTAGAAGAAGGAAGATCTTACCGATACGGTTCCAATGAAATCAACAGCGGTCGATTCAGAGAATGGATGCGCGATCGGGGGCTTAGGGAAGTCTTAGTGTCGTACAGGTGCTCTGGAACGTTTTGGTAGAAGAAGAAGACACTCATGTCCATTAGACGTGACCTAGGTCCATTTAATGAAAAAATAAAAGACATGTACTTTTGGGGTACACGGCATGTACTTACTATTTCCGTACTCCAAATTAGGCAGCCTCCATGTCACCCCACACGACCGTGTGTGTGGCTAAGATATGGCCAGCACACAGCCTCCTGCGGCAACGAAGTACACAATGTGTACTCATAAAGGACACTGTGTGTACTTCAAAAAATTCCAGAAAATCCTCTTTTCTCAAAAACTCCATAAAAGGAAAAACATACCTGAAAATAAGATCTGGGTACCGACAATTCTGAACCTGAGAAGGTGGAGCTGTGGTGAAGTAGGATGAATAATATCTTTGACTTCATCGGCACACTAGTATAGAAAAAGGTCAAGCTAGAAACGTATATGCTCGAGGATATTGCACGCCCATGGTGGGATTTAGCAATGCAGGAAAAATTGGATGAAGGCCTTATATGGGTGGATTTTCTGGAATTGATTAAAAAACATTCTATCCTCACATGTTCACGATCCAAAAAATGACGAAATTCTTCAGCCTAAAACAAGAGAGTCTCTCTGTCACATAGTATGCAACTAAATTCATGAATTTAGTCATTTTTTACCAAAGGTTATGGAAAGTGAATCTTTGAAGGCACACATCTTCGAATTGGGGATACAACAAGATATTTGATCGACGATTGTGGTGCTATGTATTACGGATTATATAGAGATGGTGAATAGAGTGACTCTGGATGAACATGATATCTCGGGATCTATGGGAGGAGGTATGATGATACCTATAGGAAATGGTGGGAACTCAACTGCTGGGAATAAGCAGAAAGGGGACACCTATTTCTAAGGTGGAAGTGGAAATTAGAATCAGAAAGCTAGATCAGTGAACCATCCTCCAAGACCCTAGAGCAAAGTTAGTTGTTTCTAATGTGGTTTGCTTGACCACATAAATAGAGAGTGTACATAATAACCTAAAGCATGTAAAAATTGCAAAAATATGGGACATATTTTGTGCTATTGTCATAGTGCTCCAAGGTCAGGTGCTCGAGACACTTCTCTAGTGTTGCAAGCATCATATGCTTCAATAGGTTGAGGACAGCAGAATCAGTCTCATCTGCAGAGTAGAGCTGACCATTGTGATTCTAGAAATATAATGACTCCACAACCAGGGTAGTATCATCAAGGAAACAAGGAAAATAGTGCAATGATGAAGCAATTGTATGGAGCTAAGCAGATGATTATTGATGATCAAGTTGAACCATCTATGGTTAGAGGTACGATTCCTTTGAATTCTACCCTTGTGTGTGTTCTCCTTGATACTCGTACATCACAATATTTCATTGATTTCCATGCTTTTGATTTGCTCTGTGGAAAGTGAGAAATGATGCCTTCTATTTTAAAACTGTAAACTCCTCTCGGTGAAAGAGAATATCAACCCTTTGTGTGTTGAACATGTGAAACAACTATTGATTGAGCTGAGCTGAAATGGGACTTCTCATTATTGGATAAAATTTTCTATGATGTAATCCTAAGTATGGATTAGTTAACAATGTTTAAGGCTCACATCGACTGTTATAGGAGAACAGTGAGTTTCATGACTAAGGACAACATTGAGCATCTCTTTAGAGGAGAGAGGATTGTAAAGAAAGGTTAAATGATATTGGTGGAACCAATGGTGGGAATGATATCTTACTAGTTGGCAGTGTTGACTTTGGAATCAATGGATGATATTGAGGGAATTATTTTTCCAATAGTTGTGGATGGCCTTCCAGATGTATTTCCCGAGAACTTCTCAGGGTTACCACCTATAAGGGAAGTGGAGTTTACGATTGATCTCCTTTCGGGTACCAGTACTATTTCCCTTCCATATTATAGGATGGACCCAGTAGAATTACAGGAATTGAAAGTATGGTTGGTGGAGTTTGAAAGAAAGGGTTTCACTCAACAAAGTACGTCTCCATGGGAAGCACTGGTTTTATTCATGAAGAAGACAGATAGAACTCTTCTAATGTGTGTTGATTATCACAAGCTTAACCAATTTATAATAAAGAATAGATATCCACTTCCATGAACTGATGATCTATTTGATCAATTAATGGTAGCTCAGTGGTTCTATAAGATTGACTTGCAATCAGGATACCACCAATTGTGAGTTCAAATAGAAGATATTCTAAAGAAAGATTTCAGAAGAAGATAAGGCCACTATAAATATGTAGTGATTCCTTTAAGTCTAATGAATTCACCAGTGGTTTTCATGGCTTTGATGAATTGGATATTTTAGAAATATCTGTATTCTTTTATTGTGGTGTTTGTGGACAACGTTTTTTTGTATTCAATGATAGGGGATGACCGTAAGGAGCACATGGAAACAATGTTACAAATATTGAGAGATCGCCATTTTTATGTCAAATTATCAATGTTTTATTTTTGGATACAGAATGTACCTTTCCTTGGAAAAGATATTTCTTTTAAGGACGTCTCTATTGATCTTGAAAAAATAGAATTCGTTATCTCTTGGCAACCACCGAATAATGTTTCCAAGATATGGAGTTTTCTTGGTCTAGTTGGTTACTACCAATGCTTTGTGTGTGACTTCTCATGAATAAATTCGCCAATTAAATCTTTGACAAAGAATAATTATGTATTCCAATGGATGGAGTAATGGCCTAAATCATCCCATGAACTAAATGTACGTCTTATATAAAGACCTATTTTGATCTTTCCAGAATCAGGATAGTGGTATGTTGTGTATTGTGATGCTTTGGGATCAGGGTATGGTTGTGTTCTCATGAAATGAGACCATGTGGTTTCTAATGATTCCAAACATTTAAGGGTTTATTAGAAGAATTACCCAACACAGGCTTTGAAGTTAGCTACTTTCATCCATGTGTTGAAAACATGGCGACATTATCTCTTTGGTGAGAAATTTACTGTGTTCACGGATCACAAAAGCTTGATACACATTTTCTCACAGTGATAGTTGAATCTGAGGAAATGGAGATGGATGGAGTTTCTCCAAATGTTTTAATTTGACCAGATTTATACACTAGGAAAAGAAAATTATGTGTCTGATTCATTGAGTAGAAAGTCATATACTCATTTCGTGAAAGAAGCATCATAGGAATGGCAGTTGATGTTGGTCCTAGCTGAAATGCATGTGGAATGTGAAGAACGAGGTGATGTTGGAGTCTTCTTTTTAGATATTCTTGTTCCTGATTTTGAAAAAATTTCAATCAATCATAAACATATGATGCATATTATCTGATTTAGAGTTCATTACTCAATGGTGGGGAGACCATTTAGGGATAGAAACTTGATGGGAGTTCAGTTTTGTGTTTTAGAGATTGGATGGTTGTACGTATTCCATTTCATGAAGAACTACTTCATGATTAACACCACTCAATATGGGATGTACATATAGGTACAAATATAATTTATAAGGCATTAAGGGTTCCATTTTGGTGAAACAGCATGAAAAAGAAGGCGGTCGAGTTCATCTCATAGTGTTTAACTTGTCCATAAGTTAAAGCAGAGCATCAGAGACCAGTAGGTATGTTACACTCTTTACATATCCTAGTGTGGAAATGGGAGAAGATATCAATGGATTTTGTTATAGGTATTTCATGAATGGTTCGAAAAAATGATTCCATTTGGGTGATAGTGGATCAACTTACCAAGTCAGACCATTTCATACCAATTCGTGAAACTCGTACAGTGGAGGATCTGTCAAAAATATTTATCTAATAAGTGTTAAAGAGGTATGGAGTACCAGTTTCAATAGTCTCAGAAAACGATCTGAGGTTCACATATCATTTCTGGAAATCCTTACAACAATCCCTTGGGTCTCCGTTGACTATGAGCACAACATATATTCCACACACAAATGGGAAATCCAAACGGACGATACAAACATTGGAATACATGTTGCGAGCTTGTGTAATTGATTTCAGTGGCTCATGGAAGGATCATATACCCTTAGTGGAGTTCTCATAAAAAAACAGCTATTAGGCCTCGATACACATGGTTTTGTTTAAGGCATTGTATGGGTGTCCTTTTCGTTCTCTGCTATGTTGGGTGGAAACAAGTGAAACATCACTTGTTGGGATGATCCTTGTCCACAAAACAACTGAGAAGATCCATTTGAACAGAAAGAGGATGGAGATGGCTCAAATTATTCATAAATATTATGCATATCACCATTTAAGGGTGTTGTCGTTTTCCATGAGTGATTATTTGTTCTTGAATATATATAAAAGACTTGGACATCGTCATTTTAGGATGTAGGTCAAGTTATCTACTAGATACATTGGACCTTTTGAGATACTAGAATGGGCTGGAAAGGTGTCATATCAGTTGTCATTCCCACCATAGTTTTTTGTGGTGCATAGTGTGTTTCTTGTGTCATAATTGAAAAAGTATCGGCCAGATCGTGACCATTTAATTTGTTGGGACCATGTTGAGCTAGAACCAGATGCTTACTTGGTGCACATGCCAGTGCAGATTATGGATAGGTAAGAGAATGTATTTCATGGTAAAATCATCATTTTAGTTTTTGTTTTTTGGTAGCATGATCAGATTCAAGAGGAGACTTGTGAATTGGAGAAAGAGATGGCCGAGAAACGGTCTGAGCTCATTCGGTAAAGCAGTGGTTTAATACTGTCTGAGGATAGAAAGTCCAGTGGTGGGGAGAATATAGAAACCTTGGATTGATTTACATAGCCTTTTTTATTAATTTTATGTTTGTAAAGTTCTTGGGATGAGTTCAGAAGAGGTTTGGGAGTTTTAAATGGTTTTGAATAAGTTTGGAGGCCTTTCTAAGGGAACATAGTGTGAGAAAGGTTAGGGAAAATTGTGTGGGTTCTCCACAAAACCATGATGGGGAATACAATGGGATTTCCAAGGCCAAATAATAGTTTACCAAACCATGTGAGGAAACCATGTGGACCACATCTCTTGAGGTAGTGGCTTTTTCACAGTTAGTGCACAGTTTTCCAAACCATGTGGGCTAACTGTGAGGCTACTTAAATGTAGGGTTTTTAAATATAAGCTCCCTCGAGCATAACCTATTTCACTCCAAACTCTCTCCCACTCATGGATCACTCTGGATTTGGGGTTCTCAATGGTTGTAGGTTCTCTCCCACATGTTTTAGGAGAAAATAAAAGGGGTTTCTCAGTGGATTTAAGGCGGTTCTTCTCGGGTAAGTCTCATCTTGTGGTTCTCTGTGGTTTCCTCTAGATCTACATCTCCCTATATCTCAGTTTTCTAGATCTACACCTGTTGTATGTATATCAAGGGTTTTGTTTAATTTGGTATTGATTTCAAGGTTTTTTGATGTTAGGTATGGGGTATCTAGAGTGGTTTCGGTGGTCTATTTTCCAAGATTGGGGTACAGTTGCTTGTGGGACGAATTTGTCGGAACCCTAAAGGTAGAAGGATTCTCTCTCGAATCCTCATGATATAATTTCTTGTCTTAGATTAAAATTGGTTTATTTGAATTAAATTTATTGTGAAAATCATAAAATAAGTATTATTTAGAGATGATTTATCATTTTTTTGAAATTACATGATCTTGTTGATTTTTTGTGCAAAGGCGTTTAGTTTCTCAAATTTAAAATGATAATTTTAAATTATGGATTTTATGGAATTGAAAAATATTTTATGAAAAGGGGGTTTTCAGTAGAAATTTTTTTCAATAAAAATGGTGTTTTATTGAAATGGCCTGACCTTGAAATGGTTTAGCATTGTAGTGGTTTTGATGGAAATGGATTTCAATAAAAAGGTGTTATTATAGAAAGGGATGTTATGGCATGATCATTGGGAATATGAGGTGTGTTTTCATGTTTTATATACGAGGAATTGTTGAAATATGACCTTGTGCTCAATACTAAAGGGGTTAATGGAACATGGGAAACAATTACCTTGTAAATACTTGGAAGATCGATGAGAAACGGCTCCTAAGAATGGAACTATCATAATGTGTCATGCATGGTTGGTTTCATGGGCTTGTGGAATGGTTGGGTATTCCAAAAATGGATATTGAGATATGGTTTTAAGGTTTTTTTAGTTATTTTTCTAGAAAATTTACTTGTTGGAAAAATTAGTTTCAATTTCACTTGTATGGTTTTTATTACAAATAGTTTTGGAAACTTGTTTATATTTTGTTATAAACTGTTTTGAGAAAATGTTCGGTATAAACTATTTAATGTAAATGTTTCTAACTCTTCTATCCTAGTGTCATGATTTGGGAATTCAATGGGGGAAAACCTACTATGTTTTATACTCACCCGATCTTTGGAACTTTGGTGCTTTTGAATATGCTATCTTCTGTGGTAGGGGAAAAGGTAATGTTTCACCCATGTTTAGCACTACCTCATGATGTTTGGGATATTATGTGATTTTGGATTTTGTAGATTTTAGAGAATGAAGTCTTGTATTATTTTTATGGTCTTTATTTGTTATCTTTTATGTACTTTGATACTTGTTTGGTCTTTCTCTATTGTGCACTTTGGTGTGTTTTTTAGGTACATAATGTTTTTTAGTTGTCTTTATTGTTCATCCATTATCAGTGAAATGTTTGGTGGTTGGCATGATGGTTTGTTTATTAAACTTTAAATTATCCCCTACTTGTATCTGAAACCCTTTACCATTTATTTATAGCCTTTGGCGTCTTGGGAATGTCACTTTAGGAAAGGTAATGATTTGTTAGACTCTCAAGACAATGAGAATTCGCCGTCATTACACAAAGATCAACATAAACCATTTCATAAATGGTTAAATTTTCAAAAAGGTTATGATCCAACACTTTAGAATGATGATCTCTAAATTTCAAAAATGAACTTATCAAATAACCGGATGGGGATTTTAATCACCACATACCAAACATGTGGATGGTGTAATAACATGGATAATAAAAATAACTAATTGAAAAGATGCATCATTCCTATTACTTGAATATAATATTTATTATTAGATATATTCCTTAAATCCAATAAGGATGTAAACACCATCAATGATAGCATAAATAACTTTTTCATTAAATCATTACTCAATTCCAAGGTAGTTATCCCTCATCTAATTTATGTTATCCAAACCAATCATTTTAATATCCAATGAAAATTTTATTTATATTAAAAAAATATTAATTGTTATAATTCACTCAACCATGTGTTTTAAAATTGTTTTAATTTATAATGAATAAATTTTCCTATGATTGTTCATCATATGATCTCAAATCATTGAAAATTACTACATTACAAAACAAAAATTTTCTATAATTCTTATGTGTAATAAATTATTGATAAAATAATGAAATAATATAATTATTAAATTCAAATACAAGATAATTAATCAATCCACCTCTATTGTAAAAATAACATAATATTTACATTGATACCTTAGACTCACTGGAGGTATATTCTATTAATTATTTGGGAATTTATTTTAATTTTGCCGCATATTAATTTAGTTGTAGAACAAAATTGTAGCTTTTTTATTCTTCTCATTTCATTAATTTTCATGGTTACCCTTTTCTCCTCTGATATAGAAAACCCTCATTCCATGCAGGAATTTACCAGGGTGATTCTTTACACAGTCCTCACATGATGGAAATTTATTCATCATATTCATTGATTCATTATCATTCTCTTCATAGATAGAAAACATATTCTTCTCTTTAATCCCCTATAATATATTTATCATAGATAATTAATTATCTATTTTGAAATCACATAAAACTATCTCTTCATAAGATGAAAAAAATTGAAATTATAACCCTTTAGAGATTTTCATAGACCTTAAAACAAGGGGGAAATAATACACTCTTTGTTGGATATGAAATCTGTCTCATTCCTAGCTAAACTAGTAAATTTATCTTCAAAATATATAACCCAATATTCTTCAATTATCTTTAAGCTAAATAACATTCAATTCATCTCAAATTATTGATCATGATGGATGTATTTATCAATGAATGTCTCCTTAAATATTCTTCATTCCATGAGTTCTATTTATTGTTCCTATTTGGTATTTTGGATCAATGATCATCATTGATCAATGTTGTTGTTGAGATAGTATACTGAAGGTGTATCCATTTCCTTTTCACCACATAATTCCCTTGAATATACTCTTCAAAAACATAATTCATTTTTCACCTACAATTGGATTAGTTTTCCCACTAAACAACTAGGGATTATATTATATAAAGTGATCCAACAAAGGAGATTATAACTATTCAAAAGGTTTCTCCATTCATGCAAGATTATTTTTCATAACCACATTATGTTACCTAATATTGAAATATTTTTTTCTTATTCTAATGCAAGCTGTATTAGTTTCCTCAGTTGGGAAATATTTATATTTTCCATGATTATGGATACCATTCATCCATATATAATATATTTCTAAAAATGTTATATAATGTATTATCTCATAAAATGATGAACCATGTAGAAATAAATATATAAAATATCACTTAACATAAATTGATTATCTCAGAATCATAAACATGGTTTGCATGGGGATATCAATACATTAAATCCTTCATGAGGATTTGTAATGAAAATGAGGATTGTCCTTAGGGTATACCCAAGGATTTTCAAACTAGGTTTACAGTAGGTTATATTGTAGTGTAAAAGGATACACTCGACTTAGGCTTGAAAAATCTTGTCGAAGTTATTACCCTTAGGTACATCTGTTCCAGAACCACATCCACCAGTAGTATCTTGAAAAGGAGGTATTTCTAAGAAGACCCACATAATCTCTATATTATAAAAATTTTAGGATTTTTTCATGACTCATCCCTTGGGTCCCACATCGTGACTACCCCAAGCTCGTCTTCCATAAGCTTGGGGCTGGCGACTAGCACCAAAGGCGTAATTCCCTAGATCTAGGAAGGAATTGCCTTTATAAAATGTAAACACACGCAACCAGAGAACAAGAGGAAGCAAACACTAATTAAAGAAGTATAACAAGTGTGCTAAAAGTAAAAAGGGGTCGGAAATACAAGCCCAACAGAAAGGTATAACAACAACTAAAAGAAAGTGCAAATGAAAAGACAAACAGCAGGAAGATAGAAGCAGCTCCTGAATCATCCTCTAGGTTCCTACCTGAAGGGTAGGTACAAATTTCCTCCTCAGCACACCACGTCCGTCCGTCTCCTCCGGGTACCGAATCATCATGAGGTCTACCTCCGGGTATCGTCCAGTCCTCGTACACTCTTCCTCGGTCAACTCTGTCGGTCATCTGCATCCAACACAATGAGGTGCGGGCATAGCCCGTGCAGGGGTGAGTATAACGATACTCAGTAAGGACCCCGAGACCCCCAAGGTCTCACAAAATCCAAAAAGGATAAACCACAAAGAAATACATCAATATATAACCTTTACTTAGGTATATGCCCATACATATACCTATGTTATCAAGTAACCCATCTCAATCATGAGGAAAACACAATGGTCATTGACTCAGATTAAACCAGTATTTTCATTATCGAAACCACAACTGCTGGATAACTCCTCCTCTTTAGAGTACAGTGGCCCTTTCATGACTCTGAGGAGAAACTCACTAACCTTAGACTGCTGAGGTACTCCTTCTATCGAGTACCGCAGGTCTGCTGCCAAGCCGGGCGCTACTCCGTTGTGGGTCTACCGCCAAACTGGGCGCTCCCCCTAATAGCCGTCAGAGGTACTCCTCCTGTCGAGTACCGTAGGTCTACTACCAAACCAGTCGCTCCGTCTGTTGTGGGTCTGCCACCAAACTGGGCGCTCCGTCCACTGGGCTAGTCAAACCACTCCGAGTCGAATCGGTCAAGCAGTCATCAGGTCTACAGCTACTAGGTCTCCGCATTCTATTTGCTCATCTCTGGGAGGATCCTCTCCATGAGCTACTGTTCGATACTCAAAGTGTCACGATTCTCATGTAGAAGTATCACAAAGGACCGCCACATCATAGGGGTCTCAACGCAATATACGGCGCATCAATCAGACGCCTGGTCTGTGAGTTATTAGCTTTTTTGCCCCCGGGGCCCGGTTGGTTTCGTGTACGAACCAACCCGACCGTATCTCAACTTCACCCCAAACTCCCATAGGGTATACCCAAAGGAACCATTTCTCAATGAGATTACCAACACCACTGACGGTTCGTCAAACGGACGTCCGGTCTGAGAGTTATTGGCTTTTCCATTCCAGGGGCCCGGTTGGTTTTTTTAAGCTAAAACCAACCCGGCCATACTCCAATTATGTCTAAAGCTTAATTGTATTATGCCAAAAGAACTGTCTCATCAAGAGGAATCCTACGTAGTTGACGGCATGTCAATCTGACGTCCCATCCTTATGTTATAAGCGTTTCTGCTCCGTGGGATCAGTTTGTTTCAGGTTCGAACCAACCCAGCCATACCCAAAATTCACCGAAACCTTGAGTGTAAAATACCTAAACGGCCGCCTCGATCAAATGATTCATACGTAACTGACGGTGCATCAATCAGTGGTCATTAGCTCATGTTATGGGAAAATGACCAAAACGGTCCGAAAAGGGGGGTCTGGGCCCGGTCCGACCCAGCCCAACCCACCCTGGGTCGGCCCGAACTAGGTCAAACCGACCCGGGTCCAGGTCCAGCCCAGTAGGGCACGGCCCGGTCAGGCTTCTGTGGCCTGGCCCGTGCATGGATGGCCCGGCCCGCGCGGCTGGCGACCCGGCCCGCGCGTAGGTTGCCCGACCCGGCGCAGGTGGCCCGGCCCGGCGGTCAGTCACGGCTCAGCCATGTGGTTGAGCGCATTGCATGGAGAGAGGGGGCCCATTAATTGATACCGAAGGTGCCCATTGGCATCGCCCCTCCCTGCTGGCCGGCCAAAGCCAGCCGGTTCCATCCGACACGAGCGGCCCGCACGGGCGGGCCGCTGATCTCCCATGCGGTGCTGCGGCTTCTTCCGTTCGGCCGGCTAGTGAGCTTGCTGGTTCACCCACCAAAGCGGCCTGCCCAGCGCGGACTGTGGTCCTCTATAGTGCGGCGCCTCAAGGCATCACATTCAACCTGTCCGGCCTGCTTTAGCCGTCCGGTTTGCTTCGTCCGAGCGGCCCGCACCGCGGGCTGCAGTTTCCTTCACACTATCGGCGCGATGGTGCTGGTCCTCCTCCATCGTAATTCGGATTGGCCATGGCCTTCGGTTTCCGCTGCCTTACGGTTGTGGTCTATTTCTCCGGTTTGGTGTGATGGCACCGCACCCTTCCGACTCTGCCTCCGTCGTCAAATAAACCAACAAGCAACGGAGAAACGTCGGGCCGTGTTGGTTCGGCCCACATCCTATGAATTGGATGATAAGATTTTTCCAATGATGAACCACAGAAATCAACGAAGAATAAGGTGATTTTATTCAACTAAAATTAATCAAAAACCCCAACCTCGATTCAAGGGTTTTTTCGAAGTCGCGGATGTCGGACGTCGTTCCGTCAACATTGGAGAAAATTACGTTGTCGTTGGCGATAGCGGCATCTTCTCCCTTGACGTGGAGGAAGAGGAAAGATGATGGTGTTCCTTGAGGCGTCGCCTCACGTTCATTCCCCAATTGAAGAAGGTAAGAGAAGATTTGTGATCGTTCATTAGTGGAATCAGCGTCCTTCGTCGAAGAGGACGTCCTTCCTCATGTTCTTCATTGGAGAAGGTGAATTACCCCAAGCCTTTCTCCACAAAAATAATAGCCAACACCAAAAGAAAATAATAGGCTCTCTAAAAATATAATGATGCCATGAAAATTCAAAATGAATTCATGACACCACATATAATTAATTAATTGACGAGATCTACTCATTATTAGAAGTGTTGGCATATTAAAATAGAGGGAGGAAGGTGGAAGGTTTAACCTTAATGAGGAGAGGTGTTAAGAATTAAACAAGGGGTTTAAGGGAGTTTGAGGGGAGTTATGGGGAGATGAAAGGTTGGGGATTGTGTGAGCCCCACCTCACAATTATCCACACATGGGAAGTTATGTGGGTGTGGGACCCACCAATAACTTCCCCATGTAGGATTAAACTACCAATGATAAATAAAATTGTTCACAAAAATTTTATTTACCTTTTTTATTAAACCTCAAAAATTAACTTTCAACCCGCATAAAACGCAACTGCAGTAAAGGTCCCCTTATGTGAATACCGACGCTACGATTTCATCAGTGTCCTTGGATTTCAATTCCAAGAACCGGTTCAAAATATTGAAAACCCCACATGTATGTTTATTGAATGTACCCGAACAAAACTTCAGAAATTGATTCCGGGCACACTGGGTCTCAGAATCAGGCACCGTCAGAAACTGCGGAATCTTAAAATTCCAAAGAATTTAAGAAAAAAATTTCCTTTGAAATTACCAGGTCTTTAAATTAATCTCATCTCAGATATTTACATCCCCATAAAGCTAAAACACATACCAAGAAAACAAAAGGGGTACTGAGCACGGATCTGAGCCTCCCGCTCCCATGTACTCTCCTGGAGGATCCCATGCTACCAGTGAATGCGCACCAAAGGAATTGACTGTCCTCATAGGACTCACTCCTGTCGATCCTCAATCTTTACTGGAACCTCCATGAAATTTGCCCCGTCATCGATATCTAGATTAATGTGGTCAATAATGTGTGAAGGGTCATGCACGTATCTCCTCAGCTGAGATATGTGAAAGACGTCATGCACCTGGTGCAACTAAGGTGGAAGAGCCAAGCAGTAAGCCACCTCACCTATCCTTCTGAGGACCTGGAATGGTCCAATGTACCTTGGATATAACTTTCCACCTCATCTAAATATATGTAGACCTCGTCGAGATGAGACCAGTAGGAAGACGTGGTCACCATCCTCGAACTCCAGAGGTCTTTGTCTCTTATCAGATTAAGACTTTTTCCTACTCTGTGTAGTCTTCATCTGCTCCTGGATGATCTAAACCTTCTCTATCGAAGCTCGTACAATCTCTTGTCGATAGGAATTGGCCAACATGGTATGTCGGTCGACATTCACCCTTCCTCTCCTACGATCTGTAAAAGCTTCTAAGATTTCTCCTTTGCCGAAAAGAGAAATCTGGTCTCATCCCCTGGATGAACCACATCTTTTGCCTAATACTGTCTATCGTGACATGAACAATACAAATTCATGTCATGGATGATGCCATAAGGCCTCGATGCTACTACCAAGAGATCAAACCATTACTCTCACCTCCAAGGTTTGAGTCACATTGTCGGCATTAGTGTATGGTCACTCGGTCTCTTCCAGTAGGAATCTTGAATGTGTGGGTCAATTCAACAGTATTAACCGGAACCTCTTAGTATTAACAAAAAAAAGGCAGAAAATAAAACGTCACAAGGAGTAGTGTCTTTTATTACTACAGCCCAAATTACAAAGACACAAAGCAACCACAACAACAACATTAATGATGCTAGAAGTATTGTGAACAAAGGCCTCTATGCCTAGAACTAGTCCCGCTCATGTCCACCTACTTCTGAAGCTCGAGGTGAATCGCCTAGGGGTGGGAGGAGTAGTTCTTAATGACTCTGACCACCTTCCGTTGAAGGACCCACTCCACTACTTTTTCCACTGCTCGGCTAATACTCAAGCTCCATCTACTGCCTCTATCTCGTTGGATCCTCCATCTACTGCTGATCAACTATGCGGGAAGTCAGAAGGTCACGCACTCTGTGACCCCATTCCCTACAGGAATAATAGACTCTTCTCCATTCCGGTCTCCCTCGGCCTTCGGTGTCCATCGACTTATGGTCTGGGTCTCTTTCTCCAGTGCGGTGTTATGGCACCACACCCTTCTGACTCCACCTCTGTAATCAAATAAACCAACAAGCAACGGCGAAACGTCGGGCCGTGTTGGTTCGGCCCACGTCCTCCGAATTGGATGATAACATTTGGCCAATGATGAACCATAGAAATCAAAGAGGAACGAGGTAATTTTATTCCACTAAAATTAATCAAAAACCCATACCTTGATTCAAGGGTGTTGTCCAAATCGTGGAAGACGGCGTTGCAGAAGTTGGACATCGTTCCGTCAATGTTGGAGAAAAAGATGTTGTCGTTGGAGATGGCTGTGTCTTCTCCCTTGACGTGGAGGAAGAGGAAAGATGTCGGTGTTCCTTGAGGCATATCCTCGGGTTCTTGACCTGGTTGAAGAAGGTAGGAGAAGACATGTCGTCATTATTCAGTGGAATCGACGTCCTTCATCGAAGAGGATTTCATTCCTCATGTTCTCTGTTGGAGAAGGTGAATTCTCCCAAGCCTTTCTCCAATAAAATAATTTCGAACCCCAAAAGAAAATATTCGGCTCTCTAAAAATATAATGATGCCATGAAAATTCAAAATGAATTCGTGACACCACATATAATTAATTAATTGTGGAGCTCAACTCATTAATTAGAAGTGTTGGCATATTAAAAGAGAGGGGAAAAGGTGGAAGGTTTAACCTTAATGAGGGGAGGTGTTAATAATTAAACAAGGGGTTTAAGGGAGTTTGAGGGGAGTTATGGAGAGATGAATGGTTGGGGCTCATGTGGTCCCCACCTCACAAATACACACACATGGGAAGTTATGTGGGTGTGGGCCCCACCAATAACTTCCCCATGTAGGATTAAACTACCAAAGATAAATAAAATTGTTCACAACAATTTTATTTAACTTTTTTATTAATCCTCAAAAATTAACTTTCAACCCGCATAAAACACAATTCTGATAAAGGTACTCTTAAGGGAATACCGGCGCTACGAGTTCATCGGTGTCCTTGGATTTCAATTCTGAGCACCAGTTCAAAAGATAGAAAAACCCGCACGTACGTTTACTGAACTTACCCAAAAAAACATCAGAAATTGATTCTGGGCACATCGGGCCTCGGAATCAGGCAACATCAGAAACTGTTGACTTGTAAAATTCCAAAGAATTTAAGGAAAAATTTTCCTTTAAATATCCTGGTCTTTACATATTTTCATCTAAAATTTTCCACATTGTATATTATAGGTTGATGTTCCCTAATATAGGTTTTATAAATCTAGTATCCAAGGTTAGTGGTGAAATTACATTGATACTAACTATAACGCCGCGACCCCTAAAGAATTAATTTAGTGCATTAAATTATTAAAAATAAATTATTATAATGAATGAAATATAAAAGGACTAATCTGTTTATCATTTTTGGAAAACCATATTACATACATGATATATATATTATTCTATGAAATATAAAATAACCCATGATACGTAGTAAAATGAAATGAAAAACATCCTTGAGAGATTATTCAACAATTTGTTCTTTATGAATCATGGAATGGAAACAAAATAATGGAGATATAAAATACATAGTAAGGTTAAACATATAATTGAAGAAATAATGAATTTATGAGAGTAAATCAATATGAAAATTAAAATAAATGATAACACATGCCATTGAAATAACATGAAAAGGAATAATCCATATGGTAAGTTAATAAACTAAAAACACATTTCATTTTCTAAATAAACTATTAATGAAATTCATCCATTGATATGTCAAAGAAATAACTCATGGGGGAATAGTAACTAAGTCTGAATGAGGGAAATGTTTAATTATATAATTAAATATTTATTAATTACGTGGTAAATTTTCCTCTATGACTATTAACAAGAAGATTTACCATAATGGGTAAAAACACGTATAATTTTTCCAACTAAATTTTCACAAGAGAATATTAATTAATCGAGGGACTATCTAAAATGGGGCCCCACCCATGTCGTACCTACCCAAAGCTTTCCTAATATATCAAATATTTGATTTAATTAATAGAAAATATTCCTTATAATAAAATATCTGTATTGAATAAATGATATGTATTTATCAATAATTCCCTAGAGGAGGATATGTATCAACATGGGCTTCTGATGATGATAAATGGAGATACCATTGAAATTCCATTCATACATCATTGAGGAAAATAATCCTTAATCATTCTAATGTTTTCCATGCCACATTGAATCACATTGAATAATAAACCCAATGAATAAATAACCATTAATTAAACATATAATATCATGAGAATAATGAGAATAATGATATTATATTCAAAATATAACTATATACACTATTAATAAATAACTAGTTGTATAACATTTCAATAATCCTCAATGAAATTAAATTGATACAAAATCCCTTACCTTCAGTCTGACATGTTCTATGTGTATTTATATTCCTAAATATTAAACAAAATTTAATTATCTACTTTTTTAATAATTTTTTCATGTTCATTCTTACTTTCACTACACATATTATAGTTTTTTATACAACTACTTAAGAAATCAATTTTATATTGGGTTATTTGACCAAATTTGGTTCATGTGTTAAAAATTACATTTGTATGTCGACTACGGTAAAATGGTTCCTTACATAAAAAATCCATGATAATAATCATGAAAAAATTGTTATATTTATAAATTAATTAGTCATTTAAAAGCAATAAATAAATATCATTATGATATATGAACTAACATTACAATCTTGGTGATGCTAGGTCATACGTACACATGGGTAATGTTCACATTTCTAATGATAATTATGGAAATATGGTAAGTGAAATTATATTATTCCATATTGATATTTATATCTATAATACCTTTTTATTTAATCATATATATGTATATATATAATTTTTTTGATGCAAAATGAATCACATCATCTTGAGGAGGGTAATTTCCACACTTCCACGACCTTTGTTATAAGTTTTTAGTGTGTATGAAAAGAGAAATAAAGAAAATGATATATTATATTTTTAGGAAGTTAATTAGTTCTTAGATATCATACTAATTTTATTTTTTCACATTATATTAATTAAATCGATACTTTATACATTCAATGTATTTTATGAATGAATCACATCACTTTGAGGAGGCAGTTGTCCACACATCCACAAATGGCGTTATTATATTTATAAAAGAATAGAACGAAATAAGGTATATGTTATATAAAAAATAAATAATTATTAATAGATCATTAATATTAAATAAATATCATATAAAAAATTCCATCATAAATTCAATCCATTATAATTAGTAAAGGAAAAATGAACAACATCATTTCGTGAGGCGGTAGTTCGCCATACATAAGAACTATAATTTAGTTACCAATTAAGTGAAATTTTATTTAACTATAGGTATATAATTTATTATAAAAACATATAAATATATTTAGGAAATATAGGATTTTATATAATCTTGTGATACTAATAATTGAGGTTGTGGAGTATTAATATAATATAAATGAGCTTGAGGGAGGATGTTACCTTCTCATTAGGTAACTCATTTAGGTTTTCACCAAAGGATTCCTTGTATAGATTTTTGTCAAAAAGGGGAGGATTATAGGATTATAAGAGGTATTATGGAGATTATTTTATCAGATTATGGTAGATCTGAAGGGCTTTATTGGTGTGATGATTTCAGAGGGGTGAGTGCCTTTTTATATTAGAGGAGGAGTGGCATTCTTGTTAATTTTGGAAATGGGAATTCCACTAAATTTTTTTCCCATAAAAGGTTTCTCCAATAATGGTACCAATTAGATAAAAGGGAAGAAGGGGTCTAATTACTAACATATAGTAAATTTTTTACATGATTATAGGTTATTTATTCTCTTATGTTTATGAATTAGTCCCATATTAAACTAATTTTTCGATTAATCATTATAATTTATTATAATTACATTCACTGATATTTTTGGTCAAAACAATGTTGAAATTATTATAAATTAAATATTTTTATGATTAAAATTATTTAATACATTTTTAAAAATTTCAATCACATAAGTGAAATAAATTAATTTACCATAATCCCATCGATGGGACGAAAATGCATGTATTCGATGTAAAAAAGGTTCAATAGTTTTCTATGTTTTTACATCCTATTTAAAAGTGAGATTGATTCAAATGATATAAATTGGATCAATTATAAATAATTTTTCCAATTTAACATTAAAATAAATTTAAAATATAATTTTTCATTAAACATAAATTAGATGAAAAATATCTGGTTTATTAAAATTCTGTATTTTTCACTTATCATGAAAATATGAAACCTCACCAAAAAATAAAAAGATCCACCCTAAGAGAATTTCCAGTTCCCTATTTAAAAAATGAAGTTCTTTTTGAAATATTAAATTTAAAAAATTAAATAAAATTGTATTTAAAATAGGTTTTTCCTTAAAAGGGGGTAATACTATGTTTAGAAAAATATTGGTTTTTATGCATAAAATTGGGCTTATTTTATCTTATTCCAATCTAATATACGATATTAATTTCAAAAATAATTAATTGAATATATAGTATATATATTACATTAATATTTCCCACTAATTGTAATTAATTTAATTAATTATGAAAAAATGACTTTGTCACCATAAAAATAGTTTTTTTATAAATGCATTCACTTTATATTCAATTGGTTATTATATTAATTTCTAATTAATTTGTAAAAAATGAATTCAAAAATATATTTTCTATGTTATTTAACTCTATCCATAATAAAATAAATTAATGGATAAGTTTTATATTATTATATTAAATAATAATGTCTTTATAATTCATTTTTCATTGGTAAAACTATGTCGTCCTTCTAACACAAACTACTAAAAAACTCATTCTTTGTTGTAACACAAGTTAACTTATTGTTGTGTGCATTACAAAAAATAGAACATATTTATTTAAATTTTTATCTACATCATAATGAGTTTGGAATTCATATTCCATTCTATTCCTATTATCGCATGTCATGCCCAGTATTAAATACAACCTGCATACTTTTGAATTTTGGGGTGTTATAAATAGGTAGATTTTATTTGAAATTATGTTGATATAAATTTCATCAAAATGTTGGGTCATCATTATATCCAGAGAGATTTAACTCCTGAATTAGAATAATATGAGATATGTATAAAAATATAAAACTGTAAATTTGAAAAAATTTATTACTAATATAGATAAAATAATTCAATATAAATATATAAACTACACTATATAAAATATATGGGGAATAAAAAATGATCCCAAAAGAATGGAAAATGAGATGAAAAATCCCCAGTTATGGAATCGGTAGATATAATATGCTAACCACTTGAAATAGTGGGATTAATAATGATATTAAAATAAAATTAAAATATTAATTTATTGGTACAATATACCATATAGGTATCATAAACAATAAATAAATAAAACTAAATGCATAAGTAAAAATATATCTCAAATAGTGGAATTTGCGATGAAAACGCCATACCAATTCTTATGAGATCAATAACTTACATTATATTCCTTTTTCATAAACATATCTTTCTTTGTAACCAAATTTATAAAAAATTTCATACACATTGACAGTTTAAATTTAATTTATATGGATTCCCTTGATTTATATAAGTTTCGGTTAATCATAATATGAAGATGGAAAATCATGAAATGATTTTAGCTTCATAATGACTATTCAATAAGGATTGTGAAATTTGTTTAATGAGTTATAAAGGAATTATCTCATTAATGACATATCATATGAATAGTAAATGATTTATCATAGAAATTGAGACACATAATCCCATGAAGAACTAAAATTATTATAACAAAGTGTCTTCTTGAATTAGAAAGTGGAGGGAACGAATCAATAATTGATTTCAGTATCAAAAAAACATAAAAATATTTTAGAATGGGTTTAATTAGGTTTAAGTGTAATATATCTTCAATAGGGAATCATTTAGAATTTAGAGGGTTGATTATAAAAATATGAAATTATATTAAATGTATACTCAATGGTCTTACCATAATTGATATACTTGAATCAAATATAGGGGGTGAATTGTTACCATTCTAATTAGATATGAAAATTTTTGGAGGAGTCCATAAGTCCTTATAAACTCCATGGACTGTCTTTAGTGAGGGAGAGGTAATTTATCTTCTTGATCAAGTCATTTGGGAAGTGTTGTATTAGAGAAAGGGTGGGATTAATCTTCTATTATGTGTCAAAAAGTGGTCATGTTAATGTAAAAGTGGAGTTTGAAAAGGGGTTGGAATGGAATCACATGGGACTTGGGTGTATTTGTAAAATTTTGTTAGTTTGGTATAGAACATGTAGGGGTTACATATGGATATGACGTACGCCCAGGGGATATATTGTATTTATTATGACTTTAATCTTATTAAATCCATTTACAATAGATATCATTATAAATTCAACTTTGTGTAAATATGATAAATTGGTTTCCGAATGTCTGGACTACCACCCCCTCAATGTGATGAGATTTTTTCACAGACTACAAGGAAGGTATCAAGGATTAGTTTAGTGAAATTATATGATATATATGAAGTAAAAATTCTATTGGAATAATTATATATATACATATATAGATAATTATATATCAATTTCTTTCTTTCTTTTAATGAGACAATAAAAATTGCAACAATGTTCATGCATTCGTACAGCTTACCGTCTCCATGAATGATGTATTCCATTTCGTACTTATATATTCTATAGATTATTATAATACACATATATTGTATATAAATGAAATCAATATCATTTTTTACATTATGGAAATCTTGATTTAAGTATAAGGACTAAAGATATAATAAATTAATACACATGCGTAGAACAAAGAGGATATTACATGAAGTGAATCCTTAACATAGGACAATTAACAAGCAGGAAATATAATGTATTAAAAAAACATATATGTTATTATATAAAAGAATATTATTGTGTAAAAGATATATAATAAACATATATTTATTATAATGGAAGCTTGTAAGATTACAAGATAGTTAAGACATAATTTAAGGGAATTTCATCACTCCCGATAAATATTTACTCTTTTCCTCCAAGTCAATGTTTTCACTTTCCACCACTACGGGAAAAATAGCTTTTTGCGACGGGCTATTTGTGACGGGTAGAATCCCCCATCACAAATACTTGGTTATTTGCAATGGGATTTGGGGTCTCATCGCAAAAGCTTTGGCGCGGTTTGCGCGGAAAATCGCGGGAAGGTTATTTGCGACGGGGGGTATTCCCTGGTCGCAAATAGTGCGTCGTTCCGAGGGTTTTTGCGATAGGTCCCGTCGTAAATACCCGACGGTGGTAAATAGGTTTTTACGATGGGATATTCTCCCATTGCAAATAGTGTGTCGGCAAGTACCTTTTGCGACGGGCCACATCACAAATACTCTTTTAACCGTCGACCGCAATTAATGTGGGTGCATGTTTTTGTGATGGGTAGCCCGTCGCAAATAGTTCCATCGCAACTAATCGAAGATATATATACCTCCATCTGTTTTTTTAAGTCCACCTCCCATTTCATACTCTCTCTCTCTCTCTAAACTCTATTTTCGGAGAGAAAATTTCGGTGAGTTAATCTTTTTTCACAAAAAAAGTTGTGAAGCCATCTACATCAATAGGAGATCAAGTTTAAAGGTATTTATATTTTCTTTAATTTAGTATTTATTTCATTGTTTTGTGTTAATTTTAATTATCTTTTATTAGTTGTAATTAAATTAGATTTAAATTGTTTTGTTATCAGTGTTTATTTGTAATAATAAATTGAAATTATTAGTATTAATTTTTAATAATTAGTAATAAATAGGAATAATTAGTAATAAATAAGAATAATCAGTAATAAATAGGAATAATTAGTAATAAATTGTAATAATTACTAATAAAAAAGAATACTTAGTAATAAAAAGGAATAATTAGTAATAAATAGGAATAATTAGCAATAAATAAAAGTAATTAGAAATAAATAGGAATAATTAGTACTAAATAGGAATAATTAGTAATAAATAAGAATAATTAGTAATAAATAGGAATAATTAGTAATAAATAATAATAATTAGTAATAAATGTGAATACTTCGGAACAAATAGGAAAAAATAGTAATAAATTGGGATAATTAGTAATAAATAGTAAACATTTTTGATAAATAAGAGTACTTAGGAATAAATAGGAAAAGTTAGCAATAAATAGTAATAAATAGCAGTAAATAGTAATAAATATCAATAATTAGGAATAAATAACAATAAATAGAAATAAATAGTAATAAATAGCAATAAATAGTAATAATTATAAATAAATAGTAATAAATAGGAATAATTAGTAATAAATATGAATAATTAGTAATAAATAGGAATAATTAGTAATAAATAGGAATAATTAGTAATCAATAGAAACAATTAGTAATAAATAGCAATAATTAGTAAAAATTATAAATAAATAGTAATAAATAGGAATAATTAGAAATAAATAGTAATAAAGAAAAATAAATATGAATAATTAGGAATAATTAGTAATAAATAGAAATAATTAGTAATAATTAGTTATAATTAGTATCAAATAACAATAAATTGCAATAATTAGCAATAAATAGTAATAATTATTAATAAATATCAATAATTAGTAATAAATATGAATAGATAGTAATAAATAGCAATAATTAAAAATAAATACGAATAATTAGAAATAAAGAGTAATAAATAAAAATAATTAGTAATAAATAGGAATAATTAGTAATAAATAGCAATAATTAGTAATAAATAGCAATAATTAGTAATAAATAGCAATAATTAGTAATAAATAACAATAATTAGTAATAAATAGGAATAAATAGTAATAAATTGAAATAATTAGAAATAAATAGTAATAAATAGGAATAATTTGTAACAAACAGAAATAATTTGTAATAAATAGTAATAATTAGTAATAAATAGCAATAATTAGTAATAATTAAAAATAATTAGTAATAATTAGCAATAATTAGTAATAAATAACAGTAATTACTAATAAATAGGACTAAATAGTTGCAAATAGCAATAATTAGTAATAAATAGCAATATTTAGTAATAAATGGCAATAATTAGTAATAAAAAACAATAATTAGTAAAAAATAGGAATAATTAGTAAGAAATAGCAATAATTAGAAATAAATAGCAATAATTACTCATAAATAGCAATAATTAGCAATAATTAGCGATAAATAACAACAATTTGTAATAAATATCAATAATTAGAAATAAATAGCAATAATTAGAAATAAATAGTAATAAATAGGAATAATTAGTAATAAATAGCAATAAATAGTAATAATTATAAATAAATAGGAATAAATAAGAATTAATAGTAATAAATAAGAATAAATAGTAATAATTAGTAATAATTAGTAACAAATAAGAATAATTAGTAATAAATAGAAATAATTATTAATAAATAGGAATAATTAGTAATAAATAGGAATAATAAAAAATAATTAGTAATAAATTGGAATAATTAGGAATAATTTGGAATAATTAGTAATAAATAGCAATAATTAGGAAGAAATAACAATAATTAAAAATAATTTGTAATAAATGGAAATAATTAGTAATAAATAGCAATAATTAGTAGTAAATAGAAATAATTAGTAATAATTAGCAATAATTAGTAATAATTTGTAATAATTTGTAATAAATAAGATGAATTCCTAATAAATGGTAATAAATACTAATAATTAACATTAATTAGGAATAATTAGGAATAATTAGCAATAAATAGTAATAGTTTTCAATAATTCACAATAAATAGGAATAATTAAAAATAAATAAGAATAATTAGAAATAATTAGAAATAAATAAGAATAATTAGTAATAAATTGGAATAATTATAAATAATTATGAATAAATAGCAATAATTAGAAATAATTAGAAATAATTAGAAATAATTAGAAATAAATAGGAATAAATAGGAATAAATAGAAATAAATAGTAATAATAGAAATAAATAGGAATAATTAGAAATAAATAAAAATAATTATGAATAATTAGTAATAAATAGGAATAATTAGTAATGACATCATTTGTAATGTGAGTGCTTCTGTCACTTATACTATAATTTATGTTACAGTATGTAAATGTATTTTATTTGTAGGTTATATGATAATCATATCAAGAAACAAATTCCAGAAATTACAGCATTTGCTCTTGAAGAATGCAGAAAAAAAATTCTGAATGGTTTCAAAAACTGGTAACTTAAATTATTGATGGTTTAATATCAATTGAGTTTTTTATTTATTATACTGATAATTGTTTTTAAAATTTTCCAGTGTCTCAACATGCTGATAAAATTGATAAGAAATTGTGCATATTGAGTAACCCTCCATTCAAAATGCTTAAATCTTATAATACATATGTGGTGAATGGTTTTCTATTTCATACACGTGCATATGAGGAAGAAAAAAAAGAATGAATAGCGGAGTTTTTCGGAGAGGATCACATCATAGAGAAACTGACGTTGACTTTTACAGCATTCTGGATGAAATTATTGAGATGTGTTATCTGGGAAAGAATTAAATAATGATGTTTAAATGTTGGTGGTTGGATACTAAGAGAGGATTTCATATTCATCTAACTCATGGAATCATCGATATTAAATATAAAAGTCTTATTGTAGTAAATGAACCATTTTTAATAGCTCAACATGCACATCAAATTTATTATGCAAAGTATTATTCTACTTCAAAAGACCTCAGTGATTGGTGGAGCATAATAAAAATGAAATTTTGGGAAAATTAGTTTACTCAAACTGAATGTGGTTCTGCTGAAGTGGAAGAAATTTAAATTTTTCAAGTGACTACTAAAAATCCTTCTTTTCCACAAATAGATGTGAATATTAATGATGACACCCCACAATTAAGGGTTGATGGTGAAAAAGATGTTAATGATGTTACAAATGAATTTGAAATGACAAGAGATGATGAAACTGAAACTTATATAGATATCAATGATGTTGAGGAGGAATATGAAGACATTGACATTGTCAAATATGAAGACGATGATGAAGGTGAAAATTGACACAGTTAAATGCTTGTTATAATCATAACTAATATATATCTATATATAAGAGTTATTTTTAATTATCTGTTAAAAACAATCATTTTCTGTTTCAGATGGACCCTGTTCTATTTCGTGAGTTACAGGAGGTTGATCTATCTTTGGATGCGGGGGATTTGGGATCATCTTACCCTTAGCCTGCTGGTAGTTCTGGGGGCACATAGAGGGGGCATGGTCTTGCATGACTAATGATTACTAACCCTTTCCCCGAGTGACATCCACGTCTTGGCTTCAACCCGTGCACACAGAGGTATGGTAACCTGTATATTTTAGTTATCTTTCATTAATTTATTTTTATATATACTAATTGTTTGATTATTTATTCTTTTTTCATAGTTTTGTGCATGTAGCTGTTGGACAGGGGAGCACTATCTAGCACAATTATTTTTCTTAGCGATGGATCACTTGGGAATAGATTCTCATTAATGTGTAGCTCGATATGTTCAATCATTGGCTGGTATGTAAATAATTAATATTTATTCTGAATTTGTTTATTAATAACTTGATATTATAAATTATTTATAGGGTTTATGGTATCCCATCGATGATAGCATGCGTGACGCTATCCACGTGGCATTGGAGGTGTCTATGCATGATCGTTTCCGTCAGTTTTTGTACAATTTGAGAAGGACGACCATTAAGAAAGTAGGAGTGACAGATTTTGATGAGTCGTGTAGAGCCCACTTACCAGAGTACATTTCATCTCGCGTTTGGGATGTATTATGTTTACACGGGTTGAGTGGTGCATTTCTGAGGAGGTCTTCAGTTGGTCTGCAGAACCGAGGGAGATAGGGGGTGACGCATCGAGCTGGTAGTCATACATTCAGTACACATAGAGAGCATCTGGTAAGTATCTTTTTTAAATATTTTATATAACATTGAATGTAAAAAATTTATTTTATATTTTTATAGTGTCACGACCCACCTTCAACAAATGGAGGGAAGGGTCAGTAGATTTTTATGCCCTTACTTCTTTATGTTGAAGGAGAGATAATGACCCCCGAGACCCGCCTTCAATAGGTCCCGAAGTGGCAACTAGAACTAAGGGTATAGAAATTACACACAAATGGAAGGCATTACCCCTTTTGTTTTATAGGATCGAGAGATAAGATGATGAAACTCAACAACACCAAGATAAAAGAAGAGTAAATCCAAAAGTAGACCATTTCCCCATGCATGTTCCAAAAGTAAAATCCACAAAGTGCAAAAAAAGGTAACTACAAAGTTAAGTGCCAAAGAATGAAAAGAAGCAACAGCAACTGCCCCAAGGGTCCGAACTAGTATGATCCCGTGCGATCCCAGAAGTCCTCCTAGAAACCTGAAAGCAGTTTTATATAAATAGGTTGAGCATACATGTACGCTCAGTAGGGGAAACCAAAGACTCTCGTGCACAAGTGGGGGAATGTACTAAAGTCCTGTGAGAGAAAAAAAGGAGTAAACCAAACACCTTTCAAGGTAAATTATCCACCCAAGCCACACCAAGGCACACTCCACAAATAACGCAAGTCAAGTAATATATATAATCAGAGCACATCGATGTTCGGGTACATAGCACCACGTTCCCACTAGTTATTGAGACATCCTACGCATTGGACCAATCTCTCCATTCTCAGCGCAGTCCCACTACCACGCCCGTCTGCACACACCTGGGCCACAACCACATGCAGTCCCACTGCCGAATTCTGCCCGCAAGCACCTGGGGCACAACTGTCACATGTATCCATGCCTGCAAACACCTAGGCCCGAACAACCACCACCACAGCCGAAGACACCTGGGCTAGAAAATCCACTGCCACGCCCGAAGACACCTGGGCCTCATCCCGAAGACACTTGGGAAACCACCTGCCGCACACACCTGGCCAACCACCACACTACCCCGCCCGAAGGTTCTTGGGCTAATAATGGACCTCAGGCCATCACAGCCTGCCCGAAGATACTTGGGCTATCCAGGAAAGGGAGCAGAAAAGAAGCTAATAACCAGCCACTAAGAATAGTGTTGGAAAAAACACCCTCCCCCATGAAATGGGGGTGTTGGGCACTAAGTGCTCAAATTGGGTGGGGCATGAATAAGAAACACAAAGCTACAGGTATATATATAGGTAAAAAGCACTCACCCCAAACTGGGTTTTTCTTCAGACAGCCTACATATCACAACAACACTCAAGTCCGAGTCACAACTCTCACCAACAAAACCCATTTGTCTCGTTCTTGTTTTCATGTTCAGTAATAATGTTCAAATAAGTTTATGCACTACTGGGAAACTAACACCATAAGAATAACCAAGGAAAAGAAACCATACAAACGTCAATTTAATTATCCACACCTGGTTCTCTTGTAAAGTCATAACAACAAGGAAAAGTGAGAACTCTCGAAGTCCGGGAACTAGACAACCCTAAGACTCTGCCCGGTGTCCCCTCCCCCCAAAAGGTTTTTCATCAACAAAGGATCCCACCACAATTCGTGATATAAACAAGTACCCACCCGATCTTAAAACTCACAACCACTGAATTCATACCAACAGTAGATCCCATCCCCAATTTCACACAACCACCGAGAGTATATATAAAAAAACAGGAGATCCCATCCCCTCTCACATTTCCACCAATCGGCTACGAAAGAAAACAACCAAACCACTGTCACCAACACTAAGCAGGGCCATGCCTGTATTTTCAGATTTATAAGATTTAACACACTCCAGGATTTCAATTCCATATTTTGACTAAGGTTAGAACAGAAGGGATTGATCCTAGTGCTTTCAATTTATTCAGCCAGGTATACGTGATTAACCAATTTACTTTTCACAGCAGGAGTTTACAATTAGGAACAAGCCATTTAAAACACCACGAGGGGTTCATTAGTGCACAAAAAACGACCACCAAAGGCCTCGATTTTCAGAAGGTGTAAGCCAGCACAACTCAGAAAGATGATCATAATATAAACAACATCAACGATCACAGTCCCCTTCATTCCTTATAGGATTCGTTCATTTTCTTTATTTAGGTATGGTTTATCCAATTCTACAGAAACAAAAGCACACCCACCCCGCATGATAAACAAAAGGGAGAGACGAATGATAAATTCCCTACTTGTTGGATCAACGATCAACGCTGAGGCCGGGGGAGGAACTTCACGGATAGCGATGCGGCCCACCTAAACAAGAATCGCTTTGTCTATCAATGCTTAGGTCGGGCGCAGTAATCTACGCATAACGATGCGACTCGCCCGATGCACCAGAAGCTGTTCGTGAAAATCCGTGATCGAGGATGGAAGAAACCACGGCTAACCCTTACTTTATAAGAGTTGCAGACGGTTGAGGTGAGAACGTGAAACCGTGTATGGAGCGGGGTTCGTGGGTTGACCACGCGGTTGGGCAGTTACACACAGAGGTCTCTTGGGACTTCTAGGAATTAATTATGGGAATTAAATGGTTTTAAAAAGAGTAAAATAATTAATTTACATCGAAACTTACCTTGTGGGAGCGGAAAAGTCAGGTACTGGAAAAAAATGAATGGCTCGCGAGGGGACACGGTGCCACCGTCACCGTGTCACCCTCACGGTGCCACCCTCACGGTGGCACCGTCACGGTGCCACCCTCATGGTTCCATCATCACGCTGTCACCCTCACGGTGCCACCTTCATGGATCCAGCGTCACGGTGTCACCCTCACGGTGCCACCATCAGGGTTCCACCGTCACGGTGCCACCCTCACGGTGCCACCGTCACGGTTCCCCCGTCACGGTGTCACCCTCACGGTGTCACCGTCACGGTGCCACTGTGAACGGTGTCACCCTCACAGCGCCACCGTTTTGGTGGAACCACACTTTGGAAATGTAATGGGTCAGGAGGGTCCGGGCCATTATCAGATGATGTATAGTGATCCATCCAATTGAGAGATTCGAGGTGATCGCTAGCATCAGATTGTGGTTAGTATTATTTTTTTAGTTTGAGAATTAACTGCATATAATATTTTCCCAATTTTAATTTCAAATTGGAATTGAAGGAGTCATATGAGGCTATAACCTCACAGACACAGGCTGGGAGTCAAGATGAGGCGATTGGTTAGACTAGTGCCCACCATTTCGATGAAGCGACATGGATGAAGGCGACACAGTATGGCTTTGAGAAGGGTCGAGTAGTTGCTATCATCCCTCATGTGACTCCTGATACTTATTATGGTACGGTTGTGATGTTGGTGCCTAGCTAGAGAGGTGCTCATAGAGAGACATCATCTTCTTCCTCACAGTATCAGGAGGAGTTTTGAACTCTGGCTGAGCTTATAGAGAGATTTCAGAAGCAACATGAAGAGATGCGTCAGCAACAGCAGCAACAACAACATCATCATGATGAGGAGATGCATCGATGGCAATAAAAGCATCACAAGTAGATGGTGTACATGTTTCATCTAACTCATAGTTTAGGGATAGAGTTTCATCCACCATCTCTTATAACTCTTCCACCTCCCCCAGAAGATGACCCCCCTCAGTGATTTTTTTATGTTAAAAAAATGTTAATTCATGATTTGTTGTAATATGAACTATTTTCAGTTTGTATCTTTTATATTGGTGTAAATATTTCGTAATTTAAATTTTTTTTATTTTTAATATTTTATTATTTATTATTACTATTATATTTTTTTAAGGATTGTTATTTTACTGATAATAATAATAATATTTTATGGGTTTTTTTATTTTTTTGTGAATATTGAGA
Organism: Viscum album; assembly: GCA_963277665.1. NCBI lineage: Eukaryota > Viridiplantae > Streptophyta > Magnoliopsida > Santalales > Viscaceae > Viscum > Viscum album. The sequence goes on from OY728123.1 coordinate 17,390,824, forward strand.
ATATCATTATTTATGATTATTTTAATAATATTAATGTTATTTTTCATTAATCATAATTTTATTAAATATATTTTTTAGTATTATATTTTTTAGTGTTTTCTTATTTTACAAATAATAATAATAATAATTTATAAATATTTTATATTTTTATGAGAATATTGAGAATTTTAATATTTTTTATTTCTTTATTATTTTAATAATATTAATAATACTAATATTATTTTTTCATTAATTATAATTTAAATAAATATATTTTTTAGTTTTGGTTTTTATTTGCGATGGGATCTTTTTCGATGGGCCCTTGGTACCATCGTAAATACTTTTTGCAACGGGCCCGTCACAAAAATTTTATTTATATATAATATATTTAATCGGAGAGTTATTTACGACGAGGAACGTCCCCATCACAATTTTTGTTTTGCAATGCTGCTTTCTGCAACGGGCTATTTACGACGGGACCCCATTGTTAAATCTTATTTGCGAAGGGATCCCATCACAAATAGCCTTTTGCAAATAGCCCATATTCCAGTAGTGCACCTTTGGTCTCTTATGTGTAACCCATGTTATATATTTTTTTGGGTGACTGATATGTTTCAAACATTCCATTTTTAAATGATTTTATTGGATTTAGTTTTATGATGTGGGTTTCTATAAAAGTAACTTTCAAGTAATAATCCTTTGATAACCTAGACAAATTTAAAGGGTGAAATTCATTTTAATGGGGGAGAATGTAACACCCAAATATTTTGTGAATTTCTTTTTTAATTATTTTAATTTTTTGATGTTTTTAATTTCACGCAACACTGAAAATAGATTATTTTATATTAAATAACTTTGTTTGGATTGCATTATACAAAAAAAGTTAATTGTAAAAAACAAAGATCATAAATTTTATCTTTGCCTACATGGATCCCTGAGGTTAGCTAACGTTACATGCTAGACAGACTGTCCTCGATGGATTGTGTAACACAAAAGACCAAGTGATACCTAACAATAATTCATTATTAATATGTTATTCTTTAATAGGATATAACAGTTCGATTGAATTTAATATTATAGTATTAATTAATGTATTAATATATGTATTTGAATTAATTGGTTACTTATTAATTAGAAAATAATATAGAATCCAAAAGAATATAAAAGAACATATTTTATATAAGTTTTTTAATGTAAAAAGGTGATTTATATTAATAAGTTAAATTAATTACTAATAGTGAAAGATATTAATTATATTAATTTTTTATGTATTCAAACAAATATTTTTTATATTCAACCAATAGATTTGATAGATATAAGATAAGAACAACACCAATTTTATGATTAAAAACATATATTTTTATAATGGTAGTTTTACCACCTTTTAATAGAGAACCCATTTTAACTCCAATTTTTTGAACTTTTACTGATTTAACATGTCAAAATAAAATTAATCTTTTAAAGAGAAACAAAAAAATAGGTTAGGATAATTTTTTGGTATTTTTTAATACGGTATCATTTTTTTGAATAGTTAAAACTATTGAATTTTTTTTGGAAACTAATTTTTCATATTTTTAATTTATAATGGTTAATTATATTTTAAATCTTATATAATGTTTAATTAGATATTCCATTTATTAATTTATCTAATTTAGGTCATTTTAATCAATTTCAACTTGAAATTGGTTATAATGACATATCAATGTTTTGGAAGTTTTCACTTTAAAACCTCGTAGTATCATCCCGTCAGCGGAATTATTTTTAAATTAATTTCTACCACATATGTGGTTAGAATTTAGAAAATATGTATTTGATATTTGGAATTAGATAAATTTATAATGTATAATAAGTTATATTTTTTACCAAAATGTTTAGTGGGGGTGATTAAAATTAATTACAATGATTAAGAGAAACATTATGTTAACAGAGTACTAAACCATAAATTTAAGACATAATAAGACCTAGAATTGTGCACAAAACCCATTGGATTTACATTATTCATCCATGATACTTCCCTTATTTAGTTTTTTTGGTTTTGTAGGACTTTTTTTGTTTAAATATTGGTTACAACAAACTTGTTTTGAAACGTACCAAGTGTTCTCATTCCCTTCCCTATAAAAGGCTTCCATATATCCCTCTTCTTAACACCATTCAAAACACTTAGGATCAGTAATAATATGCCCAATAAAATTTCTAAAATTGCTCCCTTTATCATATATTTCTCACCCTTGTAATAAATAAATCCATGGAATCCTTTTTTTGAAAACCAAAAGGAGTTACCTGATTAAGAGGTAATATCTTCTCCCAAACTACTTTATTTTATTTTCTTTCTCCACCCTCCACTATTTTTATTCCGTATTTGTATAAAACATAATTATATAAAATACACTAGAATGTTTTATGAAAATTTATATACCTACACTTACACATACCTCTATTTAATGGGTAATGAACATATTGTTTACATGTTCGGAGAACTGCCACCTCATGAAACGATGATTGTTCAATTTTTTAACTTTACTGCGTATCATGATGGAAATTATAATGGAAAATATATTTAAATATGTTTTATATTATATATATTATGTATTTAATATTATTTAATAATTTTATAATACATATCATTATACATTCTATTGGGAGTAAACATGATAATTTCAGTTGGGGAATTATGGACTATTACCCCCTCAAAGCGATGTGATTCGTTCACACACTGCATAGATTGTATCAAGGATGAGTTTAGTGAAATAATATGATATGTATGATAAATAAATTATACTTTTAAAATTATATATATTCACATATAGATACATATATTTCATTTTCTTTTATTATTTCAGTAAAACAATAAAAATGCCAACAATGTTCATGCATATGTACGACTTACCGTCTCCTTGAAGAATATATTAAATTTTTTACTTATATATTATATAGATTATTATAATACACATATAATATATATAAATTATATTTATATCATGGTTTACATCCTGGAATTATTGAAAAAAATATATGTACCATTGATATAATAAATTAAGACACATGCGAAGAACAAATAGAATAGTACCCGAAGTGTAAACTTAAAATATGATTGTTAACAAGAGGTTTATATATGGTCTTAATGAAACCATATGTGGTATTATATATAACTATATGATTATATAAATGATTTATAATAAACTTATAATTATCATAATGTAATCTTATATGAGTACTAAGAGGGTCAATAGACAAGGTAAGGGAGTTTCATCTCACTTTTTATTTCTATGAGATACATGCTTTAATCAACAACAATTCATTTTGTGTGGTGTATATACTGCGTATGGATGAATTCTAGGATTCTTTAATTAAAATTTATGGGTATTTAAAAATCATTTTTTTATCTTCTTTTCATGGGGTCTACATTTAAAAAAGATACCAAATTGGTAAAATAGTTTTCTTTTAATTTTTTTCTTTGAGACTAGTGTTTTGTTTGGCACCTAAATTAATTTTAGATGTGTATATACATACATTTTACATGTTATATCTTGAATATTCATATTTTCAGGATATTTTCAACGTTATTAAATTTTTACATCTTACATGTAGGTGATGATCCCATGTTACCATGTGGTAAGAGTTTTTTGAATCCATCTCTTTATTTATAGAGATTTTTAATGATTATGCTTCCTTTATGAAAATATTTTGATCCATATCGAAAGGAAAACTGATTAATTTCTGTATCCAATGGTTATTCATGATATCTTTATGTTTTTTACCATTATTTCACTATTTTTTACATAATTTATTTATGAAAAAATATTTTATAAAAATATGATTGTATTTCTCTCTTCAATTAGAAATCCTGTTTTATTCAAAAACCATGTTTTCAAAAAAAAATGTTTTCAAATGATCCTTGATGATCCTTTTCAATGGAAAAATGATTTCAAAAAAAATATGTTTTTCAAATATTTCTCTATATATTTAAATGTTATTTTCAAATGATATGGTTTTTGAAAAGTTTTTCTGATTTAAAAAGTGTTTTTTATATAGAAAGTTAATTTTCCTCAAGAAATGTATTGAAAAGATCTTTAAAAATTATTTATCATCTAAGATAACATATTTTGGTGTTAATCATGACTCTGTAGGGAAATTATTCAATTTTTTCATTCATATTCTCTCTCTGAATGGTATATTTTTTCATGTCATAATGTTTATGAAACTCGTCTCTCATTTATGGGTTATATGCTTTATAAACCAACTTCTCTTTATAAGATATGATTTTGATGAAATGATTATGAAACCTGTATCTTATTAAAATGTTTGTGATATGATTACATTTTTATGATACCCATTTTATATTATGAGTTATGATATTATTATTTATGGTCTTGTGGAACATGTATGAATGATTTAATTATGAGATGTGTGGGACCTATATCTCCCTCCAATGCATTGGATAAATATTTATATCTCATTAGATAGACCTGGATGGAATGAGAAATGAACTCAGTTCAGTTTTAGATGGCTGTAATGAGGAGTGAACTTGGTTTAGTAATATAGGGTTGGAATGGGTTGTGAACTTGATTCAGTAATGGATATTTTTCAATAAGATATCCTTGACAGTTAATCCTTGACTACAATGGAAGTTGTTATATATGTTTATGTGTCTGCCACAATTCCATGTTTTATTACTATGTTATTTAATCAATACTTATGTTCTTTATTTCCTTATGATTCATGTCTTACAAACTTCTAATATTTGTTCCATCATTCAGGTTTATTTCATTATGATATGAAGGTAATTATCTTCCAATGTTATTATCACATTCTCATACCCTTATGTTCATGTTTATGATTACAATACTCCATCATTTACCCTTAATAAGAATCTGAGAGAAATCCTTTTTACATTTCTTTACCCAGGTTATGAATATAGGTATTATTTATTATGTGTCTAATAAGAGTTATAGTAATGAATAACATAGTGGGAGATAATGTATCTCACTAATGTACTTGTGTTTTTGTTTCCATGCTTCCAAATTCATTAGACTATTATAGTATGTGGGAATATATTTGTTTGAAATTTATAGTATTCTAAATAATTTAAGTAATTTTAATGTATAAAAATAGAATGTCATTATTGTGGGATACCCCTTAAATTTATTTTTCATTTAATCTCTTTGGGATCATTCATAAGGGAATATACCCTACCAAATAGAGGTACCTTCTCCTTTCTAGGAAGGTACTATAATCCTCATGTGCCCCAAAATAATTATAGGGGATATAATCACCTTAGGGTATTATTTATCCCAAATAATTCAATCGCATTCCATATTAATTGAATCATGATCTTTGATACATTATTTAAACAAAACATATTCCAACTTTCCAGGTGGAATCATCTTCTCTAATATTTTATCATCCACCAATACCATCATCAAATAATCATCTATGGTAATTGGAAAAGAGTGGGGAAACCTTTGATAGATCATTCATATAATTACATTGGTCCCATGCATAAAATCCTATAACCTAACCACTAAAGGAATCTCATGATTTCTGGAAATGAAGTCTAATACTCATAATCCCTGATAATTTCATTGTATAACTAAGCACCATATGGTATTATAGTCTATCCCTGGCATGTTTTTTCCATCAACTACTCAGTGATTCAATATTATGGAAACATGATTTATATGAAAAATGTTCCATCTATTTATATGGGATCTACATACCTATCATAGTATCACATCCATGATGTATTATATTAAATTTCATGGCACCCTATGTCATGGAATAAATAATTAAAAATGTTTGGAACCCTAATTCTACGAATAAGGAATCTATACAAAAAAAATCTCACGTTTTGGAAGTAATAATTCGAAATGAATTGAATTTTTCATCATTAATGAAATAAGATATACTAATTGTGAGACATCATTATATAATGGTGTCAGAATTTATGGAAGACGCCCATACCACGTGATGTTAATCTGTATGGATGACATCCTTAACACATGATGATAACCTACACTGAAAACAATACATCATCGATGGTTCACTACATAAGATCGTGATGGACTGAAATAGAAGAAAAAAAATAAAGAAATATCATGGTTTAGTTTTCATTACCTTAAAAACCAATCAAAAGAAACATAGTGCTCTCCATGTTGAAAACTGGAAAAGTGATCCCCTTGAAACTTTTGAGTCTCTACTCACAAGACATTCACTTTGTGTGATCCTGAAAATGTTGATCTCTTAAAAACCCAAAAAAGGCATAAAAAGTCTGTTTTAAAACCTATAAAATAGTTTCTTGATCAAAATACATGTCCAATCCTTATAAGCTTTCACCAATATGATTCTTAGTTAAAAATAGGGAAATATAAAAAATAATATTTAAATATTGTGTGGTTAATTATTTTAAAATAGAATGAAATCAATATATACCTTCTAAATCTACTAAAATAGGTATAAATTAAATCACTATCTTCTTTGGAAAATTATTTCACTGAAATTATTAATTTAAAATATTTATCCCAAGAAAACCGGAGTAGATACATCAATGAGGAATATCATGATTTTAGGAACCTAGGATAAATGACCAAGATAAATATATTATGATTAATGAATTTAAATCATTTATTTTTCATTCTAATTGGATTTTTAAAAAGGATGGATAACTATGATGATCTATATGAAATCTAATTGATGAAATGGAATGAACATCATGAATGAAATAAAGTTTGATAGAAACATTTATGTATAGAATATTAATTCATTAATAATGTGATGAAGGAGAAGGAGTCCCCAAAGTTTGGGATCTATCCTAAATATTAAAACCAAAAATAGATAAAAATATATAATACCATAGTCAGGTAAAAATAAAATCTGGTTTGATTCATTTTTCAAATCATCCATGGGTTAGCGAGAGGAATCAATTGAGTGTTGAAGTTTCATCCACTCCATTTATACTACTTATTACTAAGGTTAAAGATTCTCAATTAAATATGATAGGTGTTAGGATCCTTTATGATTAGTAACTAATAATCATCACATTTTTAGATGATTGGATCTCACACTTGTTATATATGATTCAAATTCTACTATATCTATAGTCATGAAATCCATCATAGCACATAGCTAAGAGTGTTTTTAATATATGTTCTCAAGAACCACCAAGGAATCCCTTATTGAATGGGTCAGATAACTATTTTCATCAAAGTACTGTGGGTCCATCTTATTATTGAATAGTTGTTTATAGGCTAGGACAATTAAACAAATGACGTCATATAACAGTAATCAATCAAGTCCGCCTTCCCCAAAATTGTGAATGAGATAAAGAAGGCATTATTATTGGCCAAAAAACTCATAAAAGTGAGTAAAAATGATCTAGGTATGGATTTGAATCTAGAATATCCTATATGGTACTTGTTTCTCTATAACAATTGTATTGGGTACATCGAAAAGTGGAATGGTTGATTAATGATATTCATAAGGCAAATCTTTTAAAAGAATGATTGGATGAGCTATTGAATAAGTAAGGGAATAATTATCATGTCATCTCATCTCAATCATTTCATCATATTTATCTAGTAATCAAGGTCTAACCCCCAGAAAAAATTCATTTCAATTAATGGTGTCTTCATCACCATGATTATATTAATTCCTTAAAATCTCTCCATATTCTTAAATCAACTCCCATGCTATAAAAAATAAGCGTTCAATGAATAACATATCTTTTCAACCTAGAGGGATAGTTCATTCAATACACTACTTGATTAGGATTCCACCCAAGCTTAAGGATAGCTTTAATATATGAATATAGGTGTATCGATAGTCATAATTATGATCTCACTATTTGTATCATTAAGCTCCAGCACAAGAAAAATTTATTGAATAACACTACGGTTTTTCTCCCCACACAATAACTAAGGGAATATGGGAAGTTGTATGAATATAGAAAAACAATAGAGAAAAAGTATTAAGTGGTTTATGGATAATATATAATCCTCGCTTCCTCACAAGAATAAAAAATCCCATCCCAAATAGATATTTTTTATGTCATCTCATTGAGAGAACCACTTCCATTTTCAATAAGTATCTTGATGGATGAAGGATAGTTCCTAGAGTTAAAATGGTATTTTAAACTCAACATATTTATCAACACATTGGGTACTAATAGAATTCCCTAGTCCATAGAAACATTCAACAACTTGGAAAAATATGATTCTTGAGATATATTAGTTGTGTTATAGTATTTTTAACACATGAAATGCTATCATATCCAGCCAAATAAAAGTTCCAATGGGATTCCAGACTGGTAAGGTATGTCTCGTTGATGGATATTTAAAAGCAGTTGATAATGGTGAGAATGTTTCAAAAAATAAAGAGGTAGAATTATCCCCTCTAAAAATATTCCTATAATTAGAAATGTACATACTTGAACACCCAACCATCTATTTGTGGTTGGGAAAATACTTTAATTAAAAAATATATTTAGAAACCTCACCAAATGATGGTTTGGAGTTATATATGGTCTCACCTAGTAGCTTAATTATGTATACTCCCTAGAGTCATGAATGGACCAATAATATACCAAACTATTTTTAAGAGGTCTGGATCCCCATTAATGAGGAATAATGGTAGTTGTTCGAGTAACACTATGGTAAAGTGTGATTTGACCCTATCCATAAAAGAAACTAGAGATAATTGTTTCATCTACGTATTTGACTTATCTATCTCAATAGTTATCCTATATTATTCCATGGTTATAGTTTGTACAGGGTTATCCCAAACATCTTCACTAAGGAGGAATTCAACATACATCTTCCCAAGAGAAGGTATTCCCCCAAACTGGTAAATATATCATATTATGATATCTACCTATCCATGAGATGATTTAAAGGAATTAGTGTAGAGAAACCAACATCTACTCGTCTCTCCACATATTTCCAACTGATAGTACATGTAACACCTCGAGATTTTGTGAAATATATTTTCAAATTAATTTTATCTTTTTAATATTTTCTTAGCATAATTGAACACTAAATTTATTTTGTATTATATTAATATTTTTCCACAAAAAACACTTATATTAACTTGTGGTACATCCAATAATGAGTATGTTGGTGGTACAGAGAATGCTGAGTTTTACAACCTTTTATTGAAGAACATGTTATTAAAACTAAATTCTAATATTTTAATAAATACTATTGGTAAAAATAAACATCATTTTTTAATTCATAATGTCCCAATGATCTTATGGTTAATTATTTGAAATTTTTTGAGAAACATTAATTTTTTATGAATAGTGAAATATATTGTATTTTAGTTAAAAATTGCCTCTTAGTTTAAATAATTATTAATGTAAAATTATATTTTAAATTATTTTCTAAAACCAAAATAGAAAAATTATACAAATATTAATCCAATTTATTTCATTGAAATAATTTTTTTATTTAAATTATTTATAAACACATATTGAACTTTTATATTTTTCTATTTTAATAACCAACATTATCACCACGTTTGTGGGATTACCGTTAAAATAACTTTTCCCACTTATGTGATTTAAATTTCTAAAAATGGATGTACAAGGTTGTAATGAGTATAATAGTTTTGTCTAATAATATCAACAAAATATTTTCTTAAAAATATATGTGAAAATGATTTAAATTAATTATGATGATTAAGAAAAAAATACGTTTAATAAGGAACTAAAAGTTATTCTTAATGACCCAAATGACATGGACATGTATAAAAAGGAAATTTAATGCTAATAATTTGAACATACCCATTGTTTTTCTAATTTTATAGAAAATATTTATATAATTAAATTGATGATCCCTATATAAAAGGTTAAGGAAAAATGAAAAAACAGAACTTTCCTTACCTTTATGATTTATAAAACATTGAGTTATAAAAACATCATATATTTTTTTAATCATATCATTTTGAATTATAAATGGTTTATTTTAATAAAAATAATTTATCATTAATTTGTAGAGATGATTAAGTAACCTAAAATTCTTATGAAACACCAATGTAGTGATTATTTAGTTAGTAATTAACTAAAATAAGTGATACAATATATATTAAAAGTGAATTAAATTGATTGAATTTTCATATCAAATTATTTTTTTAGATGAATATATCTTGTTACACATATTTCAAGACAATATATTTTAATTCCAATATTATTTTGATATTTTAAAATTATAAATAAAAAATTTCTGTAAAAATTGAAATTTATGTTATTTTCCAATAATTTTTTTTATAAATGATTTAAAATTTATTAAAATTATATATTCTAAGAAGTTATTTTTATATTTTATTAAATTTTAAATATTTTCTATTAATGGAACATATTATATTTTATAATTAACATGTTAACCCATATATTGTAAAAATATTTTTTGAACGGTCCAGGTTTAAGTTGTGTTTTTTGTTTCACATGTTCTTGTTTTAAAATTAACATTCATGGGAAATGATATTTTATTTAATACAATATATATCATATTTATAATTATTTGGATTTATATTTTCAAAACAATATCACTTTAACATATTCATAATGGTTAAACTACATAGGTCAGAAAACTAATGTCTTTAATAAAACCCAAATGGTAAAATTGGGGAAAAATAAATGTTAGGGAACCAAATTAATAAAATTCACATATTTTTTGTGTTGGATGTTTTTATATACTTTTATTCCCATTTTACATATTATTTTTACACTTTTTTGGCACACTAGTTATGGTATACATCCCATTAATGAATATGTTTTGATATTTACAATAGTGGCACTCCCCTTCCACTATAAAATAGGAAGCAGCCTACTACTTCCCAACGCCAATGAAACCAATTATTTTCATCCAATATCTACCCAATACACTTCCTAACATACATAACTTACTCCTTGAATCATCCCTTTTATAAGAAATCAATCTATGGAATCCCTTTGGTGAAAATGAAAAGGCGTTAACCAAAGAAGTGGTAACATCCTCCCTCAAACTCATTTATCTTATTATAATTATCCACCCCATCCTATATCCTTATTACATTATTATAGAAAAAATAAGTATCCTAAATATACTGATATTTGTTTATACTATGGTTTAAACCAACACATACAAACACATTCATCTAATGGGTAACACACATACGATTTTTGGGTATGTCGAACTATTTCTGCACAAAACAATGATTGTTTGTTTTCCATTAACACCCTACATGGTTCTTAATTATGATGAAAATTATGTTTTTATATTATATATAAAAAACTATTATTTATTTAATATTATATAATTACTTTACCAGTATATCATTATACTTTCATTTTTTTAAATAAGATAATTTCATTTGACGAAGTGTGTACTACTCCCCCTCAAGGCGATGTGATTCATTCATAGACTACATGGAATGAATTAAGGATGGTTTTAGTGAAAATTTGATATATATGACATAATAAATATAAATTAATTATATTTTATACATATATTATTATATTTCATTTTATTTATTTCTTTTAATACGACAATAAGACGAAAACAGTGTTCATGTGTACATAGGGCCTACTATCTCCAAGAACTATGTATTCCATTTCCTATGTATATATTATGTAGATTATTAGAATAAAAATATAAATAATATACATGATATTTATATCATGGTTTATATTATTTAAATCTTAATTTATATGTATATATATAGACCAAAGATATAACAAATTAAGGCACATGAGAAAAACAATGTTAATATTACTCAAAGTGAAACTGTAACATGAAATTGTTAAAAAAAAGGTAATATAATGTCACAATAAACCCATATATTGTATTATATATAATAAAAAAATTATGACATATTTATACAAAACTTATATTTATTACACATGAATTTTGTATGAGTACGATGAGCGTTAAGATAAAAGGTAAGGGAATTTCATCTCACTTTCTATTTGTTTAAGATACATGTCATGTTCAAATAATTATTCTTATATGTGGTGTGTATACTTCACATATATGTATTATTTGATTATTTTACATAAAATTATGGGTACATAAATATCCATTTGATGATACTTCTTTCATGGATTTTAGGTTTCAAAAGATACCAAATTGGTAAAGTAATTTTGTCACTGTTTGTGTTCTTTGAGATGCATGTCATGTCGTGCACCTATATTTTTCTATAAGGTTTCTATAATACTTTTTAAATGTTAAATAATGAATTTAATTATATTAATTATATTTTAATCTTATTTTAATTTCATTTTATTACATGGTGAGTATAATTTAATGATATTAAGTGGTAAGAGTTTATTGAAACAATCTCATAGTTTATCGACATTGTTTATGATCATGATTCCATTGATGAAAAATTATGATACTTATCGTAGGAGAACTAAGGAATTTTATTATCCTATATATATTCATTATATAATCATGTATTGGTACCATTTATCCACTCTTTGGTACATTATATTATTGATAAAGTGTTTTTAAGAAAGGCCAACTCTACCTCTCTCTTTAGTTAGAAATCTATGTTCATTTAAAATCATGTTTTTGAAAAAGGTTTTCAAAACTTATTCCTGAATTCCTTATTATTTATAAAAGTATTTACAATGAAATGGGTTTCAAAACTTTTTCAATATTTCATATATGTCTTTTTAAAAAATGAAATGGTTTTCAAAAACTTTTCAAAATTTCATTATAAGTATTCAAAGTGTTTTTAATGATGTTGTTGTCAAAATGTTTCGAGGATTATTTAATATGTTTTCAATGAAAAAGGTTTTAAAAATTATTTCAAGTTTTAATTATAATTTTTCAAATATAATTTATGGTAAAATGTTTTCAAAATTTTTTCAAGATAATTTATTTATTTTTTCAAGGTTACTTTTAATGAAAATTGTTTCTAGAATATATTATGTTTTAAAAATAATTTGTTAGAGATGAAAGGATATTTTACTCATGAAATTGCCTTAAAATACCTTTCAAATTTATTTCCCATATAATATTACATCATCTTGTGTTAATCATTTCATTATTGGGAAATTATTCCATGTTACCTTTGAAATTCTATCACTAAATTGTTTACGTTTCATGTTATGATGTTTATGAAACCCAAATATATTTATGGGTTATGATTGAATGAAATATTTATGAAACTTATCTCATTTACACATGTTATGATATGATTACATGTTTATGATATGAATTAAATTTCATCGGTTATATTATGATTCTCTCATAATGTGGAACATGTATTTATGAATTAATTATGATATGGGTGTTACCTATATCTTTCTCTAATGCATTGGGTAATGATTTATATCACATGATATAGACTAATGTGACCATTGGAGTGAACCATGACTTCCATGATGGTATGAGGTGTGAACTCATGCTTCTAAGTTGTCCATGGGAGTGAACCATGACTACCAAGATGGTATGATGAGTCAAATAATTATACTAATATTTCCATGGGATTGAACCATGACATCAAAGATGGCCTAGGGAGTGATCCCATTTTACAAATATTGACCTGGAAAAAATTCCTTGAATACTAATGAAATCATATTACATGCATATTTTTTCACAATTTCATGTTTTGTGCCTGTGTTATGCTTTCATGTCTTATGTTTTTATTTCCTTATGATTCATGTCTTATGAACTACCATGATTTTTGACAAGATTCTTTTTTATGACCTTATATATTCATGGAATGATCTTCTAATGTTATGATCATGTTCTCATACCCAAACGCCCATGTTTATGCTTACATGTATCCTTTTTTACCCTTAGTGAGCATCCAAGATCACCACATTTTTTTCCATCCCCATTTTATGAATATATTTATTAACTATGGTGTATCTAAGAAAGGTGAAAGTAATGAAGAACCTAGTGGGAGATGATTTAACTCACTCTTGTACCAGTATTTTCGTTTCCATGTTTCCTAGGGAAATAAAATTAATGGCCTTCAGGAGTACTTTTATGTAATGTTTTATGTATTCTGAAAAATATTTTTAATGACTACATATTTAAAGATGGGGTCATTATATTTGGTATAAAAATGAAGGATTAGTCATCCTTTGGAAACTAGGATGAGAAAAATTTATTGAGGACCATATTTATATTTTTAAGGATATGTATATGTATGTCTCTACGGAGAAGTATAAGGATGAGTTAACATTTGGGGAAATGTATTATAATTTTTGTAAAGGATATAGTGATTAGTTTTCTATAAATATATACTCTCATGGATACTACATGTGGACATGGTGATCACGCATATGTACCTTAGAGTAACAACTTTGACATGGTGTATCGGTCCTGACTCTAAATAACCTGGTAAATGATAATGGACCTTATACGCCCTAGGTTTGACACTCCTGGGGGACATTATTTTGAAAATCACACACATTACAAACCATAATGAAGGATTGGAATAGTATATGACTACGAATGACCTATAATAAACCTCTGGTGTATTCAATTAAAAGTGTGTGTCATGACTTAGACATCCAATAAGTAATTTTTCATTATATGTGTTTCTCATCATGTGATTTCTTGTATTAGTGAATTGATAGAACTAGAAGAAACATAGACAACATTGAATGTTTCATATTTGGTATGTATAAGAATTATGAAAATCAATTCCCTAAGTGTAAATCTCATGAAGGTAAATGGGAAGGTGGTATAAGTTTTTTTATACTTCGGAAGATAAAGATACCACAAACAACTTGTGAAAGTTATGTGATTCTCTTCTATTGTTGTTTACAATAAACTTAAAAAGCTTGATTTTATTGAATTTTAGGATCCTTAATACATGAATCATATTTCATATTATAGGGAAGAGGTATTAAGGAATATGTTGGATATTTGTGAGTAATGGTTTAAGAATAATGATGGATGATTTAATTGTATATGTTTTGTAATTAAATGATTATATTATATGAATCCTGAAATATATAATTGTTTTTAGTTTTTGTTTTTCTTTAAGGATTCAAAATTATATATCGAATGGTTATTGTGAGGTAGAAAAGTGATTTAATTATACGGTGATATTTTTATTAAGGTAAGTTAACCGTAAATTTATTCCTGATGTTGGGATAATGATGTTTGGATAAATATATGATAGATGCTACTAATTACCTTACAACTGGTAAAGGATTTATTGAAAAAGTGGTCTATATTATCATGGATGAGGTATAAAACATCTCAGATATAATTAATATATCTATTAATCCTTGTAATAAAGAAAAATTAATGTTTCCCAAAATTATTTATGGAAATTCATGTTATTACCAAATTTTAAGAGGATATATGATGAGGTTATTGAAATGATAGGAATTTGACAACCAAAAGATGATTTTGATATATGAAAGATCAATGTTAAATTGATTTCATGAACTTATTTCTAAATTTTTGGATATTCATTATTCATAATAGTTACAAGGTTATCCATTATGGAATGATGAAGTTAAACTTAGGATAATGACATTGATATAAAAAAATTATCACACCACATTACTATTTATTCCTATTGGATAGCATTTTCTCTCAACATTCTATTGATGGTAACTGAAGATAGATGGAATGTATTATCATGGATCTCACGATTTTTTAGTTCTTGAATAATGAAAATTCAACTTCCAATTTTCAGAAAGAGTTGAAGTGTAAATTGATCAAGACATGAAAAAAAGTGAGAATATACTTATTAAAGGAAATTAAATCAAATATGTATAACTCCTCATGAAAATTCTTTAACTCTAGGGAAGGGATCTTGAAACCAAAAATATAATCATAGTACCCTTATTTTAGATGAATCAAATGATCCCCTAGATAATGTTAGATTTATGAATTTTGATTGTTAAATTTATCCTGACCAAGTTCTCTCTCACTCGCCTCTAGAACAAGATAGTAAGATTTCTCTTCTATGCCGATGTTTTCATTTTCCACATATATTCTCCTACGTGGAATCCATGCTATGTGTTACTCTGGTTAACCATTATGGTTCCATAAAAAAATTGAACTATGTTTTATTATTCATTTTTATGATGTGGTTTTCTATGAATGAAAATTTTAAGTATAAAACCTTTAATAACCCAGATGAATTTCAAGGGTGAAATTCATTTTAAGGGTGGTAGAATGTAACCCCCTGAGATTTTATGAAATGTTTTTTCTAAATTTATTTATAATTTTCATATTATTTTTTCCTTTCATGAAACACTAAATTTAGTTTTTCATTCATTATGATTATGCTACATGAAACACAAATATTAGCATGTTGTACACACACCATTGAGATAGATTTCATTAAATGCAAGACCATGTTTTACTTCCTTTTAGCGGTGCATCTATTTTTAAAAATAAAATTTCACAAATTTATGAATTTTATTAGTAAAAATAACAACCATTTATGAATTTATAATACCAAAAATAGTTCAGGGTAAATTTTTAGGATTTTTATGAATCCTAAATTTTCTGAAGAATACTAAAAAACATTATATTTAGTTAAAAAAAAACCTCTTCATTTAAATAATTATTGATGTTAAATTATATTTTAAATTAGTTTATATATCCAAAATTAATCAATTATACATATATGAATATAATTTAGCTGTAGTTGGGGTTTGGCTTAGTGGTAAGAACCCATTAAATATACATGAAAAATGGGGGTTCATAACCCATTGGGCGTAGGTACTGTAGCAGTACTGTAGAGTACTGTAGCAGTGGCGGCACTATAGCAGCGGCATGCACTGTAGCGGTGGAAGGTCACTGTTGCAGCGGAAAAATACTGTAGTAGTGGTGGGTACTATGCAGTACTATAGCAGTATGGGCACTGTAGCAGTACTATTCACAAAATAGGCTTTAGGTCAAAAAATAGGCCTACAGGCCATGTAATGGGCTAAATGTCCCATGGGCCTTCTGGCTATGTAATGGTTCTCCCTCTACCCAGTTAAAATAGGTCTTTCCTTTGCTTTAATAATAAATGAGGCTTCGGCCCCAACCTTTAAAAAATATAATTTAGGTCATTTAAAAAAATATTTTGAAATTAGATATAAACACGTATTTAACTATTAAAATATTTTACTTTAAAAACCCATTTTCTCACTATGCCTACAGGATTTGCGTTAAACATAATTCTCCCACATAATTGATTTCAATGTGGAAAAATGAATATAAATGATTGTGGAAAATATAATATTTGTTTTGATAAGATCAACTAAATTTTGGACAAAAAATATTAGTGAAAATGATTGAAATTAATTATTGAGATTGAAGAAATATTAAGCTTAATAAGGGACTAAAACATAATCTTAATGACCAAAATGATCTGAAAAAATGTCCAATAGGCATTGGCAACCAATAATTTGAACATATCCCATATTTTTTCGAATTTTATGTGTTATTTTAATATTATTAAAATGAATCACCCTATATAAATGGTTAAGTAATGAACATGAGAATAAGTGAACTTTCCCGACCTTCAAAATTTAGAAAACATTGAGATATGTAAAAACATAAAATTTTAGGTTATACATATCCTTCCAAAATATAAATTTGTTATTTTTATCATAATAATATATCATTATGTTTTAGGGATGATTTTGTTTCATAAATGTTTTTTGAAATTCCCACATGATGATTATTTAGTTGATAATTAACTAAAATAAATGATACTATAAATATTACATGTTATGTAAATTTATTAAATTTTTGTCTGTAATTATTTTTTGTAGATGAATGTATTTTTTACTCATATTTGAAATTAATATATTTTAATTAAAATATTTTTTTTATTTTAATATTAAAATTAAATAAATAATTTCAAAATCATCATTCATGTTTTTTTACAATAAATGATATATTATTAAATAATTTAAAATCAATAGAAATCCTATATTTTTTCAAGTGATTTGAATGTGTTGATAAATTGGAAATATGGTATATTGATGGACCAATTTTTCTTTTATAATTAATAGATTGGCCTGTAGGGTCACGACCCCTCCCAAAAAAGTGTACACCTCGTGGGCCGAAAACGGGAGAAGAGAGATAGTGACACCCAAGTCCCACCACCATTTTATCCCAGTTTGGTGAGTAGCACCGAGGGGATATTAAACCAATAGATGGGAGGAATTACCCTCTAAGGGAACAGATATGAAAGGGATGGATACGTTAGGCACTAACCAGCTACCACTCAGACTCCATTATAAAAGAAAATCAAAGGTACACATATGTAATGTCAAGCATCAACTAGTACAATTTAATGGAAAATTGTAAGTACCAAAAAAAATTATTGATTTTAGTGACCACAAAGCCCAAATATCTGCTTTGAACCACAATCTAGTAGGAACCATCCTGATATCCAACCTGCTCCAACTTACCTAAAAACAATATATATATAGGGTTAGTATAACAACATAATCCTTAGGATCCTACCCAGAGCCCCTCATGCGAAAAGTATAGAAAGAATGCTAAATAAATGTGAAAGAAATAGAAAGAAACTCTTAACTTAAACATGTGTACTATGCTCCCAGCCTCACCATGGATACTCTCACAAAGTATCACATACAAGAGCATATAAGATAATAAATAATATCAAGGGTACCCCACAACTACTTCCCAAGTGGTTTGTCACTCTGCCCCCAATGTCTGATCTCCTGAGAATCACTCACAAATAAGGATAGCCCACAAACACCTAGGTGAAGCACCAAAACATGTACCACATTCCACACACCACCATGTTCACATAACCAAATGTAACTAGGTAGTTTCTGGGAGCCACCACATCCCACATAACATTTATCATACATCAGGTATTATACCTTGATTCATCACATCCAATAAACTGAGTAGGGATCCATAACCCATCACATCTTATGCACATTATACCTATAGTAGTAATTTGGAAACTATATTCAGAATACATGAGTCTAAAATAAACACAAGTCATTACATCCCTTTACACACATATTTCAGAAAAACTAACCATTGTTCATACCATAATATGTAACTACCAAGATAATACACAGGGGACAAAGGGGGTATTCAGCCATCCATCCTCTCACTGAGATGTAGAGAAAAACACCAACCAGGGCTTAGAATCCACAGGGTGTTAGTTTCCCTAACCGACCGGGTGGAGTACCTTATAAAAACATAAAAATATCATGATATAATATAAATAAATACCACACTATGGGAATAACCTAGTCTCAGACAAAAATACATCTTATGTCTCTCAGATTCCCTACTACCTCTACTAATACCAGTTATTCTATAAGCGCACACCCATTAAAAGAGGTACATTAAATTATATTATTCTTTTTTATCAATTTAACTTTTAAGATAATTAATTTATTAATAATTAATTAAAAACTTACTTTTTCCATATTACATTAGAACGAAGTTTCATCCCCCCAAGGATTAATCAATCTGAGACAATGACTTCTCAGAATTATAACCTCGGTATTTCATACCAGCAGACTCCAACCTCCATGGGTTAAACATTTATTCATTTTTAAAAATAAGTACTCTCTATATTACTAGGAAATCTTGGAAAACCTATTAATCTAACAAATAAGTAATAAAACCAGGAAAATCCTTCAGCGTCAAGAAATGGTTAAAGGAAAGAAAATAAACAAACAACTTGGTTTCCTATAAAACATCATATTAAAATAAGAATCCAAATTTCATATCATCAGGTTAGCCCAAAATTGACCTTTTCCATCATCTCTGATATCCTCCCTGACACCCACATACATATATCGATGCATCTTTCCACTCTAGGAACCAACTACAGCAACAACCACAAGGTTTCCACACCCCCACACACCATAACATCCCTATAGGATCAGCCATCCTAGGCTCACTACATATCAAGTCCTCCCCTCCCAACATACAAAAACATACCTTTAGGATCATCCATCAATTGCTCACATCACATCATAAGTAGTAGGAAAAAACATAGCTACTTGGCTCTTGGCCCTAAATCAAGGCATCTGGACTTCCCACATAGTGTGCTCTCATAGCTTCAAAGAACAAGGAACTTGGACATTACAAGAAAATAGGAAACATAGGCCTTATAAATAAATTATCATTCATCAAAAAATTGGTTATTATTCCATTGTGAATTATCTGATTAATTATTCACAGGTACTAACTACGGGAAACCTAAGCAGGAACCCATCACAAGCTATCACCAATTAATTATAAAATTAATTTAACACTCCATTAATTTTTTATCAAAAATAATTTACATTATTAGGTTTCATTAACCTATTCAATTAAACATATTTACTTGCATCAATTTCATAATCATCAAATTTCAACAATAACAACTAGATTCATTAAACCTTTCTCTTTAATCTATTAATGAATTGATTAATTATTAAGTTCAGATTTACGTTCTTTACCAATTACACATGATAAACCAATAAAATAATGCACAACATAGATATCACACTATCGATAAAATAAAGAGGAAAATCATTATCATTATACAAACAACATAATTTCCAAGTGATCAGAACAAATTTTTTATCTCAGTTCAAGTAATTATCAGGTAAATTTCATTATTATCCATGGAGAAAATTCATTCTAACTCTATTATTTAACATAATTAAATAAGGAATCAATTAATACTCACACACAAAATGGTTTTAATGTTCTTCACTTGAGAATGGACCAACTCTGCAGATCTCAAACACCTTTATTGTAAGAACTACATCAACTAAAGAATGTTGTGCAAACAAACAACCAAAAAAATCTCATTAGAACATGGAGATGAAGCTTCATCATGTGGAAAAGAGGAATAGAAGAAAATAGATTAAATAAACTACAAGAACTAAGGTAGAACATACCTTATATTGATTAAATATCGAACGAGTGTAGCTAGGTATGGATACCTGATCAAGGAATCTTTAAAACATTGAAGAGGGGGTCCATGGGTCTCCTAGAATCGGGAGACAGGCATTACAGTCATAGAGTTTGACCAACTCGAGTAGCTTAAAATGTTATAAAACATAGGACATCAAGGATTTAAACAACTTGTAATCCCCTTTCAATTTGTTTAATCCTCGTGGTTTTGTTTCCACTAAAAAATGTGTCTCATATTATTTTATTTATTTTTCAAACCCCGATCAATTACGCATTGTAAAACCCTATTTTATGATGTTTAAAAGATTTACATGGCATGAAATCTCCCTACATTCATCTATTAGAAACCTTACTCATCTGGACTTCTTCTAAGCCTCTTCTGAGCAACTTGGTCTTGAGAAACATGAAAAGGTTCAATCAATGTGGATCTTATCCCCTACATTATACTCATCTCAAAACATGCTCATCCTCAAGAATCCAAAACCAAATAATAGAGGAAACATAAAGGGTTCATCTAAAAAAGACACCCCATGAGATACCTCTAAATTATCTCTTCTCCATGTGAGATTAAACACCTCACCCAAGCACAAGGGGATTGACATTTTGAGTAGATAAACTACTCGTAAAATCTTCCACACCTATAGTAGGAGAGTAATCACATCCAACCAATTGAAGCTAAATATTTAAATCACATGGAATACCACTGCACATCTTCACCTCCCAAGGAAAGAGAGTAATACATAACAGGCATTAAGAGAAATCCATATCACAATCCACAAAAACTCGACAACCAAAAAAAAGAAGTCCTTACAAGAGGAGAGAAAAACAACAAATAGGTTGGGGTACTGAGCATGTATCCATGAAAAAAATTCCAAGGTACTCCCCTATATGCTATCATGCCTCTACAAGACACGAACTAAGGGGATATCATGCTTGTGCAATAACCTTTCCTATATGTCCTGGATCTCTATAGGCTACTTGAAATTCACATCATTACCAACATCGATATCGCCCCAACTGATGATGCGAAAGTCACCATGAAGATAATGACAAAGATACACCATGTGAAAAACATTGTTTATCTAAGTCATATATCGGGGAAGTGATATCTAAAACACAACGTCTCCAACATGAGCCAATATCTCAAAAGGCCCTACAAAATGGGGAGAAAGCTTACTCTGATGACCAGACCCTCACTCTCCATGATGGGGAGTCTCCTTCAAGAACACATGACCCCCAACTCCTTACTCCAGATGTCTCCTCCTATGATTGTCATTGGATTATTAACTATCCTTCATTGCCTTCATCCTCCTATAAATCACCTGAACCATCACTTTTTTATTTTGTACCATTTTTGTTCCAAGAATTGATGTCTCTCCCACCCTATCCCCACATAGGATAATGGAAAGGATGGCCATACAAGGCTTCGAATGACGTCATACCGATGATGGAGTTAAATCTATTATTGTAATAAAACTCTACCATGGGTAGGTGCCTCATACACGAAACTACAAAATCTAGGACAGAAGAATGAAACATGTCTTCAAGAGTCTGGATGGTCTACTCTGTCTGACTGCCTGTCTATGGATGAAAATTAGTTCAAAGGCATAATTAAGAAACTAAGTCTTTATAAATACCTTTCCACACTTTGGATGTAAAATGGACATATCAATAAATATTTATCACCCTCGAGAACCTGTGGTGTCTCACCACCTCTCCAGATACTTCCTTGAAAAAACCTCCAAAGAGATGGACTCATTGATCACTATAAATAAGGTCGATTTTTTGAAATTCTCCACTACCACCCATATAGAATCATAGAATCCCAGATCTCAAGGTAAAAAGGACACAAATTCAATCTTTATTTCATCCCACTTCCCCTAAGGAACATCAAATGGATGGAGAAATCCACTTCAAACATAGTGCTTAGCCATCACCTTCTGGTAGACCAAACATTAAGACAAAAACTCTAAAACTAGATGATCAACCGTGACCACAAAAACTGGCCTATCAATGCTTGTTAAAAAATTTCCACGCTAGGATATACTGACAAAGATGAACTATGTAACTATCTATGAACCATCTCACACATTGAAAAAAGCAACAAAAATCCTTCTCTGAAACCACACTTGGTGTTGTTCATTCTTAGACTGACCATTAAGAGACTTGCTACAAACAACCCGGTCTCTCAAAACCTCCACCTCCTGATCCCCCCAATTGGGACTCTTCCAGTTGTTTAACCATAGATGACTTCACCTTCATCTAAAAGAGGGAATCACTTCTTCTGACTTCTCATATTTCTAGGTGCAATGGTGAATGTTATTTCTTCACTCTCTAGGAATCACATGATTCATGCACTACATCGATATAGTACATCCTTCTAATCACATCAGATACAACATTCCACATTATAGGTTTATAAAAAATATAAAAGTTGTAAACCTGGGAGAACTCCATCCAAGGAAACTAACACAATTTCAAGTCACATTGTGAGAAAACACACCTTGGGCTCTAATAATCAATGAAGAATTAAAAATTCTCACTGATGAGGTAATGTCTCCAAAAATTCATGGAAAACAGCACTATAGGAAACCCAATATTATGGATGGAATTTTTACACTCATGGGGATGTAATTGTCAATACCTATATTAAATTCCTGGTCTTTTATATATCAAAACACAACCTAACCCAAGATGAAAACAATAAAACAAACATCAAACTAAACTACTTATTCTTGAAGAAAAATAATTGTATCATTGAACAACTTCTCCTTTAGATACTCAAAAGTTTTCAAACAATAATCATTATACTAAAACACTTGATACTTTCTTGTTAGAGTTGTAATAGGATTCACAACCCAGATAAATTGGCTACAAACACCCTATAATATCCTACATGACATAAGAAACATTTCACCTCTTCCACTTTCTTGGGTGATTCCAAATACATAAATAATTATATCATGGAAGGATCCATAGCTACTCCCTGATAGGATACAACATTCCCCATGAAACAAACTTCTAGAGAGAAAAAAATCACACTTTGGTAACATCCCAAATATCTTATCATGAGGAAAAACTCCAAAAATAGAAGGTAGATACTCTGCATGTTGATCCTCATATGTGGATTACAAAAGGATGACATCGATGAAAATTGCCAGGAACTTATTAAGGAACTCATGGAACACATAATTTATTAACCCCATAAACACATCTAGAGTATTATTTAAATATAAAGGTATCATAACAAAATCATAATTCCCGTGATGGAAATGGAAATAAGTTTTCATGGTATCATCGTTGGTTACACACATCTGATGATATATTGAATACAAGTTTTTGTTCAAGAATCCAATTTCACCCTTTAATTTATTGAATAAATCATCAATCCAAAGAGTAGGAGAGTGATTCTTCACTATCACACAGTTCAAGAGATGATAATCAATACTAAATAGTAAACTATTGTCAGTCATCTTCATGAAAAAACCGATGTACCCCATGGTTATACACTCTACCAAAACAACCACACTAAAATAGACCATCAAGTAGTATATGTAGCTCCCGAAATTCATAAGTCTCAATACTATATGGAGACTTCGATATAGAAGAAACTCATGGTTGTAGTTTAATCCCAAACATGATCTCTCATCGAGGGGGTAACGTTACAACTTCCTCTGGAACAACATCGGGGTACACTTCCATGACCCAAAGAAACTCCGAATACTGAATCTCTTATGAACATAGAATCATCCAATCAAGCAAGGATGATATGGATGGAACACACCTATGACCCATCATAGGGTCTCTCTCACCAATGAACACTACTGGATCTCCATCAACATCGATGAAAACAACATACCTACTGAATAAATACATTGTATTATGTAATGAATGATGCCAATACATGTTGAGGATGATTACATATGGATGTATATTTAATCATAGAAAATATCACCAAGAGCACTACTTCCCTAGAACAAGCTCATAGTTTCTACATACATCATACAAGTCAACTCGACCTATAACTAGCACTGTCAATGCCAAGGGAAATTGAACTTTGTCTACCTGATTTTCCAAAGCAGGTATAAGGGAATGTGATATAAAGGAGTGTGTCTCTCCCTAATCAATCAAAGAATTCACCCAAATAGAAAAAAAGAAAAAGGTACCCTGAATGACATCTGGTTCACCTAGAATGGAAAATTCTAAATCATGGAGACGACCATGAGTGTCTCCCTAGACTCTTTGATTATGATTAAGAACACCTACACGACCACACTCCACTCTATTGGGAAGAGGAGAATCCTAAGAATGTCCTTTTCCTACCCCATCCACTCTATACTAATCCCAAACCAGAGAAAACTACTGATTTTTCCTCAGCTGTAACTTCCTCAGTTAAGGAACCTGAAGCAGAATAACTAGAACATGTTAACTACTCAAAAAGTTTGGGCACTCTCGCCCCTAATGACCATGGACTCCACAAGAAAAACATGCATCTGATGCCTTGGTGTATTCCTGAGAGCTATTTTCACTAGGTAAATGAGACATTGAGGGATGGGACTAACCCCCAATTGATCGAAGCTCTTCTATCTAAACAACTAAGAACCTCATACCATAGCTCTGCTTCATGATTAATCCTAAAGAATCCTCTCTTGTGATGATCTGGTTCTGGATAACGTCCCATTGATGACCTCATCTCTTGGAATCACCTCGAGAAATACCTTCAACATAAAATGGTTGACCTAGATTTATATCCATGGATGAATAGCCTCCAATAAATTCCTCACTCTAGCCTCCTCATTGTGAAACAGGTCCAAATCATACCACATATTGTTATAAAAAAGGCTACGGAACTCTCACACATTGGAACTTCCTTACTGAAGTATAAGCAGCTCCTAGTGAGTGGTTTCCTTGGAAATTAATGAAAAAACATGACTCCATACTGGTATTATAACACATCCCATGATACTACCGACTCCTTGTGATCCCAAAGGAACAAGAACCACCAAGGAATTTCTTCCCGGTGAATCATTGTCACAACTAATGATACCCAGTCCTCCTTCCAAGAATAGATCAAAGTTTATTCTATATCAAACCCTTCCAACCAATATTTTGTGATTGTATCTAAAATAGATCCCTTATACCCCTTTATAATATGGAACTAATACTCTCTGAGTGTCCTCCTCCTCGTTTCATCATTATCAACCTACACTCAATGAAAATCTACTAATGCAACATGCTGAAAATCTTGTGCATGAACTTGATGAGGACATCGACCTGGAGACATGAATTAAAAAGAAAAAAATTAGTGTTACTAAGAAAGAATATGGAAAAAATTAACATTTAATTAATGTTTTTTATTATACTTATTAGGTAACCCAATCACAAGTTCTTCCCATTAAAGCACAAGAGAAAAGAATAATGACGTGTGATCCTTTCCTAGCTCTCAACCACGCAACCAGTGTCACATTGTTTTGTTTCTACTATAATCTTAAAGGTATGTTCATCATATCACAAGGGGTCCTAAATACCTATGTATAAGCCGGTCTCTTATTATTATAGTTCTCTTTAATCATTATTAATAGTTTTTTCCTATTACCCATGCAACATCGCCTATGCCTAACTCCAAACTCAATCTTATCCCTTAACCAAACCTTTGATACCACTCCATCATGACCCCTTCCCCAAGGATGTACCCCTCTTAGGCTGGCAGTGTGAGAAGATAGATATTGACACTCGAGTGTAACCTCATGTAGGCCCTAGGTTGTCGACTATAACCAATGGTATAGTAAATACAGAGATGGGAAGCATTACCCTCTAAGAGAACACCTGAAAATAAATAGATAATATATTCATGAACCAACTCAATCTCAAACTCCAATATAAAAAAATACATTGAACACATATTAAATTCCATGAAAGAACTACTAAAACTAAAAAGAAAACATCAAGCGCCAAAAGTAAAGTATGTAAACTAGTGACCACGATTCCAAAATAGCTCCTACAAACTACAAGCTACTAGTAACGATCCTGATGTCCATCCTACTCCAACTGACCTAAAAATAGTTTATATAAATGTAGATTGTGTATAACTATATACTCAGTAGGATGCTTTCTGGAGCATATCATTTAAAAGTAAATGAAAGAATGTTTAAGAACTGTGAACAACAAGAGAATGCAACTCATCACCTAAACTGGTATAATATGTTCCCACCCTCACCATGGATACATTCACTAAGTATAACATATGAGAGAATATAATATTATAAACAATATCTAGGGTACCCTGCAAGTACTTCTCTACTAGTTTGTGAATCTTCCCCAATGTCGCATGCCCATAGAATCACTCTCTAATAATTATTTCCCGCAGACACGTGGGAAAAGAACCTCAATATGAATCTTGTCCAACACACCACCATGTCTACATAAACAATAGTAACTAGTTAAGTCCATGAGCCACCACAATGCACATAACTTGAATCATACCTTAGGTATTATACCTAAATCCATCGCTTCCCATACACCGAGTAAGGATCCGCAAGCCATCATAGCCTATAGAGGTTATACCTATAGTAGTCCTTAGGAAACTATATCCTGAATACATGTGTGTGGAATAACCAAAATACCTTGGATCTTGATACCCACATATATGGGGAAACCAAACGGACATTTATACGAGCAAAAGAGTCTACCAAAGTAAGAGAGTTGGGTCAAATGGGGTAGTCATCCATCCATGCTCCTACTGGGATATTGGGGACCCCCCTCCCCCAGGGCTCAAAATCCTTAGGTTGTCAATTAACCAAACCAACAAGGTAGAGTAGCATATAGAAATAAAAAAAATCTATAATATAGATCACAACAACAATGTGGGAATTACCTAGTCACATACTCAACTATTGTTAATGTCTCTTGGACTCCTTGCTGCATTTGCTAAGAACAGATATCCTATAAGCACACAACCATGGAAGAATATACATTAAATTATTTTATTCCTTTTTATGATTTTAATTTATGTTAATTAATTCATTAATAATGAATTAAAAATTAAAATTTTCCACATTACATTATAACAAATTTCCATTCCCTCCATATATAATAAAACCGAGTCTGTGGCTTTTAAGAATAATAACCTTGGCATTGCATCTCAGCAAGTTCCATCCCTCATGGGTTAATCATTTATTAATTTATTAATATCTTTAAACATTATATTAATAGGTACTCTAGGAAACCATCATAAGCTACCAAATAAGGAATACAACCATTAACATCCATCATACTCAATCAATGGGAAAAGGAAAGAAGATAAAGAAACAATTTTTCCTTTATCCCAACATCAGATTTAAACAAGAATTAGCCTTTCATATAAATAGGTAAGCCTAGATTCAACCCATTATATCATCTATGATGTCCTCTCTGACACCCACATTCATATATTGATGCATCTCGCCACTCCATGCATTAACTGTTTACACAAAAACTAGGCCTCCCTTCCCTATATACCACAACATCCCTACTGGATCAGCCATCCTAGTCTCATAACACATATGATCCTCCCCTCCACAAATACCACAACATCCCTCCAGAATCCTCTAACCAATGCTCACATCACATCACAATTAGTGTGAAATAAACATTGAAACTAGGGACTTAGCCCTAAAGAAAGGAATATATCCTTCACACACAATGAGTTATCATGTCTCCAAATAACAAGTCACATGGACATTACAAGGGGGAAATTAAGGCCTATAAAGGAATTATCTTTTATCATGAAATTGGTTCTTACTCCATCTTGAGTTATCTGATTCATTATTCACAGGTTCGAACTATGGCAATCCTAAATAGTAGGAAAACACTATATTTCACAAACTGATTAAACAATCCATTAATTATTTTATAAAAAAGGATTATCAGGCTTCAGGTTCATGAACCAATTGTAATAATTTTTCATACTTACATAAATTTAACAATCATCAAATTACAACAACAAAAACTGGATTCATCAAACATGCCTCTTTAATATTTCATCCAATTAATTAATAAAAAAATTCGGCCTTACATTCATTACATATCCCACATGCTAAAAAATCATAAAACGAACAATAGAGACATCAACCTATCATGAAAACCAAGAGGCATCCTATTATCACGATACAAAAAAAACATCACCAAGAGATCTATACCAATTATTTAATCTAGTTCAATAAATTATTGGGTTAATTTCATTGCATTCAAAGGATGTAAATCATGCTAACTCTACAATTTCACTTAATGAAATAGAGAAGAAATTAATCCCCTACCTCTACAGTGTATCAATGTTCTTCTCATGAGAACAGACTAACATTGTGGATCCCGATCACCTCTCCCCCAAGAACTACATCCACCAGAGGCTTTTGTGCCACATATGTGATGAAAAATACCAAAAATATCCCTTATAACATAGAGAACAAGATCTATTAGGTGGGAGAGGTAAACTAGAGAAAAAAAGTTTGAAGAAACTATAAGAAAATAGGTAGATCAGACCTTGGATCAATGATTGATCTATGGAGGGAATCTATGGATCTATATTTGATAAATGAATCCCCAAAACGTCAAATATAGGGTCATCTGGTCACCTGGAATTGAGAAAGGGGTGCATTAGCCATAGAGTTTGACAAACTCAAGTAGATGAAAATTTTATAAAACGTACAACATAGGAGATTTACCCAATATGTAATCGCCTTTCATGTCGAGTAATCCTTAGGGTTTCATTTCAATAGAAAATCAATTCACCTCTTATTTTATTTATTTTATTCATTTTCAAACACTGATCTATTACACATTGTGAAACATGAATTTAGATCATATAAATGTTTTACACTGCATAAAATATCCCTATAACTTTCTTTTAGTAACCGAAGTCCCCCAAACTTCCTCTTAGCCTCCTCTGAGCACCTTGGTCTTTGGAAATTTGGAAAGTGTCATTCTACGTGGATATGAGCCCTTACACCTAGATTATAAAAACATTTTTACCATATTTCAGGTTTAGGAAGTTTTTTTTCACATCACATGAACTTGTTTTAAAATTAATTTCCAAGACACATGAGATTTATATTTTTTAAAATATATATCATATTTATAATTATCTGGATCTATATTGAAAAAAATACACACTTTCATCTAGTCCTAATGGTTAAACAATATATTTTATAAAAATAGTGTCATTAATAAAAATAAAAATGATAAAATTGGTGAAACATAGATGTTAAAGAACTAGATTATTAAAATGAACATATTTTTTGTTTTGGAGGTTTTTCATGACCATTAATCCCCATTAATCCATTAATTATAAATTTTGTAGGCCCATTATATATGGTGTACCTCCCATTAATGAATAACTTTTGGTATTTACAAGAGTTCCACTCCCCTTCCACTATAAAATGGAATGAACTCTCCCACTTTCTAAAACCTATCAAACCACATAAGTTATTCCATGAACTACCCAATCCTCTAAGATCCCATCTTTTTATAGGTAAGTTTCTCTTTGAGTTTTTCATTTAAACCTTGGTGGCTATGTATTGTTCAAATATGGAAAGCCTTTCTTGGGGGAAATTACCTAATTTTTAGGGATGAATGTTTAATTGAATTAATGGATTCTGGGTATAAATTTTACTAACTGTTAAAATTTATTCTTGTTAAGTTGTGTATATTTTAAGGATGATCAGATAGTTAAAGGAAAAATTGGTTGAAAACTCAAATACAGAAAATTTACACATTGTGTAAAGGGATTACACAATATATAATTTTTTGTGGGTTTTAATAAAATAAATATGACACGAAGAGTATTTTCAAATAATACCATTGAAAACATTTACAAGGTGTGTGACTGTATTACACGATGTGTAAGTTCCTGAACTTCTATTTCAAATATCGTATAAAGATTATTTTATTTATAAATATTGTTCAACTCTTATACTCCTGATTTAGTGTTACCCTCTGGTCAAATATAGAGTTCCAAACCCCATTCTTAACATCCCATTCATGCGACCAATCAAGGTAAGCCCTTTTTGTCACATTTCATACTTTTACCTTTGTTTCTCCAATCTTCATGGTGAAATCCACTACCCAATTACATTTTTGGTTTTTATCTTGATAAAAAT
The DNA here is from genome assembly GCA_963277665.1 of Viscum album. Lineage (NCBI taxonomy): Eukaryota > Viridiplantae > Streptophyta > Magnoliopsida > Santalales > Viscaceae > Viscum > Viscum album. The sequence goes on from OY728123.1 coordinate 17,421,794, forward strand.
TTTATCTAGGGACCCCTTCACAGTCATTCACACCTGTTTCCCCTTGTTCATTGGCCTTAGGAAGAATTATTGAATCTTCAATATAATTTAGGGGTGTAAAAATAAAACTTATGGTTCAGTAATTCCATGTTTACTAAATATCATGATTTCACCCTTACTGAGTTTTCCCAAATTCATTAAATAACTTAATTAAATTACCCCTTAGATTTTTTTGGATTCAAATAAATTTATAATTATATAATGTTATAAAGTATGTTTAGAATGACATGATACCTATGGAGATTTAATGTTATAGAATCCCTATTTAATGGGCTATTACTTATTGTTATAAATTTTCCAAAATTTTGAATTGAATTGCATGTTTCATTTGAATGAATAGTGGTAAACTGAATAATTAACCATTGGTTTATTGATGTGATATTATGATAATAATTTTGCCTGATAGTGATTTTGTTCAATTCTGAGAGGCTTATATAATGGGCTAACCTAGGCACTTGCACAGGAATATACCTTAATGCTTATAAATAGTGGGATCCTCCCATTCACTATATTGTAACTCTAATAGGAATTTGACCTAGAAATTATTTAATACATATAGTACTTTAATCTAGAGATGATTTAATCTTTATTTGGATTTGTCTCAAATTGGTTATAGTGGTCATGAGCATATGACGTGCTAAGAGTTATTTAAAAATGGTGTCAAATTAGTTTGTTTACCTTGGATATTTCGAAATGGTTTCAAGGTCATAAGGAATCAATATAGTTATTTTGGCATAGATCCAATGTTGTTTGTTGTGTTATTTTATTAAATGTTGAATTAACTTAATGCACTTGTTTATTTCTTTATTGAATACACATATTATCAGGATCGATTTATTTAGAAATGGGTGTTTCGACCTACTAAGTTATACTCGTACCCAATTTGGGCAACCATTTGGCACCCTAGCTGATATCATGGATGCAGGTTTCGAAAAGCATAAGGGATCTTGTAGTTGATTGGTTATTTTCAATTGGGATAGATTTTGGAGATGGGACTGACATGGGGCTCGGAACCCAGGTCCTTAAGTATTTTATTTGAGTCTTCTAGTATTTTTCTTGTGTATCTCTATCTTGAAATTTAGATACATTCCAACATGTCATTACATTATTCCTTTATTATTATTAGATTATTCAGTTAGAAATTGTTGTTGTCTTCCACTATTGTCTTTACTTTGATCATTATTTATATTTTATTAATATTTTTTGTGCTGATATGACACTTAATACCTAGGGGTAATAGTCTCCCCACTATACTATCCACACACCTTTTTCTAGTTTCCTACTTTAGGCATATGTCGAGGTGCACTTGAGGTCCTGTAACAAACCCTTTCCGACCACATGAGAGAGTGCTAAATTGGGGGATGTTATAATATTGTATCAAAGGAGAAAGTTATTTTCATCTGATTGAATATCAAGGAAAGATGGAACAATACTAGGATGTTTTGGGAGTTGGTAATGAGATTTTTCATGGGAGTTTCTAACCCACCTATGGGGAAAAATATGAGTACCTAGGGTTGGGATTGTTGCTTATGATGTTTTCTTTTTTACAGTTGTTGTCATTGAAACATGGGTGATTCAAATGTTCTGTGTTTTTATTATTATATGATGTTATTACTTATTATGATTGTACTAATGGGTTGGTATGGAAGAAGATAAGAATACATGCATCGTGATAGGCACATGGGAATATATTAACGAGCATTGTTCATGATAGGGATATATTTATTTTTGAAAGTAATATTTACTTGCATGTTTAAATGTGATAAGATATATCTATTTGATGGGATAAATAAAGAAATTAGTTATCATTTAATGATAAAGTAGTAGTAAGCCATGTCTAGAGATACCATTAGTTAGTGGTTCCCAATTATAGTCATGTATTAGGTTGACCTTTTTACTACCCAGATCTCTAGGGTGTTTATTTATCTAGTATTGAAAATTCCTCCTCAACATCTTGAACATGAATGTTATGTGGGTGGAAATCATCACACTCCTAATGCATCTAAATTAGAACTCCCTATAGTTCATGAGGAGTATATGGATGTTCAGCTTTGTGGTAGCATCTTGTGGGTCATGTGATCCATGGAATGAGAGACTGTTTGTACCATTACATTATTTTCTGAGCTGAATAGATAGTTTCATGTTCAACATCCAATAGTTTTAGTAGGGAAGGGAATCCAAAGATGTCAATTTATGGATTTAGTTAGTCCATATGATCTTCATGAATCTCAATACAACTGTATATAGGAGGGTAAATATTATTGTGTATATGATTCATGGACATGCAATTTATTGTTGGGATATTCTGGAAGAGACATGGAAGCATAATAAATAATTATAGAAGGACTTCGAGATGAATTTTCTGATCCATTTCTGTCACAAAACCTTGAGCGATGAAAAATATCATGATTTCATGAATCTGAAACATGAAGGTTTTTCAACACTAGACAATACTTGATGTTTTACTGACCTATAACATTGTGCATCATCATTGGATGTTGATGAGTTCTATTCGGAATGAAATTTCCATAAAGGAATTCATTATGAGTTTGGGTTATCGGTAAATGTTTTCCATTTATGAAGCATTGACGTTGTGATAAATCAGGATCTCATAACGAAAGGGAATCTATGACAGGCCTCTTGTAGCGGACGAGCTGCAACTTCGGTTACAGATCTCTCTTCTTCATATGGTGGTGTGGCCAGGGTTAGAAAGCGTGATTAAGATGGCTCGGGTTGATACAGTGGTGAGGATTCTAATTAGGAATCTTGCAACATTTTGGATCTAAGACAGCCTTCGGCTTCTTCTTGGGAGCAAGGGCAGCAGCGTCTAGGGTTTTCAGCGTTGTTATTTCAGTCATCTCAGATTTATTCATGGAAAAGAGCAGTTATTTCTATATTTTCTTCAAGAGACATTGTAGATCTATCCTTTCGGTAATATTATGGATTCTTTTTCAGTTCCTTGAGGTCATATCTTGATGTTTTCAACTTTTTAAGGTGTTTTATTTCCTCTTTGCAGCTTGGCTTATTAGGGTGTTGGCGGTTCGGTTATTGTCGGCTTTGGATTGGTTGTGAAAGTGAGGTAGGGGTCAAGTCTATTTTCGATCCATAGTTCCTTGGGTCAATTTCATTTTTCCTGTATTGTTTTGAGGATCCTCATGTTTTAACTAAGGAAATTCTGGCAAGGTTATGTTGGTTTGGGTTTGTTTTTTCTACATAATGATGGTGCAGGGAAGGTGTGACAGTGGCAGTGGTGGTATGATTTTTTGGTGGAGTTCTTATTGGTGATGCATTTGTTTTTGATTTTTTGTGATGTTGAAATGAATAATGATCCTTATTAGGCCTTGGGGAATTATATGTGTTGATGAAATCTGTCATTATCTTAAGAAACAATGTGCCGATAGGCGGGATCACTGGCGATTCATCTTCCTTCTGTTTGATTGATTCTATACTCTGGTTCCAAGATTCCTCTTTTCTCTCTCAGGTGGAGTAGTGTAGTGGTCTTCTTGGTCCTTCCGGATGTGAGTTTTAGAGGTCAGTTTGTGATCATCAGTGATTATCGGTTTGGAGGCCTTTGTGATTTTTTGGATTTGAATTTTAGTATATTCTTAGTGGTGTTTTTTTAATTTAAAGTGGGAAGGATTTGAGTAGTTTCTAGATTTTGGTTTTATTTTGAGTTTTGATGTTAAATACAACCATAAATCTATAAGGATCAGCTTCAGAAGAGGATTCGGAGTAGGAAGAACTCTTATGAGCAAGACCATTCGGATTTGGTTGAACGAGAGGGTATGGCTTTTCCATCGGTACCATGCCCATGAAACCAAGTGTGGGAAAGCTTTTCGAGAGTTCATGTGAAGGTGTAGGCTTAACTAAATGTTTTATTCATTGGGTAGGGGTAGTTCCTTGTAGTCTTTATCTGGTTTACTTCTTGTAAGATTATATTTTGGGTTTCCCACTTTTTCCTCAAAAGTGTTTGTGAAAATAAAAATTCAGTTTTAAGTCAGTCCAGAGTAGCGGCCATAAAATTTCAGCAGGGCTATCTGGATATTCTTCTTTGAGTGGTAGGAATCTCCATTATGATAATTTCCACTAAGGTAGTTGTGGAAAGATTAGTCACAGTGGTGGAAAACCATCTCAATATCATGTTTCATTCCAATGATATCAGTTTGTGAAACTTTGGACAAAAGTTTCCACAGTGTCATTACCCTCCAGGTGAATGTCGTATCTATGATGGATCATATTCAAAGGTTCTTTGGGAACTATCCACAACAGAACTGTGAAAAATGATCGGTACATGCACCAGAATCGGGAAGGGGTAGAGCTACACCTCAACAGGCTGGTATATGGAGTTACACAGGCCCTTGGGGGAAAGGTGGGGGATGTGGTACCCTAGTGAAATAGTATCAATACAAAGAAAGTGACAGAGCTCAGGGTAGTTATAATAGAGCCTAGGGAATAGTGACATTTCTGTTTCACATTATGAAAACTAATCTAGCTAATGTGGAAGCAGGATCATCTACCGTTAGAGGTACTATTCTTAGATCATCTATATTATCTTGTGTTTTTTTATACCGAATCATGGCATTATTTTATAAGTTATCTTTTTTAATAAAATGTAGGCTTTAAAGTAGAGATAATATATATATATTTAACCATTAAAAAAAATTTAGTAGTGTGGTAAAAAATATCAAACATTGCAATGTGTGTTCTCTAAAAAAAATTTGGTTACCATATCCATTGAAAACCATTCATGAAAGAAATGAAATGATTTTACATGATTATTATAATGTATTGGTTATTCCTATGTCATGCTTATATATACTATTATAGGAGTATATTTATGTTCCTATATTCAGAATAAAGTATCTATTCTCACCAAGGTGAGAGGGATCTTTAGGCTAGTCATGTGGGGCCAATTCAATGCATATTGGATTGTCTCATGGAAACATAGTGGTTCTTTCTCAAGTTAATGTTGAAAAATAGAAGGATTATTTTATGCCTATGGTATAAATCCTTAATGATGTTCTCACTATTTTTTTTTATTTCATACCATTTGATTGAAAGGTTGGGTTCATGATCGAGTTGGTGCCAAGAGCAGATCCAGTTTCTATCCCACCGTACTGAATTTCATCAAAAGTTTTTCAGGAGTTGAAGGATTCATTTGATGATCTGGAATATAATAGTTTCATAAGGCTAGGTATATCTTCTTGCTATTATATATAGTTATCTTCCCCAAAAATACAGAAATATATTTTTGTTTTTGTGTGGATTGTCAAATATTGTAAAAATGAAGGTCAACAATATGAATCATTTTATGCACATTGATGATATTTTTTATCAGTTTATAGGTTCTAGGATATTCTCCATGGTTTACTTGAGATCTGGATATCATCAGTTAAGGGTGATACTTCCAAAAATACTTCAAATATCGTTTAGGAGCATGTATGGATTATATGAACTCATAGTGATGTCATTTTGGTTCAATATTCCCCTGTGGTATTCATGGAATTAATGAATATGATTTTCATCCTTTTCAAGATCATTTTGTGGGATTTTTCATTGATGATATATTTGTGTACTCTGAGTCAGAAGATGATCATGTCACACATATTGACATCATCTTGAGTACATTGATAGAATACTGTCTTTATGCCAAGATAACTAAATGTTGTTTCTTGATAAATAATATACACTTCATGGGAAATTTCATCTCAAAGACATGAGTGATAGTGGACCCAGAGAAAGTTTTAGTCGTGATATCTTGGGATCAACCCAATAATTTATTTTAAATTTAGAGTTTTCTGGGTTTACCATGTAATTAATCGTGTTTTATAAAATATTTCTTTCATTTGGAAGCAACAATGTATAGGCTTCCCAATAAAGGTGCGATGATTATTTGTTCTAGTTCTTGTGAATGATCCTTCCATGATATGAAATGTATGGTGACCATAGATCCAATCCGCACTAAACCGATGGTAGGTAAATCATAGGTCATGTACTATAATGAATCCATAGTTAAACTCGGATTAGTTCTAATAAAATATGATCATGTAGTTTCTTATGGATCCAGGTCGCTAAGAATGCATGATTTGAGTTACCCTAATCATGATCTATAGTTAGCAGTATTGGTACATTACCTAATATGTTAGAGAAACTATCTAATGGGTGATAAGTGTATAGTATACAGGGATCAAAAAAATCCTCAGGTAAATAGTTTATCAATAGGACTTTAACCATTTGTAGAGGAGGTGGGTCTAGTAACTATAATATTTTGACATTGAATTAGTTAATACACCAGGAAAGGGAAACATTGTTTCTAATTATTTGGTCCAAAAGAGATAGAAAGAATATATATGAGATAATTATGATGAGCAGAAAATAATTTCCCTTTTTGTAGACAGGCATCTGGATGTTCAAAAATTTTAGGGTATAGTAGCTCTATCATCGAAATCTATTATACCTTTGTTTCTAGATCAAATTCAGATATAGAAGATGTCTGATCTAGGTGGTATAGTTCTGAGAGAGAAAAAATTATATGGTGGGGAGACGCCATTAGGATGGTCTATCGAAAGTTGAAATAATCTTCTTTTATATGGGAATGTATGGGTTCTTACATGTTTGTGTGTGGATATTTTTAGGGAGATTCATTCTTCAAGATAGTAAGTACACCCTGTTTTAATGAAGATGTATTGGGATCTATATAGATAGTAGTGGTGGTCATGAATGAAGAAGGAGGTGGAATATTGTGTGGCAAGATTCTTCAGTTTTCAACAGGTAAAATCATAGAATCATAGGTCATCTGGGATTTTGTAGCCTTTATCCACCCCATAGTGGAAATTGGATGATATCATAATGGATTTTGTGATGTTATTACCCTTGATCACCCATAATAATAATTATGTATGGGTTTTTGTGGACCGGATGAAAATGGAATCCCACTTCTTACCTATCCAAGAATCCTTTATGGTTGATGAACTAGGAAATATTTATTTTCAAGAGGTGGTTCAATTTCATGGTTTACCAAGGAGTATCATTTATGATAGATATCCATGTTTCACATTGTGTTTATGGAAGTATCTTTAGAATGCTCTATGATTTTGAGTTATTTTATTCACAGCCTATCATCCACATATTGATGATCAATATGGGCGGACCATTCAGTTTCAAGAGTATATGTTATGATATTGTGTTTTGGATTTGGGTGGTTTATTAGAGAAACATATGGAACTCATCATGTTTCCATACAATAATATATTCCAAGAATCAATCGAAAATGAAATTTTTTGACACTTTTTATGGAATTTTTTACCATTCCCCTATTTTTTGGGTAAAGGTAGGTGAGTCAAAACTTGTTGGGCCTATACTCATACAGGAGATGTATGAATTGGTTTAGTTTATTATGAATTGGCTGGTAAAAACACAGAGAATATAGATATCATATGATGACCATCAAAGATGGCCTTTGTAGTTTGAGTTTGGTCTATATATTTTCCTTCAGGTTTCACCAATGTTTGGACAGCACTGAATCCGGAAATAGGGAAATCTTGCACCGAGGTTTTTTTAGCCTTTTGCAATAGTGGAAATTGTTGTTCCAGTGGTGTACTATTTATCCCTTCCATGGTGTTAGAGTTCTATGCAAGACATGTTCCATGTTTCATAACTATGAGGATATCATATAGTCCCTTCCCAGGTGATATATGTAGAAAACATTAATATATGTGATGATGCATCGTTAGAGAAGAATCTAATACGGGTTGTGGATTATAGTAAGAAATATCTTCAGGGTTGTACTATACCATTGGTTCGTGTGAAGTGGCATTATGGATGAGTTCAGGAAGAGACCTTGGATATAGAATCTTATATGTGAACACAGTGGCTAGACTTGTTTATTGAGACCACACAATGACTCTTGGAGCTACTCGAGGATGAGTTGATATAAGGCTGGGAGGTTATAAGATCTAGTCTTTTTCCAGGTTCATTCCTCTTTGAGTATTTCATTTAAGCCTTGGTGGTCATGTCTTGTTCGAAGATAGAAATCCTTAGATGAGGAAAATGACCAAGTGTTTAGGGATGTATGGTTTCTTGAATTAATGGTGTCTGAGTTTTAATGAGACTATGTGTTCAAATGGGTTCTTGGTATGTTGAGTATATTTAAAGGTATTTATGAGTGTTAAAGGAATAACGGTATGAAAAATCAACTGAAGAACTTTTATATGTTTTGTGTAGGGCTTACCCATCAAGTAACTCGTCAAGGGTTTTAATAAAAATACATCCAAGGTTATGGTTTTTTCATTGAATACCATTGAAAAAATTTATTCAATGTGTAATTATATTACATGATGTGTAAATTCTTGACCTTTTATTTTAAACATTTTATCAAGATAATTTTAATTATAAAAATTATGAATCTCTTCTACTCTTGACCTAGGGTGACCCTTTAGAAAATATTGGACTTAAAACCCCTTTATGAACACCCTGTTCAAATGATAAATCCCTAGTAAGTCCTTTTGGTCCCAATTCATTGTTTTTTTCATTTGGTTCTCCAACTGTCATGGTGAATTTCTATACCCAATTACGTCACTGGTTTTTATGTTCACCAAGATTTGATCTAAAAACCCCTTTAGAATCATATGCACACTCATCATCATGGGTGTTGGTCATATGAAGTGTTGTTTAATCATTTTTAGTGTCTAAACATTAATACCTATGGTTGGATAATTCATTGTTTATACAATATCATGATTGAGACCTAATTGTGTGCACAAATTTTTTTTAAATAAATGAATTAAATTATCCCATGAATTCCTTTGGATTCAAATATATTTATAATTTGATAATGTCTTAATTATGTTTATAAATACATTAGACCTAGAGTGACTTCATGTTATAGAATCCCTATTTTTGGAATATTTCTTATTGTTATAATTGATGATAAATTTTGAATTGAATTGTATGAGGAATTTGAAAGATTAATGTTAATTATAATAATTAACCATTGGGATATAAGATGTGATATTTTGATATACATAATTTATTATAGGGGTTATGTTATATTTGTATATTATTATAGAATAGGATAGTCCTAGGAACATGTACATGAATATGTTTTAATTCTTATAGTGAGTTGTATTGGCCTAGTCCCAATTCTATAACACATATAAGGCTTTGACTATGAAATGATGTACGGATAGTAGGGATTTGACCCAGAGATGTTTTAATATTTATAAGTATTTTTTTAAAGATTAGTTATGGTTAGAATGTTCATAAAACCTTATCCTAGTTATTCCATCATGGTTTAATGTAGGTTGTTTACCATGGTCATTTGGATATGTTTGGAATGGTCATAAGACATGTTCAAAGTTATTCTGGCCTAGAGTCGAAGCAGTTTGATGTGGTATTTTATTAATTGTTGAATTAATTTAATAAAACTATTTTTGAATTTATTGTAGATACTAATTTTCAAGTTAGTTTTATTTAGACATGGTGGTATTGACCTACTAAGTTATGCTCACACCCAATTCGGACCACCATTTGCAACCCGACCAGATTTCTTGGATGTAGGTTTAGGCAAGGACCAAGGACCCTATAGTTTATTTTTTTATTGGGTTAAATTTTGGAAATTAGAAATATGTGTGGATTGGGACTCGAGACCATGAGTCTTCTATTTGAGTCATCTTGCCTTTTTCTTATATTCTTCTAGAATGACATTTAGTTACATTCAATCACATCATTACTTTATTTCGTTATTATTATTGGATTATTCATTTGAATTATGTGTTGTCTTATGTTATTATCATTACATTGGTTATTATTTCCATTATATTATAATTTTTCCAAATTCTATGAAACATCATACCTAGGGGGTATAGTCTCCCCACTATACTATCTACACCCTCACTGCTAGTCGGAAGCCTCTGACATATGGGGTGGTATGCTAGAAGTCATGTAAAAAACCCATTTTGACCACGTGAGAGAGGGTGGGGTTGGGGGACATTAAAAATACCCTCCACAAAATCCATCCCTTACTCCTTGAATATATCATTTAGGAATAAATCAATCCAAGAATCTAATTGGAGAAAAATAAAAGTAGTTACTCAAAGAAGAGGTAACATCCTCCCTCAAGCTCCTTTATCTTATTTTAATTCTCAGCCCCATCCACTCTCCTTAATCATTTAATATAAAAGAAAACTGCTATCCATAATATAATGAGATATTTTTATTCAAAGGTATATACCTACACATACACACACTATCATCGAATGGTTATTGAATATAATATTAATGTGTGTGGCGAACTACCCCCTCACAAAATGATGATTGTATGTTATCCATTACCACCATTTAGGGTGGGGATGTAAAGACCCGTAAAATTCAAGGAAATTTTTTTTCATAATTTGTTTGGGAATTTTACAAGAACGCAGTTTCTAACGGAACCTGCTTTTGAGGCCCGGTGTGCCCGAAATCTTTTTCCAAAGTTTAGCTCGGGTACGTTTAGTGAACAAATGAGCGTGGTTTTCTATCTTTTGAACTGGTGCCCGGAATCGAATTCTGAGGGCACTGATGGAATCGCAGCGCCGATATTTGCTTAGAAACGCCTTTTCTGGAGTTTCATTTGCTCGGGTGTGGTTTTAATTTTTGGGGTTAAGTTACGAAATAAAATAAAAGTTGTGCAACACTTTATTTTATTTCACTTAAAGCCACTTAAAGACACTTAAGCTAAGTGTAGCGGATAGGGTGGATCCCAAAATATCCTACCCACTTGGTAGGATATTTGTGAGGTGGGGACCGCATGATCCCCACCGTTTCTTCCCTCCTAAGTAACGCACCCGCAACCCCCCCCCCCCTCTTTAATGAAATTAAATCATGCGTTTTTCTGGTAATGAAACGCCCCATTAAATTGGACAGTTAAATTGTTACAATTAATTCTTCTAATTAATTGTTCGTTTCTTATCTCTGATTTTCAAATCGTTGGCATGGGAATAAAATAATACCGACACTTTTTGTTGAGGGGTGGCTTGTTGAGAGGATTTGGAGAAAACTCTAAGGCCTGAAGATCTTCATCCTCCTTCTCGAAGAAAACGAAGAACGCCGGCCTTCGACGAAGGGCGACGAAGAATGTCAAACCCTCGGAGATCGAGGACACGATATCGTGTACCGCAATGCCAACGATCCTCCTTTCGCGACGTTTCTTCCGCGACGTTCCTTCCCCGCGACAATCTTTGATCAACAACCGATTGAGGTAGGGGATTTCGGTTCTTTTAATTCTTTGTGAATTATATCCTCAACATGGGTTTAATTTGTGCAATTAAATCTGTGTGATTTTAATCCTCGGAGTTTGTCTACGCGACGCCGTGTACCGTGATGATTTTGACGCCCCTTCCGTGACGCGACAATCCTCTTCTTCCGCGATGGTCAATTCGGCGATGAACTCACGTTTGACGACAATGTTGAGGTAGGGGTTTTGATTCTTTTTAATCTATGTGATTATATCCGCGGTTTGTTTAAATGATTGTTGTTAGACTTTTAAAACCGCTAATGCGGTGGGTGAGGACCAACAAACAAGTCCGAACCCACCGCCCTTTCGTTCTTGGTGTGCGGAATGGCGAACGACGAAAAAACAAGCCGCACGGGCGACGTGAGGTCCTCGTAGTGAAGTACGGGCCCCGGGAGGGCCATTGGAGAAGACGACACGCAATTCCGACCACCGGAACTCGTCCGGTGGTCTGCGGAGCAGCCCGTCGGTGCGCCTCGCCGGCACGGCAGCACCGGCGGTAGGGGGCGGCGGCGCCTAGCGGGCCGCTGGAAGGAGCCGCCGCGGCCGCCGGACGCATCCGCTGGCAAGGGCGCCCCACATGGGGCCGCGACTCCTTCAAGCGGGGGCAGCACACCCCCCGCTTCGCTCGGCCATAACGGCTGAGATGACCCGCTGGCCACCCGGCCAGCGCCAGCCAGGCCGGGTCGCGTCCAGCCGGGTCGGACCCAGACCCTGGTCGGGTCGACCAGGTTCGGGCCAACCCAGGCGGGGTTGGGCTGGGTCGGTCCGGGCCCAGACCCCCCGTTTTCGAACACCTTTCGCTCTTTTGCCCATATCTTGGGCTACGAACCTCCGATTGTTGCACCGTAAGCACCAATGCGATCCTTGATCGAGACGGTATTTTCGGTATATCGCACTCAAGGATTCAGAGTACTTTGGGTTCGGACGGGTTGGTTCGTACATGAAACCAACCGGGCCCTCGGAGCGGAAACACTTATAACTTGAGTTTCGGACGTCCGATTGATGTACCGTCAACTTTGTTAGATTCCTCTTAGTGAGAAAGATCTCTTGGCTTACTCCGCCTAAGGTTTGGATGCAGGTGGAGTGCGGTCGAGTTTGTTTTGACTTAAAAACCAACTGGGCCCCTGGGACAAAAATGCCAATAACTCTCTGACCGGGCGTCTGATTGGCACGTCGTCTGCGACGTTGAGTTCCTGTTGACGATACAGAACTTTTGGACACATCAACTCTGGACTATGTGTCAGTTGATGTATCAGCCTCTCAGCTCATGGAGTGGACCCTCCCAAACAGGCTTGCTGTGTGCGGGAACACTAGAGCTGGTTGCGGCTGCGACGACGACGACGATTGTACAGAGATCCTCAGTGGATTCGACGGTGACGACTTCAGCACTCAGCGATCCTACGTGGATTAGTGCTACAGATCCTGTGTGGGTATGATCCTGTGTGGTTCAGCGCTCAGCGGTCCTATGTGGGTCAGCGCCTACAGATCATGTGTGAGTCCGATCCTGTGTGGGTCATTGCGGGGGTTAGTTACCTATCGATCATGTGTGGGTCAGATCCTTTGTGGGTCATTGTGGGGGTTAGTTACATATCGATCCTTTGTGGGTCAGTTCTTTTGTGGGTCATTGCAGGGGTTAGTTACCTATCGATCATGTGTGGTTCATATCCTTTGTGGGCCGTTGCGGTGGTTAGTAAATATCGATCCTTTGTGGGTCCGACGGCTTAGATGAATCAGTGGAAATATCTGATCATCTCTATCGTCTTACGAAGAAGTATACCTGTGTGAGCTGAATCATATTTTTCATTCCTATGTGGATTGTGTTGTGCTATCCTGTGTGGATTTACAATTTGTTTTCAGGTGTGGACTGGGTTGTACTTGGGCTCGGAAGTTGGAGCGTACTGGAATTGATGACTTAGGCATATGTATGGGAATATACCTAAGTAGTGTCGGATGTTACTTCATGATTGTATCTTTCCATTGTGGATTATCCTTTCGGGATTCTGGGAGACCTTTGGGGGTCTCGGGGTCCCTACTGAGTATCTTATACTCACCCCTGCACGGGCTATGCCCACACTACGTTGTGTTGGTTGCAGATGACGGACAGCGCTGATCGTGGTTGAGGCTTGCGGAGCAGGACGGTACCTGGAGGTGGACCACTGGGCGGGACGTACTCAGAGCGGACAGCTGGACTCGAGGATCTTTGGAGGCTATCAGTACCCACACTTCATGTGGGAGTTCCAGTGGACAGCTTGAGGCTACATATTTACTTTCAGTTGTTGTTTTTCCTTTCCAGTTGTACTTTACTTTCAGTTTGGGTTTGTATTCTGGCCCACTTACTTTTCCGCACTTACTGTTGTACTCAGTTTTTACTTAGTGTTTACTTCTACTGCTTGCTTTCTCTGTGGTGTTTGTTTAATTTACAAAGGCAGTGCCTTCCATTTTACCGGGATTTACGCCTTGGTGCTAGTCATCAGCCCCTGGCCTATGGAAGGCAGGCTTGGGGTAGTCATGGCACGGGCCCCGAGGACGGGTCGTGACAAATTGGTATCATAGGAGTTCGGTTCTACCACAAAACATCAGACACTAATCTTTTTCTAGGTGAAGGAATAGTGTTAAGCGTATTGGGTGTGGTTATCAGTCCAGGGAGTCCAGTGTTGGTGCAGCGGCTGACGCATCTGTACACGAGGACCCTAACTTCTGATTTCCATCTTAATGCGTGAAAACATTGATTGAATTTGTGTTTCAAGTTTTCTTTGTTATTACTTTATGTCAGCTCACCAGGTATACTGTTTGACCGTGGCGCACCTGTTTCTTTTCAGGATGGCCCCACGACAATAGCCAGCTAGGGTTCCAAGAGTTGTGCGTGACGACAACCCGCCGAGCGACGAGGCCTCAGTACATGGGCCTTTGACAGCTGAGGCACCAGCGGTACCTTTACCCACCGAGCCACCGATGCTTCCAGCCCCAGCCGCTGACGATGCACGTCGCCTTAGTGCACTGCATGAGTTCCAGCGCTAGTGACCGCCCAGGTTCCACAGGGAGACAGACCCCCAGGCAGCCGAGGACTAGCTAGAGGCAGTGGTGAGAGTTTTCATGTTAGTGTGGACACCAGTAGACCTCATGGTGATCCTCGCAGCGATCCTACTGAATACGGCAGCGGGCCGATGGTGGAGCTTGATGCTCCAGGTGCACGACGTGGAATATCTTCTCTGGAAGGACTTTGAGAGCCTCTTCTGCTCAGATTTCGTCCCAGCCACCCTCCATGCAGTGCACATCCAGGAGCTTCTTCAGCTGTGGCAAGGCAGCTTGACAGTCGCCCAGTACGCGGCGAGATTTACCGATCTCTCGCGCTACTCGACAGACATGGTATGGTACCCATTATTCTGGGCCCAGACCTTTGAGTAGGGATTGAGGCATGAGATCAGGGCATCGCTGATCTCCCTCAGCATTCCGACCCAGGCAGGAGTACTAGAGCGATCCCTTTTGATCGAGAGCTTTCTTGCTGATCCTTCTTCAGCAGCGAGACCTACCTTGAGGTGGCACGTAGCAGAGTCTTCTTCAGCAGGAAGTCGACGGATGACTCATGGGTCCAGGTAGACAAGACCCTCAGGCACACGACCTCAGGACACTGGCTTAGCAGTGCGGGGCACACAATGCGGAGCCAGTCTTTCGAGAGGCAGACAATGCTACACATGCAGCGGGCAGGGTCACATGGCTCGTGACTGCCTGACACACCGTGCCGAGGAGCGGTAGACGATTGAGGGGCCACCCAGGCAGAGGCAGAGGGTTGACCGTGGCAGTCTGCAGGGAGCAGGCGGACGAGGCAGAGGAGCTGGTCGAGCAGCAGGTGGTAGGCGACGCTTTGAGGCTCTAACACCACCACCACCAGGAGGTCCACCCCGGCCACAGGGAGCTGGCGGGCAGAGACAGGCACAGCACCAGGCAGCGGAGGCCTACGACCACGGCGTTCCCGAGATGATTCGAGGAACTATCTGTGTCTATTCCACCATTTTTGCAGTTCTTATAGACACAGGAGATAGTCATTCTTTCATAGCCGCTGCCCTTGTTCGGATCTCGGAGATTCTGACAGAGCTGTTGGCTTGATTCTTACAGCTAGAGACTCCTACGGGAGTAGACTCGACGATTACGCACTAGTGCCGGCAGTGTGAGCTTACTCTAGGAGGCGAGAGCTTCGGCTGGGATCTTCTTGTAGCGGCGCCGAGGCCTTACGACCTCATCTTGGGCATGGATTTGTTATCTACAGTCCATGCTCAGATTGACTGTATTAGGCGTAAGGTATGATGTGTACGCACCGACGGGAGAAGGTTCACCTTCACCGGCGAGAAGGGAGCCTTCGCAGCACAGGATGGACTCCCGCAGAGGAGAGGACCACCCATACTCAACATTTGGCTAGCCTCATCCTAGGAGCAATTGATGTGCGGAGTTCTAGTTTTCCTGCAGTAGTGGATCACTATGCGGACGTCTTTCCCGGCGACGTTCCAGGATTACCTTCTCGTAGAGAGGTAGACTTTTATATTGATTTGTACCCCGGGACAGCCCCGATATCCACTCCATCATATTGGATGGCCCCCGTTGAGCTTCGAGAGCTACGGGTACAGTTGGAGGACATGTAGGGCAAGGGATTCATCTGACCCAGTGTTTCACCCTGGGCTTCCCCGATATTGTTCGCCAAGAAGGCGGATGGGAGCTTGCGACTTTGTGTTGACTATAGTCGCCTGAACCAGGTGACAGTGAGAAACAAGTATCCATAACCAAGGATTGATGACCTCTTCGATCAGCTCAAGGGAACATGGTGGTTCTCAATGATAGACCCCAGGTCAGGCTATCATCAGCTCAGAGTTCGGGACGAGGACATGCAGAAGACGGACTTCAGTTGTCGGTATGGCCACTATGAGTTCTTGGTTATTCCATTCGGCATAACCAATACTCCAGTAGTGTTCATGGGTCTCATGAATATGATCTTTTAGCCATACCTCGATCGATTTGTCATGGTCTTCATCGACGACATTTTGATATACTCGACGACTGAGGAGGAGCACACCTACCACTTGAAGGTTGTACTAGACACACTCTGAGAGAACCAGCTTTATGGAAAGCTCTCGAAGTGTCAGTTATGGATACATGAGGTCCACTTCTTGGGGAATGTCATATCTGAGGTGGGAGTTACGGTGGATCCTGCGAAGATCGAGGCAGTGCTAGCTTGGGAGCCACCCAGGAGCGTGACGGAGGTGCAGAGTTTCTTGGGACTAGCTAGATACTATCAGAGATTTGTGCCAGACTTCTCCAGAGTTGCGGCACCACTCTCAGCTTTGATGAAGAAGGGGAAACCCTTTGTGTGGTCAGACAGATGTCAGCAGAGCTTCCAGGAGATGAGAAAGAGATTGACCAGCGCACCTATCCTGAGGTTGTCGGAGGAGGGAGTAGGGTACATAGTCTACTGCGATGCATCAGGGACCGGACTTGGATGTGTCCTGATGCAGGAGCGGGCAGTTATCGCCTATGGATCACGTTAGTTGAGGCCGCATGAGCAGAACTATGCTACCCATGACCTGGAGTTAGCAGCAGTGGTCTTCACATTGAAGACATGGTGGCACTACCTAATGGGCGAGCGCTTTACAGTATTTTCTGACCATTACAGTCTTAGGTACATCTTCTCACAGAAGTACCTGAACCTGAGACAACGGAAATGGCTTGAGTTCTTCCAGGAATATGACTTTGAGATAGTCTATACTCCTGGTAAGGGGAACTTGGTAGCCGATGCTCTTAGCAGGAGGACGGGCATTCAGCTACTTGAGGAGGCGACGGAGCATCTAGCCGATTTGCTGATATCCTTCGTGGATAGAGATGGAGTAGCCATCCTTCAGTCTCTCACAGTCACCCCTCCACTACTGCAGAGGGTTAGAGAGTCACAGCATGGGGACACCAACTGTGAGACGCAGTGTGCGCAAATATCCCTAGGACAGGCACCTGATGGATTCTCCGTAGGAGTAAAGCACGACGTCCTTTTCAGAGGACATACCTTGGTACCCGTTTCTTTATGGGAGGAGGTGCTGAGAGAGTTTCACACTTCTCCCTTAGCAGTACATCCTGGAGTGGCGAAGATGTACCAGGATCTCAGACGATAGCACTGGTGATCGGGCATGAAGAGGGTTGTGGCAGAGTTCATTTCTTGATGCCTCACCTTCCAGTAGGTGAAGGCAGAGCATCAGGTACCAACAGGCTTGGTACAGCCCTTGGAGGTCCCAGAGTGGATGTGGGATGGGATATCTATGGACTTCATGACTGGACATACACACACTTCCAGAGGTCACGACTCCATTTGGGTGATTGTCGACCAACTCACCAAGTCGGATCACTTATTACCCATCAGAGAGCAGGGCTCAGTGGAGAGCTTGGGACGTCTCTACATTTAGGAGATTGCACAGCTTCAAGGTGTGCCATCAACTATCATCTCCGATTGAGATGCTCACTTTACTTCCCGGCATTGGAAGGGGTTGTAGGAGGCATTTGGGACACAGCTACATCTGAGCACCTCCTTTCACCCTCAGACAGATAGTCAGACGGAGAGGACCATACAGACTCTCAAGTACATGCTCCGCACATGTGTCCTCGACATTGGTCGCAGCTGGGAGGACCACCTACCATTGGTGGAGTTTGCGTACAACAATAGCTACCACTCCACTATCGGGATGGCACCTTACGAGGTGTTGTACGACCGACCTTGCAGTTCTCCTTTGTGCTGTACAGACCCTGGAGAGTCAGCACTTGTGGGACCGGAGATGGTCCAGGCCACGACAGAGAAGGTCCAGATCATCCAGGAGCGGATGAGGACAGCTCAGAGCTGGCAGAAGTCTTATGCTGACAGGAGGCGGAGGCCACTAGAGTTCGAGGATGGCAACCATGTCTTCTTGTGTGTCTCACCTCGACGTGGATTACAGATATTTGGCCGATGTGGAAAGTTGTCTCCACGCTTCATCGAACTGTTCCAGGTCCTCAGCAGGATTGGTGAGGTGGCTTATCACCTTGGTCTACCACCTCAGTTGCACCGGGTGCACGACGTCTTCCCCTTATCTCAGCTGAGGAGATACGTGCACGACCCGATGCATATCATTGACTATGGGGAGCTGGACGTTGATGATGGGGAAACCTTTGCAGAGGTCCCGGTGGAGATCGAGGATCGATAGGACCGGTCCTACATGGATGGTCGATTCCTCTAGTGTGCATCAGATGGCAGCACGGGAACCTCCAGGAGAGCACTTGGGAGCGGGAGGCTCAGATGTGTGCTCAGTACCCACATTTGTTTCCCTAGTTTATGATGTATCTTTACAGGGACGTAAATCCCTGAGGTGGGAGTGATGTAAAGACCCATAAAATTCAAGGAATTTTTTTTTCTTATTTTTCTTGAACATTTTACAAGAACGCAGTTTCTGAAGGCACCTGATTCCGAGACCCGGTGTTCCCGGAAACGTTTTCTGAAGTTTAGCTCGGGTGCGTTCAGTGAACGAACGAGCGAGGTTTTCTAACTTTTGAACCGGTTCCCGGAATCGAATTCGGAGGGCACCGATGGAATCACAGCGCCAATTTTTGCTTAGAAACTCCTTTTCCGGAGTTGGGTTTTCTCGGGTGTGGTTTTTAATTTTTGGGGTTAACATAAGAAATAAAATAAAAGTGGTGCAACACTTTATTTTATTTCACTTAAAGCCACTTAAAGCCACTTAAGCTAAGTTAAGCGGATAGGGTGGAACCAAAAATATCATACCCACTTTGTAGGATATTTGTGAGGTGGGGCCTACATGAGCCACACCGTTTCTTCCCTCCTAAGTAACGCACCCGCAACCCCCCCTCTTTAATGAAAGTCAACCGTGCATTTTTCTGGTTAAGAAACGCCCCACTAAATTGGGCAGTTAAATTGATACAATTAATTATTCTAATTAATTGTTTGTTTCTTATCTTTGATTTTCAAATCATTGGCATGGGAATAAAATAAGACCAACACTTTTTGTTGAAGGGTGGCTTGTTGAGATAATTTGGAGAAAACTCTAAGACCCGAATATCTTCATCCTTCTTCATGAAGAACGCGATGAACGCGAAGAACGAGAAGAACGCTGGCCTTCGATGAAGGTCGAAGAAGAACGCCGAACCCTTAGAGATCGACGATGTGACGCCATGTACCGTGACGCTGACGATCCTCCTTCTACGACGTTTCTTCCGCGACGTTCCTTCCCCGCGAAAATCTTCGATCAACAACCGATTGAGGTAGAGGATTTTGGTTCATTTAATTCTTTATGATTTATATCCTAAACATGGGTTTAATTGGGGCAATTAAATCTGTGTGATTTTAATCCCCGAAGATTGACTATGTGATGCCGTGTACCGCGACGACAGCGACGCCCCTTCCGTGATGCGACAATCCTCTTCTTCCGCGACGGTCAATTCCGCGATGAAATCACGTTCGACGACAATGTTGAGGTAGGGGTTTTTGTTCTTTTTAATCTATGTGATTATATCTGCGGTTTGTTTAAATGATTGTTGTGATACTTTTAAAACCACTAACGCGGTGGGTGCAGACCAACAAACAAGTCCGAACCCACCGCTCTTTCGTTCTTGGTGTGCGGAACAGAGGACGACGAAAAAACAAGCCGCACGGGCGATGTGAGGTCCTCGCAGTGAAGGACGGGCCTCGGGAGGGCCATTGGTGAAGACGACACGTAATTCCGACCACCAAAACTCGTTCGGTGGTACGCGGAGCAGCCCGTTGGCGTGCCTCACAGGCACGGTGGCGACGGCGGCAGGGCGCGGTCCCGCGACCACGCGGGACCGTAGGGGGACGGGACGTGGCAACCTGCTGCATCCACTGGCAAGGGCGGCCCCATGTGAGGCCGCGGCTCCTTCACACGGGGGTAGCGCTCCCCCCGCTTCGCTCGGCCATAACGGCCGAACCGACCCGCTGGCCACCCGGCCAGCGCCAGCAGGGTTGCGCCCAGGTCGGGCTGGGTTGTGCCGCGCCAGGCGGGCCGGGTCACGCCCAGCCGGGTCGGCATATCGCACTCAAGGTTTTGGAGTCCTTTGGGTTCGGCCGGGTTGGTTCGTACACGAAACCAACCGGGCCCTCGGAGCGGAAACGCTTATAACTTGAGTTCCGGACGTCCGATTGATGTACCTTCGACTTTGTTGGATTCCTCTTAGTGAGACGGATCATTTGACTTACTCCGCCCGAGGTTTGGACGCAGGTGGAGTACGGTCGGGTTGGTTTTGACTTAAAAACCAACCGGGTCCCTCGGACGAAAAAGCCAATAACTCTCAGATCGGGCGTCCGATTGACGCGCCGTCTGCGACGTTGAGTTCCTGTTGACGATACAGAACTTTTGGATACATCAACTCTGGACTATGTGTCAGTTGATTTATCAGCCTCTCGGCTCGTGGACTGGACCCTCCTGAATGAGCTTGCTGTGTGCGGGAACCCTAGAGCTGGTTGCGGCTACGACGACGACGACGACTTTACAGAGATCCTCAGTGGATTCGACATCGATGACTTTAGTACTCAGCGATCCTACGTGGATCAGTGCTACAGATCCTGTGTGGGTCCGATTCTGTGTGGTTCAGTGCTCAGTGGTCCTGTGTGGGCCAGCGCCTACAGATCCTGTGGGGGTCCTATCCTGTGTGGGTCATTGCGGGGGTTAGTTACCTATCGATCTTGTGTGGGTCAGATCCTTTGTGGGTCATTGCGGGGGTTAGTAACCTATCGATCCTTTGTGGGTCAGATCCTTCGTGGGTCATTGCGGGGGTTAGTTATCTATCGATCCTGTGTGGGTCAGATCCTTTGTGGGTCATTGCGGGGGTTATTACCTATCAATCTTTTGTGGGTCCGACGAATTAGATGAATCAGTGGCAATATCTGATCATCTCTATCGTCTTACGAAGAAGTATACCTGTGTGAGCTGAATCCTGTTTTTCCTTCCTATGTGGATTGGGTTGTGCTATCCTGTGTGGATTTACATTTTGTTTTCCTGTGTGGACTGGTTTGTACTTGGGCTCGGAAGTTGGAGCGTACTGGAATTGATGACTTAGGTATATGTATGGTAATATACCTAAGCAGTGTCGGATGTTACTTCGTGATTGTATCTTTCCTTTGTGGATTATCCTTTGTGGATTCTGGGATACCATCGGGGGTCTCAGGGTCCCTACTGAGTAGCTTATACTCACCCCTGCACGGGCTATGCCTGCACTACGTTGTGTTGGTTGCAGACGACGGACAGCGCTGATCGTGGTTGAGGCTTGTGGAGCAGGACGGTACCTGGAGGTGGACCACTGGGCGGGACGTACTGGGAGCAGACAGCTGGACCCGAGGAGCTGTGGAGGCTATTTGTACCCACCCTACAGGTGGGAGTTCCATTGGACAGCTCGAGGCTGCAGCTTTACTTTCAGTTGTTGTTTTTCCTTTCCAGTTGTACTTTACTTTCAGTTTGGGTTTGTACTCTGGCCCACTTACTTTTCCGCACTTACTGTTGTACTCAGTTTTTACTTAGTGTTTACTTCTACTTCTTTCTTGCTCTGTGGTGTTTGTTTACTTTACAAAGTCAATGCCTTCCCTTTTACCGGGATTTATGCCTTGGTGCTAGTCGCCAGCCCCTGGCCTATGGAAGGTGGGCTTGGGGTAGTCACGACACGGGCCCCGAGGACGGGTCGTGATAGGGGAATTATGAAGGACATTATATTTATATCTGATATAGATAATACATATTATTTATTTAATCTTCTATAATTATTTTATTACAAAGACCTTTATACATTCCTATTTTTCTAAATACGATAATTTCTTTTGAGAAAGTGTGGACTACAAGCCCTAAAATAAATGTGATTCGTTCACACACTAAATGGAATGTATTAAGAATGATTTTAGTGAAATTATATGATATATATGACATAATAATTCTACTATAATTATATTATATACACATATATATATATATATATTCCATTTTATTTATTTTTTTGAATATGACAATAAAACGGAAACAATGTTCATGCAGACGTACGACCAACCGTCTCCATGATTGGAGTATTCCATTTTATACATCTCTATTATATATTTTATTATAATAAAAATATAATGACTATACATGATATATATATAATGGTTTACATTATGTAAATCATGATATATATATATACAACGACCAATGATATATCATCTTAAAACACATGGAAAAAACAAAGAGAATATTACCTGAAGTGTAACCTTAACATGAAATTGACAACAAGAGGGTAATATAAAGTCATAATAAAACCATATATGGTATTATTTATATGAATTTCGTTCTATGATATATATATATATAAATATATTTATTCTAAATGTTGTTTATATGAGTTCAATGATATTCATGATAAACGGTAATGTAATTTCATCTCACTTCATATTTTTGTGGCATACATGTCTTGTTCATCTAATAATTATTATATTTGGTGAATATAATTACCATAGATGTATTATTTTATTCTTATACATACATTTATGGTGATTTAAATATCCATTTTGTTATATTAATTTCCTGGGGTTTAGGTTTTAATATTTTCCAAATTGGTAATGTATTTTTTTCACAATTTTCCTTCCATGACATACATGCCATGTTATTCACCTATACTTTTATATGAGGTTTATATACTACCTTTTAAATGTTAAATAATTAATCTCATTATGCTAATGATATTTTATTCTTCATTTAATTTAATTTTCATACATGGGGAGTATAATACAAAGTTACCAGGTGATAACAGTTTATTAAAAGAATCTCTTCATTTATCAAGATTCTTTATGATTATGATTTCATTGATGAAATATTATTGTACATATCTCAAGATAATTCATGAATTTTATTATCCATTGTATATTGATGATAAAATCATGTATTGGTTCCATTTATCTAATATTTACAACATATGATGATTAACAAAGTGTTTTTAATAAATCTGACTTTAGCAATCTCGTTGGTCAGAAATATGTGTTCATTCAAAACCATGTTTTCTCAAAAGTTTTCATAATGTTTTAAAAAATTCCTTATAATTTTTTAAATTATTTTGAAAGAATTTTTTTTCAAATTTTTCTCATTATAACTATTAGTGTTTTAAATGTTTTTTTTCAATGAAATGGTTTTCAAAACACTTTTTTGAAATATTTATAAGTTTTCATGTTTTTCTCAATGATGTATTTTAAAGAAATTAAAGACATCATTTTAAGTTTTCATGTTTATTTTTAGAGAAAATGGTTTTTAAAAGGTCATTTTCAATGAAAATTATTAAAATGATTTCGGTGATGCTTTTATTATTTTTCAAACTATATTCCAAGGAAAATGTTATAAAAATGTTTTCTTGATTATTTTATAAGATCTCAAGGAAAACAAATTTCAAAAAAAAATTCAAGATTTAGTTATATATTTTCAAAGCTATATTAATGGAAAAAATTTCAAAATATTTTCAAAATGATTTTTTCATTCCTTCAATGTAACTTATAAATAAAATAGTAATAATAAGGTTTTATGTTTTAAAAATAAAATATCTATGAAGAAAGAATATTTTCCTCAATAAATTATTTTAAAAAAACTCCAAAAATTATTTCCCATGTAGGATGACATCTTTGGTGTTAATCATGCCTATCAGGGGAAATGATTCAATGTTTACATTAATATTCTTTCCCATAATGGTTTAAAATTTATGTTGTGATGTTTATGAAACCCACTTCTTTTCACAAGTTATGATTTGATGAAATTATTATGAAACCTGTCACTTTTCCACATGTTATGATATGATAACATGTTTATGAAACCCATTTAATTTCATATGTTATGTTATGATTGTTTATGATCTATTGGAACTTGTATTTCTGATTTCATTATGAGATGGGTGGGACCGATATCACCCTCCAATGCATTGAATAATGATTTATATCTCATTATATAGACTAAGATGTCAATGAGAGGGAACCATGACTTCCAATATGGTACGTGGAGTTAAATCATGATATTAATATAGTCATGGGAGTGAACCATGACATCCATAACGGTATGAGGAGTGAAATCATGCTACCAAGATAACCATGGGAGTTAACAATGAATACCAATATGGGATGGGGAGTGAACCCATGCTACTAATATTGAATTGGTAGAAATGAATTTCCTACTTTGTAAATTATATTATATGATTTAATTTTTTCCATAATTAAATGTTTTAAGCCTATTTTATGTTTTCATGGATTCTTGTCTTCATTTCCTTGTGATTCATGTATTCTGAAATACTATGCTTTATGCCATGATCTTGCTACTACTATGTATTATTTTCCCTAAAAATTAAGGAAATAGAATCATCGGTATATGAAGATCATAAGGCTAGATCATAAAAATCATGTTACACCCATGAGGAAATGTAATAACGTGACCATGGGATGTTCATAAGGATGAATTGGGAACAACATGTGATTGGTTTTTGAAACATGAAACCCCTTCGATAGGCTCTCATGGTCAATAATAGTCCCTTCGAAAAGTACATTTGATCATGAAATTCCCCTTCAACATCACATATTGATAGGGTGACTATCCATAATAACTCATTCATAACATCACAAGATTGATCTATAAGTTTACGACTCATCAGAAACAAGTGGGAAAATTTTCATTGGTAATAATGGCATGTTTCTTCATGATAAATCATTAATCATGCAACACATTATAGTCATTTGGGGAGACTTTACATTACAATGCTCCAAAATCATAGTAATATCCATTACTAATCATATGAAACATCAAATACACGTATGTGATTGTCTATGAAAATGATCACACACTATCACAATATACATCACTGATCATGTGATGAATCATACACATATTGTGTGACTATCTAGGACAATGCGCGGATGACTTCAAATATCAATCATTAATCACATGATGCTTCACAAATAACTAGTGTTTACTATTCATCATAATACTTGAATTACATCACAAGATCCATAACATAAAATGTGACAGACAATAGACAATCAAATAGACTACCTATGAAAATGATTTCATCTCTTTGTGAGATCAAATATTGAACATGTGATTCTCTATAAATAACTAATAGGAAAAGGCCAAAATTCACCAAAAATATTGAATAATGGTTGGAAAATTAGTATTACTCATTTGAGGAAGAGTTACAATTTATTCCAAGTGAAGGGGTTATGCACCTCATGTTTCTACTCATTGATCAAACCATTCCCCTTTAACATGTCATCTTGATCTCACAAAGGCCCTTTGATAAGCCAACATGATCTCACAAAGGGCCCCACACAAGTATCATTGATTATTAAAATTACTATTCGGTAGGTGTCCTAGTCTCACAATGACTCTCATACATGTCATCCTGATCTTTAGAAGGAAAATTTTCATGTAAATGTGATCATGTGAAATCATTATGACACCACAAGGGACCAATAAATATAGAGATGATGGAGTGTCCTTCTAATTGATGTTTATTGTGCGGCATAGAGGTGACGATAAACATTACCTACAATAGGATCATGCGATGCGTGTGTTGTGATGATCCCCATATAGAATCAAGGACAAATATTTGATAATAATTATATTATAGATGGAATATAAATAGGGTAGTGAGGCTTATATATCCCCCCACCCCCAATAGATAAACCACAAGCAAGGCACACCCCTAGGAGCATTGATGTGTGAAAGGACATCTCAGAGAAGGAATCCATGAAATCAAAATATTCATCCACCACTTAAAACCAATGGAATTTCTCAAAATATTATTTTAATTTTATATATGCTTCATGTGATCACCATATTGATCCTGAAAAGGAATTTTGGTACACAAGTCTGATTATGTGCAGGTGTTTATTCATGTCAACTTAGTCATTAAAACCTAAATAGGGAAATTCTTGAAAAATATTGAGGCTTATATGAAATAAAGGTTGAAAATGATGGTATCAGTACATAAAGATGAATATGATGATTTTAAAAAGAAGGAATCATGAACTTTTTTGGACTTATCTAGATCATGTGATATCACCGTGACATGATATGTTGATCATGTGAAAATTTTCATACATGTTATCCAGATCATATGATAGGACATGAACAAGTCATCCATGTAACATGAAGTCCTTTGAATAAGTTTGATGAGTCATGTGAATTCCTCGAGACATGTTATATGAATCATGTGATTCCCTTCATACATGTTAGATAAGTCACATGGATGTCCCCAGACATTTTAGAAAATTCATGTGCAGTCCTCCATACATTCCATCCAAATCATGTGATTTCCTTCTAACATGAAATCCTTGATCACACGACACCAATTTGTGGGTCTTCATTGATTGCCTAATGGCCCATGAATGTGTCCAACAAGTCATGCAATTATCCTCCGAACATGACCTTCAGATCATGAAAAGGACCTCAAACATATCATCACCAATCATCTGAAGCACCCCTAGATATGCAACCCCATTCATACATACACTCAATACAATTCAAGTAGAGACATAAGACATGTTAGAATGAAATGGATGAAATATAAACCATTCCAAGAATAAACCATTTTACATTTTGAGAATTTCATGAAGACAGCACTAGATATGATAACATTTTTTGGTATACACACTCAGATATAAAATATTTATAACTATGAGATCGATGATTTCTATACAAACATGATATGTAGGACTCCAACCTAGTGCCCAATCTTCAGTTGGTCATCCATCTTAGTGTATTCCCATCTATATTTTATAAAATCTATCCCATGGGACCCAAAACATATTGTAGGTGTATTTTTCTTTCTCATCAATCAACATATTGATATTATTGTAATCTTTATGGACTCTGATTATTTTTATAAGAAGTATATGTTGGATTCCTTCCTATAGTGTGAGCTCTATATGAAACACACCTCTTAGGACACCTTAGGGCCTATGTCTTAAATCCATAAGCGATAATTATGATCATTTATTATACCTTGATTCTCAATATGAGCATATCTCACTAGGTATTAGGGATTTTTAATTATCATATCACTCATGTTATAAATTTTGGAAAACCATTGTATATAAGTCCCAATTAGTGACATGGTGTGGATCACCCATATAAGGTAATCCACATTAGTGTATGTATCGAGGAAGTTCCTTATTGGTCTGACATTATAAAATAGGACTCATCATAATTAATTATCAACCAATATCTATCAGTGTAACACCCCAAGCTTCCACGGTACGCTTCTCGTTGAATAATACAATAGCGTGTATTGTACGCAACTTCGAGTTCTATCACACACCACAACTAATCAAACTAGCTGTTATGAATAGTAATACCCACTTTTTGAAATTTTAAAAATTTTATCTTCCAAAATGGAATTAATTTTTGGATTTTGAATATCGAAATTAGCTTAGGGTGAATTTTTTGTATTTTTCTGAAAACTTTCAATTTTTGATGAATAGTGAAAAACACTGAGTTATAGTTTAAAACCGAATTTTTATTTAAATAATTATTTATTTTATTTAAATTTATTTTAGGTCAAAATAGATACATAATACCTATATAAGTTCAATTTATTCATTGTATTTAGTTTATAATAATTTTAGATATATAAACATTTTATTGAACGTTTTACCTTCTTTTACCCACCTCCTATGAGCATTTGCAAATTTACATAAAACATAATTTTACCAATTCATTGAGTTGAATTTAAAAACTCTAAAAGACAACATTGATATCATTAAATTAAATGTGGTTCAATAAGATGAAAATAATTTTTGGTGAATAGTACCTTTTTAATTTTATTTACCACAGTTAAAAGTAAATAGGGTAATTAGGGGTAAAAATGATATTATTATTACCCTAACACATGTACTAATTCTATTGGATAAGTATAATTCGACCAAAAACAACCTTAGGAATAAAATAGGAACCTCTTTGGTCCACCTGGATCATATTTGGACATTTATTATTATTTAATTCAAAGAATAGTTAAAAGAGTTAAAATCAATGTTCAATAACTAAAACATTTTTAATAAAGGGTAATACAAAAGATATATTCTACTATAAATATTAATTAGAAATATAAAATTATTTCCAACATAATGGTTTTTTATTTCTATTTTTTAGACATTAAATAATTTAATTTATTTATGATACAATGATGATGCAGTAATTACCTAATTAATGAGATATTAAAATAATTAATATTATAAATATCCAAATAAATTTAATTTGAGACTTTTTATGAATTCAAATAATTTTATCGGTTAATAAGACATATTAGGGTTGGTTAGATGAATTATTTTCGAAGTAACAATGCTATTATGAATTTAGAAAAAACAAAATACCAAATAGTGTCAAAATTGACATAAAAGAGTTTTTAAAACAAATTTTATATTATTAATTGATATTCTATTCCTAAAAATAAAAGGTTCAGCCAAAATAATTATATAATTATATTTTTATAATTAATTAACCACTTTCAGTTCTCTTGGATGTATATATTATGTTTATTAACCATATAATATAAAAATACAAAGAGACATGGTAAATGTCAAACTATTTAACTAAGAGTTAAATCTAAAAGATAAGGTTATTATAGTGACCCAAACCTATCTAAAACCTATTGGTTGAGTGTTTATCGACCCATACCCACCATAGACTTTAAATAATTCATTTTTGAGCCATTAGAAACCGAAAATTATTTTATTATAAAATAATATTTCTAGCTTTTCCTAAGGTGCCCCTCACCCCTCTTATAAAAGGGCACTCCCCCTTCTCTCTAATTCATACCTTCAAAGCCATTTTGCTCACCCAAAACCTTCCCAAATACCCTCTAAAATGTCCTCCCTTAATCCTATAATCCTTCCTTTAGTAAGAAAGCCAACCTAAGGAGCCCTTTTTATCAAATCAAAAGGAAGAACCCAAAGAAGAGGTAAATATTTCATCACCTCTTTCAAGTTCCTTTCTTCTTCCACTTCCTATTTATTTGTTGTTTCCATTATAAAATAATAACTCCAGTATATTATATATAATTTTAATTTATTATAAATATGGTACAACCATATTCATTATACTATCCATCCTTTGAATGACATGTCACCGTACATGCGTATGTACGGCTTACCGTCTCCACGTCGTGGTGTAATTGTTATTCAATACATTATTTTTTGGATGGGTATAATAATGATGTGTAATTGATGTAAACAATAAATATAACATGATAATGTTTTTTTATATATGATATAACATCCTATTATATATTATTTTAATATCAAAAAAATGATATTATCGCTCGTGCGTACGTACAGATTACCTTCTCCACGAACGTGATGAGACACATTCCCCATCGTATCCATTCAAGACTAATTTTAATTAGATGATTAAAAAAAATATTTAAATACTTAATATAATTCTGAATATAAATAAGATACATCCTATCCAAAACTAACATTACTTATGTAAAAAATCATATAAAGGAAAACAAATCAGTTAACACTCGAAACGATGATAATACTAAGATATTATTAACAAAGAAATGTTAAAAATCATATATGATATCATATTAATGTATATTATTATTTTATAATTTAATAACAATTATTTCACCATTATACAAGAGTTTAACCTACCCTATACCAAGTAAAATTACAAGGTAAGGGTTAATTTCACAATCTCTTTATTATTTGATGTTGTTTATATGTAATTATCAACTGGGACCTCTTTATCATACACATCCATGTTTTTTAGAAATGTATTTCAAATCATTATTAATATTTTATAGATTATTGGTTAAATTAATTTATACTTTTGTTTGACTTTTATAAGATGTTTATAAAGGAATCTTTCCGTCGTTTTCCAAAGAAGGTACTTTATGACCTTTTCGACAAAATTAAGGTAAGAATGTTTTTTTAACTTATACTGAAGGTGCTGCTATTTTCCTCCATTATAACATCATTGAAGCTTCCCTTAAAATATTATAAGAATATTTTCAAAAATAAATATTTTCTTTTATAATTATGTGACTTTTAAATGATTTCAAAATAGAAAGAGATATTTCTCTAAAAAGGTTTTTATTTCATCTATGTCAACATCCTTTGATGGATTTTATGTTTTTTTGAAGTTGATTTATTATGATCCAAAACTTCCATATTGTATTGAAGTTTTTGTGATATGTTTGACTGTAGAAGTGTTATTTCATACCATTCATGGTTTATGGATAAAGTATTGACATTCCATATGCCAGTTTTAATAGAAATGTTTATGTTATGTGTAAACCTTTTCATTTGAGGAATGAATTGGACTTGGTAAGTGACGGGTGGATCCTGATATAGCTATCTGATGCATTGGTAGGTCTCATGAGACAAACTAGTGTCTTGGAAGAAGGCCTTGACAAAATCTTATTTGTAGTCTTGGAACAGGGCCTTGACTATGGGGTTATGAAAGTCTCGCATTATGCATTCTATCATTATGAAGGTGGATATTGATATTACATGTGATTATTAGACTAGTAGAATATATATGTGATTAAGTAAATGGAATTATTTTGATTTATATTTTCCATATTATGATGATTTTTATGTTGAAAATGATTTAGTTTTAGTTTTATACATTGCCTTAAATGTTTATGCTTATTTATGAAAGCTTCTACTATATTGTTATCCTTACTGAGCATCTGAGATCATCCATTTCTATGTTTTATTTTTTCCAGGATGCGAAGATGTGTATTATGACTAACTTGCAGGGATAGTCTATGGGATCTCAGTGTTGTCAATTTTTAGTTTTCCATTTTAGGATGTAATGTAATCCTTGTGAATGTATTTAGTACTTCCAAGGCTACTAAACTAATCGGTATTTTGAGACTTGATCTTTTGTGATCATGCCAATGATATGTAATAATGCACGGAATCTTGGATTCTGGGGTCAGGGTGTTACATTTGGTATCAGAGGAAGTTTAGTGCAAACATTGGAATCTATATTTAGGTAAACTCTTATTAGAGCACATTACCCTTTGATAGAATTTGAGGATTAGTGTAGAAGAACTTCCTAGAATTTTGGTATTGTAGATATTTTGTGAGTTTTCCAAAAAAATACATCCATGTCTGGATAAGAGCAGGTAGAGGCAGCTTTGGCATAGATGTACCTAGGGGTAAAACTTGAAAACACCACTTTGAGCTAGACTCGAACGGGAACGAGTGTACGACAACGGGCCTTGCTGCACTCTTGGTTACGCCACTCCAAGGGGGATATGCTTAGGATATTTCTAATTTTTTTTAAAACACATTATGAAGGGTTTATGAGTATATAATTCCACAAATAAAACATTTTTTATGATTATGGATTATATCCATAAACTGTTCAATTTATGTTAAGTGTTTTACAAATTTGGAATTATGTATTTCGATTCATAAACTAATCCAGTTTATGCCATTGTTTAGAAATGGTTCCTAGTGGAAGGAATGGAGACTCTATCAATGCACGAAATCCATGTAGGGATTTCCCTCTTACTCAAGATAATTGTAGTGGAGCTAGTGATGCAACTGGTGCTGATCAGCTAATCACCATACTGGGACAACTCACTCAGGTTATGAATAATAACCATACCCGTATGAAGCACCTAGATCCACAGCATGAAGGATCAATGTTAGATCACTTTATGAGGAAACAACCACAAACATTCAATGGGGGTAAAAATCCATTAGTAGGTGAGAAATGGATAAATTTCTTAGAAAAAATATTCTATGCCTTGGGGAGTAGTGAAAGGGAAAAAGTTGTCATGACAGTTTACCGCCTTACTGGAGATGCTTATCAATGGTGGTTATTGATTCAAAACACAAAAGAAGATGATGAAGTATCAAATATGGAATGGAGGTAGTTTAAAGAGATTTTTGTACAGAAATACTTTCCTCGTGACCATCAAACATATATGGAAAGGAAATTTCTGAGTCTAAGGCAAAAGGAGGATGAGAATGTCGCAACGTATGAGGATAACTTTACAAGGTTAGTGAGGCATGTTGCAGATTATATACATAACCTAAGAAGTAAGATTGATTCTTTCTATTATGGGTTAAAACCATTTCTTAATCGAGCATTAGTCTCACAATCCTTCTCGTCATATGAAGATATTTTCTCATGTGCTATCAAGACAGAAAAAGAATTCTCTAAGTCTTATGACTTTAAAGAAAAGCAAGAGAAGAAGAGATCTGTTGAACACTATGGAAATGGAAATAAGGGGAAGAAAAGAAAAGTTTAATATCCATACTTCATTAAATGTGGGATGAAACACCCCAGTACTTTCCTAAAGGGAATGGGAGTCTATTAAAAGTGTGGTGAAAAAGGCCACTAAGCTCATGATTGCAAGGGGAAGAAAGAGGTCGTCACTGTTGAATGCTACAATTATAGAGGAAGGGGGAATTATTAAAATGATTGTCCTAAGCACCAAGGGAACTTACCTTAGAAAAGTCCGAGGGATCAATTCCAAGCATATTCTATCACTACTACTGAGATTTATGCTCCTAAAGACATAGTGAAAGGTAATTTAGTGGTTTCCTCAAGTTTAGAAACTGCTTTATTTGATTTTGGATCATCGCATTGTTTCATTTCTTCCCAGTTTACTAAGAAAATTAGATACTTACAATTTGATTTAACAGGGGATTTGTTTGTCAAAACTCATAAGGTAAGTATCATTGTAATAATTTTTAGTGAATCAGGTCCCATTAGAGCATATAAATTTTCATTATATTCTGATCTCATCGTCATACCCATGATTGAATTTGATATAATCCTCGGCATGGATTGACTTTCAGAACACGAGGAAAAAATTTATTATAAGAAGAAAGAGGTTACTATTTTTGATGATGATGATAAAGAACACCTTATCTTTAGAGTAGAATCATCACCACCTGGTTCTTATCTAGACCCACCCCCAGTAGCTCAACTAAATTCAATTATTGGGGAGGAATAGAATGAAATAATTTTGGGTGAGGGAAGGAATGTTAAAATAGAGTATGTACCTATTGTAAAAGAATATGTTGATATGTTTCTATAATATTTACCTGGACATCCTCCAGAATGAGAAATTGAGTTTTTGATTGACATAATTCCTGGTTCAAGGCCCATATCAAATACCCCTTATAGAATGGACAA
Source organism: Viscum album (assembly GCA_963277665.1). Lineage (NCBI taxonomy): Eukaryota > Viridiplantae > Streptophyta > Magnoliopsida > Santalales > Viscaceae > Viscum > Viscum album. The sequence continues at coordinate 17,455,289 of OY728123.1, forward strand.
TGTGGAATTAGTGGAACCAAAGAAACAACTAGAGGAATTGAGTAATAGGGGATTTATTCTCCCTAGTGTTTCTCCATGGGGAGACCCTATCGTTTTTTAAGAAGGAAGATGGATCTATGAGGTTGTGCATTGACTACATGGAGATAAATGCTATAAAAATAAAGAACAAGTATCCCCTACGTCACATTAATGATTTATTCGAACAAATTCATGGAGATCAATACTTTTCAATGATTGACCTTCGATAAGGATATCATCAGTTGTGTGTGAAGAAGGAAGACATTCTGAAAATAGAATTTCTAACCAGGTATGGGAATTATGAGTTTACAATAATGCCTTTTGGATTGACTAATGCACCCTCTGTCTTCATGGATCTAATGAATAGAGTTTTCAAGGAATATCTTGATGAATTTGTAGTGGTGTTTATTGATGATATATCAGTATACTCCAAAAGCTATGAAGATCATGAAAATAACTTGTGCATTATCCTAAAGAATCTTAGAAGACATAAATTATATGGGATGTTTAGCAAGTTTGATTTCTGGATTTAGGAGATTTCATTTCTTGGTCATATTGTCTCCAAGGATGGAATCTATGTTGATCCTTCTAAGACCAAGGAAATCTTAGAATGGGCAGCACCAACGAGTATAACTAAGGTACACATTTTTATTGGTTTAGCAGGTTATTATCGACGTTTCGTCCAGAATTTTTCCCGGTTGGTTAACCCTATAACAAAGCTCACATGAAAAGGGGTTAAATTTATTTGGACAAAGTAGTGTGAATAATGTTTTGAAGAATTGAAGAGATGATTAGTCAATGATCCTATCTTGACTCTACCATTAGGGGATGATGGGTTTATTATTTATAATAATACATCAATGAAAGGACTTGGTTGTGTTCTTATACAGAATGATAGAGTTATTTCCTATGCATCACGATAGCTGAAAATTCATGAGAAAAACTATCCTACTCATGATCTTGAGTTATCAGCTATAATCTTTGCATTGATGATTTGGAGATACTATCTTTATGGTGAAAAATATGAGATTTATAATGATCACAAGATTTTGAAGTATATTTTCTCACAGAAAGAACTCAACATGAGCCAAAGGAGATTACTTGAACTACTCAAGGATTATGATTGCATGATACACTACCACCCGGGGAATTAAAATAAGGTGGCAGATGCTTTGAGCAGAAAAGATCATGGAGTTTTTAACAAGATGAGAGTTGAAAAGGATCCTATATATATGGATCTAGTAAATATGGATATGAGAATAACTATGGGAGGTGAAACATCAATGCTTTTTCAAATGGTTTACAATCCATCTTTACTATAAAGTATAAAAAGTTCTCAGGCTGGTGATGAGGGGTTTCAAAAGAAGATTAAAGCTCTGAATAATGGGAGATTGAGTAACATAGTATATGAAGATAGAGTTTTACAATTTGGGAAGAGACTTTGTGTTCCCGAAATACCTGATCTAATGAGAAATTTTTTGGATGATTCTTATAGCTCCAATTTCTCTATACACCCTAGGAGCACAAAAATGTATAAAGATTTCAAGGAACATTTTTGGTGGGACAACATGAAGAGGGATATTGCTGATTTTTTGTCAAGATGTATGGTTTGTCAACAAGTGAAATATGTAAGGCAATAGCTTGGAGGAGTCTTGAAACCTCTTCCCATACATGAGTGGAAATGAGATAATATTACGATGGACTTTTTCATGGGACTACAAAAGACTCCTAGAAGAAATGAAGCAATATGGGTCATTGTTGATCGCCTTACCAAGTCAGCACATTTTCTTGCTATAAGGGAAGATTTACCACTTGAACTTCTAGCAAGACTATATATTAATGAATTTGTGAGACTTAATGGAGTACCCCTATCGATTATTTATGATCGTGATCCCTGTTTTACGTCAATATTCTGAAAAAGTCTTCAGAAATCCCTGGATATTGAACTTCATTTGAGAACTACCTACCAACCCCAAACTGATGGACAATCAGAATGGAACTTTCAAACCTTACAAGACATGTTGAGATCATTCTCACTTGACTTTATAGGTATTTTTTATCAATATTTACCTCTGATAGAATTTTCCTACAACAATAGCTTCCATTCAAGTATTCAGATGGCACCATATGAAGTGTTATATGGAAAGAGATGTCGTACACCAACCTGTTGGGATGATGTTGGTGAAAGAAAACTTGTAGGCCTAGAACTTGTGGAGGAAACAATGGAAAAGGTGAATGTAATCCAAAACCACATCAAGACAGCTCAAAGTAGACAGAAGATCTATGCTAATAACCGAAGGAATGATATCGAATTTCTGGAAGGAGATCATGTTTTCTTGAAGGTATCTCCATGGAAGGGTGTTATACGTTTCGTTAAGAAGGGAAAATTAAGTCCCAGGTATATCAAACCTTTCTAAATCCTAGAACTAATTGGGGTTGTAGCTTATTTTTTGGAAATTCCACCAGGTCTTTCCAAAGTTCACGATGTATTCCATGTATCACTGTTGAGAAAATACATGCCTGACCCAACGCATGTACACACCTATGAGGAACTAGAACTAGAACCTGATTAGTCTTATTGCGAAGAGTCTGTCAAGGTTCTTGATACAAGAGAACAAGTGTTGAGAAACTGGACGACTCGTCTGGTAAAATTTCTATGGAGAAACTATAAGATGGAAGAGGCAACGTGGGAACCCGAGGAACTTATGATGAAGAACCACTGAGTATTTTTACACAGTAATACTCTAGAAATTTCGAGGAAAAAATTATTTAAAGGAGGGGAGAATTTAACACCCTAAGCTTCCACAATATTCTTCACTTTGAATAATACAAGAGTGTGTGTTGTACACAGATTCGAGTTCTAACACACACCACAACCAATCAAACTAGCCGTTATGAATAGTAATACCCACTTTTTGAAATTTTATAAATTTTATCCTTCAAAATGGAATTCATTTTTGTATTTTTAATATAAAAAATAGATTAGGGAGAATTTTTTGTATTTTCTTGAAAACTTTCAATTTTTGATGAATAGTGAAAACACTGAGTTATAGTTTAAAACCAACTTTTTTTAAATAATTATTTATTTTATTTAAATTTTTTTAGGTCAAAATAGATACATAATACCTATATAAGTTCGATGTAATTCATTGGAGTCAGTTTATAGTAATTTTAGATATATAAATATTGTATTGAACTTTTTACTGTCTTTTACCCACTTCCAAGGAGCATTTGCAAATTTACAAAAAAATTAATTTTACCACTTCTGTGAGATGAATTTCAAAAATCTTAGATACACAGTTGATATAAATAAGTAAAATGTGGTTCAATAAGATGAAAGTAATTTGTGGTGAATAGTAACTTTTTTACTTTTATTTACCACAGTTAAAAGAAAATTGGGTAATTAAGGGTAAAAATGATATTATTATTACCCTAAAACATGTCCTAATACTATTTTATAAGTATAATTCGACCAAAAAACCGTAAGAAAAAAATATGAACCTATTTGGTCCACTTGGATTAGATTATGACATTTATTATTATTTAATTCAAAGTAGAGTTAAAAGAGTTAAAATCACTGTTTAATAAATAAAAAAATTCATATAGGGATACACATAAGATAAATTCGACTATAAATATTAATTATAAATCTAAAAATATTTCCTACATAATGGTATTTTATTTATATTTATTAGACATTAAATAATTTAATTTATTTATGACACAATGATGATGCGGTAATTACCTAATTAATGAAATATTAAAATAATTGATATTATAAATTTCCAAATAAATGTAATTTGAGACGTTTTATGAATTAAAATAATTTTATAGGTTAATATGACATATTAGGGTTGGTTTGATGAATTTTTTCAAAGTAATAAAGCTATTATGAATTTAGCAAAAACAAAATAGCAAATAGTGTCAAAATTGACATAAAAGAGTTTTTAAAACAAATATTATATTATTAATTGATATTCTATTCCTAAAAATCCATGTTTCGGAGAAAAGACTTATATAATGATAGTTGTATCATTAATGAACCACTATTAGTTCTCTTGGAAGTATATAGTAAGTTTAATGACCATATAATATAAAAATACAAAGAGACATGGTAAATGTCAAACTATTTAACTAAGAGTTAAATCTAAAAGATAAGGTTAATATAGTGACCCAAACCTATCTATAACCTATTGGTTGAGTTTTTTTATACCCATAACCACCTTATACTTTAAATAATCTATTTTTGAACCATTAGAAACTGAAAATGATTTTATTATAAAATAATATTTCTAGCTTTTCCTAAGGTGCCCCACACCCCTCATATAAAAGGGCACTCCCCCTTCTCTCTAATTTGCACCTTCACAGCCATCTGGCTTGGCCAAAACCTACCCAAATACCCTATAAACTATACACCTTTTATCTTAGAGGCCTTTTTTTAGTCAGAATTCCAACCTAATGAGCCCTTTTGATCAAATCACAAGGAAGAACCCAAAGAAGAGGTAAATATTTCATCGCCTCTTTCAAGTTCCTTTCTTCTTCCACTTTCTCTTTATTTGTTTTTTCCATTATAAAATAATAACTCCAGTATATTATATATACTGTGATGTTATTATAAATATGGTATAACAATATTCATTATTCTATCCATCCTTTTAATGACATGTCACCATACGTGCGTACGTACAACTTATCGTCTCCACGTCGTGGTGTAATTGTTATTCAATACATTATTATTTCGATGGGTATAATAATAATGTTTAATTGATTTAAATAATAAATATAACATGATAATGATTCTGTATATATTATAAACCATCTAATTATATATTATTTTAATATCAAAAGAATGATATTGTCGCTCATGCTTACGTATGGATTACCGTCTCCATGAACGCGATGAGATTCATTCCCCATCGTATCCATTCAAGACTAATTTTCATTATATGATTAAAAATACATTTTAAAGACTTAATATAATTCTGAATATTAATAAGATACATCCTATCCATAATTAACATTAGTTACGTAACAAATCATAAAATGTAAAACGAATCAGTTAACACCTGAAACGGCCATAATACTAAGAGATTATTAACAAAGCAATGTTAAAAGATCATATATGATATCATATTAATGTATATGATTCTTTTATAATTTAATAAAAATTATTTCACAATTATACCGGAGGTTAACCTACCCTCGACCAAGGAAAAGTACAATGTAAGGGTTAATTTCACAATCTCTTTATTATCTGAGGTTGTTTATAAGTAATTATCTACTTGGAACTCTTTATCATCCACATCCATGTTGCTTAAAAATGTATTTCAAAACAATCTTACTATTTTATAGACTATGGGTTAAAGTCATTTATACCCTTGTTTTACTTTTATAAGATGTTTATAAAGGAACCTTTCTGTCATTTTCCAAACAAGGTACTTTATGGCCTTTTTGACAAAATTAAGGTAAGAATGTTTTTTTAAACTATAAGGTGGGGGCGGCTATTTTCCACCATTAAAATATTTTTGAAGTTTCCCATACAAGATTATAAGAATATTTTCAAACATAAATGTTTTCTTTTACAATTATGTGACTTTTAAATGATTTCAAAATAGAAAGAGATATTTCTCTAAAAAGGTTTTGATTTCATCTATGTCAAAATCCTTTGATGGATTTTAAGTTTGTTTGAAGTTGATCTATTATGATACAAAAATTCCATATTGTATTGAAGTTTTTGTGATATGTTTGACTATGGATGTGTTATTTCATACCATTCATGGTTTATGTATAAATTATTGGCATTTCATATTATAGTTTTAATATGAATGTTTATGTTATGTTTAAACCTTTTCATATGAGGAATGCATTGGACTTAGTATGTAACCGGTGGATCCCTCTATATATTCTCGATGAATAGGTAGGTCTCATTAGACAAACTAGTGTCTTGGTACAAGGCCTTGACAAAATCTTATTTGTAGTCTTGGAATAAGGCCATGACTATGTGGTTATGAAAGTCTAGCATTATGCATTCCATCATTATGAAAGTGGCTATTGATATTTCATGTGATTATTTGACTTGTATAATATCCATGTGAGTAAGTAAATGAAATTATTTTGATTTATATTTTACATATTATGATGAAGTTTATGTAGAATAGGATTTTGTTTTACTTTTATACATTTCCCTAAATGTTTATGCTTATTTATGAAAACTTTTACTATATTTTTATCCTTAATGTGAATTTGAGCTCACCCCTTTCTATGTTTTATTTTTCCCCGGATGCGAAAAAGTATATTATGAATGACATGCAGGGATAATATACGGAATATCAGTGTTGTCTATGGAAACAATTTTGTTGTAGTTTTCCATTTTATGATGTAATGTAAACCTTATGAATGTATCTAGTACTTCCAAGGCAACTAAACTAATCAGTCTTTCAAGAGTTGATCTTTTTTGATTATGCCAATGATACGTAATAATGCACCGACTCTGGGATTCTGGGGTCGGGGTGTTACAATCAGTGGGTTAAGGGAATATTATTCTATGATTAGTATGATTCATGTTATTATCATTATACATAGGACACCTTCCTATGGATCATTATCCATAACTAGTGTCTGTTCCATCATATATATCATTTCCACATGACATTAAACTTCATGGACCATAAATAAATAAAATTCATGTTTTTTGAATCATTTTAAAAATAGAATATTTTTGATACCTTGTGAAGGTTCAATCTCATCCTCAAAACAATAATCACCTATCTGGATGGAAATACACTCCAAGGTTCTTGGTTATATGTCTTCAAAATGTGAATACATGAAAATTGATAGACATCATTCAAAAACATGTGAAGACCCTTGGATATAAACATTATGTATCACTTATAGAATTCACTCTTTATATATAATGATTCAATAAAAAATCATTTTATTAGGGTACTAATCCCATAAGAGGATTTATAGGGGATTCGAGACCATATCTAAAATCTATAAGAGAGTCTAGAAATTATAAATAATCCCCCCCAACCAAAGGTTATGATGAAACCAAACTCCCAGACTCTCAACCACTGAGAGTTCCTAAGAAAAATTGGTTCTAATACCCCAAATTAACATTTTCCTTTTGAAAGTTGTTCAGTACATAGTTATGGATTTTAGAATCATTGGGAGTTTTTATGAGGGATGAAAATATTAAACCAGATGTGAATGATTGTGCCACAATACATGACCCCCCCCCACACAATCTATCCTCAAATAGGAATTAAATATGGTGAAACCATTTTGAAATAATATGATAATAGAATAAATAAATCTTTATAGGAACAAGAATATTTTCACCCAAACACTAGGGAGTCCAGATCCCAACATCTTTCAAAGGAACCAATTTATTTTAAGAAATAGAAAAATCAATTTACTCATCATTTATAAAATTAATATGTAAAAATGAACTTAATTTATGAAATAATCATGTAAAAATAATCTTGATGTGAGTTTTTGATAATTTTTTGAAACTATATATTTTTTTATAAATAGTTTAAATTCATATTTCTATTGAAAATTTTATTTATATTAAATGGGATATAAAATTATCACTCATTCGTATGCATGGACTACCACCTCCATGTATAGTTATAATTCAATTTCCATAACAAACATTCATAGATGGGTATAATGATGCATTTGATGTTTTCAGAGAATATTTATGACATAATTATGATTCTAGAATAAAAATATCATATTTAGTTTCATAAATTATCATCCTCTAGAAGATCATAATGTCAGTCATTCATACATGTAGACTACCACCTCTATAAAGTAATGTGATTTGTTCTTCATCCCCTCTTCACATCGATGAAAATAAGGATATATTTTCTTATTATATGTGATATATAAGAATTATAATTATTATCTAATGGTATATTATTATTTATTAGTCTTTTGGTGCATTTTGCAAAAAGTTAAAATAATTTTAATGCAAACACACGGCCTACCACATCCTAGAACGGCTAAATTACAATTTTTATATATACCATTTATTAATGATTATATATATATATTTATAATGAACTTATGTGAAATTTTTATCATTATTATTATTATGGATATGAGATAACAATGATCAATGTACAAGTACTGGATCTACATAACAAACATTCTAATGAAAAAATATATATTTTACCTTGAGAAATGATGATTATGTTAAATTATTATTAATGAATGGGTGTTGAAATGTTAGAAGTAGATCATATATGATTTTATAAATAAAAAAATGATATAATTATTTATTTATAATAAATGTAAATTAATTATAGAGGAGGTTTGATTATATTTGATTCAATTGAAACTTGAGTTATTGTACATTATTCTAAATTTGTTTTCTATGAGACAGATGAATTATTAATGAATGGTTTCATTTATGTGATTTATATAAACCCCATAAATATATTTTATAATTATTATCATGAATAATGTTTTTATTTAAATATCCATATATAGTTTTGTATTTCATGAGTTTGTTATTTTAATGTTTTTATAGTGTTAAAGGATTAATGTTACTATCTCATTATTTACCGAGATTGTTTGGGATTATGTTTATGATGGTGAAATTTTATGACCTATGTATCAATAATAAAACAAATATTCATATTATATTATTAAATTTAGTGAATACAATTTTTAAATTCATTTTCAACTCCATAATAACTCAGTCAATCAGGAGACTTTTTTATGGAGGATTGAATTTATTTATCTCATTGAACAAAAATCATTTTTCTTTAATATCCATGTTTTATAAATATTTTTTAATGAATATTTTTTCATATTATAATATTATTTGATAAATAAAATTTTACCCATGATTTAATATTTAAAAAATATTATAAAAGGAATCTTCGTTAACTTTTGTAAATGAGGTACTTTATACTTTTCACCCAAAATTTTCAAGGAAACATTGTTTTAATGTACATGAAATAAATAGAATATACCATTGTAATGACAACTCAAAGAGTTGTTTATTACATTAATTATGTAAAAGTTACATTGAAAAAATTTATATTTCATAATATTGGGAAATATTTATATTTTGAAAATTGGATTTCGTTGAAAAAAATGATATTTTCCTCAAAAAATGTTCTAATGATCTTTGACATGAATTTTTCATCTATGAAAAAATAATTTGATGTTACTTATGATTTATTGCGATTATGATCCAATGATACGAGAAACTTTCATTTTTTAGATGGATTATAATGATTATGACTTAATGGAGATTCTAAAAGACCTATTTATTTCCCACCAACTAATTATGTTATGATGAAACTGTTATGAAACTCATTTCTTTTATATTGGATATCATTTGATGAAATTAATAAATCTATATAAAAATATTTTATTTTAAATGAGTTACCCTAAGATGAATGTTTTATCATCTTGTGGTATAAATATATATGATTTTAATTATGTAATGGCGGCACCTAGATTTATATAGACCTCAAATACATTGGGTATTGATGGATATATCAATATATAATAAGGACTTTAATGTGGAGTGAACCCATCTCAATAAGGGACTCTGTGAACTCTGATATTTCAAGAACAGAACATTGATAAAGGATATTTTGAAATGTTGAGTGAACCCAATATAATATGATATTATTGGAATTGATCCTTGACTATGGAAGTTATTTTCAATTCTTATATAATACCAAAAAACATATATCTTAATACAATAGAATTATCTCATGGATCTTGATCTTTTATTACTTTATGATTCATGTCTTATAAAATACCATGATTTTATCCATCATTAAATATTATAATCATTGATATGATGTGTTTGGTTATCAAATGTTAGTATCAAATTCTCATTACCCTATGATCATTTTTTTCTTACTTGATCATTGATATCACCCTTGGTATCCCCTACTGAGAATCTAGGTTAAACCATTCCCAAATCATCATTTACCAGGTTATAAAGAATTTTATAGAGTATTTTTTGTCAAATAATTGATATAGTTTTGAAGAAAATTCTTGGAGATGATATATATCTCTTTTAAGAAGTTTTTTATGTATGCATGTTTCTAAAGGCACTAAACCTATATGATTCTAGCATGGATAGTAATGTTATATAATAGATATTTATAAAATAAAATGCAATATTTAGGTATTATAGTTATTGAAATATATAATTGGTAATAGAAAATTGTTTATGTTACCTTGGAAAATAGAATGAGAAAAATTCATGATTAACATTTAGTTAATCCATTTTATTGAGAAAATGTGTATTTATAATGAAGTGAGTTTTATTTTCCAATAAAAACATCCTTATATAGATATTAGATGATGGAATTGTCTCAGAAATGTTGAATCTAAAGGTAATAACATCCAAATGAGTTATTCAATCATATCTCAAATATCATATTGGTTCATGGTGAGTGTTCCCTTATTACACACCTAGATTGATCATCACGGGAGATAAGTTTGTGTTAAATCATATTTTATTTATAAACAATTATAATGGAATTTAATAGATGACGACCATGAATTACCTAGGTTAAAAGTAATTTTTTATGGATTGAAAAGGATGTTTCATATTTTTGACACCCTTTGAGTGATTTTCATGAATAATGAGTTTGGTTAATGATGTTTACTACTCATTATATCAATTCAATTTTATAGAGGAATTGAAAATTAAATGATAATATTGATGTGCATACAGGTATACTCAAACATATATATATCTTATTTATGATTATTTATATGATTTTCCTGATAAAAATTATGGTTTCTAAGAATATTAGTTCATTTCCATAATAGACAGATGTTCAAATAGATGTAAAAAAAATCTATCAGTTTGATGACAAAATCTCAAGGATATGATTCTTCTATAAATGATTTTTTTTTCTGAATTTACTTCTAATAAATATTTTTATTCTCCCTCAAGTTGAATATGATGTTATCATAGACATGGATTGGATTTCATAACATAAATCACACATCAATTACCAAAAATGGAAATCATGTTTAAAATTATAAACCAACCAATGATAATCTATTAGTGTGATGATAAATATGAAGGTATGATGAAAATTATATTCATTGTAAGGGTCTTGATTCTACTTAAAAATGGTTTTTTTCTCATAATTTTTGAAAGAAACTAAAAATATAAAATATTCCTGTTGAGTGGGATATGTCGATATTCTTCCATATGATTTTCTACATCTTCCTCTAAACTGGGAAGTTGTGTTTTCAATAAAACACATACCAGGTTCTAAACCAATTCTAAACACTCCCTATAGAATAAACCCAATTGAGTTTCAATAATTGAGTAAGAATCTATAGGGAAATCTTGATATGGGATTTATTTAGCCAAGTGTATCACCATGGGGTTTAAATTTTTTTTCTTAAAAATAAATATAGATCAACTAGAATCTACTTTCACTATTAGGAACATAACATGATCACAATATAAAAATAGTATCATCTGGCCCTTATTGATGAATGGTTTGAAAAATTAAAAAGAGCTGAGTATTTTTCAAAGATTAATCATTGATCTAGATACTATAAATTAATGGTAGAAAGTGAATACATATCCATGATATAAATTCATATGAGGTATGTAAACTATGAATTTATATTTATTCAATTTTGTCTTAATAGTGCCTCAATTATCTTCATGAACTTAATGAATAGTGTATTAAGAAATTACCTTGATCAGTAGGTGGTAGTATTTATAGGTGATATTCATATATATTCAACAATAGTGTAAGAGAATAAAAATGACATAAAAATTATACTATAGATCATATGAAATGGTATATTTTATGAAAAATTACTAAATATGAATTGTGGATGCAAAATGTTTAATTATTTTCAAATAATCTAAATCGATGGATATTGGTGGATTAATTAGAGAGATATATTATTGAATATTATCATAGAATATAACCTATATATGTGATCTAAATTTCACTTATTTTGGATGGATTATATTTATGAATTATGAATAATTTCTCATATTTTTCTAATCCTCTCACCAAATTAATATGAAATGGAGACAAGTTCCTTTGGATAAATGAATTTGAGGAAAATTTAAAGGAACAAAAGAGAAGGTTAGTCTGTTCTCTAATCTATACACTAATATATAGTGCATAAGGGTTTTTAATCAATAGTGATGCATCAAATATGTTAATGGGATGTATCCTCATGCATAATTATATGTTTATAACTTCTATAACACAAAAATTAAAGGTTCATGTGAAATATTTAACATATAATTATTTAGAGTTATCTATATCAATCGTATCATTAAACATATGGATTTTTTGTAATTGGAGATAATGGTGTGATATATATATATATATATATATATAACATAATATTTTAATGTATATATCCAATAAAAATAGCTGAATATATGCCATAGAAGTTGGTTTTTATTAATTAATGATTATGACTGCTCAATACATTACCACCCAGGGAAAGCAAAGATGGAAGGAGATGCTCTGATTCAAATGGATCATTTTTTATTTTCTAGACTGAGGATCATAAATTATCCAATATTTAAATAATTATAATTGTTTAATATGTAAATCATTAAGTAATGGGAAAAAATACTATTTCTCAAATAACCATTAATCCATTAATCTGTGTAATTATTAATGTGGTTCATAAGTAAGATGTAGAAATATAAAAAAGTTAAAAATAAATATTCATTTAATCCTTATTTTTTATGGAATTATAAGATTTAGGAACTATTTATGTGTCTAATCTAAACTATATTTGAATAGGAATTCATTTGATAATGGTGATAGTTTGTTATTCTCTATTCATCCTGTAAGTAAAAATATTTATAAAGATGTGAATCTGTATATCTTGTGGGAACACATAAATAGATATATTTTTAATATATAGATATTTTTTATTGGTATGTTTTATTGTTAAGGTAAACTTATTTAATTCTATAACGATGTCATAATCATTACCCTTCAAGAATGGAAATTGGAAAAAATAACCATGTATTTTTTTCATGAGACACCCGAAATAATCTAATGGCCATAGTGATTTTTGGGTCATAATTGATATTATTTTGATTTCATTACACTAAATTTCCATCAAATAATACTTTAATCTTGAAAATAATTCCCTATAATACCTTAAGGATGTTGTAATGTTACATGTAGTATCTCATTCTATTTCATCTAATCAGGATCTGGGTATTACATCAAACATTTGGAATAATCTTCTATATGATCTAGATTAATAGTTTTGTTTCAGTTCTAATTATCATCCATGGAATGTTAGTAAATAATTGGGACCCATTAAAAGCCTATAGGTTATGTGGATTTCATGTTCAATTGATTTAATAGGTGGTTGTAATGAATAACTTCCTTTTATTGATTTCTATTATAGAAATATATTTCTCTCCAGAATTAAGATTTTCAAAAACTATTCAAGATACCATCGTACCATGATAACTAATATATCTATGAAATATTCAAAAGGTCATTCCAAATCCATAGTGGTTGGAAAATTTTTCATGACATCATACAAGATATAAAAGTGAAAATCCTTCAATAAAATAATGGAAGAAAAACATACTAGTATGTATTATCAACAATACAAAAAGAGAAATTAGAAGATACCAAAAAGGTATAATAAATTCCCAAAATATAAATCATCAATGTACAGAACAAGTGGATGGATTAGACATAAAATCCAAAAGGAAACATCACTCTATTTCCAACGGATCATGATCATACACCTATTCCAATAGGTTATCTCCCTTTTTTTAGATCTAGATTATTAAAATCAATAAACGCCCGATGTAAAACATTGGTTCGAAGCTATAAATCTCATTAAGGTCTAACCAAATGTTCCATAATATGTTAAATAATACTAAACCAACTAATTCAATAAATTTAAATAAATTATGACATGGTATTATATTTTTCATATATATAAAAAAACATTCATTCATTCTAAAAATGATGAAAAAAATCAAAAATGGCTCAAGTAAGCATTTTATATAAAATAATCTATATAAATAATTGTTCATGTGTAAAATGTTTTATACTTAACGAAAATTATATTAACAGATTAATAATAATAACCATGTTAATATTCCCTAATGTAGGATAATTTCAGGTTATAGAATCATCACACTTTTGATGTTAGTGGTTTTGGAAAAAAAATGTGTACACACATCCATCAGGATGAGACAAAATAAAACTCATCAACCACACATCAAGGATAAGTTATACCAAATTTTTTTTTATAGTTTTAATCGTAAATCCAATTCATAGGAATCATCATGCTAGAGTTCCTAGCTCAAATAACCCACTAACTACACAGGCTCACATGTGTTAATTAAATTAATCAACAATGGGAAAATTATTTAATTTCAAATCATTCATAAATTACAATTCGATTGTTCAGTTTTTAGTTACAGTATTCCAATTCAATTTAATAAAAATATAATATATTTTTATTTATTTTAGGACATTTCAATACAAAACTAGTCATATGTATTCATCATTTCAATTTAATCCATTATTCTCAAAAAAATAAAACTATTTCATCAATTCAATAAATTTGAAAATACGCCCCAACTACCAATTCCATTCGAATTGGGGGTTCTTCAAAAAATCCATTGAATTTAATGTTCTAATTCTAATTAATACAAAATTTGGTTTTCATTAATAAATTTTAATAAATTTCCAAATAATCATGTAAATAAATATTTTAAATTTGTCAAAAATCTCAAGAGAAACCACATACCATTAATCACTAATCATGAATCGACACCTGCAGTGGGATCTTCCAATAAAGAAACAAGCGATTTGAGATCAAGAAAAAAAACATAGAATCATGGTCCCAAGAAATGATGTTTAGATCCATAGAAAACACAATGACATATTACCTTCTAAGGATTATTGAATGATATATGAGGGAAAATATAATGAATGGTCATCCCCTTACTGAAGTGCGATCAGATATTCCACCAGTGATTTGATTCATTAAAGGAGAGGGTTAGGGGAGACAAAATTGATTCTAAGGATCCTAATAAACCCTTTAAATAGATTTAGTTTGATTGCTGTTCAATAGGGGGGTTAAATCAAGGGTTTAGTATTTTAAAAAAAATATAATTAAAAAAATTACTCATGGTATCCTATTAAGGTCCATATGGTTAGAAAAACAATGCACCCCAACTATATACCCATAAAATTGGGTTCTTAGTTTTCTACAAGTTTGAGGAATGATTTTTCAAACTGTGTGGAAACTATTAAATCCCTCATTGACCAATTTTTCACGGTTTTCACTAGGGATGAATAGTTTTGGAAAACCTTGTGCCAACTATTCACAACTGATGAAACCTCCAATTTTTTTCTATTGAACCTATATTACCCTAAATAATTACCCAAACAAAAGGATATCCCAAAATGTTAAGGAATACCTCATTCCAAGAACTAGTATGTTTTAAAATCTATACATAGGAACAATTTTCCTCTATAAAACCTTCCTAATTGTTTCCATGTCGAAGAGGTGAGGCCACTACGTTCTGATCAGTGCCTTAATCTCCCATATCTAATGTGAATAAAAACAATTCTTTCATAGAACATTAACAAAAGTTATCATCCCCCCATAAAGTAAAAATGTCTTAAAATCATTAATATTTATTGGATACTCAGAAAACAATAAATCATGATCAACCTCAAGATCATTCCAACTACAAATATGAGATATATCGGAATGGAACATTCGATGGTGAGATACATTGTACACATTATGTATCAATATACACTATAGAGGAGTTGAAAAATAGGAATCCAATTTCCCCTCTAACTCAATAACCTCAAAATATCCCAAAAATGAGGTCCTGTATTCCCTTTCCTCCAAAGTTGTGAATGACCCAAATTGGGTTTAATACTTATATGTACCTCTCTACCAACTGAAAAATCCAACGATTGCTGATGATGGTTAACATATGATTTATACCATCTCAGTTCTATAAAAATTATGTAATGAACCAACAAAATCTTCTCCATATTTTCTTACACTAAACATGGTATATCCAAGTATGTTTCTCCAATCATCATCCAACACAAATGAGATTTAAATAGCCTTCCATAAAAGGCCTCAAAAGGAGACATTCTAATTGTGATTTGGTGACTAATTTTAAATGAAAAATCTACCATTCCCAAATTTTCATCCTAATATCCACCAAAATCAAGGACATAGAAATGAAACATATCCTCATAAATATATATACCCCACTATTTATATCTATCTATCTATGGATAGTATTTCATACTCAAATAAGCTTGAGATCCCATCTCCTTCAGAAGGCCTTGACAAAAAAAGAGGTAAATTGAGGATCACTAGCAGAGACTATAACAGAAGAAACTCTTTGAAAATGAGAAATAACTTTCCCATTGATTTTTACTAACTCCTTAAATTGTGTTTTATCATTAATGGGTATAAACTGTGAATATTTCATCAACCTATCAATCACAACCCATATCACATTTTTATTTCAAGACATATTTCGAAACCAAACAATAACATCCATAGAAATATCATCCCACATTTATGTGTGAACTGGAAGTATATGAATTAATACACATGTTCTCTTTTTCTCAACTTTGAATTGTTTAAATATATAACAATGAGAAATAAAATCAGTAATGTATCATCTAATATCAAGCCACCATAATCACCACCACATGGAATAGAAAATTCTTGTGATTTATAGATTCTAATGAAATTGGGAATTCTAGAAATCCCTCATCACATAGAACCTCATGTAAAATAGAAAAAAAACTGCCTCTTAAAATATATAATAACCTCTATGGATAATGACCACTCAGAAATGTCAACCCACCGTAAAGAGTATCTGTAATGATATTTAAATCATTATAAAGTGATTTTTCTGAAGAATATTGTCAATGAGAGTGAATTCCCACTAAACACTATCCAACATAACCACATCCTCTCCATCTTAAAATCCAAAATGAAAATATGGAAATAGATCCATAATATTCCAATATTCTTATGATTCTTTAAATACATGTGTTGGAAGATTTATTCTTGAGGAATCAACAAAGACCTTCCCTCTTCCTGGGGCATTAGAAATGTCAAAATCAAATGACTTAAAGTACTAAACCCTTCTCATCTATAAAAGATTTAAATATTTTTTTAAAATATAAGACTTGAGTTCATATGGTCAGAAAACATGGTAAACCATTATATGTAAATGTAATTTCAACAATTGTTATGCAGATGAATCACAACTTAAATTTCCTGGTTAGGGGTTAGATAATTATTCTATTATGTCCCAAGATGTCAAGAACTATAGGCTACAACATTATCAACCTGCATAAGGAAAGAAACCAAACCCAATCGTGATGCTTTGCAGAGGACAACATAGCACTACCAAGCCTCTAGAAAAGTCAACACCAACTATAAGTCTAAATACATATAAGCTCCACAAAATAACATTTTTATTTATCATCCAAAATTAAAATAACCTATTCTATGTGATATAAGTCATCAGATAAGACATAATTATGAAATAAAATAAAAACCAATGATAATATCCAACTAAATCTAAAAATATTTGAATCTAAAAAATGTTACATTGTTGTTCCCATGTCCAGAAAACTCTTAACTTATATAGTCAAATTTATATACTATGTTCCAATACCACACGTCCCAAGAAAATCACACTCTAAAACTAGAAATCATATTTTTATATTTATGAATAATGTCATTAATTTCTCAAGATTTCCATAATTGCTCTCATATGACACACATGATCATCCATAGAATTAGAAAAACTATAATTTATTATACATAGGCAACAAAAAACATGTCAAGATATGTGTGGATGATCATGTTCATAAAATCCATAATGTCTATAGGAAGATTTGAGAGATAATATGGATTGGAAATATACTCATAATTTCTATACCTTCTCTGGAATGCGGTTTTCGGAATGTCATATTTTTTATTCTCAACTAGTGATAACTAGATCGATGATCATTCTTAGGGAACCACTTAACCCAATTCAATTGTTCAAATAAATCATCAATCCATGGAAATAGATACCTTTTCTATACCATAACTCTATTTTATTTCTGGTTATCATAAAATAGGTGATGTGTTCCATCAGATTTCTTTAAAACCATAATAGAAACCACCCAAGGTGAAAAACATGGGTGTATAAATCCTTTCTATAAAATATCATCACATGGAGTCTTAAACTCTTTCATTTATTCTGGTTCCATAGGTATAAAGGAATATACATTAGTGAAGTACCATAAATTATATCCACTTATAAATATATTTATCTTTATAACCATCAATTCTTTACATATGTAGAAATTATATATTTTTCATAGATCATTAAATACATTACACAGACACACACCTGATGACTGTATTAGTTTAGTTTCTTTTGTAACTGGGGACATAAACATCTATTTTGGTGATTGATCTTCAATTTCTCCCACAAATATCTTCTCATTTAGTATTTCCACCTAAAACATTTCTTTTAAAACCTGGGGAAAAGAAACATTTGAAAATAGTGAGCTTGAGTTCCTAGTAAGGGTAATAAAAGGAGATATCATTCATAAATTAATCATAAGACACATGAGCATAATAAATACATTTGAAAATTATATCTTGTATATCAAAGATCATGATATCATGTCATGGGATAAATCACAGATGATCTTGAAGAATCTATGAACATATTCAATGAGATCATAAAATAAGATAAGGAATTTTTGATTATACATAATAATAGGAAATAATATCCATATTAGTCAAGGAAACATTCCATGGAAATCATAGTAAAAAAATACCTTAATGATCTGGGTTCCCTTTTTATTCCAACCATGTATTATAGAAACATATTTACTCTTATTCCATTCCTATTTTACTGAACCAAGATCACTTACATTTATAGTCATGTCTATCACATGAGATATATATATATATATACCCAATGAATTGGAGGGAAATATAGTTCCCAACCATCATATAATTAAAACCATACATATGTGTGCTATAAGAACATAGTTCCTTTATCCTATCAAAACGCATAAAAAGAAATTAATTTCAGAAACATCATTTCATCATAACATAACCTATAGACAGGAAATTAGTTTCATAAATATCATTTCATTGTAAATAAAAACCAATGATAGAAATAATGGTTATATTATCCTTGAAAAATGTCCCAAATAAATAATATGAAAAATACCATGCTATTATTATAAATGGAAAATATTTTTGATAGATTACTTAAAATAATTCTTGAAGAAAATATCCTTTTCTATTTGAAAACATTTTATTTCTTAAAATCAAAAATGATTTATAAAAGAAAAAATTTTCTTTTCAAATATCCATATAATATTTTAAGGGATGATTTAAGGAATTAAGTATTACTGAATAAATAATAATCCATTCATTTCATATAATTTAAGGAATTCATTTTATCTTAGATTTTTAAAAAAATCATAAAGTATCTCATTAGGTAAATAACAAAAATATTCCTTTCAAAATGATTGTTAAAATATAAAATATTATTAAAATTAAACTAAAAAAATTATATATTAATTGTAAAACAATTGGAATTTTTTTAAGAAAGATGTAAATTGAAGACAAATATCTCCAAGTAAATTCATATGTATGAAAAATCTTTGATAATAATTAGATTGTGAAATTAACCCTTACCAATTTACAATTAGTATAATTAAATGCCCTATAAAAGAAATAAAATTATATGGATATTAAAATACCATAATATTCATAATAATAATCATAATGAAACTCATGGTATGTATATACAATGCAAAAAACAAAACAATTAGTGTATAATTCATGTGTCCTAGAGAAATAAAAAAGAGACAAAAATTTCTTACCTTATATCATAAAAAACATTGTATATATTCAAAAAAATTGTATAATAAATATATATTTATTATAAATCTAATATTGAACCAAATTAATACCATATATGTTTTATATATGACTTTACATTACTCATTTATTAACAATTCCATGTAAAATTTATGTTTTAGATAATAACTTCTATGTTTATCATTGATGTTTTGAAATTTTATCCTTATTCCTCTGACATATATCACGATTTCATCATCCCCAGAATGGTAATAGTGATGCTAATTTATTATATATATATTTAGTATATTTTTATTCATAGTGATTCATAAATGATAGAGATATAAAATAGAATACATCTTTCAGGGAGACGGTTGGTTGTATTTATATATAAACGATGTTTTTATTTTTTAAATATTTTAAAAAATAACAATATGTGTTATATTATCATTGATGTTTAATTTTTATGTTATATATATCTTATATTTCAATTAAATTAATCCTTATTACCACTCATGTGTAATATATATGAAAATAAAATCACATCGTATCATAGAGATGGTAAGCCATATGTACGCATGAACAATGTTATCATTCCCCAAATTATTTGTTGGTAAAAAGGTAGATATGACTTTATCATTCAATAGGTATAATTATTTCATAAATATGATATAAAAAAATTAAACCCATCATAATTCACATTCATATAATATTTTGATGTAAAATAAATTGTATCACTATGTGGAGATGGTATGTTGTACATACGCATGAGCAATAAAAATTTACAAAAGTTACTATTCATATTTTTCAAAAATAAAAGGGCCCTATTTTATAAATTTGGAATACAGTTTTCAAAATTCAGTGTAAAAAAGCTTTAGAATTTAATTTAAAATAAAACTATAAAAATTCCATGAAAACTGTTTTTCCGAAAAAATCCCTTTAAAACATAAAATGTTTTTATAATAAATTCCTGTATAAAATCGTTTTTAAAACTGTAATTTGATTATTTTAAAATAATATGAAATAATTAAAATTTAAAACTAATCCAAAAATTAATCTTAACTGGTAAATACAATAAAACAGAATTCATTTTTCAATAAAAATCATTACTTTCATTATTCTTAAAAATATTAAACATTTCAGAAAAAACAAAATAATAAACCAAACTAATGTTTATATCCCACTATCAAATAAGTGGTTGTTTTTATAAAATAGAATTTATAACATTTTCAAAAACTAAATTTAAAATAATTGATCAATCAAAATTCATAGAAAAATTCTTTTTAGAAAAATATATCTTTTATGGGTAAACTTTTATTTATTTTTATGTCGTATCTAGAAAATCCATAGGATGAATGTTAAATGTTATATTTTTGTATTATATATATATATATATATATTTCATTAATATAATCCACCAATTTTGATTTGTTTATTTTACTTATATAAAATACACTTGGTCACATTTAATCATCTCCTTTAATTTTGAAAAGGATTTTATTATTATTCATAATTAATTACTCATCAAAGAATGAATTTTTAATGCATGAATTTTCATAATTCAGTTAATTGTATTCATATTAGTTATTTGAATGGATCAGTTATAATTTTATTTTTTAAATAATTACATTAATAAAATAATATTTCATAAAAACTGAGAGCTGTGTGTAACGCAATCTAATATGGTGTTGCGTATAACACAATACATTAATGAAGTCAAGTTATTTTAAAACAAATATCTCATAAAAATAATGTTGAGTTACATTATACCCCCCTTAAAATGAATTTTTCCACAAATTCATCTAGAGTTTCAAAGGTTTAATACATGAATGATTCATTCATATAACCTAATATCATAAAAATAAATATTAAAACACCCTTTTAAAAAAGGAATGTTTGAAACGTAATGGTTTCCCAAAGTACCACATAAATATTTTTCTACATAACAGAACATAATTGGAAATTGAATACATTGAAATGGAATATAAATATAACTATAATTTTCTAATAGATAGTGATATAGAATAGGGTCTAAAGAAATACAAAAATAAAATATCCATAAATATCTCATGTTCTAAGGGACTAATTGATTCATTGAAATAGAGGGTACTATGATAACATTTTTTTGGTTCTTTGATCATTTCCCTAGAGTTGAATAATTTTCATGAGTTGAAATACATACATGATTTCATTACATCTCAACATAATAAGTCATCCTTTCTTTGTTCCTTGATTAATTTCCACTTCCTCTCTTGATCCAAGAAATAAAGGTGAATTTCTCATTCCTAAATCATTAATGGATCATGAGATCCATAGAATGATAGTTTATTCATCTGTCTTAACATTACAACAAAAAAGATAACACAGATTATCCATTATGCATAAATCCTAATATGGATAGATAATAATTTAATCTATAAAACCTCATAAAAATAATCTATTTAATAAATGGTTACCTATATGATACATCCAAATGATCAAAATTAAACACTATTGAAATAAGGTCACTAAATTTATAAAATCAACTTATCATTAATCACACAAATAGATTAGTGTAGCTTTTAATTATTTCACACCAAACAGGTGACTAATATTATCATTTATTCTATTGAAAGGTAACAACCTAAATTACTATATAACCATAGTGAAAACCAGAAAGCGATCAAAAATAAAATCTTTCGTCATTCTATAAATCAAGAAATTTTTTATATTCATTCCAGGATATCATTAAACACCTTATCATCCTATCATCCCCAGTCAATCAACATTATCCCATTTATTTTATCACCATCAAACACCGTTGTATTTAGTAATCCCAACATCATGCTCATTTTAGGAAGCTTATTTCCCTTAACTGTCTTTTTTAAATAAATATCACCATAACACATCAATCTCTTTTCATAGTTACCAGTACCATTCATAATTTTCTCTTAAATCATTTTAAAAAACTACATGGGACCAATACATAGAAATTCCATTATTCAATAATACCGTAAAAGTAATTATACAAAATTATTATTTAGTTCTAATACCTATACACTCAATCATTCCACCACATAATTTTATTACTAAAAATATCTAATAATAATGACATGATATTTTTCTTTGCCTTTGATTTTAAAATTTTACTAATGTCAATCATCATTGATGGCCCACAGATATGATCATTGATTACAGGAATTCCCATGTTCCATGAAATTGAGGCATTGAAGTGTGGGAGATGCATTATGTGTAGCTTATTCATCATTAGATATATATTTATCCATCACATCAGTTATCAATTGACTGATGACATAATTTCCCAAACTTAAAACATTTACTAGTCCCCTTAATATAATTAACTCCATCGTTCGTTCCAAACATTGATCATAAAAAATATCATCTTATTTTCTCTGTGGTTTTTAAATTTTTTTTAATTTATTTCTTCTATTTCTTATCAGAAATATGAGATTGATATGTATCTCCAATATCCATTTACTCCTTCATTTCACAATGAACAATATCTTCCTAGATATGGAAGTCTCCTATGAATGAAATGATTTGAAGACTTTTTTTGAATCCAGTGAATAATATATCAAATGTACATTCAGGTCAGATGATAATATCATAAGAATACATCCCATATCTTGTAAAATAGTCTTTATAAGTATTTACAGATCTATCATCCTTGTTCTTATGCTCAAGGAACTCCTTCTGCATATTTATTTGATTAAAATGAATAATGTACTTATTGAAAAATACATTCCTGAACTCATCCCATTCTATGGAGTAAAATTAATTTTGATGAATCCTATTACTGATTGTAGTCCACAATTGGTCTAATTCTCCTTATAAATGAAAATAAACTAAAATTAATTTTTCATTTTCTAAACACTGAAGGATAGAAAAAAAATTATTCAGTTGTACCGATCCATTATTCAGTAACAATTTTATCATAAGAAAAACGTAAAGAACATGGATGTGTTCTCATGAAGTAATCAACAAAAATATGTTCCCTCCTCTACTCATATGGAAGTCAAATATGATTTATAGCTTCTGTGAATATGGAGTTAATATTTTTCATCAATGCTCCCATAACATTTTATTTCTCAAGATACAAATAGTTATATTTCTCATTACATTCATGATTAACATGGTTTCTTCGGGTTTTGAAAATTGAATAAAACCAAAAATAATATCATGAAAAATAATAACCATACTAGTAAAATCACATAATCTATGGAAATTACTTTCAATATACAAAATATTTTGTTTAATATTAAGTTACCTATGATATTTACCAAAATTCTAGGATTTTAATCTATACTTATACCTAACCTTAGGGATTTTGTTAAGGTCATATTATCCGAATTTACAAAGTATGACTAAACCATTTCCCTACTACTAGATATAATAACCCCATAATAATGCACATAGACATTACATAATTTTTATTGTGGTATATATCACACATTAAACCAACAGACGCATAAATTCATAATTAGTTTACATCCATTAGAAACTTGGATAATAAACATATAGTCTTTTGAAATATCTTCAATGTTTATCACAAAGATCCTACCCTTTAGTATTCATAAATAAAAAATTCATTATAACATAGGTAAAAGAAAAATATGACAATGTTGAGCTGAGGTGATCAGTAAAGTTAAAAAAGGAGATATCAATCATAACATAATCATAAGACATATGAATATAAGGAAAAAATTTGAAAATTATATCATACACATCAAATATCATGATATCATGTAATGGAATAAATAATAAAATTCTATAAATAATTATAGAACATATTCTATGAGATAATGACATAAGATATGGAATTTTGGAATATATATAAGAATAAAAAATAATTTCCATATTATTCAAGGATCATTTTCTAGGCCATCATAGTGGAAAATGATCCGTATTGAACTAGGATTACTCCCCTTTCCAGCATTGTTTTACTAAACTGAGTTTACTCTGGTTCTAGTCTTGTATTACTAAATTCAGTTCACATCCCATTTTAGTTCTCTCTATGTCATGGGATATAAATATTTACCCATTTAATTGGATGGAGGTATAGGTCCCACCCATCACATAATGAAAACCATATATATGTGTTCCCCAAGAACATAATTTATTCATCATATTAGATCCCATAAAAAAGAAATGGGTTTCAATAACATCATTCCATAATAACATAACCCACGAAAAAGTAATGAGTTTCATAAATATCATTTCATCATAAACAGAAAAAATACACCATATAATGAATGGGGATAGTACCCATGATAAATGGCATCAATAAATAATAAGTAACATCCAATAATTTTTTCATAAATGGAAACTGATTTTAAAATATCACTTAAAAATAAATATTGATTAAAATATCATTTCTTATTTGAAATTTTTTTCATTTCCAAAAATCCCAAACAATTTTAAAATAAAAAAAATTTCATTGAAAATAACCTTTTAATCTAGTAAGGTCATCATCAATAAAATAATTCTTAATGGAAGAGGGAAAATATTTTCACGCCATATAAGTTCAAAACATTATTTCCATACTTTTTCTAGAAAATTAACATAGAAACTTGTTATGAAAATGAAAAACTTATTCCTTTAAAAAAATTCATTATTAATTCCCATATGTTTAAAAATGGGTTCAAAAATTTTTAGAATAATAGTAAATCTATTTTTGAAGTAATTTTAAAGAAACATGGATATGGATTGTAAATATTCCCTAGTAAATGCTTACCTATAAAAAATCTCAAATTATAATGAGATTGTGAAATAAACCCTTTCCACTTTTTATTATTTTTAATTTTATACCCCATGAAATAAATAATATTATATGGATATGAAAATACCATAATCATCAGAATTTAACTGTAGAGATCTCGATCGTAGTTTCTTGAAGTTGGTGACTTACTTCATTACATTAGCATATTAAACAAGGATGTTTTATCCCGAAGGACCATAAAGCTAATAGTTTTGTAAACCCTAAGACAAAAATAAGTTCTATATTACAAAATTTAAGTAAACAAATTATATATATTCCATTGGAAATATCCAATACTCATAGATTATTTGTCGAAGTCTCTCATGATATTCATTTTCAAATCCAGGGGAAAAATAAACCATAATAAAGTAGTGATCTATTATGATCAGTAAGGGTATTAAATATATCATAATCTAAAATAAATATAAATAATTAGGCATGTTGAATAACTGAAACCGCATTTCATTGAATCATAATCTTGAAAATAAAATTATAAGAATAAAATATGATTAAATAATACCATAATACAACATGGACATGAATATTCTATTAGTTTAATAATCACATTTGATATCAATTATTATTTTATTATTATGGAATCTATAATGTGAAAAATCATAAATATACCATCAAGGCCTTGTCCAATACACAATATATAAGTGGATAAAAACACATTCTAGTTTGTCTCATTAGATATACCAATGCATATAGGGGCTATAGACGGCCCCAACCATCACATAATAAGTAAAATTCATTCTTCGTATAAACATGGTTATACATAAAAAACATATATGTATGAAATATAAATAACATTCACAAATCTATAAATATAATCACCAACCATTTTGAGTAGTATAGTGAATGGAATCAATATAGCACATCCACAGTTAAACTGGTCATAACCCAGTATATAAAATATGGAAGATGATAATCATATGAGATAAATGTCAATAATAGAAATATTAAACATAAGTTTTGAAATAGAAAAAAAATACTCTAAATAATAATTGATGAATTTTGAAATAAATACCCTTATTACATTGTAAGGAAGAGTTCTACTAAAAAAGTACTTTTTATTTTCCATAATTATTTATATAAAACCAAAAATAAAAAAATATAGGTTTTTTAAAAAATAATTTATTTTAGAAAAATAATGATGTCATAAAACATTTTATATATGGAACTTGAAAATGGGTAAGAAATCGAGATGTTCCCTTTAACTCAGCTTGCATATCTGTGAGAAATTTGAACGAAACCCTGTTAAAAATTTATCATCCCATCAAATAATGATGAAATGATCTAGATATATGATTTTGGAAAATATATATATAACTTTGAAGAATTATATAAAAATAATGAATAATTTAATTTGTGTATAGATAAAGAAAGAATAACCTAAATGAAAATAGATGTTTAGGAAGAAAACCATTACATTATATCTGATTGTGTTTTGCACATGACCGTAATGTCCTGTATAATCAAATTTAATCCATTAATTAAATAATTAATAACTTTTTATATTTTATATTTTTATTATAATTTTATTAAATTCATTTAAGGCCTTTATGATGAGTTATTAGATACAATTTAATCGCTCGGGAGTGTTCGTTTTCTTGGTTTTCACGATCAGTATACTTGAATATGAGATGAATGTTAATGCAGAATGGGTATAATTCTACAAAATTGAATTTATATTATATTAAGGAACATATATAGGATTAAATTTTTATATATTTCGTTTGGTTATATGGTATTAGGATGAGTCATTAGATAAAATATTAGTGATAATCATTTAGATTATTTTTTCGATTTTTCGATCATCACGAACTAGTTTTGTCATATGAATTAGTATTATGTATATAAAAATTGGTTATTAAAAATTAAATAAGCTGTTATATATACATAATAGTATTATTTAACCGTAAAAATTATTTCATTACTATACTTTAGGGAGAATTTTGAAGAACAAAAATCCCTCAGGCATGAATGTTGTTAATCTGTACCACATGGATGATGATTTATTTTTTTTAATAAAAGATAGAGAGAATGGAGTTTGATGAAGGATATTTCATTACAAGAACGTCATTACATTTTATAGATTATACTGGAGTTATCATTCTAATTTTTTTATAGATTATGTGAAGAGAGGATAATAAATGATAATGGAAATTGAAAGGAAATTAAAAGAAAAATAAAGAGTTTTTACCTCTTCAATACTTCTCTTTGAGAACCTCCTTAAGGAACCTTGGTTTGGTCTTCTGTTGTAATCAGAACCTCCTATAAGTGGGGTAGAGACTTGGGAATGGTATTTAGTCCAAAATTTGGACATGACTAAAGTCATATATGTGTGAGGATACGTGGAAATGGGGTGGTATTTATAGTGGAGAGGAAGGGTGGTTTTTGAATATTTCATTCATTTGTTTATTATTTTGGATCGAGAATATGAATAGTTTTTAAATTATCATAAGTTATATTAAAATTATTTATTTGAGTTTGAGATTATTTTTCTTACATCATAGATGACTCAAGGAGTATTTTTTTAACTTATAATGTATTTATACCGTAAATTAATATATTTTACTATTCACCAAAATTCAAGTATTTTATACAAATCCAAAAAATTCACCCTACAAATTTGTCACCATGTAGAGTTCAAAAATTTACTCCATTTTATGTAAATAATTATCTAAATATGTGAAATTTAATTTCTATTTAAAACCATAATTTACTTGAAAAATAAAATTTTTATATTTATAAGTGATTTTGTAACACTTTCAAAGTCACCTAAGGTCTCCTAAAATTATCCTAAAATCATAAGACAATAAAATGTTAAATTACAAATAATTTTTATGAAAATAAATTTTCTTTTAAATAAATATATTTATTATAAAATTTTAATTAAGTATTTATGAATTACAAAAAAACCAATACATAAATATTAATTTATAAAATATTAACTTTATTATACTATGATATAATTTATATCCTACCTTCATTTTATAGATATATTAGTTTTATATCTATATTTATGGGTGTGTTTACTATTTATTTGGTTGGTTTACTATTCATAAGGGTAACATTACTTTTCCAAAATTCATTTTACTATTTCATAGATATAGGTTCCTTAACATCTAGAAACACCTCTTATTTAAATATTTATTCATTTGTGAGGTTTTTATTATGTTATATAAGAGATTTTATGAGACCTATACTATATGGAATAAACATAAGAAGGGAAATATCATTGATAGAATCATGGCTCATTAAAATTTCCCCTCTTACAAAAATATTTTCCTCAAAATTTATATAATGTCACCTCGTAAAAATATTTGGTTAGTTCTTCATCATAATATCCATAGGCTCCCACATCGCCTATTTAGTTTTATGGTTTTTCTAAAGTAATTTTACTACCTAATTCATATGATTCCTCAATGCCTATTATTTAGTGTCTAAAATATGGATAGTCAATTTATAGTAAGATAAATTGGATTCAAATTTTAAATCTTCAGAAGTGAGAACGTATGTTGGGTCTGACATGTACTTCCATATAAAAGAGATGTAGAACACACTATGAACTTTTAAAAGGCTAAGTGGCATTTCCAAATGATAATCCACAACCCCAATTCCCTCTAAAATATCAAAAGGACCAATGTACATTAGGCATAGTTTCCCCTTCTTTCCAAATCATATTACACCCTTCCATGGAGATACATTCATGAAGAAGTTATCTCCACTTTAAATTTAAAATAATTACTTCAATTATTGGCATAGCTCTTTTTCCTACTATGAGATGATTTCATAAGGGTTTGAAAATTTATTTTACCTTTTTGGTTGTTTCCTCTACATGTTATGGGCCTACAATCTACCTTTCACCATCTTAATCCCAACATGTTTGTGTACAACATCTCTTTCTATAAAATGATTCATATGGTTCCATCTAAATACAACAATGGAAAATATTATTGTAGAAAAACTCTACCAAAGGAAAATATTGATCCCAAATTCCTTGAATGTCAAGTTATCTTGATCTCATCATGTCTTCTAAATTTCAGATCATCCTTTTATTTTTTTCATCATTTAGGGGGTGATAAGAACTACTCAAACAAAGCTCAGTATCTGAATATTTTTTGAAGACTTTTACAGAATTATGATGTAAATCCTGGATCATGATAAGACACAATATAAATATTTTCTCCACAAAATCTTATAACTCCATTAATATAGATTCTTTCAATGTACTCTAGTGGAAAATCCTCCCTCATACTGAGGAAATATTCATATTTGGTGCATCGATCAATAATCGTCCATATTAACTTATAATTTATCTTAGTTTTTGGTAATCCAATGAAAAAATCCATAGTAATGTCATCCCATTTCCATTTAGGAATAGGATGTGGTTTCATGAATCCTCTAGGATGTTGTCTTTCAGACATCCCTTGTTGATAGATTAAATGTCATGATACATAATCATCAATTTCTTATTTCATATTATCCAAGAAGAAATGTTTCTTCAAATATATATACATATTAGTGCTACTAGGGTTTATAGAAATATTTGAACTATGGGAATCATCCAATAACTCCCTTTTTAGCTCAGGTATAGGGGGAACAAAAATCATCTTCCCAAATTTGAGAATTCAATCCTCATCCATCAAGTCTACCATATTCCCATAATTCACAAATTTAATTTCATTTTTAATATTCTCATCATTAGACTACGAACTTTTCATTCTTTACAATAAAGATAGTTGGGAAACTAATTGAAAAATTTATGAGTTTTAACCTTCATTGATAATTCCAATATCAATATTGTCTAGATCTATGTACTCAGGATCCTTTCCAATCCTCATTTGGTTCAGAACTTCATGATTCATCCTACTCAATGCATCTGCTACTTTATTCACCTTCCTTGGGAGGTAGTGTATTTAACAATCACAATCCTTGTGTTTTTTGAGCCATATCCTTTGAATTATGTTTCATTCTTTCTATGAGAATATATATTTCAAGATCTTTTGATATTTATTTATCTCCCACCATTCTTCATAGAGATTGTGTATCCATATTTCTAGATAAATGATTAAAACTGCTAACTCGGGATCATGAGTTGGACGGTTCTATTCAAGAATTTTTAATTGCCTTAATTCAAAAGCAATAACTCTATAATTCTGTATAAGGCACACATGAGTCTTTTTTATGCATTACTATAAATCCAAAATCCACCATTTATTTATGGTAGATTCAAGATCAGATCCTTCACTAATCTCCTCTTTAATTCACCAAATAATTATCCACATTCTTTTCTTCATATGAATATAACCCTTGTATGAGTAATCTTGGTTAACTATTAGTTAATCGAGTGATGTTCTAAATGAATAACCAAAAATAACCTGTTAAACCAATAAAAATATGTACCTAGGTGGTGTTAATTGGTGTAGTCCTTTCCTAAACTTCCATTTTATTCATAGTATAAACAAATAATCCATCCTTGGAGACAATATGTCCTGGAAAAGAAACTGATTGTAGTCAAAATTCACAATTTATAAACTTTCTATATAATTCATTTCTTTTAAGAGTCTTCAAAACATTCCACATTTTATTCTCATGGTATTAGTATCTTTTGGAGTATAACAATATATCATTAATAAATACCACAAAAAATTAATCAATATATTCCTTGAAAACTATGTTCATTAAATACATTAAAACTAAGGGTATATTAGCCAGTCCAAATGGAATTACTATAAATCCATAATGCCCATACATGGTCTAAAATAATATCATTGGAATATCTACCTTCCTCATACGCAGTTGATGATATCAAGATCAAAGTTCAATATTCAAAAAGTATTTAGCTCCATACAGTAGATCAAATAAATCATCAATGAGAGGAAATGGATATATATTATTTATTTTAATGGCATTTATTTCTCTATAATCAGTATATATCCTCATGGATCAATATTTCTTCTTAATAAAATAAATAGGGGATCCCCATAGAGAAACCCTATAGAGAATAAATCCTTTATCAGTTAATTACTCTAGTTGATTTATATGTTCTACTAATTACATAGTGGCCATTCTATATGGAGTCTTTGACATAGGTATTAAACTAGGAATTAAAACAATGGGGAAATAAACTTCCCTCTCAGGAGGATGTCCAGGTAAATCCTTTGGAAATATATATATATATATATACTTTCATAATAGGTACATATTAAATTTGATTATTTCTTTCCCCATCCATAGTTGATATTTTCTATTCCTATATAAGGATTTCATTTAGTAGACTTACTAGGGTGGGTATGGATAAGAGTTGGCTGATGAGGTTTTTTCCCAAAATATAAGGGATTCTACATCATTCTCAAAAATTATGACTTCCTTATTCTTGAAATACATTTTCACATCATGATTTGAAATCCAACCCATAACAATGACTATTTAAAACATAATAATGGTTATTATGAAGAGGTCCCCACATAAATAATGTTTATGTGCCATAAAGGGGAATGACCAACACATCTTCATTGAAATGATACATTCCTTAGGATTTTTGACTAAAATCTCTTTATTAAATAAAAAGGTAAATTTCTAATTTTCTTGTAAAACTATAAAGATATAATAGAATATGATGATCCATAATCAAATAAATCATTGGATATGTTTGAGTAAATGATTAAAGTTCCATACACCACATAATTAGGAACTTCAACCTTATCAATTGTGACTGTAAAAGTTTATCCTTTCTCCCTTATCCTTATTTGGGAAAGTTTCTTTGGTGTTTAGAAAAAAATTTCATATTTTCCCATTTCATTGTAATTATATCATAGAAAATATGTATCTACTATCATTCTAATGAAATCATGATCATAGGCTTTGTGGCCTTTTTCTCCACACTTGTAACAAACACCCTTACCCTTCATGAAAGTACCAAGGTGTTTCTTCCCATAATTATTACAATATGGAAATCAACTCTTCCCTTTTTCCCATTCTCGTTATTTCCTTTCCGAGAGTGTTTAGAATCCCACTTCTTCTCTTTCTTTACATTGATGTCTTATGACTCGAAGAATTGTTTTTTTGTATTGATCCCACATGAGACTATATCTTCATATAGTGAAAAATTTTGGGAGACCAATACCCTTAAGTGTAATGGTTTCAAAAAATTAAATAATCGACCAATCTTGTTCCTTTTATTATGTATGTATTTCTTGGCATGACTCTCTATCATAGAAATTTTGGCTTCATACTTCGCATTATTTTTATCCTCTTTGTATCTTATAATGAAGAATTTTCAATAAATATCTTCTCATTATTCATGAGGAAAATATTTTTCATGGAAAATTTATTTAAAATAATTTCATTCCATATTTTCAATTTCTTCATCCTCCAATGTGTTTTGAATAAATGACCACAATTGATGAGCATATACTGATTGATGATAAAATACGATGATAACCTTCTCCTAGTCATTATTTCTAAAAGAGAGATATATCTTTTCTAAGGAACTTATCCACTACTCTGATACAAATGGGTTTTTAGTCTTACTGAATGATGGAGGCTATTTTTGCATAAAGTTTTCTAAAATTTCTCCTCGACTTTATGGGTCAGGATGATCCATATGGGTATTGTTATTATTCATAACATGAGTCAGATGTCCTAGTATAGTTATAAGTTGCTTGACTCCATTAACAGCTCCAATACTAATATCATTATCTTTCATATATGGTAATTCCCTACATTGGATACGTATGTTGATGTGGTTTCCATTCCTTCCACTATGATACTTTTTTATATAATGGAAGACACTAGATTAGTTTTACAATCCTAATGTATAATTTCAAACTATAAAAACAGTTAACATAAATTGAAATTTTATGCATAGCTAAACTTGTAATCATAAACATGGTTTCTTTATAGATATATTACTTTTAAATACATAATTGTGGTTTGTATATAAAATTTTGATTATCCAAATAATATCTCAGGGGTGTGTCAATATTGGTGCGCATTAAGGATCATTGTCATGTACTAGGTTACCCTAAGTCATGGTCAGGACACATTGTCAGAGTTGTTACCCTTTGGTACAATTGGTCCAGAACCATGTCCACTTGTAGTATCTATATAAGGATGTATTTCTAATAAGACAAAAATAATCTCTAATATACCAAAATATTAATATTTTCTCATTTTCTTATCCACAATGTTTATCTTAGGGATATTTTCTTGAATCTATATTTTATAAATCTAGTTTTAAAGGTTTTTACTAAACATCCTATGATACCAACTATATAGACCCCGACCCCAGTTTCTTAGAGCCAATAAATTACATGATTACATTAGAATAATAAACAAGGAATTTTTTTTCCTAAAGGACTGGATAGTTTAGTAGTTTTGTAAAACTATATACAAACATAGGTTTTATATTACAACTTTGAATGAAATACAATATAGTGATTCCCCTGAAAGCATCTATAACTCCTAGATTATCCCTATAATTATTTCATAATATTTCTCTTCTCATCTTGGGGAAAATAAAACATAAGAAAGTTGTGATATCTAATTTCTAGTAAGGTTATGGAATACATCAAAATATATAATAAACTTAAATAATAATTCATGTTGAATAACATAACACACATTTCATTAAAACATAATCATGATCATAAATTATAAGAATAAAAGATGATTAAATAATTCCATAATAAATCATAACAATGGATATTCTACTAGATGAATAATCACATGGAATATCAATTACTTATTTAATAATATGGGAATCTGTAATTTCAAACATCATAAACATACTGTCAAGGCCTCTTTCAAGATACCACACATAAGTAGATAAAAACATGGTCTAATTTATCTCATTAGACCTACCAATGCATCAAGTGGATATAGGGGGACCCACCCATTAAAAAATTCCAATTCACTCCTCATGTGAACTGGTCTAGACATAAACAACATATACATTTGAAATGTAAATAAATATCCCCAATCTAAAAACACAATCGCTATTCATTCTTAGTAGTATGGGGAATGGTACCAAGATAGCACATCCATTGTCAACCTGATCATAACCCATTTAATAAAATATGCTCATTGATAAAAAAGGGGGATAAATATCAATATATAAAAATATTCAACATAAGTGAGGAAATAGAGGAATATACTATAATAAAATCATTGAGTAATTTTGACAGAAATACCCTTATTTCTTTTCAAAGAAGAGTTATTTTGGAAAAATAATTTGAATTTGGTTTCTACAAAACCAGACATGAAAAAATTTAATTTTACAAGAAAAAATTAGTGATTTTAAAAAAAATGTTTCCTTAAAATATATTAAAAATGTTACTTTAATATGGTTAACAAATCGAGACATTTCCTTTAAACGGGCCTGCATATCGAGATGAAATTTGAAGGGAACCATGTAAAATGTTTATTATACCATTAAATAGTGAAGAAATGATATGGATATATTATTTTGGAATATATATATATATATTTGACGGGTTGTATAAAAATAATGAAGAATTATATCGGTGTATAGAGAAAGAAATCATAACCCGAATGAAAACGGGGGTTTGGGAAGAAACCCCTTACATTATGTTTGAATTTGTTATGTACGTGACCATAATTTCATACATATTAAATTTAAATCAATTAATTAATTAACATAGAATATTTCATTTATTTATTTGATTTATTATAATTTTGTAATTTCATTAATGGCCTTGTTTATGAGTTATAAGATACAATGTCATCACTCGAGAGTGCTCGTTTCCTTGGTTTTCACTATCGGTATACTTGTATATGAGTATGGAGGATCATGTGGAATGGGTATAATTCAACAGAAGTGAATTTATATGATATTAATGAACATACAAATGATTAAATTTTTAAATAATTAATTTTTTTATATGGTATGAGTATGAGTCATTAGAAAAACCATTAATGACAATCATTTAGATTATTTTGGTGGTTCTTCGATCATCACAAATTACATTTGTCGTATAAATTAATATTTTTTATATATTCTGTTTATAGAAAATTAAATAGGTTTTATTATATATATTATATATTTTTTAACCATAATTTTTTTATTTACCATCATATAAGTTGAAATTGGAGAACAAAAATTTTTCATCAATGAAGGTTCTAAATCGGAACCTCACAGATGATGATTTAATTTTTTTTAAAATAAAAGAGACAGAAAGGATTTTGATGAATTATTTCCCATTAACATCATATCATTAAAGTATATAGATTATATTGGAGTTATCATTCTCATTTTGATAGAGTATGTGAGTAGAGGATAATAAATGAAAAAGTGAACTAAAAGGAAGTTAAATGAAAAATAAATAAGATTTACCTCTTGAATATTACTCTTCCAAAATCTCTCTAAGGAACACAGGATTTGTATTTTTTGTGACCAAAACCTCTTGAAAGTTCGGGAGAGAATTAAGACGGGTATTTATACATAATATAGAAAGGCTTCAAAGCTTATAGGTGCGAGGATAAGTGTTGATGATGGGTAGTATTTATAGTGGAGGATAGGGGTGATTTTTGAATATTTTATTCATTTTTTTATTAATTTGGATCAAGACTATAAATAGTTTTAAATTATCATAAATTATATTAAAATAATTAAGGTGGGTATAAAATTATTATTTTTTCATCAGAAATGACTTGTGTAATATTTTATTTAAATTGAAATGTATTTATATGGTAAATTACCATATTTTACTATTTACAATAAATTTAAGAATTTAAAAAAACCCAAAAATTCACCCTAACTATTTTTTCAATGTTTATAATTAAAAAATGGAATAAATTTTATGAAAATAATTCAATAAATATGATAAACTAAATTTTAATTAAAACTATCATTTACTTGAAAAAATAAAGATTTTAAATGTATAATTGCTTTTCTAACTTTCAAAAATTAACTAAAGTCACATAAAACTATCCTAAAAGTATATGGAAAAAAAATTTAATTTATGAATATATTTTATGAAAGTAAAAAATCTTTTAAATAATTATATTAATAAAAAAAATTCATTTAAGTATTTCTGACTTAAAAAAGTACCAGTAGTTAAATATTAATTTTTAAAATATTAACTTACTTATACTTTGATATAATTTATATCATACCTTCATTTATAAGATACTGAAATTTTATTTATACATTAATGGGTTTGGATTCTTTTCATTTGACCAGTTTACTAATCGTAAGGTTCACATTATTATTCATAAGGTTATGTTAATATTTCATTGGTATAGGTTCCTCAAAATCTAGAAACACCACTTATTTCATTCATTCTTCATTTATAATGGTTATATTGTGTTCTATAAGTGATTTTTTGTGACATAGACTATATAAAAAAAAAATAAGAATTGAAATATCCTTGATTGAATTCAGGGATGTTTCAAATACACATTAAATAAATTTATGGTCATTATATACACCACACACAATAATACATGTAGTGTACAAGACATGTGTCCCACAAAAATAAAATTGAGACAAAAATTCCTTATCATAATTCTTTAATTCAATTGAATATATTCAAACCACAAGAATAATAAATATATGTTTATTATTTTTCTACCATAGAAACATAGTCAGACCATATAAAATTTACTTATGACTTCATTCTACTCTCTTATTAACAATTCCATGTAAAAATTATTTTTTTGGGTAATAACTACTTTGTTTTTTGTTCTCATTTTGGATTTGTATCATTGGTCCTCTTACATATGTCATGATTTAAATATATCTAGAATCATAAAAAACATATATATATATATTCATTATATATTCATGATATTTTTAGTTCTAATTTTTTGTAAATTTTAGAGATAAAAAATAAAATACACTATTCATGGAGATGGTAGGTCATACGTAAGCATGAACGATGTTTTCATTTTATTTTTATATTAAAATAAAGAAAAATAGATGAAATTTTATCTTTAAAAAAATTATTTTACACATATGATATATGTTCATAAAATTCAAAATTATTACCATCTCTGTGTAATATATAATAAAAAACACATCTCATTGTAGAGATGGTAAGCCATACATATGCACTAGCGAAATTATCATTTCATAAAATATTTTGTGGTAAAAAATATAGATATGATATTACCATACCATAAGTATTATTTGTTTCATGAATATCAAATATCAAAATTATAATCATCATAATTCCCATTCATAAAATATGGTGACTGAAAATGAGTTGTATCGCTATGCAAAGTTGGTAAGCCATACATACACACGAACGATACATTCATTTCTTGTTCAATGGTAAAGGGTTTTTATAGTGTTGTGTTAATAATAATAATAACATTTAATAATATTTAGGATTATGATGTTTTTCTTTATGAAATATATCAATGATTTATTGGAGTTATATAAGAGTAGAAAAAAAGAGTGATCAGTTACAGGTAATATCTCTTCTTCAAACGGACTCTATTAGATCTCCTCTAAATGAATGTTGAGTAAGTCATTTGGGAAGACGTGAACCTCTATAATGTAGTTAGGGAAGTGGAAAATATAATTATAAATAGGTGGGTAGAGATTGAAGGCTCAAGGTGATGAACTGATAAAATAGAGTAGGTGACCTTTTATAATGACGGTGAGTGTAACTTTTGGAATTTTTTCAATATATTAGTGTATAATAAATTAAATATCAATAAACATACCTCCAAAATAAAAGGCATTGAAAGATAATTCTGGATATAGTTGTCATACGATCTACCATTAGATTTTATACATGTTATAATTTAATTTTAAACCATATCATATTGTTTAACGCTTAGTTACCATATTTTAATTTTAATAATGGTATCAATGTTTTCCAATTTAAATGGATGATATTTTTAGATATGAGGTGTAAATGGAAAAATAAATGGTCATTTTATGAAATTTTAGAAAATAATTTCTCCCATTTGTCCCTATTTAATATTTTTATGATTTTTAAAAAAATAAATCAAATATTATTTTCATAAAATATAATTATTGTAAATATTGACATTATTCGTGATATTAACATTAAGAAAATCAATATAGAAATCTAAATTTGACCCAATTTATTTATTATACCCCTAATCTATCAAATTCACCTATAAATTTCTTGTATAAGCTCAATTAAGTCTAATTATATTTCTTTTAATATTTATGATATCATTTAATTGACTATTTAATTTGTTTAATAATTATTTCATCATCATTGTATAGATATTTACGAAACTTATTCCATAACTAAAAATTAAAAATAAAATTTTATGATGTATAGAATAATTTTATCATTTAAGAAAATGTAAATATTCAAGAATATATTCTATTTAACAATGTATTAAAAATATTATAATTATTAAAAGTAAGTGTTTTATATTTTTCCACTCTTATTGATTCTAATATTATTTAAGTCCTTTTCATGGAAAATTTGTCATTAAATTATTTTTTATGTCCTTTTGTGTTAAGGGTTGAATATAATTCATTCAATGGTATTTTGAAAATTTTATGGGTAATTTATTAATATTTATAATATTTTTCACCCTTAATTACCTTATTAGTATCTAGAATGTGTAAATCATGTGACAAACTTTATGTCTTGGATTATATACATAGGGACTAAATTCTTTTGGTGTAGAGAGTGTTAATCATAGTACATGGATTCTTATGTTGGTAATTTTAACTTTTGACCATTTTTATGAATGAAGCACAAATACATTATGTTGTCTCTACTTATATCAGGACCAAAACAACCTAGTAATGATATTGATATCTATTTTCCTGCATTGATCGAATATCTAAAATTGATGTGGGATATATGTGTTTAATTTGTGATGATCGTATAAGTGATGAATTCGCATTGATGTCTATATTGTACCAAATAGTAAATGACACTCATTCTAATCAAACTTTTGTTGGCTATAACATTAATGGACTATTAGGGTATCCCATTTGTGAATAATTCACACACTCAGTTTGGTTGAAATTATACCCGAAGATAATGTTTTAAGGACATTAGAAACTTTTAACTTCATGACTTAAAGACCAATCCTAGATGACAACATTCGATGGGAATAAAAAATAGTGTAAAACAACATCACCAATAATGAGTGATCAAATTTTTGAGAAAATAAAAGATATTGACACTATTCTTGGTAAACCATTTTCAAAAAAAATCTTATGAAATCATATTGAAAAAATAGATCAATTTTTATTGAATTAATATACTAGAATTTTTTGTAGGTCAAAAATTATCTTGATGTAATGAATGTAGCAAAATTTTGTTTTTGATAGTGTTATTAGACCATTTCTAAATGATCATTTAAAAAAATAGAATCTATAATAGGTTGGAATTTATATTCATGGGGGAAAGGTAGGAGTTGGAAAAGGTGAAGTGTGAAAGGCATACTTTTCTTCATCCATCATATTAAGCTCTATCGATACATGAAAAATATGATTTTTTTTCATTTTCCTTAATGGTAAAAATGTTCTATATGGTTATTCATAAAATATCATGAATTTAATTTCAATGACTTATTTGAAGTTATAGATGCTAAAATTAGATGATAGAATCGTTTTAATGTATGATTTGATGTTGTTTCTTTACATTTCATTCTTTCGAAAATGTATGATATAAATTATCCACACTTTTCTTCATTTTAAAAGCCATATGCCATATTGTTATAGACCAGACATATATGAAAATCATGTATAATAAAATTATTTTATGTGAATTAGATATGTTTTCCCTTAATAATTATTTGATATAATGTCCCACTAGATAGATCACAATTATAGAGAGGTTAAACTATATGTTCATGTCCATTATAGATGGATATACCCCTTTGAATGTTATATAAATATTTTGAAAGGTTTCATCATTAATTAAACACTTCCAAAAAAATTATTTAAGAGATATATTTTTGAATAATTTGTCGAATTATTTATCAATTAGGTATCAGATATTGATAGTTTCGGTCTTTAAAAGTATCTCCACAATGGAATCTTAATGGAAGAATGGATTTTAGGAAGAGATGTTTTAAAAATTAAATTCACAGAGTGGGAGAAATATCATTTTAAAGTCATGCATAATAGTAATGATTTTGATCAATATTTTTTATCCCACAAAATAATACCTAGATATTTAAATTTATCACATTCTAAGGGATGGATTTCAAATCCACATAATAAAAAATATATAGCATGGTTCTGAGATTCTATTTATAAGAAGTTATCTAAAATTTCCAACACAATTTACTATTGAACTCGATGGATATCAATGAGTTAAAATGAAAACGTTATATCTTACAACAATTTTTTATATAATGGTTATAAGTTGTATTCAAATGATCATGATAACCATAGTAGAATAAAAAACTATGGAGTTTTTCTTATGGAATAAGTGATGCATATATCTAGTTCTGTGTTTGTAAATTATATTTATGTTAATATGTCATATTTTTTCATCATCAAACAGATATATAACTATAATTATACAACATTTCAAGTTTCTATTTTCCATTGAAATGGGTTGACTATAGGACTCCCATGAAAGTTGATGAAATGGGCTTCATGAATTTATATTTCAATGTGGAAGTGTATAAGGATTATCCATTCATAATACTATCACAAGTAGTGAATTTATTTTATGTCTCATATCTATAAAACAATAATTTGTCAATTTCCTTGGTGCAGACAAAAACAATTATAGGTTTAGATGAAAATTTAATTGAGGATGAATCTTTTATTGAGAGATCACGATAATTTTATAAAATTAACAATGTAGAAAACATCATATATATTATTAGGGACCACAAATACGGGATTTGGTTTCTTGATAGAGGATCCAAAACCCTCTAACCATTAATGAAAATAACTTGATTTCAATGAGAAGGATAAAGAGTTTTTTAATATATTTTGGATTTAATATTAATATTATATGTTATCTATAGTATTAACATAATATAAATTAAATTTTTAACAACTCATACAAAAAATGAATGCTGTATATAATGATGTTACCAATATCTGGTAAGAACATATGGTTAATCATTAAAATTTATAATTATTAGGGGATCGACAATGTGTTGATGAAAAAAATAAGAACAATATAGAAGCACTATGTTGACTAAAATTATCATGTCAATAAGTAAGGGTATAAAATCTGATGATGGATGGAGTCAACATGGCTAATCGGTCGACCACAACAAGTCAATGTTCATTAGTTATGTTAGGGTTATAATGAGAATGAATATTCCAATTAATATATATTCATAGTTCCATGTCTATCCTATAAAGGGGTAAACCCTTTGGGAATATATTTATGTAATATTACGACATACATTTTATATTTTACCAAGAAATTATATAATGAAACTTTTATTTTCTTTTTATTTTCACTTGCATAGTTAATTTATTTTAGATGATTTCTATAATAAATATGAATTAATGTCTACTAGAAAATACCATAGAGGCTTTCAAACACTTGTTCAAATTTTGAACTAAGGAATTATAAGGATAATGTAAATCCCCACCCACCATTTACTTATGCACACATTATAGAGAAGGAATCTTAGAATTATTCCATAAGTAATTTTTACGTGAAATCATTTTAGGTGAGTTTTTGTTAATACTATATGAAATGATATTATTTATTTTATCCATTTTTAATCAAGGTTATTATTTTATAATAAAATAATTGAGTCATCAATATAAACAACAAGCATAAAAATAAATTGATCCCTGTCAAAAAGAGTGGATGGGGTACGACTCACTTGAGAAGAAACTGGTATTTATTTTAAGTATATAATAAATGTTTAATGTTATATGAAACTGTAAAAACCTAGGCACCTATAAAATAATTTCTTTTCATTCTGGAATTAAATAGTCAAATTCTTTATAAACGTATAATGAAAAAATTGGTGTTTATAGAAATTAAGAAATTTATAGTAATGGAATGGTAACTTGAACTTATAAATTTTAATCTAGAAAATAGAATAGTAACCTCACCTAATAAATTATAAATAATATTTACCCATACTATAAGTTAAAATATGATGTATTTACATCATTGAATAAGTAAATAAGTTTTTCAAAATTATAAATTAATGTTTGAATTTTTGTAAGTAATAAATATTTAATTAAAATTTTATAATTAATATAATTATTTAAAAGAAAATATATTTTCTTAAAATATATTGATAAATTAATATTATATTTTTATTTTTATTATAAGATAATTTTATGATAATTTAATTATTTTCTCAAAGTGATGTAAAACCGGTTATAGTTTTAAAATTGTTATTTTTTGGAATAAATTATGATTTTATTTAAAATTTAAATTAATCATATTTAGAAAATTATTTTCATAAAATGGAATTCATCTTTTTAATTCTACGTGTTAAAAAATGTTTGGGGGAATTTTTGGGTTTTTTTTGAAATACGTGAATTTTTTATGAATAGTGGAATACATATGTTTATGATATAAGCTAAATACATGATTTATTGAGTCATATATGATTTAAGGATGATTTAAGGATGATTTAAGGATGATTTAATAAAAAAATATAGAAATATCCATCAATATTTTAATATATTTGATGATAATTCTCAAACAATTCATAGTTATGAGCCAAAATAATAAACTAATGAACAAAATAATCAAACACCCCTACTCTCCTCCACTATAAATACCTCCCCTCACCACCACTTCTACTCAAAACTAAAAGCCTTTTATCCTACATAATTTCTACCCAAATTTCTTCCCAAGCCTCTTCACCACGTTCAAGACCTTATGTTCTCATCAAAAGTCCAAAACAAAGGTCCTTAAGGGGGTTCTGAGGGGATAGAATTCAATAGGTAAAAAACCAATTTCATTTTATTTTCAATTATTTTTATTTTATAATAATATATTCACCTCACATTATAAATGAGGCATGAAAAATCCATCATATTATATATACTTTAATTTTATCATGTTTATTGAAAAATTCATCATCATACTTCTTATCCTTTACCTCTTATTCTAAAAATAAAAACATTGTATGTGATGTGTCGATTTAACAACATTGTGGATGACGTGTTTTAAATTTACATTACTTACATCATGGATTTAAATAAAACCATTTTAATGTTTGAAAAATATTTTTAGTTGTATGATATAACCACTTTTTTCTATAATTAACATATACAC
Source organism: Viscum album (assembly GCA_963277665.1). NCBI lineage: Eukaryota > Viridiplantae > Streptophyta > Magnoliopsida > Santalales > Viscaceae > Viscum > Viscum album. Next base: position 17,499,182 of record OY728123.1, read on the forward strand.
ATAATATAAAATTATATAACGAAACTAGTTTAACATTATCAAAAAACCGCTAAATGATCTAAACGAATATCATTAATTTTTTATCTAATGATTAATCATCATATCTGAATAGAAAATAATTTATGGAATAATATAATATTTTAGAACCATGTTAATACCATTTTATTTCACTTATGGAGTTTCCCTTCCATTCGATATGAAAATCCATTACGAACCGACCATGAAAACCATTTAAAGAACGCACCTGAAATAATAGAGATAACAAAATATTATTAATAAATTAGAGGAATGATGTTATAAGATGATAATATAAGGTGTCATAAAAATTATTATGTTTCTTTAAAATATTAATAACACTATTTTAACCATTATAAAGGATATTTAAACACATTTTAAGTGAGAAGAACCCAAGGTAGGGGAATTCTCAACCTAATTTCCATTATTTGGGTTAACCTTATACTTCATTGATTTTTCTATTCTAAGTTTATCTATGAATGGATTTTTAATATATTATGTTGTATTATGTGGATTTATAGTTTGTGTAGACATTCCTTTCATTTTATTAATTTCATCTTCAATGATATAGTATATATAATGGACTACTCTTTAAAAATAATCTTTTAAATTTTTATTATTAAAAAATTTAAATGGAATGTTTGTATGAAGATTTTCATGTTTTATAATTATGTTATCATTCATGGGAATTGTTTATGATGAATTTTGGGACCTATATTTCCCTCTAATTCATTGGGTATGTTTAAGTTGGAGTTCAGTTATATGGTTACTCCAAGTGTAATTGCGATGGTTACACTATAAGGTAGTTGTGTGGGTTACATTGTAAGGTAGTCGTGATGGTTAAAATTGTAAGTAATTTATTCCACAATTAACCTATAAGTCTTGTATATTATTTCTATTTTTTATGGAAATCCATTGTTTTACAAAGTATAAGATATTTTATGGGTGAGAACTATGTCATTATGAAAACATTTTCATATGTTTATAAGTATTTATGGACTAATGGGTTATATCCTTATTTTTATAGACCTTATTGAGTGTTTCTTACTTATACAATGATTTAAAAAAAATTTCATAGGGTTTGATGATAGGAAAGAGAAAATGAGAATCCAAGATGAATGTTGTGAATAATTTTTATAAAAATATTTTATGTTTTTAATATAAAATTTTTTATTATGAAAAAATGGATATTGACTTAGTTGTACAAAATTTTTATGATTGTGGCTTTATATTTATGAATTATCTCTTAACATTATAAAACTCTAAATCAAAAATATCTTTGGTACTGAAAAGAAGTGAAGTATAAAGTAATTTACTAGATTATATAATGTTTATGGTTGAGTCCTTATAATTGGTATAAAATCATGGTTTAGATAACATTACAGGTTAGGATGATATTAATAGAAAACCATAAATTTATATTACCTTATTTTTATATTGAAATTATATATAATTTTAGACTACCATGTTTCTTCATTTATGGTATTTCTGTTCAGAATGGTTTTCCACAGAAGAAATAGAGAAGTTGAAGTTGGAAGGCATCGAGAAGCGGATATCTTTCTGAATCTACAACCTGGAATAGTAGGGATTGGAACTGATAAGTAATGGATTGTATGATGTAGGAAATAAATGATAGTGTCATCAAAGAAATTGAACAACCAGAACTACCACATTGTAACATGATGATATTGGAACACTTTATGATGCAACAACCTCCTACTTTTAGTGGATCTTTTGACCCAGTGGTGGATTAAATCCCTTGAAAATATATTCAATTTAATGGGGTATTCAAATAATAACAAGTTTAGTCTTGAAATTTATCATTTTAAAGCTGAATTTGACCAGTGGTGGTCAATAGTTAAGAATACCAGGGATAGCAATGAGATCGATGTCTTGGAATGGGATGAACTTAAAAATATTTTCCTTGAAAAATATTTTCCTAAGAATTTTAGGCTTATGATGGAAACTAAATTCCTTAAATTGAAACAAAATGATGTGAATTAAATGTCCATGTATAAAGAGAACATCACCAGATTGGAATGTTATGCTCCAAATCTTATTCAAGATTGTGATAGAAAAATAAATTGATTTTAGTTGGGATTAAATCCTAGATTTAGAAGATAATTAGCTTCTAATGAATTCAAAATTTATGAGAATCCTTTTTGATTTAGTGAGAGAGTAAAAATGGAGTTTTGAAATGATCAGGTGTACTCTAAAAACAAACATAAGAAGAGGAACCAATGGAAATATATGGGTAAGAATCAATCAAAGAAATATGAAGTTTTGAAAGTCTAGTTTCCATTTTTTGAATAGAGTGGTAAAAATAACATTAGGTAATAACTTAAAAAACTAGTAAGTGTTATTAATGTGGTATGTTTGGACATATGTCCTAATACAATATTGAAAATGATCTTAAAATTAATTCTGATAAGAAAACTTCAAAGTGTATAAAATGTGGTAAGATGGGTCGTTATGGAAATATTTTCCCAATGAAATATCTGAATGATGGAAAGAAATAATATTAAAAGAAGAAAGGATCAGTGAGATCCTTTGTGACTATGTCAGGAGATTTCATTCTATCCAATTAAGTGGTATCAGGGAATTTGATTTTTATTTATATTTTACTAATATATTGTTTGATACGGGGTCTACACATTTTTTTATTTCTATGAAAGTTTCTGATAAATTAGAAATTTTACCTCAAGAAATGAGACCTGAACTTATGGTTCAAACACAAAGGGGAAATATTAAAGTAAAAATAAATTATAATAATATTCCTATTATTTTTGTTTTGAAATTCATTACCTAAATTTCTTGTTGTTTTCCCCTTATAAGAGTTTGATGTTATTCTAGGTATGGATTGGAATTCTGTTTATCATGTTATGATTGAATGTTGAGATAAAAAAGTTGTTTCTTAGAAAGCTTTTCAGTTTTTATACAAGAATTAACCTGTATAAATGATAACATATTAGGAATATGATTTAATGTTAAAATATGTAAATGAAAGTTATCTTTCTTATATTGTTGAAAATAAGGGAACTATTCAGATTATTGATGTACTAGTGGTAAATGAATACCGATATGTTTTTCTTAATGAGTTTTCTGGTGTCAAACCTGATCGAGAAGTTGAATTTACTATTTAATTGGTTCTTGATGATAAGAAAATTTCATAACCCCTTATCAAATAGATCATGTGGGACTTCTTAAATTGAAAAATCAGTTGTTGGATTTCCTTGATAAAGGCTTCATTCACCCTAGCATTTCAACATGGGGTGCTCTAATTTTTTTTAAAAAAAATAAACATGGTTCCATTATGATTTTCATTAATTGTAGAGCTATTAATAGCATCAATTTTTAGAATAAGTATCATTTTCTTCATATTGATGACTTTTTTTTTAGATCCATAGATCTTAGTATTTTTCCAATATTAAATTGAGATTTGGGTACCATCAGCTAAAGTTAGAGTAGGATGACATCCCAAAAATAGATTTTCATACTACATATGTGCATTATGAGTTTGTTTTTATGCCATTTGGTTTGACAAATTCCCATGCTATATTCATGGATCCTATAAATAGAATATTCGTTGAATATTTTCATAAGTTATTTGTTTTTTTATTGATGATATTTTTTTCTTTTCAAAAAGTTATGGGGATCAGGAAAAACATTTAAGGGTTTTCTTACAAACTCTCAAAGAAAATAATTATACAAAAAATTTAGAAAATTTGATTTTGGGTTACAATATATTTTTTTTGCTGGAATATTGTAAATAAGGATGGAATAATAGTTGTTCCCATAAAAACAAATGTTCTTGATGAATGGAAAAAACCTCAAAATTATAGAGAGATTTATATTTTTCTTTCATTAGTAGGTTTTTTTAAAGTTTGGGGCTGAAGCCTCATTTTATTATTAAAGCAAATAAAATACCTCTCTTAACTGGGTAGAGGGAGACCTATTACATATCCTAAATCACAGTGGACTCATAAACCATTACATAGCTCATAGGCCCAATTTTTTGGCCCAATTTCCATTCTCTGAATAGTAACCCGCCTGATACAGTACCTGCATAGTACTGCCGCTGCTGTAGTGCCCAATCGCCGCTACAGTACCTGCCGATATACAGTACCACCGCTGCTACAGTTACACTACAGTACTACTATAGTAACCTGCACCCAATGGGTTTTGAACCCCCATTTTTTGCATTAGTAGATTATTACCAATGGTTTGTTAAAAACATTTCATGATTATCTATCCTGATAACTAAGTTAACAAAAAAGGGTTTAAATTTATTTAGATATAAGAATTTGATGTTTGTTTTTAGGAACTGAAGAAGAGATTGGGGAATTCTCTAGTTTTTTCCTTTACTTCCAGAAATGTTGAATTTGTCATCTATAGTGATGCTTCATTGAAGGTAGTTGGTTTCGCTCTGATGTAGAATGACTAGGTAATTTCTTATGCTTTAATAAAACTGAAACCTTATGAGTTAAATTATCCCACACATTATTTGGAATTAGTAGTTGTGGTTTTTTATTTTAAAATTTGGAGGCATCATTTATACAGGTTTAAATGTAAAATATATATTAACCATAAAAGTATGAAGTATACATTCACTATGAAGTAATTAAACAAGAGTTAGAGAAGATGAATTGATATGATAATGGATTATGATTGTACAGTAAATTACCATCCTAGAAAAGAAAACAAATACATGGATTTATTAGAATTAAAACATCATTCTATATTAACCATGTTATATTTGGAACATGACCCCTTGATTATTGATTTACTGAATTTTGGAAAGGAGTTGTTGGTATTCTAAATTCATCTTTTTTTTTCAGTGTTAGTGTAGTCATCTCTCTCCGATAGAATTTTGAAAGTGAAAAAAGAAAACCGTGAGTTAAAGAAAAAGGTATAATTGGTAAAAAAAATGATAGGTTGCTAGAATTTAATGTTGTTGAAGATTGTGTTTTCATATTTGGGAAGAGATTATGTGTGCCATGTGTTTCATAGTTGACGACATATTTGTTAAGTAAATCTCATAGTTCTATGTTTTCAATTCAACCTAGAAGTAATAAGATGTATAGAGACCATCAAGAGTATTACTGGTGGGATGGAATGAAATGAGATATTGCATATTTTACCATGAATTGTTTAAGTTGTAAATAGGTTAAAGAAGAACGATAATTACCAAATGGGATGCTTCAAAATTTTCCAGAGCTAGATTACAAATGGGAAAATATATATAGGGACATCGTGGTGGGACTACTAAAGACTTCCTGACGTAATAATGTAATTTAAATTATTATTTATTGGCTAAATAAATCTACACATTTCCTTCCTATTCGAGATAATATTTATTTGGATCATCTTTCTTGATTATACCTCAAAACTATTTCCAGGTTACATAGAATTAATCTTTCCATTTTATATGACTGTGATCCTAGGTTCACATATATCATTTGTAAAGACCTTCAGAAGTCATTGGTCATAGAAATAAATTTCAGAATAACCTTTTATCCTCAATCTGATGGATAGATCGAGCAAAAAATTCATACATTAGAATACATGCTTCAATCTTTTTCAATGGATTACCTGGGATTTTGGGATCAACATATTTCTTTAGTTATGTTTTATTATAACAATAGTTCTCATGTATAGATGGAACCTTTTGATGAATTATATGGAAATTAGTTTTGATCTTTTGATTTTTGGGATGAAGTTAGGAAATGAAAGTTGATGGGACCAAAATTTGTAGAGGAAGTGGATGAGAAAGTGAAGATGATCCAGAAACACATGAAGAAAGATCATAGAAGGTATAAAATGTATGTAGATAATAGGATGAATAACTTTTCTTTTGAGGTAGGGGATCATGTTTTCTTTAAAAAATCCCTTGGAAAAGTGTTACGAATGTTTGTAAGAAAGGAAATCTAAGTCCATGGTTAATTAGACCTTATGAAATCCCAAATAATGTTGGACCAATTTCCTACCGTGTAGCTTTGCCTCCGAGTTTATCTTAGGTACCCAATGTTTTCAAGTTTTGATGTTAATAAAGTATATGCTAGATACATATCATGTTTTGAGCCCAGAAGTAGTTCAGTTGGAAGAGAACCTTACTTATGAAGAGAAACCTATTCAGATTCTTAATAATGGAGAAAAAGTGTTGAGAAATTGGGTAATTCATTATGTTAAGGTCTAATGGAGAAACCACATGGTTTAAGAAACAACATGGGAATCTGAAAATGCTATGAGAGAAAGGCACCCTCATTTGTTTAATAAGTAAATAAAAATTACGAGGACTAAATTTTCAGAATGTGGGGATAATGTAACAATCCATTTAATTATAAAATAATTTCGTTTCATTTTGGAATTAAATAGTAAAATTCATTATAAATATATAATGAAATTAGTGGTATTTATAGAAATTGAGGATTTTGTACTAATGGATTAGTAACTTGACCTTAGGAATAGTAGTCCGACCAGTATAATAATAACATTACCAAATAAATTAAAAATAAAATTTATCAATCCTATAAGTGAAAATATGATATATTTATATCATTGAACATGTAAATAATTTTTTAAAAAAAATATAAATTAAGTGTTCGAATTTTTCTAAGTAAAAAATATTTAATTACAATTTTATAATTAATATAATTAATAAAAGAAAATATATATTCATAAAATGGATTCATAAATAATTATTTTTTTTATTATGTCTATAAGATAATATAATGGGAATTTGATTAATGTTTCAAATTTTTTAAAAATCAATTATAGTTTAAAAATTGTTATTTTTTTTAATAAATTATGATTTTATTTAAAAAAATAAATTTCACATATTTTGAAAATTATTTTGATAAAATGGAGTTCATTTTTGAATTCTACATGGTGAAAATTGGTTGAGGTGAATTTGTGGGATTTTTCTAAAATACTTGAATTTTTATGAATAGTGAAATATAGTAATTTATAATATTACCTAAATACATGATTTATTGAGTCATGGATGATGTAATGTTGGTTTAAGCCCAAAATATCAAACTCTACTTTAATATTTTAATATATTTGATACTAATTCTCAAAATATTTATAGTCTTGAGTCAAAATCATAAACTAATGAATAAAATAATCAAAAAACCCCTCCTCTCCCCCACTATAAATACATTCCCTGGCTAACTGAAAATTAATTTTTTATTATTTCAAACACATTTTAGGAAAAAGTGAGAAACCAAGCATTTAACCACATAATGAAATAATAGAACTATAGAAGGAAAATTTAAGTCTACCAGAATTAATCTCCCTAAAATATTTCCAATAGATATTGGTTACTTGAGTGTTTGGTTCATCCATAATGAGGTATTCAAACTCAAAGGCCTACTTATCCAAGAACTGAATGTACTTCTCAAGGATAATCTTCCCATCATTGAATCTCCCAACAATAATCAAGTCCTTCTTGTCAATCTAGGTATATTGTTCCTCATTGAGAGTCACCCTCAGTGACCACCCAATCATTTTGGCAGCTTTCTCTTTAGTATCATTGAGAAGAAGAACTTTTTCTACCACTTCTTCTTCTAAACTCAAATGAAATTCCAAGGATTGATCACATACACCACCTAACTTCTTCTATCTAGGTACCTCACTATATATCTATTTGGCATTAAAATTATTTGTGGATTGTGTCTCCATCGGAGGTCATAAAGAGGAGTAATCTTCCTCTCTTTACCAATATCCTTCCAACTCTTGTTTCTCCTTGGGGGACCATTTTCACTGGACTCATTCCCTTAGACCCCATCAAGAACATTGACCTGTAAAAATTTTGGTTGTTCAAACAAAATCCTTCCTCAACCATTCCTTCAAATTTATTTCCCATCTGAACTGAAGGGCTATTCACTGAGTTAGGACACTCTGCATATCCAAATGCAGTCCAGTTGACCACATCTTAGATAGTAACCTACATTCCCTCCTTTAGAATGTCACTATTGCATGATCCTAGAACCCGTGTAGGTAATTCAGAAAACAATCCCTTTATCTCCTCCTCCCCAGTATCATGCTCATCACATCCTGCCTCTTATGGCTCATCAGTGTTGCACAAATGTAATTGGACCTTACTCCTAGCAGCCCAATTTTGGCCGAAGCCAGCACACAACCTAGCACCATCATTTATGGATTGTGCATAACATCTTGAAGGTCCTACCAGATCCTAACTTAGCCTTTTGAAGATATAAGTGACCATTGGATTTGGAGAGGTCACCACAACCTACTTATGCTTCCTTGAAACATCTAAATTACTAAAACCATCAGCTTTTCCAATATTTCGAACTGAACCTTCACCAATATCAATTGGATCAGTGTAATACAAAGGCTTTCTATTAGAGGTTCCATCCAGATATAGATTCACCTAAACATCACCAACACCTAGGTTCCTTATCCCCTTGTTCCTGTAAGCCTCAATGTTATGTCCCAATTTCATACACGACAAGCATAACTGAAACCATGACTCAAACACAAAGAATTATTTGTACCAGAACTCTTCACCCACTGCAATCAAGAAGGAATCGATAGGAATCATAGAGATATCAACTTTGACACAAATCCTAGGAGAAATTAGATGATATATTGCCCTATTACTACTATTCTAATAAATATAATGTCCTACTAGATTACCAAGCATACGAAGGATCGACATGTTTTGAAAAGTAAGAGGAAGATTCAGAAATATTACCTAGACCACCATTTTTGGTGAATCCCAATTCATATAAACATCGAATGACTGCTTAAAGAGTATAAATTGTGCTTCGTAATAGGTGTGAGGTGCACTCTACCAAGCTAGAATCATGTCTTCCTAGGATGTGAACCGGATCATTATGATTTTGGAATCAAGAAACCCTATCGTTGCTCATTCCTGGAGTCCCCATGAATCAAAGATCAGTCGGTCAAAGAATTACACCAAAGGAAAATGATTTTTATAGTGATTAATTAATTATAGATGAAGTATAGAAGATGAATCTATGAATTCTGAAGTTTAAATCTACAGTTTTGGTAATCTGTTGAAGCATTCCATAGCTTTATGGCTTAGTCAAATCGGAGGAAAGGAGGGTAAAGCTCATGGTTAGATAAGTGAAATAAATGAGTTGACTGAATGCCATAAAGAGGTAGCAGAGGACCCTCCCCCACTAAGGGGAGAGGTTTTGGAGTAACCATCTCCACCTACGGCATGGCGACCAAGTAGTAGAGCTCCCTTCTCGAAAAATTCCTAATAAGTCTGATACTTATGTTCTTTCCAATAATACCTACCATCACCACCTCTTCTCCTCAAAACTCGATGCCTTTTAGATTGATTAATATCAGATAAAATCCCTTCCCAATCCTCTTCCCCATATCCAAGACCTTCTGGTCTCTCCAAATAGCCAAAACCAAGGGCCTTAAAAGGGTTCTCAACAGATATAATTCAAGAGGTAAAAATCCTCTATCATTTTCATTTATTTTTTGTTCAATTATTTTTATTTTCATATACACTATTAAACTCCCTTTATCCAAGAGGAATGAAACTATTTTATCTTATATTTACTATAATTTTATCAGGTTTACATGAAAATTAATCATTATACTTATTCCCATCTCCCTCTAATTAAAAAAATAATAGCACCGTTTGTGATGTGTTGATTTACCAACATCATGGATGATTTGTTTTCAATTTCCATTTCCACCCACATGGCTAGTCATAAAACCATTTAAATGGTTGAAAACAATTTAAATTTAATTATATAACCTATTTTCTATTTTTTTAATTAACATATATACATAATAATAAATTATATAACAAAACTAGTTTGTGATTATCGAAGAACCTCCAAAATGGTCTAAACAAATATCATTAATTTTTTATCAAATGATTCATCATAATATCTGGGAAAAAAATATTTATGATATAATTTAATATTATGGAAACATATTAATACCATTTTATTCCACTTCTAATGTTTCTCTTCCATTCGACAAGAAAATCCATTACGAACTTACCATGGAAACCATGTAAGGAACACTCCCAAAACAATAATAATAATAAAATATTATTAATAAATGGTAGGAATGATGTTATAAAGTGATAATATAAGGTGTTATAAAAATGAATATGATTGTATAAAATATTAATAAAACTATTTTAACCATTATATAGGTGGTTTAAACAAATTCTAAGAGAGACAATCCCGGTGTAAGGGGATTCTTAACTCAATTTCCATTCTTTGGGTTAACCTCATATTTCATTGATTTTGTCATGATAATATTATTTATGAATGAATGTTTAATATATTATGTTTTACTATGTGTATTTACATTTATTATATATATTCCTATCATTTTATTAATCTTATCTTCAATGATATAGTATATGTAAGGGACTTTTCTTTAAAAATTCTCTTTTAAATTTCTATTTTTACAAAATTTTAATGGAATACTTTTATGCAAGTTTTCATGTTTGGTGATTATGTTATGGTTATTAGGAATTTTTAATGATGAATGGTGGGACCTATATCTCCCTCCAATGCATTGGTTATGTTTATGTTTGAGTTTGGTTGTATGTTTACTCTAATTATAACAGTGATGGTTACACCATATGGTAGCCATGAGGAATTCTCAACAACAACATCAAAGTGCTACACTCATGGCGCGATGGGAACCATATAGGAGACTACCTAGAATCTATAGATGTCTATATTCTAGATCCAATTTACATTCATGATTTATACTCACTGAAACCTGAGGGGGTTAACTAGGTTAAATGGTATGCCCTTGGCCTCCACTTCTTCCGGCCTCCTTAGGCTCGGCTTTATTTTGTTTCCCTTTGAAAAATTAAATAAACATGATTATGATAATGATGACGGAGGGTTATATATTAAGGTAGCTATGAGAGTTTCAAATCATAAGGTATTCATGAGGGTTACAATATTAAGTAACTAATTCCCCAAGTAACCTATATGGATTATTTAGGTTTTCTAAGTTTTATGGAAATCTTTTGTTTCACAAAGTATGTATATGATACTTTATATGTGAGAATTATGAATTTGGGAAAATAATTTCATATGTTTATAAGTATTCATGGACTAATGGTTTATCTCATTTTTTTTATATCCCTTACGGATTTTTTTGTACGCATCCCAAGTTTTTAAATTATTTCATAGGGTTTAAGGATGGGTAAGAGAAAAAGGAAAATCCCTGATAAATGTTGTGAAGATTTTTATGAATATATTTCATGTTTTTATTATAAAATTTTGTATTAAGAAAAAATGGATATTTTTTTAGCATCACATACATTAAGTTATTGTGGGTTGATATGTATGAATTATAACCTAATATTTAAAAATCTAAACTGAAAGATCTTTTGGAATGTAAAGAAGTGAATTCTAAAAGAATTTAGTAGATTATGTAATGGTTAAGGCCGAGGCCTTATAGAAACAACATATTTTCAATTGTTTATATGAATATTGATGAATCAAAATCCACATCCACTTCTATCTCACTTCATGTGGTATGGATGGAGTCCCATGTAAATAAATATGTAAAACTATTGATAAAAAAATAAGTGTATTAAATATTTATAAATATTACAAAATATTAATTACTAATGATTTAAAATATTATTACATAAAATATATTTTTATGTTTATGTGTATTTTATATGATTTAAACACATGAATTAAGTATTGTTGCACCTAAAAAATAATTTTATCCTCTTTGGAGCATTCGAAACCATATAGTCCCATTAGAGTTATGGGTTTTGTAGTGTCGGCATGAACATATTTCAAGAATAATTAATTGCTAGAATATACGTATCACATGATGAATGGATTATAGCCACAAATAGATTTTTTTTAGGTTATTATTATTTTTTTGTTTGGTAGAACAATATATGAGGAAATAACATAGTGAACTAATAGTGGAACAAAGATCATCACATGAGAAACCAAATTATCCCAATATTTTTTGGGGCTAGTCATTATCCTTTACCACATAACAAACCTAAGGTAATTAATTTTTTCATTACACCTTATCCTAAATGTGAATTTCAAAAAACATCTGATAAATTTATATTACTAAAATACTACATGGCATAAATGTATGTTATTTCTATCTATCAACCCTCGCACACCACCTTTTTATGTGGGGTATGTTGTATAATATAGTAGGATATATTATATATAATAAAGAAATATTAAAATCACATGAGAGTGGTGATTGAATTATCTCATGTGCCAAGGATAGAGTTGCAAGTTCAACTTGATGATCTAGATATTACAACACTTAATGTTTTTATTGGATCATTCCTAGCATGTCCAACTAATATTATAAATATAATTGAGGTGTGTCCTCAATAAATTATTTAAAATGGAAAATTTATAACAGTTGATTAAAATAGTTTTTATGTGAGATATGGTACTAAAAATAGATAAAATAGTAGGGAAATAAATTTTCATATCTAAACAATCTAGTGAATAGACTAAGAAAACAAAATTACCCTTTGAGAGTACCTTCCCCTCACCAATTTCACTAAAACATATATTAACATTACATATTAATGGAGACACCACATTAAAAAATATATTTTTGTCCTACATTCAATATGAAGAATAAATATTTGGTAATTTCATTATAGACAAGTTTGGTTTCTAGAGTACAAGTGATATAATCATGTTTAAATGGTTGGGAGTCTCTGTCGTGAATTTATACACAAGGTAAAATTTTATAAACTTTATATCCAAAAAAATGATCTAAAATATTCATTAATGTAAATAACTATTCATATATTCTATAGGAGTATTTACTACTAATAGATAATGGGGAAACCCCGTGAAGGAAATTTTGTATTCATTAATACTAGTATCATTTCTATGTAACAAATTTCTTTGGGATGTAAAAAATTTATAAGATAAAAGATTATCTAACCTTAGAATTTTAGAATAAATGAATAGATAACATACTCTTTTTGATGCATACAATGTAGCAGTAAATATATATAAATAATTCATATAAAATATATTTTTCTTTTAATCATTACGAATTTGAATTTATTTTTTTGGAAGCATTGGATGCTGGTTGCAATGAATTTGGATACCCAAAATATTTATTTGTTGATACAATACATGGATTTCCATGAAACTAACAACACATTATGTGTATTGTTAATTTTTAATGCATTGTAATCAATATTTAACATATAAAAATTGAATTATATGTTTCATTTTTTATTTTAAAAACAATATTTTTATGATAGGGATATCTATAAATATAGGTAAAATCATGGTTTGATGTCCATCATAGATCATAAGATTTTTATGGATTTATTAAAATGAAAATAGATTAAGGTATTAATAGAATTATTAACTGTAAAAAAACTAAAAATAGTTTTTTTTGGTAAAAATTTATGTAGTTTCTAAATGAATATAATAACAATGATTTTGGATATTATTACTTAAAATTTATGAACGATATCATATACCAGAAAAAGTATAGAATCACTAAAAATATTATTTCTAAATGTAATTACATTTTCATTAAAAATATATATTAATTAATTTTTTCATATATTCTCATTACTACCAATATTTATAATAATATACTTACTAAATAGAATAAGTCAATTTCTTTATTGATAAGTAGGTAGAGTACGTGGTGTTAGAATGATTTCCAACATCAAATTTCAGTGAAAACCTATTATAATTATGATCTAGTGCATTCTATTACCTTAGAAAAATATTTGGTTTGTGAGTCTTTAGTATCTGAATTCCTATATATTATTTTTGATCATTTTCTCAAGAAGATATATAATAGAGTAAATTAATCTGTATATAAATGATTGGGAAGAATACATGGTGTGAGAATTAATATAGATATATTTAAGAGGTAACTAACTATAACATATTTTGTTAATTTTCTAATAATTTTATATAATATTGTTAGTTAATTTTCTATTAATTATTATTTGATAGTTATTTTCATAAATTTATACATTAGTTCAAAACTGACGTATAATGCTCAAAACGTAAAAAAAATAATCGGATATCTTTAAATAAATATGGAAATGATAAATAATTATTTTTTTCCTTGTATAAATTAACCACACATCAATTTTACACCCGATGTGGTTAGCATTAATCAAAGTGCACATTCACAAAAATGTGTCATTTCGGTTTAAAAATCATTAAATTGAAAAAAAATGAGAAAATGGGCGCAATTTTTTTGAATATTATGTAAAACGATCAACAATTATTTTGTGATGTGTACAAATTGACATGCCATCAATCTAACACTTGATGTGATTGGTGTAACTAAACATGTGTGTTTTCTATAAAGAAGTTCCATTTTATTTTAAAAATTTTGTCTCATCAAGAAATTTTATAAAATTATCTCATATCATTGGGAAACATTAGTAAAATGATCTATAATTAACTTTTCACAAGTATGAATTAACCATAAGATAATTTAACACACAATGTTTTTAGTATGACTCAAGGTACATGTTTTCAATGTAAAAGTTTCATTTTAGTTTATTTCACACATCAAACTGATAAAACCAATAAAACAAGATCTGATTATTTTCAATCGTTAGTAAAATTTTCCATATTTCTTTTTTTAATTGTATATATTTACAATACATCAATATAGTAACTGATGAGAATGATATGAATCAAAGTGAGTTTTTTCAATATATTGGTTTAATATTTGTTAAAATTCATGTAAATAGAAAAAAAGTAAAATGAACTAATATTAGTTTCAAACATTAGTAAAATGATTGATAATTCATTTTTGATGTGTAAGAGTCGACGACATGTCAACAGGACACCTAATGTTGTCAGTATGTCTCGATGTGTTTATATTCATTAATTATGGGATATTTTAGTTTTAAAAACATGTCCCTTTTCCAAAACATATCAAATGAACTCTGAATGTTTACTATATTTAGGAAAAATATCCATAATACTTTTATTATTTTTAGTAATTTACCGCACACCAATCCAAAAGCTATGTGGTCGGTATGACTCTATGTAATTGAATTCAATATAGACATTTCATTTTATTTTAAAAAATACATAAAATATAAACATTTCATGTACTCGATGTATGTGATTTCAATATGAAACTTTTATTTTAGTTTCAAACACATGTAAAATATACAAAACCATGAACATGAGCTCATATTATTTTAATTAATTAGTAAAATATTCCATAATTTCATTTTGATGTGTAATATTCAATCATTTATCAATATGACACATGAAGTTACTGATATGGATCTAAGTGTATGACATTAATATAATGGTGCAATTTTATTTTAGAACAGACTTCACTATCAAAAACTGATCAAACGATCTTGGATTGTTTTCAAATATTATAAAAAATATCTATAATACATTGTGGATGTGTATTAATTGACATAAATTCAATTTGACACCTAATGTTGTTTTTATGACTCGAAATTTGTGTTTCAATAAAGTAGTTCCATTTTATTTTAAGACATTATTCACATAGAGAAAACTAATAAAATGAGCATAGATCATTTTCAATATTTATGAAATTGATTAGTAATTAATTTATCACATGATGGAATTGACTGCATGTAAATCTAACAAATGATTTTCTATGTGTGACTCGAAGCACAAGTTTCCATTATAAAAGTTTCATTTTAGTTTAAAACTCAAATCAAATATCCAAAACCAGAAAAAAAAATTGTTTATCAAACATTATGAAAATAGTATATAATTAATTTCTTTATCTATAATAATCAACTACACATCTACTAGACATAATATGTGACCTATATAATATAAATTATTTGATTTTAATGTAGTAGTTTCATTTTAGTATGGAACATCAATCAAAAAACCATGAAATTGATATCAATTTTTTTCAAAATATATCAAAATGATACATAATTCATTTTTTTTTATTTTTAGATATTTATCACACATCAATCAGAAACACAATGTGGTCGGTATGACTCTTTGTTCACATTTTCAATATATGTGGGTCATTTTAGTTCAAAATAATCGTCACATAGGAAAAACTATATATAAAAAGATTAGTTTTTCTTCTCATCATGTTATCTTTTATAACAAAATTAATTTACCTATCATTTTTATATGATAATTATTTAATTACTTTTCATTGAGATTATGGTTGAATAAAAATAATAAATCTTGTGAAATTTGAAGGCTTGTTCACAAAAAAGTGGTTCTCTTGAATTGGATCGCATCCGTAGAGATCTATTTATCACCACATATTTGATTAAATTCATGAGAACCATCTTTTTAGAATAATAAGATATTTTTTGATATGCCAAAATTAGTCAAAACTCAATATGATAAAAGATGTGCATTGTATGAATCAAGGTAAATGTTTATAGTTTAATATTGACACATTGTGTTTACATTATTTATTTATAGTATTACTAACATAATATATTTTTTATACATGAGATTAATTTTTCTCAAGTTGTGGTGGTTTGTTCAGTAATTAATATCATGAACAGAGATCAGGTCCAAAGATAAAGGA
Organism: Viscum album; assembly: GCA_963277665.1. Taxonomy (NCBI): domain Eukaryota; kingdom Viridiplantae; phylum Streptophyta; class Magnoliopsida; order Santalales; family Viscaceae; genus Viscum; species Viscum album. Next base: position 17,515,742 of record OY728123.1, read on the forward strand.
AAATTGATGTCTTTAAATTTTTGTGATAAATTTTACTTACTCGTGTTATTGTAAAGTATAGTGTTTGAAATGTAAATAATATATTTTTTTTCTTGTATTTATGTTATAATGTTTATTTCAATTACATTCGGTATTTTCTCTTTAATCCCTATTTTAACTCCTACAACATGTTGAAATTTTAACAGCACATGAAAATAGTTTTCCCCATTATAAATTCTTGAAAAAGTTATGATAGAGGTATTATTTATAAGAACTAGAAAAATAACTAATAAAAGGAACCTTTATCGGTCGAAAAAATGATCTACTAACGGTCCCACTTTATTAGTGCTTCATTAAGCATTTAAAAAGGATTGGTTATTTTAAAGGTGATCTGATGGGAATAACATTTTTCATTAACAATGTCATATTTTATAAATGTTAAATTCCTTATATGTTGTAGTGTAAAAATATTACTAATCATTATTATCAAATTTGAATTTCATGATTTTGGAAAATAGTGGGATTTTATTTAAAATTTAAAATTATAAAAAATTAAATATGAAAGATGGAATTTCTTGAAACAATTTTGTTCTATTTTTTATTATTTATGTGTTTTAATTTATGATTTTTTATGATATATGTTTTTGAAGAAATAAATAGAATAAATTCCATGATAATCAATTTCTAATGTGGGTAAACCTTATAGATATTTCAAATGAAATGGTTAATGTGTGGGTATTGACATGGATATAGAGAAAAGTAACCCCGATATGGATACAAAAAGTGGTAAATGTAAGGATGTGTGATAATCAATTATTTATGACACTACGGTCATAAGGGATTGCAAATTATTTACAATTTCTCATGATTTCTTTAGTATAGATGATAAAAAAGAACCTAATTTGATACATTTAACTAATGATGGTATGGCTTAAGATGTTATTAGTGAACTATATAGTGCTAATCATTATTTTATGGTTTTCTCATTGATAAGAAGTGAAAATTTATTTATGAGAATTTATTTAAAAATAATTCAATTTTTTTTTGGGTTTCATAAATTGAATTGATTCAAGAATATTTTAAAGTATAATTTAGGAGAATACGGAGAATTATTTTTTGGGTATCCTACAATGTAATTATTTACTCAAAAAACATTTTTATATTTTTGTGTATGTAGATATTGAATATCTTGATTCAAAAAAATGTAAATATTTTTTATTTACCATCAATAAACCATAGAATATTATAGAGGGGATTAATGTATTAGGGTTCAGATTCATGTTCAATTGAGGTTCTTGTAGTATTAAAATTTTAATTTTATACTTTTATTATAAATTCATTTAGTTTTAGTGTGTCTTGATGTAAAGACCTAGAAATTTCGTGGAAAAGTTTTTCTTAAATACATGGGAATTTTACGAGTTAGCAGTTTCTGACGTTGCTTGATTTCGAGGCCCGGTGTGCCCAGAATCAATTTCTGATGTTTTTTCATGTACGTTCAGTAAACGTACAAGTGTGATTTTTATCTTTTGAACAGGTGCTCGGAACTGAAATCTGGGGGCACCATTGAACTTAAAGCATCGATGAATGCTTAGTGAGATCATTACCGCAGTTGCGTTTTAATGGTAATGGAAGTTAGTTTTTGGGGTTTGTAATTAAATAAAATAAAAATATAAGTGTTTCTTTATTTTTATTTGTGGAGGTTTAATCCTCCAAGGGGAGGTTGGAGGTGGGGCCCACTCGCACATAACCTCCCTTGGGAGGATTATATTAGGTTGGGCACACACGAGGTTAACCCCCTTGTAACTCTCCAAAAAGTGGGGGGAACCCTTGAACATCCCCCACTAATTAATGTGCCAACCCACTTAATGAATTAATTGAACCTCTTTTAATTAATTGTCACCCATTTGAATTATTTTAAAATCTTGACCAACAAATTAAATAATGGTTTGTCATAACCCATTATTTTTGGGTTCGCGGATCCTTTGTTAGAATTTTGGAGAGAGGAAGAACTTTTGGAGATCCCTTGGAGAAATTTCCTCCAACGAAGAACAACATCCAAATGAAGATTAAGGACAATGCTCGAGCCCGAATAGGGAGCGTCTTGCGGGGGTGACGAACGCTGATGACGTCATCTTGAGCTCGTCTTCTCCAAACTATTCCTCTTCTGATGTTGATGAAACAACACTGCCTTCCCGTGACTTCATCAATGATTATCATCAAGAGAGGTAGGGGATTTGTGTTGTTTTTGTACCCGTTCTTCGTCGTTCTAATTTCAGAATGTGAATTGACAATTGTTAACGTCATAATGAGGAGGGTTCGGACTGCATGAACACGGCCCGAACCTCCCCCTTTGTTGATCTCTTTTTTTGATGATGGAGGTGGTGAAACACCACCACCGGAGAAGCGGACTACGGCCGATGGGGAGCGGTGGTGCATACGGCCACCGACAATGAGCCGACTGCAGAAGAAGCCAGCGGCACTAGGGCCGTCGGGCCGCCGAAGGGACGTGGCGCCACCGTGCCATGCAGTGAACAAAGCCGCGACCAGGAAGGTCGTGGTGGTGTGGGTGGGGCATGGTGCCATCGCACCGTGCTGGAAGAAGAATGCGTGGCCAGGAGGGTCGCGGCGGTCAAATGAGCTGGGCGCGGCGCCATCGTGTCGTGCCTAAGGGAAGCGTCGTGTCCATATGCCGCGGTGGTCAAAAGAAGGTGGCCATCTGAGCCAGCCACCGGTGCGCGCTACAGGCGAGACCCTTCAGGTCCCACGGATACCATGCTGGCACATGGCGCAGACCATTTTGGAAGACATGGGAGCTGTAACCCCCCCCCCATGTGTGGCCCGCCGGCCAAGCGGGTCGGTCGGGCTTCAATCGGTCGGGACCCCTTCGCCCGGGCTACCCTCGCTCGGGCCTCCCTTGCCCGGGCCTCCCTCGCCTAGGCTGCCCTCGCCCGGGCTGCCCTCGCCCGGGCTGCCCTCACCCGGGCCGCCCTCGCCCGGGCCGCCCTCGCTCGTGTCTCCCTCGCCCGAGCCACCCTCGCTCGGGACGCCTTCGGCCGAGCCGCCCTCGGGTTGGGCCACTCGGGCTAGGCCTCCCCCTCGGGCCAGGCCACTTCCTCAGATCGGGCCAGACTCGTGAATCGGGTTGGACCCCAGAATGGATCAGGTCGGGCCGGGTGGGTCTGACTGGGTCAGACCGGACCTGGACCTATTTGGCCAGTTTACACCTTTTCATCTGTATCATGGGCTACAGGTGATCGATCGACGAACCATCTACGGCGACGGAAAACTTAGAGCGAGGTGGTTCTTTTGGAATACCCTACTTCTGTTTTGGACATAATTGGGGTATGGTCAGGTTGGTTTGAACCTAAAACCCAACCGGGCCCCTGGAATGGAAATGCCCATAACTCACAGACCGTGCGTCCGATTGACGCGCCGTCTATCGCATTGGGTTCCTTATGATGAGACAGATCTATGGGATACATCAACTCGATAATTCATGGTAGTTGATGTATCGACTCTTGGCTCGAGGAGCGGGCCCTTTCGAAATCGAGCGTGCTGTGTGCGGGAACCTTTTGACTGGCTGCGAGTGAGATGATAGGATCCTACGTGGACCTACTACTGTACTAGGATCTTCCGTGGGTTTGACAGTAATGATACTGGACCTGGATCCTCTATGGGTTTGATAGTGACGATACTGTACCTGGATCCTCCGTGGGTTTGACATCGACGAGATTGGACCTGGATCCTCCGTGGGTTCGACAGCGACGAGACAGTACATGGATCCACCGTGGGTTCGAAAGCGACGAGACTGTACCTGGATCCTCCATGGGTTCAACAGCAATGAGACTAGATCTGGATCCTCCACGGGTTCGACAGCGATGAATTTTGTACTGAGATCCCACGTAGGATCAACTCCTTCGACAGACTGTTATTTTAGGTATCTACAGATATCTTTCGTTCGACAGTGAAAGATGATTCAGTGGATACAACTAATCATCTCTGACTCTCTTTTAAGTTGTGTATACCTGGTGTGAGTTGAGTCATTACCTTCGTGTTTACCTCATGTATGAGATATGTACTCTTGATAACTTAGGTATTGGTATGGGCATATACCTAACTAAGGGTGGATGTTTCTTCATGGATGTTTCTTCATGGATGTTTCTTCATGGATGTTTCTTCATGTATGTTTATTTGTGGATGTTTCTTCATGGATGTTTCTATATGGATGTTTTTTGGTGAAGCCCATGTGGCTTTGTTCTGTGAGCTGTACATATGGGGTACACCTTGTGTTGTACTTTCTTTGTGGAGTGTTTCTACACATGTGGAATGGAATGTGGTTGGGCTTAAGAGTTGGAGCCGGTTTGTGAATGGTAACTTAGGCATACGTATGGTCATATACCTAAGTAAGGATGGTTGATACTTTGTGATCTTATCTTACTACTATTGTTTTTCCTTATAGGATTCTGGGAGACCTTCGGAGGTCTTGGGGACTCCTACTGAGTATTGTTATACTCACCCCTGCACGGGCTTCACCCACACCTTGTTATGTTCTATACAGACGACGGTCAACAGTGATCGAGGCTAAGGGTGACGGACGGGAGGCTACTCGGAGCTGGACTAGATAGGACGTACCTCAGGGGTGAGTTGTTCGAGATCTGTACCTACCCTTCAGGTAGGATTCCCAGGTGGATGATCCAAGATTTGTTTTCCCTTTTTACTTGTACTTGTACTTGGTGTTCAGTTGGGTTTGTATTCTGGTCCACATACATTGAGCACACCTTTCTTTTCTATATTATTACTTTTTGCATCGACTGCTTGTGTACAGACAGTGTGCCATTCTGGTTTAAAGGCAATATCTTCCCTTTTTATCAGGGATTCGCCTTTGGTGCTAGTCGCCTACCCCTGGCCTATGGAAGGCGGGCTTGGGGTAGTCACAGCACAGGCCCTAAGGACGGGTCGTTACAAATTGGTATCAGAGGATTCGGTTCTACCATAGAATTTGATCTCTTATTCTTTTAACAAAAATAGTGTTAAGTATTTTGGGTGTGGTTATCAGTTTAGGGAAACCAGAGTTGGTGTGGTGGCTGACGTATCCATACACTAGGACTCTGAATTCGGATTTCCGAATCAGTGCACAAAAACACTAATTGTGTATGTGTTTCTTGTGAAAAGTATTCTCTCTGATTACTTTGAGTCTCCTCACCAGGTATACTTTTGATTGTGGATCATCTGTTTCTTTTTCGGATGTCTACACATAGTCATTCAGTGCGGGTTCTGAGTGGAGAGCGTGATGGTAGTCCACCGAGCGATGAGGTCTCGGTGTAGGAACCCATCATTGTAGAGGCACCAGCAGTACCACTAACCACTGGGCTATCGTTGCTACCAACCCCAGTAGTAGAGGGTGAGCGCCGCATGAGTGCATTTCATGCGTTCCTGTGACAGAGGCCTCCGAGGTTTCGAGACAAGACAGATTTTCAGAAGACTGGGTACTGGCTGGAGTTTGTAGGACATGTTTTCCACATAGTTGGGACACCTGATGACTTGATGGTGCACCCAGCTATTAGTCTCCTTGAGGGAGGAGCTGAGAGGTGGTGGAGCCTGATGCTCTAGTTTTATGATGAGGAGACCCTCACCTGGGGAAACTTTGATGGTCTTTTCAGGGCGGAGTTTGTACCAGCGACTCTACACTCTGTGCATGCTCAGGAGCTGCTGCAGTTATAGCAGGGCATTTTGTCAGTAGCCAAGTCATCTATAGCAAGCAGTTGGTAGATGAAACGGGGGAACAAGCGGGTTAGACCTACTATTAGACAACCCCAAGATGTGGCTTTTTAACGGAGAAGGTTTTGTTTTTTATGTATGGAATGGGGTCACCGAGCGTGTGACTGTCTGACTCCCCGCACGGTTGATCAGCAGGCATTACAGGAGCCACTGAGATAGAGGAAGCGGAAGGAGCTTGAGCATTATCCGATTGGTGGATGAGACAGTGGTGCAAGTCCTTCAGCGGATGGTGGTCAGAGTCATCAAGCATTACTACCACCACCCCTAGACGGTTCACTTCGAGCTCTGGATGCAGGTGGACAGGAGCGGGAATAGCTCCAGGCATAGATGCCTTTGTTCTTGTTGCTTCTAGCTTTGTTGGTGTCATTGTTTGTGTTTTCTTTGTGTCTTTGTACTTTGAGCTGCAATAATAAATGACACTTTTCCATGTGACGTTTTCTTTCTTGCCTTTTTGTGTGGTTGATACTGAGAGGTTCCAGTTAAAACCGTTGACGTGACCCTCACATTTGAGATTCTTACTGGAGGAGACCTAGTGACTAGACACTGATTCCAACTGTGTGACTCAAACCTTAGAGATGAGAGTAACGGTTGGATCTCTTGGTAGTAGCGTTGAGGTCTTATGACGTCGTCCATGGCATGAAATAGTACCATTCATGTCTGGATTTACTGTATTAGGCAAAGGACGTGGTTCGTCTAGGGGATGAGACCAGATTTCTATTTTCAAAAAAGGAGAAATATTAGCATCTCTTGTAGGACGTAGGTGAAGAAGGGTGTACTCGATTTCTATACAATTGGATACTCTCACCCATAGTTCGTTGAGCGAATGGTTTACGGTTTACTCTAAACTCAATAGTCTTAGGTATATCCTCTCTCCGAAGGACCTAAACCAGAGACAGTGGCATTGGCTTGAGTTCCTCTAAGACTATGACTTTGAGATATTCTATACTTTTGGTAAGGGGAATGTTGTAGAAGATTCTCTCAGTAGGAGATCTGGCATTGAGCTGTTAGGAGAGGCGACAGAGCAGCTGGACGTATTGAAAAAATCCTTTGGGGATAAAGATGAAGCAGCCTCTCTACAATCACTCACAATCACTCCTCCACTTCTTTAGTGAGTTAGGGAGGCAAAGCATGGGTAAATTTATTGTGAGATGTGACGTGCTCAGATATCCACAGGGCAGGCACCTGATGGATTTTATGAAGGTGGGGACCACATCATTCTCTTCATAGGACGTACCATGGTACCGGTTGCACTTCAGGAGGAAGTTTTAAGGTCTTTCCACACATCTACTTTAGCGGTACATCCAGTAGGGGAAAAGATGTATTAGAACCTTCGACGATAGCACTGGTGGCTTGGTATGAAGAAGGAAGTAGCAGAGTTTGTCACACGATGCCTCACTTGTCAGCAAGTGAAGGCAGAGCACCAGGTTCCAACGGGATTAGTTCAGCCCTTAGAGGTCCCAGAGTGGAAGTGGGATGGGATATTCATAGATTTCAGGATGGGACTTCCACGTACATCTAGAGGACTTGACTCTATAATGGTTATCATTGACCGACTCACCAAGTCGGCCCACTTCCTACCGATCAGAGAGCAGGGTTCAGTAGGGATCATGGGATGTCTCTATGTACAAGAGATCATACAGCTTCATGGTGTACCATTAATGATCATCTTCGATCTAGATTCTCATTTTACTTCCCGGCTATGGAAGGGGTTGTCGGAGGCTTTCGGGACGCAGCTTCACTTGAGCACTACCTTCCATCGTCAAACGGAAGGTCAGACTGAGAGGACCATTCATACTCTCGAGGACATGCTTCATGCATGCATCCTAGACTTCGGTCGCAGTTGGGAGGATCACTTACCCTTGGTAGAGTCCGCCTACAACAACAGCTATCACTCCACCATCGGGATGGCACCTTTCGTGGCACTTTATGGATGACCTTGCAGATCACCTCTGTGATGGAATGACCCAGGGGAGTCCACACTTATGGGACCAGAGATGGTACAGGCTATGATGGAGAAGGTGAAAATCATCTAGGAGCAGATGAAGATTGCACAGTGCCGGTAGAAGTCCTATGTTGATAGGAGATGGAGACCACTAGAGTTCGAGGATGGCGACCACGTCTTTCTATGGGTCTCACCTCGATGAGGTTTACAGAGATTTGGCTGAGGCAGCAAGTTATCTCCGTGATTCATTAGACCTTTCCAGGTCCTCAGCAAAGTAGGTGAGGTGGCTTACCGCTTGGCTATTCCACCTCAGTTGCACCGGGTGCATGACGTCTTCCACGTACCTCAGCTGAGGAGATATGTGCATGACCCTTCTCACATCATCGACCATGGGGAGCTGTATATTGATGACGGGGAAACTTTCACGGAGGTTCTACTGGAGATTGAGGATCAACAGGAGCAGGTCCTTCGTGGACAGTCGATACCTCTAGTGCGCGTTCGCTGGCAGCACAGGAACCTCTAGGAGAGCACATGGGAGTGGGAGGCTCAGATACATGCTCAGTACCCCCGATTTTTTTCCTTAATGTGGGTTATAGATTACATGGATGAAAAACCCTAAGGTGAGGAGAATTTAAAGACCCAAAAATTCCATGGAAATTTGTTTCTTAAATACATGGAAAATTTAGGAGTCTGTAGTTTCTGACGACGATTGATTCTGAGGCCCAGTGTGCCCGGAATCAATTTCTGAAGTTTGTTTGGGTACCTTCAGTAAATGTATGAGTGGGATTTTGTATCTTTTGAACCAGTTCTCAGAACAAAAATCTGGGGGCATCGTTGAACTCACAGCGTCAGTGACTGCTTAGTGAAACAATCACCGCAGTTGCGTTATAATGAGAATGGAAGTTAGTTTTTGGGGTTTTAATTAAATTAAATAAAAATATAAGTGTTTCATTATTTTTATTTTTGGCGGTTTAATCCTCCAAGGGGAGGTTGGGGGTGGGGCCCACCCGCGCATAACCTCCATTGGGAGGATAATATTATGTGGGGCCCACATGAGCTTTAACCCCCTTGTAACCCTCTATAAATGGGGAAAACCCTTGAACTTCTCCCACTAATGAATGTGCAAACCCACTTAATGAATTAATTGAACCTCTTTTAATTAATTGTCACCCATTTGAATTCTCTTTAATTCTTGACCAACAAATTAAATAATGGGTTGTCATAACCAATTATTTTTGGGTTGGTGGATCCTTTGTTAGAATTTTAGAGGGAGGAAGAACTTTTGGGATCCATTGGAGAAATATCATCCAACGAAGAACAACTTCCGAACGAAGACTGAGGATGACACTCGAGCCCGGATCGGGAGCGTGTTGCGGGGGTGAAGAATACCGACGACATCATCTTCAACTCATCTTCTCTGAATTATTCCTTTTCCGATGTTGGAAAAATGATGTCTCATTCCCGCGACTTCATCAACGATTATCATCATGAGAGGTAGGGGATTTGTGTTGTTTTTGTACCCATTCTTCATCGTTCTAATTTCGGAATGTGAATTGCCAATTGTCAATGTCATAGCCAGGAGGGTTTGGACCACATGAACATGGACCGAACCTACCCCTTTGTTGATCTCTTTTGTTGAGGATGATGATGGTGCAACACCACCATCAGAGAAGAAGACAGTGGTCGATGGACCACGGTGGTACATGCGGGGACCGGCAACGAGCCCACCACAAAAAAAGCCAGCGGTTCTAGGGCCGTCGAGCCGACGAAGGGTTGTGGTGACGCTGCACCGCGCAGTGAACTGAGTCAGGGCCAGGCAGGCCTTGGCGGTGCCAGAGGGGCGCAGTGTCATCGCACCGTGCCGGAAGAAGAAGTTGTGGCCAGGAGGGCCGCGACGGTCGGAAGATCAGGGCGCGGCACTGTCGCGCTACGCCGGAGGGAAGAGTCATGGTTGTTGGCCACAGTGGTCATAAAAGGGCGGGTGGCTGAGCAGGCCACCGGTGTGTTCTACAGGAAAGACCCTTCGAGTCCCACGGATACCAGGATGGCACATGGCGCCGGCCATTTCGAAAGGCAGGGGGTGTAACCCCCCCCCCCCCCTGCGTGGCCTGTCGGCCATGCGGGCTAGCCAGTCAAGCTGCCCTTGGCCGTTCTGCCTTCAGCCAAGCCGCCCTCGGCCGGGCCGCCTTCGATCGGGCCGGGCCACTCGGGTCGGGCCACCCCCTTGGGCCAGGCCACTTCCTCAGACCAGGTCGGACCCGCGGACCAGGTCGGGCCCCAGAACAGACCGAGTCGGACCCACGGACTGGTTCGGACCCTAGAACGGAACGGGTCGAGCCGGGTTGGTCGGACTAGGTCGGACAGGACTCGGACCCGTTTGGCCAATTTACACCTTTTCCTCTGTATCTTGGGCTACGGTTGACTGATCGACAAACCGTCTACGACGATGGAAATCTTAGAGAGAGACGGATCTTTAGGCATACCCTAATTGAGGTTTGGACACATTTGGGTTATGGTCGAGTTGGTTTGAACCTAAAAACTAACCGGGCCCCTGGAACGGAAATGCTAATAACTCACCGACTGGACGTCCGATTGACGCGCCGTCTATCGCATTGGGTTCCTTATGATGAGATAGATCTATTTGATACATAAAATCGAGACTTCATGGTATTTTATGTATCGACTCTTGGCTCGAGGAGCGGAACCTCCCTGAATCGAGAGTGCTGTGTGTGGGAACCTTTTAACTTGTTGCGACTAAGATGATAGGATCCTACGTAGACCTACTACTGTACATGGATCCTTCGTGGGTTCGACAGTGACGACACTGGACCTGGATCGTCCATGGGTTCGATAGTGACGAGACTATACCTGGATCCTCTGTGTGTTCGACAGTGAAGAGACTGGACCTGGATCCTCCATGGGTTCGATAGCGATGAGACTGTACCTGGATCCTCCATGGGTTCGACAACGATGAGACTGTTCCTGGATCCTCCGTGGGTTCAACAGTAATGAGACTGGATCTGGATCCTCAGTTTGTTTGACAACGACGAATTTTGTACCGAGATCCCACTTAGAATCGACAGCTTCGACTAACTACTGTTTTAGGTTTCTACGGATATCAGCCATTCGACATCGAAAGATGATTCAGTGGCTATAACTAGTCATCTCTTACTCTATTTTAAGTTGTGTATACCTGGTGCGATCTGAGTCATTACCATGGTGTTTACCTCATGTATGAGATGTGTACTCCTGATGACTTAGGTATATGTATGGGTATATACCTAAGTAAGGGTGGATGTTTCTTCGTGGATGTTTCTTCGTGGATGTTCCTTCGTGGATGTTTCTTCATGGATGTATCTTCGTGGATGTTTCTTCATGGATTTTTCTCTATGGATGTGTTTTGGTGAAGCCCATGTGGATTTATTCTGTGAGTTGTACCTATGGGGTACACCTTGTGTTGTACTTTCTTTTTGGAGTGTTTATACACATGTGGAATGGAATATTGTTGGGCTCAAGAGTTGGAGTCGGTTTGTGATTGGTAACTTAGGTATATGAATGGGCATATACCTAAGTAAGGATGGTTTATACTCTTTGATTGTATCATACTATTTTCGTTTTTCCTTAGTGGATTCTGGGAGACCTTTGGGGGTCTCGGGGACCCCTACTGTGTATTGTTGTACTCCCCCCTGCACGGGCTTCACCCACACCATGTTGTGTTCTATGCAGATGAAGGTTAGAAGTGATCAAGGCTAAGGGTGACGGACGAGAGGCTTCTTGGAGCTGGACTAGACGGGATGTACCTCTGGGATGAGTTGTTCGAGATCTGTACCTATGCATCAAGTAGGATTCTCGGGTGGACGATCCAGGAGTTGTTTTCCCTTTTTACTTTTACTTGTACATGTTGTTCAGTTGGGTTTGTATACTGGCCCACTTACTTTCAGCACACATTTATTTTCTATATTAGTACTTGTTGCTTTTACTGCTTGTGTACTGACTGTTTGTGATTCCTATTTAAAGGCAATGCCTTCCCTTTTTATCAGGGATTCACCTTTGGTGCTAGTCGCCAGCCCCTGGCCTATGGAAGGCGGACTTGGGGTAGTCACAACACGGGCCCCGGGGACGGGTCATGACACGTGACATGGTCACTTTTTTCCACTTTTCCATGGTATTAAAATTGATGGTTGTTTATGTTTTTTATTTATTTTGTTATACGTAGTTTTGTAGTTTTTCTTTTTATGGGGAAATTATTCCTTAATGGATTTTAATCTATCAAAAAAATAATAAATCCTATAATTTTTGGGAATCATATTTTAGGAAATATAACATCATCAATCTCATGACCTCCCACCACTGGTACCCTTACAGGTTCAAAAATGATGATGTTAGAGACCCTAAAACCACTTCTAATATGTTAAGGGTCAGAGACTGGATCTAAGGGAATGTATAAAAAATGAGATTAATCACCCTCATAATCATAATAAAACAATAAAACAACCAATCAACGCCATAAAATATAATAAAATTCCAAAAAATGAAAATAATATCATAAAGGAAAATAAACTCCATGAAACCAAAAAAACTATTATGATAGAAACCAAAGAACACTAACCATGAAATTCATGAGCTAGTAATGTTATACCCAATCACTGAATAAATCCATAAAATATTAAATATATATATATATAGGTGTTAGTATGAACTTATAATCATATGGATCAACCCCAAATCCACTCATGAAAATTTATAAGAACTATACCAATTTTAAAATCAATAAATAGAAGAACCAATCTTTCACGTATAAATGGTCAACTAGCACCCATCCTCCCTATGGTTTACTCAACCAATAATGAATTTATGTAAAGTAACATAGTATCCATATAATATGCCATAATGGTTCCAAAAAATATGATACCCACTCAACTTTTCACTCTCACACCACAATGACATATGTCACATGCATCATTAACTTCTATATCAACATATATGTATAACAACATATTAGATGAAAATCATAACTACATATCACCACCACATAATTTATCAAAAACATTCATGATATCGTTATCACAGTATAGAAATGTGAACAATACTAATAATATATTTTCTACCTACCCCGTTCATTCATGCCTCCACTATGTGGCCACATCACAACCACAAAACCATGTCTAGATGAGTATATATAGTATAAATTCAATTCATTTTATCCTATACACATACACCTAAACCCAGTATCATTATTTCATATACTATGTATGAAGGAAGAGTGGGGTAGAGGAAGATGATTACCATCTTCTCTCACTTCATCCTTTATATTAGGGAAGAAACCTAGAACCCTTGTCCCCATATATGCATCAGTTGGGTTACCTGACAAACGCGATGTCGTATATGAAAAAAGGAAAATAAAATGAAATAATAATCATGTAAATAAAATCTTAGTATATAATAATTATATAAAACAACTTAATAACTAATACCAAAAAAAATCCACTTCATGCTAGACATCACACATCAATAACTTCTTCAAAATCTATTCACAATAGAAAAAATATACGCCAATAAAGAAAATCCAAAAAACATTAATTTTAAGGTAATCATATAATATTTTAAATATAAATTTACTATAACCCACAACATTTTATTTATTTAGATATACATAATATCAAACCATTCATTGACCCTTGTCCACAATGTGTCCCATTTGTACAATTTTCATCCAAACTATCATATTTCATTAAACATGTAACTATTTAAGAGTTTATATCATATTTAAACATAAAATTATAAATAATTCCAAATTTATACTACATTCATTTTATTACATGTTAATTATTTAATTTTGAAATCAAACTATAATTCCTCGAACCCAGAAGCCGAGAGCTAGTGTAATATTTTATTAAATTATTATGATTACAAGGAATCAAATCCCGAAGGAGCAATTAATTTAGCAGTTTTCGAAAGCCAGATTACATATATGATACCCATAATACATTGGGATATAGAAAATATAATAATGATACATAATAAAATTAAATAAATAGAATCCTTGAACGCTTATTCAAATATTTCTTCTTTATATATACGGAAAAGGATACATAATAGTGGTGAGCTCAAATTATCATTAAGGTTAAGTAAAGAAGAATAAATAATGAATCAATGGGAATAAATTAACATTTAGAGGTAAATAGTTTATAACAAATTCCATTCAATTAACTAGATAAGTAAAAATCAATATGTCAATATAAGAAACTGAAACACATGACACTTAACCAATAAACTGAGAATATAATGCATCCATATATATGTCGATTCAAAATATCAGTGATAATATCAATAATAAATGAAATTTATATGAAGTAGATACTTAATTATAGTAATTAATGTCTATGGCACATGAAAACCTATATTTCCATGACTATTCACAATACGATTTAAAACTACAGATAGAAACCCATATAATTTAGCCAACTTATCCATCTCATGAGAACCTATCTATGCATCTAGGTGCTTTATAAAGTCTGGGACCCACCTGTAATTACTAGTCCAAAGAATTATTCTTATTGAATAATTGAAATAAATAATATTCCTTATCAAATATCTGTATTGAATATAGAATATATATTTATAAGTATTTCCCTAAATAATCAAATAACTTTCAATGTGAATAACATAAGAAAAATGTTATACATTTCAATAAATAATCATATCTATGTATTTGAATATGGATATTCAAGTAAATTTCAAAAAAAAAATTCAATCATGTTATTGTTTCATGATAAATTTATAAATCACTATGGAAGGGATATTTCAAACATAATCATTAAGAACATTATTGAGGTGAGTAATCATTAAACATTCAAAAGTGTCATATACCACATTGAAACATTTCAATAATAGTCCCTATAAAGTAATAATATTAATAGAAACATATAATATCATTAGAATAAATATATTCATGATATAACATTTCAAAGGGTAGTATATACACCATATAAAATAAACTAGGTGAATAACTATAAATAATTATCAATGGAATGTAAATTGAGATGAAATACTTTAACTTAACCTTTATTTTGTTGTATCATATTTTTCCTCCTATATAAGGGTTTAAAATAGGTCACTAACATAAAATAGAACCATAATTATGTTTATAATATCATATATTAACTTATTATAAAATTTTATTTCCCTTTTGTTAACACTCTTTCATTATTTTAACGATTTTGATTGTTAATTGCCTAGTTTTCTCAAGTCTGTTTGGACATGTGATTTATTTATCCTATTAATTGGATAATTATTTAATTATCTCAATAATTTAATTAATTACTTAATTATCACATATATTTAGTACATATGTATTCATAATATTCCATAATATTTGGATATATGAAATAAACTGCACCGTTCATGGGGACGGTAGGTCATACGTATTCATGAATGTTAATTTTTTGTATTAAAAGAATAATAATTAAATGATACAATTTTATATTATAATTCCAATATAATATCTATGTTATATATTTTTTTATTTTTTTATGAAAATCATCCTCAATAAATTCCATTTATAGAATGAACGAATCACATCGCTTTAAGAAGGTGGTTGTCCACACTTCCACGATGATGTTATCGTATTTACACAAAATAGAATATATAGAAGTATGTGTTATAAAATAATTAAAAAAATAAAAAAGAAAATATAAATATAATACATATCATATATAAGTTTATTTTACATCATAATGACCACCATAAGGGGTGGTAAAAGAAGACTGAACAATCATCACTTCGTGAGGTAGTAGTTCACCGTTCACATAAACAGTTTGTTAGTTAACCGTTATATGGGAGTGTGTTTAAATTAATTTAGAAAACATATCATAAAAACATAATAGTATATTTTGGATAATTGTTTTATATATTCTTGGAATAATAATAGTTTAGGGGTGGAGAATGGAAATAAAACTAATGAGCCTGAGGAAAGATGTTTCCTTTTGTCGGGAAACTCATTATTGATTTCAAGAATGGGATTTCTGGTGTAGATATTTAGAAAATTTGGACTTATAGGATTATGTTAGGTATTTTGAGTTGAAATTTGGGAATATATTAGTCAATAAAAAGTGTCTTGAGTGGTGTTAGGAAGTGGGAGGAGAGGAGGCCTTTTTAGTGGAGGAGGAGTAGCACCCTTGTAAATACCAAAAGGTATTCATTGATGGGTGGTCTACATTACCTAATGTGTCTAAAAAATAAAAAAATAATGGATTAAATAATAATAATAGTTGATAAAAACGTCCACCAATCAATAGTATGTGTATTTTGACAATTTAGATCCTTAGATTTTAAGATTCCCTAATTTTATCATTTTTGTATTTATTAAAGAATCTAGTTTTCTTACTGAAGTAATTCAACCATTAAGAATAAAATAAATTGAAATTTTTTATAAAATATACAGACATGGAATTATTAATTTGATATTTAATTTAAAAAATATAAATCCCATGTTTTTTTAAAATTACATTTAAAACAAGTGCATGTGACGCACTAAAATGCTACTTAAACATGAACTATGTTAACAATGTTTTTATAGTGTATGAATCATTATATTAATTATAAAAGATCAATTGGTAGATTAATAGACCATAATTAATATTTATTAAAACATATAAATTAATTGTAAGAATATATGATTTTTATTAACTTTAAATCATTTAATAAAATACCATTTATTCTAAAATAATAATAATGTCAATTTTGACATTATTTATATAATTTTAATTTTATAATATCAAAACAATATTGTAATCTAAATATATTAAGATTAAAAATATGTAACATCATATATTAATCTAAAAAATTAATTAAATAAAATTATTCAATCAAAATAATTCACTTTTACTATATATAGTATAATTTTTTTAGTTTATTATTACCTAAATAATCATTACGTAGGTGTTTCTTAATAATTTTAAGTAACTAAATCATCTTTAAAAATTAATTATAAATTATTATGATAAAATTAACCCATTTATATTTTTCAAGGATATTTAAAAACAAAAATATGATTTTTTTTTACATATCTCAAAGTTTTATAAATGTTTAAGGTAAGGAAAGCTCCCTTTTGTCTCTTTCCTTAACCATTTATATTATGAAAATCCATTTAATAACATCCCAATAACCTGTAAAATTATAACCCATAGGGTAAGTGGTAAAACTATTTTATTCTAATGGTTTTTTAATAAATTTATAGGTCATTTTGGAACTTAATCTTAAGTTATAATCCCTTGTTAATCTTAATTTTACCTTAATCACCATAATTAATATTAATCCCTTTCGCTAATCTTTTTGGTCCAAAATTAGGTTGATCTTATTAGACTAAAATTATTATACTGAATACAACCATTTATGTCCATTTTTAAAAATTTATATCATAGATTAGGGAAAATTAATATTAATGCTAATCTCATAGATGTGATGAGAATGGGGGCTTTTAATGTAACGACATTCAAAATTTAAATAAATTTTTATATTCAATTTTATTATAAAAATGATTCCAATGAACTAAATTAGGTTGATATTTTTATAATTGATCTATTTTGACATCAAAAATATATTTATTATCTAATTTAACATTAAAAAATATTTAAATGGAAATGATGTTTTAAAAAAAATGCATTTTTTTCATTATTTATAAAAAAGGAAACTTCTCAGGAAAATACCAATAATTCACCAAAATAAAATTATGATATTATTAATCCAAAAATGAATTTTATTTTGATCAATAGAATTTATAAAAATTTAAAAATGTAGTTTTAAGAATGTGTTCCACTAAAAGCCAGTAAAACATTGTCTTGTGTGCAAGTTAATCCCATGTTTTGTATACTATACGCTTAATATAGAAAAAAATAATAATTTAATTGTAAAATTAAAACATTGTAATGTATTTTTGTGTTACATTCACAACACCTTATTTAAATTTTGTCCTCTCAATTTAAACTTTATCTCAAAAATCAATGGAATGATATTTGAAAATAAACTACTTCTGAAAACCTAATATCGTAAATGGGATTAATAGAAATCTTTTTAATAAGAGAGAAAGGAAAATAAAATGGACACATAATTAGGCTCCCTAGTAGGAGAGAACATTTGAGAAATGTAAATAGGTATATGGAAGAAAAATCTAACAATTATGTTCTGATGGAGAGTTCTAAATAACATAGTTAGGTGAAAGTAAACTATCACAAGGCCAAAATTCCACGATGATCTAAGGGGATATTTGATTTATCAGAAAAAAATGTACTGGGAAAAAAATTATTTCAATTTAATCATTCTTGTAGTTGAGGAATTATTTCACCCTCTATGAATATATGTAAATATACATACTTTTTACATTTCTATAAGCACAATCTGATCCTTTGGTTGTGCCTTGATCTATTTATACTTCATATATTAAAACATGATTCATTATATAGTGATGTAATATTTAATCCTATAAAACCACATCCAAATTTCAAATTAAACCATTACATAAATGGATAGATTTTACAAAATATTATGATATGACACTTTATAATTAAGGTCGCTGAATTTTCAAAAAAAACTTATCATTAGCCTTAAATTAATATGATGTAGCTATTTAATCATCACATACCTAAAATGTGAACACCATCATCATTTCTCCTCTTGAAATATTGTAATAACTTGAATTAATATAAAAAAATATTTGAAACACACATTATTTCTTCTTCCTTATGTAAGTCACATGTTATTGGATATTTTACTTAAATCCAAAAGTGTTGTAAAATCCATCAATTATAGCATAGAATATATGTCAAAAAGTAATTAATTAGTTCCAAGGTAGTCATCACTTGTCCAAATATATCATTTCTTTATCATTATCTCAATATAATGAGCATATTAATGGTTTTATTACCCTTAATCGTGTATTTTTCAAAAACATTAACTTTCTACTGAATATATTTTCTTGGTACAATTCCACATATGATCTCAAATTTTTATTGAAAATTTACCGTAGTACAATCCTTATATATTTAATAATTTATATGATGATAACATCATCAATGAAATACATTTACAACATACTTATTAAATCTAAATACATAAGTTCATTAATCATTCCACTTTGGGCGTGTCAATAACATATTCTTGACTTTGATCCTTTATCTTATATGGAGGTATATTCACTTGATTCTTGGGGAATTCGTTTGCATAGTTCCCTATGTCCAAAAAATTATAACATTAAATAGCTATATTTTACTTCTTTCATTTTAATTTTTCCCCTAGTTACATTTCTCTCTACACTTATAAAAAAATACCAATCATTTAAATCATTTACTAGGGTGGTTATTTCCATAGTTATCACATGTGGGAAAATCCTTCCTTCCTTTCATCTTTATTAACTCGTTTTCTTTTTCATGGTGCTCAGATATCCTATTCTTTTCTTGGTTTCCCTTTAATATATTGATTCTATAAAATTCATTCTTCGTATTGATGGAACATAAAACTATTTCATCATTTGATAAAAAATTATAGGATACTGGTTCCCTTAAAATAATTTTCTTAATACCTTTAAATAAATGATCAATCTTACACTCTTTGTTCTGTATATAATCTATAGAATATCTGGATAACCTTGTAAATCTATCTTCATAATCCACAACACTCACTTATTCCTTTTTCTTTATGCTAAGTAAATTTCCCTTCATCTAAATTCTATGATCACGAGGAAAGTATTTATAGAAGAATATATCCTTAAATGTTCTTCATTCCATTAGTTCTATTTGTTCTTCCTCCAAAGTATTCATGATCAAGCACCATAATTAATGAACATTTCCTTGGATACAATACACTACAAGTTTAACCTTTTCTATTTCACAACATCCCAATGTTGTAAATATCTTCCCCATAGACTTATTCCATTTCTCAGCTACAATTAGATTAGTAGTCCCACTAAACTTTGGGGGCTTCTATCACACAAATATATCCAGCATGGTATATTCTCTCTATGGAACATGTTTCTCCATTCGGTAATGATTATGTTTCATAACCTGATTAAGCTACCCCAATATATTCATAACTTTCCCAGTTTTAATACCATCTATATTGACTTTATTAATAGGAAAACTTGTACATTGACAATGAGTGTTGACACACGTCATCCATCCAAGTTTCATTTCTGAAAAATGAAATATACAATATTATCTCATAAAATTATGAACATTTTATAACACTAAACATGGTATAGCACATATTATAAATTTATTCATTGTAAATCTTATAATCATAAACTTTGGTAACCTTGGTGAAATATTTACATTCAAATACTTCATAATGGTAGGTAACGAAAATATAAACTATCATAATTTTATAACTAAAGAGTTTCAAAAAAGTTCATAGTAAGTATCATTGTCATACCAGGTTACACCAAGTTAGGCACGACACACCTTTTTAGAGTTGTTAATCCTAGATACATTTGTGCTAGAACCATGTCTACTTGTAGTATCTATACATGGATGTATTTATAGTTATCCCATATAATTTATATCCTATAAAAATTATATGATATTATTCGATACTTATAATCAATGTGTATCATAGCGTTATGTTCTCTAATATAAGTTTTCTAAATCTAGTTTCCAAGGCTGCTTCTAAACATCCTATGATACCAACTATAAATCCCTGACCCTAGATGCTTGGAGCAGGTGAATTATTTTATTACATTATAAAGATTAAAACGAAATAAATCTCAAAAGACTGAATGGTTTAGAAGTCTTGGAAAGATTTATTACATTCATAATACCCATAATACATTGGGAAATATAAAATAAAATCATGATACATAAAAAAATGAAATAGACAGAATTTTTGAAAAATTATTAAAATATTTATTCATCATAATATGGGGCGAGGAAATTTAATAAGGGTGAGATCAAATTCTCATTCAGGGTAAGTAAAGTGGAGAAATAATAAATTTATGAGAATAAATTATTATAGATAGGTGAATAAATGAAAAAAAATCCATTCAAATAACTATATAAGGAAAAATCAATATGGTATGGTAAGAAATTGAAACACATTCCACTTAATCATTAAACTAAGAATAGAATGCATCCATAGATATATCGACACAAAATATCATTGATAATAAAAATAATAATTCAAATGTATATAAAGTAAATTCTTAATTATTAGATGTCATGTGTAAGGCACATGAAAACCAATACTAGTAAGACCTTTCAGAAGACTATTTAAACAATGGATAGAAACCCATTTAAATTAGACAACTTATTTGTCTCATGAGAACCTCTCAATGCATCGAGGGGCTATATAAATTCCAGGCCCCACCCATCATTACCAGTCCAAATAATTAATCATATAAAATAATATAAATAATTAATATACCTTATAAAATATTCATATTGAATAGAGATTACATATTTAACAATATTTCCCTAAATAGTAAAACAACTTTCAGAGTGAATAACGTATGAAAAATGGTATATAGTTTCAGAAATAATCATATCCATGTATCTAAATATGGATATTCAAGTAAATTTATAACAAAAATGATTTAAATAAAGTTATTTTTCAAGATAATGTTAACAATAAGTAAGGATGTGATATTTCAAAGATATTCATAAATATCATTCTTGAAGATAATAATCATTAAACATTCTAAAGTATCTCATAACACTTTGAAACATTTAAATCATAATCCCCACGAATTTATAACATTAAAATAAAATTATAATATAATGATAATAAATATATTCATGATATAAATTTCAAAGTGAATTATATACAATATATAAAATAAATTAGATGCATAACTACAAATAAGTCTCAATGTAATGAAAATAGAGATGAAATCCCTTAACATAACATTACATTTGTTCCGTGGTAATTATCCTCCTATATAGTAGTTTATAATATGTTAATAACCACTACTAGGATAATATTCATGTTCATAATATCATATATTAACTTCTTACAATATTTTATTACTTGTTTGTTAACACTCTTTATTATTTTAACTATTTCAGGTGTTAATTTCATAGTTTTCTCAATTATGTTTTAAATTTTGTTTTGTTGTTCATATTAATTAAATAATGATTTAATCCTCCCCAAAAATTTTACCATGGCTTAATTACCACATATATTCAGTAAATATTTATTTATAATATCCCATAATATTTGGAGATAAGTAATGAAGTGCATCGTTCATAGAGACGGTAGGGCTTATGTATGCATTAACACTAATTTGTTCTATTAAAAGAATGAAAAGTAAATGATAAATATGAATATTATAATTCTATTATAATGTCTATTTTATATATGTTACATAGTTTTATTAAAATCATCTATAATATGTTCCATGTATATTGTGAACGAATCACATTGCTTTAAGGAGGCGGTAGTCCACACTTCCACAAATGATGTTATCATATTTACAAAAAATTGATTTTACAAAGTTATTTATTATAAAATAATTAAAAAACATAAATAAATTATAAATATCATATATATCACATATAAGTATAGTTTCTAACATAATGGCCACCATATGATGTGGTAAAGGAAGAATAAATAATCATTGTTTCGTGAGGCGGTAGTTCGTCGTTCACATAAATAGTTTGTTCTATAACCATTAGATGGGAGTGTATATAAGTGTTGGTCTAATCACTATCATAAAAACATTATAATATTTTTATAATACTTTTTTCAAAAAATTATGGAATAACCAGAGTTGAGGGGTGGAGAATATAAACAAAACTAATGATCTTGAGGAATGATGTTTCCTCCTTTTCGGGTAACTCCTTTTTGTTTTCACCAAAGGGATTATTAGGATTACATTATTCTCAAGTGAAGTATTATATAATTAGGGTAGAGATGTTGAGGAGATATTTTTTCATATCTTGGTGGAGACAAAATGTCTTGATAGGTGTGGGGAATTGGGAGGAGAGGAGGATTTTTTATGATGGAGGAGATATACTGTTGTAAAAACCAAAAGGTTTTCATTAATGGGAGGTCTACATTACCTAATGTGTCTCAAAAATAAAAAAATTATATATTAAATGGGAATCATGTTCTATAAAAATTTCACATGACAAAAATATGTGCATTTTAATAAATTGGTTCCTTAACTTCTAAGATTCCCCAATTTTATCATTTTGGTTTTTATTAAAGCATATAGTTTTCTAGCCTAAATAATTTAACCATTAAGAATAAACTAAATTGGTATTTTTTATAAAATTTGGAGTCACTAAATTATTAATATTATATATAATTTAAAAAATAAAAAATACCATGTGTTTTGGAAATTAATTTTAAAATAAGTGTATGTGACGTGCTAAAACACTGTTTAAACATGAACCATGTTAAGAATTTTTTTACAGTATATGGGTTAATATGGTAATTAAAAAAGATAAATTGGTCCATTAATATTCCATATTTAATATTTATTAACACTTCAAATCATTTGTAAAAATATAATATTTTTATTATATTCAAATCGTTTAATAAAATATTATTTTTTTATAAAATAATAAGCACGTAGATTTTGAATTTATTTATTTAATTTTAATTTTAAAATATCCAAACAGTATTGTAATTCAAATATATTATGTTTGGAGATATTTAAAATTTTATATTCTTCTAAAAAATAATTAAAGACAATAATTCAATCATCATAATTCACTTTTAATATTTATAGTATAATTTATTTTAGATAATTATTAACTAAATAATCACTATGTTGACATTTCTTAATCATATTATGTAATTAATTCATCTTTAAAAATTAATGATAAATTATTATAATACCATTAACATATTTATCTTTTAAAAATATATGTATAACCTAATATATGATTTTTTTTACATATCTCAACGTTTTATAAATATTGCCGGTAAAGAAAGTTGGATTTTTTTTATTTCCATACTTAACCTTTTATATGGGGCACACTGATTTAATAATATCCATATAACCCTTAAAATTATAAAAAAGAGGGTATTTGGTAGAAATATTAGAATAAAATGGTTTTTAGAAAACCTTTTAGTTCATTTTGGCCCTTATGATTAAGGTTTAGTCCCTTGTTAAGCTTAATTTTACTTTAATCACCATAATAAATTTTAATCACATTCACCAATATTTTTGGTAAAAAAAATTGAACTTATTATACCAAAAATATTATAATTATTTTAACAATTTATATCTTTTTATTGAAATTAAAATCATAGATGTGTGAAAATTGAGATTAATGTTAATCTCGCATACATGATGAGAAAGTGGGTTTTTAAAGTAAAACATTTCAAAAGCTCAATACGTTTTTATATCAAAATTTAATATAAAAATGATTATAATTACCTATATTGGGTTAATATATTTATTCTTTATCTATATTTACTTCAAAACACAATTTAAAATATTATTTAACATCAATAATTATTTAAACAAAAATGTAATTTTTAAGTAAAATGAAATATTACTTACTATTCATCAAAAAATGAAACTTCTCAGAAAAAAATCTCCCTAAACTAATTTAGATATTATGACTCTAAAAAAGAATTTTATTTTCACAAATAAAATTTATAAAAGTGTCAAATTTTAGTTTTGAAAAATTGCACCATTAAAAGGCAGTAAAACTTGGTCTTACATGCAACTTAATTCCATTTTTTGTATACCATATGCTTAAGAAAGAAACAAAATTAGTTTTATTTAAAAAAATGGATAATTTTAATGTCTTTTGATGTTACAAAAATTGTGTTACAAGTAAATTATGAAAAAATTAAAATAAATAAATCATAATAAAACATTAACCACCATTCTATCCCATGACAACAATAAAATCATGGTATTTACACCACAATTCTCATTACCATTCCCTTTCTATGACTTTGAACATTCAATAGATATAATAATCTTTGAAAAACCCATCATCTGCCATTGTAAAAACATCCCATGGTCATCATCCCTAACATCCACAAAAACCAGCCAATATCTGTCTAAAATCAAAACCATGACAACACTCAAAATAAAAGACAATAGAAACAATATGACACAAAACTCCTAAAATAATTTGGTATTCATTATTCTATAATTTCATCTAAACTCCACAGGCAAAAACCACAACAACATAATACCATATTTTCATTCTTATTGTCTATTATTTTAATTAAATAATGACTACATTATAATAACTGACCATATAAATATTATAGAATGAAAACTTTGATTCCCAATTTCAAATAATGTTTAAGAAGAAAACATTCTCAATAAAATGAATGTTTTGAATACACACATGAATCATCCCTTACCTATTCCATTTCATTTTTATGATTAGTTATATTACGTTTTATAATTCGATAATCATAAAAAAATTATAAAAATAATTGTATCAATTTTAATTAAAAAATTATTAATTATTTAAGGGACTTGAATCCCTTATGTTAAAGGATGATTCAACAATTTTTACATGTGAAGATAAGAAAACTCATACAAAAATATTCCCAAAAAATATGAACCATACAAAAAACCTACTCATGACTATTCACCATAAATACCAAGGCCCAAAATTACCAAAAACATATCAGCAACAATACTATTACCTTATTATAAAGATAAATAAAAGATAAAATAAATATACAGAGAATTGGAAATCCCATTTAATCACAGGGTGTTGATCTCTTAAATCCATCAACATATAGAAATCAAATTATGGACAATGATCTCCAAATACACTCCAATGATTTATTATGTTTCAATGTATTTAATGTAATTTTATTTGAATTATTAATAGATAACAAATATATAATGATCATGGACTACTATAATGTTATGGTGTAATTATAAGGCCCTAGCCTTAAACCTTACTTAATCTTGAGTTATTACAAGATTACACCTTGAGGATCTTTTCAGGTTTAGAGTTTTATAGAATTAGATCATAAAACCTTCATTACATTGCACATTTAAACAAAGTGGTTACATAAAGATAGTATTCATTTTTCCCATCAATGGAAACATATTTAAAATAAAACATGGATTCTTTCTTGACACTTCCTTGACACTATCATCATATCATGTACCTTTCCCTTTTCCTGTGAAAAACATTTCAAAAAGACATGGGATGAGCATAAAAAGATCAGTAAGGGTTATAAAAATATGGAAAAGAAACATGAGTTCATATATAAATAAGAATGAAATCATACTTTACCCATAAAAAATAGGCACTTTAACATACCTCATCAAATCATGAATAAATCCTAGAAATCATAAGACATAAAGGTAACTTGAGGCATTCATAACATTCTTACGTAGGGAGTAACCCTCTTGGTTACGGTTAGAATACCCATCACAGTATATTCCCTAAATATCTTCGGAGAAACCATAACGTTTCACTCCTTTGCGTTACCCAATGCATTGGAGAGATATATCGGGCTCACCCGCCCTTAGTTTATCACGGAACCACCTGTCTTCATAATAATTCCCAAGAACCTCAACATAATCGTATCACAAAAAACATGCATAAAGGAAACATAACATTTCCACCTTTCAATCATAGGATATCAATACAACACATTGATATAAAAACATTATGAAAACCATTTTCAATATCAAAATAAAAGAAAAGTAAAACATGTTATTTATTTTTCTTTTTAAAAAAAATGTATGGCTTGTAGAGGAAGCCGAAACTCAAATAATGGTCACGGTGGTGGAGAAGTCATTGTCGCCGCATACGTACGACAAAAACATTACCTTTTTTGTTTAGTAAACGCTTTGTATAGAAAAAGATTCCTTTTGAATAAACGTAAAAGTAAAAGGGGTTTATACACCGTATAAAAGAAGGTTGTGTATAAAACACAATATGCCTCAATGAAAGGATATTGAGACGAAGTCCCATACCTCGGGTCCGACTTGACTCGGTCGTTCTTTAATCTCCTGAATAATAAACTTGAGTTAATTTCTACTTGTTTAGGAACCGTTTTCACGTTCATTATTCCTTTTATATCACTTATTTCCTTGTCATTAACACTATGTAATTATTTAAGGTAATAATGGTCGTTTTAACGATCATTGGAACTTGAGTCAAAAATAAACCCTTTATAATTACAAGTTTTTCATGTATCCATTATATCCAGAATTTTATTCATGATGTAGATATCATATATATCATATATATCCAGTACATACATGCATTTATAATATTACATAACATTTATAGGTAAGAAATGAAATGCACCGTTCATGGAGATGATAAGTCGTACGTACGCATGAACGCTGCTTCCAATTCTATTTTGTATATTATGAAATGGAATCATTATGATATGAAGTTATATTATAATTCTAGTATAATATCATATATAATATCATAACTCCATCCTTTATACGTCCCACATATGGTATTAACAAATCAAATCAGTTTGAGGGGGTGGTAGTCCGCACTTCCTTAAATGAAGATATCGTGTTTACCCATAATGGAAACCATAAAGGTATGCCAAAAATGAAAAATACAGAATCTTAAGGAAAACATAAACATGTTATATATCATATATAAATATAGTGTCATCTTAATGGCCACCTTTGAAGGTGTTAAAAGAATGATGAACAATCATCGTTTCGGGAGGCAGAAATTCGCCATCCACGGAAACAGTATGTTCTTTAACCATTAGATGTAGGTGTGTGTAACTGTAGTTCGAATCCTTCTTATAAAAACATCCTAGTATATGTAATATACTGGTGTTGTTACAAAAGAAATGAATAAAAAGAGTTTAGGGGGTTTGAGGATCAAAATAAAACAAAAGAACACCAGTGAAGACCTTACCTAAAAATCAGGTAACTCCATTTGGTTTGAGCTCAAAGGCTTCCTTGGGAAGACTTCTGCCCAACGTGAGGCTTCAAGGAGTAATAGAGGGAAGTGTAGAGACAAAATGGGCAGGGGTTGGCCGAGCCAAAGGCTTTGGATGTGTGGGTAAGGAGGTAGAGGTGGGGGCCTTTTATAAGAGGAGAGGAGGGGCACTCTTGGAAAGTAAAGAAATGTTACTTTATTTTAAAATGAGTTTCGGATTAAAAAGGTACCACATAGATATAATTCAAGGTTATGGTGATAAGATTTCTAAATCCACCCATACAATAGGTTTTGGACATGTGTAGGTCATATATTTTACATTATCTTTTCATTTTATTTAAATCCTTTATTAAAGAGGTAATCACTGCATCATCATGATGTGATAAATAATTTAATTAATTTAATGTCTAAAAATTATGAAACAAATATCATGATGTATTAAATCTTTTTATCTTTATAATTAATATTTATAGTCAAAAATCTGACTTGTATAACCCCATTTAAAAATTGTTTTAATAAAACAACTCATGTTTGTGTCATTTTTACTTTAACATTAAATAAAAAGTTATTTATGTCATTTCCCAACCAAAGTAGCTCCATGGGGTCCCCAAGTTGACCCATGGCTTGTCTTGGTCGTCCATTACACATCCAATAAGGGTAGGACATGTGTCTAGGTATTTTAATTTTATTATAATATCATTTTTTCCTTAAATTGCACTAATTACCTCCAATCGTGATTAAAAACTTAAAAGTTACTATTCACCAAAAAAAATTATTTTAATCTCATTGAACCACATTTTACTTCTTAATGAAAACCATGTATGTCGGATTTTTGAAAATCAAATCACAAAAGTGGTAATGTTTCATTTAAATGAAAAATTTGTTTCTTTAACTACCACTTAGTGGTTTCACTATTCATCAAAAATTGATGTTTTTCAGAAAAAATACCAAAACTTCACCCTAAGCTATATTTGATATTCTGAATTCAAAAATGATGTCTATTTTACAAAATTCAAATCATATATGTTACATTAATTAATTTAATAATTAATTTCCGTTGTCATGACAAATAGCGTGTTTTTATGAAACAATAAGTATCAAAAGATTGACATCAGTTTAAGTCCAATTTCAAAGTGAAATTGATTACAATGACCACCATTGGATTAAATGGTAAAAATATAATCTAATTTCACATCAAAACCATTTAAAAATATAATCTAATCATATAAATAAATTAGATTAAAAATAGGTTTTGAATTAAAATACAACATTTTTCACTATTCATTAAAAAAATGAACTTTATCGGAAAAATACCAAAAATTCACACAAAGTAAATTTTGATGTCCCAATCATAAAGAATAAGTTTATTTTGACAAACATATCTTATAAAATTGTCAAAAGATATATTTAAAAATGGTTTTCCATCAAAAGGCAGTAAAACAATCTTTTAAAAATATTAGTGTATTCCATGCTTAAGATTGGATTTATTCTCATTTTAAGCCTCTAAAACACTATCTAATTCACTAATAGACATAGATAAAAATATCTATTATTCATTACTTACTTGGGATGTTACATCTTTTCCCCTTTAGAAAATTGTGTCCCCCCAATTTATTTACTTATCGAATAAATGGGGGTACTTATCCCTCATTGCATTTTCAGATTCCCATGTTGCCTATTCCATCATGTGGTTTTTTCACAAAACCTTTACCTGATTAATCACCTTATTCCGTAACACTTGCTCCATGTGGTCAAGAATCTGGACTGGTTGTTCCTCATAATATAGTTTCTCTTCCAGCTGAACTACCTCTAGACTCAAAACATGAGATGGATCTGGCATGTACTTTCTCAGCATCGAAACATGAAAAACATTGTGTACCTGAGATAAACTCAGAGGTAAAGACACCCAGAATGCAAATGATCCAACTCTCTCCAGATTTCATATGTTCCAATGAACCTTGGACTCAGCTTTCCTTTCATACAAAATCGCATCACAGTTTTCCATGGTGAGACTTTGAGAAAAACATTATCACCTACCTAAAAAGATAGATCCTTCCTCTTGTTGTCCGCATAACTCTTCTGCCTGCTATGAGCTGTTCTCATGTGTTTCTGTATTAGCTGAACTTTTTTTGCCAACTCTTCTACCAATTTTCATCCCATCAGCATTCTTTCACCCACTTCATCCCAAAAAGCTAGAGTTCGACACTGCTCCCCATATAACGCCTCAAATGGTGCTATATGTATACTGGAATGAAAACTTTTATTATATGAAAATTCAAAAAAAGAAATATGTTGGTCCCAACTTCCCTGATAATCCATAGAGCAAGAACGTAGCATATCCTCCGATGTCTGAATTATTCATTCTGACTTCCCATCTGATTGAGGATGAAAATATGTACTAAAATTCAATTCAGTACCCAACAACTTCTGAAGGCCTTTCCAAAAGTTAGAAGTAAAATTGGGATCACGATCAGATATAATGGAGATGGGAACTCCATGTAACCTGAATATCTCTTTAATATACAAACGGGAAAGTTGATCTTGGGAAAAAGTATCCCGTATAGCAAGGAAATGAGCAGATTTAGTCAAGTGATCAACAATAACCCAGATTGCATTATTACCTCAAGGGGTCTTCGGCAATCCCACAACGAAGTCCATGGATATATTCTCCCATTTCCACTATGGCACTGGTAAAGGCTGAAGAATCCCTTTCGCTAACTGCCGCTCTGCTTTAACCTGTTGACATGTCAAACACTTCCCAGTAAAATCAGAAATATCTCTTTTCATTCCATCCCACCAGTAATATTCCCGCAGATCTCTGTACATCTTAGTACTGCCAGGATGAACTGAAAACAGAGAACTATGAGCTTCACATAACAACTCTATCTTCAACTGTGAATCACAAGGCACACACAATCTCTTCCCAAATCTCAAAACGCAATCATTATCAATGTTGAATTCAGGCAACTTACCTTTCTAAACCAGCTCTACCTTTTTCTGCTACTCACTGTCTTACTTCTGTGCTTGCTTGATTCTGTCTGATAGAGAAGATTTTACTGATACCTGAAACAAAACAGAAGAACATCCTATACCAACAACTTCTATTCCAAAGTTCATTAAATCATTAACCAAAGGATCACGTTCCAAATGCAACATTGCTAATGAAGCATTACTTTTTCAACTCAAAGCATCAGCCACTTTATTTTATTTTCCCGGATGGTAATAAATTGTACAATCATAATCCTTGATTAATTATAGCCATCTCCTCTGTCTCATGTTCAATTATTTCTGAGTGAATATATACTTTAAACTTTTTTGATCGGTATATATTTCACACTTTACTCCATACAAATGGTGTCTCCAAATTTTTAAAGCGAAAACAACATCAGCTAATTCCAAATCATGTGTAGGGTAATTTACCTCATGAGTTTTCAACTGCTGTGAAGCATAAGCAATTACCTGATCATTCTGCATTAGAAAACAACCAAGTCCTTTCAATGAAGCATCACTGTAGATAACAAACTCCCCATTCCTGGAAGGTAGTGCCAAAACTGGAGCATTCACCAATCTTATTTTCAATTCCTGAAAACAATCATCACATTCTTTTATCCAGATAAACTTAACACCCATCCGAGTTAGCTTAATCATTAGACTAGACAACCGTGAAAAATTTCTAACAAACCTTCGGTAATATCCTGCCAAACCAAGGAAACTATGAATCTCTGTTACATTTGTTGGTCTTGGACATTCTTCAACAACCTTTGTTTTTGCAGGATCAACGGTTATCCCATCTTTAGAAACAATGTCTCCAAGGAAAGAAATTTGTTGCAACCAAAACTCACACTTGCTGAATTTCCCATACAATTTCTTTTCTTTTAAGGTGTGCAAAATAACCCTTAAATGTTTTTCATGCTCCTCTTTACTTTTAGAAAACACCAAAATATCATCAATGAAAACCACCTAAAACTTATCCAAGAACTCATGGAAAATTCTATTCATTAAGTCCATGAATACAGCAGGTGCATTGGTTAGCCCAAAAGGCATTACTAAAAATTCATAATGGCCATATCTTGTACGAAACGCAGACTTCGGAACATCTGCCTCCTTTACCTTCAGCTGATGGTACCCCGATCTCAGGTCAATCTATGAAAAAAAACTGAGCTCCCTGGAGCTGATCAAACAAATCATCGATATGAGGCAAAGGATATTTGTTCTTAACAGTGATGTTATTCAAGGCTCTATAATCAATGCAAGTCTCATAGAACCATCTTTATTTTTAACAAATAAAACATGAGCACCCCATGGTGATGTGCTAGGTTGAATGAAACCTTTCTCTAATAAATCTTGTAATTTCTCCTTCAACTCTAAAAGTTCAATTTGACCCATTTGATAAGGGGGTTTTGAAATTGGCTTAGCATCAGGAACTAAATCAACAGTAAATTCAACTTCCTGATCTGTTATTATTCCAGGCAACTCATCAGGAAAAACATCAGGATACTCATTTACCACTGGAACATCATTAATCTGAACAGTTCCCTTTTTTTCAACAATATGTGCAAGGTAACATTCATTTCCATCTTTTACAAGTTTCTCGGACTCTTGATAAGTTATCAACAGTAAGGGTTCATTCTTGTAGACAAACTGAAAGTATTTCTGAAAAGAAACTTCTTTAGATCTACAGTCAATCTTAGCATGGTAAATAGAGAGCCAATCCATACCCAGGATAACATCAAACTCTACTAGAGGTAGAACAATAAGTTTTGCAAGTAGGTTCCTTCCACAGATAAGGATAGGAAGATTCTTATAGATTCTTTTTGCCTCAACATTTCCCCCAGGTGTTTTTACCACAAGTTCAGGAGTCATTTCTTGATATTGTATTCCCATTTTTCTAGAAAAGATTTCATAGATGAAATAATGTGTGGACCCCGAATCAAACAACACACTGGCATAATCTGAAAAAACAAAAAAAGTACCTGATACAACTTCATTTGATGGCCCGACATCTGCTGAAGTAGTTTCAAAGTATTTCACCACCCATTTCTTCTTGTAGTCTAACTGTTTCCCATCACTCATGCTCTTTGTCAGACACTTATTTTCATAGTTACCCATCTCATTCCACTTAAAACATTTCACTAACTGTAAATCAAATTTGAGCTTACCATCACCTTGAGCTTTTTCAGTGCAATCACGAGCCTTATGTCCCATATTACCACATTGGTAGCACTTTCCAGAATTCAGAAGACATTCCCCAGCATGCCATTTGCCACATTTATCACAAACTGGAAACTTAGTTTTCTTACCGTCAGACCTTTTTGATGAATTATTCCCTTTCTCCTACCACCTCGGTCTCTTCTTCTGCTGGTTGTTATAGAACACTTGATCATCGGCAAACTCCATTTCCACCTTCTCAGCACATCGAACAAGCTTTTCATAACTTTTAATCTCACGAGAAGCTAATTCCCTTCTATATTTTGGTTTTAATCCTGAGTAAAAACGATTGATTTTACTATCAAGGTCTCGGATAAAATTTGGAGCATACCTTGCCAATTGAGTGAACCTCTCTTCATAGGCAGCCACAGAGTCTTCCTCTTTCCTCAATTTCAAGAATTGTTTTTCCATCCTAAGTTGAACAGCCGTAGGAAAATACTTCTCAAGAAACATTCCTTTGAATTCATCCCAGTCAAGAGCATCAATCTCATCAGCATCCCTGATATTTTTAACCATCGACAACCACTGATATGCCTCACCCTCCAAACGGTAAATAGAAAGACTATCCTTTTGATTCTATGATCCCCCCATGACATCGAAAATCTTCTCCAGTTCTTTAATCCACCCTTCAGCTAACACAGGGTCAGATGATCCTCTGAATGATGGGGGATGTTGCCTCATGAAATGTTCAACCACTAACATGTTCATCTGCGGTTGATCTGGCAGATCTCGTGCATGGATACCACCACCATTTATCGCTTGAGTCAACTGCACCATAACCGCAACAAACTGTTCAGTTCCAATTCCAACCATCTCAGGATACTGATTCGGAAGGTTATTTCCTTCTATATGCCTTCCTAGAACTGCTTCCTTGTTTCCTCTACGGAAAACCATTCTGAACAAAAATGTCTTAGATGAAGCAACATGGTAATCTTAAAATGCTATATCATTTCAAAAAAAATATTTTTGGATAATCATTTAATAGAATTATAACTCCCAAAGTTATCTAAACCGACCTTTGATACCAACTATAAGGCCCCATCCTTAAACCTTACTTAATCTTGAGGTATTAAAAGATTACACCTTGAGGATCTTTTCAGGTTTAGAGTTTTAGAGAATTAGATCATAAAACATGCATTACATTCCACATTTAAACAATGTTGTTACAAAAAGATAGTATTCATTTTTCCCATCAATGGAAAAATATTTAAAATAAAACATGGATTCTTTCTTGACACTTCCTTGACACTATCATCATATCTTGTACCTTTTCCTTGTCCTGTGAAAAACATTTCAAAAAAACATGGGATGAGAATAAAAAGCCTAGTAAAGGTTATAAAAATATCGAAAGGATACATGAGTTCATATATACATAAGAATGAAATCATACTTTACCCATAAAACATAGTCACTATAACATACCTCATTAAATCATGAATAAATCATAGAAATCATAAGACATAAAGGTAACTTGAGGCATTCATAACATTCTTACGTAGGGAGTAACCCTCTTTGTTACGTTTGGAATACCCATCAGAGTATATTCCCTAAATCTCTTCAGAGAGACCTTAAAGTTTCACTCCTTCATGTTACCCAATGCATTGGAGAGCTATATCGGGCTCACCCTCCCTTAGTTTATCACGGAACCACTCGTCTTCATAATAATCCCCAAGAACCTCAACATAATCATATCACATAAAACATGCATAAAGGAAACATAACATTTCCACCTTTCAATCACAAGATATCAATACAACACATTGATATAAAAATATTATGAAAACCATTTTCAATACCAAAATAAAATAAAAGTAAAACATGGTATTTATTTTTCTTTTAAAAAAAGGTATGGCTTGTAGAGGAAGCCGAAATTCAAATAATGGTCACGACGGAGGAGAAGTCATTGTCGCCGCATACGTACGACAAAAACATTCCCTTTTGTCATTTAGTAAACACTTCGTATAAAAACATATTCCTTTTGAATAAACGTAAAAGTCAAAGGGGTTTATACACCATATAAAAGAAGGTTGTGTATAAAACAAAACATGCCTCAATGAAAGGAGATTGAGACGAAGTCCCATACCTCGGGTTCGACTTGACTCGGTCGTTCTTTAATCTCCTGAATAATAAACTTGAGTTAATTTATTCTTGTTTAAGAACCTTTTTCAAGTTCATTATTCCTTTTATATCACTTATTTCCATGTCATGAACACTATGTAATTATTTAAGTTAATAATGGTCGTTTTACCGATCATTGGTACTTGAGTCAAAAATAAACCCTTTATAATTACAAGAGGTTCATGTATCCATTATATCCAGAATTGTATTCATGATGTATATATCATATATATCATATATATATAGTACATGCATGCATTTATAATATTACATAACATTTAGAGGTAAGAAATGAAATGCACCGTTCATGGAGACGGTAAGCCATACGTACGCATGAACGCGGCTTCCATTTCTATTTCGTATTTTATGAAATGGAATCATAATGATATAAAGGTATATTATAATTCCAGTATAATATAATATATAATATCATAACTCCATCCTTTATACGTCCCCCATATGGTATTAACGAATCAAATCACTTTGAGGGGGTGGTAGTCCGCACTCCCTTAAATGAAGATATCGCGTTTACCGATAATGGAAACCATAAAGGTTTGCCCAAAATGAAAAATACAGAATCTTAAGGAAAACATAAACATATCCTATATCATATATAAATATAGTGTCATCTTAATGGCCACCATTTAAGGTGTTAAAATAATGTTGAACAATCATCGTTTCGGGAGGCAGAAATTTGTCATCCACGGAAACAGTATGTTCTTTAAGCATTAGATGTAGGTGTGTGTAATTTTAGCACTAATACACTTTATAAAAACATCCTAGTATATGTAAGATACTGGTTTTGTTACAAAAGAAATGAATAAAAAGATTTTAGGGGGTTGGAGGAGCAAAATAAAACCAAAGAACACAAGTGAAGACCTTAACTTAAAATCGGGTAAATCCCTTTTGTTTGAGCTCAAAGGCTTACTTGGGAAGACTTTTGCCCAAAGTGAGGCTTCAAGGAGTAAGAGAGGGATGTTTAGAGACAAAATGGGTAGGGGTTTTCCGAGCCAAAGGCTTTGGAAGTGTGGGTAAGGAGGTAGAGGTGGGGGCCTTTAATAAGAGGAGAGGAGGGGCACTCTTGGAAAGTAAAGAAATTGTTACTTTATTTTAAAATTAGTTTCAGATTAAAAATATCTCTCATTGATATAATTCAAGGGTAAGGTGATAAGGGTTCTAAATCCACCCATCCAATAGTTTTTGGACATGTGTAGGTCATAGATTTTACATTATCGTTTTATTTTATTTAAATCCTTTATTAATGAGGTAATCGCTGCATCATCATGATGTCATAAATAATTTAATTTATTTAATGTCTAAAAATTATGAAACAAATATCATGATTTATGAAATATTTTTATATTTCTAATGAATATTTATAGTCAAAAATCTGACTTGTATAACCCCATTTAAAAATTGTTATAATAAAACAACTCATGCTTGTGTCATTTTTACTTTTACATTAAATAAAAAGTTATTTATGTCATTTCCCAACCAAAGTGGCTCCATGGGGTCCCCAAGTTGACCCATGGATTTTTATGGTCTTACATGACAAATCCAATAAGGGTAGGACATGTTTCTAGGTATTTTCATTTTATTATAATATCATTTTTTCCTTAAATTGCACTAATTACCTCTAATCGCGATTAAAAACTTAAAAGTTACTATTCACCAAAAAATTATTTTAATCTCATTGAACCACATTTTATTTCTTAATGAAAACCATGTATGTTGGATTTTTGAAAATCAAATCACAGAATTGGAAATGTTTCATTTAAACGAAAAATCAGTTTCTTTAACTACCACTTAGTGGTTTCACTATTCATCAAAAATTGACCTTTTTCAGAAAAATACCAAAACCTCACCCTAAGATATATTTGATATTCTGAATTCAAAAATGATGTACATTTTAAAAAATTCAAATCATATAAGTTACATTAATTAATTTAATAATTAATTCCCATTGTCATGACAAATAGCGTGTTTTTATGAAACAATAAGTATCAAAAGATTGACACCAGTTTAAGTCCAATTTCAAAGTAAAATTGATTCCAATGACCACCATTGGATTAAATGGTAAAAATATATTCTAATTTCACTTCAAAACCAATTCAAAAGATAATATAATAATGTAAATAAATTAGATTAAAAATCTGTTTTGAATTAAAATACAACATTTTTCACTATTCATTAAAAAATGAACTTTATCGGAAAAATACCAAAAATTCACACAAAGTAAATTTTGATGTCCCAATCATAAAGAATAAGTTTATTTTTAAAAAAATAGATTATAAAATTGTCAAAAGATATATTTAAAAATGGTTTTCCATTAAAAGGCAGTAAAATAATCTTTTAAAAATATTAGTGTATTTCATGCTTAAGATTGGATATATATTCTCATTTTAAGCCTCTAAAACACTATCTAATTCACTAATAGACATAGATAAAAATATATATTATTCATTACTTACAAGGGATGTTACAGTAATGGTTTTGAAAATACTACAATTCAAGAACAATCTAAAATATAAATTGTATAATCCACTAAATATCACGGTTAAACCACCAAAAATAGCTCATACAATAGAAGATCATGAATACAAACATAATGAAATTCTGTAATTTATAAATTCCCAAGGTATATATTGTGAATATTTTCCTCTCCTTTATACTTAATACAAGAAAAAAATCATGATGTAACCATTAAGATTTGGAAAATATTAATCATTTGAAAGAAATTGAAACATGGACACTAAGATATTTATAATGTCACACACAAATCACCAAGGATAATATACCAACAAATGGGTCCTTTATGGAACATCCCACAACACCATGGAATAACCCAAAACCTCCGTCCAGAAAAAACTATTAAAACTATATCCTCAATAACCTACTATAACATATGACTCATGCCATTCCATCACCCATCACATAGAAATTTCATGGCCACAAAAAATACTATCTTCCATGAATATATTCATCTCCTCGCATATAATTATCATAACATGATTTGGGATGATATAAAAAATATAAAAAAAATATATCCTCCCCTCTTCCATTGTACCTCCTCTATGCCTTCGAGAACACCCCTAATACCTAAGAAATAATTTGTAAAATATATAAAAAATACAATGAATTAAAATATATACTTTTTAAAAGTTAATCATTCTCAAGAATCAAACCCCATCTCAAAAATAGGAAAATGAAAAAAAACCAATGTCCCCCTTGAGATCCCCTTAAAACAAAAAAACTCACCACTAATTAAATATGTATACATTAAAGAAAGAACAAGATCAATATAACTATTATAAAATCAATAATCAAACATAATTAAAAATAATATATTGTTAAAAATTCACACTATATGGAGAAATATTCTATGAATCATCCTCTGATGAATAAGACTCCAATACAAGATGAATTTATTGGACATGAACCAAGGAAATACAATTTTGATACAACATCATCCCCTGATCACACTGAATTTTTACAAGTCACTTCATGAACAACATTTTTCCCTCAACATCATATTCAACCCAATAAATGATATGTGATTCAACTAGAGGATACATCAAGAGTTTTGAAATGTTTAATATATCATGTATATAATTTTGTTTTATAGATATATCTGACATAAATTCCACCTTCCTAGAAGAACCCAACATTATTAATGGACTAATAAACTAATGACAATGATTAAATCCATGGATAAAAATTTTATTCCCTAAATGAGGATAAACATTCAATAAAACATGATCATTGAACTAAAAATATTAAGGTCACTTCCTCAAATTATCATAACACATTTGGTGGTTATTAGCTTCCTTAATATACTTATAAATCATCTAAAACTTCTTGGACATGATCTAAATTACATTCATTCCAAAGGTCACTAAATATCCTTCATCAGTGGAACACAACGACATGTTGTAATTCCCCTAATTCAATTACTTGAATGAATCCCTTTCAACGGTTCCCTAGACCCTTACATCCAATTCATGTGATAAAAACAATTTCTCTAGTCCATTTCATGGATACAATGCATGATGAACTAATAATTAGTTGACACCATTTGTATATGTTAATCATTATATCTCTTATAAACACAAAATATCATTAATTGTGGCATTAATATCACTGAGGATCATCTACATAAGAAACATATTTTATGATACTTGGGTAATATCCTGACCTTTTCAAGAGTATATTAATCTTGAATTCAGGTACTTTTTGTCTTTATTTAAGTACCTTTATTTGAAGTTATGACTTGGGGTGTTTTGGGTGGATTTCCCAGAAAAAAATATGAAACCAGGGACTATGCACAATTGTCTCACAGTTAGGGGAAACTATACGCACATCCCAACTAACCATTCGAACTGAGGCAGAAGAGATTCAGATAGCTGGTGCACAATTCCAAAAACTGTGTTCCCAAACCTAGGTAATCATAAATCCATGGGCAGTGGGGTCCAGACAGTTGGGACACAGATTATCAAAAAGTGCACCACTGGCTAGAAAACCATGTGCACTATTTTCCTTTATACTAGAATTAGTTTTAAAATCCCCAAAACCCTCGAACACCCCCCCCCCCCCCATTTAGACCTAGGCTCAGACTTGATGATTTTTAGACAATAGAAGAGATTTCTAGAGAGGTTTCAAGGTCTTCTGACCTTTTTTCTTCATGATTCAAAGCCTGAATCAAAGACCCTCTCCTCTCCTAGTAATTATATCTTATGCATATCATTCTGCCATTGATTATTTCTTCTTATATAGATCATTTGGTGTAGTTTATCCTCTAGTTATTCAGATCTAAACCATTTAGGTGGGATCTATATCTAGGATTGTAGATCTACATCTTGACTGATTATATCTTGATATCTGTGATATTGGTTTAGGGATCTAGATCCGAAACTCAGATCTATGTCATTGTACTACTCATATTTTGGTGATTTCCATTGAGAAAACATCTGTCAGTGAATCTAGGTAGGTGTTCTAAGATTTAATTCCCATAGTAATGATTTTTATTATATATATTCAAGTTTAGAATTTCTAGATATCTTTAGAAATTGGATTTTCAAATAGAGTTAATTAATTTGGTGAATTAATTAAGTGTGTATTGTTATGGAATTGTGGGACTTGGAACCAATGAACAAGATAATTAATTTGAGATACAGTTATGGTATTTTATGAATTATGAATTTAGGAAAATTAATTGATGAATTAATTATCAAGGATTGAATTGGTGAATTTTGGTTTTAATTGAATATTGAGAATTATTAAATTAGGATAATTACATGACAAGTTAATTATCGAAATATGAAGTGAAAATTGTTAATAATTAATTGGTAGATTAAGTATTTCATGTCAATTATGTGAATATTTAATTGATTATTTAATTGGTTAAAGTAATAATTTAATGTGATTAATTAATTAGTTGTTAAATTAATTATTGGTCTTGGTTTAATTAATTTATGAAATAATTAATGCTTGTGATGGATTGAGGGTTATATATGACGTTCTAGGATAGTGATAGTATATAT
Source organism: Viscum album (assembly GCA_963277665.1). NCBI lineage: Eukaryota > Viridiplantae > Streptophyta > Magnoliopsida > Santalales > Viscaceae > Viscum > Viscum album. The sequence goes on from OY728123.1 coordinate 17,556,160, forward strand.
AAAGGGTTTTGGAATGAGTTATTCACATGAAGTTCTTGCATTTGATAGATCTATTGGGTTATTGGGGTGTTATACAGGATGTTCTACACCAGTGATGTGAGTGCACCCATGAGAATCAGGGTGGTAGACATGACATTATAAACTAGTGATGTGTGTGAATTAAGGAGAATCAGGTGTCATTCATGATGTTCTACACCAGATGTATGTATACATGTTGAGATTTGGTGGCTAAACATGAAATTATATGCCACAGAGTTCTCTGAGATATGACCTCATATGAGAATAATTCGAACTCCAACTTGAGTTGAATCAGGTGTTGAGATATCGTATCACCTTAGGATAATTAAATCTCCCACATGATTTGAATAAGGTTTTAAGATATTATATTACCTAGGGAAAACTTCAGGCTCTGGTACAAGATGAAGATAGTATTGAGGTATAGGTTACCTCAAGAACCCTAGAGTTAATGTGATTAAATATATAATAAATGAAAATGTGATAACTATTTATTTATAAATTATACTTCTTTTTTTATAAAATTTCATACACTATCATTTGACTAGAGTTGTTTTAGACATCGTTGGTGGTGTCCTACTGAGTTGTACTCACACCCTACTCAGGCTAATTGATTGGTACCAAAATAGACTTTATTGTTACATGATAGGTTAAGGGTGAAGGGCCTAGATTATATTAATGATTGGGGATGGATCTTTATTGAGGGAACCATACATGGTACAAGACCCTCATGGAAGTATTTACTGTGTTTACATTCAATTTATTTCCACAAAATTTGACACTTATAATAGAATTTCATATTTAACTTTCAGTTGAGTATTTTATTACCTATTTTTCATCTTGTTGTATTTGTACTGTTATGATTATATATGATTCTGTACATAATTTTTTATTTCTCCTGGTGGTTTACTCTAATAAAAAGGTAGTATAGTCTTTTCATTTTGACTTACCAGACCCTCACTGCTAGTCAGAAGCCTTTATAATTTGGGGATATGTGCTTGAGGTCATGGGGCCCACTGTCTTAGGGCACCGTCACATGGAACCCGGGTCAGCATGTCACAAATTGGTATTATAGGTCTGATGTTATTTATTCTTCTTTTGTCTTGCTTTTTGGGGGAAAGGTAGACATGATACAAGGATGATTTTGGGATTGGTAATAATCTTTATCATGGTAGTTGCAAACTCATGTATGGGGGAAGACCTGAGTACTCAAGGTGGGATTGTTGCTATTACTGTTTATTGTTACAATTGAATATTATTTCTCCTTGTGTGATGCACTTATTGTGTTATGGGATTATTGTTTCTAATATTTTTTTACTATTTATTCATGGCCCAAAATGGAACAAGGGTTAGTCTGCATGCATCATTCTAGTCAATAAGGTTCATTGTGACATTCGTCATTTTAGGCACGCACATAAAAAAGGGTTATGGGTAAGTTATTGAACTTAAACTATTTTTCCTTGTTTTTGAAATTGAAACGAAAATGGTTCCATACATGGAATTGAAAAATATTGTAAAATAATGTAATATGATAATAATTGGGTGTCTAAATTAGAAACTTGAATGTGAAAAAAAGTGTTTACCATTGTTAACCAAGACCTAGGAGTAGGATGGTTAAGTATAGTGATGGCACCTCGGTTTTGACCGTGTGGTGAGATTTGGGGAAAAGAATTATTGTGACTAGTTTTGATTATTCCTCTTACACAAAATGTTGTAAGGTTGTGTTAAGTGTCTAAAGGTGTGTGTTTTTTATTGTAGATATGCCTCCACAATTCTTGTTAACAGGACGATTAGGGGTATGAATATGAATGGTCCTCTAATGATGGAACCTGTGGCATTGATAGTGTTGGGTGAGGAACCAGGGGAGCAGTTCCAAGAGAAATTCTCTTTCTTCATGCAATTCATGGATAGAGACCTTGGGAGGGGTTTTAAATACATTTGTTATCTCACAAGGGATTTTTAGTTTCACCACCCTCCGAAATTCTCTGGAGAAGGTGGATTGGAGGCAGCTGAGTTTTGGGTTGAATTGATCAAAATGATACCTGATTATTTGGAGACTCTTAATGACAAGAGATTCAAGTTGGTGGCTTGCATTATATAAGGATTAGTAAAGTGTTGGTGGGATGTCCATGCTCTGGCTGGATAGACTAATTATATGCAATGGGGGACTTCTTGGAGAATTTATTATAATGCTTTTACCCAGAGACACTGAGGAAAGAAATAGGACCTGTGTTCATGATATTGACTCAATTAAACATGTATGTAATGGATTTTGTTGGGATATTTACATATTTAAAATTATTTTCTCTAGAATTAGTGGGCTATAAGGCTACTTAAGTAAAATTATTTCAGGATGGACTTAGATGTGAGATGAAGTCCCATGTGAATATCTTCAGGATGATGAAATTATCAAAAGTGGAAAACTAGGCCCTCATATAGGAGGGGAACTTGAAGGAGGCTTCTAGTGGTGGAAATTTGACTTCTACTAGAAAATTAGAAGGTTTTACTTCCATGAGAAGGAAGCATCATTACGAGACCTTTAATCAGGGCAGTAGAAAGAATGGTGGGAAATTAGAAGGATCTATTGCTCCTGATATTACTCACATGATTTTACACTAGTCTGGTATGATGAGACTCTATAAAAATAATTTTCCTGAACCACTAGTAGATTTCATATCTTTCTAAAGGTTTGTAAATCTACAAAGGTTCTTCAATAACCCAAGGAATATGGTAAGTGATGGAGTTGCATGGAAGAGTAAGAGTGTGTGAAGGGTATATTCTACACCTTATTAGTCCCAGATTTGGAATTCTATTGGATGAGCTGGTTGAGGTAGTAGACTTGGTTCTTCTGGGATTAACACCTATATCAGCAGAGTGGTGCTACTCAGGGTAGTAAGATGACATCACAAGGAAGTGGTTTAGGATAGCTTCATGTGGTATATCCTACACATATGGATAGAAAGGCTAGTACATTGATAGTGAGGGATACTATTCTAGTAGTATCTACTTTATCTAGTGGATTATTTGATATTGGTTCTTCTCATTCCTTTATATCTTCAAAAAATGTTAATGGTCTGATAATGGAGGTTGAGTTTGTGAGAGGGATAATGACTATATATATGATGTTGGTTGTATAATCTAAATACATCTATATGTGCAAGGGAAGTTCACTTGAGATCATAGAGTATCATTTTCTTTGGAATATCTATATTCTTGATATGACTGGATTTGACCTAATTATGGGTATGGATTGACTAGTCGCATACCGAGCACACATTGATTATTACAATAGTAGAGTGACATTTAAGTCCCTTAAGGATAAAAAATAAATTCCTCGAGGGGAGTGGGATATACATGAAAGAAAATCAGGGAAAATTACTCTGCAATTGGGAAAGATCACAACCCAGGTTTCTAGTATACTACTAGTTTATGGAGGTTTTAAGTGTGATGTCATTCAACCAGTAGTGGAACATTTTCAGGATGTGTTTCCTAAAGACTTATTAGGGCTTCCACCTAAGAGATATGTGGAATTTACTATTGATCTTGTGCCAAGTGTTGATCCAGTATCTATTTCACCATACAAAATGGCACTGACCGGGATTCAAGAGCTCAAAGCTCAGTTTGAAGAATTGAAGGATAGAGGATTTATCCAACTGAGCACATCTCCTTTAGGATTACTTGTGTTATTTCTAGAGAATGATGATGACATTTTATGTTTGTGTGTTGATTATCATAAGTTGAATAAGATGAATTTGAATAACTAATATCCTCTTCCATGTATTGATGATCATTTTGACCAGTTGAAGGGAGCTTGTGTGTTCTCAAAGATTTCCCTGAGATTGGGGTATCATCAGTTGAGAGTTAAAAACATTAATATACTAAGGACTACTTTCAGGAGTAGGTATGGGCTTCATGAGTCTATCTTAATGTTGTTTGGGTTAAAAAAATCACCATCAGTGTCTATGGCCCTGGTGAATATTATCTTTCATCCGTATCTTGATCGGTTTGTATTTGTGTTTATGGATGACATCTTGGTGTAATCCAAGACTCATAATGATCATGCCCAACATCTTAACATCATCCTTAGTATACTGAGAGATAATCAACAATATTCTAAGTTATCTAATTTTTTGTTCTTTATTGAATAGGTACACTTATTAGGACACATCATATGGAGTAAGTTGTGTCAATGGACCTAGATATGGTTCAGGTAGTGGTTTCTTGGGAAGATCCCACAAATTTTTTTGATATCCAATTTTTTTTGGGATTGGATAGATATTACAAAAGATTCATCCAACACTTTTTGAATTTAGAAGTTCCACACTAAAACTTGACCAAAAAGGGATTAAAGTTTTAATGTTCAGAGTCTTGCGATAAATATTTTCAGGAGTTTAAGTAGTGTTTGACGTCGACATAAATTTTGATCCTACCTCAGTCGGGTGAGGAGTACACGGTGTATTATGATGATTCTAGGATAGGACTCAGAGTTTCCTTGATGAAAAAGGATAAGGATGTGGATATGGGTATTGGTAATTGATGCCACATGAATTGAATTACCCTATTCACATCCTCTAGTTGGAAGTAGTGGTTTATCATTTGATATGTTGGAGACGTTATCTCCTGAGAAAATGTTTACATTTTATACTAACCACAAGTTCATGAGGTATATCTTTTTTCAAAGATATTTGAATCTTTAGAAGTGTAGATAGGTTGATTATATGTATTATTTTTATTTTTAACTAGAACATAGAATATGAAAGGGAAAAAATGTGGTTGGCACTTTGAGAAGGAAAAATCAGACTCAGATAGTTCAAGAATCAATTACTGAGTAGAATATGATATCTTTACTAGCTAAAATTCATGTGGTGGTTCAGGAGAGTTAGGAGAAGATGACTCTTGTAGCAGTTGTAGTGGAGTCTACACTGTTGATATGGATCGGGGATAGGCAATATGAGAACCCAAAGTGCTTGGCCTTGAGGGAAATATTTTAATGTGGAGAGACACCTTATTTCTAGATGGTCTATGAGGATGAGATTATATATGTGAAGGATTGAGTGGTTGTAACTATGAGTATAAGAGAGGAGATCATGTGGGAATTTCATTCCTCGAAGTGGGTGGTGAATCCATGTGTGACCAAAATGTACCATGAACTAAAAGATAGTTTTGGTTGCCGGATATGAAAAAGTAGATAGCAAGGCTCAGGAAATGATGCTTCCCCTTCTAGTAGGTGAAGGCAGGACATCAAAAACCATTAGGTTTACTGTAACCATTACCTATTCCAGAATGTAAGTGGATGTGACTATGGATTTTTTGGTAGGTCTTCCGAATATGTTTAGTAAGAATGATGATATTTTTGAAATTTTGGATCTAAGGACAAAGGTAGAACATTTCTTTCCAATAAATGAAACCTTCAAAGTGGAACAGTTATGAGAATTTCATTTTCAGGTGAAATTTCATTTTCATGAAGTGCCACAAACTATAGTTTTAGATCGGGATTCACACATTACAACATGATTCTAGTAGTGCTTAAGAAAGTTGAAGGGTATGTAGGTTTTATTGAGTATGAAATTCCACCCATAGATAGATGGGTAGTCATAACGTACTATACAGGTTCTTGAAGATATGTTGCGGGCATGTGTGACTGACTTCGGTGGTTCTTGGGACAAGTACATGGATTTAGTGGAATTTTAATATAAAAATAGTTATCAGGAAACAATAAATATGTCACCATACAATGCTCTTTACGGTAGAGCATGTAGATAACTACTATGATGGGTCGAAGCAGGTGAGTCGAAGTTGTTGGGACCGAGTCTCATGAAAGAGATGTCGAAACATGTGTGGATGATTCAAAAATGTATGGCTATGGATCAGAGTTAGAAGAAGTCATATGCTGATAGATGGATATGACCCCTAGAGATTATAGAGGGTGATCATATATTCCTTTGAGTTTTTATTTGGTTGGGTCACCATAGGATACAGAGATAGAGAAGTTGGTGCCCAAATTTATTGGACCTTTTGAGATTATGGACAGAATTGGGCCAGTGGCATACCGATTGGATATTCCTAATAAATATAGTGAAATTAATGATTTCTTACATGTTTCACAACTAAGTAGGTCTTACCGAAACCCTTCTCATGTGATCAATGTGGATGATATTGATATTGAGATAGAGGTGTCCTTTGAGGAGCATCTGATTCATGTATTGGATCGTAGTGAAAAGTGTTATGGGGAAAGACCATGCCGATAGTTCATGTTATATGGTAGCATAGAAGTTTAAAAGAGGAAACATTGAAAAGGGAATCTTATATTAGGGCTCAATGTCCCAATCTTTTTTTCTTGGATTCATAGAAATGCTTGGAAGTGCAGCTCGAGTATGAGAAGTTATAAGGTGGGGAGATTGTAAGATATTGACCTTTTTTGGAGTATCGTGGGCTTGAATTTGGGTATTTTTTGTATTTTTTTAAGAATTTTTTTTGAATTTATGACTTGTTCTGTGTTTGGGAGGATTTTCAAGAAACAAATATGAAAAAATGGACTTTGCGTGGTAGGCGCATGGTTAAGGGAATTGTGCACCTAGACCAACTAACCTTATAAACCCAGATAGAGGGTATTCACACAGCTAGCACATGGTTTTAAAAACAATGCGCCCAAACCCAGGTAAGAATGAAACCATGGGATGTGTGGTATGCATGGTTGGAGCATAGTTTATCAAACTATGCACCCCTGCCTAGAAAACCATGCGTGAATTTTTCTATAATCTGAAAATTTATTTTAAAACCCAAAAACCCAAAAACATACCCATTTAAACCTAGTCTTAGACTTGATGGTTTTTGGAAGATTCTAGAGCTTTCCAGATGGGTTCCAAGGTTTTCTGACCTCTGTTCTTCAATATTAAAATCTTGAATCGAAGATCCTCCCTCCTATCAGTAAGTGGATCATATCCGGATCCTTATACTATCAATTCTTTCTTCTTCTCTTATTCCTTTGGTGGATTTTTTCCTCAGGTTCTTCAAATCTATACCACTTTGGGGATTTCTAGATCTAGGATTTTATATCTATATCTCAATTGATTAGATCTTGATATCTTCTATCTTGGTTCATAGATCTAGATATGGAACATAGATCTACGTCTTTGTTCTCCTCAGATTTTGGGGATTCCCATTGAGAGAAATTTCATCAACGAATTGAGTTAGGTGGTATAAAATTTAATTCCCATATTCTTTAATTTGATTATGTATAGGCAAGTAGAGAATCGATAGATCTGTTTAGCAATTGGATTCCCAAATAGAATAATTAATTTTTGTAAATAATTAATTGTGAATTGTTATGGAAATGTTGGACATGGAACCAATGACCAAGATAATTAATTTGAGAATTAATTATGGGATCATGAAAATTGTGAATTTAGGATAATTAATTAAAGAATTAAATAATAAGGATTGAATTGGGAAATTTTGGTTTTGATTGAATATTGGGAATTATGAAATTAGGATAATTACTTGACATGTTAATTATCGAAATATGAATTGAAAATTAGTAAAAATTAATTGGTTGATTAATTATTAGATGTTATTTATCTGAATGTTTAATCAATTGTTGAATTCGTTAAAGTAAAAAAGTAATGTGATTAATTAATTAATTGTTGAATTAATTATTGTTCTTGGATTAATTAATTTGTGAGTTAATTAATTGCTATGATGGATTTGGTGATAGACATGATGTTCTAGGATTGTGATTGTATACATAAAGGGTTTTTTAATGATGGATTGACATGATGTTCCTTCCAGTGATAGATCTATTGTGTTGTCGGAGTGATAGACATGATGTTCTACACCAATGATGTGAGCACACCAATGAGAATCGAGGTGGTAGAAATGATGTTATGCACCAATTATGTGTGTATATAAATGGGAATTGGGTGTTAGAAATTCTTTTCTACACCATATGTATGTATACATGTTGATATTGGGTGGAAAGACATGACATTCTATTCCAAATAGTACTCTGAGATATGGCCTCGCATGAGAATAATTCGAACTCTAGAATCAATCAAATTTGGTGTTAAGATATCATATCACCTTTGAATTCTTCGAGCTCCAGCATGAGTCGAAGAAGGTATTAAGATATGATATTATCTAGGTAACACTTTAGGATTTGGTATGAGACAAAATTAGTATTGAGGTATGGATATCTTCATGAACCCTCGAGTTTATGTGATTAAATAAAGAATAAATGAAAATGAGATAACTGTTTATTTATGCATTGTACATCTTTATTTATATAATTTTTTACTATATATTATGACTGGACTTGTTTTAGACATACTATGTGCTGGTCTACTAAATTTTACTCAACCCCTACATGGGTTACCTAATTAGTACCCGAATATACTTTGTTGTTGTATGAAAGGTTAAGGGTAAAGGCAATGGATTAGATTGCTGATTCGAGATACATCTTGGTTAAGGGAACCATACATGGTTCAAGACCCACTTGGGTGTATTTATTTTATTTACTTTAAATTTTTTTCCAGACCCTTTGACACTTATACTAGCATTGCATATTTATGTTTTAGCTGAGTATTATATTACCTATTTTGTTATCTTGTAACAGTTATGAAATTTGTACTGTAATGTAAATCCCACATCAAGGTAGGTGGATCATGAAGAAACCCTTTGTAAGGTGGTGGTGTTACCTCTCCCATCATGAGGCCTTTTCCTAGGGGATGACAGAGTGTCAAATCCTAGGGAAAGAAAACCCATGTGGGGTAGTTCCAAATAGGAAAATATCATGATCATAAGTTGTACTGGGCCATCACAACTTTCCAATATTTTTCTATAATTAACAACAATATATCAACTTCAATAAATATCCAATGTTATGATCATCATCATATATTGGGGAATGAAAATATAATATATATGTTTTCTCAAACACTTACTAAGGGAAGAAAATTCACACATTTTATCAATTTTTTGATCATAAGAATCTAATAGAACATTAATAGGGGAGAAATATATTGTTAAAATGTATATGCAATATTAATATTAATATGTAATCCATGTTACAAAGTCGTGTAATCTAAAATAAGAAATCATAAACTATATCCTATTAATGTAAAAAAATGATAATAAGAAGGATCCACGGATCATAATCATAAGTGTAATGGTATGGAATTTCATATAAATGTACTATAATAACTTTATATTCTGTTAAAATAATCATGGGAAGATATTAATTAGTGTTTTAAGAATCACTAACTTATAGAACATTAGTGACTTGGGTTTAAAAAACAAATGGTACATATGAATATGAGGTTTCATTGAGCTATATTTTATAAGTGACCTTGGTTTCTCAAACCTATGGTCCTTAAGTGAATTCAGCATTTTAAACCTACAACCCATAAGAATAAAAGTTTTTAAAATATATAGTCCATATATGATATTGGTTTATAAAAAATATACTCCATAAGGGACCTAGTATTAAAAAACATATGGTATAAAATTGGAATAGGATTCACAACATATCATTCATAAGTGAAAGAGTTTTTAAAAAACTATTGTCAATAAGGAACTTATGTTTCAAAAAAATAGGACTCATCAGTGAAAATGGTTTCATAATCCTATAATATATATGTATATCATAAGATTTTGAACAATAACCAATTCATTGGAGAGAGATACTAGACACCACAATTGAATCATTCATACATATTTATACCATGTGAAAACAATCATTCATCACATTTTAATGTTTTTTTGGGAATAAAAATGGGGTTCTCAAAAAATTCGAGAAGGTATCACTAAAAATGACCTCAAGAATTAAACTAACTGATACCCAAAATAAAATATTTTATAATATTAATTTATAAGATCAATTAGAGAGTGTCTCATAATAAATAAAAAACAAGGAAATAATTTATTTAGAAATAATTTTAAAAGTTGTACCAAATCATAAATGATATTTTATAGGACAATTTTTTATTTAGAATAAATGTTTAATGTCTGGTAACTTTGGAATGTAATTTTGAAAATGTGAAGTGAAAAAAATAGAATAAAATTTCTTCTTAAAAATAATAATCAATAACAGATACATTAAATTATTGATAATTTATCAAATAGTAACATTGGGTGGAAGATAAGGAAGTAATTTTAAAATTATGGAAATAATAATAAATATTTTGAAACAATTTTGTTAAAAACTAAATAATAAAAAGATATATTAAAAAATACCTTATAAAATTTTAATATAAAATAAAAATTCTAAATGAGTAAACAAAAATACTGTATTGAAAATAATAAGGGATTTTTTGTGGATAATGAACATCAAAAAGGAGGAATACTGTATTTAAATGAGATAGAGTTTTTTCTTACAAATGTATCTTATTTATGAGAAGGAAATTTAATGAGAAATAATATTTTATTTTATATACAATTTTACGCATATAAAAAATTAAAAATAACTTATGAAATCAGGAATAAAATTGGTTATCAATCATTAGAGAATTTTTCTCATAGAATAACATTTTAACATAAAGAAAGGAAAATTTAGTACCCAAAATCCTTTTCCAATTTCATAATTAATGAATAAATGGAAATTTAGTAATGTTTTTATGTGGTGTAATTGTAAATAAAAAATATAATGTATATAAAATTAAATATAATAAAATCAAATATAATATTTTTATGAATTTATATATTTAATAACAATAATCATATCTCATTTAAGGATAATTGATTTTCAAAAAACACTTATGGTAATAGAAACATAATATTAAGTGGGATTCCATGAAGTGGAGATCTATATATCATTTCAGAAATGATATTTTATATACATTATGTAAATAGGGTAGTGAACACAATATATAAAAGATATGTTGGTGCACAATATCAACAATGACTCATTGAATTGAAAATATATACAAACTACCCTTATAATGGCATATCAATTCAAATTGAAAATACATTTAAGACAAAACATTGGATGGATTTTAAAATCCCTTATATTCTATAAAATATTATGATATTTAAATTTATGAGAAATATATGAACCAATAAAATTAAAAAGTGATTAATACAAATCATATATCAATGAAGAAAAATTGAGATACCAAAACCCATACCTCCATACCTAATTCATTATGAATGTGAACATAAAATCGTAAAATATATAATTAAAATGTTTAAAAACTTTATTATTATCCATTTCCATATATATTTCATTTACTAAGATCTATTAATAATTATATTTTTTTAATTTAAAAAATTGTTATCTCTTATGGGAGGTGGTTTAGTTGATTTCTATAAAACGTACTTGGTATATTGACTATGGTGAAATACGATAGAAATTTTAAACATAATTTCATGAATTTAATAATTTTATGAAATTTAATATTCCATTAATAAAAAATTTAAAATTTCTATAGTTTTACTATAATGGATTCAATTTAATAAAAGTTTATTGATCCGTCCATTTTTTGGTGTTTAAGTTTACTATGAAATTTATTATCAATATCACTTCTATAATTAAAAATAGTATCTTATAATAATATTAATATTATAATTAATATCATATTTATTTATTACATTCACTCTTATAACAAACCATTGTTGTTGGAGATGACAAGAGAAATTCATAAATTCTGGAGGTGGTAGTCTGCACGAGTGCATGATCAACAATTCCATTTCCCAATGGATCATATGAAATTAGGGTATAATAAAAAATTTCATTTAAGAAAAATAATTTTTATAAAGGAAAATTATTATTTCATAAAATTCAATATTGTCTCCATCTATTGATATGTTGAGGAAAAACAAACCACGTCACTTTTTGGAGGCTTTAGTATGCACATACGGTTGATTGATGTTGTTTTATTTTTCATAGTGGATAGAGAGGATTAAATAATCATTGATCCAATAGTAAAATTACATTTCAGTATATTAATATTAATTATTTCATTTTAATATTGAGGATATAAATTTTTTTAGAGGAATATTATGAAAACATAATGAGGAATAAGAAATACTCATGTTTAGAAGTTAAACTTTCTCTAGAAAATATCATTCGATATAGAGGAATTAAGCTATATATTTGAGTATATAGGCTAATTAAAATGGTATAAACATATTTCAAGATAAAAATGGTTTTGTAATAGGATGATATTTTATGGTATAGTTGTATCATGGTGTGGTGGAAGTGATCCCACATCCTAAGTGAATATGGGGTAATTTTTGAAATACATATTATATTTCAATAATTGTATGAATTGATTCATGGTTGAAAGAAATAAAAGATTCAAATCATTGATGGTATTATGGTTGGATGATCCAGTTCATGGAATACCCTTTTTGGATTTTTTTTAATATTTAATTGTTTTAAACAAACTCAAACTCTGTTTATGCATTTTTACTTTTAGTGCGTTAATAATTTTTAACCATGATAATTATTTTTAATGAATTATATTAAAATTGATCTTATTAAATAATTTTGAAATTATTATTTGATGTCTTAAACTGATTATATCAAATAAAATTTATATATTTTGGATATTTTATTTTTAATATGAGCACAAAATGTACATAAAAATAATTTCTAGAAAAATTATTTTTTAAGATGGAGATTTATTTGTAGTATAGATTTATGAAGGTAATTTCCTTTCATGATATATATATATGATTATTATAAAGAAAATAAATTTTTGGGTATTTAAAATTAACTAAAACACAAATATCATGAAAAAAATGTTCAATTAATTGAAATGGTTGAGAATAATTTTCAAATTAGAATGATAAGTTAAATATGATCTAAAATGTGGAATATAGGTTTTATGTGATTAAAATATTATTTTAAAATAATTCATATTACTCAAAAAATATATAGTTGATAAATTAAAAGGTTTTTTAAACATGTAGATGTTACTTATATAAAAATTATGTAAATTTTTTTTATGTTTCATAAAAATTTATTTTTCCCAATTCACCTAAAATTTAATTATTTTTTAAAATTCCATAAATTCATTCTATTATAATTTTTACATAATGAGAAAAAAAATTATTTTAAATTTAAAAAATTCATGATCTATTATTTATAAATTTTTAATTACAATATATATAAAACTATATTTATTAAAAATTTACTCTTTAGGATTTAACTGTTTATGGTCCTCTTTTTTATGTATTTCAAATTGATTATTTATTTAACTACCATACATTTTATTTTTGTTATAATTTTTTTGGATAATATGTCATGGATTTTATTATTGAATTATATTTTTTGTATAATTCTTTTGATCATGGTATTAATTTAAAGAAGAATATATTCCATAATATCAGGGTGTTACATCCTCCCCCCCAAAAAAATTATCATCTCTATTTTTATTATAAATTGCTAATAAAAATAGATGATGGTATGTGGAATATATTCATCATATAGAATATTGTATATTGATCAATATTAACCCTATTTAAAAATAGAAGATATCATTATTCCTCAAAATTGTTGTATTGTTTTTGTAGAGTTTTTCTATAATCATTTGAGTTAAAAATACTCCATGACCAAGAATCAAAACTCTTATAATAAAAGTAGTTTTACAAGGATATCATAATCATCCTTTTATTAAATGATGATTATTGGTTGGTTTTATGTTATATTTCCTTATATTGTTCATTAACATACTGTCAATGTAGAGAAAATAAATTAGTTTTAAACATCACGTCAAACTAATCTAATGTAATGATAATAAAATATTCATGAATTATAATCCCATAAATCATGAAGGATATTAATATTACTTGGATAGAATAATGATACCACCAGGTGTTTTTTATTTTATATTAGTCAATTAATGGTAGGTGGAACATACACAACATAATTCATCCAAAAATATAGATTGAAGAATATCTCTGACCACATAACTACCATGAAAAAAATAAATAGTAGTCATTCCATAGGCTTTCCCATGTTAATTTTTCCTTAGGAGGTTTTTTATGTCCATTATCCTTCTATACCCATGAATTAAGGAATCAATTACTATAATATATAAAGACCATAAATTCTAATGATTGGTTACTCTTTCAATTCAATAGATTTATCAGCTTTATCTCCCTAGCTCAAAATTCATGATCTCGATGGAAAATCATTTCACACTTGAAAAATGTTATTATTAGTTTGATACATTCATTTATCTACTAATTATAAAATTATTGACACATAGAATGTTGAATATTATATCCATAAACATCTTCATCACCTAATCTTCAATAAAACAATTTCCTCCTCTTCGTTGGTGTGTTTGGATGTTAAGAATGATTTTCATTATTAATCAAATCATGAGAGAGTTTGGTTCTCATGATCAAAAGATTTTCAAGTCCTACTAGAATATAATATTATTTAATATTAAGTAAATTACTTTATTATCCACCACTTCCATACTTCCATATTAACATCATTAGGAATTTTTCATAAGTATTCTCATGAAAAACTCAACCTCAATTTTTATTACCCTAAAAAAAATCATGGTATATTTTTATCCATCCTAACTAAATCTTAGTTCATTCTAGGTTTCATTATATAGGATTCCCACATACTTATTTTTTTAATTTTTAAAACTAAAAAATACTTAGTAGTTATTATAAGTAGAATGTGATAAAACAATATATATACCTAATAGTTTAAATAGAGATGTTAAATATTAGTTTCAAAAATCACACACCATGTGATTATGGAATAAATAATAAATAAGACTTATTTAGGGTGATTACCAAAAGGTAAAAATATATAATAGCCACATCCACATTCCTGTATCTAGATAAGGATGTAATTTCTTGGGAACCCCCATAAAAACACATTACCAAAATAGAAATATTTTATCCAATACATAAAATTATTCCTTAGAAACATCCCAATGGTTTTAATAAGATTTATAGTATACTAATCCCATAACAACTAAACTAATCCTTGGAAATAACTAAACAATTATCTCATGAAAACCAGGGTTCCCTACACCCACAATCCTGAATCCAATGATAAAAATACTTTCTTCAATCATTAGATATGATACCAAGGGATATGAACATATATTTATTTGGAATCATTTCAATAAGATGAAAATTAAATTTCATGATAAACACAAAATAAAAAAAGAATTAAAATATAGTGTCTTTGATGATTCACTAAATAATAAACATATTTTTGATACAAGTGAAATTTTTTCCACTATATAATGCACCAGAATAACATCTAGACATATCCTAGGTTATAAACATCTATATAACCCAGGGAAAGAAAAAATATTAAGTGGATGGTATGAAATTATAAATAAGGAAAAAATGTCAACATGTTATCAAGGTTTAGAAAAAATAATATAATAAACCATGATCAGAGGATAAATATCCTATAAATAACGTGTAACAATATGTGTTATCCATTATCTATATTAACAAGACATGTAATGTAAAATGTGAAATCAAATACCATATAATAGGAGTGTTGAAACATGATATTATAACCAGTAATCATGGATCAAGATCATAAGAATAATGATATGATATGCCATGGAAATTTAGTATAACAATAAACTATGGAACAATAAATATCATAGTAAACCATTACAAATAGTATTAGGAATGACTATACTATGACCAATCAAGGTTCTAGGATTCAGAAAATAAAATACATAGGGGCCATATGATTCACAAACCTATAGTACATATGTATTTTAGTTTTAATAAACCTGATGTCTATAAGTGACACTATTTTCATAAACATACAATCCAAAAGTGACATAATTTTCACAAACCTATGGTCCATAATTGAGTTAGGATTCACAAAACTACAATCCATAAGTGAATTTGTTTTGAAAAATATACATTCTAGAAGTCAAATATTTTTCACAAACAAATCCATAAAAATTGGAATATGTTTTATAGAACTATGTTCATTATGTGACTTATATTTTATAAACTTATGGTCCATTTCTGACATGTGTTTCACAAACCTATAGTCCATAGCTGTCATGAAAGAATTTGATCCTTAACCAATAAGTTTGGTTAGTGATACATCACCCCATTCAATAATAATCAATAATTTTTTTTTCAAATTGAAAATAATAATTCATCATATAATAAATATAAAATGAGAATAAAAATGGAGTTTTGTAACATTTCTAACTGGTATCAACAAAAGTAACCTCAAGAATTAAAACAGTTGATAATAAAAATTCAATAACCCAAAAAGAAAACATCATAATTTAATTTAGTGGGTGGTTTAGGAAAATTAACTTCCTTGTAAATATATCCTTTAATTATTATGATGATAATAGTAGTAAAACTATAAAATATTTTTTTAGAAAATGATTTTGTTATTTGAATAAATTTTAATGTTATATTAAAATTGAAATTTCTGTTTTGAAAATGATAACCAATAACATTGGAAAAAATTTAATTTTTATAATTAATAATCAATAATAAATACATAAAAATAAATAATGGTTTTCAAAATAGAATATGAATTTAAGGATAAAACATTGGATTTCAATATAACACAAAATATTATTAATATCGTGAAATTACATTGTTAAGAAAACAAAATCATAAAAAATGTAGTAAAAATTGTCATTGATATGTTTTAATGTAAAATAATAATTCCACAAGAGTAAAAATATATTTTTATTTCAATAAAATGAGGGGAAATATTTTTAACAATAATAAATATAGAAATGCTCAAAAACTTATCATTAAATTAGATGATTTTTAAAAAAAATCCCTTTTAACTTACCCAAATTCCTTAATAAATAATAAGTGAGTATAAAAAAATTCATAAGGGAGAAAACATGAAATATCCAATAAAAATTAAATATATGAATTTATCAATCATAAAATAAATATTAAAAGGGAATTATATTTTACCTCATATAAAGGAAATTTTAGTTAACCAAATAACTTACGGATATATAAAATAAATTTTGATGAGAATTTATACGGTTGTTTAATAGGTAGAAATGTAAATTGCTATAAAAAATAAAAAATACAATATAATAAATTCAATGAGTTTAATGTTACCAATATATAATTTTAGTATGAACAATAACAACTAATTTAACAGGATTTGAGATTCCAAAATACCCTTATGGTAATGGTAACATATGAATTAGAGGTTTACCATTATAAGGAAATTTAATTATCATGCAACAAATGACGATAATTATACTTAAATGAACTAGGGTAGTGAATACTCCATAGAGAATATATGATGGTGTGACATAGAAAACATGTCATGTGGAAGTTAATAAAAAGACAAATAACCTTTAAAATGAAATAATATTATGAATTTAAAATCAATAGAAGGGTAAACATACGATGAATGCTGGAATTAAAATGATTTACTGAAAAATTCATTCAAAATAAATTCACATACATTATATAAACTATAAAAAGAAAGAAGTAGTTATTATAATCATATATTAGTGAATAAAAATGAGGTTCAAAAACTATTTCCACTTGACCCAATTAATTTTTAATGTATTCCTAACATCATAATTAAATAATATAATTTTATTTTAAACATAATTCCCTCCCTTTGAATCTAATGTAAAAGTGTATTGACTAGATTCTCCTTCAAATAGTCAAATTTTTCTAACCCTTATTAGCCCATGTGAAGTGATAGATCATTTTTATGGAATTAAATGTGATTACAATTTAATAGGAATTATGCATGATTCTCTAATAACTTTCCAAAAGTACATGGAAACTACAAAAATATGGGATATTATTTGTTTTTACCTAGGAAAAAAATACTTTGATAATAAATGAATCAACATCCACCCCATGCTCAGACACCAATTTTATAATTAAATGAAAATATCTCATCCTGAACATGAACTTATAATACATCCCCTAAATCAAATGGTGTTGGGGGAATTTTAGAATAGCCCTTATATGTTCATCATGATCCTCTTTAGTCATAGAGTATAGAACGATTCCATCAATCAACACTTTAACGATTTGATCTTGTAATGTAAGAAATATGATGTTTATGATTCCAATGAATACATATGGAAATTTTAGGAGACTAAATTGAATTAAAACAAAATAGAATTACACATAATGACACCTAATGTCAATCATTAGGGTATTTTAATCCTACATATGTGTTTATGATATGAAAACCATATATTTATCTTCAAAAACCATCTTCCTCCAATCCACTAACAAAATAAACCATCTACCCTTAAAAGTTGGTAATAGTTATTCTCCATCACCAGGATCAACAATTGATAGTCTATATTCAAAATTACAATACCATCTATGTTATTAGATTACAACATTGGATAACCAAATTACAAAAAAATAACCAAATGAAATCCTTTGAAATCATAACATCATTCTTAATCCATAAATATAGTAATTTAGAAGGATTAGTCAAAAATTGATCCATCAAATTTAGAAAGATATAGGGTTGTATGATTATGTGAAACTCATTTTTATATTTATGGTGTATCGTCAAAACCTATTTAGGGAAGAAATAATTCCAACTCAATAACTCATAAGAAAACTACAACATGAATTTCCAAAAAGCATGAAAACAACACTAGAAAAAATGTCAAAAGTTTTTCAAAACATTATATAACATATTGTAATCCATATCACCATCATACAATACATAATAGCTTTTTTTATCAGATATTGGGAATCTAATACAATATTAATTGAAAATTACATGAATTTAGTACAACCAAACCATCCTATGAATTCTATCATATGGTTGTATCTACACCAAGAAGGAATCCCATGTTATTTATGATGACCTATAAATATCTCCAAACTTAAACACACATTAATAAATATTTACTAACATAAACACAAATTGCACTAGAAATCCCTATTCCTAGGATCCTAGATCGTGGATCCAGGTATGTTCTATGATGATGTGAAAATCTTGCAAATAAAAAAAATATTTATCTAGTATAGTTGATATGAATATGGTATCTTAGACAGTATTTGGTTTTCCTAGAATTGTAATCCCCATGGAATGTAGTTATCCATTACCTATTTCTCTACCATACTAACCTAGTTGATTACTAACTCAATGAATTCACTCATTCTTATTACCCAAATATTGTTGGAAATCAAGAGGCTATCATATTATTTCCTCATCACCCTCTACTATAATAAATTCTATTGGCTCATCTATTAACGATTCCCTAAAATAATTTGTTTTATACACTGTATTGGAAGATGGAAACCCATTTTGTTCCAGTAATCTAAAATAACCATGTAGTGTAATTAATAATGACAATGAACACAAAATAAAAAAATATCGAGCTGTAACTCCCTACATAAGAAAGGGAACTACAATATCTATAGGAGAATAAGTATGTATACTTGTGACTCCCTATTGTTGGACTCCTCAACATCCCTAATATTTGAGATACTCTATCTCAATATATACGATTATGAATGTTTTTATTTATTACCTACAAAAAAATTCCCAGAAAACACATGTATATTATCAATCAAAATTACGTTTTCAAGAACCTTTTGCAACATAGGTAATTTAATTAGGGGAATATGGATGTGGATTATTTAATTAGACAATATTTCTCTTTATAAAAATGGTACCCTATATAAGAGAGATAAAAACTATCTCTCAATATCCTTTGGTATCAATTATGGAATATCTGTAAATAAATTCTTGAAGAAATCACCTAATGATACATACAAAACCTCCTTATAACAATGATATAGATACCCTTGATGGTGATTAGGGACATATTTTCTACTATTAAATTATGTTTTTGATACCCCTTTATTCCATTGATCAGACCAAATGAAATTTGATTATTTTAAATCCACTTCTTTATAATCATATCAATGGTAAATTCCTCAGAATTTTTTATGATTCGATTAGGGATAAAAGAAATGTCGACCTTTAAGACTCGTATTACACTCTCAAGTAGACCATAAAATTGTAAAAAAGATCATTATTATACACATTTACAACCAAAAATAAAAACTAAAAAATGACCAATATACCTCTCTACAAAAAATAATAAGGGATATCAAATCCTATAACATGTAAACCATTGAAAATTACTTATATAGATACATTTTATTTACTTGTATTACCCTAAATCCATCATATTTGAAAAAAAAGGATACATGCACCATTCTTGTGTCTATGGATTGAAAACAATATAATCATACATAGAATGTTAAATAATAATAATTTCCCTCTATTGAATCAAAGAGGCATTTAAATGATTATTTAATGGCTTATCTCCCATGATCAATCACATTATATTTTTGAATAATTCTATTTTCCCATTAATACAATATATTTATAACTAATTCTTAACTCTAATATCTACCATAACCATGAAACATAACACTAATACCACTCTATCATGAACCTCCCCCACTAGTACTCCTATTGGATATACAAGGATAAAGAGGGTAATTGTTCAATCTCTCCTTTACTAAGCCACAATTTAGAGACTATAATTATAGTAATGTAAAAGTGTAAATGAGATCCCTCCTCTAATCATGTTTTATTTTTTAAAACAAATTTATGGGTAAAAGTGGGAACCTTTAAAATTTTAAGTCTATAACTTTTCTATTTTGAAAAATTATAAAAAGAAGATTAAAAATTCCATAAAATGGGTTTCCTTAAGGGAACAACTATAAACATGACTTACGATGGACTACAAATGTATAGATAATGATATTGATGTCATGTCAATGTATACATGGTCTCTATAAAAAAATCACACCAATAAAGGAATTCTATTACCAAGGTAGGTTACATCATTTTCCATGTCACTATCATCATCATCTCACCATAGGGGTCAATACCAACCATATGTCATTTAATAATCACTAATAATTTTACCATCATTCCTCAACATACTATATTCATCACTTAACCATAAAAAATAATTTCAAAAAAATAAACACAAACCATAGTACCAATTTTCACATTATAGGATGAATGTCTACAAAAGGGAAAGTATTAACATACTCAATTAGACACACTGAAGCATCAATAGAAACAAATTGATGTAATTTATCTCAATAATTAGTATGAGATATTCCCAATAGTGGGATAACGGTAGAAATTTGAATGCCATGTTATCTAAAAATAATGATACAAAAGATCATCTAGGGGAAACAAGTTGGAATAGTTGAGATATTCTTATACACTAGAAGTCACGTGAGTATTGGGAAGTCCAAATCATATCATTCTTAACTCATGAAGGATATAAATAATCAGAAAACCAGAATTCTTGGATCACTGATGATTCCATGAAACTTGAAGTCGATACACTGATGCATGTCTCTACCCATGTAAGAGTCTGTAAAAAGATCACACTATTCAACCTTTCCAAATATGACACCTCACTAGAGAAATATCATATGTAGAGGCTACTCATCACGGAGGTATTGTTTACAGTAGAGTGAAAAATATAAAATCTCATTATATATGAGATAATTATGTTTTTATAATAGCATTGTTTATTATGATTAGAAGTATGTGGAATAAGAAATAAAATAATAATTCCTAGTTAAGGATTGTACATGTTCTTCAGAAAATATCTTTTATTTTCTGAAAAAGGTATTCATAGGATGGTTAACTAATAAAAAATCCATATAGGACATGGTAATGGATTAATAGAATGTATTTGGGTAGTAATTGGCGAAACAAATGGCTTTTAAATTATAACTAAAAGAGAATAGGGCGTTTCGAATTATAAGTTAGGAGTGGGGAACTATTGGAATTTCTTAAAGAATAAAATTAATAATAATTATTTACAATGGGAATATAACTCTAAAATGAATAATTTGTAATACAGGATCACAATGGGTCAACAATAATAATAAAATGAAATTTATACATTTTTTGATTTATTTTATTTCCTCATCATTTTTTTAACTTGTGTTAACCCTTTTTAAGAATTGTCATTATAACAATGCTTTTTACTATTCTGGGGTAACGATTGTTACTATAAAAGGAAAAGTGGAAGAAAAAAATGCACCATGAAATATATTATGAAGAATATCCCAATCACAAGGATTATTGTAGGATTTTTGTGGAATTTTAAATCTATTAATAAAAAATTATTTATTACTAAATATCAATATTATCATTTTTTGAACTATTGATTGACATTGACCTTAATAACATCATGATAAAAATGGAATTAATATCTAATCAATTAAAATATCCCTAAATTTTAAAATTTATCTAAAAAAATAGTGGAACAAAATAATTCATTCAAATTATATTTCACTTAACCCTTTTGAAATCATTTATTTTGTTTTTATATTAGTCTAATAAATAATATGTCGGTGTTGTGTATGAATTTTTGGTAATATTTAAACCATAAAAAGTAAATTTAAATTACCATCATAATAAATAATTAATATTTAATATATACATTTATAATCAAACAATTTTTTTCATTATTCCTATTACAAAATATTATTGATATTAAAAGAATGAAAGTGAAATTATACTCTTTTTTAAAAATAAAAAATATATAAAGGACAATATCATGGAGATATGAAAAAAAGTGATATATTAGATGTTTTGTATGGTTATGTATGAACTATATTATTAAAATAAAATTAGTTCAAATGTTTTCATCCTTTTATTGTCCTTATCATATTCATTGTAACCATAGTTATATAATTTATCCTTACCATGGTGATAATTATTTAGTATAGATATTAATAATCATGACTAAAAATTTAAGGGTAATATGTAAAAAATTTGGAACTTCTAATTTAAAATATGGATTAAATATTTTATTATTAAATTCAATGAACTCACAAAATAAAATTTAAAATTAAACTCAAAAAGCACGACAAAAAGTGGTTTTTTAAGAAAATGGATTTTTCAATGAAAAATGAAGGCCTTCGGGCCATTGGATGGATGGAATTTTTCAATGAAAAGATGATTTTACATTCAATCGATGACTTATAATCTTAATTATATGATTTTTAATTAATAAATATATATATTTATTATTTATAAATTTCCTTTAAATAATTCCAAATTAATTTTTATTTTACTTAATTTAAATGAAAAAATATTTTTCACTTAAATGTTTTCTTCAGGAAATTTCGTTTTAAAGCACACAAATTAATTTATACAAATTAATGAAAATTTTTTATTCAAAGAAAATTAATTATATTTTTTAAAATCAAATATATCAACTTTAACATTAATAAAATATAAAAATTAGAACCATACTTTAAATAATTTGATTTAATGAAGGTAAATAATTCTATTACAAAAATCGATAATTTCACTATTCACTAAAAAAACAATCTTTTCAGAATATTTGAAAAAATTAACCCCATTATAATATTTATATGATTATTTAAAAAATGTTATCCTTTTTTAAATATAGTTACAAATTGTGGTATATATTTTTTATATTATCAAACATAAAAAAGTAATAAAAATCATTTTTGAAGAAAACATATTTGTGACACCTAAAATTACTTAACAAATAATTGTGTTGTTATTTCATAGGAATTAATTGATATATTTTAATTTATTAGTACTATTATATATACATGTATTATAATTATGTTAATACTATTTGTATATAGTAAGTTAATGGTTATGATATAATAGCCATATTTAAATTATATATTTTGTGGGTCATCTAAGGATGGTGTTGTGTGTCGTATACACCATTTATCATATTTTTATACATTGTAAATTTTGATGTGTTACATTACCCCTTCCATCAATAAATTTTAAATTTTAAATTTGAAATTGTTCTCAGATATCAGGGTGTAAGAACCCAAATCTTCATTTCATGTATGGATCTTGATTTCAAGTTGTTTTTTAAGAAAAAAGAAGAGAATTGGTTTTTATAAGTACACATTGTGTACTCCTGAATACACATCTTGTACCTAGAATTCCACATACATCCACATACATACTGTGTAACGGCTGAATACATGACCGTGTGGTGACCTGGAAGACTGCTTAAGTCGGGGCTGGTTAAGGCTAATACACGGAATGTAGTTTTAATGAACATGGCATGTAGTTTTATTTTTATTTGATATATCTGAGTGGGGTCACATCTTATGTTCATAAAAGTCTTCTTCTCCCCGTGATTCGTATAGGAGAGTGACAGAATAGATGAAAAACTTCAAACCCCTCTTTATTCTCTATCAAATATCTTCTTGAGACACTACCAGGTGTGTTGGAATCCCACGAGTGATTCCTCAAAAACCCTAAAGCCTTTCTTCCTAAATAATCCTCTCTCATGAGTTATTAAAGGTGGGTGTTTTTTCACTTTTTTATAGATCTACACTGATCTATGGTGATTCAGGGGTCGACATTCAAGTATATCGATCTTCTGACATTGAGGTAGGTGGTTTGTTCCTTTTTTTGTTTGCCTTTGGATCATATATGATAAAAGTGACACATACCCCATGTTTTGGGTATTTCTTGATTTTGAATTTAACCTTGTTTATTACCTACTATGGTTTGATTGATCAATTAATGGTTTTTTCTTATGTATAAGGTTAGATACCTTATTTATGGGACACCCCATGGGTGAATTCCCATTGATTTTTTGTTTATGGTAATTTGGTCTTGGGTGTCTATTAGGATTTCCCTGTTTTTCATGCGTTGTTTCTTTTAGGGTGGAGTTTTTGATTATATGAAATGCCTATGATATGCATTGTAAATGCTGACTAAAGGGGGTTGGACTGTGAGATCTTACCAAAGGGGTTACACCATGAGATCTACCCAGGTGGTCATTTAAAATTGTTGGGTTAGACCATAAGAGTTTCCCAGGTGATCATTATTATTTGATTAAATTAATGATTGGCCCAAGGGTTTATACCATGAGAGCTTTCCCAAGTGGTCGTTTATAATTGATTGATGTTATGTTAGATAAAAGGGGTTAGACCATGAGAGATTTACCAGTGGTTCATTCTTTAATGAATGGATTCTGTGGTAGACCATAGGGGATAGAATGTGAGAACTTCCCAAAGGGTCATGTATGAATAATTGAATAATTGTGATGATTCTACCAAGCCAAAGAACAAGCTCGGACTCGGTCTTACTTGATTGTTTATATGGTCTTCTGAGACATCTATTTTGTTACTTAGATGGAGTATACAGATCTAAGGTTAGATACCAGGGTTACATGAATCAATAGATTTGAATAATTGCAAAATGTAAATGAATGTAACTAAAAACTATAGGATTGTTTAGTTTTGATAGCTTCCTAGTTTATTGCTTCATTTTACCTATTACCTGCTATATATATTCACTGACAGTTAGGTATAAATCTTTTGGTGGTTTCCTAATATGATTCATCTCACACTATATTTGGGTCATTCTTTTTGACCAAAATGTATTATATGATTTCAATTATAGATAAGGGCATGTACCCTTCTTCATAAAGTACTTGATTTTTGTTATAGATGGAGAGCATGGGACCAAGCTGAGGCTTGCGATGTGGATATAGTTTAATTTTTTATTTTGTACTTTATTTTGTATATTTCTTTCCAGCATTGTGACTTATTCGGATGTTTTCTTAAATACATATTCCATGAATAATATATATATATATATTGTTTCCTCTATTGGATTTACTTTCAGTCTTCCGCTGTTTACTTTTTTTGCTATTACTGCTTCTGCTATTGTTTACTATTTTTTTTCTATTGTGTATACTCTTTTAATGAGGGAATAGTTTCCCCAATATCACACATTGGCCCTTGCTACTAGTCATAATCCTCTGACATTTGGGGAAATGTGCCTGAGGTCATGTGACCAACTGGGTTTGGGGCACCTTTGGGCGGCACCTTGAACCGGGACGTTAAAAAGTGTTATCAGAGGTAGGTTTCGTTTTTTGGTTTTCCTTACTGTTTGGATCCAATATACTAAGATAGGAAGGAATAGGTAGTTGGTAATAATCTTTGATCGGGATTATCTAACCTGTGTATAGGGAAAGGCTATGTTACCTCAAATGTTTCAATTTTTGTGGTTTTTCAATTGTTATAGTTGATTTGATTTCACCATTGGGTGATTCACTTGTTTTTTGATGTTATTATTGATATCATTGTTGATTTCTTTCTGTTTCAACCCAATGAGATGATGGTATTCCATCTCATGCATCATATAGTAACTTTCTAGAGATCACATGTCATGAATTTTTTCATGCCATTTAGGGTGCTTTATTGATTGCATGATGTTGTGATAGATGTTGTTCTAGATATGCATGTTGTTTTGATAGATTTTGTGATGGAATAACTTTTCTTCTGATAGGATATTGGTATATTTAAATTTTCATTTGGATGGACTCCAATCTTTGGTCCCTGAGGTGTTATGGGCCCTCTTGGATCAGAATTTGGCAGATCATGTTTGAACTTTAATTTAATTCGGTTTATATATGATATGAATAAGGATTCCAAACTTTGATTCACGGGGATTATGGGATCTCACGGATTGGAACTTTTCATGACTTGGACAAATTTTAATATTTTGTGGGTTTCAGAGAAGTTTTAAAGTCTTACTATTTGGAAAACCAAGAAAACATGTCGTGTGATGTTATGAACACACTCCATGTGTGCTTCTATTATGGAAGAAATAACTTTTCTTAAGTACATGTCATGTACCGTATTTGCATTCCATGTTGTTGTTGACTATGTGACTGACTATGTGAGAATAGACATGGGGTTGGTAAAATTTTGGTAGAACACTCCGTGTACTGGGAGTACACATCGTACTATTGCAGACCATGTATCCGGTCATGTAACTAACAAAACGGGTGAATAGAAATTTTGAGTACACATCATGTCTTGGGTGAACACGTTGTGTCCTATTACACCAGCAAGTCCATGTATTTCAAGCCATGTAGAAGTACCTTGGGAGGAGGGTATATTCAAGTATATTTTGTGTCTCGTGAGGAACACACCATTTGTATGGGATGTTACATGACCAGGATGGCAGAGATACACATCCATGCTAAATCTTAAGGGAACATGTTGTGTAGTGTTTCTACATACCGTGTAACTATATTTTGAAAAACATGAATTCTTTCCTACACATATTCCATACTTTCACTTCTAAGTTGTAGTTTTTTTAATCTTGTACTGAGGTGTGCACTTGACTTTGCAGATTCATGCCACCAAGACATCCTCCAATTGTATTCTAGGTAGAAGGAGATGATCAGACATCAGAAATAGTAGAGCAGGGACTACCATCAGATCCTCCTATTGTGCCTGTTTTGTCAGAAACTGTTCTACCAGACATAGGTGTTAATGGACAGTTCCATGAAGGCTTTATGAGGATGATGAAAACTTTTCAGGGAGCACCAAATCCTGCCCTGACTATAGCAGAGTTCACATGGGTGTTCCAACAGTAGCATCCTCACACTTTTTCAGGGTATGGAGGACCACAAGATGCAGAGTCATGGTTAGAGTCCATGCTCTCTATCTTCGAGCATCTGGATATGCCTCCTGAGTGGAGGGTGAATATCGTGACTTACATTCTATGTGATTCCACCATGAGATGTTGGGTTTCTATCTCGCAGGTGGGATGTCATTGGGATATTACTTGGAAAGAGTTTTAAATGACCTTCTATGATTATTTCTACCCTCAGATGTTGAGGGATGACTAAGACTAGGAGTTCATGCACTTGGGGTAGGTTACTCTTTCATTGATGGATTATTCTTCACAATTTACAGAGCTTTAGCGCTTTGCACCTGTTTTGGGATGTGATGAGTTATCACTGGCTAGGAAATTTGAGGATGTCTCAGTTAAAACATCTGATCATAGGTGAATGTTTTTTTGGTTGACTTCAGTGACAGCTTTAGTAAACCAGGCACTGATTATTGAGCACAATTTGAGTGATTTTAGAGCTTCGAAATAGGGCAGTTTAGCATCCAGGGTTGGTACTCCTTCGACCGATAGTAAGAATCACCACAAGGATATTTATTCAGGTAGCCAAGTGGTGTGCTACCAGTGTGGAAAGAGTGGGAATACGAGACCACATTTCCTGAAGGACCCAGTCGAGTGATGATCTTGCTACAAGATGTTCCATATTCAACATTGTTTCATGATGTTCTCACCAGTAGAGAATAAGAGGGGATTAGTTATGACTCCACATTCAGGAATAGGGCCACTATTTTCTGATCTTTCAGGGATATGGATTTCTTCAGGGTGTTCATTCCAAGGAGGTGATTGTGGTTATTATATCCAAATGATAGGTTTTTAGTGATAACAGGGTGGATCATATTAGGGTAGCAAGGCAGGGTTTCAAATTCGTGGTATAGGTCAGACATTTGTGATGGAGCATACCCAATAGGAGCAGGATCCCAAACCCTCTACAGTTAGAGGTATGATTCTAGTTACCTCAATTTTATATTTTTCCCTTTTTGATACAGGGGTTTCCCAATGTTTTATATCTATTTCTATTTTTGATAGCCTTATGATCTATATCTTTACTTCTGATGATGTTATGACATTAGACACTTTGTTGGTAATTAGAATGGATAGTGTATGTCAGTTTTAGGAGTTCCCTCTTGATTTTGGTGGGTGTCACTTCTTATGGGGCCTCGATGTCTTAGAGATGATAGGATTCGATGTCATTATCATAATAGAATAGTTGGAATCCTTTTAGGCCTTTTTTGACTACTATTAACGTAGGGTGAGTTTCACGTCATGAGAGGGTTGATCTTTTCTATACAAGGTTGTATGGGATATCCAGGAGATCAGAGCTAAACTCAAGCATCATTGGTTGGGAGGAATCATAGCCTAGATTTCTAGTTTATATTTGGATGACTGGGTGACTTTCCTTTAGTGGTGGATCATTTTAGATATGTCTTTCCAGATGACTTTTCAGGTTTACCTCTAGAGAGAGGTGGATTTCTCTCTTGATCTTGTACTAGGAGTGGTACTTATGTCCATTCCTCCTTATAGGATGGTTACCTCAGAGTTACAATAGATCAAGAATCAGTAATAGGAGTTGCAACAAAAGTGTTTCATCTGACCCAATACGTCTCCTTAGGGTTTTTCTATTCTTTTTGAAAAGAAGGTAGACCGTACCATCAGACTTTGAGTGTATTATTGGAAGCTGAACTAGTTGACGGTCAAGAACTGATATCCCTTATTGAGGATTGATTATCTTTTTGATCATCTAAGAGGATCCTGGGTGTTATGAAAGATTGAATTTAGATATGGTTATCATCAGTTTCATGTTATATCATTAGATATACCTCTTACAGCCTTTTAGAGTACGTATGGTCTATATGAATATTTGGTTATGTAGTTCAGTCTCACAAACGTGTCGACAATTTTCATAGAATTTATGAACCGAGTGTTCCATCCTTACTTAGATTCTTTTTTAGTAGTCTTCATGGATGATATCTTCGTGTACTCTCACACTCAACACGGCCATACCAACCATCCTGAGATCATATTGAGTATACTGATAGAGAATCATTTATATGATAAACTCTAAAAGTTGTGCTTTTGGATGGACCATATACAATTATTGGGTTATGTCATCTTAGATATAGGAGTATCAGTGGACCCAGAGAATGTGAGATCGGTAGTTTCCTATAAGCAGACAAAGAAAATATTTGAAGTATGGAGTATTTTGGGGCCGGATGGTCTAAAGATGCTTTTTTCATGACTTTTCACACTTAGCAGTGCCACCAATGGGAATGACTAAGATGGGTGTGATGAACTTGTGGATATATTCCTGCAATTCAGGCTTTTAGAAGCTGAAAGGGAGATTGTCTTTAGCACCAATGCAGATTTTTCCGGAGTCAGGCAAAAGTTACACCATTTTCTGTGATGCATCAGGTATCGGGCTGGGAGTAGTGATTATGAAAGGGGAAGGATTCATTGCATATGGTTCTTGGAAGATTAGGCCACATGAGAGGGATTACCCAACACATGATCTTGAGTTAGCTACAGTTATGAATGATTTGCGTTGTTAGAAACATTATATTTTGGGAGAATTTTTTCTGGTGTACACAGACCACAAAATCCTCAAGTATATATTTACTAAATGAGATATGAATTTAAGATAGTGAGGGTGGGTTGAGTACCTTCAGTCTTTTGACATTGAGCTTGCCTACATGCCTAGGAAAGGAAATGCACTGGCTAATGTGCTGAGTAGGAGGACTCAGATACAAGAAGTTAAGGAGGCCAGTAGTGAGTGACAGCTTAGGGATTTGTTCTAGGAGATTCATTTAGAGGTGCATGAAAAACAGGGGCAGACGTTTCTTTCTTCTATAGCTGTTACCTCTACTCTACTGGATCGATCACGAATGATAAAGATATCATATTCTGAATGCCTAGTCCTATGGGAGTGTGTGTCAGGTGAGGACCCTACTCCTAGGTGGACCATAGGTGAGGATATGGTTTTTCTTTTTCATGGGCGCATATGGGTTTCAGAAGACATATGTGAGGATTATATGTGAGATTTTCATACCTCGTTATGGGAAGTTCATCCTGGGGTCACCAAGATGTATCGAGATCTAAATCATCATTATTGGTGGACAAACATGAAGAGGGATGTAGCTAGTCTTTTTATAAGATTTTCCACCTGTTAGTAAGTGAAAGATGAGCATTAGAGACTGGCAGGGCTATTACAACAGTTACCCATTCCCGAGTGGAAGTGGAATGATGTTTACGATGGATTTCATGATGGGTTTACCAAGGTCTCCTTGAGGAAATTATATTGTATGGGTTTTTGTTGATAGACTCAAAAATGGTTTCACATTTCATACCAATCAAGTAAACCTTCATTGTTGATGATCATAGAAAGTTATACATCCGAGAGATAGAAAATTTTCAAGAGTTTTCGTACTCTATCGTTTCAGACAGAGATGCCTGGTTTACTTCTCGTGTATGGAAAGGACTACAGAGGTCTGTGGATACATAGGTACATCTAAGTAAATATTACCATCCCTAGATAGATGGCTAGTCTGAGCACACAATTCAGGTTTTGGAGGACATGCTTTGAGCATGGGTCCTAGATTTCAGGGGCTCTTGGGAGAGTCACATACCCCTGAGGTAGTTTTCCTA
Source organism: Viscum album (assembly GCA_963277665.1). Taxonomy (NCBI): domain Eukaryota; kingdom Viridiplantae; phylum Streptophyta; class Magnoliopsida; order Santalales; family Viscaceae; genus Viscum; species Viscum album. Next base: position 17,587,244 of record OY728123.1, read on the forward strand.
CTATAATATTTTTCCAGAAATGATTCAGATGTTACCATGTGAGGCTTTGTATGGTAGTCCATTCTGATCACCCTTATATTGGCTGGAGGTAGGAGAGGCAGTTATGATGAGACCTCATCTTGCCCAGGAGAATGCTGAGTAGGTGGAGTTGATTCGGAAGATAATGGATGCTACACAGTCTTGGTAGATATATTATGTTGATCGACAGAGAAAACCTCTAGAGTTCAAGGTTAGAGATTAGGTTTTCCTACATGACACATCGAGGTTAGGAAACAAGAGGATTCAGATATAGGGGAAGCATTCCTTGAGATACGTCGGGCCATTTAAGGTTTTGGAGAGATTTGGGCTGGTTGTCTATCCGTTTTAGTTACCTCATAGGTACTGAGCTATGAACAATGTATTTCATTTTTCTCAGCTACAAAGTTACTTTTCAGATTCTTCTCATGTTTTTCAACCTGAGAAGGTTGAGTAGGAGGTGGATGCATCCTTCTAAAATCACCCTATTTATATTATGTATCACGACATGAAGGTTCTTCATGGTTAGTATATTCCACTAGTATAAGTGTTATGGAATCACAGATGAGTATAGGACGATACTTGGGAGAGGGAGGCCAAAATGTGATTGTAGTGGTTGGATTTTTTCGTAGATTCTTCTTCAACACCCTTGGAAGGGAAATTCAAGGATGAATTGATTTAAGGGGGGAGTTTTTAAGAACATGAATCTTCATTTTAGGTATGGATCTTGATTTCGGGTTGATTTTGAGTAAAAAGGAAGAGGTGACGTTTTTATAAATACATGTTGTGTACTCCTGAGTACACACCGTGTACCTAGCATGCCGTGTACAGCCGTGTACTAGCTATGTAATGGTAGAGTACATGGTCGTGTGGTGACATGGAAGACTGCTTAAGTCAGGGGTCAATTAAGGCAACTACACAAAATGTAGTTTTAATGAACATGGTGTGTATTTTTCTTTTTATTTGATATATTGGAGTGGGGTCGCGTCTTATGTCGATAAATGTCTTCTTCTCCTTGTGGTTCATATAGGAGAGAAACAGAATGGCTGAAGAACTTCTAAGCCCTTCTGATTCTCCATCTGAGCTCCAATTGAGACATTTTTGGGTACGTTGGAATCCCACCAGTGAGTTCTAAAAAACCATAGATCCTTCATTCTTAATTCAACCTCTATAATGAGTTATTAAAGGTGGGGGATTTTTCACCTTTTATAGATCTATACTGATCTATACCGATTCAAGGACCGATGTTCAAGTATATCGATCTTCTAACATCGAGGTAGGTGGTTTGTGCCTTTAATTGTTTTTATTTAGATCATATATGCTAAAAGTGATACATACCCACGTATTGGGTATTTCTTGATTTGTAATTTAACCCTATTTTTTACCTTTTATGGTTTTATTGATTAATTAAGGGTTGTTTATTATGAATAAGGTTAGATACCTTGTTTATGGGACACCCCATGGGTTTGTTCCCCTTGATTATTTGTTTATAGTTGTTTGGTCTAGGATTCCTGTTAGATTTTCCTTGTTTTACATGCCCTATTTTATGAGGATGGAGTTTTTTATTATATTAAATACCTGTGATATGAATTGTGAATGTTGACCAAAGGGGATTGGACTGTGAGAGCTTCCCAAAGGGGTTAGACCGTGAGAGCTTCCCAGGTGGTCATTTATAATTATTGGGTTAGACTGTGAGATCTGCCCAGGTGATCATTATTATTTGATTAAACGAATGTTTGACCCAAGGGTTTAGACCATGCGAGCTTCCCCAGGTGGTCATTTGTAATTGATTGATGTTATGTTAGACCAAAGGGGTTAGAACATGAGAGATTTCCCAGTGGGTCATTATTTAATGAATGGGTTCTATGATACACCAGAGTGGATCGACTATGAGAACTCCCCAAAGGGTCATGTATGAATAATTGAATAATTTTGACGAGTCTGCCAAACCAAATCAAGAGCTTGGAATACGTCTTACTTGATTGTTTAGATGGCCTTCTAAGACATTTGTTTTGTTACTTAGATGAGGGATACAGAGCTTAGGATAGATCTTGGGGTTACATGATTCAATGGATTTGAATAATTTCTAAATGTTAATGAATGTAATTGAAAACTATAGAATTTTTTACTATTGAGTATTTCCTAGTTTATTGATCCATTTTTCATATTACCTGCTATATATATATTAACTGACAGTTAGGCAAAGATCTTTTGGTGGTTGCCTACTGGGATTCATCTCACACCCTATGTAGGTCATGCTTTTGGACCCAAAAATAATATATGATTGTGGGTATAGATACGGTAAAGTTCCCTTCTTCATCAGGTACTTGATTGTTGTTGGATCTGGAGAGCATGGGACCAAGCTGAGGCTTGCAATGCTTCTGGAGTTTACTTGTTTCTTTTGTACATTTTTTCTGTATTACTTTCCAGCATTGTGACTTGTTTAGATATTTTCATAGATACATATTCCATGCATCATAAATATATATATATATATATATATATATTGTGGCCTCTATTGGATTTACTTTCAGTCATTCTATGTTTACATTTGTTGGTATTACTTCTTCTATTATTGTTTAATATTTGTTTTCCACTCTGTATACTCTGCCAATGAGGGAATAGTTTCCCCAATATCACACCATGGCCCTCGCTACTATTCAGTAGCCTCTGTTGTTTTTGGGAAATGTTCTTGTGTTCATGTGACCAACCGGGTTTGGGGCACCTTTAGGTGGGACCCAGAACTGGGATGTTACTCAGAGGGTTGAAATTTCAAAATTATTTTGTTAAAATCACACATCATAAAAAGTCTTAATAACACATCCACATAATAAAGGGGAAATAAAAATATGAATGATGTCAAAAATAACAAAAAATTGGGTTTCCAAATAGTATAACATTAATGCGATATGAAAATATTGAAATGAAGAAGAAAAATAACACCCAAGGACTGATATAGAGTGATAGATAAAATATTCATGTGAAAGTTAATGATAATAAATCCAAAAATACGTGATGGGTAAAAAGTACATTTATTCGTAAAAAAATGAATGTAAATTTTTTCATTTTTATTTTAGTATAATTTTTCTAAATATGAGGTATCTTGTCACTATTCAGATGGATAACACTAAAATATATAATCACTTGAAATATTTTTATTTAATATTCACAATTTCATCCTTTGGTTATTATTTAATAAGTTTCCACGTCATTTAATAGTTAATAAAATGAATATCCATGATGAATTTTTTATGACTAAATCACTAAAATAATATCTAAAAAGATCATATGATCCATAAAATAATAAAAATTATTTCATTTATTTACTAAATATTTACCATAACTAATATGGTTATAACAAGATAAAAATATAATATATGAATCTCAAAAACCTCAACAGTAAAACCCAAACATCAATATATCCCACTACATATTATTTATCCAAAAAATCCTTCAAAAATATATCTAAAGATATTCAAATGTTAAAAATTTAAAATTATGGTCACTAAATATTAAAACAAATCTTCACATTAATCCCCAAAATATTATAGATTCTAACTTAATGTATAATAATAAATATTTAAATGCCTTAATCACTATAAAAACACAAATAAAAGATAACTTAATTGAAAATTAATTATACCCTTAATTCTTACACAATATAATAGATTATCAAATATATTCCATGAGTTTTATAAGGTTTTAATCTCCATGAAAAATTCCATTATAACCAAATCACTTATTATTTTCAAGGTCATCAATAATATTTTATTTTCTTCATTAAATTCAAGCATATCTTTATATCAACTAAACATTATCAATTTAACATCAGGAACATAGTAAGGGTTATATTTCACCCAATAATGTGTTTTCCATAAAATATCATTGTACCTTTAAATAATATTTCATTGTAATTAGTACTATTCAACATATTCTCTCAAATCATTAATTAAAAACTACTATAGAATAATCCATAGATGACCCATGATTCATTTACCGAAAATATAATTTATGTAACACTTCAACAACAAATTTATAAAATAACAATATATAACCAATTCATCACATCCACTTTAATGATTTTCTTGGAATATATCATTCCATTTTTTATGAGTTAACTCTTGTATCAGTGAAATAACTCATACAATGACCATTATACCAAGACATAAGGCATTTAACTACATAGAAATTAATCATTCTATGTAATACAACAAAGAAAACATATTTCCTTCCATTGAGATATTCGTTGTGGTCTCCCTTTCAAATTTTTTGACATGAAGTAAATTTATTATTCTTCTCTCCATAGTCTCCACTATCCAACCTCTCAATATAATAAATCATTCTTGAACTTGGTGACTTTGATATGTGGTTAATGTGAAATTTGTTCATCTTATATTATGAAAACTGATTAGTCCCAATCAAATTTGTTTTTCTCTATCGATCATCCAATTTGATATAATCATCCCATTTTCAATCATGATTATAGTTAACATGATTACTAATTTTTATATCCATTGACTAAAATAAAAAAAAGGATATTATGAGTTAAAATAATCACAATAGGGAAATACTTAATCTTTTATATGATGTTTAAATTATGAATCCTTCTTTTAAATTTATAAAACACTGGTTTTATCCTAGGTAATTCATTTTCCTCATATATTTAAAAACTTTATATTGGTTCATAAATTAAATGTGAAATAACCCAAGTGTATCCACATAGAGTTCCAAACTAGGTACACAATAACCGAATAGTCATCATGGACCAGAATGATGGCCATGATGTACTCAACCACCTCTTTTTTTGGGGTTATTATAACTAGATGAATCTAAACTAAAACCAAATCCACTTATATTATATACAAAGGTATGAATATCTAAGAAAACCAAATAATCCATACCTTTCCAAAATTTTAGAATGATATCCTATAATTATACTTCTACTCAAATTTAGTAATTTGAATATTTCTATAATCTATGTATTCATAAATCTAGTTCCAATGGTTTATATTATACATTATATGATATAATGTTTTATGACCATGAAAATGATATCCTAATTCCATTGGATACATTATTAAATTGGATATAGAAATAAGATATAATATCTTAAAGGATATAATAGTTTAATAATACTTTTAAATTAGACATATAATTTGAGATCACATTACATTTTAAAAAAATTAAACAAAAATATACCATAAGTTAATATTTTAAGTCATGAAACACATTCAATGATTCCTTCTTCATATACTGGGGAAGTGAAACAAAATATGGGTGATCTATGGTCCTCATTAAATGATTTTTACAACAAAATTAATCATAAATAAATAATGCATAATAAATATGGCTTGCTAAATAACTAAAAACACATTCTATTTATTCAAATACATGAGAAATAAATGAATACATGGATTATATCAATACATTGATATCTTGGATAATATTATCAAATAAGTAAATTCTTAATTTTGGACAACTTATTCTAAAAATAATGATATATTTACCTCCAAGATAGTATGTGGAGACAATTTAATTGATGAGTTGGTATACAACAGAAACCCATTTAATTCTATTTTATATATTTCAAAAATGATACTTGTTATATTGAGGGCCTATCTATAACTAGGCCCCACATGTCATTACATATCCAATGAATTCCTCATATATTTAATTAACAATTTAGTTTATAAAAAATATAAAATATATATATATATATATATATTAATGAATATATATTTATCAATTTTTCTACAATTATTCAAATAACCTCCTCCACTGGATCTAGTTTCTGGTCCCACTTGGGGGTGACGTCTTGGGGTCACGCAGGTGGCAGTTAGAGTTACTCTATCAAAGGGTTGTGACAAAAAAGGGATACATGATAATTACTAGTGGTTGGCTTCTATGATGGTGGAATATTGGTTTTTAAGATCTGTGATGTTTGCCTTAGGGTGACAATCATTAGCTGCAGTAGTGGTGGTGACCAACCAATGATAATGTGGTCGGGTGAGGTTCGGAAGAGATCTCCCTAGATTATGCATGTGTTTTTTGGTCTCATTGTATTTTTCATAGTGTCTATGGGATTATTGATTTTGGGAGTTTGGGATGTCTGTATATCGATGATTTCTACTATGCCTTCAGGACATTTCAGGGTTTCAAGTGTCATGATGATTCAAGTCAATTATCTTGGAACATTTGGAAGTTATCACTACTTTCATCCATGTATCATTGGGTGGTAATACTTTAAATATGGATGGGTGTGTCGATAAAAATCTTTCATTCATTGGTCTTAATTATATGTGGGATGGATGGGTTCCCAACTATGTAGATTTTTTCTCATTAATTTGGCTGGATGTTGTGGAGAATTAGGTTGACAGTGTAGCGTGACCATGAAAGCATCGCCAGGTGGGAGGCTCAAAAAATAGATGAGTGTGTTGGAACTGATCATCAGTTCACCCACCACACACACACACACATTCTAATGTGGGTGGAAGGGTTCTCTGACATGAAATCAGTCCATCATGGTGCAACTCTTGGCAGGAGTGACTGAGCATCTTTGATTGGTAGCACTATTTATGTTACTCTGGTAGGGGGTGGAAAGATGTTTTACTTGTGATTGAAATGATTCATTATACCTATTTACCACTTGTTCTTTGGGTATTCGGGCCATTATTTTTTGGTATTTAATTCTCTATTGTCCTTTGGTCCATGTATAATGGGCCTTTGTGTTCCCCTGGACCTTGACGGTCATGTAATGGGATCCCTCTGCCCAAAAGAAGAGGTTTTTCTTGGTTTTTTACATTAAAAAGGGAGGTGCTTCCCATATACCAATTAATATAAACACACACAAATAATATTTATATAATTTATTCAATTTTTAAGATTCATTTTATAATTTTATTTATTAACATAATATAGTTAATATATATTAAGTTTTTATTTGATAAATTTTATTCAATATATAATATTTATTACCTTTTAATATTTTTTCAAATTTATTCATTTTAATATTATTTATTCAAATAACCCAACCCTAATAGTCTAGAGTCGGTGGTCACTTTATTACATTGGAAATAGGTACAAGGAATCACATCCCAAAGGACCTAATAATTAAGTCGTCTTAGAAAACCATATAGACGTTTGAATCTCATATTGCAATTGAAAATATAAAATACAACATAGTCATTTCTTTTAGAAAAATATTATTCTCTTTAGTATATCCCTACATAACAATCATAATACACTTCCTGAAATCCTGGGGAAAGGAAACATAAGAAAGGGTTGAGCTTAGATGATCTGTAAGAGTATGCATACAACAGAATCTATAATGAATACATAATTAGTAATCAATATATTAAGGTAAATAACTAAAAATAAATTTCATTTAATCAATAACTTGAGTATGAATAATGATATGGTAGGAATAAATAAAGATGAAATGATTCCATATAAATAATCACATGAGTTTGAAACTTATCTATGGATATCATAACTAATCAAATAATCACACTGATATCAATACCTAGTCTCATAATTATGGAATGCATAATATTGGATATCATAAACATACCATAAATATCTCATGCCAATACATATTACAAAAATGGGTAAGGACTCGGACAAATACCCAATCCAATTTATCTCTTGAGTCCAACCAATTCATCGAGGTGCTATATAGGGCCCCACTCATCACTTACTAAGTTCAATTCATTGTTCATGTGAAATTATAGAAGAATACTTAATTTAAACATTAATATTTAAAAACTATAATATAAAATTTTTATAATTTACCTAATCAAAAAATATAATCATAAACCATTCAGATAAATATAGTGAATCATATCAAAATAGTATATCCCCGGTCAAACTAATCATATAGCATTCATATAAATAAGGTTGATGGTGTAATTAGAGTATACAATCATTATAACATTCAATAAAGGATGTTTACACAGATTTAAATACTTTAAAAAACATAATTGAGATATTTCTTAAGAAAAATACCCTTTTTACTTTAAAATCACATTTTTAAAGTCTAAAATATTTCCCAAATATTAGGTAAAAAATTTTATTTGAAAATAAACTTGTAAAATTTTAACAGAAACTTCAAAAGCAATGATTGTTCATGATGACTGGTAATTCCATACATTTCATATAAGTTAAAAAAACAAAATTCTTTCACACTATTGTAAAATGGATAAAAATACCTCATTAGAAACATTACAAGAGATACCTCTAAAAATATTTTGTAAAAAATAATAAATGGATAAAAACTTATTTAATAAATAATTTTTAGAATTTTAAAAACATTTTTGAAGATATTTTTATAAAACATGGATATGGAAAATAATATATTTTTGACCAAAGAGAGAAATAAAGTCATCTTTTCTTAATACATTTACTCAATCATTTTCAGAACCAAAGTGAGGAAAATGGTACTATTACTTGAAAATTTCATGAATAATCATAGGATCATGAAAAAATTAGGTTTGAGATATAAATATTAAACAATTCCCCCAAGGGATAATTAAACAAAAACAATCGTGAAGAATGATGAGATTGTAAAATAATCCCTTACCACTTTGGTAAATTTTGAATCATAACCCCAAAGAAAAAATTAAATTCAAATAAAACTTTAAATATAATTAATATAAATATATTAATTATATAACATTCAAAGGTGGTTTATATTCACCACACAAAATAAATAAGTGGTGAATATGGCATATGTCCCACAGAAGTAAAAGTGAGACGAGAAACCCTTACCTCACATTCAACTTCTTTAATACATGTTCAAAACTACTATATAATAAATATATATTTATTATAAATATATTATATGACCATACTCATATATATCACACCTTATAGTATTTAATTATAATCTTTTATTACATTTTTTAACAATTTTTTTAAATCACTATTTCATGTAATAACTGCTTCGTTTTTCATGGATGTTTTGGTTTTGTATCTTCAGTACTTATACTTTGAACATTGTTACATAATATAAATAATCTAAAATATGAACTAAATTTCATATATATTCATTATATAATTATTTAAATAGTCCATAAAAGTTATAGATAGAAAAATGAGTTACACCATTCATAGAGTCGTTAGGTCATACGTACGTAGGAATGTTGTTTTCATTTTTTGAAAGATAGAAAAGAAGAAATGTAAATTATAATTAAAATTTATAGAAAATTTTTTATATCATATAAATAATGTATTTCATTAAATAAATCCTTATTACCTTCCATTTCAAAATAAAATTATAAACAAATCGCATCGCTTTGTGGAGGTGGTAGTCTACACGTACGCACAAGAGACGTAATCATTTTCCAACAGATTGAAAGGTAAAATGGTAGATGTGATATTATAATTATATAAGTATTATTATATCATAAATATTATATATATATATATATATATCAAATGAATTTTTATATCCATCTTTTAGAGGTGGTGATGGAAAAATAATTACATTAGTTCATGAGGTGGTAGTTCATCATACATATGATTGACAGTTTCATTTCCCATTTGATGGAAAAGGAGATGGATTTCGGTTATTAAATTAAAAAATAAAATATAATTATATTTAAAATAATATTTATTATTATTTTATCATATTTTTAGAATATTTTATGAGTTACGGGAAGAAATAAAATGAAGACGCACGGTTAAGAATTATACCACTTCTTCATAAAACTCTTTAGGTTTATAGAGAAAGCCTCCCTAGAAAGGTTTTATAATAAAAAAATTGACTCTAGTTCATGTATATGGATTTTAGGAAATTATTTGGATAGATATTGTCCAACCCAAATGGCTTTTTAAGTGTGAATAGGAAAATAGAATGGGTTTCCTTTTATAAGTGGGGGGAAGGACACACTAGGAATTTTTTAAAAGAATAAATTATTCCCATGTTTTAAAAACCAAAAATCGATCAAAAATGGATCCAAATTGTAACATTATACGATATATGGTATAAATATAACCATTAAATAGAAATTTGAGAAGTTTTTATGTTATTTTAACTCTTATTGTTTTAGTTTAACCCCTAGTAAATCTGTTTTAACCTTAACTATGGTAACAAATTATTACTATTTTTACTCTTAATTATGAACAAAAATTGAGTTGAACATTTTATATAATATTAATTTTTATTATTAAAAATATTTAATCCATTTTATCAAATTAAAATCACAGAATTGGTATAATTTAGTTTAAAATTAAACATGCAGATGCGACGAAATGTGATTTTCCAAAGAAAATGTTTCATAAGTATAAAATGTTTTTATATAAAATCCAATCATAGGATTTAATATAATGATATAAATTTGATTAATAAGAATATAATTTAAATAATTTTATTTTTAAAAACCATTTTTTTTAAAATGGAACTTTGTAAATGCTATAAATGAAAATGAAGCTTTCAATAAAAAACAGTAAGTTTCACTATTTGTCAAAAAATTAATATTTTCAAAAAAAATATAAAAACTTCACTCTGATAAACTTCTAACAATATAATTTTATAAATTTTTTTCATTTAGTAAAATAAATTTTATAAATGTGTTAAAAATTAATTTTAACATAAGTGCATAAAACATGACGAAATCGCTTTTTTGAAAAAATATGGTTTTCTATAAAAAGATTTATTGTAATTTAAAATGATTTCTATTTTTTATTTCTAATCAATTTATAGAAAATTAATTTATTTATAAATTTTTAAACCATATACTTTTTATAATTTATTTAGTCATATTCATACCCACCAATTTAATGGATAGGTTATAATGGTCATATTTAAATAATATATTTTGAGGGTTATTTAAGCTTAGTGTTGAATGTTGTATACACTATCAAACATAATATTCTAGTTTAAAAAAATGGGGTGTTAAATTATCCCCACCATCAATAAATTTCAACCTCATAATTTGAATATTCATTTGTAAAACAAAGGTTTTCTATCTGAAAAAACCTTTCTTGAAATCTCACATCGTAAAAATGGTTAACAATACTTCCTCTTAAAAATAGGGAAAGGGAAGTATTGAGGTCATCTAGAAAAAAACATAATTGGGTTTATAAGTAGTAAAAATTATTGGGATATATAAGAAAAGTGTAAATAATTTTATATACTGATATAGATCATTGATCAAAAGAAATTTAATGATTAATACAAAGTTAACGACCAAAAAGAAAAAATCTATGATGGGTGAAAAGCTATTGATTTCATTGTAAATGAAGGTAAACATGTAATATTTTTATTTAAAGATCATTTTCCTAAAGTTGAGGTATTATTTTTCTATAAACATAGAGAACACCATAAAATATATTTACTTGATATTTTTTATTTCATAAGAACAATTTTATCCTTTGGTTGTGCTTCGATCAATTTACAATTCATTTCTTACTCCAATAAATGAATATCCATGTTGATTTTTTTTATGCATGAAGAACTAAAATTAACTTTTAATAGATCATAAGATCTATAAAAGAGTGAAAAGTCATTTTTTGTATCTAAATATTTAACAATACCAAAATGGATAGTACAAGTTATCCAATATAATACATAGACTCTAAAACCTCAACAATAATATAAAAGTCAAAATTTATCTATTTCAAAAAATCGTTAACATTAATAATCCTCTAAAATATGTCTAACCAGATTCAAAGTCTAAAAAATTAGATGGATGGTCACTAAATTTCCAAAATTAACTTAAAATTAGATTTCTTAAATATCATAATATAACTCTTGATGTCACATACCAAATATGTGAATTCCTTTATCATCATAAAACCTTATTGAAAATATGCATGATTCTAAAAATAAAATCTCATATTATCAAATATATTCCAAAAATCTAAAAATACAGTAAAATTGAGTAAATATAACATAAACCATTAAATCACTAAAAAATTTCACGGTCACAAATACTATCTCATAAAACTCTCATTATTATTTCAACATCAGGAACATATTAAGGGTTATATTCACTAAATCATGTGTTTTCTAAAAAGATCAAATTGTCACTGAATCACTTTTCTTGGTTATCAATATAATTCAACATGTGATTTCAAATACTTAATGAAAAACTACTAAATTTTAATCCATATATGTTTCATGATTCTTATAACTAGAATATCATTGATAAAATACTTTTACAACATAATTATTTATTCCAAATACATAGGTACTCTATTCCACTTCAGTTGTATAAATAGAATATGCTTGACCTTGATCCCTTATCTTCTTCTGAGGAATATTCCCTTGACACATGGGGAATTAGTTTGTATAGTGTCCTATCTCCATACATTTTAAACACTGAGAATTTTAGGTTTTATTATTACCCTTTCATCCACATTGTCGGTGGACTTTATATCCATATTTAAAGAAAAATCTCATTCCCTTAAATAAATTACTAGGGTGTTTCTCTCTACAATCATCACATATGGGGAAATCCTTCTTTCTCTTCTTCCCCTTATCCATTTTTTTATTTCATCCTCTTATTATATTTATTTCCTTAAAATCCATAAGACTTGGATTATTATTTATCTATCTTGATAGCACATGATATTATATCCCCATGTGATGAGACTGTTTGGGAGACTAGTTCCCTTTGAAGGATAGGATTAATCACATCAAAGAAATATTAAATCTTACTCTTGGATTATGTACTTATTCTGAAACATTAATTTATAACCTTTTATAGTTGGATTTATATATAGAAACATTTTCTTCTTTATTTTGTCTCGGACTCAATAATTTTATCTCCATATATACTCATTTTTCATATGAAAAATATTTTTCTGAGAAAATTTTCTTAAAATACTTCCATTACATACTCATTATTTTCTATCAATCATTAGTGTTTTGAATCAATGACCAATATTGATCTGCATCCCTTGAGAGAAGATAAAATTTCATGAAAAAATTATCTCTTTAATTACTTCCCAATATAAGGCCCCAGCCTTAAACATCTCTTAATATTGAATTAAATGAATAATTCACATTGAGGATCATTTCAGGTTTAGAGTTTTAGAGAATTAGAATGTAACTACTACATCTCAAAATATTACAAAGTAGACACTTCTACTAAGTTTCCATAGAATAAAAAAAACTCTTAAAAAGAAACATGTCTAGTTCCAAGTTTTATATAGCATGACTTTTCCTTGATCCCATCCTTGACCCTATTCCACATTAGGTCCTGTGAAAAACATTTCAAAAAAACTTGGGGTGAGCATAAAAAGCTCAGTAAGGGATACACAAAGAATGAAAACAATTAGTTTTTCAAACATCATGTAAACCGTGTATACTTTATCAATGTAATACCTTCACCTTCATGAAGTAGCAAAAACTCTTAACTGAATAAAATATCATTACATACCCTTTTGTAACCAAAGGATTACCATAAAACCCATATAAATAACACATAACATATAAAGGTAACTTGGGACATAAACATATTTAAGTGAAATAACCATACGGTCGACTTCCACACATATCACTTAATGGAATAGCCGTACGGCCAAGTTCCATACATAATTAATGGAATAGCCATACGGCTGACTTCCATACCCAATGCATTAGAGGTTATAACGTAACCACCCATCCTGGTATTCACGGAACCACCCGTCATATGGTTTATCACGTAACCACCCGTCAAATGTCCAAGTACCATTATAAAAATCATAAGACAAAAAACAAATATAATGTAAAGAAAACATTTCCACACTTTGATCACAATATATAACTTAAATATATTGACATAAAAAATCCATTATAAAAACCATTTTCAATACCATAATACATAAAAGAGTATATGGTATTTATTTCATTTAAAAAAACATTACGGCTTGTTGAGGAAGCCAAAGACCAAATAATACTCGCGGCGGCGGAAAACGTCATTGTCACCACGTACATTAAAAGAAACATTCCTTTTTGTCATTTTTAAAACGCTTCGTAGAAAAATATTCCTTTTGTATAAAAGTAAAATTCAAAGGGGTTTATACACCGTATAAAAGAAAGTTGTGTATAAAACGAAATATGCCTCAATGAAAGGAGATTGAGACGAAGTCCTTTAGAAAGATAATTTTTAAATAAAACAGATCTATTATGTGTATTCAATATAAGTAAACATAAATAAAGTACAAATACAAGATAGGACATAATAATATCATTACATAATTTTAAAGTAAGAGATTAACCCAAAGAACGGAAATTGGGTTAAGAAGTTCCCTTACCTCGGGTCCGACTTGACTCGATCGTTCTTTAACGTCCTAAATAATAAACTTGAGTTAATTTCTACTTTCTTAAGAACCTTTTTAAAGATTATTATTCCTTTTATATAACTTATTTCCATGTTATAAACATTATGTAATCATTTAAGTTAATAATGTTTGATTTGTCGATATTTGGGTCTTAAGTCGAAAGTGGACTTCTTACAATTACATGTTGTTGGTGTCGTCAAAGGTTCTTTATATCCAGAATGACATTCCTGAGTTGGATATCATATTTATCATATATATCCAGCATATACATGTATTTATAATATTATATAGTCATTTAGAGGTAATAAATGAAATGCATCGTTCATGGAGACGGTAAGTCGTACGTACGCATGAACGCTACTTTCATTTATATGTCATATTAATGGAATTAAAACTAAATGAGAGGTATGTATATTTTAATTCCAGAATTATATTAATCATTTAGATGTAACATACATCATATATATCCATTATTTATATGTAATTATAATAGTACATTACATTTGGGGATAAGAAATGAAATGCACCGTTCATGGAGACGGTAAGCCGTATGTACACATGAACGCTACTTTCATTTCTATCTCATAATTTAATGGAAAGAAATAATAATGATATAGAGGTATATTAGAATTCCAGTATAACATCATATATAATAAATTTAAATCCATCCTTTATACGTCTCATATATGGCATTAATGAATCACATCACTTTGAGGGGGTGGTAGTCCGCACTTCCTTAAATGAAGATATCGCGTTTACCCATAATGGAAACCATAAAGGTATTCCCAAAATATAAAATACAGAAGACTAAGGAAAAAATAAACATATTATATATCATATATAAGTATAGTGTCATCTTAATGGCCACCTTTGAAGGTGTTAAAATAATGTTGAACAATCATCGTTTCGGGAGGCCGAAATTCGCCATCCACGGAAACAGTATGTTCTTTAACCATTAGATGTAGGTGTGTGTAAGTTTAGCTCTAATACTTATTATAACAACATCCTAGTATATTTATGATAATGGATTTGGTACAAATGAAATAAATAAAAAGAGTTTAGGCGGTTGGAGAAGCAAAATAAAACAAAAGGACTCCAGTGAAGACATTACCTTAAAATCGGGTAACTCCCTTTGGTTTGAGCTCAAAGGCTTCCTTGGGAAGACTTCTGCCCAAATTGAGGCTTCAAGGAGTAAGAGAGGGATTTGGAGAGACAAAATGGGCAGGGGTTGGCCGAGACAAAGGCTTTGTAAGTGTGGGTAAGGTGGTAGAGGTGGGGGCCTTTTATAAGAGGAGAGGAGGGGCACTCTTGGAAAATAAGGAAATGTTACTTTATTCTAGAATGAGTTTCGGATTTTAATGGTCCCACATTGCTGTGTTTCAAGGATAAGGTGATAAGGGTCCGAAATCCACCCATCCAATAGGTTTTGGACATGTTTATGTCTTAGATTTTACATTATCATTCCATTTTATTTAAATCCTTTATTAATGAGGTAATCACTGCATCACCATGATGTCATAAATAATTTAATAAATTTAATGTATAAAAATTATAAAAATAATATCATGATGTAGGAAATATTTTTATATTTATAATGAATATTTATAGTCCAAATTATCATTTATGTAGGCAAAATTAAAAATATTTTACTTAGGTGATACATTCTTTGTTACATTTCACATTCTTTAAAAATAAAAAGATAAAATGTCACTTTCTCACAAAAGTGATTCCTTGGGGCCCCCAAGTTTGGCACAAGGCATCCCATTGTTGGCCATGAGACAAACCGTAGCCTTAGGAAACTTTTTGTGGTCATTTTTTATTATTATGATATAATTTTATTATCTTTAACTACATGATTACTCATTAATCAAGATAATTAAAGATAATAACCGCCGTTACTATTCATAATGCCCAAAAATAAAAGAGTCTTAAATACATAATTTTGACCTTCTGATTCCAAATATGTAACCCATTTTACCAAATTCCAAACACATAAATTGAAAAATTAATTTAAAGATAATTCCCGTTGTCAAAAAAAATAGCAGGTTTTTTAGAAACAATATTTATGAAAAGATTGGAACTTGTTTATGCCCAATTAAAAAGTGAAATTAATCCCAATTAACATAATTGGATTACATGGTAAAAATATATTATAATTACACTTTAAAAAAAATTAAAAAGATAATATTACCATATAATTAAATTATATGAAAAAGCAATTTTGATGTAAAATGCAGTATTTTTCACTATTCATTGAAAAATGAACATTGTCAGAAAAATACCAAATATTAACCCAAGGTAAATTTAAATGTGCCAATCATAAATAATATGTTTATATTGAAAAATAGAGCCGATAAAATTGTCAAAAAGTGGATTTAAAGGGGGTTCACCATCAAAAGGCGGTTAATCGACCTTTTAAAGAATATTAGAATGTTTACGCTTAAAAACTAGATTCATTTGCATTTTTAATCCTCTAAAATTTATTGAAAAAAAGTAAAAATATTTGACAAACATATATAATCATTTTGTAGTTAGTTCTATTCATTCCCTCCATTACAATAGCTAGGCGTTAACTACCATTTAAAAATAATATTATTTTATTACTAGTGTGCAACGAAAGATTTCAATGAATCTCTTTGTTGCGTATCTGGTACGCTATCGAACATAGCAACCCTTTTAAAGTAAAATTAATATTTAATTCATAAATATTAATAAATATGAAAATGTTTTATTCATTATTTACCTGGGATGTTACATCCTTCACCCCTTTTGGGAATTGGGTCCTCGCAATTTTATTCACTTATCAAAATAAGTGTGGGTATTTATCCCTCATAGCATTTTCAGATTCCCACGTTGCCTCTTCAACAATATGGTTTTTCCACAAAACCTTTACCTGGTGAATTACCTTATTTCGCAACACTTGCTCTCTTCGGTCAAGAATCTGGACTGGTTGTTCTTCATAAGATAGGTTCTCCTCCAGCTGAACTACATCTGGACTAAAAACATGAGATGGATCTGGCATATACTTCCTCAACATCGAAACATGAAAAAAATTGTGTACCTGAGATAAACTCGGAGGTAAATCCACTCTGTAACCAACTGATCCAACTTTCTCTAGAATTTCATATGGTCCAATGAACCTTGGACACAGATTTCCTTTCTTACCAAATCTCATCACACTTTTCCATGGAGAAACCTTGAGAAAAACATGATCACCTACCTCAAAAGATAGATCCTTCCTCCAGTTATCTGCATAACACTTCTGCCTGCTCTGAGCTGTTCTCATATGTTTCTGAATCAACTGAACTTTTTCTGCCATCTCATCTACCAATTCTGGTCCCATCCGCTTTCTTTCACCCACTTCATCCCAAAATGCTGGAGTTCAACACCGCTTCCCATATAATGCCTCAAATTGTGCCATCTGTATACTGGAATGAAAACTGTTATTATAAGAAAACTCATCCAAAGAAAGATGTTGGTCCCAACTTCCTTGATAATCCATCGAACAAGCTCGTAGCATATCCTCCAAGGTCTGAATTGTTCGTTCTGACTGCCCATCTGATTGCGGATGAAAAGCTGTACTAAAATTTAATTCAGTACCCAACGACTTCTGAAGGCCTTTCCAAAAGTTAGAAGTAAACATGGGATCACGATCGTACACAATGAAGAGAGGAACTCCATGTAACCTGACTATCTCTTTAAGATACAAACGGGAAAGTTGATCTAGGGAAAAAGTATCTCGTATAGCAATGAAATGAGCAGATTTAGTCAAGCGATCAACAATAACCCAGATTGTATTATTACCTCGAGATGTCCTCGGTAATCCCACAATAAAGTCCATGGATATGTTTTCCCATTTCCACATTGGTACTGGTAAAGGCTGATGCATCCCTTTATGTAACTGCCGCTCTGCCTTAACCTGCTGACAATTCAAACACTTCACAGTAAAATCAGCAATATCCCTTTTCATTCCATCCCACCAATAATACTCCCGCAGATCTCTGTACATATTAGTACTTCCATGATGAACTGAAAACGGGGAACTATGAGCCTCACATAACTACTCATTCTTCAACTGTGAATCACAAGGCACACACAATCTCTTCCCAAAGCTAAAAACACAATCATTGTCCATGTTGAATTCAGGCAACTTACCCTTCTGAACCAGCTCTACCTTTTTCTACAACTCACTGTCTTGTTTCAGTGCTTGCTTGATTCTGTCTGATAGAGAATATTTCACTGATACCTAAAACAAAACAGAAGAACATCATGCACCAAAAACTTCTATGCCAATGTTCATCAAAACCTTAACCAAAGGATCATGTTCCAAACGCAACATTGTTAATGAAGCATTAATTTTTTGACTCAAAGCATCAACCACTTTATTTGCTTTTCCTGGATGGTAACGAATTGTACAATCATAATCCTTGATTAATTATAGCCATCTCCTCTGTCTCATGTTCAATTCTTTCTGATTGAATATATACTTTAAACTTTTGTGATCGGTATATATTTCACACATTACTCCATAAAAATGATCCCTCCAAATTTTTAAAGTGAAAACAACAGCAGATCATTCCAAATATTGTGTACGATAATTTTCCTCATGAGTTTTCAACTGACTTGATGCATATGCAATTCCTTGATCATTCTTCATAAGGACACAACCAAGTCCTTTCAATGAAGCATCACTGTAGATAACAAACTCACCATTCCTGTAAGGAAGTGCCAAAACTGGAGCATTCACCAATCTTCTTTTCAACTCTTGAAAATAATCATCACATTCTTTTGTCCAGATAAACTTAACACCCTTCCGAGTCAGCTTAGTCATTGGACTAGATATCCGTGAAAAATTTTCAACAAACCTTCGGCAGTAACCTTCCAAACCAAGAAAACTACGGATCTCGGTTACATTTGTGGGTCTTGGACATTCTTCAACAACTTTTGTTTTATCAGGATCAACAGTTATTCCATCTTTTGAACCAATGTGACCAAGGAAAGAAATTTGTTGCAACCAAAACACACACTTGATGAATTTCCGAAATAATTTCTTTTCTTTCCAGGTTTGCAAAATAACCCTTAAATGACTTTCATTCTCCTCTTTACTTTTAGAAAACACCATAATATCATCAATAAAAACAACCAACATTTTTCACCTGAGTCAACTGAGCCATCACTGCAACAAATAGTTTAGTTTTGATTCTGACCATCTCAGGATACTGATTTGAAAGGTCATTTCCCTCTGTATGCCTTCCTAGAAAATTTGTTCTGTTTCCTCTATGAAAAACCATTCTTAACACAAAAATATATTGGGAGAAGCAACATGGTAATATTCAAATGCTATATCATTTCAATCATACCATATATTAATATATAATTTAACACTTTTATAACTCCTAAAGTTGTCTAAACCGACCTCTGATATCAACTATAAGGCCCCGGACATAAACATCTCTTAATATTGAATTAAATGAATAATTCACATTGAGGATCTTTTCAGGTTTAGAGTTTTTGAGAATTAGAACATAACTACTACATCTCAAAAGATTACAAAGTAGACACTTCTACTAAGTTTCCATAGAATAAAAAAAACTCTTAAAAAGAAATATGTCTAGTTCCATGTTTTATATAGCATGAATTTCCCTTGATCCCATCCTTGACCCTATTCCACATTAGGTCCTATGAAAAACATTTCAAAAAAACTTGGGGTGTGCATAAAAAGCTCAGTAAGGGATACACAAAGAATGAAAACTGTTAGTTTTTCAAACATCAAGTAAACCATGTATACTTTATCAATGTAATACCTTCACCTTCATGAAGTAGTAAAAACTATTCACTGAATAAAATATCGTTACTTACCCTTTTGTAACCAAAGGATTACCATAAAACTCATATAATGAACACATAAAATATAAAGGTAACTTGGGAAATAAACATACTTAAGTGAAATAACCATACGGTCGACTTCCACACATATCACTTAATGGAATAGACATACGGCCTACTTCCATACATACTTAATGTAATAGCCATATGACCGACTTCCATACCCAATGCATTGGAGGTTATAACGTAACCACCCGTCCTGGTATTCACGGCACCACCCATCATATGGTTTATCACGTAACCACCCGTCAAATGTCCAAGTACCATTATAAAAATCTTAAGACAAAAAACAAATATAATGGAAAGAAAACATTTCCACAATTTGATCACAATATATCACTTAAATATATTGACATAACAAATACATTATAAAAACCATTTTCAATACCATAATACATAAAAGATTATATGGTATTTGTTTCATTTAAAAAAAACATTACGGCTTGTTGAGAAAGCCAAAGACCAAATAATACTCGCGGCGGTGGAAGAGGTCGTTGTCACCACGTACGTTAAAAGAAATATTCATTTTTGTCATTTTGTAAAAATGCTTCGTAGAAAAAGATTCATTTTGTATAAAAGTAAAAGTCAAAGGGGTTTATACACCTTAAAAAAGAAAGTTGTGTATAAAACGAAATATGCCTCAATGAAAGGGGATTGAGACGAAGTCCCTTACAAAGATCATTTTTAAATAAAATAGATCTATTATGTGTATTAACTATAAGTACACATAAAGAAAGTAAAAATACAAGATAGGACATAATAATATCATGACATAATTTGAAAGTAGGAGATTAACCCAAGGAATGGAAATTGGGTTAAGAAGTTCCCTTACCTCGGGTCCGACTTGACTCGATCATTCTTTAACGTCCTGAATAATAAACTTGAGTTAATTTCTATTTGCTTAAGAACCCTTTTCAAGCTTATTATTCCTTTTATATCACTTATTTCCATGTTATAAACATTATGTAATCATTGAAGTTAATAATGTTTATTTTGTCGATATTTGGGTCTTAAGTCGAAAGTGGACTTCTTACAATTACATGTTGTTCGTGTGGTCAAAGGTTCTTTATATCCAGAATGACATTCCTGTTTTGGATATCATATATATCATATATATTCATAATTTACATGTATTTATAACATTACATAATCATTTAGAGGTAAGAAATTAAATGCACCGTTCATGGAGATGGTAAGCCGTACGTATGCATGAACGATACTTTCATTTCTTTATCATATTAATGGAATTAAAACAAAATAAGAGGTAAGTGTATTTTAATCCATAAATATATTAATCATTTAGATTTAACATACATAATATATATCCATTATATATATGTACTTATAATAGTACATTACATTTGGGGATAAGAAATGAAATGCATCGTTCATGGAGACGGTAAGCCGTACGTACGCATGAATGCTACTTTCATTTCTATCTCATACTTCAATGGAAAGAAATAATAATGATATAGAAGTATATTATAATTCCAGTATAACATCATATATAATAACTTTAAATCCATACTTTATACGTCCCACATATGGCATTAACGAATCACATCACTTTGAGGGGGCGGTAGTCCGCACTTCCTTAAATGAAGATATCGCGTTTACCCATAATAGAAACCATAAAAGTATTCCCAAAATGGAAAATAAAGAAGCTTAATGAAAACATAAACATATTATATATCATATATAAGTATAGTGTCATCTTAATGGCCACCTTTGAAGGTGTTAAAAGAATGTTGAACAATCATCGTTTCGGGAGGCCGAAATTCACCATCCACGGAAACAGTATGTTCTTTAACATTTAGATGTAGGTGTGTGTAAGTGTAGCTCGAATCCTTCTTATAACAACATCCTAGTATATTGATGATACTGGAGTTGTTACAAATGAAATGAATAAAAAGATTTTAGGGGGATGGAGATGAAAAATAAAACAAAAGGACTCAAGTGAAGACATTACCTTAAAATCGGGTAACTCCCTTTGGTTTGAGCTCAAAGGCTTCCTTGGGAAGACTTCTGCCCCAAGTGAGGATTCAAGGAGTAATAGAGGGATGTAGAGAGACAAAATTCGAAGGTTTTGGCTGAGCCAAAGTCTTTGGAAGTGTGGGTAAGGTGGTAGAGGTGGGGGCCTTTTATAAGAGAAGAGGAGGGGCACTCTTGGAAAGTAAAGAAATGTTACCTTATTTTAGAATGAGATTCAGATTTTAATGGTCCCACATTGATGTGTTTCGAGGATAAGGTGATAAGGGTTCAAATTCCACCCATACAATAGGTTTTGTACATGTTTAGGTCTTATATGTTTCATTATCTTTCCATTTTATTTAAATCCATTATTAAAGAGATAATCGTTGCATCATCATGATGTCATAAATAATTTAATAAATTTAATGTCTAAAAATTATAAAAAAATATCATGATGTAGAAAATCTTTTTATATTTATAGTGAATATTTATTGTCCAAAAGATCATTTATGTAGACAAAATTAAAAATATTTTACTTAGGTAATACATTCTTTGTTACATTTAACATTCTTTAAAAATAAAAAGATAAAAAGTCACTTTCTCACAAAAGTGATTCCATGGGGCCCCCAAGTTTGGCACAAGGCATACCATGGTCGGCCATGAGACAACCAGTAGCCTTATAACACTTTTTTTGGTCATTTTTTATTATTATGATATTATTTTTTTATCTTTAACTACCTGATTACTCATTAATCAAGATAATTAAAGATAATAACTGTCGTTACTATTCATAATGTCCAAAAATAAAAGTGTCTTAAATACATAATTTTGACCTTATGATTCCAAATATGTAATCCATTTTACCAAATTCCAAACACATAAATTAAAAATATTAATTTAAAGATAATTCCCGTTGTCAAAACAAATAGGGGGTATTTTAGAAATTATATTTATGAAAATTTTGGCACTTGTTTATGCCCAATTAAAAAGTGAAATTAATCCCAATGACCATCATTGGATTACATGGTAACAATATATTCTAATTACACTTTAAAACAAATTAAAAAGATAATATAACCATATAATTAAATTATATGAAAAAGCAGTTTTGATGTAAAATGCAGTACTTTTCACTATTCATTGAAAAATGAATATTGTCAGAAAAATACCAAAAATTAACCCAAGGTAAATTTCAATGTCCCAATAATAAATAATATGTTTATATTGAAAAATAGAGACTATAAAATTGTCAAAAAGTGGATTTAAAAGGGGTTCTCCATCAAAAGGCAGTTAATTGACCTTTTAAAAAATATTAGAATGTTTACGCTTAAAAACTGGATTCATTTGCATTTTTAATCCTCAAACATTTATTGCAAAAAAGTAAAAATATTTGACAAACATATATAATCCTTTTGTAGTTAGTTCTGTTCATTCCTGCCATTACAATGGCTAGGCGTTAACTACCATTTAAAAATAATATTATTTTATTACTAGTGTGCAACGAAAGATTTCAATGAAACTTTTTGTTGCGTATCTGGTACGCTATCGAACATAGCAACCCTTTTAAAGTAAAAATAATATTTAATTCATAAATATTAATAAATATGAAAATGTTTTATTCATTATTTACCTGGGATGTTACACCCAAAGTGATAAATATATTTTCTATGGAACTCATCCATTATTTAGAAACAAATGGATTTGAAATCCCATCAAATTATGGAGTCTGTTGATGCATGAATTGACATATCATTGTTACACCATGTTGTGTATAAATAGGCTTCTTCATATGGGAAAGTTTATTGGTTGTAACCTTAGTTATCTACCCCAATACAGTTATATTTTTTTTAACTTGAGCTACGACTCCATCTCCAGCTTCTTTATCTTTCCCAGGATGGAAATCCCTACGTAGATTATGTGTATTGATACAGTTTCCATTCCTTCCACTATGTGAAATTTCTCAATAATATTATACACTAGATTAAATCATAACATTATGAAACATAATGTATAATTCCAAAAGTAGTGAAACACTTAAGATAAATTTAAAAAATTATACATAGCTAATATCGTAATAATAAACTTGGTATCTTTGGGAATATTCTCTAGTTATACAAATATTTTCAAATCCTTCATAATGGTTTATAATTAAAATGTGAAATAACCCAATCATATCCCCTAGAAGTGTCAAAATAGGTGTACAGAAAGTTTCATTGTCATGTACTAGGTGATGATTGAGTCAAATCCTAATGCACCCTTTTCAAAGTTATTACCCCTATGTAAAACTATTACAGTTCCACATCCACATATAGTATTTAGACATGGATGTATTTATTAGAAAACCACATAATCTCTACATTACAAAAACTTTAGGATCTTATTCTATACATGGACTTATCCTTAATTTCATTCATAGGCCAATATTACCTAATCTATATTTTTAATAATATAGTTTCCATGGTTTATAGTAAACTTCCACTAATACCAACTATAAATACCTTTACCCTGGTGGCCTAGAGTTGGTAGTTACTTTATTACATTGGCACTGGATACAAGGAATCGCATCTTGAAAGACCAAATAGCATAGTAGTATTAAAAAACTAGATACATACTTGAATATCATATTACAATTGAACACTTATAATATATAATTTTATTTGAGAAAACTATTATTCCCTTTATTATATCCCTATATATAAATCATAATACACTTTATGAATCCTATGGAAAGGAAGCATATGAAAGGGGTGAGATTAGATGCTCAGTAAGGGTATGCGTACAATGGAATCTATCTTTAATGCATAATTCATAATAAATATGGAGAGTTAAATAACTAAAATCACATATAATTTAATCAATAACTTGAGCATGAATTATAATATATAAATAATAAATAAAGATAAAATAATTATGTATAAATAATCATAGGAGTTTGAAACATAACCACGAATATCATAACTGATCAAATAATCCCATGGAAATTAATAAATAATCTTTTAAGGAAGTAATTAATAATGATGGACAACATAAACATACCATTTATTCCTCTTTCCAAGACATATTACATAAATGGGTAAGGCCTCACTCAAATACCCAAGCTAGTTTGTCTCATGATACCTACCAATGTATTGAGGGGCTATAGTAGTCCCTAATCATAACTTACTAAGTCCAATAAATTCTTCATATGAAAGTGGAGAAACATAGTTATCATAAACATACATATTGAAATACTATGATACAAAATATAAATAATTTCCCCAGTAAATTAACATAATCCTAACCCATTCAGAGTAATATAAAGAATGGTATCAAAATAGTACATCCCAAATCAAAATTATCATAAAACATCAATAAAATAAGGTGTATGTTTTAATTATAGTATACAATAAACATAATATTAAATAATAGATTTTGAAATAGATGAAAATACTTTAAAAGGATCACTAGAATATTTCTTGAGGAAAATACCCTCTTCACTTTGAAATCACGTATTTAAAGTTTAAAATATTTCCCAAATATTAAGGAAGACATTTTTGTTAAAATAACCCTATAAACATGTAATGTATGCTTAAAAATAATTATTATTCATGATGGAAGGTAAGTTTTTATATTTTTTATAAGTTAAAAAAATTATTTTCACACTTTAGTAAAAAGGTTAAAAAACAACTCATTCAAAAAATTACAAGAAGATTCCTTTCAAACCATTTTTTAAAAATTAAAACATGGGTAAAAATTCATTTAATAAATAATTTTTATAATGATAGAAAAAATGAAAATATTTTTATAAAACATGGATATATAAGAATAAGGACTTTCAACAGAAGAGAGAAATAGAGTCATCTTTTCTTAAAAACATGTTCTCATTCATTTTAAGTACCAAAGAGAGGAAATGGTACTATTATATAAAAATTTCATGAATAAATGGATGAGAATAAAATATATTGGGTTTAATATATAAATATCAAACAATTACCCTAAGGGATACTTAATATAAAAAATCCCGGATAACGATGAGATTGTGAAATAATCTCTTACCACTTTGGTTACTTTTGAATCATAACCCTCAAGAAATAAGTAACTTAAAATGAAACATTAAATACCATGAAGATAAATATATTCATGATATAACATTAAAAGTGTAAATATATATACCACACAAAATAAATAGGTGTTGAATATGGCATATATCTCATTGTCGTAAAAGTGAGATGAAAAACCCTTACGTCACATCTGACTTCCTTTGTGCATGTTTGAAACTCATGTTTAATAAAAATAGATATATTATAAATATATTATATAAACATACTAATATATATCACACCTTTTATTATTTACATATAATATTTTATTAAATTTTTATTAATAATTTATTGTTAAAATCACTATTTCGGGTAATAATTGCTTCATTTTTCATGTATGCTTTGGTTTGGTAGCTTTGATGCTTTTACTTTTATCATGGTTCCATAATTTACATAATGTTATACATGATATAAATATAATATATGTTCATTATATAATTATTAATAATAGTCCATAAAATTTAGAGATATAAAAATAAGTTACACCATTCCTGGAGATGGTAGGTCATACGTACGCATGAACGATGTTGTTATTTTTTGATGGATGGAAAAAAGAAATGTAAATAATAATTCAACTTTATAAAATAATTATTATATAATATAAATAATATATGTTCAATAAATCCATCCTTGTTATCATCCATGTCAAAATAAAATGAAAAAATAATTACATCCCTTTATGGAGACAACACACATATGTGCACGACATTAATGTTTTCCAATGGATTGGAAAGAAAGAAGGTAGATGTGATATTATAATTAGATAAGTATAATAATGTTATAAATATAATATATATATATATATGAATATTTAATAAATTATTATATCTATTCATGATAGGTAGTGATAGGAAATGAATTACATAGGTTCACAGGGAGGTAGCCCGCCATACACATGATTGATGGCTTCATTTCCCATTTGATGGAATAGGATATAGATTTAGGTTATTTCATTAAAATAATATCGTATAATTATATTTGACATAGTTTTGTTATTATTTATCATAGTTGTAGAATATTTGGAGGATTTTGAGGAATAAATAAAATGATGACGCATGGTTAAGAATTATACCTATTCTTAGAAGAATATCATTAGGTTTATACCTAAAGCCTTCCTATAATGATTTTATGATAAAAACATAGACTCCAGGTTATGGGTAATGTTTTACGGAAATTATTTTGGTAATTATGTTCCAAAAAAATGTCCTTGTATGTATTTATAGGATAGAATAGTGGGTGTCCTTTTTTAAGTTGGGGGGAAGGACATACTTCAACGTTTTGAAAAGAATAAATTATACCTACGTTTTACACACCCCAAATGGATTTAAAATAGACCATTTTAAAACCGTAGATGATATAACGCATAAATATGGAAATCCGAAAGAAATTTGAGCTATTTTTAGGTTATTTTAACCCTTATCCTTTTAGTTTATCCCCCCACCCCCTGATAAATCTATTATAACCTTAATTGTGGTAATAGATTTTTACTATTTTTACTATTCATTGGGATAAAAAAATTAAGTTGAAATTATTATATAACATTAATTATTATAATTACAAGTATTTAATTCATTTTAATAAATTAAAATAATATCGATGGAAGAATTTAATTTTAAATTAAACTCATAGACGTGACAAAAAAGCAGTTTTGCAAAGAAAATGCTTCATAAGTATAATGAGTTTTTATATCCAATTTCAACATAGAATTTATTATAATGATTAAAATTAGATTAATAATAATATAATTTCACTAATTAAACTTTTAAATCCATTTTAAAAAAATGTAACTGTGTAAATGTTTTAAATGAAAAGGCAGTTTTCAATAAAAATCAATATTTTTCATTATTCATTGATAAATTAATATTTTCAAAAAATTCTCAAAAATTAACTCTAAGATAATTTTTACATGATGATTTCAAAAATTAAGTTCATTTTCTAAAATAAATTTTCTAAAATTGTTAAAAATTAACTTTAAGATAATTTTGTAAAACACACCGAAACTGCTTTTTTAAAAAAATACAATTTTTCAGAAGAAAACATTTCTTTTAATTTTAAAAGTTTTTTATTTTTATTTATAATAAATTTATAACCAATGAATTTATTTATATATTTATAAACCTTATAATTTTCATAATTTATTTTTTCATATTCATACTTGTCAATTTAACGACAAGGTTGTAATGGTCGTATTTAAATAATATATTTTATGGGTTGTTTAAGCTTAGTGTTTCCTGACATATATGATATCGAAAATACTGTTATACTTTTAAAATATTGGGGTGTTATAATTTATTCAGTTGTAATCTTAGTTATTTTTTACTATTTTTTTATTTATCCAATTTCAATTGTTCTTTGTTTAATATATTTTTTTTAATTTTATCCATTTTAATTATTTATTAATGCATGTTTATTCATTAACATTTAATGTTTTTAATATGTTTGTAATTTATATAATTAATATGTATTGATTTCATTTTAACATATTTTCATTTTTTAATTTTTTTAATAGTCTATACAATTAATAACACTTATTCATTTTTTAAATATTTCTTAAATCTATAGATTTTAAAATTATTAAATTTCACTCTCTCAAAATTAATTCATTTAATATTATTTATTATTATTTATTAAATATTATTTTTTGTCTTTTATTTATAATTTATTCATTTTTAATATCAATTCATTAAGTATTTTTTGTAATTTAATCATTTTTAATATTTATTTAAACATAATTATCCATTAACATTTAATTTTTTTAATATGGTTATAATGTATATATTTAATATGAATTCATCTTCATTTTAATATATATTCATTTTTGATTTTTTAATAATTTATATAATTAAAAAAACTTATTCATTTTTTCAATATTTTTTATGTCTATTCTGTTTTTGTTTATTAAATTTCACTCATTTATAACATTCATGCATTTAAGATTATTTATTCATTAATAATGTAATTAATTTTTACTTTTTTATAATTTATTCATTTTTAATATATCTTCATTTAATATTTTTTAAATTTATTTTATATAGTTTTTATCAGCGCTTTCTAAAAAGCACTGATAAATACAGGTTTTGACATCGCTAAAATAGAAAGCACTGATAAAATCTATATTTATGATCACATTTTGGAAATCACTGATAAAACCTTTTTATCCTTTTAAATACAACCCTAATAGAGAACCTCATTACTCACACCATTCAAGCTCTCATGGAGTTGATCTATCTTCGATGCTCCCCCTCAAACTTCTCGAATGAATTGACACTTTCAAAACTAATTCTTTATACTCCTTTTTAGTTGATCTTACATTATTTCACCCTTTTTAGTTATTTTTTCCTGTAGTGGATTTCCCATGTACCATACTTCCACCATTTTTTATTTCCAAAGGGTTTGGATACTTGATATTTGGGTGTTTTTATTTTTACAATTTTGTAAATGGATCTTAACATTTTATTAGTAAAATTTCATTTGAATGTTTATAGTTAGCCATGGAATATATTATAGGAAATTGATAATGCAATTAGGATGTTATTTTTTTTGTTGGAAATTAACAACAAAATTTTGACTAAATTATTGAAAAATGAGACAAGTAGATTATAAGATATATGGAGTGATATCCCCAAGAGGAAAGGATAAAGAGTTTTAAAGGGAAGGAGGAAATTTACTAAGAGGAAGGAATTTTTTAAACCATATTTAAAAAGATTTAATAATTACAAAACACTTGTGGTGCCTATTTTATTATTTTCTCCCCAATTTATTTCTAGTTATGATGTATATTCTTCATAAAATATTTTTATATAAGTCTTTAATCATTTTTCTCTTTTATAATTAGTCTTAAGAGATAATTTGTCAGATAATACAACTGGAATGATATTGAATTTTGATTATGATATTTATAATTTTTTAATTGTGATATATATTGAAATTTACTATATCCTTATGAAAAACACACATATATGTATTTTCTTTCTTAACATTTCCAAAAAACTTCATATGATATATACAATTTGGACCAATCTGATTTATTATTATATATTATGTAATTACATAAAAATATTATAAGGTGAAATGTAACTCTCCCCTTGTTTTTTATAATATAAGAGAAATATTATCATGATCAGTTATGGTGACTAATATGGTTGATTGAGTTCCATTACATGGACCTTGAATTAACACATCATGGATATTTCATTTATCTTAGCTTGGGTAAAGGTAAGATATTACATAAATCACATTTCAATTAATATCATAACCTATCCTGTAATTGATTAAAATTGTACCATGTCCTTAATTTATTAAAGTTTTTCTATAAAGTAAAATGTGATATAAATTAGGTTTAAAAAATGTTAGTATGTTCTTTAAATGGTATGCTACTACTCACTACATATTATCTCACATGATAATAAGAGGTGAACATAATATGAGTTGATTTAATTTCTTGATACTGTATATATGTATATAATATAAATGGGCACACACATGCACATATGAAATATAAAATTTGTTATTTATAAATATATATATATATATACACACACAAATATATATATATATATATATATGGTGTAGATATGGCTAGGGGTTTGGAATGGTTGTGTATTTTGGGTTTGGGTCAATTCGTTCAAATTACAGGTTTATGTAGAGTCTATAAGGATTTATATAGGTTATTATATTCTAATAATTGAGTGTTCATGGAAATCAATTGGTTGACTCTCCATTTTATTTTCTATCATATGGGTATTACACTTTCCATTAATTTTTATTTATTCACTTGGTATTAGAGTGTGAAAAGTCTATATTTTTAACATGTTACCTAGTGAATACACACACACACACATATCTATACGCATATTTTTATCATGTGATTTATTCACATGATTTATTAATATTATTAATATGATTTCAAAATAGTTTGGATACTCAAAATATTTTTACCTAATAATGCAATATAGTTGTTCTAAATTGTCTCTCAAGGAGGTTACTAATTGAGTTCTTTATCACATAAAGGGTTATTTAATTTATAATTAATATAATTGGATTTATTGAATACGATTTTATGATTTAATTATAAATGGTGTTTTTATATGTAAATGAGTATAGAAATAATGAGTTTTGAAGAATGAAAAAAATGAAAGAGTGACACAGGGTTGAAAAGGGAGAATTTTATATTTTGAGGAAAATAAGTACTAGATTTAGAGTAGTGACCTTAAACATGTTCAATCTATGTAGAAATTACCAAAATAGATCATTTGTACACTTATAAGATGGATATGAACTAAAAATGGATGGATTATAATCATATGATAAAGAAGTATGAGGATGGAGTTAAAGAGTTCATCATGTTTGCAATAGAGCATGTATACGAACCTTCTCATATCCTTTATCTGTATTTACGTAGATGTTATTCAAGATGAATTCATCCAAAAGATTTAGAAGAACATTTGAATTTTCACAAAATAGATCAGAGCTATAAATGTTAGACTAAACAGAGAGGAAACTGAATTTATATATTAAATAGGATGATACTTCTATTAATGGATCATTTGATTTGAATATTAGGGTAAATGATGATGGAGATCGTATGGAATAAATGACAATGCTGGTTGAACATGACCTTCATGATTTTCCAAAGTTTTTTAAGAATTTAAATAAATGTAAAAATAGGAAATTGTTTACCAGTTGTACTAAATATACAACATCATCAGTCGTATTGAAGTTATATAATTTGAAATATGGAAGTAGATGGAGCGAAACTAGTTTTACATAACCACTTTATCACATAAATATTATGCTTCTAGAATAAAATGAGCTTAATTATTGAACATATTAGGCTAAGTGAATTATACTTTCAATGTGTATGATCTCTAAAAAAATACATGTCTTCTAAAATGATTGTATATTTTTTAACAAGAACCATGAATCACTAAGGATATGCCCTAAGTGTGGCGTGGATCGATACAAGGAAGTTGAATCGAGTCCTTAGAAATTTTTTATGGTAATTTCCTGTCATTAAAATGATTAGATTATTATATGTATGTATGGAAACCACTAGAAAATTAACATGGAATGCAGATACAATAATGGATGATGGGAAACTATATTGTCCGAAAGACTCTCCTTAGTGGGAGAAAATTTATTATGAGCATCCTAAATTTGGAAAATGAGCTAAGAAACCTATATCTTGTGTTATCTATAGATGGAATAAATCATTTCGGTGTAAAAAGTAGTTCTCATAGTACATGGTCAGTTATGTTGGTAAATTATAACTTTTCACTGTGGTTTTTTTTGAAGTGTAAATGCATTATATTGTCTCTAATTTTATCTAGACCAATACAACCTGGTAATGATATTTATGTCTATTTGGATCCATTGGTTCAAGATCTAAAGTTTATGTGTGATACAAGAGTTACATTTCATGACACTCATAGAACTGAAGATTTCACATTGAGGACCATGTTTTATGGGATAATAACTGACTTTCCTGCTTATGGAAATTTTCCAAGCTATAGAATTAAAGGAATGTCGGGGTGTCCTATTTGTGTTGAAGGTACACACTCCGTTAGGTTGAAAAGTTCATTAAAGACTGTGTTTTTATGAAAATGATCCATAATTCATATGTGGTGTGTAGGAATCGACTGCACATCAATACAACACATGATGTATATGGTATGACTCTAAGTGTGTGTTTTCAAAATAAAAGTGTCATGTTAGTGTAAAATCTGTGTCATATTGTAAAAACTGAGAAAATGAACTTGGATTGTTTTCAACCCTTATTAAATTTATACATAATTCATTTTTTATTAGGTAGGAATCGAACGTACATAAATCTAATACATTATGTGACTGGTATGACTCCAAGTGTGTGTTTTTAATATAAAAGTGTCATTTTAGTTTAAAACATGTGTCTCATAGCCAGAACCAGTCAAAGAATCTTGGATTGTTTTAAAAATTTAGGAAACCTATTTATAATTCATATGTGATGAGAATGAATCAATTGCATGTAAATATGACACGTGATATATTAGTATGACTCAAAGTGTGTTCTTTTTATTTAAAATTTCATTTTAGTTTAAAACACATGTTTCTTAGATAAAACAATGAAAAGGGGATAATATTATGTTAAAACTTTAGTAAAACAATCCATAATTCATTTGAAATGTGTATGAATCGACCACACATTGATCTGATACACGATGTGACTGGTATGACACAAAGTGTTTGTTTTCAATATAAAAGTGTCATTTTAGTTTAAAGTGCACATCACATGGAAAAAATTGAGAAAATGAGATCGTATTATTTTTAAACATTAGTGTAATGGTCCATAATTCATTTGTGACATGTAACAATTTTCTTCACATTAATCTGACACACGATGTGCCCAGTATGACTCCAAGTGCACATTTTCAATATAAAAATGTCATTTAATATAAAATTCATGTCATATAGAAAAAATTGAGTAAAAAAGATCAGATTATCAAGAAACGTGGAAAATAATCCATAATTCATTTGTAGTGTATAGGAATCTATTGAACATAAATCTAATAAAAAATGTGGCCAGTATGACTCCAACTGCTTGTTTTTAACGTAAAAATGTCATTTTAGATTAAAACGGGTGTCACATTTTCAAAACTAAGAAAATGAAATCAGATTATTTTCAAACATTATAACACTGATCCAAAATTTATTTATAGCTTGTAGGAATCAACCTCACATCAATATGACATATGATGTGGTCAGTAAGACTCAAAAGTGTGTGTTTTTAATATAAAAGTTTCATTTTAGTTTAAAACACACAAAACAAAGTAAATCCTAGAAAATAATATCATATTGTTTTCAAAATTTAAGAAAAAGAACCATAATTCATTTGATATGTATAGGAATCAACTACATATTAATATAACATATGGTGTGGTCAATATGACTGAAAGTGCATGTTATTTTAGATTAAAATGTGTGTTACATATCCAAAACTGAGTAAACAAGTTCAAATTGTTTTCAAACTTTAGGACAATGATCCGTAATTTATTTGTGATGTGTATAAATCGACAACATGTCAATCTAACACATAATTTTCCCTGTATAACTCAAATCGAATGTTTTCAATATAAAAATGTCATTTTAGTTTAAATATATAATTATTAACAATTATTTAAGTAATTAAGATAATTAATAACTAATAATATATTAATATATTTAGTAATTAAAAATATAATTTATATATATTATTAATTAAAAAATTAATTCATAATTCATAATATAATTATTAATTAATATTACAATTAATAATTAATATAAAATTAATAATATAATCATTCATAATATAAGTAATAGTATAACTGATAATATTAACATATTTAGAAATTAACAATATAATCCATCATGTGATGATTATATAACATTAAAATTTTGTTTATTATTTTATGTAATGTTACTAAAATAAACATTGGATTTATTGATGGTAGAGACTTTTATATTAAGGTTGATCATTGGACAAATTCTACTATAAGTGTTATGAATTTTAATATTGAGTTGTATTTTTTTGATTAATTGTAAATATAAGACATCAATATAGATATTTTGTATGTAAATTTTGAATTGAAATGATATTGAAATGTTATATTTGTATTGAAACCACTGCCATAAAAATAGCATTACATAGCATTACCCTTTAACAGCACTAAATAACACTAATAAAGGGGGAACCTTTATCAGTGCGAAAAAAGTTGATAAAAGGTGATTTTAACAGCACTAAAATGCTGTTAAAAGTGACCATTTATCAGAGCTTTTTTTAATGGTGATAAAGGTACCTCTTTTATCAATGCTTTTTTTAATATTATTAAAGAGACCCCATTATCGGCGCTTTTTTAGTAGTGTTGATAAAGGATGGTATTTATCATTGCTTTTTTACAAGCACTGATAAAGGGTATATTTCAAAAAAATCATTAAAAATAATATATTAATATATAAATATATTTATATTGATATAAATATAAAATATATTTTTTAAATATGTTTTAGATAAGTCTAAATAGACATTTTCACTAAATATGTTAGATATTTAGTGAAAATGACTTATAAAATAATTTAAAAAATATTATTAATTAATAATTTTCAAATTATTAATGATTCATAGTCATTTAATAATAATTTTAAGTGACAAAAAATAAAAAAATCAATAAAATATCTCAAATAAGTTGAAAGCATATCACGAACATCAAACAATCATAACTTTTGATTCGGGTGTCTGTTTGAGATCTAATACATATCAAATCAAATATTGTGATGATCTCTATGCACTAGTGACATAAGGAACCCCTTATTACAACTTATGAGGCCCAAAAATTCCCATAAGTCCTTTAAAACTGAGTTTTTAGTCAGGGTATCCTAACTTTTTAACATTCAATGGAATTTCAACCTTGTTTTAGGGGGTCTTTTGGCTATTTTTAGTAGGGACTGAATTTATTCCCAAGAATTACATTCATATTGATATTATGGTTTTAAAATTTTACTGTTTTTTATAATGTAGTTTTATTTATAATAAAATATATAAAAAATATACATATTTTTCATATATTCACACATACAAATTTAGTTTTATAAATGTACATGTAAACATATTTACATGTAAAGCATATTTACAAATATATAATCGTTATCTAAATAAAAAATAATATCCATTTTATTTAAAATAAAAATGTATGGATATTTATATACATATACAATTAATGTATATATAATGTTTATATATATATATATATATTTGTGTATTGACAAACAGATATATATATATATTAATATATAATATATGTAAACAAATATTAGTATGTATAATTATATTTATAGATGCACACACACATATATATGTATGTATGTATGTGTTTATTTATAAACACACACACTCATGCACACAAAAAATATTTTATATATGTATCTAAATATATATATATGTGGATAAAAATGTAACTAAATATATATATATATATATCATAAAATTCAGAAGAAAATGATTTAGGGGAGTGGGAAAAGTGCGGGATTATGAGGTTGATGTCTCAGGTTCGAAACCTATAAAAGGTAGGGGCACGCGTGGGTGGGTGATGAATGTCCCTAGCATTGTTAAAGGGGGGTATTCCTAGCACAATTAAAGGGAAGGGGAGGGTATACTAGTATTGATAAAAGGGGGGAGGTCCCACCATCCGATTTGTAGAGAAAAAAATCTTTTTTTGTATTTTATCAGCGCTTTAGTTTATCCCTGATAAAAGGATTTTTTATCAGTGCTAAAAAAAGCATTGATAAAAGTACCTTTTATCAACACTTTTTTTAGAACTGATAAGATGAACCCCTTTTAACAGTGTTGAGGTTAATAGCATTTTTTACGTAATTACCTTTTTTGCGCACTATTAAAGGGCCGATATGTAGTAGTGAATCTAGTTTTCTATATTATTTTCATTCCAATTAGAATATAATTTTATAATATGGTTCTATTATAGGGTTTCTGTATTTTTCATGTTTTATAATAGTTTTCATGGTATTTTTAAGTGCAAAAATAAAGCATTGGTAAAGGATCCTTTTTTGATTGCTGAAACTAAAGCGGTGATAAATGAAACTAAATGACCAAAATTATGTGCATATTTTTATTCAAATTTTTTTGATTTGTTAATTATTTTAAACGATAAAACCAATGTATTTAATTTTTTTATTAAAATAATTGGAAATTTTAATTATAAAATGAAAATGGGCTAAAATATAAAAATTACTTAAATCTGGATTTTTGATAGAATTTTATCACAAGAGTGTTTTAGGCATAAATTCTAAAATATATTTATCCAATTTGATTGATTTTTTTTTGGATTATTCCTTGATTTATTTTCTTCATCTTTTTTTAGGACCAAGAGCTGATTCAAAATTCTAGAGGCCTGAAAAATCATTGAATTTGGAAAATTTTCCAAGCAGACAACATGGACTCCACCTCTGTAACTGAAGCACAAATCGGGCTACACACCTCTAATTGAGATTATTGCACATTAATATGAAATAGAACTAAAATATGTGTTCACCCATTAAATTAATTGGATTTTTTCATCCATTAAGGTGTCCATTTAACAAAATCAATTGAAGGATGATTCCTGGAAATCTTGCATAGAAAAAGTAATAGTCAATAAAAAATCCATAACTCCTACATCCAGCAGACAATTATGCTTAAATTTTTAGGGTGAATGTGGAACACGTTTATGAACAACTTTCATGAAGGATAAAACACATTAATCTGTCATTTATTCGGGATAAATGCATCAACTTTTGAAGAAAAAATCATGCATATACAAGGAGGGGATCTCCTACCCCTCAAAGCATTCTAATCCACCCCATTCCATCTAGGGCACCAAAAAGAGAAGGCCAATGGCCATTTAATATTTCCTTATTCTTTTATATTTTATTTTTATTTTTCTTTTCCCATTTAATGAATTCATATTTTTTATATTAAATTTCTCCCATTTCCTTCTTCCATCCTTCTTTCTCTTCCAACTCTAATTATCCTTCTCTTTTCCATCTTTCCATCATGATCTCTATTCACATTGAAATGGAAAATGAATAATCTGAGGCTTTCCCTTGGGTGATTTTTCATGTTGTTCTTTGTTATTTCACTTCAATTCAAAATGTTATTAAATCTATTTTTGGTGGATGCGGGAGTATTGTGCGGGTGTGGCGGTCGTCCACCACGACAAAATTTCCAAATAAATTCCTTACCTTTGATTAATTCTTTTTACATCCCTTATCTCAGGAAAACCCTTCATACGGTAGAGTTTGTTTTTACTTAAATGATGAAAATGGAATATGGTGGAGTTGGGACTTTTATGAATAACATTCTGTTGAGGTGTTATCCTATTTGACTATTAGAGGAGGTGTGGTTTGGTGTGTCGGACACATGCTAAAATCACACACTCATAAATCAATGGAAAGTAATAAATTAATGAGGCTTAAATAAATGAATTATTGGATGGAATTTAAAACATAAAAAAATAATAAATAAACTTGTGTTATCAAACCCTAGACCAAGACATTTATTCAAAATCTATATTTTATCAGCATCTTCATTTCAATTTAAGTTCAACATTGCATTATTTTAATTTCATGTTTTCAAAAACCAACACCGTTGTTTTTAATAAATATTAAAAAATGAGATGACCCTATTCAGCCTATGTGCTTCATTAGGAAAAATAAGTTTTATTTTTCCATTCCTTACAACATGCGTGTTCCAAAACTAGCACTGTTTTTAGGGAGCTAAGAAGTTATTTTGATCAGTTTTTCAAAATTCATATTTTTTAAAATAATTTTATTTGTTTTATATATAAAAAAATATTAAAAAATTATATTCCAATGATGTTTTCAAATGACCATTTTTTCAATTCACGGAACAACAAACACTCTCAGGTGCAAGAGATAGTAGATAAAGCCCCCTGATCTACAGAAAATGGTGTTACATTATGGGCTAGACATATTAGGTGAGAACGAAGCCAAATTTTCAAAGGGGGTGAATTCAAGGAACTCATACTAGATCTCAAGGTGACCCTTGAGAAACTATTTATTAACGGATGTTCTAGAGAGCTCACTGAATTCTGAGAGTACTTCCCCAAATTCTATCATAAAAAGTCCAAGACATAAGAAGATTACTACTCATTTCCTCCCAACACTTTTAAATAAGTTCCACTAGAATATTTCCAAGAGAAAGTGGAAAAATAAAAACTCAAGTATGATATTCAAGATCTTGATTGAAAGGATCAATATCTCCAAAGAAAACTAGATTGGATAACTGTATACTTCCAAGAATCATTAGAAGAACCTAAACTTGAGTATGAATATGAACCAGAAAGTGACCCACTTGTCTTACCTGAAGAGGAAAATGAGGAAGACTTTCCTACTGAGCTGTATGTGGTGGATCAATAAGAACTGAATGGATTATAGAATGAATGTTAGGAACTTCTTCATCTCCCCAAACCCTGCAAAGAATAAGATCTGGCATTAGTGAATGAATATAACACCCAAGTGGTGTAATTTGAAGTAAATATAGAGGATCCTAATTATATTCCTATGTCCTCAGAGAATCTACTCCAAGAGGAACTTACCACTGAGGCATTTATTGAAACTAAACAGACTCGAGGAGTTGAACCTTTCTTTGACTCTATCTATTCTGATTTTATTGAATCTGAATTGTGTGTCACTTCTTATTATTTTGATTATATAGAATCAAACAAAATTTTATATTCCTTAGTGGAATAAGATGAGGAACTTAGACTTTCACCTATTGAGGAACACTTGGAGCTCCTTGATTTCAATGAACATGATTTTGAGGCTCGCTATCATGAAGAAATCCAAGTAGTTGAGCTTGTGTAAATCAAGATATAAGATGATCATTATAAAAGGGAAAAAATTATGATTATTCAAAATTATATTATATTCATGTAGAAATACCTACTTATGTTCCCTTTGATCATTCAATTCATTCATCCCATGTTCAACTAGCATTGGAAGAAAGGTCTCACAAGTATCAAACAAGGAATATAATGAGTAATACTTCATCATACCCCATCCATGCAAGCTATACCTCATTATGAAGGGGGGGATCTGGTGTACTCTATCCATGGATCATTATTCACCCAAAATAATGAAGCACAAGTTGGGAAAATCCACATGTGGTGGTTCAAATTAAATAATATTCATCCACCATCTGATTTTGGTTAATAGCTGGTACTACCCTCTAGAGGTAGTAAACATTTAGGGCCCACTTGGGGGATCATACCAAGACTTATCCCTTACTTGTTTTCTAAGAATTTATAATTCAATTTCATTTCTTATTAATTATTTCAGCATTCATCTCCCTCCCTCTACCATCTTGAGCTTAAAATACACAATCCTTGTGCTTAATTGTGTAATTCTATTTTGTAGGGTGATAATGGAAGAAGGAAGCCTCAGGAAGTGATAGATAACAACTAATCTTCATGGTAAATGTAGTTCATTCCTATTTTTTAAACTTTTAAAATAATTAAAAAAATCCAAATCATGTGTTTGGCATATCTTGTCTTAACAATACTCCATAATTTATGATGATTTTGATGCTCACAAATACCCATTAATATTTTCTAATGATATTTTATTGAGCAAGTGTACAAGATTTTATATTCTATTATAAAGAGTTTATAATTTTAGTAATGATTATAGAAACACTTTTTTCATCCCTATGTTACACTATAAAGAAAATATTTATGTATGGTATCAACCCTATATTACGTTAAAATATTTTCATTTGGATTGACATGCGTATGGATCGGAAACCCTACGTTGGAGTTTGGATTTACTGTTCTTACCCTACGTTCAGGATATTTGAACATATGGTTCATCAATGATGTGTTTGGGATATTATGATGACAAGGATATATGTATGGATTATCATCCCTACATTACAAAAATGTTCCATATGATACTTGTTCAACCCTACGCTATGCACTCAACCCTTCATTGTATTCTTAACAACGATATTTCTTGAATCTGTATCTTCGATTCATGATTACTGTAATGGTCAAGTCAGATTTAAAGACTGATTCAAGGATCATTTTGATGTTTTCAAAGAACCGAGTTTATCAGAGACTATCTCTCTTATTACTATGGGAGGTTATGACACTCCAAGTAAATTCAATTTTGAATTTTTACGATAATTTAGGCTATTTATTTGGATCTGAAATATCAATGAAAGTCAATGGCTATATTTATCTTCAGATAATTTCTTTAGAAAAAATAAATCAACAATATATATTTGATCAGCTACTGTATCATGGAGAATATTTTTCACATGCTGCGAAGATCGATCATCCTTGATAAAGAGTTCTACACTTTGGTGACATACTTATTCATTGTTCTACTACAAGAACATTGTTGTTGTTTTGTTTCTATTAACAATCGAAGATAATTATACAATGAGGATCACTTAAAATGGTTCTATCTCTTGAAGTTTATCTTTTTTGAAGAAGAAGAACCATCAATTGACAATTACATGTTGTTGCAATTGTGAAGTACAACCTGTTTCATAAAATCAATCTCTATTTGATTTTCATGAGTCTCAACTACTCGTACTCAGTTGTGGTGGAGTAATAGCTTCTCATTCTAAGTTGGGGATAATAAGTTCTCTATTATAGAACCAGAATTATTTTGTAATTAGTATTGTAAAGGTATCAACTACCCACACTCAGTTGTGAACACATGGTCTTATGATAAGAGGACCAATCTAGTAAAATTTACCAAGATCATTGAGAGAGTATTTGGTAGAGTGTACTAGGGGATCTTTGTGCCCCAAACCACTATAAAATTTTGTGTTCTTTATTTTTTGTTAATCTACTACTCATACTTTTATATAGAAGGAAAACACTTCAAATGTGAATTATTTACAGAGGATTATTAAAATCAGAATTATGAAAGATATTTGAAAAGACACAATTCACCCCCTCTTGTGTGTTACTTTGTATATTATTCCCTAACAATTAGTATCAAAGGGTATTTTTTTATAAA
Source organism: Viscum album (assembly GCA_963277665.1). NCBI lineage: Eukaryota > Viridiplantae > Streptophyta > Magnoliopsida > Santalales > Viscaceae > Viscum > Viscum album. The sequence goes on from OY728123.1 coordinate 17,629,018, forward strand.
GAAATAGTAAGCTAGAAGTTTAAAGGTCTATAAAAATATGAAAATGGTTGATCCTTGAGAAGGAATGTCCATGGTCCATGCTCCTTATTTCAATGGTGAAAAATATGGATATTGGAAACCAAGGATGATCATCTATCTAAAAAATATTGGATATAATGTTATTCAAAAATCATTACCCCTATAAGATTCCTGATAAACCAGAAACTTGGGATGTTACAACTTAGGCTGATTATGATATGAATTAAAAATCTATGAATGCTATAATTTGTGTTTTAGGACCACATGAGTTCAATCGAGTTTCACAATGTCCTACTACTTATGTAATGTGGAAAACTATTGTAGTTACCTATAAAGGATTAGATAATGTAAGACAGATGAGGTGTGCAATAACAAATCTGAATTTTGACACTTATAGAATATTTTATAGAGAAATAATGACACAAATGAATGGTAGGATTATATAAATAGTTAACAATATTACATATTTATGTGATCCTATCAGTCAATTAGATAAATATTTCAATGTAATGAGAGTACTGCCTTCAAAATGGAATGTTATATCAACTACTATTAGACAATCATCACCTTTCAAATATTTTACAATGAAATTACTCATTTGGACACTGATTATGTATGAAGATGAAATGAAAGACGAATATGAAGATTAAAGAATTATTGTGAAAAAGTAAAATATGTATCTAAAGGTAACATCTCATAAGGAAGGCATAAAAATAATGTAAGAATTCAAAGATAAAAATAACTCTGATTCATCAGATTCTAAAATGGAACTGGATCAGTTAGCCAGAAAATTTAGAAAGTTTTATAAAAAGAAAAGAGGGATTAGAAAATCCTTCAAGAAATATGAGAAAGATCCAAGAGAGGTCATATGTTATGAATAAAAAAATTAGGTCATGTCAGACCTAATTGTCCTCAGTTGAAGGATAAAAGAAAATGGAAAGAAAGGATAAATTAGAAAAATACTGATTATGAACATAAAGGAAAAAGAGATATGAAAGCTACTTGGAGTGTTTATAAAGACTCAAGAAGCTCATCAAAGTCTGATTCAGAAAAAGAAGAATAAAATCTAAAATACAATATTTGTTTTATGGCTGAATAAGAGAAAATAAAAACCTATTACTCATCTAATTATGATTTTTATTCAACTAATTGTTTAAATAATAAATTAGCTACCTACTATTCTATGTTTGAAGAAAAATATGACTCATTATTAAAAAATTAAAAATCTCTAAATAATATTCATAATGTTTTTTATGAGAAAGAGATGCTATGTTAAAACAACACCAAGAGGTACTTGAAAAGTTCAATTCCTCTACATAAAATAGTATTAATCATGAAAATAAAATTAAGGAATTGCAAGATGAACTGGAAACTTATAAGAGTGATGCTCTTGTTTTTACAAAAGGAGAAAATAACTTAAATGAGACTCTTGGTAAAAATTATATTAAGAGAGAAATATTTGGTATATGAAGTAAGGGTGAAAATCCTAAACTGTATAAGAATTATTTTGTTCCTAATTTAAAAAAATGCTACTCGTTATTTTTGTAGAATAAAAGGTCATGTAAAAAATAATTATTACTTTAAAAATCATCAAATAAGTGGAATTAAAAGAGCCTTTATTTATAAGGGCTTAGTGGAATCTAATGATACTACTTATGGAAAAAAATCAAGTCTGGATTCCCAGATCACTACTAGCTAACACTTCTAGACCCAAGAAAGCATGGGTACCAAAACAAAAAATTGTTTAAATATTTTTATATTAAAGAGTCCATAAAATAGAAATGTTATATTGTATATATAAAGTGGTTGTTCAAGGAATATTAGTGGAGATCCATAAAATTTTTATTCCCTAACTAAAATGTATGGAGGCTTTGTCACTTTTGGTGATAATTCTAAAGGAAAAATAACTGAAGTTAGAACTATTGGAGATACAAAGACCATATCTATTAATAAAGTAATTTATGTGAAAGGGATAAGGCAAAATCTAATAAGTATTTCTAAAATATGTGATCATGGTTTCTATGTTGATTTTTATAGCAATTCAAATTTAGTTTTTAGAGATAAACTGCTTAAGTTCAGAGCACCTAAAACTGAAAATATTTATACTTTGGACTTACATTCCCTGTGAAATCAAAAAGTGAACTATTTATATGCTAAGATAAATGAATCTTGAATTTGGAATAGAAGACTTGGACACTATAATACTTATTCCTTACATAAATTTTATAAGAAACAGTTAGTTTCTGATTTATCTAATCTTAAATTTGATAATGACAGATTCTTTGATGCATGTCAAATTAGTAAGAAACACAAATATTATTTCAAATAGATTAACAAAATTGATACATCTAAACCATTACAACTTATCCATAAAGATTTGTTTGGACCTTCTAGATTAGAATGTTTGGCTAGTAAATCATATTTTTATGTTTTAGTTAATGATTATTCTAGATTTACTTGGGATTGATTTCTTAATCTAAAGAGTAAAGTTTTTTTTGTGTTTGAGATTTTTTGTTAGCTTGATCAAAATTAAAAAGGCTCTAAAATAATTTCATTGAGAATTGATCATGGTGGGGAATTTTAGAATCAAGAATTCAATTATTTTTGACTAATTTTTGGTATTAAATACACCTTTTCTACACTAAGAACACCTCAAAAAATGGAATTTTTGAAAGAAGAAATTGAACTATTCAAGAAATGGCAAGGACGATACTGAATGAATATATTCTACCTACCTATTTTTGGGAAGAAGCAGTAAGAACGACCTGCTATATCTTGAATAGAGTTTTGATTCGGCCTATTTTCAAAAAGAAACCTTATGAACTTTGGAACAACAGAAATACTAAAGTAAAGTACTTTAAAGTTTTTGGATGCAAGGTGTATATCCTGAACACCAAGGATAATCTTGGTAAGTTCCATCCAAAAGATGATAAAGGTATATTTTTGGGATATTATTCTACCTCTAAATCTTATAGAGTTTTTAATAAAAAGTTAAGGATTTTTGAAGAATCAGTTCATGTGAAGTTTGATGAAATTAACCCTTTCATTAAATAAAAATTTCAAAATGATGAAGTCACTAACCCTTTTGATAACATGAGACTTGAAACCCTTAAATATGATTTTGATTTTGTTATTAACAATATTCAGTCCAATTCAGAAGAACATGAAACTGAAGAACCTAAAAGTGTTTTGGCTAGACAGTCTATAACCCTAAAGAACCATCCTTTAGAAACTATTATAGGAGACCCATATACAGGAATAAGAACTAGAAGAAATATAGGAAATCTAGTTGAATTCTCTTCCTTTCTATCCTAGTTAGAACCTAAGACTATAGAAGAAGCCTTAGAAGATGAGAGATGGATGTTAGCCATGCAGGAAGAGTTAAACCAGTTTAAGAGGAATGAAGTTTGGGACCATGTTGAGAGACCAACTAACTATCCAGTAATATGAATCAAATGGGTGTTTATAAACAAATAGGATGATCAAGGGATCATCACTATGAATAATTCTATATTAGTATCCAAATGTTATAATCAAGATGAATGAATAAATTATGGTGATACCTTTTACCATGTACCTATACTAAAATACATTAGAATTATTTTATCATATGCATCTCATATGAATTTTAAATTATATTAGATGGATGTTAAATCTGCCTTTTTAAATGTTTATTTAGTGGAGGAAGTTTATGTTTAACAACTTCCTAGTTTTGAAAATCCTCAAAAACCAGATTCTATTTTTAAACTTACTAAGGATCTCCTTGGCTTTAAACAATCACCTAGAGCTTGGTATTAAAGATTAAGTTCTTTTATTTTGAAAAATGGTTTCACTATTGGTTTGGAAGATCCAAAACTTTTTAATAAAACATTTTTCCTAATATTTTATTGGTATAAATTTATGTTGATGATGTTATTTTTGGTTCTTCTAATCATAAGTTTGTAATGTTTTTTCAAAACATTTGAAAAAATAATTTGAAATTAGTATTATGGGAGAACTGAATTTCTTTTTAGGATTTCAGATCTATCAAAAATATTTTGGAAATGTTTTAAATCAAAGAAAATACATTATTGATTTACTGAATAAGTTTGGACTTGAAAACAGCAAGACAAATGAAACTCCTGTGTGTACCAATATAAAACATGATTTGGATGAATCTAGAAAACCAGTGGACAATAAGTTATATAGAGTTATGATTAGTAGTTTAATATATCTTACTTCTAGTTGGCTAGACATTATGTATTTAGTATCTCTTTGTGCTATATTTCAATCAAAGCCAAAAGAATGTCATATTATTGTTGTTAAGATAATTTTTAAATATTTGAAAGGATTGGTTTTTCAATCTCTTATTTAGCCCAAAACTTAGGATTTTAGTTTAATTTCATATTCAGATGATAACTTTGGAGGATGTATATTAGATAGAAAAAGTACCTTAGGAAATTATCACTTTTTAGAAATACTTTAATTTCATGGTCTATTAAGAAACAAAACTTTGTTTCCCTGTCAACTGCTGAGGAAGAATATGTATCTACTAGCAGTTGATGTGCACAAATATTGTGGATTAAAAACACTCGGTTTTACTTTGGAATAAATTTTAATAGTATTCCAATTTTATTTGATAATACTAGTGTTATTAATATCTCTAAAAACTATAAGTCATTCTAGGAGTATGAATGTTGATATATGACATCATTTTCTAAGAGATAGTGTTCTTAAAAAGGATATATCTTTGGAATTTGTTAAAACCAAATATCAATTAGCTGGTATTTTTACTAAACCATGTACCAGTGCCAGTTTTGATTTTATTAAGAGGGAGTTAGGTATGTTTAATTTTAAGTAAAATTTTATTTTCAGTACCTCTAATTTTATCTTCATAAATTCTATGTAATTTAAATTGATTAATTTTTTCATTTAAATCTATTTTGAAAAGTTATTTTATTTTATTTATTTTATTTGCCTTTTAATTTTTAAAAATTTAATGAGTAAAATCCTCAATCGGCGTGAGAAACTATTTTCCTTCTCCTACTTATCTTCCTTACTCCTACACATCCCTTCAAACTTACAGAGCCTCTCACTCTCTTTTGACTCCAGATTACCAAAAACCCTAAACCTTCCAATATTTCTATTTCTCAACCTTTATAGATGTAATACTCATGGAGATTCCTTGATGTTGAGATAGACAACAGTATATATGGTTTTGTAAAATCTCATATAGTCTTGTGAGGTAAGGTCATTGATTTTGGATATTTATATTCCATAAATTTATCACTTAAGAAAGAAATGTTTTTTTTTCAAGGCTTGGTTTATGCCTTTGGGGAAGACAATATGCCAATGGTATATGAGATAGAAGTAAAGGAGTTCTGTATAAATTCAAATTTTAGTTTTGGTTTTGAGAAGGACTATATTATTTTAAATATTGATAATAAAGAGTTTTCAATATCTTCTTTTGATATGGATGAATTACTTCACTATCACCATGAGAGGGAGTTTCGGTTCGACATGAGAAACATTGGAGATAGACTTTATACTTCTAAGGATATCATGTTTTCATTTTTTGGAACAAGGGTTGTCAAAAAAGTGTTTACAAAGGATCTAACACCTGATCACTGGGCTTTGATGATGTTTTTTCAGTCAAGGATTCTTCTGAGGATGGCTGAGCTAGAGAAGGATCTCTATATAGACATGTTCATCATGTTTTTTTAAACAACATCAAGTTTAATTTTATCCAGTTCATGATTCGGTATCTCAGAAAAAAATTTCATGCTGAATCCAAGATGAGTTATTATCCTTATGGAAGGATTATTTATTTTCTATTGAGGAGGAATGGTAAAATTGTAAATATGTTTTATGGAAATAACTTCCACCATAGAAATACGTTGAATGATAGCACCATGAAAAATATAGGATTTTTCTGTATAAACTCATGTAATAGTTTGTTGCTAGCTGGTGATGAGGAACAACAGAAGTTATTGGCCAGTGCTCAGGGGGAGAAGAGGATGATCCCCTCAGTTGGTTCTATTCATTAAAGGCCTGAAGATGAAGGAACATCTCGTCCAGGGGACACTCTTATCCAGAAAAGAAGTAGAAGAGTTTCTATTAATGTTTCAGATATTTTAGTTGAATAAGTTGTTGATGGTGTGGATGTCACTCCACATGGTGAACCAAAAGAATCTAGTTAGTCAGTTGACTTTCAATAAATCCTAGTTGGGACCAGTGATTAATTATATTAGAGACAAGTTAAGTTATTTTATTTAGTCTGAGGAAGAAGTGAATTATTTTGTCACGATCAATTTAGTGGAGAACTTGAAAGTTGGGAATGACTCTAAGAAGCTACATTAGCTTTGGACAGAATTTTTTAATAATCATTTCCAAATTTTATTTTTGAAGTTGTTAGATCTTATTAGTGCAGTTCAATCCATTTCTCATCTATAATAGCCCTCAATTACTGCTAAAAACAAGCTTTAAACCTACTCATTTTGAAGACTCAAACTGATTTTGTATTGTACTTTAATCCTTTTAAAATGTTTGAACGTTTGTTTTAATTTACTTCAGTTTATTCATTATTTTATTTATCTTTACTTTAGTTCAATACTTTACTGCCAAACTTATTTTTATTTTTATTTTGAAAATAATTATAACTTTTTACTTAATTAAATAAAATATTAATTGTGTTTTATATCAATTATTATTTTCGTTCATCTTTTTTATGTCACAAAAAGGGGATAATGGGTAGAAATTATATATCCTAGGATAATAATGTTCAATCACAACATTTTATTTGAAAATTTTCATTATCGAAATAATTCTATGAAATTGAAATGTTTTTCTATATCTGTATTTACTTTTATGTTATTAAAATCCTATAATTTCATTAACTTTTTTTATGAATTATAATTGTTTTTGTGATCATCAAAAAATGGGGATATTTTTTGGCATATTTTTTCTTAATAATACTCCAGAGTTTATGATGATTTCGATGCTCACAAATACCCTTTGTTGTTTTCTAATGAAGTTTGGTTGAGTAAGTGTATAGGATCTTATATTCTATTGTAAAGAGTTTAGAATTTATGGAATGATTCTGGAAACACTATTTTTATCCCTACGTTTCACTGGAAGGACAAAATTTATGAATTGTATCAATCCTACATTACGTTAAAATATTTGTGTTTGGATCGACATGTGTATGGATCAGAAACCCTACGTTGGAGTCTGGATTTACTGTTCTTACCCTACATTTGGGATATTTGAATGTATGGTTCATCAATTCTACCTTAGGGATATTATGATGACAAGGATATTTTTATGGATAATCATCCCTATGTTACGCAAATTTTCCCTACGCTATGTGTTCAACCCTACTCTACGCGCTCAACCATTCATTATGTTCTTAACGGTGATATTTATCGAAGTCATGTCTTCGATTCGTGATTGCAACAACGGTCAAGTAAGATTTAATGACTGATTCAATTATCATTTTTATCTTTTCAAAGAACTGAGTTAGTCATAGATTATCTCTCCTATTATTACGGGAGGTTATGACTCTCCTAGTAAATTCAATTTTGAATTTTTGCGATAACTCGGGCTATTTTTTTGGATCTAAAATATCAATGAAATTTATCAGTTATATTTATCTTTAGAGAATTTATATAGAAAAAATCAATGAATAATATATATGTGATCAGCTAATATATCATAGAGAATATTTTTCATGTGCTGTGAAGAACAATCAACCTTGATAACGAGTGATACACTTTGGTGACATAATTTTTCAATGTTCTACTATAAGATCATTGTTGTTGTTTTGTTTCTTTTTACAATTGAAGATCATTCTATAATGAAGATCACCTTAGACTGCTCTATCTCTTGAATTTTATATTTTTTTAAGAAGAAGATCTGTCAACTTTTAATTGCATGTTGTTGCAATTGTGAAGTACAACCTGTTTCATCAAATCAATCTCTATGTGATTTTCTTGAGTCTCAACTGCTCCTACTCAGTTGTGGTGGAGTATCAGCTTCTCATTCTAATCTATGGATAATAGGTTCTATGTTATAGAACTAGAATTATTTTGTAATTATTCTTTTAAATGTATCAACTGCCCACACTCAGTTGTTAACACATGGTCTTGTGATAAGAGGACCAATCTAGTGAAATTTACCAAGCTCGTAGAGAGAGTATTTGGTAGAGTGGACTAGGGGAACTTTGTGCCCCGAACCACTATAAAAATTTTTGTTCTTTCATTTTGTTAATCTTTTGCTCATACTTTTATATAGAAGACAAACACTGCAAATATTCATTATTTATATAGGGTGCCTAAAATCATAATTATGAAAGATATTTGAAAACACACAATTCACCCCCCCCTTTTTTTGTTACTTGTATATTCTGACCTAACATCATGGTCTGAGTTTTCAATGGAATTTTATTCCCTTGCTTGAATCCATGCTTTACCTGACTAATCTAGGAGACAAAAGTTTCTTAGGAAAATGGTGATACCATGTTTCATATTTCAAATTCAATGAAATTTAATGAGTAAAATGGGAAATTTAATATTTAAAATGAATCATGGATATTGAAATGAGGACTCATGATTTGAAAGAATTAGTTGATTCATGTAAATGAAATTTCCCTACCATTTTTCATGATTTCAATTTATGAAATTCATGTGAATTGATTTCTTATTATTAGTCGTGCCTTGAGTGATTATAAAATATCATATGTCTCATTCCTGAGAGTATTTCTAGAACAAGTACTTCATATTTTATCATGAGCATATTTCTTGAGTGATATTGGGACATGTCACCTGCTAGAACTTGTATTGAAAATTGTCAAAGCCACTGATTGGGAAAACACATTTAAAATGATTGAGGCATATTTTTAAAATCTTTTATCCTTAAAGACCACCTTTAAAAAAATCCTTCTTTATCCCATAGAGATCATGAATGACCTTTATAGGAATGTGCTACGTTTTAATCCATTGTTATCCATTCCTACCCTACTCTTGATATTTACATGATATTTTAAAATTGAAGTGTATGCGAGAAGGGAGTCATGGTGGAAGGGATGATATACATTGTAAGGAAGAAGTGTGGGGGTGCTACATTGGGTAATGACAAAGGTCATTTGATTCATTCATTGTACTCTTTATTTCTTTTCCCCCCTTAAATAAAAAAATGAAAAATTAAAAAAATGATATAAAATGGATTGTGATTTGTGAAAACCAAAAATCACCATTAATAGACCAATGATTTTATCATATGTGTTCAGGTGATGTATGTGAGGTCTATTTCAAACATAAATTTTGAAAAAGAAATAAAATGAAAAAAATATATTTGGAAAAGTCAAGAGGGTGAAAAAATAATTCATTATGCTTAAATTGATCATGATCTTACTTTGAGTTTGGGGAAGTGGGTGTTTCTAATTTTAAATGGATAATTTCATTAAACTTTTACTTTTTATATCATGCATTTTACTTAATATATTAGCCTCCTCCTTCAGCATTCATTTTTGAAAAGCATCAAATCCTACCAACCTTAAACCTCAGGGTCATTTGAACCTTTATTGAAAGTCCCCATTACATTCTGTGTCTTTTGTCTTTAAAAATTGTAGTTTGTATTTCATTTACAAGAATATGGATAAGGATAATGTTCTCATGATAAGAGAATAAATCTACATGAATTGTATCATGAGTGGTGAGAGAAATGAATCAAAAGTGAGGTAAATCCTGACTTGTCATTTTAATAATAATGAACTGAGGATATTGAATGAATTAAAGGAGAAGTTCCATAATTTTTCAAAGGGGAAAAGTAAAATACATGAATTAATTGTTTTTTTTTTGAAAAATTAGAAATTAAATTGTCATTTTTTGTGGACTTTTGAATGTTTTATTTTACATTGAAAATTGTTTGATTTTATTACATTGGAATTTAAATATTGATGACATCGGCGCCTTCTTTAACTTCTTGTTGATATTTTATGCTTGAGGACAAACATGGTTTAAGTGTGGGGATATTTGACATGCCAAAATTATATGCATATTTTTATTCAAATTTTGAGGATTTATTCATTATTTTAAATTATAAAACCCATGTATTTAAATTTTATATTAAAATAATGGTCAATTTGAATTATATAATGAAAATGGGCTAAAATATAAAAAATTGATTAAATTTGGATTTTTGATAGAATTTAACCACAAGGGTATTTTGAGAATAACTTTTAAAATATTTATCAAATTTGAGTGATTCTTTTTTTTTGTGATTAATTTATTTATTTTATTCAACATTATCTTCAGGACTGAGAGATGATTCGAAAATATAGAGGCCCGAAAAAATCCTTAAAGTTGGACAGCTTTTCAGGCAAACAATATGGACCCCACCTCCGTAACGGAATCATAAGCTGGGATAAACACCTAAAATTTAGGTGATTACACCTGGATATAAAATAGAACTCAAATTCTCACTCACCCATTAAATTCCATTGAGGTTTTTATCCACTAAGGTGTCCATTGAATGAAATCAATTAAAGGATGATTCTTGGAAATCTTTAATAGAAAGTGTAACATTCAATAATAAATCCATAAATCCTTAATATACTATCCAAGTATGATTAAATTTTGAGTGTGAACGCGTAACAAGTTTATGAACAACTTTCATGAATGATGAAATGCATGAATCGATCATTTAATTGGGATAAAATGCATAAACTTTAGAAAAACAAATTCTGCCTATAAAAGGAGGTGAGCTCTTGCGTCTCAAAGAATTCCAATCCACCACATTCCATCTAGGGCACCAAGGAGAGGAGACCAATGTAAATTTAGTATTTCTATTTTATTTTCTTTCTTATTTTTTGTTTTCTTTTCTCATGTAATTCATTCATCTTTTTTATATTAAAGTTTTTCTCTTTTCTTTATTTCATCCTTCTTTCTCTTCTAACTCTAATTATCCTTATCTTTTCCATATTTCCATTGTGATATCTATTTACATTATAATGGAAACTGACTAACCTAATGCATGGCCCTAGGTGAGGTATCATGGTGTTCTTTGTTATTTCACTTCAATTCAAAATGTTTTTAAATCTATTTGTGGTGGATGTGAGTGTATTGCACGGGTGTCACGGTCGTCCACCATGGCACTATTTCCAAATCCATTCCTTACATTTGATTCATTCATTTTACCTGCCTTCTCTTGGGAAAACCCTTCATACGGTGGAGTTGTGGTTTCCTAAAGGGATGAAAATGACGTACAGTGGAGTTGGGTATTTTAGGATTAACATTCTCTATTGAGGTATTATCCTATTTGACTATTGGAGAAGGTATGGTTTGGTGTGTTGGACGCATGCTAAAATCACACACTCATAAATCAATGGAAAGAAATTCATTAATTTGGTTTCACTAAATGAATTATCAAATCAAATTTCAACAACAAATAAATAATAAATGAACTCATTTTATCAAACTCTTGACCAAGACCTTTCTTTCTACTCTAAATTTTTTCTTCATTTGCATTTAGATTTAAATATAGCATTACATTATTTTAATTTCATGTTTTCCAAAACCAACATCATTTTTTTCTATAAATATTAAAAAAACAAAAAGAATTCGAATGGTTGAATTGGAATTAGTGATTAAACTAACTACAACGCTCCTCAAGTGAGATGACCTTGGTCATCCTCTGTGCTGCATTAGGAAAATAAATTTTCTTTTGTTGTGTACTAAGATAGGTGTGTGCTAAAAACATTTATCATCATTTTCTTTTAAACGATGATAAAAGGCTATCTTTTTTGGAAACTCTAGTTTTCAGTGTTTTTTACGCCGACAAAACCCTATTTCTATCATTGAGATTGAAAGTTTAAGTTATAGTGATAAGTACTTTTCATGTCAATGTTTTTTTAGTTTGGGAAATAGTCCTTTCTGGAGTAGTGACACCCCATTATAAAATATAATTTTTATAATTTTATGTCGCCCTAAAATATATATTTTGTTATTAAAAAGTTGGATGCAGTTCTCAACTACATCACACTCACTACATGAAACAAACAAAGAAACAGGTCCAGGGACTTGACCCTGTGACTGGTGCCCCCAACCCTAGCCCTCCCTACCACCCTAGCCGCTTATGGGCGGGTGTATATATTTTTTTATTGAATAGCTGTAAAATTGAAAAACTAAAATCACATCTCACATCTTACCAGGTCAATTAATAAACCTATAAATCACTACCTCAGGTCTTTGACTAAATAAAGGAACAGATGGAAAATAGGAGGAAGGAGAATTTTTTTAATATGTTTTATAAAAAAAATTTAAAAACATAGATTATTTTTTAAAAAAAATATGCCTTAAAGGAGGTAGCAGTGCTTCTGCCTTCCCTCCCCCCCCCCATCGCCTTTGTCCTGAATCAATGACATGGAAAAGTCGATGGGGGTGTCACCTTTCTCCCTTGGATGAGGCAAAAGGAGACACTAACAATGCCACCTTTTTCATCACACAAAGGCAAAAGGTGGCATCAGTGATGCCACATTTCCCTCAACTCACTATAAAAGGTACCCCCCCTGACTTCCATTTTCCCCCATCTCTCCTCATTCCACTACTTCTCTCTCTAAAGAAACTATTTTCCCGTGCGGTGGAGTCGGTGGTCCAAGAAGGCCCGATTTTTTGCAAAGCATCATTTAGAGGTATTTTTTATTTAATTTAAGGTTTTTTATTTATTTAATTATATTCTTTTTAGTTCTAAATATTTCATTTTTTAAGTAGTTTAGTTAGTTCTAAATATTTTGTTAATTAAGTTGTTTAATTAGTTATATATAGTTTGGAATAATAATAATTATTAGTAATTATTAAGTATAGATTAAGTATAGATTAAGTATAGAATAACTTAGGATTAAGTGCTGTGAAATTTTGGTCGCATAAAGATTATGTGGTTATCTAAGCAATCAAATCCCTCTCCAGATACAAACAAGTGGATGTGGCTCTGGCACAGAAGTACATAGGGGTAAAACCCAAAAACACCACTTTGAGCTAGACTTGAACGGGAACTGGTGCATGATAATGAGCTTTTCTTCACTCCAAGTTTGACACTCTCAAGGGATATGATTAAGATGATTCATATTTTCTTTATAAACTACTAAAATACCTAAGAAAAGAAATATAAAATCATTATATTTATCGATGATAAAATGATAATTATGATGATATATAATGAAATGGACAAGGAAAAAGGCATTAAAGAATGAATTTTATTATTAGTAATTGAATTATTTTTAGTCAGTTTTTAAGATGTTATTTATTAAGTAGTTTAATTCGTTATATATAGTTTATAAATAATATGTAATGACCCGCGTTTTGAACCGGGCTAAACCCATGAAGAATTTGAACTTTTCATTTGCTGAACTGGTAATTTTGAAGACCAAGATTCAGAACAAGGTTCTGAAGGTTTGAACCCTTCCTTTTAATGTTTTTGGACGTGGGAGAAGGCTCGTTAAGTTTCTCGGGTGGCCCGAGAGGTTTCGGAAGCATCGGACCCTTGTTTTTAAAAGAGCTGTAGAGGGTGCACGATTTGGCTAACCGTGCGGCCCAAACTGTGTGGCCTTATTAAAGGAGGCAGTGGCTTGCGCACGGGCTGTGCACGATTTGCCAAACTGTGCACTTGGCTCGTGCAATGGATGTCTTGGAGGCATAGGACTCTACACGGTTTGTGCACAGTTTGGAAAACTGTGCGCTTGGGTGAGTTTATGTTTTTGGTTAAATTTAAAATAAAAGAAAATAATGACTTAAAACTTAATCTAATCTATCCCTCACCCTCACTCGACCCGCACGAAGCCAAGGGGCTCTCCCCTTGAGCCACGTGTGACACCCCCTTCTGACCTCCTCTCAATCGAGGTTCCTCCTCCAATTTCATGTCGTTTCTTCATCGAATCTCCATGGTAAGCTCCCCTCTTTCTTCTCCTCATTTCTTCGATTTTTTTTCGACCAAATCGGTGCTCAGTGAGGTGCGGTCGAACCCTAGGTCTTTGGGGTGATTCTGAGTTTCAGTTTTCTTTTGGTTATAGGTCATGCAGAAGGTCCGTTGGGACTCCTTGGTGTGTGTTCCGGTAACCGCCGCTGAAGGCGAAGTGGTTCGGGTGTTTTCGGATCATCAGTTTGGTTTTGGGGTAAGGGTTTCACCTCTTTCTTGGTTTCTCACTTGTTAAATTTGGGGATTTTGATTTTTATGAGTTCCTATCACGTTGTCTATAGTGCGTTCGAGGTTTTGGTGTGGTTTCGAGTCGCAAAAGACTAGGCGAATCATCTGTGACTCTTAGTTAAAAAGTGCCAAGAGCCAGAGTGGACAGATGGATCCAACATGAGGTAGTGTCCCTCTCCTTACCCTTTTAATTTATGTAAAGTAATATTAAAGAGTTAAGTCTACACTACCTTAGCATTTTAATTATGCATGTTCAGTTCCGATTGAATGCTTCTGTGCAAATCGTGTGAATTGCAGGAATAAGATAAAAGAGGATGTTTGGTAACTAAACTCACGATTTAATGATAAAACCCCTCAATAAGAGGTGCGTTTTCTTCAAGATAAAAAGTAGTGATAGACTTTTTTTGCTTTCCTACTGGATTTTTGTGGTTCCTCTTGATGTTTTGTGTGTGATTTTTCTTGTTGAGACAAATAGAATGATATGGCTATGATACATGTGTTTGAGTCAATTTGCCATGTTTAGGAAAATTGAGTAGAATGATAACCATAGTGGGATGACTTAATACTAAATGACTTGTTGCCTCTAGAAGGTATAAAAGTGTTAAAGAGTGATAAACGTATCCTTTAAGATGGAATGGTGAAAATAGGAGGGAACAGGCTAGGGTGGTATGACCACTCCTTGGGATAACGTAATAAGCACGGATTATGTTAGTAAACTGAATATGTTAATTACTTGATATAGATATTTAAAAGTAGTTTCCTTAAGTATAAATGTGATGATTATGATGTTGATATTATTATAAATACTTGAGAGGAGTTTCCTTAAGTATACTTGTGATGAACATGTGTATGGGCACTTATATAGAAATGAGATGTATCATTGATTGTGAATGTGGAATGTTTACTTGAAATGCATAAGAGGTACTGCCTTATGCATTGTAATGCTGATAATGAATGTGTATGGTTATGGATAGGAGGCATGCATACCCCATTCCATCTACTCTGAATGATTTTGTGTCTGGATGGGAGGCAGTTATACCCCATACCAGAGTGATGAGTGTGACAGATACGTGGTTGGATGGGAGGTAGTTATACCCTATACCAGTGTGACAATACATATATGGAAGGGAGGCATTCATACCCCTTTCCAGTTGACTTCAGTTGATGATTACATGTCTGGAAGGGAGTCATTATTACCCCTTTCCAGTTTTTTTATGTTGATGATTACATGTCTGGATGGGAAGAAGTTATACCCCATGCCAGTAGAATGAATGTGATAGAAGGGAGGAATTATTACCCCTTTCCAGTTGATCTAGGTATGAGAGGCATTCTTACCTCATGCTCACTAATCCTGATTTAGGGAAGGGAGGCATTCTTACCCTTTACTAGTTGACCTTTATGTACAAGAGACATTCTTACCTCGTGCCCTCTAATTGCGATTAATGGGTCGGAGGCATTCTTACCCCACGCCACCTATGATCTAAATGCTTCTATGTATATATACATATGGTGACATGATTAGGTTACTTTACCAGCAATGATCCAAAGTAGGTATAACCGTCAGGTGTCCCTTGGGAACCTGGATAGGTGTTATTGACTTATGGAATTATGTTTACTAACTTCTCCATACCTGCTCACTGTTTAATTGTTATACACTGTCTGTATTGGGTCAAACACCAGTGGTGTCGGCTTACTGAGATTTATATCTCACACCCTACTCAAGCCGACATTGCACTGGGTTACCCGAGTAGAGCATCTTGCTTTTAGGACCTAGGTTGTATGTTGTGCTGTTTGTACCTGAGGAGGTAGGAGCAAAGGACTAAGAGGGAGCTTGGGATGCTCAGAGAATCGCCGTTGGGCTTTGCTGTCTTTTCTTTTTGCATTGTTTGTAAATCATGCTATATTGTTTACTACTTTCATAGTTGTATCATCATCTGTACATGCATGCATTGTAAACTGGCATTTGCCACCTTTTATAAAATGGTTATTTCCTGTCTTTTTCTTCTTCTTTTAAATTTTTTATTTCTTCCGCTATTTAATATTATTTACTTTGATCATACCGCTGCATTACTCTGATATGAGAGTATAGTCTCCCCACTATCACCTCCCGAGACCCTCACTGCTAGTCGGCAGCCTCTGGCGTACGGGGAGACGCGTTTGAGGCCATGTGACCCACCGTTCCGGCCACCGGTTCGATGGTAATCCGGGCAGGGGCGTTACAAAGTGGTATCAAAGGTGTTTCTTTTCTTTTTCCTAACTTTTTTGGGTTGGTAGACAGAAGATTAAGAATGTGTCGTCGCTTGGCTAATAGTTGTACTTGGGATTGGTCACCCCACGTACGAGAAATGACCAAGTGGCTAGGGCTGGGAATTATTGTTCATGTTTTTTTCTATTACAGTTGATATGATTTCACCTTGAGTGACTGTTGTATTTTCCACTGCTATGATTTATAAATTTTATTGAAATTTACCCCTGTCCTGATATAGCAAGGAAACAGCATTTCATGCATCATTATAGGCACATAGGGATTAACATGCCATGCATAGTTCCATGCCATTTAGTTGCATTTTAGGTTTCTTGTTGATTTTAATTGTGTGCCTTTATTGCATGCCATGCCTTATATTTATTAGCAAGCCTATTTAGATAGCATGTTTCAGTGATAATATGACATGTTGTTTGTCTTGCTTATGTGTCGTGCTTCTTTGTTGCAACATGCCTCGGTGTTAGATTATTGTAGTGACATGCTTTTTTATATACATGTAATTGATGGAATGTGTAGTATCTTTTGGTTGCGAATATGACTGGAGCTAGTTTTCAGTTGTAAGTCATATGGATGCCTTATAACTGGGAAAAGGTAACTCGTGTATTCGAACCACTGTAAAAGGCTTCTAAGTTTAAAATGCTAAAGTGAATTGGTTTTTATTAAAAAGGGGAGCCAAATGCCAATTTATAAAGATTATGGGTGCTATATAGGTTGGTAGATGGACACCCATATACTTGAACCGGTGTATGTGAGCATGTTATATTATTGGTTGGAATCTGGTTTCGATAAATGGGAGTCAATTTTCAATCCATGAAGTGTATGGGCTCTTCATGAATTGGGAAATGACAACCCATGTTAAATTAAATGACCATGAGGTGTCTTGAAATGGTTTTAAATATAAGATTTGTATGTTTTTAATTTGAAATGAATTGGTGAATTTCTATGTGCAACTGGACCCAATTAGGTCAGTTGGAAAGTGTTGTATGCGATAACCCGGTTTGGGGTGTTTGAGAAAAATTTACCAACTTCTTTGGGGTTTCTTTTTGAAGAGACTAGGATGGATAAAATGGGACCCTCATAGGTCACCCTTTTGATTAGATGGGTTTTTTCTCTCTTTTGATTGATAAAGACGGGATGTCTTTGGATGTGAATGTTTTTAAAGAAATTTTTTGTGAAACATGCTTGTTTACCTTATTGTGCAGTTGAAACTTTTAAATGGTTAAATTTTAAGAAAGGTGAAATGTTAAGGGCTTCGTAATGGAACCCGTAGTGGTGTGTTGAAACCCTAGCGTAAGGGGTAGTTTTGAGATTCTCTTTGAGTTGCCTAGGAATGGGACCGTAGGTGTTTCCCCGTGGGTGTTGTTTTCTTTAACAATGGCTTGATGGATGGCTTTTGAGCCTAGCTACTTTGTTTCACGTGACCCGGCGTTAGGGTCGATGCTTGATCTTTATAAGTGGCTAGCCCATGGTTGGTATCACCCTTATATTTTTAATGCCTTGCTTGTGTCGTGGGTTTTCTGACGTGAGGTGTCATTCGGGTGTCGTTGTCCCTTGTTGGACTCTTGTTTTTCTAAGGACACCCTTGTTCGGATGGGTGGTCGTTGGGTTTTGACTTTCGTTGTGTCTTTGGGTCATCTCCTCAGTAGTGTGGCCCGGCATTGAAGAATGGTTTCGTCCCAATGTTCGGGATGGCTTTCAAATGACTCGTGTGTTTTGACATGGAAGCTTCCTTATTTGGGATCTTCTTCATTGTTTGGTGATGTGGTTGTGGTGGGGGAGCGTCACAAGATCGTTGTGGTGTTGTGTGATAGCGCGCTTGTGCTCGGCTAGGCTGTCATTGTTCCCTTCGACGACTAGGACACTCCTAAGGTGGGGAGCGCGTTGCGTCAAATCTGGTAAATGTGTCCTTCCAAGTAGAAGATACAGTACCTGTAATTCCTTCTGGAAATGTTTTTTCGTGTTTGAATGCCTTGAGGCATGCGTGTTTCAAATCGTGTGGATGTGTCGGCAGGTGAAGCCTAGTTCCTTCCTTGAAGTCGACCAATTGAGGTTCGAATGTTCTTCCTTCTAGTAGTATGGTATGATTAACTGGAATCCATTTCAATCCTCTTGGTGTATTTTGTTTAGTGACGAACATTTCCCATCTCTTGTCTTCATCCAAGATACACTAAGAGAGCATCGGTCTTATCCGCGCTAATGCTTAAAAGCCGTTGGGATTATTCAGATGGTTCTCTTTCGGTGTTTCACGTGGGATGAATGGTTTCCCTTATTGTTTGATCTTGGAAACGTCATCGAAAGTCGGGTGTAGGCTTCGGTGAATGTGTTTGTGCTAAACGTAAGGTTCCTTGGAGAAAGGCTTTGTGGTTCTGTTTGAAATACGTTGGCCTCTTAGGCCAAGCGTTCTTGTAAATAGTCAGCCGGAGATGGCTTGACTCAGGGTTCTTGTTTAATGTCTGTGGTCGGTGACATACCATCCTCTGGAACGTCATTAGGTAGAGGCAAGTGCGGTTTGTGTCGGTTGGTGCCTAATATGAACAACCAGCTCGACTTGGGCCTTGAGGTCGATGGGGAATCGACCATTTGATCTGTTTCAAATCACGCTAGGAGCGTTGTGGGAATGCATGGGGTGTGCTTTGAAAGTCTTTTTCCAATGCTGGTCCAAACCTTATTATGGAGTTGGTTTCTTAAAGTTAAAAATCTAAGGTGGGAAGTACCTATGGCTGGATTCTTGGTGAGACGACGACGGGTTCGTGTCTCTGGGTAGATGGGCTCGGGAAGAGTCATCTTAGTGTTTCGTTTGGCAAACGAGCGTTGGCTCGAGTTTTGGTGGCTTAAGAGTCGAAGGGTTTAATGGATTCTTAAGGGTGTGTTGGATGTTTTTGAATGCAATGTGATCGTTTGAATGAAGATTCACGACCCTTGTAGGTTGGGTGATGTGTGCATTGTTCCAGAAGGCTTCTCGGGGACAAGAAATTCTAAGGTGGGAAGGTTGTAATGACCTGCATTTTGAACCGAACTAAAACCAGGAGGAATTTGAACTTTTCATTTGTTGAACAGGTCTTTTTGAATATCAGGCTTCAGAACAAGGTTTTGAAGGTTTCAACCCTTCCTTTTAATGTTTTTGGATGTGGGCGAAGGCCCGTTAAGTTTCTCGGGTGGCCCAAGAGGTTTCGGAAGCGCCGGACCCTTATTTTTAAAAGAGCTGCAGAGGGCGCACGGTTGGCCCATGGTTTGGCTAACCATGCGTCCCAAACCATGTGGCCTTATTAAAGGAGGTAGTGGCTTGCACATGGGCTATGCATGGTTTTCCAAACCGTGCACCTAGCCCGTGCAGCGGATGTCTTGGAGGCAGAGGACTCCACATAGTTTGTGCACGGTTTGGAAAACCGTGCGGGTCAAACCGTGCGCTTGGGTGAGTTTAGGTTTTTGGTTAAATTTAAAATAAAAGAAAATAAAAACTTAAAACCGAATCTAATCTCTCCCTCAACCTCACTCAACCCAAACGATGCCAAGGGGCTCTTCCCACGAGCCGCGCACGACACCCCCTTCCATCCTCCTCTCAATTGATCTTCCTCCTCTGATTTCCGGTCGTTTATTCATCAAATCTCAATGGTAAGCTCCCCTCTTGATTATCCTCCTTTATTACAGTTTTTTTATCAAATCGGCACCCGGTGAGGTGCAGCCGAACCCTAGGGATTTGGGGTGATTCTGAGTTTCAGTTTTCTTTTGGTTCTAGGTCATGCGGAAGGTCCGTTGGGACTCCTTGGTGCACGTTCCGGCAACCGCCACCGAAGGTGAATCGGTTTGGGTGTTTTCAGATCGTCGTCTTGGTTTTGGGGTAAGGGTTTCACCTCTTTCTTGGTTTCACACTTTTTGAATTTGGGGATTTTGATCTTTATGAGTTCATAGCATGTTGTTTGTAGTGTGTTCGAGCTTTTGGCATGGTTTCGAGTCACCAAATACTAGGCGACTCTCTTGCGACTCTTAGTTAGAAAGAGCCAAGAGCTGGAGTGGGCGGATGGATCCACCTTGTGTTAGGTTCCCTCTCCTTACCCTTTTAATTTATGTAAAGTAATAGTAAAGAGTTATTTCTACACTGCCTTAGCATTTTAATTATGCAAGTTCAGTTCTGATTGAATGCTTCTGTGCAAATCGTGTGAATTGTAGGAATAAGATAAAAGAGGTTGCTTGGTAACTAAACTCATGATTTAATGATAAATCCCCTCAATCAGAGGTGTGTTGTCTTCAAGATAAAAAGTAGTGATAGAATTTTTATTCTTTCCCGCTCGATATTTGTTGTGCCTTTTGATGTTTTGTGTGTGATCTTGCTTATTGATACAAATAGAATGATATGGCTATGATACTTTTGTTTGAGTCAATTTTCCATGTTTAGGAAAATTGAGTGTGATGATAACCCTTGTGGGATGACTTAAGACTAAATGACTTGTTTCCTCTAGAAGGTATCAAAGGGTTAAAGATTGATAAACGTATCCTTTAAGATGGAATGGTGAAACTAGGAGGGAACATGCTAGGGTGGTATGACCACTCCTTGGGATAACGTAATAAGCACGGCTTATGTTAGTAAACTGAATATGATAATTACTTGATATAGATACTTAAGAGGAGTTGACTTAAGTATAAATTTCATGAATATGATGTTGATATTATTATAAATACTTGAGAGTAGTTTCCTTAAGTATACTTGTGATGAACAAGTGTATGGGCACTTAAATAGAAATTAGATGTATGATTGATTGTTAATGTGGAATGTTTACTTGAAATGCATAAGAGGTACTACCTTATGAATTATAATGCTGATAATGAATGTGTATGATTATGGATGGGAGGCATCCATACCCCATTACATCTACTCTGAATGATTGTGTGTCTGGATGGGAGGCAGTTATACCCCATGCCAGAGTCATGAGTGTGAAAGATACATGGTTGGATGGGAGTCAGTTATACCCCATGCCAATGTGACAGTACATGTCTGGAAGGGAGGCATTCTTACCCCTTGACATTTGACTTCAGTTGATGATTATATGTCTGGAAGGGAGGCATTCTTACCCCTTTCCAGTTGTTTTCTGTTGATGACTACATGTCTGGATGGGAGGCAGATATACCCCATGCCAGTAGAATGAATGTGATGAAAGGGAGGCATTCTTACCCCTTTCCAGTTGATCTAGGGACAAGAGGCATTCTTACCTCATGCCCACTAATCCCGATTTATGGAGGGGAGGCATTCTTACCCCTTGCCAGTTGACCTTTAGGGATGAGAGGCATTCTTACATCGTGCCCGCTAATCATGATTAATGGGTGGGAGGCATTCTTACCCCACAACACCTATGATCAAAATGCTTCTATATATATATATATACATATGGTGACATGATCAGGTTACTTTACCAGAAATGAGCTGAAGCAGGTATAACCATCAGGTGTCCCTTAAGAACCTGGACGGGTGTTATTGACTTATTGAATTTTGTTTACTTATTTCTCCATACCTACTCACTGTTTAATTATTATACACTATCTGGATTGGGTTAGACACCAGTGGTGCCGGCCTACTGAGATTTATATCTCACTCCCTACTCAGGCCGCCATTGCACTGGGGTACCCGAGTAGACCTTCTTGCTTGCAGGACCTAGGTTGTGTGATGTGTTGTTTGTACCTGAGGAGGTAGGAGAAAAGGACCAAGAGGGATCTTGGGATTCTCATAGAATTTCCGTTGGGAATTTTTGTCTTTTCTTTTTGCATTGTTTGTAAAGCATGCTGTATTGTTTACTGCTTTCATAACTGTATCATCATCTATACATGCATGCATTGTAAACTGGCATTTGCCGCCTTTTATAAAATGGTTATTTCCTATATTTTGATTCTTCTTTTCAATTGTTTAATACTTCCACTATTTAATATTATTTACTCTGATCATACTGTTGCGTTACTCTGATATGAGGGTATAGTCTCCCCATTATCACCTCCCAAGACCCTCGCTGCTAGTCGGTAGCCTCTGGTGTACAGGGAGATGCTCTTGAGGCCATGTGACCCACTGGTCTGGCCACTGGTTCGATGGTAAGCTGGGCCGGGACGTTATATAATATTTATTATTAGTAATGATTAATTGTAGATTAATTAATGAATAACATAGGATTAAAAATGAATACATATGATTAGTTAATTATAATTAACTAATTAATTTCATATAATTAATGATTAAAGAATAAATAATTAAAGAATAACTTAATAATGATTAAATAGAGATTAAAGAATGGATGATTAGTTAAAAACTGTACTAAGAAACATTAGTATCATTGTTTAGGATATAACAGGATGTTCTAAAATTTTAGTATCATAAAGATTATAAAGTTTAGAAATAATTGTTTTTATTAGTAATGATTAATTATAGACTAATTACTAAATAACGTTGGATTAAAAGATGAATACATGAAATGATTAGCTAATAATACTTATCATAGATAAAATGACAATTATGATTATATAAAATTAAATGGAGAAGAACAAACACATTAAATTACCCCTGAATGTTTTACAACATGCAAGAAATACCTTGACATTTTTCAATTAAATATGGTTTGGATGAGATGAGTGTGACTTTGGAAGTGAGGTAAAATCCAGTTTATTTTTATTTGGTATCTCAATAACATCATCTAAAGATATGTACTTAAAAATTTAAGTACATACTTGTATAAAATGTTATTAAGTTATCAAATAAAAATTAGTTGGGTTTTACCTCACTTCCGAATTTAGAATCATATCATCCAAACTATGTTTTTTTGAAAACTTTTGATATTTATTGTATGTTGTAAAACATTCGTGTCTTATTTTATGTGTTTTCATTTTCTATTATAGAGTGATTGAAGAATTTTTAACTAATGATTAACTTAGTAATGATTAACTAGTGATTAAATAATGATTAAGTTAGTAAAAACTATACTAAGAAACATTAGTATTATAGTTTAGGATATAAGAAAATGTTTTAAAATTTTAGTATCATAAAGATTATATAGTTTATAAATAATAGGTATTACTAACAATTATTAATTGTAGATTAATTAATGAATAACATAGGATTAAAAAATTATTCCATTTAATGATTAGCTAATGATACTTATGATCATATAGAGTGAAATGAAGAAGAATAAATAGATTAAATAACACATGAATGCTTTACAACATACAAGAAATACCTTGAAATTTTTCAATAGATTGTGGTTTGGATGAAATGAGTCTAACTTCATACATGAGGTAAAATCCATCTTATTTTTGTTTGTTAGTTTAATAATATCTTCGAAGGATATGCACTTCACTTTTGAACTTTTATAAGTCTTTGGCCTTCTAATGACATCTAAGGCATGTCATTAGAAGGTTGAAAGCTTTTGAAAGTTCAAAAGTAAAGTACATATCTTTCAAATATATTATTAATTTGCCAATTAAAAATAAGATGGATTATACCTCATATCTGAATTGAGACCCATCTCATCCAAACCACATTTTATTGAAAATGTCAAGGAATTTATTTTATGTTATAAAGCATTCATGTGTTTTTTAATGTGTTTTTTCTTCTTTATTTCACTTTATATGATCATAACATTCATTTTATCAATAATAAATAAACTAATTTGATATTTCCTCTTCTTTTTAGCCCAGTTTCCAAATCATTCTATGATTTATATTATAATAAAATATTATATAATGAAACATTACTAGAATATTTTAGGGTATAAAAAGGCATCCTAAAATTACATTATAATAAATATTATATGGTCAACCATCATTGTTAATATTTTTTACACTCTCATAATTTTGATCAAAAAAAATGTTGACGTCGAGAGTCATGTTTGCTTGTGTGTACTGCTATGGAGAGGTTATTGAAACTGAATAAGGAGCTTCTTACAGTACACAACCAACAATAGTTGTTTGTACAGCTGATTATGTAACCCTAAGTGACCTTCAAGACAAAATTTATGGTTCCTTAAATCTGGGGCCTGGTCAAGATATCATGTCTATGAGGTATATATATTTTCAATTCCTAGAAACATTGTGGCATCTAGATTTTCCATTGGTTTCTGATGCGCAGTGGGTCCAAGCAATAAATTTATTTTCTCAACAGTCAGATGGTACCATGATGGAGTTATATGTTTCTCAACAGTCATATGGTACTACTTTTACTAAGATGATTAGGGAATGCCAAGATGTTCTGATAGCCCTTGTGAAAGAGAGGATACAATAGACATTCGGTTATAAGAATTCCTATAATAAGGCATGGATGGAGAAACATAAAGCAATTGTGAAGGTCTATGGTGATTGGGATGACTCATATCGGGTGTTACCGCAATTTCTAGCCATGTTGAGGCATCATAACCAAGTTGTATTCCATATTGATACAAATGAACATGTGTCTCATGATAACCGACTTGATCCATCTCGTGTTCTATTTCATCGGTTAATCTGGGCATTCCTCCCATGTATCTTTGTATTTTGTTTCAGGAAATATTTCATTCAGATTGATGGAACGTTTCTGTAAGAAAAATAAAAGGGCGTATTATTGATTTCGGAAACCCAAGATAGAATCTATTCACCTCTTCTTCTTTCCTTTTACATTGTAGATAAAGAAAACTATGAATCATGGAGTTAGTTTTTGGCATGTATTAGCAACCATTTCACCAATATTCGGAGTGTTTGTTTGATATCTGATTAGAATCGGACAATTAATGAGGCAATCAATGTGGATCCCGATACATAGAGATACCCCAATGCACATCATCAGTTCTGCATTAGAAATATTTCTAGAAATGTGCATAAAAATTCCAAAATGAAGCAATAAAGAAGGCAATCACGAGGCTTCGTACGCATTGTCTTTGTTATTTTTTTACTATTTTAGCATAAAGATAAAAACAATTTATATGAAATATCATCTCTTATATGTAGCATATGAGTCAAATCAATGTCGGTTTGAAAAATGTTTCGAACAAATCTGCTAGGCTAATCAAGAAGTTTATGATCATATGATGTGGATTCCAAAAGAAAAATAGACATTGTCATATGACGGGGGGAAGAGGTATAGACACATGACCACAAACATTATGGAGTGAATCAATGGTGTCTTCAAAGGGATTATAAAGTTACCTATAACTGCCCTAGTTCAGGATACATTATTTTGTTGTGTGAAGTACTTTGTTGATAGAAAGAACTAGAATCAGACAGAATACAGTAGGGGATAAGGTATGGAAGACTCTTTAAATGAGATATTGAAAAGAATATTGAAGAATCTTTTGGTGATCATGTCTGCCTTTTTCAATGAGAAGAATCTCAATTTGATGTTCAAGAGTGTTTAGACCCCATCACAAATAGAATTGGTGAAAAATGGTGGTATTATTGGAAATGAGGCAATGTCAATATAAAAACTTTCAGGCCTTACGGATTCCATGAACACACACCATCACAGCATGTGCCTCTATGAACATATCATGGGAAGCATATGTTGATCTAGTGTACCGGATGGACACCATTACTAACTATTATGTTACACTATGGACGCCTATTGGGGAGTTTCGTTATTTTACAATGCTCGAAGGCCAACCGATAGTGATACATAACATCAATCAATTGCATCCCTATGAGAGACTGAAGGCCAGCAAGATGTGGAATGAGATGGACTGGCCTCAAGAACAAGGGTAGAGTTTGAGAAGCACCATTTGTCATCAAGAAGGTCATAACCAGAAATGATGACCTAACATTGTTAGGTTGAGTTCACAATCTTATCCACAATGATTTATTGTCTTCATTGTGAGATTATCATATTGTAAATTATATGTTGTTATCTCTTCTTTTTTACATCGGTTTTCTAAACCCCAAAACCTAAAAGCATAACACTAAACCCAAAAACATATTCCCTATACTGCAATCTCAAAATTCTAAACCCCAAACATTAAAACCTAAACCCTTCCCTTGAATTCATAAACCGAAACCCTAAAACCAAACTAAAAAATCATAAAACCTAGTCCCAGAATAGTATATATGAAATCCTAATACTTAAATTTTAAAACCTAAAGGTTAATCCCTAAACATAAAAACATATTCCCTATAACCTAATATCAAAATAATAAACTCTAAACCTTAAAACCTAAACTGTAACCCTGAAATCACAAACCTAAACTCTAAAACCTTACAAAAAATTTAAAAACCTAGACCCAAAACCTAATATCTGAAACCCTAATCTCTAAACCCTAAAACCTAAAAGATGAACCGTAAACCCAAAAACATCTTCCCTTTACCTCGATTTTCAAAACATTATGTAACTAATATTCTAATAAACTTTTATATTACGAAATAATAGTATCATATATTACGACGCAAGAAGATGTTATAAAATTTCATTATAATAATGATTATATGATCAACCATCTTTGTTAATATTATTTACACTATCAGAGTGATGATCAGAAAATATTTTTGAAATATATAGTCAGGTTTTACCTGTGTGTACTACTATAGGGAGGTTATTGTAACACCTCGAGATTTTATGAAAAGTATTCTTTTTAATTTCATTAATTTCTTGTGTTGTACGCTACACCAAAAGGAACTTGAACAACACACATCCTTGACTTGCCTTGTATTACATGCAATCGCGACCTTCCTCGATAGCGTGTGTAGTACGCAATACCGAGTTTCATTAAACAACGATATGCTATTAAAATATTATTAAAACTAGCCATTATGAATAGTAATAACCACTTTTTGAAATTTTATAAATTTTATTTTTCAAAATGGACTTCATTTTTGGATTCAGAATATCGAAATTAGCTTATGGTGAAATTTTGGTACTTTTCGGATAACTTTCATATTCTGATGAATAGTGAAAATTACTAAATTTTAATTAAAAAAACTTTTTTAATAGAAATAATTAATAGTGATAAATTATTAATTTGAGTGGTTTTAAAGAATATTTAAAATATATTTTTACAATTTAATACAATTTTGGTCATTGGATGTAATTTCACATTTAAACCAGACATAATCAAGTGTCAATCTTTTGATAGTTATTATCTCTTAAGAACACGCTATTTGTTTTGACGACAGGAATTAATTTTTAAATTATTAATGCAACTGATATGTTTTGAATTTTGTAAAATAGAAATAATTTTTGAGTTCATAATATCAAATATATCTTAGGCCTAATTTCTGAAATTTTTCTGGAAACTTTCATTTTTTGATGAATAGTGAAACCACTAAGTGGTAGTAAAAAAATGAATTTTTCATAAAACTTAATTTTACCGCTTCTGTGAGTGGAATTTCAAAAATCCGAGAGACACGGTTGATGTCAGTAAGTAAAATGTGGTTCGATGAGATGAAAATAATTTTGGTGAATAGTAAATTTTTACTTTTATTTACCACGGTTAAAAGTAAATAGGGTCATTAAGGGTAAAAATGATATTATTATTACCCTAACACATGTCTTAACTCTATTGGACAAGTGTAATTCGACCAGAAACAACCTTATGAATAACATATGACCATTTAGGCCCACTTGGATTAGATTAGAACATTTATTATTAATTTATTCAAAGAAGGGTTAAAATTGTTAAAATCAAAGTTTAATAAGTAAATAATTTTTAATATAAGGTTATACATAAGATAAATTCGACTATAAATAATCATTAGAAGCTAAAATTATTTCATACATAATGGAATTTTATTTGTAATTTTTAGACATTAAATAATTTAATTTATTTATAACACAAAGATGATGCAGTAATTATATTATTAATGAAATACTGACATAATGGATGTTATAAATACCAAAATAAATGTAATTTGAGACATTTTATGAATTACACTAATTTTATAGGTTAATATGACATGTAAGTATTGATTCAATTAACTTTGTTTGAACTAATAATTATGTTATGATTTTCACAAAAATCAATTACTAAATAGTGTCAAAATTGATATAAAATAGTTATTAAAACAAATATTATATTAGTAATTGTTATTTTATTCCTAAAAATATAAGGTTCGGCAAAATGACTAAGATAAAGCTATATATACTAATAATAAACAAATTGGGGTTTGTTTGGCTGCTTATAGTAATTTTATTAACCTTATAGTATAAGAACACAAGAAGACACGGTAAAAATAAATTATTTTACTTAATGTTAAATCTAAATGATAAGGTTAAAATCGGAAACTAAACATGTATAAATTCTATTGGATGAGAGGATTTCGACCCATCCCCACCTTATATTCTAAATAAATCAATTTGGAGTTATTTAAAACCAAATTTGACTTTTTAATAAAATAATAGTTTTTGTTATTCCAAAGGTACCCCTCTCCTCCCTTATAAAAGGGCACCTCCTCCCCCTCTTCCTCGCACCACTTTGAGCCTTCAAGCTCGGCCAAAACCTGCCAATTTCTCTTCTCCACTTCCCTAGAAACATCCTAGAGGTCCTGGTCTTCTTCAAAGACCAATTTTAGTGCCCTAAAAAGAGATCTCAAAGAGGCGTTTCAAAGAAGAGGTAATGTCTGTTACCAATTCTTTCAACTTTATTTCTTCTTCCACTTATTCTTCATTAGTTGTTTCATTATGAAGTAATAACATCAGTATCACTAATATACTGATATTTTATTATATGTATGAAACAACCCTATTTAACCATCTATCCATCCTACGGAAAATGAAATCACCGCGCGTGCGTACGTACGAAATACCGTCTCCACGTCGTGGTGTAATCTATTTTCCATCACCACCTTACTTGGATGGGTATAATGGTGTAAATAATGAATATATATGATTATTGTAAAGTGATATTGATTCTTAAATATTATACATACACTCCAATACAATTCCACGATCATGAGAATGATATCATCGCTCATGCGTACGTACGAACTACCGTCTCCACGATGCGATGAGATTCATTCACCACGTTAACCATTCATGAATGATTATAAAGTATACATAATAAGTAATCATGAAATATATTACATAATAATTATACTGGATTTATGTGTATATATATGTATTTCATCTACTTAATTCCATTCAACTCAATAAGGAATCGAAAACAGCGTTCATGCGTACGTACGGCCTACCGTTTCCATGAACGATGTATTTCTTTCCATTTACTGATCTATTATATATATGTATATTCTAAATATATATTATATATAAATCATGTTTTATATTCTGGAATTATGTAATCATGATCTAAGTAATCATATGAATAATTACAATTCAAAACACAGACGACAAATGAAACGATTTTACCCAAAACGCTCTTTAACATGGAATTTACAAAAGAACGGGTAAAATAAAGTCATAAGTGAGCCATATATGATATCATAACAATGAGTATGATTCTGGAATAAGTAAATGACATTATTTAAATCATTATTCAGGAGGTTCGGACACTTACGAAGCAAATCGGACCTAAGGTAAGGGAAATATCACAATCTCATTTTTATCCAAGATTGTTTATACTTTGGAATTTACTGGGGTGTATTTTATCATCCACATCCATGTTTTATCAATATGTAATATTTATATCCTTATACAATAGTTTATATCCAATTTTACCCTTCGGTGAGTTTTTAGTAAAAGATATGAAAGGAATCTTTTGTCATTTTTCGTACGAGGTACTTTTTGACTTTTCCGACAAAAGTACGAGATCAATGTTTTTTTTAAATTATACGGCATGAATGGATTTTTAAAACATTATTTCCAAGAATATTCCTTTACATGTTTTCAATTTTATTTTTAATCAACTTCTTTTGGTATAAAAGTTTATGACATGTTAAGAAAGGAAAATGTTTTTGAAGTAGAAAGGATATTTTCCTCAAGAATGGAGTTCAAGTGTTTTATCAAAATTATTTTACATATAAGATAATATAGGGTTTTGTTTCTATCCCTATTATTACATTTATTTGATTATGTTGTTATGGAAATATTTTTATGAATTCCTTTATCTTATATGAATTGTTTTATGATTTCATGATGTTTAAGAATCCCATTTTTTTATTACATGGGTTATGCAATGATGTATGATTTATGATTTTGTGGCACACATAAGAATGGTATAATTATGAGATGGGTGGGACCTATATCTCCCTCCAATGAATTGGGTAAATATTTTATATCTCATGAGAAAGACATGGCTGGAACGGCAGGTTAAACCGGTTCAGTGAAACAGAACTAAAACAAGGAATGAACTCGGTTCAGAAATGGACTTTGTCCACTAAGATAGTCTTGGAAATGAGTCTTGACTAACAAGAAATGATTCTCTATGATTATGTGTGTACGCCACAAAGTTTCATGTTTTATGTTTTGATTATTGGTATTACATTTCACTACTATGATTTATCCCATGTTATGATATTATGATCTCTTTTTCAGGTTAAGATTTACAAAATGTTATGTTCTTATGAATATGATGTGATTGATATTTCTTTTGTTTACCCTTACTGAGCATTTGAGATCACCCTTTTATGTTTTCTTTTCCCCTAGATATAAAGAAAGGTTTTAGGTAGAAAAAAAAGGAAGATCTTTATGGGAGATGTTGATGATCTTTCACCATGATTAAAAGATTATATTCCGAGTTTTCAAAGACACTAAACTATTACGGTCCTTGTGTGTGTGTTTTTGTTATGTACTAAGTATTCCGCAAAAGTAATGTAATGTCCATGTATGTCAAGCTTCAGGTCTTTATAGTTGGTATCATAGGAAAGGTTTATTCAACCTTTGGAAACTAGGATGCAAAAACGTTAGTGAGATCTCTAGAGATATTTCTAAGGTATGTCTAGGGATGTCCCTAAGGATAAGTATACGTATAGGATATAGTCCTAGAACTACGGTAACAGTCTTAGAATTTATCCTAAAATTCTAGATATTGAGGGAACTCCCCCTTTATTATGTTGTTTTCCCTAGAATGATTTTTTCCTCTCAAACTATTCTTTTTGGGTTTTAGAAAATGGCTGGAAACAGGAAGATTCATGATAATGGAGGATATGACAGACAATGGAATTATATTCTTCATGAGAAACCAAATGAAACAGGATTTGGAAGTCCAAACATCGTTATTATGCCTAATCAGAAATCTCATAATATGATCAATAATCTCAACTTTGGTAAGTTTCCTGACTCATATAATAAGAGAATGATGGAATTTCATGATGATCATAAAGGAAAGAAAGTTAAATTTCCCTCATGTAAATCATGTGGGAAGATGCATCGAGGGGATTGTTTTAAGGGAACTGGAAGATGCATTAGGTGTGGAAAAGAAGGACACAAAGCCAGTAAGTGCAAAGGAAAAGTTTCAGTTAACACCATGGATGAGGATAATGATATTGCTACGACATCAACAATGGTTAAATGTTTTAAATGTGGAATGTACGGGCATTATGCAAACCAATGCCCTAAGGGGAAGTCTCATGAAGAGAATCAGTATGGTCGTATGGGTAGTATTTATGTTTATGATGATGAAGAGACTACAAATGATATGTGAGATGAAAGAATTGTTGAAGCTAGGTCAATGGTTTAAGAATGTAGTGGAATGATTACATGTTTATCATGTGTAATGTTGTATAAGTAATCTCATGGTACTATGGAATAAAGAGACATCTAAGGATTGTTACACTGTTTTCTTTCCTTGAGTTTTGAAAGTGTATGATTAATGGTACCAGTATCCATTAAAGGTTATTCAGATATTTTTTTAATATCGATGATATGCGCATAATGAAGGGATAAGACGAAAATTAAATGTTTGATAGTATTCATGAGCTCATGACAGATATAAGGAGAAGGTTATATCATGGTTTGAGTATAAATAATTTTGAGGATTTTGGTTTGTGAAAAGTGTTAACTTTTAACTACATTCATGTTTTTACTAAGGTTCAATGGGTATACATGATTAAGGTATTCACATGTTTGTAATTTTACCAATAATATATATCTTATTATATATGGGATAAATGATGGCATTCACGTGATTGTTATGTGACATTTCAAGTAATGATCTTGGACCGAAGTATTTTAGATAAGCCTAAAGATTGGAGTGGATTATGTTGGAAATAAGTTAGTATTTTTCGATATTATTGATGGGATGTTATATTAATATAGTTTTAGAAAAAGGACAACCTGCAGGACAGGCGACAACCCATCACGTCGGACAAGGCTGTGGGAATCGAACCCACAACCGAAGTGCGACTGGCCTTTATTGCCTACCACTGGCCTACATGAAGTCCCTGTTTAGTATAAACTAGTTTTATTATATTAAGAAGTATGATATATGAATTATAAGTCCATTTTAAGAACTATATATGATTAATCTCACTATAGATCAACTTATGTATATTTAATAACTTTTTCTAACCTTTTGTTTGAGACAGATGGAATGACCCGTCATTCTATCACATGATCTGCTAACAGTTCACAAATAACAAATTCAACATCATTTTTTTAAGAGGTGAAGTGGAAATTTTTTAAGGCACGAACAATAGTGAGATTATACCAAAATAATGTAAGTATTTATTCTAATTCAAATTCATCAACTTTATGGAAATGATCTTGAAAACCAAAAATGTTTTCCTAGTGCTCTTATATCTGATGAATTAGATGGTACCTTAGATCGTCACGAATTTATGGCTTTGTGATTGTTGTCTTTTCCAAAGCCATGTTCTCTACCACTCTCCATCAGAACATGAAGGTTAGGTTTCTATTCCATATCTATATTTTCACCTATGTGGAAACCAAGTGATTAGTTTATTTGGGTAACTGTTACGTTTCATACTTTTGTTTTTAAAGATTGGTTTTGGTATTCCTTTTTACGATGTGGGTTTCTATTAAAGAAACTTTCTAGTAGTAAACTATTTATAACCCCGAAGAATTTTGAGGGCGAAATTCATATTAAGGGGGGTAGAATGTAACACCCCGAGATTTTATGAAAAGTATTCTTTTTAATTTCATTAATGTCTTCCGTTGTACACTACACCAAAAGGAGCTTGCACAACACGCATCCTTAACTTGCCTTGTATTACACGCAATCGCGACCTTCCTCGATAGCGTGTGTAGTACGCAATACCGAGTTTCACTAAACAACGATATGCTATTAAAATATTATTAAAACTAGCCATTATGAATAGTAATAACCACTTTTTGAAATTTTGTAAATTTTATTTATCAAAATGGACTTCATTTTTGGATTTGGAATATCGAAATTAGCTTATGGTGAAATTTTGGTAATTTTCGGAATACTTTCATATTCTGATGAATAGTGAAAATTACTAAATTTTAATTAAAAACAACTTTTTTAATCGAAATAATCAATAGTGGTAAATTATTAATTTGAGTGGTTTTAAAGTATATTTAGAATATATTTTTATAATTTAATACAATGTTTGTCATTGGATGTAATTTCACATTTAAACCCGACATAAACAAGTGTCAATCTTTTGATAGTTATTATCTCTTAAGAACACGCTATTTGTTTTGACGACGGGAATTAATTTTTAAATTAATTAATGAAACTGATATGTTTTGAATTTGGTAAAATAGACATCATTTTTGAGTTCATAATATCAAATATAGCTTAGGCCTAATTTCTGGTATTTTTCTGGAAACTTTCATTTTTTTGATGAATAGTGAAACCACTAAGTGGTAGTTAAAAAAATGAATTTTTCATAAAACATAATTTTACCGCTTCTGTGAGTGGAATTTCAAAAATCCGAGAGACACGGTTGATGTCAGTATGTAAAATGTGGTTCAATGAGATAAAAATAATTTTGGTGAATAGTAACATTTTACTTTTATTTACCACGGTTAAAAGTAAATAGGGTAATTAAGGGTAAAAATGATATTATTATTACCCTAACACATGTCCTAATTCTATTGGAAAAGTGTAATTCGATTAAAAAAAACCTTAGGAATAAAAAATGACCATTTAGGACAACTTGGATTAGATTAGGACATTTATTATTAATTTATTTAAAGAAGGGTTAAAATAGTTAAAATCAAAGTTTAATAAGTAAATAATTTTTAATATAAGGTTATACATAAGATAAATTCGACTATAAATATTAATTAGAAATATAAAAGGATTTCCTACATAATGGTATTTTATTTGTAATTTTTAGACATTATATAATTTAATTTATATATGACACAAAGATTATGCAGTAATTATATTATTAATGAAATATTGACATAATTGATGTTATAAATAACAAAATAAATTTAATTTGAGACTTTTTATGAATTACACTAATTTTATAAGTTAATATGACATGTTAGTATTGATTTAATTAACTTTTTTTGAACTAATATTTCTGTTATGCTTTTCACAAAAATCAATTACTAAATAGTGTCAAAATTGACATAAAATAGTTTTTAAAACAAATATTATATTAGTAATTGTTATTTTATTCCTAAAAATCTAAGGTTCAGACAAATGACTTAGATAAGGTTATATATATTAATAATAAACAACTTGGGGTTCGTTTGGCTGTTTATAGTATGTTTATTAACCTTATAGTATAAGAACACAAGAAGATAGGGTAAAAGTAAAATTATTTTACTTAATGTTAAATCTAAATGATATGGTTAAAATAGGAACCTAAATTTGTCTAAATTATATTGTATGAGATGATTTCGACCCATCCCCACCTTATCTTCTAAATAAATCAATTTGGAGCTATTTAAAACCGAATTTGACTTTATAATAAAATAATAGTTTTAGTTATTCCAAAGGTACCCCTCTCCTCCCTTATAAAAGGGCACCTCCTCCCCCTCTTCCTCACACCACTTTGAGCCTTCAATCTCGGCCAACCTCTGCTAATTTCTCCTCTACACTTCCCGAGAAATATCCTAGAGGTCCTGGTCATCTTCAAAGACAAATTTTAGTGCCCTAAAAGGAGATCTCAAAGAGGCGTTTGAAAGAAGAGGTAATGTCCGTTACCAATTCTTTCAACTTTATTTCATCTTCCACTTCCTCTTCATTAGTTTTTTATTTATGAAGTAATAACATCAGTATCACTCATATACTTATATTTTATTATAATTACGAAACATCCCTATTTCACCATATATCCATCCTATGGAAAATGAAATCACCGCACGTGCGTACGTACGGAATATCGTCTCTACACCGTGGTGTAATCTATTTTCCACCACCACCTTACTTGGATGGGTATAATGGTGTAAATAATGAATATATATGATTATTGTAAATTGATATTGATTCTGAAATAGTATACATACACTCCAATACAATTCCACGATCATGAGAATGATATCATCGCTCGTGCGTACGTACGGACTACCGTCTCCACGACGCGATGAGATTCATTCTCCACGTTAACCATTCATGAATGATTATAAAGTATATATAATATGTAATCATGAAATATATGACATAATAATGATACTGGATTTTTGTGTATATATATGTATTTCATCTACTTAATTTCATTCAACTCAATAAGGAAACGAAAACAGCGTTCATGCGTACGTACGGCCTACCGTCTCCATGAACGGTGTATTTATTTCCATTTACTGATCTATTATATATATGTATATTATAAATATATATTATATATAAATCATGTTTTATATTCTAGAATTATGTAATCATGATCAAAGTAATCATATGAATAATTACAAGTCAAAACACGGACGACAAATGAAACGATTTTACACAAAACGATCTTTAACATGGAATTTACAAAGGAACGGGTAAAATAAAGTCATAAGTGAGCCATATATGATATCATAACAAGGATTATGATTCTGGAATAAGTCAATGACATTATTTAAATCATTATACAGGAGGTTCAGACACTTACGAAGCATATCGGACCTAAGGTAAGGGAAATATCACAATCTCATTTTTATCCGAGATTGTTTATACTTTGGAATTTACTGGGGTGTATTTTATCATCCACATCCATGTTTTCCCAATATGTAATATTTATATCCTTATACAATAGTTTATATCCAATTTTACCCTTCGGTGAGTTTTTAGTGAAAGATATTAAAGGAATCTTTTGTCATTTTTCGTACGAGGTACTTTTTGACTTTTCTGACAAAAGTAATAGAAGAATGTTTTTTTAACTTATACGGGATGAATGGATTTTTAAAATATTATTTCCAAGAAGATTCCATTACATGTTTTCAATTTTATTTTTAATCAAATTCTTTTAGTATAAAATTGTATGACAAGTTAAGAAAGGAAAAAAATTTTGAAGTAGAAAGGATATATTCCTCAAGAATGGAGTTCAAGTGTTTTATCAAAATTATTTTCCATATAAGATAATATAGGGTTCCGTTTCTATCCCTATTATTACATTGATTTGATTATGTTGTGATGGAAATTTTTTTATGAATTCCTTTATCTTGTATGAATTGTTTTATGATGTCATGATGTTTAAGAATCCCATTTTTTTATTACATTGGTAATGCAATGATGTATGATTTATGATTTTGTGGAACACATAAGAATGGTATCATTATGAGATGGGTGGGACCTATATCTCCCTCCAATGCATTGGGTAAAGATGTTATATCTCATGAGATAGACATGGCTGGAACGGAAGGTTAAACCGGTTCAGTGAAATAGGACTGAAACGAGGAATGAACTCGGTTTAGAAATGGACTTTGTCCTCTAAGATAGTCTTGGAAATGAGTCTTGACTAATAAGAAATGATTCTCTATGATTATGTGTGTATGCCACAAAGTTTCATGTTTTAAGTTGTTATTATTGGGATTAAATTTCACTACTATTATTTATCCCATGTTATGATATTATGATCTCTTTTGCAGGTTAAGATTTACAAAATGTTATGTTCTTATGAATATGATGTGATTGATATTTCTTTTGTTTACCCTTAATGAGCATTTGAGCTCACCCTTTTATGTTTTCTTTTCCCCTGGATATAAAGAAAGGTTTTAGGTAGAAAAAAAGGAAGATCTTTATGGGAGATGATGAAGAACTTTCACCATGATTAGAAGATTATATTTCAAGTTTCCAAAGACACTAAACTATTACGGTCCTTGTGTGTGTGTTTTTGTTATGTACTAAGTATTCCGCAAAAGTAATTTAATGTCCATGTACGTTAAGATTTGGGTTTATACAGTTATACAAACTGATAAAGGAGATTGTTATAGTACACAACCAATAATAGAGGTTAGTATAGCTGATTCTGTAACACTAACTATTTTCAGAACAAAAATTGGGCAATGGACCACAACACAAGAGGAATAGTGACAATGATGGTGGTGATTGAATGTGTTTATGTCATCACAGTCATCATCTTCATCACCATTCCTCCTGCATCGTGGTTCATTTCCCACAAATACTTTCTTGAAGTTCAGTTAGTGTTACAAAATGACATGTACATGTGAGAAAATAATCATGAAACATACCATCATGTGAACAATCATACATAAATTACAAAGGACACCATTTTCTAATAAACATTTATATAAAAAAGGAAAATTATTTATATATATAAATATATAAAACCATATCTTACAAAACACACTTTTCTAGGTAAAAGCATATCTTAACAACACACTAGTAATATGATTTGAAAAACATGAAGACATGCCACTTTATTTTGGTAAAAATAACTTCACAAAACA
Organism: Viscum album; assembly: GCA_963277665.1. Classification (NCBI taxonomy): domain Eukaryota; kingdom Viridiplantae; phylum Streptophyta; class Magnoliopsida; order Santalales; family Viscaceae; genus Viscum; species Viscum album. The sequence continues at coordinate 17,667,126 of OY728123.1, forward strand.
ATGTGAATAAACATGGCATGTCTTACATTCTACAAGTCATAACATTCTGCTAACCATAATGTTATATTTACATTTTACCCTTACGACTCATTTCATTTGTTTATATACAAATGGATAATACCATACTACTCACTCAGTAGGATAGCCATATTTCTTAGGTCGTGATAGACGGTGGTGAGGATCGATCGATCAGGGTGCGTCGAGCACACCATTTTCATCGCAGGGAGCCTTTACATGCCCTTAGACCACACTTGTGTTGTGCTTTCTTCTATGGAATTTCCGTGTCAGATTTCACATTTTTCGACCATCGCCCGCTTGTTTCCCTAGTGGAGAGGTGGAGACTAGAGACACACACAATCCACTAGCCTGAGGGAGAGATGACCATCACCCTCCAAGATGTGTCAGTTTTTCTCAGTATTCCTATCCACGGGGAAGTCATTATTGGACTCACTCATGTATCTTGGGCTGACCTTGCTCAGCAATTGTTAGGCGTCGACATTTTTTCTGACTGTAGGACTACAGATGGAGCGTCGATATCAATGCCTTCGTTAGAGGCATAGATTCCACATTTACTCGATGATGCTGACGAGCAAACCGTCATGCATTATGCTCGTGCATATATATTATGGATCATTGGTGGGACCATGTGTACTAATCACTCGGGGATGCACGTGCACATGATGTATCTACCCCTACTACAGGACTTTGATCGGGTCGGGATGTACACCTAGGGATCAGCCTGCTTGGCATACACGTACAAAGAATTATGTCAGCTATCCCATAGGGACCACATAGGTCTCAGGGGATATTTCATCCTTCTTCATATGTGGGCATGGGAGCGCATCCCCGAATTCCATCCTGAGATTTTTGGTCTTCCGATCGCGATGTAGGTGCTGCATGACGCTCCACGTGGATGCTGGTATGATCTCTCATTTCTATTGGTTTATGATGCTACTAGGAGTTATTGAATTTAATTTCTCATAATTTGTCACTATCGATGTTGTATTTTATAGGTGGTGTTAGAGACACAATTTCCACGTGGTTCTAGGACATCATTTGGAAGTATATCGGCTCTAGTTGGACTGTCTCTTGCCCGATCAGGTATGTATATACAATCTATCACTGTCTAACAAATTTAATAATAGCATCAATTTTGGTTTTTAGCAAGGATATTTTTTGACCAAGGTCACATGTCATTTCAGATTTCATGGCATCTATACTGGACTATTATGGAACAGTTTCCACCATAATACTCTGTTGGTCTTGATGATGCTGTGTTTGTAGTGCCCCTCATTCTTTTCCATATTATTGAGTGGCAGTAGCCTGACAAATTCATGTTCATGTTTTGTTGTTCTCAGCCAATTCCATTGTTGCTGAGACAGAAAGAGAAGCTTCATGAGGTGAAGTTGTTAGGGAGGCATAATGAGGACTGGCGCTATGTACATGCTCAGTTTCTCGATTGCTAGTGTAGGCGTACATAGTTTCATATCCAGGGTGTACCTACGAATCAATGTTTTCTTTCAGGGCTGGTTGAGTATGAGTTATGGTGTAGACTGAAGTCTATATTACATCTTACCCGACATGGCAGAGAGATTCATAAGATTGTAAGTCAATAAATTTTCATTAGTTTGTTTATTTAATTATTTTCTTATTCATTTTAAATCTCTTTATAGGGCACTCACTTAGAGCATCTTGTTCGCATGAGTGATGAAGAGGAGGAGGGGGTCTTTAGCAAGGCAGTTGATCATGCTGAAGCGCTGGAGCTGAGGACATCTTATCGTGTGCTTTCCGAGAGCATCTTTGTGTATCTGACCTTGAGAGAGGAGGTTATTGCCCCAGAGGATCCTGCAGCAGCTGCTGGTACTGAGGAGTCATGATGAAAACGGCGTAGACAGCATCGTGCTGCACGTGAGACATCACTTGTTCCACAGGCAGAGGTCGGCCCTCTAGTATTTCAGCCTCAGCTGATTCAGAATGTGCCTCAGGTGGCATGTGATCCATCTTTCTTGACAGGATATACACAGTTCACTTCATCTTGGGGTCCATATCTTTCACAGCCTTGGTTTCCAGATCCATCACAGCATTGGGGTCCAGATCCATCACAGCCTTGGGGTCCAAATCCATCGCAGTCTTTGGGTATTGCCCCATCATAGGCTTGGTTCTCCATTGCGATGATTGTAGATCCTTCTACCACTCTAGTGGCAGAAGGATTAGGAGCGCAGTATGACATGCAGTTGACAGCTCCTCCCACCAACACACAGGTGGAGGATGCGATAGTCGACGTTTCAGTGTCTGTGGATCAGCCCTTTCCAGGTCATCAGACTCTACAGCGAACTCGAAGCGGACATCATATTCACAGACCAACATGAGGGACAGAATCTCCTCACCATAGACATAGACAATGATTGTACATGTTTATTTATATGTTTTATGTATATTGAAATGAAGATACTATTATTACTATCAGCACTTATTATATGTTTATCTAGTGTTTTAGATTTCATTAATATTTTAGGCATAATTTATATTTGACAGCTTTAAAAGTCGATTACTTGAAATATAGGAATAATTATTAACTTTCAAGTATATAACTTTTAATGTGTATAAAATATACAGTATAAAAACAATGTAAATAAATATTAAAAGATAGCCTAAACATCTAAAAAGTTGTTGAAAGTAGAGTCTTTCATAAATAAAATAAATAAATGAAACTAAAAAGAATGTAAAAAAAGTTACTCAGAAGTGAGAGAGAAAAGAAGGAATGTCGAAGAGGATTCAAAGCCACCTACTTGACTTTGAAAGCCTATAAAATATAAACTATAAGACCCATATAAATAAAAATTCAAACCTTGACTACATATATGTTTAATCTATGTTTTAATTTTCATTTATATTGGTCTTATAGTTTATATTTTATAGGCTAGCAAAGTCACGTACTTGAAACATTTTCAAGTTTCAAGTTTTTGGATTAGATAGCTTATAAATTATTTTTCATCAACATTTTTAAGAAATTCTTTTTATTTTTGACTATTTTTTTATATGTTTAATCCATGTTTTAATTTTCATTTATATTGGTCTTATAGTTTATATTTTATAGTCTAGCAAAGTCGTGTACTTGAAACATTTTTAAATTTCAAGTCGGTGGATTAGAAAACTTATAAATTATTTTTGATCAATATTTTTTAAAAAATTATTTTTATTTTCAACTAATTATTTTATGTTTAATCCATATTTTAATTTTCATTTATATTGGTTTTATAGTTTGTATTTTATAGGTAAAAAAAGGCATGTACTTGAAACATTTTTAAGTTTCAAGTTGGTGGATTAGAAACCATATAAATTATTTTTCATCAACATTTTTTAAGAAATTCTTTTTATTTTCGACTACTTATTATATGTTTAATTTGTGTTCTAATTTCTATTTCTATTGATCTTTTAATTTATATTTTATAGACTATCAATTTCACATACATGTATAAAAGATAAATTATGGTGAAACATTTTGTTTTATTTATATATATAAAAAAAATTAAAATTTTAAATATATAAAAAATTATTTAAAATAGAAAAAATAAATTTTTTTAAGGTCAAGAAGGCATCATCGATGTTGAATTTTAGGTAAATTTCAAAAAAAAATTAAGGTACATATTTTTAAAAAATAAAATATTTCAGAAAACATATTTTAAAAAAAATCATGAATTACAAACCTGGAACAATTTTCAGAGACTGGCTTCCCATCCACGGGTATATTTAGAAAACTCAATACACCCATCCCTATATTTACCCTACGTCATCTTCTAAAAATACAACAATATCCTTAACTCCTAGTAATGCGAAACGGACGGGTTGGGCGGGGCGGGAGAAGCCCATGCGGGCTTGAGCCCGCGTGGGCTTGAACCCACAAAAACTCGCGTATCAAACAGGTGGATTTGTCCAACCCGCCCGCCCTGCAGCGGATGCCAGGAAGCCTGCGGGCAACCCATATTCGTCATTATTTTTGTATTTTTTTAATTTTTAATTATCTCACCTAGAGCACCAATGACTACAGGTAAACCAAGGATTCATATAATTTAAAAAAATGATCGAGTAGTATAAAAATTAGTGATAAAAATAAAATAATAAATAATAAATATTTTAAAAAATAATATTCCAGGCACACTGCCTTGTTGGACTTCCATCCTCCTGCCGTGAACAACCATCCCCCCCCCCCCCCCGCGCACTCTTGGACCTCCATCCTCTCGCTGTGGAGCGCTGCCCCCCCGCACTGCCCCCCTCCCACTACGGACCGCCATCCCCCGCATTATAGGACCTCCATCCTCCGACTATGGAAATCTGGATGAACCCACCAACCTTCAACTCCCACTGCATAAACCCCTCCATACATCGGCGACGGTCCAGAAGCGAATGGAAGTGCACGCCTGGTGCGAACTAAGATGGTAAGCTCTAGTGGGGAATAGTGGGCTTGGAGTAAAGGTGTGTCTGCGCCTGGTGCAAACTGTGAAGGCGGGTGAAGGCGCAGTTGTGTCAGGCCGGGAGGGAGGTAGATGACCAGGTGATGGTGAGCAGTGGTCGTGTATCAAGGTGGGGGGGAAATAGGTACATAGTGGAAAGGCGTGGTTGAGATGCTTCAAGTATCTAGGTAAAAAGGTAGACGACATCTAAGTGATTGGGCAAGGCGAGGTGATGGTGCTACCTCAGATCTAGAGCGGGCTGGCCAATCGAAGAATGGTACAGGGTTGTTGTGCAGGGATGACCTGATTTCATGCAATGAAATTTAATAGAGGGGTGGAAGGATTGAAAGGCAAACATATGAAATCATTGGAAATCAAATATTTAGAGGGGAGGATTTCAGGGCGGGGGTGTCGCGCATGCGGGGTGCAGACCTCGTAACTCTGAAAAATAATATAATGAGGGTGCATGCCGGGTGTAGGCTTTGTAACTTGAAAAAATAGTAAAATGAGGGTGCATGTCGGGTGTAGGTCTCGTAACTCGGAAAAATAACAAAATGAGGGCCGCATGTTTTTTAATTTAAATCAAAAACACGCGGGTATACCCATATTCGCACAGGGTTACCCGCACGGGTTGGTTACTTATGCAGGTTGTCCGCACTGTCTCGTATTTAATACGGTTTTATTTTATAAAACCCACCCCGCCCCAAACCCGCCCCAATCCCGCTTGGCTCGTGGGCCCGTAACTCGTTTCCCATTGCTATTCACTCCCACCATCTCATCGACCCAACACAAGGTCAAGCCTTCCACCCATGGCCGCGTCTTCACTCAAGTTGATGCCTCTCTTCCTGGTGTCTTCCTTATTTTTCCATGCATCTCTAGGTATGGTTCATGTATATACAGATGAACATATGATGGTTCCCTTAAAATAGGTTGTTGGTGTGATGCGGATCGATTACGTTGGGTTTTGGTTTTTCACTCTCAGGGGTTGTTGTATGTGAGGATCTGCCCAAGGAGAAATGCGTGTACGCGGTGGCGGCGTCGCGGATGCGATGTGTGCGGGAGAAGTTTGCCTCGGGCGTCGGCGGCAAGGAGCTATAGTGCAAGACCTCTGGGATTGCGGCAACCAACAAATTGGCCGACCATATCGAGTCGGATGCCTGCGTGCGAGCTTGCGACCTCGACTGGAATGTCGTTCAGATCTCCCCTGGCGCCCCGATGGAGGTCATATTTATTATGGAGGCCAATTACAGTCAGATGATTTTGCTAAATGGTATCAACTACCACATGTGCCGACTTAAAATGAAGGATTTTCTTTTCATCAAGTGAATGCATCTTATATTGTTTAGTACCCATAAGCCAGAGAGGATGTCAGAGGAAGAATGAGCGTTCAAGCATGAGATGGTTTGCGGCTTGTTGGGCACCTTCCTAGTTGGCGCACTGCGTAACGCCTCCTCAAGTGGAGTACCTTGCGGTTTCTTTATTAATGAGGTGTTTTTAATGAGGGTCAAGACCGCGTGAATTAATTAACACGAAGATGCATTTTTGACGTGACAACACACCTTCACATTGATTGTTTTCTATAAAAAGAGGCAACGAGAAAGCATTTACAGGACATCCACAATATCAAGAACAGAGCCAATTTGGTGTCCGTATTTCATCAACGGTCATTTTTCCTCTACATTGGAGAGTATTATTTTTTTAGATCCCTTCTATTTTTGGGGAGTATGTACCGTGTACTTTTTTATTTTAGTGGATTCCTATTTCTGGACTTAATCGGTTTGCATTTTGTGTGTCCTTGGGTCTCATTGTTGTTCAATCCTAACACTTGGGTATTTTTTGTACTCAATTGTTGTTTTGTTGTACTTTACCTTTTCTTAATAAATTTTGGGGGTCAAAACCTAAAACTCATGGTCTTCACCGTTTTGATTATATATATATAAATAATTATAAAATTATAATAAATATATTTATTATAATTTTATAATTATTTAAATATATCTATATTTATTTATATTTATAATTATAAATATAATTAATATATTTATTACAAATTTATAATTATAAATAAATAAATATTTATTTATAATATTTATAATTTCATAAATATATATAATTATATAAATATATACAAATATTTTTAAATATATTTATTCTATATATTTTTATAATTAAATACATATTTATTTATAGTTATAATTTTAAATATATATATATATATATATTTATCATATATATAGTTTCATAAATATTTATAATAATATAAATAGATTATTAACATTAGATCTTTATCACCACTTTTTTAAAGTTGATAAATATGACCCTTTATCATCACTAAAAAATCGATGATAATACTATTCTTATTAGCGTTATAATTTTAGCGCTAATAAAGACATGTTTTATCAACATTTTTTTAGCGCTGATAAAATTTTATATTTATTGACGATAAAAATGTGCTAATAAATAGGTTTTTTATCAGCGCTTTCTATTTTATGGTTGATAAAACACCTCTTTATCATCATTTTTTTGAAAGCAGTGATAAAAGCCTTATCACTTCTTTTAAATGGACCATAACAAGATGTCTTCTCTTGGGCACCTTCAAGCTTTCGCGAAACTCGATTACCGCCGTGTTGCCACTCTCGTCCGTGTTGTCGCTCCGCTGCTCTTGTCGAACCACACTACCGCTGCGCTGCAACTCTCACTGAACCCTATTCCCGCTACTATCGCTGGTCTCACCGAACCCCACCGCAAGTTGGTGCACTGTAAAATATTTATTCGGGTGTTCAATAAAAACAAGAGGAGTTCGAATGAATCAAGACCGTGTCCAGTGATAAAATAATTATTTATGAGTCAGTAAATATTATTTATCCATTTTATGCAATTTGGTGCACCATAAAATAATAATAGCAATAACAATATTATGTGGGATGAGATTTCATTAGTGGTTATAATTATATTTAACGGCTGTTATGAAATTAAATTTTGTAACCGAAATCTCAGCTCTATAAATATATGACTATGTCTATTGTGTAAATCATTCAAAAGAAATTCGAAGTTTGGGAATAGAGAATTGCTGCGCACAACGAATTCTCTCTCAACTCCTCCTCTCTCCCTCTCAAGAACGATAAACCCAAGAGATAATTTCTTCAAGACCGAAAAATGAGCGATCAAGAATGAAAAACGTAAGACATTCAATTCTATGTGTTATCACCTGGAGAATGAGTGAAATTTCTCAGAGACTATTGGAGCATGTGTGGATCACCACTAGAGGGATTCTATCCATGGATCCTCAGAAGAGCAATAAAGGAAATCTAGAAGGGCCTTTTCAGATGATCAACATTCATCAATGAAGAAAGTTCATAAGCCCAAGTAATTATTTCATTAGACATTAAATAAATTAATTATAAATTTGATCCTCGCTCTTGGTTTCAGGCAACAATTGTTAAAAATAAATTTTAATATATCTCCCTCTGTCGCGATGCTTCTGTTTCACCCGAAACCAATAAGTGGTATATGAGGGGTTACATTTAAATTTATAATTATTTATGAGATTGTTGATCTATGCGCAATCATGGTTTGATTTTAATTTCATTTTATCCATTCTTTAGTCCAATTTATTTAACATGTTATTAATATATTAATCATGTTCGTTTAGTATTTCATTTTCTAAGAGATTTAAGAACAAATGAAGAATGACCAGAGATTCCATCGGGAAGAGCCAAATCTTTGGCCATATGTGGCGTGCGTCTGGAGCACACACCATATACATATGTGCATTGTATCTAGATGCACCAAGAAATTAAAAACAAGTCGTGCTTTTATTTCACACTGCGTATTGACCACACCAACCTAGCACACAACAAGAAGATACAGGGTGTGTAGCTGGCATGTACACACCGTGTAGTCTGGATGAGTTAACACACCGAAGCCCCAGGCGCATGACTTGGATATATGACAACCGTGGTACATGGAGTGTAGCTAAATGTGTTGGTTCCCGGTGTAGTGGATGCGTGCAATGGTGGGTGATATATTAAAATTTCTTTTAATAATCATTGTCCAAAACCAAGAGTGAGGATCTTGCACATCAAATTTATAATTAATTTATTTAATATCTGAAGAAATAAATACTTGGGCTTAGGAACTTTCTTCATTGATGATTGTTGATCATCTGAAAAGGTCCTTTTAGATTTCCTTCATTATGCTTGTGAGGATTCAAGGGTAGAATCTCTCTAGCGATGATCCACACGTGCTTCAATGATCTCCATGCAACGCCACTCATTCTCTAGGAGCTAGTGCAGTGAATTGAATGTCTTGTGTTGTTCATTATTGATCGCTTGTTCTTCAGTATTGAAGAAATTCTCTCTTGGGATTCTCATTCTTGAGAGGGAGAGAGGAGGAGGAGTCAGGAGAGAATTCATTGTGAGCAACAATTCTCTATACCCAAACATGGAATTGGTTTCAAATGATTTACAGAATAGACGTAGCCGTTTATTTATAGAGATGAGATTTCAATTTCAAAATTTAATTCCATAACAACCATTAAATATAATTATAACCATTAATGAGATCTCATGCCACATAATAATAATAACAGTATTATTATTTTGTGGTGCGTCAAATTGCGTAAAATGGATACATAATATTTACTGACTCAAAAATAATTATTTTATCACCAGACACAGTCTTGGTCCATTCGAACTCCTCTTGTATTTATTGAACACCCGAATAAATATTTTATCCTCTTAAATAAATATTTTATTCACAACCTAGTAAATAAATATTTATTAAATATTCAATAAAATAAATAAATATATTTTATTCACAGTCTGGTGAATAAATATTTATTTAATTTATGCGATCAATATAACTTAAATAAATTTATTTCTTAGTCTTGAGATTAATATTTATTCCATTAATTAAATTCAAGTAAAATTTAATTGTGACCATCAGAAAATACTTAGTGTGTGACCCTCTAGGCATCTTTCTCATTGGCATTAGGCAGACTTGCCTAAAATCCAAGATTTCTATCTAAAAACATATCAAAGCATCCACGAGAATGAGCATAAAGTCGTAACGATAAAAACTACATACGAATGTTCACTGTAAAATATAATCTTTTTTTTTCACATTATCTCATCAAGCAGGTTGCATGACGGTGTCATCACCCTATATGCTTGATACATCATTCTTTTACTATCTGAAATAAACTCGTCGTTACACCATGACCATGGAATTTAGGGTGATGGTTCTATTTCAATCCAAGGGATGATATATCGACTTCTATAAATATGGAAGGGAAAAATCCTTTCTTGACTTATCCATTAATAACATGTCATTTGTGACAAACCCAACGTACCCAACTTCCCGCCAATATATGGTGTTATGGTTTTTGTCAGCAAATCTAAGTGCAAGAGTCATGACATGCATTAAGCAAAATCTTAAAGTATAAAGACCATTAAACATGCTCATATATATAAATATCTATTGACACCAAAACATGCCGAATTTCTACTGGAGGGTATGTTCTCATAATCTCTCATCTTGGAGATTACCAAGTACGAACTTCATGAGAATAAGTCTCATCTTCTTACAAGTACTCACACTTGACGGTCCATATACTATGTGTCCCATCATAGTATATTATCCAACCTCATAACTATATTAATAATATTGTCATAACACTTAAAGGTTCTCATCATAACAGGGAACTAATATGACCTTATTAATGTGTCAAATACTCTAGAACATTATTACATTATAGTCATACAGAACAATGAACAACATATAATAAGAGGTCTAATTTAATATTTAATACATCAAATATCATGTAATCAAATTATAAACAATTGGTTCTAGGACACCAACTCTAACAAACTCCCACTTGGGCTAGAGCCAACTACCTATGACTTTCAGTCTACTAGACCTCACATGATAATCATGTTTTTAATGATTCAAGGCTTTAGTCAAGGGATCCACCATGTTTTCTTCCATGTAAATAATTCTCACTGCAACTTCACCTCTCTGAGAAAAATACCTCAAGATATGATACTTCCGAAGTATGTTCTTCATCTGCTGATGTGACCTTAGCTCCTTTACGAGAGCCACCACTGTAGTATTATCACAGTATAGTGTGATAAGATATTTACTACTAGGCACCACATCAAGATCTTGGATGAAATTTCGCATCCAAACTGCTTCTTTAGCTACCTCAAAATATACAATATACTCAAAATCTACTGTAGAATATGCAACCAGACCATGCTTTGAGATCTTCGAGCTCACAACAACTCTATTCAAAGTGAAGATGTATCTCGTTTTTTACTTCATTTCATCTTGATCAGATTAGAAACTAGCATTTTCATATCCTCTGATGAATAGTTCCTCATATCCTCCATAAACCAGAAACATATCCCTAGTATGCCTCAGATACTTAAGGATAGTCTTGACTACCATCCAATGACGATCACTTGGATCAGCTTGATATCTGTGTACCATACTTAATGTGTAGGTGACATCTAGCCTAGTACATAGAATAACTTACATGACTGACCCAATCACCGATTCATATGGAATCCTTTCCATTATATTTCTTTCCTCACGGGTCTAAGGATACATTTTCTTGGAAAGATGAATGCCATGTGATGCTGGAAACAATTCCCTCTTGGAGTATTCCATACTGAATCTCTTCAATATCTTGTGAATGTATGTACTTTGACTTAGGTCGAGAAACCTATTGGATCTATCATGATGGATCTTGATCCCAAGAATATATGCTGCCTCGCCCAAGTATTTCACAGAAAATAATTAATTCCACCACACCTTAACAGACTGTAAGACTAGTATTTCATTTCCAATAAGTAATATGTCATCAATATATACTATTAAGAAAAATAATACACTCCCACTCAACCATTTGTAGACAGAAGGCTCACATTCATTCTTTATAAAACCTAGTTTTGTAACGGCTTCATCAAAATGAATGTTCCATGACATGGATTCTTTATTTAATCCATAAATGGATTTTTTTCAACTTTCATATCATATTGGCATCCTTTAGAGTCACAAACCATTCATTTTGTGTCATGTAGACATCTTCCTGAAGGTTCCCATTAAGGAGGGATATTTTGACTTCCATTTTCCAAATCTTATAGTCATGGTAAGTTGCAATGGAAAGTAGAATTTTGATGGATTTCAACATTGAAACCGGTGAAAAGGTTTCATCGTAGTCAATACCTTGATGATGTCTAATCCCTTTTTTAACTAGTCACACCTTATAGGTACTAACTTGTCCTTCCATTTCTAGTTTCTTTCTAAATACCCATTTGAAAACAACAATATTTACATCCACTGAAGGCTCTACCAAAATCTAGACTTAGTTTTGGTACATGAAATGCATTTTAGAATTAATGGATTCTTGCCACTTGGCAACATCTGTGCCACTCACTACTTCCTTATAGGTTAGAGGATCATTATTATCAACTAATAATGAGTCCCCATCCTCGATAACTAGAAAACCATACTAATCTGGTTCTCTAGCCTCTATTGTACTCCTATGAAGTTCTTGTGTCTTTAGTATAGTTTCTTCTTCCACGAGGCTTTGTGGAATCTGATCCCATACCAACTCTTGTGTTCCTTGAACCTCGAATTCATAGAAGCATATCTCTCTCCTACCATCTCTTTTGGATATGTTCTCCCTCTTAAGGAATATGGAATGTCTTGCCACTATAACCCTTTTGTATGAGGGGTCGTATAGGTAATATCCCCTTGTTTCCTTGGGGTATCCAATAAAGGTACACTTTGTGCCTCAGGGTGAAATTTTGTTACCTGAAGAGGCATTAACAAATGTTTCACTTCCCCACACATGTAAATTCGATAACATAGTTTTTCTTCTACTCCAAAATTTGTATGGAATACTATTTATCGATTTAGTTGGTACTTGGTTTAGTATGTGTCTCACTGTTTGTAATGCATATCCCCAAAAAGATAATATAAGACTTGCATGAATCATTATTGATCTCACCATGTCCAAAAAGGTACTGTTACTCCTTTTGCTTACACCATTCCACCGAGGTGTGTAAGGAGGAGTGAGTTGGGATAAGATCCAAAACTCCGGTAAGTAATCAATGAAGTCTTGATTAAGATATTATTCACCTTGGTCTGAGTGGAGTTTTTTAATCTTTCTACCAATATATTTCTCAACTTCATTCTTGTATTCCTTGAATTTACCAAAAGAATCTGACTTATACCTCATTAAGTAAATATATCCATATCTACTAAAATCATTAGTAAAAGTTATGAAGTATGTGTACCCACCTATTTCTTCAATAGGAAATGGTCCAAACACATCAATATGAACTAATTAAAGAAGCACTTTATCCCTTTCACATATCCCACTAAATAGTGCTTTACTCATTTTCCTTGTAAACATGTGTGATATACACCAAGCGATTTTAGTTTGAGTGAATCTAAATATCCATCTTGGTGTAATTTTGTCAAGAGTTTTTCATTTACATGACCGAGTTGGTGATGCCAATGTTGGGTGGGGTATGAGTCATGTGACGTAACTTCATTATCAATTTCCATTACTTGGTTCATGTAATCCAACACATAAATACCATTATGTAAATGTTCCTTACTATAACAAATGATATCTTTATAAAAGAAGAAAAATTTATTTCCAAATTTGAAAATGAATCCATTTGTATCTAGTCTGGATATATAAATAATGTTTTTGGTAACTGAAGTCACATAATAAAAACACTTTAAAACCAATATCATGTCAGTTGACAATGTGAGGTGGTAGTCCCTGATAGCTACAACAACAAGTTTAGCTCTGTTGGATGCTCGAAGACCTACCTCCCCTAAGTTAAATTTTATGAATCTACTTGGTTCATGTATTTGAATAAATATGTGATCACCACAAGCTGTATTTAATAACCAATTTGTAGAAATAGATAAATTGCACCTGATAACAAATGCACCCGAAGCTTCCACTTGCTTCTTTATCTAGGTGCAGTTTTTCTTCCAGTGGCCCTTCCTGCCATATGCGAAACAGAAAACATCATGTTCCTTTTCTTCCCCTTTGATATTCTTCTTCTTGGAAGGACATGAAGAAGCCTTGGGCTTAAATCTATTTGCTTTCCCTTTCCATTTGTTCACCATAAGGACATAAGTATTTCCGCGATTCATATATTTATCTACTTGGTAAAGGAGGATAAGAAGATCTGACAGAGACTTCTAAATTTTTTTCATGTTAAAATTCACACTATAACTGGAGTGGATCTGTGGGAGTGATGCCAGAATGATATTGGTTCCCAGTTCTTCAGGGAGTTTAAACCCTATAACCTCTAGGCGCTCAATGTTTCCACTGATCTTGACTACGTGAGGCCCAACTAGGGAACCCTCTCCAAGCTTACTCATAAATATCACCTTGGAAATCTGAAATCATTCCTATTTATCTATCTCCTAGTAAAGACCACTGAGGTACTCAAGCATTCTATACGTATCCATGTTTTTGCGAGACTTCATGAGTTCACTAGATATAGATGAAAGCATCAAACATTAAACATCGACTGCATCATTCAAATTATTTTCATATACTAGGAAATCTTCATCACTCACCTCTTGAGTAGGAGAATCAAGAATTGAGGATTCTAGCACGTAAGATTTCTGTTCATGGCATAGAACAACCCATAGGCGTCTAAACCACCCCTAAAAGTTACTGCCAGTGATGACATTGTCTTAATCCAATATTGATCATAGGGATAGTGAGATTTTCATTTTATTCTATAATTACAATATCATATTATTAGTACTTTGATTGATTACAGATTTTTTGAGAAATAATTAATTGATTTCATTAAATCTCCCACCATTTTATCAAGTCCCAATATACCTCACTATTAAACTTGGAATGTATAGTTTCTAGGACATTATAGTGGAAAGGATCCATATTCCCATTCGCATAACACCAACAAGGGTTGGATATGCTATTTTGAAGGTATTTAGGTAGGAAAGTCTTAACCAATTGTGGGATTGCAGCTCTTTGATCCATTGAGTGGACTCCCCAATCCAGAAATCCTGACTTATATTTTCTCAAAACATGCCTCCAAATTACACCAAGTATAGAAATCTATACTTCTCTTGATGTAAAATGGTTAAGTCAACCCAACACATTCATAATAACCCCCCTTAGAAAAGTAAGTGTCCCAATAAGGGTTGGTCAAACACATATTTCTATTGAGTTTTGTTCTAAATCAAGTAACTGAAGGCTTAGTATGACTTAATATTAGATTGAGGTATTTTATTTTATTATGCATAATTTCTTATCTTTTTTTATCTTTTTTTATCCTTTACATGTCTTCTTAATATTTGAGTGGATGCATACATAATTAATTAACCATGTTTAGATAAAACATTTACACATAATCAATTTTATTTAAATTCCATATTTTCATATTAATTCATTCCTTTATATGATCGTAGCATTACATCAATAAATATAATTTTAATGCATTATATAGAAAATAAATAAATAATTAAATGACCTGATCATGACCTTATCTAAGGGTTAATTTAATGATTAGACATTAAATCAAACTATAGATTAGGGGAAATAACTCCTTTTGTTAGACTTGGCATGAGATACAACATTCCACATTTCCACCTATGTATCACGAAGTTGGATTCATTATGGTTCCATCTTGAACCATCCCCATGCACCGTGGGATGATCTATTAATTACAAATATTTTTTACTCACACATAGTTGAGGAGAACCAAAGGATTGGTTAAAGGGAATTACATAAATATCCTCGGACACGCAGGTCTGACATAATAATGGAGGGAGTGATGGATAGCATGCCATATTTTAATTTAGTATTAAATAATTACAAAACCATGAAATAAATTTAATTAAATAAATTCAAACACATAGCTCTGATACCAGATCCCCGCTATGATGAGAACCTTTAAATGCAAAAACAGTATTCTTAAATAATGTTCTACGGTTGGATGACATACTATGATAGGACTCATTTTATACAGACTGTCATGTGCGAGTACTCATAAGAAGACGAGACTCTCTCTCAGGGAGTTCACACTTGGTAATCTCCAAGATGGGAGATTATGAGAACAAACCCACCAGTAGTAATTCCACATGTCTTGGTGTCATCAGATATTGCTATCTGTGAGCGTGTGTAATGGACCTTAGACTGGAAGATTATCATTAACTCATGTCATGACTCGTGCACTTAAATTTACTGACAAAAACCGTCACGCAGATAGTTAGCGGGAAGTAGGGTACGTTGGGTGCGTCACGAGTAAAATTTTGTTAATGGATAAGTTGAGGAAGGATTTGTCCCTTCCATTTATGGAAGTTGATATCTCGGCACATTGATTGAAATAGAACTGTCGCTTTAAATTCCATGACCATGGTGTAAACGACGAGTTTATTTCAGGTAGTCAAAGAACGACAGATCAAGCATATAGGTTTATGAAACTGCCATGAAACCTGCTTGATGAGATATCGAGACAAAGGGATTAAATTACACAGTAAGCATTCATATGAGGTGATACATCAATGTGGAATCAACTTCTTTCTCTTAGGTGCCTTGACCCGTTGCTAGACAGTAATCTTGGACATTAGGCAAGCCCGCCTAATGCCAATGAGAAAGAAGCCTAGAGGGTCACACACTATGTGTATCATATTATCTCAAGTTGAATAAAGATTATTCCCGTACGTGGTTTAATAATTATTCAAGGAATCCTAAGTTGTTTTAAATGATGAAGGAAAAATAAAATAAAACAAGTTCACGCCATGTATTATTAAATATACACGCCGTGTAGTTTTATTTTAGAAAGGAAATGAATAAATGAAAAAAAGATATACAATCTGTGTACATTTAATGTACACGTCGTGTAGTTTTCAATGAAAAACAAGTACACACTGTGTATTTATTATTACACGCCGTGTAGTTTTTCCAGTTGGGATTTTGAGGATATAATATCATTTTATTAAATGCTATTTATTATAATCAGTGTGAGTGCATGTCAAGGAATTAATTATTCGACATGGGGGTTTTCAATAAGAGTTAATGAAATAAATGAAACGCATAACGCGTTAATTTATTGTAATAACTCTACAACCTCAAACTCGATTATAAATATCCTCACAACCCCAACTCTTTTCCTACACAAGAGAATCATTGTGCACAACATCTCTAGAGAATTCTTTCAAGGCTGAAAAAACCTCTTCCTACAAGAACTCTCTCAAGACCTAGAGAGATCCTCTTCCATCAGATCAAGACATTCTATGGTGGACAACGCAAGAAAAGGATTCTCCACACTAGCACCCGGAGAATCCTTTGGCGACGTCCAGAGATACAAGGTATACGTGTGGATCACCGCTAGAGGGTGTCTACACTTGGCTTCTGCGACGCAATGATGGATCACATCGACAACGTGATCAAGAAAATCAACAAAGAAAGAACACCCAAAAGGTATTTCTTTATAATTAATTAAATTAATTATAATCAACCTATAACGATCCTTGTTTGTGGTTTCGGGACAAACCATCTTCTTTGTCTTTTTCTGTGATTCAATCCGTGGAGACTGGCGTTTATCGTCATATTGATCCCGGATTGATCATTGCTAATGACAAAAATCCAAGTGGACACATCCACCCACGCGCTTCGGCTGCGCCCGAAACCTTCAAATGGTATTAGAGGGAGGTTACAACGTTGATTATAGTTATTTAATTTTCGTTGATAATTTACGCATTCATATTTGATTCAATTCGAAATAAATCATTCTATAAATCTGAATTAACGAGATCTATTCTTCCTCCTTCATTTATCGATTCATATCACAGAAACGAACTTTTAATTTTAATTTTTGATTAAAATAAAAATGAGGAACTCATCCGGAGGAGTCTCTATTTCTGTCTATACAACACGGGATTACATGACGTGCAATTAAAACTACACGCCGTGTACTTAGGTTCAACGAACTGACACTGGTCCGCCAAACCACGCCATGTGAATTGATTATGCCTAAGTTTTAATCACGCCATGTTGACCAGAATTGAACGGCGTGTGGAAACCGGAATACACGGCGTGTATGTTGGAGCAACACGCCGTGTAGTCCGTTCCGACCCAGGTGAAACCGTGTACAAATATAATCCACGTACCACGTACACGGGATCGCCAGTCCGGTTACCGCGTAACAAGGAAGTACACGCCGTGTATGATTCATCTACATGTCGTGTACTCTAAAATTTCCAAAGTACAGAAAACACGCCAAAGCCCCGGCGTGTACATTGGATAAAGGGTGAAAAGAAAAATACACGCTGTGTAATTATAAACTACACGCCGTGTACTTTCTAGAAATGGAATTTCACCAGATTTCCTCTAATGTACAAAGACCCGTACAAGGAATATGGATGAGAATAATCTCAAGGAAATTCAGAAAGGAATTTAAGATAAAGAATTTATTAATTATAAGATCATAATTAATTGAATTCGAGCACATCATATCTTAAATAAAAGAACGATTAAAAGAATTTTAATTCTAAATTTGCATAAATTTCATTGCATACTATGGATGATCATGAGCTAGACCAATGACCCTTTGTATGTGTATGGTTTCATTTAAATTCATTTAATTTAAATTTGTTGCCCTACGAGCCTTCTTCCAATAAAATGTAGGGCCTGCGTGCCCCTGGTTTCTTTAATGTAAACCCATGTAATGGAGGATCTCCCAAGCCAGAGGAGATGGTTCAAATCCCAAAGCCGAGGCGAAACTGACACAAGAAGATACAAAGGTGGACAGGTGGGAGCTGCAAAACACGAACCATCAGGTTCAAGGTGTTTTCCCTAGGTCAAGGTTAGCTTATCAAAACCGCTAGATAAGCTAACCAAATAGAAGCTCATGATCATGCCATCTTATTTTATTTTTGTCTGATTGCATGGTTTATTTATTATGTATTTTTTGTTGTGATCACATAATTAATAAAATGAACAAGAATGCAAAGATGGAATAAAATAAAAACCAGACTATGCGTAAACATTATCGGAACATGGTTAATCACTTAAGCAAGCATCACTTAATATTAACAAGCTTGTGATAATGGAAAAATACGCATACAAAATAAAATCCTTCAAATACCATATTAAGTCAGACCAAGCCTTCCATTACTTGATTAAGGGAAAGAATCAATAAAACTATGTGTTTGACCAACCCTTGTTGGGACACTTACTTTTATAAAGGAAGCCCTTATGAAAGGTTTCAGGTTGA
This sequence comes from Viscum album, assembly GCA_963277665.1. Classification (NCBI taxonomy): domain Eukaryota; kingdom Viridiplantae; phylum Streptophyta; class Magnoliopsida; order Santalales; family Viscaceae; genus Viscum; species Viscum album. Next base: position 17,685,868 of record OY728123.1, read on the forward strand.
CTTAATCATATTACATCAAGAGAAGTAGCCCTTGATAGACATGATGTAATATTGGATGCAAGAGTTGAGGAAATCCAAGTCAAGATTTCAGGATTGGGGAGTCCACTCAACAGATCAAGGAACTGTAAGCTCACAGTTGGCAAAGACCTGCCGACCTAAATACCTTCAAATAGCTTGACCAACCCTTGTTGGGGTTATGCTAAGGGAAATATGGATCCTTTCCACTAGAATGTCAAAGAAACTGGACATTCCGAGTTCAATGGTGAGGGCCATTGGGACTTGATAAAATAGTGGGAGAATTAATTAATTTATTATTTCTCATAAAAAATTAATCAAGAAAGTACTAATAAATCATCTCTTTTAAATTGTAGAATCAATATGACAAACTCGTCAACCACTTTTTCTCTGCGATCAATTCTGGATAGAGACAACATCCTCACCGGCAGTAACTTTTAGGAATGGTTTAGGCACCTTCGGGTTATCCTATGCCATGAACGGAAGTTTTACATTCTGGAGTCCTCACTTCCTGATTCCCCTGCCCCAGGGGTGAGTGATGATGATTTCCTAGTCTATGATCAACATTTGAACGATGCACTCGACGTTAAATGTTTGATGCTATCATCAATGTCTAGTGAGATCATGAAGTCTCATGAAAACATGGATGCCTATAGAATGATTGAGCATCTCCATGGTCTATACCAGGAGAGAGCAATACAGGAAAGGTTTGAGATCTCCAAGGCTCTATTTCAGAGAAAGCATGGAGAGGGTGCCCCAGCCGGGCCTCATGTAGTCAAGCTCATTGGCTACATTGAGCGCTTGGAGGTTCTAGGGTTTAAACTCCCCGAAGAACTGGGTACCGATCTCATTCTTGCATCACTCCCCCAGAGCTTCTCAAACATTGTTGTGAACTTCAATATGAACAACATTGAGAAGTCTTTGTCTGATCTTCTCATCCTCATTTGCCAAGTGGACACTGACATGAAGCGTGAAAAACCTTCTGTCCTCATGGTTAATAGAAGGAAAGGGAAGGTGAAGAGCATTAATCCCAAAGCTTCTTCAAGGCCTTCCAAGAAAAGGATGATCAAATGGGAGGCAAAGGAATAGGATGTTGTTTGTTTTTCATGTGACAAGAAGGGCCACTGGAAGAAAAACTGCACCCAGCCAAGGAAGAAAGGGGAAGCTTCAGGTGCGTTTGTTATAAAATGCAATCTATTTTTTTCTACTAATTGGGTATTAAATACTGCTTTTGTGCTCACATCTGTATCCAAATACAGGAACCAAGTAGATTCAGGAAGATTGATCGAGGGGAGGTAGATCTACGAGTAGCCAACGGAGCCAGACTCGCTGTTGTATCTGTCGGAGACTACCACCTCACATTGCCTACTGGGATGGTCTTGGTTTTGAAAGGTTTTTATTATGTTCCTTCTTTTACTAAAAACATTATTTCAGTATCCATATTAGATACTGATGGATTCATATTCAAGTTTGGAAATTAATTTTGCTACTTTTATAAAGATAACTTTGGTTTTGGTAGGGCACATTTATATAACGACCTTTAAGTGTTATACTACACAAAACAAGTAATGGCAATCGATAAAAAAGTTAATTCATATGACTCATACCACACCCAACTTTGGCATCACCGGCTAGGTCACGTCAATGAGAAACATTTGAAAAAATTACATCAAGATGAGTATTTAGATTCTTTCGAACTAAAACAACTTGGTGTATGTCATGCGTGTCTACAAGGAAAAATGACCAAAGCCCCATTTAGTGGGAAAGGTGAAAGAGCTAAATATCTTCAAGAATTAGTTCACACAGATGTTTGTGGACCATTTCCAGTTGAATTAAGGGGTGGGTTCTCTTACTTCATAACTTTTACTGATGATTTTAGTAGATATGGATATATCTATTTAATGAGGTATAAGTCATATTCTTTTGATCGGTTCAAAGAATACAAGAATGAAGCTGAGAACTAGCTTGGTAAGATGATTAAGAAACTCCTCTTAGACAGAGGAGGAGAATATCTTAATCAGGACTTCATTGATTTCTTACGGGAGTTTGGGATTATATCTCAACTCACTCCTCCTTACACACCACAGTGGAATGGTGTAAGTGAAAGGAGGAACCGCACCCTGTTGGACATGGTGAGATCAATGACGAGTCATGCGAGTCTTCCATTATCCTTTTGGGGATATGAATTACAAAGAGTAGTGCACATACTAAACCAAGTACCAACTAAATCGATAAATGGTATTCCATACAGGTTATGGAGTGGACGCAAAGCCATGTTATCGAATTTACATGTGTGGGGTAGCGAAGAATTTGTTAAGGCCTATTCAGGTAACAAACTCACACCCTGAGGCACAAAGTGTATCTTTTTAGTATATCCCAAGGAAATGAGGGGATATTACTTATACAACCCCTCAGACAAAAAGGTTATAGTGGCAAGACACGCCATATTCCTTGAGAGGGAGCACATCTCCAAAAGAGATAGTGGGAGCAAGATAGACATCAATGAAGTCGAGGCTTAAGATACACATGAGTTGGTACAAGAACCGATTACACAAAGCCCGGTGGAAGAACAATCTATTCCAGAGACACAAGAACTGCGTAGGAGCACGAGAGAGGTGAGAGAACCAGAACGATATGGTTTTATTATCACCAAGGATGGTGACTCATTATTGGTTGACAATAATGATCCTCTTACCTACAAGGAAGCAGCTGAAGGCACAGACGTTGCCAAGTGGAATGAAGCCATGAATTATGAAATGGATTCCATGTACCAAAACCCTGTCTGGATTTTGGTAGATCCTCTAGATGATGTAAATCCTATTGGTAATAAATGGGTATTCAAGAAGAAACTGGACATGGAGGGGAAAGTCAACACCTATAAGGCACAACTGGTGGCAAAAGGTTTTAGACAACGTCAAGGAATTGACTATCATGAAACCTTTTCACTGGTTGCGATGCTGAAATCCATCAGAATCCTATTGGCCATTACTGCTTACCATGACTATGAAATTTGGAAAATTGATGTCAATACAACTTTTCATAACGGGAACCTCCAGTAAGATGTCTACATGACACAACTTGAAGGGTTTGTGACTCCAAAGGATGCCAACAAGGTATGCAAGTTGTAGAAATCTATTTATGGATTAATGCAAGCATCAAGGTCATGGAAAATTCATTTTGATTAAACTATTACAGAATTTGGCTTTGTTAAGAATGAATGTGATCCTTGTGTATACAAAAGGTTTAGTGGAAGTGCAGTCGTTTTCCTAATAGTATATGTTGATGAAATATTGCTAATTGGAAACGAAGTACCTGTCTTACAGTCAGTTAAGGAATGGTTGCATAAATGCTTCTCCATGAAGGACTTGGGCGAGGCGACATATATTCTTGGGATCAAGATCCATCGTGATAGATCCAAGAGAATTCTGGGCCTGAGTCAAAGTACATACATGGAAAAGATACTGAAGAGATTCAGTATGGAACACTCCAAGAGGGGATTGTTTCCAGTGTCACATGGCATTCATATTTCTAAGAAAATGTGTCCTCAAACACATGAGGAAAGAAAGAGGATGGGAAGGATCCCTTACGCATCCGCGATTGGGCCAGTCATGTATGTTATGCTATGTACGAGGATAGATGTTGCTTGCGCATTAAGTGCAGTAGGAAGACATCAAGCTGATCCAGGAGACCTCTATTGGATGGCAGTCAAGACTATCCTTAAGTATCTGAGGCGTACTAAGGATATGTTCCTAGTTTATAAAGGATATGAGGAACTAGTCATCAGAGGACATGTAGATTCTAGTTTCCAGACTGATCAAGATGACATGAAGTCACATACTGGATACATCTTCAGTTTGAATGGAGGTGCAGTGAGCTGGAAGAGCTCAAAAAAAAGTGTGGTGGCAGATTCTACAGCGGAGTCCGAGTATATCGCAGCTTCTGAGGTAGCTAAAGAACCAGTATGGATTTGAAGCTTCGTCCAAGAGCTAGATGTTTTACCGAGCAGTAAATATCCTATCACACTCTATTGTGATAATACTCTAGCGGTGGCACTTGCAAAAGATCCAAGGTCACATCAGTGGACAAAGCACATACTTCAGAAGTATCATCTATTGATGGATTTTTCTCAGAGAGGTGAAGTTGTAGTGAGCAGTATTTCCATGGAAGACAACGTGGTATAACCATTGACTAAAGCCTTGACTCAGCAGAAACATGATCATCATCTGAGGTCTAGCGGACTAAAAGTTGTAGGCAGTTGGCTCTAGTCCAAGTGGGAGTTTGTAAGGGTTGGTGTCCATAGAACCAACTATTTTGTATTTTGATTACATTATTGTTCAATTATTATATATTTTTCTTTGTTCTGCATCAATATAATATAATAATGTCCTGGAATATTTGTTGCATTAATAAGGTCATCGAAGATCCCCGCTATGATGAGAACCTTGAAATGATATAACAATATTCTTAAATAAAGTTATATTGGTGGATGACATACTATGATAGGACACATAGTATATAGACCGTCATGTGCGAGTACTCGTAAGAAGACGAGACTCTCTCTCAAGGAGTTCGCACATGGTAATCTCCAATATGGGAGATTATGAGAACAGACCTGCCAGTAGTAATTCCGCATTTCTTAGTGTCATTGGACATTTCTATCTGCGAGCATGTGTAATGGTCCATAGATTGGAAGATTATCATTAACTCATGTCATGGCTCACGCACTTAGATTTACTGATGAAAACTGTCACGCAGACAGTTGGTGGGAAGTAGGGTACGTTGGGTGCGTCACGATTGACATTTTGTTAATGGGTAAGTCGAGGAAGGATGTGTCCCTTCCATTTATGGAAGTTGATATCTCAGCCCTTTGATTGAAATAGAACTGCCGCATTAAATTCCACGGCCATGGTGTAAACGATGAGTTTATTTCAGGTAGTCAAAGAATGACAGATCAAGCATATCGGTTTATGAAACATCCATGAAACCTGCTTGATGAGATATCAAGACAAAGGGATTAAATTACACTGTAAGTGTTTGTATGAGGTGATACGTCAATGTGGCGTCAACTTCTTTCTATTGGGTGCCTTGACCCGTTGATAGACAGTAATCTTGGACTTTAGGAAAGCCCGCCTAATGCCAATGAGAAAGAAGCCTAGAGGGTCACACACTAAGTGTATCCAAGTATCTCAAGTTGAATAAAGATTATTCCCGTACGTGGTTTAATAATTATTCAAGGAATCCTAATTTGTTTTAAATGATGGAGGAAAAATAAAATAAAACAAGTACACGCTGTGTATTATTAAATATACACGCCGTGTAGTTTTATTTTGGAAAGGAAATGAATAAATGAAAAAAATATATACACGCTGTGTACATTTAATGTACACGCCGTGTAGTTTTCAATGAAAAACAAGTACACACTGTGTATTTATTATTACACGCCGTGTAGATTTTCTAGTCGGTATTTTGAGAATATAATATCGTTTTATTAAATGATTTTTATTATAATCAGTGTGAGCGCATGTCAAGGAATTAATTATTCTACATGGGGGTTTTCAATAAGAGTTAATGAAATAAATGAAATAAGAAATGTGTTTATTTATTTTCATAACTCTACAACCTCAAACTCGATTATAAATATCCTCACAAACCCAACTCTTTTCGTACATAAGAGAATCGTTGTGCACAACATCTCTAGAGAATTCTTTCAAGGCCGAAAGAACCTCTTCCTCCAAGAACACTCTCAAGACCGAGAGAGATCCTCTTCCATCGGATCAAGACGATCTAAGGTGGAAAATGCAAGCAAAGGCTTCTCCACGCTAGCACCCAGAGAATCCTTTGGCGACGTCTAAAGATACGAGGTACACGTGTGGATCACCACTAGAGGGAGTCTACACTTGGCTTATGCAACACAACGACAGATCACATCGACAACGGGATCAAGAACATCAACGAAGAAAGAACACCCAAAAGGTATTTCTTTATAATTAATTAAATTAATTATAATCAACCTGTAACGATCCTTGTTTGTGGTTCCGGGAGAAACCATCTTTTTTTCTATTTTTCTGTGATTTTATCTGTGGAGACTGGCGTTTATCACCGTATTGATCCCGGATTGATCATTACTAATGAAAAAAAGCCAAGTGGGCACATCCACCCACGTGCTTCTACTGCGCCTAGAACCTTCAGATACAACATTCCACATTTCCACATATGTATCACAAAGTTGGATTCATTATGGTTCCATCTTGAACCATCCCCACGCACCTTGGGATGATCTATTAATTACAAATATTTTTTTCTCACACCCAGGTGAGGAGAACCAAAGGATTGGTTAAAGGGAATTACATAAATATCCTAGGACATGCAGGTCTGACATAATAATGGAGGGAGTGATGGATATCATGCCATATTTTAATTTAGTATTAAATAATTACAAAACCATGAAATAAATTTAATTAAATAAATTCAAACACATACATAGGTCATGGTATATCTCATGAATGGTCACGCATGAAATAAATACGTAAAAGTAAATGGATAACATTCATGTAATTATACATTATTTTTATTATTTTAGATAAACATGATAACATAAATTAATTAATTATTTAATTTACTTTTATATTAATGATAATCCAATCTTATTTGGAGTTACCCATCATTAATGGAATTCATGTCAAATAAACAACAGAACCAATAATGAAATATTAATTATAATAAATTAATTGAGAATTTAAAATTCTTTAAAACCATTATTAAATTTTCAACCACACAATGGCGTGCTAAATAATAAAATAAGGTTTTAATGATAAAATTTCAAATTTAATGCAATTTTAATTTTATCCATTAATGGGAGACTACACGATGTGTACATGCAGTTACACGCCATGTACCTCAGTTGTTGTATATCCAAGTCTCATGCCTGGGGCTTCAGTGTGTTGACTCAGCCAGACTACATGGTGTGTACATGCCAATTACACACCCCGTGTCCACTTTCTGTGTTCCAGGTTGTCCAGGTCAACCCATGGTGTGCAATAAAATTAGTGCATGTAATTAATTACTCGGTGTATCTAGATACAATGTACATGGGTATACAACATGTGATCTAGCCACACGCCGCATAACCTAATTTTATCAGCCAATGATTTAGTACATTCCGATGACATCTCTATCCATTATTTATTTATTCTTAATCCTTTAAGAAAATGAAACACTAAAATAGCATGATTAATATGTCGATAACATATCAATTCAAATCAGATTAAAAAACAAATAACATGAAATAAAATCTAGCCACAATTGAGCATCGATCAACAATCAAATAAATAATTATAAATTTAAACATGCCCACTCTGATACCACTTGTTCGTTCCAGGCATAGCAGAAGTAAGAAATGGCGGGTGATATATTAAAATTTCTTTTAATAATCATTTCCTGAAACCAAGAGCGAGGATCTTTCATGTCAAATTTATAATTAATTTATTAAATATCTGAATATATAAATACCAGGGCTTAAGAAATTTCTTCATTGATTATTTTTTATCATCTAAAAATTCCCTTTTGGATTTCCTTCCTTACGCTTACACGGATCTAAGGGTATAATTCCTCTTGCGGTGATCTACATGTGCTTCAATGGTCTCCACAAAATGCCACTCTTTCTTCAGGTGCTAGCGCGATGAATTGAATGTCTTAGGTTGTTCATTTTTGATTACTCATTCTTCAGTCTTGAAGAAATTTTCTCTTGGGTTTCTTATTCTTCAGAGGGATAGAGGAGGAGTTGAGAGAGAATTCATTATACACAACAATTCTCTATACCCAAACTTGTAATTGGTTTCAAATGAATTACACAATAAAATTAGCCATCTATTTATAGAGCTGGGATTTCAGTTACAAAATTTAATTTCATAACATCCATTAAATATAATTATAAAAATTAATGAAATCCCATTCCACATAATAATTATAACAGTATTATTATTTTGTGGTGTGACAAATTACGTAAAATGGATAAATAATATTTACCGACTCGTAAATAATTATTTTATCACCGACACAGTATAGGTCCGTTCGAACTCCTCTTGTATGTATTGAACACCCAAATAAATATTTTATTCTGTTAAATAAATAATTAATTCAAAAAATAATAAATAAATATTTATTAAATATTAAATAATGTAAATAAATATATTTTAGTCACAATCCGATGAATAAATATTTATTTAATTTATGTGATTAATATAACTTAAATAAAATTATTCTTAAGTATTGATAATAATATTTATTCCATTAATTAAATTCAAATAGAATTTAATCAATACCACTAGAAAAAACATAAAGCATGACCCTCTAGGATTCTTTCTCATTAGCATTAGGTAGGCTTGCCTAAAGTCAAAGATTACAGTCTAGCAAAGGTTTAAGGAATCCAATAGAAAGAACATAAAGTTGCAATGATGAAAACTACATATGAATGGTCATTGTGTAATATTATCCCTTTGTCAGATAATCTCATCAATAAGGTTTCATGATGGTGTGATCAACCTATATTCTTGATACATCATTCTTTGACTATCTGAAATAAAATCATCGTTACACTATAACCATGGAATTTAGGGTGATGGTTCTATTTAAATCAAAGGGTCGAGCTATCAACTTCAATAAATATAGAATGGAAAAATACATTCTTGATTTATCCATTAATGACATGTAATTAGTGATGCACCCAATGTACCCTACTTCCTGCCAACATATGGCATGATGGTTTTCATCAGAAAATATAACTGTACGAGTCATGAAATTAATTAATGATAATATTAAAGTCTAAGAGCCATTACATAGGATCATAGACAGAAATATCTGATGACACCGACACATGCTGAATTTCTATGGGAGGGTCTGTTCTCATAATCTCCCATCTTAGAGATTACCATGTGCGAACTTCATGAGAAGAAGTCTCATATTCTTATGAGTACTCTCACTAGAAGATTTATATACTATGTGTCCCATCATAGTATGTTATCCAACTACAGAACTATGTTAAGAATATTGCCATATCACTTCAATGTTCTCATTATATCAAGGAACAACTACGACCTTATTAATGTGAAAAATATTATAGAACATTATTACATTATAGCCATACAGAACAATGAACAATATGTATTAATATGTTTAATTTAATATTTAATACATCAAATATTCATGTAATCAAAGAACAAATAGTTGGTTCTAGGACACCAACTCTAACAGGATTTACATGCCATGTAGTATCCCATTAATAGAAAAAGTTAAAATTATATTAAATTTGAAAAATTATATATTTAAAACCATATTTTATTAATTGTCACACCATTGTGTGTTTGATAATTTAATAATGGTTTTAAAAATTTTAAATGATCAATTAATTTACTGTAAAAAATATGTCATTAATGATTCAGTTGTTTATTTTTCATGAATTCCAAATTGATGGGTATCTCAAATTAAGATCAGATGATCGTTAAGGTGAAAGGGAACTAATTAATTTATTAATTAATTTATACAAGCACACTCATCTTAATAATAAAGAATGAATAAAGAAATGAATGTTAGCCAGTTAATTTTTGGCCATTCGTTGCATGTACGATTAATTATGAGATTGAACAAGACCTATATATGTGTTGAATTTTATTTAATTAAATTTATTACATGTTTTTTAATTTATTTAATATTAAATTAAAATATGTCTTGTGAGTCATCCCTCACTCTACTACTGTAATCTGGTGTTTTCCTAATGGTAATATACCAACAGTTTCTTCAAATCGTTTCTATAGTATAAAAGAAAGCAACATTTTCCAATGGTTTGTTCAAACCGTTGGTAATGTGTAAATATACCTAATATTTACCAACGATTTTCCAAAACCATTGGGAAATAATTATTTTCTCTAAGGTATACCAATGTTTTATCAAAATCATTGGTAAAGAAAGGCTTCCCCAATGGTTTTTAAAAACTGTTGGGAAAGTTTTCCACCAAATACCCAATGCCCCAGATCCCACTCGGCCCGATTTCAAACCCAAATCTAGAGCTCCTCCAGAATTCTTCTCGGCCATGAAATGCCTTCTAGACCTAGATCCATCTTCAATCAATCAAATTTTTATTTATACACATCAAATTAGTAAGTGTTACCTTAGTTTTAGTGTTCTTCCTTTTTTTCTTGTTTGCTGTTTTGATTTCGGCTAAATTAGAGTTCCTGATGTCTTTGAAGTACTGAAACATTTGATTTGTTTTATGTTTTTTGTTCTATACTTAAAACATGGTAAAGGGTTTGTTTAGTGGGGGTGATATGGTACTTTCTATGGAATTTAGTTTAGTTGAAAATTGGATTTGGATTTTTGCGTTGGTTGGGTGATGCATTGGAATTGCGAACACCCCCACCCCCACCCCTAGACACCTCCCACCCCCCTGGACAGCACCCACCCCCTGGACCCACCCATTTAACAGCCTCCACCCCCTGCACCCCCACCCCCTGGACACCCCCACCCCTTGGACAGCTCCCCCTACACCCTAGATACCCCCACCCCACCTTCCCTGGACACCCCTCACCTCCCATGAATAGACCACCCCCTGGACACCCCCACCCCCTTGGACACCCCCACCCTTTGGAAACCCCCCTCCCCCACACCCCACTGGACACCCCCACCCTTTGGACACCCCCTCTACCACCCCCTTGGACACCCCCACCCCCCTGGACACCCCCACCCCACCCTCCCTGGACACCACTGACCCCCATGGATAGCCCCCACCCCCATGGACAGCCCCCCCCCCCCACCTCCACCACCCCTAGACACCCCCCCCCCTTGGACACCCTCCACCCCCTATGATAGCCCCCCACCCCCTTAGACATCCCCGTGGAAACCACCACACCTCCTAGACACCACTGTACTGCCTAAGTGGCTAACCCAGTTTTTAAATTTGAATTAACAATGTAGTTGATTTCCCCTTTCCCCAATGACATTTTCTAAGTGAACCATAGAGCCTTATCCATTGAATTTTTCATGTTTTGATAAATTGAATTTTTCATGTTTTTATAAATTGAATTTGTCATTTTTTGATAAATTGAATGGGTTGTTTGGAATGAAATGGCTAATGCATGATGGTTTGGATTTCCTAATGAATAAAATTATTTTAAATAAAATTATCCTAGGGGGGATTCAAGAGGGGTAGGGGGATGTCTAGGTGTGGGGGGCTGTGCAGGTGGGGGTGGGTTGTTCAGGGGGTGGGGGGGATATAGGGGTGTGGGGGAGGGGTATGGGTTGCCCCAAGGAGTGGTGTGGGCTTTCCAGGGGGGGTCAGGGTGGGGTGTCCAGGTGGGGGGTGGGGATGTCTAGGAGGGGGGGGTGGCTGTCCAGGTGGGGGGGGGGGATGTCCAGGAGGGGGGTGGCAGGGGGTGGGTTGTTTAGGTGGGGGGGGGGGCTATCTCGCTGGGGGGGGGGGGCTATTCAGGTGGGGGAGGGGGTATGGGCTGTCCAAGGAGGGGGGGGGGGGCTATCCGGTGGGGGGTGGGGGCATGGGATGTCCAGGTGGGGTGGGGTGGGGGATGTCCAGGTGTGGTGGGGGGTGTCCAGGCGGGGTGGGGGGGGGGGGGGCTGTTTAGGGAGGGGGTGGGTTGTACACTCCGATACTATATAAAAAAATAAGAATCAAATATAGTAAATGTATAGTTTCTTTCAAACGTTAAGACTTTTCTTAAAGGTCTATACCAACACTCACTCTTATCCTTCCAAGAAGAAGTGATATATTGCAAAGAAATCTCACTCAGGTTATTATACACTATCCATATTGATCTCCTACAAAATTAACATTCATACAACTCCATATCACTTAATGATATAACAAGGCTCATACTCCTATGAGTAGTGTCCCATCGAAACATGGCTCATAAAATCTGACCCGCGTAAGATATTTGGTGGTGTGTTTATAATTGGGTGTGTTGTGATTTATATGTATGATATCAATGGTTTACACCAATAGTCTTCTCGGTCATCTATAATAGGCTTGAAATCATGCTACAATTGGATAAAGATTGGATTTTACAACCCTAGTTTGGGGGTGGACACCCCCACCCCTTGGATATCCCTCAACCCCCTTGGATAGCACCCCACCACCTGGACACCCCACCCCTTAGACAGCCTTTCCACACTCATGGAAAGCCCTTCCAGCCCCATGGACAGCTCACCCACACCCCGTGGACAACCCGACCAACCCCTAGACACCCTGTACCCCCCTGGATAGCCTCACCACCCCTGGATATCCCGCCCACCCCCTGGACACCTCAGAACCCCTGGACAACCCCCACCCCCTAGAAAGCCCACCCTAGACCCCCTGACCCCCCTGGACAGCCCCACCACCCTTTTGGACAGCCCTCCCATCCCCCTAGACAGCCCCACCACCCCCCGTGGATAGCCCTCCCACCCACCCCGTACCCCCTGGATAGTCCCGCCACCCCCTGGACAGACCACCCACCCCCTAGACACCTCATACAACTTGGATAGCCCCCACCCCCTATAAATCCCCCCACCCCTAGACACCCCCAACAACCTTGGACAGCCCCACCACCCCCGTGGACAGCCTGCCCACCCCCGGGACACCCCCTCCCCCCGTGGACAGCCCCCAGCCCCTTGGATAGCCTGCCCACCCCCCGGAAACCCTCCCACCACCCCCCATACACCCCCATACCACCGAAAACCCCCACCATTGGAAATCCCCCCACCCCCTAGACACCCCGACCCCACTAGGCAGCCTTCGCCACCCCCGTGGACAGCCCGACCACCCCCCATGGACAGCCCGCCCACCCCCTAGACACCCCGTACCCTCTGGATAGCCCCACCACCCCCACCACCCCCTTGGATAGCCCTCCCACCCCTTGGACAACGTGTACCCCCTGGACAGCCCCCCACCCTTGGAAAGCACCCCCCGGACCCCCCGACCCCCCTGGACAGCCCCTCCACCCCTGTAGACAGCCCACCCACCCTCCTGGACACCCCGTACCCCCTGGACAGCCCTGCACCACCCCCATGGATAGCCTACCCACCCCCCTAGACACCCGTACCCCCCTGGACAGCCCCTCACCCCCGTGGATAGCCCGCCAACCCACCCCATACCCCCTAGATAGCCCCGCCACCCCCCTGGACAGCCTTCCCACCCCGTGGACACCTCGTACACCCTGGACAGTCCCCACCCCTCGAAATACCCCCACCCCTGGACACCCTGACCCCACTAGATATCCCTGCCACCCTCGTGGATAGCCTGCCCACCCCCTGGACTCCTTGTACCCCCTAGACATCCCCCACCCCCGTGGACAGCCCGCCCACCCCCTGGACACCTGTACCCCCCTGGATAGCCCCGTCACCCCCGTGGACAGCCCACCCACCCACTCCGTACCCCCCTGGACATCCCCGCAACCCCCTTGAATATCCCTCCCACCCCCTAGACACCTCATACCGCCTAGAAAACCCCCCACCCCCTAGAAAGCCCCCTGGACAGCCCCTCCACCCCCGTGGATAGCCCACCTCCCCCCCTAAACACCCCCTTCCCCCCGTGGATAGCCCCCACCCCCGTGGACTGCTTTCCCACCCCCTGGACACCCGCCCATCACCCCCCGGATACTCCCCATCCCCCTGGACACCCCCACCCCCTAGAAATCCCCCCACCCCCTAGACACCCCCGACCCCACTGGACAACCCCACCACCCCCCGTGGAAAACCTGACCACCCCCCGTGGATAGCCCGTCGACCCCCCCTAGACACCCCGTACCCCCTGGACAGCCCCGCCACCCCCGCCACCCCCTATACAGCCAGCCCAACCCCTAGACACCTCGTACCCCCTGAACAGCTCCCACCCCTGGAAAGCCTCCCCACCCCTGGACACCCCGACCCCATAGACAACCTCGCCACCTGCATAGACAGCCTTCCCACCCCCTGGACACCCTATATCCCCCTGTACATCCCCCACCCCCATAGACAACCCACCCATCCCCATCCCCCCAGATGACCCCACCCCCTAGAAAGCCCCCCCACCCCCGACCCCACTGGACAACCCTGCCACCCTTGTGGATAGCCCGACCACCCCCCATGGATAGCCCACCCATCCCCTAGACACCTAGTACCCCCTGTACAACCCCTCCACCCCCATGGATAGCCCGCCCACCCCTTGGACACCTCATACCCTTGGACAAACCCACCCACCCCCTGGACAGCCCTCTCACCCCCCTAGACACCCCATACCCCCTAGACAACCCCACCCCTAGAAATCCCCCACCCCTGGACACCCTCAACCCCCCTAGACAACCTCACCACCCCCATGGATAGCCCGCCCACCCCCTGGACACCCCGACCCCCCTAGACAGCCCCCACCCCCTAGACACCTCCGACCCCCCCTGGACAGCCCCACCACCCCCTTGACACCCCGCACCCCCTGGACACCCCACCCCCTTGGGAAATGTATGTGATCACTCAAATAATCTACTAAAATATAAAATTTCTTCGATCTAATTTTTTTCAACTCCTGAATAATGATCCTCCACAAGTGTACATGATCTTGTACACTCATGTATAGTTTTTCAAAATATTTTGTTATAAATATAGTATTTTTTTCTTTTATATTATGATTCTTATATAAAGTAGTGTGTCAATTATGGTTTCATATAAAGTGAAAAATTCTCGTTTACATAAATATATTTTCAATGAAACTTCAATATTATTGAATTTCTTTGGAAAAAATGACTTATAATTTTTTTTCTAGAATACATTGAAGTTAGATGTAGGAAAACAATCAGATCTTGTGAAATTTTCAAATCAATTTGGAGATATTTTTAGATTTTCCTTTTCTCAATGCTTCAGATAGTGGTCACATACACTGCCCTTGTTGCAAGTGTATTGGAAGACCTTGGTTGAGGCATGAAGAAGTCAGCTACCACATAACCAAATATGGTTTTCAAGCAAACTACTCTATGTGGTATCACAATGGGGAGAAAATGACATCTCAAATTGCTGATGATCCAAATGAGAGGACTGGATTGGAGAATTTGTTATATGACTGGTTTCCATTTATTCATCATCATGGAAAAGAAAGGATTCTGACCTAAGAAGATTTCGATATGCGCATACATGATGTGTCTAATGAAAATGATGATGTTGCCAGGGTGAAAAAATTCAATGATGCTGCCATGACTCTAGTATATCGACAATGTGGTAAAATGAAAAAGATAGAATTTTTAATCTGATTGTTTCATGGGAAAACTATGTATGGGATTTCTAATACTGCCATCAATTACATTCTTACCTTCTTGAAGGACTTACTTCCAAATGATGTAGATATTACCTCAAACCACTATATAGAATGAAAGTTAGTTGAGGAAATTATATTTTCAAGAAACAAACTTCATGTTTTCTCAAAAGATTGCAGTTTATTCTAGGAGAAAAATGCTGAATGAAATGATTGTACAAAATGTGGCACATCCCGCTAGAAGCAAAAAGATAATGGAATACCATCCCGCGTGCCACATAAAGTAATGTGGCACTTTCCATTCATCCCTAGACTCCAGAATCTTTTTATATATGATGAAATATCAATAAAAAATTTGATTTCATGATATTGAGAGAAAGAAGTCTAATGATGTGTTGGTTCACCCTATAGATGGATCTAAATGGAAGAGATTTGATGCTCGATATCTTAATTTTGAAGCTAACATGCATAATGTGAGGTTGGGTCTTTCATGTGACGATTTTAATTTGTTTGGGAAGATGTTTACATCACCCAACACATGACTGATTTTTATACACATTTATAATCTTCCCCCATGGTTGTGTATGAAAAAACCTTTCAATTTCATGAGTATACTCATATCTGGCCCTTCTGATCCCAGTAATGATATACATTTATAAATGAAACCTTTAATAAAAGAGTTGAAACTTCTTTGGGATGTGGGTGTGCGCACATACGATGCATGTTTGAAAGACATATTTCAGATGCGTGCTGCGCTTATGTGGATGATCAATGATTTTACTTCTTTTGCAATGATGTCTAGATGGAGAACGAAGGGAAAACCATCATGTCCTATTTTTATGAAGAATACAAGATCCATAATACTGAAACATCATTGTAGTTTAAGTTTTATGGGACATCGACGATTCTTGCCAATGGACCATCCATATAGAAATAATCATCGAAGATTTGAAAATACCATGGAGAACGATGATCCACCTCAGTGTATGTACAAAATTGATGTGCTTAATGAATTGAAAGATTTCAATTTTTCATTCGGGAAGGGTCAAATGAAATCTAGAAAGAGAAATAATGTTTCCACTAAAACCTGTTACAATTGGAAGAAGAGAAGTATCTTCTTTGATTTTCCTTATTGGTCAACCAATTTGTTACTCCATTGCTTAGACGTAATGCACATTGAATGAAATATGTGAAATGTTGCTTTTGAATATTCTAAATGTTAAGGGAAAGAAAAAAGATGATTTACGGTCTCGGCATGACTTGGTGGATTAGGGCATCAGACCGGAATTGCATCCTGTGCATATTAGGGAAAATAAATGGAAACTTCCATGTGATTCTTTTGTGATGACACCTATAGAAAAAAGCAATTTCTAGAAGTACTAGATACTATTAAAGTTCTTGATGACTATTCAAGAAACATATCCAAACGGGTCAACAGAAGAGAGTTTAAGCTAAAATCTTTGAAGACTCATGATTATCAAATTCTTCTACATGAGTTTATTCCAATAGCAATTTTTCATCTTTTCTCCAATAATGTAAAGGTGTCTGTTATTCAGTTGTGCCATTTTTTTAGAGATATTTGCACTAAGAAGTTGTCTAAGTCTTTCTTGCAAAAAATGTTGGCAGATGCCCCATTAATTTTGTGTGAGTTAGATAAAATATTTCCTCCATTATTTTTCACATGCATTCTGAATCTGAATGTCCATTTTCCAATTGAACTACTTCTCAGAGGATCTATTTCTTTTCGTTTGATGTATCAAACTCAAATAAATATGTACACATTAAGGTCTTATGTCTGTAATAGGAATCATCCTGTAGGTTCTATTGTGAACAGTTACTTGGCTCAAGAATGTATAGATTTCTACTCTATGTATTTGTTTGATTTTACTAAAATAATGAATAGACCAATGAGAAATTAAGAAGAATAGTATGAGAAAATTGAACCTAGTTTTCCATCACTTTCTCAAAAAGGAGGAATTCTTGGATCATATACATTGATGACATTAAGCCTTGAAGAGCGGGAGATGACACATCGCACAGTTTTGTTCAACTGTGATTTGTTCTATGACTACATCTTGTAAGTAAATTGTATATTTATACCTTATATATATATATATATATATCTATTAAACTATTCCTATTTTTATCTATAGGGATCATAAAATGATGATAAATAGAAAGCATTATTCTTTATATTTGAGAAAGAGGGAGACTTTTCCTAGAAAGTGTTTTCTTCTTGGTTAAAATTGAAGGTAATAATATTACTATTTAAAATATTTAAAACAATAATTAATTAAGATTAATATGGATTTATATTTCAGGTATTGATTTTTCCTGCTGACTCTGTCTCTGAGGAAATAAGAGCTTTGGATTTTGGTCCTAATACCGTGGTTTGTGACTGTAAATCAATTATTATCAATGGGTACATATTTATTATCACTGAACAAGCAACGAACATGAGAACACAAGATTATGGTGTTATGGTTACTACCACAACATACTGTTATGCCAATGCATCAAATAGTAGAACGTGACTTGAAAATGTAGGTTATTATGGAGTCATTGAAAAAAAAAATATTGGATTATTATTCTCATGGAAGAGTCACACTGATGAAATTTAAGTGGTTTGATTCGATGAAGAGGCAGAGCACATTTATTGATGATTGTGGATTTTGAGTAATTGATATGACCCGCACTCTTTCAGCTAATGAACCATATGTATTGGAATCAATGGTGAAACAAATTTTTTATATCAAAGACCACCTTCAACCTGAATTTTGTGTCATTATTGAAGTAATTCCAAGACATATTTTTGATGATGGTGATGATCGAATTGACACCATCCCTATTTCCATTAGAAATGATCCATTTATTACTTTTGATGAATCCTATAGATCAATTTTCATAGTTGAATGTGAACCTGAAGTTATGGTGGGAAATATATAAAATCATCCATTCATGTTCTCAATTCATTTTATTTACCTGACATGGGCTGTTAAGGTTGGTAATATTAAAATTGATTAAATATTGATTACAAATATATTTTATCTGACTTGACCATTATGTGAATTTGCAATGTCTATTGTTTGTAATTTTATTTGAACTGCATTTTCTAATTTGGAATTGAACTATATTTAAACCTACGAAACCCAAATTTCTAACTTGGTGAACATTTCAATGCTTAAATTGTGATTTGTATGACTCTAAGACCTCTCTCAAACATTTTACCAGGTAATAAACATGATGGTTTTTATTCTTTTGAAAAACATGTATTGAAACCTACATCATCTACCTGAGCTAAAGATATAAATTTGTCCTTAAGTTTGACAACTACTTTACCACTTCTGAATCTGGTAGAATCAATGTTCCATGATTTTAATAGACTGATGACACTTTGTAAATAACCATGTTACTAAAAATTAAATTTCTTTATTACATTTTATATGATTTATTGACTTCATTATATATTTGTTTAAGCTCACCTAAAACAATGGTTAGTTAAATTTTCCATGAATCCCCCTATTCCATCTCATTTATTTAGTTTTTTGGGTCATAAATTAGTTATCATTTTCTATTTACTTCTATATTTTTTTTTCAAATGCAGGAAATGAAACCAATTAAAGAGAGTTGACGAAAACAGATTATGGACAACAATCATCGCATGACTGAGCTGGTCATTCCACCACTAGTTCCTGCAGTGAGTATTTTATTTCAAATATATATATTTAAATAATAATGTCATGTGATTAATTTTTTTAAACATTTTTGCAGGATCCATCAATTAGGTGATAGTTATTTGATGAGAAGCCTAGTAGTGTTCCTAGTACTCAGGGTGTTCGTACAAGCGGGGTGGTACGAGAGCTAGACGATCTAGTCAGCATACCCGATTAGACCCTGCCCCTCCCACTAACATACCATCCACCCCACATTCTGAACCTGACGTGTCATTCAGGACATATGGGATATTTAGGCCTCCAATTTTTTCACCACCATTTATATATGAGCCTCCTCACCCATGTGGACCATATCTGATGAAGATTCCCACTACCCATTCAACATTTTGCCAGCTATCCCTATCATCTTCTTTTACTTATGCTTACTTCTCTCTGGGCTTTTATATTCCATCTTCTTTGAATCCCACTCCACCAGAGTCTGTCCCTACGGAGCATACATTGGGACCCACTCCATCTATACAGGGTGTTCCTTCAGTTTCTACAGATCCAATGACGCCCATTGATTAGACTACTACAGGTATACTTATACAACCCTAACAAATTTTTACACCATTATTTGTTTTCATTATAGCATATATTGATAAAATATTTGTTTTTCTTTCATAACAGATACATATACTGATAGGAGATGGGGGTAGGGGAATACACGCATGCATGTGGCGTGGAACTGCCGCACTTAGTTGATGGTGGGCTACAATGAAGATAGTCAGATGATTGAAAAATCAGGGCAGGAATGTCAGAGTTTTTTTGGAGACACTTGCCAATACTTCGACATCAATCTTGTCAGCCCGATCTCATAGAGAAAACTGCCAAATGAAGTCAAGGACAAAGCCTGGGAAGAGATATGGGTAAAAAAACTGTTGTATTTAATGAAATATATTAATTTTTGTATTTATATGAATTAATATTGGTGTCAACTGCGGTTTAATTTTCCTGATGGTGAGGGTGCACGGTCAGCACGTCTAAAGGATTTAGGCGAGATTTGGAGAGATTATAAGCATGAGTTGTACATTGGATGACGTGCTAGAGTGGGCATAGAGTTAGAGGTGGTCCCTGTTGTGGATTATTTTCTGTGAAAACAGTGTCGAGAGATGATTTCTCATTGGATGACTATCCAATTTATGGTATTAATCAAATTAGAGGTATTTAAATAAATTTTTTAATGTTTTTCGTTAATAATAATTATTGAATTTTATTTATGATTCATCTGGACGAAATAAAAAAACATTTATGCTAAGAAATATGTCCACACATTGGGAGGTACTATGATTCCAGATCATGAGAGGTAGCAAGTATGACAGTTTATAATCTTTCTTTATGACTTGCACTTTCTATTGCTTCCTCCATAATTTATTCAATTTCTAAATTTGTTATATAATTTTAGTTATGAAATTAATATATTTTTTGGTATCTTATTTTTAATTATCTTTTCCTACATTCAATTTCATTGTAGATGCATAAATTGAATATAGAAGGACGTGTGCCTTGAGAAAAACTGTTTTCCTTGAGTACAAAGAAGAAAGATGGAAGTGCAGTTAATGAACTGACACAGCAGTAGATTGTATGTTTTACTTTGTAGATTTAAAATTTTAATCTCTATTTTGTAACTTAATAATATATTTATATTTTTAACAGGCTACTTTATAGGCCCGTGATGCCCAATAACCTGACAATTTTGGGCCAAACGATCACTTAAATCAGGTGTTGGGAGATGAGCACCCTGGTAGAGTACACTGTCGACCTGGGAAGATTATAGTACCAATGAGGTATTGTCCCTCCTCAGGTATGAGTTGTAGTTCCACTGAGTTTCATCAGTTTAAGGAACATGCATAATAGGCTGAAAAAAAGGGCCATAGAGACAGCATAACAGTCTGCTAGGGCAAACACTGCATTTATGAAACTGATGGAAGTTTTACATCCAACACTTCCACCAGAGTCCAGCACTGCTTGTGATTAATATATGTCATCAATTCATTCTATATATGGTGCACTATGTGGAAGTTCTAGTGGTGGTCAAGATTATGGCAAGAAGGAGGTCAAAACGGAGGAGGAGGGCAAGGAGGAGGGCGAGGCGAAGGAGGAGGGCTGTAAGGAGGCCAAGGAAAAGTACGAGGGCGAGGAGAAGGGTGGGGATGATGAAGGGGATGTCAATGAGGATGAGGGTAAGGGTGATGATGATGGTGATGATAGTGATGGTGATGAGGGATATATTTATACATTACATTTTTTACTGATATTACTGACCTTTGATGTTTATTGATTTTTTGTGCCTGAATATATGTGTGATTAGGTAGGTCACATTATATTTATTTTTTATCTATAAATAATAAAACATGACTTGATGATTTTCTGTGACTGATTCACCCCTCTCCTAGATAGCCCCCACCCTCTGGGCACCCCGTACCCCCATGGGTAGCCCCGCCACCCCCGTGGATAGTCCACCCACCCCCCTGGACAGCCCCTCCTCTTATGGACAACCCCCACCCCCTGGACACCCCGTACCCCCTGGACAGCCCCACCCACCCCTGTGGACAGCCAACCCACCCCCCTGGACACCCTTACCCCCTGTGGCCAGCCTACCCACCCCCCTGGACAACCCCCCTGGACACCCCCTACCCCCTAGATAGCTCGACCACCTATATGGATAGCCCGCCCACCCCCGTGGATAACCCACCCACCCCCTAAACACCCTGTACCCCTGGACAGCCACACCCATCCCCGTGGATAGCCCTCCCACCCCCTGGACACCCCCTACCCCCTGGACATCTCGACCGCCCCCGTGGATAGCCCACCCACCCCCTGGACACCCCCACCCCTTAACACCCCCACCCCTGGACACCCCACCCCTAGAAAGCACCCCAACCCCCTGGACACCACCCCACTCCCAAGAAACCCCCATGGACATCCCCCCACCCTTGACAGCCCCCACCCCCACCACCCTGATTGAAACCCCCCCACATCCCTCTAGGACACCCCGTACCCACTTGAACAACCCCGCCACCCCCGTGGACAACCCACCCACCCCCCTGGACAGCCCCATCACCTGTGGACAACCCCCCACCCCTTGGACACCCCGTACCCCCTAGATAGCCCTGCTCACCCACTGGACACCCCATACCCCCTGGACGGCCCCACCCACCCCTATGGATAGCCCTGCCCACCCCTAGACAGCCCCACCCTGCCCCCCCTAGACAGCCACTCCCCCCATGGACAACCCACACCCCCATGGACAGCCCACCCACCCCCCTGGACACCCCTACCCCCCATGGACAACCCACCCACCCCCTGGACACTCTGTATCCCCCTGAACAGCCCCACCCACCCCCATGAACACCCCTTACCCCCTGGACAGCCCCCACCCCGTGGACAGCCCTGCCCACCCCCTGGGAACCCCTATCCCCTAGAAATCCCCACCAACCCCATGGACCACCCCCACCCCCTGGACAGACCCCACCCCCTTGGACAACCCCCACCCCCTGAATAGCCCCCACCCCCATGTACACCACCCCACTTTCCTTGGATAACCCCTAACCCCTAGACCACCCCCACCACCTGGACACCACCCCACCCTCTGGAAACCCCTATGGACGCCCCCCCCCCCCACCCTTGACATCCCCCCCGAACACCCCCATCCCCCCGAACACCCCCGCCCTTTTGGACACCCCTACCCCCCTTAGACAACCACCCAAACCCCTGAACAGCCCCCAACCCCCTGAATTTTGAATTGAATTCTTTATTTATTTAATTAACTTATGAATTATGTGTTAATGGTGTATGGGTATACATGTTGTATGTGTATACTTTCTGTAATTACCTTATTAATTATGTGTTAATTCGTTATGTGTGCAGAGGGTAATTAAATACAGAATTGGAGGTATTCAGATTTATGTTTGAATTATGTGTTGGATGAATTCTGTATGAATTCATACAAAATTCTATATGCATTGTGTAGTTATAATTGTTAATGGTGTATTGTGTTACTTGTTGTATGTGTATGTATTATGCAGATATTCTGTTGTGCATGAATTTTGCAGGATTTCTGGTGGAATTGATGCAGTTGCACAGGGGGAGGCCAGTAAGTCGGCTTGCTGCTACAGGTATAAAAAAGATATTCCGATGGTTCACAACTGTTGGAATATGTGTAAAACCAGAACTTATACCAACAGTTTTATGTAAACCATTGGTATAAGTATATTCCAATGGTTTGTAAACTGTTGGCATATATAATTTTACTTAAGATTTACCAACGATTTGTGGAAAATCGTTGGTAAAAGTCTATACCAACTGTTTACACAACCGTTGGTATAGAGAACCATTGGAAAACATTTATACTGAAGGTATACTGAAACCGTTGGTTTATACTGATTTTTTCAGACATATCCCAATGGTTATCATAGAACCATTGGGATATGTCCATCCCTATGACTCAAGACCCAATGGTTTGAACAACTTTTGGTATAGTTTATACCAATGGTTTTAAAACATTGGTAAAGATAAAATTTCCAGTAGTGCTCCATTATTATGCAGTACAAGCATGTTCAAGGAAATTTATGTAATTCCCTTTAACCAATCCTTTGGTTCCCCTCACCTACGTGTGAGTAATAAATATTTGTAATTAATGGGGTATCCCATGGCATGTAGAGATAGTTCAATATGGAACTGTAATGACTCTAAATTAGTGATACATAGGTGTACATTTTTAATACTGTAGCTCATGCCATGTTGGGCATAAGGAGTTATTTCCCTTATGTCATATGTTGATTTAATGTCCCCTCATTAAATAAACCATTAGATAAGAACATGATCGAGTCATTTAATTATTTATTTATTTTATGTCTAATGCATTTAAATTATATTTATTGATGAAAGACCATGATCACATAAATAAATTAATATGAAAATATGGAATTCAAATAAAATTGATTATGCAAAAATGTTTTATCTAATTATGGTTAATTAATTAATAAAACATACACTTAAATATTAACAAGACATGTAAAGGATAAAACAAGATAAAAATTTATGCATAATAAAATAAAATCCCTATATATAATATTTAGTCAGTCTAATTCTTCTGTTACTTGATTAGGAATAAAACTCAATAAAACTATGTGTTTGACCAACACTTGTTAGGAAACTTACTTTTGTAAGGGGATATATTATGAAGGTTTCGTGTTGAATTAACCATTTTACAACAAGGGGAGTATCACTTGCTAGACTTGGTGTAACTTGGAGGCCAGTGTTGAGAAAATCCAAGTTAGGATTTTTGGATTACGGAGTCCAATAAATGTATTAAGGAGTTGCAAGCCCGTAGTTAGAAAGACTTGCCTATAGGGGTGTCCATGGGTCGGGTCGAGTTGGAGGCATTTTAGGGCCCGACCCGAACAAAAAATTTCGGGTTGGGTCAAGTCGGGTCACATGAATTAGGAGCAGCTGACCCGAACCAACCCCACCTGTTGGGGTTAGGTTACCCATCGCATGCCTGAAGGGCCTGACCCAACCCAAACCACTGTGGGTTGGGTCAATTCTGGTCAAGTTATATGTGTAAACCCAACCCAACCTGACCCAACCCATCCCAACCCGATGGACCCAAACCATCCACTCAGACCCAACCCCCCTAGACCCGACCTGATGGACCCCTGCACTGCACCAAACTACTGCACACCCCTCCCCCAGACCCAACCCGATGGACCCTTGTTTCCCCCCTATACACCAGCCTGCTTGTACCCCGCCTCCAAGAAACCAGCCTGCCCCCACCCCCTCTCCCACCATGACTCAGCTTGCTCCTCTCCCCCTGCAGACAAAACCCAGCCCCCTCCCCCTGCACCCCTTCCCTCCTGCACACTAGCCTCCCCCCTCCTACACCCTTGCACAAAACCCCTACCCCCCTGCACACAAAACCCAACCCCCTCCCCCTGCACCCCTTGCCCCCTCCCCCCTGCACACCAGCCTCCCCCATCTTGTACCCCTACACAAAACCCCTCTCCCCCTGCACATAAAACCCAGTCCCCCTCCCCCCTGCACCCCCATCCCCCCTCCGCCCTGCACACCAACATCCCCCTCTTGTACCCCTACACAACACAACACCCCACCCCCTGCACACAAAACCCAGCCCCCTCCCCCCTGCACCCCCTTCCGCTCCCTCCTACACACCAGCCTCCCCCCTCCTGTTCCCCTACACAATACCCCTCTACCCCTGCATTGCACCCCTGCACCCCTACACCAGCCTGCAGCAGCCTCCTTGCACCCCTGCCCCCTCCACCCTACACACGAGCCACCCCCTCCTCCCTACACACCCCCTGCAAACCAGCCAGCTTTCCCCCCTCTCCCCCCTACACCACCAGCCTATTTGTACCCCTACACCAGCCTACCTCCCTCCCCCCTGCACAATCCCCCTACAAACTAGACCACCCCCTACAAACCAGCCTGCCCCCTCTCCCCCCTTGCCTGCACACCAGACCCATCCATCCACATGCACCCCTGCACTAGCCTGCCTCCCTCCCTCATCCGGCATGCCTGACCCTCCCCCTTCCCTCCTCCCCCTCCCCCTTACACACCACCTCCCCCCTGCACACTCTCCCTTTGCAAAGCAAACCAGCCTGCCCCTTCTCCCCCCTGCCTGCATGCACACACCAAACCCATCCCCCTACCCCCCTACACACACCATCCCCCTCCCCCCCGGCACCCCTACACACCAGCATCCCCCCTGCACACTCCCACCTGCAAACCAGCCTACCCCTCTCCCCTGCCTACACACACTAAACCAACCCAACCTATCTCCCCCCTACACACTCCCCCCATGAAAACCAGCCTGCCCCCCTCTCCCCACTCCCCTGTCTGCCTGAACACCAGACCCAGCCCCCCCCCCCCACACCCCTGTTAACAACACTTTTTACCCAACCATGATTTATCCCAATGTAATAAAGTTACCTTGCACTTTAATCATAAATTAAATCCCAAACACCTACACAACACAATGCTAATAGGTTTTCTAAAACAAACAGCCCTCATTTAAGTCATCAGTTCAAAACCACCATTTTTAATAAAGAATGAATTATAAGCACACATTCACTTCTTTTAAAACAAATAATCTGCTTAAACCCATTTTATAATTCTCATCCCTAATACTAAACCCCTAATGTTTTACCATACTCAATTCCAAACACATATTTTGGTTGTAAAAAATTATCATGTTTAAGCCCAACTACTCAACCCCACCACACAAGTTCTCACCCCCAAGAGTTTATCAATAAATCGCTTACTCATAATTTTTAAAGCATAGGAAAACCTTAAATCATCATAATTTCCCACCCACTAAATTACCATTAATGTCCCTAACCACACACACAACCTATAACACTACTTATGAAGCCCCCAGTTGGTTTCAAGATACATAATGAAAATTTGGGAACTCAAAACCCTAAATTCCAGCCTCAAATTATGTAGGTTTTACCACACTAAAACCTTAATTAAAACTACCCTTTAAGACCCTTTAATAAAACAATCCTTTTATTTAACCCCACCCTTGATTTAGTTACTCAAACCACTCTCAATCCCAAGAGTTAATTAAAATCTAGTATCATACACTTGGTATTTCAACCCTAATAAGTAAGGCCCAACTTGAAAACATAATTTTCTTGTTCAACAACATGTAATAGTTACATAAAAAATTATTAACCAATAATAATTTATTTTAACCCAAAAAATACAATCAATAGTTTATTTCCAACACTTTGAGAAATTATTTGTCCCATTACATCATCATTTATTAACCCAAATATATTTAAATGTTGTTTCCCTAATTTATCCCAATTAAACACAAGTAATGATTATTAAACAAGTAGTAATCAAGTAATCACCTGATAATTTCATCATAATAAATCTCCCCTCCCCTGCACCCCTGCCCTCTCCCCCCTAAACACACCACCCCTCCCCCTTACACCCCTGCACACCAGCCTCCCCCCTCCCACTGCACACTCCCCCCTGCAAACCAGCCTTCCCCCTCCCCCCTACCTGAACACACTAAACCAACCCATCCTATATCCCCCCTGCACCACCTCCACCCTGCACACACCAGCCTCCCCCTGCACACTCCCCCCCCCCCAAGCAAACCAGCCTGCCCCCTCTCCCCACCCCCTGCTTGCCTGCACACTTGACCCAGCCCACTCTGCACCAGCTTGCCTCTCTATAAAAATCATCATATAAATCTACTTCTTAGTGATGTAAATAACACAAATAAACATGTAGAAAACAAAAAATAGAATCTAATTAGGCCAAAATTCCAATAAGGTAACGTTTTTAGATCAGGATTCAGAAGTTCAAATATTCAGAAAATGTGTAATACATGCTATGTATAGGTAAGAAAACCTATTGAAAAAATAAAGTAGCCAACATCCATGCTTCCGAGAGTAGAGACTCCACTATCTTTCACCCTATATAAGTTCAATGTTTTTGACAGTTTAAGAACAAAGTGAAGAAGGGAATAAAACAGGAGAACAACCATGTTTGACATACAAGTTAAGAATTGATCACCCAGATCAATTTCAGGAAAGAGGTAATATAAAATTGGAAGCCTTCAGGGCTTACATGTATGCACAACAAACCTACAACAATAACCCAGTACAAATATTTGTCTCATAAACCTCAAAATTTAAAGAAAAAACTTAAAACACACACATGAAATGATGACACGAACTATTGTTCACTGAGAAAGTTTATCATTTTCTAATATTTAGAAACAAATGACATGAAATTTCCATCATTGTAAGTATGTATAAGTTAAAATCATAAATTTAAACCTTAATGAAGAGTGATCCATCCATCATCCATGCTTATTCTACTTTAGAGAGTGAAACTGTAATAATGAATTATGGTGGATGATGGAATATCTTAAAAATACACAACAAAAGAAAGAACAAGTTAGTATTTTACTTTTTCAAACAAATGTTTATAATTTACAAATAAAAAATGACAAAAAGTCATGATATTTTTAATGGTACCTGATTCAATTGATTCCAATTATTCTAGTTTCTTTTGAATGTCAATTGGTTCAGACTTTCAAAACCAATTTTGTGATCAAATTAATGCTTCAACAGTGTTGGGATTCAAACAACTACGAAACGGATCAAGGACTCGTCTTACTATACTAAAATCGGACTCTGATGATACTGTAGTTAAAGGAATTTCTAGAATATCTT
The DNA here is from genome assembly GCA_963277665.1 of Viscum album. Taxonomy (NCBI): domain Eukaryota; kingdom Viridiplantae; phylum Streptophyta; class Magnoliopsida; order Santalales; family Viscaceae; genus Viscum; species Viscum album. The sequence continues at coordinate 17,714,073 of OY728123.1, forward strand.
TAGAAATGCATGAGAGAACATGATATTTTCTTGCCTTTCCTTTCCACCAACTTAAAATATCAAATCCTTCGAAATATTCCTCACAATCATCAATCTCAAGATATCTCTCTAGTTCATTCCTTCATGTGTCAATTGCCTTTTCCTTTTCTTTAATCTATACACATCCTTCCATTTCTCATCATCCTCACTATCGGTACTAGAATCTTGAAAATGTGACTCTTGATGAGAACTTGACTCACATTTATCAATAATTGGTATGTGATATTTACATTTGTAAAACTCATAGAGATTATTCAGAACCTCTGTTAATTTATTGATCAACTAATTTTTGTCTTCTTCAGAATCAAACATCATTTCAAAACTATCCTGAACATATTCCAATTTATATCAGGGATCAAGAACAACTGCAAAAAGTAAGAGATAATTAAAATTTGAACCAATACCCCAATACGTGTCCAACTTAAGCTTCATTACAATAGCAATTTCACTCATAGTAATATCATGACTCTTCATCCATTTATTGATTTTTCGATATATGTCACAATGAGTATCAATGAAAGTGTGACATGTCACATGCATAAAACTAGAAAACTAAACAGTGCTATCATAATGTTTTTTAAGAACTTGACAAATAAAATAGAACGCTCCCAATCATACGCTGTAGGAGCCCCACCTTCACAGACAAGAGCACTCCTAAAACATGAATCCTACTCAAGGTGAATAAATAATTTCTCATAATTCTCTGAAATATCCAACATATAGTAACAATAATTACACCAAGTAGGCACATCAAGAATTATGGCATGTTTACTAGGAATTTTTAACTCCATAGCTATGATCTTGAAAAGAGCCAATCTTAAAGGTGAACTTCTCACGAATTGGCAAGAAACTCTAATTCTATCAATTGATGTTGATATTTCCTTTATCCCATTACTAACAATAGGGTTTAAAATATGTGCATAACATCTCATATTCATGTACTCTACATTAAGAATATACCCATTCCAATCATTAACCCTCCTCACCAAATAACTGATCGCTGTATTATTAGAACTAGCATTTTCCACGGTAACAGTATTAATCCTTTCAATACTCAATTGTTTTAATGTCTATTCTAATACTCGACTAACTTTTTCCCCTTTATGATCTACAAAAAGAAAAAACCAGATGTTTTTTTATTTAATATCCAACTATCATCAATAAAATGTGCAGTCACACAAATATAGTTCAGATTCTGAATTGAAGTCCATGTGTAAGTTGTAAGACATACCATGTGAGAGAAAATATCAAACATAGACTTAAATTTTTCTTTCTCAGCCAAATATAACTGCAAGAAATCCCAAGAAACTGTTTGTCTAGATGGAATTTGAAATTGAGGCTGAACAACTTCAATAAATTCTCTAAAACCTTGATTCTCAATATATTTAAATGATAAATCATCAATGATTATCATTTTATCAAGAGCTATTTTGCACTCTTCTTGGTTAAAATGAGCTACTGAAATCTTAAATACTACATCATCCTCATATTCACACTTCCTTGTAAGACCAAGAGTGGTTTAACTTTTGTCAATATTTTTGTGTGGATTTTTGTTGCACCTTATCAAATGCCTATTTAAATTACTAGTTCCATGTAAAGACCCGTAAATTTCAAGGGAAATTTTTTTCTTATTTTTCTTTGGAATATTAAGAGTATGCAGTTTCTCACAACACCTAATTTCGAGGCCCAATGTGCCCGGAATCAATTTATGAAGTTTAGCTCGGGTACGTTCAGTAAACAAACAAGCGGGTTTTTCTAACATTTGAACCGGTGCTCAGAATCGAATTCTGAGGGCACCGCTGGAATCACAGCACTGATAATTGTTTAGGAACACATTTTCAAGAGTTGTGTTTGCTCGGGTGTGGTTCTTAAAATTTTGGGTTAAGTAAAAGGATAAAATAAAATGGTGCAACTAATTTTATTTTATTTAAGGTAGTTTAACCTATGCTAATTGGTTGGAATGGGACCCACTATATCCTACTCCACTAGGTAGGATATTTGTGGGGTGGGTCCCACACGAGCCCCACCTATTAAACTTCCTCAAACCCCCCTCTTTTTATTAGGTAACGCACCCGCACCCCCATCAAATGAAAGTCAACCCTCGCATTTAATTAATTATTAAACGCCTCTTTAATTGGGCGATTAAAACTCTTCAATTAAATCAATTAATTGATTGATCTGTTTTTGACTTTCAAAAAAAAAACAGTTGGTGTGAGAAATAAAATAAGGCTACACCTTATTTTATTAGGGTGGCTTTGGTTGTGCAGGAGGAATTGAGAGGTTTTGCTCAAAGGCTTGAATATTCACCTTCTTCGTTGAAGAATCTGAAGAACGCGAAGAACACACCGTCGCTGATGAAGAATGTCGGCCTCTGACGAAGGGCGACGAAGAAGGCCGAACCCTTGGAGATCGACAATGCGACGCCATGCACCGTGATGCCGACGATCCTCCTTCCGCGACGCTTCTTACACGACGTTCTTTCTCCCGTGAAAATCTTTGATCATCAACCACTTGAGGTAGGGGGTTTGGTTTAATTTAATTTATGTGGATTATATCCTCGATCTTTGATTAAATTGTTGATAGTCGTTGAGCCGCTTGTTATCGTAATAATAGGAGGAGGTCGGACCGCACGAACACAATCGACCCTCCTCCCCCTTTTTATGATTGTTCTTATTGCAGCACGAGAAAAGGTGGAATGGTGCAGTGGCACCGTGCAGAAACAATAAAGAATAGGTGAAGAAACGTGGCGCCATCGCACGGCGCCGTTGCGGCAATTCGAAGGCTCCACAGATCGTTTAATTGGTGTGCGGATCGACGGGCGGCGACGAAGCGGGCCTCAAGGGTGTTTTGAACCCTTCTCAGTAAACAACAGATCATAGGAGAGCCGTCGGTGCAGACGGTGGGCAAAACAGACCACCAGAGTGCGTCCGGTGGTCTGCGGATGGTGCTGCCGGCGCGCCATGCCAGGGCGGCGGCACCTCAGCAGGAGCCGCTGCGGCTTAAGCCGCGGCGGCGGCGGGACGACTGGATCCCGCGGCCATGTGGGATCCGGGGGAGAAGCGATGACTAGCGCCGCGTCCGGTGCAAAGGGTCGGGGGCAGCGCACCCCCGCGTCCACTCAGCGCGCGCGGCACCTGCTAAGCCGGACCGGCCGCACCGGGCCTGGCCACCCAGGCCGGGCCGACTGGGCCGGGCAGTGCCGGTTGGGCCGGACCGCACCAGATGGGCTGGGCCATGCCCTGACGGGCCAGACCCGGACCCGGGTTGGGTTGACCTTGTTCGGGCCGACCCAAGGGGGGTTGGGCCGGGCCGGACCGGGCCCAGACCCCCATTTCAGACTGTTTTCAGTCTTTTTCCCATATCATGGGATACAAACCTCCGATCGACGCACCGTCAGTTGTGTAGAGATCCTTGAATCGAGACAGTCATTTCGGTATATTATAATCAAGGTTTCGAAGCACTTTGGGTACATCCGGGTTGGTTCGAACACGAAACCAACCGGGCCCTCGAAGCGGAAACGTTTATAACTTGAGCTCTGGACGTCCGATTGACGTTCCATCGACTTTGTTGGATTTATCTTAGTGAGAAGGACCTTTTGGCTTACTCCGCTCGAGGTTTGGATGCAGTTGGAGTGTGTTGGGGTTGGTGTTGACTTAAAAACCAACCGGACCCCTGGGACGAAAAATCCAATAACTCTCAGACTAGGCGTTCGATTGACGCGCCCTCTGTCGCGTTGTGTTCTTTTTGATGAGATAGAACTTTGGGGGTAAATCAACTCTGGACTACGTGTCAGCTAATGTATCAACCCCCCTTGGCTCATCAAGCAGAACCTCCTGGAACGAGCATGATGTGTGCAGGAACCCTAGTGCTGGCTGCGTCTGCGACGACGATGACTTCCGAACGGGAATCCTCCGTGGGTTCGACGGTGATGACTACGGTACTTTCAATCTTTATGAAACCCTAGAGCTTCCTGAGACTTGATGACTATTGATTGATCGACTCGGTGTGTTTCAGATAGCCGAGTGGGGAGTTCTTGGTTGTAGCGGCCGACCCACAGCGGAAGAGCGCTTGGTTGTAGCGGCAGACTCGCGGTACTCAACAGAAGGAGTACCTATGGAGGCTATGAGGGGGAGAACTTGGTTGTTGCGGTAGACCCACGATGAAGGAGCGCTTGGTTGTAGCGGTAGACCCATGGTGGGAAGCGCTTGGTTGTAGCAGCAGGCCCACAGTACTCGACAGGTGGAGTACTACAGCTGTCCAAGGTTAATGGGAAGCGCTTGGTTGTAGTGGCAGGCCCACTATACTCGAAAGAGGAGGAGTTTCCCCAGCAGCTATGGTTTCGACATCATGATTAAATCCTAGTTTGAGCTGAGTCTTGACTTTCAATCATTATCTTCGAAATGATTGACTTGAGGATTTGGGTTGTGTTATCCTGTGTGGATTGGTTGTGTTATCCTATGTGGACGTGATCGAACTTGGTCTCGGATGTTGGAGCTGAACTAGGACTGATGACTTGGGTATATGTATGGGCATATACCTAAGAAGTGTTGGATGTTACTTTGTGATTGTATATTTTCTTTGTGGTTTATTCTTGGTGGATTCAGGGAGACCTTCGGGGGTCTCGGGGTCCCTATTGAGTATCGTATACTCACCCCTGCATGGGCATCACCTGCACTACGTTGTGTTGGTTGTAGATGACGGACATCACTGATCGAGGTTGAGGCTTGTAGAGCTGGACAGTTCGCAGAGGAGGAACCCACGATGAGTCAGTACCCGGAGGTGGATATCACGACGAGTCGGTACCTGGAGGTGGACCACTGGACGGGACACATACAGGGTGGACAGTAGGACCCGAGGAGATGAGGAGGGCTATCTGTACCCACCATTCAGGTGGTATTTCCAGTGTATGACTCGGAGTTGCTGCTTTACTTTTCAGTTGATATACTTCCTTTCCAGATGTACTTTACTTTTAGTTTGGGTTTTTATTTTGGCCCACTTACTTTTCTGCACTTACTTGTACCCAGTTTTACTTAGTGTTTACTTCTTCTAGCTTACTCTGTGGTGTTTGTTTACTTTATAAAGGGAATTCCTTCCCCTTATTGTCGGGATTTACGGCTTGGTTCTAGTCGCCAGCCCCTAGCCTATGGGAGGTGGGTTTGGGATAGTCACAGCATGGGCCCTGAGGACGGGTCGTGACAAATTGGTATCAAAGGAGTTCGGTTCTACCACAGAACTCTGGACTCTGATCTTCCTTCTATGTGAATGAATAATGTTAAGGGTATTGAGTGTTTTTATCAGTCCAGGGAGTCCAGTGTTGGTGCGGCAGCCGACGTATCCGTACACCAGGACCCTGACTTCTGATTTCCGACTTAGTGCCTGAAAACATTGATTGCATGTGTGTTTCAAGTTTTCTTTGTGATTACTTTGTGTCATATCACCAGGTATACTGTATTAACCGTGGCGCACCTGTTTCTTTTCAGGATAGCCCCACGATGGCAGCCAGCTAGGGTTTTGAGTTTTGTACGTGACGACAACCCACCAAGCGACGAGGCCTTGATGTAGGGCCCTTTGACAGCGGAGGCACCGGCGGTACCTCTACCCGCCGAGCCACCGATGCTACCAGCCCTAGCTGCTGATAGTGCACGTCGCCTTAGTACGCTGCACGAGTATCAGTGCCAGAGACCGCCCAGGTTCCGCGGGGAGATGGACCCTCAGGCAGCCGAGGATTGGATGGAGGCGGTTGTTCGAGTTTTCAGGTTAGTGGGCACCAGTTGACCTCCTGGTGATCCTCGCAACGATCCTCCTGCGCGCGAGAGTAGGTAGATGGTGGAGCTTGATGCTCCAGGTGCACGAAGAGGCATATCTTCTATGGACGGAGTTTGAGAGCCTCTTCCGCTCAGAGTTCGTCCCAGCCACCCTCCGTGTGGTGCGTATCCAGGAGCTACTACAGCTGCGGCAGAGCAGCATGACGGTAGCCCAGTACTCAGTGAGGTTTACCGATCTCTCACGCTATTCCACAGACATGGTATGGGACCCATTCTTCAGGGCCCGAACCTTCGAGCAGGGGCTCAGGTGAGAGATCGGAGCTTCAGTTGTTTCTCACAGCATCCCGACACAGACATGGGTGTTGGAGCGAGCCCTCTTAGTAGAGAGTTTCCTTACTGAGTAGTCTCCAGCAGCAGGACCCACCACTAGCCGGCATGTGGCAGAGTCTTCTGCAGTGGACAGTAGACAGATGACACAGAGGTCCAAAAGGACTAGACCTACAGGTGGTCGACCGCATAACACAGGATCATTTGTGCCAGGCACCCGGGGAGGAGAACGACTTACCATGCACAGATAGTGTTACTCCTGCGGCGGGGTTGGTCACATGGCTCGTGACTGTCCGACCTGCCATACAGATGATCAGCAGATAAACGAAGGACCTCCCAGGCAGAGGCAGAGGTTCAATCAAGGCGGACCGCATAGAGAAGGAGACCGTGGTAGGGGAGATGGCTGTGAAGCTGGAGGTGGACGACGCTTTGTGGTGTTGCCACCACCACCACCAGGAGGTCCACCCGGACTGCAGGGAATAGGTGGACATGGGAGAGCTCAGCTTCAGGCAGCTGAGGCCTACGATCATGGAGCTCCGGGAGCAGATGGACAGGAGTGGGACTAGATCCAGACCCGGGGAATATTGTTCATGTTGCTTCTAGCTTTTTTGATGTTTGTTTGTAAATGCTTTGTGTCTTTGTACTTTGAGCTACAGTAATAAAAGACACCTTTCTTGTGGCGTTTATCTTCCTGTCCTATCTTTATGTTGTTACTAAGAGGTTTTGGTTTAAAAACCATTGACTTGACCCTCAATCTGAGATACCTACTGGAGGAGACCCAGTGACCACACACTGATGCCGAAAGTGTGACTCAACCCTTGGAGGCAGGAGTAATGGTTGGATCTCTTGGTAGTAGCGTAGAGGCCTTATGACATCATCCTTGGTATGGATTAGTATCATACATGTCGAGATTGTCTGTATTAGGCGAAGACCATGGTTCATCCAGGGGATGAGACCAGATTTCTCTTATCGGAAAAGAAGAAATCTCAGCTGCTCTTGTAGGACCAGAGAAGGTCCAAGTCATCCAAGAGCGGATGAGGACAGCTCAGAGCCGACAAAAGTCTTGTGCTGATAGGAGGCAGAGACCACTAGAGTTCGAGGATGGTGACTGTGTCTTCTTTTGAGTCTCACCTCGATGTGGATTACAGAGATTTGGACGACGCGACAAGTTTTCTTTGCTCTTCATTGGACCATTCCAGGTCCTCAACAGGATAGGCGAGGTGGCTTATCGCCTGGCTCTACCACCTCAGCAGCACTGGGTTCACGATGACTTCCACACATCTCATCTGAGGAGATACGTGCACGACCCGACGCATGTCATCAACCATGGGGAGCTGGACTTTGACGATGGGGAGACATTCACGGAGGTTCCAGTGGGGATCGAGGATCTACAGGAGCGGATCTTACATAGACGGTTAATTCCTTGGGTGCACTTTCATTGGCAGTACAGGAACCTCCAAGAGATCACATGGGAGTGGAAGGCTCAGATGCGTACTCAATACAACTTTTGTTTCCCTAGTTTGTGTTATAGATTTACGGGGACGTAAATCCCTGAGGTGGGAGTAATGTAAAGACCCATAAATTTCAAGGGAATTTTTGTTTCTTATTTTTCTTTGTAATTTTATGAGTACACAGTTTCTGACGACACCTGATTCTGAGGCTCGGTGTGTCCGAAATCAATTTCAGAAGTTTAGCTCGGGTACGTTCAGTAAACGAAAGAGCAGCAGACCCACTATACTCGATAGAGGAGGAGTTTCCCCAGCAGCTATGGTTTCGACATCATGATTAAATCCTGGTTTGAGCTGAGTCTTGAATTTCAATCATTAACTTCGATATGATTTACTTTTGGATTTGGGTTGTGTTATCCTATGTGGATTGGTTGTGATATCCTGTGTGGATGTGATCAAACTTGGGCTCGGATGTTGGAGGGAAACTGGGACTGATGACTTGGGTATATGTATGGGCATATACCTAAGTAGTTTTGGATGTTACTTCGTGATTGTTTCTTTTATTTTTGGTTTATCCTTTGTGGATTCAGGAAGACCTTTGGGGGTCTCGGGGTCCCTACTGAGTATCGTATACTCACCCCTGCACGGGATTCGCCCGCACTATGTTGTGTTGGTTACAGATGATGGATATCACTGATCGAGGTTGAGGCTTGTAGAGCTTGATGGTTCCCAGAGGAGGAACCCATGAGGAGTTGGTGCCCAGAGGTGGATATCACGATGAGTCGGTACTTGGAGGTGGACCACTAGACAGGACGCATACAGGGCGGAAGACAGGACCCGAAGAGTTGAGCAGGCTATCTGTACCCAACCTTCAGGTGGGATTTCTAGTGGACGACTCAACGTTGCTGCTTTACTTTTCAGTTGCTGTACTTCCTTTCTAGTTGTACTTTACATTCAGTTTGGGTTTGTATTTTGGCCCACTTACTTTTCTGCACTTACTTCTACCTAGTTTTACTTAGTGTTTACTTCTGCTGGCATACTCTGTGGTGTTTGTTTACTTTATAAAGGCAATGCCTTCCCCTTTTTTCGGGATTTACGCCTTGGTGCTAGTCGCCATCCCCTGGCCTATGGGAGGCGGGCTTGGGGTAGTCACGACACGAGCCCTGAGGACGAGTCGTGACATTCCATGTTGTCCAGATGTGCAATCATAATATTTTCCACAATAATTACAAACAAATCTTCCTTTTTTCTTATTAAAATGATCCCAAGTTTGAGATATTCGAAAAAGGAGGTTTATGAATTGTTACCTTATTATTATGAGGAGACCTCTTAACCTCACTTTCTTCAACTGGTATGCAACTAATCCCCCCTCCTATTTCCATTAAATGTGTAGTTAGAGTAGACCCCATCTGACTTTGGGTTCCAGCGCCAACTAGAGGATTTGAACCACATATTTTATCACCTTCCATGAATCACTAGCTGTTGTTATCTATGGCACATGAACCCCTAGAAGAATGAGGAGAATAAATTTTAAAACCAATATATAAATTTGAAATTACTAAAATACAAGGATAATCAATGATAAAATTTTTAAGAACCAATTTATTTAATGATTATAAGGCACATAAAACTACCAACCATGTTTCCATAAGTAAACAAGGAAACCCCAAAATACCACCACCATTGAAGGAAAAAATGAAACCCGAAGGAATAAATGAAACCAATGTTAGTCATTCCTCGTGTAAAATTGCTGGATTCTCAACCAACACATCCTAAAATTCCCACAAAAAAACCACATCATCAAACCAGAATTGGGCCTAATGCAGTGCATTTATGACTAAACCCAAATTTTAGTAGTGAGAATTGGAAAAGGCAATTGTTACTAAACCCAAACTTGACTCTTGTAGAGGTTTTCGAACTAGGTAAGCAGTCCATTTGTGACTAAACCAGAATTTCACAGTAGCAAAAAGAAAATGAAGATTCATAATGGAAAAAATAATTTAAAAGAACATGATAAAAACATCAACTCCTTACCACGACTTATCGCCATTCCAGAACCACGTGCAAGCGCAATAAAAGATAGGAGGAGATGAGGGAGGCGACAGGATCCAAGACAAGGGTTTTCTCCTGAATCCTGAACCTCCATGATTGTTTGGAAGGTGTGTTTTTGGGGAGGAGGCAAGTAAGGAGACCTACTTTCTGGGTCGGTTTGGAGGTGTGAAAAGAGGAAAAAGATGAGTGGAGGATGGAAGTAGGGTTTTTTCATAAGGGAATGAGAAGAGAGAACAACAGAAGGCACAAGTGAGGGGTTGGGGAAGCTCAAGGAAGGAGGGGGAAAGTGGAGAGGTCACAGGGGAGTGAGGCCGACATGAGCACGAGGGAAGGGAGGGGTCATGGGGAAGTGAGGCTGACGACGTGAGCACGAGGGAAGGGAGGGGTCGTGGGGGAGCTCAGCCAAGTGAGCGAGGGGAGGATTAGATTTTTAGGGATCTTTTTTTGGTTTCTGGCACCCATCGGGTCACGGGTAGGGTTGGGCATAAATGAATCCAACCTGAGACCCGACCCAACCCATGTATGGGTTGACCCATTGTGAACCCGACCCATGATTTTTTCTGTGTAACCCGACCTGACCCGACCTGACCTGGATGGGTCGGGTCGAACCCATTGGGCTGGGTCTGTTCTGGAAACTCCTACTTTCCTGCCTAAATATATTCAAAATTTCTTGAAAAACCCTTTTTGGGGCTATGAAAAGGTGAATATGGATCATTTAAAATATAATTAACAAGAAACTAGATATTATAGGTTCAATGGTGAGAGCTATTGGGACTTGATAAAACAGTGGGAGATTTAATAAAATTGATTAATTTATAATTTCTCACAAATTTTTTAATCAAGTAATGTACTAATAATTTGATCTTTTAATTGTATAATAAAATTAAAAGCTCATCATCAACACTATCCCTATAATAAATATTGGATAAAGACAATCACTTTACTGGCAGTAACTTCCAAGAGTGGTTTAGACACCTTTTTGTTGTTCTACATCATGAATAGAAATCTTACATGCTAGATTCCTCAATGTATGATTCTCCTAATCAAGAGTTGAGTGATAAAAAGTTACTAGTCTATGAAATACATATGAACGACATTGTTGATGTTTAATGTTTGATGCTTTCATCGATTTCTAGTGAACTCATGAAGTATCAAAAAAACATGGATGCATATAGCAAGCTTGAGAACCTTCATGGTATTTACAAGGAGAGAGCTAGACCTGAATGGTTTGAGATTTCCAAGGCACTTTTTAGAGTAAGATTAGAGAGGGTTCCACAACTGGGCCTCATGTAGTTAATATCATTGGCAACATTAAGTTCCTAGAGGTTCTAGGGTTTAAAATCCCCAATAAATTGGGCACCAATATCATTCTGGAATCACTCCCTCAAATCTTCTTCAGTTTTTTTGGGAATTTTAATATGAAAAACATTGAGAAGTCACTTATAAATCTTCTTATCCTCTGTCACCAAGAAGATAAAGATATGAAGCGTGAAAATCCTTCTGTCATTATGGTGAAAAAATTGAAAGGGAAAGAAAATAGATTTAATACCAAAGCTTATTCACACCCTTCCAAGAAGAATATTATCAAAGGGGAAGTAAGGTAATCAGATGATTTCTATTTCACTTATGGCAAAAAGGGCCAATGGATGAAAAATTTCACCCAGCTAAATAAGCAAGGGGAATCTTCATGTGAGTTTTTTATTGAGTGGAATTTATCTATTTCTACAAATTGGGTATTAGATACAGCTTGTGGTGCACACATATGTATTCAAATATAGGAACCAAGTAGATTTAGAAAAATTGACCATGGGGAGATAGATCTATGAGCAGCCAATAGAGATAAACTTTTTTGCTATAGCTATTGGGGACTACCACCTCACATTGCTGACTAGAATGATCTTAGTTTTAAAGGGTTGTTATTATATGCCTTTAGTTACTAAAAAAATTATTTCTGTATCAAGGCTAGATACACATGGATTCATTTTTAAATTTGGAAATAAAAATTGCTTATTTTATAAAGATATAATTTTTTGTGGTAAGTCACATTTACATAACTGTATTTACATGTTGGATTATATGAACCATGTAAAGGCAATTGATAACGAAAATAATTCAAATGAATCATATGACACCCAACTTTGGCATCACTGACTAGGTTATATAAATGAAAAATTATTGACAAAATTACTTCAAGATGGATATTTAGATTTTTTAAAACTAAAACCACTTGGTGTATGCCACACATGTTTACAAGGAAAAATGACCAGAGACCCATTTAGTGGGAAAGGTGAAAGGGATAAATATCTTCTTGAATGAGTTCATAATGATTTGTGTAGACCATTTCCTATTTAATTAAGGGGTGGGTACTCATACTTTATAACTTTTACTGATGATTTTAGTAGATATGGATATATTTACTTAATGAGGTATAAGTCATATTCTTTTAATAAATTCAAGGAATAAAAGAATGAACTTGAGAACCATATTGGTAGGAATATGAAGAAACTTTTCTCAGACTGTGTTAGAGAATATCTTAATCAAGAATTCATTAATTAATTATGAGAGTTTGGGAAATAATAAAAAAATTACCTATACTAATGGTTTGGATCCATTGGTACAGGTCCCCAATCCGTTGGTATAGTCTATACCAACAGTTTGAGAATCCATCAGGTGATTTGGTGTGGGGAAAGACATGTTTCAACAGTTTGGAGAAAACCATTGGGAAAGACCTATCCCAATGGTTTTCCAAACCGTTGGGATAGGTATATATATATATATATATATAAGTTCTAGCATAGGTTTGAACCCACAACCTCCCTGTTATACATCAATGACTTTACCACTATCCTATAGTTTACTTTGTGAATATATTTGGATATATATATATATATATATGTAATTTATATATTTATTTTTTTGATGATATTTGATAAATGTACTCATAAGAAATAAGGGTACATATCCCAATAGTTCTCAAAACCATTGGGATAGGCCTTTCCCAAAGGTTTTGAGAACCGTTGGGATAAGTACCCACTCTTTCCCAAATGTTTGGCCAAACCATTGGGAAAAGTGGACTCAAAGTGGGATTTTCCCAATGGTTTGGCCTAACCATTTGGAAAAGTGGCCTCAAAGTGTTCCTTTCACAATGGTTTGGCCAAACCATTGGGAATGCCTTACCCTTTCCCAATGGTTTGGCCAAACTTTTGGGAAAAGTGGCCTCAAAGTGGACTTTTCCCAATGGTTTGGAAAAAATGTTGGGAAGGCCACACCATTTCCCAACATTTTTGGAAAACCATTTGGAAAAGTGGCCTCAAAGTGGTATTTTCCCAATAATTTGGCCAACTGTAGGGAAAAGTGGCTTCAAAGTGGGATTTTCCCAACGGTTTGGCCAAACCATTGGGAAAGAGGACCTATACCAATTGTTTTTATAGACCATTGGTATAGATGTTTTGGTATGGGTTATATTTCCAGTAGTGGGGATCCTATAGAAACTCACACCTCCTTACACACCTAAGTGGAATGGTGTAGGATAAAGGATTAACCACACCTTGTTGGACATGGTGACATCAATGATGAGTCATGCGAGTATTCCATTATCCTTTTGGGGATATGCATTACAACTAGTGGAACACATACTAAACCAATTACCAACTAAATCGATAAATGGTATTCCATATGAATTTAGGAGTGGAAGAAAAACCGTGTTATCAAATTTACATGTGTATGGAAGCAAAACATTTGTTAAGGACTCTTTAGGTAAAAAAACTTGCACCCCAACGTGCAAAGTTCACCCCAAGGAAATAAGGGGATATTACCTATACGATACCTTGTAAAAAAATATTATAGTGGAAATAAACACCATATTCCTTAAGAGGGAGCACATCGCTAAAATATATAGTGGGAGTGAGATAAACTTTGATGAAGTTGAGGCTCAAGGAAAATAAGAGTTGCCACATGATCAAATTCCAAAAATCTCCATCGAATAAGAAACTATTCCAAAGACACATGAACTACATAAGAGTATAAGAGAAGTTAGAGAACTAGAATTGTATGGTTTTCTAGTTAATGAGGATAGTGAATCATTATTAGTTGATAGTAATGATCCTATAACCTACAAGGAAGTAGTAAGTGGCACATATGTTTCCAAGAGAAAAAAGACCTAAATTCTAAAATGGATTCCATGTACAAAAACCATGTTTTTATTTTGGTAGATTATATTGTGGATGTAAAACAAATTAGTTTGAAATGGGTATTCAATAAGAATCTAAACATGGAAGGATTAGTCATTACCTATATGGAACGACTAGTTTCAAAAGGGTTTAAATAGCATGAAGACATTGCCTATGAATAAACCTTTTCACCAGTTACAATGATGAAATCAATCATATTTATACTTGGCATTATGGCTTACCATGACTACAAGATTTGTAAAATGGATGTCAAAATAGCCTTACATAATGATTAACTTCAGGAAGATGTCTACAAAATAAAACCTAAAGGGTTTTTACTCCAAAGGATACCAATATGATATGGAAGTTTCAATAATCCATTTTTGGATTAAATTAGGAATTCAGGTCATGGAACATTAGTTTTGATGAATCCATAATGGAATTTGGTTTTATAAAGAATGAATGTGATCCTTGTGTCTAAAAATGGTTTAGTGGGAGTGTAGTCATTTTTTTAATAGTAAATGTTGATGACATATTACTTATTTGGAAATTAAATACCATTCTTACAGTCTGTTAAGGCATGGATGAATAAATGCTTTTCAAGGAAATAATTTGGTGAGGGATCATATATTATTGGGATCCAGATCCATTATGATAGATCCAAGAGGTTTCTTGACTTAATTCAAAGTACGTACATTGAAAGAATACTGAAGAGATTCAGTATGGAACAATCCAAGAGGGGATTGTTACCAGCGTCACATGACATTCATCTTTCCAAGAAAATGTGTCCTCAGACCCCTGAGGAAATAAATATAATGGAAAGGATTTCATATGAATCATATATTGGGTCAGTCATGTATGCTATTATATGTACTAGGGTAGATATTTCCTACACATTAAGTGTGGTAGGTAGATATCAAGATGATCCAGGTGATCTCCATTGGAGGAATTCAAGACTATCCTTAAGTATATATGTTCTACTAATGATATGTTCTTGTTTTATGGAGTATATGAGAAACTATTCATCAGAGAATATAAAAATTCTAGTTTTTAAATTGATCAAGATATAATTTAGTCAGAAACAAGATACATCTTCACTTTGAATGGAGGTGCTCTGAGTTGAAAGAGCTCTAAGCAGGCTATGATCCTAGATTCTGCAGCAGAGTCTGAGTATAGTATGGATTTTGAGGTAGCTAAAGAAGCAGTTTGGATGTGAAATTTTTTCCAAGATATTGATGTATTATCTAGCAGTAAAGATACCATCACACTCTATTATGATAATACTACAGCGGTGGATCTTGAAAAAGAGCCAAGGTCACATTAGTGGACAAATCACATACTATGGAAGTATCATCTCTTCATGGATTTTTCTCAAATATGTGAGGTTGTAGTAAGAATTATTTCCATGGAATACAATGTGGAAAATCCCTCGACTAAATCCTTGACTCAGTAGAAACATGATTATCATGTGAGGTCTAGAAGATTGAAAGTTGTAGGTAGTTGGATCTAGTCCAAGTGAGAGTATTTTAGAGTTGGTTTCCTAGAACCAAATCTTTTTACTTGGATTACATGAATATTTGATGAATTACATATTAAATTAAACATCTTATTAAATATTTTTCAATGTTATGCATGACTTTAATGTAATAATTTCCTAGAGTATTTGTCGCAGTGATAATTTCATAGTAGTTCCCCAATATGATGAGAACCTTGAAGTGCTACGACAATATTTTTAATATATTTTTTTGGTTGGATAAAATAATATGATGGGAAACATAGTATATAGACTATTAGGTGTGAGTACTCGTAAGAAGATAAGACTTCTTCTCATGAATTCCTCACTTGGAAATCTCCCATATGAGAGATTATAAGAACAAACCCGTGAGTAAGAATTCCGCATATTTTGGTGTCATCAGATATTACTATCTGTGAGAATGTGTAATCGTCCTTGGACTTTAATATCATCATTAATGGATGTAATGACTCATTCACTTATATTTACTGATGAAAACAGTCATGCCATATGTTGGTGGGAAGTATGGTACGTTGGGTGCATCACGAATAACATGTTATTAATAGATAATTCAGGAAGGATTTTTTCCTTCCATATTTATAGATATGATATCTTTGAACTTTTATTGAAATATAACCATAGCCTTAAATTCTATGGACATGATGTAACAACGAGTTTATTTAAAATAGTCAAAGAATGATGTATCAAACATATAGGTTGATGAAACCATCATGAAACCTTCTTGATGAGATATCATGACAAAATGATTATATTTTACAGTGAGAATTCATATGTGGTTTTCATCATTGTGACTTTAAGTTATTTCTCTTGGATTCCTTGGCCCATTTCTAGATAGTAATCTTAGTATTTTGGAAAGACCACATAATTCCAATGAAAAATAATCCTAGATGGTCACACACTAAGTGTTTCTATTGTTCTTGATTAAATTATATGTAAATTTAATTAATTAAATAAATATGATTCTAAATACCAAGGAATAATTTTATTCAAGTTATATTGATCACATAAATTAAATAAATATTTATTCATCAGATTGTGAAAAAATATATTTATTTATTTTATTGAAAATTTAATAAATATATATTTAATAGTTTGTGAATAATGTTTTTATTTAATAAAATTAAATATTTATTTGGGTGTTCAATAAATATAAGAGGGGTTCAAATAGACCAAGACCGTGTCTAGTGATAAAATAATTATTTACGAGTTGGTAAATATTACTATCCATTTTTTTCAAGTTGGTGCACCACAAAATAATAATAATAATAATAATAATATGTGGTATTAGATTTCATTAATAGTTATAAATATATTTAATGACTATTATGAAATTAAAAATTTTAACCTAAATCCTAGCTCTATAAATATATGACTATGTCTATTGTGTAAAGCATTCAAAACCAATTCCATGTTTGGGAATAGAGAATTGGTGGGCATAAAGAATTTTCTCTTAACTCCTCCCCTTTACCCCTCTCAAGAATATGAAACCCAAGATAGAATTTATTCAAGACCAAAGAATGAGTGATCAATAAAAAAAATTCAATACATTATATTCACCATGATAGAACCTAAAGAATGAGTGACATTTTTTAGAGACCATTAGAGCATGTGTGGATCACTACTAGAGGGATTGTACTCTTGGATCATCACAAGAATAATGACGGAAATCTAGAAGGGACTTTTCAGTAGATCCAAAATCATCAGTGAATAAATTCCCTAATCCCAAATATTTATTTCTTCAGACATTAAATAAATTAATAATAAATTTTATGTGCAAGATCCTCAGTCTTGGTATCAGGTAATGATTATTAAAAGAAATTTCAATATATTTCCATCCACTGCAATGCTTCTGCTACGAACAGAACCAAAATGTCTCACATTAAATCCAAGGGTAGATCCCATGATATCATTTAATTGGTTGGTGGTTTAGAAAAGGGGTTCTATTTATATTCTTTAGTTTCCCTACTTGATTGATGTATATTGGAACCTTGACATATTTCTTTTATTTATTATTTTCATTTCATTGATGATGTGGTTCCATTCATTTGATAATTTACCTGTGTAGCATGAGTGGGGTTTCTACAGGATTTTAAAAATGGTTTGAAAAATGTGTTTCATTAAAGCCAAGGGTAGATATCATGAGACTTACAAGGTACACCTAGAGTTTTTCTATAAACCATAAAATCAAGACCAATTTTTTCATGATGGAAACTAAAATGGAATAATTTTATAATTTTATAATTTCATAAATTTTAATTTTATATGTTATAATTTTATACTATAAAATTTTAAAACTATATAATTCTATAAATTATGTATACTTTTATAACATATATGTACTATCATATAGTTTTATAAATTTATATACATTTGTAAATTATGTATATTTATTTAAAATATATATTCATTTATAAATTATATAAAATTTTATACTTTTATATACGTCTATAATTTTATATACTAATGTAAATATATATACAATTTTAACTTATACTTTTATAACCGTAACGTTTTTCAATTTATTAATAGTTTAATACTTTTATACTTCCATAAATTCAATGTTAGTGTTGAAAATATTTTATAAAATATAATCGTTTTTTTATTTTTCATACCATTATTATATTAAATAACCATATTTTCTGTCATGAAATTGGTTTTCAAATATTATATATATATATATTTATATTTCCATTATTACATTTAATATCTATATTTCATCATTTTTTATAATGTAAATTTGATTTTATACTTCATTTATACTCATACAAAAAAAGGTTTTTATCATTAAAAATATGAAGTGAAATATTGTTTTTAAAAGAGAAATCTCCACCATTATATTTATAAATTTAATTCAATAAGTTTTTGTTTTTAATCATGTGGGACGATAAACCATTTTTCAATATTTCCATTTTCTGTCAAGTAATTCATGAGATCCATCTTCAATTGAACTTATTTTATGTATTTATTTTGATAAATATTAATATTACCAAATCAAACAGGATGGATATAAATAGAGAAAGGATGAATTCCAATCTTATGATAAAAAATTATAAAGATGGGGTGAAATATTTCATGAAGTTTGAAAAACATCATGCATATGACCCTTCTAAAATCCATTTTCCATGTTTACACTATTGTTATTCAAGAATAATTAGTCCAGAAGAGTTGGAAGAACACTTGATCCATTACATAATTGATCAATGTTATAAATGTTGGACCATACATGGGAAAAAGAAAATATAGCTAGTGAATGATATATCACTGCATTTTATGGATCATCTAATATGATTACATGTTTAGAAAATGAAGAAGACCATATCAAGGATGGGATTACAAGTGTGAATGATGATGAAGATTTTATTTAGGAAATGACAATGGCAGTTGAAGATGAACTTTTTGATTATCCAAAATATTTTGAGAAGTTAAGGAGTTGTGCAAAGACGCCATTGTATATTGGTTTCACTAAATATATAGCATTGTCAGCCGCACTGAAGCTATATAATTTGAAAGAAAGAAATAGATTGAGTGACATCAGTTTTACTGAACTACTTTCTATCTTGAATTATATTCTCCTATAAGATAATGAGATCCCTAGACGAACATATGATTCTAAATGAATACTACATTTGATGGGTATTATATCTGAAAGAATACATGCCTACCCAAATGACTATATACTATTTCACAAGGACCCAAAAATCACTTAAATAATTCCCAAAGTGTGTTGATTTTTGATATACAAGAAAGTTGAATCAGGTCCTACAAAATTTATATGGTACTTTCCTATCATTCTAAGGTTTAAGAACCTATATGGAAGTGAGAATACTATAAAGAAATTGACATGGCACACAGATAAAATAAATAAAGAAGGGAAACTTCATCTCCCAACAGAATATCCTCAATGGAAGATAATTGATCATGAGTATCCCGAATTTGGAAATGAGTTGAGAAACATTTTCCTTGAATTATCTATAGATGGAGTGAATCCTTTTGGTTTTCAAAGAATCACTCACAGTACATGGATTTTTATGTTACTAAATTATAATTTTCCACCATGGTTATGCATGAAAAAAATAAATCATGTTATCTATTCTTATGTCAGGACCAAAATAACCAGGTAATGATATTAATGTTTATTTTTATCTATTGATCAAAGATTTTAAATCATTGTGGGATTTAGGTGTTATGTTGTTTCATGCTTACAGAAATGAAGATTTCACATTGAGATCCATATTGCATGGGATGATAAATTACATTACTGCTTATGGAAGGGTTCCCAATTTGCGAACAAGAAACATAGTTAATTAGGTTGAAATAGTTATAGAATACTATGTTTCTAGGACATTATAGATTTATAATCCAATGACATAAGTATTGATCTTGGAAGACATAATTTTATAAAATTTTAGAAAAAAATACAACACCATCTCCATTAATAGGTGATCAACTACTTGATAAAGTAAAATATGTGGTCATTTCATTTGGTGAACCATTTTTAAAAAACCTAACAAAAATTGATTTAAAAAAGAAATCAATTTTTTTGAATTACCATACTAGAATTGTTTGTACATCAAAAATTTTATTGATGTTATTTATGTTGAAAAAAATGTATGTGACAGTATAATTAGTATGTTACTAAATGCATCAGAAAAAAAATAGGGTGGAATTAAATCTAGGATAGATATGGTTGAAATGAAAATATGGAAAGAGTTGGTGCTAGTGAAGGGTGAAAAATGAATTTTTCTTCCGGCAGCTACTTACACTCTTTCCAGATAAGATAGATATCAGTTTTTCAACTTCTATAATGATGTAAAGGCTCCATAGAGGTATTTATAAAATATCAATAACATCATTCCAATAAATGATTTAAATTTAAAGAGTTTTAAATCACATTAATTACTTGTTTTTATGAAAGATCTAATTCTTGTAGATTTACATTTCATTTTTCCCAAGAATGTGCATCATACATTAACTTAAATCTGTTTCTTTTTCCAATATATATGAAAAAAGTTATAGACCCAATGAAATTACTATGTAAAAAAAATTTCATCATATTATATGAATTGGAAATATTCTTCTCGCCAGTATTCTTTGATATGATGGTTCAGTTGATGGTTTACTTGGTGAGAGAGATTCGACTATGTGGTCCTATACACTGTAGATGGATGTACCACATTGAACTGTATACGAATATTTTGAAAAGATATGTCAAAAATATAAATCATCTATAGGGTTGTATTATAGAGTGATATATTGTTAAGGAATCCATTTAATTATGTACCAACTCCCTATTTCATGTGGAAAGCATTGGTCAACAAAAATATCATCACACTAGGTGGCTTGTGGGTGAAGGAATTTCTAGAATAGATGTTGTCACAATCAATATTACAGATTAGGAGAAATACCACCTTTACATTTTTCATAATATTTTGGAAGTTTCTCCATATGTTGAAACCCACAAATAAATTATTAGGCATTTTAATTTATCAAGGGTTGAAAGCTAGATATCAAATACACATAATCAAAAGTTTGTAGAATGGTTTCAAAACCATATTTTTTAGGAGTCATATGAAAATATAGATTTAGTTTTTGAACGACTTTGATGGAAATCTAGGGAACCAAGTGTGTATGTATTATCTAATAATGGTTATGTAATTCATGGTTACATGTTATATACAAATTAACATGATGAATACAGTACCATGAAAAATAGTGGAGTTACACTTGTGGATGAAGTGAAACATGTTTCTGGTACTAAGGATAGAAATCTAATTTATGTAAATATGTCATACTTTCGAATCATAAAAAAAATATGGGAGTTGAATTATACAACATTCTAACTGATGATTTTTCAATGCAAGTGGGATGATAATAGGAGTGCTGTTAAAATAGATGAGTTGGGATTCGTGAAAGTGGATTTTATTAAGGAATGTTACAAAGAAAAACCATTTATAATGGAATTATAGGCAGTGCAAGTATTTTATGTTCTAGATCCCACAAACAGAAAGTGTTCAATTATTCTGTTATCGACCAAAACCACTAAAGGGTCTGATGAAAATTCAACTGAGGATAAACCTTTCATTGGGATGTTGAAATAATTTCACAGTGGTCCTAATTTAGATTGAGTTTTGTATGTTATAGGAGGCTACAATGAAGGAATTTTGATACTTGATAGAGGGATTAAATCCCTTCAACCTTAAAAAAAAGTGAGTTCAATAATCATATAATATATTTTTTTTAATATAAATTATGTCACCACATGTATTATCAATTCATTGCTACATTTATTAATCTATACTAAATTTTAAACCACTTATACATATAATGAATTATTCACATGATGGTGCTCCCAATCCTGTGGAACAACATGTATTACAACCTAATGATACTCCCAGTGTAGAGGAACAACAACCTTCTATATGTATTGGTGCTCCCAATCCTAATGAACAATATGTTTCTCAACCTGCTATTTCTCCCAATGCAAAGGTACAATTACCTTCTGCACATGTTGATGCTACCAATATAGAGGAAAAATATATGAATGATGTTGAATATAAGGAAATGGTAGGTGATGAAGGAATGATGATGCAGAAAAATAGAAGCACCTTAGTGTGACAGTGTTAGAAAAAAATCCTTAAGGTGAAAAACAAAGGCATCAAATTCAAGGTCAGATAGAATGTGTGTGGTCGTCATGTTAGCCCAAACAAGGCTATGTTCAATAGTTACATTAGGTTCATCACTTGGAAATTCATGCTGAATGATGTAGAGTTTTGGCACCATGTTTTTCCCACATTTATGGAACTAATGAGGGAAGAGATTACATTAACATTGTGAAATCCTTTATTTATTTCACTAAAGAATAAAATAATGAAACATTAACTTACTATTAATAATCCTTTATAGAGTGAATTTATAGTATATGACTCCCAAAAGAAATATGTGTTAATTCTTGATGGAAGGATTCATATAGTATTTCACATAATTCGAATGAGATTTAATCTTAAAGATACGAAAGGGAAAATAAACCCACACCCACTACTTCTGTATACATACCTAATAAGCTAAGAAGCATGGAATGTATTTACTGGACATTGTGAAGAGATATATTTTCAGGTACATTGTGGATGTTAATAAATAGTTTGAAAATACATGCATTCATTACTTTGATTGAGAATTTTTTATTTATGAAACAACAACTCAGTGATGAAAATAAGGAATAGGTAGAAAAACCAACATACCCCTACCATAATGCAAGGACAGGGTATACATCACTTGAAAAAAAATTGGTATGTAATTTAAATCTACAATAATACTTTTATGTGACATGAAAAAAAATATTATATTCTTCTATTTATATTCATATTGATGAATCCAAATCCAAATTCACTTCCATCCCATGTCATGTGCTATAAAAGGAGGCATGTGTAAATAAATATGGGACACTAATATATGAAAACACACAGAAAAATCATAGGAAACATGTGTAAGTATGACATAATAAAAATTTGTTTGGAATTATATTTATATTACATAAGAATGATTACTTATTTTGCTATATTTTCTATCTAACAAAATCATAGGAATCATCAAAACCTATATCATATGAACACATACTATCGGTGGCCTTAATGCGTATAGAACAGTATGACTGTGTCAGAGGTGCAGGTTTTAGGGTGACACCTCAAACATATTTTGAGAAAGAAACAACAATATTTTGAGAAAACAACAACAACAGGAGGATAATGATAAATAAATGACAGATATGAAATCAATATTACCTACCCTTAAAAAATAATTTCATTGGTAGACTGAGTTTCTAGCAACTGTTATGGGGGAAGAAAAGAGAGGCCACAACTCAAGAACAACCAATGCATGAAGATCCTCCCAACCCCCACCAGCTTTGTGGCAAACCATTCCACTCAAAGAACTATTTTTTTCAAGGTAATAAATATTCTAATAATTATTTCTATGAAATGTGAATCAGACAAAAACTGATACCTTTCTTGTACTTATATTTTATAGGGTGAAAATGAGTATGATTTATATCTATCAACACCCACCCATCACCTTTTAGTGAGGGCTACGATGTTCAATACCAAATATGACCATCCACACAACATACCACTTCCAATATGTCAGGTGAGAGTGGTGATTTGTGTAAATAATGAGTTGAGTGTTGAGCTACCTATTCCACTTAATGATGAAGATATTCATGCAATCCACAAATATATTGGATCATTTGTTTCATTGATGTCAAATCTTGTAAAAACTTATGTAGATAAAGAGGTATTCATTTCCAATTTATTTTTTATGATAAACTTTTAACAAATAATGAAAAAGGTCTAAATTGTGGAATTTTATTATAGAAGAACAAAGGGAATGGGGTGAAATTAAAGGTTGACTCAAAACCATATAAAGTATCAACCAACTGATTAAAAAGATATTCTGAAATCACCTTTACCCCACCCATTAAAAATAAACATTTACTAACATTGAAGGTTCATGTGAATACAAATTTATGAAATGGTAGTAGTCATGTAGTTGATTTTGAAGAAGAAATGTACAAAGATGAAGTTAGAGACTACAATTATTTTGATAATGTAAATGAAATCCTAAACTATGAATGGCTAGGAGCCTCAGTTTTAAATGTACACATGATGTATGTTTTCATGATTTTTTTTCGAAAAGATGATATACTATGTTAATTATGACTAAATACATTTCAAATTTTTTATAGGAATATATATATCAACACCAATTTAAGGGATTACCCTATGAAAATAAATTTGGACTCATTTTTCCCACATCACTTCTACAGAACAAACAATAATAGTTTCAAAAAAACGATGAAATAGTGGAAGACCTAACTATTTTTGTAAAGAAAACTTGAAGATAAAAAAATCTTCTTAATACCAATAACGTAGGGGTAAAAATTTACAATTTAATAATACCAAATATATTTTAATTTCTTTCATTACTTATTTCTTTTTTTTGTTTTTAGGAAACATTGTATTCTCATTACGATCAATTTGGATACTCCAAAGATTTATTTTCTAGATTCACCACATGGATAACTAACAAGACGACCACACATGATGATGTTTGTCGATTTTTAATAAAATACATCCAATGTTTTAGAACTAAACTTCAAGTTATATATTTTATATTATGTTTTAATGATAATTCTATTATGATAAGGTGGTGTTTAAATATCATGAAAATCATGGCATGAGGATAGTCCATGCACATAAGAAGCCTAAAAATTTCTACAACTAGATAGGTATGAAGGTATATATAATAATATTTCCCTATCTAAACACATATAAAAAAATTACTTATTTTTATCAATGTTTCTGTAGTGTTTAAAACAAAAAAATGGAAAAGATTATGGTTATTATGTTTGTAAAATTATGAGAAAGATCATATTACATCAACAAACTATCATACCCAAAGAGGTATTTTCAAATATAATTACTATTTCATTTAAAATATTTATTAATAATTTGTGTATTTATATTTTTTCAGTACTACTATGACTGTTGAAAATATAAATATTCATAAGATGAAATAGATTTTATGAGAAATGAATGATCAATATACCTGATATGGTAGAATGTACATAAATAACATGAATATGTGAATTCCATAGAATTAATGGATTATTTCATATTTATGCTTAATTTATTTCCTTTTAGTATTAATCACATAATAATTTTTTTCTTATATATGTGGATTCCTTTGTTCGAGTTGGGGTATGCTCACAAAAGATTGGACTCTGATGCTGCAACTCATAGGTAAATGAGAAGGTAATTTTTTTGAATATACTATTTTTTTCATCATAATATTATCTATTCTATACTACATTAATATAATATAAATTAAATTTTTTACTACTCATATAAACAATGTCTTCTACCCCAAAACTTTTCACCCCTATAGTGTTAGCATTTATCACTTTCCTTCAAAGGAAGTGGAGGTATCTTGAATGAAATTGATAAATGTCAACACTATAGGTGTATTCTTTTGTTTGAGTTGTGGTGGTCTATTCAAATCTAATCATTCTCATTTGGGACTGCAATTAGGATAATAATAAGGAAATGGGTAACGAATGTATACAACCATCATGAAAAGGTGAGTTCTTACTACTTATTTAATTAATTTTTTCATCATTTTATATACTATTTTTAAGTTAATTTCGTTATTATTTTTATCTAATACTTATATAGTTTTTTCATAGATCTTTTTAGAAGTTATATTTTTCTTTCAACTATATACAATATGCCATAAAAGAGATATAATATTCCTTTATTCCAATGTTACCATGATCTCCATTAATTTTTTTTGAGTTTACAACAATGAATATTGAGTCAATGTTATTAGCTAAAAAACCATACTCATTATTGAAAACTAGAAGAGTAGAGGATGGATTATTGGTTAAGAACATCAACCCAATATGCAATATTAGCAGTTAGAAAAAGAAATAAAAGGTAAATTTGGGGAAAATTGAATGTTTGGATTGTTTTGATACTTGAATACAATGATATATAAGTCATTTAGGATGTTTAAGAATTAGCGACACCACAATAAGACACATAGTGTGACTGATATGACTCCAGGTGCATTTTTTATTTAAAATTGACATTAATTTTAATAAAAATTCAACTGACATACTCAAAACTAAACAAAAACATTAATATTGTTTTGGTTCTTTAGTAAAATGATCAATAATTCATTTAGGACATGTATGAATTAACATCACCTCCATATGATGCATGGTGTATCCGGTATGTCTCCACATGAATCTTTTTTATTTAAAACTGACATTAATTTTAGTAAAAAATATAACTCACATATTAAAAATTGAGAAAAAATATTTTTATTGTTTTTATACTTTAATAAAACGATCCATAAGTCATATTTTATGTGTAGTAATCAACCACACATCAATCTGATACACGATGTGCCTAGTATGGCTCAAAGTTTTTATTATCAGTTTAAAATCGACATTTTAAATCAAAAAGATTCACTCAATGAAAAATAATAAAATATTCATGGATTATCTTGATAATTTAGTAAAATGATTCATAATTCATTTTTTATTTGTAGAAATCAGTCTCATATCAAACCGACACATGATGTGACTGCTATGACTCAAAGTGTTTGTTTCCAGTTTAAAATGACATTTTAGTAAAAATGAAACGTGACACATTAAAAACTAATAAAACACATTCATATTGTTTTAATAATTTACAAAAATGATCCAAAAGTAATTTGAGACATGTAAGAATCATCTACACCTCAATCTTATGGATGGTGTGATCAGTATAATTCCAAGTGTTTCTATTTATTTAAAATTGACATTAATTTTAGTAAAAAGAGCAAGTGACTTACTAAAAATATATAAAATGCATTAATATTGTTTTTATAATTTAGGGAAATTATCTATAATTAATTTTTTTCATATAGGGATCACCCTCACATCAATATAATACACGATGTGCCCTGTATGGCTCAAAGTACCAGTTATTGGTTTAAAATTGATATTTTAGTTCAAAAAGTGTCACTCACTGGAAACTGAGAAAACACACTCATATTTTTGTGATAGTTTGGTGAAATGATTAACAATCCATTTTTACATTTATTAACTAGTCTCATATCAAACTGACACACCATGTGACTAATATGACTCAAAGTGTGTGTTTCAGGTTTAAAATGGAATTTTAGTAGAAAAGAAAAATGACATCCTGGAAGCCAAGAAAACACATTAATATTGTTTTTATACATTACATAAATGACCCATAATTCATTTTAGATGTGTAGGAATCAGACACACATAAATCCGATAGACGGCATGATCTATATAGTTCCATGTGAGTTTATTTATTTAAAATTGACATTAATTTTAGTAGAAAGAACAAGTGACATACTGAAAACTAAGAAAACACATTAGAATTTTTTTGATAATATAGGAAAATGATCCATAATAAATTTTTGATGTGTAGTAATCAGACTCACCTAAATATGATATATGATGTGCCTAGTGTGACTTAAAGTTTCCTTTATCAGTTTAAAATTGACATTTTTGTTCAAAAAGTTACTCACTGAAAACCAAGAAATTGTGCTCGTATTATCTTGATAATTTAGTAAAATGATTCCTAAGTCATTTGTGACATGTAATAAGTAGTCTCACATAAAATAAACACATTATGTGACTGATATGAATCAAAGTGTGTTTTTCTAGTTTCAAATGACATTTTAATAAAAAACACAAGTGACATACAAAAAACCAAGAAAACACATTCTGATTGTTTTTATACTTTAGGAAAATGATCCATAAGTCATTTAAGATGTGTTGGAATCATCCATACCTCAATCCTATAGATGGTGTGGTCTTTATAATTCCAAGTGTGTCTATTTATTTAAAATTGACATCATTTTTTGTAAAAAGAACAAGTGACATACTGAAAACTGAGAAAAAACATTCGTATTGTTTTGATAATTTATGAAAATGATTCATAATTCATTTTTGACATGTAGGAATCATCCAAACCATAATATGGCATACTATTTGACTGGTATAAGTCTAAGTGTGTCTTTTTATTTAAAATCGACATTAATTTTAGGAAAAAGAACATGTGACATAATGAAAATCGAGAAAATGAATTCAGATTATTTTGATACTTTAAGAAAATGATCCATAAGTCATTTGTGATGTGTAGGAATCACCCAAACCTCAATATGTTGCATGATACAGAATGTATGACTCCAAGTGTGTCTTTTTATTTAAATTTGACATCAATTTTAGTAAATAGAACAAGTGAAATACTGAAAAGTGAGCAGACATATTCGTATTGTTTTTATAATTTAGGAAAATGATCCATGAGTCATTTTTGATGTGTAGGAATAACCCTAACCTGAATTTGATGCATGGTGTGACTTTTTTGACTCCATAGGTGTATTTATTTAAAATTGACATTAATTTTAGTAAAAATATCTAGTGACACATTGAAAAAAAATAAAAAACATTCATATTATTTTGATATTTTAAGAAAACTATCCATGAGTCATTTGTGATAGTTAGGAATCAACCTCACCTCAATATGATGCATGATGTGACCAATATTACTCCAACTGTGTCTTTATTTTAAATTGACATTAATTTTATCAAAAATAAAATGTGGCATACTGAAATCCCCTCAAATGCATTCATATTGTTTTTATAATTTAGTAAAATGATCCATGAGTCATTTTAAATGTGTAGGAATCACCAGCACCTCAATCCGACGCACGGTGTGACCAGTATGACTCAAACTGTCTGTTATCAGTATAAAATTAACATTTAGTTCAAAATGTGTCACTAAATAAAAACCAAGAAAATGTGCTTTTATTATGTTGATAATTTAGGAAAATGATTCATAATTCAGTTTTGACATATAGGAAGCAATCTCATGTCAAACTAACACATGATGTGACCGATATGACTCGAAGTGCATGTTTCCAGTTTCAAATGATATTTTAATAGAAAAAAAAATGACATAATCAAAACCAAGAAAAACACTCATATTATTTTGATACTTTATTACAATGATTAATAAGTCATCTATGATTTGTAGGGATCAGCCACACCCCAATTCGATGCACGATGTGACCGGTATAAGTCAAAGTGTGTATATTTATTTAAAATAGGCATTAATTTTAATAAAAAGAACAAGTTTCATACTAAAAACAAAGAAAATGCATTTATATTGTTTTTATACTATAGGAAAATTATTTATAAGTCATTTATGATGTTTAGGAATCATCCCACATCAATACGATGCACGGTGTGATCGGTATAACTCAAAGTGTGTCTTTTTATTTAAAATTGAAATTTTTATTAATGTATTCTTTAATTTTAATGTTTTATTTATTTATTTATAGTATTACTAATATAATATTTTTTTATTAAATAGGTGGATTATTTTTCTTGGGTTGAGGTGATTTTTTTCGGAAATTGATACCATGGATAGACTGTTTTGAGATGGGATCACGGGAACCAAAGAAGATGAAACATTAATATTTTTAAATGATTGTTGACATTTACAAATATAATTATACAAAAAATTGTTAGAAATTTATATATTTGTGTTTTTTTGTATTCATGATGTCAAATTTATTTCAATTGAATTATATATTTTTCATACACAGGTTATATGTTTTTTTTGTATAGTTTTTTTCTACAGTAGGATATTATACACTACTGGAAAAGTTCCCTATACCCATGATTTCAAACCGTGGGTATAGGCCATAAAACCGTGGGTATAGGATATACCCACAGTTTGATGACCCATGGGCTCCCGAGGTGTTAGGATTGCCCTATACCCACATTTTTACAGAAACTATGGGTATATCGCACTAAAATTTCAACTTACCCACGGTTCTATTGAACCGTGGGTATATATCTATGCCCACGGTTTACAGAACTGTTGGTATACATTTTTAAAGAAAAAATTAGACACCCATGGTTAATTAAACCGTAGGTGTAGAGGGTTATACAATAGCATATTTACCCATGGTTTAAAAACCGGGGGTATAGAGGGTTCTGCAGTAGTATATTTACCCATGGTTCTCAAACTGTGGGTATATATTCTTTTCTTAGAAATAACAGCTACCCCACTAGACAGACCCCCTGCATCCCCTCCCTTCCCCCTTGGACAGACCCCTCAGCACATCCCTCCCACTTTTCACACCCCCACTCTCCCCTATAGACATACCCCCCTTGCACCCCCTTGACACCCCTGGACACCCCCCTAGACCCCCCTAACCTGCACCCCCACTGCCCCCCTGCAACCCTAGTACCTCCTGCACCCAGAACCCCCTCCCCCCTTGACACCCCCCCCCCCACACCCTTAGTACCACCTGCTCCCATCCCCGCATCCCCCATCTCCCCTGCACCCAACCCCCTACCCCCCACTACCCCGTGTACCCAGGCCCCCCTCCCCCCACCTGCACCCCCACTATCCACCCCCACCTACACCCCTACTCCCCCCCTCATGGACATCCCTTGCACACCTAGTACCACCTACACCAAGCACTGCACTGAGCCCCCCCATCCCCCCTGCACCCAGCCCCCAGCCCCCTCACTACCCCCCTACACCCACGTCCCCCTCCTCCCCACTGTCCACCCCCACTGCCCCTGCACCCATCCCCCCAGCCCCCCACTACCCCCTGCACCTAGGTCCCCCTCCCCCCGACATGCACCCCCACTGTCCACCCCCCTCCCGCACCCCCACTGCCCCCTCCTGGACACCCCCCTGCACCCCCAGTACCACCTGCACCTAGCACCCCAGCCCCCCACTACCCCCTTCACCCAGGCCCCCCTCCCCCCACCTACCCCCCCACTACCCCCACCTGCACCCCCACTACCCCCTCTTGGACACCCCCCGCACCCCCAGTAACACCTTCACCCAGCCCTACACCCAACCCCTCCATCCCCCCATTACCCCTACACCCAGGCCCCCCTCCCCCACCTGCAACCCCACTGTCCACCCCCCACCCACACCCCCACTTACCCCCATCATGGACTCTTCCCTAAACCCCTAGTACCACCTGCACCTAGTCCTGCACCCAGCTCCCCCATCCCCCCTGCACCCAGCCCCCATCCCCCTCACTACCCCCTACACCCAGGTCCCCCTCCCCACCACTACACCCCCACTATCCACCCCCCACCTGCACCCCCACTACCCCCTGGAAACCCCCCTTGCACCCCTAGTACCACCTGCACCAGCCCTACACCCAACCCCCCATCCCCCCTACCCCAGCCCCCCTCCCTGCACCAAGCCCCCACCCCCTTGTGAAACCACTATGAAACAATGCAAACCATATTGCAAAAAAATGGAACCACAATGAATTGTTTTCACCAGTTAAAACATAAGAAAAGTTGGCCAAAGTGTTCAAAGAAGAAAAGAGTTCTTATCGAAAAAGTCCTAAATAAATTTTTAATGACAAAGAATCACAATTGATTATCTCTCATTGAATCCAAAAAATGTTTGATAAAGGATGCAAAAAATACAGCCTTCCTGCACTAGAGTGTGGTCAACCAGATCGGGCTACACCAATCCAACAATCTCCCTTGTTGCATCCCTTGATGAGAAAGAGGTTAAGAGTTCCTTTTTTTCTCTAAATCTTGAGAGTGTGTCTGGTCTTCATGGGTTCACAAATAAATTATTTATTTTCTACCGATACATAGTTCGTGATGATCTCCCTAACTCTATGACGGAGTTCTTTAACCACACCTCAATTCCCGATGGAATCAACTCCAATTTTATTGCCCTCATCCAAAAGAAGGAAAATGCTATGGATGTAAAGGATTTCAGACCTATTGCTATTGGGAATACCTTTCCAAAAATCATTATCAAAATTATTTCTATAAGGTTAGGTCCCATTGCTCGTGGGTTTATCTCTTCAAATATGTTTGGCATTATCCCTAGTAGGAATATTCAAAACATCCTCTGAATGTGTTAACATCATGAAATGAAAGGTTAAACATGGTAACTTTGCTTTAAATCTTGATATCTCAAATTAATTTGATACAATAAAGTGGATTTTTCTTTTTGAAATGCTCAGAAGGTATGGACACCCCCATATACCCCCATGCCCCCCTGGGCAGGCCCCTTGAACACCCCCATGCCCCCCATGGACAGCCCCCTTTCACCCCCTAAACAGCCCCCTTGCACCCCCACTGGACACTCCCTCCCCACTAGACACCCCCCTGGACACCCCTCCTGGACATCCCCCCTAGACACCCCCCTTGACAGACCCTAGATACCCCACCTACACCCTCCCCCTACCCTACAGACCCCCCCAGAAAACCCTTGGACACCCCCTGGATAGCCCCCCTAGACACCTCACCTGCACCCTGCCCCCTGCCCTACAGACCCCCTAAAACCCCCCCAGAAAGCCCTTGGGCCCCCTAGACAACCCCTCCTAGACACCCCACCTGCACCCTCCCGCCTTCTTCTGATAGTTTCATTCATAATAATACAATGGTTATTGATCCACCAAACCAACAAGTTACATTTAATTGGGATTTCTTTACACCAATACATATTTTCACCACCAGTGATACCATTTGGAATCTGATGTATATACCGGTAAATCTTGGCCAGGAAAACCCCCATTGGAGACTTTGTGAAGACTAAACATTCCATTTAAGAATATATAATAATTTTATCAAAACATTGTTGGTGGTTAAGAACAACCTGTGTAAAATAGGGGTAACAACATGCCTTGGCAAACAAAATGTTAGGAGTCGGACAGCCTGGAAAGCCAAGAGGGGAACCTGCCCAGTTGCTGAACCAGATGTTTATGTTTCCTCATTCGAAAATCCATTGAGACTTCTTCTTGAGAACCAAAATTTTCCCATGCAACTCCTTCCACATCCATGAGACTCCCCCTAGATCCTAAAGGTTATATTAATACTTTTACAGATATGAAATTTCCCCATAGATAATGACATTCAAGAACCTCCCAAGAAAACTTATCTTGTAAAATGTGCCTTGATCTCTTGACACTGCATAAGTTGATACCACCACCTACCACTAGTCTATCCATCCTCATCCACACAGCCCTAGGAAAATATTCCCTCCCCCTGAGAATACAATATTAAAGAAGTCGTTATCTTTTCAATATTTCCCAACACCACTTTTGAAGCCATTAGGACCGATAATACATGAATCGTAATGGAGTTAAGGATGAAATTCAATAGTGTAATTATTCCACCGAAGGATAAAAATCAGTTCTAGTAGTTAATAATAATACTTGTTATTTTATTATAATCCCCTCACAATTACTGATACGTAATCTCCCTGGGGAAAAAGGAGAACCATGGTACTCCAGTGAAAAATGCCTTCATCCGCATGCTTTGGATCTTTTTTCTTCCTTATCTGGATTGAATGTTAATCTTTTGAAGTCCCTAATGTTTTCGGCTGGTATCTATCCTGATGTTTGCGATTCTATTGAGGCTGTTATAGTAGTTAGGAAGGGGTATCTTCCTCTTTGTTATCTGGGAGTTCCCCTAATCACTTCCAAGCTTAGAGCTTCTGATTGTGTGGTCTTGGAAGAGAAAATTGTTCGAAGAGTTAATGTTTGGACTAATAACTCTCTCTCCTATGCTGGGCAGTTACATATTTTTCAATAAGTTATTTTTAGTATGCCAGATTATTGGTGTTATCAATTCATTTTACCTAAGAGAGTGGTCAAATCCATTGAAGCCACCCTTAGGAATTTTCTTTGGAAAGGTCCTTCATTAGCTTTCTCTGGGGGTGGCTTGTTATTTTTTTTATGCTAGAGGTGTGGTTTCGATGGGGGCTGGAGTACTGGTTTTTCAAGTTGGATGTTTTGGATGTATGTAGTGGCATTGGTTTTCTAGTTGATGGGGTGCTGGATTGTTGTGGAGATGGGTGTGGGCTGGTGATGTGTAGGGGTTGGGGTTTTTGGCTGTTGTGGTTAGTGTCTGTGGCTGGAGTGTCTAGTGCGGGTTAGAATGCAGGTGGCAGGGGGATGGTAGGGTGATGGTGCATGTTGGAACAAGTGGTACGGGGTTGTTTTGTAGGTGGTAGGGGGTTAGTGTGGGCTGGAATGCAGGAGGCTGGGGGCTGGTGCGGTGGCTGGTGCGGGTTGGAGTGGCTGGTGTAGGCGGGAAGGCTGGCGGCAGGGGGATGGCAGGGGCTGGTGCAGGTTGGAACTGGTGGATGGGGCTATTTTGAATGTGGCAGAGGGCTGGCATGAGTGTTGTTCAGGAGGCTGGGGGGTGGTGGCTGATGTGGTGGCTGGTGTGGGCTGGATTGTAGGTGGCCGCAGTGTGACCGCGACGTGACCGTGGTGTGACCGCGGCGTGACCACGGTGTGACCACAACATGTTTTCCCTATCCAGTGACATCTCTAGGGCAGCATATTCTGGCCAGGAGTGAAGGGAGCGGGAGGAGGCGAGGCAACATTCCAGCCATTTCCCCGCCAACAGAAATTCTGATTAGTCAGTCTCAAAATTGATCACAAGACTCATGGAATACTATCACAGAGTTGATCATCCATCAGATTCCCCATTATTGTAGAAATATCCAACTACACTATATGAGATGTGTGTTGTTTGCTGTTCTCACACAAAAAAAAGATAATATAGAAGCATTTTCTCGGCAAGGGTCAAAACACTCCTCTGATCATTGGGATCATAAAAATATCAAACTCTGAAGGACACATTTCAAAATAAAAATATCATTATAAAAGTATTCTCAAGTCTTCTTATTGTCTAACATTTACTATGATGTCCCTCATGAACTTAGATGGTCCTTGTAGAATACAATTAGAAAGCTTCACCCTCATCTCCAATGTTGTCTACAGGTGACTAAATATTTTCATGAGAGACTCAATCAAGATATTTTCTACCCAAGGGCCTCCCTCCCCATTAACTATGGGTGGGTAATGTATCTAAAACTCTATCTAGGTATCATACATCGAATTCCTACAGGACTATGAACTGCTGCAGGGTGTCATCTTGGAGCATGGACAAATCATAGCATTACCGTGGCATGACCGTGGCGTGACTGTGGTCAGTTGGCCTGATCCAGTGACATCCGTGGGGCAGCATCTTTCAGCCAGGAGTGAAGGGAGCAGGAGGAGGCAAGACAACATTCCAGTCATCACCGCACTGGAAGAAATTGTGATTAGTCAGTCTCAACATTGATCACAAGACTCATGGAATACTATCACAGAGCTGATCATCCATCAGATTCCCCATTTTTGTAGAAAGCTCTAACTAAACTATATGAGGTGTGTGTTTTTTACTGTTCTCAGACAGAAAAAAAGATAATGTAGAAGCATTTTATTTACAAGGGTCAAAACACTCATCAGATCATCAGGATCATAAAAATATAAAACTCTTAAGGACACCTTTCCAAATAAAAATATCATTATAAAAGTATTCTCAAGTCTTCTTATTGTCCAACATTTACTATAATGTCCCTGGAGCACTTAGATGGTCCTTTTAGAATACAAGTAGCAAGCTTCACCCTCATCTCCAATGTTTTCTACAGGTGACTAAATATTTTCATGAGAGACTCAATAAAGATATTTGATACCTGAGGGCCTCCCTCCCCATTAACAATGGATGATTAATATATCTAAAACTATATCTAGGTATCATACATCGAATTTTTATTGGATTGCGAACTGCCATTGTGTGTCGTCCTAGAGCAGGGCCAAATCACAACATTACTGTGGCATGACTGTGGCGTGACCGCAGCATGACCACGACATGACTGCGGTCAGTTGGCCCAGTCCAGCGACATCCATGGGGCAACATCTTCCAGCCATGAGCGAAGGGAGCATGAGGAGGTGGGGAAACATTCTAGCCGTCGCCTCACTGGAAAAAATTGTGATTAGTCAGTCTCCACATTGATCACAAGACTCATGGAATACTATCATAGATCTGATCATTACTATTATTTGGTTTAGAAGACAGTGAACCTCCGTTGGAGGGGTTTTATTATAAAATCATGGCATTGGATTATCACAAAATTCATTTAATTATATTTAACATTTATTCTAAAACTCATTCAGCACAAATCAAATGCCATAAGTTAAGAAACTAGATCAACATAACTATCACTGTGAGTTTTCATTGACAGTGCACCTCCATTAGAGGGGTTTTATTATAAAAACACAACTTTATTTATCAAACGAAACAATTATATTAAAGAACAGTTATTCAAGATATTAAATTCAATATAATTAATCATAATTAAGAAAGAAGATAAATTTAATTTAAAGCATTCTTGAATTAAAGAGTCTAGGAGAGGGACCCTACCTCAAGGTGGAACCAAGCCATCCACTTCGGCTCTTGTAGCTTTCTAACTAAAAGCTTCTACTCCCCTACTGGGTATACGCACCTTCACACACATGCAAGAAAACCTAGCCCCTATGAACACACCCGCATGGCCATGAGAATGTTCAAGGGGATCCTTTCACATATGCTCATATGCATATACCAGTATCCACTCACCTATGTATGTATAAATAAATAAATATATATATATACTTACAAGGGCACACCTAGCCCCATACATCCATATTCACTGCCATGGGTGACTATAAATGTAACGGGGGACAACCCCCCACCCACTGAACACCCCCACCCCTTGGACACCCCCACCCCCATGGAAATCCCCCCATGCAAGGACACCTATCATATTTCAGTTCATCTTTACTATGCTTGGATGCTTCTCCAAGATGTTCATCAGAGATTACCCTTGATAGAGCATCTTTAAAAGAAATTACCTCATAGGCTGGATGAGACACATCTACTATATCATCCAATAAGATAGTATTTTTCACCTTCTCTTGAATGGGAGGAGTAGGGCCACTAACCTCTCTACTAGAGGATACTAATTCAAAAACAGGATCATCCAGAGGGGGGGATTATTGCAACCAAGGCTTGATTGGATGGATTTGTGGAAAATAGATGAGGTATGAATGAGAAATGTTTGATTAAAGAGGCATGGGATTTGTCATGAATAATGGCATGAAGATATATTTCATGAAGATGTGTTGAAAACTTATATATGAAGAGTGCATTCAATGTGTTAACATAAAGAAGAAGTATTGGAAGAGAACCGAGGGTAAAGGTATGCAGGGAAGAATTTCATAATGAAATGACATTCATGATTTTAAGATATTGATATGAATTTTGTGTCTTAAATAAGGGATTAATACCCCCACAAACAATTAATTAAAACAATAGCAGGAAATAAATAAAATTTCGGCAAGACCCATCTGTATGTCAGACATCCATGCCGAAGGAAAGTAAAATAAACAGAAGAAACATAGTAAAAGCAGACAAAAATGAAACACACTATCAATCCCTAAACTACTCCGATCTCCCTCCCCTACAATGAAAACCACGTACCCGCCTCCAGTTCCCTTCTAGCCCCCTTCACAAAATATAAGTACCCTCTATCTGTAGAAAGCGGTAAAAGGCCTAAGTGGCCTATGCGATAAAGAAAAGAAAATAAAAACTCAACTACAACATACCTGTATTTTCTTCCCCAGCACCAATGAGTGGGCTGCTCGTGTCATTGCAGACAGAGCTTCAGCAGGATTCTTCCCATGTTTCCCAGATTTTTCACCCTTGTATTTCCCAGACATATTCATTATGAAAATGTGTTTGTACAAGTAATGTTGCTACAAACAGTTCCAGTGTAATCATTTCTAGTCTAAGAATTAATAATGTAAGAACTGATAATATAATGATGTTAGTATTAACATTTCTAGTGTGAATAATACTCCTATAAGAAATGATAGTGTACTGTTTCTAATAATGTAAATATATATTCAAACTTGTTTTTGATGGTGTTAATTATTGGGATATTGGGATTGATCATCAATTTCCTTGTGTTTAATGTTTCTAATAAAAATAACAGAACCTGCATAATGGGATTGGGAAAATTAATAGATGTTTTATGTTATAGAAATTAAAATATTAAATAATATAGGGGTAATAACTTCCTAATGTTTATGCTCTCGTAAAAAACACACCTTAAACATCCATTTCATACATACAAAATAATTATGAGAATGATTTCTTTAAATGAAATATTAGTAGAGATAAAGATAAAATAATCCATACTCACTGGCTTATAAGAATCATAATCAAAGCTATCTATATCTTCTTCATCACTGGACTCCTCTTTTGTTTCAAGAAGACTTGATGGTTTACTTTTTATCACCGTTCCAAGTCATTTTTTAGTTAATTTTTCCTACACAAAAACTTCAAATGCACAATTAGTGACCATAATTGCAAATATTATATAAAATATATCAAACTAAAAACCACTGTCACTATTTATATAATGAACGAGAATTAATAAGAACCCTCACATCTTTATCATAATCACTTTAGATGAACCAGAGGAATCACTCTCAGAAACCTTGGCGGCTGAAAAATGACTTTTTTAGAGAGTAGATTGCCCGTTCAAAGTAGGAGAAGCATTAACAGGAGGCAACTAAAATAGAACATAGTTTAATAATGATTAAAAAACAATGAAACACAAAAAAAATGCATATTTGTATTCGTTTGTTAGAAGCATACCAAACAATGATAACAATAGACCACTCCTATTCATAGTTGATAAATGCTCACTCCTTCGGAATCACTTTCAAAAGAGCTTGATGAATTAGAGCTACTGTTGGGCTTCACTTTCTTATCAGAATAAATAGTGATGATTTTAGCACCAGTGTAGGATGTTTTAGTTGAAATTTTAGGATTGAAAATACTATCCTATAGAAATTCATTCAAGGCCAATTAATACAAGAGAGCATCATCCAACCTTCCTTCATTGTATTAAGTAGCAAAAAATGGAGTAAATGAAAGAAAATTTAGTTTTTGGACCCACATATAGAAGCACCAGAAGGAACTCTGACACCAATAAAATTTGATTCAGTTTTTTGAAACATTTTCTAATATTATTACAAGTAATATTACCTGGGGTAAATCCACTTTCAGTCATCATTCTGTGGAAATTAAATCCATGTTATTATTTTCCTTTTCTAAGAAAATCTTGCTTGACATAGTCATATATGTTGATATCATCACACCCTTGTATTCTTGTTGCCCTAGACGTGTACAAAATATAATTAATATGATTTGAATACAAATTGAAATGTGTTTAAACTGTATGCATAATTAATTTACATAGTTTAAACTAGTTTTAGAGTTCATTATGCATACACGTTCATTTGAATACATATCGAAAGGTGTTTCTTTTATTGTGCTATGAGTAGTTTGAATGTAATAATCATTGTATTTTAGACAATATACACACATAGATTACTAAATACCATCATAGACAGAAAACAACCATGATAATTCTTTGAAAACACATGTAAAAAACACACCTTAGTGAAACATACCTTCAGGCAAGACAAGATCCATGGAATCCTATACCTGCAACCCAGCTGTAAATAACGTCATGAAACTAAACACATTAAAAGCACCAGTCATACATGAGCTAATAAAATTTCCATGGACATCGAGTTACGTAGCCAAAAAACACCATGTTCCCCCTACACCCAGCCCCCCTCCCCCCTCCCCCAACACCCAACCCCACCCCCAGCACCTAGCACCCCCTGCACCCAGCCCCCTCCCACCCAGCAACGAGCCCCACCCCTACACCCAACCCCCTCCCCTTGAACCCAACCCCATCCCAGCACCCAGCCCCACCCCACCCCCTACACCCAACCCCACCCCTAAGCACCTAGCCCCCTCCCCCTGCACCCAGCCCCACTACCTGCACCCAGCACCAACCCCAGCACCCAATCCCCCCTCCCCGCACGTAGTGCCACCCCCTGCACCCAGCCCCACCCTCCCTGCACCCTGCCCCACCCCCACCCCTGCACCCAGCCCCACCCCCCGCACCCAGCCCCACCCCAAGCACCCAGCCCCCTGTACCCAGCCCCACCCCCTACACCCAACCCCCTCCCCCTGCACCCAGCCCCCTCCCTGCACCCAGCCCACCCCTCCTACACCTAGCCCCATCCCTAGCACCCAGCCCCCCTCCCTGCACCTAGCCCCACCCCCTGCACCCAACCCCACCCCCAGCACCCCCATGCACCCAGCCCCACCACCTGCACCCAGCTCCCTCCCATACACCCAGCCCCCCTCCCCCCTCCCCCTGCACCCAGTCCCACCCCTACACCCAACCCCCTCCCCCCATATAACCTTCTTACAAAGCTACTTATAAACCCAAAAAAATATCTATCAATTACCATATCATTCAGGGACTTGGGATCTCAAAAAACCCAACCAGTTCAAACAATATAACAGCTTCAGATTTTAAAAAATGCAAATTTTAGAAATAAAAACTATGGACTATATTCCTTTTTTACCTATATTAATTTAGACCTTTCAATTCAATAATTTATGAAAAATAAAGAGATAATAAATGGAATCAAATGTAACTATATGAGATATCATTTAGAGATAAGTATTATATGGTAGTAAGGGCATCGATTACCC
Organism: Viscum album; assembly: GCA_963277665.1. NCBI lineage: Eukaryota > Viridiplantae > Streptophyta > Magnoliopsida > Santalales > Viscaceae > Viscum > Viscum album. Next base: position 17,754,455 of record OY728123.1, read on the forward strand.
ATATGAATGACTAAGGATTCTAATGTTCGCTTTATGTAAATACATGCAAAAATTTATGCAGAACTTTTTAGAGGAAAACAAATTAACCATTCTCATCCATACAAAAATTCAATTCAAGTTCTTAAAGTACATACATATGTCTCTATACTAAGTCAAAAATGGAGGGTATTAATATCCCCCCCCCCCCATCACCAACATCCCCATCCCCATGTCCTTTCCAATCATCATCAACATCATCATCATTATCAACATCATCGTCAATAACCTCATCACCAACAACAACATCAGTAGCATCAACAACATCCTCACCACAAATAGCTCTATCGCCAACACATTAGTTGCCACTACGACCCTCACTGGCATCACCCGATACATCATTTAAAGAGCGCATTGACGCCATATATGATTCAAAAGTAGCAAAAACTTCTGATGGAAGTGACTGACTCAAAGCTACCATAAATTTCATGAAATGTTCGGTCATCAGGTTACTTCTTTCACACTCCTCTAAAAATATTTTATTTTCTTCAGCTGCTTCAGCATGAGAGATTTCAAGCTTATAGGTCTGAGAGGCTTGAGAGGAGCCCGATGATGACCAATACTTAGAGGGGATGATGCTTTTCCCTGGTCGACATCATACTCTCCCCGGGTGCTTCTCACCTAATACCTGACTTAAATGATAATTTGGCCCGAAGTTCTCATCTTATTTACCATCGAGGGCCTCCAAGTTAGACTTTTGAAATTATAAACATATTAAATTATTAATTTCATATAAATATTTACAATATAAATAAAAAAACTTACAATTTTATCTTGTGTCTGTGCATTTACTGCACTTCCATCCTTTTTCTTTCTACTGGAGAAAAATAATTTGGCATGAGGTAAAGGACCTTTGATGCCCAATTTATCTTGATACATATGAGAAATGCACAAATCTATTTTAGTACCATATATGAGAAATTAAAAAATCTAACCTATGCCTATTCAATAATATTTTCAGTAGAACATCTTTTATAACATCACAATACCCAGTTAAAGTACCGGGTGCTTTTCATGATCGGGAATTGTAGTGTGCCCCAATGTGTGAAAATATGTCATTGAATCCTTATTCTTTATGTTTTTGTAACACGCAAATCTTCCATGGTACTCTTCTCTTTGAATAATATAGTAGCGTGTGTTGTACGCAACTTCAAGGTTCTAACACAAACCACAACCAATCAAAGTAGCCGTTATGAATAGTAATACCCACTTTTTAAAATTTTATAAATTATATTATTCAAATTGGACTTCATTTTTGGATTCTTAATATCAAGATTATCTTAGGGTTAATTTTTTGTACTTTTCTGCTAACTTTCATATTTTGATAAATAGTGAAAATTACTAAATTTTAATTAAAAAAAAACTTTTTTGATCAAAATAATTAATAGTGATAAATTATGAATTTGAGTGATTTTAAAGTATAATTAGATTATATTTTTACCATTTAATCCAATTTTGGTAATTGGGCATAATTACACATTTAAACTGGACATAAGCAAGTGTCAATCTTTTGATAGTTATTATTTCTTAAAAACACGCTTTTTGTTTTGACAACGGGAATTAATTTTAAATTAATTACTGCCACTTATGTGTTTTGAATTTAGAAAAATTGATTCCATATTTATAATCAGGAATTAAAAATTGTGTAAATAGGTAACTTTTATTTTTATACCTTTTGAATAATTACTTCGGTAAATATTTTATTTACCATGGTTAAAGGGTAAATCCGATAAATAAGGGTAAACAAATAATATTATAATAATATTAGATTACACTAAAATGTGTCCTAAACCTATTTTTTGATACATGTCCGACCATGGGAATCTTTGGGTAGATTTTGGAACCCATGGAGCCATTTTTAAGTGATAATGACACTTTATATTAATTAAGTTAAAGTAAATACAAAAATGACATTAGCATATATATTTTAGAAAAATATTTTTTACATAGGGTTATATATGTTATATTTTAGATTATAAATATTCATTAGAAAGATAAAAAGATTTAATACATAATGGTATTTTATTTATAATTTTTAGACATTTAATACTTACATTTATTTATGACACAATAATGATGCAGTATTTTCCATATTAATGAAAGAATCAAATAATTGGTATTATAAATGTTACAATAAATATAATTTGGACATTTTGATGAAATAAATGAATTTTATTGGTTAATATAACATGTTAGGATTTCTTAAATTAATTTTTTTCTATTTAATAGATTTTTTAAGACTTTAACAAAAATTAATTATTAAATAGTGTCAAAATTGACATAAAGGAGTTTTTAAAACAAATATTATATTATAAATTGATATTATATTCCAAAACATTTAAGGTTCATCCAAAGGACTTATAGGTGTATCATTAATGAACCACTAGTGGGTATATTTTAAGTTTATAGTATGTTTATTAACTATATAATATAAAAATAAAAAGAGACAAGGTATATGTCAAACTAATTAACTAAGAGTTTAAACTAAAAGATAAGGTTAATAAAGTGACCCAAACCTATCTAAAACGTACTTGTTGAGTTTTTTTAGACCCATACATACATTATAATCTAAATAAATCAGTTTGGATCCATTATAAACCGAAAATTATTTTATTATAAAATAATATTTCTAGCTTTTCCTAAGGTGCCTCTCACCCCTCTTATAAAAGGGCACCCCCCCCCCCTTATCTCTAATTCACACCTTCAAAGCATTTTGGCTCGGACAAAACCTGCCAAAATATCCTATAAAATTCCCTCAATTCATCCTAGATTCCCTCTTTTGGTCATAAAGCCAACTTTAGGAGCCCTTTTTATCAAATCAAAAGGAAGAACTCGAAGAAGAGGTAATAATTTCACCACCCTCTTTCAAGTTATTTTCTTCTTCCACTTCTTTCTTTGTTATTTACATTATAAAATAATAACTCCAGTATATTCTATATAATTTTATGTTATTATAAATATGGTACATCCATATTCAGTATTCTATGCATCCTTTGAATGACATGTCACCATACGTGCGTACGTACGACTTACCTTCTCCACGTCGTGTTGTAATTGTTATTCAAAACATTATTATTTATATGGGTATGATAATGATGTGTAATTGAAGTAAATAATAAATATAACATTATAATGATTCTGTATATATGATATACTATCCAATTATATATTATTTTAATATCAAAATAATGATATTGTCGCTCGTGCATACGTACGGATTACCGTCTCCACGAACGTGATGAGATTCATTCCCCATCGTATCCATTCAAGAATAAATTTCATTTGATGATTAAAAATAATGTTTTGAGACATGATATCATTCTGTATATGAATAAGATAATTCCCATCCATAAAAAATATGGTTCACATAACAAATAATATAAAGGAAAACAAATCTGTTAACACCCGAAACGACGATAATACTAAGATATTATTAACAAATCAATGTTAAAAAATAATATATGATATCATATTAATGTATATGATTCTTTTATAATTAAAAAAAATTATTTCACCATTATATAGGAGGTTAAACTACCCTCAAACAAGGAAAAAGAACAAAGTAAGGGCTTTCTTATCTCACTTTTAATTCTGTGTGATTTCTATTGTTTACCACTTATTTATTGCATGTGGTGTGGGTACTTCCCATGATTGTATTCATTGTGTAATATACTTTAATTTATAGATATTTACATCATCATTGTATGATCCTTGTTTCATGTGTGTATGTTTTGTAAGTTACCAAATCGATAAGGGAATTTGAAATTTCAACTTCCACTCATTCAGCTTTACGCATACTTCATTTATTATTTTACTCCAAGATTATGTGTGGAATCACTATTCATTTGATTATGTCATAATTTCCACTCCCCTTTCATGTGGATATACTTTTGATACACATAATCACTCCATTGATAAATTCTCATGTCATCAGTATGAACTTGATAAGAGTAATTTTAACTCAATCTCCATTTGTTGAGTTAAACATCCAATTAAATGGTGTTGCTTTTACAAGAATATGTGTGAATGTCCTATGATTTATTTAAACTGAATATCAAATCATATTGAGTGTATTTATATTTTTCACACATAATTATGTCATTTATTTATCCTTAACCTAAGGATACGGTCTTTATAAGATATTTCATCTCAATTTGCATTGCATTGAGACTTATTTGTTGTTATACACCAAATCACTTTTATATGGTGTATATAATGTACTTTGACATAGTATATCATGAATCCATTTACTCTCATGATATTATAATGTTTTTATTACCTCAATTATTTGTATTCAAGTTTCTCTATTTTTGTTAGGAAATCTAACTAAAATATGATTTTAAATGTTTTAAAGATTTATTATTATAAATCTTTCTCATTAATGTCCATGTTTTAAAAATGGTTTTAAGGATTTATTTATAGGGACAGCAATGTTTTAAAATTAAAATTACTTTTAAAAGTTTCAAAGTGTTATGGGAAACTTTGATTCAAAAATCTATTTTTAAATGGATTCTTGAAAAATAGTGTGACTTTTAAATGTTTTCAAGAAAAACAGGGATATTTCTCTCAAATAGTTTTGATGATTATTTTCATCTATGTCAATATCCTTTATTATTCTCGATTTAGGTTAATATGCTACAATAAAATATTTCATATTGTATTGAATGAGTTTTGTTTGACTGTTGATTTTCTATTTTTATACCATTCTTGGTTTGTGGATAAAGTATTGACATTTTGTATGCTAGTTTTAATACGAATGTTTATGTTATGTCTCAAAATTTTTATATGAGGAATGAATTGGACTTAGTAAGTGATGGGTGGAGCCCACTATATCTCCTTGATGCATTGGTAGTTCTCATGAGACAAACTAGTTTCTTGGCACAAGGCCTTGACAAAATCTTATTTGTAGTCTTGACACAAGGCCTTGACTATGAGGTTATGATAGTCTGGCATTATGCATTCCACCATTATGAAAGTTGTTATTGATATTGCATGTGATTTTTCGACTAGTATAATATCCATGCGAAGAAGTAAATGGAATTATTTCATTTTTTTCCATATTATGTTGAAGTTCAATTTTAAAAGTCTTTTGTTTTATTTATTCATTGCCTTAAATGTTTATGCTTATTTATGAAAGTTTACGCTATATTGTTATCCTTACTGGGAATTTGAGCTCACCCCTTTCTAAGTTTTATTTTTCCCAGGATGTGAAGAACTTAGTTATGAGTGACTTGAAGGCATAATCTAGGAAGCTTGGATGTTTCCAATGGAATAATTTAGTGTTGTTTTTCTTTTCAAGTTGTAATGCTGACCTTATGAATGTATCTACTATTTTCTAAGGCTACTAAACTGATCGGTCTTTCAAGACATGATTTCTTTGTATCATGCCAATGTTATGTAATAATGCACTGACTCTGGGTAACTAGGGTCGGGGCGTTATAGTTGGTATCAGAGGAAGTTTAGTACAAACCTTGGAAGCTATATTTAGATAAACTCTGATTAGAGCACATATCCTTAAGATAGACTTTGAGTATTAGTATAGAAGAACTTCCTAGAATTTTGGTATTGTAGAAATTTTGTGAGTTTTCCAAGTAATACATCCTTGTCTGGATACAAGCGGGTAGAGGCAGCTCTGGCACAGATGTACCTAGGGGTAAAACCTGGAAACACCGCTTTGAGCTAGACTCGAACGGGAACTGGTGCATGGCAATGGGCCTTACTGCACTCTGGGTTATGACACTCCTAAGGGATATGCTTAGGATAATTTACATTTTCATTATAAACCGATTAGAAGGATTTTAATATAAGATGAAAATAAATGTAACACCCCAAGCTTCCATGGTATGCTTCCCTTTGAATAATACAGTAGCGTGTGTTGTACGCAACATCGAGATTCTAACACACCACGACCAATCAAAGTAGCCATTATGAATAGTAATACCCACTTTTTGAAATATTATAAATTTTATCTCCCAAAATGGACTTCATTTTTGGATTCGGAAAATCGAAATTATCCTAGGGTAAATTTTTTGTACTTTTCGGATAACTTTTATATTTTGATGAATATTGAAAATTACTAAATTTTAATTAAAAAATTATTTGTAATCAAAATAATTAATAGTGATAAATTATTAATTTAAGTGGTTTTAAAGTATATTTAGAATATATTTTTACCATTTAATAAAATTTAGGTCATTGGACATAATTTCACATTTAAACCGGACATAAAAAACTGTCAATCTTTTGATAGTTATTATCTTTTAAAAACACGCTTTTTGTTTAACAACGAGAATGAATTTTAAATTAATTTCTTCCACTTATGTGTTTTAAATTTGGAAAAACGGATTCCATATTTGGAATCAGGATGTCCAAATTGTGTAAATAAGTAACTTTTATTTTTAGAAATTTTGAATAATTACTTCGGTAAATATTTTATTTACCATGGTTAAACGGTAAATCCGGTAAATAAGGGTAAAAATAATAATAATATAATAATAATAAATTACCCTAAAACGTTTCCTAACCCTATGGGTTGATAAATGTTCGACCATGGGAATATTTGGGTCGATTTGGGGACCCCATGGATCCACTTGTAAGTGATAATGACACTTTATATTAAATAAGTTAAAATAAATACAAAAATGACATAAGTATATATCTTTTAGAAAAAAAAATTTAGATAGGGTTATATATGTTGTATTTTAAACTATAAATATTCATTATAAATATAAAATGATTTCCTACATAATGGTATTTTATTCATAATTTTTAGACATTTAATAATTAATATTATTAATGACACAATAATGATGCAGTATTTTCCTTATTAAGGAAAGAATCAAATAATTGGTATTATAAATGTTAAAATAAATATAATTTGAACGTTTTGATGAAATAAATGAATTTTATTGGTTAATATAACATGTTAGGATTTTTTAAATTAATTTTTTTCTAATTAATAATGTTTTTAAGACTTTAAAAAAAATCAATTATTAAATAGTGTCAAAATTGACATAAAGGAGTTTTTAAAAAAAATATTATATTATAAATTGATATTATATTCCAAAAAATTTAAGGTTCATCAAAAGAACTTATATAATGATATGTGTATCATTAATGAACCACTAGTGAGTATCTTGAAAGTTTATAGTAAGTTTATTAAATATATAATATAAAAATACAAAGTGACATGGTAAATGTCAAACTAATTAACTAAGAGTTAAAACTAAAAGATAAGGTTAATATAGTGACACAAACCTATCTAAAACATATTGTTTGAGTGTTTTTAGACCTATCCCCACCTTAAACTTTAAATAATCCACTTTGTAGCCTTTAGAAACCTAATATGAATTTATTATAAAATAATATTTCAATCTTTTCCAAAGGTTCCCTCACCCCTCTTATAAAAGGGAACTCCCCCTTATCTAAATTTCACACATTAAAAGCCTTTTTAATCAGCCAAAACCTGCCCAAATACTCTCTAAACTTTCCTTCCTTCATCTTATTGGCCTTAATTTAGTTATAAAGCCATCCCAATGATCCCTTTTGATAAAATCAAAAGGAAGAACCTGAAGGAGAGGTAATGATTTCCCCACCCTTTTTCAAGTTCCTTTCTTCTTCCACTTCTTCTTTCGTTGTTATTTCCATTCTAAAATAATAACACCGGTATATTATATATACTGTGATGTTATTATAAACATGGTACAACCATATTTATTATTCTATCCATCCTTTTAATAACATGTCCCCATACGTGCGTACGTGCGGCTTACCGTCTCCACGTCGTGGTGTAATTGTTATTCAAAAAATTATTATTTGTATGGGTATAATAATGATGTGTAATTCATGTAAATAATAAATATATCATGATAATGATTCTGTATATATGATATACTATCCAATTATATATTATTTTAATATCAAAAGAATGATATTGTCGCTCGCACGTACGTACGGACTACCGTCTCCACGAACGCGATGAGATTCATTCCCCATCATATCCATTCAAGTATAATTCTCATTTGATGATTAAAAATAATGTTTAAAGGCTTGATGTAATTATGGATATGAATATGATACAACCTATCCATAAAAAACACGAATTATGTAACAAAACATATAAAATAAAACGAGTAAGTTAACACCCGAAACGACGATAATACTAACAAAGAAATGTTAAAAGATCATATATGATATCATATTAATGTATATGATTATGTTATAATTTAATAAAAAATATTTCACCATTATAAATGTGTTTAACCTACCCCCAAACAAGGAAAAGTACAAGGTAAGGGTTTATTTTAAAATCTCTTCATTATCCGAGGTTGTTTATACGTAATAATCTACTGGGTCTTCTTTATCATCCACATCCATGCTTCTTAAAAATGTATTTATATTTTTTTTAATATTTACAAGAATATGGTTTAAAGTCATTTATACCCTTGTTTGACTTTTTATAATAGGTTTATAAAGGAATATTTTCATCGTTTTCTAATCAAGGTCCTTTTTATCCTTTTCGACAGAATTAAGGTAAGAATGTATTTTTTTTAACTTATACGACATGTGTGGCTATTTTCCGCTGTTATAAAATCTTTGAAGCTTCCCTTACAAGATTATAAGAAAATTTTAAAAGTAAAAGTTTTATTTTATAATTATGTTACTTTTAAATGATTTCAAAAAAGAGATATTTCTCTCAAACAGTTTTGATTTCATCTATGTCAACATCCTTTGATGGATTTTAAGATTATTTGAAGTTGATTTATTATGATACAAAACTTCCATATTGTATTGAAGGTTTTGTGATATGTTTTCACTGTGGATGTGTTATTTTTATACCATTCATGGTTTATGGAGAAAGTATTGACATTTCATATGCTAGTTTTAATACGAATATTTATGTTATGTTTAAACCTGTTCATATGAGGAATGCATTGGACTTAATAAGTGACGAGTAGAGCCTGATATAGCTCCTCGATGCATCGGAAGGTATCAGGAAACAAACTAGTGTCTTGGCACAAGGCCTTGACAAAATCTTATTTTTATTCTTGGCACAAGGCCTTGAATATGTGGTGGTGATAGTCTGGAATTATGCATTCCATCATTATGAAAGTGGTTATTGACATTGCATGTGATTATTCAACTTGTAGAATATCCATGTGAATAAGTATATGGAATTTTTTAATTTTATTTCTTCCATATTATGCTAAATTTCAAGTTTAAAAGGATTTTGTTTTAGTTATACATTTCCTTAAATGTTGATGCTTATTTATGAAAGTTTCCGCTATATTGTTATCCTTACTGGGAATTTGAGCTTACCCCTTTCTAGGTTTTATTTTTCTCAGGATGTGAAGAAGTATATTATGAATGACGTGTAGGGATAGTATGAGGGGATAAGAGTGTGGTCTATGGAGACTGTATTTTTTTAGTTTTCAATTTATGTTGTAATGTAAACTTTATGAATGTTTATAGTTATTCCAAGGCTACTAAACTAATCGGTCTTTCAAGACTTGATCTTTCTTCTGATCATGCCAATGTTATGTAATAATGCACCTACTCTATGTAACTGGGGTCGGGGCGTTACAGTTGGTATCAGAGGAAGATTAGTACAAACCTTGGAAGCTAGATTTAGATAAACTCTGATTAGAGCACATAGACCAAAGATGGACTTTGAGGATTAGTATAGAAGAACATCCAAGAATTTAGGTATTGTAGATATTTTGTGAGTTTTCCAAGCAATACATCCCTGTCTGGATATGAGTAGGTAGAGGAGGCTCTGGTACAGATGTACCTAGGGGTAAAACTCGAAAACACCACTTTGATCTAGACTTGAACAGGAACTGGTGCACAACAACGGGCCTTGCTGCACTCTTGGTTACGACACTTCCGAGAGATATTCTTAGGATAACTCTCATTTTCTTTACAAAGCATTATGAAGGGTTTATGAGTATATAGTTCCTCAAAGAAAACATTTTTATGATTATGGATTATATCAATAAATAGTTCAATTTATGTGAAGTGTTTTATAATTATGGAATTATGTATTTTGATTCATAAACTGATCTAGTTTATGCCATTGTTTAGAAATGGCGCCTAGAGGAAGAAATGGAAACCGTATCAATGCACACAATCCATATAGGGATTGACCTCATGATCAAGATAATTATAGTGGAGCTAATGATGCAACTGGCACTGATCAGCTAATCACCATACTGGGTAAACTCACTCAGGTTATGAATAATAACCTTACCCGTATGGAGCACCCTGATCCGCAGCGTGGAGGATCAATGTTAGATCTCTTCATGAGGCAAAAACCACCAACGTTAATTGGGAGTACAAATACCTTAGTAGCTGAGAAATGGATAACTTCCCTAGAGAAAATATTTTAAACTTTGGGGAGTAGTGAAAGGGAAAAAGTTATCATGGCAGTTTACCGCCTCACTGGATATGTTGATCAATGGTGGTCATTGATTCAAAACATGAAGGAAGATGATGAAGTATAAAATATGGAATAGATAGAGTTCAAAGATATGTTTTTATAAAAATACTTTCCTTGTGACCATCAAGAAGATATGGAAAGGCAATTTCTGAGTCTCAGACAAAAGGAGGATGAGAATATCGCAAAGTATGAGGATAACATTACAATGTTAGCAAGGTATGCTGGAGATTATATACATAACCCAAGAAGTAATATTGATCATTTATTTGATGGGTTAAAACCATTTCTCTATCAAGCATTAGTCTCAAAATCCTTCTCGTCGTACGAAGACATTGTATCATGTGCTATCAAGACACAAAAGGAATTCTCTAAGACTTATGACTTTAAAGCAAAGCAAGAGAAGAAGAGATCTGTTGATCAATATGGGAATGGAAATAAGGGAAAGACGGGAAATGTTGAATATCCATCCTGTAGTAAATTAGGGAAGAAACACCCCAGTACATGCTTAAAAGTAATGGGAGTTTGTTCCAAGTGTGGTGAAAAAGGCCACCATGCTCGTGATTGCAAGGGGAAGCAGGAAGCTACCGATGTACAATGCTATAATTGCAGGGAGATGGGACATTATGCAAATGAATGTCCTAAGCGTCAGGGGAACTTACCTCAGAAAAGGCCAAGGGATCAAGGACAAGCATATTCTATCACTACTGGTGAGGTAGAAGCTCCGAAAGACATGGTGGTAGGTAATTTAATGGTTTCCTCATGTTTAGAAAATGCTTTATTTGATTCTGGATCATCGCATTGTTTCATATCTTCCTAGTTTTCTAAGAAAATTAGATATTTCCAATTTGATTTAACAAAGGATTTGTCAGTTAAAACTCCAAAGGGAAGTATCATTGCAATAAAGTTTGGTGAATCAGTCCCCATTATAGAACATAAATGTTCTTTATCCGCTGATCTCATCATCATACCTATGATTGATTTTGATATAATCCTCGGTATGGATTGTATTTCAGACCATGATGTGAATATTTATTGTAAGAATAAGGAGGTTATGATTTTTGATGATGATGATAAGGAACACCTTATCTTTAGAGCAGAATCATCACCACCTAATTCTTATCTAGATCCACCGCCAGTAGCTCAACTAAATTCAATTATTGGGGAGGAAGAGAATGAAATGACTGTGGGTGAGGAAAGGAATATTCAAATAGAGGATGTACCTATTGTGAAAGAATATGTAGATGTGTTTCCGGAAGATTTACCTGGACATCCTCCAAAACGAGAAGTTGAGTTTTCTATTGATTTAATTCCTAGATCAAGGCCTATATCTAAGACCCCTTGTAGAATGGCCACAGTATAATTAGTTGAACTAAAGAAACAACTAGAGGAATTGAGTAATAAGGGATTTATTCACCCTAGTGTTACTCCATGGGGAGCCCCAATTCTTTTTGTTAAAAAGTAAGATGGATCTATGAGGTTATATATCGACTATAGTGATATCAATGTTATAAAAATAAAGAACAAGTATCCCCTACCTCACATTGATGATTTATTTGACCAACTGTGTGGATCTCAACACTTTTCTAAGATTGAACTTCAATCTGGATACCATAAGTTGTGTGTGAAGAAGGAAGACATTCTGAAGACAGCATTTCAAACCAGGTGTGGGCATTACGAGTTTACAGTAATGCCTTTTGGATTGACTAATGCACCCTCTGTATTCATGGATCTAATGAATAGATTTTTCAAGGAATATCTCGATGAATTTGTGGTTGTATTTATTGATGATATCTTCGTATACTCCAAAATCTACGAGGATCATGAAAATCACTAGCGCATTATCCTGAAGACTCTGAGAAGACATGAATTATATGGGAAGTTTAGCAAGTGTGAATTATGGATTCAGGAGATTTCTTTTCTTGGCCATATTGTCTCTAAAGATGGAATCTATGTTGATCCTTCTAAGACCAAGGAAATCCATGAATGGCCTACACCGACGAGTATAACTGATGTACACAATTTTATTGGTTTAGAAGGTTATTATCGACGTTTCATCCATAATTTTGCCCGGTTTGCTAACCCATTAACGAAGCTCACACGTAAAGGGGTTAAATTTTTTTAGAAAAAAGAGTGTGAAGAATCTTTTGAAGAACTGAAGAGAATATTAGTCAATGATCCTATATTGACTCTACCACCAGGGAATGATGGGTTCATTATTTATAGTTATGCATCGAAGAAAGGACTTGGTTGTGTCCTTATGAAGAATGATAGAGTTATTTACTATGCATCACGATAGCTGAAAATTCATGAGAAAATCTATCCTACTCATGATCTTGAGTTTGCAGCTTTAATATTTGCTCTGAATATTTGGAGACACTATTTCTACGGTGAAAAATGTGAGATTTATACTGATCACAAGAGTTTGAAGTATATTTTCTCACAGAAATAATTCAACATGAGGCAAAGGAGATGGCTTGAACTACTCAATTATTATGATTTTACGATACACTACCACCCGGGGAAGGCAAATAAGGTGGAAAATGCTTTGAGCAGAAAATACCATGGAGTTTTGAACAATATGAGAATTGAAAGAGATCCAATTTTCATAGATCTAGTGAAGATGGACATGGGAATAACCATGGAAGGTGAAACATCAATGCTTTTTTCAAATGGTTTCCAAACCATCTTTACTATAAAGGATTAAGAGTTATCAGACCGATGATGAATAATTTCAAAAGAAGATTAAAGATTTGAATGATGGGAGATTGAGAGACTTTGTGTATAAAGAAAGAATTTTGAAATTCGAGAAGAGACTTTATGTTCTCGATATACCTGATTTAAAAAGGGAATTATTAGACGATGCTCATAGTTCCAATTTCTCTATAAACCCTGGGAGCACCAAAATGTATAGATATTTAAAGGAACATTTTTGGTGGGACAACATGAAGAGGGAGATTGCTGATTTTGTGTCAAGATGTATGGTTTGTCAACAAGTGAAAGCTGGAAGGAAACAGCCTGGAGGAGTCATGCAACCTCTTCCCACACCTGAGTGGAAATGGGATAATATCACTATGAACTTTGTCATGGGACTACCAAAGACTCCTAGAAGGAATGATGCAATATGGATCATTGTTGATCGTCTTACCAAGTCAGCACATTTTTTTGATATAAGGGAAGATTTGGAACTTGAACATCTAGAAAGACTATATATTAATGAAGTTGTGAGACTTCATGGAGTACCCCTCGCAATTATTTCGGATCTATATCTCCATTTTACTTCAGATTCTGGAAGAGTCTTCAGAAGGCCTTGGATACTGAACTTCATTTGAGCACTGCTTACCACCCTCAAACAGATGGACAATCAGAATAGACTATTCAAACCTTATAAGACATGTTGAGATCATGATCACTTGACTTTCAGGGTATGTGGGATCAATATTTACATCTGGTAGAATTTTCCTATAACAATAGCTTCCATTCAAGTATTCAGATGGCACCATATGAAGCGTTATATGCAAAGAGATGTCGCACACCAACCTGTTGGGATGATGTTGGTGAAAAAAACTTGTAGGCCCAGAACTGGTGGAGGAAATGATGGAAAAAGTGAAGGTAATCCAAAACCACATCAAATCAGTTCAAAGTAGGTAGAAGAAATATGCCGATAACCGAAGGAAGGATTTGGAATTTCGGGTAGGAGAACATGTTTTCTTGAAGGTTTCTCCATGGACGGGAGTTATACGTTTCAGTAAGAAGGGTAAATTGAGTCCCAGGTAGATAGGACCTTTTGAAATTCTATAACGAATTGAGGCTGTAGCTTACCGTTTGACAATGCCGCCAGGTCTCTCCAAAGTTCACGATGTGTTCCACGTATCATTATTGAGAAAATACATGCCTGACCCAACGCATGTTCTCACTTATGAGGAATTATAACTGCAACCCGATCTGTCTTATTGCGAAGATCCCTTCAGGATTGTTGATACAAGAGAACAAGTGCTGAGAAACTGAATGACTCTTCTGGTAAAAGTTCTATGGAGAAACCATAAGATGGAAGATGCAACATGTGAACCCGTGGAACTTATGATGAAGAACCACCCGAGTCTTTTCATGCGGTAGTATTCTAGAAATTTTGAGGACAAAATTATTTTAAGGAGGGGAGAATGTAACACCCCAATCTTCCACGATACACTTCCCTTTGAATAATACAGTAGCATGTGTTGTACGCTACTTTGAGATTCTAACACACCTCGACCAATCAATGTAGCCGTTATGAATAGTAATACCCACTTTTTGAAATTTTATAAATTTTATCTCTCAAAATGGACATCCTTTTTGGATTCATAATATCAAAATTATCCTAGGATAAAATTTTGGTACTTTTCGGATAACTTTTATATTTTTATGAATAGTGAAAATTACTAAAATTTAATTAAAAACAACTTTTTTAATCAAAATAATTAATAGTTATAAATTATGAATTTAATTGGTTTTAAAGTATATTTATAATACATATTTACCATTTAAAACAATTTAGGTCATTGGACAAAATTTCACATTTAAACCGGATATAAACAACTGTCAATCTTTTGATAATTATTATCTCTTAAAAACACGCTTTTTGTTTAACAATGGGAATTAATTTTAAATTAATTTCTGCCACTTCTGTGTTTTGAATTTGGAAAAATGGATTCCATATTTGGAATCAGAATTTCCAAAAAAAATTAAATAGGTAACTTTTATTTTTAGATATTTTGAATAATTAATTCGGTAAATATTTTATTTACCATGGATAAATGGTAAATCTGGTAAATAAGGGTAAAAAAATAATATTATAATAATAATAATAAATTACCCTAAAAAGTGTCCTAACCCTATTGGTTGATAAATGTCCGACCATGGTCATCTTTTGGTCGATTTTGGGACCCCATGGATCCACTTGTAAGTGATAATGACACTTTATATTAAATAAGTTAAAATAAATACAAAAATGACATAAGAATATATCTTTTGAAAAAAAAATTTATAGGGTTATATATGTTTTATTTTTGACTATAAATATTAATTATAAAGATAAAAATATTTCCTACATAATGGTATTTTATTTATAATTTTTAGACATTTAATAATTAATATTATTTATGACACAATAATGATGCAATATTTTCGTTATTAATGAATGAATCAAATAATTGGTATTATAAATGTTAAAATAAATATAATTTGAAAGTTTTGATGACATACATGAATTTTATTGGTTAATATGACACTATAGTATTTCTTAAATGAGTTTGGTTCGAATTAATAAATTTTTTAAGACTTTAAAATTTTTTTTGAATAGTGTCAAAATTTACATAAAAGAGTTTCTAAAACAAAAATTATATTAATAATTGATATTAAATTCCTAAAAATCTAAGGTTCGTCCAAGAGACTTATATAATGATAGGTGTATCATTAGTGGACCACTTGGGGGTCGATTTGATGTATATAGTAAGTTTATTAACTATATAATATAAAAATACAAAGTGACATGGTAAATGTCCAACTAATTAACTAAGAGTTAAAACTAAAAGATAAGGTTTCTATAGTGACCCAAACCTATCTAAAACCTATTGGTTTAGTGGTTTTAGAACTATACACACCTTAACCTTTAAATAATCCACTTTTGTGCCATTATAAACCACATATGAATTTATTATAAAATAATATTTCTAGATTTTCCAAAGGTGCCCCTCACCCCTCTTATAAAAGGGCACTCCCCCTTCTCTCAATTTCACACATTAAAAGCATTTTGTCTCGGCCAAAACCTACCCAAATACTCTCTCAAATTTAATCCCTTCATCCTAGAGGCCTTACTTTAGTCAGAAATCCAACCTATGGAGCCCTTTTCATCAAATCAAAATGAAGAACCCGAAGGAGAGGTAATGATTTCACCACCCTTTTTCAAGTTCCTTTCTTCTTCCACATCTTCTTTCTTTGTTATTTTCATTCTAAAATAATAACACCAGTATCTTATATATACATTTATTTTATTATAAACATGGTACAACCATATTCAGTATTCTATCCATCCTTTGAATGACATGTCACCATACGTGCGTACGTACGACTTACCGTCTCCACGTCGTGGTGTAATTGTTATTCAAAAAGTTATTATTTGTATGGGTATAATAATGATGTGTAATTAATGTAAATAATAAATATATCATGATAATGATTCTGTATATATGATATACTATCCAATTATATATTATTTTATTATCAAAAGAATGATATTATCGCTCGTGCTTACGTACAGACTACTGTCTCCACGAACACGATGAGATTCATTCCCCATCATATCCATTCAAGTATAATTCTCATTTGATGATTAAAAATAATGTTTAAATACTTTATATCATTCTGGATATGAATTACATACAACCTATCCATAACAAAGACGGCTTATGTAACAAAAAATATAAAAGAAAACATGTAAGTTAACACCCAAAAGGACGATAATACTAACAAAGCAATGTTAAAAGATCATATATGATATCATATTAATGTATATGATTCTTGTATAATTTAATAACAATTATTTAACCATTATACAGGAGTTTAACCTACCCCAAACCAAGTAAAAGTACATGTTAAGGGTTTATTTTGCAATCTCTTCATTATCCGAGGTTGTTTATACGTAATAGTCTACTGGGACTTCTTTATCATCCACATCCATGTTTCTTAAAAATGTATTTAATTTTTTTTTACTATTTACAAGAATATGGGTTAAAGTCATTTATACCCTTGTTTGGATTTTTATAAGAGGTTTATAGAGGAATATTTCCGTCGTTTTCCAATCAAGGCCCTTTTTAACCTTTTTGACAGAATTAAGGGAAGAATGTCTTTTTATTAACTTATATAGCGGGTGCGGCTATTTTCCACCGTTATAACATCTTTGAAGCTTCCCATACAATCTTATAAGAAAATTTTCAATGTAAATGTTTTATTTTATAATTATGTGACTTTTAAATGATTTCAAAAAAATAGATATTTCTCTCAAACAGTTTTGATTTCATCTATGTCAACATCCTTTGATGGATTTTAAGCTTATTTGAAGTTGATTTATTGTGATAAAAAACTTTCATATTGTATTTAAGGTTTTGTGATATGTTTGAATGTGGATGTGTTATTTTTATACCATTCATAGTTTATGGAGAAATTATTAATATTTCATATGCTAGTTATAATGAGAATATTTATGTTATGTCTAAACCTGTTCATATGAGGAATGCATTAGACTTAATAAGTGACGGGTGGAGCCTGCTATAGCTCCTTGATGCATCAGTAGGTCTCATGAGACAAACTAGTGTCTTGGCACAAGGCCTTGAAAAAATATTATTTGTAGTCTTCGCACGAGGCCTTCACTATGTGGTTATGATAGTCTGGCATTATGCATTCCATCATTATGAAAGTGGTTATTGATATTGCATGTGATTATTCGACTAATAGAATAACCATGTGAATAAGTATATTGAATTATTTCATTTTATTTCTGCCATATTATGCTGAAGTTCAAGTTTAAAAGGCTTTTGTTTTAGTTATACATTGCCTTAAATGTTCATGCTTATTTATGAAAGTTTCTGCTATATTGTTATCCTTACTGGGAATTTGAGCTCACCCCTTTCTATGTTTTGTTTTTTCCCAGGATGTGAAGAAGTATTTGATGAATGGCCTGTAGGGATAGTATGAGGGGATAAGAGTGTGGTCTTTAGAGACTATATTGTTGTAGTTTTCATTTTATGTTGTAATGTAAACTTTATGAATGTTTATAGTTATTCCAAGGATACTAAACTAATCGGTCTTTCGAGACTTGATATTTCTTGTGATCATGTCAATGTTATGTAATAATGCACTGACTCTGGGTAACTGGGTTCGGGGCGTTTCAATAAATTACCTTGTTTTATCCTAAGGTGTTTCAAAATTGAAAATATAGTGTCATGATATTCTCTAAATGATTTTATGACTACTATTACTCACACAATGCTTTCTAGTTTTATTCAATAGCTGGATTCCAAGGAAGTTATAGTAACTTTGAGCATGATGTACAAGGTGGGAACGGTGGTGGAAATTAGCAACAAAATGGAATGTTGATAGGCGTAAAAGATTTCGTGTTCATGCTAAATCAGTCTTCCAAAAATATGATCAACAACATATATATTAACCAACTCCCAGACTCAACAAAGAAGAGAAAGGTGATGAATGATAAGAGCTCCAGCAGTGGAGACCATAGAGAAAAGAATCCTCAATTTCCATCATGTAGGAAATGTGGAAGGAGACACCCAAGAATGTGTCTCAATGGAACAAAGAAATGCTTTACGTGTGGGAAAGAAGGACATAAAGTGAACAATTACAGAGAAAAAATGAAGAGTACAATGAATGAAAATAAAAATGGTCCCAAGAATCCATTTACAGTCATTTTCTATAAATGTAGTAGACCTGGCCATTCCCCGAGTGAGTGCCCTATTCTATAGGATATTTTCTTGGTCAAAGAAGAAGCTGTGTGGAAATAAATGGTTGGAGAAAATTTTAAAAGTACTGGTGCTCCTAGTTGATGGGATTACTTTGGAATAATTTTCTCTTTTATTTTTAACCATACAGTTTTTCATGTGAAAATGATATTTGAGGAAGACTTATCTTTTCTCTTGTGGATATAGTTATAAATAACCATTTGGTTTTATATGATCATTGGGTTTGTGGCAATTACAAGTTATTATATTTTGGGATGAAAATGAAAGGTATGAGATAACATTTATGGTTAAATTATGTTATGGTTATTTTGACGAATTTACCTCTTTTTGGTAATGTTATAAAATATAGTATTTGAAAATGAAAACACATAGACCGTGTGACAACCCATCGCATCAGACAAGGCTGTGGGAATTGAACCCACGACCAGAGTGTGATTGGGATTTATTGACTACCACTGGACTACATGAAGTCCCTGGTTAGTGTGACCAACTATTTTTACTTAAATAATTTTATTGATCAATGATAAGTTGATTTGGGAAATTATGTCTTATCAAATGAATACCCTTAGTATAGGAAAATTATTTGGTGATTTAGTGATAAATGTTATTTTGGAAGAAGTTCGCTTTGTTGGGAACACTATATTCCCAAGGAAAATAGAATACCATGGGATTTCATTTGTGGAGTAATGGTGGATTTTTATCTATGTTTTTATTGTGGATTTATAGTGATTTGGGTTATTTAGGGAAATGATTAACCTATAATAGAGAATATGTGATTCGGTTAATTACTTTTAAGTATGTGACTTTAAGAGTAGTTGATGTCATTTGGAGATAAAATTTAACATGGAAGACTACATAACCAAATTCTTCTATGTTTTTTGTTTCAATATTATTTTTGGTTATATTGAATGATTTTAAGGTCAATTGTTTATTGAATGGTATTTATTTAACTTTGGGGTATTGTTGGTTTAATTTTATAAATTAATATTAGTGTTTCTTTATCTAAAAGAATTTACTTTTGGGGGATAATTAGATCTTGTACTAACTATTTTGGTTTTGATTAATCTCTAAATACAAGTTAAATATATAGTTTATCCTTTTTGGATCATGTGATTCTCTAGAAGTTTATTCTAGCTCTTCTGGTGTGACCAAGTCTTCTTGAATACTCATCATTTAAAAAAATGAGTTAGTGGTAGAAATTTACTAAAGAATAAAACTGTATTTAAAAAGTATGTACATTTTTTTATGTTATTAGTTAATCTCATAAATGAATTCATGATCTTTATGTAATGTAACTAAAAAAATGTTGTCAGTTTACTTTTCCTACTGAGAAAATAATGACCGTTTGTCCCATCACAAGTTTGTGGTTTTCTTATTGTTAACTTTCTCCTGATCATGTTTTCTATCCCTCTCCATCATAACATGACACTTAGTTTATCTTCCATATCCATGTTTTCCTTCATGGAATCCTAGTATGGGTTATCTTGTGTGACCTTTATACTTCTCTTTCATTCTTTTTAAGTGATAGTTTTATTGACTCTTTTTCCGATGTGAGACTTTCCATTATATTCCCAAGCCCAATTTTAAAAATTGTGAGGACAAAATTTATTAAAGGAGGGAAGAATTTAACACCCCAAGATTCCACGATACGCTTCTCTTTGAATAATACAGTAGCGTGTGTTGTACACAACTTCGAGGTTCTAACACACACCACAACTAATCAAAGTAGCCGCTATGAATAGTAATACCCACTTTTTGAAATTTAATAAATTTTATTATTCAAATTGGAATTCATTTTTGGATTCGGAATATCGAGATTAGATTAGGGTGAATTTTTGGTACTTTTCTGATAACTTTCATATTTTGATGAATAGTGAAAATTACTAAATTTTAATTAAAAAAAACTTTTTTGATAGAAATAATTAATAGTGATAAATTATTAATTTATGTGGTTTTAAAGTATATTTAGAAAATATTTTTACCATTTAAAATAATGTAGGTCATTGGACATAATTTCACATTTAAACAGGACATAAACAACTGTCAATCTTTTGATAGTTATTATCTCTTAAAAACGCGATTTTTGTTTAACAACGGGAATTAATTTTAAATTAATTTCTGCCACTTCTGTGTTTTGAATTTGGAAAAATGGATTCCATATTTTGATTCAGGATATATAAGTTTTTTTAAATAAATTACTTTTATTTTTAGACATTTTGAATAATGAATTCGGTGAATATTTTATTTACCATGGTTAAAGGATAAATCGGGTAAATAAGGGTAAACAAATATTATTATAATAATATTAAATTACCCTAAAACGTGTCCTAACCCTATTGGTTGATAAATGTCTGACCATGGGCATCTTTGGGTCGATTTTGTGACCCCATGGAGCCACTTTTAAGTGATAATGACACTTTATATTAATTAAGTTAAAGTAAATACAAAAATGACATAAGCATATATCTTTAAGAAAAACAATTTTTATATAGGGTTATATATGTTATATTTTGGACTATAAATATTAATTAAAAAGAAAAGAATATTTCCTATATAATGGTCTTTTATTTATAATTTTTAGACATTTAATAATTAAATTTATTTAGGACACAATAATGATGCAATATTTTCCTTATTAATGAAAGAATCAAATAATTTGTATTATAAATGTTAAAATTAATATAATTTGAAAGTTTTGATGACATAAATTAATTTTATTGGTTAATATTACATGTTAGTATTTCTTAAATAAATTTTTTTCTAATTAATAAATTTTTAAGACTTTAAAAAAAATCAATTATTAAATAGTGTCAAAATTGACATAAAGAAGTTTTTAAAACAAATATTATATTATAAATTGATATTATATTCATAAAAATACAAGGTTAGGCCAAAGGAATTATATAATTATACTTTTATCATTAATTAACCACTTGTGGGTCTCTTGGAATTTTATAGTAAGCTTATTAACCATATAATATAAAAATACAAAAAGCAAGGTAAATGTCAAACTAATTAACTAAGAGTTAAAACTAAAAGATAAAGTTAATAAAGTTACCCAAACATGTATAAAACCTATTTTTGAGTTTTTTTCGACCCATACCCATATTATACTCTAAATAAATCAGTTTTTATCCATTAGAAACCGAAAATTATTTTATTATAAAATAATATTTCTAGATTTTCCTAAGGTGCCCCTCACCCCTCTTATAAAAGGGCACACCCCCTTATCTCTAATTCACAACTTCAAAGCCTTTTGGATCGGTCAAAACCTACCCAAATATCATCTCAACTTCACTGAATTCATCATAGAGGCCCTCCATTCATTATAAAGAAAACATTAGGAGACCTTTTGATCAAATCAAAAGGAAGAACCCGAAGAAGAGGTAATAATTTCACCACCCTCTTTCAAGTACTTTTCTTCTTCAACTTCTTCTTTATTTGTTATTTCCATTATAAAATAATAAATCCTGTATATTCTATATAATTTTATGTTATTATAAAAATGGTACATCCATATTCTGTATTCTATCCATCCTTTGAATGACATGGCACCATACGTGCGTACGTACGACTTACCGTCTCCACGTCATGGTGTAATTGTTATTCAAAACATTATTATTTGGATAGGTTTGATAATTATGTGTAATTTAAGTAAATAATAAATATAACATTATAATTATTCTTTATATATGATATAACATCCAATTATATATTATTTTAATATCAAAAGAATGATATTTCACTCATGCGTACGTATGGATAACCATCTCCACGAACGTGATGAGATTCATTCCCCATCATATCCATTCAAGACTAAATTTCATTTGATTATTAAAAATAATTTTTAGAGACATGATATAATTCTGTATATTAATAAGATAATTCTCATACATAACAAATATGGTTCACATAATAAATAATATAAAGGAAAACGAATTCGTTAACACTCGAAACGATGATAATACTAAGATATTATTAATAAATCAATGTTAAAAGATCAAATATGATATCATATTAATGTATATGATTCTGGTATAATTAAATAACAATTATTTAACCATTATACAGGAGGTTAAACTACCCTCGACCAAGGAAAAAGTACAATTTAAGGGGTTTCTTATCTCACTTTTAATTCTGTGAGATTTCTATTGTTCACCACTTATTTATTGCATGTGGTGTGTGTACTACCCATGATAGTATTAATTGTGTAATATAATTTAATTTATGGATATTTACATCATCATTGTATGATCCTTCTTTCATGGGTGTATGTTTTTTAAGTTACCAAATCGATAAGGGAATTTGAAATTTAAACTTCCACTCAATCAACTTTACGCATACTTCATTGATTATTTTACTCCAAGATTATGTGTGGAATCACTATTCATTTGCTTATGTCATAATTTACACTCCCCTTTATTTGGAAATACTTTTGATACAAATAATAAATCCATTGATAAATTCTCAAGTCATCGGTAGGAACTTGATAAGAGTAATTTTAACTCAATCTCTATTTGTTGAGTTAAACATCCAATTTAATGGTGTTGTTTTTACAAGAATATGTGTGAATGTCCTCTGATTGATTTACACTGAATATCAAATCATATTGAGCGTATTTATATTTTTCACACCTAATTATTTCGTTGATTTATCCTTAACCTAAGGATATGGTCTTTATAAGAGATTTCGTCTCAATTTGCATTCCATTGAGACTTCTTTGTTCTTATACACCAAATCACTTTTATATGGGGTATATAATGTAATTTGAAATAGTATATCATGAATACCTTTATTCTCATGATATTATAATGTTTTGATTACCTCAATTATTTTTATTCATGTGTCTCTGTTTTGGTTAGGAAATCTAACTAAAATATCATTTTAAATTTTTTAAAGATTTATTAT
Source organism: Viscum album (assembly GCA_963277665.1). Taxonomy (NCBI): domain Eukaryota; kingdom Viridiplantae; phylum Streptophyta; class Magnoliopsida; order Santalales; family Viscaceae; genus Viscum; species Viscum album. The sequence goes on from OY728123.1 coordinate 17,778,341, forward strand.
TCTAAATATCTCTCATTAATGTCCATGTTTTAAAAATTCTTTTAAGGATTTATTTATATGGACATTAATGTTATAAAATTAAAATTCCATTTAAAAGTTTCAAAGTGGTATGGGACACTTTGATTCGAAAATCTATTTTTAAATATCTTCTTGATAAATAGTGTGACTTAAAAATATTTTTATGAGAAAGGGGGATATTTCTCTCAAATAGTTTTGATTATTATTTTCATCTATGTTAATATCCTTCATTATTCTCTATTGAGGTTAATCTGTTACAATAAAATCTTCCATGTTTTATTGAATGAGTTATGTTTGACTGTGGATGTGATATTTTTATACCATTTATGGTTTGTGGATAAAGTATTGACATTTCATATGTTAGTTTTAATATGAATGTTTATGTTATGTTTCAAACTTTTCATATGAGGAATGAATTGGACTTAGTAAGTGATGGGTGGAGCTCACTATATCTCCTCGATGCATCGGTAGGTCTCATGAGACAAACTAGTTTCTTGGCATAAGGCTTTGAAAAAATATTATTTGTATTCTTGGAACATGTCCTTGACTATGTGGTTATGATAGTATGGAATTATGCATTCCATCATTATGAAAGTGGTTATTGATATTGCATGTGATTATTCGACTAGTAGAATATCCATGTGAATAAGTAAATGACATTATTTCATTTTTTTCCATATTATGATGAATTTCAAGTTTAAAAGGCTTTTGTTTTAGTTATGCATTACCTTAAATGTTTATGCTTATTTATGAAAGTTTACACTATATTGTTATCCTTACTGAGCATTTTATCTCACCCCTTTCTATGTTTTATTTTTCCCATGATATGAAGAAGTTGGTTATAAGTGACTTGCAGGAATAATCTAGGAAGCTTGGATGTTTCCAATGGAATAATTTAGTGTTGTTTTTATTTTCAAGTTATAATGTTGACCTTATGAATGTATCTAGTATTTTCCAAGGCTACTAAACTGATCAGTCTTTCGTGAAATTATTTCCTTGTATCATGCCAATGTTATGTAATAATGCACTGACTCTGGGTAACTGGGGTTGGGGCGTTACAGTTTTTCTCTGAAACTTCCTAAAAAAATTCCAATACAAGTAATAAGATTTAAATTTTATATGTCAACCATTAAAGATTGAGATTACCTTAAACTTAGCACTCTTCCAATGTTCAATATTTTTTTCATATTGACTTTTTGGATAGTCGAGGAATATGGGTACCCCCTCTAAGTCAGTACCAACCCTGCTCTTCCAACCAACATATAACTCATGCTTGTATGAGTGCCAGAACTCCCCAACATCCATCAACCTTGCTGTATTAGCAGCTTCTCTGTTGGGAAAGTTAAACCGAATCTGCAATGAACAGGTTATTTCATTTAATTACACCAATAATATAGATAAAACATTATATAATTTTCTTACCCATATTTTCTCCCATTATTTGTCCTTAATATCATTACTGATATGTCTCTATGACACCAGTTCCACCATAACGAAATCGTGATACTTGGCCAAAGTGTCCATGTAACTTCTACATTACGTTGCAGTTGGACCTACCATCTGATTTTGTCGATTGTAATCCACCATTAATTGTTTGTGGAGATTTCAAACTTCCTTCATCCAAGTGTGCCCACGTCACCTAGCATAATATCCCACTAAATAATAAAAAGAGGGGGGAAACAAGAATTAAGTCACAGTACAAAACGACAAAAATAAAGTGATATCGTTTGAAACAGTTATAATCAAAAAACCATATGCAGATTTATCAACAGACTGTGATGGATCTCTGGGCTGTCGTGACTCAGCAACCTTTACAGGAAGTGTCTGTTCTAGTGAATGCTCTGGGTTACCTTCATGCACTGGAGTGGTAGCTAATGGGATAGACTCATCAAATATTGGTTGGACAGTAGGAATTTGAGGTGGTGTAGACACGACAACATATGGGTAGTAGGATGGGGGATACATCATCTGATATGGATATGGTAAAGGTGGAGGAGGTGGTGTAGTCACGACATGTGAATAAGAGGGTAGCTAATATGATGATGGAGGCATGGAAAAAAACATCCCTAAAAACTTAGGAGGATGGAAAGGTGTGGTGGAAGGGGTGTCTGATGGGAGGTCAGTGTGGAAACGGGTATGACGGGTGGTCCGTCTAGTTCTAGAAGCACCCCCACTCATATCCATGCTAACCGGATTATGAATCAAATCCAGTGGAACTGAATGTCCCTAAAAAAATTGATAAATAATAGTAACATGAAATTATATGTAATACAGAAAAAAATATTACAATTATAATACTCACTAATGGAAGCGAAGGAAACACACACTCATGCCCCGGTCGATCGAGATCCAACAGTTGCTTCCTTCAACCTTTTGTTATATTTTTCATAATCTACATTAGAATGAAATTTAATGTTTTTAGAAATAGTTTTTACAAATCATGCATACAACTTACATCTATCAGAAATTAATGAGAGGAACCAATTTGACTTCACTTAATTGTACAAATGATTACAAGTAAATGAATAACACAGTTTTTAAAATTACATTACCAGGTTATAAATTTTTTTAAAAAAGATTTGAACTAAGTTTTCTACATTGAAATAAATCTGATTTAATGAAACGACACCAGAAAATACAAAAACCAAACATTTCATTCCAAAATGAAACATAATTAAAGTAATTATAGTAATACTAACATGATAAACTCATGTCAATATAATCTGAATGAATAATAAACATATATTGTTGATTCTATATTACACCGAACACTACTTCAGGTTCAACGTCAACTCTCACAATGGGAAAATTTGATTTATCAAATGCAATATTTTGGCCAACACTAATGAAGACATAAATTGTGGAAATTTCATCACTAGAATCATTAAAAATATTTCCAGGGATTACATCATTAATAAAACCATAATCAGGTCTCTGACAATCTTTCACATAAAACACTTGTTTATCCATTGATTCCAAAATTTATGGTTCATCAATACGCAGACATCGACTCATATCAATAAATCTTAATCCACAGTTATCAATAAATGTACCATGATGTCTCATTGAATCAAACCATTTACATTTCATCATAGTGACTCTACCTTGAGAGTAGTAATCCAATAACAATATTTTATCAACTATTCCATAATAATACACATCTTCATATCAAGGCTGACTATCTGATACTCTAGAATAACAATCCGTTGTGGCGGTTAACATAACACCATCATGTTGTGTTCTCATTTTCACCACTTGATCCGTTGTAAAAAATTTATACCCATTGATTATTAAAGATTCACATTCAAGAACCAAATAATTAGGACCAAAAGCCAAATCTCTCAATTTCTGAGAAATAGAGTTAATAGGTACACTCAACACCTAAAATATATATGAATAATACAATTAAATGGATATAAATTTTTTAAACTAATTAAAGTAATGGTAATACCATTGATTTCAACCAAGCAGGAAACTATAGGCTATTCAAAGCCTCTCTCATTCTCAAAGACAAAGATCGATGAACTATACTTATATTTTGTTTATGTTCCCTACATAAAATGATAATAAAAGTGTAAGGTACATGTGAAATTTCATAATTTGAGATAACATATAAATATTCAAATTACTTACATGATATAATCATCGAAAAAACCATAATAAAACAAGTCTGTGTGATGTGCCATCTCCCGCTCTTCAAGGCTTAATCTAGCCAATGTATAAGACCCAAAAATTCATCATGTTTGGGGAAAATATGGAAATGAGGGCTCTATTTCACTATATTGGCCATCTTCATTTCTCATTGGATGATTATGTCTTGTAGTGACATCAGAAAAATACATTGAAAAAAAATCCATACATTCTTGAGCCAGATAGCCCCTCACAATCAAACCATTAGGACAATTCTTGTTTAGAACATATGATTTCATTGTACACATATTTCTTTCAGTAGGATACATCCACTGAAAAGAAACTGGTCCCCCAAGAAGTGTTTCAGTTGGAAGATGAACCATTAATGAAATATGTAAGTGAAAAAGGATGGTGGAAAAATATTTTCCATCTCACATAAAATTAATGGCGCCTCCTGTTGCATTTTTATCAAGAATGACTTGGATAACCATTTAGCACAAAGGTCTCTAAAAAATGGTACAAGCAAATCACTGTCACCCTTACATTATTGGATAGAAAATGCGGAATTGTTATTGGAATCAATTCAAAAAGAAGGATGTGATAATCATGAGTTTTCAGAGATTTTAGTTTCACATCTCTTCTATTGACTCGTTTAGATATGTTGCTGGAATAGCCATAGTGAACCTTGATATTATCCAATACTACCATAAATTGATCATTCTCTAACAGTGTCATCACATAAGAAGCACAAGGAACTTTCCATTTGTTTTCACCGATACACACAGGATGATGTTCTGGTCAAATACCCCAATCCAACAAGTCTCGATGAGATCAGAATTCGTCTTTGGTCTTCCCCGTGATATTCAGAAAAATTGTAAGAAAAATTTCACATATATTTTTCTCAATATGTATTACTTCTAAATAATGACGTAAAAAATTGGTAGACCAATATGGCAATCCAAAAAAATACTTCTCCTTTTCCAATTGTAAGAGGCTTCAGTGTCAACATTATTCCTCTTTTTAGATTTCAAATGACCTAGACATAATGAATAACTAAAATATTTTAATTCATTAAGCACCTCACTTCCTGACATACGTTGAGGTGATTGTTCAATCTCAACAGTATTATCAAACTTCTAACGATTCGTCCTGTATTGATGATCCGTTGTCAATAATCATCGATGCCCCATGAAACTGAAACTATGACGATATTTAAGCCTTCTCGATCGTGTATTCTTCATACAAATAGGACATGATAGTTTTCCCTTTGTGATCCACCCAGATATCATTGCATAAGCAGGGAAATAATTTATGGTCCATAGAAGGGTAGCACGCATCTGAAACATATTCATTGAAGAAGCATCAAATGTTCACACACCAAAATACCAAAGTTGTTTCAGCTCTCTTATTAAAGGCTGAAAGTAGACATCTATATTATTACCAGGATCAGAAGGTCTAGATATTAGTATACTAATGAAATTGAATGGTTTTTTTATACACATACACGAAGGAAGATTATAAACATGAATAGAAACTGGCCACGTGCTGTGAGAAGTAAGCATCTGACCAAATGGATTAAAACCATCATAGGATAGACCCAACCTGACATTATGCACCTCAGCTAAAAAATCAGGATGTTGTGCATCAAATGTCTGCCATGTTAATCCATCTTCAAGATGAACCAAATCATCATTACCTTTAATTCTCTCTACATCATGCCCTCACATATTGGTTGATATTTCTACATACATGAATTGATTTTGAAGTCTGGGAATCAATGGAAAGTGCCAAATGACTTTATGTGCCACACAATATGGTGTTCCATCTGCATTTTTCTTCCATCTAGATGTAACACATTATTTACAATCATTACAGTAAGTTTTTTCCTCCCAAAATAAACTATATTCTTTTGGACAAGCATGAACTTTATTAGTATCAAATCCAAGCTACTTAATTAACTTCCATGCATTGTAATGATTTGAGGGAATATCTGCACCATCAAGAAGAAAGTCCTTCAAGAATATAAGAATGTAATCAATAGCATTATTATAAATTCCATACATGGTTTTCCCATGATATAACCACATTAAAAATCCCAACATGGTCATTTTAGTACATTCTTGATATACTAGATTAATGGCATCATCAAATAATTTTTTCACTCTCTCATTATCTTCTTTTGTATTTTCCTCATGTGTATTGATATCATTGTCTTCTTGCACTGGCATACTATCTCTATCGGGATGATGTACCAATGGAAACCGATCGAATATAAAATTCTCCATGCCACTTCTTTCATTTTGTTCGTGACCAGTAGAACATTGACTCGTCTCTCCATGGTGATACCAAACATAATAGATTGTTTGAAATCCAAATTTTGTTATATGGAAGATAACTTCTTCCCGACTTAACCATGGTCTTTCAACACATTTATAGCACGAACACTATATAAAACTTCCATCTGAAGCATTATCAAATGAAAAATCTAAAAAATTCTTTAAATTATTTTGAAACGCAGTTGAAATCGTATCAGTACGATACATCCAGCTTCTATCCATTCTATAACAAGAAAAATAAAATTTATCTTCCAATAAACAATGTAAACCATAATTAAAAAAGGGATATGTACTATAGAAAATAAAACTATTAGAACATAAAAACTTAATAGTTAATACACATTTGTATTGTAAGTGCCTTTAATTTTATAACCAATTTCAACCCTTTCAGTATCTGAGATAAAATTATTAACTCTATCCTATAAAGGTATGATCAACAAGGTATACCATAATGGGCCAAGAAAGGTTTCATGTCTATTATAGAGTGATATGTTTCATTATAGTTGAAATAAGGGAGAGAAATTTTTTTTGTCCCCCATTAGGTGTAACATAAAAAAAATAAACTTTTAACATTAAAACACGCCCTTAAATATGGGTTATTTCATTTTAAAAACAAGGGAGAGATAAAAAAAATTCATCCATCATCATAAATATTTTAAACGAGCCTCTTATCCATGTAATTTAATATTTTACATAGGTAAAATTATAATTCAAAGAGGGAAAAAAATTTAAAGAAAACCACTTAATCTCTAAAAAATAATGAAAATAATTTAGATAAGTTATATAAAACAATTATGGGTATCAAATATTGGTATAAATATACTAAAATATGAATTTAATAAACTAAATCACTTCATGAATTTTTTTAATAAAATAATTACCTAGAAACACCAACTGAATACAAAGTGGAACAAGTCACAACAAGACTCTTAAAAAGAAAAAGTAATTTTGGTAAAATAAATGAATTTAAAATCAATTGAAAAATCAAATACACGTTATTAGATTAATATCAAACACTAAATTATACACACACTGTGATTAGCATTCTCATAAGAAATGATAATGAGGGAAATTGAAGTGAAATGACTAGGGGAATCTCCCTAGGGATTTAGGTAATGTCTTCTGTATCAATTTTCATCAATTAATGTTTTGGATTCTTATGGCATACCCTCATTTAATTTTGAATGATGATTTAACTGGATTAGACTTAATCTATTTGGTTGGAATACCTCCATCATAAGCTATGGTTTATAATATTACCATTCTTCTAAATGTCAACAATGGTTCCCTGAGTTTAGACTAGAAGAATGGATTAGGAAGAATGGAAAATCTCACCTATGATTTTTATTGAGATATAATTTTATATTTAGTATTCACACAACTTTTTTCAAGTAAATTTATTTTCTAAACTTCACTCATGAAAATTTTTTCCCTTTAAAGAATTTATTTTTTGGGAGACAAGTAATTTGGTCATAGGATGCTCGTGTATGTATGAGTTTCACCAAAGAGGGGAAGAAACCAATCTTAAATGAATGAATCATTGTTCCCATGGTAAAACCTCAAACTATTTAGTAGTAATGTATGGACTATATTTTCATGGGTCTAAGGAACCAATGTAGTCATTTACATTATTTTATCCTTAGAATTACATCATTGTTTTCCATATAGGATCCAGTTCCGAGGGTTATTATATAACCAAAACTTATAATAAAGGAAAGGAAACACATTTATTCCAAAGTGGTTATTGGATATCTAATCTAAATTTAATATATAAATATGTTCTGAACAATAATAGTCCTTCAAATAATTCAATTATCACAATACATTTCCAAACTAGGAACTTATTTCAAATGTAAATTGATAATATGTGCCTCATGTATTGATTACATATCCAATATCACTTGTTGATAAAAATTCCAAACATACTATTATTCATTAAACTATATAGTTTGAAAGAAACATACCCATAGTCTCAAATTCTGGTCAATCACAATGGTCAAATGTGTATGATTCATAATCAGAATCTTAGTAATCATGCAAATTAAAAATTTAATGTTTACAAAAAGAATCAATAATAGGTTTCAATGATATCTCTCACAATTATAACTCATAGAAAAAATAAACTGAAAGAAAAAATATATTTAGATTCACTTTAGGTAACATGATGATGAAAATTGTAACAATATTCCAAACAATGGTTTAGTACTTTGAGGTTTTTCTCGATTTTCAGTTCATTAAAGCCTAATTTATATATAATATAATGAAAAACAAGGATAAGAAATTTCATACATTCTAGGGTTGGGGGCAGGGAGGCAGAGGCCAGGATAGGACGTTGCCAAATCTAGGGGATGTTCAGGTGGAGGCCAAGGCCAAGAGGAGAAAGAGACGAGAGGGGGGACATCGCTAGAGATGGGGGCAGGGAGGTAGAGGGCCAGACAATGAGGCTGAGGTGAAGGCGGGGAGGGAGGTCGGGAATAGAGGTGGAGGCTGAGGAGGGGAGGAGATGGGTGGGACGTGGTGGTCAGAGGGCCATGAGGTAAAGGTCTACGAGGGGAGGAGAGGGATGAGGGGCGGAGGTCAGATGGCCGAGAGGCAGTGGTCAGGGAGAGGAGGAGAGGTCCAAGAGTTGGGGAAGCGAGGATGAGCGTGATGGAAGAGGGTGATGGAAGCGAGGGTAAGGAGGAGCCCAATGGAAGAGTAGAGGAGCTCGATGGAAGAGGGAGGAGGAGCATAAGGTATCAAGGTAATTGGGTTTTGGTTTTCCACAGTTTTATTAAAACCATGGAAATAGATATTAAAAAAGAGATATCCCTGCGGTTTTTCTAAACCGTGGGGAAAGATCCCCTTTCTAGTAGTGATACAAATAGTGCACTTTAGAAAGCTATGCCTTTATCAAATCTATTTCTAGAACTCATAAAGGCCCCCCTTTATTAGTTCTATTGAAATAAATTATAAAGGGGGTCCTTTATTAGTGTTATAAATAATGCTGAAAAGGGGACCCCCTTTAATAGTGCTAAGGACAACAATGCTTTTAAGTGCTATTAAAGGACTTTTTGCATGCTGTTAAAGGGTATATTTGTAGTAGTGTTACTATAATAAAAAAAATTATACATCCAAGAGTAACCACACATTTTATTCTCAGTCACAAACAAAACCAAAATTAGTTTGAAAAAAAATGACAATAATCAAAATAAAGAGAACATAAACTCTTATTTACAAGAGAGATAAGAAAAAAAGAACATGTATCAAAGGGGAATTTACTAATGTAATACAATAAAAACAAATAAAGGGATTATAAAAGTGATATTTAGTGAAACTCTATAGTCTAATGTAGTATTAACATATAGATCACGAGTGATTCGACCTAAGGAGTTTCATTTAGCTTGAAAAGTAAATTTCTTATTAGGATTATGGTTGGAGCCCCTTTCTTCATGTCACAAACCAATCTAGGCTAACCCTGACCTTGGCACCCGACCCAATTTTTGGTAAGTCCCAAAGGGAATTTCCAATCCCCAAAGACTAACAACTAGTGTATGGGAATCAAGAAACAATCATTGGGAATGGCTTCATCTAATAAAATCAACCAACTACATAGATATTTAACTAGATACCTGACATAACATCGCTATAAGATGGAGATTCATGCTCCCAAATGAATAAAATTTCAATAATAAGACATCAATAAGATAAATATGAGTGAAATATCAAAGGAACAATAACGAAACAATGCATCAATATAAGACATCATCCTTAACATGACAAAAAAATAAAGCATAAGTATATGAAAGGAGTAACCGAGATGGGAAAACGATATAGAAATACAAAATAAGTAAGTCTACAATAAAATCCACAATAAAAAAATTTATCATTGCCCATCTCTATGTAATATTAGTTATCCCTTCCACCACATCGCCACCATAAATCAAACATAAACTTCATGAACATACACTACCTCCATGCAGTGTCTTACCTTTATCTTCATTAGTGAAAACAAGATCTACATGGATAAATTAGGTGTATATAGGGTGAGATCATAATGATCCCAGTAGAATCTAACTATGTGTTCTATGAGAAACCTTTGTTAGATAAATTCAATAATGTTGGTTTTATAACAAACATATGATAATATTTTTTAATATTTTAGAAAACAAATATCATATAACAATATTTATAACAGTTTTAAGTATAAATGAAAAAGCTATATTTTTTTCAAATAAGTGTTATGGGATCTGTCCTAAGGTTTCTAGGTTAAGTAATACTAGAATACTCATTCTCCCTTATCTCCAAAATCACTTGAATCCCCCTATAAGAGGGATACTAATGAATTCCATCACCTATAGGGTCCACTGAGATGAATATATCAAAATCTATAGCGATACTCATCCTATACTCCAACATAATAACCTAGAGTTCATAATAGTGAGGTTTTAGTTGTTTCACCCTATTAACTATTTTATTTTCCTAATAATTCACCATAGTGGAACACCCCAGGGTCGATCACAAGGGGGTCGCTCACACGCACTATTTTTCTATTGTCACTATTTATAATCTAACTAATATAAAACTAAATTATATAAAGAGGGGGGGGGTTTGAAATGAATTAAATATACTTATAATATAAATATATTATTAAAAATAAAAAACATAATGAAAATTAAGGAAATACAAAAAGAAGTTAATAGAAGAAAACTGTTGTTCTCAGGGTTTCATGGTGGTGTTATCATTGTTATTCAAAATATTTTTTCATTATTATATTCAATTTAGAGATCCAAAAATCTCACTCTACACTCTATACTTTGAATGGTATTACCCTATATCAATACCTTTTCATGTAGGAATAATCTCTTCCACATCAATTTCCAATCCAAAATCCACCGTTTGAATTACTTAGATATCAATAAGAATAGAAATGATTAAATGAGAAGTAAGAAAACAATTGTTGATAAAGTGGGGAGTCCACTCAACATAATCAATTTAAACACTACTAAAATATTAGAATAAAACATGATAAATCATTAAATTTAAATAAACTCAAATACCACCACTTCCCCCTCAAATAACTTTGAGAGTTAGATCTCCTCAATCATGGAGATAAAAGAAGTATTGTGGAAGAAACAAAAAATTGAAAAGAATATAAATAAATAGAATAATAATAAGATATATAATAATACACATTCAAAGTAAAAAATAACTAATACATCATAAAAACACCAACTTAGCCCCCTAAAATGTATATCCTTTTGTATGGAAGGTGAAACACAAATTTATAGGGAAAATGGGTGAAGAATTTTCATTCAAAATTTATTCTATGAATGTATGAATGTGGATAACCCATTAAATGGAATAATAATAGAAATTTATCTTTTTAATGTTGTTAATTAATTTAATTTTATTCCCTTTATAAATTTTATTTTTATTTTCTATAGTATGTAGGAGTTATGAATCTTTTAACCCAAGAAATTTATTATATACATGAAACTCTTCATATTCCAATACTCCACATTACCATGAATTATTGACCATGAAATTGGTATATTATGGAATTTAATATGTAATAAAAATTGTTCATTTATTCCATTTACATATCCTTGATGAATTTTAGATATTCTGGGCTAGCCCACTTCTATATATAATCTCATATTTAAAAGAATCTAGATCTGTGCATAGTTTTTGAGTCCCAACTAGTGAGCTTGTTTTGGTCCCCTAAATGTCATATTGAGATTTGGGTCTAGAAGGATGAAATGAATCCAATGTTTTAAGGAATCCTATAAAAAATAATTTCACAATTTAATTCAATTTATAAAGTTTTATGGTTGAAATACATAATGAAAATAAAATAGTTAAATTCCATAATTAAGCCATTTTTTTGTTGAAGCTGAAAATACCACTAAAACCTAAAAATGTGACAATTTCACATCAAATAACAATAATATGGGTTTAAAAAAAATTATTATAGTATAAAATGTATTAAAATATTACCTTCATCATTTACCATGAACAAAACCATTCCAACATTACCTTAAAATCCACTTTAAATCAAAGAGGCATTTCATTGAACCCATAATAAGAAACACCATTTCCATACATATAAAACATTCCGTTCAAACTAAGATACTTACCAAAATAAAATAGAATTATTTGAAAAAATTATATAACTCAAACATAATCCTTTAAAGATTTCATTACATGATATAAAAAATATAAAATATTCATTTAAAAATAATTAAGCACTTAAGGTTCATCAAAAAAGGAAACACATGAAACCACATAACTCAAATAAATGTAATAGATAGCTAATGAAGTAGTTAAAAAAGTTAGGTAGTGGTAGGGGGGTATAATCCCAGATTATCAAGAATATACCCTAACATCATAAACAACTATTTAGAATTTGAGCATAGAAAATTATAGACCACCATGGCTATAGTGGAAGAAGAAATACAGGGGGAGGAAAAATTTAATAAATAAGAAAGGAAATAAATTACCAAGATATTTATTAAATAATCTTGAAAAATCTCAAATTTAAACCAAGAAAAAAGGGATGAAGGAGCGGGTGTTAATTAATCTAGGTAATTTGAATTTTAAAGGGGAATATAGGTGAGAAAAAACAATTTAAAATAAGAAGGGGTAATCTTATAAAATAACTTTTTCAATGAACCTGGATAAGATACATGTTCTAGAATCATGTTTTACCAAAATGTCTGCTAACCATGTGGACAGACCTATAAAAAACTGGAGGAGTCACATGTCTAAGCTGAACTGTATGGAAAACAATGCATTAATCATGCGAGCATATTTGAAAAGTTTTACTGGTCCTGTATAACCAGTTTGAACGGTTTTTACTATCTGTGTACAAAATGTGAAACATGAAAAATTTCCCTATTTTTATCAAATATTAGAAAGAAAGTACCCAAAAATATAGAAAATAGAAAAAATCAATAAATATTTAATTTTTCCTAAAAAATGACATTGTTGGTGTGATATTTCTCCCCAACATTCCACTTTCCACCCCTAGAAATTCAACCCAAATATGGATAATCAATAAAGAGGCAGGGTCACTACTCCCACATATAGGATTCCCTCTCCCACTTTTCATGTGAATCACTAACATGATACCATAATATCTTGGATAATGGGATGGGTTTCCCATGCAAAACTTTGTCTTAGGATTTAACTTTTCATATTGGTTTCTTAGTCACTAAAATATCTAGCTCCAATTCCATCTCTTCCCAGTTAAACACATGGGATGGATTAGCATGGTATTTATTTAATAAATAAACATGTATTATGTTATGAACCAATATCAATTTTATATGTTAAAAATATATTTGAAACTTTTCTGATCCTCCCAGTTGTCTCGATGGGTCCCACATACCTCAGAGTTAGTTTCCCTTACTTTATGAGCCATCTGTGACCCAACCGAGGTGATACCTTTAAGAACACCTTTTCAAAAACATAAAACTACAAAGGATGGTGTTAATTATCATCATAATATTTATGGTGACTCTAATCCATCATTAATTATTTATGGATAATCTAAATCTTTCCTATCATCTCCTAAGTGATACTCGATCCCATCATAGAAATATCTCTCACATAAATCCAATAGAGGGGAGATTGATATGTTCAAACTTATAATTATTTGAAAGGATACATTCTAATAAAATATTCATGGTTTTATTTATAATATAATTCCATCAATTATATATGGGAATCCCATTATCCACCTAAATATGGGATCCAAGCATTGATCATGTCTTCTAAAATTTAGATTACTCACTATATCTTCCTATTCATTTATGATTAGTAATCCATTCTCAAATTCACATGGGATACCATCACTTATTGAAGGCCTTTAAAATGTAATGAATTTAAATGGGGGTCTGTATCATAAATGATAACATAAGGTACATCACAAAGTCTCATGATTCCCTCTATGTATAGTTCCCAAGATCCTCCAACTTAACAGTGTCCTTAATTGGAATAAAGTGAGACAATTTCATTAATAAATCAATCATGAATCAAATTTCGTTCTTCTATATATGGGTATGAGGTATCCAAAAAAATAAATCTATAGACATCTCATCCCATTTTCAAGTAATCATAGGAATGGGATGAAGAAAACTTGAGGGTCTTAGATATTCCACATAAACGTATTGATAGGTATAACATTATTAAAAAAAATCATATATGTCATATATCATACTAGGGTACTAATACTAGTGTTTCATGTAACAATAAAATTTAGAATCACCTATATGGGCATACCACTAAGAGTGATGACAATACTCAATAACAACTTTCCCCGTAGACATAGAAACCACATATTGGTTTTATAAGTTTAGAATAATATCAAGAGATAGATATTTATCACTGGTGGTCTCCCCAACATATATAATTATCATGATATACTAAAATTACTCATCATTGTGCTTATCCTTATTAATATACTCAATAATAGAATGTGTCGACTGAATACTATCAAGAAACACAATCAAATTCTCTTCACTGAAATCAAAGTGCATCTGATCAAAGAGACTCATTAGATTCTATTCATCACTGGATTCTTTCAAGCCTTGTAATGGTAACTTCCTATTAATATCATCCATGACAACATTCCATTTTCCCAATGTATAGGAATAGTCAAAATCAAATGTCTACAAGTATTCCACCAATCACCTTTATTTGAGATTCAAATATTTTTTTGAAGAATATACAACTCAATATTTTATAATAAAATCACACCATGAATCTCTCTCCAAAAAGATATCACCACAAACACTTAATAGCATACATAACTACTAATAGCTCAAGGTCATGGGTTAGATAATTTTTCTCTTATGGGAAAAGCTAACAAAAACAAAACACCACAGAAATATTTCCTTGAATGCGTAAACAACACAATATAATACCAAATGCATTACTATAAATGAGATAGCCATGTAAGGACACATATATAATAAAAATATGGGTTTTTATCAACCATAACTTCAACTCATCAAATCTTTTTTGACATTATAGACTCTATAATAACTTCACTCCTCTATGAGTGAGAAAATTAATGGGTCATGAAAGATTAGACAAGTCTTTAATAAGTCAATGATAATAGACTATTAGACCTAATACTTTTTGGATCTCAAAGGCATTATTTTTATCTTTATTTCCCCTATATTTTATGATGTATTAATAAATTTTATTTCTTTGATAGCTTTCCATACATGCAACCCCGAGTCAAAATGAACTGTAATATATTATGTCGTTATAACATAGATATTAAATTGATGGGTATGAATAGGATTAACCACATTATTATATATATATATAGGTTTCATACTTAATTAAAATTTATTAGTTAATACATAAAATATAAGCACTGAGCTTTTAGTAATGTTATTTTATGTTTCAAATTTTGTTTCTTGAAAAATAGTTTTTATTTCATTTTACGTGTGAATATTATAATTAATTTATACAAATTTTATAAATTGAATTTGATAAAAAGGTTATAATTTTTTAATTAATGATATAAAAATTAAATTAGGGTGAAATTTTGGGATTTTCTTGATATTTTTGTTTTTTCAATGAATAGTGACAAATAGAGATTTTTCAAATACTATCATTTCCTTTCATTAAATAAAGTAATTTAATGGTCCCATTATATTTTGGATTTAGTATTAATGTGAAATATTATAAATTATATTTATAATAATCTAATTAATTATATTTCAATCAGTGATATTCATGAATTTCATATAAGTTGATTTTTATACTTAAAATTGCATCTTTCTAAAAACTCTATTTCGTTTCATTTAATGGCTTTATATTAAAATTTATTCACACCAATTATAGATATTGGATCTTTTAAAAATTATACCATACTTGGAATAATGAGGATCAAATTTTGTAATTAGGTCCCTTTTATTTTTTGTCATTATGAATAGTAACTGTGATGAATATTTGTCACCTTGGTAAGGGTAAAATGGGTAAAACATGATTAAAATCATGAGATAAGGTCTCAAAATCAATCTAACACTTGCACTTATTTCATTGGATAAAATTGTTTTGACCATATACATCCCAAATTCGAATATATGTCATTTTTATTCCATTTTCCCTTGAAAATGAAATTTATATTATTTTAAGTAAAAAAAATTCCAAAATATCACTCCCTTGATTTAAGTTTCTCTAAAATTTTGTCATAAGGATAAACAGAGGATGATTTTGGTTCTAAATATTTATCTTAAATATTAATTATTATTTTTATTATTTAAATTTATTTATAATTTTTAGTGTTTGAATAATTATCTTAAATGTCTACACAATGTCGACACAATATTTATTCAATTAATAGAAAATTAAATAAATGATTTTAAAATTTTAAAAGTAATAAAATTTGGGTGAATTATTGTGTTCCATGATTTTCTAGATAAATATAACATGTTAGGGATGTGTGAATGGTTTATGTTCAATTTACATAACTATCTTGATGTCTATAAAGTCAAATTAAATGAATAGTGTTAAAAAATGACATTAATGATATTTTATGAAGAATATTATTTTATTAAATTATTTAAAAATAATAAAAAAATTGAAATAGGACAAGTATGATAATAATTGGTAAAAAATTTCATCCCTTTTCCATTTATCATCCAATTTTTTCCTTATAAGAAATATTATAACCCTTTAAGATTTAAAAAGTTACTACCATGGTTAACGTTAAAATTTGTTAACGAAAGGGTTAAACGAAAAGACAAGTTTTAAAATGACACCAAAACCTATTTAAATTTAATTTTATGATGATATTTGTAATTTACCCTCTTTATTTTAATCTATTTCTATTTGGAATTATTTTTCTTGAGAATAGATTAATAATATTTTAATATTTTTAGTAATTCTAAGTGTGTCCTTTCCCTACCTTATAAAAGGACACCCCTTATCTATTTTATTTACACAACATTGAGCCATATGAATCAACCAACCACTACCGAAATATCTTATAAACTCACCTATCCAAAAATGAGAGATAATTTTATTCATAAAATACCATTCCAAAGGTCCTTAATATAGGATCTTAATGATGTATACTAAATAATATATAATCATCTTTAGTCATTATTTAAAATTTCTTTATTCTTCTACTTACTCTATTTTTTTGTACTTATGAAAAAATAATAACTACATTATAAAATAAATATTGATATGTTTCTATTATTATTATAGTAAAACCATTTACATCTCTTTTTAATCCCAAAGAAAGCAAAAACGTCGCTCAAGAATACATACGACTTATCATCTCCATATAGCGGTGTAATTCATTTTCATCACCATTTTAATTGAATGGTTATGAAGATGGAAATAAAAAATATATATGATATTTATGACATAATTATCATTTTTTAAATATAGTATAACATTTACCATATTAACTTTCCATATTATGGAAAATAATAACATTACTCATGTATATTCCTATGATGGATTTTGAATATGCTCTAATCACATCTTCTGTGGCAGCATATCCTCTAGAGTTCCTCTCAACCATTGCCGAGGCTTTAGAATCTACTATGATCCCTAGTAACCCCTCTCAAAGAATGCCTCCTCAGGCTCTGTCGTTAGAGGAATCTCTCTACATGAACCTGTCCTTATTGAAAGGTTTTAAAGCTTCTTCGAAGGATTCTTTGGGTAATTCCTCTCGCTCGGAAGATGGCTCTACGATGCTCAACATCTCTACAGATGATTTATGTGGTGTTTCAGACCTTCTCCAAATGAATATGTTATCCAGGTTTGGTATTGACAATCCTCCCCACCCAATAATCCAGTGCTTCGTTATCTCTTGGCATTTAGATCCCCCAGCGAGGGTTTCAGTGCAGAACAGGAAATCCTTCTGCATTGTTTTGTCATCATGGGAAGAATTCATCTCATTTTGGTGTCATTATTCATGATTTGTTGGTCGTTAGATATTTTCCTTATTTTTATGGTCTATGGATGTGAATTTTGGAAAATAATCCTCCTTAGATATAGTGTGGATCTCTCTCCTTGGGCTGCCTTTGCCTTTCATGTCCCCTGGTTTCCCGAGCAGTATTGGGAACTCGTTGGGCTCCTTCCTATGCACTAATGAGAGATCCCTTCATCTAGAAGACATAATGTCTACTTGGATTTGTTTTGATATAGACTTAGTGATACCTCACTCATCCATGATTCTTCTCAGAGGTGAAGGGATGCCCATCTTGTCTCAATATCTGGTGTTTCCTTCCCCACTATGTTTTTTCTCAAATTGTCACTTGAAAGGAAATTATTCCCCCAAATGTCCTAAATCGTGGTATTCACTAGCTGGATGAGTTTAGGTGAACCCCCACAAATCCTAATTCTTATACTGGTATGCCAAAGGTTTCTCCTCCCAAATATGAGTTGGATCCTAGAGATAGAGGGGAGATAAATCATATATTTTCTTCCTCCCTAGAGTAAGTAGACTCTTTCTCCTCAGAAAGAAGTTTCTTTATGGAACCAGTTCCTACAATTTTGGTGTAAGAACACCTCAATTTTTCAAATACCCTTTTTCCCTCTAGATGCTAGTAGTCTTCCATTTTCACCCTTTATTAGTGAGATTTTATCTTAGGCTTCTCCCTTCCCACTGAGCCTATCTATCAGAGAACTTTCTCTTGGAGACTTATCTAATTCTCTTGTGTAGGTTACCTCACTAGTGATTAGCTCTCCTCCCTCTCCAATGAATGAGAACCTTTTGTAGCCCCTACCTTATGATAACCTCCCCTCCACCCCGAAGGAGCTGTTACTCAATGTTATTTCTCATGCCTTTCCAATTTTTAATCACTCTTATGGATCTTGAACCAGATCCCAGTCAAGATAGAAGTACTGTACCGGGTTTGTAAAGCGTTTTAGGGCCATGAGTCAAGGTTTAGTTCTAGGAACCTCTTCTCTAAATGATTAATATCCTCTTATGGAATGACCATGGTTTGGGATCATCGATAAAGTCATATTTTATCTCCAATTAATTTCAAAATAACTCCATATAATTGGTTGTAGTGTTAGAACCCAAGATAGACCCATCGAAAGTTGAGGATTTTTCTCATTTCTTGTGATTACAAGGATTTATTTCTGGTTTCCCCTCTAACTCTCATATCTATATTTTTTAGAAAGATTTCCTTTTAGTTTATTTTCTCTCTGTTTTGGATCATTTTATCAATATCAAGGTTTCGAAGGGAACAAATACTTTTTTTATTTCAGTTGTTTTTGAAAAATGTGATGCGCAAGATATAATCTCCATTTAGGAAGACCTGAGATCATTCAATCTAGAAGATTTACCTTGGATGGTTGGAGGTGAATTAAATAATATGGCTAGTATATTGGATAAAAAGTCATGGGTCCTTTCCCTAGGACAAAAAGTAAATAATGCATTTCATTCATGAAAAACAATGGGCTCTTGGATACTGGTTTTTTCGGGAGATCCATTTTCCTGGTGAAATAGCAGCATGGGATCTACTGATCTTGGAGCGTTGTGGACTATTGCCTTGTGAATAGAGTATCTATTTCTGAAAAACCTTTTATTAAAATCTCTCATATGGTTCATGGCCTATCATATCACTCCCCTCTTTGAATTTCTGTGATCTTTTGGAAAGTTAGTGAGGATTTCTTCATTTTTCTTCCACTTGGGATAATAATCTAGGGTTACTAGACCTCATGAGAAACTCTTGGGATCATTCCATCAGAGGCATAATCTTTCTCTCTCTTCATATTAATTTTAGTCATCTCAAGGGACATCATTGCTCCTAGGCTAAGTCTTTTCCTTCAGGGGATCAAGAGCTCGAAGACCTTAATTGGGATATCCAATGGCTTACATCCATCCTTGAATCTACATGAGATGACATTGTATTTTATGTTTTGAGAAGAAATAAGGACTTCTAAGTAGATGTTTTTCTAAATTATGAGTTTTTATCTGGTGAGAAATAAAGAGTTAAATGGATTTGCAAAGGATATAGAAATACCTGATTTTCCATGCCTAACTCAAATAAAAATGCAGGTATATGAATCCCAACTTGCTGATGGAAGACCAATCCTTCTCCAATGGAATATATTCTATTGGTAATATGGTATACTCCCTCTTCATATCGTTAATATATTCCCCTAACCCAAGAATTATGGGGGGCTATCCGAGTGGGAATTCAGATCTCTTTGATGTGACTCCCTGTATTGTGTCTAATGAAGTGAATGAAAGATTGAAATATATTCTAGATCAGGAAGAAATTAGTGAAGTGGTTTGGTCAATAAATCATGATTAAACCACAGGGATGGATGAATGAACTTTATCCTTTTATATGATCTCATGAGGTATTGTAAAGGGGAGTTTGATCAGTGCAATGTAGAATTATTTTCATGGTGATAATCTCCCTCGAGTGGCATGTGCCAATAAAATTGTTCAAGTTCCCAAAGTAAAAAATCCTTAGTCTTTGAATCAGTATCATCCTATTAGTTTGTTCAATGTTCCATAAAAATTCCTTAATGGTGTTATCAATAAAATACTTTCCCCCTTCCTAGTTGGGTGGCCGAGGAAAACACAGATTTGTTGAAGGTAGGTCAATAAAAGGGGATATTGCCTAGGATCATGAAGTAATAAGTGATATAAACCTAAATTCCTTTTCTAGGAATGTGTCCATTAAACTGGATATGAGTAAAGCATATAATAGAGTTTAATTGAGTTTCATCAAAAGGGTACTAGAATTCATGGGATTTTCATGTTGGGTCATTGATATTCCATTTTGTCACTTTAGTCCTTATTGATTGTATATCTCCTTTATGGGAAAACAATTTGGATTAATTAAAGCTACATGATGATTGAGGAAAGGAGACCCTCTATCCCACTCCTTATTTATCATTGATCAAGATTCTTTCATCCACCACTTTAACCATTACATTTCTTTTTGAAAGATCTCCCCTACCGGAATAAGTGCTAGGTTGGAGGTATTTCTCATTTTATGTTTACAGATGATGCCATTACCTTTGTCAATGGTAGTAGGATATCTATCCAAGGGGTTAATGAGGCCTTAGAGGTGTATTTCACTTGGAGTGGTCATGTTTTCAACTGTGAGAAAAGAAAATTCTTTGTTCCTAACAAATGTTAGGAGAGGATGATAAGGGTTTTGGTTTCCAGCCTTGGTGTGCAGAAAGGCTATTTTCCTATGATATACTTGGGTTCCCCCATGTCCCCAAAACCCTTTCTCATAAATCAATTTTATAGGGTCATTAAGATAATCTTGGGTTGGATTCTCAATAGAAATAATATGTTTTTTTATTTTAGAGGGTGCATCACTTTGATTAACTCCATTATCTCATCCATTACTATACACATCTTGGATACTCTATAGGTACCTAATAAGGTTATTTACAAAATTGGGAAAGAATTAGAATCCTTATTATGGGATGGTAACTTAGAAAGTATATGTCATTGGGATTCTAAGACCAAGATTTCCAAATCTGTTAAGGAAGGGGTTTTAAGCCTAAGAGTATTTCATATACCATGAATGGTCTCCATGAAAAACATTCCTAGGAAATCATTGAGGGGAAATATTTATGGGGTAAACACTTGATTAATTCCTATGGAACTATGGGGTGCTCTTCCAGACTTAGGTCCTCTAGGATTAAGAAATTGATTCAGCCCTATATTCCCATCCCCTAGTGTCAATCTCACTGGATATTTGGAAAGGGTGAAGTGAGCTATTGGAATCATAATTGGTGAGGGTCTATTCTCAGATTCCCAGATTACCCCTCCCCTAACATCAGTCTTAGGGAGGCAAGAAATCATCCCACTCTCATTCAAACCACACTGGATGATAACTAGAGGAGTATTTTTGATAACATTGATCTCACTAATGACTCAGATCATTGTGTGTTCACTGGATCTGCTTCAGGTATGTTCAAAGTCAAGGATTTTTATAATGCTCAATTCGTATCTGATTTCTAGGATCCATCGATATATTTTTCATAGTTCAAAGAACTACCATTGATGTTACTTTTACTACAATGGAACATCTGGAATAATTCCCTACCAACTAATGAGAACATCCAACAGAGAGTAATTTTTCTTGCTTCTAAATGATCATGTTGTAGGGAACCAAAATATGTGTCCATGATCCATATATTATTCAATAGAAACTAGGGAAATAAGGTTTGGGGATATTTCATCCAGTTTAGTGGGTGGTCTGGATAGTATACTCCAACTAATTCCTTCTTTCTCAAATGGTTCGAAGGTGCTGTCAATCCTAGCTATGAGATAAAGGAAAGATTGTTCATTCATATTGAAGGATTTTGGGTCCTTTGTTCATCTAGGAACAAATCTCGACATCCGTCTACTCAGCGGACTACCTCAGGTATTATTTTTAAAACTTAGAACTTGGTTCTGAACTTTTTCAAGTCAAGTAAGGACCTGGTGGACGGTCCCTCTCTCTCGGCCATTCGTTCCATGCTCTCCTCTCTTCACTTTGGCTCACCTATCTGGGGAAAATATATCAAATAGAATCCTCCCCTATTCGAGAACAAAATTAACAAAGATGGGTCATGTACCTTGGGATATATGAGAGGTGGTGGAGTGATTATAAACCCTAATGGATCTTTGATAGCAGATTTCTAATTTTTTTTTGGAAATGGTGATTCCCTTCAAACGGAAGCCCTTTCCTTCCTTATGGGTCTTCTTCTATGTGTTTAGATGAACATTCCAATCAGGGATATTGATACTGATTCACTCACTATTTATAATGATATTTCAGGTAAGATTCCTACCACTTGGGGCATCAAATATTCTATAATAATGTGCAAGAAACTTATGAACAAACACATGTCCATTCTCCATACATGGAGATAGGGAAACATGGTGGAATACTTTCTTACTTCTCATGCATCTCAAGAGGATTTCCTCATTTTATTTTCTAGTCTTGGATATTTTCCCCTTAAGGGTGCTAAATTTTTATAGTTTGATGCTTTATGGATACAATACTTCAGACCCCCATAAGTGTATTTTTTAGCTCTTCTACCATATTTCATTTAATAAAATATGAAAGTATTTTGGTGTTAATAACATTAGTCATGCATACATGTGGACTAAAACCTCTGTGAATCAATGTGATTCATTTTTCATTTTTTCTTTACGTGGATGGTAATAAGGATAAATTTAATTACTATATATGATATATATGATATAATAATTATTCTAGAAAGGTGATTTTTAATTAATTTTCTTTTATTTTATCCATCTAAAGGAGAAAATAGCATTCATGTGTAATACGAACTACCATCTCCATAAATGATGTAATTAATTTTTCTATCTCCACCTTTTATAGATGAATATATATATATATATATATATGATATTGGAGGCTATCGGCTTCAGCTGGGAGCTCTCTCTGTCTCGAAGGGTTTCGCCCTCGGCTGTGTAGTGTTTTCACCTCAGTCATCAAAGATGATGGTGGATTTCGATGGAAACTTGAGAAGTGTTTTGTGGAGATCCGGTGGTGATGGTGGGTGGTGGACCTTGGTGGAGTCTCAGATAGGAGATAGAGGATATCCTCAAAAAAACCGCTTCGTTTAGATTTGGAGGCGACAGTTGGCCTCAACGCAGTCAGCGTGTCAGATCTGGTCTAAATCTGCCCAAATCTGCTCGGATTGGGAATTAGCGGTTACAAGAGATCAATGGGGGGGTTAGGTCTTGGAC
The DNA here is from genome assembly GCA_963277665.1 of Viscum album. Taxonomy (NCBI): domain Eukaryota; kingdom Viridiplantae; phylum Streptophyta; class Magnoliopsida; order Santalales; family Viscaceae; genus Viscum; species Viscum album. The sequence continues at coordinate 17,802,035 of OY728123.1, forward strand.
TTGCGGCTTTGATGTATTGGATACGTGGTCGATGGTGGGATCTATGGTTGTTGCGATGGACTTATGGTATCGGTCAGGCCATCGTTGGTTGGATGATGGCCGACTTCTCGGCGGTCACGACGACAACAGTGGCGTGACGAAGTCCAGTCGTGGCTTCCTCAGGATCTAGATGTAGCTTTCTCAAGATCTGGATGTCGTAGTTTTTTTATGTGGTGCAATGGCATGGACGGGTGGAAGGCATGATAGAGCTGTCTATGGCTATGTTCAGTGGAAGATAGCAGACGACACGTGTGGGCGGGCAGTGGGATTCCAACTACGAGTGTTAATTGGGACTTAGTTTCATTTTGCAATGGAATGATGTGTCATTTAGTAGAAGTATGAATGTACCATGGGCCTTTAACCATGTTGTTTTATTATCCTGGGTTTTGGTTTTGTAAGGGGATCTGTCCCATTGGACTTTCGGGTCACTAGTTCTTAAGGCTATACGCCTCTTCACCTACGGGTCGAGTGTGTTTTAGGTTCTCCCTCACCCAGTGCAAAAGGGTTCATATTTTATTTTTTATAGTAAATCGGCTTTCCCCCAATAATTTCAGAATATATATGATATTTTTATCATGAATAAAATTATAGATATTATGGAACCATGATCAAAGTACAAGGAACAGAACTATTGAACCGTATTTCTTATGAAAAAATGAAACAATTGATACTTATAAATGATGATTTTTAATAAAGAATTATTAATAAGAGAGTGTTAAAACTTTATAAGTAGATCATATAATATATTATATGTATTTATATGGTCATTTTGTAGAATTGTGATAAATTTAAATTTATTATATAGGAGGATAAAAGTGCTTACAAATAAGGTTGAATATGAGGTAAGGGTTTTCTAATCTCACTTTTGTTTCCGTGAGACATATTCTATATTCACCACTTTTTTCTTTGTTACAGTGTATATAATGTCCCTTTGATATGATATATCATTAATAAATTTATATTAATGGTATTTAATGTTTCATTTGATGTTATTTTTTTCATAGGTGTTATTATTCAAAAGATACCAAATCAATAAGGGTTTGTTCCTAATCTCACCATTATTGAGAATTATTAATGTTTAAGTCTCCGTTAGGGGAATTATATTATATTTATATATTAAAACCAATTTATTTTCTCCTACTATGGTTTTTTATAAATTAAAAATTGTTCCTTTCATTTTCCACTCTTAAGTACTGAAGATATTGAAATAATGTTTTTAAGGAAAACCAACCTTGTTTATCATTTTCAAAAGAATATTTTTATTAAATAACCAAACATTATTTAAAAGGTTTTCAAGAATATTTAAAAAATCATAAAATTATTTATTAAATTAATTTTTTACCCATTTTTAACTTTTATAAAAATATTTAAAAGGAATCTTCTTTTCATTTTCCGGATGAGGTACTTTTTACCAAAAGTGTGAATGAAATCTTTATTTTAACGTACACATTATGAAATATTTTTCCAAATATCATGAAAAATCAATGTTTTGAAGTTCTATTTATAGTTTTCCAAGTATCTTTTCAAAGAAAATAATTTCTTTAATATTTGGGATATTTTTCAATTTTAATGATTGATTTAAAAATAAAAAGGGTATTTTTACTCAAGAAATGTTCCATTGACATTTTAAAGTCATTTTAAATATTGACACACACATTGATATTACTGAGGATATGATCTAATGATACAATCTTTATTATTTCTCGAAATGGTTTTTGAAGATGAAGTATTAATGTTCTATATAATTCATTAAATATGGATAATTATTGAATATAAATAAGTTTGATAATGAATTGTATTAATAAATCAAAATATAAAGATAAAATTGGATGTACAGCTGATGTATGGGGCCCAATTATAGATAGCCCCTTGATTCATCGATAATTATCATGTGACAAAGAAATTTGGAATGATTTATAGGCTCAGATTGTAAGATCATGTCATAATAGTTGGGTATTTTGTGTCATCCTGCGAATACAATGATAATGTATTTATTGAGAGGCCTTGATGGAATGATATTATCTTGGTTGAGAGGAATTGATGATAAGATTCATGATTTCTTATTTGAGAGTCCTTGATCATGAATGTCTAAAATTATGCATTTACTTTATTAAGAATTCAATCCTCCTTATCCATGTGTATTCTATGTTGATATTATCCAGGGATTCTCATTGAAATAAAGTTTTTTATTGAATGACATGTGTTTTTATTATCCAATATACAAGGTTAATTATTTATTATTTACTCATGATAGCTACCACTATACATAACCCTTACTGAGCATCTGAGTTGACCCTTTATTTATTTTATTTTTGATAGGATATGAAAAAGGATATTATGAAAAATATCAAGGAAGCATGAATGTTTCTTATGATATGTTTTTATATTTCAAATGTAATATGAGAATAATTTAGGCATCTTAGTTTACCAATATTACTAAACTATTAGGTCCTTTGAGATGTGATCATTTTTATCTAGTGATAATGTAATAAAGTAACCACTGACTCTAAGATACTAGAGTTAGGGTCTTTACAATTGGTATCAAAGAGTGATTCATAAAAACTATGGGAACTATATGTTAAATTAACATAGATAATATGATAATTATAATAATACCTTATAGTAATTGAGAACATTTACCATATATGTATTTCTAAGTTATGTCACAATATTCATATTTATTATGAGATAACTCAGTGTGTTCCATTTTTTAATGATGGAGCCTAACATAAGAAAGGGAATCAACACTTGGATTCAATTTTGGGATTTCCCTACTGAGAAAGTAAATAAAAATGGTGTGTTAACTAAGAAGATCATGACTATATTAGGGTAGTTTAATCTGGTTATAATGAATAACCATGCCCATATGATAAAACCTATTGGTCCACAACATGATTCACCTATTTTTGATCGCCTCATGTGATAAAATCCTCCATATTTTAATGGAAATACTAATCCATTGTAATATTAATAATGGATTAAGTCCCTCAACAAAATATACTACCTTTGGGAATTAATGAAAGTGAACAGGTTATTCTGGCAGTTTATTAGTTGAAAGGAGATTTAAATCAATAGTGGTCATTGTTCTAGAACACTGAAGAGGTTAATATGAAAAAGGTATATCCAGAATAAAATCTATATCTAGAATAAAATATCTTGACCTTTTATTAAAAGATAAAAGAAAACAAAAACAAGATCATGGATGGGGTCAAACAAAGGAACATTGTAACGACCCAAACTTTTATTAATTAAAATTCCTCTTGATTTGATTGAATATATTATTATGTAAAATTTTTATATAAGAGATATGAACATCCTTGGATTTATGTTTTTGGATTTTAAAATAACATTATGAATTATTACCATTTATAATATATCCTTTGAACAATTATCACATGATTAGTATAAATATAGGGCTTTAACAAATCAAATTTACTCATAAAAAGGAAGCGATGGACTCATCCAGTAGAATTCCTCCATATAATGCACATTTATCAGATCTTGGAAAGGATGTAGCATCATAGGGATTATCTCTTATCCAAGTCCAATCCTGTATTCAACATGTTACGCTTGAACGGAACAGCCCACAGGAGAAGTTGATGTTAATAGAGATTACCACCTAAGCGATGTTATCTGAGCCACCCCAAGAGTCTGTCACCATATGTAAAGACCCAGAAATTCCATAGAATTATTTTCTTAAATACACGGGGTTTTTAAGAGTCTGCGAAAATTTACAGTGCTTGATTCCGAGGCCCGGTATGCCCAGAATCAATTTCTAATGTTTTGTTTGGGTACGTTCAGTAAAGGTGCGAGCGAGATTTTATAACTTTTGAACCGGTGCTCGGAATTGAAATCCAAGGGCACCATTGTACTCTCAGCACTGGTATTCGATTAAGAATACTTTCACCTCAATGACTGTTATTCGATAATGGAAGTTAGATTTTGGGTTTTTAATAAAGTTAAATAAAAATAAAGTGTTAGCTTATTTTTATTTATTTGGTGGTTAAAACCTCCAACATGTGGTCAGAGGTGGGGGCCACCACACCATAACCTCCCATGAGAGGTTATGGTGGGGTCTCCCACCCACACATAACCTCCCTTGGGAGGATATGTTTGGTGGGGACCACATGGAATTTTAACCCTTGGAAACCCCCTTTTAAATGGAGAAACCCTTGACCTTCCCCACTAATTAATAGAGCTAACTCCGTCCCATTAATTAAGTGAGTTATCTCATTTAATTAAACACCATTTTGAATTCATGACAACAAATTAAATAACAGAAAAACTATTATTTCATTTTGTGGTTGGAATCATTCTCTTGGTGGAATAGAGGAAGAGGAGAGATAGGGAGAACCATCCTCCCAATGAAGAACGCGAAGAACGCCGACGACGCTTCTTTCTCAGTCTTCTACCCCAAACACTTTCCGACGCATGAGCTTGATTTGGGAGTGCATAACGAACGTGGAAAAAAAGGGAACAATTTCTGCCTTATCGCAACATCGTCAACAAACAACAATATGAGGTAGGGGGTTTGAGTTGATTTTGTTTCCATTCTATGTCGTTCAATTTATGGAATGTGAATTTCCGATTGATATCACCGTAACGAGGAGGGCTCGGACCGCACAAACATGGCCCAACCCTCCCCTTTTGTTCTACCTCACTTGTTGATGAAGGTGGCGGTGCAACGGCACAGCCAGAAGAGTGGACCACGGCAGAGCAACGACGGCCGACGACGGGCCGACCATGAAGAAACCGACAGTGCAAGGCCACCGGGTCGCCAGAAGAGTGCAGCACCGTCGTACTGCGCGGATGAAAGGGGGGTCACGGCTAGGCCGGGCCACAATAGAAGGGCATGACATCGTCGTGCCATGCAGAGGAGAAGGGGGCCGCAGCAAGGCTGGGCCGCGGTGGAAGGGCGCGACGCCATCGCGCCGCAAAAAGATGTTGAGCCACGGCCAAGGCGGACTGTGTTGGAGGAGGAGGGGTAGCCGACATCGGGCCAGCTTCCGGCGATGCTGAACTAGCTGGCCACTCGACCAGCTGGACAAGTCGGGACCCCCTCGGGTCCCGTGGGATACTGAACCGACACCTAGCACCAACTCTATTCGAAAATTAGGAGGGCACGACACCCCCCCCCCCCACACACACACACACGGCTAGGGAGGGCCCCGTGAGCCACTGGACGGCCAGGCCACGCGGGCCTCCATCTAGCCACGTGGGCCGCCAGCAAGCCACATGGGCCGACAACCAGGCCACGCGGGCTACCCCCTCAGGCCCGGCCACCCCCTCGGGCCGGGCCGCCCTCGGGCCGGGCTGCCCCCTCGGGTCGGGCCACTCTCGGGCCAGGCCGCCCCCTTAGGCTGGGTTTCCCCCCCAGGCCGGACCACCCTCATGCCGGGCCACCCTCTTGGGTCGGGTTAGACCCGCGGACCGGGTCAGATCCCAGTCCGAACACGTTTGACCTGAACACACCTTTTCGCCCATAACTTGGGCTACGGGTGTGCGATTGACGAACCTTCTATGGTGATGGAAAGCTTTGAGAGAGATGGTACTTTTGGAATAAACCACTTGAGGTTTAGGCATAGTTGGGGGTATAGTCGGGTTAGTTTGAACCTAAAATCCAACCGGGCCCCTAGAACGGAAATGCCAAAAACTCACAGACTGGACGTCCGATTGACGCGCCGTCTGTTGCATTGAGACCCCTATGACAACACGGAACTTTTTGATACTTCTACATAGGACTTCATGACAGTTGGAGTATTGACCAGTAGCTCGAGGAGCGGATCCTCCCAGAGGCGAGCGAGTGGAGTACGAAGACCTAGTATCTGGATGAGACCTGACGACTACTGACCTCTCGACTCAGAGTGTTTCGACTAGCCCATTGGGAAGCGCCTCTATGTGACGCGACAGACCCATAGTGGGGAGCACCTCTGTGTGACGTGGCAGACCCATGGTACTCGACAGGAGGAGTACCTCAGCAGGCTACGAGGGGGAGAGCCTCTGTGTGATGCGGAATACCCACAGTGCGGAGCTCCTCTGTGTGATGCAACAGATCCACAATAATCAACAGGAGGAGTACTACAACAGTTCAGGATAGTGGGAAGTGCCTCTATGTGACGCGGAAAACCCACAATACTCTATAGAGTAGGAGTACACCAGAAGCCAAGGTTTCAATAGTTTGATAGGGAGTGTTACATGTTACCACCCCTATAATAAAATCCTGGTTTTGAGCTGAGTAAATGACTTTTGTGTTTTCCTCATGATTGAGATGGGTTTCTAGATAAGTTAGGTATATGTATTGTAATATACCTAAGCAATGGTTCTTTTGATTCCATACATTTTATTTTACCCTTGTTGGATTTAGTGAGACCTTGAGGGTCTCGGGGTCCCTACTGAGTATCGTTATACTCACCCCTGCACAGGCTATGCCCGCACCTCATTGTGTTGGTTGTAAACAACAGATATCGCTGACTGAGGCAGAGAGTAGCAGGACTGGACGGTACCCGGAGTTGGATCACATGGTGTGACGGTACACGGAGGAGACAGATAGACAGGAGTGTTGAGGAGGTCATCTGTACCTACCCTTCAGGTAGGAACCCCAGAGGACAACCCAGTAGTTGTTTTACTTTTCTTCAGTTGTACTTACTTTCAATTGTACTTCTAGTTTCCTGCTGGGCTTGTATTTTTGGCCCCTTTAACATTCCAGAACTTCTTTTTTATACAGTTTTACTTTGTGTTTTGATTCTAGTTGTGAACTCTGTTTTGTTTGCTTCAGTTTATAAAGGAAATGCCTTCCCAGTTTAGGTATTTACACCTTTGGTGCTCGTCGCCAGCCTATGGCCTATGGGAGGCGGGCTGGGGGTACTCATGATACGAGCCCTGGGGGACGGGTCGCGACAAATTGGTATCAAAGGAGTCGGTTCTACCGCAAAACTTAGGACTCTGATCATTATTATTTGTGAAGAAATAATATTAAGGGTACTAAGTGTGGTTTTTAGTTCAGGGAGTCCAGTGTTGGTGTGGGTGGCCGACGTATCCATACACCAGGACCCTGACTATTGATTACCGTCTTAGTACATGAAAACTCTGATTGTGTGTGAGTCTTTAAAAGTTATCTTTAAGTCATCTCAACCAGGCCAGCTCACCAAGTATTATCTATTGACTGTGTCACAACTGTTTCTTTCAGGATGCCTCCCCACAAATCCCCGAGATTCGTATACTTTGACAGCCCCCTGAGCGATGAGGCCTTGGTGCATGGCCCTTTACCAGTGGATGCACCAGTGGTACCACTTCCTGTTGGGCCACTGATGCCACCAGATCCACCAGCAGACGATGCACACTTCTTGAGCACATTGCATGAGTTCTTTCACCAGAGGCCACCCAGGTTCCGGGGAGAGAAAGATCCACAGGCGGCTGAGGATTGGCTGGAGGATGCGGTGAGAGTCTTCAGGTTGGTAGGGACACCAACAGTCTTTATGGTGATCCTTGATACGAGTCTCCTTCAGGAAGCATCAAACAGATGGTCGAGCCAGATGCTCCAGGTGCATGATGAGGCGACAATACTATGGATAGACTTCGAGTGCCTGTTCTGAGATGAATTTGTTCCAGTGACTCTACGAGCGGGGAAGATACAGGAGCTACTGCATCTACATCAATGTAGCATGATGGTAGCTCCATACTCAGCGAGGTTCACCGACCTCTTGCCCTACTCCACAGATATGGTACGAGACCCATTCTTTAGGGCCCAAACCTTCAAGAAAGTGCTCAGGAGAGAGATCAGGGCATCGATGATCTCCCTTATCATCCCAACGTAGGCAAGGGTGTTAGAGAGATCCCTCCTAGTAGAGAGTTTCCTAGATGAGCAATCACCAGCAGTGAAACCCACTACTAGTCGACATACAGTTGATTCATCTACAGCTGTCAGTAGACAAATGACACAGAGGTGCAAGAGGAACATACCCATGGGTGGATGACCGCATGACTCAGGATCAGTTGTTTGGGGCACCCGGGGTAGTGACATATATTCCAGGAGTAGATAGTGATAATCATGCGGCGGGCAGGGTCACATGGCTCGTGACTATACGACCCGCTGTTTAGATGATTAGCAGACAGTTGAGGGACCTCCTAGGCAGATGCAGAGGTTCGATCGAGGCGGTCTGCAGGGAGAAGGTGGATGTGGTAGAGGAGTTGGTCGTGCAGCTGGTGGTGGACAACGTTACGAGGTGCTACCACCACCACCACCACCACCAAGAGGACCACCTTGACTGGAGGGAGCTGGAGGATAGGGTAGAGCTCAGCTTCAGGAAATTGAGGCATACTACCATAGTGCTCCGGAGATGATTCCAGGTACTATCTGTGTCTACTCCACCTTAGCTTCTGTTCTTATAGACACAGGTTCCAGTCATTCTTTCATTTCCACTACCCTCATTCGGATCTTGGAGATTCCGATGGAGCCTTTGGATCGATCCTTACAGCTAGATACTCCTATTAGAGTAGGATCGACAATTACGCACTGGTTCCAACAGTGTGAACTTACTCTAAGAGGTGAGAGCTTTGGTTGAGATCTCCTCGTATCGGCGTTGAGGCCTTACGACGTCATCTTGGGTATGGACTGGATATCTACAGTTAATGTTCAGATCGACTGTATTAGGTGAAAAGTGCGGTGTGTCCGCACTGATGGGACTAGGTTCACCTTCACCAGTGAGAAGGGAACCTTTGCATCACAGGACGGACATACATGGAGGAGGGTGCAGCTGATCAGTCACAAGTTTACTTACCTTACACTCGGAGCAGTTGATGTGGAGAGTCCGACTTATCCTGTAGTGGTGGACCAGTACACGAATTTTTTCCCTGATGATGTTCTAGGACTACCTCCTCATAGAGAGGTGGATTTATATATTGGCCTATACCCCAGGATGACACTAATATCTACACGATAATATTGGATGTCTCCGACTGAGCTTCGTGAGCTGCGGGTACAGCTGGAGGACTTGCAGGGAAAGGGATTCATCCGGCCCAGTGTTTCTCCCTGGGTATCCCTGATTATGTTTGCCAAGAAGGTGGATGGGAGCTTGAGGCTCTATGTCAACTACCGTCACCTGAACCAGGTGACCGTGAAGAACAAGTACCCACTCCCAAGGATTGACTACCTCTTTGATCAGCTTAAGGTAGCATGGTGGTTCTCAAAGATAGACCTCATATCAGGCTATCACCAGCTCAGAGTTCGAGACGAGGATGTGTTGAAGACGACCTTCAGGTGTTGATACGGCCACTACGAGTTCTTGGTTATTCCCTTCGTCATAACCAACCCTCTATCAGTGTTCATGTGTCTCATGAACAGTATTTTCTAGCCTTACCTCAATCACTTTGTCGTGGTCTTTATCGACGACATTTCGATCGACTCATCTTCTGAGGAGGAGAATGCCTACCATTTACAGGTAGTACTAGACACACTCCGAGAGAATCAGCTTTATGGTAAGCTCTCGATGTTCCAGTTTTGGATTCTAGTGGTTCACTTCTTACGACATGTCATCTAAGAGGCTGGAGTTGCAGTAGATCTAGTGAAGATCGAGGCGGTACTTGCTTGGGAGCCACCTCGGAGTGTGACAGAGGTACGAAGTTTCCTAGGTTTGGCTGGATACTACCAGAGGTTCGTTCTAGATTTCTCCAGAGTTGCAGCACCACTATCATCCTTGATGAAGAAGGGGAAACCCTTCATGTGGTCGGAGAGATACCAGAAGAGCTTTTAGGAGCTGAGGTAGAGGCTGACTAGTTCCCCCATCTTGAGGCTTCTAGAGGAAGTCATATGGTACGTACTCTACTACGACGCATCTGGGACTAGACTCGGGTGTGTCCTGATGCAATAGTGAGCTGTGATCGCGTATGGTTCTCAGTAGTTGAGACAACACGAGAAGAATTACGCTTCCCATGAACTAGAGTTAGCAGCAGTGGTCTTCTCCTTGAAGATGTGGACGCACTATCTGATGGGTGAGCGTTTCACCATGTACTCTAATCACACGAGTCTCAGGTATATCTTCTCTCATAAGGACCTACACCTGAGACATCGGTGTTGGCTTGAGTTCCTCCAGGACTATGAATTCGAGATAGTCTATACTCATGGGAAGGGGAACGTTTTTACGCATGCACTCAGTAGGAGATCTGGTATATAGCTTCTAGGAGAGGTGACAAAGCAACTAGATGCTTTACAGATTTATTATGTGTACCGAGATAGAGTAGCTTTCCTTTAGTCTCTTACAGTCACTCCTCCACTTATTTACTGAGTTAGGGAGGCACAACATGGAGACGCTGACTATAAGACACGACGTGCTCAAATATATACAGGGCAGGCACCTGATAGATTTTTTGAAGGTGGGGAGCACATCATTATCTTAAGAGGACATACTATGGTGCTAGTGTCACTTCAAGAGGAATTGTTGAGGGATTTTCACATGTCCCCTCTAGCGGTACATCTAGGGGTGGCGAAGATGTACCCGGACCTTTGACGACAGCACTGGTGTCTAGGTATGAAGAAGGTAGTAGCAAAGTTTGTCTCATAGTGCCTCACTTGTCAACAAGTGAAGGCAGAGCACCAGGTACCAGTAGGCTTGGTTCATCCTTTAGAGGTCCTAGAGTGGAGGTGGGATGGGATATCCAAGGACTTCATGATGGGTCTTCCACGTACATCCAGGGGTCACAACTTGATTTGGGTGATTGTCGACTGACTCACCAAGTCGTACCACTTCCTACCGATCATAGAGCAGGGCTCAGTAGAGAGCTTGAGATGTTTCTATGTACAAGAGATTGCGCATATACATGGAGTACTTTATTCTATTGTCTCTGACTGTGATGCACTGTTTAATTCCCAGCTATGGAAGGGGTTGCAGGAGGATTTCGGGACACTGCTTCGCTTGAGCACCGCCTTCCATCCTCAGACGGATGGTCAGACTGAGCGGACCATCCAAACCCTAGAGTACATGCTCCGTTCTTGTTTCCTCGACTTTGGTCATAGCTGGGAGGATCACTTACTATTGGTAGAGTTTTCCTAAAACAACAACAATCACTCCACCATTAGTATGACACCCTTTGAAGCCTTGTATGATCGACCTTTCAGATCGCCACTGTGCTGGGCAGACCCAGGGGAGTCAGCCATAGTAGGACCAGAGATGGTACGGGCTACCATGGAGAAGGTGAAAATCATCCAGGAGTAGATGAAGACTACACAGAGCAAGAAGAAGTCGTATGCTGACCAGACAGGAAGACCTCTAGAGTTCGAGGATGGCGACCATGTCTTTCTACGGGCCTCACCTTGATGAGGTCTACGGAGATTTGGCCGAGGTGGAAAGATAACTCCACAATTCATCAAACCTTTATAGGTCCTCATTTGAGTAGGCAAGGTGGTTTACCGCTTAGCTCTTCCACCTCAATTGCACCGGGTGCATGAAATCCTCCATGTATCTCAGTTGAGGAGATATGTGCATGACCCTTCCCACATCATCGACCATGGAGAGATGGACATTGAAAATGGGGCTACTTTCATGGAGGTTCTAGTGGAGATTGAGGATCTATAGGAATGGGTCCTACGTGGACATTTGATACCTCTGGTGCGTGTTCGCTGGCAGCACGAGAACCTCTAGGAGATCACATGGGAGCGGGAGGCTTAGATGCGTTCTCAGTACCCCTATTTGTTCCCTTAGATTTAGTTGTAGCTTACAGGGATGTAAATCCCTAAGGTGGGGAGAATGTAAAGACCTGGAAATTCTGTGGATTTTTTTCTTAAATACATGGGATTTTTACGAGTCTGTGAAAATTTACGGCTCTTGATCCCGAGGCCTGGTGTGCCTAGAATCAATTTCTGACGTTTTGTTTGGGTACACTCAGTAAACGTATGAGTGGGATTTTATAACTTTTGAACTGGTGCTCGGAATTGAAATCTGAGGGAACCATTGAACTCATAGCACCGATATTCACTTATGAATACTTTCACCTCGACGACAGTTGTTCAATAATGGAAGTTAGATTTTGGGTTTTTAATAAAGTTAAATGAAAATAAAGTGTTAGCTTATTTTTATTTATTTGGTGGTTAAAACCTCCAACAGGTGGTTAGAGGTGGGGGCCACCACACCATAACCTCCCATGAGAGGTTATGGTGGTGGGGCCCACCCGTACATAACCTCCCATGAGAGGATATCTTTAGTGGGGACCACCCGAACTTGAATCCTTTGGAACCCCCCATTTAAATAGAGAAAACCCTTGACCTTCCCCACTAATTAATAGAGCCAAATCCGCCCCATTAATTAAGTGAGTTATCTCATTTAATTAAAAACCATTTTGAATTAATAACAAAAAATTAAATAATAGAAAAACTATTATTTCATTTTGGGGTTGGAATCATTCATTTGATGGAACAGAGGAAGAGGATAGCTAGGGAGAACCATCCTCCCAACGAAGAACATGAAGAATTCCGGTGATGCTTCCTCCTCTGTCTTCTACCCCGAACACTTTTCGACGCACGAGTTTGATTTGGGAGTGCGTAACGAACATGGCGAACAACGAAATGACGTCCGACTTAATACAACATCGTCAAAAAACAACAATACGAGGTAGGGGATTTGAGTTGATTTTTTTCCATTCTACGTAGTTCAATTTATGGAATGTAAATTTCCAATTGATATCACCATAACGAGGAGGGCTCAGACCGAAAAAACACGGCCTAAACCTCCCCTTTGTTCTACCTCACATGTTGACGATGGCGGCGGCGCAACAGCACCACCGAAAGAGTGGACTGTGGCAGAGCAATGGTGGCCGGCGATGGGCCGATCGCAAAGAAACCGGCGGCGTAAGGATGTCGGGTCACCGGAAGGGTACGGCCCCGTCCTGACATGCAGATGAAAGTGGGGTCAAGGCAGAAGGGCGTAGTGTTGTCCCACTACGTGGAGGAGAAGGGGGCCTTGACCAGGTCGGGCCGTGGAGGAAGGGCGCGGTGCCATTGCGCCATGTAGAGATGGTGAGCCGCGGCTAGGTCGGGCTGCACCGGAGGATCAGGGGCGGACGACATCAGGCCACCCGCCGGTGGTACGGAACGGGTTAGCAGCTTGGCCAGCCGGACAAGGCGGCACCCCCCGAGTCTCGTAGGATACTGAACCGGTGCCTAGCGCCAGTTCTGTTCGGAAATCAGGGGGCGCGACACCCCCCCCCCCCCCACATGCAGCTAAGGGGGGCCCTGTAGGGTGCTGCCAACCACTGGCCAGCCATGCCACGTGGGTCGCCAGCTGGCCACACGGGCCGCTAGCAGGCCACGCGAGTCGCCAGACAGGCCACGCGGGTCGCCCCCTCTAGTAGGGCCGCCCCCTCAGGCCGGACCACCCCCTCATGCCGGACCGCCCCCTCGGGATGGGCCTCCCTCGGGCTGGGCCGCCCTCTTGGGTCGGGTCAGACCCGCTGACCGGGTTGGACCCCAGTGTGAATCCGTTTGACCCGAACACACCTTTTCACCCATAACTTGGTCTATGGGTGTCCGATCGATGAACCGTCTATGGTGACAGGAAGATAGGAGTGAGATGTTTCTTTTGGAATACCCTAATAGAGGTTTGGACACAGTTGGGGTACGTTCAGGTTGGTTTGAACCTAAAATACAACCGGGCCCCTAGAACGGAAATTCCAATAACTCACAGACCGGGCGTCCGATTGACGTGTCGTCTATTGCGTTGAGACCCCTATGATGAGGAAGACCTTTGCGATAATTTTAATTGGGACTTCGTGACAGTTGTAGTATTGACCAGTAGCTTGAGGAGAGGATCGTCCCGGAGATGAGCGAGCGGAGTACGGAGACCTAGTAGCTGGCTGAGACCTGAAGACTGCTGAATTTTCAACTCGGAGTGTTTTGACTAGCCCAGTGGGAAGTGCCTCTATGTGATGTGGCAGACCCACAGTGAGGAGCACCTCTGTGTGATGCAGCATACCCATGGTACTCTACAGGAGGATAACCTCAGTAGGCTACGAGGGGGAGTGCCTCTTTGTGATGCGGCAGAACCACAGCGGGGAGCGCCTCTATGTGACACAACAGACCCACAGTACTCGAAAGGATGAGTACTACAACAGTTCAGGATAGTGGGAAGCACCTCTGTGTGACGCGGAAGGCCCACAATACTCTATAGAGGAGGAGTACACAAGCAGCTACGGTTTTGACAGTTTGACCAGGAGTGTTACATGTTACCACCCCTATAATAAAATCCTGGTTTTGAGCTGATTCAATGAATTTTGTGTTTTCCTCATGGTTGAGATGGGTTACTAGATAACTTAGGTATATGTATGAGAATATACATAAGAAATGGTTATCTGTTGATTCCATACTTTATGGTTTATCCCTGTTGGATTTAGTGTGACCTTGAGGGTCGTAGGATCCCTACTGAGTATCGCTATACTCACCCCTGCACGGGCTATGCCCGCACCTCGTTCTGTTGGTTACAGATGAAAGACATCACTGACTGAGGCAGAGAGTAGCAGGACTGAATGGTACCCAGAGGTGGACCACACGGTGTGACGATACACGGAGGAGACAGATAGATAGGAGTGCTGAGGAGGCCATCTGTACCTACCCTTCATGTCGGAACCCCAGAGGATAACCCAGTTGTTGTTTTACTTTTATTCAGTTGTACTTGATTTCAGTTGAACTTGTACTTTCTTGCTGGGCTGGTATTTCCGGCCCCTTTTACTTCCCAGCACTTCTTTTGTATACAGTTTTACATTGTGTTTTTCTTTTCCATTGTGAACTTTATGGTGTGTGTTTCAATTTATAAAGGCAATTCCTTCCCAGTTTAGGGATTTACACCTTTTGTGCTAGTCTCCAGCCCCTGGCATATGGAAGGCGGGCTTGGAGTAGTCACGATACATGCCTTGGGGGACGGGTTGTGACACCATCGCACACCTTACCCTTAGGTATTTTTCGGGTGTTATAAGGGGTTATGTAACAAGACCCTATCACTATGATTATATATATTATTTATTTATAGAATAAAGAATATATATTCATTTTATTGTTGTTACTTTGAGCACAAATAGTATTTTTTTATTTAATATTTAAATTCAATTAATAAATCTATTTTGACGAATTAATGGATTTTTGAATTAAATATAATTTTAAAAAATATTATTACTGAATTAATTTTTATTAAATATAAATGATCGTATAATTTTTATGAATACAATTGTAATTTTTATTAAGGTTTGAAAGCTGTTTTTGTCAAAACCCAAAATTTTTGGATAAATATTGGTTTTTATTTTAAAAGTAAAAATTAAAATATCTAGAAAATTATTTATATAAAATTAATATTATTTTTGGATTTATAATGTCTAAATTATCTAACAGTGAATTTTTCATAATTTTCTGAGACAGTCGATTTTTTTTGTAAAATTTAAATACCATTTAAATATATAATGTGTTTTATGAAATCATAATGACCCAATAGTGATGTAATAAAATACTATAAAAAGTATGTTATGTAAAAATAGTTTTTACCTTTAAAATAATGTGATTTTATATTTTTTTGATCAATTTTATGGTGCCTTAGTGGACCCTCCAAGACTTGTAAAACATTTTAACTTTTTAAATTGATTTCCTTGAGAGTTTGAATCGCCTCCACATAAGAAAGCCTTCTATTTTAATAATTTCTGACATTTTACTTATAAAATAATGTATTACACTCCCCTTTGGAAGAAAACCATGGGAAAAAACCATTGGATGGTTTGTGGTTTTGATTAGTTTAATATGTAGTGTGCAAAACCTAAATAATAAAGAATTCCCTCTTCTTTCCTATGTAGAACCACTCAATATTCCATTAATATTCACTAAAAACCTTTGGATCTAGACCAAAATATGACCTCCTATATATATAATCCTCCCAATCATCCCCAATCTCCCAAGAATCCTTTCTCTAGTCTCTCCCAAGCCTTTGAGATCACACTTCCAAGTAAGGGATTTCTTCCTTTCTCATTTTTTGTCCCAAATTTTTATGTTGTTATACCCTTTTATTTTCAATTAAAAATGTTGGTTTATGATTTCAAAACTCCCACATATTTCCCTAATTATTTTTTAATGATGTTATACCAATTTCTCTCTCATTAATTCCTCCCATGTACACTAGTTACAATGCGGAAATTTCGTAATGAAATTTCTCTCTCCGCATTTACATTCAAGAAATTATTTTATATTATACATCTAAATTCCATTAAATATGTTGTGATATTATTTTAATTGACCACATTACTGTCCAATTAATGTATAAATGTTGATATAACCATTTATCTCTCATCAACCCATTTTACAATTTCTATTTGACGTCGTTATGCTGCTGAAGTTACGCCAAAATTTCTATGCCAAATTCATCGTGTAAGTGAATAACGTACCAATTTCTCTATCATGGGTATTCAGATTTATGAAAATATACATATTGAATGATAATTTCTTGTATTTATTTAATATTCCTTCATCATGGAATAAATTATTATGTTGAATGACTCCATGTTATATGATCTATGTGGCACACTTATGCATGAAATGAAATGTTTATAAAGGGTGCGCCCTGATAGCGCTCCAATGCATTGGGTAAAGATTAGTATCATGATATGCCATATGTAATGCGGGTTTAATCATGATAATACAAGTTCAATGAGGGTTTACTCATGCTAATTCAAGTGCAATGAGGGTTTACTCATGATCCATGTGCAATGAGCCTTGGCTCATGCTAATATCAGGTTAAATGTTATTGCCACATTTTCATGTTATGATAGTCATGTTATATCATGCCTTTATGTTCATGTTCATATTGTTGTCTATTGATATGCCTATTTCTTAACATGTACTATATTCTTCGTGTTATGCCTTTTTTAATACCTTACTAGGCTTTATAGCTCACCCTTTTCTTATGCATGTCCTCAGGTTATCCCATGCAATGCTAAGTATGAAGGAATGTTGTGGTCATGTAAAATAAGTTTTCAATAAAGTTGTTGTGTCTTATGTTCTATTTTGTTATGTAATGTTCCCAATTTCCCATGAAACTAGACCTCTCGATCTTCATAGTTTTCTTAAGTGATTTTTTATGTAATAAATCAGGTTTTTGTGTGTAATAAAGAGGAGAGTTGTTATAGTTGGCATCAAATAATAGGTTTAGTTATTTTTGGGATTAGGATTAGAAAAACCTAGTAAAATACTTAAGGATACAACTAAGTATAATAAAAACATCCCTAGATTTTGGTGAGTATATAGTATGCGGTTAATCAATAAAATACATACCTGTCTGGATATGAATAAGTGGAGGTGGCTCTAGCACATATGTATCTAGGGGTAAAACCCAAAAACATCATTTTGAGCAAGACTTGAATGAGAACCGGTGAACGAAAACTAGCCTTGCTGCACTCTTAGTTACTGTAACACGCTGAGATTTTATGAGAAATAATAATAATAATATTTGATATATTGTGTTGTACGCTACACCGTGATTATATTGTGCTATATGCAACACCGTATAAGCTTGCAGTATACGCAACACTATTCTTGGCTCGTGTTACACACAATTTCAAGTTCGTTTTATGGAAATTATTCTATGCAACATTAAGTATAGATTTTGTTTAATGTATAAATGAAATTAGTTTTGATTATGTTATATGAAAAACCAAACAGAGCTTTCACTACATGGAACCCTGACTTGGCTTGCATTACATGCAATCAAGACCTTCTTCGATAGCATGTGTAGTACACAATACCGAGTTTCACTAAACGAGATTTTATTATAATATTATTTTGAAATAGCCGTTATGAATATTAATACCCACTTTTTTAAATTTTATAAATTTTATCTTTCAAAATGGACTTCATTTTTGGATTCAGAATATCGAAATTAGCCTAGGGTGAATTCTTGGTATTTTTCTGAAAACATTCAATTTTTGATGAATAGTGAAAACACCGGGTTACTATTTAAAAACTGTCTTTTTATTCAAATAATTATTTATTTTATTTAAATTTATTTTAGGTAAAAATTGATACATAATACCTATATAAGTTCAATGTAATTCATTGGAGTCATTTTATAATAATTTTAGATATATATAAATTTTATTGAACTTTTCACCGTCTATTACCCACCTCCTAGTAGAATTTGAAAATTTACATAAAACTTAATTTTAAAGCTTTTCTGAGTGGAATTTTGAAAATCCGAGAGACACGGTTAATATCAAGGAGTAAAATTTGGTTCAATAAGATAAAAATAATTTTTGGGGAATAGTAACTTTTTACTTTTATTTACCACGGTTAAAAGTAAATAGGGTAATTAAGGGTAAAAATAATAATAATATTACCATAAAACATGTCCTAATTATATTGTATTAGTGTAATTAGACCAAAAAACCTTAAGAATAAAATATTACCCTTTAGGTCCACTTGTATTAGATTAGGACACTTATTATTATTTTATTTAAAGAAGAGTTAAAAGAGTTAAATTCAAAGTTTAATAACTAAATATTTTTTAATATAGGGTTATACATAAGATAAATTCGACTATATATATTTATTAGAAAGATAAAAATAGTTCCTACATAATGTTTTTTTATTTATATTTTTTAGACATTAAATAATTTAATTTATTTATGACACAATGATGATGCAGTAATTACCTTATTAATGAAATATTAACATAATTGATGTTATAAATACCCTAATAAATGTAATTTTAGACATTTAATGAATTTAACTAATTTTATAGGTTAATATGACATGTTAGAATTTATTTAAATAACTTTTTTCGAACTAATCATGCTGTTATGATTTTCACAAAAATCAATTCCCAAATAGTGTCAAAATTGACCTAAAATAGTTTTTAAAACAAATACTATATTATTAATTGTTATTATATTCTTAAAAATCTAAGGTTCGTCCAAATGACATAGATAAGGTTATATATATTAATAATGAACCACTTGGGGTTTGTTTGGCTTTTTATAGTAAGTTTATTAACCATATAGTGTACGAAAACAAGAAGACACAGTAAAAGTTAAATTATTTAACTTAGAGTTAAATCTAAATGATAAGGTTAAAATAGTAACCTAAACTTGTATAAAACCTATTGGTTGAGAGGATTTCGACCCATACCCACATTATCTTCTAAATAAATCAACTTTTAACCATTATAAATCGAATATGACTTAATTATAAAATAATATTTTAGGTTTTTTCTAAGGTGCCCTTCTCCTCCCTTATAAAAGGGCACCTCCTCCCTATCCTCTTTACAAAATTTGGAGCCTTAAATATCAGGGAAACCCTACCCATTTATCCTCTCCACTTCCCTAGAAACATTTTGGAGGTTTTTGTCTTCTCAAAAGACCAACTCTAGCCCCTTCAGAGGAAGCTTAAAGGAGGTGCGTCGAAGAATAGGTAATCTCTTCTACCGATTCTTTCAAGATTTTTTTCTTCTTAAAATTACTCTTATTTAGTTTTTTAATTGTAAATTAATACAATCAGTATCACTAATATAATTATATGATATTATAAATATTAAACAACCCCATTTCACCTTCTATCCATCCTACAAAAAATGAAATCACCACGCGTGCGTACGTACGGAATACAGTCTCCATGCTGTGGTGTAATCTTTTTTTCCACCACCACCTTACATGGATGGGTATAATGGTGTAAATAATAACTATATATGGTTATTATAACATCATACTAATTCTGAGATATTATATCATTCAATTCTATTCAATAATTATGGGAACAATATCATCGCTCGTGCGTACGTACAGACTACCGTCTCCACGAACGCGATGAGATTCATTTTCCATGATTAACCATTCATGTATGATTATAAAGTATATATAATAAATAATCATGAAATATATTACATAATAATGATACTAGATTTATATACATATATGTTTCATTTACTTAATCCTATTCAATTCAATAAGGAAACGAAAACAGCGTTCATGCGTACGTACGGCCTACCGTCTCCATGAACGGTGTATTTCATTCCATTTATCTATCTATCATATATATTTATATGATGAATATATATATTATATATAAATAATGTTTTACATTCTTGAATTAAGTAAATCAGGATATAATTAAGAAGAACAAGCCGAAACACGTATGATAAATGAAACGATTTTACCCAAAACGCTGCTTTAACATGGAATTTAAAAAAGAACGGGTAATATAAAGTCATAAGTGAACCATATAAGATATAATACAAATTAATATGATTCTGTAATAAGTAAATGAAATTATTTGAATCATTATAAAAGAGGTTCGGATACTTATGAAGCATATCAGACCTAAGGTAGGGGATAATTTTTCCAATCTCGTTTTTATCCGAGATTGTTTATTTGTAAGTATTTACTGGGGTTATATTTATCATCCATGTCCCTATTTCTAAAAATGGTTTCATGTATGTTTAAATTCATTTTTACCCTTTTTTTGACATTTACTACATGGTATGTAAGGAATCTTTCTTTTTTTATCATATGAGGTACTTTTTGACTTTTCTGGCAAAATTACAAAAAGAATGTTTTTTTAACTTATACGGCATGAATGGATTTTTATGGTTTCATAAAACCTTATTTTCAGGAAGTTTACTCTACAATATTTCATGGTAATTTTAAATAAAATCCTTTTTTAAAAAAATTGAATGGCATTTTTTGAAAAGAAAATGATTTTCAAGAAGATAGGATATTTTCCTTAAGAATTCTTTTCAAGTGTTTTATCAAAACCATTTCCATCTAAGATGACATTATTTCATATGTGTATGTTTCAAGTATAATATCTGTATGATTTAAATGGTTTAAAGTTTCTTATGATGAAATGATATCCATTTGTTTTATATGGATTATGTTATGACGGGATGATGTTTATGAAACCCATTTTATTCTTTGGGTTATGATGAATCATTTATGTTTATGTTGTGGCACACATAATAATGATTTCATTATGAGATGGGTGGGACCTATATCTCCCTAAAATTCATTGGGTAAAGATTTATATCTCATGAGATAGACATGTATGGAACGGTAAGTTAATCCGGTTCAGTGATACAGGACTGGAATGAGGAGTGAACTCAATTTAGAAAGGGACTTTGTCCACTAAGATGGTCTTGACAGCAATTCCTTGGATACTATGGAAATAATATCATGTGATTAATGGTTTTACACAATTAAATGTTTTATTCTCATGATATTTTATCATGATTGTTGTTTCTTTATGACCTATGCCTTACGCACTTACAAGATTTATTTCACAACTCAAAATTTTTATTTGTAAACATTATGTTCATGTTTTGAAGTTCAAATGTATATGGTTTGTTTTATTTTCTCCATGCTTACCCTTAATAAGAATTTGAGCTCACCCTTTATATGTTTTCTTTTCCCCAGGATATAAAGAAATGTTTTAGGTAAAAAAGGGAAGATATTTATGGGAGATGTTGAAGATATTTCACCAAGATTAGAAGATTATATTCTATGTTTCCAAAGACACTAAACTATTACTATCCTTTAGTGTCTGTTTTTTATGTATTAGGTATTCCTCAAAAGTAATGTAATGTCCATGTATGTCATGATTGAGTCTCTACAGTTACGATACTCTCAAGGTATATGATTTGGTAAATTCATAAGCTTATTATGAAACATTATTAAGGGAATAAAAAAATTCCCCTAAGAATGTAGGTTGGGAAGTAGATCATGGATAACATAGATTGAAGACTATAAATTCATAAGTTAAGGAAATAAATGTAATTTATAAGTTATCCCTTTTTCATTGGATTCTCCTTTATGTGTTACCCCTGACATTCATTTTATTCCAACCAATGGTTAGTAATAGGAGGACTCGGGCTAAAAACCAATGCGAAGATCAATGTGATGACTGTTCTAATGAGATGCCCAATACGATGGGAGTGGGAATCAAAAAATTTGTCACAATACTCTAACGGTTTACTCAATTTTGAATAAAAACATGAGTTAAGATGAATGTCCACCCCGCTAAGAAATAAAAAGACGCAATTATGAGACAAAGGCCTCTTGATTTTAATGGATCATCTAATCCCTCAATTACAGAATAATGGATCAACTCCATTGAGAAGATATTCTACATAATTCAAAGTTATAAACAAGGGAAGGTTCTTCTGGATGCTTATCATATGGTGGGTGAAGCTGATCAATGGTGGACATTGCAAAAAAATATGAAGCCCGAGGAAGATATTGAGTCGTTATAATGGAAGGATTTCTGGAAAATATTTTTCGATAAATATTTTCCTTGAACCCTTTAAATTAATATGGAAAGGGAATTCCTTTCCCTCAATAAAAAATTCGACGAATCCATCAGATCATATGAGTAAAACTTCTTAAGAATTGCATGATATTCCTATGGCTTTTTCATTACCCCGAATTCAAGGTTGACCGCTTCTTTGGTGGGATAAAACCTAGCCTATGGAAATCTCTTTTGATCCTTGACTTCACGATATATGAAAAAATTGTACGATGTTCCCTCAAAGTTTAAATGGAGATTGGAGAATCTCACGGGTATCATGGGGATAAGAATCATAAGGTAGAATTTAATTCTGGAGGTCTAACAGATAAATCCAACGGTGCTAAGAAATTACAGTATCCCACATGCCAAAGGTGCAGAAAGAAGCACCCCAGAAATTTCCTAAAGGGGATGATGAAATGAATTAGGTGTTGAAGAGAAGGGAACCTGGCCATTAAATGCCAATAAGAAAAACCCACTGTTGTGATAGAGGAGAGGAATGATCCGTTCGTCCCCCAAATCATTGCTAATTGCTTCAACTACAAAGAACTAGGGAAATTTTTAAACCATTTTTCTAAGAAAATGGTTTTCAGAGGCAACTAATAACCTCCAAGGCATTAAGGGTGAGCTTTTTCCATCACTACTACCGAACAGAACCCTAAAAATTAAGTAGTGATAGGTACTCTAGTTATTCATTCAAAAATAGTGAACATACTTTTTGATTTCAGTTCTATGCATTATTTTATATCCTAAAATTTTATTAGAACAATCCCAACACCACCAAAAATCATGGAAGTAGTGATGTCAGTGAGAATAGAAAATGGGGAAATCATTGAAACCCATGAATATAACTCCTCCCATATCACAATTTGTGGTTTGAACATCCCGAAGAACCTTTTCATACTATATATAGTTGAATTTGATGCAATTATTGGCATGGATTGTCTTTCCCTATATAGATCCAACATAAATTTCTATGAGAGGGAAATCACTCTCTATATGGAGGATCGACCCTCGATTCTGTTCAAGAGAAAGGAATATGATGAATCTTCCTTAGCATTATTATCTCAAATGTGGATATTACAGCCCTATAAGCATGCGTATCTTTCTTAGATGATTTAGTCTAAGGAAGAAACCATATTTGAAGACATGTCAATTATGAGGAAATTCGTTGAAGTGTTTCCTGAGGAATTTCCTTATCTTCCTCCTAGAAGAGATGTTAAATTATTAATTCATCTTATACCTAGGGAATTTACAATATCCAAGACTCCATATAGAATGGATGTTGTGGATCTTGAGGAGTTACTGAAACAACTATAGGAGAATTTGGATAAAGGGTTTATATGCCCATGTGATTCACCATGGGGTGCACCAGTCCTCTTCATCAAGAAGAAGGATGGGTCAATGCACCTTTAAATTGATTATCATGAGCTCAACAAAATCACAATAAAGAACAAGTATCCTCTACACCTAATTTATGACTTGTTCGATCAGCTTCGTGGAGCACAATACTTCTCCATGGTGGATTTCGGTCGGGATATTACCAGGTAAGGGTGAAGAAGGAGTATATCCCCAAGACTGATTTTCGTACAAGTTATTGGCACTATGAATTCATTTTAATTCCATTTAGACTCACTAATGCTCCAAAATATTCATGGACTTGATGAATATAGTCTTTAGATATTAACTCGACAAATTTGTGGTAGTATTTATAGATGATATTCTAATATAATAAAAAACGAAGGAGGAGAATGATGAGAATCTATTCATTGTAGTAGAGACCTTGCGAAAGGAGAATCTCTATGAAAAGTACAACAAGTGTTAGTTCTTGTTGAAGGAAGTGTCATTATAGGGTCATATCACCACAAGAAATAGGATATCTGTAGATCCATCCAAGACAGATATAATTGAGGGATAACCGAGGCCAAAATCGGTGATAAATATCTATAGATTCATAGGGTTAGCTGGATATTATCACCGATTTGTGAGAAATTTATCGCAATTTTAAAACCCTATTACCAATATAACTCAGAAGGGAGTCAAGTTTCTATGGGGCGATGAATGTGAAGAGAGATTCAAGGAGTTGGAAATGTGGCTTATCCCCACACCTGTGATCACACTACTCACACGTAGAGAACTTTTCATGGTAATCAGTGATGCTTCAAAGAAGGGCCTAGGCTGTGTGTTGATGAAAAATGACATAGTCATTTCCTATGATTCAATTCAATTGAAATTTTAATGAGTAAAACTACCAAACACATGATCTGGAGTTGGATGTAATAATCATTGATTTAAAAATTTGGCTACATTTCCTCTTTGGGGAGAAGTGTAAAATATATATAGATCACAAAATCCTCATGTATATATTCACACAGAAAGAGTTAAACATGAACCAACGAAGATGGTTAGATATGATCAAAGACTATGACTACTCAATCCATTACCACCTAGGGAATGTGAACAAGGAGGCTGATTCTATAAGTAGAAAGGACCCAACGATTCTATCACTGATGATAATTTAAAAGGATCCAATATTCTTAGATTTGATGAATATGGACATGAGAATCATAAATATGGTAACATCATCAATCATTTAATAAATTATTGCTCAACCATATATTTTGGAAAGGTTAAAGGATGCTCAAAATCATGATGTGGGAATTCAAAAAAATGGAAACAATTAGAAAATGTAAATCCTTGGATTTCAATGTTAATAAAGAAGTAATTGTGACATTTGGGTCATGAATATGTGTTCTATAAAATCTGGAGTTAAATAAAGAAATTTTGGATGATGCACATAGTTCGAATTTCTCCATTAAACCAGGAAATACAAATACGTATCGAGATCTCTGAGAGAATTATTGGTGGGTTAAGATGAAGAAGTAGATCGCTGAGTATACATCAATGTGTCTCGTATGTCAGCAAGTGAAGGCTGGGAGTCCGAAGTCTAAGGGGATGATGCAACCATTACTCATACCAACATGTAAATGAGAGAACATCACCATAAACTTTTCACCAGAGTTCCGAAGACATCCAAAGGAAAAAATGCTATCTGGGTTGTTGTGGATTATCTTACAAATACTACACACTTCATTTCAATTTGAGAGGATATCTCATTGGATTAACTGGAATGGATATACATCATAGAAGAGGTAAGGATTCATGGAGTACCACTATCGATTGTATCCGATTGAGATCCAAGATTCACCTCTATGTTCTGGAAGATTCTCCAAAACTCATTGAATACTGAGCTGACCTTCAGTACAAATTATCATCCTCAGACTGATGGCCAATTTTAGCATACTATCCAAAAACATGAGGACATTTTGAGATAATGCTCAATGGACATAAGAGGAGGATGGGATCAACATCTTCCTCTGGTTGAGTTCTCTTACAGTAACAGTTTCCACTTAAGCATCCAAATGGATCCTTATAAATCACTTTATGGGAAGAGGTGAAGAACACTAGCATGTTGGGATGAAGTTGGGGAGTGAAAACTCCTAGGTCTAGAAATGGTTGAAGAAACGGTGGAGAAGGTTAAGACCATCCAACAACACATTAAAGCTTCTCAGAGTTGACAAAATTGCTATGTTGATAATCATCGATGAGGCCTAGATTTTAATGTTTGAGACATGGTATTACTACCTATATCACCATCGAAGAGAGTTATGAGATTTTGGAAGAAGGTAAATCTTAGTCAAAGTTACATCTGCCCTTTTGAGATCCTTGATCGTATTGGAGCAGTGTCCTATTGAATAACACTCCTACCAAACCTATCTCAAGTACATTATGTATTCCAAGTATCACTATTGAGGAAGTACATACCTGACCCATAACATGTACTCAATCCAGAGGAGGTACCATTGGAGAATGAAATATCCTTTTAAGGGAAGCCAATGAAGATCTTATATCATAGGGAAAAAGTTCTACGAAATAAGAAAATGCCCCTCATTAAGGTGTTGTGGTGAAACCACAAGTTTGAAGAAGCAACATGGGAATTAGAGGAAGTGATGAATCAGAGTTACCCTCATCTATTTTAATGTGGGAAAAGTAAATTTCAAGGGCAAAATTTTTTTAGGGGGGAAGATTGCAACGAACCCAATTTTTTTAATGAAAATTCCTCTTGATCTGATTAAATGTCTTATTATGTAAAATGGTTATATAAGATATATGACCTTAATTGGTTTTTTGTTTTTGGATTTTAAAATACCATTATGAATTGTTATCTTTTCTAATATAGCTATTGAATAGAGATCACATGATTAGTATAAATACAAGGCTTTAACAAATCCAATTTACTCATACAAAGGAAGTGATGGACTCATCTAATAGAATTACTCCATATAAAGCCCATTTTTCAAAGATCATAAAGGAGGTAGCATCACTGGGCTTCACTCTTTACCAATCCCAAACCGAGCTTCAACACATTAAGCTTGAACGGGTCCACCTACTGGAGAAGTAGAAGTTAATAAAGATTACCACCCGAGAAATGTTATCTAAGCCACCCAAAGAGTCTATCACCATCACACACCTTACCCATAGGTATTATGAGGGTGTTATAAGGGGTTATTTAACAAGAACCTTGAACTATCATTATGTGAATTATTATTTTTTGTATAGAATAACGAATATACATTCATTTTATTATCGTTACTTTGAGAACAAATAATATTTTTAGTTAATATTTAAATTTAATTAAGAAATATATTTTGATGAATTAATGTATTTTTTAATTAAATAATATTTTAAATAATATTATTAAAAAATTACATTTTATTAAATATAAATTATCGTATAATTTTTATGAATACAATTTTAATTTTTATTAAGGTTTGAAAGCTATTTTTCTCAAAACCCGTGACTTTTTTATAAATATTTGTTTTTATTTTAAAAGTAAAAATTAACATATTTATAAAATTGTTTAGATAAAATTTATTTTATTTTTAGATTCAAGATTTCAAAATTATGTAACGGTGAATTTTTCATAATTTTTCGAGAGAGTCAATTTTTTGGGTAAAAATTAAATACCGTTTAAATATAGAATTTGTATTATGACATCATAATGACCTAATAGTGATGTAATAAAATAATATAATATGGTTTTTCGTCAAATATATGTTTTAACTTTTAAAAAATGTGATTTTATATTTATTTGATTAATTTCATGGTGCCTTAGTGGATCCTCCAAGACTTGTAAAACATTTTAACGTTTTAAAATGATTTTCTTGAGAGCGTGACTCACATCCACATAAGCAAGAATATTATTTTAATAATTTATGACATTGGACTCATAAAATAATGTTTTACACTCCCATTTGAAAAAAAACAATGGAATGGTTTTTGGTTTTGATTAGTTTAATATGTATTTTCCAAAACCTAAATAATAAATAATTCCCTCTCCTTTCCTATATAAACCCACTCAATATCCCATTAATCTTCACTAAAAACCTTTGTAGCTCAACCGACCTCTGTCATCCTCTCTCTAGAATCCTCCCAAGGTTCCAAAATCTCCCAATAATCCTCTATCAAGCCTCTTCCAAGCCTTTGGGATCACACTTCCATGTAAGGGATTTCTTCCTTTCTCATTTTTGTCCAAATTTATTTATGTTGTTATACCCCTTTATTTTAAATTACAAATGTTGAGGTATGATTTATTACCTCCCCCATACTGACCTCATTACGTTTTAATGATTATATACCTCTTTCTCTCTCTTTAATTCCTCCCATGTACACCCGTTACCTTGATGACATCCTGTAAAGAAATTTCTATCTCCTCATTTACATTCAAGCAATCGTTTTTATATTATGAATCTAAATTCCATTACATATGTTGGGATATTATGTTACAAGACCCAATTAATATCCATTTCATGTATATATGATGATATACCCCTTTCTATTTCATCAACCTATTTTACAATTTCTATTTGATGTCATTATGCTGCTGAAGTTACACCAAAATTTTAATGCCAAAATCAGCATATATGTGAATACCATACCCACTTCTATATCAAGGGTATAAAACTTTATGAACATATACATATTTAATGATACTTTCATGTATGTATTCCAAATTCCTTCATCATGGAATTAATTATGATGTTGAATGACTCCATGTTATATGACCCATGTGGCACACTTATACATGAAATGAAATATTTATAAAGGGTGCGCCCTAATAGCACTCCAATGCATTGGATTAGTATCATGATACTCCATGTGAAATGAGGGTTTACTCTTGCTAATACAATAGAAATGAGGGTTTACTCATGCTAATTTATGTTCAATGAGGGTTTACTTATGCTTCATGTGCAATGAGCCTTTGCTCGTGCTAATATCATGTTAAATGTTGTTGCCACGTTTCCATGCTATGATAATCATGCTATATCATTACTTTATGTTCATGTTTCTATTGTGATCCTTTGATATACCTATTTCCTAATATGTACTATATTATTAGTGTTATGCCTTGTTTACTCCCTTACTGGGCTTTATAACTCACACTTTTCTTATGCATGTCCTCATGTTATCCCATTCAGTGCTAAGTAAAAAGGAATATTGTGGTCATGTAAAAGAAGTTTTCAATAAATATGTTGTGTTTTATGTTCTAAGTTGTTATAAAATGTTCATAATTTCCCAAGACACTAGACCAATTGATCCTAAGAGTTGTCTTAAGTTCAGGTTTATGTAATAAATAATGTTTATGTGTGTAATAAAGAGAATGGTTGTTATAGACATTCCAACATCCAAAAAACCAATTTAAGAGTCATAAAAAAGAAATATCATTTTCATATCCATATTCATAATCATAAGCAATTTACCATTATGACTATGAGTGATCCTGATTGATAATCCTAATCGTCATTGCCTTGGAACTTTCTTACCTCGGGTTGAATCTGAATTTTAAAGACATTGAGGATGATCTTGTAGAAACATTCCTTGGTATATTGAAATAATCCTTTTGTGGCCTTCTTTTTGGAGGAGATATATTTCACCCCTCATTGATGCTAGAATTTCCTATTCAATTAATGATATAATCCTTAAAGGAAACAACTCCACCAATTCCTAATGATATTAATAGAATAAAAATCATTGAATATAGAACTTTTAAATTGACATTCATTGAGAAATACTTTCCTCCTAATAAATGATATGATATTGAAAGAAATTATTCAATATAAGACAAAAGAAAAGGAAATTGTTTCTCAGTATGCGGAAAAATTTACAATATTAGAAAGTCATGCTATGGACTATGTACATAATATGAAAATTTAGTTTATTTACTTCTTTAATCGGATTAAACTAATCCTCTAAAGGGCACTAGTCTCTCAAATGTTTTCATTATATGATGATATAGTATCAAGGGATGTCAGTATAGAGAAATAATTATATATGTCATATATTTTCAAATGAAATCAAGATAATAAGAGGACAGATGAGATCTATGAAAAAATAAATATGGAAAAGCAAAAGAAGGGAAGGATGTAACTTTCTTTCTATAATAATTTTGAAAAGAAACACCCATGTACTTGCTTAATGGGAATAAGAGTTTATTTTATGTGTGTAGAAAGGGTCCATAAGGCTCTTGAATGCAAGGAAAATAAATAAATCAATGCTATTATATTATTAAGTTACAAATAGATAGGGCATTGTTCAAATAAATGGCCCAAGCATAAAAGAAACTTACCGTTGAATAATCTTAGGGGAGAAGGCCAATCTTATGCAATTACTATAATTAAAGGTGAAATACATTAAGTTTTAATAATAGGTATCATAATTTCATGTTTTATTTGATTCTAGATACACACACTTTATTCATGGATATCAAATAATCCCTTAACACTTGGAGGAAATAATTATCAATAAAGACACCCAATAGTACTATGGTTATCAAGCGTTTTTTATTAATAGAAAAATTTATTCGCTAATTGCAAGCATGTTTGTTATACTTATGTTTAGATTTGAAATAAACCTAATTTTTATGATTTATTTAGTTTTTAAGTTTTAATAATTAGTATATGATGTATAAAACAGAATAGTAAATGGATCTTGAAATAAACATGTAATTATTTTACCTTTATTTCCAATGAATTGTAGGAATTTTCACCCATCATAGATTTATGTTTTTGTGGTAATTAGATTTCTCATGAATATATTATCTATTACTCTCTATTAGTCCTTGGATGTTATTTTTATCCTCCATGTATATATTTTAACTTCCCAACACGTTTTTGCTTATTTGAGAAACCAATTATGCATTAGTTTGGGTAACCATTATGTTTCCCACTACCCAATTTCAATGGAATATTTATTATTTCTTTGTGTGATGGAGGTTTTCAAAAATGGTATTTTCTAATTTTGAACATTTAATTACCAAAATAAAATTTTTAGGGAATAATTTATTTAATATGGGTACAATGTAACACCCCTTAAATTTTATAATATATTAATAATTTTTATTTCTTCGATAGCTTTTGATATATGAAACCCTGAGTCTAAATGAACTATAATATAATATAAAATTATAAACAATCCATTTTATTAATGGGTATGAATAAGATTCATGGAATTATAAATTATATGTATATATGTTTTACTAAATTCAAATTTATTAGTTAATACATAATATATAATCACTTAATTTTTAGAAAGGTTATTTTCTATTTCAAAAATATGTTTTCTTCAAAAATGATATTTATTGCCTTTTGTGTGAAAATATTATAATTAATTTCAACCATTTTTAGAATTTTAATTTTATAAAAATTTCAACATTTTTTAATTAATAATATAAAAATTAACTTAGGGTGAAATTTGTTGGTTTTTCTAAAATGATTGATTTTTTAGTAAATAGTGAAAAATGTAGATTTTTCAAATATTGTCATTTCATTTCGTTAAATCAAAAAATTTAAAGGTACTGATATATTTTTGATTTGGTATTAAAGTGACATAAAATCAATTTTATTTATAATAATTTAATAAATTCAATTATAACCTTCAATATTCATGATTTTTTATATAAGTTAATTTTTAGGCGTAAAAAACATTTTTATAAAAAAATGTTTTTCATAAGGTTTTACACATTTATATTAACATTTATTTTTGAAACTTATAGAGATTTAATATTTAAAAATAGATACCATATTTTGAATTAGGAATTTAAATTTTTTTAAATAAGTCCCTTTTAATTTTGGTCACTGTGAATAGTAATCGTGGTAAAGATTTGTCACCTTATTAAGGATAAAATGGGTAAAACAAGATTAAAACCACTATATAAGGTCACAAAATCAACCCAAAACTTGAATTTATTTCATTTTATAGAATAAATTATATCATATACATCTCATATCAAAATATATGTCATGGTGACTTTATCCATTGATAATTAAATTTATTCTATTTTATGTAAAGAAAATTCCAAAATGTCACTCTCTTTACTTTAATATATCAATTTGTTTTCATAAGGATAAATAGTGGATAATTAAAATTATAAATATTTATTTGAAATAAGAATTTATTTTTTTAACCTATTAATTTATTTATAATTTTAGTTATGGAATAATTACCTTAAATGCTTACACAACCCCAACATAATATTTATTCAATTCATAAAAAAACAAAATGAATGAATTTTAAAAAATTAAAAGTAATACAATTTGGTTAAAATATTTTATTACACAAATTTTTTTATAAATATAACATTTTAGGGATGTTTGAAAAGTTTATATTCAAATTCCATAACTATCTTGATGAATTTAAAGTCAATGTAAATAAATAGTGTCAAAAATGAAATTAATGACATTTTATAAAAAATAAATATTTATTAAATTATTTAAAAAATATAAAAATATTGAAAGGGAAAATTATGATAATAATTTTTCAAAATTTTTATCCCTTTCCCATATATGATCCAAATTTTAGCTTATTAGTAATATTATAACCCTTTAAGATTTAAAAAATCATTACCCCAATTAATGTTAAAATTGGTTAATGGTGGGATTAAATCAAAAGATAATGTTTAAATTTAAACCAAAACCAATATAAATTTAATTGGATGATTATATTTGTACCTTATAATATTTTTATTTTAATATATTTCCATTTGGAATAATTTTATGGACAATGACTTAATTATATTTTAATCTTTTTTGTAATTCCAAGTGTATCCTTTCCCTCCCTTATAAATAAACACCATTTCTCTATTTTCTTTATACTAAATTGAGCAATATATCTTATTATAAACCTAGAAAATTATCTTTTAAAATTACCCATATAAAATTTATAGCTTATGGTATTCTTAAAAGACCTTTCCAATGGTCCTTAAGAAGATTTCTAAAAGAAGTATACCAAAGAAGCGGAAATCGTCTTTGCCATCTCTTCCAAATTTATTTCTTGTTATAATTAATATAAATCTATTGTAAAAATTGTAAAATAATAATTAAATTATGATAAATATAATTATAAGTTATTATTATTATGTTTAAACCATTTCTTATCTCTTTTCGATTCTATGGAATGTGAAAACACAGCTTGTGCGTGCGCATGACTTACCTTCTCCATGTAGCGATGTAATTCATTTTTCATCATCAATTTACATGGATGGTTATAATGATGTAAATAAAGAGTATATATGATATTTTTTAATAATTATGGTTTTTTAAATATAATATATCATTTACCTTCTTATTTTTCCTTCCATTGGAAAATGATAATGTCGCTCGCGCATATATGTAGACTACCACGTCCACAAAGCGACGTGATTCAGTTTTCATTTACACTTTACATTAATGGTAATAAGGATAAACATTATGAATATATATATGATATATATGATATAATAAATATTCAATAAATATTAATTTTTATTTACCTTTCTTTCATTTTATCCATTGAAAAGTTAAAATAGCGTTCATGCGTACATACGACCTACCATCTCAATGAATGGTGTGATTCATTTTTATATCTAAAAATTTTATTGATAAATATAAATAAATAAATATATATATATATATAATGTATTAATATGATATTTATATCATGAATTAAATTTTGTAGATGGTGGAACTATGATCAATATACAGGACCCGAACTACTAAACCAAAATTGTCATGAAAAAATGAAACTGCAAACACTCACAAATGATGATTTTAATAAAGAATTATTAATAAACATTTGTTAAAATGTTATAAGTGAATAATATAAGATATTATAAGTTTTCATATGGTTCCTTTATAGAATTATAATAAATTTAAATTTATTATACAGGAGGATACAATCACTTACAAAGAAAGCCAGCTCTGAGGTAAGGTTTTCTCATCTCAAATTTGTTTCCATGAGACATATTCCATATTCACTGCTTGTTTATTTAATTTGGTTTATACACTTCCCATTTTACATCTTATATCATTAAACTATATATATTCATGTTATTTAATGTTTAATTTGAAGTTATTTCTTTCATGGGGTTTATTATTGAAAAGATACCAAAGTGGTAAGGGTTTATTTCATAATCTCATCATTATTCATAATTGATTATTTTGAAGTCTCTATTGGAGTAATTAAATGATATTTATATATTAAAACCATTAGATTAGAATATATTCTATTTATTTCTATAAATTATATTTTTTCCTTTCATTTTCCTCTCTTAAGTACTCAATATAATGAAATAATATTTTTAAGGAAAACTGACCTTTCTTTTCTTTTGATCATATTTTTTTACTTCCATGCCCATATTTCTATTTAAAACAATTTTAGTAATGTTTTTAAAATTATAAAATGATTTATTAAATGAATTTTTACCCATGATTTACTTTTATAAAATGCTTTAAACTCATTTTCTTAACGAGGTTCTTTTCACTAAAAGTGTGAACAAAATCATTATTTTAATGTACATGACATGAACATAATTTGCCACCAACCTAACCAATCAATGTTTTCAAGATTAATTTATAATTTTACAAGGTTATTTTCAAAGAAAATATTTTCTTTAATATTTTTTAATTTTTTATATTTTAATAAGTGATTTAAAAGTGAAAAGTGTATTTTTCCTCATGAAATGTTCCAGAGATATTCTAAAGGTATATTAAACTATAAAATCACCCATTAATATTACTGGGTATATGATCCAATGATTGAATATTTAATCTTTATATTTATGTTTTATTATGATGAAGTATTTATATTCCATTTTATTGATTCAATATATATAATTATTTTTTTATAAGTTAGTTTCATAATGAATTGTATTAATCATTCAAAATATAAGGATTTCATAGGACATTCAAGTGATGTGTGGGACCTAATTATAGATAAATCTTCTATGAATAGTTAGTTATAATGATATAAATAAGGTTTTCATGAAATATATGATGATTCTATAAGATCATGTCATAATATTTTGTTATTTAGTATATAACTACCCATACAATGATAATGTATTGGTTGAGAAACTTGATAAAAAGATAATGTATTGGTTGATAGGAATTGAAATCAAGGCTCATGATTTCATGGTTGAGAGGCCTTGATCATGAATCTCTATAATTATTCATTTCCTTTATTAAGAGTTCAATTTTCATTATCTAATTGTTTTCTATGCTGATGTTTTTCCCTAGATGCTTATTAAACTCATGTTTTTTATTTAATGGCATGTTTTTTGATTATTCACTATTCCATGTTTATTATTCCTTATTTACTAATGATTAATTTCATTTTATGTAACCTTTAATAAGAATATGATCTCACCCTTTGTTTGTTTTCCTTTCCCCAGGATATGAAATAGGATATTATGAATTATATAAAGGATACAATAATTTTTATTCTACTATGTTTTTATATTTACAATGTAATATGGGAATCATGTATTTATGTAGTTTACCAAGACTGCTAAACTATTAAATACTTTGGGATGAAATCAATTACATATAGTGATAATGTAATAAAATAACCACTAAATATGGGCTACTTGAACTGGGATTTCTCTAGGATCTTCCCAAGACACAACAACTCTCACCTTTTCTGGGTCAACTGAGATGCATTTTTCTAGCATCATATATCCAAATAACTTGACTTCATAGATCTAGAATATGTATTTCATTGATTTCACATAAAGGTGATGATTAAAAGAGATCAAAAAATAATTACCAAATAAAGCTCATTATCCTCCTCAATTTTGTAATGCAAAAAGATACCATCCACAAATACCACAACAAAGGATTCAAGGTACCGATGAAATATTTGGTTCATAATCACCATAAATACTATAATAGAATTGATTAAACAAAATGGAATCAATAGATATTTATAATGACCATATATGATTCAAAAGGAAGCTGTTGGAATGTCTAAATACCTCACCCTGAGATGGTGAAACCCTAAATGAAGGTCAATCTTATAAAACCACCTTTACACTCTCAATTGATCGAAGATATCATTAATATGAGGAAAGCAGTATTTATTCTTGATGGTATCTTTATTAAACTTACTATAATTGACACATAATTGAATATATCCATCTATATTATTTTCAAAAAACGTTGGAGTGGACCAAGGAGATAAACTAATTAAAATGAAGCCTTTGGATTCTAAGTCATCCAACTAGATTTTTAAATCATTCAATTCATTTGGAACGATTCAATATAATGGAAATGAAATAATTTATGTCTTCAGAACTGTCACTACAAGAAAACAGTGTTTTAGTGGCGGTTTAAAAACCACTGCTGAATTTTTTTCCAACTCCACAACCATTCAAATAAAAGTTTATCAAATGAGAAAAAACCAAGAGAGATTTAAATCATGTGATAATCAAAGGAAAAAATATATTCAAAATTCAAAAGTCGAAAATTGATCTCGAACTTCAAACAACCATAACTTTTAATTTGGGTGTCCGTTTGGGCTACCACATATCAAATTGAATCCTGCGATGAGATCTATGCTGCTTAGGTAAAATACCAACTCATTGAATATTTTACCCCTTTTTATTCCACTAGAAAGGGCCAGAAGGCCTCCAAAACAGAGGTTTTATTTACAGACACTAATTTCATAAAATTAAACGGTTATAACTTTCGATCGATGTAATGCCCCAAAGTTTTTCAATGGAAATTACCTTCTTATAATTATGTCCTAAAATCACATGAAAACACATCATAATGAACTACTAAGTGATAAGTGACCTTTAAAAATAAGTTTCTCACTTATGAGTTTTGCATTTTGAAAATCCGACATACACTGCTGTGTTCAAGATGAATTTTGGAGTCTAATAAAACAAAAATATTTTTTGGTGAATAGTAATAAACCCTTATGAATAGTAACATAGCCTTATGAATAGTAATATGACCCTTATGAATAGTAAATCATCCAACATAAGAGTAAGCTTACCCATGAATAATTAAATAAAATTCAGACATCTTAGAAAGTTATAATTTGACCTTAGTAAACGTTTTGGTATTTTGTAAGTCATAAATAAATAATTATAATTAATTAATTAATTTAAAAGAAAATTTATTTTCTTAAAATGTGTTCCTTAATTATAAAATCAATGTATTATAGTTTTTAGATAATTTTATAAGACCCTACGTAATTTTTGAAAGCACTATAAAATCAGTTTTAATTTTAAAAACTGTTTTTTAAGTAAATTATGATTTTAATTAAATATTAAATTAATAATATTTAGAAACTTATTTTTGAAAAGTGGAATTCATATTTTTATTCTACACGTCAAAAAATGGTTGGGGTAATGTTTTGGGATTTTTCTGAAATACTTGAATTTTTGATGAATAATGAAATACCGTAATTTACAAAAATAAGATAAATAAGAAAATTATAGAGTCATGTGTGATGTTCTGCTGATATCATCCCACTTGGTTCCATATCACATGATAAAATTACTATTCTTGGTCATCCAAGACTCACTATTCCTTGTCTTAGGGAAATTAATAAACTAATGAATTTTATATTAAGGAAACCCCTCTCCCCTCCACTATAAATATCACCCTTCACACCCTCATTTCCTCACACATCTAAAGCTTCAAGACTTCTATAAACTCTGCCCAAACCTCTTCTCTATCCCCTCTCCCACGTTCAAGAGCTTCTGTTCTCAGCAAAATACCAAGTATATCTTCCTTAAAGAGGATCTCAAGAGGAAGATTTAAGATGTAATTTCTCTCTCTCTCTTCTCCTTTAATTTCCTTTCAAGTTCAAGTTCATTTCTTGATCTCTACCCACCTATCTTCATCTAAATTGTATTGTAACTCTAGTATTATAAATCTATTGTAATTTTATAATGCTAATGTGATATTATATCATCTGCCTCCCATTTCCCTCTTCTTTTTATTTTATTAAAGAGAACGTTGTTCATGAGGTGTTAATTTATCACCTTCAAGAACGGCATGCTTTCTTCTTCTTCCATTTCTACCTTCAGATCTGGTCATGAAGCCATTTTTATGGTTGAAAAAGAATATTTTATATGTATTATCACCTATTTAAAGTTCTGTAACTGACTAATGAACATATTACTCGTGATAAAATAAAACTAGTTCATTATGATAAAAAAATCGCTCAAATTAACCCAAACAATCATCATTTAATTCTTATATAATGATTTATCCACATGCATCTATTATAATTAATTAGATTATCATCAAAACTTCTGAAATATCATTAATAACATGTAATATCAGTTTTGGATGTTTACCCATGTTCTACCCAAACATCAATTTAAGAACACAAGTGAACCACTCAAGAAAACCATAAACAAACATTCCCGAATAATATTTTTAAACTCTATAACTCATCCGAAGGCATATAAAATCACTTAATGAAACCATAATGAACCATATTAAAGTAAAAAATGTTCTGGATTTCTAATTAATGAATATAATGTCATTATACAGGACATTAAAGAGAAGGAAGCATTCAGATACAAGGTAAGGGGAAATTCTCAAACCCAACATTCATCCTTCGGGTTCTCCCTCTTTCACTCCTTTTTGATATGGTTACTCCTTAAAAATAATTTTCTCATCATTGTCTTTATTTATCTGGGATATACATGTTTGAAACTGGTATTTATGAAAAATAAAATGTTTTCCAAAAGAACTCTTCTTTCAAGAACTCACCTTTTACTTCTCATTCAAGATTGACAGTTCTTGTAACATGTATGTTATTCCCTCGTTCTTTTTGGAACCTAATGTTTATGAATGTGTTATTATGAGATGAAACCCATTCCTTTTCATGGGTTAATTATGTTCCTTTATGTTATATGTTCATTGTGTCATTCATGATAAATGATAATGTTATGATGTGATGGGTGCACCGAGAATTATATAGTGCAATATGAATGTTTGAATGTGACGGGTGCACCCAAAATTATACAGCGCTCCAATGCATTGGGTAAAGTGATGAATCTCATGAGTAAATGTGAAATGATGTATGAACAAGATTCTAGATTTGTTCACAAGTATGTGTAGTATTTAACCACTAAGACAAGATATTTTATTTTTATGCATTGCAACATTTCAAGTCTTTTATTTATGCTCCTCTCATGTTCATGATCTTTTTCCCATGTCATGACTATGATCCCCCCATGCTATATTGTTCTTATATATCCTCTTACTGGGCTTCTAGCTCACCCCTTTTGATGTATATCCTCAGGTGGCTGCATGTACTAAGGAGAGGACAAGTACAAATAAGAAGCTAGGGAAGAAGAAATTAAATAAATTTTTATGCTTGATGTTATATTTGTTATTTATGGTCCTAGTTTTCCCAAGACACTAAAACTTTGGATCCTCTATATGAAATACTATCATGTTGTTTATCTTTAAAATGATGTGATAGTAATGTAAGAAAGGACAGGGTCACTATAATCGAGGTGTCTGTTCGGCCAGTGTCACGAACCGAATCTGGTCACCGCCAAAACCGGCACCAAACCCAGCCCGTGACATGACCCAAAGGGCGTTCCCTATCCCCACGGGCTGGCACAAGTGCCCGGGTATCATTAATATAGGTTTGGGAACGATTTACCCGAGTATGAAAGCATAAAACATTAAAAACATTCCATAATATAAATCTGAAATTCTTGAGCCAAACAAGACTTAAGTGAAAACCAGAACCGAGTACATTGGTTTAAAGATTATACAAGTGGTCCAAATAAAAATAATTATAGCATTAAGATATCTCCAAGGACTCCACACGACTAGGGGCATCGCCCCCAAGCTTTCTCCACAACTCCGCACCAAGAATGGGAACTAACACCATGAACCGCCATCACCCTTAGCCTTTCCTTTACCTGAATCAAACATAACCAAGTCTACTTACACCCAAGGGGTGTAAGTAGGGTGTGAGCCTAAGCCCAGTAGGATACCACCCAATGATTCCAAAGAGTAAGAAATACAATGTGAAAAAGCAAGCAGTTTTCAAACGCAAGGAAAAGTAGTGTTCAAATTTCAAGAAATGAAACCTCTAATTGAAAATAGTTTTCAATCCAAAATTTTTAGAATACTAACACATTAAAATAGAAATGTTAGATACTGTAATTTACTTCCAAACACACCCTAATACATGGGTAGATACTACAAATCCAATGAGCAACAACATTGGGAACACCCCTAGGCACTAGGTTGTCTTGGGCCCTATGTACCTCGTACCTCGGTGTAAAGTAACCATAGCAAAATCCTTTCTCGTGCACGAGCCACTAGTAGGTAACACACCCATAACCTAGTGGTCCCCAATAATCATCCACATAGTTTAGTTAGAGTTGTCGTTATCCAAATGCTAAGTGAAACAGGGACAAAACCCATCCAGTCCACTAGCCGTACTAGTACAAATCCGCCCCACCTAGGTACCCGGGCTTCCCCTTTTGTGCTCAATCAATTTCAGCATGCAAAATAAATAAATTTTCATATAAAACACCATTACTTGCCAATCATAACCAATACAGTAGCTATCACATTTTATTCCACTTAAAACACGCAACAAAACACTTAGATTTTTCATAAAACAATTCCTCAAAAATCTCGTAGTGTTTCGGACACAAAACACCTTATAAACCTCACTTGCATACTATGTGCACATATTTAAGTTTCCAAAACATAAAGGAGATCCCACTACATTTCAGTTAAAACACAAAATCATTTTTAGGGCAACCCTATATAGTTCAAGAAACGACATCATTGCAAAGTCTCCATTTTTACACAACACAACTCTTAGAATTTCATGTGGTTCACAAACACCATTAAAACCAGATTTTTCAGCATCAAACACAAGGGACAATAATTTAAAACAGTATTTTTATCCCTATTATACTTCAATAAAATCAACTAGTTACTTATAGGGTAGCCCCAATTAAACTAATAATACATTTCTATGAAAACCCCCCAATTTCACATGAAATTGGCCTTTAGGATTCATTTTAAATACAAACACCACTAAAACTATATTTTTCAGAAATAATAAAATTCAATAAGCATGAAAATACCATAAAAACAGTATCCAATTCACAAATATTTCATACACAATGGAATCACCTACCAAAACCAAGGAAACCCTTGAATCCTTTGTGCGAAAACTCAAACGCACCACCACCGCACCTCAAGGAAGGTAAACCAGACCTAAAACCAGAATTTCAGAACATGAAACACCAGATAAAACCCTAATTTTTAAAGCCTACTTCCTGGACATAAGGAACCTCAATTATAAAGGAAGAAACCCTAAGTAAATTGGATGTAACCCTAAACAAATTGAATGAAGAAAAGAGGAGAACAACTTACTTAAAATATCTTGGAGAAATCGCCCCCCAAAATACCAGTAGCTGATTTCTAAAATACTCAAACCTTCAAGGGAGGTTCGAACAAGAACAGGTAGATCATTTAGGAATTTGAATGGGAGAAAAAGAGTAAGAATCGAAGGAGTTATGAAGGAAACAAATTACCTTTATAAATCTGCCCGAAATTTGAGTTCTTAAGAACATTCGACCTACACCGCGATGAAAATGAGCAGAAACGGGTGTGGGATGATATTGGATGCGTGGCTGGGTTCAAGGGGCGTGTTTGGGGCTTGGAATCACCGA
Organism: Viscum album; assembly: GCA_963277665.1. NCBI lineage: Eukaryota > Viridiplantae > Streptophyta > Magnoliopsida > Santalales > Viscaceae > Viscum > Viscum album. The sequence goes on from OY728123.1 coordinate 17,843,416, forward strand.
AAACCCCTTAAAAATGAATAATTTATTAACTAATCAAATTTTATTTTTAAAACTGGAATTGGGCTTTCGGGCAGGCCCAATCCCTTAAATAAAACCCATATACACATTTGTTATGGATTTCCAAAGGCTCCAAATTTTAATTTCGGTGTTAATATGTTAGGTTAGGACATTTAGGAGTTGGAATGAGTGAAAAATATTAAAAAATGAATAAGTTATAAAAGAAACAAAATTTATTTTTAAATCTGGAATTGGGCTCACGGTTTGGCCCAATTCATGAAAACTCACCTATTCTCCATAAAAACTTTGGAAACCCCAAAAAAAAAAGAATTAATGGAAATTAAAATAAAAATACATTTAAAATAAGCTATGTATGTGACAATTCTCCCCACCATGAAAACTTTCCGCCCCGAAAAGTCACAGTAAGGCCAAAGCAACAACCAAACTCAACTGAGAAACCAAGAGGTACTCTCTTGCCAGGTTTCTCCCCCAAAGGCCATAACACCTCCAGTGATCAATGAAGGAAGGAATAATCTCACAAACCTGACTTAAACCACTTTCCTGAATGAATAAATCACATTCAAGCTTTATCCCAAATGAAAACTCCTCTAACACAATCTGAACAACACTCAATCAATTTACCCAAATAAACGACAACATCGAACATGGTTACACTTTCCCGACTATAACTAAACCATTGGTCACTCTCCAATATCAATTTTTACCAAAGAAAGATTTAGGTAGTTAGATATATCCAAATGATAATACCAACTTCCCATAAAAAACCAAGGAAAAATATGAGTTACTCGTATGAAGAGACACAAATGGGCTCCCCACCATAAGAGACAACTTAATTTTTTTTTCCCGAGATAGAATCAAGACACTAATAGGGGGAGGCCCAAACAGACTCCCTAGTACAAGGGGTATACATAAATTAGAAATTTACAAAATAATATACATGATACCCACAGTGGGTCTTCCCACCACAAGAACTAACCATCTTAACTGATCAGCATGGGCCGACACAAAAAGAACCAATTTTTTTTTAAGATTTGGAAAGGGTACAGGGTCAGTCCGCACGGTTTGGGAAACCATGCACTAACTATGTTGATCATTATTTGAATGTGGCTTCCTAGCACACTGACACTACTAATCATGAACAAAATGTGTGCTCAAACTTTCTAGCCAAATTTCCAACCATTCTCCAATGACTCAATGGAAACCAACGTGGGAGGGAAAAACATTAGGCGATGACATGGGTACAAGGCCCTCTACCTATTTCCACCGAACGAGAGCAACAGAAGGAAGATGATGAAACCATAGGTTTAAACTGTTCCTATCTTTCATACTGAGGATAGGACTTTGTACAAGTGTTTAAATGACACTGGTGTTTCCCCTGACTACGCGCCAGCTTCTCTCCGGGACCTATGGCTGGAGCTCAAAATATTGAAGCATCTTCGGCCACGCAGTTAGGCTATTGAAACCCCTATGTGGAACTTCTTATTTCGGTGCCACAAACAACTACACTGCATACCCTGATGGGTTTATCAAGACATAACACACTCCATAACCCACTTTACCAAAACCAAACATTTCATTGAAACAAGGGATCAGAAGATGCACACACATCGCACCTTGTTTCTTTGGGTGAGAAACAATAGAAGGGAAAGACACGTATAAACACCTTCCTCTAAGATAGAGGATTTGATGTTTTTTCCAAGGGAGACACAATCCCAACATAACATAGAACCTTAAAGGATTGTGTGACCTTCACCTTTATGGTCAAAAGAGCACACAACATCACAATGCGTCACCGAACATGACCCTGATGATTGATAGAAACAATACATGGAACGAGACCATATTCAAAGTCCCTAAACAACAGATAAGTCCAAAAAGTGGACACAATATCATATCATGACCTAAATCTCAAAATTGGTCATTTAATAATAACTCTTTCTTCAAAGAAACTATAAAGAACCCAAAGGCCCTCTTAGACACCATCAAGACACTCATCTGTACTAACAACGAAAGAACACTCCCACCTTTGGTGAATCAGGAAACTTAAGAAACTAAGGTCTCTTTCAACCTTCCCCAAGCACTATCCCACTACAAGAGGATCCAAAAATCAGCGAAATGAATGGGTGTAGACTCAATAAAAGAAATTTTCGATAAAATATTATTTATATTGATCAACTGGAGGATTTTCCAATGGCGAAACAAAACGGGTTGCACTTCAGTTGTGCATTAACCCTTAATGGGGGCGTACCTTATCCAATGAGAGAACCCAAGGACCCAACCAAGCTGGTCCATTGGTCAAAACATGCCACAAACCAGATCCAAACACATGAAGGGAACCACCGTAAAGGCATCCCAAAAAAAAAATTCAAAAGAGACCACTAACCATCCCTGCAACACAGCTTACCGACCAAACATAAACCCAAAACACAGTTCAAACAGAAGGGGTTCTTGAACTCAAAACATCCCACAACATCAACATTTTCAAAAAACCCATAATACAAACCATACCAAACTATTCATCAAGAAATCATGTTTTTCTTTAAAACAAATTCTTTGAAAACAAACGGTTTAGCAGTAAGCGTATCCACCAATGGTACCCCATGGGCCTCACACATGCATGTTTTTGTGCCACATTGGGCACCCTCCTCATATCCATCCCAGCACTCATCCAGTCGTGCCATCAACCATCCATCATCCCATATAACCCCATGCATGTGGTCACTCATGGAAATACCAAAGGGTAAAACAAAACTTCCTTCCACTTTTCAAAAACAAAATGGTCAACCAACCCAACCTTTTTCTCAAAACTGCTAACAATGAGATCGAAATCCCAATTCACATCTTACAAAACATTTCATAAGGACACAACCATTTAGAAAAGAACTCACTTTCAATTTATTCACATCAATTTCGAAACATATCATCCCATTAAAACACACTCTAATTGTTTAGAAAACTCTATTGGAAACACATTTCAAAACCAAATTCAATACAGTTCCTACTTTCAAAGAGGTGTAAGCACACCATTTTACATTTCAAAACAATTCTGAAAATTCAGTTCCACCATTTCATAAACCAAACCATTCCCTCTTTATTTGAAAATCATTTCATAAAAACTTTACGCTTCTTAAAACCAAGTCACCTTAAAACCAAAGTGCTAAGATTTCAAAACTAAAGCACAAAACAATGCAAGAGGAAACTAGTTTCGGTGGGTGACTTGGACATATGGTTGGCAGCCATATTCCAATCACTTCGCCGTCACAGAGAGTATTCTAGGGAAATATCCATGGCTCCACATGGCTTGCCAGGCCCTGCGAGCTCACAGAGATTATTCTCCCAACTCTCTTTTCATTTCCCATAGTCATCATTAAACCAAGAAAACCAAAGCACTCAAATAAATCCATACTTACCATGGTGACTTGAATCCCTTCATGAGGTGTGCTGGCCAAGCACACTACCCATGACTGAAATTTCAAGTCCCAAAAATCCTAGCTCCAGACTATGCTGACTCTTCCCCAAATAACATGACCCAAGGAGCGAACCTCCTCTGATACCATTTTGTCACGAACCGAATCTGGTCACCGCCAAAACCGGCACCAAACCCAGCCCGTGACATGACCCAAAGGGCGTTCCCTATCCCCACGGGCTGGCACAAGTGCCCGGGTATCATTAATATAGGTTTGGGAACGATTTACCCGAGTATGAAAGCATAAAACATTAAAAACATTCCATAATATAAATCTGAAATTCTTGAGCCAAACAAGACTTAAGTGAAAACCAGAACCGAGTACATTGGTTTAAAGATTATACAAGTGGTCCAAATAAAAATAATTATAGCATTAAGATATCTCCAAGGACTCCACACGACTAGGGGCATCGCCCCCAAGCTATCTCCACAACTCCGCACCAAGAATGGGAACTAACACCATGAACCGCCATCACCCTTAGCCTTTCCTTTACCTGAATCAAACATAACCAAGTCTACTTACACCCAAGGGGTGTAAGTAGGGTGTGAGCCTAAGCCCAGTAGGATACCACCCAATGATTCCAAAGAGTAAGAAATACAATGTGAAAAAGCAAGCAGTTTTCAAACGCAAGGAAAAGTAGTGTTCAAATTTCAAGAAATGAAACCTCTAATTGAAAATAGTTTTCAATCCAAAATTTTTAGAATACTAACACATTAAAATAGAAATGTTAGATACTGTAATTTACTTCCAAACACACCCTAATACATGGGTAGATACTACAAATCCAATGAGCAACAACATTGGGAACACCCCTAGGCACTAGGTTGTCTTGGGCCCTATGTACCTCGTACCTCGGTGTAAAGTAACCATAGCAAAATCCTTTCTCGTGCACGAGCCACTAGTAGGGAACACACCCATAACCTAGTGGTCCCCAATAATCATCCACATAGTTTAGTTAGAGTTGTCGTTATCCAAATGCTAAGTGAAACAGGGACAAAACCCATCCAGTCCACTAGCCGTACTAGTACAAATCCGCCCCACCTAGGTACCCGGGCTTCCCCTTTTGTGCTCAATCAATTTCAGCATGCAAAATAAATAAATTTTCATATAAAACACCATTAATTGCCAATCATAACCAATACAGTAGCTATCACATTTTATTCCACTTAAAACACGCAACAAAACACTTAGATTTTTCATAAAACAATTCCTCAAAAATCTCGTAGTGTTTCGGACACAAAACACCTTATAAACCTCACTTGCATACTATGTGCACATATTTAAGTTTCCAAAACATAAAGGAGATCCCACTACATTTCAGTTAAAACACAAAATCATTTTTAGGGCAACCCTATATAGTTCAAGAAACGACATCATTGCAAAGTCTCCATTTTTACACAACACAACTCTTAGAATTTCATGTGGTTCACAAACACCATTAAAACCAGATTTTTCAGCATCAAACACAAGGGACAATAATTTAAAACAGTATTTTTATCCCTATTATACTTCAATAAAATCAACTAGTTACTTATAGGGTAGCCCCAATTAAACTAATAATACATTTCTATGAAAACCCCCCAATTTCACATGAAATTGGCCTTTAGGATTCATTTTAAATACAAACACCACTAAAACTATATTTTTCAGAAATAATAAAATTCAATAAGCATGAAAATACCATAAAAATAGTAGCCAATTCACAAATATTTCATACACAATGGAATCACCTACCAAAACCAAGGAAACCCTTGAATCCTTTGTGCGAAAACTCAAACGCACCACCACCGCACCTCAAGGAAGGTAAACCAGACCTAAAACCAGAATTTCAGAACATGAAACACCAGATAAAACCCTAATTTTTAAAGCCTACTTCCTGGACATAAGGAACCTCAATTATAAAGGAAGAAACCCTAAGTAAATTGGATGTAACCCTAAACAAATTGAATGAAGAAAAGAGGAGAACAACTTACTTAAAATATCTTGGAGAAATCGCCCCCCAAAATACCAGTAGCTGATTTCTAAAATACTCAAACCTTCAAGGGAGGTTCGAACAAGAACAGGTAGATCATTTAGGAATTTGAATGGGAGAAAAAGAGTAAGAATCGAAGGAGTTATGAAGGAAACAAATTACCTTTATAAATCTGCCCGAAATTTGAGTTCTTAAGAACATTCGACCTAAACCGCGATGAAAATGAGCAGAAACGGGTGTGGGATGATATTGGATGCGTGGCTGGGTTCAAGGGGCGTGTTTGGGGCTTGGAATCACCGAAAACCCCTTAAAAATGAATAAGTTATTAACTAATCAAATTTTATTTTTAAAACTGGAATTGGGCTTTCGGGCAGGCCCAATCCCTTAAATAAAACCCATATACACCTTTGTTATGGATTTCCAAAGGCTCCAAATTTTAATTTCGGTGTTAATATGTTAGGGTAGGACATTTAGGAGTTGGAATGAGTGAAAAATATTAAAAAATGAATAAGTTATAAAAGAAACAAAATTTATTTTTAAATCTGGAATTGGGCTCACGGTTTGGTCCAATTCATGAAAACTCACCTATTCTCCATAAAAACTTTTGAAACCCCCCAAAAAAAAAGAATTAATGGAAATTAAAATAAAAATACATTTAAAATAAGCTATGTATGTGACAGCCAGTAACACATATCATATCGAAGCTCATTTCACGATCTTTGATTTGACTGGTTATGGCACTGAAAGTGGAGCCTCAGATAATATTTTACGGTCATTTCAGTGTTTTTAGGGTTTTTAGAGGTTCTTAATGTTTTATGATTTAATTAATTAATTAATTAATTATTTTTCATTTATTTATTTATTTAATATTAATTAATTATTAACTGATTAATTATTATTTATTTATCTATTTAATATTATTTATTTATTATTTAATATTTATTTATTTATTTATTATTTAGTTATTATATACCCATTAATAATTAATTTATTTTTAATTTATTTATTAATTAATTATTAATTATTAATTATTAGTTTATTATTCATTATTCATTCATTTATTATTTATTTAATTATTTGTTATTTATTATTTATTAATTATTAATTAATTATTAAATAATTAATTATTTATTAATTGTAAATTGTAAATTATTAGTTATTAGTTATTATTAATTATTAATTATTAATTAATTAATTAATTATTTATGTATTTATGTATGTATTTAATTATTATTCATTATTCATTATTCATTATTTATTATTTATTATTTATTATTTATTATTTATTATTTATTATTTATTATTTATTATCTATTAGTTTATTTTTAATTTAATAAATTTTAATTTATTATTAATTTATTATTTATTTATTTATTGATTATTTATTGATTATTTATTAATTATATATCAATTAATTATTAATTAATTATTAAATATTAAATATTGAATATTGCATATTAAATATTAAAATTTAAATATTAATTATTAATTAAGAATTATTAATTTTTTAATTATCAATTATTAATTATTAGTTATTATTAATTATTAATTATTAATTCATTATTTATTTATTTATGTGTTTTATTTATTTATTTATTATTTATTATTTTTTCTTTATTAATTGTCAATTATTATTTTATTTTTAATTTAATAAATATTAATTTAGTATTAGTTTATTATTCATTTATTAATTATTTATTAATTAATTATTAATAATTTATTAATAATTTATTAATAATTTATTAAAAATTTGTTATTTTTTTATAAAATTTTAAATATTAAATATTAATTCTTAATGATCAATGATCAATTATTAGTTATTAGTTATTATTAATTATTAATTATTAATTAATTACTATTAATTATTAATTATTAATTAATTATTAATTATTTATTAATTATTTATCTATTATTTATTTATTTGTTATTAATGTTTTATTTATTTATCATATATTAAATTATTTTTTATTTAATTTATAATTTATACTTTACTTATATATTATATGTTCTATATTATATGTTATATATTATATATTATATATTATATATTATATATTATATATTATATATTATATATTATATAATACATATTATCTATTATATATTATCTATTATATATTAAATATTAAATATTATCTATTATATATTATGTATTATATATTATATAATATATAATATATAATATATAAGATATAATATATAATATATAATATATAATATATAATATATAATATATAATATATATAATATTTAATATATTATGTATTATATATTCTGTCTTATCTTTTATATGTTTTATATTATATTTTATATGTTATATGTTATATATTATATATTATTAATTATTAATTATTAATTAATAATTATTGATTATTGATTATTGATTATTGATTAATAATTATTGATTAATACTTATTGATTAATAATTATCTAGTGTGTATCTATTTGTTATGTATTACTTTTTTTAATTAATATATATATGTATAAGTATATTAAATTCGATTGATTGACCACATGAAGAGTTTGCTAGAGTGGTAAAGACTTTGGAGAATAAGCAAGAGGTAAGTGGTTCAAATCTCACCCAACACGTAATTTCTATATATGGCATGGGCATGTGCATGGTCGTTGACTTGTGTGTGGACATGGACTTGTGCATGGATGGGCATGTGCGTAGTAATAATTAATAAATAAATTACGAAAATAAAAAAAATAAAAAAATCAAAAAAATTAGAAAAAATTTAAAAAAATTTAAAAAATAAAAACGATTTAACGACGGTTTAAACCGTTGCTAAAAAACTACTTTTAAATTATTCTACGATGGTTTTAAAAAAAACACCGCTAATTATTTCCCAAAACACGATTTAGCGGCGATTTTCCAAAACTGCCGTAGAACGATTTAGGGGTGGTTTAAATCGCCACTAAATACAAATTTTGGCATAGTGTATATCAATTGTAAACTCAACTTATATCTTCAAAAGTAACCTCTAAAATTCATTCAGAAACCCTTTGAGAAACTCCCTAAGAATTGGAGGAAGAGACAACATCTTACATACCAATCTACCATCCTCAAGAAGAGGAGGTCCCTCCCTTCTAAATCATGGGTCCCATTATACTTGAAACAAATGTGAGTTACCATTAGGGGAATTTATGGTCTTCATCAAATGATAACAGTCAATATTAGATTTAGAGGTTGTCATATAGTACACATTTATAATAAAATTGAAAATATCTATCTTAGTAATAATGAAGTCCTATGAAAATTTTAACTCACATATATAGACAATACATGGACACCAGAAACCGTGTTTTTATTATTTCCAAGAGAAGTCAATAATTCCATAACACAAGGCATATGTTTGAAAGAGATATTCAATAAATCCTTGACACATGTATATTTAAATGAATAAGATTGATAAGTATCAAATAATTTAGTATATATAGATGAAGCAATGACGATGGTACCTCTCAAAGTTTTTGGTATTGCATTTGATTCTGTAGGATATTCCACCATCATGTATAACTAACTTGCTTTAAAATAGGCCTATGAATTGGTACTAACCCAAGTCTAAACCCTAAACTGAATCTTCCTATGAGATGGAATATATTTACCTCTAAAACCAAGTGATATATTCCTCGCTAAATTAAAGGAATCATAAATTATGGTTGATCCCCAAGGATCCTGCACTATTATGAGGAAACGGGATGAATCTGGAGAATCTATGGGGATGAACCAATTTCCCACATTCATGAAAATATCGGGGGATAATTAACATAAAGGTTTAAGTGATAGTCTTTTAAAAATTTATGTAAAATAAAACTTCCCTACCCATGACCGATGGTGACACAGATTGGGATGGTTTCCTATAGCCACTACTACATTCCCATCTAGGATCATACCACTTTCTCTTGTTCTATGAGAAGCTACCTTCACATCCACCTAGCATGGAAGAAGAAAAAACCAAACTTGAAATCTAATTAAAATTGGTTTACACTATAAATTCTAATTACATGAATTTAATATAAGTTTAGAGTTTCAGCAAGAAGTCCTCGGTGCGGATGTCAGGTCAAAGGCCAATCTCAAACTGTCAAATTTTAATCTTATCATTTAAAACCATCATAGGATCTAAATGATTATTATTGTAAAACTAATTACATTATTCCATGACCATCTATATTACTTTTTTTAGGAATAAAAACTCCCATGACTTAGCTAAAATCATTTTTTATGATAAAATTATCAAGTGGACATCCTCTTGATGTTTTTCTACTCCACACTCTCATGTTGTTTGTCTTGAATAACTAACTCACACTATTTTTGGTCGGTACCTTAAAACATGAAAGTGGTACACTTCCACTTGATGGACTCTAGTGTTTCAATAAATTCAAAAATTATTTCTATCATCTATAACCAAACCTCCTCTTACCAAGGATGATTAGTCCCATGAAAGGATATAGAATTTTGGTGAAGAATATCCCAAGGCTAATTATTATATTCAATCAAAACCAGACATGATTCCTTATCATGTGATAGGAAAGGGCCATATTATTAGTCCATAGATATCATAGTATATACTATAACATCAATATGGTTCTGATCTATGGGAGGGTTATCTCCTGAAAAATTATATCTATCTTTCTCCAGGGGTTCACTAATGGTCTTTGGGGAGGCATGTTACTACATGAAATCAGAGGAAGAGAAATAAAACATTAAAAGAAGTAAATAAACTCAATTAAAATTATAAAAATCCTTTAATAATATTTAATAATCATAGTAAAACATTCAATATAAATAAAACAAATATATATTCAAAGTTTATACTATGCATGGTTTGGCTGCATGGTTTGTCAAATCACACGCCAATGATGTGGGTAATACTAGATGGGTGGATATGGTTTCATGGTTTGGATAAATGGTTTTAAAAAACATGAAAAAATCATGTGGGGTGTAATGGAGATCCTCCATCTGGGTTTCATGCCTTCAACACATGGTTTGTAGCCCATGTGGCTAACCATGTTCCCTAGTAAAGATCTCCAACCCCCTATCTTTCAACCCGACATTTTCTTAAAATCTGAAATCCTTTTGAAATAAATTAATATAATCATTTCTCAACATACCGTGGTGACTTAAGGTTCATCATAAAGAGTTTTTCCAAAAAAAACCTCTTGAAACTTACCTATCAAGGTTCAATGGTCCAATCACATATCTACTAGGAATTCCTAAACATCATAAACCAAAAAGCAGGCTTTAATGACATTTTTTCATGAATCAACCTAGGATACCCCTAACTCAGGTACCCAATATGATCTTTGGAAACTCTATTAGGTTGTTCATAATCACCATGAGTAGGATACTAGTTCTTGGTAATCTTGAAACACACGTTGTGAATGGTTTCACTCAATAAAACCAACCAACTACATGAGGATCTACCTATAAACCTAGTATAAAATTACTAAAAATTAGTGATTCATGCTCTTAGATGAATAAAATTAAAACAATAATACATAATTATGATAAATATGATTAATTTATTAAAAAAATAATGACCCAATATATCAATGTAAGGCATCATGCATAACGTAATAAAAAATAGGAAGCACAAGTATAAAAAATGAGGAACCAGAATATAATTCAAAGTGGAAATAACGAAGAAATAAATTTACAATTAAATGAAAAAATAAAACAAAGTCACTGCTACCTATCTCTATGTGACATAATGGTGTTCTTCCATAATTTCACCTCCATAAACCTAAGCATAAACAATATGAACATTCACCTCCCCCAAGAAGTGAATTTCCATTACCTATGTTAGTGAAAAAAGCTACACATACAACTATTATGTGTATGTTTAGTGTGAGAATAAGAATCCTAGTAGGATCATAAAAAATTTTCCATGAGAAACTGTTGTTAGATAAATTCAATCATTGTAGTTTAAAAATAAACATATGATAGTACCTTTTTAACATTTTATAAAATAAATAATATATAACATAATTTATAACTATTTTAATCATGAATGTAAAACCCAAATGATTTTTTATTCAAAAAGGTGGAATGAGATCTACCATAAGGTTTCTATCTCAATTCAACCTAGAATCATCATTCTATCTTATCTCCAATATCACTTATATACCCTAAAGTATGGTACACTTATGGATTACATCCCCTACAAGGGAATACTGAGAATACTATATCAAAACATATATCGGTAGACATCTTGAGCTCATATCTAATCACCAAGGGTTCCCATGAACAAAACAATTCTAATTTTTTCTTTAAGTAATTCCATCAAAAACAGAATAATCAACACTATTTATATATATATATAACATGTTTTTCACGCCAATTTATTTACTATAATAAAAGAGAACAATTCTAAAAAATTATATAACTCATATATTAGTCATTGAAATTTTTATAACAGTATTTATAAAATTTAAAACATTCTTTTAAAAATATGAATGAACATCAGGTTCATCAAACAATATAAACTCATGAAACCAATAAAGGTAAATTTATGTAATCTCTATCCAATTAATTAGTTCCACTAAGTGTGTTTGTATGGGGGTGGGATGGTACCAAGGAAGAAAGATAAGTCCCTAACATCACAAACCCCTCACTTATAATTTTATCACAGAAAATCATAAAGTAAAATCCATAATCGAAGAATAAATCCAAGGATAAAGAAGGAAAATCCATGTAAGGAAGGAAGAAACTTATCAATATATTTCTTGAATAATCAAGGTTAAAAACCACTTAGAACTGATTTACAAGGGTGGAAAGAGAGGGGTTCAATGCATCCAAGGAATGGGATTTTAAATGGGGAATATAGGAGGTGAAATAAAGTTAAAGTGAGTGGGGATAATCAAGTAAAATCATATTTTTAATGAAATTTAGTAGGAAACAAAGATTTTACACATGGTTTACCAAACCTTGAACTAACCATTCAGTTGGAATTGGATAATCCTAGGGGAGAGGTATGATTTAGAAAACCATGTTCCAACTATTTGAGAACCTCTAGAAAGTGTTTCAAGTACTACATGGTTGGGTCACATCATTTGTACTAACCATATAAAAACCATGTAACATTCAAAACTATCCCATTTATTTGAAAAATATAAAAGAAAAGACCCAAAAATAAATAAAAATAATAAAAAACAATAAATAAAGATATTTTACCTAAAAATTATGGTGTGGGTGTGAGACTTAACTACTTTCACAAAATCAAAGTTTAAGTGTTTTTCATGTGAGTAAAAAAGTTATGCTTTTAGTTATTTTCTCTACAGTAAGTGTCCTCCTAAAATATATTATTTATCCTTGAAACTCTTGAAATAATAAATTTTTATATTTTATTTTTTTGATAATATGTGAAAATTTATAAATTAATTATAGTTACCTATATGTATTTATTGATATGTGTATAAGAATACATCAATTAGATGATTTAAAAAGTTATTGATATATCTGAAAGTTGATTTGATAAAAGAAATAGGATTTTGTAGTTTTCCCGAGGGATACAAGTCCAAAAGGTAATTTAGAGGATTTTATTATTTGAAAAATCCTAATGTACATATGAATATTGGAATTTTCAGTTTTGGAAAATTAAAGGAATACATATGAGTTTCATCCTCATATGCATGTGGCTTAAAATTTAGAAAAATAAATCTATATGTAAGAGTGTGATTTTATCACTTGTGAGAAAATGATGATGAAATTTGGATATGATCTTGAATATGTAAGAGGTGTATCCTTATCTATATTGGAATAAATAATGTGTAAGTCTCTGTATATGTAAGAGGATACTTATGAAGATAGGTGATGTGTAAGAAGAGTATTATTAAATGTAAGATGTATATTGAAGTAGTGAAATTTAAAAGGCATGAAAAATAGTTAACCTATATACATAAGGGTCATGTAGAGAAAAAGGTAAATATTATCTGAAAAACATAAGGGTCATCTATCACAAGAAATGAAAAATGAAAAAGTAAAATCGTATGGGTGTTACATGTTCCCATAAAGTTCATTGGAATGACCAGAAGGGTCATTGTATCCTTTTTATATGGGTAATTTAGTGTTTAGTAGAATTTAAAATTCTATTACTCTCAATATAGAGGGTAAGGGTCCCTAGATATTTTTAAGGGTCATTCCTAAAAGCCATAATTGTTAGGTGGAAAACATAAGGGTAATTATCTTGAATAAAAATGACAAAATTGGATTTTGTAAGAGTATTAAGAGAATTAAATAAGGGTTATTCTGGATTCTATATGGTTCATTTAATTTATTTAAGGGTGAACTTGTTTCTGTAGGGGTCATTCTTTTTAATAAAAATAAGAATGTATGATTCCATAAAGGTTCATAAAATAATTTTGTAAGGATCATTACCTTAGAGAAAAATGAGAATGGAAGGATTACATAATTCTTATTTAGGAATCAGTAAGGGCCATTCTGGATACTGTAAGGGTCACTACCATATAATTAAAATGGGTAAAGGAATGATAAGTTTACTATACAATTATGTATTATTTTAGAGAAAAAGAAATTTTCATAAGGTTTATGGAAGAAATCGTAAGGTTGATATTGGAACTTCATAAGCATAAATCCATTTTTGATGTATTACAGTAAGCATGAAACTCAAGGGAAGTTTTTTTATGAACATTACACATAATAAAATGATAAATGATTTATTCTTCAACATTTCAAACATAATTATTGAGAATATTATGATGACTTAATATACTATTTTTATGTTAATGAAAAATAAAAAAATTTCTTTGTGTATGAAGGATATAATATACACCAGAAAGATAACTACAAAGAGAATTAAAATCTAAATCTAGAGTTTTATACACAGTTTCACCACAAGGAGAGTTCCCACCATAAAGACACATTGATTACAATATGCATTATCAGTCATGAATTGTGACTAAAAACCCAGTAAAATCTAACAAAATTATGCTATATATTTTGTAGAAGAATGAAGACTATGATTTTTTTAGATATCACAGAGGTTATGGGGAATTAAATAAGAATATTTCTTAGTGTTTATATATTAAAAATATATAATGTACCCCATAGTAAAATATTAATAAAATAAATTGAACTATTTAGACTAAGAATCATAGAAATTGGAATGTGAGAGATCTTGAGAGAATGATTAATGGAGTTTCTATATTAAAAAATATGGAATGATATGTCATGTAGATAATTTATGTTATATATGAAGAAGAGAAGAATAAGAATAAAATGTGATTGATGATGATGATAATGATATAGCTTCACATTAAAGGAATAGTAAAAGGTAGAGCTTGTGTAATATTGAAGTTCCAATTTTAAAAATAAGAGGAGGAAAGAGGCAATCTAGAAATGAATTCTATTGATCAAATCAGTTTTCATTGGAATAAAGAGGCTTGAAGGAAAGAGTTTCACCAGTGATAAATATGGTATGTTAAATAAGATAAATAAGATAATTCTTTTTTGGAATTATACTCATCTGGATAAAGTGTTTTAGATATTATGAGAGGAAGACATATACTCGATTATCACTTTGAGGAGTTGATCTCATTTGATGAAAAGGAGGGTAGAGTAAATAGAGTTCAATAATTTATATATCTAGAATTAAATATCCCAAAATTTATATATTCATTGATGATAATGTAGATAGCCACATCTCCATAAAATATTGAAGTTATTCCCAAAGTATTGTGTGAAGGAGAAAGGAAGGTAGTGAACCTTGGGTTAGGAGAAAACAAGCCCTAAAAAATATAAGGTATTTAGTGTGGCATAGAGTTATTGTGACAAAATCATATCCACCAATCTAGTGAAAATTAGTGGATTTTATAATATTAAAACATCTTCGTTGTGTACTCCTTAGACCTAGCTCGTTGCATTCAACCAAGTAAAAAAAAATCTTTGTATACTTACATGATTTAATTTCCTGTATATCCACTTATGCAATGAGGGTTCAGGGAGAAAAGGTAATATCTTGGCATTAAACCACATAATACATTCTTATATATTTTTCACTCATGGATTCTATGATGAAGCCACCATTTTTTAATTGGAGTAATTTTTATTACTGAAAAAGGAGTTTTTAATGTTTATATAGGATTTTGGTGAAGAAATTGTGGAGAATGTCCAATGTGACATCGAACTAAAGATGAAAATTGAATTATTTCATGATTAAACAATATATATAATTAAAAAAATTATCTCTAGTTATTTATACCCGAAAACCATTCACTGTACTTGATATTTTGATATTTTGGACATTTTTGGAGAAGATGTATGGAAGACCGGTGGATCTAAAGAAGTTTGTAGATCCTAACTTCAGGTAAAAATTCATATTTGGTTATGATGATAATCTTGTGAGTAATTTATAAGAATTTTTACTTATATCTAAATGGAAAAATAAGAGAAATTGGAATAAAAATCCATAGAAGAGAAGTACTTTAGTTGAGGTAAAAAAGCCTAATTCTACTGCTTTATTTTATTCTAAATTTTATTTGGTAGATCCTTGAAAATCAATAAATTAAAATAAACCCATAAAGGATTTTGTAATTATATATTCCAACATTAAAATGTAAATCATCTCTAGTATCCAGTTTAGAATATGTTTATGTGGAAACTAATATGTGATCCAATCCTTACAATAAAATTTTGGCCAATAGAAATTTACACTTTAATTGAACTATAAATTTATTAAATATTTGATTTGTGAGAGGATAAGAGTATTAAGAGAGTTTAAGTGGCCTTATATTTTGACATCAAGAATATTCATTCTAAAATAAAATATCAAAGTGATCTACTTGAATAAATTTCATAATAAATAGGAAAGCATATGGTTATTGAGAATGAAATAAAAGAGTGTATTATCCCAATCATGACACAATACGAAGATATAATATGATATATAATGGAAGATAACTCTATATTTAAGGAGATATATTCCCAATTTAATGAAAAAGAGGATAAGATCAAGAAACCTAAATTAATTCTTGGATCTTCCTAGAGAATGGTTAAACTAGAGGCTTCCTTTAAAGGGGACTCAACATGTAGATCAAGAGAAGAATCAAATTTGGAATCTAGAATTTTTTTATTATAAACTATGTAAGAAATTTATCTCAAGGAAAAGAAGAAAAAAGTTCCATTTCTATGGATGGTTAGGAAAAACATTGGATGGTTGTCTATAATCCAAGAATTTCTCTGGTTATAATAAGAAAACTAATGCATTTATATCTCATTCAAGGAGAAACTACTAGAGGTATGGTATTTGTGGGATATTTTTTAATTTTTATAACCCTGGTCATATGTAAAGGAATCACAATAGGAAGGAAGGAAAAGAAGTTAATGGGAATTCCTCCATTCCTATGACATATAAAGAGATAGTTTATATTGAAATAAAATATATTTTTATTAGAAAAATATTCACTATATTTGAGGAATAACATATATCTCAATGAAAGGTGCATCAAGAACCTTTTATGATGAACTCATTGTATCCATATTAGAAGGAAAGTAAATAAAATTTATAATATAAAGAAAAAGGTGGTAGTTGTTCCATGTCTGAGAAAAGAGAACGCAATTGAAGAAGGAATCACCTTAGAAGGAATAGGTAAAGGTTACATGATGTAATTATCATAATAAATGAATGAATAATTGTTATGTGTGATAACATATTCCACTGAAAAACATGAGAGGAAGTCCAATTTAGATTTATATAAATAGATAAAGAATAATGACAAAGAAGGATGAAAAAATTATGAATCAATAGAGGAATATTTCACTAATAGGATGAGTCTCACACTATATGAGAATCCCAATAACAATAAGTCATTTAATTATAAATAATTAATCTTTAAATATGTTTTACAAGTGGTTTCATGTAATGAAAACCCACTATAAAGGCTTGGAATAAAAGTGGGAACAAATATTTGGTCCAAAAAGACCAACCAAATTCCTTAACTTAGGGATGATTGAGGTAACCCTCTCCCCATGTGTTTAATAACTTTTAAGTATTGGTTGAATATGGAAAATAATTAAGAGAAGTGATATGATCCATAGGGTGTTATTGTAATTAAAATAACAAATGTGATTAAATCAGAAAGAAAATTAAATGAAAAAAATCAGTAGCAAGACTTAACGTTAATAAAAAATGATGATAAGTTCAAATATGTCTCCCCATGTGGTGAATATAAACCACTATATGTCCCCTTTATGAATCTAAATATATATAAAAAGGGCATCCCTAAAAATAAAACTTTGAATTTAAGCCACATCTGATATAAACAGTAGTAGTATTAATAATTTGGTGATCTATAAGAGGTTAAGGGAAATATATTTGGTGGTATAAAACCACTAATAAAAATAAGAAAACATGAAATAGAGAAGAAACTACATGCTTGTTTTTCATACATATTTGTTTTAAAAAAACTAACAAGTAATATTATCTATTTTCTTTTATAGGATACCAAATGCTATCAGAAAAAGGAGGTGTCATCATTAATTAGTGGTTTTACTTAAATGATGATCAACCTATCACGGGTTCTAACAAGTGATATTATAATTGTAGATAAGTTTACAGGGAGTTGGTGGTATACTCTCAAATAATGTGAATCCTCATCTAGAAAATACATTTCCCTATAGAGGAAGGTGGAACACATGTAACAAGTGGTATCACTAATTTATCATTAAAAATTGGTATCAATTATGCTAACAAGTGGTATTTCTAAAACACCATCATTTCATTTCTTATCTATTGATGATATTTGTGTGAGTGTTATTGAGTTTATAGGATATGTTAAAGTTAAGAAAAATCAAGCTGATTGTTCCAATGGAATTAGGTAATTGACATGGATAGCTTTGATATTTCTCACTTAAACTCTTGTTTCTTACACTGATCATTGTTTAATGAGAATAATATATTTATTAGTAACTCAATGGATAAGTTGTAAATTCACTAACTAAAATTATTTAGATAAAACTACATCTAATTTTGGATAAATAAGGTTGATAAATCTATAAGTGTTTTGTATAAAAAAATTATTTAGTGTTGGATAATATAATTTGGAATTATAGATGTTTAATAAGTGGTACCCACTAATTGGTGTCATAGGTGAAAAAATGGAGAGGAAATTTCATAATGTTTTTAAAGGAATAATAAATTTTTAAAATATGGTAAATAAATCAAACCGTTCAAATAATGGAATTCATTTTTGAGAAAATTATAGTTTTAGAGCAACTATAGAGGATCTATGCCTGAACTAGAAGTGATAAAGAAAACCATATTTTTTCAGAGGTAAAATATTAAATGGTTCTTAGATAAAATACATTTGTTAGATATAAAATTATTTTTAAAAATGGAATTGTAAAGGATTAAACAATTAAGAATGAGAGTCATCCCTCTATATTTTTATTTCAAGTTGTTAAGGAGAACCAACATTCCCCAATTAAATCCTCCTGAAGACCTCAAAAAATATAATACATGGAGATTATTGAAAAAGGGAGAGTAAAACAAAAGTAGACATACCCATGAAATTCAAAAATATTGGGGGTGAGAACTTGAAAGAAAAATCAATATTCAAAGGGCCCATTATGTTTTCTTGAAAAATGGGAATAAAGATATAAATATATCCATATATATTTTTGATGGTTTTGGAGTTACAAAGATAATGGAGATTTAAATAAATGTTTTCAATAAAATCAAGGGGGGGATATGTTGCAACTGTAATGTTTTATGTTGGATTTGTTGATAATTTTTGGAAAAGAAAAAATGCATTACATTGACATGATTAAAGCTTTTGAAATGTGTTGACGAATATCTTGAGTGGACAATTTTAAGTATAATTGACATATATATAAGGTGATTTATTTAAAGAATCTTTAGTAATAGGTGTTCCTAAGATCTGGAAGTCCATAGGGTATTTTAAAGGATTTTTAAATTTAGAAAATTCTACGTGTATGTAAGATTATTGGAATTTATATCTTTGTAAAAGTAAATTCATATGTTTGTGGTTCATCCACATACACACAAGAGTGAAGATTTGAAAAATTAAAAGCATACATAAGAGGATGATTAATTTTAGTGTGACTGGATGTTTATGAAATTTGGAGAAGTCCTTGAATATGTTAGATGTTCATCCTCATATATACTAGAATTAAGAATTCATATATACCTATTTATGTAAGAGGATATGTACTAATCAAGGTGATTCATAAGAAGATAAGTTTCAAATATATGGTATTTGTTGAAGCAGAGAAATGGAAAAGGAAGATAAAATCTTTAACCTGTATGTGTAAGGGTTATCTAAGTAAAATCAAAAGGATTGGTGGAAAAAATATCGGTCATATATCCTATGTAATGAAAAGTAAAAAAGGAAAATAATAAGGGTTATCCCTATTTCCATAAGGTTAATTGAAAAAACAATAGGGGTCATTGAAAAATTTATACAAGGTTCATTTAGAGTCAAGTGGAATGAAAATTTGAAAAGTATGGGACTCACCCTATAGTGACTAAGGGTCACTGGATATTATTTAATGGTTATTTCTAAAAACATTAAGGCCCAACTAGAAAATTTAATGGACATTCCCTTTGAACAAGGTTTATTTTACTGAAAAAATGGAAAATTATGATTCCAAAAGAGTCATCAAATAATTGTATAAGATTCATTCAAGATTATATAAGGACTATTCCCATTATGTAAGGGTGAAAATGTTTTAGTTAGGCCCATTATATTGAAGAAAAATGATAATATATGTTTCTGTAATGGTCATTAATTTTTTTAAAGGTTTATTACCTTGTGAAATTCCCTTGTGTAGCTTCATTTTTTTCTCAATTGGAAAGGTTTTCATGATGATTATCTATTTTTCAATATGTGTTGAAGCTAATAAATTAGATGTCATACTTGTTATAAAATCTATGTAAGTTAATAATATGCATGAGGTGTTTAGATGATTATTGGAAATTATTTGAGATTAAGGCTTCCCATACTTAGTTATTTTCCAATGTATTTTGGATTTATGTTGTCAAAAAAATTGGGCCAGGTATAGCCATATGACCCAGGTGAAACTAATTCCTAGATGGGCATGGGGGTCAACCATAGCAAACCCATTTATGGAATTAGTTAATTAAAACTATAGAATAGTAGAGGAAATACTGTGCATAGGCATGCTAGTGAACTCATGGAACACACATAGTCTAAGTAAGGTACACACATGGGTGTGTAGTGGTTCTGGTGTGTCAATGTGGGGAGGTATGACCCATGGAGGAAAGTGTGTGTGTGTGATCTGAGAGAGAACCTCGGTGTAATTATCAAGTAGCTAACTAGTGGTTGAGTAATATTAAGTGGATAAAGTATAAGGGGAACACTAATGTCAGAAAAGATATATGTGGGAACTATGACTACATTTAAATGATACACTTAAAATGTGAGTCGACCGATCATAAGTGATCCAATGCTGCACAAGACCCCACATCATCATCTTCAAGTTACCTCATGTGATATGAGATACCACATGATTAATTTATAAGTTACTGTGAGCATAAAATAACAACATGAAGAATAAATGAACTATTGTGAGATTTTCAAGATATAAAAAATAACCATATGTGTTGGTATGCATCAACCGTGCATACATCCAAGCTACCATTTGTTATGCAAGCCACCGTGAATGTTTTTCAAGGACACTAAAAAATAGACTATCAAAATTTAAGATCAAATATATGAAATTATAGGTTTTATACAATACAAAATATTTCGTGACATGTGAACTCAATACATACTTGCAATTTCATTTTCATGCATGAGAATTGGGAGATTAAATGTTTTTCACGTCTTATAATTTTAAATTGAGCTCAAAAAATTTGATCAAAATATAGGGATTTAATGAATGAGATATCATATGGAATCATCCATTCATAAATATAAAGGTTGAGTGAGTATACACATCATATGAGTTTTATTATAATGAAGAAACTATAGAATTTGATGAACAAAAGAGCTGTTTGAAATTAACTAGTTCCATAATGTAGATATTCATGATTCCTATACATGAATATTGAATAAAATTTATCATATATAGGTCTCATCAAAGAAGAATTTTATGCATTCTTGCCATGAAAAATTCATATAGATTGAAAGCATTTCATCTGTAGGTATTTTGATAACCACATGAGATAATGAGGCTCAAATACTTTATAAATTTTAATGAGGATAAATGAACATACAATGAACACATCATTGGTTTTATTTATTAACCGTTTAAAGAAGGAGAAAAATACCCAATCCTTTCAGGTATTTAAATGTGTATTTATAATTTAAGATCCATTATATTGATAAAAATAAATATAATTACTTATAGTTATATGCAGTTATGAATAAGAAATAATGAGAGACTTGACCATAATCTTATGGGATTTAAATTTAAAAATTTATAACCATTTTATTATAGTTTTTTAAGTTTTATAATAATTTCATATATAAGATAAATATATATTCATCCTGGATGATATTAGGATATCGTTTGATACTTGAGAAGTTTTTTATTAAATAATTCACAAAGAACTTTGAATTTTTTTTGAGATCGTTATACTTTATATACAAAAAATATAATAAATTTATCCAAAACCATGAGTTTTTAAGGAGACAAAAATGAGTATTCTAAGATGAGGAGAATCAAGATATAACTAGATATAGAAGTATTTTCAATACTAGTATAATTTCTCAATAATATGTTGAAAATAATGAATGTGTTCATGAGCAAGACTGATTCTACAAGATCATGGAGGAAGATATATTTGGAGAAAAATAATGGATTTATATTATTGGATCAATACAAATGAAAAGGATATTTGGGTTGGGGTGTATAACCAGGTGATGAAGAGGTTCATGGGTGGTGTGTATAAACAATTGAGGAGGATAAGGATATTTGGTGTGTGTAATTAAATGAGGCGGAAGATTTGGTGGATGGGATATAAAACTAGGATCAACTAGAGGATTTACTACTAGGCTATATAACCACCTAATTCCTGGGACACTGTAATCCTAAACAAGAGAGTAGTGGAGAAACCATGTTTGAGCATTTAGCCAATATGGAAAGGAGTAGGACTATATGTCGAACATTATAAACATCATGCATTGTGTTTTCTATTATTATTAAAGAATACAAAGTGATACTGATAGATAATATTGAGCGGATTGAGAAATTTAATAGGTTAAATAGGTTTAACACAAAAGGAAGATAATTCTGAAAATAATATCACCAATTCACCACCCCTCTCTCAGTGGTTAACCTAAAATGGGGATTTAAAAGTGGTATCATAGGTATGATCCCATTAAATATCCAAAAAAAATTATGATACAATAAAAATATTAAATCAGTTAATATATGAGGTGTTACCACATCTAATGGGAAGAATTATCATAGATGGAGGAATATGATTATAACATATCTCCTATAAATTGTCTTGGATGTAATATATATAAACATATTTGGGTTTCCAACCATTTTGGAAGGTTTTGCTATGACTCAAGTTGATAAAATAAACATGGAGTTATATGGAAAGGATCTAAATTTCAACTTAATGTATCTATCAAAAAAGGTATATACCAAGGTCATGGGTATTCAAACTACACATGAAATAGGATAAAAAATAAAAAATCAGCTATAATGATAATATAGAATCAAAATAATCAAAGTAAAAAATATGGAGGATTTGATTCTAAGATATCAATATGACTGATGATGAGACTATCGATGACTAATTTACAAGGGTCAATGATATTTTTAGTAACATATGGGTTTTTGGAGAGAGTTCTGAAGACTCAATTATTATTAAAAAAATTATGAAGAATTTACCATATTATTTTGATTAAAAAATATCAACTGTAGAAGAAAGAGAGGATTTGACACTAGATTAGTTACACAATATACTCATAGCTTATGAGATGAGTAAAATTAGATCTTTCAAAAATAATGAAAAAATGAGACGACCTTTAAAGCAATGATAAAAGTAGAAGGTAAAGAAGATGATATTATTAAAATAATATATTTATATACTATGTGTAATGAATTAATTAAGGATATTATTTCACTTATATAAAAAGGGTTCAAAAGGGAAAGTATAAAGAAAAAGAAAAATAGTTACTAAAATGAACTAAATGTGAAAGAATTGAGAATTTTTTAACTTTGATTTTATAAAAAAAAGTATTCTGAATTAAAATATGATAAGGAAGGCAATAAATTTCAAAAATAAAATAAATATATGAAAAATAAGAGAATTATGAAATTAAGAAAATTAATTTAATGAGAATCATGAGAAATCCAATTCATCTTCAATAAGATATTCATATGAGGATGTTAATTTCATTTATAAAATTTAAAAAGGGTTTGGTTTATCATGAAGTGATGATGATGTAAATGAAATGATATAGTTGGTATTAAAAATAATTATTGAGTTGTAATTATGTGTTGAGTAGATTATAAATCTCAAAAAAATGAAAAATTCACTAAAGGAAGATACTTAAGAAAATGAAGATTTAATCAAGAAAGAAGTATCCAATTTTGAGGATATTATAACTTATAAGATAAAGGTAGATAAATAAGAAAATAGGGTGTGTGGTCTTAAAGAAAATTACACTCATAGGGAAGAAGAGTTATTTGATAAGACTTCAATATGAATTGAACAAGGACAGAGAATACTTCAATAAATCAATATAATTTAATGGAGAATCTTCTTAAGATGGTGAGATGAATTGTTCCAACAATTAGGCAAAATTTGGTTCCTATTATTATAAAGATAGATTTTTTATAAATAACAATGCATGTCTCATTTTTTAAAAAAGTTAAAATAATAAGAAAGTTAAGAAACACTATTACCCATAAATTGAAGGAGGCCAAGATGGTAACTTTACCCTAAGAAAAATTAGGCCTACATTGAAGCATGGAATCACCAACATAATAATGGTCTATTCTATAATAAATTTATAAGATCTTAATTTAGAGGAAATAATTGGTTTTTTATAAGGTATGAACATAAATCCTACACTTTTTGGTATAATATGCCACCTCTGGGAATGAAGCATGAACCAAGGGAGAGTTTTGGTGAGAAAATGAGATTAAAAGATGAAATTAATAAATATTCCAGATCTACACCAAATATATACACACAAAATAAATTTGTGTTTTTGGAAGAAGTATGTGGAAAATATCAAATGAAGGGTCACTAAAGAGAGGTTTAGATGACTAGAATTCCTAAAGAAATTTCACGTGTTATGATTATGAAAAATAATCAAAAATTTAAGGAATATCAACCTAGACATGTTAAGGATACAAAAAATAAAATAATAATCATAAGAAAAAATATCATGTTAAGAAAAAATTATTGATTTTTTGGAATGACCAATTAGATACGGCTAGAAATATGGATGAAGAACAAACAAGCTTTGATTCTAAAGGAACGTAAGTGGTATAATAATAAAAGGACAAATATCTTGAGAATTAATCAATAGGTAGTGACTTAAAAATCCAAAATAATACATGTGAAACGTGTGATAATACTAGTCATAATATGAATAATTGAATGACTATTCTTCTCAATCAAAAGGAATTGATAAATTATCCTTGAAAGCACAAGAAAATTTAGCTGCATTAATTTTTTTAGGAAAATAAGACTTCCTCTGAAATTAAGACAGTCCATTGAGAAGAAATGAGTTAAAAATCTATCAATATTACTGAGAGGAAAATAAGTATTGATATTGGAAGGAGATAATGACCTAGGTTATGAAGAAACTCTCATCCTGAGTGAAACACATAATGAATAAAAGAGGTCCCTTCTTATTCCCCATTATTTATGTTAATATATACTTATATAAAGGGAATTGAAGTAGATATTTGAGGGCATAACTATTGGACACCATGATGAGTTAATTTTTAATGGAGTCTATGGGATACCATAAAATTGAAGAATAAAAGTGCAACCTTTGATGGAGAGTATTCTTAAATAAAATATTTCATTATACTGAATTCAAGTTAATATTCATATTCAAGATCAATTTCAAAATAGATGGAATGTGGTATAAAAAAGACACTTCCATCCATTATTTATTATAGTATTTAATACACCTATCAAGGGGGTGTTGGTTGATACAAGGATAAGTTATTGGGGGAATTTTATGACCTACAATTGAACTATTTTGATGTTTTTGTTAAGGTGTGTGATGAATTATATTTTATTTACAAATATGATCCAGGTGGCCCTTATTTTGATATTTTGATCATGATATCAGATGCATGGTTGTGCATGGACAACATAGACAACATTGGTTGTATCTCTCTTGTTTTCCATACTATGAAATCCCATATAGATTTAGATTAGACCAAAACAAGTCTCTTTACTAAGATAACCATGTGGTATCATGCCTCTATCATATCATAAAATGAGGAGGAGAATAGGAGTGCATTTAAAGGAAAAAGAAGAGGCGAGGATTCCCTCAAAATGATATTTTCATTTTATTGTCAGTAAGGGAGAGACAAATTCATGGTGACATGCATATTTACATTTATGTGTATTCGTATTAACAATAAACACAAAGGGGAATATTAATGTTCCCATGTTTAGTTGCATTTGTTCTCAATTGGAAAGAATTTCTCGATGATAAAAAATATTTCAATTATTGTTGAAGCCAATTCATTGGATGTAATTCTTGATACAACATCCATATAAGTATATAAGATGTGTGAGGTAGTAACGTGATTATTGTAAATGATTTGAGATTAAGTTTACACATACATAGTTATTTTACTAAGTACATTAGATCTGAGTTTCCCAAAAAAGTGTACCTGGTCCAGCTATAGGACCCAGGTGTAGCCACTCCCTAGGTGAGCATGAGGGTAAACCATAGAAAACACATTTATGGAATTGGTAGAACCAAGATCAAGTATAGTGGAGGAAATAATACATAAATGTAGGCAAGTGCAGACATGGACTATGTATAGAATAAGTAGGGTGTATGCATGGGTGTATAGGGGTGCTGGTGGATCAGTGCAGGGAAGAATGACCCATGGAGGTAGGTGTGTGTGAGTGTGTCGAGATCCAACCCTGGTGTTATGGCTAAGTGACAGATGAGGGGTCAAGTAATATTAAGCAGATCTAGTATAGGGGGAACACCAATTTGAGATAACACAGAGGCAGACACTATTACTGTATTTAAATTGCACATTAAAACATGAGTCGGTTGATTATAAGTGATACAATGCTAAAAAAACCACAAATTTTCATCTTCAAGCTATCTCATGCAAGAGTTTCTATGCGCATAAACTGTCCAACCTATTATACATACAAAACACAAGCTACCACATGTGGTGTGATGAATCTACCACACATAAAAAACTCAAGCTACCACATAATGGATTTTTAACCTATTATAGTATAAATAAAAGTGACAATATGATGTGTGAATCCATGACCACTTTACTAAACATAAAAATCACTAGAACATACCACATGAAAAAATTGAAGCTGCCACATGAGATGAGCTACTGAATGAGGAACTACCAAGTGGTTGTGATCATGCACTAACTTCATGAATTCTAACTGAACTACTGTGAGCTTCATATAGTTACAAAACTAACTATATGTGTTGGCAGGCATCGATTATGCATATATCCATGCTATCGTTCGCTATACAAGCTACCATGAGTGTTCTCCATGTCCACTAAAAAAAGTATATCCAAAGTGATGTTTGAATGCACGTATTGAGATAGTATGTATGATACCTAATATTTTTTGACATGTGAAATTAAGACATGAAAGAAATTTCACTTGCCTACATGAGAATCAGGTGATTAATGGTTTATTATATTTTACACATTTTAATTGATATCAACCTAGTTTAAGCAATATATTCATTTAATTAATGATATATCATGATGAATATAACACGGATAAATCTAAAGTTTGAATGAATATATGCAGTATATGATTTTTATGATAATGAAGAAATTATGGAATTGGACAAATAAAAGAGCTTTATGAAATTAACCAGTTCCATGATGTAGATATTCATGAATTCAATACATGAATATTGGGGGGGGGGGATTTTCATGTACAAGTATCATTTGATAAGAATTCATTGCAAGCATTCCATACATAATTCATATATATTGAATGCATGATTTGTTGCGTGTATTTTGATAATTGCATGGGATAGTGAGACCTAAATCCATTGGGTATTTAAATGTGGTTAATCTCAGATACAATTCAAGCATGATTTCAGTTATTTATTACCATTTAAGGATAAATAAGAAGACTTTATCCTTTTAGGTATTTGGATAAGGATTTATAACTCAGAATCCATTAACCGAATTAAAAGGAAAATAAATTCTTGAAATTATATGAATTTATGAAGAATAAATCATGGGAGACATGATCCCAATCATATATGATTTAAATTAAAATGGTTATAACTATTTTTTATAGTTTTCAATGTTTTAGAACAACTTCATATACAAGATAAATATACATTCAAACGGGATGAGAAAAATATAATGTTCAAGACTTGAAATTACTTTTAAGAGAACTCGTGAAGCACATGGAAATTTTTTTGTGAGGTTGATACATCTTGTATAAAAAATATAAGAAGTTGATCCAAGTATAGTAGTTCCTAAAGGAGATACACTTAAGTATTCTAAGATGAGGAGAATCTATATCACACATAATCTGGAAGGAGTTTCAAGACCAGAGTACTTTCTCCAAGAATTTATTGATGATATTAAAGGTGTACATGCACATGAATGATCCTACAGGCCCATGGAGGAAGATCTGTCTAGAGAAGAAGGAGGAATTTACTCCATTGGATAAAAAACAGAAGGAGCTTGTGACTGGAGTGTATGACCCAATGTTAAAGAGGCTCATGGTTGGGGTGTATAACAAGTTGAGGAGGAGAAGGATAGTTGGGATGTACAACCAACCAAGGAAAAATATTTTGTGGTCTGGGTGTATAACTATGGTGTCATGAAATTTCCTTGAAAAAACATTCAATTAGGCTCTGAACTAAACTATGTCAAGACCCAAATGGAATTATCGATCCCCATAAATTGAAAACTAGCACCCATGAATCCATAAATAACTAGAGGGAATGATTTTCCCAACTTGAAACATGATACATGATATATATATATATATATAATTAAAACAATAAAATAAGTATTACATATTAAAAGAGGGATAATGGTAGAGATATAACCTATAGTAGCAGGAGGAAAACCAAAGCACATGACCTAAAAAATAACCGATTGAAAGAAAACCCTAACCAACAACTTCTACTCCATGTCCCATGTGGATAATGTCCCACCATCTCCCCACTAGCTAACCATACCTAGATGACATAAACCTATCCACCTCACTGTGATGCATTTCCATTTCCTATATCAAATAAAACAAGGTCTACACATCCCTAAGTGAGTGTGTAGGGAGTGAGTTAAATAGGATCAGTATGAACCCACCAATAAGTCCCACATAAAGTGTCTATACAATAATCCCAATATTCACATTTTAAAATAAAATAAGGATTAATGAGTAGTTAAATGGTTGTATATCAATAGAATGGAAAAAAATTACCCTTTTATAAACCTTTTAAATAGACATGTATAACATTTTCAAAGTATATTTTTAATAACCATTTACATTAGTCAAAGCATTTATCATATCATATCAAACCAAGAATTACAAATCCAAAACACAAAGGAAAACACCTCAAGGATAAAAAAAACATCATGATAGTTTTGTCACTCATACCTAAATAGAAATCAAATACTAGTGCACACTCAAGTCCCCAGATAAAATGAATCAAAGTCAAGAGAATATAGGAAAACCCCATAAAGTGAACCCCCTAAAATTTATATCAGGTTCCTAGAGCCATTGTATTTATGATATATGAATGGAGGAGGACCCCCGAAAGTGAACCCCTTATAATACCAATGGATGAGGCCAAATACTAAAACTTCCACCTAAGTAACCATGGATCCAATATTTATAATATATCAAATAAATTTCAAACATTTTCATATTTCATAAACAATTCCAAAAAATCCTTTATTTATCAAAAATATGATTTGAAAATTTATTTTGAAATTCATTTCACAATGGTTTGAAAAAAACTTTTTATTTCAATAAAATGAGGGGTAAAACCATATTTTCTCAAAAACAAATTTACACACACAAATAAATTGATCAATAATCATGCCAATTCATTTATAAAACTATTTAGTAAATAAATATCATTTATGGTTCATCCAACATAGGCTAGAAAAGAAACCACCTACCTCAAACTTGGGTCTCACACTAATCACAATAATATCCGCAAAAACCGGAAAGAAATGGACATAATAATAATGAACATAGGACCTAAAATCAATTATCACATCTTAGAATAATTTTCCTTAAGTAAAAAGGTCTGTGGATAAGGTAGATCAACATACTCATCAATAATTCCATGGACCACACTAAAACCAACAAGAGAACTATCCTTTAGATGACAATCACATAAGGGATCTAGAAGAAATTGGAGCATAATAATAACCTAATAATAGATTTTGTGAATTATTCAAAAAAACCATTTACAGGACAAATATAAACAAATAAAATAACATGAAAATGATCAAACTTACCAAAAGAGAAGAAAAAACCAACCCTAAGATCAAAACTCTAAAATGAGACACCTAGAAGAGCTTGATTCACACAAAATCAATTGGAGAAGACCTAGGGTTTTAGGGAGAGAGGTGGAAGGTGAATATAAAAAATAGAGGTTATCAAAAAATATAATTCACTAGAAAATAAATAACTCATGATTTGAATTAGAAATTCATGATGTGAACTTCTAGAATGGATAATACGTTGAAAAACTAGTTGCCTAAAATTAAAATCATGAAATAACCATTCATTACTTGAATAAAATTTCACATAATTAATTATTATTATTTCTTAAAACAGAATCATGGATTCTTCCCAAAAAATCATTCACATTGTGAATATATGATTCACAGTGTGAATCAAATCCTATGGTTAGTATTCAACCCAATCCCATTAGAAAATCCCCCGGATTAGCTCTGACACCACTTGAACCTAAAAAAAATCAAATTAAACATTAAAAAGGGAGTATTCCTTAACTAGGATTTTATAATTATCTCCCTCGTAAGACTTTATGTGCCCATAAAGTCACACAGAAGAAGGATTCTATAGAAACAGGTGAGTCCACTGCTCTCTCATCAATTATTTGTACTCCGAAGTCTCATAAGAATCTGTCCTATGATGCCATAAAACATTGACCCATGTAATAGAATACCATGTAATACTTTTATATGTGAATAAATGATCTACACTGGTTTCTCCATAATAAAAAAATCTAACTCCATCTCAATCTCCTCCCAACTCATACCATGGGAAGGATTTGTGTGGTACATTTTGAGATGAGATATGTAAAAAAAGTCCTGAATACTAATGAAATAAGATAGTAATTACAACAAATAAGAAACCTTTATAACTTGATCAATGATCAAAAATGGTCTAATATATCTCAGATCCATCTTCCCCTTTTCCCAAAAATGACAGTGACCCAACCAAGGATAAACTTTCAAGAAGACGGAATCACTAATATAAAACTAAAAAGGATGATGTCCATGATTCATATATGATTTATACCGACTTTAAGATGAAACCAAGTATCGAAGTATATCCCAAATCCTTACCAATGTATCCTAATCAAAACTTGGTCCTAGGAGATAGGTCTCAACCACCTCTACTTATCAAAGAGGTGAACTGCATGGGAGAATATTCAAAGACTCAAAGGGATCCATTATGATCAACACATTATAATTATTATTATAAGAAAACTCAACCACTCCCAGATGGATGTACCATAATACACAGAAATCAATGACATAGTCATAGAGGATATCCTCTATTATTTTTATAACACACTCCATCTGTAAATCCATCTATGAATGGAAATAAGTACTCAATTTGACTTGAGGCCCCATCACCTCTTAGATACTCTTTCAAAATATATAAGTAAAACATGGATCCCTATTAGATACAATAGAGGAGGGGACCCCATAAAATGTCTCAATATCCTTAATATACAACATACTAAGATATTAAACATTGGAAGTGTTCCTAATCATAATAAAATTATCTTATTTAGTTAATAGGTTAATCACCATATAGATAAAATTATTTCCTTAGTGATTCCATGGTAATCCAATAATGAATTCCATGGATACATGATCACATTTACAAAGGGGTATCTGAAGAGGCTTGACCAGTATAGAAAGATTCAAGTGTTATGTATTTATTTGATGGTAGGTGTAATTGTAGTTCACAAAATAAAAAATTTCATTCTCAATACCCAACCACTAGAAAAATCTTCCCATGACATAATAAATATTCGTAGTTCCAGGTTGAATGGCCAATGAAATAATATAGAAATAATTAAAAACTAAATTATTAATTGATGATGGGATGAAAAAATAATCCCTAGAGTAGATAATACCATAAGAAGCCGGAGACTAACCAAATGATGTCTCCCCAATATATATGGTTTCATCGATTCATCTGAACTTTTCATCCTACTACCAGTGATAAAGAATAGACTCAACGAGAGATGAATATAATTTATCATGAGTTATAACCATAAATAAATCATCCTCCTTTGTGTCCAGATGAAACTAATAAAAAAGACCCATAAAGTTATCCTCCTCCTTTGATTCTAAGATAGTTTGTAGTGGAACTTTCATACTAGAGTTTTAGTGAGGAAATTCACATTCCCGAGGGTGTAGGTGATGTTGAAATTGAATGTATATAGATATTCCACCCACCGTGTCTATATAATATTTAATTACTTTGGAGAAAATATATAGCTCAAAATATTATAATTTGAAATGACTCTAATCCACTCTGCAAAAAGTTAGTGCCAGCAACAATAAAGTGCATTAATAATAGTGGGAAGCTCTAAATAATTAGAAGGTTAATTTTTATCATGGGGATGAAGTTGACGAGAGTTGTAGGCTACAACTTGATTATCCTAAATAATCACACAAACTTTAACAACACCATAATTATTGCAGTATACCACATACCCCTTAATTGGATTAGTAATGGTCAAAATAGGAGATAATTTTAGAAAGTATTTCAATTACTCAAAATAATTGTGACACATAGAATCCCAATTGAATTTCAACTCTTTATTGGTACGAGTGGTCAAAGGTGATTCTAACCTTGAAAATACTTGACACACCACTGATAGTATCAAACCAAATATAAGAAGATTCATATCTCAATGATGTTTTATGGTTATTCCCATGAAAATAATGCCTACACCTTTTTTGGGTCCACTTAGAGTCCATATTATGAAATCACATGTCCAAATAACTTCACTTCTTGGATCCACTAATTGCATTTTGAAAGATTCCCATATATGAGATAACTCTTCAAGATTTACAAGAATGGATTCAGATAGTGATCATGCTCATGCTTAGATATTGACTAAAATAGGATATAATCCATAAATTATATGACATAGGTGTCTAGGTACTAATGAAATATCCATTTCCTTAAATCCAAAAACACCACAGGAGCATTAGTCAGGCCAATAAGCATTAAAAGGTATTTATAATGGTCATACCAGATCCTAAAGGTGGTATTTGAGAAATCATAATCCCAAACCATTAGCTAATAATAACCTAACCAGTGATCATTTTTTAAAACCACTTATCCCCTTTAACTGATCAAATAGGCCATTAACATAGGGAAAATGGTATTAATTCTTAATAATTATGTGGTTTAACCATTTATAGTCTATAAAGAGATAAAAATAACCACTAGATCTCTTAGTAAAGAGAACATGGGATTCACACAATGAAACATTGGGGTGAATAAATCCCTTATAAAGTAGATTATGCAACTGAACCATGATATGTTTCATCTCATAAGGTTCTATATACTAAGAGGGTATATAAATTAATTACACACCTAACACCAGATCAATCACAAAATCTACCTCTATTTTTAGAGGTAGAACAAAAAAATTATCTGGGAAAATAGTACGGAATTCACAAAAAACAAAGGGAAGATAAATAAAGAATGAAACATCATTTATAACAACTACAAAAATAGACAAAAACTATTGAACTTTAAGTGGGAAGGCCAAAAACGACTGAACCTCAGATCCCATTCTCCCTAGAGAACATGGGATCTCCCATCTGTAGAAAATAATGTAACAGGTTAAAGAAAAATATTAGTATCAAAATGAAGAGAACTAGCCAATCCATCCCAATTATGATATCAAACAAATCTAGACCAATAAATAATAAATCGCATACTAACTTTTCATTAGCTATCTATAGAGAACAAGATGAATAATGAAACCCATGCTCTCTCCCATTTCAATTAGATGTCCTCAGATCCATGAAAAAGATCACAAGCTCTATAAAAAGTTATAGTATGTTAATAAAATGGGAATATATAAATGATTTTGTGGAACTGATATCAAATAGATAAGTCTCTATGTAATATGAATCAAATATGATACCTCTCACTATAATCGGGCCAACATCAACCCTCACTGAAACTCATCCACTGTGTGAAGTTGGTTCAAACCTAATTCATTTGGATAGATCCTTATGGATTTTTAATATTATGAATGTGTAATAATTTATTTTAGAGATGAAATACCCTCACTATAATGGGGAGTTTACAAATCCTTGAATAACCTATACAGATGGCCTCAACAACCACAATCACTGCAAATCATTATGGGTGTGTGACAAGAATGTTTGGTGTGACCTACCTTGTCTCACTGATATAAAGTTAGTGGATAATTTTTATATTATTATAATGGCTTAAAGGAGGATAATTATAGAGAGCCACCTCCACCACCCTTATGATTATCGTGACACTTCCTCTTCTTTCTATGTGCACCACTAAAACTGTCACTGGGTAGAAGAGAAGGGCCAGGGAAGCCAATATTTCCCTTTATATCCACTACCACCATCATATCCAATTAAAGTGTATCCACATAGGTGTTAATATTTAGAATATACACTTGTGATTTACATTATTTGTTTCCAACACTATAGGTATTTTTAATCTTTTAGTTGATCGTTCTTCACCACCTATAGGAAAAAAAGAACTAACTCCCCAAAATGGTTGGTGTACTCTAACACTGAGCATTCACCATTATATAATGATAGTAACTCTATGGAATTTGATATAATCAGATATTATTGGTATAAATTATAAATTAAAAGGATATATAGACCCTTATAATCTAGGACCACATGCTAGTTTTACTGTATCATATAATCCCGCCACCGCTTTCTAGGACCCTTGAGCTTAAACATTGTGCATTTCACCTTGATAGCCTCAGGTGTATTTTGGAGGTTGATGTCTTGATCAATATTTTACAGTGAGTCTTATACCTCTTGGGGATCATTATTTCCCTTAAATAATGAGGTATTATCATGTAGGAACTCTCAGGATCGATCCATGTCTCCCTCACTCCAAATTGAACCTAAATAGCTTGGTTCTGAACTCATAGTAAATTCTAGTCTGTAGCCTAAACTACTTGTATGATAGTCTCTAAGAGACTTTCATATCGAGGAGGAACCCCCTAAGAGGTATCTACCACTAAAAACCCTATAGGGACCCATGTAAGACATCTTGATGGAATCTTACTACACACCATAAATATGAGAAAATGGCCAGATAATAGGATGATCTCATCTTAAACCAGATGAGCACAAGATAAAATTGAGATCAAGGTCAAAAACCAACACAAGTAACACACATCCCAATATCCCATGGTGACTTAAGGACTGTCACAACAATATATATCCATAAAATCACCACAAAACTACCTCTCAAGTCTTGAAAATCCTATATCATGTTTACCAACTTCCCAAGGAGCATAACCTCCTCTAATACTAAATTTTCATGACTCATCCTGGAAAACCTATCTAACTAGGCACCAAACCATATCAAATCATGATTCTAAGGGAATTACCGATCCACATGGGATGGAGACTAACACCTAGATATATAACTACAACAAGAGGGATCAATTATCCTAACCTAAAACAAGTGACCTGATATGTATATATAGAATTAAAACTATAAATGAAATATTCCATAACAAAAGAGAGACAACAATAATGATACAATCCAAGGTAGTAATATAAAAAACAAGGTACACATCCTGAAAAAAAATAGAAAGGACACCCAAACTTATAACTTCTACTTTATGTAACATGTGGGAAACATCTCCCCATGTTAGCACCAACTACCCATACCGAGCTAACATAAACCTCTTTGCCACACTGTAGTGCCTTGACCTTTTTTACATCACATAAAACAAGGTATAAACACACCCAAGGGAGTGTTAATGGTGTAATCTAAATAGTATAATTAGGATCCCACCCATGTGTTTCATATCAAGTCTCTGTAAAATTATCCCAAACTGATCATATTGAAAGAAATCAAGGCATGATAAGAAGATAAATAGTTTTATATCAAAAGCATGGTAATTTCCAAATATTTTACAAAACCAAGTAACATATTTTAAAAGAATAATTTCAATAACAATCTACATTAGTCAAATCATATATCATATCATACGAAACCAAATTGTATAAATCCAATACACAAATAAAAACACCCCAAGTATAACATAAGGCCGAACTATCTTGGTTACTCGTACCTCAATCTTAATCAGAGAAAAATGTACACTTAAGTAATTATAGACCATGAATAAATGTTTAAGGAATATAGGAACACCCTATAAAGTGATCTCCATACATTTTCAATCTGGTTCCTAGAGCCAATTTATCTTTGATCTAATAATAGAGAAGCACCTAGAAAGTGAACCCCCTTCTAATAAAAATGGACAATTCCTAATACTACACCTTCCACCCAATTAACCAAGGATCCAATGTGTGTCATATATTAAATCAATTTAAAATTAATTTTAAATATATAAAAAAATCCAAAATAACACTTTATTAATCAAAAACATGCTTTGAAAACCCATTTCACAATTCTTGGAAAATACCATTTTCTTTCCCCAAAACATGGAAAAACATATTTTCTCAAAAACCTAATCACACACACAAATAAATAAATAAATAATCATAAAAATTAATTTATAAAACCATTTAATATATCAATATTATTCATGTTTCATCCAACCTAGGCTAGAAACATAACCACTTACCCCATACTCTGTCCGCACACTAATCGTGATTGGATCTATACACACTGGAAGGAAAGATACAAATGAACAATGAACAGATGCCCAAACAATAGATTATAACATATTATAATAATTATTATATAATAAAAAGGGATATACAAGAAGGTATATTAACACATACCTCAAAAAGTTCAGACATTACACCGCAACTGACAAGAGAACTGGCCTTCGGGATAAAATCACATAAGGGATCTAGAATAGGTTGGAGTAGAATCATAACATGATTATACAGTTTATAAATTAAAACCAAAACTAATTATAATCCCAAGATAAATAAAAAAATGATAATATAACAATAACAACTACCAAAAGATGAGAAAAATACCATCCTAGTGATCACATCTCTAAAAATATAATCCCAAAAGAGATGGATTCACTCAAAATCACATAGAGCAGGCCTAGGGTTTGAGGGAGAGAGGAGGATGTAGAATGAGAAAGGAGTAATGTTCTCAACACATATAATTCATTATAATATAGATAATTCATGAAGTTAACTTCCATAATGGATGGTATGCTGAAAAACACATCCCATCAATTTCAAAACTTGAAATCCCAATTCACAACATGTATAACATTTAATTTTGTTAATGGTTTTCACATCATGAATTATAATCATGGATTCTACCTAGAATTAATTCACATATTGAATGTATGATTCATAGTGTGAACCAGATCCTGTATCCAACATTCATCCCAAGTTCTTTAAAAAATCACCCAGATCGTCTATGACACCACTTAAACCCAAAAAATAGCATCTTAAACATTAACAAGATGGACCACCTTAACTAGGATGTTACACAAGGTCAAATGGTGGATCTATTACTAGGGTGTATAAATAGTTTCTACTTAATCCATTATAATCCTAAAAATTATAGTTGTAGAGAAACCATGTTGGGGATTTTAACTAACACAACAAGGAGTAGGATTATATGTTGAACCTTGTAATTATTGTGTGTCATTTTCTTTCTTGTTATTACTATATACAAAGTGAGTATGAGAGATGATATTTGGTGTATTGATAATTCTAATAGGTTTAAGGGGTTAAATTCAAAAGGAATATAATTTGAAAAAGAAGAAAATTGACTCACCCCCCACTTAGTGGTCAACCTGATAACATATGATAAAAGGAATATTTAGATTTTATATAAGAGAGAAGACCACAATATTTATATGAAATCACTGAGATTATATGGAATTTAAGAAGAATATTTCATAGTGTTTCTATATTAAAAATATGGAATGTTTCTCATATTGAAATATCATTAAATATATAGAAGATGTTGGAATAATAATTTTTGAAAATTAAATGTCATAGATCATGATATCAAGATTGAAATAGTGTCTATATTTAAAAATATGGAAATATATATCATATAGACATTAAATTTTCTATATAAATAAGATAATAAAATGAATAAAATGTGATTGATCCTATTAATATTGATATATCATTACATTGAAGGAATAGAAAAAGGAGGATCTTATAAAATATTAAATATCTAGTTTAAAAAAAGAAGAGTAAAGAGGTGATTTAGATATATATTATATTTATCACATATATTTAGGAAAACATTGGCTCATATAAATGAGGCACACTAGTGCTACATCAAGTAATTTAATGAATATAAACATGTTAATTCATGTTTGGAATGATCCCCATCCATAGGAAGTGTTATTGTGGTTATCAGAGGAAGAAGTATACTTGAATCTAACCTAGAAGATTTGGTATCATCCAGTGAAAAGAAGGAGCACATCAAATGT
This sequence comes from Viscum album, assembly GCA_963277665.1. Lineage (NCBI taxonomy): Eukaryota > Viridiplantae > Streptophyta > Magnoliopsida > Santalales > Viscaceae > Viscum > Viscum album. The sequence continues at coordinate 17,881,930 of OY728123.1, forward strand.
GGATTTGAGAAATGAATATAACATGAATTGAAGATTGAAAAATTTATTCATTCCATAATTATCATAGAGATACCCACCTGTCTATAAACTATTGATGTTCTTCTTGAAGTAGTGCCCAAAGGAGAAGAGAAAGTAGTGTGCCTTGGGTTAGGGGTGATCAATATGTAAAACATCATAAGGAAGTGAGCTATGAATAGAGTGACCATAAAAAAGTGTATACACCAAACTAGTTATAATTAGTGAGTTTTGGAACATTGACACATCATTAATGTGTGTTCCTTGGATTTATCCTTTTGTAGTGAACCAAGTAAAAAATCATTATAACCTTACCCGATTTACTTTCCTATATATCCTCTTATTATTTGGTGTGGTTGTGGGAAATGATTAATAGTGTGATAGGTTGAACACAATTCTTACTAACATGGGAATAAGATCCTAAAGAGGAAGATAAATCAACTAGTAAAAGGGAAAGTTAAAATTATCATACACCTTTATTCACCCCCTCTCAAGGTGTCTCCAATTATAACAAAGACATATTTATTGATCTTTAATGAAGATTATTCTACTCATGTAAAATTTGGCTATTTCTATAGTCCAAAATGGTGGTAATACCCCCATTGACCATGGTCAAATCCTATGACCACATTCAGGTGGCCCATAGACACTATCTTCATTAGCATTACCTTTTCCACTACCAGGAACTGACCATGGCCAAAACATATTTATAACCATAGTCAAGGACCAAGGCCACAACCATGGATATCTCTACATACTAATGTGAACATATTCATTAAATGATATCACATCCTTTTTTAAGTTTTTTTAGTTGTGTTTAAATTCCAAAATATGTTTCAATGGTCAATTTTTTAATTTTGATTATTTTATAGTCAAAATGAGTGTTAGTTGATTTTTGGTTAGAAATTTTATGATTTAGGTGTTAAGAAAATTAATTGTTCTTTAAATTTAATTTCTATATTTCCTTTAGGATCAATATTTCTTGAATTTTAGTGAAATATTCACTAAAATCAATATTTTCAAGATTTTGAAATTTTTTTAGGATAAATGTTTTAAGTCCCATTTTTTGATTTTTTAAATTTAATTATTGGGAAATATTTCTAGGTAAGATTTAATTTTTGTTAATTTTTAAATTATATAATTTTTTAAAATTGAATCTATTTAGCCAATATTTTCATAACTCTATGTTTTTTATTTTAATATCCATTGTTGGAATTTATTCTTATTTTAAGAATCTATTAATTCATTGATTAAATATGATTGCAATTTTATTTTACAATTTTAAGAAAAAAATTTCTCATTTTTTATTCTTTTGGAAAATAAAGTACTGATCACAACAAGTTACAACATAAGGGAATGTAGTCATAATTGTTACCACAATATAAAATAAAGTGTGAGCTTATAATAGTAAAATTCACTACATGAAGTTATGTTATGATGTAGCCATGGCCACTTAAGTGACTATGTCAAGTTTCTATATGAAGGTAGCTCAATTGACTGCAACGAAAAAAATTACCTCATGAATAAAAATTATAGATGAAGGGGTGTGGTAGGTATTCCTACCATAAGAGAAAAATTTAAAGCTACCATAGAGTGCTATAGTATTACTTACCGCAAAACATCCAAGCCACCACATGATGATGAATGATTACATAAGTGACTGCACTTGTTGATAAAGAAAAAAAAACCTACCCCATGGCTAGGGTCAACCTATTATGAGGATGAAGCTATCATTCCAACCTACCATGCCTTTGAAAAGTGGCTGAAAATAAAATCCAAGATACCTAATTAGAGGATTTAGATGTAATTATTGAGATTTATTCTTGGATATAAATCTCAAATTACTAATTATTCAAGACCATTTTTTATGAAGGAGATCATATTCAAGTTTAATCCTGAACCTGGGTGAAACTGAGTTTTTCAACTATATATGAACAAGGGGTATTACTAAATTTGAATAAAACCGTTGTGTGTGACTATCAAAAAACTATTTAATAAGTAGAGCATAGTGATAACCGAACTTGGTGTGAGCCACTTGAGTGGAAGCTTCAACATTTTTTGATGTGAATTGAATACAGAACAATGAATCCAAATAAATAAAATCATAGTTTAAATAAATGAAGATTGGTCAATCATTATTTCTATATTTGAGATTTATAAAGGAGGATAGCTTGAGATATATGTATTATGACACTATGAATCAAGTGGTGGCATCACCTGGGTAATCAATAGAGGAAGCTCAATTAGGATGAAATGTTGACTGGATGACTTGTGATCGATTGTAGGAAACCCTAGACAAAAACATAAAACCAAGGCCAGGACTCTAATGCTAGATAATCCATGTTAAATTAATGAATAAGGCCAAGAAACAAGATCAATTTTAGATTCCCTAATTGATTTTTAACCTTCATAAGATAAGGATAAATATTTATGTAAATTGAATGAATATGATTAATTGAGATTGATTGTGGATTGAAATGAGTTAAAAAATCATTAGACTCAACAAAACATCTAATTATGAACTTATTTAAGGTTTTGATGAGCCGATATGATGTGATTATAATCTGGTTAGAGTTGAATATTTATTTATTCACTAGTTTGTAATTTTTTTATTTGTTAATTAATGAAGAGGTGTGGAATTAGAGGTCCACATTATTGTGACTGAGGAATTGTAGATGGATGAAATTAAGGTGCCTAGTTCTTTGCATCAATTAAGTTGAATGACAAATTAGGCTAAGGAAAAAATATCATTCCATGTGCTTTGTTTAGGATTAAGTGTTGGCACCGAAATTTGTTTCACTTGAGGCACAAACAAAGTTGCGGCCATTTAAAATTAAATTGAGACTCAAAATATCCTTAAAACCCATCAAAACTATCCCAAAGAGACTGGTTTGTGAAGACCTTTGTAGAGTCCTCTCACCTCTACAATCGTGAGTATCTGTGACAGAACCTTTTTGATTCTGACGAATCCGGACACCTTCACAAAGTCACATTATATCTACAGCCAGCTCCGCAATGGCCACCTCAATTACCCCCCCTTTGCAATTTGATTAAGTCCTACCTCTCTGCTATGTCACCTGGTCTCTAAGGACAACTCTGCGATAGTCACCATGAAAAACCCTCCGCGAGTCTGATTCCATCACCTCCTCTTCACAACACCAGGATTTTCTCCACATAAAGCTCTATGACCCTAGACAACCTTTGATACCTATAAATAGAATGATCCCCCCTTTCAGACCACTATAAGTTTGACATTTCGCCTTCCATGCTCCCATTTCTCAAAGACCTTAACGAAGTCAAAAAATGGATCTACAAAGGTACCTGGCCTCTGTGAGCTATGCCTCCTTGTGCTCTTCATGTCCCCCACCTATGGTGGGGATTACCTTTGCTAAGGCCTATTCCCTTCACAAAGGAGGGATCCCCTTCGGGGTGCTCCAGGTTTCACAAAGCATGAGCCTTTACGAAGAACTCTCCAAATAAATAGACCTTTTCTAAGTCAAAGCTATATTATGTTGAAAACATCCCTTCATGAAGCACCAGTCCTTCACGAAGAGCCTTTCTTTCTTAAAGACCATCCTCTTCACAAAGCACCAGAGCTTGATGAAGTTCATCCTCTTCGTGAAGCACCAGAGCTTCACGAATCCCCTCTTTGCAAGGTCTCCTACTTTGCAAACCCCTCTCCCGTGCAAACCTCTAGGCTTGTATGATGTGATTTCAAGGTTACCTATGTGTTGATTCATTTTGAATTGCCCAACCTTTTTCTTCTTCACATAGGCATGCTAATAAATATTGCTTCTTTGCAAATCCACACTAATATGGACCCCTCAATGGATCACTCCACAACCCCCAATACATGGCAATACTTGTGCCTTCCCTTCTCTAATTATAGGTTGTTACAAGTTATGTAAGTCCTAGGGGTAGGGAGAAAGTCCCCATCATCTAAGTTGCAGGATGTTAAACTACCAAGAAACCTCACTCCCTCAGCACACGATGATAAGATGTGATCACCACATGAGTGACAAGCCCGAGAGGACCATGATGTGGATGGGAACCATCACACTCTCACTCTTCCTCTCCCATTTCAATTTGTCTCCATGTATACCTCAGGAATCCCTTGAATAATCCCCAAACACCCCCCGATAGGGTGGACCATGTATAGTGGTCTTATCCTCCTCATACATATAGACCCCTACTTGGAATTACCTCTTGGAGTAATACCATGTTTCCTATTTGTGATGCTAACCATGTGTAATCTGCACACTATCCCTCACAGACACGCCTTTTTCCATGCGATCATCAGGTCTATGGACAACTCTTGTTTCTCACATCAAGCATGAATCATGTGGTCTTAGAGTAAGCACCGAACATGAAATCCTCTTGTGCCACCAGTCATGCATAATTCCCATGCCCCTCTTCATCGAACTATGCAGACTTTGATCATTTCCCTTTTCAAGAAAGGTAGGTAGGAAACCTCCCTGAGGTTCATGCCCATCACCCATTGGTCCCGACCACTTAATTTCAGTTTACCATAATCTCACATGATGTTAAAATCAATTCCCCTTTCTTCCTTCATGATGTTTAACTATATTCTATAGAACTATGTGGGTTTTGATCCTTGTATTATAGATAGGGTATTTAGGAATCCTCCTTGAGGTTCAACCCTAAACACTGGTAAACCTCAGTGTCCCCCTTGTTGGGACCCACATCCTTGGTCTGCCCCTTAGTGGTGTCAGACCAGTTCTCGGGTAGCTAACCATGTATTATCCCCCCCACACTCAACCCATACTCCTCCAACCAAGAGTGTCCCTCTTGCGATGGGTTTCTAAACACACGTAAGACCCGACATGTCTTTGTGCTACTGTCCTTTATGTACACCCTGATTCTATGCCCCATATCTGAACTATGTGGAATTTGATCTTTTCCCTTTTTGAGAATGGTATGTAGAAAACCTACCTGAGGTTAAATCCCATCTCCCAGGTCTCATCTTGGTCATTACCTTGAGCCTTAGTCTCTTGGGAAGATCACACCTTAACCCATTGGTTCCATTTCCTTCATGCACCCATCCATTCATCCATTATCACGAGCCACTTCCTCTTGTGACTCATCTCCCCAATCCTATAGCTACGTGGACTTTGATTCCCTGCCATCGGGATATGCAAGAAACCTCTTTGATATTCAATCTCAATATTGTCACCTTCATACAGGTTCTCGGTTCCATCCCCACTCATTCCACCCTTAGACACTTCACCCATATCCTCCCGATTTCACTTGGGCTGCCAAATCCCAATGAAATCATCCCATCCATATGGGCAAATAACCATGTGTAAGCCCCATCATATCTCTAAGTCATTTTCCTTTGTGTACACCCTAATTTCATGACTTACCAATTCAAACTATGTGGGTTTTGATCCTCGACTTCTAAACAGGGTATGTAGGAATCCTCTTCAAGGATCAATCCCAACCAATATTTAACCTTGGTGTCCCATTTTTGTGTAACCACCCTACTCTATGATCCATACTCTGTGGTGTCCAGATCATCCTTCATGATGTGACATCTTCCCCTTTGGGACACACCACCCTGGGTCTGATATTTTTGGGTGTACTGATCCATCCATCGGGTTCTCCCCCCTTGGGATGTACCCTCCTAATGTGACATTTTCCCCATGGGAAACTCCACCCTAGGTCCAATATTTTTGGGCATCCTGATCCATCCATCTGGTGTTCTCCCTAGGGATGTACCCTCATGATGTGACATCTTCACTTTTTGGGACACATCACATGGATCCACTCTTTTGGGTGTCCCGATCCATCCATATGGTGCTCCCTCCTAGGTATGTACCCTCCTGATGTACCCTCCTGATGTGACATCTTCCCCTTTGGGATACACCACCCCGAGTCCTCTCTTTTGGGGCATCCTGATCCATCAATATGGTTCTCCCTCCTAGGGATGTACCCTCTTGATGTGACTTCTTCCATTTTTGGGACACATAACCTTGCTTTGCTCTTTTTAGGAATCATGGTCCATCTATATGGTGATATTTACTAGGGATGTACCCTCCTGATGTTACATCTTCCCTTTTTGAGACACATCACCTAGTTCTGCTCTTTTTGGGCATTCTGATCTATCCATCTGGTGCTCCCTTTTTGGGTTCCACCCTCACAGTGTGAAACCTTCCCCTTTTTCGGACACTCCATCCTAGGTCTATCCTAATTGGGAATTCTAATACAACCATCTAGTAAACCTTCCATGGGATCCTTCCTAGGGATGTACCAATCCGATCCACTCCCATCAGTGTTTTTATTAGTCCAATATTTCTTTATTAGACATTCAACTCACATCATACCCTATTTTAAACATGGGAAGGAAAGGAAAACCTCGGAGACATGCCTCTAATATACATTTCCCCTCATTCGATGTGGGATGCCTCAGGATTCCGTGACCTTGAGAAGACCTCTGATAAGGGAAAATTCAGGCATACCAGTGTTTCAGCATCCAGACACACCATCGATGCACAATGTGACTACTCTCCCGAATGAATGTCACTGCCTTGACTTGAACCATTTGGAATATTCTAACAGAAGCAGAATAATTAACTAGCATCCACAATGATAGGGCACCAGGAATAGTTTCATGAACAATATCTTAATCTTTAAGGGATACCCAAACTAGGATATGAATTCTGAGGAGAAATCCATGGAAAGAGAGACTGACATCCCATCATACCATTTAAATCAAGGAGAAAATTTCCCTTTAGAGGCAATAAATGCTTCTCGACATTGGAAAGTGGGAATGCAGGGCAACAATCAGCGCGTCCTCACAGATGATGCATGCTCCAAAGAAAGCATCAGAAACAGAAATGGTGAACCCAATGTGAAATTATTCTACAAAATATGGGGATTAGTAGAATTCGGGGCATCGATAGATGAGAGTGTCACCAGATCCAGCTATCTAGTGTTAGGTCCTTCTTAGAAAATAGTCGGCCTGGTGTGAAACTCACAAAGATTTGGGGAAATTAATCATTGGGAATCCCAGTCCACGATGTTGTTGTCATGGATCTTTCTACCCATCCATTGAATATTGAATGACACTGGGGAAATCAGAATCACATTCCTACTATCTGTACTGATGGATAAATCTTCCTTCTTTGTAGGATCTAAGCTATAGCTATAGGAATCTGATCACCTCCCACCCAAAGATTCAAGGGGAGGTGAAATACTAATGCCGAAATCTCACACAGCTTCACCACTATTGCAATGACTCCCATGACCACAGTTACTAGGTTACCATTACCCATCTCACCCTCTGAATTTTTTCAACGGAGGGAGATCGATACTATTGTTCAAAAATATGAATAGGAGGGGGTCATCCTGACAAGGGATTTGGCCCGTCAATATTTGGAAGCTTCTGTTCCCCACAAATGTTTCTTCCCCCAAGGGCCGCATAGGGATCCGCTACTCCCCTCTCCAATCTTTAATTGTTTCGAGAGCCTCTCCCTGAAACAATCTTATGAATTACTCCCTTATGTTGATGAAGTAAGGGATGTTTGAGTCCTCCTAGCTACGACTTCGGTCATGGAGCTTCCAAGAAGGGATCCCACCAGGCTACGTCAGTGCCGTTAGCCGGTATCATAGACCAAGGAGCAGGTGATCCATACCCATACACAGTTGACCCTAGATTGGTTGACTTGATGTTAATGTTGGGTACATGCTCAGGAAGATTCCCACTGGGGGGCATAATCTTCTATGACTTTAGTGGCTCGAACCACCACCGACGTGTCCTATCACCTCCCTGCTACTGCATAATAGGGGTATATCTATGACAAATCAAGAGATTGAGGCTTAATACACCCCACATGAAGCCTGGTTTGATTATCCCAGTCACCAACACAAGCAACAACCATCGTGGGTCGACCCATAACGATGATATTCAGTACAAAGATCCTTTTTATACCGTCTTTAGCCAAAGCGGAGGCCCTCCCCATATTTCCAATGTCTATAAAGGATTCCCTCCTCATGACCATGATCCCAGGTATGTAGGTTTTCCCCATATATCAGGTCATCAACGTGAAGGTCTTCCTCGCCTGATCACCCACTAGTGTGGAGGCTCTCCCTATGTTCCATTCAATATTTGTTTGGGTCCCCCACACCCTGGGTTAGCCTAGCAGGAGTCCACCGTGCTCTAACACCAACCCACATGGAGGTCCTCCCCATTTCAAAAATCTACCCTAACCCGAAGAACTTCCCTGGGTAGGAGGGAAGGTCTTTGTTGCTGAAGGAAGAACCCCAAGAAACCTCAGATTGTGGTCAAACTCGTATAATTTTCAGACATTGAAGTGGAGTGTGACTCAATGATGGAACCCTCACATAAATCATCTATATCAGGGTCTGGGACAGGAACTCGGCGTATCAATTTTATCCTCCCAAAAATTGAGATGCACCAGATCCATGAATCCCTCCGCAGATACATACAGGAGGAACAAAATTTGGTTTCTTTCTAGGGTCTTGCTATGCAATACTCTCTGTCATCACTGGGATCATTCTATAAATCAATAAGAGATCATATATAATTATTCTGGGGATCATTAAATGTTGAGCATCGGCCTGATTCACTACCAATGACTGCTCCCCCTATGCAGGAAGCAGTGGTCAGCACCCCGTCTTATAGGGATGTGGTGATAAATTCATTTAATTCCCTAGAATAATGACCAAGATTCAGTGGTTTTTTAGCTCGCATGTCATACTCTCCACCGACCACTCTACCAATGCAACAATTAGCATTAGTTACTTTACCAATCCCTCAACTGCCCCTAGTTGATTAATGGGGAAACTAAGGGCCAGATCCGGAGTCTAAGCTAAGTGGTTTGTGGGACATTCTCATAGTGGACCATCTCCTCTAGATGTTCTGGCCAATTTTAATAGAAGGCTTAAATATTACAAAATACATCACCTAGGATGAGGTTGTGTGCTTCCTCAAAACAATAGGGATGATGTATTTCCATCTCCGTCATCAACAATTAGCTTTCCCCAAAAGTTGGGAACACTTCAACGACATTGACCAGCGGTGCTACCTAGTTGAATTGGTCAAACTCCTTGTTGATTATCACCTTGCATCACTTGGTTATCATTATAACCTCTAACAATGATGCATCCATAGCTTCACCATTATCTATAGAGTTATCAAGGAGGATTCACAACATATTCATATTCGCGACTAGGGGTAGTATACTACCCTGAATTGCAGTCCTATCCTATGCCAACTTGGTTTAACCAGTGATATAGAGGATATTCCTTCAGGCGTCATCACAATAATCATGGTTTTTCTTGAGATATACCTGGAAGGGGTAATTGACACAAGGACTAGAGAAGATGAACAACCCACTGGGGAAGCACAACACTTAGAAGGACCTAAAGGTGTCCACACTCACGAACAAAGACAAACACTTGGCCTTCCTAAACCTTTTGATTCATTGAATCTCAGTCAAGATCCTAGTAAGGGAAAAGTAAACACTGGGACAATCAATCCCTCTGACCCATCTTATTTAGTGTAGAAGATGGAGTAGGACCCCAAAAAGGCCTCGCTACATCAATAAATTACGAAACAGAGAATGATCATCGACAAGCTCCTCACTGAGAACACCATGGAATGAAGAAAATATTATATAAATCCTTAGTATGATCCCAACTACCCCCCCCTGGGGCATAAGGGACATGAAAAAATTACCCCCAGAAAATTTCCCCAAGGTGATCTCAATAACCCTTCCCGTCTAGATAGGGTAGAGGTCGAGGTTCATGAAAAAAGACCCCGGTATGCATCACCAAATTCACCAGATATACGTGAAAAACTTCTTCAAGACTTGTCTCATGTTCCACTGGCCACTCCACAAGTTCCATCAGCCACTATGCAAGTTCCTCCAGGAGCCCCTCAGGTCATCCCACCAGCTGCTCCACAAGCCGCTCAGCCAACTTACCATGTTGATGAACCTACCAATGCTCAGGTAGTTAGGAACACTTTCCAAGATATCAATCATCATCAACATGATCCAATTGATACTCTCATCACTCACCTCATGGATCTTTAAACTCAATAGGTGGTGATCCCACCTGATGGAAAACCATATCCGACATGGATGGATGATATACCATCACCCTCAAGATTTGAAAATCCTACCTTCTCCCATTTTAAAGCGATGGACGATCTGATACAACATATGGAACACTTGATTTCAAGATATGGACCCATTCTGGGGACTCTAGCATAGCAGGAAGCCACTATGTTCTTGTTCTTTGTACAGACTTTGGAGGGGCCTGTGTTTGTCTAGTACAACCAGTTACCCATTGGGTCCATAGCTACTTGGGATCATCTCCATAGGCAGTTTCTGTATCATTTCAGTTCTACCACCCACAAGATTAGTATTTATGACCCTTCATGTGTAGGAAAATTCTAAATTAGTGAGTTTTAGACTTTTTTTTCCAAGTGGAAGGGCCTCATGTATTCACTCGATATGACACTGACTTAGAAAAAAATGCTAATGATTTTTGTAGGAAATGTAAAGACTAAACTGGACCCCTTTATCATCACTCAGAACATCCATGGTTGATTCTGGGATTTCTATGACATGGATCAAAATCTAGGGGAATCCCTATAGAAATCAAAGTAGGCATGCCAGTTTCTTCCCACATCTCCAACAAAAATAGATTCCAAGGCCGATACCGATATTGTTTCATAGATAGAAGCCCCTAGATAGCTAGAATTATTACCGAAAAAGCCACTCACATAGCCTCTCAAAGGGCCACTACCTTAGGCTCAGCCTCTGGCTTAGAATCTACCACCTCAGAATTGGTAGGCACTTCCACATAACGCACCACTGCCTCCTATGTAAGACAATTTGGTTCCACCTCCTCGCCAGACTCCATCCCCTCTTCCGGTCTAGGCTCTTGGAGCCCCTTTCCTGAATCAAATAAACTAGAATTACTCATTCAATGAGTCCCTGGTCCCTAGCTACATTAAAAGTGGATTTGAACATGGAATCCTACGATTGTTAGAATACCAGAGGCCAGAGGAGGTAGATCTCGCTGATCACCCCAATTACTGCCCAAATCATGAGTTCCTTAGACACACTCTCAAGCAGTGTTATTTGTTAAAAGACTAGAACCAGGACCATGTTGATAATGACATAGTTAGATTGGTTCTAACCCTGGCATAAGAGGCATGTGTGTCTACAAATCTTGATAGCGACGAAGAGGGTGAATGGAAGCAGGTCTCTCACCGCGGGTCTTAAATGTATGACGACTGGATAACATGAAATGCTGTTTCGTAGGACCATGGTATAATCCGTACCCATTTGAATCAACCCAAGCCATCTAAATTCATTATGTTACCTCTATCTACTACTTCCACCTTGGCATTTCAGCCTACTATACCCTAAAAAGGAAAGCACTGATAATAAAAGGGAGATTAAAGCCCTCTAACTATTCCAAATCCACCCATACTCTTGGTGATTTCATCCATCTAGAGATGAGGATTGAACCTAGAATTCACTTAGCAATAGATGACTCCTCAGGTGATGATCAGGAGTATGCCTCAGTGAATACCGTCAAAATTGTGGACCCTTACATAGTAACCAATGATGAAGAGCATTGGGAATACCCTCCTAACACCCCCAGTTGATATCAGCGTTGTTAGAGTCATGGGTATGTGAATCACTAGAATGTTTAGGCCAGTGCTCCCAGCCTAGCCATGCAAGCCACTAAGACCAGATAGTAGGCTCAGTGCAGAGATCATCATGCACATCCTCCTCATCCTATTTTGTCAGATTCACCCCCAATGCTATTCACATTTCATAAACAGAAAATGAAACTACAACCATACTATAATCAACCGCGTTCATTTTTGGATAGACCTCATTCATCTGGTCATTAGTCGGTGTTCACTCTATATGGTTCAACAAATGAGCAGTGGGCTATCCCCATCACTATTTAGAATCTTCCAGTTTGATCATCAGTGCCCGTCATGCCTCCTACCTTTGAGAGACCTTCTATTAGAAGAAATTTTCTCCTAGAATAGAATTATGATGTGCTATATCCCATTGACAAAATTCTCACAAGGCTCTTGATCCTTGAGGATATTAACCTATATACAAACATGAATGAAGCCCTCATAGATGCTTTAAGAATCCCCCTCTAGTTTGAGATAGAGGTAGAGACCGTATAAGCCTTCCATGCTGAGGAAGTCGAGCATGCAGAATGTCAGGCCATCATTTAATTCTTAGGATAATATTAAGGTTCTTATATATAACGGAACATCCTCCCACTATAAATCACTTTCTAGTTTAATGTCATGGAATTCTGCCACTGACTTGTTAACATGGGTTATGGGACCAATCCTATCCCAACCAGGATGCCCTGCAAGCTGGGACTATTTGAAGAAGCTCTGGATCCCTATGACCTAAAGATTCAAGGTCATGATATAATAAAGCAGATGTCTGTTGGAAAAATACAATTGAAGACCCAATTTGGTGGTTTGATTTCTAGCACAGATTTCATGGTTGTCTCTCAAGACACCACCTATAATGCACTGATGGGTAGAACCAAGATCCATCTCCATGCGGTAGTCCCCTCATAATATCACCAATGACTCAAGTACTCCCTTAAAGGTCGAGTGGGCGTGCTCCAAGGTGATGTGTCTCCCTTTACGTCTTGTGAAACCTGCTACATGGATTCCGACTACTATTAGAGCAAGGACAAGAAGATTCAGGCCAATGGGGTTGATCATACTACTATTGTTGCTAACCCATGGGTAGATTTGAATTGTGCCTACATTTTCACAATTTACTAATTGGAGGCCACAACCGCAAACATGAGACACTTCTTTATCATCTCTAAGACAAGGGGAAGGCTCATTTCCTGATGCAAGGAGCCCATGAAGATCACTTTTCACTCTTACATGAATCAGGCTCGATTGATCCCAGAACCCCTTACCGCTATAAGGTATTGGGATGTTCACCCCATGGAAACAAAAATATAACATACTTGATTGTTCTGCCATGTTGGGTTGAACATGCTAAAACTTACGTGCCACTATTGATTTGATATTATCAAGATTGGATCACTGGGTCAAAGGCCTGATGGAATCAGATCGATAGCTTCTGTCACCATGATTTCAACATTGCAGGAGTCCCCCAATGAGGATTCCACTACCGCTCAGGTTAGCACCATCATTATGTCATAATTATGCAATTTAGAAGAATTAATCCTTGCCGATGATCATCTTGTTGAGGGTATGGAAGAGAATTTAGAGGATTCCCCACCTACATTTGAGGAAGGTGCCTCCACAACCATTGATGAATTAGTACAGGTGATCCTCGACAACGAGGCATATTCAAAACGAACATTGGTCAGAAAAACCTTGTCTACAAAGGGGAAACATCAGTATGTGGGTTTCCTGAAGCATCATTGAGATGTATTCACCTATAGCTATAGTGAGATGTCATGACTGGATCCTCAGGTCTCCATCCACCACCTTGGCCTCCTGATGAACCATCGGTGGTTCAAACAGCCTCCCCAAATGATTCAACCATTTCACTGTTCCATGGTTTTCGTCCAAAGTTGATAAGATCATTAAAACCAACTTAGTCAAGGAAGTACAATACCCAAAAAGGATATCCAAAATAATTCTCATCTGAAAGAAGAATAGACAGATCAGATTTTTCATTGACTTTCGAGATCTCAAACATCACTATCAAAAGGATGATTTTCCCCTTCATGTGACAGAGCTATTTATCGATGCTACAACTAGATTCCAAGATCTCTCCATCATAGATGGGTATTACAGATATAATCAAATATGAATGGATCCTGAGGATGAAGAGTATACTATATTTAAAGCACCACATGGTACATTCTGTTACCATGTAATGCCTTTCAGTCTGAAGAATGCAGCTTCCACCTATCAGAGTTCCATGCACCATATATTCAAGATAATCCTCATGGAATTAGTGGAATGTGACATAGAATATTTGGTGGTAAAATACCACCAGTGTCAGGACCATCTCAAAGATCTTGAGAAATTGTTCATCTTCCTCCTCTCCCGCCATCTGATGATAAACCCCTTGAAGTGTACCTTTGGGGTTACCTTTGTAAAGTTTTTTGGCTTTATCGTCATATTTAGAGGCATCAAGATAGATCCAGAGAAGATCAATTCCAATAGTCAGATTCCTCCTCCGAGTAATATTTTAGAGCTCCGAGGATTTCAAGGCCACTTATCCTACATATGCCGATTCATTGTGAATCCTACTAAAAGTGTAATCCCTTTTGCCAGCTCATGAAGAAAGGTACATATTACTAGTGGAATGAATATTTTCAGGCCACTTATTAGGATATCAATAAGTACCTGCTAAAGCCTATGGTTCTGATTCCACCCATCTTTAGAAATCTGCTACTCCTTTATGTGACTACTCTAGAACTATACCTCAGTTCCTTTCTCACTCAGAAAAATAATGAGGGAACAAAGTACATTATATACTCTCTCATCCACATTCTCCTCGATACAGAGAACAAATATTCCTCTATTGAGAAGATAAACCTTAAATTGGTATTTGAATTACATAAGTTGCAACATTACTTACATAACCATGAGATATAGATAGTGTCTCACATAGACCCGTTGAAGTGTATTTTAAACCGCCCCATGTTGATAGGCCATTTAGCTTGGTGGGTAGTGATTCTTCAGCAGTTTGACATCAGGTTCATTCTATAGAAATTTTTCAAGGTTTAGGAACTGTCAAACCTCCTTTCCACCCATTCATCCCCTATGGAGAATTCTATAGATCATGATTTCCCAGATGAGGCAATCCCATCGGTGGATGAAGTTGTTCCATTTTGTAATATGCACTTTGACAGTGCTTCATGAAGCCCTACTGGAAGGAGAATCAATTATACTAGGCTTAACAGGGTGGGCGTAGGTATCATCTTCACCCTGATTACATAGTATTTCCTTCCCTATTCATTCTTATTGTCATAAGGCTACACCAACAATGAGTTCGAGTATCAATCCCTCATCAGTGGTCTTAAGCTGGCCCATGAGATTGATGTTCCCCACCTATATATGTAGGGGGACTCTGAGCTGGTCATCAGTTAGATGAACAATGACTACATTATTAGGAAGCAAAATCTTGTACCCCTGTTAGAGCACACTCACTGGCTAATGGCCCAGTTCCCTTCCCGACCTAAAGTCACTCATGTCCCTCAGTCTCAAAATGGTCAAAATGATTCCTTGGCCATCCTAGCCATATCTCTTATAGATCCTGGCTAGGATGACTTGATTATCCATGTGGCACATTTAAGATTCATTTCTACCCATCAATCTAGATGAAGATGATGATAGCTAGTAGGTAAGTCATCTCACCACCGGTACATCCACATCGGGATCCTCAGCTCCTCCTTCCATAGTAGAAGGGACCCCTGGTTGGACAACTCACATTATTGAGTATATCCATCATGGTAATCACTTGACAGATAGATTCTAAAATGAGATAATCTGTTGGCGCACAATGTAATTCGTCCTTTAGAGTAGTCCTAGTCTTGAGAAGATCCTCTACAGACGTGGGTTTGATTGGATTCTTCTCCATTGCATTCAAGGAGATGAGATTCCCCAAGTTATGCAAGATGTTCATGCTAGTTCCTATAGAGCTAATCAGGAATGGATAAAACTCTCTCATCAGATCTGAAGGTTGGGCTATTTTTTTCCCACCATGATCCATGACTATATCAAGTTTTCCAAGTGATGCCACACATTCCAGATCCACGAAAATTTTGTGCATCGACTTGCAGAGCCTCCCTATACTACCATGTACTCTTGGACCTTCGTATTTTGGCTACTCGATGTCCTGGGACCTTATCAATCAGCAATAGCACACCAGTCCAGGTTTATCCTGACTGCTATAGATTTATTTTCCAAGTGGGACAAGGCAATTCCTCTTAAGGAAGTCAAGTCCTGTTCTATTGTTGATTTCTAAAGCTTCAAAATCATCCACTGATTCACAATTCCTCATTTCATTCTCACTGATAATGACACCAACTTCCAGGAAGCTAAGCTGAATAAATTGCACACCAAGTAAAATATCTTTTCTAATCATAGCCCTCTCTATCACGTGCAAGAAAATGATATGATTGAGGCATTAAACAAAACCCTCTAAAACATATTGCTGAAGATTATTGGTCGGAACAAGAAGAGATGGCCGAACAAGCTTCCCAACACTCTATCGAATTACCAGAAAAAAAATCTTAATTACACTTAGGTGACCCCATATTCCCTAGTGTATATAATAGAGGCATTAATGCCCATATATATTTAGTTTCCATCACTCCTCACAGGTGTCTACGATTAACAGATGATAGACAAGGTAGCAGAATTCCATTTGGCTGAACTGGAATCCCTCAACGAGAACAAGATTCATGCCTTGCAAAATCTAGAGAGGCATTTAAACAAGATATCAAGAGTTTTCAATAAGAAATTTCATCTCTATTTACTCCATAAAGGATTCATGGTTTTGTCCCTAAGAACACCAATGATTCTCGGTAGGAAGCCCCCAGAATTGGAACCCAGATGGGAGGTACCCTATGTTATTCATAGGATTTACCCCAATAGCGAATACTCCCTAGTCATCATGGATGGTGAGCGTATCAATCCTCACACCAATGAAAAATTCCTCATGAAATACTTAACATGAGTGGTCCCTATCATCCTGTATGATGATAAAATGAAAATGGTCTAGGATTTATGACCCTAAACTAAGATCACTTTCATCCTGCATGATGATAAACTACAAATGGTGAATACACCTCACAGTCCAAGATATATGACCTCAAACTAAGATCCCCCCTCATCCTGCATGATGATAAACTAAAACCAGTAATGTAAAGACCCAAAATTTCTATGTATTTTTTTTAAATATATGGGAATTTTACGATTCCACAATAATTGATGGCATATGATTCTGAGGCCCGATGTGCCCAAAATTTATTTCTAAACTTTTTTTCGGGTACGTTCAGAAAATGTGCGAGAAGGTTTTTGTAACTTTTGAACCAGTGCATGAAATTGAAATATGAGGGCACTGTTGAACTCCCAATGCCGATAATCACTTAAGGAGACCTTTACCTCGACTACAGTAGGTCGAGGGTGGAATTTATTTTTTCAATTATTTGTGAAAGGATAAAATAAAATAAAATTGTTTAACATTTTATTTTCAATTGAAACTCCCATGTGGATGTTAAGAGGTAGGGACGAACAGAACTAAACCTCCTATGTGAGGTTATGGAGGTGGGGACCAAAAAACCTAAAACCCCCAATTTGAATTTATGGGTGGGGACCACCCAAACCCTACTAATATGAGAAACCTATTGAACTCCCTCTTTAATAAAGGAGGTGACCTTTAGGTTTCCCCAAAATTATTATGAAAAAACTCAATCTAATTATGATGACAATTTAATATGTGCCAAAAATTAAATTGGGGAAACATATCATATTCGATACCTTTTCCTTTTGGTGGAATTGGGGGAAGTGTTGGAAAAGGGAAATTGGGAGAGAACCTTGGAGGAATTCTACTTCTCCAATGAAGAACGCTCCTCCAACGAAGAATGCTGACACATGACTTCGACTTCTTCCTCGGGGAATCCTCCAACATGGGACGTCTTCAATAGATGACCATTCTTCCCTCCTCATCGACATCAAAAAACGAATGAGGTAGGGTTTTTATTATGTGTGATTATAGATTCCCATGTTTTTCCCTTCTAAACAAAGAATGCGAATCAACTCTCTAACTAGTTTATCCATGGATGATTTCTTTTTCTATGGGTTTGGGAATAATCATTGCTGGGGGTTATAGAGTTTGATGTTATTAATTCAAGGTTTATATTGAGCCACTTGCTACCGCTCGAATGCGTAGGTGCGAGAAAAACAAACATTGCCCAACCCCTCCACTGTTCATCATTTTTGGTGTGTTCTTCGCGATGGAAGAATATGGCTTTGTGCCACGACGATGAAGGAAGAGCGGTCGGCCAAACCGGCCACCAACGAAGGCGCAACACATGACTGCACCATGCGAAGAGGACAAATGGCCATCTGTCTTGTCGTGGCGCCTCACCTCACCATAGACACCCCACCACACCATGGCCCCTGCCGCTCCATGTCCCCTATGGGGCCTCTGCCGCTCCGTCGCCCCGATGCGTCGCGACCTCTGCCTCCACGCGGACTATGAATCCCCGCGGCCTTTGCCACCCCATGGCCTCCACGACCTCTTCTGCCTCGCGGCCTCCTCTGAAACGTTGCCTCCACGGCCTCTGCCGCTCCCTGACCTCTGATGCCCCACGGCCTCCGCCACCCCGCGGCGTCTGCCACTCCGCGGTCTCTACCGCCCCACGACCCCCATGGTCCCCGCGGCTCCCATGGCCTTTGCGGCTACCATGACCTCCTTACCGCCCTGGACAGGACGAGCCCAGCGGGCCGGGCCGCACTACGGGCAAGGCCGGGTCGGTCCGACCGGGTCAGATCGAACCCAGACTCACTTCGACCCATTTTCGCTCTTGTGGCCATAACATTGGTACCAGACGTCCGTTTGATGAACCATCTATAGCGCTGGAAACCCTGGAGAGAGGTGGTCCCTTTGGTATAACTGACATAAGATTTGAATAAATTTGGGATACAGTCGGGTTGGATTGAGCACAAATCCAACTGGGCCCTCAGGACTAAAAGGCTAATAACTTATAGACCAGGCGTCCGATTGGCACACAGTCTATTGAGTTTTGACCCCTAATAAGTGGCGGTTCTTTGGGTTACTTCTTCATGGGAATTTATGGAAGTTGGAGTATCAACCAGTGGCTTGATGGTCAGACCCTCTTAGAGACGAGCATGCTTAGTGCAGGAACCCAGTAGCTGGATGTGACTTGAAGAATGAATAGCGATCCTATGTGGGTCAACACTGAGAGATCCTATGTGGGTCAGCACATAGTGATCCTGTGTGGGTGAGCATCGAGCGATCCTATATGGGTCAACACCTAGCGATCCTATGTAGGTCAGCACTGAGCGATCCTATGTGCGTCAGCACCGAGCAATCCTGTGTGGGTCAGCACCAAGCGACCATGCATGGGTCAGCAACTAGAGATCCTATGTGGGTATGACAACATACTGGTGATGTACTAGGATCCTGTGTGGGTATGATGACGTACTAACGAGGTACTAGGATCCTGTGTGGGTCTGATGATGTACTACGATTTTTTATGGGTATGATGATGATTAGGGATCCTTTGTGGGTTTGCCTCTTAATAGAGTAATATGATTAAATAGTTACATCTAACCATCTCTACTATTGTACCAAAGAAATAACTAGTGTGAGATGAGTTCGTACCTGTGTGGTACTTCCCTTCATGGTAATACCTTGGTGGCATTCTTCTATGTGACGTACCTGTGTGGTACTTACCTTCGCGGTATTCCTTCATTTGTGGAATAGTTGAGCTTTGAACTTTTGGGTTGGAACCTATGTTTTCTCATGATTGAGATGGGTATACTTGGTAACTTAGGTATATGTATGGGCATATACCTAAGTAGGGTTTTCAGTTTACTTCATACTTTTTGGTTTATCCTTTGTGGATTTTGTGAGACCTTGAGGGTCTCTGGGTCCCAAATGAATATCGTTATACTCACCCTTTCATGGGCTATTCCTTCACCTTGTTGTGTTTGGTGCAGATGACGGACAATGTTGATCGAGGCTGAGGGTACTAGGGCTAGACGGGGCCCAGAGGTGGGCCATACGGCGTGACAGTATGCAGAGGAGACAGGTGAACGTGGAGTGCTGAGGAGGTGATCTGTACCTACCCATCAGGTAGGAACCTCAGAGGATGACACAATAGCTTCCCTTCTTTTTCTTCAGTTGTATTGTATTTTAGTTGTACTTGTATCATTACTGTTGGGCTTGAATTCCACCCCTTTTTTACTTTCAGCAATCTTTTTTCTATACAGTTGACTTGTGTTCGTATCTTGTTGTGTGCTTTTTTGTGTGTGTTTACAAGTTATAAGGGTAATGCCTTCATAGTTTTAGGGAATACGCCTTTCGGTGCTAGTCGGAAGCCCCTGGCCTATGGAAGGTGGGCCTGGGGTAGTCACGACACGAGTCCCAAGGGACGGGTCATGACAAATTCATATTAGAGGAGTCGGTTCTACTGTAGAACATAGGACCCTGATATTTTTTAACGGAAATAGCGTTAAGTTTAGTGAGTTTGGTTATCAGTTTAGGGAATCAAGTGTTGGTGCTGCGGTTGACGTATCCATACACCAGGACCCTGACTTCTGTTTTTCGACTCAGTGCACGAAAACACAGATTATGTGTGTTTTTTCAAAAGTTTTCTTTGTGATATTTTGAGTCATCTCAGCAGCTATAACTTATTCATTGTGGCACACTTTTTTCTTTTCATGATGCCTCCACACATATATCCATCTAGGGTTCCAGATATAGTACGCATAAATAGCTCACCAAGCAATGAGGCCTCGGTGCAGGGCCCTCTTCCAATAGAGGCACTAGTGGAGGCACTAATGGTACCATTACCGATTGGTCCATCGATGCCACCAACCCTAGAATCAGAGGGTGCACACCAGTTGAACATGTTTCACGAGTTCTAGAGAAAGAGGCCACCTAGGTTCAGATGAGAGATGGACCCACAAGCGGTTGAGGATTGGATGGAAGTTGTGGTGAAAGTCTTCCGAATGGTAGCGACACCAGAAGATATCGTGTTGATCCTTTCCTCTAGTCTTCTATAAAAAAAATCAGGTAGATGGTGGAGCTTGATTATCTAGATTCACGATGAGGTGATGCTTATTTTGGAAGACATCGAGAGACTGTTTCAGGCAGATTTTGTTCTAGCGACACTTCGTGCAGTGCGCATATAAGAGTTTCTTCATCTGTAGCAGGGCAACATGAATGTGGCTTAGTACTCAGTGAGGTTCACTGAAATCTCATTCTTCTCCACAAATATGCTATGGTACCCATTATTCAGGGCCCATACCTTTGATTAGGGACTCAGTATGGAGATTAGGGCTTCGATGATTTGTCTTAGCATCCTGGCGCAGGCAGGTGTGTTAGAGCGATCCCTCTTAGTGGAGAGTATCCTTGATGAGAAGTCACCAGTAGTGAGAACTGCCACCAGGCATCATGTAAAAGAGTCTTCTATAGCTGGAAACAGACATATGTCATAGAGGTCCAAGAGGTCCAGACCTACAGGTGGACGATCGCAGGATTCAGGGTCGTTTGTGCGGGGAACCCGAGGTAGAGCCAATCATGCCAAGAGCGGGCAGTGTTACGCATGCAGTGGGTAGGGTCACATGGCTCATGACTGTCCAACCCACTGTATAAATGATTAGCATACAATCGAAGGACCGCCCAGTTAGAGATAGAGGTTAGACCGAGGAAGTCTGGAGGGAGCAGGCGGACGTGGCAGAGGAGCTGTCCGTGCAATTGGTGGTGGGTGATGATTCGAGATGTTACCGTCACCACCACCAGGTGGTCCACCTCGACTACAAGGATCTGGATTACATGGGTGAGCATAGCACTAGGAAGCTGAGGCCTACGATCATGGCACTTTAGAGATGATATGAGGTACGATCTATGTCTACTCCACCTTAGCTACAATACTTATAGAAATAGGTTCTAGTCATTCTTTTATTCTCACTTCCCTCATTTAGAGCTCGAAGATTCTGACGAAGTCGTTGGATCGATCCTTATGGCTAGAGACTCCTATAGGAGTGGATTCAATGATTACGCACTGGTTCCGATAGTTTTATCTTACTCTAGGAGGTGATACCTTCAATTGGGATCTCCCAGTAGCAGTATCGAGGCCTTACGAAGTCATCTTGGTTATGGACCGGTTATCTACAATCCATGCTCAGATTGACTGTATTAGGTGCAAAGTGTAGTGTGTCTGCCCAGACGGGACTAGGTTTACCTTAACAGGTGAGAAGGGAGCCTTTACATCACATGATGGACTTACCTGAAGGAGAGTGCAACTGATCACTCATCATTTGTCTAGCCTTACCCTCAGAGTAGTTGATGTGGAGAGTCTGAGTTATCCTGTAGTGGTGGACCAGTACGCGGATGCCTTCCCTGATGATGTTCCGGGTCTACCTCCTCACATAGAGGTGGAATTTTACATTAACTTGTACCCCGGGATGACACCTATATCTACCCCAGTGTATCGGATGTCTCTCATAGAGCTTTGTGAGCTACGGGTATAGCTGAATGACTTACAGGGGAAGGGATTCATTCGGCCCAATGTTTCTCCTTGGTCATCCCTGATTTTGTTCTCTAATAAGGTAGATGGTAGATTGAGAGTTTGTGTCGACTATCGGCTCCTGAACCAGGTGACCATGAAGAACAAGTAAACACTACCAAGTATTGACAACCTATTTGATCAGCTAAAGGGAGCACAGTGGTTCTCAATGATAGAACTTAGATCAGGCTATCACCAGCTCAGAGTATGAGATGAGGATGTGCATAAGATGGCTTTCATATGTCGATACTACCATTATGAGTTATTGGTTATGCCATTCGGCGTAACCAATGCTCCAATAGTGTTCATGGGACTCATGAACAGGGTCATTCAGCCATTCCTTAATCGCTTTGTAGTAGTCTTCATCGATGACATTCTGATCTACTCGACTATTGAGGAGGAGAATGTCTATCATTTGCAGGTAGTAATGGACACACTCCGAGAACACCAACTTTATGGTAATCTCTCAAAGTGCTAGTTCTGGATCTGAGAGGTTCACTTTCTGGGACATGTTATATTAGAGGCTAGATTTGAAGCAGATCCAGTGAAGATTATGGCGGTACTTGCTTGGGAGCCACCCCAGAGTGTAACAGAGATACGAAGTTTCCTAGGTTTGGCCAGATACTACCATAGATTTGTGAAAGATTTCTCCAGAGTTACAGCACCACAATAAAAGTTGATGAAGAAGGGGAAACCCTTCGTGTGGCTAGAGAGATGCTAGAAGTGTTTTCAGAAGCTGAGGAAGAGGCTGACTAGTGCCCCCATCTTGAGGATACTGGAGGAGGGTGAAGAGTATGTAGTTTACTGCGACGCATCAGGGACCAGACATGGATGTGTCCTGATGAAGGAGTGAGAAGTGATCATATATGGTTCCCAACAACTAAGGCAGCATGATCAGGACTACACTACCCATAACATGGAGTTATTGGTAGTGGTCTTCACCTTAAAGATGTGGTGACATTACTTGATGGGCGAGGGTTTTACAGTCTACTCAGATCACAAGAGTCGCAGGAATATCTTCTCTCAGAAGGACATGTGCTTGAGATAGCGACGTTGGCTATATTTACTATAGGACTATGACTTAGAGATAGTATATACTCCTAGGAAGGGGAACATTGTAGCAGATGAACTCAACAGGAGGTCTGGTATTCAACTACTAGGTGAGGTGACAGAGCAGCTGGCCGCTTTGCAGATATCTTTTGTGGATCGGGATGGAGCCTCTTTCCTTCAGTCTCTTACAGTCACCCCCCCCCCCACTTCTTTAATGAGTTAGGGAGGCAAAACACTGGGACACTAATTGCGAGACTCGACGTGCTCAGATATCCACGGGACAGGCACATGATGGATTTTCTAAAGGTGGGGAGCACGTCATCTTCTTCAGAGGATGTACCATGGTACCGGTGTCACTTCGAGAGGACGTGTGGAGGGAGTTCCACACATCCCCTCTAGCGGTACATCCAAGAGTGGAAAAGATGTACCAGGATCTACGAAAATATCTCTAGTGGCTAGGAATGAAGAAAACAGTATTAGAGTTTGTCACTTGGTGCCTCACTTGTCAGCAAGTGAAGGTGGAGCATGAGGTACCAATAGGCTTGGTTCAGCCTTTAGAGGTTCGAGAGTGGAAGTGGTATGGGATATCCATAGACTTCATGATAAGAATTCCACGTACATCTAGAGGTCATGATTCTATCTGGGTGATCATTTACTGACTCACCAAGTCGGACTACTTCCTACCGATCAGAGGGCAGGGTTCAGTAGAGATATTGGGACACCTCTATGTGAAGGAGATTATGAGTTTACATGGAGTACCCTCAATGATTGTCTTTGATTGTGGTGCATGTTTTACTTCCCAACTATGGAAGGTGTTGCAAGAGGCTTTTAGGACTCAACTTCATTTGAGCACCGCCTTCCATCTGCTGATAGATAGACAGACTGAGCGGACAATTCAGACCCTCGAGGACATGCTGCATGCTTGCATCCTCAACTTTGGTCATAGCTGGGAGGATCATTTGCCTTTGGTGGAGTTTTCATAAAAAAATATCTATCACTCCCCCATTGGGATGAAACCTTTTTAGTCATTGTACGGGTGACCATATAGATCACCTTTGTGATGGACTGACCTAGGGGAGTCAGCACTAGTGGGACTCGAGATGGTACGAGCTACCACAAAGAAAGTGAAGATCATCCAGGATTGGATGAAGACTGCACAGAGCAGGCAGAAGTCTTATGCCGATAGGAGACAGAGACCTCTGAAGTTTGAGGATGGTGACCATGTCTTTCTACTCTTATCACCCCAAAGAGGTTTACATAGATTTGGTCGAGGTGACAAGTTATCTTCAAGGTTCATCGGACCTTTTTAGGTCCTCGACAGAGTTGGAAAGGTTGCTTACCACTTATATCTTCCCCCCTCAGTTGCACCGGGTGCACGATCTCTTCCATGTATCCCAGCTGAGGAGATACGTGCACAACCCATACCACATCATCGACCATGGAGAGCTGGACATCGATTATGGGGAGACATTTTCAGAGGTTTTAGTTGAGATTGAGGATAGACAAGAGTGGGACCTTCGTGGGTGGTCGATACCTCTGGTGTGCATTCTCTGGTAGCACGAGAACCTCCAGGAGAGCACATGGGAGTATGAGAATTAGATTTGTTCTCAGTACCCCCACTTGTTTTCCTAGTATTTTGATGTGGCTTCCGGGGACACAAAACCCTGAGGTGGGGACAATATAAAGTCCCGAAATTTCCATGTATTTTTTTTAAATATATGGGAATTTTCTGAGTCTACAAAAATTAACGACTCGTGATTTTGAGGCCCGGTGTTTTCGAAATGAATTTCTGATTTTTTTTCTGGGTACGTTCAGTTAACTTGCAAGTGGTTTTTTGTTACTTTTGAACCAGTGCTTGGAATTGAAATCTGAGGGCACTGTTGAACTAGCATCACTGGTAGTCGCTTAAGGAGACCTTCACCCCGACTATAGTAGGTCAAGGGTGGAAGTTAGTTTTTCACTTATTCATGAAAGAATAAAATAAAATAAAATTGTGAAACATTTTATTTTCATTTGAAACTCCCACGTGGATGTTAAGAGGTGGGGACCACCAGAACCAAACCTCCTATGTGAGGTTATGGAGGTGGGGACCACCGATCCTAAAACCCCCAATTTGAATTTAATGGTGGGGACCACCCAAACCCTCCTAATGTGAGGAACCTCTTGAACTACCTCTTTAATGAGGGAGGTGACATTTAGGTTTCCCCAAAAATTTATTATGCCAACCTAAATGTAATTATGATTCCAATTTAATTTATGCCAATAATTAAATTGGGGAAACATATCATATTGGATAACTTTTCTTTTTGGCGGAATTGGGGGATGTGTTGGAAAAGGGAAATTGGGAGAGAACCTTGGAGGAATTATTCTTCTCCAAAAAATAACGCTCCTCCAATGAAGAACTTCGACGCACGACTTATACATCTTCCTCGGGGAATCCTCCAATGTGGGACTTCTTCAATCGACGACCTTCCTTCCCTCCTTATCGACGTCAACATACGAATGAGGTAGGGTTTTTATTATGTGTGATTATGGATTCCAATGTTCTTCCCTTCTAAACAAATAATGCAGATCAACTCTCTAACTAGTTGATCCATGGATGATTTATTTTTCTATGGGTTTGGGAATAATAATTACTAGGGGTTGTAGAGTTTGACATTCTTCATTCAAGGTTTATGTTTTTCCGCTTGCTACCGCTCTAACATAGAGGGAGTGAGCCAAACAAACATGGCCCAACCCCTCCACCGTTCTTCATTTTTGGTGTGTTATTCACTATGGAAGAAGATGACTTTGTGACACGGTGACAAACGAAGAGCGATCAGCCAAACCAGCCACTGGAGAAGGCGCAACGAACGACCGCACCACGCCTAGAGGACGGCTAGCCATCCGGCCAGCTGTGGTGCCCCGACACACTGCGACCCCCACCGTAGCCTCTCTTGCCTCTTCCACCCCATGGCCTCCACAACCTCCACCGCTCTGGGGCCTCTGCTGCCCTGCAGCCTCTGCCACCCCATGGACTCTGTGGCCTCTGCCGCCCTATGGCCTCCGCCGTCCCATGGCCTCCGCCACCCCACGACCTCCACTACCCCGCAGCCACTGCGGCCCCCGCGGCTCCCGCGGCCTTCATGACCCTCGAAGCCTCCACGCCACCCCATGCCATCCAGTGGAGGCTGGGCCGAACCCAGCGGGATAGGCTGACTCAGTCCGACCAGGTATGACCAGACCCGAACCCACTTCAACCCATTTTCGTTCTTTTGGACATAACTTTGGCACCGACATCCATTTGATGAACCGTCTGCAGCGATGGAAACCATGGAGCAAAGAGGTACCTTTGGTATACCCCACTTGAGATTTGGATAAAGTTGGGATATAGTTGGGTTGGATCGAGCACGAATCCAACCGGGCCCTCAGGACTAAAAGGATAATAACTTATAGACCGAGCATCCGATTGGCGCACCGTCTGTTGCATTGAGACCCCTAAGATGTGGAGGTCCTTTGGGTTACTTATTGATGGGACTTAATGGATGTTGTATTATTGAACAGTGGATTGAGGAGCAGACCCACCCAAATATGAGAATGCTTAGTGCGGGATCCCAGTAGCTGGCTATGGCGTGAAGAATGAATAGTAATCCTGTGTGGGTCAACACCGAGCGATCCTGTGTGGGTAAGAACCTAGCCATCTTGTGTGGGTCAGTACCAAGATATCCTTTGTGGGTCAGTACCAAGCTATCCTGTGTGGGTTAGCACTGAATGATCTAGAATGGGTCAGCACTTAGAGATCCTATGTGGGTCTGATGATGTACTGGTGATGTACTAGGATCCTATGTGGGTCTGACGATGTACTAACGAGGTACTATGATCCTGTGTGGGTCTGACGATGTACTATGATCCTCTGTGGGTCTTATGATGATTAAGGATCCTTCTTGGGTCTACCTCTTAACAGAGTAATATGATTTAGTATTTACATCTAATCATCTCTACTATTGTACTTAAGAAATACCTGGTTTGAGCTGAGTTCGTACCTGTGTAGTACTTCCATTCGTGGTAATAACTTGGTGGTTTTCTTCTGTGTGACGTACCTATGAGGTACATACCTTCGCGGTATTCCTTCCTTTGAGGAACAGTTGAGCTTTCAAATTTTCAGTTGGAACCTGTGTTTCCTCAAGATTGAGATGGGTATACTTGGTAACTTAGGTATATGTATGGGCATATACCTAAGTAGGGTTTTCAGTTGACTTCATACTTTGTGGATTTTTTTAGGCCTTGAGGGTCTTGGGGTCCCTAATGAGTATTTTTATTCTCACCCCTTCATGGGATATGCCCACACCTTGTTGTGTTTGTTGCAGAAGAGAGATAGCGCAGATCGAGGCTGAAGGTACCAGGGCTAGACGGGGCCCAGAGGCGGACCATACGATGTGACGGTACACAGAGGAGACGAGCGAATGTGTAGTGCTAAGGAGGTGATATATACCTAGCCTTAAGGTAGGAACCTCAGAGGACGACCCAATAGCTACCCTTATTTTTCTTCTATTGTATTGTATTTCATTTGTACTTGTACCATTACTGTTGGGCTTGTTTTCTAGCCCCCTTTTACTTTTAACACTATTTTTTCTATATAGTAGACTTGTGTTTGTATCTTTCTGTGTGCTTGTTTGCATATGTTTACAGGTTATAAAGGCAATGCCTTCCCAGTTTTAGGGAATACGCCTTTTGGTGCTAGTCTCCGGTCCCAGGCCTATGGAAGGCGGGCTTTGGGTAGTCAAGACATGGGCCCTAGGGGATAGGTCTTGAAAAGTATTAATACCTCATGGTCCAAGCTCTAAAACTTTAAAATAAGATCTTTTTCATCCTTACTGCAAGAAATTAAAATTCATGGGTACCACAACACTTCACATGTCCCTTTTCTTGGGTCTCCATTATCTCTCACATCCAAAATTTAACACCCCAAGATTTCATAGTGTGTTATTTCTTCAAAATTATTCAATAACTTGCACTACACACCACACCGAGTTCAAGCACCCCATGACTTACCAAACAAGCTGTTCAAAAGAGGTTATGAATAGTATTAACTAAATTTTAAACTTTATATAATCCTTATAATTTTAGAATCCATATTATGAGTTTCTTATACATAATGTAAGAACAAATTCATTTTCAGTATTGCACTTTTACCAACTTTTAATAGTGAACATTTTTTTAAATCCAATATTTTAAACTTTTATATATTCAATTTGACTAAATAAATTTACTTTTTAGAAAGGGGACATCAAACATTTACAATTAAACATCCCAAGATTCCATGGTACGCTTTCCTTTGAATAATACAGTAGCGAGTGTTGTATGCAACTTCGAGTTCTAACACACACCACAACCAATCAAACTAGCCGTTATGAATAGTAATACCTAATTTTTGAAATTTTATAAATTTTATCTCTCAAAATGGACTTCATTTTTGGCTTCGGAATATCGAATTAAGCCTAGGGAGAAATTTTGGAACTTTTCGGACAACATTTATATTTTGATGAATAGTGAAAATTACTAAATTTTATTTAAAAACAACTTTTTTAATCAAAATAATTAATAGTGATAAATTATGAATTTGAGTGGTTTGAAAGTATATTTATAATATATTTACCATTTAAATCAATGTTGTTCATTGGACATAATTTCACAATTAAAACGAACATAAACAAGTATCAATCTTTTGATAGTTATTATATCTTAAAAACACGCTTTTTGTTTTGACAGCGGGAATTAATTTTAAATTAATTTCTGCCACTTCTGTGTTTTGAATTTGGAAAAATGAATTCCATATTTTGAATCAGGATTTTCAAATTGTGTAAATAGGTAACTATTATTTTTATACATTTTGAATAATTACTTCGGTAAATATTTTATTTACCATGGTTAAAGGGCAAATCTGATAAATGAGGGTTAAAAAATAATATTATAATAATACAAAATTACCCTAAAACGTATCCTAACCTTATTGGTTGATACATGTCCGACCATGGGCATATTTGGGTCGATTTTGGGACCCTATGGTGCCACTTTTAAGTGATAGGGACACTTTATTTTAATTAAGTTAAAATAAGTACAAAAATGACATAAGCATATATCTTTTAGAAAAACAATTTTTTACATAGGGTTATATACGATGTATTTTCGACTATAAATATTAATTAGAAATATAAAAATATTTCCTAAATAATGATATTTTATTTAAATTTTTTAGACATTAAATAATTTAATTTATTTATGACACAATGATGATGCAGTAATTACCATAATAGTGACAAATTAACATAATTCATATTATAAATACCCAAATAAATATAATTTGAGACTTTTAATGAATTATAATAATATTATAGGATACTATGACATATTATTATTGATTTAATTGACTTTTTTTGAAGTAATAATTCTGTTATGAGTTTCACAAAAATCAACTATTGAATAGTGTCAAAATTGACATAAAAGAGTTTTTAAAACAAATATTATATTATTAATTGATATTAAATTTATAAAAATATAAGGTTAAGCCAAGAGACTTATATCCTGATAGGTGTATCATTAAGGGACCACTTGTGGGTCTATTTGATTTATATATTAAGTTTATTAACTATATAATATAAAAATACAAAGTGACATGGTAAATGTCAAACTAATTAACTAAGAGTTAAAACAAAAAAGATAAGGTTAATATAATGACCAAAACCTGTCTAAATTATATTGGTTGAATGGTTTTCGAACTATACCTACCTTAAAATTTAAATAATCATCTTTTGAGCCAATAGTAACCGAATATGAATTTATTATAAATTAATATTTCTATCTTTTCCAAAGGTTCCCCTCGCCCCTCTTATAAAAGTTTACTCCTCCTTCTCATTTCTTCACACCTTAAAAGCCGTTTGGTTCGGCCAAAACCTGACCAAATACTCTCTAAAATTCTCTCACTACAACCTAGAGGCCTTAGTTTTATCAGAAAGCTAACCTAAGGAGCCCTTTTGATCAAATCAAAAGGAAGAAGCCAAAGAAGAGGTATGGTTTTCACCACCCCTTTTCAAGTTCCTTTCTTCTTCCACTTCTTATTTCTTTGTTATTACCATTATAAATTAATAAATCCAGTATATTTTATATACTGTGATGTTATTATAATTATTTTACAACCATATTCAGTATTCTATCCATCCTTTGAATAACATGTCACCATACGTGCGTACGTACGGCTTACCGTCTCCACGTCGTGGTGTAATTGTTATTCAAAATATTATTATTTATATGGGTATAATAATGATGTATAATTCACGTAAACAATAAATATAACATTATAATTATTCTGTATATATAATATACCATCCAATTATATATTATTTTAATATCAAAATAATGATATTGCCGCTCGTGCGTACGTACGGACTACCGTCTCCACAAACGCGATGAGATTCATTCTCCATCGTATCCATTCAAGTATAATTATCATTTTATGATTTAAAAAAAATCTTTAAGGACTTGATATAATTCTGGATATGAGTAAGATAAAACCTATACATGAAAAACATGTCTTACGTAACAAAACATATAAAATAAAACGAGTAAGTTAACACCCAAAACAACGATAATTCTAAGAAATTATTAACAAAACAATGTTAAAAGATCATATATGATATCATATGAATGTATATGATTATTGTATAACTTAATAACAATTATTTCACCATTATACAGGAGGTTAACCTACCCTCAACCAAGGAAAAGTACAAGGTAAGGGTTTATTTCACAATCTCTCCATTTTCCGAGGTTGTTTATACGTAATAATCTACTGGAATTTCTTTATCATCCACATCCATGTTTCTTCAAAATGTATTTCAAAACATTTTCACCATTTACAAGAATATGGGTTAAAGTAATTTATACCATTGTTTGATTTTTTATAAGAGTTTTATAAAGTAATATTTCCGTCATTTTCCAAAAAAGGTGCTTTTTAACCTTTTCGATAGGATTAAGGTAAGAATGTTTTTTTAACTTATACGGCGGTTGCGGCTATTTACCGCCGTTATAAAATCATCAAAGCTTACATTACAAGATTATAATAATATTTTCAATGTAAATGTTTTATTTTATAATTATGTGACTTTTAAAAGATTTCAAAATGAATATTTTAAGACTTTGTGAAAGGTACTCTTTATCAAGATCATAATTTTAAATGTTTTAAAGAATTATCTTTCCTAATCTTTTTAATCAATGTCCATGTTTTCAAAATGATTTTAAGGATTTATTTATATGGACCTGAAGTCTTTGAAATGATATTTCTTTTCAAAATTTTCAAAGTGGTATGGGACACTTTGATTCAAAAATCTCTTTTAAATTACTTCCTTTATAAATGTGTGACTTTTCAATGATTTCGAGAAAATAGATATTTCTCTCAAATAGTTTTGATTTCATATATGTCAACATCCTTTGATTGATTTTATGCTTATTTGAAGTTGATTTATTATGATACAAAACTTTTGTATTGTATTGACGGTTTTGTGATATGTTTTACTGTGGATGTGTTATTTTTATACCATTCACGGTTTATGAAGAAAGTATTGACATTTCGTATGATAGTTTTAATACGAATGTTTGTGTTATGTTTAAACCTTTTCATATGGGAATGCATTGGACTTAATATGTGACGGGTGGAGCCCACTATAGCTCCTCGATGCATCGGTAGGTCTCATGAGACAAACTAGTGTCTTGGCACAAGGCCTTGACAAAATCTTATTTGTATTCTTGCCACGAGGCCTTGGCTATGTGGTTATGATAGTCTGGCATTATGCATTCCATCATTATGAAAGGGGTTATTGATATTTCATGTGATTATTCTATTAGTAGATTATCCATGTGAATAAGTAAATGGTATTATTTCATTTTATTTTTTCCATACTATGTTGAAGTTCAAGTTTAAAAGGATTTTGTTTTAGTTATACATTTCCTTAAATGTTTATTCTTATTTATGAAAGTTTCGGCTATATTGTTATCCTTACTGGGAATTTGAGCTCACCCCTTTTCTATGTTTTATTTTTCCCATGATTTGAAGAAGTAAATTATGAATGACCTGTAAGGATAGTATGAGGGGATAAGAGTTTGGTATATGGAGACTATGTTGTTGTAGTTTTCATTTTTATGATGTAAAACTTTATGAATATATCTAGTGTTTCCAAGGATACTAAACCAATCGGTCTTTCGAGATTTGATCTTTCTCGTGATCATGCCAATGTTATGTAATAATGCACCGACTCTAGGTAACTGGGGTCGGGGCATTATAGTTGGTATCAGAGGAAGTTTAGTAAAAACCTTGGAAGCTATATTTTGATAAAATCTGATTAGAGAACATAGATTTAAGATGGACTTTGAGGATTAGTATAGAAAAACTTCCTAGAATTTTGGTATTGTAGAGACTTTTTGAGTTTTCTGAGCAATACATCCCTGTCTGGATACGAGCAGGTAGTGGTGGCTCTGGCACAAATGTACCTAGGGGTAAAACCCGAAAACACCACTTTGAGCTAGACTCGAATGGGAACTGGTGCACGACAACAGGCCTTGCTGCACTCTTGGTTACGACACTCCTGGGGGATATTCTTAGGATAATTCTCATTTATTTACAAACCGTTATGAAGGTTTTATAAGTATATACTTCCTCAATGGAGACATTTTTATGATTATGGATTATATCCATAAACTATTTAATTTTTGTTATGTGTTTTACAAGTTTGGGATTAGGTATTGTTATTAATAAACTAATCTAGTGTATGCTATTGTTTAGAAATGGCACCCAGTAGAAGGAATGAGAACTCAATCAATGCACATGATACAAAAAGAAATAAGGATCATATACTTCATGGTGTTAAGCCAGAATTTATAAGAGAAATAGTCTCGCATGTATTATCATAATATGAAGAAATAATATCATGTGATGATAAGATAAGTAAAAAGTTTACTGAGTCCTATGGCTTTGAAGGGAAGAAAGAGAAGAAAAGTATGGAAGAGAGAAATATGGATAAAGGGAAGAGGGAAAAGAGGAATTTTCCCATATGTGATAACTGTGGAAAGAAACACCTTGGAACTTTCCGGAAAAGAATGGGAGTTTTTTTATAAGTGTGGAGGAAAAGGGCACAAAGTACGTGATTTCAAGGGTAAGAAAATAGTTTCAAATGTACAATGCTTCATTTTCAAGGAGTTTGGACACTACGCGAACCTATGTCTCAGTCTTCATACTATAACGCAAATGATGCTATTGGATAATAATCAAGTTATGATACTACCATATATGAAGAGAAATGGTTAGAGTTCTTCTGTTGATTATGTCATTTGAGTGTTGTATCAACAATGTACTTCTTATAATAATTATGGAGTATATAGGGATTGTACTGCAGTATTATTTCATTAATGACTTGAGATTGTGTGGAACAATGAAAAGTGACTCAATAGCAGGTTAAATTTTTGGAAAATATATGGTTGAGAGAAAGATAAACCATAATATGGTTCTGATACCGAGGTAGTGATTTTAGAATAATACATGATTGATTTGGATAAATTATATTGGAAATTATTGACTACCTTGAAACTGATTAATGATTTGTATATTCCATTTTTGTTGGGGTTTAAAACATTTTTATATTGATGGAATATATCTATTATTGTTTAAGGAATAAGGGATCATGAATGTAATCAATAAGGTTTTATGGTAATTCAGGATGTTGCAGTGTTTTTAAAAGAATACATGATTAAGGTGTTCACATGTTATTACATGGTAAAAAGGATCTTCATTGAGTTTACCTTCCTTATAAATTTTGGACTGAAGTATTTTGATAGTTCTAGTTTGGATTATTTTGGATTGTCATAAAAGGACAACCCGATGTTCGGGCGGAAACCCGTCGCGTCCGGCAAGGCCGCGAGACGTGAACCCACAACGGAAGGGCGACATGGGTGTATCACCTACCACTGACCCACGTGATGTCCTGGTTTGAATAATGCCATTTTTTTAATCATTCTTCTAGATGAATTATAAATTCATTTTTTTAACCCTATACGAATAGGATAAATAGAATATTATTTTTAAGTTCTATTATCTTTTTGAGTAAAAGATGATTTTGTGGTAGAACTTAGTTAAAGGTTGAGACTCTACTTGTCAAGTATATATTTTTCTTCTTCTCTTATTCAATGAAGAAATTAATTCTTATACTTTAGTGAAGGGATCTTAAAAAGAATGTGTTATCTTTATACCATATGTTTTTCTGAACCGATGGTATTTTAAATCATCATAGATTGATGAATTTAAGGCCCTAAATTTTACACTAGTTTGTGATTGATGACCTCAATCACTACCTATAAATATATACATTTTTCATCCAATTATATGTCTCTAATTACCACCAATGTTCTCCAAATAGAGATCATAATTTGGTGGGGACCCTTTCATTTCTCTTTTCCTCATATTAAGACTAAAATTTATCAACCCAATTTCCGATGTGGGTTTTCCCACAATGATATTTTCTATATTCAACCTTTTATTTTTGAAGAAAAATTTCAAATTTCAAGGATTCAATTTATTGAAGGAGGGGAGAATGTAACACCCCAAGATTTCATAGTGTGTTATTTCTTCAAAGTAATTCAATAACTTGCACTACACACCGCACCGAGTTTAAGCACACCATGACTTACCAAACAAGCCGTTCCAAAGAGGTTATGAATAGTATTAACTAAATTTTAAACTTTATATAATCCTTATAATTTTAGAATCCATATTATGAGTTTCTTATACATAATGTAAGAACGAATTCATTTTCAGTATTGCACTTTTACCAACTTTTAATAGTGAACCATTTATTAAATATAATATTTTAAACTTTTATATATTCAATTTGACTAAATAAATTTACATTTTATAATGGGGAAATCAAAAATTTAAAATGAAACATCCCAAGCTTCCATGACACGCTTTCCTTTCAATAATACAGTAGCGTGTGTTATACGCAACTTCGAGTTCTAACACGCACCACAACCAATCAAACAAGCCGTTATGAATATTAATTCCTACTTTTTGAAATTTTATAAATTTTATCTCTCAAAATGGACTTCATTTCTGGATTCTGAATATCGAATTTAGCCTAGGGAGAAATTTTGGAACTTTTCAGATAACATTTCTATTTTGATGAATAGTAAAAATTACTAAATTTTAATTAAAAACAACTTTTTTAATCAAAATAATTAATAGTGATAAATTATGAATTTGAGTGGTTTGAAATTATATTTAGAATATATTTACCATTTAATACAATGTTGGCCTTTGGAAATAATTTCACAATTAATCCGAACATAAACAAGTATCAATCTTTTGATAGTTATTATATCTTAAAAACACGCTTTTTGTTTTGACAGCGGAAATTAATTTTAAATTAATTTCTGCCACTTCTATATTTTGAATTTGGAAAAATGGATTCCATATTTGGAATCAGGATGTTCAAATTGTGTAAATAGGTAACTATAATTTTTAGACATTTTGAATAATTACTTCGGTAAATATTTTATTTACCATGGTTTATGGGTAAATCTGGTAAATGAGGGTTAAAAAATAATATTATAATAATAGAAAATTACCCTAAAACTTGTCCTAACCTTAATGGTTGATACATGTCCGACCGTGGGAATCTTTGGGTCGATTTTGGGACCCCATGGTGCCACTTGTAAGTGATAGGGACACTTTATTTTAATTAAGTTAAAATAAGTACAAAAATGACTTAAGCATATATCTTTTAGAATTTTTTTTACATAGGGTTATATATGTTGGATTTTAGACTATAAATATTAATTAAAAATATAAAAATATTTCCTACATAATGATATTTTATTTATAATTTTTAGACTTTAAATAATTTAATTTATTTATGACACAATGATGATGCAGTAATTTCCATAATAGTGACAAATTAAAATAATTGATATTATAAATACCCAAATAAATATAATTTGAGACTTTTAATGAATTAAACTAATTTTATATGATAATATGACATATTAGGATTGATTTAATTGACTTTTTTCAAAGTAATAATTCTGTTATGAGTTTCAAAAAAATCAACTATTGAATAGTGTCAAAATTGACATAAAAGAGTTTTTAAAACAAATATTATATTATTAATTGATATTAAATTCCTATAAATATAAGGTTAGGCCAAGAGACTTATATCATGATAGGTGTATCATTAATGGACCACTTGGGGGTATCTTGGATGTATATAGTAAGTTTATTTACAATATAATATAAAAATACAACGTGACATGGTAAATGTCAAACTAATTAACTAAGAGTAAAAACAAAAAGATAAGGTTAATATAATGACCCAAACCTGTCTAAATTATATTGGTTGAATGTTTTTCGACCTATCCAAACCTTAACCTTTAAATAATCAACTTTTTTTCCATTAGAAACTGAATATGAATTTATTATAAATTAATATTTCTAGCTTTTCCAAAGGTGCCCCTCACCCCTCTTATAAAAGGGCACTCCTACTTCTCATTTCTTCACACCTTAAAAGCCTTTTGGTTCAGCCAAAACCTTCCCAAATACTCTCTCAACTTCCCTCACTACAACATAGAGGCCTTATTTTGATCAGAAAGCTAACCTAAGGAGCCCTTTTGATCAAATCAAAAGGAAGAACCCGAAGAAGAGGTAAGGTTTTTACCACCCCTTTTCAAGTTCATTTCTTCTTCCACTTCTTCTTTCTTTGTTATTACCATTATAAAATATTAAATCCAGTATATTTTATATACTGTGATGTTATTATAATTATGGTAAAACCATATTCAGTATTCTATCCACCCTTTGAATAACATGTCACCATACGTGCTTACGTTCGACTTACCGTCTCCACGTCGTGGTGTAATTGTTATTCAAAATATTATTATTTGTATGGGAATAATAATGATGTATAATTCATGTAAACAATAAATATAACATGATAATAATTATTTATATATAATATACCATCCAATTATATATTATTTTAATATCAAAATAATGATATTGTCGCTCGTGCGTACGTATGGACTACCGTCTCCACGAACGCAATGAGATTCATTCTCCATCGTATCCATTCAAGTATAATTATCATTTTATGATGTAAAAATAATGTTTAAGGACTTGATATCATTATGGATATTAATAATATACAACCTATACATGACAAACATGGCTTGCGTAACAAAACATATAAAAGAAAACGAGTAAGCTAACACCCGAAACAACGATAATTTTAAGATATTATTAACAAAGAAATGTTAAAAGATCATATATGATATCATATGAATGTATATGATTCTTGTATAATTTAATAACAATTATTTTACCATTATAAAGGAGGTTAACCTAACCTCAACCAAGGAAACGTACAAGGTAAGGGTTTATTTCGCAATCTCTCCATTATCTGAGGTTGTTTATACGTAATAATCTACTGGAATTTCTTTATCATCCACAACGATGTTTCTTCGAAATGTATTTCAAAACATTTTCACCATTTACCAGAATATGGGTTAAAGTCATTTATACCCTTGTTTGTCTTTTTATAAGAGTTTTATAAAGGAATCTTTCTGTCGTTTTCCAAACAAGGTGCTTTTTAACCTTTTCGACAGGATTAAGGTAAGAATGTTTTTTTAACTTATGTGGCGGGTGCAGCTATTTACCGCCGTTGTAAAATCATCAAAGCTTACCTTACAAGATTATAAGAATATTTTCAATGTAAATGTTTTATTTTATAATTTTTTGACTTTTAGAAGATTTCAAAATGAATATTTTAAGAATTTGTGAAAGGTACTCTTTATCAAGATCATAATTTTTAATGTTTTAAAGATTTATCTTTCTAAATATTTTTAATTAATGTCCATATTTTCAAAATGATTTTAAGGATTTATTTATATGGACATGAAGTCTTTGAAATGATATTTCTTTTCAAAAGTTTCAAAGTGGTATGGGACACTTTGATTCATAAACCTCTTCTAAATTACTTCCATTATAAATGTGTGACTTTTCAATGATTTCGAGAAAAGAGATATTTCTCTCAAATAGTTTTGATTTCATCTATGTCAACTTCCTTTGATGGATTTTAAGTTTATTTGAATTTCATTTATTATGATACAAAACTTTTGTATTGTATTGACGGTTTTGTGATATGTTTTACTATGGATGTATTATTTTTATATCATTCATGGATTATGAAGAAAGTATTGACATTTCGTATGCTAGTTTTAATATGAATGTTTATGTTATGTTTAAACCTTTTCATATGGGAATGCATTGGACTTAATATGTGACGGGTGGAGCCCTCTATAGCTCCTCGATGCATTGGTAGGTCTCATAAGACAAACTAGTGTCTTGGAACAAGGCCTTGAAAAAATCTTATTTGTAGTCTTGGCACGAGGCCTTGGATATTTGGTTATGATAGTCTGGCATTATGCATTCCATCATTATGAATGTGGTTATTGATATTTCATGTGATTATTCGATTAGTAGAGTATCCATGTGAATAATTAAATGGTATTATTTCATTTTATTTTTTCCATACTATGTTGAAGTTCAAGTTTAAAAGGCTTTTGTTTTAGTTATACATTGCCTTAAATGATTATTCTTATTTATGAAAGTTTCCCCTATATTGTTATCCTTACTGGGCATTTGAGCTCACCCATTTTCTATGTTTTATTTTTCCCAGGATTTGAAGAAGTAAATTATGAATGACCTGCAGGGATAGTATGAGGGGATAAGAGTGTGGTCTATGGAGACTATGTTGTTGTAGATTTCATTTTTATGATGTAAAACTTTATGAATATATCTAGTGTTTCCAAGGATACTAAACCAATCGGTCTTTCAAGATTTGATCTTTCTCGTGTTTATGCCAATGTTATGTAATAATGCACCGACTCTAGGTAACTGGTGTCAGGGCGTTACACCAAATGATCACTAGGTGGTATGGATGCTCAGCCTTGTGGTTTGCCTACCATTATGGGCCAACATCCTAGAGGATCTTGAACGATAGTTTGATATAAGTCTTGCATTTCGAATACGGTCAGTGGTCAACTCTCAATTGTTTGTTCCTATTCCAGGTCACATGATATGGATATTGTGTTTCATGAATGGTGATTAGTTATCCTCTATCATTATCATCATCCCCATGGTTTCCAGGATATCAGGCATAATGATTCACCTTTTTTTCTCTTCTGTCCCACACACACGGAATTAAACTGGGAATCCATGGTCCGAGATCTACGAACTTAAACTAATATCTCCCTTGTACTTACTGCCTGAAATTAAAATACATAGCACTTCAAGAACTATTTGTAGATTTATTCCCATATTTATGGGATATGTAGGAATGCCCAAATATTTTGTCTTCAGGTCCAGCCCCAGGTATCACAGATTCTTCCTTCTTGATAGCCTCTTGACCTAGGCACCCTAGGAGCATGTGGTGTGATGTGTACTTTTGTCCCCATTCATGTTGGTCTTACCACTACTACATCGCATTCCTCCCTTCAGGGATCTCCCATCTACATCGTTACTATATTGATGTTAAACTACATAGAATTAAAGAACTATATACGGCTTGATTCCTATCCCCATGGGATACATTGTAATTCTTAGAAATTTCATCTTTAGGTCCAGCCTAGGTCCCTCAATATTTTCAAGCCCCTTGGCCTAAGGTTCCCCTTTGGGATTGTGCAGAGTGTGGTGTGAACTTCTCCTGCCCTCATTTTCCTTAGGTATTCTTTATGACTCCATGTACATTCCCTTTAGAACCTCGTTCTTCCACATGCCTCCTTACCATATGACATTAAACTACACAAAATTAAAGAACTATATATGGATTGATTACCACCCTTATGGGATACATAGGAACACCCAAATGTTTTATCTTTTGGTCTAGCCCCAAGTTCCTCATTTTCAGCCTTACGGTTTGAGCTTACGTTTATACGAATTTGGTGAGGTGTGGACTTTCATCCCCATTCATGTTGGGTTTACAATATCCAAACCATGTTCCTCCCTTAGTAATATCTACCTTCCCTCTATGTATTTATCATATGATGTTAAACTACACAAAATTATTGAACTAAGTGTGGCTTGATTCTCATCCTTATGGGATATATAGGAATTCCTGAGCGTTTTGTCCCCAGGTCCAACCCAAGATCCAAAGGTTAAGTCTTTCATTCAGCCCCTCGATCATGATTATAATGGTATTACATGGTGTGGTATGTGGACTTCTTTTATCCCATTCATGTTAGGTCTATAATAGCCGCACCATGTACCCCCTATGATATTTTCACCTTCATTTATGTCCTTACCACATGATTTGAAACTACATCGCATATCTTGAACTATGTTTGGATTGATTCCCATCCTTATGGGATACATAGGAATGCCCAAAAATTTCATCATTCGGTCTAGCCCTAGGTTCCTCAACCTTTTTCAGCCCCTTCAGCCTTATCCCTATTGTCTGAGTTCTATGACCTTAAACTAAGATCTCACCCATCCTACATGACATTAAACTATCATTTCCTACTTTAAAGACATTAAACTGCAAAGCATTCATGGTCCTTTCAGCATGACCTTAAAAGATAAGTACCCCTTTATCCTGTATTATGTTAAAATGAATGACACATTTAAAAAATACCCCTCTTCGAGCCCCTTAGTCCGAGTCTCCACTTAGGAGTGCGTGGTGTGCTGTGGAATTTCAACCCCATAACGTCGGCATATTTTTTTCACACCAGACACATTCCACATTTGAGACACTCCTTTAATCTACGTCCTTACCACATGATGCTAAACAGTATAAAATTCTAGAACTATGTATGGCTTGATTCCCATACTTATGGGATATAAAGGAATGCCTGAGCATTTCACCTTCTTTATAGCCTTGGGTT
The DNA here is from genome assembly GCA_963277665.1 of Viscum album. Classification (NCBI taxonomy): domain Eukaryota; kingdom Viridiplantae; phylum Streptophyta; class Magnoliopsida; order Santalales; family Viscaceae; genus Viscum; species Viscum album. The sequence goes on from OY728123.1 coordinate 17,923,258, forward strand.
CACCAACCTATTTTATCCCCTTTCTTCTACTCATCTCCTCAAGTCGTCTGTCCCTAGTTGAGGCCTTCAACCTCTACCCCACCTCATCAACATTCTTTGATGCACTGTGGTATAGGACATAGAGTGTTGGATTCTATATGTACATTATCTCATTCCATTTCCATGCTTCACACATCCCTTCATTTGGTTCTTCATCATCTCTCACATATGAAAGGACACTCGAGCAGTATGGATGCTCAGCCTTATGGCTCACCTACTTTTTTGGGCCAACATCCTAGAAGATCTCGAATGAAATTTGAGATAGGTACCGCATCTCAAATATGGTCATCATTCAACCCTCACTTATTTTTTCCCATCCTTGGTCACATGATATGGATGCTGCATTGTGAATACAGTCAACATTTATCCTTCATCATTACACCAACCCCTTTATGCCATAAATTTGGGTTTTGTGATTCACATTCCTTTCCATTTCATCACATCCAGAAGAATATTGACACCATTGTTGTTATTCCACCATTCAAATTTGATTATTGAGAGGATGAACCAGCGTCATGAGGTTATTATTGACTCCACACCTTCATTCCCTATAGTGATCTCCCATGTGATGTATGATCTTCCCCGCCCTTGTTTCCCACACTAAGCTTGGCTCACATGAGCTTAGGGATTCGGTTAAGGTTTGTGCCTACATAGAAGAACCACATTTCCCTGTGGTCTGAGATCTATGACCATAAAATAGGATCTCCGGTGTCCTTACTGTATGACATTAAACTACACCTTTTACATCCGGGCCATATACTGATAAACTACCCAGTTGTAAGATGTCTTCATTCGATAAGACATTTACTCTTTGGAATCAAACCTCCACCATGTCATATTCCAAAACTACGTGTGGCTTGATTCTCACCCCTATGATATACGTAGTGATTTCCAAGTACTTTACCTTCGAATCCAGCCACATATTCATGACCCTTTTCCCCCCCTTCTTGGTCTGGGTTTTCCTCTTTGGAAGGGTACAGTTTTGTGTGGGCCTCTTCACCCTAATTCACAATGGGTTTCCCCATGATGCAATACTGCACCTCTCTACCCCATACGGTATGAAATCTATAACCTTTAATCAAATACTTATAGTTTCTGAGTTTGAATGACATTAAACTGGGAAATAGCTACATTTTTTCTCACTTGAGAGGATATAACTCCTTTTGGCGTCATCCATCTTCCATACCATCTTAGATAACTATATGCGTATTGATTCCCATTCTTCTGGTATATGTAGTGATTCCTAGAATCTTTGTCTATGGTCCATCCTTAACCACTTTTATCCTTCTAGACTCTTGGATCTAACCCCTTTCAGGAATGTGTGGTTGGGTGTGGACTTCTTTTTTCATCATTCACATCGGGTTATGTACCATGCCACATGTTTCCCCATAGAGTTTCCCACATCCTCACCATATGAAGTTAAAATAAATGGAATTTAATAACTATATATGACTTGATTCCTACCCTCACAAGATACATAGAGACACCTGGGCGTCGCACTTCGATTCTAGCCACATGTTCATTAACTCTTTCGGATCTTCGCCCCTAATCACGGTCCAAATTATATGAACCTAAATTGGGAATCCCTAGTCTATGTAACATGAATTTAAACAATTAAACAGGGTCCAAGTAGTATGATCTTAAACTATATACAATGTCCTGGTCATTCGACACTAAACAATGCGTCTATTTTCCTCATTTGCATGATGCAAAACAACAAGGCATTCTCAACCCTCGCCAGAGAGTTCCTTTTTGGAGTAGGTTTGATATTTGTTCAGACCAATACAACCAACCAATGTACTTTCATCATGGTGGTGTAATTTCAAGAGTGTTATACTTTATTCGAAAAAACCATCATTCCATCACCACAAATTGTGTTACCTCTATCTAGGATCGTCATTCCCTTTCATGTTTTAAGGAACCCCCTAATGGCTAGGATGCTTGGTCTTAAGGCTCCCCTAACATCTTGGGTTAACTTTCCGAATGACATAGGATGCAGCTTTGAGTTTGGCCCCATGTTTTTGAATACGGTCAGTGGTTGGACATTCTTTTTTTGTTCCCATTTAAGGAAAATGTGATGCAAATACTGTGTTTTGAATTTGGTCAACAATTATCCTCCATCATCATTCCACCCTCATTGTGTTTCGATCTTTGGGTATCATAACTCACACCTCCCATTCCCCTTACCCCAGAAGTCATCATAGGGAACACCTCTGACCATTTATTAATAAAATAAAATTTCATAAAACAAGTGAAAACGACCAAACAGAAGAACTACATACCTCCAAAATCAGATCCTTCACCATCACCATGATAAAAATCTTCATCCGCAGTCATCGTCTCCCATTCCGAAATTTCATACTACTTTAAGACTTTGGCATATTTCCTTTGAAGGTTCAACCGCTCCAATGAAAGGAATTCATTATTACTTGACGTACCTTTAGATCTAGTGGACATTGGCTTGGGAAGATAGGAGTAATCCTTCCTTGCTCTTCATCGCGGGGAAGCATTCATATCCTTCTGATTCTCAGAGAGTATCTTCCTCCCTCCTTGAAAAATGTAACTAAAAGATGTCTTGACCATAAAACCCTTGTTTTCATTCTCACTATCATAAACGTTCCCCCACTTTTCATGGGCCTGCATCTCTTGATACTGCACAATACGATTTTTCTGAACCTGGAAATTCGCATCAATCACTGCAAGACAATTCAGTTGTTCCACCACTCCTGACTCGCAGACATCCCATTTCCTATTTATTCAACCACTATAACCTCTTCCTAAGACCCAACCTGAAAATTTTCCATCACTCCCCCATGATCCAGACCTTGGAACCGATTCCCTGTGGATACTGTGACCAACACACCACCATTTTCACCAGCCTATCCACTATTCCCCACTGTAGTAGGCAGCCTGCTTTCCTCCAAAACAGACCCCTACTCCCCTTCAGACACACCAGCCATGCTCCACCCTTTCCACTGACTAGCCACAACAGAATCCCCCTCAACAAGACCACCCTCTTTTAGGCTGACCTCAAGATGGGCCACTGTCTCCTGCTGCCTTGCCCCTACAGCCACAAACCCATGTAAGGACCTACCATCAGTCTCAACAGCACTCATGTTAGAATTTTCTTCACCTCTAGACACAGAAGCACCCATGATAGCAACATCAACCCCATCCCCCCAGATCAGATCCTTCCTGAGCCTATTCATCAGAGTAGAAACCGAAGGGTTTTTTGGAATTTCATCTGGCTGTCCCAGAAGCACTACCAAACTCACAGCAGTTGAGTTGCCAATCTCCCTAGACGCTTTAGGCATCCTCCTCCCATCATCATTTTTTCCTAACCTCCTATCCATACCAGGCGAACTCCTATTCTTATCTCCACAATGAAACTTATACTCTATGTGCCCCAGTCTTTTGCAGGCTGAGAAATAGTCAGTCCGTGATTCATAGACCACTGCTTTCTTCCATCTGAATTCTACACCCACCGAGATCTAGACCCAATCAACTGGAGCCCTCGAAACATCAACTTCAACACACATCCAAGGATTAATTGGATGAAAAAAACAGCTATACGAGCATTAGAGCACAAGAAGTGACCCACAAGGTTCCCAAGAATATGAATAACCACTGGATTCTGGAAAGGTAATGGGAGATGAGGAAAACATACCCAGATCGGGATGCAGGGAGGATCACAATTCATGTAGAGATCGAAAGTCCACCGGAGAAGAAAATATTTTCAACCGTTGTAGCACTTGGGGGAACTGGACCATGCCCAAATTAGGTCTTCCTATGAGGAAAATCTAATCATGAAGTGTCAACTATCTAGAAGTCTGACGACCACACGCTCTTGCAGATCCCATTAGCCAAAAACAAACCGATCTAACTCATCCAACAATGGTTTTAGAGCTTTAAACCGAGCTACCAAAGTTTGTTCAAGGTGAATCATCACTTCAGCGAACTCTAACACCGAAATCGGGAGCTGAGGGTTACCAAGATGAAGATCAGGCACTTTCGGGCTTAGCACAATCACTGCGAAATCCGGGAGGTAATTAGGATTGGAGAATGGGATAAAAGGGATACACAGCTTCATAGGGGGAGGAATCCGACCATCCTCCCACCTCCCACCTCCAGAGGGGGGGATCCTCATCAGGCATTCTAGGGTTTCATCACTGCTCGCCATTCCATCACTGCTCCCCCTCCCATTCCCCTTAGATCGAATGGATTCCAACACCCCTGGAATTATCCCACTCATGCACTAGATCATGTTGGGAAAGTGAAATTTGGCTATTCTGATAATTCTATTATCTTGTCACATCCCCCCTCTCTTCTCCTAGAATATTTTAGTTGTCATTAACACCCTGGGTGTCCGGTATTTGTTTGTAACTCTCATGTTCAAGGTAAAATATTATGCGGTCATCCCTTGTTTCTCACACCGGGCATGACCCATGTGAGATTAGGAATTGATCGCTGGTTGTTTCGTAGATACGATTAAGATGATTGAATCAAATTAGATAAAAAAACTCATACACACAACCAAAATAAGTGAGTGAGCCTGAAAGTATGTTTTTTAGTCCATATAAATTACAACCCCCCTGGATTGGACCCTCCAACATATGGGTTCACCTCTTCAATGAAATATCTCATCTTCACTACTATTTGGTGTGTGTCCTCTAGGAGTTGTTGTCATATTATAAGATCCCTCTCTTCATTTCCAACCATGGGGTACAGTTAATTAGCCCTGGTCTATGCCCAATCCTTATCAGCTTGGATGTTTTCCATTTCACGAGATGCTTTCCTTAGCTGCTCTTTGACTTATTCCAACTGTGCTTGTAATTGTGATATAAACTCTACATGGATGTCAATGAAGGATGATTGCTCATATTTCTGCATTCCTAAGCACTAGATCTTCTGTTCCGCCTCCTGATGCTTCTGGGTTTTGATTTCCTTCCTCCACTGCAAGTCCACTTCAAGTCCATGCTCATCCTTCCATAACTTCTCAGCAAGGTAATCTCAAATGAGCACATGAGGCCTCCGGACATCCACTCCTCCAATGCATAGTTTGTTTAGCCATGGACGAATTTGACCCTTATATCCTACCCAATTTTATTATGGGGTGTTATCGATGAAGCGTTTGATTAGATTCCACAACTAACGATGGAAAACCTTACTATCCTCTTCATGAGAAGCGTTCTCGTCCCGATCCTTTGGACCGGCCATCTTGTATTCAAGAAATGTCTCTAAGAGTTCAACAGTAGGATCTTCTTTGGGTCTGTCTTCATCACTAGATTCTAATTCAATGATGCCCACCCAGCCAAATCCAGACTCTGTCCCTCTAGCAGTATCGCTCATCGCCATCGGCCACCCATAAAGAACTATGGCCTGATCAGGTCGGGTACTCAGTTCTATATAGACCTATGTTCCACCTTCGATTGGAGCATTGAGTCCTCCAACCACTTACACTAGAAGCATGCGTTGCATCTTGATAACTATTCAGATGTGGGTCATGATAGCTAGTTTCATTAGGTAGACAATAGATGCAACCCCTAAGGTAGAGAACTTACATAGGTCAGCCACATGATCCCACCATAGGCATGTCATTACCTAGATGTTAGGGAATGGTCCTCCATAAATGGGTTTGGACTCTGAAGGTTCCAAGGAGACCACTATCACTTCCCCATAACCACTGGATTGTGCAACTATCATATCACCAGTTTTTGGTTATAGAGTTCAATTCTCTACACTTGTCCTCATGTCTTCATTCCCATCAGTGGGAGCACTTAGTTCAATATCATCCTATAGAGATAGATTTCATTTGATAGACCAAAATAAATTAATAAGGGAAATGACATAATGAAGGTGAGTTATAGATTACTTCAAGAGTTGCAACAGACTTTCTTAGAGAAGTCCCCTTTGAGGCCATTTTTTTCCTTCTTCTAGAGAGAACCTCTTTGAAACTACATCCTCATTGCCTATCCAGAGGTCTTCCTCACCAACCTCATCCCCCAGGAAATGTTTGAGTCATTATGCACTGGAAATAATTCTGCCAATTGAGCCACCGACTCCATTGGGGGGATTGTCTTATTCAACAACACCCTTACCCGCTCTGTCAATGGTTGTGGAGTACCTATGGAGTGCACCAGTCACTCTAGTTCCCATACAAAAACTTTTCCCTCTGGCACGACCGCATTAAAACCATATTTTGAAATACTGAGTCACACACAACTCTATTCCATTATTTTTTAAGTTCACCCAGAGGTCGTCTGTAATGAGGTAACACTTACAGAATTCCCAGTCTTTCTAGGTCTCTAGATAAACAACATCATAATGAATCACTACATGGAACACATGATTCCCTGGGGCTTGAAGTGACCACCCATGAAATCCCCTTGATGATTCCCCTCTCCCTTGGGTTCCTCTGGTTGAAACATTTGGGCTCATCCTTGGCCATTCCCTTTCTTTACCTTCCATCGGAGCAAGTTTTTGGCCCTCTTCCCCTGCTGTTATAGAATCATCACCCTAGAATATGTTAGAACCACCCCCATGATGTCTCCCATTTCCACTATCCAACGTCAAGGCTTGGGCACTGGTTCTTTTCTTGTCTGGATGGTAGGTTGCATCAGCATCTCTCCCGAGTAGCCATCTTACCAACTCAATGCATATCTGTAAACCAATATGAATGTGGTAGAGGTCGGTGGATACTCATTACAAATATTTCCATCCTCAAACATGAACATTAGCCACAACTATCTCATTAAACATGGATGATTCTCATGGAACACCCCCACATACACCTTCGAGGTCAGTCTCTGCAGGCATCTGAATTGTATCGTGAATCGGTGTGGAGTGTACGGCTCGCATATGGGTTCACAATTTACCCACTCAACCAGAGAAACACCTTTAAAGGATAGTGGGTACAATAATTTCTCAATTTTGTATGTTCCATCGTCAGTATATGCTCTAGTCAGTAGAGGAAATGGGTGGAAGATGAATTGTTCTGCCCACCCAGCTTACCCAACATGGCTGATGTGTCTAGTCTCAGTGGGGTGCTCCCTGTGATATTCAAAATTTATAGTTTAGATTGTATCTTAGGTGGATGAATGGGGTTGAGATATTCAAAGTCCCATATAAATGCTGAAATCTAGCTATATAGAAAATAGAATGACCCACATACCTACAACAACCTCTTTCCCTCACTGATGTGCCAAAGTAGATGATATAACTTCGCTAACACTGATATTCCAATGTTCACACATTATGGACTAGCCAGTCACACCACCACAATGAACGTGATCAATCATACTCCCATGTGATAATCTGTAACTATTAGCACCCACCCATAGATCAATTCCAAGATAAATGTGGCCAGAGTGACTATTGGACGGTACTCAGTTTTGACATTGTAATCCCATAGATTGCACTATATATCCTCTAAGATTCACCAGTATGAACCCTATTTTCCCCACTGATATCCTCTCAGGAATGAGGGTGGCCTTGTTGGTAGTGTCTCTTCCTTTGGTGGGAAGTTCAGAATGTAGACGAACCACTACTTGAAGTGGAAATCATAGGTGTTCTGCTTATCATAATTTGTGCTGGGTAATACATCTAACAGTGCCTTCACCAAAGGAAACATCTATTCCATATCCTCCCAGACATTCATGGAAGGAAGGAACTCATTGTACATCCCTCTCAAGATCAGGATTCCATCAATTTGATGAAGGTCCCAGAGGCTAATACCAACCTCCCTGTGGTGTAGATGGAATATGTTGGTATCCAGTGACCACCATCTCAGATGTTCTAGTATGAACTCCTTCGGTTGGGAAAAACTAAATAGGATATCCCATGATGCTTGATATTAGCCTACCCGCCTCATCACAATCAAAAAATCTTCACAGGATGTGCACGCCCAGTAGTCCCAGACCCACTCATACGTAAAGTTGCCTCACTAGCATAGATCCCAACTTCTGATCCATCACTTATCTAGATTCCCAAGACCCTCCTTGATAATGATATTATACAGAGGTGGATATGTCTCTATCTACATATCCTATCAATCAATGTTCTTAATGTGGTTGTGAAGAAATTATGTTCTGATAAAAGTGTGATGCTTTCTAGCATGGTCGTCCCGTAAGCTGAATCTGTACAACAACAAGTGCTTGCACGGTAGATATTCCTTATACACTACCATCAGCAGTACTATCAATGATATGTGATTAGAGGTGATATTGATGTATTAATCTAAAATAATATTGTTCTCCATGTCCTCCCTCTAAGAAGCATCGGTACAGACCTCTCGAGAAACCTCCTGAGTAGCCATTGGCTAAAGGCTTAGAAAAAGTTTCTACTCTGGTCACAAAGAAATTCACCGAGTCCCTTTTCAATGATAGTTCACAAAGATACAACCCTTCACAAAGTAGCCTTGATATCATCCTGCATCCCAAAGTAAGCAGTAGATCATGATGCACTTGTTCAATAAAGAATTCATGGAGCACCAGACCAATGAACCTAGTTCACATAGTCACGCTCATGGGGAGGATTTCTTAGTGAAGAGAGAGCAATGCCATAGTCTTTCACAGAGATCCAAGTATAGAAAAAATACCATTGTTCACCTATTTATAGGTGTAGTCTACCCAGGCTTCACAGTGACCTTCGCCCAAGAATCACGACGACCATCACCTGCACTTCACAGTTCCTATATGGTGATTCCAATTCATGATGCCAGTTTGTGAGGCTGGTTCATTCTGCCTCTTCATGATGAATCTTCATGATGTAGCTTCACGATGCCGCTTCATGATGCCGATTTGTGATGCCGCTTCGTGATGCTGATCTACAATGCCTCTTCACGATGCCACTTCACGATGCCACTTCATGATGTCACTTAATGAGGATGATTCACAATCACACTATATGATCTAGCGCCATGATCTGGCTTTGTGATCCCCACTTTTGTGATCCTTTTAGTTTTTCAGTGACTTACCCTCTGAATCCAACCCACTTTTCCTTTTTCACCCATTCTGATGGGGGGAATTTGTTGGCACTAACATTCATGCCACTTGAGGTATAAACAATGTTGTGGTCGGTTCAAAGTAAATTGAAACTCAAAATGGCCTTAAAACCCATCGAAAAAATCCTAAAGGGGGTTTTAACGAAGTCCTTTGCAGGGTCATCCCGCCTCTGTGATCGCGAGTGTCTATGATGGACCCTTTGCAAGTTTGCTGAATCCCGACACCTTCGAGGCATCACATGCTATATGTGGCTTGCTCTGTGATGGCCACCTCAGCAACCCCCCTTCGCAAATTGAAAAAGCCCTACCTCTCCAAATCATCACCTAGTCTCCGTGGATAACTCTGCAATCATCACTGCGATGGACCCTCTGTGAGTTCGATGTTGTCACCTCCTCTTCGTGGAGTCCTGATTTTCTCCATGGTGAGCTCTGCAACCATGACTGGCCTTTTTTACCTATAAATATTAGGAAATTCCCTTCAAACCACTGTTACTCTGGCCTTTTCCTTCCACACTCTCTTTTCGAAAAGACCTTCAGGATGTCAAAAAATAGATCACCAAGGGTACTTGGCCTCTTCGAGCCATGCGTCCTTGTGCTCTTCATGGACCCTGCCTATGGCGTGGATTCCATTTTCAAAGGCTTATAAAATTTTAAAATAAGGGATCCCCTTCGGGGTGCTCGGGCTTCCTGAAGCATGAATACTTCATGAAGAACTCCCCAAATAAAGAGTCCTTTGATAAGGCAAAGCTCTGCTCTGTTGAAAACCTCCCTTCACGAAGAACATCCTCTTCATAATGCACCAGAGCTTCGTAAAGGCCATCCTCTTCATGAAGCACTAGAGATTCACATATACCCTCTTTGAAAGGCCTCCTAATTTGAAAACCTTTCTCTCATGAGGTCCTCTAGGCTTATACTAAGTGATTTCAAGGTTCCCCAAGTTGTGATTCTTGTTGCGTTTCCCTTGTGCTTTTTCTCATAGGCATGATAAATACTATTGATTCTTTGCATAGACACACTAACTTGGATCCCTAAATGGATCACTCCACAACCTCCAATACTTGGAATTACTTGTTCCTTACATTCACCAAGTACTAGTTGGTATAAGTTAAGTAAGTCCTAGGGGTAAGGGGAATGTCTCCATCATCTGAGCTGTAGGACGTAAACTGACAAGAAAACCCACATCCTCAACACATGACGTTAAACATTGATCACTGCATTACTGAGAAGCCTGAGAGGACCATGAAGGGGATGGGAACCAGTGCCCTCTCACTCCTTCTATCCCGTTGTGATTTTTCTCCATCTGTGCCTCGATCAGACCTTGCATAAGGCCCCAACACGCCTTGATAGGGTACTCCATGTACAATGGCAATATCCTCCACATACATTTGGCCCCCTACTTAGGATTCTCTCTGAGAGTAAACCCATGTTTCCTATTTGGATTGATAACAATGTATAAGTCCCACACCATCCCTCGCAGATGTCCCTTTTTTTACACAATCATCAGATCAATTTTTGCCACTTGTTTCTCACATCAAGCATGACATAGGGGGGATTAGAGTAAGCATCAACGATGACATCCTCTTGGGCCTACAATCACGCATAAGCCGCATAACCCACTTCACCAAACTATGTGGACTTTGATTATTTCCCTTTTCAATCACGGTATGTAGCAATCCTCCCTGAGGATCAAGACCATCACCCATCAGTCCCAACCACCTCACGTCGATTTACCATCATCCCGTATGATGTTAAATTGTATTCCCCTTTCACCCCACATGTCGTTAAACTACATTCATTAGAACTACGTGAGTTTTGATCCTTGTCTTCTAGACTGGGTATGTTTGAATCCTTTTTAAGGTTCAACCCCAAACACTGGTAAACATCAGTGTCCTACTTGTTGGGAACCACATCCTTGGTCCTCCCCTTAGTGGTGTCGAACCTATTCCTGGGTAACTAACCATGAATAATCCCCCACACTCAACCCATACTCCTCCAACTAAGAGTGTCCATATTACGATGGGCTACTAACCACACATAAGTCCCATCATTTCTTAGGGCTATTTTACTTTTTGTGCACCCCGATTATATGCCCCATATCTGAACTATGTGGACTTTGATCTTTTCCCTTTTTGATAAAGGTACATAGGAATCCTCCTTGAGGTTCAAGCCCATATCCTATGTCCCATCCTGGTCTTTAACATTATCCTTTGTGTCTTGGGTAGATCACGCCTTAAACCATTGGTTCCATTTCCTTCACCCCCCATCCATGCATCCATTCTTAGGAGACAACTCCTAAGGTGACTCATTTCCCAATTATAAAACTACATGGAATTTTATTCCGTGTCACTAGGATACATAGGATACCTCCTTGAGGTTCAAGGACAATACCGTCACCTTTATACAGGTTCTCAGTTCCATCCCCATTCATTCCACCTTTTAACACTTCACCCATATCCACCCAAATTTCACCCAAGCTTCCACATCCCAGTGAAATCATGCCATCCATACGGGTAGCTAACCATGTGTAAGCCCAAGCACCCTATATATCTCTAGGTCATTACCCTCCGTGTACACCCCAATTTCATGCCTTAACCATTCGAACTACATGGGTTTTGATCCCTGACTTCTAAACATGGTATGTAGGAATCCTGTTCAAGGTTCAATCCCATCCAATGGTAAAAATTGGTGTACCCTTTGTGATTACCCACTATCCTCTCTAATCCATCCTTCGTGGTGTCTAGATTAGCCTTCATGGTGTGACACAATCCTCTTTGGGACACAATACCTTAGGTCATCTACTTTTGGGCATCCTGATCCATCCATCTAGTGATCCCTCCTAGGGATGTACCCTCCTAATGTGAAATCTTCTCCCTTGGGACCCATCACATTGGGTCTTCTCTTTTTGGGCCTCCTAATCCATCCATATATTTCTCGCTCCTAGGGATGCACCCTACTCATATGACATCTTTCCTTTTTGGGACACATCACTTGGGTCCACTCTTTTTGGGCGTCCTAATATATCCATATGGTTCTCCCTCCTAGGGATGTACCCTCATGATGTGAAATATTTCCCTTTGGGACACACCACCCTGGGTCCGCTCTTTTTGGTTGTCCTGATCCATCCATCTAGTGCTCCCTCCTAGGGAAGTACCCTCCTAATGTGACATCTTACCTTTGTGGGACACATCATCTGGGTCCTCTCTTTTTGTACATCTTGATCTATCCATATGGTTCTCCCTTCTAGATATGTACCATCCTGATGTGAGATATTCTTTTTTTGGGACACATTACTCAGGTATGTTTTTTTGGGTATTCTAATCAATCCATCTAGTGATCCCTTTTTGCGATCCACCCTTATAGTGTGAAACCTTCCCCTTTTTAGGACACATCATTCTTGGTCCATTCTAATTAGTTATTCAGATCCATCTCTCTAGTAAACCTTCTAGGCACACCCTCCTAGGTATGTAATTAGTCTGATATATCTCTGATAGATGTTAAACTCATAGCCTAACCCATGTTAAATACGGTAATCCATGGAAATAATCGGAGACATGCTCCGACATAAAATTCCATGAATTCGACGTGGTATTCCTCGGGATCCCGTGCCATCAAGAATCCCCATGATAAGGGAAAATATAGGTGTACTAGTGTTTCAACATCTAAACACGCCAGTGTTTCCCAATGTGACTACTCTACTAACTGAAGCTCACTACCCTGACCTGACCCCTTTACGATGTCTTGACATAAGTATCATAATTAAATAGTTTCCACCAAGATATGGAATCAAGAATATTTTCATGAACTGTGTATTAATATTTAAGGGATACCCGAACTAAAGGAAGAATTCCAAGGAGGAATCCGTGGAAGGAGAGGTAAATATCCCATAATCTCATTTTGATCTAGGAGAAAATGTCCCTAAAGAGGAAACCAATGGCACCCACCTTTGGAAAGAAGGAATGTGCTGAAATAATCAGTGTGTCCTCACAGAAATTGCGCTCACTGGGGAAAGCGTCAAAAATACTAAGGATTTGACATTGTTTCATGTTTGTTTGAGATATAATTGACTTGTTACAAGTTGATTGGTTTGACCATGATATGATAAGGGAATCAATACATTTTCTTTTGGTAGAAAACTGAATAAAAATTAAATTTTTATTATTCAAACATGTTTGAGGAAAAAGTGAGAAACCATACATGAATTCACAACATAAAAAAACTAGATCACCATGGAATTTGTTTTATTACAAACAACACCAAGCCTGCATATAAGATCCCCGACCTAGAATTTTCTTTTGGTTGAGAGGTATAATTTTTTATATCATTAACCAAACTTGAATAAGATCATGTGTCAATAAAATTCTACCAAAATCCTTAAGAATTTATTTATGGAGATGATGAATAATGAATTAGGTTGGGTGTACATACATATTTTTTTGGTCAGCTATGGAAGCTATTTTCATGTGGTATATTTTAATTCAGTTAGTGGGATTAGACTAAGTCTCATCTTTTTGAAAAATTATAGTGACAATTTTTATGTGTTTGGTCATTAGGCGAATATCGAGTTAACTTAGTGTATGAGGCATGTTACCAATATAAAAAAAATAATGAAATTAAATTTCATATGAGATGATATTTTTTTCATTATAGAATTTTTGGGAGAGGAGACTTCAGAAACATTTCAGGAGGAGTTTCATTAAGAGTGAAGAGTAACAATGTTTTTGAAACACTCATTTGTGATCAAGATCAAAGAAGGTATTCTTTCTTCCCCTTTAACTTTATTTAATTAATGCTGAAATAGAAATTGATTTTTTAATTTTTTTTATTTCTAATAAAACAATTCATGGGTAAATTCTTTTTGTTTAGAAATCCGATATTTCACTAAATTCTTTTCCTTTATTTAGTCATGATTTTTTTTAAAATATGGTCATTAATTTTATGTTAATTCATGTGAATTCATATATTAGGGATAAATATTGAATTTAATTTTGAAAAAATGTTTCAATCTAATCTCTATATCAATTAGGGGTCATATCTCTCCTATTTCATCTCGGTATTCAAAAATTGAGGAATCATTAGATTCTAATATGGAATATATAAAGCGAGACAATATGAAAAATTTTCAAGGCGTAATGATCCAAATTAATTATTTTAATAAATGAGAATTCATATTTAGTTAGTTAATCATTTTTATCCCAACCATTTTTTTGAAATCTCCAACTCTTTATATTTTTTGTTAATTTCAATTGTTTCATCCAAACATTCATATTTTGGGTCTATTCACACTACTAATAATATTTTTATTTTTATTTTTATATTTTAATTCCTAGTCAGTACAAATTTTTCTTTCTTGTGGGTTTAAAAACCTACTCACCACTTTACTAGTAGTTTTTATGAATCTATAGAATAAAAAAATTGATCCTTTAATAATGATGCACAAATTTATATGACACCACTACTTGGGATGATCTTTGTGTGACCAGAATTAAAAACCCAAAATATATACAAAAAAGTAATTTTTTTCTTGAAAACTCATTAAAAATATATTATATTGATCTGATTGTCCTAATTTTTTTTGTAATTTATTTTTAAATATTTTACTAAAATATTTCTTATTACTTTCAGTGCATGTGCACTTGATCATCTTATAATATGATACAACCTTTTATCCAAGAAATCCAATGTCATATAAGTGTTTAATAAATAAAAGAAAATACAAAATAAAAGATCCTATTAAGGTTTTAGAAAATCTTGAAAACCTTTTTCCACATCTATTTAGATAACTTAATAGAAAGAGATATATCCTTATATAATTTTAATTACCAACTATCTCTACCAACCATTAATACATTAGTTTTTCACCTCACTCTAGAAACTATTATATTAAAAAATATTTATTGTCCGCATTACAATACTTTAATGGTATTCCCAATGAATATTCTATAGACATAATTTGAGACTCATATAGTTATTACAATAACTTCTGCTAAGTAGTTTTATTGAGAAATAATTGAATCTAATGGTATTTCTTTTCTATCTAAAAAATGGTAGATCTTGGTTCAAAAAATTATAAGAAGAAATTTTTGACACTTGGGATCATTTTTTTAATGATTTAATCATGAAATTTTATCCTAGTATAATGACCATATATATTAGAAATAAAATCCATATGATTGTATAACAATAGGGTGAATTGTTACATAAGACTTTGGATAGGTCCTTTGATAATGTCTTAATCATAAATTTTCCTCACATTTCTTAAATGAAAATTTTTACAATGAAATTAACACTTATAAAAAAAATATGTTGTTCAGTCTTCTAGTGGGGATTTATCAGAAAAAATAGCTAAAACAACTTAAAAAAATTCAATATACTTGAAGAACTTTTGAATAGAGGTGTTATAGAAGGAGGAACATAGTTAAAAAGAAATAAACCCTATTTAAAAATACCTATGTTAATGCTAATCTAATTTATAATTTCAATCATGAAAACTTTCTAAGTGAGTAATTGAAACATTATGTCATGTTGGGAAATTCTTTATATTGCTTTCCAAACTTTATTTTTCCTTCCCAACGTATTTATGTTTTCAATTTTTCTGGTTATGGTCATACGTTTCAAGAAAAATATGATATTTTTAGAATAATTAAAATATAGGCTATATGAATGACCCAAATATTTCTTGGAAGGATCAGGGTGTATTTAAACCCGTTGCTACTCTTTGTTTCTCACGACATCCTATACATTATTTCCTAAACCAATAGAGGGTTGAGTGAACCAATTTCTAATGGAATTTATGGGAAAAAATTATTACTTGGATGGACCATATGTTCGTAATATTTGAATCTCAAGAGTCCAATTTATATTCAAAAAAGTCTCACCATGTTTTTTATAAGAGCCTAAAACTGATTATAAAATTCACAACTTTGATCTTCAAATGGGTTAATTTGAAAGATGAATAACTTATAGAGATAGAGGTAAGCTTCCTAGCACAACTAAAATCAATCCAAGATAAAATTTCATGGATTCAGTGACTATAACTAGATTAAAAACTCAATATGAAACTAAGAAAACTCCAACTAGAAAACTAGGTGAATTTGGTTGTCAAAAACTGTATAAACTGAATTTGGAAATGAGGGAAGTAACCTTTAAAATGAAGAAAATATCACTATTAAACTTGAAAAACAAGATTAAAGATACTTGAAAAATAAAAGAAAATAGAAGGATAAGTTTTATGAATAAATAGGTGAAATTAATTATTTTTAATGAAATATGATCCACCCATCACTTTTCCAAAAAATTAAAAACCAATAATAGAAAAACAAAACTTGTCCATTTCCATTGGTTTTTAACTAAGATCCAAATGAATGTTCCTTTAATAAAATCCTTTATTTATATTATTTTATTAATAAAATAACTTAACAATATTTTTTCAATTAAGAAAACATTATAAGAGTATGTAACTTACAATCTCACTAAAGAGTGAAAATCTATCTTTCAAAAGAAAATTCTACCAAAACTTAAAGATGTAGGGATTTTAATTCAATAAAGATTAAATAATAATGTCCAATTAAAATGTTTTTGTGATATTTGTGATAGTATTAAATTAATCCATTTCTAACTATTTAAATATATGAGTTGGGGTTATTTTCAATCCTCCACTATTATTCTGTAGTGGGAAGACATATCTTTTACACATCTCATAGAGAGAGTCAATGACCTTCTTGTTAGACTTGGAAAATTATTCATCATAACTTTTTTATTTTGATATGAAGAGTGACCAAGAGGTTCCCATAATTCTATATAGGCCCTTCTTAGTCATTAGGGTGATTTTATTGATGTTTCTAATGGTATGTTGATTTTTAAATTTGGATAGTAGGAAGAAGAGTTTCATGTGTTTAAAAATTATAAGGATCCTATGTTTGGGGAGAATTTTTAAAGAGTGGAGTTATTAGAATATAATAACTAATTTTATTATTTTAAAGATTTAAATAATAAATAATTGTTTGAAAAAATTTATATGGAAGTTGAAAATTATTATTATCACATTTTCTAGTCTTCTTAGAATGATAATCTAGACAAATTTTCATATTTAGACATTAATTATTTTCCTTCCATAAAGTGTGAATTTGAGGATTAATTTTCTATGTCAGAACATAAAGAGTTTATAGGACATATTGAGGTTGATTTAACTTATTTAAAAATTATTTAAAAATTTTATAAGGTTGTGGGAGAGTTTTTATGATAACATAATGATATTTCCTTAGAATTGTTTTTGAAATATGATATAGAAAATCATAAGAGTGAGTTGTCAAATTTGGATAGTAGTGGATAAAAATATAAAATGTGTTCTAAAATTCAAAACATGTATTGTTTTTAATATCATTTAGCGAAAAATATTTAAGATCTTGAACCTCTTAGGACCAAGTATCCTCCTTCCAGTAAATAAGCACCTACATTGGAGCTAAAACTGCTCCCATCACATCTAAAATATAATTTTTAGGTGAAAAGTCAAAAATTAAAATTATTATCACTACAAAAATTAAAAAAAATAAACGTATAAATTTTTTCAGTATTTTGAAAAAATTTAAAACTAAATTATATTGGTATATAGCTGACATTAAAGGTATTATCACTTCACTCTACTTGAATAGTATTCCTGTAAAACCAGAAAAAAAACAAAAGTTTAGGGTCAATGAAGATTGAATCAAAATATGAAATAGGTTACAAGAGAGTATTTTATCAAGCTATTAGATATAGGAATAATATACAGTTTTTATGATAGTGCTTGGGCTAGTCTGGTTCATGTAGTTCTAAAGAAATGTGGTTTCAATTTTGTCACTAATGAAAAGAAGGAAAAAATTAAAGTTAAGAAAAAAATAAATTCAGAGTCTATTTTGATTATAGAAATATTAATTCGTCCACTAGAATAAATTTTATCCCAATGCAATGAGAAAATAATTGATGACTGATCTCTCTGGAGGAGAGATTCTCTCTCTATCAATCTATGGTGATTTCTATTATGATCGCTTAGATTTTAGCACCTGTGATGAATCTGAGTTTTATGTGGATGGGAACAAGGATATATTTTCCCTTTATTTTCCATGGAATAGGATAAATCTACTCAATTCTATTTTGGGTAATAGGGTTGGTGGTGAGTTCCTTTGATGTGCCCCGACTGATGATGGGGATAATTTTTTTCCTGCGATGTTTTTTTGTAGGAGTAGTGGGAGATGAACTTGGTAGATGAGGCACAACCGATTTCCATAGAATAGAAAGAGCGGTGCAGGTTTACAATCTATGACACAAAAATTTCATGTTTTGAGTGCAGCGAGGAACTATTAAAACATGCTATAGGAGGATCACCTCTTAGCTAGGATGTTTTCCAAATAGCTGGTGAGAAATATAGGATGAAGTTTGTGATTGGATATGTTGGTGAATCACCCATCATTGGGGATGGAGAGCAGGATGGGATTGGATGGCTACGGAGGAGGTCTGACTAGTTGGGAGCAGGACCACACCTAGTTTAGGAACATTATAGTTGGATAGTTTGGAAACCTACTGAGGGTGAAGATTTGATGGCATGAAATCTCTCTCGGTAGTTGGATTTTATGGTGTGACTAGATTTGGATGGCTTGATCCTTGTATAATGATTTCAAATTTTGGTGGGATGACTTCGGGTGGGATGACCTCTAGCAGGACAACCTTAGGTAGAGTGCCTTCATCGAGCAATGTGATTATTTTTACAAGATGCTGTTGACAGGTAGCTCTCAACGACTCTATGTTTTTTATCAAATTAATCCATTTTTTGGCCTTTATTTTTAGGTATTTTCACTTTTTTTGCGCCTTTGATGCACTCTTTATTTTTTTCTATTGTTGGGATATTTTTATCACACATTTTGATGGGATTGTGGTTGTGGGATAACCGGAGGTTGTATGGGACACTGATTAGTGAGAAGATCTTGGGCACCATGAGATATTTATGGTATGAGACATTGATAGTGAGATCTCCTGAATATGATTTTCTTTCACTAACACCTATAACCATGGGCATCAAGGATGAAATTTATTAGGAGAGCGATGATGATTAAGCTAATAATAATATCTTCAATGTTATTGATTCAGCGTCTATGATGATGAACTCATGCGGTGTGTTGTTGGAGAGCCTCATTGATGCAGTCAGGTGCATGAGATCTCCAGAGTTGGAATTTGTTGGTCATATGATGGTTTCTTTAGACTACACTGATGTTTCTAGGCCTTTGAGTCTTTTTATGTGGGACTTAATTCCTTTTATTTTGGCCTTGGTATTTTTTTTTGTTTTGGATGGTGAGTCGACCACTTTCATCTTTTGTGTCATTTTATGTGTCATGTTCTTTTTCTTTGTTTTACCTCTATTTTGTTCAATAAATATTTAGGGTCAAGCATGCTCAGTACCTAAACTATCCTGGTATCTTCCAATGACATTGCTATATCAAATGGTTGAGAGAAATTCTAAGGATTTATTTATTTTGTTTTATGGATGGTTATTACAGATACAAATGTATTTTTATATCCCCATATTACAAATAAAAAACTACTTTCACATGTCTATTTTTAAAATTTTAATATCGATGAATCCCCTTCAACATGTTTAGTGTGCTGGATACCTTTCAATGTTTCATGATGGATGTTTTTTTAGACATGATAAAGAGGATCATTGAGGTTCTTACGGATGATTTTTCTATTATTGTCAGAACTGATTATAACTGTTTATAAAATATGGATTTGGTTTTAGAGATGTGTTAAGAAACCAACTTAGTTCTTAATTAATAAAATTTATAGTTTTAGTCCCTGAAGGTATAGTTCTTGAAAAATAGGTGTTTATAAATGTTATTGAGGTTGAAAATTCCAAGATAGAATAAATATAAATTTCCTCTCTTAAAAATTTCAAGGTTGTTTGTAGATTTTTAGGGCATGATAATTTTTATTAAAGATTTATTAAAACTTGTCAAAATTAAAAATTCTATTTTGTTGAATATTGGTTAAAGGTACTCCATTTTTATTTCAAGAAAAGTGTTTATAATATTTTAATTTTCTTAAATAAAATATTACTTCATCGCCCATCATTATTGCACCTGATTGGAAAGTTATTTTTGAAATTATGTGTGATGATTTTTATGTGGCTATTGGATCTGTTTTAGGAAAGGGTAATGATAATATTTTAAATGTGGTGTATTATTATAGTATATTTCTAGATGATGCTCAAAGGTACTACACCACTATTGAGAATGATTTACTAGATATGTTTTTCTCTAGATAATTTTGGATAGTATATATTAGGTTCTAAAGTCATATACTACATAGGAAATAATTCCTAAAAGTATCTTATATATAAGAATGATGAAAAAACTAAACTCATTATGTGGATAATTTTGTTACATGACTTTGATTTAGAGATTAGAGATAAATAGGGTGTTTGTAATGTTGTTATTGATCACCTGTCTAGGTTTTATAGTACTCAGTGTAATGATACTATGGAAATTAATTATTAATTTCATGATGAATAGTTACTCACTATTTGATTTAATAAATATTCATGGTATGTAGATATTTTAAATTTCTTAGTCATAAAAGTAATTCCAAAATATTTCTCACATAATCAAAGGAATAAATTCATTTCTGAACTTAATTATTTTTTGTGGGATGATCCTTTAATTTTTAGATGGTGTGATATTGTCATTATGAAAATGTTTGTGCTAGAGGAATAGATTTTGACTATTCTAGAGTGTTTTCATTCCTAAAAATGGGGAGGTAATCATAAAGGACAAAGAACTTCCCAAAAAAATTTCAAACTAGATTTTATTTTCCTAAATAGTTTAGGGATACTGAGATCTTTCATGTGGGTTGTAATAAATGTTTGAGTTTAGAACATATGGGAATAAAGTAAGAGATACTATAGAAAATTATTTTGTAAGTTGATTATTTTGATATTTATGGTTTTTATTCTATAGTACCATTTCCATATTACCATGGGAATTTGTATATTTTTGTATTTCTAGACAATGTTCCAAGTGGGTAGAATGAATAACACTACCCAATAATCAATCTAACAATGTCATTAAATTCATAACAAAGAATATACCCCCAATATTTGAAGTGCTTAGAGATTTCATTATATACAATTGAACCCATTTCAAAAAAATTATATTCAAATAATTGATGGAAAAGTGTGGGTGTGACCATAAAACATGAACTAATTACCATCCATAATCTTGTAGATAGGTAGAAATTTTTAATAGGGTGCTTAAACATATTTTAGAGAAAAGTATCTCAAATTTTATGAAATATTGGTTATTGAAACTTAATAAATCATTATGGACCTACATAAATTCATTCCAAACCTCATTTTCTATGTCTCCAAAGAAGTTATTATTTGGAAAATATTTTCATTTACCCATGGAGTTTTAATATAATTCATACCAGGCTATAAAGGATTTAAAATTTTATTTTAAGACTGATGGATAGAGTAGTTTTTTAGATCTGAGTGAGATAAATGTGATTAGGAAAGAGTCCTATAATAATGATTGTATTTATAAAGAGGGATAAATATTTTAATAGTTTCATCATTAATAATAGAAACTTTAAGGATGGAAAAAAGGTATTAATTTTCAAATACAGACTTAAAAGTTTTCTTAGGAGTCTTGAATCAAAATTGTATGGACCTTTCACCATTCATTGAGTATTAGTTAATTGGTTCATGGATCCTATAGGAGATAATAAGATACCATTTATGGTTAATGTTTCGAGGATTAATTACTACATTGAAGGGAAGAAAAGGATATTTTATGCCATTTTTTCTATGAATAATTGAGTTCTCATTGTAGTCTTGATTAAGACTATATACTCAGTTCTCCATGGGATTCAACCCATGGTCATTCTTGTGTTTTTTATCCTTTTTTTTGTGAAAAATGAAGTGTTGTTATGATCTATCTATTACTCCATGCTTCCTACTAGATTTTATTGTTGGTCGCATACCTTTTCATAAAGAAGGTTGTTGGTGTGCAAGCAATATAAGAGTAGAGCCCCAATTGATTTCAAGTTAAATGGAAGATTCATGTTATATACTTACTTGAAAAACTTCCCTAAAATATAAATCTGGTTATTTTTACATTTGAGTTTAATTGCTCTAAATATATCACTTATTTGTTTAATTTATAGGTACTAAAAGTAGAATAATCAGAGGAAATTTAAATAAAGGTTAATAGGGAATAGTTGTTTTTGGATAAACTCAAAAGAGGATGATTCTTCAATTACCATAGTTCTTATTTTAATTTTTATATTTTTACTATGCTTATTTTTATTATTCTTGGTGCCACTGTATGTTGATTGATATTAAATAATTGAACTTCAATGTTTTTATATCTTACACTAATTATAGATAAATGTGATAGATATAAAAATGTTGTTATTGTCATCAATTCTTAACATGTTGTATCATAATCTGATTGGAAAATTAATTTTTCTGTGTAAAAAGAAAAAACTACATGTACATTTTCAATTATTTTTTATTAATTCCTTAAAAACTTTTGGAAAAAATATTATTTAAACTGTCTTTTCACCCTTGAATATGATTTTAACTTTACTCAACTGCTCATATTTTTTATCTTTAATTTATATTTGTTTCTCATACATTAAAATTGATCAATGGGGACATTGTTGTATTTTTATTTTGAGAGATAAGTCTTAATTGTTTGTAAACTATACTTCAATATAGGGCACATAAAATACCCCAATGTTTTTTTTTCAAAATTCCTTAATTTTTAAGATTCAATTTTCTTATTAATTGGATCAAATGTTTTCTAAATTTTGAGATTCTAATTTCCACCTTAAGGAGGTAATTTTTTTTCTTCTTTCTCATTGATTTAATTAGATTCATCAATTTTTTTCTTTCATTCAGGTTTTTTTGTTTTTGGTCACACTTTGGGACTAGGATTTACAATAATCATAGGTTTTAAACCTTTAAACTAGGTTTTAAACTTTTATTTTATGTGTTTAACTAAGCAATGAAATGAAAATTATAATTGAGGTTGAACATTTTTTCCTTAATTCTTTCATTATTTTTTGTTTAAGTTTTTAGATTGGTTATTTCTAATGCTTTTTTATTTTAAAATTTTATCATCCAAATAGTGTGTCTAGTAGTATTTTCTTCTATTCATGTGTGTTTGTTCTCTTAGTGGTAAATATATGTTAGGAAGTATCAATTAAATTCAAAGATATGTATATTTAAACCCATTCAAAATTTTCAATCTCAATAATTTTTATAAAACAAAAACTAACTTTTGACCCATATATTTTTAAGACAGAAAACAATTTTTCTCCTTGAAAGAGTCCATGTGGATTTTTTTCAAAACTTATTCTTAGTGTCACTTCATATTTTCACTCTTTAGAATTATTTTTTTCTACTGAATTTGTGAAATTGATTACATTAAGAAAAATTATATGTTAGGTGTGGGGGAATTTGATGTGGACATTTTCATTACAAGATTACACATCCATTTTGGAGTATTTTTACATGTTTCTTAATGCCAAAATATTTTCTTAATATTAAAATAATGAATATTGGTTATTTTACAGTAAAAATGAGAGTTCATAGATCTTTTTGTAGAATGTATGTGATAATGGAATTAAACTGATTGATTTTTCATTACAATGAATTTCCATCTTTATTTTAGGAACAACATTTCATGTTTTTTTGGTAAAATATTAATTACAAGGAAGCATTTTTTGGATTTTGAGATTTGTTTTATAAATGTGTTTAGTCCAATGTTTTTATTTTTTTTAAAATTTAATAAATGGGAAAAATTTCTAGTTGATCATTAATTTAATTAATTTTTCAGTTGGATTTTTTAAAAAAATATTTTGAATCTTTTGAGTCAAAATTTTCATAATTCCATATTATTGACTTTAATATCTATTTCTAGAATTTATTATTATTTTAGGAATATAGTAATTCATTGAATAAATATGATTACAATTGTATTTCACAATTTTAAGTAGAGAATTTCTGATCTTTTTTAATTCTCTTGGAAAAGTTAGTACTGACCACATCAAGTCACCACATGAGGGAGTGTTATTGGTATTTTAACCACAAGGCATAATTTATTGACCGCTTAGTGGAGAGGATGTTACTGAAAGAATTTATTTTATGGAGCAACCATTTTCACTTAACTAACTGCTTTAAGATACTGTACAAAGGTTGCTCAATTGACTGTAAAGAGAGAACTTACCACGTGAAAAAAAATTATAGATGAAGGGGTGATGGTGGTATTTTTGGGAATGTATTATATTAACAAAACTCTATGAATATTATGGATTTTCATTCTCACAAATTCCCTTGTTTTTTTACTAATGAATTTACATTAAGTGTATTTTAGGAATATACTTATTGATAAATTTATCTTCTTTACGGGTTAATTTTTTTCTAAGTGTTTGGGGTGTTTTTTTAAGTAATTTTAATACATTATTAACACACTATATTTTTAATTGGAACGTATGGTTTGGGAATCCTATATTTGGAATAAAATGTATGGATTTTGGACCCTATTTTATTGAAAAGGAATGGATTAGAAACCCTATGTTTGGAAGAAACCCTAAATTTGAAGAAAAAATGTATGGTTCATCTACCCTAATTTTTTAAACAATTGTACATTGTTAACCATATATTTGGATTTTATTTCTACATAGAGAAGACCTAAATTTGAATTAGTTAATGAGGGAGTTTTAAATTCAAGATATTTTCTATGTTTTCTAAAGTAGTCTCGCTAGAAGTAAATATCTCTTTAAAGATATTTTACAATATATTAAAATGATCGTATTGAATGGATTAAAGCATTCACATTTATAAGGGAAGTTATAAATTTATTTTCAATGTTTAAAATTACAATGATCTTGATTTATAAGGTAATATTATTGGATCCATTCAAACCAAAAGAAATCCAAGTTTCTATAGTTAAATAAAAAGAGTGACATTGTTTACCTATGCGATATATTAATGAATATAAAACTAATGCTATAAATAAAATAATTAATGTTTCTATTATTCTAAAAGAGGAATTATTCAGACAAATACATGTTTCTATATTGTGCTGTGTAAACTGCTAATTTATTGTTACTATTACTATTTCTCTATTGCTGTTTTTATTGAATATAATTTGAAACTTGGATCTATTCGAATATTTTTTTTCTTGAATACCTTTATCTTTGAATTTAAAGATCCATTTTCTCTTAGTTTTAGGTTTAACTGTTAAAAATAAGATGTTTTCTCAATCAAATTAATTACTATTGTTTTTTGGAGTATCGATTTCTTGGACTCGGTCATGGTGGATTGCCAGCTTCTTGGAGAATGCTATGAATATTTTTAGTTCCTTGTAAAAGAACCAGAAGTCCCTATAAAATCCATATTATAAAAGTTTCAACTACCTATATGCAGTTGTTAAGGTCTTGTGATAAGAGGACATATCAAGTAACTGAGATTTTGTTGGTGGAGTGGACTATGGGATCTTTGTTCTCCAAAAAACTATAAAAACTATTGTGTTATTCATCTTTATTTCTACAATTCTCAGCTTACATAAAGAAGAAAATGCTACGTATCTGCATATATCATAAAAGGGATATTTTTTTTGAATCTTTCTAGATTATTTAAATGATACAATTCAAACCTCCTATTTTGTATCATTTTATTATTCTGACCTAAACATTGATATCAAATGAGTTCTTTTTGAAGAATTTAGATAAGCTTTTGTGAGCTCATGTAAATGGTCTATACGAATACATATGTTAATGACAAAACTAAAAAAGGTATGCCAATGTTCTATACTCATTACCTTAACCGTGATAATTATGGATAATGAAAATCTTGGATGATTATATATTTGAAAAATTTGGGATTCAATGTTTACATGAATATTTTCAATCAATATAAAATCACTAAAAAAAGAAACATGGGATGTTACTAAAGATGATAAGTATGATCTGCATTCAATAGAAATGAATGATATTATATGTGGACTTTTTCCAGATGAATTTAATTTATTATCTAAATGTTATACTGTTTATGAGATATGGAAAACTTTTATTTTTGCTTATGAAGGAACTAAAAATGTTAAACAATTAAGGTAAAATACTTATAAACTAAAATTTGAAACTTTCAAAATGTATAATGGTGAATGAATCACCCAAATCAATGAAATATTCTCTGAAATAATCAATGGTGATGCTTCCCTAGGAACTTTAATTTCACAACTAGATCAAGCATTAAAAGTACATATAGTTTTACCCTCTAATTGTAATGTAATATCTTCTGATATATGCTAATCCACACCAGTTAAAAATTTGAAAATAAAATTATTGATCAAACCATTAATGATGTGTTAAAAAGAAATGAAAGTTGAAGATGAAAACCATAAGGTGATACAAATGGAAAATACAGACTTTAAAGTTACTACTCATAAACATGGAAAGAAATCAAAAGAAAATTCTATATTCTTAGTGATTCAGAAAGTTCATATTCTGATATGGAACTATATTATCTAGCCAGAAGATTTAGAAAATTTTATAAGAAGAATAATGGATTCAATAAGATCTTCTAGAAATATGATCAAGGATCTAAATAATCATTATTCTATAAATGTAATTAAATGGATCATATCAGACTTAATTTCCTATATTTAAATGAAGAAAAGACAAATAAGGATAATATAGAAAGGAAAAATCATATGAGAACTAATTGTGATTTAAAAGAAAAAAACAGATGAAGGATCCTTGGAGTGTATCTGAATACACTAGAAGTTATTCTAAATCTGTCTTAGAAAAAGAGATAATAAATCTAAAAGAAAATAGGTTCATTATGGCCAAGGATAAAGATGAGGTACAATCTTATTCCTCTTCCTCTTTTGATTCTAAAAACTGTTCTTACAAAAAATTAGCCACTTACTACTCAATTATTGAATAAATCTATCTATATTTAGTAAAAAACGTATATCATTAAAAAATATTCATAATTTTTTAAATAGAAAATAATCTATGTTAAAATAACACCAAGAATTAAAATAAAAATTTAATAAATCTACTTCAAATTGTGTTGTCATGAAAACAGAATAAAATAATTATAA
The DNA here is from genome assembly GCA_963277665.1 of Viscum album. NCBI lineage: Eukaryota > Viridiplantae > Streptophyta > Magnoliopsida > Santalales > Viscaceae > Viscum > Viscum album. Next base: position 17,950,441 of record OY728123.1, read on the forward strand.
GATAAAGTAGAGTCATTCAAAATTGATGCTAACATATTAACTCAAGGGTAATAATCATTAAATAAAATTATTATAAAAATTTTCACAAAAAGGAAAATCTGTAATAAGAAGTAACAGAGAAAAATCAAAATTAATTAGAAATTATTATTTATCCAGTTCTATTATTATTTAATTAAGGTATAATATCATAATGACTTATATTTAAGAAATCCTCATATTAGTGGAAATAAAAATCCTTTATTTCCATAAATATGTTTAAATCATGTACTATAAATTTTGGAAAAATAATGAAAATATGGTTACCTATATTTTTACTTGCTAACAGAGCTGGAACCAAGAAAATATGAGTACCAAAATAAACTATTATTTATTTTTTTGTAGGATAAAGGTCACAAGAACAATAATGGTGTATGGTATATTCATAGTGACTACCCATGACACATGAGTGGAGTATCTACCTATTTTTATACATTACAAAAATTAGATGGGTGGATGGTTACCTTCAGTGATAATTCTAAAAGAATAATAGTTGGAGTTGGAAAAATTAAAGATCCAAAATCGATTTTCATCAATAAAGTACTATATTTTCAAGGGATAAAGAACAATATAATAATTATCCCTCAAATTTGTGATGTTGGATTTATATTTATTTCTATAATAATTACTACTATATTTTTAATGATAAATTTGTTAAATTTAGAGCACCCATAACTGAAAATGTTTATACCTTGGATTGTAACTCATTTTGTGAACAAAAAGTGAATTGTTTAACTACCAACACAAATTAATATTGGATTTTTATTATGATACTTGGACATTGTAATGTATTTAATTTATATAAATAATCTAATAAAAACTTATTTTATGATTTTCAAAGTCTTAATATTGATAAAGATAGATTCTTTGATGCTTTCCACGTTGGAAAGAAGCATAATTCATCCTTTAAATATATTAACAAAGTCGCTACATCCAAACCACTAGAACTTATCCACATGGATTTTTTTGAACCATATAACGTAGAAATGATATCTAAAAAATCATATTTTTTTATAGTTGATGGCTTTTAAATATTTACATGGGTTCATTTTATAAATATTAAAAGCAATGTTTTCTCTATTTTTGTATCCTTTTTTATTTTTTTTGAAAATAAAGAATATCTTTAAATAATTTCATTATGAGGTGATCATGGTGGAGAATTTTAGAATCTTGAATTTACTTCTTTTTTATCATACTTGGTTATTAAACACAACATCTATACACCAAGAACACTTAAAAAAATATAATTCTATAAATAAGGAATAAAACAATTAATGAAATGGAAAGAACCATGTTAAATTAATATATAATTCCTACACAATTTTGACAAAAATATATAAACATAGATCTTTATATCATGAATAGAGTTTTAATAATACTCCTCTTTAAAAAGAAACCCTATAAACTATGGAATAAGATTAAACCTATGATCAGATACTTTTAAGTGTTTGTATGCAAGGTTTATATCTTGAATACTAAGGGAAAATATGGTAAATTAGATCCAATGTCTGGAAAAGGAATATTTATAGGATATTTTAAAACCATTAAAGCTTAAATAATGCACAATAAAATTTCAAGGATTGTTGAATAATTTTTTCATGTGATATTTGATTGAAGTGACCCTTTTTATCATTGGAAAAATCAATCCGATGAAATTACTGATTCCTTAGAAAACATGATACTTGAATCTCCTAAAAATTATTTCGAAAATAAACTAGGTGAAATTCAGTCTAATTCAGAAGAACATCAAACTGATGAACCTAAAAGTGCATTTTATAGAAAATTTAGATCCTTAAAGGATAATCCCTTAGAAACTATAATAAGAGATCAAGATAAAAGAGTAAGAACAATAAATAATGTTGGAAACATAGTTGAAATTTCTACCTTCCTATCTCAATTATAACCTAAATATGTAGAGGTATCATTACACGATGAGAGTTGTCTAATTTCTATGCATGAAGAACGTTATAAATTCAATGGAACCCATGTTTGGTAATTAGTTGATATACCATCTAATCATCCAGTAATAGGAAAAAAATGTGTTTTTATAAGTAAAAAAGTCAACTAGGTGATAATTACTTAAAACAAAGATAGATTACTAGATAAAGGATGTAATTATGAAGAAGTTATAGATTATGATGAAACCTTTTCACCTGTTACTAGTTTATAAGCTATTAGAATCTTTTTATCTTATGAATACTATATTAACATTAAATTATATCAAGTGGATATAAAATTATATTTTATAAAAGTATATTTAATGGAGGAATTTTATATTGAACAAATTCCAGGTTTTTAAAACCCTTATCTTCCAAATTTAGTATTCAAAATTACTAAAGCTTTTTATGACATTGAATAAGCACCTAGAGCTTTGTATGAAAGATTATGTTCTTTTATATTAAAAATGTGATCTTTATATGGTTAGAATATCCTACTCTCTTTAGGAAAACAATTTGTTTGAATATATTATTAGTATAGATTTATGTATATGAAATTATTTTTTCTTTAATAAATAAATTTATCTGTAATGATTTTTCAAATATTTTTCAAAAGTAATTTGATATGAGTATGATGTGATAATTAAATTTCATTCTTAGTTTTAAAATCTATCAAATATAATTTGCAAATTTTTCAAATAAAAGTAAATAAATTATTTATTTATTGAAAAATTATGGTCTAGAAAACAAAAAGATATGAAAATACCATGTGTACCAATATAAAACTTGATTTGGATGAAGTTAGAAAACCATTTGAAAAAAAAGTTAAATAGTGTTATGATTGAAATTTTTCTATATCTTACTAGTAGTAGACCAAACTTTATATTTTCTATTTGTCTATGTTCTATATTTCAATAAAATCCAAAATAATCCCATCCTACTACTGTTTAAATAATTTTTAGATAATTAAAAGGAACTATATTTAAATCATTACATTACCCAAAACTTATGATTTTTATTTAATCTCATATTTAGATACCGGTTTGGGATGTTGTAGATTATATATAAAAATTACAATTGGAACCTATCAATTTTTAGGGAAATCCTTAGTTTTCTGGTCAAGTAAGAAAAAATATTCATTTTCTCTATCAACGGTTGATGAAGAAGATATATCTACTAGTAGTTTAAATAAAAAAATTTGTGGATGAAATACACAATACTAAACTTTGGACTTAATTTCAATAATATTCTTATTTTAAGTGTTGATAAAAGTGCAATTCATATTTCAAAAAATCATTTAATTCACTCTAGAACTTAGAATATTGATATAAGGAATAATTTTATAAGACATCATGTTCTAAAAAAGGATATATCTATAGAATTTTTATGTACCGAATATCAACTTGGTGATATTTTCACTAAATCACTTACATTGTTATTTTTTAATTTATTAAGGTGGTTAGATATATTTAATTTTATGTACTTTTTAAATTATTTTTTAACTTTATATTAATTATTTTATTACTTCTTTTCAATTATTTATCTTACAAATTGTTTATTAAATTTTGAAATTAATTCTCCTTATGAAAACATTTTTCTTTAAAATTAAAATAAATAATGAATAATCTGAGTATTTTGGATTGATAAACCAAATAGAAGTCAAAAAAACTATTATAATATTTCTCTCTCTCTATCTCTCACTCATACCCTCATTTTAAAACCCTTTTTAAACTTCTAGAACTCTTATTCTTACATTCCAGACCACATAATCCAAACCTAAAACCTTCATATATTCATTAATGGAAAATAACAAGAAGAAAAATGAAGGTGCACCAAGTGAATTTAAGTGTAAACATAATACATGAACTGATAAACAAGTTCTCCAAGGAAAAGTTGTTGATTTCGAATAGTTATTTTAGATAAATTTTATATTTAAAAAAGATCTATCCTTTTAAGGGTTAGAATTTATTTTCAATGGATAAAATAATGAGTATGTTTTTTATAGAGAAGAAAAATAGTTCTATGATATTTCCTAGTTTAGTTTTATTGACATAGAGGATGTTATGGTTTCAAAGGTAAATGGCATGGAGTTTTTCGTTTCATTAGTAGAGGTAACAATGTTTTTTGAGTGTCCCCGTTAAGAGGTTTATCACTTTGATCTGTGATCCATGGGAAAGATAGACCATAAATATGAAGACATAATGTCATTTATTTTTGGCTCAACCTTGGTTATAAAAATATTTTTATAGGATCTTAAAGCTGACCCGAGGTGCGGGTAAAATTCATTCTTCCTATAATACCTCCAAGGATTACTATGTTATAAAATATTATATTTCTATATTTGTACATAATATTTTTTATGATAATTTAAATAATGTTTAATTTTAGTAGATATATGTTATGGTATACACATCATTTCTATCAGAAGGATGCAATGATGCCTTTTTTATCCATATGGAAGGCCTGTTTCTTATATTTTCTGTATAAAGTATTGAATATCTATCTTAGAAGTTAGTGTCATATTAGTAATATTATTAATGATTTGACTTTTAAAAAATTAGAATTCTGTTGGATCATGTAAAAAGGAAAGCTAATGCATGTTGGTGCTGATGACCAATAAGGATCTGGTGCTATTGCTCAGGTGGATCAAGAAAATTTGAATCAATTGGATCAGTATGATTTAATAGTTAATATGTTTTGGAATCAGGAATAATAATAATTTTTGAGTGAAAAAGAATAAAACTTAGGGTTGATATCTCTAACCATCTTGCAACATGAAATGTTTATCATTTGTCTGAAGGACCCTAAAAAATATGATAACATTGAGGCCCTAGTCCCTTGACCCATACAAATATAAAAACTAGAAGTTCAGGCTCCAGAATATGAAGTTTCTGCTACAAAAGAAGTTGAACAAATAATATTTTTAGGAGTATCAAATACTCCTATATAAAATAAATTTGACAGTATATATTAGAAAGAAGATCTTAAAGAAGAACATATTGAGGAGAATTATTAAAATGGTGATAAATTGAAACCAATAGTGGTTGAATCTAATGAATTAATTAAAAATAAATCAGTATCCACTACTGAAAAATCTTTGTAAAAGGATTGTTATGAATTTGGTGGGAATATATAAGTTGTTGAAATTGTGTCATCATCTTCCAGTGAGAAAGAAAAAGGCCATTCATTACCTATTATTGAAATAGTTAAAATATAAAGAATCTAAATGGAAGAATCTTTTCATTCTCTTAATGATAAAATTAATGATTTAGTTATCATATTTAATTTCATGAAATAAAAGACTTAGTCCTTGTAAAGTGAGATTGATGTAACTAATAAATATTTGGAGTATTTGAAAAGATTAACTATTCGAAGAGAATAATTGGAATCAGTTCAAGTTTAACTTCGTACTCTCAAAGAAAATTCTATTTATAGATGAGATTTTGATGCCTTTCAAAGAGAAATGGCTGATCACATATAGAATATAAAAGCCAAAAAAAATTCAAAGACAATTTTTTTTAAATTTAAGGAAATATTTTGGAAGTTAATTTGAATATTTAATTAGTAGATCTAGTAAATCATGAGATTCAGATTCTACTACTCTAAATTCTCTATATTTAATAAGAATATTTGAAACCATTACTATAATTTTGTCTACGTTGAATGAAAGGATTCATAATATTCGGTGTGATAATTTTCCTCTTCATGTTTTTTTGGACAATACAAGAGATATTATTGGGAAATTAACATCAGATGAGCTTTGTATTATATATATTCTCAATCATTTAATTGAGATGAAATCAATGTTTGTTGAGTATGAAGAAAATTTTCATCAGTTTTTAAAAGTCAATTTGGTTGAAAGTTTAAAAGTGGTTCAAAAATAAAATATTTTGATGAAATAGTGGAAAGATATGTTTAATCGTAATTTTAGAGGAATGATGGAAGATAATAAAGAAGTACCATAAGCTGTTCGAGCTTATCTTACTCCTCACACCTCATAAACACAAGTAACTTCACCCTCATCCAATCCCGCCTCTTAAAATTTCCTAGCCAAATGTTTATTATAAAAAAACAGATTTTAGTGAAATTATTTTATATATTACACTTGTGTTTATTAATTTCTTATTATTTATATCTATCTATAATTCCTATAAAAATATTATTTCTATATTGTAATATCATAAAATTCATTAACAGTTATGTGCTGCATTAAATATGTCATAATCATTTTATATTATGCTGTTTTTCATATCATAAAAGGGGGAGAAAATTGGGTAAACACAAAATTCTTAATAATATATTAACTGGGTAGAATTGAAATTGAAATTTTGTTATTTAAATATTTAATGTATATCTATTTTAAAAAACACAAATTTTTATATTCTTTATTTAAATATTGGTTTATATAACTTTAAATGATAACTATAATTATTGTTCTATATCTTTAAAGAATTTATTTAATTTTTGATTACATTTCTTATATTTTATATAAGTTGTGTTATATAGGTTTTTTTATTATAAAAAAGGGGGATATTGTTGGGATTGTATATTCTCAAAAAAAACTCTATAAATTTTGTTTATTTTGATTCTCACGAATATCCTTGATTTTTTTACTAATGAAATTACTTTAAGTTTTTTTAGGAATATATTTGTTGATAAATTAATCTTATTTACTGGTTAAAGTTTTTGTCTAAGTGTTTGGTCATGTTTTCAAATAATCTAAAAATACTATTCATACCCTATGTTTATAGGAGGAATGTATGGTTTGGGAACCCAAAATTTGGAATAAAATATATGTATTATTAACCCTACTCTATTCAAAAAGTAAGGATAAAAAACATATATTTATAAGAAACCCTAAATTTTAGTAAAAAAAATATGGTTCATTAACCCTACTTTTATAAAAAACCATATATTGTCAATCATACTTTTGGATTTTATCACTATGTAGAGAAACCCTACGTTTAACTTAGTCAATGATGGAGTTTTAAATTCAATATATTTTCTGCATTTTCAGAAATGATATCGCTAGAATAAAATTTCTCATTAAAGCTGTTTTACAACCAATTCAATGTGTCATATTAAATGGATTAAATCATTAATACTTCTAAGGAAAGCTGAGAATTTGTTTTTAATGATAAAAATTAAAATGATTTTCATTTATCTGATGATATTATTGGATATATTAAACCAGAATTTAGTCAAGTTTCACTTGTTAAATACCAAGAGTGATATCATTTACATATGTGGTATATTTTTTAATATTGTATTACTACTTAAAATAAATTAATGAACATATATATTATTCTGAAAGAACTATGATTTGGAGACATACATGTTTCTATTTTGCGCCATGTAAACTACAGATTTATTATTACTACTTCCATTTTTCTTTTTTTATTGAAGGTAATTTTAAACTATGATCTTTTTGTAGCTATTCTTTTTTGAATAATTTCATATTTGTAGGAGAAGATCCATTTTCTATCGGTTGCTATCGCAACTATGAAAAAGAATATTTTTTTTCAATAAAATCAATTACTATTGAATTTTGGGTGTATTGTCTGCTCGAACTCAGTCATTGTGGAGTGTTAGCTTCTTGGGATAAGATTTGGATATTTTGGGTTCCTTTTAAAAGAGATATAAGGACATTTAAAAGCCTTATTGGAAAGGTTTCAACTACAAGTACTCTGTTTTTAAGTTCTTTCGATAAGATAATCTGTCTAGTGAAAATCAAAACGCTTACTAAGAGTGTGTTGGTGGAGTGATCTATGAAATATTTTCCCCCAAACCACTATAAAAACCATTCTGTTCTTCTTATCTATTTTTCCAATTCTAATCTTACTTAAAGAAAATAATACTTCATTTCTTCATAAATCACGAAGAGGGATATTTTTTAAATATGTCTAGACTATTTAAAAGGCACAATTCAACCCCTATTATATATCTTTTCATTATTCCAACCTAACAGGTATTCCTACCATAAGATAAAAAATTAGAGCCACCATGGAGAATTATAGTAAAAATTAGATCAAAAAATAAAAATCATCATATGATGTAAAATGATCAATTACATGTCCATGTGTGTTAAGAAATAGAAAAACCTACCCCATGGCCAGGGTCAACCACCTGTGAGGATGAGGCATTCATGATAACCTACCTTGCTGATTTTTAGTGACCACAAGGAAAATATAAGATACAACACTTGTGAAAGGCTATGGAATTATTGATCTTGATGCTTAGAGATCAATCCAAAATTAATTACAAAGGGAATTCCATTTATGATTAAACAGCTCATAACCATGTTTGAACCTAAAGTTCAGTGAAAATATTTTTGTCCCACAAGATATGAATAATAGGAATGTATGAATTTGAAGATGACCATTTTGATCCACTATCAATGAAAAATTTAAGAATATTACCCTGGTGATAACCAATCTAGCTTCCTTCTTCTTGAGTTGAAGATTCTTTATTTTTTAATTTCGACCAAATAAAGAATAGGGAATTTGAGAAATGACAGACTGGTTTAGACTGAATGAAGATTGTTCCATGGATTTTTTCTGAATATTGAATTTATAAAGGACGTAAAACTTCATATTTGAGGATAATGATGTTGTGACTCCAACAGTGGAATTTCTTGAGTAATCTATGGATGAAAATCAATTAAATTTAAATTTATACCAGCTAAATTGTGATTGATCATAGGAAACCCCAAAATGAAACATGAAACCATGGTCAAGGATCCAATACTAGATAAAATACACTAAACTAAAGAAGAAGTATGATGAAAATATTGAATTTATATTCCCTAGTCAAGGTTTTATATTCTTGAAGATAAGGATCTAGGTTTATGGGAAATAAATAAACAGGATTAACCAAGATTGATTAAGGATTGATACAAGTTCATAAATCATAGAAGTCATCAAAATTTTTGATGTTGAACTTGGTTGAGGTTTTGATGAGCCAATAAGAGGTGAATTACATATGGATAAATTTGAAGATATTTTTGTTTAATGTTTTTTGTTTTTTGATAGTGTAAATTAATGAAGAGGTGTGGACTTGGAGGTCTTCATTGTTACAACTAATGAATTGTAATTGAATTCATGTAAGGTGACTGGTAGTTTTCATCAATAATGATTAAGGAAATATTGATGAAAGGAACAACATCCATTCCATGTTTATTAGATGGATTAAGGATTTAGAAATTATTTATATTGTTTAATGTTATAATTGACGTGTGACATGATGATAGGTTTGAATATGAGAATATCTGGGAATCAAAGTATCATCTCTTTGTTAAAAGGTTGGATTTTCGTCTGCATCATTAACCAAAATTGAAAAAAATACATTTTCAATAACTTTTTACCTAAAATATTCCTAATTTATTTCTAGAGATAATGAATAATTCAACAATATGGGTGTATATATAGATTCATTTGGATTACTAAATAATATAATTTCATGTTGAATGTTTTAATTTAGTTTGTGGGATTTGTTTAAGAAATGTAATGGTGAAAAAATAAAGTGAAAATTGCAAAATGTTTTTTGATTATTTTTAGTCTGAGTTAAGTAGGTAAATTGGGTCGGTTAATAATCTAAACTAAGAATAGAAATAATTTTTTTTCTAACATGGAATACTTTTATCAGTTAATTTTTGGTAGATGATACATGAGAAACTCTTTTAGTGGAGTTTTAGTGAGAGAAAGGAGTAATGGAGTTTGGGTAGTGCTAGTTTGTGATCAAGATCAGAGGGGAGATTATTTATTCCCCTTATCATCTATTTCATTACGACTGAAATTGAAATTAAATTTATTGAATTTTTTAATTTCAATAAAATGATTTTTGAAAACAATATTTTGGTTGGGAAATCAAGATTGAATTGGAATATTTTCTCACTTTCATTTGAAAATCATTTCAAACTAGATCATTGTTTCCTTTAATTTCATGAGAATTCATTAAGAAGGAATGTACCTTGAATATAATTGTGAAACAATGAATAAATTTAATTTTAAAATCAATTAAGGTAAAACTCTCGCATTTTTACTCTAGAAATTAATCAATTGAGGAATTGTTGGATTCTAATCTACCACTTCTCATGAAAGATAGTAGGAAATATTTTAAAGGTGTAATGGTAATTTTTTTAATTAATTAATATTTATATTTTTTTTAACCAATCAAATTTTTCCCCTACCGATGTGTTTTGTTATCATACGTTCTTAATTGTTTCCCTATTTCTTCAATTGTTTCATATATACATTTATAAGATATTCTTGTTCGTGTTTTTGGTAGTCCCTATTTTTTTTATTGCAGGTTTTTATTTCATGTTCAACATAATAATATTTTCCCTTCCCTATGGGTCTGATTCCCTATTAATCACTACACTCATAGTTTGTAAGAATTCATAAATAAGAAAAAAAAATTTCCAACATCTTGTTTGAGCTGTATTTCTACCTTTGAATATTCTTTTAACTATACTCAATTGCATATATTTTTGAGATTTAATGTCTATTGTGTTTTATGTATGGGGGAGACGTATTAATTTTTATTGAATTATGATTTAATAATGAATCACTTTAAAAAAACCAATATTTTTCAAAATTACTCGATTTTGAAGAATAAATTTTCTTATTTAGTGGATAAATTTTTTGAATTTTTTTTGAGATTTTAATTTCTTCCATGTGGAGGTTAAAATTTTCTATTTTCTCATGGATTTACTAGGATTCATCTATTTCTTTCACTCTCATTTTTTTATTTTTGGTTAAAATTTGGGACTAGGGTTTACAATAATCATTGGTTTTGAACTTTTCAAATGAGTTTTAATATTTTATTCTAAGCATTTAAATAAGAAATAAATGAAAATATTTATGCATATTGAACTTTTTTACCTTTTTTATTTAAGGTATTGGATGGGTTATTTATACTTCCTTATAATTATTACGTTTTTTCATCAAATCAAAGTGTCCAATAATTGTGGTTTATAATTATTTATGTCTATTTTCTTATAGGTAAAGAGATATTTAGAAGTATCAATTAGATTAAAAGTTATGCTTGTTTTAACTCTTTCAATATTTCCAATTTAATTCATTTTTTAATACTAAAATCATCTTTTGAACAAATCACATATTTTTTGAGATATATCAATTATTATTCATAAAATTTTTCATTAGGATTAATATTTTTGAATGTTTATTCTTAGGGTTAATTACTATTTTCACCCTTTAGAGTTATTTTCTTCTACTATATTTGTGATATTTTTACTAGAGGACAAGAAATATGTAAATTGTGGTGTTATTTAGATTATAATCTCTTTATTATATGATTCCACACTCATATTTAGGTAGTTTACTTGTTTTTTAATTCCAAAATATGTTTTTAATGGTCAACTACTATCTTTTGGTTATTTTTTTAGTTTGAATGAGTGTAATTTGATTTTTTGTAAGAAAGTATGTGATTTTGGTGTTAAATGGATCTGTTGTTCTTTTTCAAGATTTATATTTCCTCATGGATTGCCATCCGATTTATGGGAAAAAACTATGGTTTCTTAAAGGCAGCTCGTAGTTTGAGATATGGAGACACCATCTATCTTAGAATATTTATTCTTACCCAATATATCCTAAGTCATATTATCAACATGAGAATTTCTAGGGGTCATATTATTCCTTATCAGTGTAAAAATCACTCTTACTACATATTTCACCTTATTTTCATCGATGACATAATCATATTCATGAATTCCAAAAATACCTCAGTTCGTGGCCTCAAAAAATATCTTGGTGACTATTTCCATTATAGTGTCCAAATTACTAATAGGATCAATAGTGGCATAAATATGTCAGAAAAAAGTTCATAAAGGAGGATTGCATCCCTAGAAATAAGTTTATACAAGAGGATAGTTATTCTTCCTATGGATTATCTTAGTTCACCAATTTACTTAGGTATGATGCATATACAACACTTTTACCATATTTTTGGTAAGATCACTAGTCACATACAAAATAAGAAAAACAGTTTCCTATCATTTGGCGGAAGGATAACTTTTTTTAACAATACCCTATCATCCATTATGATCTATGATTTATTAGATATTAGGGTCTTGGATAGTGTTATTTCTATCATTGATAACATTCTGACAACCTTCATTTTGGATGCGAATTTGGTAGAGAAAAAGCATTGGGTTTCTAGGTCAAGAATGGATAGGCCCCTTCAAGAGGGAGGGATCATTGTCATGAGTGTTTTAGACACATTGAAAGGTAAGCATTCTAATCTTTCTTGGGGATGATTGAATATTAAGATTTATGGGGAATATTTATGGAACTTATATGGTGAAAGAGTTTGGGTTCAACAGGGGTAATTCTTCTACTTTATATCCCTTGATTTTTCTTATATTTAATCCATCCAATCACACACCAGTTGGATTCTGGGGTGTGGAGACATTTTGTTTTGGAACCACCATTGGGCTGGAAACATTCTTAGGCTTCCAAGCTGTCCTGTCACAGATATCTCTTTTAGTCATGAAAGAACACATCTAGCCTTCATCAAAGATGTATTGGATAAAAACCAGTGGGAAGTCTTTGAACATATTTACATCAACAATGATCCGGATAGGTGCATTTTCATAGCCTCTTCTTCAGGTAACTTATCTATTAAATATTTCATAAGGGTGATGACTAATGATGCTTCTATTGATATGTGGGAATCGATTCTCTAGTGGAAAGAGATATCAGAAAATTATAACTTAATTATATTGTAGCGACCCAAAGTTTTATCTATATAAATTACCTTCTTATAATTATTTCATATGGTATAAACACAAAATAGAACACAATACAGGCTTTATAAATGACTAATTAATGAAATACGAAGCGTTTCTATAAGTTAAGGAACATATAACGATGAAATAGTATCATGACCTTTGGAATAGTAATTTGACCCTTATGAATAGTAATCTGACAAATTGAATAGTAACATCACTAATGAAAGTATAAATAAAATTTATCTATATTATAAGTGGAAATATGATATAATTGTATCACATTATTAGTAAATAAGTATTTTAAAAACTATTAATTAAGTATTGGTATTTTTATAAATCATAAATATTTAATTACAATTTTTTGAATAATTTAATAATATAAAATAAAATGTATTTTCAAAAAAATTATTTATAAATTAATTTTTTTATGTCTTAATATTATAAGATAATTTTATGAGACCTTAATTAATTTCACAATGTGTTAGAAAAGCAGTTTTAATTTCAAAATTTGTATTTTCCAAGTAAATGATGATTTTAGTAAAAATTATATATTTCAAATTTAGAAAATAATTTTCATAAAATGGAGTTCATTTTTAAATTCTACATGTTGAAAAATGGTTAGGGTGAATTTTTTGGATTTTTCTAAAATACTTGATTTTTTGGTGAATAGTAAAATACGGTAATTTATGGTATATATATTTTATGTTAAATATACTATTCATCGAGTCATGGATGATTTAAGAATAATTGGTTCAAACTCACATGATCTAATTACTGTATGTAGTATCAATAATCAACAATATTTCTTATCTTACACAAAATAAAAAAATAATGATTAAAATATTCAAAATGCTCCGTTCTCCTCCACTATAAATACCACCCCTCACCACCTCTTCTCCTCACAGCTCTCAAGCATTTAGCCTTGACAAAACTCTACTATAATATCTTCCCAAGTCCCTTACCCACTATTAGGATCTTTTTTTCTTAACAAAATATGAAAACCAATCCCCTAAGGAGGTTCTTAAGAAGAAGGAATCAATAGGTAAAACCCTCTTCCATTTTCTTTCAATTTATTTTCAGGTTTTTTTATTTTATTTTTCTATCATCCCATCCCCTTATACATATGGAATTAAAAAATTTAGTATATTACATATACTAGAATTTTATCTTGTTTATGTAATAAATCTTCATCAAAGCTCATGTACTCTCTCTTTTACTTTAAGAATGAAAACCTCATCTGTGAGATGCCGATTTACAACCTTTTTGGATAATGTGATTTCATATTTCAATTACATATTCAAGGATGGTAATGAAAACCTTTTTATGGTTGAAAAATATTATAATATATTTATGATATCTTATTTAATGTTATGGAATCATTTTTTACAATTGATATTAATTTATAAAACAAAATGAGTTCATTGTAATTGAAAATTTCCAAAATAAACCCAAATGATTATCATTATCTATTTATATAAGGATTATTCCTCATTCCATAAAAATAAATGGTATATAAGACCAATTTAAACTCTTTAAGATCATTTATAACATATAAGTTCAATTCTGGATAATTACCCCCACTTCATACGACCATTCGTACATATATTCAAGTAAACTGATCAAGAAAACTAGGGAAACCAACACTCCCAAATGATGAAATTGAATCTCTTAACCCATAAAAAAGCCATAAATGAATATAATAAAGTTATAAAAAATAAAATACATGTATAAATTTTTATTTAATTATTAATTAGTGAATCTAATTTGATTATACAAGACATTAAGATCATGTGAAGAAAACCTTCAGACGTAAGGTAAGAGATTCTACATGAATCCCCATTATTCCTTGGGGTTACTACTTTTATATTTTTACCCAAATGAAATTATATTTTATTTTTATTTACATATTATAAATTATTTTTATATTTTCAAAACTCATGTATTAATATCCATTCATCTTTATTTTTAGGTATATACATGCTTTTAAAAGGTTCCTTACTCAATTCATCTGGATAAGCAATCCCGATATAAGGGAACTCCCTAAATTATTACCCATTTTAAAGTGTGATACAAACTCTGTTTTAAGTAAAAATTATTTTTCTAAAATCACTCCTTTTATCATGAAAAAATTCCTCATTTTAATTCTATTTTTATATAAACAATTATGTGTTTTCCATTTTAAATAATATTGATGGTTTTCCCTTAAACTGTAATAAATGTTTTATTTCAAAAGTTTTTAAAAACACATTCCACTTTAGTTTGACGTCATTTATCATTATATATTCCTATATTACTTTATGAATTTCCATTTATGAATTAATTACATTCTTACATCTAAAATTTTATGACACGTCCATTTGTTATGATTTTGATTTGATTATGATCCCCGATTCTATCAATGGAAAAACTTTATGTTTATGTTAGATTACTTATGTATGATTCTTTTTTTGGAAATCATATTCCTGAACATGTTATAATGGGTGTTCCCATATGGAACTCCAATTTATTGGTTAATTTTTAGTCTCTTGAGACCTTATGTTCAACAGTCTTGATGGTTATACATGACGCATGCTACTCTATGTGAAATGAGCCCTGGCTCATGATCCTATATATGCAAAGAGCATTGACTCATGCTCCTATATTGAAAATGAGACTTGAATCATGATAAAGTCAAGTTTTATTTTGATGAAACATTACTATGATTCCGTTTTTATATGATCGCATCTCAATATGTTATGATTCCTTATGTTTATTCATGTTCTATGCCTTTTTATATATTTATGTTATGCCTTCTAACCCATGTGTTAAATTTATTTTAATTTTTATTCCCCTAGTAGGATTTTTGGCTCATCGCTTTTTTCATGTTATCCCCAGGCTATCCTATGTAGATATAAGGGCTCCAATGAAGTTAGGAGCTCTTTATGGAAAAAAATAAATAAATGTTTTATTAAGTCCCATATTTGTAGTTTTATGTACCTAGTCTTCCAAGACACTAGGATTTGTAATCCTTGGATTATAATTTGATGTTTAATTATGATTAAAATCATGTAATTATATATGTAAAAGTCTAGTTTCTCAAAAAAAATTATTATAGGAAAAGTTTTATTATTTGTATAGGCTAGGAATAAAGTAATTAATAAGAACCTTAGAGATAAGACTATGTCTAAGAAAACATACCTAAATTTTGGTAACTATAGAGTAAGTGGTTTATCAATAAAATACACCGCTTTTTGGATAATACAAGTAGATGTCATTCTAGAATAGATGTTCATAGGATTGAAAACTCCAAGAAATATGTTTCGGGCTTGACTTGGGATAACCTGGTATATGAAAACAGACCTTACTGTGAAACTAGTTTGACAGTCTGAGGGGATATGATTTGGAAAATTCATAAGCTCATTAAAAACCATTATTAAAGAAAAAATGACCCTATAGGAATATATGTTAGGAAACATATCATGGATAACCTATATTGAAGCCTAGAGAATCAAAATTTAGGATATACCTTTCCTTTAAGATTTTAACCTTTCATGTTTAATGTTTCCTTTTTATACTTATTAGCTAAGTATTTTAGCCCCCTAATTGTACTTTATTTTTCTAAGTTAATGGTGGGAAATAGAAGAACACATTCCAATGATCAATGTGATAGGGAATGTGATTATTTCCCTAATAAAATGAAAAATATGATATGAATAGGTGCTCAAAAATTTATAATAGTACTTGATCAGTAGGAACAAGTTATGAATAATAACTTGAATTTCACAGAACACCCTCCTTATCTCTGGAAAGAGAAAGTTTCCATAGATTTTATCACACGGAAAAGGTCTCCCATGTTTAGTGGATCTTCCAATCCCTTCATCATGGAATATTTTATTAACTCCATTGAAAAGACTTTATCTATCCTCCAATTCTCAGAAGAAGGGAAATTTGTGCTGATGGTCTATCTTTTTTGATGGGGAAGTTGATTTGTGGTGAACACTGATAACAAATTCAAAGGCCATGGAGGAAATTTATTCCATGGATTTATAGGAATACAATATTTTTTTTTCAATAAATATTTTCCTTGAACCTTCCATATCAAGATACCTTAGACTTAATTAGAAGGAAGATGAGTCTATTGGGTCATATGAAGAAAACTTTACTAGGCCTGCAAGATACACCTATGGCTTGGTCATAAACACCGAACGTAAGGTGGATCACTTCTTTAGTGTACTAAATCCAAGTCTACAAAAAGAATTGGTGATTCGAGACTTCGATAGTTATGAAGAAATTTTATGTTTTTCTCTCAAGGTTGAACTGGGGATCATAGAATCTCAATGGTATATTAGTCCCAATGAAAAAAAAATAAGAAAACGGGGTTTAATATGGGTGGATCAAAAAATATGGTGGAAAAAGAAGAAGTATCCCAAGTGTCAAAATTGTTGGAAGAATCATTCTAGGAACTATATAAAGGGAACCATGAAATGATTTAAATGTGGAAGAATGGGGCATCTGGATAAGAAATTCCTAAGGGATATGAAGAATCCCACTAATGTGGAAGAAGAAAGAAGGTTAATATTAATGCTCAACTAGTAGTGAAATGTTTCAACTTAAAGGGACATGGTAATTTTTTGAACCAATTCCTTAAGTCAAGGGTTTTTGGAGGCAACCTCCAAGGAAACAAGGAATAAGGGCTTATGCTATTACTACATCTGAGGTGGATCTGAACAATGATGTTGTGATAGGTATATTGGTTATTCATTCAAGAATACACCACTGGAAACTATACCTTTACCAATAGTTTGGGTTAACATGGAATATTGTGGCATCAGTATAGACCTATACCAATGGTTTTGGGAAACTATTGGTTTACTTGATATGAATTACTTATACCAATGGTTTTCAAAACCATTGGTATAGGTAATTAAAAAAAATCCAGCTGTTTTTGATCCCTAAATCTCTAACTTATAACTCAATGACCTTACCACTATGTAACACTATTTTTTTGAAACCTAATTTGACAAATATGCATATGTATATTTATAAGTAAAATAATTCTCAAAATTTTCAACAATATTTGAAAAAATAATTCATTAAAAATCAAAATTCGTATACCAATGATTTTCCAATGTAATGACCCGCGTTTTGAACCGAGTTAAAAAGAGAAGGAATTTGAACTTTTTTTTTACTGAACTGGTTGTTTTGAAGACTAGGCTTCGGAAAAAGATTTCGAAGTCTGGAACCCTTCCTTTTAATGTTTTTGAACATGGGAAAAGGCTTGTTTTGTTTCTCGAGTGGCCCAAGAGGTTTCAGAAGCACTAGACGCATGTTTATAAAGGGCTGTAGAGGACGCTCGGTTGGCGCATGGTTTGGTTAACCGTGCGGCCCAAACCTTGCGGCCTTATTAAAGGAGGTAGTGGCTTGCACATAGGCTATGCAGGGTTTGGAAAACCGTGCACCTAGCCCATGCAGCTGATGTCTTGGAGGCAGAGGACTCTGCACGGTTTGGCAAACCGTGCGGGTCAAACCGTGAGCTCGAGTGAGTTTAGGTTTTTGGTTAAATTTAAAATAAAAGGAAATAAAAACATAAAACCTAATCTAATCTCTCCCTCACCCTCACTTGATCCACACGAGGCCAAGGGGATCTCCCTGTGAGTCATGCACGACACCCCCTTTCGGCCTCCTCTCAATCGAGTTTCCTCCTCCGCTTTCCGACCATTTCTTCGTCAAATCTCAATGGTAAGTGCCCCTCTTACTTATCCTCCTTTATTCCAGCCTTAGTTTGACCAAATTGGTGCCCAGTGAGGTGCGGCCAAACCTTAGGGCTTTGGGGTGATTCTGAGTTTCAGTTTTCTTTTGGTTCTAGGTTATGAATAAGGTCTGTTGGGACTCCTTGGTGCATGTTCCAGCAACCTCTGCCGAAGGAGAAGTGGTTCGGGTGGTTTCAGATCGTCGGCTTGGTTTCGGGGTGTGGGTTTCACCTCTTGCTTGGTTTCACACTTTTTTATTTTGGGGATTTTGATGATTATGAGTTCCAAGAACGTTTTTTTTAGTGCGTTCGAGGTTTTGGCATCGTTTCGAGTCGCCAATGAATGGGCGACTTGCCTGTGAATCTTAGTTAGAAAGCGCCAAGAGCCGGAGTGGACAGATGGTTCCCCCTGGAGGTAGGGTCCCACTCCCTGCCCTTTAATTTATGTAAAGTGAAAGTGAATTAATATTTCACTACCTTATCAATTTAATTCTGCAAGTTTAGTTTTGATTAAATGTTGCTGTGCAAATCTTGTGAATTGCAGGAATAAGATAAAGGATGTTGATTGGTCACTAAACTAATTATTTAATAATAAAACCCCTCAATTAGAGGTGCACTTCCTTCAAGATAAAAAGTTGTGATAGAATTTTTATGCTTTCCTGCTGAATTGTTGTGGTGGATTTTGATGCTTTGTATGTGAACTTTCTCTCTTGAGACAAAGGGAATGAAATGGTTGTGACACGTGTGTTTGGGTCAATTTTCCATGTAAGGAAAATTTAGTAAGATGGTAACCCTAGTGGGATGACCTAAGGCTATATGATATGTTTCCTATAGATGGTATCACAGGGTTAAAGAGTGATAAAAACATATCCTTTAAGATGAAATGGCTAAACTTGAATGAATGGACTAGGGTGGTACGACCACACCTTTGGATAACGTAATGAGCACGACTCATGTTAGAAAATTGAATATGTGAGTGTCTTGATTTAGATACTTAAGATGGGTTGCCTTGAGTATGAATGTGAATGTTTTCACCTATGTGTATGTGGTATGATTCTCTAATGCTTATGAGGTAATTCCATACCTAGTATACTATAAATATGTTTGTATTGTGAGTGCGCACATGCTGATGCCACACCATGAATGATTGATTGTGAATGGGGAATGATTACTTGAATTGCATAAGAGGTAATACCTTATGAAACATAATATAATGTTGATAATGAATGTGTATGATTATGGATGGGAGGTAGTTATACGCTATTCCAGTGTGACAGTACATGTCTGGAAGGGAGGCATTCTTACCCGTTGCCAATTAACATATAGTGACGAGAGGCATTCTTACCTCGTGCCCGATATTCTCCATACATTTATGGAAGGGAGGAATTATTACCCCTTTCCAATTGATTTCTATTGGTGATTACATGTATAGATGAGAGGTATTTATACCCCATTCCAGTAGAATGAAAGTGATGGAAGGGAGGCATTCTTACCCCTTGTCAGTTGATCTAGGGACGAGAGGCATTCTTAACTCATACCCACTAATCCCGATTTATGGAAGGGAGGCATTATTACCCCTTACAAATTGATCTAGGGATGAGTGGCATTCTTACCTCGTTCCCAATAATCACAAATTATGGAAGGGAGGCATTCATACCCCTTACCAGTTGACATATAGGGACGTGAGGTATTCTTACCTCAAGCCTGCTAATCTCGATTTATGGGTGGGAGGCATTCTTACCCCACTCAATCTATGATCTAAATGCTTAAATTTATATATATATATATATATATATATATATATATATATATGGTGACATGATCAGGTTACTTCACCAGCAGCGAGCCGAAGCTGGTATAGCCGCCAGGTGTCCCTTGGGAACCTGGACAAGTGTTATTTACTTACGTACTTCTGGTTACTATTTCTCCATACCTTCTCACTATTTAATTATTATATATGAACTGTTTTGATTAGTTTTGACACTGGTGGTGACGGCCTACTGACACACCCTACTCGGGCCGCCATTGCACTGGGGTACCTGAGTACACCTTCTTTCTAGCAGGACCTAAGTTTTGTACTGTGTTGTTTGTACCTGAGGAGTTAGGAGAAAAGGACCAAGTGGGATCTTGGGATGCTCAAGAGATTCATTGTTGGGCTCTTCTATCTTTTCTTTTTGTATTATTTGTAAAGCATGATGTATTTTTTACTGCTTCTGGAAAGGTATCGTCATCTTTACATGCATGCTTTTTAAACTGGCGTTTTCCACCTTTTATAAAATGGATATTATTCTGTCTTTCCTTTCTATCTTTAAATTGCTTACTGCTTCCGCTACTGAATGATATTTACTCTAATAATACCGCTTCATTACTCTGATATGAGGGTATAGTCTCCCCACTAATCTCTCGAGACCCTCGCTGCTAGTCGGCAGCCTCTGGCTTACGAGGAGACACGCTTGAGGCTATGTGACCAACCGGTCCGGCCACCAATTTGATGGTAAGCCGAGCCGGGATGTTACAAAGTGGAATCAGAGGTGTTTCTTTTATTTTTCCTTACTGTTTTGGGTTGGTAGATAGAAGATTAGGAAAGTGTCGGTGCTTGGCTAATAGCCGTGCTTGGGACTGATCTCCCCACATACGAGAAATGTCCAAGTGGCTAGGGCTGGGAATTGTTTTTCATGTTGTTTTTTATTACAGTTGATATGAGTTCACCCTGAGTGACTGTTTTATTTTCTACTTCTTATGGTTTAAGAAATTTGTAAAATTTTACCCTTTGCCTGATATGGTAAGGAAACTATATTTCATGCATCATTATAAGCACATAGGGATTAACATGCCATGCATAGTTCCATGCCACGTAGTTGCATTTTAGGTTTCTTTTTTATTCGAATTGTGTGCCTTGATTGCATTCCATGACTTGTATTTATTAGCATGCCTATTTAGATAGCTTGTTTCAGTGATAGTATGCCATGTTTCCTTTCTTTCTTATGTTCCATGCTTCTTTTCTATTACATGCCTCAGTGTTATATACTTATAGTGGCATGATTTCTTTTATATAGTTAATTTATGGCATGAGTAATATATATTGGTTGCAATTATGATGGGAGCCAGTCTTCAGTTGTAAGGTGTATGGGCGCCTTATAATTGGGAAAAGTTAACCCGTGTATTCGAACTACTATAAAAGGCTACTAAGTTTAAAATTCTAAAGGAATATGGTTTTGATAAAAAGGGGAGTCAATTTTCAATCCATAAAGTGTACGGGCGCTTCATGAATTGGGAAATGAAAACCCATGTTAAATGAAATGGCCATGAGGTATCTTGAAATGGTTTGAAATGTAAGAATTATTTGGTTTTAATTTGAAACATTTTGGTGAATGTGTAAGTGCAACTGGACCTGAGTAGGTTAGTTGGAAAGTGTTGTATGAGATAACTAGTTGGGGTGTTTGATTTTTTAAAAGGATTTGACTAATTGATTTGGGGTTTCGTTTTGAAGAACCTAAGGTGGATAAAAAAATTAGACCCTCATAGGTCGCCCTTTACATTAGATGGTTTTGTTTTGCTCACTTGGATGATAAAGATGGAATGTCTATGAATGTGAATGTTTTTAAAAGGAAGTTTTTGTGAAACTTTCCTGTTTTCTTGATGTCTGGTTGAAACTTTGAAATTGTTAAAGTTTAATGAGATAAAATGTTAAGGGCTTGGTAATGGAACCCGTGGTGGTGTGTCGAGACCCTTAAGGAAGGGGTAGTTTTGAGCTTCTCGTGAGTTGTCATGGAATGGGACCATAGATGTCTCTCGTGGGCGTTGTTTCCTTAGTGATGGCTTGATGTTTCGATTTTGAGCCTAGCGAACTTGTTTCGTGTGACCCGATGTTGGGGTCGGTGCTTGATCCTAATAAGGGGATAGCCCGTGGTTGGTAGCGCCCTTAGCATTTTAATGCTTTCCTTGTACCGTGAGTTTTCTGACGTGAGGTGTCATTCGGGTGCCGTTGTCCCTTGTTGGACTCCTGTTTTGAAATGACACCCTTGTTCGGATGGGTGGTCGTTGGGTTTTGACTTTTGTTGCGGCTTTGTGTCATCACCTTAGTAGAGTGGCCCGATGTTAATGAATCAGTTTTGTCCCGATGCTCGGGATGAGGTTTTCTAAAGAGTCGTGTGTTTTGATAGACCAGTCTCGGTGGTTTGGTTTTCTTGTATGCTTTGACATACATGAGCGACACACATACAGTTATGGGTGTTTTGATCTAACGTGCTGTTGGGCGGCTAATCTTCTTTCCCGTTGATGACTATCACACTCCTAAGGATTGGAGCATGTTGCGTCGAATATGGTAAATGTGATCTTCCAAGTAGAAGAGACAGTACTTGGAATGCCATCTAGAAGTGGGTTGATTGTGTTTAAATTCCTATGAGGCATGCGAGTTTTAAATCATGTGGATTTGTTAGCAGGTGAAGCCAAGTCCTTTCCTTGAAGCCGACTAGTTGAGGTTCGACTGTTCTACCATCCAGTAGGTTGGTATGATTAACTGGAATCAGTTTCAAACCTCTTAGTGTATTCTATTTAGCGAAGAGCATGTCCCCTATCTTGCCCTCGTCTAGATGCACTAAGAGAGAATCGGTATTATCAGCGCTAATGCTTAAAAGCCGATGGGCTTATTTAGGTAGTTCTCTTTTGGCGTTGCATGCAGGATGCATGGTTTCTTGTTTGGTTTGTTCTTCGAAACATCATTGGATGTCAGGTGTAGGATTCAGTGAACGAGTTTGTGCTAAACTTAAGGTTCCTTGGATGGAGGCATTGTGGTTTTTCTTGAAATACGATGGCCGTCTAAGTCGGGCATCTTTTTAATGGTCGGCTGTTGAGGCTTGACTATTTTCCTCTTTGGTTCAAATAGACAGGGTTGGTGGAGAACCATTTTAAGGAACAACGTCAGGTATGTATGAGTGCGGTTTGTGTTGACCGATGCCTTATATGAACAATAGGCTTGACTTGGGCCTTGAGGTCGATGGGGAATCGACCGTATGATCTGTTTCGAATCACTCTAGGAGTGTCATGGGAACGCTTGGGGCATGCTTTGAAAGTAAAATATAATGGTGGTCCGAACCATAGTTTGGAGTTGGTCATTTAAAATTAAAAATCTGAGGTGGGAAGTTCGTGTAGATGGATTTTTGGAGAGATGATGACGGGTTCGTGTCACTGGGTAGATGGGCTCGGGAAGAGCTGTCTTGGTGTTTCGTTTGGGAAACAAGCGTTGGCTCATGTTTTGGTGGCTTAAGAGTCGTACGGTTTAATGGATGCTTAAGGGTGTGTTTGGAATTTGTGAACATAACGTGATCGTTTGAATGATGGTTCAAAACCCTTGTAGGTTGGGTGAGGTTCACGTTGTTCCCGAAGGCTTCTCAGGGACGAGAAGTTCTAAGGTCGGAAGGTTGTAATACCCGCATTTTGAACCGGGTTAAAAAGAAAAGGAATTTGAACTTTTCATTTAATGAACCGGTCATTTTGAAGACCGGGCTTCAGAAAAAGATTCCGAAGGTTGGAACCCTTCCTTTTAATGTTTTTGGACATGGACGAAGGCCCTTTATGTTTCTCGGGTGGCCCGAGAGGTTTCGGAAGTGCCAGACCCATGTTTATAAAGGGCTGTAGAGGACACACAGTTGGCGCATGGCTTGGCCAACCGTGTGGCCCAAAATGTGTGGACTTATTAAAGGAGGCAGTGTCTTACATACGGGCTGGGCATGGTTTGTAAAACCGTGCACCTAGCCCATGCAGCGGATGTCTTGGAGGCAGAGGACTCTGCACGGTTTGGGCACGGTTTGACAAACCGCGCGGGTCAAATCGTGCGCTTGGGTGAGTTTAGGTTTTTGGTTAAATTTAAAATAAAAGAAAATAAAAACTTAAAACCTAATCTAATATCTCCCTCACCCTCACTCGACCCAAACGAAGCCAAGGGGCTTTCCCCTTGAGCCGCGCACGACACCCCCTTCTGGCCTCCTCTCAATCGAGCTTCCTCCTCTGATTTTTTACCATTTCTTCGTCGAATATCCATGGTAAGTTACCCTCTTGCTTATCCTCCTTTATTACCGACTTAGTTCGACCAAATCGGCGCCTGGTGAGGTGCGGCCAAACCTTAGGGCTTTGGGGTGATTCCATGTTTCAGTTTTCTTTTGGTTCTAGGTTATGCGGAAGGTCAGTTGGGACTCCTTGGTGCGTGTTCTGGAAACGTCCGCTGAAGGCGAAGCGGTTCAGGTGGTTTCAGATAATCGGATTGGTTTCGGGGTACGGGTTTCACCTCTTTCTTGGTTTCACACTTTTTGATTTTGGGGCTTTTTATATTTATCAGTTCCAAGCATGTTTTTTGCAGTGCGTTTGAGGTTTTGGCCTAGTTTCGAGTCGCCAAGGACTAGGCGACTCACCTGTGACTCTTAGTTAGAAAGCACCAAGAGCTAGAGTGGACGGATGGATCAAACTTGAGGTAAGGTCCCTCCCCTTG
Organism: Viscum album; assembly: GCA_963277665.1. Classification (NCBI taxonomy): domain Eukaryota; kingdom Viridiplantae; phylum Streptophyta; class Magnoliopsida; order Santalales; family Viscaceae; genus Viscum; species Viscum album. Next base: position 17,975,376 of record OY728123.1, read on the forward strand.
CCCTTTAATTTAAGAAAAGTGAAAGTGAATTAATATTTCACTGCCTTAGCAATTTAATTCTGCAAGTTTAGTTCTGATTAAATGCTATTGTGCAAATAGTGTGAATTGAAGGAATAAGATAAAAGAGGTTTCTTGGTCACTAAACTAACGATTTAATAATAAAACCCCTCAATTAGAGGTTCACTTCCATCAAGATAAAAAGTAGTGATAGAATTTTTATGCTTGCCTGCTGAATTGTTGTGGTGGGTTTCGATGCTTTATATGTGAACTTGCTGTGTTGAGACAAAGGGAATGAAATGGCTGTGACACATGTGTTTGGGTCTATTTTCCATGTTATGAAAATTGAGTAAGATAGAAACCCTAGTCATATGACCTAAGGCTATATGATATGTTTCCTCTAGAAGGTATCAAAGGGTTAAAGAGTGATAAAAACATATCCTTTAAATTGAAATGGATAAACGAGAATGAATGGACTAGGGTGGTATGACCACGCCTTGGGATAACGTAATGAGCACGACTCATGTTAGTAAAATGAATATGTGAGTGTCTCGATTTAGATACATAAGATGGGTTTCCTTGAGTATGAACATGAATGTGTTTGCCTATGTGTATGTGGTATGATTATTGAATGATTATGAGGTAATTCCATAACTATAATACTATAAATATGTTTGTATTGTGAGTGCGCACATGCTGATGCCACAACATGAATGATTGATTGTGAATGGGGAATAATTACGTGAAATGCATAAGAGGTACTAATTTATGCATCATAATATAATGCTGATAATGACCATGTACGATTATGGATGAGAGGAAGTTATACCCCATGACAGTGTGACAGCACATGTCTGGAAGGGATGCATTCTTACCCCTTTCATGTTGACATATAGGGACAAGAGGCATTCTTACCTCGTGCCCGCTATTATCTATACGTTTATGGAAGGGAGGCATTCTTACCCCTTTCCAGTTGATTTATGTTGGTGATTACGTGTCTGGATGGGAGGCAGTTATACCCCATGCCAGTAGAATGAATGTGATGGAAGGGAGGCATTCTTACCCGCTGTTAGTTGATCTAGGGATGAGAGGCATTCTTACCTCATTCCCACTAATCCCGATTTATGGAAGGGAGGAATTCTTACCCCTTTCCTGTTGATCTAGGGAGGATAGGCATTCATACCTCATGCCCACTAATCACGAATGATGGAAGGGAGGCATTCATACCCCTTGCTAGTTGACATATTGGGATGAGAGGCATTCTTACCTCGTGCCTGCTAATCTCGATTTATGGGTGGGAGGCATTCTTACCCCTCACCATCTATGATCTAAATTATTATATATATATATATATATATATATATATATGGTGACATGATCAGGTTACTTTACTGGCATCGAGCCGAAGCTGGTATAGCCGTCAGGAGTCCCTTGGGAACCTAGATGGGTGTTATTTACTTATGTACTTCTGGTTACTATTTCTCCATACCTTCTTACTATTTAATTATTATAAACTGTCTGGATTGGGTTTCACACTGGTGGTATTGGCCTACTGATATTCATATCTCACACCCTACTCGAGCCGCCATTGCACTGGGGTACCCGAGTAGACCTTCTTGCTTGCAGGACCTAAGTTGTGTACTGTGCTATTTTTACCTGAGGAGTTAGGAGCAAAGGACCAAGAAGGAGCTTGGGATGCTGAGGAGATGCGTCGTTGGGCTCTACTATGTTTTCTTTTTGAATTGTTTGTAAAGAATGCTATATTGTTTACTTCTTTCAGAAATGTATCGTCATCTGTACATGCATGCTTTGTAAACTGGCATTTTCCACCTTTTATAAAATGGATATTATTTTGTCTTCCCTTGCTGTCTTTAAATTGCTTACTGCTTCCACTTCTGAATGATATTTACTCTAATAATACCGATGTGTTACTCTGATATGAGGGTATAGTCTCCCCACTAATCTCCTGAGACCCTCGCTGCTAGTTGACAGCCTCTAGCGTACGGGGAGATGCGCTTGAGGCCATCTGACCAACCGGTCCAGCGACTGGTTGATGGTAAGCCAGGTCGGGATGTTACATCCAAACTATTGGTATTGGTATTTTGAATTTTGGGACCTATACCAATGGTTTTGGAAGAACCATTGGTATAGGTTCATTTAATGGAGGCTATACTAATGGTTTTAGAAAAATTATTGGTATAGACATTACATATACCAATGGTTTTAGAAAAACCATTAGTATAAGCTCATTTAATTGAATCTATACAAACGGTTCTTCCAAAACCATTGGTATAAGCAGCCTATACCAATTTTTGGGAAAAACATTGGTTTAGGGTCATTTTATGGTACCTATACCTACGGTTTTTCTAAAACCATTAGTATAGGTCTAGTTCCAATAGTGATAGTGAATGTATTTTTTAATTATAGTTATATACATTCTTTTGTATCTTGCATGTTTAGTAGAACTTTTCAAAAACCACCTCAAAATTTGCGGGTTGATTTATGTGTGAGAATAGATAATGGGGAAATTATTTTGTCCAATGTACATAACTCCTCCCCAGTTAATTATTGTAGATGGATCCTTCTATAAAATTATATCATACCCCCTTTGGTATAGTTTTATGTTATTTTTTGAATGGATTATCTATATTTATACAAATCCAATATCAACATTCAAGAAAGGGAGATCACTCTTCACATCATGAAGCATCCTCCAATTATTTACAAGTGTATAGAGGAATATGAATCTCCTTTAAAATTATTGTCTAAAGTGTGAATATTACTTCCTTATGAGAAATAATATCTCACTCAAATGATTGAGACAAAGGAGATTATAATTATTAAAGACATGACAATTATGAGGGATTACACTGATGTATTCCTCAATGAATTTTTTGGTCTTCCCCCATAATGAGAAGTTTAGCTATCAATTGTACTTATTCCTATATCTCTAAATATATCAAAGAAACCTTATATAATGGCCACTTTTGAGATATAAGAACTGAATAATTAGTTACATGATAATTTAGACAAGGGTTTTATATGCTCGAGGGCTTCACCATGGGGTGCACTAGTCCTCTCAATTAAGAATAAGGATTGATCAATGTGCCTCTTCATCAATTATCATGAGCTCAATAAAATCATGATAAAGAAAAAGTATTTCCTTCTATAGATAAATCACTTGTTCGATCATCAATGCCGGGATAATTATTTCTCTAAGGTGGACCTTCAATTGGTATATCACCAATTAATGGTGAGGAAGGAAGATATTCTCATGACCACCTTTTGAATGAGGTATGGACACTCTGATTTCATAGTGATACCCATTGGAATCACTAATGCTCCAAAATTTTTCATAGACTTAATGAATAGAGTCTTTAGAGATTACCTTGACAAATTTTTGGTAGTCTTTATCGATGATATTCTTTTATACTCTAAGAGAGTGGAGGAGTATGAGGAGCATTTGAATACTGTGTTGTAGACATTGTGAAGGGAGAAACTATATGAAAAGTATTGTAAATGTGAGTTCTGGTTGGAGGAAGTATCATTATTGGGGCATGTTATCAACAACAAAGGGATATGTGTGGACCCTTTGAAGACAAATACAATCAAAGAGTGGCCCAATCCAAAATCTGTAATGGAGATCCCCATCTTTCATGGTCTATTAGGGTATTATCAATGATTTGTGAAGAACTTCTCAAAATTATCAAAACCAATAACCAAGTGCACATAGAAGGGAATGATGTTTTTCTTGACTCAAGAATGTGAGGTACTATTTAGGGAGCTAAAAAAGAGGATTATCATTGTGCTAGTGATTACACTTTCGATAAGTAGAGAAATATTTGTGGTCTACAATGATTCTTAAAAGAAATTATTTAGCTATGTACTCATGAAAAATGATTAAGTGATAGCCTACGACTCATGGCACTTGAAAATTCATGAGAAAAACTATCCTATGCATGATTGAGAGTTGGCAGCTGTGATCTTTGCATTGAAAATATGGCTGCATTATCCCTATGGGGAGAAGTGTGAGATATATACTATTCAAAAGAGTCTCAAATATATATTCACACTAAAGGAGTTTAATATGTTCCATTGAAGTTGGTTAGATATTATCAAGGATTATATCTTCTTAATCGACTTCCATTATGGTATGGAAAATAAGTTGGTGGATGGTTTAAGTAGAAAGGATCCTGCAAGTTTATCAATGATTAGAATGGATAAGGATTTAATATTATTAGACTTACAAAGGGTGGACATGGTAATAATTGAGGGAGTAACATCATCATTCCTTTCTAAAATGATTTCTCCACCATCCCTTATAGAAAAAATAAATTATTCTAAAAGAAATGATGTGGAAATTTAGAAAAGGTGGAAGCTATAAAGAATGGGAAATCCTATGAGTTCAAGATCGTTAAGGATGGAGTTATATGACTTGGGTCACAATTATATTTACCATTCAATCTAGAGATTAATAAAGATCTTATAAATGAATCACATAGCTCATCCTTCTATATTCACCCAGGGATCAGAAAGACGTATTTAGATATCCCGGATAACTTTTAGTGGGACAATATAAAAATGAGATTACTGAAAATACATTAAAGTGCCTATTATGTTAGAAAGGGAAGGTTTAAAGGAAAAAGTTTAAAGTTATGATAAAAACATTATCCCTACTTGTTGGGAAATGGGAAAACATCACCCTAGACTTTGTCATTAGAATTACAAAGACATCCAGATAAAACAACGCTATACGGGTTAATGTGGATTGTATTATAAAGACATCTCACTTTTTTTCAATTCAAGAGGAATTCTAATAGGATCAACTTGAAAGGATATAAATCGAAGAAGCAGAAATGATGCATGGAGTACCACAATCTATTGTATCTAACCGAGTTCTGAGATTCACCTCTAATTTTAGAAAAATTCTGCAATATTCTCTAAGTACTGAGCTAAACCTCAGTATGGACTGTCATCCTCAAACTGATGGCCAATCTGGGAGAACTATTCAGAAACTAGAAGACATGTTGAGATAATATTCTATGGACTTAAAAAAAAGATGTAACTAACATCTTCCTCTGGCTAAGTACTCTTACAATAATAGTTTACACTTGATCATCTAAATTTCCCCATATGAAGCCCTTTATTTGAAATGATTTAGAACACCAGCATGTTGGGCTGAGGTTGGTGAATGTAAGATGGTAAAACCTGAAATGGTCAAAGAAATGGTGGATAAGTTGAAAACCATTCAGTAGAACGTCAAAGAAGGTCAAATTCGATAAAAGATTTTTGTAAACAATCATCAATGGGACCTCGAGTTTAAGGTCAGAGGCATGGTATTCCACTTCATATCTCCACGGAAGAGGATCGTGAGATCCAGGAAGAAAGGGAAAGCTATGTCCTAGGTACATTAGCCCCTTTGAGATCCTTGATCATGTTAAAACTATGGAATATTGACTAAAACATCCACCAACCATGTATCAAGTACATGATGTATTCCATGTGTCCCTCTTGAGGAAGTAGATACTAGATCCTTTACATGTGATAAATTCAGAGGTGGTACTATTGAAGAATGATCTTTCTTATGGGGAAAATCCAATGAAGATCCTGGATTATAGATATAAATTTCTATTCAACAAGACTATACACCTGGTCAAAGTACTTTTGAGGAACCATAAGTACGAAGAGGAAACATGGGAACTAGATTAAGTGATGGAAGAGAAGTACCCACACTTGTTTTCTACTGAGAAAGTAAAATGAAATTTCGAGGGAGAAATTTCATAAGGGGAAACATTGTAATGAAACAAAGTTTCTCTATATAAATTACCTTATTATAACTATATCATATGGTATACACACATAATAGAACACAATACAGGCTTTATAAATGATTAATTAATGAAATAAGAAGCATTTCTAGAAGTTAAGAAACCTATACTAATGAAATAGTAACTTGGCCTTTGGAAAAGTGAATTTACCCTTATGAATAGTAAACCAAATAATTGAACAGTAACCTCACCAATGAAATTATAAATAAAATTTATCCATCTTATAAGTGACAATATGATATAATTATATTATAGTATAAGTAAATAAATATTTCAAAAATAATTAATTAAGTATTGGTATTTTGCAAGTCATAAATATTTAATTACACTTTAATGAATAATTTAAAATAAAATTTACTTTCTTAAAATATATTCATAAATTAATACTTTTATATCTTAATATTACATGATAATTTTATGAGACCTCAATTAATTTTTTCAAAGTGTTAGAAAAGTAGTTTTAATTTTATAATTTTTATGTTCCAAGTAAATGGTGATTTTAATTTAAAATGATATTTCTCATATTTATAAATTTATTTTCATAAAATGGAGTTCATTTTTTAATTCTAAACATCTAAAAATGGTTAGGGTGAATTTTTGGTATTTTTTTTAAATACTTGAATTTTTAGTGAGTAGTAAAATACGGTAATTTATAGTATATATAAATTATATGTTAAATACACAATTAATTAATTCATGGATTATGTAAGAAAAATTGGTTTTAAATCACATTATCTAATTACTATATTTATTATTAAGAATCATTACTATTTCTTATATTGAAAAAAATAATAAAGTAATAATTAAAATATTCAAAAACCATCCTCCTCCTCCACCATAAATACCACCCTCACAACATCTTCTCCTAACACCTGACAATACTTTATCTTTGACGAAATTCTACTCAAATATCCTCCCAAGTACCTTCCCCAATATAATGATATTTTTTTATTAACAAAAGACCAAAATTAATCCCCTAAGAAGATTCTCAATAAGCTGGAATCAAGTGTTAAAACCCTCTTCTGTTTTCTTTCAATTTCTTTTCAAGTTCTTTTATTTTATTTTTCTCTCCTCGCCTCTCCTCATACATATGGCATGAAAAATCCATTATCTTAAATATATTAAAATTTTATCAAATTTATTTAATAATTCTTCATCAAATCCATTTTCCTCTCTCTTTTACTTTAATAATGAAAACATCATCTGTGAGGTGCAGATTTACCACCTTCATAGACGATGTGCATTATGATTTCTATTTGTTCTTAAAGGATGGTCAAAAAACAATTTTTATGATTAAAACAGATTATAATATATATATTATATCTTATTTAATGTTATAGAATCATTTTTTATACAAGATATTAATTTATAAAACAAAATGAGTTCATTGTTATCGGAAATCGCCAAAATAAACCTAAACGATTATCATTAACTATTTATCTAATTATTCATCCTAATTAAACAAAACTAAATGATATAAATACCAATTTAACCTCATTAATGTCATTAATAAAATATAAGTTTAATTATATATAATTACCCCCACCTTATATGACCTTTCGTACATATATATGAATAAACTGATCATGAAAACTAAGGAAACCAACGCTCCGAAACAGTGAAATTGAATATCATAACCCATCAAAAAGGCCATAAATGAACTTAATAAATTTATATTGAATAAAATAAATGTATAAATTATTATTTAATTATTAATAAATTGGTCTACTCTTACTATCCCAGACATTAAGATCAAGTGAATAACACCTTCGGACTTAAGGTAAGGGATTCTACCCAAACCTCCATTGTTCCTTTAGGTAAATCTGTTTCTCTTTTTACCCAAATGAAGTTCTATTTTATTTCTATGTAAATATTATAAATTATTTTTATATCTTCTAAAATAATTTAACAATATCCATTCATCCTTATTTTTGGGGATATACATGTTTTTAAAAGGTTCCCTAGTCAATTTTTTCTCGATTAGCAAGCTCGATTTAAGGGAACTTCCCAAATTTTTATCAATTTTTAAGTGAGATATATAATATGTGTTAAGACACAAATATTTTTCTAAAATAAATCCTTCTATCATGAAAACTTTTCTTGGTTCAATTCTTATTTTATACAAACAATTATTCCTTTCCTATTTAAAAGAATCTTGAATGTTTTCCCTTAAATCGTACTAAAATGTTTTATTTGTAAAGTTTAACAAACACTCTTTCCAATTAAGTTTGACAAAAATTATCATAATATATGCCTATATTTTTTTTATGAATGTACATGTATGATTTAATTCCTTACTTTCATATACACTTTTACGATATTCCCATTTATTATTCATTTGACATGATTATGATACCCAATTCTTCCCATGGGTAACCTTTATGTTTATGTTTGACTACTTATGTATGATTATTTATGTGTAAAGAATATTCATGAACATGTTATGATTGGTGTTCCTAGATATCACTCCTATAAACTGGGTAATATTTATTCTCATGAGACATTATGTGAAACGGTCTTGGTGGTTAGGCTTGACGTTGGATTTTCTATGTGCAAAGAGCCCTGACTTGTGATCCTCTATATGAAACGAACCTTGACTCATTCTCCTATATTTGCAATGATCCTTGAATCATTCTAAAGTAATTTTGTATGTTGCTCCCAAATTACTACGATTCCATGATTATATGATCCCATGTTCAATATGTTATGATTCCTTATGTTTAATAATGTCCCATGTCTTTATATACATTTATGTTGCACCTTCTAACCCATGTGATAAGATTTATTTTAATGTTTATTCCATTAATATGTTTTTTTAACTCTTACATTTGGTCATGTTATCCCTAAGTTATACTATACATATGTAAGGTATTTTAGGAAGTTAAGATCTCTTAAGGGATGATAAATAAAGGAATGTTTTATTATGTCTCATGTTTTTAGTTTTATGCACCTAGTCTTCCAAGACACAAGAGTTTACAATCCTTTCCTTTAAATTTTATGTTTAATTATGCATAAAATAATGTAATGATATGTATAAAATTCTAGGGTTTTCTTATGTCTGGAGAATTATAAACCCTACAATACCTACCAATGAAAATGATAAAAGAATGAGTATTAATATTGATTCTATATTCCCATGTTTCAAGAATATATGGGAGGAGAATGAAGATCATATCTTCTTCATGGTTTAATGGGAGAGTTAAATATGATGATTTTTATTGATTTTACTTTTTGTATTTCTCTGCATTTATCAGTTTTAACATTCGTTGAACACTGGTTTCACGGTGCATGTGATTTTTTCTTAGATAATAAGGCCTAACCGGTGGTCCTTGATGTAAGTTGTTGGAGTATCTGGCATGAAAGGAACCTAGCTTATTATGAGGGGATTGGATCCTAACATGGATCACAAATTTCTATAATGAGGAGTATGATTTTTGATATGGTTAGAATTCTCAATAACTGGTAGGATGCGCCAACTCTCATACCAATTCAGGCGGAAAATACATTTAGCGGTACCAATCTTAACCCTAATAAGGGTCACTAGATATATTGGAACCTGCAAACTTCATGACATAAGATGAATATAGATGGATCATGTAATAAGGGTGTGATGAAAGGTATAGTCATGGTTCGATATAATAGAGGTGAAACCATTATCTATTTTGTGGCTAACTTTTCTAGCAGTCACTCTTTACAAGCCGATGTTATGGCCATGTTAACTAGACTCCAACTTTGTAGGAAAGGAGGAATTAAGCTAGCTGTAGTGGAAAATGAATCAATCAGTATCTTTAATTAACTACATCATATTGGTATCCAACCTTGGTAAATTTCATATTACATTAGAAATTTTACACCTTTTATCATAGATCGGATGATGATTCTTTACACTTGATGTGAGGGGAATAGAGTTTGTAACACCCGGACCCCAAAAGCCCGGAGTCGGTGCATTATTTTAATACATTGGAATGATCACAAGAAAGTCAAATCCTAAAGGACTGATTGGTTTATTAGTCTTGAAAAATATATTATATAGATGAACTTTATATTATAATTTATATCATAAAACACACTGTATATAATCTTTTTAGAATTCCATTATTCCCATAGATTAACCCAATATATCAATCATAAAACACTTCTGAGCATCCTTGGAAAATATAACATAAGTAATGGGTGAGCTCAGATACTTATTAAGGATAAAAAATATATCATAAGTTATCAAAAATAAGCATAAACATTTAAAGAAAGGTACAAAAATAAAACACATTCCTTTTAAAACATTATCTTCAGCATAATATTACAAGAATAAATCAAATAATTCCATTTAAACTTTTACTTGGATATTCTATTAGTTTAATAATCACCTGTAGAATCAATAACTAATCTCATAATGAGGGAATTCATAATATGAGACAAATTAAACATACCGTCAAGGATTCATCCAAGACACCATACCTAATTGGGTAATACATTAACCAAAACCCAAACATAATTGTCTCATGAGACTATCGATGCATTGGGGGGCTATAGTAGGCCCTGCCTGACACTTCAATGTCCAATACTTTCCTCTTATAAAAGGTGTAAAACATAACCAACATAAGAATTCATATTAAAACTATCATATAAAATGTCAATACTTTAACCATAAACCATGAATGGTATCAAAATAGCACATCCACAGTGAAATATATCATAAAACTTTCTATACAATATGGAAACTTTTATAAAAAATCAACCTCATTCTAGAATAAAATCCAACAAAGGATATTGAAATAAATAAAAATAATAAAAAACTTTTTGAGAGAAATATCCCCCCTCTTTACTTTGAAATAGTTTAAAATCATGTGAAATTATAAAAGAAAACATTTATTTTCATAAAATGACCTTGTAATCTTGAAATGCAATCTTTAAAACATTAAGGCGCCATGACAGTGTAAATATTCGCTCGCTCTGTATATGTTAAAAAACATTCTTCCCTTAATTTGTCGAAATGGTTATAAAGTACCATGTTTGGAAAATGATGAAAATATTCCTTTCAAAACATTTTGTAAAAATTCAAACATGGGTAAAAATGACTTTAACCAATTTTCGGCAAATAGAAATAATATTTTAAAATACATTTTTATGGACATGGATAATAAAGGTGTCCCATTAGATACATATAAACAACCTCAGATAATTATGAGATTGTAAAAATAACCATTACCTTGTACTTTACTTTAATCTAGCGTGTGTTATCCACCTATATAATGATTAAATTATATATATAAATTATAAAATAACCATATCCATATTTATGAAATCATATATTATTCTCTTATATCATTTTGTTCATAATATTTCACTATTATCATTATTTTGGGTGTTAACTGCTTTGTTTTCCTATGCATGTTTCATCATATAGGTCATGTTTCTTATGAATAGGATATATTTCATTCAAATAAAAAATAATATTAAGTTCATAAATAGTTTATTTACTTATCATATTATGTTTATAATCATTCTTGAATGGTTAAAGTGGAGAATGAATCTCATCACGTTGTGGAGACGGTATACTGTATGTACACACATGTGATGTTATCGTTCTTTTAATGATATGGAAATGGATGGTATATTAATTATAAATAATCATAATAATGTTATATTCATTATTTATGTCTATTATATTCATCACTATTCCCATCCAAATAAATTAATGTTAAATAATAAATTACACCATGATGTGGAGACGATAAGCCGTATATACGTACACATGGTGATATTATTATTTATATGATGTAAAAAATGAGAAATATGGTTGTCCCATGACTATAATAACATCTCAGTATATTTATGATACTATATTTATTATTTTTTGTGGGAACAACATATAAATAGGAAGTATAAGAAGAAAATGACTTTGAAAAAAGAGATAAAATGATTACCTCTTCTTCAAGTCTCTACTTTTGACTTGCACAAAAGGACTCCTTTAGTTGCTTCTCTAACAAAAGGGTGGCCTTTAGGATTAATTGAGGGAAGTATGGAGTAGATGTGGGAAAGGGTTGGATGAGACAAATGGATTAGGAGGTGTGAATTAAAGAGATGGTGATGTTCCCTTTTATAAGAGAGGTGAGGGGCACTTTAGGAAAAGATTGAAATATTAATTTATTATAAAATTATTTTCGGTTTATAATAGATCAAAATTGATTTAATTCGAGGATAAGACTATTATGGGTCTAAATCTTATCCTCCAATAAAATTAAGAAAATTTTAGGTCACAAAGTTAACATTATCTTTTGGCATTAACCCTTAGTTAAATAAGTTAATTCTTACCATGTCTTTTGGCATTAACCCTTAGTTAAATAAGTTAACTCTTACCATGTCTTGTTCTATTTTTATACTACATTGTTAATATAGTTACTATAAAATTACAATAAAACCACAAGTGTATAATTAATGAAATTTTTACAATATATAAGTAATTTGTACAAGTCTAATATTTTTATGACAATTAAATCATTTAATAAAATTGTGTATTTTTTAAAACTCATTTATGTCAATTTTGACATTATTTGGTAATTGATTTTTTTAAAGTCATAAAAACATGATTCCTCCAAAAAAGAATTAAATCATCTCTAACATTTCAATTTTATCAAAAAAATTCATGTATGTCATCAAAATGATCAAATTACATTCATTTTAATATTTATAATATCATTTATTTGAATCATTCATTAATAAGGTAATCAATGCATTATCATTGTGTCATAAATAAAAATATTTATTTAACATCCAAAAACCTTAAATAAAATAACATGATGTAGTAAAAATTATTTTTTAATGACTATTTTTAGTAAAAGATATGAGTTGTATTACCCCATAGTAAAATTGTTTCAGTAAAAAGATACATGTTTATGTTATATTTCTCTTTACTTTAAATTAATTATTATAACACGTCATTATCACATCCAAGTGGCCCCCCCAAATGCCAAAAATTAGGCCTATGAAATTTTTTGCTTTCCCATGACTCATAAAATAAGATTAGGACACGTGTTAGGGTTGTCTTATATTATTATAATATTATTTTTACCTTTATTCAACGAATTTACCCTGTAACCATGGTAAATAAAAATAATTACGGAAGTTACTATTCATAATGCTAAAGAATAAAAGGGAACTGTTTACATAATTAGGATCTTATGATTAAAATTGTGGAATCCATTTTTGAAAATTCAAAACACATGTTTCAGTAATTAATTTAAAATTAATCCTCATTGTCAAAATGAGAAAACATGTTTTTAAAAGTAAAAACCATTGAACGATTGATACATGTTTATATCCAATTTAAATGTGAAATTACTTACAATGACTTAAATTATATTAAATGATGAAACTTAATCTAATTATACTTTAAAACCAAATAAAATTATAATCTAACAATATAATTAAATTAGATAAAAAAAATAGTTTTGAATTAAAATGCAGTATTTTTCACTATTCCTTAAAATATGAATGTTATCTGAAAAATACTAAAAATTTATCCAAACTAAATTTTTATGTCCCAATTCCAAATAAAAATTTAATTTTGTAAAATTTTATATATAAGTGTCAATTATTGGATTTAATAATAGTTCTCCATTAAAAGGTGAAAAAACTACATTTTTTAAAAATATACTTCTTTTATATGAAAAAAAAATTAATTGGCCCTTATATTATGACTAAGAAAGACATAAGATTAATGTTAAAATTATATGGGTGTATAAAATTTAAAATTTCGTTAATACTATTCATAACATCTTCTTAAATGGTTAGTTTGATAGGTCGTGGTGCGCTCAAACTTGGTGTTGCGTGTAGCGCAAGCTATTGAATTATTAAGAAGAATCATAACGTGGAAGCTTGGGGTGTTACATTCTCCCCACCTTCAATAAATTACATCCTCACAATTTAAACATGGGATTTAAAACTAGGGTTTTTACATTTCAAAATATCTTATTTTAAATCCCACATCCAAAAATGGATTAATGAGACATCTATTTTAAAATAAAGAAAAGGACGTATGTAGGTTACCAGAACTAACACATACTAGGGTTCTATGTAGGAAAAAACAGGCATGAAAGATAATTCAACCATCATTTAATGATGTAGAGTGATATAAAAAATTATTAGGATAAATTTAACAATCAAAAATCTATTAATTCACGATTATCCAAGGGACCATTTGTTTTATTGCAAAAGAAATTAATAAGAAATAATTTTTTGTTTTATGATCCTTTCCATAGTGTTGTGGAATTAATTTACTTCATATACTAATAACACAAGGAAGAATACTTAATTGACATATAGAGTTAGATCTTTTAACTAATTTCTACAACAAACTCATCTTTCTCTTCAAAAGAGAATAAGACTCAAAAATATTCTATTTATATTAATCGTATAAGGTTACAAATATAAAATTATACCATTTAAATAAAGAAAACTATGTTATACTAACTAGGGAATTTCTTTAGGCCAATGGAATGTGATAAAGCCTTATCGCACTTTGGTGGTGGCTTCGACTCCCATAGCCTTGTCCGACATGATGGGTTGTTGTTCGACTAGTGGTTCATCCTTTTTCTCAAACTATATTATTATAAAATTCCATATATAACCTTAAGAAATGTTTTAACCTTAAAAAAATACTATCTGATGTACAACTTAATCCATTCTGACCTAAATAATTTTCCAAAATACTTCTATCCAAATTAATATTCTTAGAAGATATCTAAATTTCCAAAATCAATTGTAACATCAGATTCCCAAACAATATAATGTATCTATTATTGAAAAATAAATTTATAACATCAAAATACTTAATGGAATAAGTCATTATTCCAACTCCTTAAAGAATAAGTACAGAAATAAAATCCAAAATATATTAATATAATTCTTTAATCCAAAAACATAAATATCTTAATTATTCCACTTCAACTGTAGTTCCAACATAAGCTTGACCTTGATCCATTTGCTTCTTCTGAACTATATTTCCTTGACGCTTTCGAAAATCATTTGCATAATGTCCCATATCTTTACAATTGTAGAATTTCACATTTACAATATCTTTCTTTCCCTTACAATCATGAGAATGGTGACCTTTTTTCCACACTTGTAAAAAACTCATATTCCATTCAAGGAAGTACAAGGGTGTTTCTTCCCACAATTATCACATAAGGGAAAATTATTCTTTCCATTTTTCACCTTTATCTGTCTCTTTATCCACCATTATCTTATTTTCTTTCTTCACTATAATTTCATAAGAAATAGAGAATTATTTCATTGTCATGATGACACATGAGACTATATCTTCATATGGTGAGAAAGATTTTGAGACTATTTCCTATCAAAGGTATGGTTTTAACCCATCAAATAATCTATCAACATTACTTCTTAGGTTACAAATGTTGTTTGCATCATGCTTATCTAACCTTGTGAATTTAGCCTCACACATTTTTGTATTCTCATCCTCCTTTTTCCTTAGACATAGATATTTCCTTTCTATATCTAGATGATGTTCATGAAGAAATCATTTCTCTAGGAAGAGTTCTTTAAACTCCCTCAATTCTATATTTTCAACTTATTTATTCCCTTTATTATTTTTAATTAATTATTAACATTTATCCGCATCTCTTGAGAGATAGTAAACTGGTATGAAAACATTCTCTCTTTTGTTACTTCCCAAAGCAAGAATATTTTCTCTAAGGAACTTATACATTACTCATCCAAAAATAGATTTGTAGGCCCATTGAATGTTGGAGGTTGTTGTCTCATGAAGTTGTCTAATATTGATCCCCTGCGTTGTGGATTAGGGTGCTCTCTATGAGAGAGGTTGTTATTGATAACGTGATTTATCTATCCTAGTATGGTTATAAGATATTCAACACCAGTTTCATCACCAAAAATCACTATCATTATCTTGCATAGGAGGGAAATCCCAACTTGAATGACACGAGTTGATATGGTTTACATTCCTTCCACTGGGAACCATTTATATACAATGGAATACAATAGATTAGGTTATGAATCATCATACATAATTAAAAACTAGTAAAAATGTTGACATAAATTGAAAAATTTATGCACATCTAATCCATAATCATAAACACGGTTTCTTTTAGTAAATAGTTAATCATAAATCCTTCATAACGCTTTTTAAATAAAAAGTGAATTATCATAAGCATGTCCCCTAAGTGTGTCAAACTAGGTGCACAGTAAGGCCCATTGTCTTGTACCAGGTTTCCCTAAGTCAAGACCAAAACACCTTGTTGGAGTTTTCACCCCTAGGTACATCTGCGCTAGAACCAGGTCCACTTGTAGTATCCAGACAAGGATTTATTTCTTAAAATATCCATGTAATCTCTATGTAACCAAAATTCTAGGGGGGTCTTCTATACTTATCCTCAAAGTATATCTTTGGGTTATGATAGCTAATCTTTGTATTCTAAATCTATTTCCAAGGTTGTTTATAAAATTTCATTGATACCACTGTAACGCCCCGACCATAGAATACCAGATGAGGTTTTCTTTTTTTAATACATCAAAATGATAACAAGAATGTAAAATCCTTAAGTACCGGTTTGTTTAGTAGTCTTGGATAATAAATTACATAAATTAACTTCACATTATAATTTCTAGAATAAAACCCAATATATATAACTGTTTGAGAATGCCATTATTCCCCTAGATTTACCCTGAATATTAATCATAAAACACTTCTTGGTATCCTAAAAAAATAAAACATTAGAAAGGGGTGAGCTCATATGGTCAGTATGGATGAAAAATATAGTGGAAGCTATCAATAATAATAATATACTTTTAAGGCAAGGTACAAAACTAAAACACAAGCCTTTTAAAACACTATCTTCAGCATAATATGGAAAGAATAAATCAAATAATTATATTTAAATATTCACATGTATATTCAACTAGTTTAATAATCACCTGTAAAATAAATAACTAATCTTATAATGAGGGAGTGCATAATACGAGACATCTTAAACATAAAATCATTGCTTTAGACAAGACACCATACCTAATTGGGTTATCCAAAACCCAAACAAAATTGTCTCATGAGACTACCGATGCATTGAGGGGCTATATAAGGCCCTGCCTGACACTTAAAAAGTCTAATGAATTCCTCTTATGAAAGGGTTAAAACATAACCAACATAAGTATTTATATTAAAACAAGAATACGAAAGATCTATTCTTTAACCATAAACCATGAATGGAATCAAACTAGCACATCCACAATCAAATATATAATAAACCCTTCAATAAAATATGGAATATTATATAATAAATCAACCTCAATCTATCATAAAATACAAAAAGCATGTTGATATAGATAAAAATAATAAAAAAAACGTTGAGAGAAATATTCGTACCTTTTACTTTGAAATCATCTAAAAGAATGATACATTATAAAAGAAAACATTTTTTTTAAATAACCTTGTAATATTTTAAGGGAATATTCAATAAAATAAGCCCTCATGAAGGTGTAAATAATCAATCATGATGTATAAGTTAAAAAAACATTTGTTCCTTAATTTTTTGAAAAGGTTTTAAAGTACCACGTTTGAAAAAAGATGGAAATATTCATTTCAAAATGATTTATAAAAGGTAAAACATTGGTAAAAATAACTTTAAACAAATTTCAGGGAATAATAATAATATTTTAAAATAAATTTTTATGGGCATGGATAATAAAGGTGTCTCAGTATATAGATATAAACAAACTCAGATAATAATGAGATTTTGAAAATTACCCTTACATTGTACCTTACTTTAGTCGAGGGTGAGTTAACCTCCTATATAATGATAAAAGTATGTTATTAAATTATAAAATAACCATATCCATATTTATTATATCTTATATGATCCACTTATATCGTTTTTTTAATAATATTTCAGTATTACCATTATTTCGGGTGTCAACTACTTCGTTTTTCTATGCATGTTTCGTCATGTAAGTCATGTTTATTATGAATATGATATATTTTATTCAAATCCAGAATGATATTAAGTTTATAAATATTATATTTACTTATCATTTTATGTTTATAATCATTCATGAATTGTTAATGTGGAGAATGAATCTCATCGCATCGTGGATACGGTAGGCCGTATGTACGCACAAGCGATGATATAATTACCTTAATGATATGGAAATGGTTAGTATATTAATTATAAAGAATAATAATCATGTCATATTTATTATTTATTTCTATTATATGTAACATTATACCCAACCAAATAAAATAATGTTGAGTAAAAAATAACACCACAACGTGGAGATGATAAGCCGTACGTACGCACACATGGTGATATTATTATTCATAGGATGGATTAAATGATGAATATGTTTGTCCCATGATTATAATAATATATCAATATATGGATGACACTTTATTTATTACTTTGTTATGAAAGCAAAATATAAAGAAGAATTAGAAGTAGAAAAGAACTTTGAAAGGAGAAAAAACGATTACCTCTTCTTCAAGTCTCTTCTTTTGATTTTTAAAAAAGGATTCCTTAAGTAGGTTTTGTTCCCAATGGGTGGCCTCTAAGTGGAAGTGAGGAAAGTTGGGAGAATAAGTGGACAGGTTTTTTCTGAGCCAAAGGGATTTATATGTGTTAATTAATGAGAAGGAGAAATGACATTTTATAAGATAGGTGAGGGGCACTTTAGGAAAATCTTGAAATTTTAATTTTTTATAAAATGATTTTTGATTTCTAATGGATAAAAATTTATTTAATTGGAGGATAATATGAGGATAGGTATAAATCTGCTAAAAAATAGGTTTTAGACAAGTTTAGGTCACAAATTCAACCTTATCTTTTTTCCTTTAGCCTTTAGTTAATTAAGTTAACTCTTACCATGTCTTCCTGTATTTTTATACTATATGGTTAATATAGTTCTAATAAAAAGACAAAAAAATTCAAGGTTATAATTAATTAAATATGTAACACTGTATAATTTATTTGGTAGAATCATAATTTTTTTGACTATTATATCATTTAATAAAATAGTGTTTGTTTTATAAACTCGTTAATGCCAATTTTGACAATATTCAGTAATTGATTTTATTAGTGTCATAAAAAATTTATTCATTGGAAAAAAATCCTCCCTATCAGGTCACTGCTATTCAAAAAATTTGTGGATGGCATCAAAAATCTCAAATTACATTTATTTTAATATTTATAATATCATTTATTTGAATCTTTCATTAATATGGTAATCACTGCATCATCATCGTGTTATAAATTAATTTTTTCATTTAATGTCTAAAAATTATAAATAAAATACCAGGACATATGAAATATTTTTATCTTTATAATGAAAATTTATAGTCAAAGATATCGGTTATATAACCCCACATTAAAATTGTTTTAGTAAAAAGATATATCTTTATGTTATATTTCTCTTTACGTTAAATTAATTATTATAACATGTCATTATCACGCCCAAGTGGCTACAAAATGCCAAAAATTAGTCCTAAGGATTTTTTGGTCACCCATGAATCATAAAATATTATTAGGATACGTTTTAGGTTACTTTCATATTATTATAATACTATTTTTACCTATATTCAATGAATTTACCCTTTAACCGTGGTAAATAAAAAAAATCACTGAAGTTACTATTCACAAATCCCAAAAATAAAGGGTACCTATTTACATAATTTGGGACCTATGACTAAAAATATGGAATCTATTTTTACAAATTCAAAACCCATAATTTTCAGTAATTAATTTAAAATTAATCCCCATTGTCAAAATGAGAAAATGAGTTTTTGAAATTAAAAACCATCAAAAGATTGATACATGTTTATATAAAATTTTAATGTTAAATTACTCCCAATTACTTAAATTATATTAAATTATAAAACCTTAATCTAATTATACTTTAAAACCAAATAAAAGGATAATATAACAATATAAATAAATTAGATGAAAAATCAGTTTTGAATTAAAATGCAATATTTTTCACTATTCATTAAAATATGAATGTTATTATAAAAACACTAAAAATTTATCCAAACTAAATTTTTAGGTCTCTATTCTAAATAAGAATTTATTTTTTTCAAATTTAATATATTAAAGTTTAAAATATTGGATTTAAAAAGTGTTCACAATTAAAAGGTGGAAAAACAACATTTTTTGAAAAATACATGTTTTGTATAAAAAAATTGAATTTGTCTAGTTATTATATATAAGAAAAACTTAAGATGACTTTTAAAATTATATGTGATATATAAAATTCCAAATGGTTAATTCAATTCATAAACTCTTTTTAAACCGCTAATTTGATAGGTCATTGTACGCTCGAACTCGGTGTTGCGTGTAGCGCAAGCTATTGAATTATTAAGAAGAAGTATACCATGGAATATTGGGGTGTTACAGAGTTTCTGACCACCTTGAATCCATCACAACCAATGGTTCATGTATAATATATTTTTCTAGCTATTCATTTTTTTTGAGGTAGGGGAAAATATGATGAGAGGGTATTCCATTTGGTGAAATTATTTTTGACCACTGTAGCCTTTCATTATGTTGTACCTGTTTTACTATACTAATATTATTCATTAAAAATAAATATGATGACGATCATAATGATGATAAATATTCAATTCATTGAAATTTTTTTAATATATTTATAAATTTTGATCATAAATGTTTTAAGTCACATATGTTTTTAACCTTTAAAAATTAGTAAAAATTTCTTGTTGATTTTTAGATGAGTTAATTATTAATTGTTTTTTGAATTTTTTTTGAATCTATTTGGTTAATATTTTCATAATTCCATGTTACTTAATTCAATATATATTGGTTAAATTTATTCTTATTTTAAGAATCCAGTTATTCATTGATAAAATATGATTGCAATTTTATTTTTCGATTTTGTGAAGAAAATTTCATATTTTTTACTTCTTTTGGAAATGTAGTACTGACCACATAAAGTAACCACATGAGGTAGTGTAGTCAGTATTATGACTATAATAAAAAATAATTTTAATTCTTAGTAGTTAAGATGTTATTGTATAGTGTTTCCACCTGAAACATCTAAAATCACTTAAGTGACCATATCAAGTTACTATTTGAAGGAATCTAAATTCACTGCAAAGAAATAACTTTCCAAATGAATGAAAATTTCAGATAAAGGGGGTGTAGTAGTTATTCTTACAAAAAACAAAATATGAAGATACCGTGGAGTAGTATAGTACAACTTACCAAAAAAATAGCTAAGTTTTCCATGATGCATCACAATCACTTAAGTGACCATGGATGCTGAGAAAGAAAAAAATATACCCCATGGATAGGGTCAACCTACAATGAGGTTAAAGCTTCCAGGCCAAACTATCAATTATATACTGAGTGACCATAAAAAAAATCCAAGATTCCATGATTGAGGAATGATATGAAATTAAAGATCTCGATTCTTAGAGATCAATCCTGACTTACTCACCAAGTAAAGACCATTTGTGATGAAGGAGATCATGATGAAGTTTAAACCTAAAGCTGGGAGGAACTAAGTTTTCCAAAGGAATATGAACTCTGAGGATGTGTAAATCTAAATATGACTATTGCATGCCACTGTTGAAGAATGATTAAAAAAATATAACCATGTTTATAATAAAACTAGGTGTGATCCACTCAATTTGACGCTTAAATGTTTTTCATTAAGGACAAAATTAATCATAGAGAATATAAGTCAAGTATTTATATGTTTTACTATATAAATACTGATAGGATTAATGATTGTATATTTTGGATTTATGAATGATGTTGATATTCAGATTTGAGGATGATGATGTTGTGACTCCTATTGTGGAATCACCAGGGTAATCAGTGCAGGAACCTTGATTAGGATGAAATGTTGACTGGTTGAAATTTAATAGATTAAAAGAAAACTTTTCCTAAAGTATGGAACAAAGGTTCAAAGTCAAACACAACATTAACCATATAAAACTAAAGAAGAAATTTGATGACAAGTTCTGTTTTTTATTCACTTATCAAGGTTCAAAATTGTGTAATATATGGATTAATGTTTTTGGGAACTGAATGAGGAGGAATAATTCATCTATATCGTAGATCAAAACAAGTTTATAAAACATATTAGTCATTAAAAGTTTTTATTCAAAAATTTGTTGATTTTTTTATAAAATTATAGGAGGTTATTTGAGTCTATAAAGAGGTTAAGATATATGTTGTCACTAGTTTTCATTTTAATAGGTGTGAATTAATGAGGAGGTACAAAATTGGAGGTCCCAATTTTCATGGATGAGATCAATTTTCATGCCATGTGCATTGGTTAAGATTAAGGATTTGGTATTTTTTTATACTGGTTCGAGCTATAATTTACTAGTGATTTCTGATAGGTTTTAATTTCAGAATATTAGGGAATAAAGAAATATTTATTGGGTGAAATATTGGATTTTTGTTTGCATCATTCATAGAAATCGTAGAACATGCTATGGAAATAAATTTCTACCTAAAGAATTTAGATTTTTTGGAGATAATAAATATTTCACCAGGCAGGGTGCACATCTATATTCATTCAACCAACTATGAATGCAAACTTCATATGGTCAATATTACTTTAGTTAGTTTTCTTAGCTTAAGACACTTGATGCTGAGAAAATATAATGATAATTTACACATGTGTGATGATTAGGTGTTGACTGAGTTTAGTTAGTGCATGAGGTCTATTATTAATATAAAAAAAGAATGAAAACAAATTTCATCAGACAAGGGATAAATTTTTCATATATTTCTTGGCAGAGGAGACCCAAGCAACACTTCAAGAGGAGTTTCAAGAGATCATGGAGTAAAAAAGTCTGGACAATACTCATTTTTGATCAGATAGGGGAGAATATTTCTTCCCATTATCCATTATTTCAATACTACTTAAATAGAAATTAAATTCATTGTATTATTTATTTTGAATAAAATTATTCTTAGGAAAATTATTGCAGTTGGGAAATAACGATTGCATTGAAATTCTTTTTTCGATTTCATTTGAAAATAATTTAAACTAGAAAAAGAAGAGTTTAATGTTGGATCCAATATTTTTCTATTAAAAACATGAGTAGTTTTGGCATATTAAATGGCAGAATTTAGGAAAGGTTTCATAAATAAAATTGTTCCTTTTTTCTCTTTCACTTACCCATGAAATTTCATCTTTCTTTTTCATCAGATGAAGAAGTCATGTCTGCTTTAATGTAAAAAATTAATGTTTCAAGACTGACTATTTGTATTGGAAGGCTCCAACATCCCATACATTTATGACATTTATGAAGGCAAAATATCATGTGTCCGTATAATATTAAAATTTTACCATCCTATTATCTATATACTTGTTTAATTTTATATTTATTGGCATGCCCATATTAAAGATAAAATCTCACATTTAAAAGTATCCAGATCTGTGCACATTTTTTGAGGCCTTATTTGTGATCTGGATTTGAGACTTTAAATGAGAGATTTAGATTTTGATCTAGTTTAATAAAATTAATCCCATGATGTATGGAAGTCTAAAAAAAAATCAAAATTTCAATTAATTTTTAAAATTTTATATCCAAAATTTAGAATAAAATTAAAATAGTTAAAATCCAAAATATTAAATATTTGAAGTTAAGATCAAGTTATTTCTATAACCTAAAAATGTGGCATTTCCCATAAAATAATTCTATGGTGGGGTTGAAAAAATTTATTTACAGTGTAAAATTTATGAAAATATTTGATTCATAACTCCCCCACTATTATACATTTCAATCCTAGAAAATCATTTAATACTATGGTCGAAAAAAACTTCCCAAATTATAATTGACAACAGAGCTCAATTATAACATCTAAAGAAATATTATGCCTCCTACATGGATAAAAATTACTTAACTCCTCAAAATTAATATACATTCATCCAATATCATATTAATTCTCTTATGAATGTTGTACCTACCTCTCCTGGGGAATTTGTTTCTCTTCACTCAACTATTATTAATGTGAAGTTTCTCTCACTATGAAGAACACATGCGATATCCATATGCATTATATCCTCGAAGTATATCCACTTAAAATATTCAAAAATTCTCTAATCATTAGGGATTTTTAATGGGTTTTTATGAGTTGTAGGGTTAACATATTTTGAATGTATAAACATCTAAGGTAGAATGAAGAGGGTTAGTCTCTAAAGTAATGTAAAGGCATGAAAACAGTTTTGTTGAAGAAAGGTGTTATCCTCAGTCATCTAAAAAATAAATCAACTCCAAACACCTATTGATATACTTGGGAAGTTCACACCTATAATATCAACATCAATGATAAATTTATTCCCTCTTTTAACTATTTTTAGTAATGATTTATCTTGAATTTAGATATGGAATTTATCTTCAGAATCAGATTTTTGAGGAAAAATAGAGGAATATTTTGTTCTTCAAGTATTGGTGTCCTCCAAGAATGGAATCGTAATGATATTTGGGACAATCATTCATTTTTAAATAATTTATTTTCTTCCACTAAAGCATCAATAAATATGGAAACACTTTTTTCTAGCTCAAACAAATTCATAAAGAAAGCAAAATAGAGCCCATATTACCAATCCCCCACACATGATTTCAATAATAATCATACATTTAACATCTATATTAGGTAGGAAATGGATAAATGGATTTTAATTTATCTTCCTAACAAGGAATTTCACGGTTTATAAGGGACGAATAAAGTATAAATGTATAGTTATCCCAAAATGAGTGTCAAATGTAAAAAGAGATTTCAAAGTGGTTCCTTAATTATGATTAATAAATTCTGTGAAATATAAAACATTGAAAATGAGAAAAAAGGAATTTATAGATCACACAACATATCACAATAATCCAAATAAAAATACAAATTTAAATAATATGTTAAAAAGGTTTAGAAATATCTCTGTTTGCGAAATATTTTCAATTTGAACAACACTAATGCACATTAGTTTCACAATCAATCAAAATTCATCAAATGAAAAGATTAAAAATTAGGAAAAATACATTAAAAAATCATGTATTTCCTCAAATATTGGAATCAAAAAATATGCAACACCTTGAACATCTCATGTTAGAACATTGTATTTGATAGCGTGTATGACACGCAACACCAAGCACATAAGGAAATATATTATGCAAAGAATTTATAATGATTTAATATTTTAAATAAATTAAATATATTTATAGACTTAAATGAATGATACAATCAGTTATATTATATCACATGAAATAATGTGTTTCATTAATGGATTGTGTTACCTGAAATACTGATCTTTATCGAACAATAATATATTATTAAATTATTATTATTTAATATAATAAGATATAACCTAGCCCTTAAATTATAGTTTATGAATAATATTAACTAACTTATTAAAATATATGGTTTAAAAAATATGAAATGAATAAATTAGTTATAAATTAATTAGAAATTAATATAATAACCAATTGAATATAAAGGGAATGTTTTTATAGAAAACTATTTTATGCTCATAAAGCTATTTTAACCTAATAAATTAAATTAATTAAAATTTGTGAATTATATAAATGAAATATATATATATATATATATATTATCAAATAAAACATTTTTAATATTAATCTAATAGATTTTATGTGAATGATATAAGAACAAACCCAATATTACACATAAAAACTATATTTTTTTAAGGCACTTTTACTACCTTTTAATGGAGAACCTATATAAAATACTATTTTGAAACATTTATAAATAATATATATATATATATATAAATTAATATTTTAAAGATTAGCATAAATTTTTTTAGGTTTAATTTTGGATATTTTCTGTGAATTTTCATTTTTAAATGAAAAGTGAAAAATAATGAATTTTAAATCTAAACTGCATTTTCATCTAATTTATGTATATGGTAAAATAGTATTTTAATTTCTTTTATAGTTTATTAAGATCATATTTTTATTAATTAATCCAATTTAGGTCATCATAATCAATTTTACATTTAAATTAGATATAAAAACATAGCACACTTTTGGATGTTTTTTACTTTAAAAACCAGCATTATCATCCAATCTGCCGGATTAATTTTAAATTAATTTCTTCCACTTATATGATTTTATTTTGGAAAAATAGATTAAATATTTGGAATAATAATAATTTATAAATAATATTTTGGTCAAATTAGTTTTAACCTATAATATTAGTGAAATTAATTAAAATTAATTACAACTATTAAGAGAAAAATTAGCTTAACAAGAGACTAAACCTTAAACATACGAGCCAAAATGACCTATAAACTTACAAAAAATCCATTGGATGGAACTTTTTAGACCCTAAACCCCCTTGTATAGACATTTTACTATTATTTGTGTTACTTTAAATGGGAAAAACGTGGGTGGAATTCCCTTTTCCAAAATTTACAAGAGTGCCACTACTCTTCCACTATAAAAAGGAACTCATGCCTCCCACTTCCTCACACCACTCAAGACACATTGGATCAACCAATATATACCTAAATAGATCCTAAAAATACCTCCCATAAACCTATAATAATCACCTTTTTTATGAATCCCTCCATGTAATCCCTTTGGTGAAAACCAAAAGGAGTTACCAAAAGAAGAGGTAACATCTTTCCTTAAGCTCTTTAATTCTATTTCCATTATCAACCCACTCAAATATTATTATTCCATGATTATATAAAAAAATAAGTATCCGAAATATACTTTTATGTCTTTATGTTTTGTTTTTGACATTCAATTAAACAAAATTCCACCTAATGTGTAATGAACTTACCGTTTATGTGTGTAGTGAACTACCGTCTCACGAAACGAAGTTGTTAATTTTCCTTTAATAACTCTCATGGTTGGGAATTATGATGGAGAATCTATTTATATATGTTATATATAATATTTATAATGTATTTATACTTATTTAATTCTTTTATAATGCATACCATTATGCACTCAAGTTTTTGGGAATATGATAACATCGTTTGTGGAAGTGTGGACTACTGCCCCCTCAAAGAGATGTCATACATTCACACTATACATGGAATGTATAAAGAATAGTTTTAATTAACCTATATAACATATATGAAATATATATTATAATTTAATTATAATATCAATATATTTAATTTTCTTTCCATTCTTTTAATATGACAAATAATTGAAAGTAACATTCATACGTACGTACGGACTACCGTCTCCATAAACAGTGCATTCCAATTCTTATCTCCAAATATTTTAGGATATTCTAAATATATAAATAATGAATATGTATTATAATTAAATCATGTTTTTTAATATTTATATTATGAAACCCTGATCAAAATAACAAGAAAAACAAGTTACAAGTCAAAAAATACTCGAAAAACCAGGAAATTAACTCTTGAAATAGTGGAAATAATGAATGATTTTGAACAAATGTCCAACAAGATTTTATAAGAAGATCATCTATGATATTTTAAATATGAGTATGGTTTGGGTATAAATTATTAACATATTTTAAACCACTATACATTAGGTTAAGGGATGTTCACCTAAAAAGGAAATGCAAGGTAAAGGATTTTGTCTCAATTTACATTCCATTGATACATATTTGTTGTTATGCAGCTAGTTTATTTTATATGGTGTATATACTGATCTTTTTAATGTTATATCATGAATATATTTATTATTAAGATATTATAAGTTTCATTTAATATTATTTCTTCATGGATATTATGATTCAAATGCTTCAAAGTATCATGTGACACTTTGGATGTTTAATGATTATTCTCCTCAAGAGAATTTTTAATTATTATCTTTGAAATTTCACTTACTTTTTTTATTGTTAACTCTATATTGAAACCATGAATTTATTATTTTATAACTAATTTTTTATATATTGTGTACATACTTCCACTTTTTCATATAATAGCATGATTCATTCATTCGTCATTGTATTTTGAGTTTTAATTTGAATTATTTCATCTAAGGGGATTTGAGTTAAAAGTTACCAAGTGGAAAATAATTTCAAAATCCAATTTTTTTTCATTGGGTTATACTACTACCTCATTTTTATTAATGTTATATGATTATGTGTATAATGAATTTGAATATCTATTTATTTATTTCAACTTCCTTATTCGGATTTATAATTGATACACATAATCTACTCATTTATTGATTGTCACTTCAATGTTATTATCTTTTCAAGTTTTTACTTTAATATCACATTTTGTTTGGTATTGTTTACACCTAAATTTCCAATAGAGAAAATTATTTTATAATTGTCTAATAAACCATTTTATTTTCTTCTCCTCTGGTTTTTCATGACCTTTATTAAATAATAGTACCATTTTTTCACTCTGGTACATAAATTATTTTAGAAAATGTTTTTAGGAAAACCCAACTTATTTTATCTCTTATAACAAAGAACTTATTTCATTAAAAAAATCAAGTTTTATAAAAAAAATTCCAAAATGTTTTTAACCATTTGAAAATTATTTATTAAAGAAAATTTTACCCTTTTGTCTTTTATCGCTATTTTCAAAGTAATCTTCTTATTACTATCGACCAAGTCATTTTTCTAACCTTTTAACTATGAAAAGGAATGTTATTTTTACCTCTTATAACATGTATGAATATACCCCCATCATTTCCTCGAATATTCCTTTAAATTTTAAAATGGTAATTTTTAAAGAAAATGTTTTTATAATTGATTTTGAAGGAAAATTTTTTTCAAATTTTTTTTAAAGAAAAGTAATATTTTTTTCAAGAATTTTTTTAAAAGTTCTTTTTAAATTATTTCTATTCATCAAGGAAAACTACTGTTTATTTTTTACTCCACTTGGGATTTTTAATTGATACCATCCTTATTCTTCTCCTTGATGGTTTATTATTTATTTAGATAAGGATAATATTGACATTAACCTACTTATCTACTTTTATTCCACTTGAAATATTCAATTTCCTATAATCACTTAACATTGAATTTAACCTAGTTATCCATATCATTTATCAGGGATGTGTCCATTTCCTAAAATGTGTACCACTTTTTATATTGTGTTTACTTTGAATGTTATTTGATTATTTAGGGAAATATTAATATCTCCATATCATTTATTCAATATGGATATTTGACATGTCATATTATTTAATTTATATGAGGAATGAATGGGACATGAAAGACACGTATCGAGGGCTATTTAAGGCAATCCCTATGGGTTGGGGACTGGTTAACACAACCCCTATAATGCATTGGTAGTCTCATGGGATGAAACCTGTTGGAGACAAACCCTTTGAGTTTGTATCCAAATCTGAGTAGTTTAAAATTTCTTGTGAAAGCTCTTGATGGTAATGGTTCCAAGTACCTAGTAAAAATGACATCTAATAATTAGTAATTTCCTTAATTTAGATTCAATTATTATATATCCTTGAGATTTTACATCGATATATATATGGATGCATTTTATTTTTAGATCATTGATTAATTAGCATGTGTTTTAGTTACTTACCTTTTCATATTACTTAATCACTTCCATTTTAGTTATTGAATACATAAAACGTGTTATCAATTATTTAACTTTCCATAATGATTATTCTCATTGATTAATTATTGATTCCAATGTACATTAACCTTATTGAGAATTTTAGATCACCTTTATTTTATTTCCTTTATCTTGGAATTCCTTGAAGTGTACTAAGAATGTTATACAAGGAAACTCTTGATGGAATAAGGTTATTAGTCCTAAAAGAAAAAAACAATTATGTTGTAATTAGTGTACTCATTTATAAAACAAGACTCATTTATGAATCTGGTTTACCAAAAAAACTAAGATCTTAGGTACTTTGGTATGTGATTTACTTGCATCATATGAAAATGTAAGGGTAGTAGACACCAAATTAGATCTTTTTGGGGTTGGGTCACTACAAAATGTGCCAAAAATACAAAGATGGTTTGAATTTTCCAATCTATTTTATTCAACTCAAGAATCTTAAAAACACACAAAAAATGAAAAGAAAAAAATTAAAAATTCAAAAAATGAAAAACATGAAAAAAATGAAGTACCCACAAAATTCATAAAAAAATATCAACATCCCACCAAATTCATTCCATTTACAACCCTATTTTTAGTTCAATTTTATTAAATATTTTCATGAAGAATTTTAAATGGGGAGGGAAAAAAATAAAAAAAGGGAATTAATAACATATTTTATTTTTAATTGGAATCCTTGAGTTAAGATCCTAGAAGCAAAAACTTTAAACCTAAAATAAATTAAGGAAAAAATATGATAAAAATAATTAAAAAGAATTATATCGGTGAAAGAAAAGGGATAATGCTTGTTTTTACCCCCAAGTGGTTGTTAAGTTTTTACTATGCCTAGTTTGGTATTTGCAGTGGTTTAACCCAAATATAAAGGAGGACGCAGTTTCATTTTTAAAAACCACCTAAAATTATTTCTTCCAGTGCTATTCATTCTACATCGATCATCGAGAAATCCATGGATATGGTATATAAGCTTATCCCCCTTTTTAATGTGGTATAACATTGATGATAGCGGAAGGAGGAAGAATGTGTCATATTTTTTTACTTCTACTACTTCTGTGGCCTCCTAAACTTCAATATACATAGCTTAATCATGTGATGTTATTTCAGAAAATCTAGCAAAGTGGAATCCATAAAAAATTCAACTTGAATGTGATTAACACATGAATAATCAATAAATAAATATTCCCTTTCTAAAATATTATCTTCAAACATGATCTCTTATGGGAATGTCACTTTGAATTCAGTCTCAAAAAAGTATTCTTTATCTTATTACCTAATAAGGTAGAGGTATAGAGAATATGGTATTTAATTTTTAAAGATGTGAGAATCACTGAACTTTTTGGATTTAATGAAATCAAAGCAATTTTATTCAGAATCATGTTATGCTCCCACAGTTGTATCAGCTGACATGTATACATTATAAACCTCTTCAAGTAATGGACATAAATAGTTGATTGGATCTTCAAATTTCATCTTCAAGTCTTACTATGGTTATACAACTTCATATATAGGAAGAACAAGATTGATATCTTCAGATTAAATTTCCTTTTGTTACTATTTTTCCGTCGATTGGGCTATGGATTCTTGAGTAAAGTAAGAAAGGTTTTTAAATTTATTTTTTAACTCCTCCAATATTATAAAACACTGTTCCCCTTGTTTCTTAAAAAAATCACCCCTACTACACAAATCATTACTTGGATAAAAATATTAAAAATCACCGAAATAATCCATTTTGACATATGAAAGAATTTTTTTCTATAATTTTTTTATGTTTTTAAGTTTTTTTTAATTTTTTGGGTTTTTTTGAAAAATTAGAGAGTTAAAGTTCTTGGCCTCCCCAAGAACACCAGTAGTGGACATTTTTCATTCCTCAGACACTCCCTTTATCATTTTTAACAAAATTTTTCTAATTGAATAATCTAATTTATACATTGAGACCCCAAATTCTAAAAACATATTGTGTAGAATCTATATCAATTTCACATATATGGATTTTTATCCTCTTATGAAAGTAATTTTATTTCACAAAGACATTTGTGCAACCAAAATAATTGAACCTTTTTTGCTCAACGGGGATACCTCACATGAAGAAGATTAAACAACAATTAAACCGTTTTACAGTCATAATTTGATAAAAATTCAAGAAAAAAATAGAAGAAACTACAAAAAAATAAATAAAGATATCTCCTTCATCCTAAAAAACAACTTTTAGAATAATTCATAAGAAAAGAGTTTCTAAAGAAAAGAAAAAACTAAAATGGTGAATGATTTCAGATCTTTGCTACCACCACCACTTATATTTAAGACCTTAATAGATTGATTAATTCATAAAAAATTATTCTTTTCGTAATATATTCTCTAGAACAAATAAATCCTTCCTTCCAAACATCCTTTGAAATAAAGTGAGGATGAAAATATTAATAAGAGGAGGGGTGGAAAATGTTCTATCTAGTTTATTTTCCTAGAAATATTTCTCTATTTTGTAACTCCTCCCACCAATGTTTTTAAAAATTTCCTTTATTCAATGTTGTTTTAACATGAATAATATTTATCCATTCAAAATTTTAGGCTATTTGGACACAGGTATAAAATGTTATTCCCTAATTACTAAAGTGATGTTTTTTGTATGATGTGACTCTTCAACTTCCTCTATTTCCATATGCCCAATGACTATCATAACGACCAAATTTAAGATTGGTATTTAATTTTGAAGAAGGTTATTTGATTTTAATATCTTTTAGAGGAGTAATTAGTTCAACTGGACACCTTTAGGATGAGTTATAGCTCATTTACTAAAGGAGTTTCAATTATGTCTAAAAAATTATTTTCCAAATTGAGTGAATTTTTAGTCATCTAAATGACTAATTCACCCCTTCAACTATAAAAAAATTGAATCCCAAAATAAAAGGGTTCTTAAAAATTAAATTTTAAAATTGTTTCATATTTTTAATTGTTATACCCAAAACGTCAAAGTGATAAAAAATGTTAAATGTCCAAAATTAGGGAATTTTTACAATTTATCCCAAAACATATAAAAATTAAAAAATAATGAAATTTATCATAAAAGGATAGCTTTGGAAATATATTCATTGATATAAACATAAAAATTATTTAAAATACAAGATATCTCATTTCATCCATACATAAATATCACGTCCATGTTCATGTTTTTGTTAGTATTTATTTTCAATTTATTTTGATTTTTTAATTCTTGGTTGGCACAATTATATTTTTCCTTCCAAGTTGGTTTAACCCCCAACTCACCAATGAACATGTAGTTTATAGGAATTTATAAATAACAAAACTTTTTGAAAAAAATATTTTTTAAAATTTATTGTTACCCTTGAACATGATTTGAACTATACTCAATTGCATATCTTTTTGAGTTTCAATGTCTATTTGTTTCTCCCACTTTAAGGTTTGATAATGAGTTCATTATTAAATTTTAAGTGTGGGGGAGGGTCTTAATTTTGGATAAACAGTTATTTAATTGTAAAACACATACAAAATCCCTAATTTTTCTTTCAAAATTTCTTTATTTTTAAGCTTCATTTTTTTATTTAGTTGATCAAAATTATTCTGAAATTTGAGATTTGAATTTCCATCTTGAGAAGTTTAACTTTTATTTTTTCTCCTGAATTTAATCAGATTTATAAATTTCATAATCTCTTGATTTTTTTTGTTTTTGGTCAAACCTTGAGACTAGTATTTACAATAATCATTGGTTTTGAACCTTTCGATTTTCTTTTATACTTTTAGGCTATGCATTTAAATTAGCTATGAAATAAATTACCTAAACCAACTCAGAAATTTTCCCATTTATTCATTCATTATTTTATTATTTAATCTATTGGATGTTTTTTATATTTCCTTGTAATTATTGAGTTTTCTCATCCAAATAGAGTGTATATGTGTTATGTCTTCTAATTATACATTTATGTTCTCTTGGAGGTAAAGAGAAGTTTGGAATTCTCATTTAAATGAAAAGTGATTTTTTCTTAAAGTCTTTCAAAATATAAAATTTCTATCATTTTTATAAAAACAAAACAAAATTTTGACCAAATAACATATTTCTTAAGCAGAATCACTTTTTCTTATTGAAATATTCCATGGGTAAGGGTACTTTCAAAAATCAATTCTTATTTAAATTTCCACTTTTCACTCTTTAGAATTATTTTCTTCAACTAAATTTCTAAAATTGATTTCCTGAGGGTATGGAATATGTTAAGTGTGGGGAAATTTGTTTTGGAACTATTCATTAAATTAGCCCACATCCTTTTTGGGAGCATTACTTGTGTTTTAATTCCAAAATATGTATTTAATGGTCAAATTTAATGTTTTTTATTCTATAGTTAAAATGAGAGTTATTATAATTTTTGGTAAATTTTTTATGATTTTGGTGTTAAATAGATTAATCTTTCATTATAGTAAATTTCCATATTTATTTTGAGAACAACATATCATAGTTTTTGGTGACATATTTTTTGTGATGAACGATTTCTAGTATTTTCAGAAATTTAGGTGATAAATGTTTTAAGACCCAAGTTTTTATTTTATTTTAATACTTAATAATTGGGACACATTTATGGTCGACCATTTAGTGAGTTAATTTTTCAATTGGATTTTTGAAAAAAAAATAAATCTATTTAGTCTATATTTTCATAATTCTTTGTTATTTATTTTAATATTTGTTTTTAAAATTTATTATTATTTTAATAATCTAGTAATTTATTGACTAAATATGATTGAATTTTTTTTCACAATTTTAAGCATAAAATTTTAGCTTTTTTACTTATTTTGGAAAAGGAAATACAAGTCACATCAAGTCATGACATGAGGGAGAGTGATAAGTATTGTGACCAAAACAAATTCAAGTGACCACTTATTAGATATTAATTTGTCACATGAAGTTACCATGTGAAGTATCCACATTCAATTAAGTTACTGTGTCATGCCACTATTTGAAGGAAGATCAATTAATTGAAAATAAATAACATACCATATGAGTAAAAATTATAGATTAAGGGGTTCTATAGGTATTCCTACCATAATAATAAAATTCAAATATCTTGTGGAGTGTTTTAGTAAAAATTAATAAAAATAAACCTTGTTACCACATAAAGTAGCATTTTCACTTAAGTGATGGTTCATATTGAGTACAAAAAAAACATACCATATGGATTGGGTCAGCTTACCGCGATAATAAAGCAATGACACTAGTCAAACATTCCAATTCCAAGTGACTATAAAGAAATGAAAAACTACCATGCTTAAGGAACGGTATGGAATTACCAATCTTGATTATTGGAGATCAATTTCGAATTATTCATCAAGTGAAGACCATTTGTGATGATAGAGCTCATACCCAAGTTTGAACATGAAGTTGGGTGAAACTGATTTTCTCAATTGAATTAGATCTAGGGGAAGCACAAATCTAAAGATGTCTATTTCAAGCCACTGTCTAGGAATTATCAAAGAATCTAAACATGGTGATAACCAAACTAGGTCTGATATACCTGATTTGAAATATCCACATTTTTTTGTTAAACGAACAAGGAATATGGAATTCGAGTCAATACAATTTGAGTTCAACATGTTGAAGATTGGTTAAAGTATTATTTTTTAATTTCAGATTTATGAATGAGGATGAACATCATATACGAGGATGTAGACACTATAACTTCAATGGTGGTATCATCAGGGTAATAAAAAAAGGTGTCTCTATTAGGATAAAATATCATCCTACCAAATTTTTTTCAAATATAGGAAACCTTGGAATAAATCTCATAACTAAGGTTGAGGCTCTTTTAAGTAGCTTCTTATTCATAATATGTTTCCTCCCCCTCCTCTTTCAGAGGTGGGTTAACGGAAGAGGATAAGTTGGGAGGCTAACCCCACCAAACCCATCTAGTGGAGGGAGGAAGCAAGGGGAGGCATTCCTGTAAAAGGAAGTGGATTTAGCTAAGGTTTCTCATCAACTTCACCATATCATCATCAATTCATCAATTTAAGTGTGGTATTTTTTTAGGCAATTTCGTCAATTTTTCAAGGGAGATATTTTGAGGGATTTCTCCTTGTAATAATGAGTTAGTGTGTACCCATTTTTACCCATAAAAATTCTTCTATTTTCCAATGGTTTTTTACCCTTTTTATTTTGGGGTTTTTTCTCGATATATCTTGTGTCCATTTATTTCTAAATTTTCACTTTAATTTATCTCTTTATTAATGTTGTATTAGTGGGAAAATCATTTATGGTTCCAAAAAGTGGTATCAAATGTATTTTCTAGCTTGGTGAGGTTTAATTCTTTTTATTAATAATTCCCATTAATTTGAGTATGAACTTTGATTGAAAATCTAGTTGATATTTCACATTAGAAAAAATTAATTGAAATTATTAAGTACACTACTATGAAATAGTGGATATTATAGACTGGTGGCATGTCTACATGGCAGTGAAGTTCAAGATCAAAAATTTTAATGCGAAAAATTTTATGTTGTGGAAAATGAATATGCATGCAATGTTGTGGAAGGATAATTGTCAACTGGGAATTGGTGAATGATCGGTAGATTCGAGGATGGAGCATTATTCCAATGGGATCCAGAACTGTGACCTAGATGGAAATTTGGTGAGTAATTTTGGGAATGGATATATACTAATTTGTGAAGTGTCGATGGATTCTGGAAGCAGACAACATCTCAATGATACCTAGATAGTTGACTTGGGAGAAACATGTAACATGACTTCTCAACAGGAATGGTTTGATTATTATGAAAATATATAAAAAGGACTTGTGTATATGGGGAATGATCGCACTTTTAATATCACTAGATTTGTTACCATCAAAATGAAGATGCATGATGGTATTGTTCGAACCATCTAAGGAGTATGCCATTTGAGGGGCCTAAACAAATTGGATGAAAGTATCGCACCAAGAATGGAATGATGAGAATTTTGAAGGGTTAATTTATGGAAATGAATGAACAGAATATCTCAAATAACATGTATTTACTTATGGGTAAACAAACAAGTAGGCAAAGATGGATGTTGCATTGGATACCTCAATATAATCGTTGATGATGTTATGGAATCAGAAGCTTGGGAATATGTGAGAACAAATCATGAATATTCTTGGGGATCGTATGATTATTATTGGGCTTAAAAAGGTATAGTTACCATTTCTTGATCATTTTTTTGATCAAATAACACAGGTTAAATTTTATAACTTCAACAACAAGAAGCAAGGAGATATTAGATTTGATCCATTAAAACATTTGGAAATCACCGATTATATACCCAGGAGGATTGAGGTACTTTGTATCCTTTATTGATGATTATTCTGGGATATGTTGGATGTATCCAATCAATAATAAATTATATATTTTTTAATCCTTCAAAAATTTCAATGCACAGAAGGAACATTAATATGGAAATAAGATCAAGTTTCTGAGGACTGATAATGGTGGAAAATATACAAGTGAGGAGTTTGATACTTTTTGTAAAAGAGAAGGCATCAAGAGAGAGTTCATAGCAGAATATAATCCTTAACAAAATATATTGGTAATGTTTATGAGTAGAACCCTATAGTATAGAATAAGGGAAATGTTGAATATTGAAGGAATAAGAAAAACATTTTGGGCAGAAATAGTAAATACCACCTCTTATGTGATCAACCGATCTCCTTCCATGAAGACTGATTTATGGTTACCAATGAATATTTGGACTGGTAACCCCATTGATTATTCTCGATTACATACATTTTGAATTACTATAATTGAAATGTTTAGTAAACAGAAAAGATCAATTTGGGATTCAATATCCCGAAAATGTATCTTCTTATGGTACACTGATGGTGTGAAGGGATATCATTTTTGGAACCCCACTCCCCGCAAACTTATCATCAGCATAATTTCCTTTTTGACAAAATATAAGGTTAAAAAGACAATTTTTAGTGGCATACAGAAATAAAATTTAGAAACTAAAATAGTCAAGGTGGTAGAAAAATCCAAGGAAAACCATTTTCTTCTAAGGAAATACCAGAGCATGATGATTAAGTACCGATTGAGTTTGGACCATGATGGTCAACTCGAGTGAAAATATTTCCAATATGGAACTTAGACTATGTCACTAAGAGAAATATTATTTACTACATATTGATGGAGGATGGAGGGCTATCCTCTTTTTTGGAGGTTACCCAGAGTTCAAATGTATCCTCATGGATGGTGGCAATAAAAGAGGAACTTGAAGACCTATATAAGAACACTACCTAGGGTCTTGTTCTATTACATCATGGAAATAAGGATATCAAAAAAATGGGTATTTATGATCATGATGGATGGATAGGATCAGGTAGAATTATATCATGAAAGAATGGTGGTCAAAGGATGTGCTCAGAATAAAGGTACTGATTTAAAAGAAATATTTTCTCATTTTGTAAGGCCGATGTATATTTAGATAGTTTGGGCGATGTGTTATATATATAGTTTACATCTAGAGAAGTTGTATGTGAAAATTATTTTTCTCCATGGAGATATTGATGAAGAAATCTATATGATCCCACTAGAAGGCTTTATTGAAGAAGGAAAATAGAACTTGGTTTTTTTGTTAAACAAATATTTTTACGGTTTCAAGTAGGATATGATATGTTGGTAAACGAAATTTTATTCCTATATCAATATCCTTTGATACAAAATACATCATTTAGATCCTTGTTTATATTTCAATGGTTTGGATGGTAATAATTTCATCATTCCTTTATTGTATGTGGATGACAATTTTTTTTCAGGCCCCAACAATGATCAAATCTAAGAGACAAAAGCACAGTTGGCTAGAGTGTTTGATAATAAGGACTTGGGACCGACAAACAAGATTATTGGGATATGAATTTACCAGGATAGAAATAATGGGAATAATTGGCTATCACATAATAATTACTTATGAAAAGTATTAAAATGATTAAACATGAAATACTTTAAGATAATATCTACCCCAATTCCTATTAATTTCAATTTATCCTCTATGATGAGTCATAGAAATGAAGTAAAGTGGAATGAGATGTCTCGAGTACCATATGAATCAGTAGTGTGGAGTTTGTTTTTCACTATTCTTTTTACTAAACCAAACATTTCACATGTAGTGGGATCCGTTAGTTGGTAGATGGAGAATCCATGATGGGAGCATTAGAGCACAATGAAGAGGATCTTGAAATACATTAAAGTGACCTCATTTGCAACAATATGTTATAGAGGATCAATTTTTACTGTTAGAGGATATGTTGACTCTAATTTTTTAGGTGAGTCTAACTAGAGTGAATCTACTACTGGCTATGTGTTTACTCTTTTAGGAGGATCCGTGAGTTGGATTTCAAAGTTACAATTAGTTATGGATTTACCCATGATATAGGAAGAGTATATGGATAATAAATAGGCTTGAAAAGTGATGATTTGGATGGAACAATTATTATAGGATCCCAAACATAGATATGGATAGATTCAATTGTTTTGTGATAGTAAGAGCACCTTGCATATGGCAAGGAATCCATATTTTCATTCTAGGACGAAGCATATTGGGATAAAATATCAATTTGATCAAGATGTGGTGGAATAAGGAAGTGTGAACACGAATGAAATTCACAATAAAGAAAATATTTCAGATTTTATGATCAAGATTATTGACTCTGTTAAGTTCAGATGGTGAATATCCCCGAGCAACCTGACATAGACATGAGGAACATGATTTTTCTAATAGACAGGGTGTGTGGATATGTTTCAAAAGTTTTTTATTCATTATATGGTGCTACCCCCTCATTTTTTAAAGGGTGGATGGCAGTGAAGGTTGATGTGGGTGGCCAACCCCCCCAAACGCATCTAGTAGAGGGAGGAAGCAATGGGGATGGTTACCTATAAAAGGTAGTATATTCCCCAATGGTTTCTAATCAACTTCACCATATCATCATCAATACATCAATTTGAGTGTGGTGTTTTATGAGTTATTTTACCCACATCCTCAAGAGCGATATTTTGAGTGTTTGATTCTTTTAATTGTGAGGGAGTGTGTACCCACTTTTACTCAAAGTGATCCTTCTATTTTCCTGTGGTTTTTTAGCCCTTTCATTTGGGTGATTTTTCCACGATACATATGGTGTGTATTTATTTTATAAATTTTCACTTTATTTTATCTCATGATTATCTATCACTACCCATACCCTGGGGCCCGTGTCGTGACTACCCCAAGCATGCATTCCATAGGCTAGGCACTGGCGACTAGCACCAGAAAGGCATATCCCTAAAACTGGGAAGACATTTCCTTAAGAACCTATAAACTCACACAACTAAGCACACAACAAGATTGAAGCACAAAGTAAAATATATAGTAAATATAGTGAGTACAATAAGTAAAAGGGGCCGAAATACAAGACTAACTTGACAGTACGAGGAAAATTGAAAAAATCAAGTAAAACTGAAAAAAAAACTCCTGCTAATACCTGTTGAGGATCCTACCTGAAGGGTGTGTATATCTCTTGAACGGTCATCTCTGTGGTACGCCTCATCTATGGTCTTCCCCGACCAGCCTCCAGTCCTGGTACCCTCGTCGTCAGTCCGCATTTTCCATCATCTGCACAAGACACAATGAGGTGTGGGCATAGCCCTTGCAGGGGTGAGTATAAAAATACTCAGTAGGGACCCCGAGACCCCCCAAGGTCTCTCAAAATCCACAAATGATAAACCAAAAATTATAGAAACAACAGTCAACCCTACCTAGGTATATACCCATACATATACCTAAGTTATCAAGATACAATCATCTCACACAAGAGGGATGAATACCACAAAGGGTACACCACGAAGTTAGGAGTTGCACACAGGTAACTCCAAGAAGATATAGTACCACACAGGTACACCTTGAAGATATAAGACTCAGCTCAAACATGCATAAGTGCAGTATATAAGTACATATTATTAGTCGTGAAGCTAGATCATCTTATTCTATTAAGAGGCACTACTGATGATTATATGGAGTCTGACCCACATAGGATCGATAGGTACTAACCCACAAAATAAACCACACAGGATTTGACCCACACAGGATCGATATGCACTGACCAACATAGGATCGATGAGCACTGACCCACACTAGATCTGACCTGCACAGGATCGGTATGTGCTAACCCACACAAGATCACTGAGCACTGACCCACACAGGATCTGACCCACAGAGGATCGGTATGCGCTGAAACACACATGATCGAAAGGTACTAACCCCTGCAATGACCCACATAGGATCTGACCTTCCCAGAGTCGATAGGTAACTAACCTCTGTATTATCTATCTCTAACCTCCTCCTCACTACCATCCACTAGATTCCTCACACCCAGTGCACTTGAGTTCAATAGAATCTATCCCTCGAGATATCGGTCATACCTCTACTGCCATGAAGTCCCAAATAGAAGTATCCCAAAGGACTGTCACATCATAAGGGACCCAACGTAACAGACGACACGTCAATCGGACGCCCGGTCTCTATGTTATGAGCGTTTCTACTACGAGGACCTGGTTGGATTTGAGGTTCAATACAACCCATCCGTACTCCAACTTTATCCATAACTCAAGTGGATAATACCAAAAGTACTGTCTCGATCCAAGGATTCTGGTGCCGCAGACAGTTCATTAAACGGATGCCTGATTCTCAAGATATGGCCAAAAAGGCGAAACTGGGTCTGGATGGGCTCGGGTCCAGTCCAACCCGGTCAGACTGACCCAGCCCGACCCGACCTAGGCTAACATGAGTCTGGCCTAGATGGTATGGGAATTGGTGGGCCCAGCACTTCCCCGCATGGGGGCAGCCTGGCCTGGCCCGCTTGGCACGATCCGGTGGCAGGACCTACTAGGCACGGACCACTAGTGTGGTCCACCTGAGCTGGTGCCGAAGGGGGAGCACCCCCTTCCATTCGGTATGCCAAAGGGCAATGACTTAGGGCTCCGCCACATCACCCGTGGGACCCAAGTGGGTCCTGCCAATCCGCTACGACCGACCCGGTGCTAGGGCCGGTCCTCCTCCTAGTGGTATGGTTGCACGCCGCTGCTCCACCATGGCCGGCCGGGTGGCGGTCACTCTTCGGCCTTTGCCATGACCTAGCGACTGCAGTCTCGTGCTCATCCGGTGGCGTGCGTCTGGCCGGTGTGCCATCCCTCCCCCTCTTATGTGGGTCACCGCATCTCCATTTTTAGCCCGAAAAATAAAATGATCGCATATTCACGATCCTCGGGTCGAGGGATCCACATCTATAGGTCGCGCTCAAAAAAATATTGCATTTCCAACAACATTAAATATTTGTCATTAAGGAATGCACAAAGAACGAATGGAGAATCAAAAGATAAGTGGCAAGGTATATGCACGGGATGATGGCCATGTCAATTTGCCCATCGTCATTGAGAAACCAAAATATGAAGAATTATCAATTAAATTCAGTCATATTAAAAACAAACCCCTTCATTGATGTTCACCCATAGGAGTTGTCACAAGGAAGAAGATGAAGTCGATGAAGATGGTGATGTCAGCATTCGTCGATACCGTAAGATGTTTTCGATCCGGGATCAAGCGTAGTCCTCATTCTTCGATTCTGGAGGATGATCTTCATTAGTGAGGGTGTTCTTCTTTGAATAAAGTTTTCCCAAATTTCCTACCCTTTTCCAATCCTTTCCTCCACAAGAGATGAGTTGTCAAATTAATAAGATTAATGTTATTAATTAATCAATTAATTTGTTGGCACATTAACTGGGGAATTCCAAGGGTTAAAGTTGATTCATTAATTAAAAATTGACAAATAATATTAATTAAAGAGGATTTTGGTTACACATTTTGTGTAACTGGGCATTTAATGACCAATATTAAATTCTCGACCACCCTCATGTGGTTCCCACCTTCATATTTCAAATGGGAGGTTTCAGTTTCAAAAATAAAATTAAGCATTTTATTATATTCTCTCCCACGAAAAGTCTGAAAACTAATTTCCACCCTCGACCTACTGAAGTCGAGGTGAATGTATCCTTAAGTGAAAATCAGCATTGCAAGTTCAATCGTGTCCTCATATTTCTATTCTGAGGACCAGTTCAAAAGTTACAAATTTCCACTTGCGCGTTTACTGAATGTACCCGAAAAAAAGTTCCAAAATTCATTCCGGGCACACCGTGCCTCGGAATCACGTGCTGTCCATTTTTTAAGACTCATAATATTTCGATATAACTAAAAAAAATTACATGGAAAAATCCAGGTATTTACATTATCACTACACTGATAGTCCAATAATTTAAGGTCCTGATAACTATAACAATAGATGAACCACTTGTAACTAAAGAAGAAGGTTGACACTATGCTCATTTTTAGATTCCATAAATGAGGTTCAAAATTTTTAAATAAAAGAATAAATGTTTATGGGAACTAAATAAAGTGGATTAATAGAGATTGATCGTGGATAAAAACAAGTTTATATTTCATAGTAGTCACTAAAGGTTTTATTTCCAAAACCTGTTATGTTTTTTATGAGCCAATAACAGGTGATTTGAATCTGGTTATAATTGAAGATTTATGTGTTTTATTTTTTTCATTTTTTCCAGGTGTGAATTGATTAAGAGGTGTAGACATGGAGGTACTTTTTTTTATAAATTAGGGATTATATATGGATTCATGTAAGGAAAATTGTGATTTAATTCAATTAATTTGAAGGAAAAAATCATAAAAGGAACAAATTTCATTCAATTTATATTGGTTATGATTAAGGATTTGGTATTATTTTTCAATGGATTGAACTGAAATTGAAATGTGACATGTTGATAGGTTTGAATATGATTATATTAGTGAATAAATTCATTAATTTTAGTTAAAATTTACGATTATTGTTTGCATAATTAACCAAACTCAAAGAAGAGCATGTTTCAGTAACATTCTACCTAAATCCTTTGAAATTTATTTCTAGAGACAATGAATAATGGACTAGGCTAGGTGCATGTATAGATTCATTTGGCCTACTATTTAAGATAATTTCACAAATTTTATTTTAATTTAGTTATTGGGCTTAGTACAAGTCATGTTCTGGTGAATAAATACAGTGGATATTATTATGTGTTCAGTGACTAGGTGTAGACTGAGTTATGTTTGAGCACATGGTCCATTACCATTCTAAAAAAATGAAAATAAATTTCATCAGATATGGGAGACATTCATCAAATAATTATTGAGAAAGGAGACCTGAGAAACACTTCACGAGTAGTTTCAATATTATAATGGAGTTATAGAGTTTAGGCAGTGCTGATTTGTGATTAAGATTAGAGGGGACATTCCTTCTTCCCCTTCCCCTTTCTATTATTATTGTTGAAATAGAAATTAAATTTATTGTATTTTCTTTTTTAAATAAAATGATTATTATATGAATTATTATGGTAGAAAAAATCAAAAATTGTATTGAAACTTTTTTCCTTTATTAATTCATGAAAACTTTTAAAACCAGGTAATTTATTTCCTTTTAATTCAATAGAATTCACTGAGAAGGTATAAATATTGATTCAAAATATAAAACAATATATCAAGTTATTATAAAAATAAATTAAATTTTATCACTCAAATATTTACTCTAGGGATTTAGAAATTGTTGAATTTATTGGATTCTAATCTTACACATCTCAAGAGAGACCATAAGAAAAAATTTCAAGGTACAATGATGAAAAATAATTCATTTAGTGAATGAGAATCAATATTTAATAATCCAATCAAAGTTTTCCTAACCTGGATATTTTTAAATCTTTAATTATTCATTATTTAAATTTATCTTCAATTTTTTTATTTAAACATTCATATTGTGTGTGTTTTCCTATTCTAAATTATCTCTTTTCATTTTTTGTTAGAGTTTTTAATTTTTGGATAACACAACTTCTTCCTTCTCTATGGGTTTGTAACCAAAATCACAATTTCACAAATAGTTTTTTGGAATTTATAAAAAAAAATACTTGTTCCTTTAACAGTGAGGAATCACCTATGAACTTTTTCATCTACCATGGTCATTTATCGTGAACTATGACCATGTTTAGAACCTGTCCCAAAACAACTTGGTTCACCTTTGAACCAGGCACCCAAATCAATCTGTAATAAGGCCTGATGTGTGATCTTGATTTCCTGTGGCTAGAAATTAGTTTTGGGATATTAAAGTAAAATATTTAAGGATTATTTCACCCTTGATACTAATAACTAGATAAAATATAGGAAAATAACCAAAAAATAGTTCACAACATAAAATAATAGAAGCATTTCATAAAATTTATTAAAAAGAATAAACACTATACCAAAATGGAACATAATGAACCCAAAATGACCAACATCATTGTGAATCAAGTCTACACTCTATATCCCAAACCAACTATTACCAAATAATAGGAACACCAAAAATCCGAAGGTTACCATTTCTAGGGTAACTAAAAATAAATATAAGAGATGTATACACAAAATGGTGTATGCAGTGTGTAAACGAAAACAAGACC
Organism: Viscum album; assembly: GCA_963277665.1. NCBI lineage: Eukaryota > Viridiplantae > Streptophyta > Magnoliopsida > Santalales > Viscaceae > Viscum > Viscum album. The sequence continues at coordinate 18,020,276 of OY728123.1, forward strand.
AATAGTATCCCACTAAGGAGTTTTTTCCTTTTAAGTTAAATTCCATCCATTATCGTTTGAAATACTAATATAAATTAGGTTTTTATAATTAAATGAATATAAATAAACCAACATCACAATTATTAAAATTTTATTAGATTTCAACCATTTTTCTTTAAATTAAAATAATTACTTTGAAAATAATTTATCTGCTATAAGACACATTGACTAAAACACACATTTGAAATCAACTTTTATAATAAATTTTAGAAATATATTTTTCAAAACATATTTGGAATCCATTTAATAAAACAAACAAATGTGTATGAATAATAGATAAAAATAATAAGTCACCATATCACATATGAGCTGAAAGTAAACATGCATCATTATCAGTTCATTGTGTCATTAAGTCTAATAGAACAAGGAATCAGAAGGAATAATATTACCATATAGAATTCATACAATATTATGGGAAATACACTAGGTCCTATGTCAAGGTAGTTCTAGTCTTTACCAAAAAAATGATACCAACTTCTATACTATGTTACGTCCAAAAAAACACAAGCCACCTGATTCCACTCACACCATCATCCTCAAGTTAACAACATTACTTTGGACCACATCACTCTGGGAGATAGTATACAGCGTGTTGGATAAATCATTGTATCATATATATGTATATATATATATATCTATATCATTTCATAAGGTAACCATGGAAGTAGTAACAATATGTGAGTGACCAAACAAGTCATAAGATAATCAAAAAATATAAATCTCACCCCAACTCTAATTCCCTTGTTATAAATATCCCTAACCAAGACATTCGTATCATAGCGATAACAATATCCCCCTTAGGGGTCACAATGAATATCAAAATAAGGGAATCACGAATGTATGAAACACTCACCATGTGAAACCATTTCAAACTTTCAAATGGGTCTTACTGAAACTCAACTCAGGGTGTCGAGTGCTTTATAACCATTGAAATACATATCAATAAAATTAGTTAAAAAACCATTATAATCCACACCAAACCCTTTTTTTAAAACATTTAACAAATCCAATTAAACTGGTGTAAAATTACAAAAAATTCTCTTCCATTTTAAACAATTCTATGGAAGTCATTTTCCACCAAAGATGAGGCCTAAAAAGGGTCAAATAACATTCCAAAAACATCAATTTAATTTTTAAACAAATCATTGAATAATTTTCAAAAACACTTATCACTATAATTCCCTTTTAAAAAACTATGAAACTATTAAACACCCTTAGTTCCAAGTAAGAAATAAATTCCATGAAATTTATAAAATCCATTCAATAATTATATATAGGTGTAATCAAAGAAATTAAATTAATAAAATACCAATAATTAAGTGACTTTTCAATTAATGGAATCACAGAAAAGAAAATATCGCAATCAAGTATTGATCAAGCTAGAATGTTTTTCCTTTGATGGTGAGCACCCAAATAAAAAATAAGGGACCCACTTCCCCATGAGGTCTAATAACAAAACAACCTAATTTTAGGTCATACCAAAAAACTAATTTGACCATAAAAACCTATAGGGTTCATAGGTGGAGATGAAAAAAAGTGATAAAGGTGAAGGGAGGAGGAAGATAAGGAATACGAGGGAGAGGTGGGGTTTACCTTGAAGAAAAAACATGAGAAATAGGATTTTGGATATTGGAAACCAGGAAAGAAGGGAGGAATCTTCCTTAGGTGATCTAGGTATATATTAATGAGAGTGGAGATGAAGGGTCTAAGAACATAAAAATTTTATGGGGGTAAAAATGGAAATTATTGTTTTTCTGAAACTAGGTTTCCCACACTGCTTGGTAAACCATTCACCGACCATGCATATGGAACTATAAAATCACTAGACACCACATGGTTTTGATATATAGTTTACTAAACTATGAACCAACAATGAAAAAATGAAATTTCAAAAATTGAAGTTCCCTCAATCACTTATTTCATAGTCTCTCCTAACAATGCACAAACTACACGACACTTAGATTCTAACCAAATTTCAAAATCAAACCCCAAAAGTTATAAAAAACTCAACGTAACCCAAAATTAAATTAATATAAATAATAAAAGTGACCCAAGGTATTAAATTCTACCCACCATGACATTATTTCCACCTATAGTGTTATAGTTTATGTGAAATTACCAAAATAAATGTTGTAATAAAACCTCATGAAAGATGTGGATTAAGTGGAAAAGAAAAAAACTTATGAAAGAAGAAAACGACCAAATACAAAGATTTCCAAAAAACCTAATATATATCTCTAAGTGAAATTTTATATAATCTCCAATTATGAATCTTAGTGGGGGTTGAGACTGATAATAGGTCTCCCCACCATTTATAATTAATCTAAAATGGTGGAAAATGGAAAGATACACCATTAGACCAAAAAACATACACAATAATGAATCTTTAGAATCACCAAATAACTAATTAAAATACCTATACTATTATAATTCTCCAAAGAACCATTCCCATGACATCCCCATAAGAAAAAAACCCAAATTACAACCTATAACCACAAAATAGAAGCTAGAAAAAAGATCAAAAACACACACAACCACAGAATCAAAGGGAACAACTCTTAAGAAATCCTCTTTGATAGATAAAATGGGATCTGGACCTGGGTCATTATAATCACAAGGGTAAACTAGGACATTAAAATAGAAATAATTCTTCATAGAGAACAGAAAAAATAAATAATTACACTTTCAAGTTCTCAAATACCTAAAGAAAAATACCCGATCACGTTACCCAAGTACTAACCCAAAGGCCTCCTATGGTCAAACCACTAAGAATACATCCTAAAAATGGACACAACACACTCAAATATCCGAAGTTAAAACTATAAAAACTCGGTGACACACACAAATCCATAAATAATCACTATCTAAAAATCCAAAAACTAGAAATCCATGATACATTCCAATATAATGTTCTCCAAAACAACATCCACCCAAAAACCATATTGCACATAATATTTAACTTTCTATAAATCTTACTTATAAAATCTATATAGGTGGCCCAAATAGGCACAAAAAAGAAAATACCTCATAGATTTAAAATAATAAAACATGTAATTTCCATTTTATATACACTAGAAAAACATAATGAAGTTTTTGTTATTATTATAACAAAATTGACTCTCAATAACCTAATATTCAATCTCAAGCTCAAAGGATTCTAAAATAGCACCAAAAGGGACATCATCCCAAAAATATGACCTAATTAAACTACCAATAACAAAATATGACATTTCTTGATTAGAACCCACTAATAGATCCCTTAAAAAACTTCTTTATAAGAAACCATTCCAAATTCAAACACTACAACTCCACAGTTTGGATGAATAACTCTATGGAAGAAATGATCAACAGTTTCCTTCCCTAAATTCTTGCCCTGATGAAGTCCCATGAACTCAGTAAAATTATACCACATAAATTCCTTAGAATAAAACCATTTATTAAATTTTTTCTTGAAAAAACCTAAGATACTCCCTCATACAACTGGGAAGGAACCATTACCTCCTACTAAACCCAACATAGTCTATTGAAAAGAGTAATGCTAGCATTAACTTTTGAATATTGATGAGTTCTAAGATACTCTAAGGTCCCCTCTATTAGAGTTTGTGTCCTAGAACTTACTGTTTGTACTTTTATTACCTGAATATTTGATGTATTAAATATTAAATTAAACAACTTATTACATATTGTTCATTATTCTATATGAACATAATGTAATAATGTCTTAGAGTATTTATAGCATTGATAAAGTCATAGTAGTTCCCCTCTATGATGATAATCTTGAAGTGCTATGAAAATATTCTTAATATAGTTCTATGGTTGGATAACATACTATGATGGGATATATAGTATATAGACTGTCAGGTGCGAGTAATCATAAGCAGATGAGAATTAGTCTCATGAAGTTCTCACTTGGTAATCTCTAAGACGAGATATTATGTGAACAGATCCACTAGTAGGAATTCCAAAAGTTTTGATGTCATCGAATATTCCTATCTATGGGCATGCGTAATGGGCCTTAGAGTTCAATATTTTCATTAATGTGTGTTATGAATCACACACTTAGATTTTATAATGAATTTTTTTACACCATATCAGGAAGTAGTGTATATTGGGTGCGTCTTGAATAACATGTTATTAATGGATAAGTAAAAAAATTATTTTTACCTTCCATATTTATGGAATTTGATATCTAGACAATTTTATTTAAATAGAACCATTTCCCTAAATTCATTGGCCATGGGGTAATGACAAGTTTATTTGATATAGTCAAAGAAATATGTATCAAGATTATTGGTTGATGAAACCATCATTCAACCTTATTGATGAGATTTTGTGACAAAGGTATTATATTACAAAGTAATAATTCGTATGTAGTTGTCATCATTTCGACTTTAAGTTATTTCTATTATTTTCTTTAACTTGTTGCTATAAAGTTTTATTAGACTTTAGGCAAGCCCACCTAATTCAAATGAGAAAGAATCCTATAAGGTAACTCACTAAGTGTTTCTAGTGGTCTTGATTAAATTTTATTTGAATTTAGTTAATGTAATAAATATTATTCTCAAGATTTAAGAATAATTTTATTTATGTTTTATTGGTTTCATAAATTAATTAATTATTTATTTATTAGATTTTGAATAAAATATATTTTTATTGAATATTTAATAAATATTTATTTACTAGTTTTAGAATAAAATATTTATTTAAGAGAATAAAATATTTATTTGGGTGTTCAATAAATTCAAGCGGAGTTCAAACGAATTAAATACCATGTTGGATGATAAAATAATTATTTACAAGTTGGTAAATATTATTTATCCATTTTTGTACAGGTTGGCACACCAGAAAATAATAATACTGTTACTATTATTATGTGGAATGTGATTTAATTAATTTTTATAATTATATTTAATGGATGTTATGAAATTAAATTTGGCATCTAAAATTCCACCCTTATAAATATACGGCTACACCTATTGTGTAATTATTATTTCGAAACCAATTACATGTTTGGGTATAGATAATTGTTGTGCACAAAAAATTATCTCAAAACTCCTCCTCCTCTCTCCCTCTTAGGAAAGAGAAACCCAATAGAGAATCTCTTCAGTACCAAATAATGAGTGATCAATAAAGTACAACACAGGACATTCAATTCACCACGCATGCACTCAGAGAATGAGTGGCATTGCTCGGAGATCATTGAAGTACATGTGGATCACCGCTAGAGGGATTCTATCCTTCGATCCTCGTAAGCACAATAAAGGAAATCTAGAATATCCATTTCAAATGATCAAAAATCATCAATGAAGAAAGTTCCTTAGCCCAAGTATTTAGTTAATCAAACATTGAATAAATTAATTATAAACTTGAGTTGCAAGATCCTCACTCTTGGTTTCAAGAAACAATTATTAAAATAAAATTTCTATATATCACCCACCTCCGCATGATTATACTAAAATTGTAACCAATAAGTTGTATCATAGAGGTCACATTTAAATTTATAATTATTTATTTTATTTTTTATCTATGCACAATTATGGTTATATTTTATTTCATGTTATTCATTCTTTAATCCAATTTGAATTAACATGTTATCGATATATTAATCATGTTCGTTCAGTGTTTCATTTTCATAAAGGTTTAATAATAAATAAATAATGATCTAAGATTCCATTGGGAAGTTCCAAATCATTGGTCGATAAGATTGGGTTGCACGGCGTACAGTCAGAGAACACACTATATACCAATGTGTAATGTATCTAGCTACACTGAGTAATTAATAACATGTGGTGATTTTATTGCACACCACGTGTTGACCGGGCCAACTTGGCATATGACAGACAAATATGTGGTGTGTAATTGGTATGTATAAACCATTTATTCTGGCCGAGTCAACACCCCGAAGCCCTAGGCATGTGACTTGGATATATGAAAACTATGGTACTTGGCATGTAGCTACATGGAAATATTAAATGCTAGAATCCTCAATGCCTGACCCACTTACTCAAGAGGTGGGTGATGAAGAGTTCCTAATCTACTACAAACATATTAAAGATATGTTCAATGTTCAATGTTTGATGATTTCATTTATTTCTAGTGAAATCATGAAATCTCATGAAAACATGGATTCAGATAACATGCTTGAGAACCTCTGTGGTCTTTACTAGGAGAGAGCTAGATATGAATAGTTTGAGATTTCCAAGGCACTCTTTTCGAGTAATCTGGGAGAGGGTTCCCTATCTGGGCATCACATAGTCAATCTAATAAGATAAATTGATTTTCTAAAGGTTTGAGGGTTTAAACTCTATGAATAAATGTACCCTGATCTCATTATGGAATACTCCCTCAGAGATTCTCCAATTTTGTTGTGAAATTTAATATGAACAATATTGGGAGGTCTCTAACAGATCTTCTTATCCACCTTCTACAATTAGATAAAGATATGAAGAAAAAGAAGCCTTTTTTATTATGGTAAACAAACATAAATTTAAAGCAAAGAGCTTTAAGCCCAAAGCTTCTTCACACACTTCCATGATAAATAAGATCAAAGGGGAAGAAAGGGAATAGGATGTAATCTATTTCACATGTGGAAAGAAGGAATAATGAAAGAAAATATGCACCCAGATAAAGAACTAAAGGGAAGATTCATGTGAATTTGTTATCTAGTGTGATTTATCTACTTCCAAAAATTAGGTATTAGATACAGCTTGTGGTTCTCAAATATGTATTTAAATACAAGAACCAAGAAGATTTAGAAAAATTAACTGACGAGAGGTGGATATATGAGTTTCCAACAGAGATAAACTTGCTACTATAGCTATTAGGGACTACCATTCCACATTGCTGACCGAAATGATCTTGGTTTTAAAGGGTTTTTATTATCTTCCTTTAGTTACTAAAATCATTTTTCCTATATCCAAACTAGATACCGATGGATTCATTTTCGAATTTGGATTTTTTTTGCTTCTTTTATAAAGATAGCATTTGTTATGGTAGGTCAAATTTATATAATGGCCTTTACTTGTTGGATTACATGAACCATGTAATGGAAATTGATAACGATGTTACATCACATGACTCATACCGGACCCAACTTTGGCATCACTGGCTAGGTCTTGTAAATGAAAAATGCTTGACAAAGTTACATCAAGATAGATATTTATATTCTTTCAAACATAAACCTCTTGGTATATGTCATGAATGTTTTCAAGGAAAAATGACCAAATCCCTATTTAATAGGAAAGGTGAAAGGGCTAAATATATTCTTGAATTATTTCATAACGATGTGTGTAGACCATTTCTTGTTGTAGTAAGGGGTGGGTACTCATACTTTATAATTTTTACTGATGTTTTTAGTAGATATGGATGTATTTAATTAATGAGGTATAAGTCAAATTGTTTTGATAAATTCATTGAATACAAAAATGAAGTTGAGAACCATCATGGTAGGAATAATAAGAAACACCAGTCAGACCGAGGTGGAGAATATATTAATCAAGACTTAATTGATTTCTTTTGGGAGTTTGGGATACTATCCCAACCCACTCCTCCTTAAATTACTTAGTGGAATAGTGTAAGAGAAAGGAGGAATTACCCATTTTTGAACATGGTGAGATCAATGACGAGTCATGCAACTCTTCCATTATCTTTTTGGGGATATGCATTACAATAAACAACACACATACTAAACCAAGTACCAAATAAATCGATACATTGTATTACATATGAATTTTGGGGTGGAAGAAAACCCATATTATAAAATTTACATATGTGGGGAAGAGAATAAAATTTTAAAGCCTCTTTAGGTAAAAAAATATCACCCTAAGGCACAAAGTGTACCTTTATAGGATACTCTAATGAAACAAGGAGATATTACCAATACACACCCTCGAACAAAAGAGTTATAGTGATCAGACACACTATATTACTTGAGAGGGAGAAAATATCCAAAATAGATAGTGGTAGTGAGATAAAATTTTATGAAGTAGAGGCCCAAGGCACACAAGAGTTAGTACAAGATCAGATTCCACAAATTCTCATAGAATAAGAACCTATTCTAGAGACCCAAGAACTAAACATGAATACAATAGAGGTTAGAGAACTAGAACGGTATGGTTTTATAGTTAAAGAGGATGGTGAACCATTATTAGTTGATAATAATGATCCTATAACCTATGAAGAAACATTAAGTGGCACAGATGTTGCAATGTGTAAAGAATATGTGAATTCTGAAATAGATTCCATGTACCAAAAAAATCTATATTTTGGTAGATCCTCCAGTGGATGTAATGATTATTGGTTGCAAATTGGTATTCAAGATGAAAATAGACATGGATGGACAAGTTAATACCTATAAGACATGACTAGTTTCCAAAGGGTTTAAAAAACATCAAGGTATTGAATATGATGAAATTGTTTCACCAATTACAATTCTGAAATCCATTAGAATTATACTTTCCTTTGTGGCTTACCGTGACTATGAGATTTTGGAAATGGATGCAAATATAGCCTTCCTTAATAAGAACCACTAGGAAGATGTCTAGATGACACAACTTGAAAGGCTTGTGACACCAAAGGATTCCAATAAGATATAAAAGTTTCCAAAATCCATTTATTGATTAAAGCAAGCATCCAGGTCATGGATTATTCATTTTGATGAATCCATACCAGAATTTGGTCTTATAAAGAACGAATGTGAGCCTTGTGTCTACAAATAGTTTAGTGAGAGAACATTAATTTTTTTAATAATATATGTTGATGAAATATTAGTTATTGGAAATGAAAGACTAGTCTTACTATCTGTTAAGGAATGGTAGAATTGATGCTTTTCCATGAAATTCATGGGTGAGACTGCATATATTCATGGGATCAAGATACATCTTGATATATCCAAGAGGTTGCTCAAACTAATTGTAATTTCATACATTGGAAAGATACAGAAGATATTAAGTAAGGAAAAATCCAAGAGGGGATTGTTTCCAATGTCACATGGAATTCATATTTATAAGAAAATGTGTCCTCAGACCCATGATGAAAGAAATAGAATGGAAATGATTCCATATGCATCATAAATAAGGTTAGTCATGTATGTTATGCTATGTACTAGGCTAGATGTCACCTATACCTTAAGTGTGGTAGGTAGATATCAAGCTAATCCAGGTGATCACCATTTAATGGTATTCAAGACTATCCTTAATTATTTGAGGTATACTAAGGTTACATGCTTGGTTTATGGAGGATTTAAGGAACTATTTGTCTGAGGCTATATAAATTCTAGTTTCTAGACTGATCAAGATGACATAAAGTCACAAAAATGACACATTTTCACTTTTAATTGTGGTGATGTGAGTTGGAAGAGCTCGAAGAAGGTTGTGGTTTTAGATTCTTTAGTAGAGTCAGAGTATATTGCAAATTTCGAGGAAAGTAATGAAGATGTTTGGATTCGCAATTTTGTCCATGAGATTGATGTTTTACCTAGCAATTAGGATAACATCACACTCTATTTTGACAATATTGTGGTGGTGTATCTCTCAAAGGAGGCATGGTCACATCAGCGGATGAAGCACATACAACAGAATTATCATCTATTAAGATATTTTTCTTATATAGGTGAAGTTATAGTGAGCTGTATTTCTATAGAAGACAACATAGAGGAGCCCTTGACGAAATCCTTGACTTAGTAGAAACATGATTATCATGTGTGGTATGTCATACTAAAAGTCATCATTAGTTGTCTCTAGTCTAAGTGGGAGTTTTCTAGAGGTAGTGTCCTAGAACAAACTGTTTTTCCTTTATTATAAGAATATTTTATCTATTAATTATTAAATTAAATAACTCATTACATATTTTTCATCATTATACATTACCATAATGTAATAATGTCCTAGATTATTTTTCTCATTGATAAGCTCATAATAGTTCCCTTCTATGATGATAACCTTGAAGTAATATGAAAATATTATTAATATAGTTCCTCATTTGGATAACATACTATGATGGGATACATAGTATATAGAGCATGAAGTTAGAGTACTCGTAAGTAGATGAGACTTCTTCTCATGAAGTTTGCACATGGTAATCTCTAAGACAGAAGATTAGGAGAATATAACATCCAGTAAGAATTCTGCATGTTTTTGTGTTATCGAATATTCATATCTGTGATCATGTGTAATGATCCTTATACTTTAATATTATCATTAATGTGTGTCACGACTCATGCACTTAGATTTTCTGATGAAAAACATCACACCTTATGGTGGCAGGAAGTAGGGTACATTGGGTGGATCATGAATGACATGTTATTAATGGATACATCAAGAAATGATTTTTACCTTCCATATTTATGGATGCAGATATCTTGGCCCTTTGATTGAAATAGAACTGTCACCCTAAATTCCATGGTCATGGTGTAATGATGAGTTTATTTCAGATAGTCAAAGAATGATGTATTAAGCATATAGGTTGATGACACCATCATGCTACCTGCTTGAAGAGATTATGTGACAAAGATATTATATTACATAGTGATCATTTGTATGTAGTTGTCGTTGTTGTGACTTTTAAGTTATTTATCTTGGTTTCCATGACCTGTTGCTAGATAGTAATATTGTAATTTATGCAATTATGCTAAATGCCAATGAGAAATAATCCTAGAGGGTTACACACTAATTTTGTCTGGTGGTCTCAATTAAATACTATTTGAATTTAATTAATAGAATAAATATAATTTAAAGATTGAGGAATAATTTTATTTATGTTATATTGATGACATATATTAAATAAATATTTATTCACCAAATTGTGAATAAAACATTTTATTTACTTTGTTGAATATTTAATAAATATATATTCACTAGTCTGTGAATAAAATATTTATTTAAGAGAATAAAATATTTATTCGTGGGTTCAATAAATACAATAGGAGTTCGAATGGACCAATACAATATCTGGTGGTAAAATTATTATTATGAGTCAGTAAATATTATTTATCCATTTTTGCACAAGTTATCACATCAAAAAATAATAACATTGTTATTATTATAATGTGGAAAGTGAATTTATTAATGGTTATAATTATAATTAATAGCTGTTATGAAATTAAATTTTGTAACCAAAATCCCATATCTATAAATAGACAGCTATATCTATTGTCTAATTTTTATTTTGAAACTAATTCCTAGTTTTGGTATAGAGAGTTGTTGCACATATTGGGAAAGAATCCCTCAAGGTAACGTTGCATCATTTTTGGGTTGATTGTGTTTGTTGACAAAGAAGGATCCGAAGGTGAATGGTCAAGTTCAAGAGATGTTGTTGAAAATCCATGTTAATAAAGAACCATTGACGGTGATGCTTCACAATTACGATGAGCGTCACGAATGGTAGAGTTGAAGAGATTCGCAGCGTGTGAGTGGAGCTTCGCGGTGAATGTGCGAAGTAAATGAAGGAACACTATGTGATTATGATGACCTCCGTGATCAGAAAATCACCATGGTGCTTCACGATCTTGAGATAATTTCAATGGGAACTTCAAAGCTTTATGATTTGAGAAGACGTGGCATTGAATTCGCGTCGAAAGTTCGAAGGTCAATGAAATTTCCTATAAATAGACCTCAACCCCCCCCCCCCCCCCGAGCGAAGTAGAAGAGAATGAGAGAATTTTTGGGGAAAATCTTTTTGTCTCATTTCGTGAAGGTGGTTCATGAAGGCAGTGTGCTTCACAAAAGAAGAGTTTCGTGATGGCTAATCTAGCTCCAAGAAATTTGCGAGCTCTACATTGGCTCAGTGAGCTTTGCGAGGGAAGTCGTTCTGCGACAACTTGAGCTCCGTAACGACCTAATCATTGCAAAGGCTTGTGCTTCGTGAGAGTGTCTTGTGAGAGTGCTTCGCGAAAGGGTAGGTGATTTGTGGAGGCTTGTTTGAGCTTCAGGAAATTAGGAACCTTGCGAAGTAGGGTGCTTTGCGATGTTATTTCCAAAAGGAATTGCCCAGTGTTTAGTGGAAAAGTGGTATTCATCAGTGGATGAAATTTGGACTTCAATAGATCATCTACATAAAGTGTAGGATGCATTCATTAGTGATAATAAAGAGACCTACAGGTGTATAAACTATGAGCGGATCTTCTAAAGAAGTAGAGATCTCACTTCAGTTGGGAGAGCAGTGAGTTCTCAAATTGGGAGTGGTTGTAAACCAGGAGGGACAGTGAGTCTGCTTCGAACTTGTGAATAACAGTGAGCTTATAGTGGAATTTGTAAATTGGCACATTTCCAGTGTATGCTCATTGGAAGTAGCCCAGTGAGGGTGAACCAAGTAAAAATCAATGTGTCATGTGAAATCTTTATGGTTTATTCATACTCTACATCAGGAAGGAGAGAGAACAGAGTTATGTCTAACAAGAAAACAAGATAAAAAAGGGGCAGTTGTTTTAATCTGCCATACCCTCATTCAACCCCCCTCATAGGGTATCTAGACTAGTGTTCCTAGCTGCACACAATGAATTATATCGAGACTTCACCTCATATGTCCATCTCAAGAATGAGAAACCCAAGTGATTATTTCTTCAAGACAGTAGAATGAACACCCAAGAATGAACAACGCAAGACATTCGATTCATTGCGCTAGAACCGAGAGAACAAGTGGCATTGCTCAGAGACTATTGAAGAACATGTGGATCAACACTAGGGGAATTCAACCATTGGATACTCACAACTGCAATATAGGAAATTTGGAAGGGCCTTTTTAGACAATCAACAATCATCAATGAAAAAATTTCATCTGCTGAGTTATTTATTTCTCCAGATATTAAATAAATTAATTACAAATTTGGAATGCAAGACCTTTCTCTTGGTATCATGCAATTATTATTAAAAGAACATTTTAATATATCACCTGCCTTTGCAGGCTACCCTGTGCTCAGAACTAACACCCTCAACCATCTCAATCCACTATATTTCTTCAATAGAACCTTGGTCTCTATAGAAAGAATGTGGTTAATAATTCAGAAAGACCCAGATAGGGTCCAAGTACAAGGGAGATTCTATCTCTACCACTTGATGCTGAGTCTTGGAAGAGTTGATGAGCAATAATACCACCCGTAAAAAATAAGAGGATCTAACCTAAATATCATGCCAATGAAAAACATCCCACTTTTATTCGAAGTCTCTCTAGGATGAATATTCTAGATTTATAAAACATGGACCTCAATTAGTCCATGATCCATATATCAAATCACACAACACTACAATAAACCAAAACAACTCTAGATAACAACTCACCTAATCCAAAACACATAAAACTACCTTTCCCCCCCAAACTCACAACTCTAATACAATCCAGTCTTTAATAACATTTCTTTTTTATTTTATAAATGTAATTACCAACTAGAATTACAAATAAATTCGTATTTACAAACACTTTCTCCATTTCTTTATAAAATCAAGATCTTATATAACATTTTCTCCCACAAAGCAACAACGTTTCAAAATTATTTTATAAAAATGACCATTTTAATAATTTTACAAGCATCAAAACCCCTTCCCAACAATTAGAAGATAAGTTTCAAAAACAAACCACAATATATAATCTATTTTTCTATATTGAAACCAAATTTTTTCATATTTTTTCCACCTTAAAAAAACATTGAAAAAAGTAATGGAAAAATGATGATAAAAAACACCTTAAAATTTCACATCCAACAACATCAATTCCATAATAAAAAATCTGTTATTCATCCTCACACAAATGTAAGATTCCCTTTGATTTAATTTAGATAATAAGGGAGGCAAGATAAAAATTCCAAAGGAGAGATGTCACTATGTATTTTCTTATCACATAAGTGGGAAAAAAGTGTTCCAAACATATAACGAGATCTAAAATGGTTCCAAGAGTTTCTAAATGGGCTTAATATAGCTTACCAGATCATATAGGTTAATTGTGAAGCCTTTATCTATTCTCTAATTCCACCTATAAAAATCATTTTGGCACCCAAAATCACTAATATAATCATCTAGGATCAAAATAACATCATCACTTATCAAAATATATCAAATACATCTATAATAAAAATAAAAATCATGATTCAATGCCAATAACCCATGGAAACCTGATGTTTTCGGTGAAGAAGAGATATCCATCAATCGCTTGAACCCTCCACCTGACCCTTCAGGATAATAATAGCGTATTTTCTACCATGATTCACCCAAAATAACAAGATGGAACTCTAATACCATTTTTTTATGAACAAACATGGGTCACTATAGAACCACGAACCCAAAACAGTATGCAGTAAGGTCCGATGCATGTTTCTAATTACCACAGGCTGTCAATTCAAGCCAGGGTATCAAAAATAACCATTATGAATAATCTCACCCTCAAATAAAATAAAAAATAAAAAATTCATTAAAATAATAAAACTGAGTATTCAATATTAAAGAATTGTATAATTTTATAAACTGAATGAAAACGAATAAACAATATCCTAAAAAGGAAAAAACCAAAAAAAGAATACCAACATCCTTGTGACACAAGGACACACTCTAATTCCCAAACCAACCATTAATGAATAAAAGCACCCAAAATATGATGGAGACCAAAGAGAGGGAACCTAAAAATAAATACAAGAGTTTCATACACTGAATGGTGTATGCAATGTGTGAGAAAAACATGGCCCAGTAGGATCTCATGAACAAGTTTGTGTTATTCATTTCAAGTTATAATTTATCCATGAAAGTTTCAAATATAATTATAAATTATGTTTTCTATAGATAAATATATAAAGTAAACCCCACATCACATCCATGAATATTTATTTAAATTTCATGTACTTCTAATTAAATGAGAATAATCACTTTGAAAATAATTTCTTCAGCCTAAGCCTAGTTTACTAAAACACCAATTTAAAATAAAATTTTATAACCATTTTTAAGAATATAGTTTTTCAAAAAACATTTTAAATCCTTTTTATAGAAAACTATTATACAATAATAATTGATTAAAAAACAAGGCACTATATCACTAATGAGATAAAAGTAAACAAGCATCCTCAATAGGTTATATTTCCATAGAGTTCAATAGAAATATGTAACACATGTAATGGGAGTCCCCTATAGAATTAATCTTGTATAATGGGAAACCCACTAGGTACTAAGGAAATATGGTCCTAGAACTTACCAAATATAAAAGAATGACCACCAACCTATATTGTGTCCAAACCATCATAAGCTACCTAATTACATTGACACCATATTCCTAAAGGGAGAACCCCTATCCAATACCAAATCACTCTACGGGACACTATACAATGTGAGGGATGTACTATTGTATCATAAATATAGACCTCTCACATATTTCCAAAAGTATCTATGAATTAAACAATAAGATATGGGTGATCAAACAATCCATAAGATCATTAAAAAACAAAAAATATCACATCACATAAAATTACATTACAAGAAACAACCCCAAACATGTCATCAACGACATGATGAAAACAATATCCCTCTCATGGGTCACAATCCATATCAAAATAAGGAGATCTACAAGTTCCTATACACACACCATGTGAAACCATTTCAAAGTGATAAACAATACTTATGGAAAACTGAATTAGGATGCCAAGTCCTTTATAACCATTGAAATACATGTCAAATCACTTCTTTATAATGAACCATTAGAATCTAAATTGATTTTTTCTTAAAATATTTAACTTAGTTATTTAAACCACATGAAATGGCCAAATAATTTCTTCCATTTAAAAAAATTATATGTAAATAATCCTTTAACCATGGAATGATCTAAATGAGGCCATATAAATTTCCAAAATAATGATTTTATTGGATATAAATCATTGAATCATTTTCTCAAACACATGGAACACTAACTGAATTTTTGAAAACCAAAAAACCATTAAACACTCTTACCACCATGTGTGAAATCAATAACAAGATATTTATAAAATCTATCAAAAAAATATATATACGTGTAATCTATAAAATTAAACTATTAAAAATAACAAGAATCATTTGAAATTTAAATTAAAGGAATCTAAAAAATCACTTACCTTAATCATTTGGAAATCAAGATGGATGTTTTTCTTTCAATTTAGAGAACCTAAAAAAGAAACAAGGGACCCCAATATAATCTATACTAACAAAAAAACCCATAATATTAGGTCACTTAAAATCTTAATCTAAATAGGGTATCCCATAGAATTTAAGAGTGGAGAAGAAACTATGATAAAAAGGTGAAGAATGAAGGAAGAAAAGTAAAATAATGGAAATGATGTGTTTACCAAGATGATACTGTTTGAATATGAGGTTGAATAATCTTGGAAGTCAAGAAGAAGGGTGGTAAAAAGCTTTCTTTTATTCTCTAGGGCTATCTTAATGACATGGATGGATATTAAGGGTTTAACCCTAAAAAATTAGAAGCGAAAAAATAGAAATTTACGTTTTTATAAAATTGGTAAACTCCAACAGTTTGAAAAACCATGAGTCAATTTTGTGGATTGAACTATACACTCACCAAACACCACAAAATTTAGACATACACTTTACTAAACCATGCACCAACTTGGAAAAGAAACACTGTAAAAAATGGCATCACCCCCACCTGGTTTCCTCACGGTTTCTCCTAACTATGTGTAAATTGTGTGACACCCAGAAGCTTCCCAAATTACAATATTAAATCAAAAAGGTTTCCAAAATCTCAATATAACACAAAATTAAATTAATATAAATAATAATAGTTACATGGGGAGTTGTAACAACAATTTCCATAGGGATAAAAAACTAATCGTCTACTAAGGTTTGATCCTGCAACTTCCAACTTATTATACTGAGACTTTAACACTTAGCTAGGACACATTGTATGTAAATAAATATACATATATATATATATGTATGTATATAACCCATTCCCTAGTATAAGGTATCCTACTACCAAGGTAGACATGGATTGTAGTCATTGGAAATCTATAGCCACAATCAAAGATGATTGTGTCCGTTGATGTCTCCTATTTCCAAAATCAATGTCAATCATTGAAATAGGTGACCTATGGCCATGATATAAATTTTCCAAGGTCATACCCCACTTCTTGCACCATTCCAACATGATTTCTGTGTATCCACACAAATGTACTATAATGGTCCAACAGGACAATGGCTGTAGACCTAGCCTATCATTGTGGTACACTTTGACTACAGTGATGGGAAACCAATAACCACAGTCCTTATTTGAATATGGATATAGGCTACCCTAAAACCGTGGTTTTTTCAATAACAGCTATAGTGGTGTAGTCATAGCCCAATTTTCCACTAGTGTCATTATACTATCAAAGAATGTATCCTCAATCATTTATCAAAATTCTTTTATCAATTTCTTCAAATATAAGTGTCAAAATCCCTTGGAATATTAAGTAATTAATCATAAAGTATTTTTTTCATTTCTAGATAATCCATAGTTACTTAATACTTTATTCTTTTCCAGATGAAGTGGTTAATAAGTTTTGAGAAATTAATATTATGAAACCCAATAAGGATTCTAATTAACACTTACAAGGGGGGTTAAATTTGTATTACCTTTATTTAAAAATTCCATTAAGAAATAAATCAATTTAAATTATTAGTTTTTGTATCCACTCACTTATATTAAATATTATTCAACTATATAAATCAATTTTATAGGATCATAAGGTACACACAATTTTTAAAAGGTTCTCCCCCAAAATGTGTGACTATCTTTATTGTGTTTGGTGAAATTAGAGAAATATTTGATCCACTAATTTTATGAAGTGAATACAATGTGGGAAGGTGTTATCTATAACCCAATATTATATCTAGAAAGTTTTTGAATCTTTACTAGTTTTATATGATCCATATTGATAATAATAATTTAATCACACCAAATGAAAATGATTCTTACTAAACATAAGAATTCTTAAAAATTAGTAAATATATCTAATTCACACATCAAGATTTAATCAAAGTAGTAGATACATAAATCTCTCAATCATAATGGAATCTCAAAATAATTTAATATATTTAGAATGAATATGTTCCCTTATTATTAAAAATTTTAATGCATCAAATTATTCACCATTTCTCTTCATCATTCTCAATCATAATCTAAATTTCATTCCTTGATATTAATTTCATTAAACTTCAAAAATAATCATGTGGATAATTTCCGTGTATTATTTTGGAAACCTTATATATTCCTTTATCCACGTTTTTTAATGCTTATAAAATTTCCTCCATAATTAATGAAACATCAATATTCAAATATGTATAAGAATCTCCTCGTTTTAAACTCCAAAATTCAAATTTAATGATATTCTCAAACCTCTTTTAATTTTATTCAATTTATTTATAATATAATAATATTTTAACATAATTCAATAATTCCTATGAAACAAAATAAATTAATCTTACATAAAATTTAATTTAATTTTATATAACTCTAGTTTTCACATATGAGAGCTTCTCAAAAATCAACTCAATATTATATGAGCTTTGAAATTTCATACTCAATCCTACATTAGCTTCAGATAATTTTTTACAAGAACTTTAAAACTACTTATTCAATCATGCCGAGCTACTTGGAATATCATTTTAATCTTTTATGACTAGTTGAAATTCCAAATAATTGTTACTTAAATAGTTCAAAATCTATCTCAATCATACATGACTAGTTAATCTCAAAAACTCACTTACATGATCTCTGGAAACTATAATTCAATATTACATGGTTAGTTTAACTCTTCAGTCTCACATATGTAACAACATTATATTTCTTCCAAAATCTTAAAATACCTCAAATGATCTCAAGAGAATTTCCAATTTCATTAAAAATTCCCAAATGATGATGGAAAATATAGAAAATTTCCTTCATCAATTCTAAGGATTCTTTTATATCCCCTTTGGATTTTTTCCTACATGAATAAATCACATAAATTTATATGTTTTTCTCAAATAAAAATATATTAACACAACGTTTAAAATAAAGAATTTTTTTAAATAATTCCATCCATTAGTGGAATGCAATTTATGGCTTATGAAATTTATTTTTTCTCTCTTTTTCTCATACTGAACTAAACTTATAACTACACCTTTATAAAGAAAATATATTAGGATTCATAAAAAGTAGACATGCATCAGGATTTATAACCATTATCCCTATTTAATAAAATAATTTAAATAACTATAGGGAAATACTAACTTATATTAAATAAGATAGAAAGGATAAATATTCATTGTCATCTTTCGAAATTAAAACATATCTTATAGTTATTCTTATTGGAAATAATTTTTTAGAATAAATATAAAAATATTTAAGGTAATATATTTCCAACAAGTGAAAAAGACATGATATGGGGGATGATGTTACACACCCCAATAAAACTCGGAGGAGTATGCAAGTGGGAATTACGTGCAACCCTTGAGTGAATAGTAATCCCATGTAGGTTCAAATTGCTTGAACCACTTGCGTAACTCACTTTTCTGGGTTCCTAGTTTTTCACAGGCCTTATATTAGCCTATAAATTGGACCCATATGCCTCTTTATTTTCTCATCTTGAATGAAAAAATAAATATCCAAATCCTGGATCACCCAACTTCTCTCTCAATTCTTCAATATCCTCAAGAATCTTACTAATCATTTAAATAAGACAGAATTATGTTAAAAGAATGATACTTTAGTTTCTAAAGGAAAAAAAGGAACTATTATAAGTAACCACATATTTTATAGTATAATAGAACTAGTGAAATTAAACCTTTCCTCACCAAAAAATTGTATTCCACTCTTCCAAGGACAACTGAGGGGATACTTTTTCATTACAGGAAAACCTTATCCAAGTTGTATCGCATGGATCTTCATCTCACCCAAGTGCCACTTGGGTGAAGTTTCCTTTAGCTCACCTGAGTACAATTTGGGAAAAATAATTTTAATTTTCACATTTGTCAATTGCGTGAAATACCCTCTAATCCATCCAAGTATCACTTGGGTCACATTAACTCTATTTCACCCAATGTTTACCTAAAAAATCCTCCTCTAAGACCTAATTTCCTATTATACTATAAATGGTGGGGAACTCCTTTACTCATGTCTTTTATCAGAGGAAGACCAAATCAAGACCTTCACTTATACCCCTAGAAATGTATTATCAGGGAATCATATATAAAATCCTTCCATCCTTTTTATTATTAATTACCTTGTAAAGGATATCCCACACTTAAGCTCCCTATAAGGTCGCGCCCTTGAGGTGTTTTCAATTTATATCCTCTTGCAAATGAGGGACCAAATCCTAGAGTTAGTGAAAAGATATTTTTTATTTTAGGAAGTGATACTCACCTCTACATGCTACCTAAAATGGAACAAAAATTATCTCATATCCATGAATTTTGTTATCTAATAAACCAATATGTTAGTCCTAGTTTAGGGTTTAGAAACATTTTAGAAGACAAGAACAGGTAAATACAGTTTTTTACCACCCTACCATATCCCCACCCTTTTCTACTAGTAGGTGAGGAGAAAATATCCTTCTTGGGAATCACTCTTGGATTAATACCCTAACCTTTATTGTAGGACATCATACTTGTATTGAATTCCAAATATCTACCCTTATCCACTAGAGGGAGAGGAATAATATTCTAGTATGGTATTCCATTTTAGGTTTAATTACCTTTATAGAAGTGATTGTGACAAATGAAGATATTCTACTGTGTATTTTCTCCCATACCTAGAAAAAATCATGTGGGCATAGAGAACAGTGGTGATCATTTTACTGAAATGTTTATAATATCCTAAATGAGACTCCTCCTTATGTGTAAGCCCCAAATATTATGAACTACATGGGATTTGATTCCCTTCTCGATGGGGAACATAGGATGCCTCCCTGAGGTCCAAAACCTATGGCCGAAATACACCATAATATTTAATTAATAAATATTCCTAGTAATATCATACCCCACCCATGGGTCCATGTTCCTTCTAGGTTCAATTATCTCCTCCCCATCAGCACATATTACTGGTGAGGGCTATCATCCCAGGGCCATCTTCCTTGTAAAATCAACTTAAATTCTTTAGGACATATTACCTATGAGATCAAATATAAAGTCCCCTAAATTCATAATACACACACCAGCATTTTCTAGTAACCATTTTCTTATACTTCCTCACCACATGATCTTAAAATGCATGGTATGGACCTTGTCACGTGACTTAAAAAGGTAAGACATGTCTTATTAAGTGGAACCAAATTTCATGGATTTTGATTCCTTTGATAAAGATACATAGTAATCCCTTATCATTGACCCAATACCAAAATCAAAACAACACCCTTCTCCTTGGATGATGATAAATTCCAGATTCTCCCACTATATGGATTAAAACTAGAATCATAGAATAAAAATGCAACAATATAAATAACCTATAATGCATATATATGATACCATTAATGGGGGAAATTGGATACATACATATGGTTTTATGACAATACATGTTAATAATTGATTGTTAATATAAGGGTGACTAATCCCACACTTTGGATTTGGGAGGGATTCATGAAAATGTCTTAAATATATAAGAGAGTCTCAGAGTAGAAAACAGTTTCCCCACAAAAGTTTGTGAAGAGCCAGAACTTCCACCCTCTTGACCAACGTGAGTTCTTAAGTATCATTGAAAAACATATAATGATCACCAACCATAGGAAATTAGGATTATGACCCATAATGGATGTGATAACCATTGGGAATTTCTAGTTCCACAAATAAACCATATTGTAAACATTATAAAAGGTATGATTAATTACCCACATATTGAAAAATTCAAGACCCCATCATCTAGGTGTGAAATAAAACTTTTTAAATATTTTTTGTAATTTGATTTAGTGTTGAAATATATTCAATATTTAAAAATCCATTTTAAACTTACACTTTGATAAAATGATATTTGATATTAATATGATTTAACATAATGTGTTTTATTTCTTTCATTTATAAATTTACTAAAAATTGATTATAATAATTGATTCACACCTATTTTTTATCTTTAACCATTGAATCATACAATTTCTCATTTACCCAAATCATATGTGTATATGATTGTGTAGTAACCACATACTAATATTATATGATATATAAGATTATTGGGTTTCTATTCTCATGATTCCAACTCACTCATTTATTTCTAATAAAAAATTTACCACATAATATTGATTTTAGGTCATCATTGTTTCTTTCTCAGTCAGCATATGTAGAGCCAAATAAATTCATCATCTCATATCTTGGATATAATAAAACATAGTTCTATATTCCTTTGATATATCTAAAAATTTGTTTTTTCTCAGAAATGTGAGATTATTTTGGATCACTTTGAATCTTTTTAAAAAATTCATTTCATAGACTGTCTATTTCATATATTATTAGATACAATGGGATCCCAATCAACTTTCTATAATTTTTTTATTCAAATTTTGACATGTAGTATCCCTTTTCAAGTTCACAACAACTATGATAGGTGTAGGTAACTATTTCGAGACATCCATTATAAATTTATTAAATAATTATTTGGTATATATATCTTGTGATAAAAAAATATATTATTTTTATAGTATAACTTTTAATATCAAAAAAATCATAGTTAACTAAACAAAGACATCTCAAAATAAATATTTATTTAATTTGATTATTCTTCATTCATAAACACCCTGTCTCTTGTAAAAATTATGAAAACATTATAAATAATTACAATATAAGTATAAAATCTCATTTCATTAACATATATATTACTTCCAAGATCCCCTTAATGAAATTCATTTCTTTAAACAAATTTTTCTACTTTTAAAACCAAGATATAGGGTCCTATTTCAATTTAAAATTTTGTTATTCAACCTGTAATCTTGAATACCATGACCATAAAATATAAAATACTCAGGTTATTAAATGAATGAATCATCCTCAATATCAATATTACAAAAAAAAGATTTCATAACCATTTGATAAACATTTTTATTCTTGTGTGTTGTAATATATTATAACATTTTGATATCATCATGTCTTGAAATTGGTGAAAATGTTTCTTTAGACAAAAATACTTCAAATTGAGAATAACTTCTATAGAATAATCCATCTTTTTCTCTAACAACCTTTCACGTATTATTGATATTATTTCTAATATACACTAGGTACCAATTTTTTTTATTCTTGGAACATGAAACAAAGTGTTATTATTTTGGATTTAATCAAAATCTATATTCCTAGGTTCAATAAAATACTTGTGTTTAATAGACTCATAAAAATAATAACATTCAATTGGTGGAATCAATGTTTTATTATTACTAAATATCAATCTTATTCTGGTTTTCATAGATTTATATGAATTTATATTAACATATCCAATAACTATATATTTTTATACCCTTATAATCATTGGTTTTTCAGTGAATATGGTACCTTATTTATTGCTGGAATTATTTAAATCAATATGATCATTGTTTGGTCCCTCTTAAGATAATTATTTATTCACTTATTCTAAATTCAACATGTTATTATCAATATATTTTTTCAAACTTATTTATGCAAGATATTTTGAATGTGTTTATTCTCAATAATTTTTAAATTATAGTAGTTAAAAAGTGTATGTATCATTTTTTTCTGATAGTTATAGTCTTTTCAATTTGATAAATAACCCATGAAAGTTTTCTCTATTATTCTCACCATACAATCGTAGATTTATTTTTTATTTTCATCAAATATAGACAATCAAATAATTTAAAGTATTTCATTCATGGTTTATTCTTGTACTATATTTCACAAGTAGTCATATTTGATTCGAGTCTCAGAAAAATCTATTTTAAACTTGAATAGAAGTTGAAATAGCTTCTCTCCAAAATAATTTTGAGAGTTTGAATTCAAAAAACATAGTTTTTCCTATTTTAAGAAGGATTGTTTTCTTTTTTTCTAAAACACCGATTTATTGGGTTGTTTATGGAGTGATATACTCATTTTTAATTTGATGTTTATAGAGATATTATTTAGATAAATTACTTCTACACTATCTTCCATTGTTCATCCTTAGATTTTTTGTAATTATCTCAACTTTTTTTAATATCCATTTTGAAAATTTCGAATTTCAACATATCCTAAGAGTTATGCTTCATAAAAATCACATTAGTTATCATAGTGAAATAATAATTGAATATAATGAAATAAATATCACATTTGGTTGATTGACGTCTCATTGAACTATATATATCAGAATGAATTTTCTCAAGTAGCCTTATGTTTTGTATCTCCACTCTCTTTTTACTTCTCTACATCATCTTTCCTTTTTAACATATCTCAAAAATTATGTCACTTTAGTTTTTCTAGTTTGGATATTTATCTCCAAAATTATTATATAGAAAATTTACTTTTAATTATTTGTATAGGATGACAAAGTCTTTTATTCCAGATCTTGCTTAAATATTTTATGTTGAATTAACAAGAATCATGTATTTTATCAAACTAGAATAAATTACTATTGGTTCTTTCTTTATTTGTTCTAACCCTTCCATGTTTCAATTTAGTGATAATAGAAGTGTATTTTTTAAAAATAACTCCATCACAATCATTAAATAATTTAATAATACTAAATAAATTGTTTTTAAGTCCATAAAATAGAACTTCTTTGAATTTTAGCAATTTCCAACCCTTCGATAGTTAATAGGTTTTCATTTCTAAAAGTAACAGATACTCCATTATAACATTAATACTATTCAATATAACTGTATCTTTTATCATGTGAGATAGATAAACACTATTACTAAACCATGGAATTTAATTCCTTCTTTCTTTTAAAAAAATCTTAATAACAAATGAATTCTAAAGATTTGTTCTTTTTTTAACTCTATCAACTCCAATAGCCTGCTATGACCTTCATGAAATTATAGTAATTAATTTCTACATATAATGAAAAATTTGGACACATGTTCTTTAAAATTATCTTATGAGATGAAATCCATTTTGAGTATTCAAGCCTGAATTCCTTTCATTACCAACTTTTTTGTATTCGATATTGATTTCCACCTTCCGTGAGTGACTCCTACCAAATTAAAAACTTTTGTGCCTATATGAGAGTGATATTCTATTTAAGAAAACATAAATTTATTTTAATAAACAATAATAAAACATAAATTTACCAAAAATGTTTGTCTTTAATAATAATATGAATTTTATCTAGTTTGAAATGCATTTAATCATGGCGTACTTTAAGAACCCGGTTGATACTCCTAGAGAGGAAAATCATCTTGTCATTTATATAAAATTCCATTGATATAGGAATGAGGTTTATTTTTTTTTATCAAACCATGTGTTACAATTTATTTTTGAAATTTTCACTATTAAATGAAATAGATTTGACATCTCTAACATAATCTGTAATAGAAATTATATTTCTCTTTGGACTAAAAAAATAGCAGGTTTTCATGATTCAGCCTTCACATAATTATATTTTCCATAATCATATCATATTTTTATAGTGTTTTTCAGTATCAGGCCACTTTGATTTAAAATCATTAAAGTCCTATTATTTTAATGCATATTTGTTCTGTCATAATCTCTCAAAAATTTCTCTTGTTCTCTAATTTTATCTTTGAGGAGCTTGAGTTATTTAATGTATTCAATTTGTTTCATGATTAACCGAAATTAATTTTCTTTAAATTTTAAAATATCGTTCTTTAAAATCCTCATATCCCTTATAAGATTGAAATTTTGATCAAAACATGCTTAATATTTTTCTTTTAGCATGATCCCTATATAAATTTCCACACTTTCATCACTAAATGAATATTCATAATTTATTTCTATATGATCCATGAAACTTCTATATTTATTTGAAAATACATAATTTTTTGACTCAATATTATAATTAAAGTTGACTCATTCATCCTTTATTAACATAACTGTTATTTTTGAAAATTATGTCTTACAATCAATAAATATATTTCCGTTTTTATAATCAAGCCTTATATACCACCACTTCTATAGAATAACTTATTGTTGTTACTTATCTTTATAATTAATACATATTTTATTTAGATAGTGAACTATAAAATAACCATTAGAATCAAATTTAAAGAATTAAAGGGTAGTTTATCTTCACAATTTCCTCTTCATTTTTAATTTTTTGATAAAAGAGACATTGTTTTCTCATATTCCTCCTGATTTTCTTTTATACATTCAAATTCAAAGGATGAATAATCATAATTATCCATAATTTTAATCATTATCAATGCATTAAAAGAAATTTATTTTTTTTTTGTTATTTTTTTGAAAATTGGGGCTTTCCTTATCTCATATGTATTTTATAAATTTCATTAATAAATAAATCATTTAAATATCCATCTTCTAATGAAGAAAAAATTAACATAAAAATTTCAATGAAAAATACTTTATATTATTTTGACCATAATAGAATCCTAAAATGTATCTCCAAATCATTATATATTTTTTATAATTTTATTTATTCTTACGAAGAAATCATTATTTTTATTGCCATCATCCATCTTCACCTATTGAAATATTTCTCTCCAAATATATATTTTATCTTCCTTAACTTTTATATTTATTTCATAAATATTTTCCATCTTATATCATATTATTTGGCTATAACTCATAACAATTGTGAAATTGTTTTTAGACAAAGATATTCAAATAGAATTTATTACATTTTTATCATTATAAATATTTTTCTTATTAGTATGTTTCATGGGAGCTCATTTATAAGTAGGTTTAAAACAAAAAGTGGAAAAATCAATATATTTAATCCTATTCTATTATACATAGGGAAATATCAAATTATTCGATAAATAATAGTTATTTACTAAATGTTATGTACTTCAGCACTTTCTGCTTTGTTATGAATCTCTATCCGATCTCTAAATAATAATTATGAAAAATAGAGAAGAAATTTAAAAATAATAAAACCTCAATCTAAAACTAATCCATTATAGGAAACCTATATTGTTGTGATACCACTTAAAATTCCCTAGGAATATTCAAAGTAATACATAGGTGGGGGGATCAGTTTTATCCTATTTTAAAATTCCATTTAGAAATTAACCATTTAAACTTCTTAGAATTTAGATCCACTTAATTATTTATACTATTAAAAAACATTATATATAAATTAAACAAAAATACAAGGAATAAAGGGTTTTTACAAGTTTGAACCTCAAAATGGGTGACCATGTCCCTTCTATCTTGAATTGAATCTATGTAAAAAATGATCCACTAATTTATTAAAGTGAATACAATTTTGGAAGGTATCTTACATTACAATGTATTGTCTCTTGATAGTTTTGTATCCAAAATCAATTTATTGGATCCATCTCAATTACAATAATTTAATCACACTGAATGGAAAATAAATTCCCAAATTATCATAATTATTTATCATCATAAGATGGATCTACTTTGCATGAAATGAGTTATATCATAACATAAAATAAGTAAAAATCACTATAATGATGAAATATTGTTTGACTTTAGGATATTTAGAATGAATATACTCTATTATTATTTAGAATTCTGAATTATATTATTTTTCACCATAGTTTATCATCATTATAAATAACCCTATTATTTATCTTCCAAATTTCAATATTCCCATACATCTAAAATATTCACATGGATAATTTTTTATTTTATTAATTTTAGAGACAATATAAAATTTAATCCCCTATTATTTTTAATTCTAATAAAATATTACCCATGAATAATGTAGTAAATATGTTAAAATATAGAAAATAATTATTTAGATTTTAATCTCCACGTTTCCCATTACAATATATTATCAAATATCCTTTTATTTTTTTATTTATTTCTCATAAAAAAAATTATATGATTTTTTACAAAATTTACATGAAACCAAGTTAATATCTATTACATATAATTTTTTTAATTTTATGTAGCTCTAATTTACTCATATGAGATATTCTAAGAACTAAACATAATCTTACATAAAATGTTAAATATTATTCTCAATCTTACACAAAATTTATATCAACATTTCATTGATGTTGAATATTCTAATTTAATCATATATATCCAATTAAAATTTCATTTCAATCTTCCATGGATAATTAAAGTTCTAATTAAATTTTATGTTGCTAGGTCAAACTGCATATCAATTATGTATGAACATTTAATATCAAAAACAAAATTATATTATATTTGGATAAAAATATACAATCTTTTTTAGTTAAATTATTCAGCCCTACATCCACAGTAACTTCAAAATTCCATAAATATTTTCAAACATGTCAAATTATAGCAATTGTTTTTTCAAAAATCACCAAAATTTCAGAAATAACGTTAAAAAAATCCAACCATCTCGTCATAAACTCTTTGTATTGTTCAAATATTTTAACTGATAAGTCTCACATATATTTTAAATTGAAAATATAGTTTAAAATTATGTGCCTAGTTAAAATTATATTTCAATTTTATATAGAAAATATTTATTCTTATATAGAAATTTCTAGTTTTAGATCTCAATTACTTGGCCCTTGAAAATATTTTCTTAATAACATATAAATTTTAATGTTAGGTTAGATCATCTAACAAGTAATTTGAACTTACTATAAAACACTTAAGAAAATTATAATATTTCAATCATGTTTCATTTATCATTTAAAAATGGTTGTCAAAATTATTTATGAATCAATAATGAATTCTATCAAAGTTAGTTGACTATTTTTTCATGATTAGTTGAACTGACCCTGAAATGCTTAACTTGTTTTTATTCTATTTTAATTCAATATCCTTCAACTATCATAAAATTTTCCTTCATGTAAATTAAAAAATATTAAACAGAGAGTAAAAATGATTTATAAATTATCAAAATAAAGGATTTTCAAAACTTGGCCTAAGAATCACCCAGTTTATAATTATTTAAAAATTATAGTAGTTTAATAAGAAATAATTTACAATTTAAGAAAACATTTTAGATTATACAAAATAATATTTTCTTAAAACATTATCCAATACCAACCATTAATTCAACCGTTTGAATATAAAAAATATAATAAATGATATTAAGGAAACATAAATCTAAGAGAAAACAAAGTAATTTAGTTTATATAAAATTACAATGTGGTCTATTTAAGTAAAAATATATTTAATAAAAAAAAATTGAATAAAAAGACTTGATAAATTTTAAAATTTAAGAAATAATAGTTAGTATAAATTATAAAATTCAATACAAAAGATCAAGGAAAGTAAATGTTTGATCAAAAGAATAAATTACTTATATTTACAAACATCTAACATATATCTTTAAAATAATGTACTTATCTCTCACAACCAATTTTCCCTTTTATATAGCTTCAACTTTAATAGTGGAATATGGATGTATGTTATTTAAGTGGAAAGACCTTCCTATGAATGACATAATTATGGAATAGTGGAAAGATTTTTCCTTGATGAAAAAGTAATTGTAAGAGTTCAAAATATTACAGGACTAAAATAACCAACTGTAAATTGTTTCTTTGAATCCCTAAATACCTGAATTTTGAAAATATATTCCAAAGAATATCTGATCCCCATGTCATGAACCTCTGAAGATGATCTATAGTAGATATAAAATTGTCCAAAATCAATCCTTTTTGGGTTATTTTATCTACTTATCTTTTAAATTTAGCGGGTAACTTAGGAGTTTTCATATACCAGGATAAATAATTGAATATTATTTGTATATAATATTTTTTTATAAAATTTAACTCTCATTTATATAATGAATTTATTTGAATTATAATTATTTTCATCATGAGATTTAAGAATATATTTATGACTATCAATGTATGTCACCATCATATTTTTTGTACTCTAGTATCGTGTTTATTTAAAATGATATCATTTTTAGTTAAAAAGATACATTTAATTGTTCTCATTTCATTTATAAATAAGAATTTAATATTCAAATAATAATTTATCTCGTGAACTTGTGATTTAACCACTTTCAAAATGTAATGACTCAAATGGATTAGATTATTGGTTTTAAAGGGTGATTTGGTCAATGGGTTTTCCTATGTAAAAGGCTTGATGTAAATTTTACATTGAATGTTTTTAATAATATAATTGTTTAAGTATTCAAAATAAAATATAGGTGGTAGTTTTAGTGTAATATAAAATTGAGATATTTTATCTTTGTCCCTTATGATAACCATCGCTACACCATATACGAAATTCCAAATATTTTTTAGTTACAAAAAAATATAAATAATTTATCCTGATAATTACTATCTCAATAATTATCAATATTATTGGTTGAATGGTTTAAAAAATTTGGCACTTTTTAATAAAAACAACCACTTTTGAAAATGTATCTATCGTTATTGTTTTCTATTTAATGATTTTTAAAATCAAATAAGATCCCATCTAATAAGAATAATTTTTAGTTATAAGAGGGATAAATTAATCTTTCTCTTGTTTTGGAAACATGGAAGAGTTAATTCTCATGATCTTAATAGAAGTCAAACTAATGGATTCCCAATATTAGTATCATTAAATCTACCTTCAAACAATAGATTAAAATTTTAACTTATTACATGTTCCTACTTCATCAAATCTATGCATGGATCAATTTATTTTTCCTCTACGAAAAAATATTCTAAAAATAACTAACTTTTCCTCCTTAATAATATGCATTTCCTTTTTCTATATTAATTTCTTATTTTTCTATAATTTCCTTTATTTAGGATAGAGGTTTAGTAGAAGTTGTATCCTCATATTTATAAATTTCAACATTAAAAGGTTGAGGTGTAGTTTTTCCCTTTTAAAGTTAAGAGGATTTTATTATTCAATTACAGAAGGAGGTGTAACATCGCAGATGGCAGAAAGACCTTACTGTATAAATTACCTCAACATTTGAAACTATGTCTTGATCTAATTTTATAGAATTTTGAGCTAAAAAAAATTCTTAATTTTATTTGGAAGTATTTTTAACTATTTAAATTACTTTCAGTATTTCTTTAGTAACTATAAGTGTTAGATATGATGAAATTTATATATAATGGGATGGATCATTATGTGGAGATGATCTATTATGACTAAATGATCCTATTAAATTGGAAAAAATTAACTAGTTCAGAAAATTATTAGTTATTTTCACTACATCTAATGTAATTAAACCTTCCTAAAACCTTTTAATTTAAAAAATAGATGAAATTTTATATATAAAACACGAGAGTAAAATTTAAATAAATTTGGTTTTGTTTCAAATATAAATAATTTTTATGTGAGTGATATCAACTTTTATTCAACATTTTTTTCTTGATTGAATTAAAACTATTTCTGATATTTATTCAAATGTAATGAGGAATAATTGAGTGACATCCTAAGGAACCGAAAAGGTTTATTCATGGAATTTTTCGTCCTTTTAGATTTTTATAAATATCATTATTATTCCTTAATTTACTATTTCAAGAAAAAAAATCAGGTGTTGTTTATAGTTTTCCACTTAGTGTGATATAACAAAATCAAGTAGTGATAAATATGAGAGAGTTGTGAGATTAATCATTGAGTATAAATGGATATATCTTATAATAACCTTGAATTATCCATGAACACATGGTCCCATAAAATAATCATTTAAATAAAACACAAAAAAAATTATTTGTTAATTTGTTAAAAATTAAGTACCTTGGATTTAATGAGTAATCCATCATAATTATATTGTTATAAAAAATTTAAATAAATAATGAAATTATTGAATTATTTTTGAATAAAAAAAATATAAATAAACCTTTAATAGTGATAAAACCCTATGATATAACAGAAATCAATCTAGTATTCAAAAAATTATACTTTTGTCAATATTCACCACTAAGATATCTAATTTCAATGAGCCTTATCTTAGTATGAAAGCTAAAACTATTTCTTAACTATAATTATAATATTTAAATTGTCAAATAGCACTTATAAATCTTAAAACATGGATTATATACAAAAAATAAATCCACTTTAATCAAATTTATTTTTATATTATTCATATAAATATGTAATCTTTAGTTTGAGTATTCACACATCTAAAATTATGTCAAAAAATTGACTATATAATTTCCTATTAATATAGGGTAAAATAGATCCATTTATTTTATAAAACTTCCATTTAATTTATTAAACTAATGAAAACATACTTGTATATCCATTTACCTCTTGAATTTATAATTTTAAAGTGAAAAATTTGTAATTCCCTTTAACTTATACCAACAAAAATTTATATTTGATCCTTAAATATTTATCTATATCTTTATAACCCCTTGGAATGTTGTGTGGATAATTTTGGATAAATTAAAAATGAATATAGGTATAAAAGATCAAATCACGTCACCATATATAGTAAACTTGTCATATTTTAGATGTTATATACAAATTCATTAAAAACCTTTCTAAGAGCTATTGGGGTCCCATTAGGGATTAATACTTTATAATAGAACTAATATATACAAAAAATTAAAACTCTAGTGTAATATACAAAAACTTTTAAGGGAATAAAACATGTTTTGTGATTAATTTTAGGGTAATAAATTTAAATTTTCATGCCAAAAAATCTCATATAGACATTTAATATTTATTGTACAATACATAACATAATTCTCTCAATCTATTTATATTTTTACAGACTTAATATTGAAACTTTTATTTCTATTTTATTTTATACCATTTACATAACATTATAAACATATATAACAATCTTCTCATTATCATATATTAAGTATTAAAATAATAATCAACCTAATGTTGATGTACTCAACCAATTGAAATTTACTGGGATATAATAATTCAGCATTCAATCAGAATAAAATTAAATAATTAAACTCCTATTCACCCAAATCCCTTAATATTGACTAAAAAATCCCCCAATTTTTGGCAGCCATCTATTTGTCATAAATTCATCTCCTTTAATTTTTTTTCAATAACAAGTGAACTGATTTTAAATTTCTTGTTTAACTTCACTAAATAAATATAATATATTAATACAAATATTTTAACATTACCAACTCATTAAAATAAATATGGTAAAAAAATGAATATATTATTTTGAATATACTAAATACCAATTAATAAATTCTTACCAAATGTGTGTGAACTCGGTGTAGAGAAAATGATCATAAAAGATATTCTTAAGTTTTTTTGAAATCATCTCACTCTTTATTACTATTTTTAATGACTTATATTGCTATAAAATCATATTTTCTTGTAAAATATCCATTTAACTTATTCCAATAATTTTATACATACCTTATTTAATAAATACACTAATGTTCTTACCTAAAAAATACAAAATATACTTACTTCATAGTTTTTCCTTTTGATTGTATCCCACTTTATACTTCTCCCCTCTTTGAAAAAATATTAACATTATTGCATATATATATATCTACTTACCCCTTTGAAAAAATAATACAAAAAATAAATAAATGGTGGTATGAATCACATATTTCTTATCCTTTATGTGAGATATTTTGAGTGTTTTTCAATAACCTTAAATTTTGAAAAAATTATTTTATTGTGATTTTATAAATCCATCTTCCAATTATTCCATCATTTGAAAAAAATACAATATAAAAAATATGTAATTGACATTTATATACTTCAATTTAAAACTTTGAGCTATATTCTTTGAAAGAGAAGGTTTTTAGATTATCAAAACTCATAATAAATATCAACTATATGGTCTTTAATTTGATTCTCTATCCATATAAGTTGAATTATTTCTTGAGTCAAAGAAAAAAAACATATTCATTAGTACTTAGAATTTACACTTTCTAATTCTTTTTATTCCATGTCATACGCCTTTATCAAAAAGATAAAACACCTCGGTATTTTTATATTTGATAACAAATATCACCAACACAATTTGTATAAACATATCCACAAAAATTTTTCAGCCCATTTCTATTATATATAAATTCAAATGAATCTACACGATTAATTTTCCTTCCAATCCTCCATATTGAAATAAAATAAATTTTCTTGGGTTCAATTTTGAATATATCTTATATCATAAAATATTATGACATAAATGATATATGGTCTTGATGATGTTAAGTATAAGAGACTTACAATAAATATTTTAAACCCTATTTGATTTAATTCCATATCTTGATCATATTTATAATGATTAGTTCCCACATTAAATTGGATTATAAATAGATTTTTTATCCTCAATAAGAAATTTCTTTAAAAACTCTTTGGAGTACTTATCTTGATTTAAGGAAATTTTATCCTTTACTTTGGTAATTTGAATACATAAAAAATATTCATCTCTCTAAGCATGTAAATCCATAAAAAATTCTTTATTTGAGAGTAAAAATCATTTATATATTTTCTTAATTTATTTTAATAATAATATAATTTTTATTTATAATAAAAATTAACGAATTCTTATAATTATCCTTCATGTATGAATTTTTTCATGACTTACATTCCTTAAAATCAGTTATTTGAATAATACAACTAGCATGGAGTACCATTTTTGATATTTATTAAAATATTAAAATTCATTTAATAACTTTTCAAAAACATTTCCTATCATAATTAATAAAAAATACTTTGTGTTTTTTTAACATACACCACTATTTCAGACTCACTAATAAGGAACGCTAAAATTACACCGATTTGAAATATTTTAAAGTTATTTTGAGCTATAATGTCTATAATTTTTTTATTATTTCAATAAAATTAATTTATAAAAATTCCTCATAAAAATAAACCTATTATTATTGTCAATACACCTTATTAACAAGTCATGCTTTATTTTCTCATACTTTACATTTTTTTATTCTAGAACACCCACTTTTTTCAATTTTTTTTCATTTTTTCCCATTTTTAAAACCAAATATAATGTATTTTTATTCTTTATTTGACCCAAATCCTCATTATTAGTATCAACCCATTATTTATTCTTCAATTAATCATTAATACCTTTGGGTTAAACTTGAGAAACCAATAAAGTGTGAGTTTATGTTGTCAATGATATTCTCATTTGAATTATCTCATCATGTTCTCCAATGATATTTTGAGCCTAAAAAATCTTTATAAGTATTTTATAAAATAAAATGGGTTGTTTTTATTTAGTATATATAGATAAATAATCATATTTCATTACTCATTTACTAGATCATCAAGAATTTTATAATTACCAGGTTGTTTTCCAAGTTAATTAGAACCTTCTTAATAAAATTATTCACCCACTTCTTATTTTCCACACTCACTAGATGAGTATTAAAGGAAATTAAAATCATCATTTTCAATAATATTTCCAATATTCTAAATGAAAAATCTATAGTACCTTCCATTTGGTAGATATACTAAGATGAAACAATCAATTTATCAGTATTTAAACTTTTCAAGGATTGTGACCTTTATAGTAATAAGGTAAAAATTTATAATCACATGTAATTTCTTCAAGATCATCCTTTTATTTTTTTATATTTATATTGGGGGTAGTTTTAATGTTGGATGAAATTGGTTTTGTATATCCACCAATATTTTAATTTCTTGTCTCTATAAATATTACAAAGTTCCATTTCCACAGGTGTCATTCTCACCCTATTTGAAATACACTGATCATTCATGTTTATTATCCAAGGTGCATCGGCATTCAATTCCCACAAGAAATCTCCTCTTTTCTGTTCAAGTGACATAAATTTTCCACATCAAGCACATGAAAAATATTACACATTTTTTTAGAATTATTAAATATGTAAACATCATTTAACATATTCAATAATAATTCATAACTTATAAAAATCAATTTATTTCCATTATAAAAAATTTATTATGTGTGGTTAATATTATACTTAATATTATCCATGAATAAAGTATTATTTAAATTTCATATTATATTAACTAATATCAACCAATAAAACTCCATTTATCTTAAGAGATTAAATATTTATCAATGAGATGCATCCTTTATTTCCCATTAAAATAATTTCAATTACATTAAGTATCCTGACTTATGGGAATAAAAAACAATGTTAATATGGAATTTTTTCATTTTTAATATGTTTTTAATGATGCCTCTATAGCATATATACCCTATTTTTATATCTTATTATTTAAAAAATGTTGATTACACTTTTTTCATACCCAATTATTTTAGATATATATGGAGAAAAAAATATAATAAATGATTATTACTCACATATTCTACAAAATAAATTCAATAATAGATAGCTTTTATTCTATTTTATCTTTAGTTTTTTTATGTATTGTTTAATTTTCCTTCATTAAATAGGTTGCCTCCACCAAAAATTATAAATTTATGATCTTATAATTTTTTAAAAATATTCCATTAAAACAATATTTTTATTCCATGTAATCATATCCTTTATAAAACCAATAATTTCTATTAAAGGAAAATATTCTCTTGAAAAATTCATTATGTACAAACTACGTACCTTTATATTTTTTAATACCTTGAAAATTTTACTTATATTTTTTTTTTGAAAGAAATTATTGGATATTGTAATCTTATTCCTATAAATCTTATAAATTTTACCTTAATTTTTCATATCCCATATTTCAGTAGGCATTACATCTAATTCAATGTTTCTAAATGAAACAAATTTCTAAAATATTTATTTTAACACAAAAAAAATTCATTTGTTTTATCTTTGACTATGTTATTTATTTTTGATATACATATAAAATACACTTATTTTATATTGAATATGGTATTTTATAATTTCTACATTCACCATATCTATTTAAATATTCAATAACTATTACATTATTCTTCACACATTCACTAACAAATTTAACTAATTTTTGATAATCTAAATTGAACATAATCAATTGATTTTTAGGATCCAACATCTTCAATTGTATTATTTCGAGCTTTTTATCATTGTAAAATCATTTCTATTCAATCATTTAGTTAAATTTATTTTACTTTATAGGGGACAT
This sequence comes from Viscum album, assembly GCA_963277665.1. Lineage (NCBI taxonomy): Eukaryota > Viridiplantae > Streptophyta > Magnoliopsida > Santalales > Viscaceae > Viscum > Viscum album. Next base: position 18,057,265 of record OY728123.1, read on the forward strand.
ATTCCATTACTATATCTTATTTAACAAATTAATAATTTTTTCAACAAAAAATAACATCATAAACATTTGATGATTGTGATGTTTTTTACAAGCTATTATTATCTATTTCCAATGTTATTATCTTTTAAATGTATTATATTTTATAATTCCTTATCATTAACCTTCTTTTTTATCACATAATCTTCTTCATTATTATTACCATCTCCATCACTTGAAAAATATTATTTAATTACCTTGGGGAGATGTTAGGACATCATCCCTCCACTGTATAATGTAGGTTAGTGGCCTATGACTTATACCTTCATGATCATCCATAAACATCATCTAGTAATTATGTCCCCCTAAAATTACTACTTTAAGATGTGATCCATAAATTGAATATTTCTTCACTTTATTCTAACATGGGATATATTTTAGGAATTTCTGTTTTGTTTTGAATTATTTATTCTACTCCATGTAAAATTATAGTCACTTTTTTACCAAAATTTTTTAAATAATTAACAATGAGTGGTAATTTTTTAGTATCAGTTTAAAAATATTAAATATTAAATTATTTTATTTATTAATAAAATAATATGATAATAAATTTTTTGAATAATAGTTCAAGAAGAAAAATAATATTTAGTATAAGACATTAAATTTTAAAAATGATAAAACAACCCATTGTAAAATTAATTCATAATTAATTGAAAATATAATTCATTGACTATTTTTTGAAATTGATTAACTTTAATGGACATAAATATATTAATGTAAAAACATAAAATTTATTTCATTTTGAATATTATTTTATCTTTTAGTGCGATGAAATATAATTCTAAATAATTTAAGAGTTGATTAGAAAATATAAAAAAATGAACTACTCTATGACTAAATGAGTTTTTCAATATATAGAGACTAGTTTGAAATTCCCAAGGCCAATAAATTTTCAAAATAAATGTAATTTTTCAAAAAAAATGAGGAATAATAATATATATATATATATATTATTTTATATATAAATAATTTCATATAATCATCTTTCAATTTTCTTATATATTTTTTATAGATTGATTATTGAAATTTCCATTTTCTACCATTCATTTAGAAATAATGAGGAATCCTCAGTGAAATCCCAATACACATATAGCGGGTGAATCTTTTTATTTTTTTCACACTTCTCAATTTTTTTTTAAAATATTTAGTATGCCTTCATTAAAAATTTAAATAAAGAATTTCTTTTATTGTTTATTTATGTTCACTTTGTGAGATATGACACATTAAAATAGTGATAACATGATAGATTTTAAAGTTTGACCCATAAATATGAATTAATATATCTTAGTATGACCTATTATAATCCAGGGAAGCATGGTTTACTATAATAATCTTGTGACTACAACATGAACAAATTTTATAGATGAATTTTTTATAAAGTAAGTCTTTGGGCTCTAATGTGTAATCACTCACAAGTATAGTGATGTTAAAAAATTACAAAAATTGAATCTATCATTTTTTTTATTTTTGAATCACCAAAAATCATATATAAACCAATAATGGTTATGAAACTCTATGATTGAACATAAATAATGATGTTTCTTAAAAAATTAGAATTTTATAAATCTTTACCACTAGATTATCTAATATCTGTGAGGCTTCTCTAAATATCAAAAAACCAACTATTACTTCAATATAATTATAATATTTAAAAAGTTTGACAATACTTTTATATCTTAATATAGGGTTTAAATACTTATAATGATTCTTATTTAATCATTTTTATCTTCACTATCTTCTTGGTATGTCTATAATATTCTGGTTAATTAATCATACATGGAAAATTGAATAATTTTTTTCATGAATTTATTCTTACACTAGTGTTTTATAAAGATATATCTTCTTAAAATATTCACCATAATTCATCACACTAGTCACAACATACTTTCACAACCATTACCCTCTTAAATTTTGATTTTTAGATTAAAAAATATATAATTACCTTAAATTTCCATTAACTGAACTCCAAATCTACTCCCTTAATCTTTATATTTAACTTTAACAAACTTATTTTGGGTTTATGGATCATTTTTATTCATTTATAAATGAATACTATAAGAAAAAGTTAAGTCACATCAATATTGAACATAAAATAACCATTATTTGGATGTCCTGTCTAGGTCTTACTAGAACCATTATAATGGGCACTGGAATACCATTAGAGATAACTATAATATAATTTAATTATTTTCTTCAACAAAATAACTCTAGTACAATAAATTTTAATTTTAGTTGGAAGGAACATGTTCCTTTCTCAATTTTAGTCCTCCAAAACTCTAGTTTCAAGCAATATAAACTCTTGTGAACTCATAATTTTTTTTACAATACATAATATATATTTTTCCACCAAATTAACTTTTTATAACCATAATCCTGAAACTAATACGTTATAATTAATGTCATATCTCTAACATACCATTACCTACATGCATAATAATCTTCTCAGCATCATATTAGCTGATGGTTAATAATAAAAGATAACATAAAATTCATATAACCATGATAAATAAATTTTTTCAAATGTAACATTTAAACTACAAATTATAATAAAATTAAATAATTAAACTCTTACTTATCTATATCATTCAATATTTCCTCACTAATATCCACGTTTTTATTTTTTGGCAATAATCTATTTTTTATAAATCTAAAATTTAAAAATTTCATTTTCAATAACACAGATACTAATTGTGAATTTCCTATTTAACATCATTCAAGAAATACAATATATTGATATAAATTTATAAAATATAATGTTGGATTGAGTTATACCAAATATACAGAATAGGGGGTGAATTGTTTGTATTAAAATTTTTTCGCAAGATCGTAATCTATCCTTTTAACTTTATCAGAATGATTAAGCAATTGAAAATAAATAGAAAAGGATGGACGATGTATAGTGGTTCGGGGAACATAAGTCCCCTACTCAACTCCACCAGCGCTCTACTCCATGATCTTGGTGATCTTCACTATCTAGTCCTCTTATCAACAGACAGTTCCACAATTTAGTGAAGGTAGTTGACACCTTTACAACTTTAAGGAAAAACAGAGCCTTCTGGTTCATACACAGAACCAAAAACAACACTTAGTACGAGAAGCCATTCACTCAAATTAAAAGAGTATTTGTTCATTTAAATACTTTCCAGTTTTTCTTCAAAATTGCAACAACATGAAATTGATAGTCGATGGATCTTTGATTTTCAAACATGAGTTTCTTTAGGTAATTGTAGTTATGAGTCGATCTGATTGCAGTAGATATTGAAATATAATTCTCAACTTTAACAAAAGTTGATTCACAAAAGATATTCTATGTAGAATCAGTGAATCTTCAATCATGTTTCTTTATCATCTGAAAACAGAGCATTGTCTCTCTATGTAATAGAAGATCTGTAAGTCTGGATTGGCTCTCTAAACTATACAAGTGAAAAACTCAAGAGATTGATATATATTTTTATTCTTTTTGATGATTCGTCTCTATATTTGTAATACAAAATAATATAGGTATATAAAGAATTCAAACGAGCATTCTCCATTTAAATTTAGATCCACAAATGTCATCCTTAGAATCGTGATATTCAAATATTTGAATAACAGAGCATTCATAACTCCCCTAAAAATTCACCATGAAAAGATCCTCTTAAATTTATACTTTGAATCATAAATAGACGGATTTGATTCAGTCAAAGATTCTATTTAGATTCAGTCTTTTAGTCTAGCTTGAAATCAGCCTGATAATCCTCATAAAGACCATTACTTCAATAAAGTTGCAATTTAAATCTATGATGCCAAATGTAGGGTTAAACTGCATAGCATACATTCTCTAAACTTAAGGTTCACAATGTATGGTTGATCACAAACATAACGTTAATCACAAAATTAAGGTTGATCATAAATAATTTTCTCTTCAACTCTCTAATGTAAGATATATAAACCGCACTTTTAGCAGCTTTTAAATGAAAGGTAACTGATCCAACATATGGTTGTTTACAAAAGTAAGGTTGATGAACCATACTTTTAGAAATGAACATGATGTTCTAAATTAACATAGGATTCTTCTTCCATACTTTTCTAATATTCCAAATGTAAGGTTCCTTCCAAATGTAGGGTTCTTCTTCCATACTGTTCTGATAAAATATTTTTACATAACCATACTTTTCCAATAAACTATAAGTGATGGTTCTCATCCTTACGCTATGCTCCTAAACGTAGGGTATGCACAATGTTTCTAGAACACACTAAAGTGATTTCTGAACACATTGAGTATGAACAGTGGTTCCAGAACATGCTAAAGTGATTTCCAAAAATGTTGACAAATATTCCATATAGATTAAAATTATTAAATATTATTTCAAAGTAGAGAAATAAATTATATTAATTTCTTAAAATATACTAAAATCAAAATCATTATAATAAAAAATAAGTGTATTTGTGAACATCAAAATCATCATAAAAAGACATAGTATTGTTAAAAACAATAATTTCTCAAGAATCTCCCACATTTTGATGATCACAAAACCCATGAAATAACCAATAAAGTTATCTTACAAAATTAATTGCATATAAATTAGAATTTTGAAAAAAAATGTTGTGTTTATCCATATTTCTCCCCCTTTCTATAATATCAAAAAGAATTATGGAAGAAGGAATATAACACATTTTAATATAGCACCGAACTTAAGTAAATTCTATGTTAAAATAGTTATCAATATTTGAATCTAGATTACCGGCATTCTAACATAGACAGTATATAAAAACAAAGTAATGAAACATAAACATGTGATTCAAATAATGGTTATTGAAAATATAATTACAAGTATAGTAAGGATAATGAGAATCAATGTTGGGCTACAAAGGTTTTAGGAAAAGGTTTTAGCGCCTCTGAATGATTTCCTTGAGCTCTGACATATGTAGTCTCAACCTTTTCATCAGTCCATCGACTAACTGGACTATGTGATCTCTTCCTTCTTGATTCAGATGAATGTATTCAACCAAACTGTCTTTGAAAAACTCATCTAAACTCTCTTCCTTTTACATAAAAAGAGTTAACTTATCAGTAAACTGATTCATCAAAACTCTAATTCCAGGTTCATTCGAAGTCAACTTGTCAATAAGAAACTTCTAATTGTCCAACAACACAGATAAAGGAGCACTATTTCATTGAAGGTCTTGTAGTCTATTATTTATGTTACTCATTTCTGCTGTAATGGCCTAATATATTCTAATCAGATCAGGTGAAGTACCTGATGTACTGGCTTCACTATTTCTGACATCTTTAAATTGTTTCTCCATGAAATATTTAAAATATAGTAAATCTAAATTCATCACCATTTCAGATTTGAGATTTTAAACTTAATACAACATTTCCTTTTTGAAATTTTCAAATTCTTTCGTTGAAACAGAATTGGCTTTTAGTATTTGAAATTTCTGATTCTCCTTTTTTAATGCTCTTCTTAAAGAAGAATTTTCATCTTGAACTTTATTAAACTTTTGGATCAACTCCTCCACATAATCATTATCAGAATCAGAGGCACCTTTGGCTTTATTCTTTGTTTGAGCTTCCACTAGATTTATCAGAGCTAGAGGTAGGGATTCAACATCCGATTTCACCTCATCATTCCTCTATACTGGCTTCTCCACTGATTTTTTCCTTTGATTCCTTTACTGACTCATCCATAGAAAAATCCCCACCAATAATTTCAGCGTTAATTTTAGAAGGTGTCTTTAGTGGGTTAGGTACTTGCTCATCCAGAGCATTTTCTTCATTGATTTCTTCCAAGATAGGTTCCTCTAAGATAGGTTTCTCAAATATAGGTTCATCATGAGACATTTATTTTGGACAATTTCAATAGGTTATATATTTTAAGATCTATCTACTTAAACTTCTCTATATTCTTCTCTATATTTTTCAACAGTTGGATGCAAAATTTATTTCATTACTTGAGGAGTCACCTCAATCTAAGAAATTATTGGTTTATCAACTTGATGTACTGTAGATTCTATAATAAATTTTTAGGTTAGGAAAGGTTTAGTTGTTCCAATATTTACTTGAACAGGATCCTCATTATCTTGATCTACTCTAGTCCTTCTCCACTGAATTCCTTCTTGAATTTCTTCATAATTAGGTGTATCGACTATCTCAAATTGTATCCTCTTTGATACTCCGCTAGTTCTAGATTCCACTACTCCTTCCTTTAATTTAGAGGTAGCTCCTGAACACTCTCTTGTTCTTCTTTTTCTCTAACAGTCATGAGTTTTCCTTTTATTTTTCTCCAAAAGAAACAAATTTTCCTTAGTGTGCCAGCATTGAAAATGTTGGTATGGTGACATTTCACTCAGGAATCCAGTAGTCTTATCATATTTGACTTAAATGAGATCTTTGAAATGAACCTTACAAAGGGATAGAAGGACATCCTCACATCTGGTTGGTAGAAGTAGTTAAGATATCTGATCATAAATATCAGAAAATTCAACTTTATATCACTCATAAATAGAAACATTATGTACATATCATGGTACAATATTTTCTCCATCTCTGACATTCTAGGGGAAATACATGTTTGCACAAATTTTACTAAAATCATTGGTTCAGGCTCTAGATATTTCACTAACATATTCCTTATATTTGTAGATCCAAACCGAAAATACATAATTTACTCAGAAAAATGGACATTATCACCAATATTCTTTAAATCAAAATGGAAAACTCCCTCATGAGGGCAGGGAAGAATTTTGTTTATCTCCATAGATGAAATCAAAAAATTAATGTCCTTGATCTTAGCTATTATTAAATCTTCATATTCTCCCATAATGAAATTAACTGATTTAAAAAATTGACTAAGTTCAACCTTATATATAAATTCTATATAGTTCCTATTGAAGGTTTTCTCTTTTTTCTGAAAATCTAGGGCTTTCCTTAGCATCATATCTATCTGGTACAACCATTCCAAATCGATCAATTTTCCTTGCTAAATCTATCATACTCCCAAGTGTTGTTGCTTGGCGTTGCTGGTTTTTGGCTCATTAGTCCTTTTGATTTTAGCCATTGCATTCCCAAATTTATGAAGGCTAGAAAATATAGGGTTTTGAAGGTTCAGGTGCGGATAGAGAAGAGAAGTAGATGTTCTCGGGGTTTGAAAGGGTTTTGAGAAAATGAATGGTTTTGGAATAGGAAATGGTTTCTGACATCCTTGATACTCGTGTCATTATACACATAGTAATTATTATATTATTTAAAAGTAAAAAATTACACGGTAAAAGTTCAAAGTAGAATTAACAAAAATTTTAAATTAATAAAGATTAGAAAAATAAGAATTTAAATTAATAATTAAAAATTAAAAAAATCATTTAAAAATATATAAACCTAGCCCCCCCTTAATAAAAACAAACATTTCACTGGGAAGTGATTTAGTAAAAATATCATCTAATTGAAATTTAGTGCTTAAAAATTCTAAGAATATATCCTTTTTATTAACATGATCTCTTTGAATGTGATGTTTGATATCAATATGCTTAGTTCTAGAATGACTAATAGGGTTTTTTGAAATATTTATAGCACTAGTATTATCACATAATTTGGGTGTATTATTAAAATTTATTCCAAATATAGTAAGAGCATTTTTCATCTCCAAAACATGTGCATAACAACTACTAGCAGATTCATATTCTGCTTCAGCTGTTAATAGAGCTACTGAGTGTTGTTTCTTACAAGACCATGACAATAAATATTTTCCAAAAAAGTGACAAGTCCTTGCGCTTCTTTTTATATCTAATCTAAAACATCTAAATTCTGCATCTAAATATGAAATTAAATTAAAATCCGAAGTTTTTTGATAGAGAAGTGATAGAAAAACTATTCCTTTTAAATAACAAAAGATTCTTTTGACAACACTTAAGTGAGATTCCTTTAGATCATATTAAAATCTAGAACAAAAACATATTGAGTACATTATATCTATCCTGATAGCTCTAAGATATAATAAACTAACAATCATACCTCTATATAACTTTTTTTCAAATATTTTCTATTTTCATCCAAATCAAGTTTTATATTAGTACACATAGGTGTTGAATATGTCTTGCTATTTTCAAGTCCAAATTTATTTATTAAATCAGTAATGTATATTCTTTAATTTAAATTATTTCCAAAACATTTTTGATAAATTTGATGTCCTAAAAAGATATTTAATTCTCCCATCACACTCATTTCAAATTCTTTTTTCAATAAATTTGAAAACTCATGACAAATATTTTTGTTTGTTGAACCAAAAATTACATCATAAACATAAATTTGAACCAATAAAATATTATATTTGACTATTTTCTTAAACAAAGTTGGATATTCCATCCCAATAGTAAAATCATTTATTAAAATAAAAGAACTTAATCTTTTATACCAATATCTTGATGCTTGTTTAATGCCATAAAGAGATTTAGTATGTTTAAAAATAGAATCTGGTTTTTGGGAATTTTTTAAATCCAGGAGGCTGCTCAACATAAAATTCCTCCTATAAGTAACCATTTAAAAAGGCAGACTTAACATCCATATGAAATAATTTAATGATCATATGAGATGCATTGGCTAAAAGGATCGTAATGGATTATAATCTAGCTATAGGTGCAAAGGTCTCATCATAATCTACACATTCTTCTTGATTATAACCTTTAGCTACAAGTCTTGATTTATTTCTAGTTATTATCACTTGATCTTTTTTCTTATTTCTAAAGACCCATTTGGTTCCTTTAACTGGATAGTTCTGAGGTCTTTCAACTAAATTCCAAACTTCATTTCTCTTGAATTGGTGTAGTTCTTCCTGCATTTCTATCATCCAGCTTTCATCAACAAAGGCTTCTTCTTATGTCTTAGGTTCTAATTAGGATAGAAAGGCAGTGAATTCAATAATATTTCATACATTTCTTCTAGTTTTTATTCCAGTGTCTAGGTCTCCTATAATAGTTTCTAAAGGATGATTCTTTAGGGTTATAGATTATATAGGTAGTAAACTATTTGGTTCTTCAATGTCATGTTCTCTTGAACTGGATTGAATTTCATTTATATATTTTTCAAAATCATATTTTATGTTCTCAAGTATCATATTATAATTAGAGTCAGATTTATCAATTTGGTCTTTCCTTTTCTCAAAGGGATCAGATTCATCAAATTTCACATGAACTGATTCTTCAACAATACATGACTTTTTATTAAAAACTATAAAATCTTTGGAAGTAGTAGAATATCATAAGAAAATGCCTTCATCAGATTTTTTATCAAAATTACCCAGATTGTCTGTGGTGTTTAAGGTGTAAACATTTCATCCAAAAACTTTAAAGTAATTACTTTATGTTTTCTATTATTTTAGAGTTCATATGGAGTCTTTTTAAAAATTGGTCTGATTTAAACTATATTCATTATATAATAGGTTGTCCTTACAGATTCTTCCCAGAAATAGGTAGGAAGACTGTATTCATTTAGAATAATACTATTTCTTCCTTCAACAATTCCATTTTGTTGAGGTGTTCTTGGTGCAAAGAAGGTGTGTTTAATACCCATATTTGAGCAGAAGGAATTAAATTCTAGATTTTCAAACTCTCCACCATGATCACTTCTTAATGAAATTATTTTTGAATCTTTTCCATTTTGAATAGCTTTGCAAAAACTATCAAATATAGTAAATGCTTCATTTTTTTATTTTAGAAAATAAATCCATGTAAATATAGAATATTTATCAACTAAAACATATACATATAATTTACCAGCCAATCTTACTATTCTTGAAGGTCCAAAAAATCCATATGGATAAGTTCTACAGGTATAGATGTAACAATTTTGTTAACAAATTTGAAGGATGATTTGTGCTTCTTGCCAAGTGTACATGAATCATAGAATATATCAATTTAAAATTTGAGACTAGGAAAACCAGAAACTAATTGTTTCCTAGATAAATTATTTAAAGCATATATTTTGCAATGTCCAAGTCTCTTATGCCAGATCCAAGATTCCTTTATCTTAGATGTTAAGCATTTTAAATTTTGTTACAATAAGGAATTTATGCCCAGGGTGTAAACATTATCAGTTTTGGGTGCTCTAAATTAAATCAATTTATATTTAAAAATAGAACAACAGTTATTAGAAAAATCAACAAAATAACCATCATTACAGAGTTGAGAGATACTTATAGAGTTGTGTTTCAATACTTTTACATAAATTACTTTATAGATCGAGACTGCTTTTGGATATCCAACTATTATAATTCCAATACTCATACCTTTGGCATTTTCACTAAATGTGACTACACCACCATCCTTTTGAGTTAGAGTTCTGAAATTTGATGAATTTACACTCATATTCCTGGAGCATCCACTGTCCATATACCATATTTCAGTTTTCCTTCTGTGACCTTTTCCTGTAATGGAATTTAAATAAGGATTTGTTTTGGTACCCAAATTTTTTTGGGTCTAGTAGTGTTAGATAGCAGTGATATGGGAATCCATACTTCCTTTGTTTTCAATAATCAATTGTATCATATAAACTGCTTGAAATAAATGCTTTATTAATCCCCCTTATTTGTGGCTGCTTTAAATAATTTTTTTTGATATGTTTCCTCTTGTTTCCAAATAATTAAAAATTACTTTTCTAGTACTAGGAACAAATTAATTTTTATATACTTTTGGTTTTTCACATTTACTGCCTATTCCATATCTTTTCTTTTTAATCACATTCATTCCAAGTATTTCATTCCGTGTATTTTTTCCTTTTTGTAAAAATAAGAGCTGCACTTTTGTATGTTTCTACTTATGTTTCCAGTGTTTTTATTTTAGTTTCAGTATCCATGCAGTTTGTGTTTGATGAGTTATATTTTTCAATTAACTCTTGATGTTGATTTAGCAGAGTGTATCTTTCTCCTAAAACAATAGTATGAATATTTTTCAAAGATTTATGTTTCTTAAATAAGGAATCATATTTCTCTTCTCACATTTTATAGTAGGATGCAGGTTTATTATTTGAACATCTAGAACTAGAATCAGATGAGTAGTAATATTGTACCTCATGATATTCTACTATAAATCACATGTTTGATTTCTGATTTGATTTTTCTTTTTACGAGTAAGACTTTTATGTGCTGTTGGAGTCTTCAGAAACACTCCATGTAGCTTGCATTGACTTCTTTTCTTTAAGATCATAGTCATTTCTCTTAAATAATTTCTTTTCCTAGTCTTCCTTTAATTGAGGAAAGTCAGGTATAATGTGATGCATCTTTTTTTCATTTATAACATCTGGCTTACTTTGGTTCTTTTTCATAATTTTTAAAGGATTTTCTGAATCCTTTCTCCTTTCTGTAGAATTTACTGAACTTTCTGGCTAGATGAGCTAGTTCCACATATGAATCAGATTAATCAGACTACTCTAATTTCACTTTGATTTCATTATCCATTTTTCGGCTTTTCATTTGAGATGTTACCCTGAAAGCAGTATTTTCCTTTTTGATTGAAACTTTATTCTCATTTACTTCATCTTACACCTCAAATTCATACATCATAAGAGTTCCAATTAACTCTTTCATTGTAATATTTTTTATTGGTTGTGATTGCCTAATGTAATCCAAAATTCCATTCTATCTTGGTGGTAGTACTCTTAGAAATTTTGGTGCCTAATATGCTTGTTTGATAGGATTTCTAAGGCAGTGATGTTATTGAAAATTTATATAAACCTTCCATTCATCTAGGTGATAGTTTCTCCTTCAAACATTATGAATGTGTCAAATTTTAATTTTTAAGTGGCATACCTCATTTTTCTGACATTTTCAGTTCCTTTATAAGAAATTGAAATCATCCGCCAAATTTCATAAGTCGTCGGGAACTAAGATACTTCTTTAAATTCATATAGTCTAAGGCCACAGATTATAGCATTCATAGCCTTCGAGTTTATGTCGTACTCTGCTTTTTTATTAGCACTCCATGTTTCATGTTTCTCTAGAATCACATAGGGAGTTATAATTTTCGAGTATACTCAATATCGAAGGTTCATTAAATAAACGATCATCCTTGATTTCCAACATCCATAATTTTCACTATTGATGTAGGGAGCTGAAACCATTTACATACCATCTCGCATATCCTCCATTGTTCTTTTTATAATCCAAAAACATTCATCTTGTTATAGATTTATCAAAAGAACAAACTTTTAAACCAATTGTTGGATCAGGTTATACCAAATATATACAAGAGGGTGGTGAATTGAGTGTATTACAATTTCTTCACAAGATCATAATCTGTCCTTTTAGCTTTAATTAAATGATTATGCAACGTAAAATAAATAGAAAAGGACACATGATTTATAGTGGTTTGGTGAACAAAAGGCCCCTAGTCCACTCCACCAATGCTCTACTCCACAAGCTTGGTGATTTTCACTATCTTGTCCTCTTATCAACAGACCATTCCACATCTGAGTGTAGGAAGTTGACAAATTTACAACTTTAAGAAAAGATAGAGCCTTCTGGTTTATATGCAGAACTGAACACAGTACTTAGTACAAGAATCCAGTCAATCAAAGTAAAACAGTTTTTTTTCTTTGAAATACTTTGTAGTTGTTCTTCACAATTGCGACAACATGTAACTGATAGTCGATGGATCGTTGATTTTCACAAATGATTTTCTTTAGGTAAGATTAGTTATGAGTCAATCTGGTAGCAGTAGATCATGAAATATAATTCTAAACTTTAACAATAGTCGATTCGCAAAATATATTCAATGTAGAATTGCTAAATCTTCAATCTTCTTTCTTCGTCTTTAAAAAAAAGCTTTGTTGCTCTTTGTAATAGAAGATCTGTAAGTCTTTATTATCTCTGTAAACTCTAGCAGTGAAAAACTCAAGATCTTGATATATATTTTAATTCTTTTCGATGACTCACCTCTATATCTATAATACAAAATAATACAGGAATATAAAGAATAAAGATGAGAATTCTCCTTTTAAATTTAGATCCATAAAAGTCACCTTTAGAGTCACGATATTCAAATATTTGAATAACATAGCAGTCTTAACTCCTCTATAAATTCTCTATGAAAATCTACTTTTCAATCGATCCTTTGAATCATTAATAAATGACTTTAAACCAATCAAAGACGTCTTTTAGATTTAGGATTTTAATCTGGCTTGAAATCATTCTGATAACAGGCATAATGACCATTGCTTTAATAAAGTTGCAATTTAAATCTTCGATGCCGAACGTAGGGTTGAACTGCATAGCATAAATTCTCGGAATGTAATATTCATAATTTAAGGTTGATCACAAATGTATGGTCGATCACAAATTTAAGGTTGATCATTCATACTTTTATCGTTAACTCTCAAATGTAAGATATATAAATCAATACTTTTAACAGCTTCTAAATGATAGGTAACTGATCCAATGTAAGGTTGTTTACAAAAGTAAGGTTGATAAAAAATACTTTTAAGAAAAAACATGACCTTCCAAATTGACACAGGATTATTATTCCATACTTTTCTGATATTCCAAACGATAGGTTCCTTCCAAACATATGACTCTTATTCCATACTTTTCTGATAACCTATGGTTACCTAACCATACTTTTATGATAACACGTAAGAAACAGTTCCCATCCTTACACTACGCTTCTCAACGTAGGGTAGGAACAGTGTTTCCAAAACACACTAAAGTGATTTCCGAACACATTGAGTGTGAACAGTGTTTCCAAAACATGCTAAAGTGATTTCCAAACACATTGAAAAATATTCCACGAAGACTAAAACGCTTGAATATTATTTCAAAATAGATAAATAAATAATATTAATTTACTGAAATATACTCAAAGTAATTCATTAGAATAAAAAATAAGGGTATTTGTGAACATAAAAATCATCATAAGAAGACATAGTATTATTGAAAACAATACTTTCTCAACATATACCTACTCATGCAAATAAATTAGATAAATCTCCAAGTATATTATTTCTAATCTACGAAATATAAATTAAAAAATTCTAACACTATATATGAAATAATAATGTATAAAAAATAGTGATTAATGTGTCATCAATGTTTTTTCAATCATCTCATTATATATCATTATTTTAGACACATATTTTACAATTAAATTATATTATTCTCCTTGAAAACACTAATCACATCTTTGAAAAAAAAATCATATATAAATTATTCATTAAAAAATAAAAATCTTTACATAATAAAACAAAATATATACTATATTCATAGATATATGATTTTATATTCCCCCCATAAATTTTTTTTATCCATTGGATAAACATTAATATTATTTTACATTTATGGCCATATCCACCTTTGAATAAAAAATAATCCAGATAATGATTATAAAGGAACCAAGTAGTATATACATCATTATTTATGCGAGAGAGTTTGAGTGTTCATCATTAACCTCAATATTTTTAAAGTATTATTTGATAGAAATTTCAAAAAAAAGTTATCCTCTAATTATTTTATTGAAAAAAATTCTATAATAAAAAATATTTACTATACCTTATATTTTATGAAATTTTAATTTATATCCATTTTATTCAATTTAGAATTATGAATAAGATTATTTGAAAAGATTAGTTGATCAATACTTGATAAAAATTAACCATAAGGTCCTAAAGTTAACTCTTCATCTACATAATTTCTGATATTTCAAGAGTGTAAGAAACATACTCATATTTATCTTTTATTGGAATTAAAAAAAGCATTTTTATTTTTTCTTCATGAAATGTGACTTTCTCTAAAAACTAAAACATCTCTATATGAAGACAATTGTTAAAAAATATTTCCATCCCAATTGGTATCAAAATATCCAAAAACTCTATATTATCATTTATATTATATCTAAATTTGTAATCATTAGTTCCTTTAATATAAATTATAACATCATTAGTTAAAATAAATTGAGATCCTTTGGGTTCACTTTGGAATCTATCTCATTACATCATAATGTAAATGATATATGGTATTCAAGTTGATGATTATAGGATACTTACAATATGTATCCTAAGATTTGTATGATTTAATTATATATTTTTATCATTTATGTAAAACTTAGTTCCCACCTGTATTGGATTTTAAAAATCTTTCTAATTCTCCATAAAAAACACTTTCAACAAATCTTGAATGTGCTTCTCTCGAGTCAAGAAATTGGTATCCTTTCCTTTGGTAAATTAAATAACCAAGAAATATTTCATCTCTCCAAACATGAATTTCCTAGATAAGATAATTCATTTGATAAGAAAAATCATTAATATATTTTCTTCATTACATATAAAAATAATATCATTTATATATATAGTAATAATTAATAAATTCTTATAAATATATTTAATTTACAAGTCGTTGTCCACTCTTAAATTCTTAAAATTCAATTATTTGAAAAATGTGTGTAATTTTGAAAACCATGGTATTGGTTATTTTTTGAAAGATAAAAAATAATTTATTGAATTATAAAAACATTTCTAATCATAATAAAATTAATATTTTCTATGTTTTTAAATCTCAAATATTCTTCAGGATCAACTTTATGGAAGATTAACATCACATCCATTAAATATATTTTCTATTTATTTTGAGTTGTAATATAATTTTTTTTAACTATTTAAATAATTTCCATTGTTAAAAATATATAATCAAAATAAACCCCTTTTACTTTTGAATATCCACTACAAAAAATTCATGCCTTATTCCAAGACACATCATTTATTCTTTAAATCTATTTTAGGACACCTAGTTTATTATAATTATTATATTTTTGGTATTTTAAACCAACTCTCATGTATTTTTATTCTTTATTTGATCAAAATCTCCTTTAAGAACATAAACCCACTCTTTATTCTTCAATATTTCATCAATACTTTTCTATTTAACTTAAAAAACATTGAATTATGAGTTGATGTTCTCAAAAATATTCTCCTTGAAATTGGTGTGTCATGTTATCCAATGAAATGTTGATCCTCAACATGTGTTATGATAATTTTATACACTAAAATGAGTTTTTATTTCTCCACTAGATGTATTTTGATCACATATTCCACTTTCTCATCAACAAAATCTACATGAATCTCAAAATTTAATTCATTTTTTTGAAAGTAATTCAAATCATTCATTTTAAAATTATTCATAATTTACATGTTTTACACACTCACTGAATGAGTGTTAAATGAAATTCACATCATTAATATAAAAAATATTCCTAATATCTTTATCAAAACATTTGTAAATTATTTATTTGGTGGAAATACAAAGATAATACCATCAATAAAAAATTGACTAAACATAGAGATTTTGAATATTTAATTGATAAGGTATAGAATTAGAAACAAAAATAATCACTATAAGAGAAACATATTATAATATTATTTATAATTTGGGGATAAGTATAAATTTGGATGAAAAAAAATTTCAATGTTCACCACTTTTTTAATTTCTTATCTCTGAATATATTATAATGTCCCACGTTCCAAAAAGTATCATTCCTCCCACATATAAAAGACACTAATTCCATCATTTAGAAAAACTATTATGTTGTGAGGTGTATATAGAACTATACTCATGAGGAATACCATTCTACTTAAGATAATCCTAAGATCTCCAACTTAAGTTCTCTTCACTATTGGTTATTATTAGCTTCTTCAAAATAGTGTCACTATCCTTTAATACAATTTGTTCAAATATTTTTAAATTATTGAGTGCTTTATATTTATGATTCTTGTAAAAGATAAAATTAATTTGAATAATTAATCTATAGAGAAAATTAATTTCAAATATATAAACACACATATATATTGAATTTCAAATAAAAGGTCCACACAAGTTAGAATATACATGCCCAAATGGTTTTCGTTTTTGAATATAGGTCATATTATAGTAATAATTAAGAATCGTTCCCTTTTGATATGAAAATTAAATCCACTTTACATCACTTTAAAATATGAATACTGGGAAGAAATTTTCATGGATAAAATTTTTCATGTTTTTGTCTAATGAAGATAATACTTAAATACCATAATCTTGTATCATCTTTAATTCATAAGTAATAATAATATTTCACTTAACCTAGTTGAAATAAATACAAATTTTATGTTAAAATTTATTCAATACACGAACATACTTAGATACCTAGTCTATCTTTACTTGGTAGCCAGTGTAATAATCAGTGTGGTTATCCCACATGTTTGACCATTGGGTTTTTAGTGGACTTATATTGTGTAATCAGTGATTCACTAGGTACCTAGTGTGATCCTACTAAGTACCTAGTATGTTACTCTCCTATTTTTAAAAAAATTTGGCCAGTTTGGTATTTTTTATGGAGGTTCACCTTAATTCCACCTCAATATTTTACCATATCAATGAACAAGTGGAGGTGGATCCATACTACTTGGTCATGAACCTCTAGCACTTTAATAAATTTTATCAAAGTTGGTTTGGATGTTGTTTTTTACATGAATTTGTGGAAATATCTTCCTGTTATTCCTATTCTTATCTTTATATTTTGTCTCCACTAGATTTGGATTAATTTTCTACAAGTTTGAGGTGAAACTCCACTAGAGAACTGTGGAATCAGTTTTAAATCATGGGGTCTTTTTATATGGTGTGTAGTGGAGGATAAAAAAGAATGGATTATCGTAATTAAATGTCATTTTTCTTGAGTTTTTTTCATCTATGATTTTCTTTCTGTGTTTTAAGGAAATTGGATTAAATTTATCATTTATTTGGATTTGTAATTTTGGTCTTTTATACATTATTGGATTGGGTGTATGTTGAGAGTGGACCACACCTAATTCCTCAGGGTTTTTGGTGTCATATAAATACCTAATGCGTTTTAAATTGATAGATTAAATTAGGGGTTTTTTAAATTTAAATGATAATCTTTTTGAGTGTTTATTATTCTTGATTAGGAAGGTTCTCACTAGAGTAAATGTATCTCAACATAAACTCAAGATTATTAGATGGATAATTAACCAAGTAAGGTTTCCCTTACAGATTGTGTGTTTCAATCACTTGAATTATTATATGATCATCTATTATTTATTATTATTATTAAAAACATGATTTTAAGACATTGTATATGGTAATTCCCTATCCCCCCTTCTCTATTATTAGGATAACCTAGGCATCAATGGTTGTAGATCTTGCCCTTCTGACACCGAAGGGGGGACCCCTTTGTTCTCCTTTGGGGATCTACCCCCTTCTCCCTATTCTCAAAATGAAATTTCCTTCCCTGATTCCTAGTAATATATTTATTCCCTAAAGTTCCAAGTATTAATGATGGTTTCCCCAATCTCTCACTTTAATTATTAGAGTCCTCTGAAGATTCGGTGCTATTGAACAAGCCCATGGTACCTTGATTTAGAAATAATTTGCCATAGGTCAACACCTCTAATAGATTTAGGTTTGGTTCTTGTGGATTATAGGACTGAGTGACCACCATGATTCTTGATAAACAATATATTATGGTTCAATTTTCATTGGAGGAGGACCTGATCATTTCTTTCCCCTGAAATATTCACAGATACAATAGATCTAGCTTCTATCTCCTTAGTTGTACCTAATATTTCTATATGAAATGAGTTTCCTCAAATACAAATTTTTGTGTAAAATTTCCTGAACTCCCTCTTCCTTTCCAAAATCCCTCAATTATTCATATTCTAGGAAATTTTTTTGGATGTTTTTTGTTTCTAAGAAAGTCAAATTGATTTAGTTTATCATTATATCTCTCCACATATCTACATTGAAGTAAAAGTTTCTAAGTCACATATTGATTGTATATGGATATTAGTTGCGGAAGAGTTTTTGTGTAAGAATCCAGTGATCTTTTAGACATGAATTTTTTTTCTTGTCATTTTATATTTAATTTTCCTTTTATTTTCCATATTTTTTGAAAGTTATGTCATGGTGAAGTTGATTATATCACTCATAGTAGTTTTTTATCTCCTACTGTTCTCTCTATTGGCCAACTGGGTGTTGATGAAACTTCCACTAATCGTCATATTCAAAAGGATAAAGGACCTTGGAATTTTGATCTAAGGGTTTCTAGTATTTTTTCTATTTTGAAGTGTGATATGGGTGTTAACAAGTCCGTTGTGAAGGTCCTTGAAGAGGACCAATTTATCGCTTTAATGGATTCTCTTTCCTTTACTGATGTTGTGAAGGATATAGGCTAGAGTAATGGAAATGATCTTGTCCCTAGTTATGTTCTCAATATTGTTGATAATAGGACTTTTATTATTTGTCCATCCTCTTCATTTTAGGTGTCTCCTAAATAGAATGCAAAAGCTATTTAGGAATGGGGATCTTCTAACCAGCAGGATGCACCAAGATTGATCTAGTTTCAAAATAAATTTATATATTTGAATAGAAATGAGAATGAAGTTGTAGACTCTGAAGGGTGTAATACTATTCTACCAAAGTGGAAAAAGAAACATGTGTGGGAAGGGTCCATTAAAACTCTGATCTGGGTGAAAAAAACACAGACTACCATAAAGAGTCATATATTGAGAAGGATCCTAATGGGAACATAACTATTAGGTCAAGATTAAAGAAGGGTAATCAAGGGAATATTTTATCTAGTAATTTTACTATTAAAAGGGGTGGGGGATCAAGGCCTCACAAATAATGCTTGAATCTACCAAATAATTTTGTAACCAAATTATCAGGTAATGCAAAAAAAGGTGGGACTAGAAAAGGGCTGACCGAATATACTATTATTGAAGTGATTATCTAGGAGTCTGGTGAGGTGGGTGAGTAAGCTTCATGTGGGGTCATCTCAAAGACAAAATATGACTTTATAGGGATGGATTATAAATAATGCCTATAGATTACATAATGGAATGATAGGAAAAATGGAAGGGATACAGGGGAAAGTTTGGAGCTCATTCTTCACAATAAAGAAATTTTTTTTGAAGTAGTCTTCGAGATCAACTATCTAAAGTATGATGTTAATATAATTTATAAAAAATTTCTTTGAGTTAATACCAACTAGGAGAAAAGGGTGTGGATAAATACAAAATTCCACATTTTTTATTGAGGCTTTAATAAATGGAAGATCAACTTTGAGGGATATATACAATCATGGTACAAGATGGAAAACACTTTGAAGATCTTATCAATGATAATATGGATATGTAGGTAAGTGAAATTCACAGGGAGTTATATAGGGTATATAAATCAAATCGTCTTATTATTTTATTCAATAAATTTTTGAGTTCTTAATGTGTGCAATGATATATTGTTTTTACTCATATGGTTTCCCACTTTTTAGAAAAAAGTAATTTTGAAATAAATATTTATATTTGAGGTTTAAAGATATTGTATGGAATAAATATATAAATGGGATGGGTTGAAATCATTTTAATTGTCAATAAAGGATGGTATATATTTTTAAATTGTTTGTTTAGTGGTTCCTTTCTTTAAAAGAGTATTCGTGGTCCATCTTATGGACTTCTTGGTGGTGCGAGTTAGTATTTAGACTAGGTTTTAAAGGAAGTCAATGATAAAACCTTTTAAAAGAAATTTAAAATGGAATGTTTGATTTTAATTAAATTTATAATGGAGATGGTGATTTAAATTGGTCTCTGAAACTTTATTTAAAAAAATGAAATAATTTACTAAGAAGTTTTACAATGGGACTAAGTCCAAAAGAATTTACTGATTACATTATAAAGTTCTTGAAATTTAAATGATTTATAAAGGGTTATTGAATGTTAATTTAAAGGAATTCAAAGAGTGTTTATTATTTTAAATTAATTTGTCTTCTTAAAATCATGAGGATGACACCATATTTTCTAAATCTTATGGGTTGTGTTATCCCTTTTATTATATGATTTTTTATATATTATAACCTATTTCTTTATGAGGAATGATTGTATAGGATCTATTATGTGAACCATTTCATAATTGATTGTTTGGTTTTACTAGGAAATGAGGCCAAGTGATGTTTTTTATGGATATATTCCATTGGAATTTGAGTGGTAGGAAAATGGTGACTATATATAGAAATCATAATATACTACACTACTTTGTGTTGAATTGATGGATTTAATTAATTCCTAGTGATATATCATGCCCTATGTGTGATAAGGTCTTGGGATGTCCTTTAGATGGTTATAGGGATGGTGAGGGATTTCACAATTATACTTAGGGTAGTACTGAGACTCATTAATATTTTATTTCCTCTTAAGTTCCTTATAGAAGTTCCCTAGTGGTTAACCACAATCATTGAGTTAGGTGATAGTTCCACTTCTATGTTGATTGGTCGACAAGGATGAATTTTAGAGAAGTTGTTCACTTTTTTTGATGATCCTTTGTAGGATTAGGACCATGGGTTTGAAGTGTAGTTAGTTTACCTCCTTAGATTAGTATTTTTTCAATATTGAAATATGGAAACTGGTCCTGTATTCTTTTTGGTAAGTATTGATTTATTTGTGAACCTCAAACATAAATGCAAGGTATAATATGACATTAGTGATCATCATACAACCACGAAAAGGATATTCCATGTGAAAAGACTTATAATGTTAATAATAAATAAATTTTATTTCTTATTAATATTCAGGATAATATTTTATGGATTCAAATTCATTGCAATAATTTTATATGATTTTTAAAATTGAAGAAAAAAATAGTCTTTCTCTAACTAAACTGTTTTCAATATATTAGATTCATTTATTTAAATGTTAAATTTATAAATTATAAAAGTTAAATTTTAAGAAAATTGAATTGATTTTTTATATAATCATATAAAATATATATTATGGTTATTTTTTTGGATTTTTCTTAAAATATTGATTTTGTGGTGAATAGAGAAAAATATTAGTCCTTATAAAAACAATCATTTGTTTTCAAATATTATAAAAATACAATTAGGTTTTATATCACATTTAAAGTAAATTTTTTCTTATTTTAATAAAAATAATACAATTAATTCCATATGAATTATCATTTTTCTTGATTGTGGTATAAATTCTTTTTTAGGCTCAAAAACAATTTTTTGAAAAAAGATGTTTTTCATTGTATTTTGGGAACTTATATTAAAAGAAATTTCTGAAACATCATGAAATTGAATCTTAAAAATTTTACTTCATATTTTTAATTATGATGTTCAAATTTATTAGTGAGTTCAATTTCATTTTTGGTTATGATGAATAGTAACCATGGTAAAATGTTGTCACTATGGTAAAGGGTAAAACATGTCAATTAAGATTAAATATAAGTAAAAAGGTCACAAAACCTAATGTTAAATATTATTGGATAAGTTTATTTTGACCCATATCAACTTATCTTCAAAATTAGGCAAATGTAGTACCACTTTCCCATGAATAATACTATATATTATTTAAATATTTAAAAAATTACTGGATTTCCACTCCCCACACTTTTGAAAGTACTCCCCCTCTCCTCTATCACTCACATAATTTGAAACATTTATATTGCAAAATACCTTCCTAAATACCTTCCCAAAATAATAAACATTTTTTATATGTTATTATTTGACCAAATGGACAACTTATAAGGCCTAATGTGTTTGATAAAATAGGTTTCCCAAAGAAGAGGTATAACTCTTAACTAAGTGTTTTCAGGTTTATTTCTCTGTACATCTCATTAAAAAATTATATAACCATACTTATGGGATGAAATATTTATATTAAATATAACTAAATTTTATTATGTTAATGTAACAACATATTTTCATCTCCTTTTCCATCCTATGGTAAATGAAAACATCGTTCGTGCATAAGTGTGGACAACAACCTTCATGAAGAGATGTGTTATGTTTTTCAACGCCACCTAAAAAGGATTATTATGTTGTATTTAAGGAATATATATGATATTAGTGAAATAATTATTATATTATAAATATAATATTTTACTTTCTGTCTTACCCTTCCATCTGTTGGTAAATGATAATGTAGTTCATTCATACGTACGATTTACCACCTCCACAAAGCGATACAATTTTTTATCATGTCTTCCTTACATGGATGGTTCAAAAATTGTGTTTAATGTATAAACATGATAATTATGTAATTTTTAATATTTTATTATATGATGAAATGATTAACTCTTTGACCATGTTTAACAAACCAAAGTTGTTTTTGGATTATGAGCTGATCATCCTCAATAGGTCCATCATGAACATAACTTATTTAGAAACTATATAACGAATTGTGATAAATGAAATAAAATAGATTATAATTAGATAATATACCTTTAAAAAGGTTATTAATCATGTAAATAATAAATATAATTTTATTATACAAGATTTAAAGTACACACTTGGAGAGTTAGACAAAGGTAATGGGTTTTCTTTAAAACATTGTCTAAAATGTTTTAACATTTTCTAAAGAATACTTTTATTACGTATCAGTGTTTCTTCAATTTTTATAATAATTATATTTTTAACCTCAAATGATTGTTTAAATTTATTTTAAAACTATATTTTACTTTCCTTGTAAAGGTTTAAAACGATATCTTTTAAAAAAAATTCATATGGGTTATTTTAAAAAATATTTTAGAGGAATAATTTTTTATTGTATATAGTATGAACATAATTTCCCACCATCATGAACATAATTCATTAATAATATTACTATAAATTTTTTCTTAGTATGAAAAAGAATATTCTATTTACTATCCTTGTGGATGTTTTTTATTTTAAGAGTTTTCAAAGGAAAAATTATTTCCCCCAATTTTTACGTGGATCTTGAATGTGATTTCATATATGTGTTAAATTGAATAATTTAATAGAATTTATAATGGAAATGAAATATTACTTGATTATTTTTTTTGTATTTTATAGTCCTTGAAATTTTTTTATGAAGACAGGTGATTCTGATATAGCTCTCCAATATATTGGGTAATTATTTTGTTCTCTACAGAATATATTTTGGTATTAATCGAGTAGTTTATTCCATTAGTAAGAGGTATTTTAATAATAATATGATTATGATAAAGTAAAACGGATCACTTCATAAAAAATATTACATAAATTTTTATTAATATTCAATAAATATCATATTAATAAATTCCCCAAAACCATAAATATTTGTGTCTTTAGAGACTAGATACATAATCATATTATTTCAAGAAAGATCTTTAACATATCTCAGAAATTTGTTCTCATGTTGTTAAATTATTAAACATACACTACCTAAATCATTTATTCATATGTTGGGGAAATAAAACATAAAAAAGGGTGAGATTAGATGATTTGAATGGTTAAACATAGGAGATATTAATTGATGAATATAAGTGATCATAAGATAACAATAAGGGGGTTATAACATTATCATAACTTAAAAAATTCATACCAAATCAGCCAAAGATATTTAATAATGAATCATAGAATAAGGATTTGTAATAACAAAATACATGATTAAAAAGAGTGTGGAATTATAATAACAAATCATCACCCCTAAGAACATATCTTGATCATAAGACATAGGATTGTGGAATACAAATAAGAATGGAAAATAATTTCATTAGTCAAGGATCACCCATGATAACTTATGCATTTTATCATTTCATTATAGCATAACCCATGAAAAAGAAACAGGTTTCCCATATTTCCATTACATAATCATAAGACATCAATATAAATATAATGGAAGGTATAATCAGATAATAAATATAACTAATCATAAAAAACATGAATGGATATTTTCATAGATGAAAAATACCTTTAAAAGATAATTTAATAATTTCTTTGAAAACATTAGAAAATAACCTTTTACTATAGTATATTTAAAACTGAAATTTTAAAGAATATTATAGAAAATATTTTAGTTAAAAATAATAAATGAAACATTAAAATTTATACCCATAGAAAATAGTTTTCATGGTAGTGGGAAAATGTTTATATATGGTAAACATTAAAATAAATTTTCCTTTCACAGTTTTTGTGAAATTTTGTAAATAACCAATTTAGAAAATAGTGAAAAAAATTAATTTTTAACCATTAAATTTATATTATAATATGGTTTAAATTTAATTTAAATATTAATTGGATCATATAAAAAAATTATATTTTAAAAAACATGGATATAGAAGAAAAATATCCTCGACCAAAGAAGAAATAAATTCATTTTTTATTAAAATAAATTTCATGAAAAATTTTATTACTGAAGAGATAAAAAATGTAATATTACATGAATATTTAATAAATAACCCAAGTAGAATAAAATATATGGGTTTTACATTATAATATTCCTATAATTTCCTTCAATAGAAATATTTCAAAGGCAATCCACTAAAAGAAATGAGATTGTAACATAATCCCTTACCTCGAGTCCTATCTAGATTCATACGTATTCAAGCCTCCTGTGTAATAAATATAGTTTTATAATATATATATATATATATATATATATATATATTATAGAAGTATTTTAATACGTAATTAAAAATTTATCATTCTTGTATAATTTCCGATTATCCTTTGGTTAACAATTTCTTTGTTAAAATGAATATTCAAATGAAAATCGGTCTGTTCTGCAAGCATGTTTTGGTTCGATTATTCTGTTCCATGCACTATGTTCACGGTTTAATCATATCCAAAATATTAATCATAACATTGTAATAATATTAATTCATTATATAATCTTGTATAACCATTCATATAAATTGATTTTGAATTACAAATTACATCGCTTTATAGAGGTTGTAGTCCACACGTACACAAAAGTGATTTGTTCACATATCGATGGATGGAACAAAATAATGTCATATAATAAGTCCCATTTATAGAATAATAATTATATTATATATATATCATATCTATATTAATTAAATCTATCATTATAACTATCTATGTAAGGAAGAAATGAAAAAATAATCACATCACTTCATGGAGGTGGTAGCCCACACCTACTCACAAGTGACGTGATCATTTTCCAAAGGATGGGAAAGATAAATAAAATGGATATAAAATTAACATAAAAACATATTATTATATTCATTATATGGATTAAATAATTTTATTATTGTTATATAAAATTCTAGGAGGTTTAAAAATAATGAAACATGAAAAATATCAGCAAGAACATATACCACTTCATCGGGTATTCTCGATTGATGACAAAATTAAGTCTTCATAGATGGGTCTTTTAGGAAGATCAAAACCTCCAAGATATGTATAAATAGGTTTTGAGAGTATTTGGGTATATATTAATAGATATAAATTACTCATGTGGTGGGTATTATAGGGAATAAAAGGTTCCCTTTTTTAAGTGGGTGGGTGGAAAAATAGTAAATACTTGAAACATTATTATATTACATATTCCTTACTCATGTAAAGTGGACCAAAAATGAATAATTTAAAAATATACATAGGAAAAGGTTGAAATTACATAAACTAATAAATTAAATCAAGTTTTTTGTGATATTTTAAACATTATCTCTTAGGTTGACCCATTTTATCTATTTTAACCCTTACCATGGTAACAAGTTTTTTACCATGTTAACGATTTATTGTGGGAAAAAAATATTTTGAATTTATTAAATTATATTAATTATGTTGATTTTAAATAATTAATACATTTTATAGAATTAAATTTCTATAATTTTTATTAATTTATTTTAATATAACTGCATAAAACATAACAAAAATCGTTTACAGAAAAAAAATACGCTTAAAACTGAATTTATTAGCATTCCATACCTAGTAATAAACATTAAAAAATAATAAAATATTTGATTGAATATATTATCAAAAATTTTCATTAAAATAAATCATTAATAGTGATTAATTTAATTTTTTAATATTAAAACACATTTCATGCATTAAAATGGGTTCTAAAAAACATATTTTTTACTTTCAAATGATGTTTTTATTTATAAAAAATTTATAACTATTGAATTGATTTTACACATGTGTAAAAAATAATTATTTATAATATATTTTATTCTATTATTATAATTTAATCCAATAGTTAGGTGATAATTTTCTTATTTAATAATAATATTTCAATAGTTTATAGCTGTTTATTTAAAATTAATGTTTCACGGAAAGAAAAAAAATCAAAGATATAAAAAAAAAATTAAAGATAAATATATAATAAAATCACATGGTGTGACATTCTATTCCCATTATAATAATTTCACCCTCAAAATTTTGTCACTCTGATATAAATAATAAGTATTGTTCTACATTATCACATCCTTGGGTTCCCTTGTAACTTCCTCAAATTTCGGGTTCCTCTAAATAACATTAACCAAGTGGGTATTCCTGTTTTTTAGATCATTATCTATACATTCTAAAATTTATAATTGTCATTATTCAAGGGAAATGTCATGATCTTGTGGTACAACCTTTGTGATTAGAACATGTGATTCATCAAGTATGTAATTCCTCAAAAGATATATATGGAACACATCGTGAACTTGAGAGAGGTCAGTGGAAGTGACAAATGATAATATACTATCTCTACTCAATCAAGAATTTTAAAGGGACCAATATATCCAGGGATCAAATTTACCTACATTACAAATATTAAAACCTTATTCTAAGGATATATTGATGGTAATACAAATGCACTAACTTCAAACCCTTGTTCCCGTTAATATTATCATCATAATTTTTCTATCGACTCAAAGCGTCCATGATGTGCTATTGAATTTCTTTAGCCCACCACCATTTATTTATCTATCTGAAGTCACAATATTTTTATTCCTAATTTATCCTGGAACCTTGGTGTTTTTCACATCCTTCCATATATATATTAATAAGGAGTCAACTGAATGCAAAATTTAAATATATTACTGTAAAAAAATTACACCAAATTAATATGTTGATCCCAACCACATTTGAAAACCATATAACATGATTTTTGAATATATTCTAGGGTTTTATTTTTCTCTCAGACTAACCATATTTCTAAAGATGATAGGAATTATTGAATAACAAATTTTCATCAAGATCTTGTTAAATACTTCTCCAGAACATTTAGGTAAAACTTAAATCCTGATCCTATATAATATAATACAGTACTCTATGACACATTTCTTATTTTTTAATGTATATCATGAAAATTTGATCAAGTGATAAATAATATATAATAGAAATGAAATTCTCTATCTATATAAGGTAATGAACTACAACCCAAATAAAATTATTCCATTTCGATATTTTTGGGAGTTTGAAGATGAAATCCATGGTGATGTTTTCCCATTTTCATTACGATATGGGTAATGTTTGTTACATCCCCTTAGAATTCTATCTCTCAGCCTTAACATTTTGAAATACTAGGCATAGAGATACAAATTCTACAATATACCTTTTAGTATTTTTTCCATAATGATTACTCTTTTAGATCTCAATACATCTGTGTACTTCCATGATGGATATATAATGGTGAACTATGAGGTTAATATAACATCTTGTTGTTCAATTTTTGTTTTTAAAGGACACATAGTTTGTTCTTAAACCTCACAATTTCATCATAATCATCGTTGAAATTATTAATATTCATAAAAATCCTCTGTAGTTCCAAATCTTCCTTCTGCACCTCCTTAATATTCACATAGATATATGGTTATATAGTCATTTGATAAATATAATATTTTCCCCTTGATTTAAGATTTTTAGGTCCATCATTTTAAATACATAAATATTGGAAATTTTTTGTCCTCATTATAGATAACATATCATCATTATTTCAACTCAAAGCATCAACCACCGTATCATATTTCCTAAGGTGGAAATGTATTGACTCATCATAGTCATTAATTAACTCCTATCACATTTTCTACCACATATTCAACTCTTTACGGATAAATATAAACTTTAAAATTTTATGATTAGTATATATATCTCACCATTATCAATAAAGATAATATATACATATCTTCAATTCAAAAAATAATGATGTAAACTATATGTCATGGTTTGAGTAATTCTACTCACAAACCTTTAATTAATGATAGTCGTAATCTATCATCATGTAATTCCATATACGAACACATCCCAGAACCTTATTCAATGCATCACTAAAAATCACAAACCCTTCTCCACTATAGGGTCATTTTATTATATGTTAACCAACCAATATTTTGTTCAGCTCCTTAATTTTTTTTTCAAATTCTTCATTATAAAGGAACTTGACGCCATTTCATGTAAACTTGGTGAGTGTATTAGAGATTCATGCAAAATTATTAACAAAGCCTCAATAATATCCAGCCTATTTATGAAAATTATGGATCTCATTCATACTGGTTGGTTTGGACCAATGTTTTATGACTACTACCTAATAAGGATATACCAATATAGCCTATCTTGTGATCATGCGTCCCAAGAATTATACTTTTTATTAATATAGTTTACACTTACTAAATTGGAATATAATTTATATTTCTAAGGGTATTCAAAAAAATTATCAAGTGATCTTCATTATCTTACTTAATTTTAAAGTATATAAGAATATCATTTATAAATACTACTATTAGTTGATTGATATAATATTTAATGACTATATTCACAAAATAAATAAAGATAACATGGGGATTAATAATTCCAAATGACATCACTATAAATTAACAGTGTTCATATCTTATATGGAAGACTATATTAGGTATTTTTTGAACTTTTGACCCTCAATTGATAGTATATAGAATAAAGTTTAATCTTTGGGAAGTATTGAGCTCCTGAAAATTTCTTAAAGAATTATTCAATATGGGGTAAATGATACTTGTTATTGATAGTGATATTATTAATTTCTAAATAATCATTGTATAGACACATTGAATCATATTTATTTTTTATAAAACATATGTTCACTCAATGGTGACGCACTAGGTAAAATTAATATCTTATCAACATTACCTTGGAGTTTATTATTCAATTCACACAACTCTAATGGGGCTATTCTATATGGAGTTTTTGAAATAGGTTTAGAACTATGTATGATTTATATTGAAAATACAACTTCATAATTTTGGGGAAGTTAAGGAAATTATTTAGGAAATATATTATCATACTCATGAACAATATGAATATATTCAATTTTGAGTTTTTCCCAATCCAGTTGAGAGAAATACCCCTTATTAATAGGTATAAATACTCATACATCAAAATTATTTTTTATAGAAATTTATATTCATCATTACACCAATAGAAAATCATATGTGGATTTAAAAAATCAAAAATGAATTATATTACATGGGAAACAATATTGTATCTATATAAATAAAGTAAACCCATGCCCAAAATAACATCAAATTCAACTAGAGGGTGAATCATAAGATTTTTTAGGAATCACATTCCCACAAGCTTCTATGGGAGATGAGTTATAGACTAGTGATGCGATCATCATACCATTATGAGTTTTCACTACTAACTCAACATATAATAATTGAGGTGGTGATGTGATACCCTTATAAAATTATTCAAATATAAAAGAGTGGATGAATCTAGAATCAAATAAAGCATTTTTAGTTATAGTGTAGATGGTAAGTGTAACTTTCACCAATTCATTCAAATGACCCAAAATAGTAGTTGGTATCCGATGATATTTTATTTTATATATTCGATGAAGATGTATTTGACTTTAACTGTCTTCATTAACCCTCATATTCATGCACAAGTTTTTGTAATGTCCAATATCATTTAAATTATATCATTGTTGTGAATGTGTAACATTCTGTTTTGATTTTTCAACATTAAATTCATTGAGTATCCTCTTCACATCACTTTAACATTATTTTTCTTGATATCTTTATTTCCACACATCATAAATTTACCAAACCTCATAAGGTAGTTTCCCCAATCTTCCTTCAAGACTTCTTGTATAATGGAACATTAATTTTCATTCCTCCTTGCATTTTATTATTATAATTTCTTTAAAATTAGATCTTTCCTTTTTTATCCCAAAAACCATGAGAACCATTCGAGTCTCCCATATATATTTATAACTTGAGATCACCTGGAATTATTTCATCATAGATATCAAAGTATATTATAGCTAACAACTTTAGAATAATTTGTATTGATCAACTAAAATATTGATTAGTTTTTCTTTTAGGGTTGATGATAAAACCCAAAGTGTAACTTTCAAGTCTTGTGAAATTTTCTTTATAAGAACTGATGGATTCATCATCCACCTATTTTAATTCCAAAAATTCCCTCTCTAATTTAGTGTGAATAGTTTAAGGAAAATAATTATTGAAAAAAACATTCATAAACTCTTCACTTGTCATGGAGTCAATTTACTCCTCTTGCCTTGTATTTTTTATAAGAGATCATCATTGATATTATTATCTTTTCAAATGATATATTTATTTGAAATTTCTTTCATTTTCTATATATTGGAGAATAGAGAATATATTTTTAGAGGAACTAATCCATTACTCATAAATTTTTGGATTGGTATACCCACAAAAAGAAGGAAGTTGTTTCCTCATGAAGGACTTAATAATACATTGTTACCTCCAATATTAATTTATAAGATCAGCATGATTCATGTATTGATAAAATCTCATAAACATTAAAATAATATTTTTTGAATTCCAATTTCCATAATATCTGGTTTCTCATGAGGGTATTTGTCTCAATTTTTGTCACAATAGTTATTCACATAATTACTATCAGTTCCAACCATTGAATAAAATAAAAATAGTGTGAGAAATAATAAGGATAACAAGTAATCATACAATCATGAAAAACCATTCATAGTATTTCTAAATCATGACACCTTATTTTTAATCTATCACACATAAGTTTTAACCTAGGTCATTCACATTCATCATCTTTTCAAAGCCATCATAATGGTTTATAAAGAAAATATGGATTAACCTAAGAATATATTCCAGGAGTGTTTGTTCAGGTGTCCATTATTAGGCCCACTCATCATGCACAAGTGAAAATCTTGTTAATACCCATTCCACCCCTTTAAAAGTTACTACCCCTATGTGCATCTATGCCAAAGATGCATCC
Source organism: Viscum album (assembly GCA_963277665.1). Classification (NCBI taxonomy): domain Eukaryota; kingdom Viridiplantae; phylum Streptophyta; class Magnoliopsida; order Santalales; family Viscaceae; genus Viscum; species Viscum album. The sequence goes on from OY728123.1 coordinate 18,089,242, forward strand.
TCATTCCAATATCCATGCACTAGTATATTTTCTAACAAAACCACACAATCATTATTCTACCAAATCTTTCGAATGTTATCTTATTACTAGAATTATCCCTATGGTTTTAAACAAATTAATCTAATAATAATTTAAAAAAAATAACGAAACCTTTATATGATAGGAACTGAGAAAAACAAAGAATAAAAAACAAAAATATTATATCATTTAGATTAATATTTAATAAATCTCTAAATAATATGCTCGCCTGAACTATAAATGTTTAGTGTCATTGTGGACTAGATACACAATCATTTTATTTCAGGAAATATTGTCAAAATATCCCACAAATTTAATCTCTCATAGTATACTTCTTAGACATACCCTACCTAAAACATTTTTTCATAACATAGGGAAAGGAAACTTAACAAAGGGTGATCTTAGATGATTAGTTAGGGTAATCATAGGAGACATAAATTAATGCTTATAAGTGAGGATATGATAAGAATAAGGGTATGATAACATGATCATAACTTTAAAAAGTCATACTTATTCAATAAAAGATATTTAATCATGAATCATGGAATAAGAGTTTATCATAAAAAATACATAACTCATAAAAGTGTAGATTCATCAATAATCAGTCATGATCTGTGATAACATAACACAATCAAAAAATATATATTTGTGTTATATAGATAAGAATAGAAAATAATTTTCTTAGTAATGTATTACTAACAATAATATTATAGGGGATTTGGATCAATCCCCATTCCACCATTTCATTAATCAAGGTTCCCTCCAAAGACTATCATATTGGATAAATTATTTTACTGAACTTGGTTTGCTCCCGATTCGATTCCATTTTATCTCATGAGATATTAATCATTAAACAATGTATTTGAGGGGTATATAATACTAATACCACCATCAAAATAATAAAAACCATCAATATATATTCCATAAGATCAAAAAACATTCAAAATTTCATTATATCATAATCCATGGAAAATAAATCCATTTCATAAACTTTTCATCATTTCAACAAAGATTAACCATTGGAAAGGAAATGTGTATCAAATTTCACCATTATATAATCATAATATATCTATATAAAAAACATGGATATTATTATTAGATCATATCACCATTACATTTCAAGATACATAAAAGGATGTTGATATATATGAAAAATACCCTTAAAATAACATTTGAACATTTCTTCGAACACTTGGGAAAATAATTTTTTCTAGAGATATATTTAAAACTAAAATATTTTAGAATATTTTATAAAATATTTTATTTTTAAATAAACATGTAAACATGTATTTTAATCACCAAAGATAAGAGTGTTAATGACTGTGGGAATTTTGGTCTGTGCTATAAACATTAAAACATAAATTCTTTTCACACTTTTTATAAAAGCACATAAATAAATGGTTTAGAAAAAATTGTAAAAATTCATTTTAAAACCTTTTAAAATGAATTGAGTATGGTTGAATATGAATTTAATCAATCATTGTATCACATAAATAATATTATTGAAATCATTTTAAAGAACATGTAGATGGAATAAAAATTTCACTAACCAATGAGTAAATAATGTTGATTTTCCTTAAAATCACTATATTGATCATTTTAGGTTTTTAAGAGAGGAAAATGGTACTATTAATTGAATATTTTAGTAGTAACCATAGAATAAGAAAATATATTTCTTTTAATGGATAATAACCATATAATTTCCCACAATGAAAATTTAGTAAAGACAATGCTAAAAAATAAGATTGTAACATAAACCCTTACCCCAAGTCCCTTTTTGATTCATTCACAATAAAAAATAAAAAATAAAAAATATATTTTTATTATATATATATATATTATATAACTATAATTATAAATAAATTTCAATGTATAATTATTTTATTACTTCTAATTTTCCTTTTATTAACAATTGTTTTATTAAAACAAATATTCGGGTGAAAATTGGTTGGGTTTACCTGAACATTTTGGTTTGATTGTGTTGATCCTTGAACCACACTTATTTTTTCATAATATAAATAATTTTAATCATAATATTATTATAATTTTAATTCATTATATAAATTTTTATAATAATTTATATAAATCGGTGATGAAAAATAAATTACATCATGTTGTGGACATAGTAGTCCACATGTATCCATGGGTGATGTTTTCACCATTCTATGGATGGAATTAAAAATGGTATATAATAATTAAACATTAAATAATCATAATTATATCATATATATCATATATATTTCTTAAATAAATCCTTATAACCAACTATTTAAACAAGAAATGAAAAATGAATCACATCACTTTATTGGGGTGCCAGTCCACACGTAAACATGAGTGACATTTTCATTTTACAATAGATGTGAATAAGATATAAAATGGATATAAAATTATCATAAAACATATAATTATAGTTAATATATATATTTCACCATTTTATTATGGTTATAGAACATTTATAGTGTGTTTAAGAAGAAAGAAACATGAAACATATTGGTAAGAGAATATACCTCTTCTTTTGATATCCTCCTTTTAAGAGCACCATAAGTACAACTGGATGGGTTTTTTGGGAGTCAAACCACCTCAATATTTTGGGTAATAACCTTTATAGAGTATTTGTTTAGATATTTTTTAATATAAAGTGATCATATGGACTGGATTAGAAAGGAGAGGGGATTCCTTTTATAAGTGAGGAGGGGGTTAAACTTGTAAATACTTGAAACTTTATTATATAATATATGTCTTTCTCAAGTAAATTGGATTAAAAATTCAAAATATTAAACTATAATAAGTATATGGTCACAATAAATTAATATAATCAAATTTAATAAATTTTATTCTTATATTTTTACCTTATCTCTTTAGTTAACTCCTCTTTTAACCCTTTTAACCTTTATCATGGTAACAAGACTTTTACCATGGTAAATATTCATTAGAGATAAATATTATTTTCACAATATTAAATTATATTAATTATTATGATTAAAAATATGAAATATGTTTTAAAATATTCCATTTCTATAAGGGTTAGAAATTTGTTTTAATATAAGTGTAAAAACGCTATGAGAACCGTTTTTCAAAAAAAATGCATTTTTAAGCTTAAACTGAATTTATTATCATTTCATGCCTAGTAATAAATATTAAATTAATTTTAATATATTTTATATAATATATTATATAAATTTTAATTAAAATAATTCATCAATATTTATTACTTTAATTTATAAAGATAAAAACCCATTGTGTGAATGAATATAGTTTTTCAGAAAAATATATCTTTTTACATTCTAATTATTTTATTTTCCTTTATAAAAAATTTAAACCCAATTAATTGATTTTCCAAATGTTTCAAAAAAAATTAATTTTTCAATTCTTATTCATAACCTATAATTTAATGACTAGGCGATAACTATTACATATAATAATAATATTTCAATAGTATAGCATTGTTCATTTAAACTCGATGTTGCATATCTATCAAATAAAAAAATTATTTAAAGAAAAATATATCGTGAAACCTCAAGGGTTTTAAAATTATTTCCCAATTCACCTAAATTACAATAATATTCTTATAAATTATTTTTCATGGAATTATTTGTATTCCCTACAGTAATCTAATTAGCTTATATGTAAAGGAAATTTTGTGCCCCTTTTAAGGGTAAAATTTATACTTTTAAAGAAAAATTTTAATTTGTAAAAATGATTTATAATAAACCATAAAAATTATGATTTTTTCCTTTATTATTTCTTATGATATATTTTATGAAAATATTTGGGTTATGAAATTGATTTTTTGAGTATGTTTATGATTATTTTTAGCGCATGGTTAAATATATAAAAGTAAAATTTTCTATGGGATTTCATGATTTTCAAAATGGTCTAACAATTCTGTTTATTTTTGTATCAAGTTTTTATATAATTAGCCTCCCCACCCACATTTTTAAATATTTTTCAATGGGATTAAGAATGATTAAGAACAATAAAAAGATATATCTTTCTATTATGATGATTTTTCTTAAAATAAGTGAATGAGTTTTGAATGAAATAAGAGTTAAAATATTTAGAATCCAATTTTTTTGTAAAAATTTGATATTGAGTGGAAGTTCCCATTTTTTTCAAATGTGAGAGGAGAATAATAATTTAAAAATGGGACAAAAAATAAATATACCTGTTAGTATATTTTTAAAATCATGAAATTCCATATAAATGTTTACTTTTATATAATTATCCTTTTGATCAAAATAATCATTTACTTACTAAAAATAAATTTCACATCCCAAATATCTTCATAAAATATCTCATAAGAAATCATAAAGTAAAAAACATAATTGTTATTTTTTCTTAGTTCCTTAAAAATATAAAGATAAACTATCATGGAAATTTAATAAAAATTCAATCCTTACTATTAAACTCATAATTATAGGTTTATTAAGGAATTAGTCATTATGGTTGGCATCATAGCTTTATTTAGATGAAATTATAGGTTATGATGTTTTTAATAAAATAAATTGAAGGGATATTAATAAATGTATTATATTATCAATAATTTTTTTAAGTGTTTCCTTCTTAGTTTTCCGAATATAATTTTGTTTTAGAATGGTTTTATATATTGGAAAGATAATTAATGAAGTGGATAAAAATAATAAAAATAATATCATTCTAAATTAAAAAAATGGAGTAGTTAGATTTAGAATATAATAGATTTTATCTATGTTAATTTAGTTGAATCAAGATATTAATAATGGTAGCCATGCTAGACAGTGGTCAGAATCTATACAAAGTAACATGACTATAGTTGAGTATTTCATGAAACATCACCCTCCAGAATATGGTGGAAACTCATATCTACTAATAATTGATGGATTGATCAATTATCTAAAAAATATATTCAAGAATTTTCATTGTCCATAACTTCAAAATATAACATTTCCATTTATAATGTATTAGGTGATGTCGATCAGTAGTGGTATTCGGTTAATAATTCTGATAAGAAAATATAATATTAATGCCATGGAGTTGTCAATATTTAAACATATTTTCCTTAATAAGTATTTTCCTAATGTGTTTTACGTAGGATGGAAAATAAATTTTTTAAACTAATGTAATTGGATGACGTTGTTTAATTCTATGAAAAAATATTGACTAGATTTTTTATCTATGAACAAATTTAAATTCTATGAAATGATAGTAAAATTGACAGGTTTTGCTTAGTATTGAAACTATGTTTGTGATGTGAAATGGTCTATCATGACTTTACAAGTATTTAGATTGTTTAACGGAGTGTTGAGAAGGGTAATATGGAGTTCTATGACATTTATAATATAGTAAACCCAAATATAGAAACCTAGATACGATGTTTATTTTATTATATTTGTACAAGATACAATGGATCATGCTAAACATGATCGATCAATTTAGAGATCTTGGAAAACTAGATACATAAATGATTCTTATATTATTTTGGAAATATAAAATAATTAAATAAGAAATATTCTTACATCCTTGAAATCATTAAAAATATACTTCTCTATATATTGGGAAAATGAAAACAAATAAAGGGTGAGATCATATGCTCCGTAAGGGCTACATATAGTGGAAGCAATTATGGGTAAATAATGTATGATAAATATGGAAGAGTGGATAGTCAAAACACATTCCATTCAATCAACAAATTGTGTTTAAATTATATCATGGAATGATATCAATATACTTGTCACATGGATAATGAAAAATGGATTTTTAATAAAGGAATTGTATAAATTCATAAATTCATGATCTTATAATCAAGGCCTCTAACAAGATATCTTGAAACTAGCCATCAAATAATCAACCAATACATTTTTATATAGCGCAATATGAATGTTTAAATTTGACGGGTGCGCCCGGAATTATACAGTGCTCCAATGCATTGGGTAAAGTGATGAATCTCATGAGTAAATGTGAAATGATGTGTGAACATGATGCTAGCTTTGTTCACAACCACGTGTGGTAGTTAACCACTAAGACATGATGTTTCATTTTTATGCATTTCCACATTTCAAGTTTATTATTTATGCTCCTCTCATGTTCATGCTCTTTTTCCTATGTCATGATTATGCTCACCCCCATGATATATTGTTCTTACATATCCTCTTAATGGGCTTTTAGCTCCCCCCTTTTGATGTATATCCTTCGGTGGCTACATGTACTAAGGAGAGGACAAGTTCCACTAAGAAGCTAGTGAATAGGAAATTAAATAAATCTTTATTCTTGATGTTGTATTTGTTATGTATCATCCTAGTTTGCCCAAGACACTAAACCTCTGGATCCTCCATGTGTAATACTATTATATTGTTTATCTTTGAAATGATGTAATAGTAAAGTAAGAAAAGGTCGAGTCACTCTAAATGGATAATTATAAAATTGTATATAATGAATTAAAATTATGTAATTGATTTAACCACTTAATAAGTCCCTTACCTAGATCATAATTTACATAAAAAATAGTTTTTAAGATTAAAACTGATTTTATATTTCTTTAAAAAATTACGTAGGGTCTTATATAATTATCTAAAAACTTATTAGACATTGATTCAATACTTTATGAATACATTTCAGGGGAATAAATATTCTTTTAAATTAATTAATTAATTATAATTAATACCAAAAATGTTTACTAAGGTCAAATTACCACTTTCTATGATGTCTAAATTTTATTTTATCATTCATAGGTAATGTTACTCTTATTTACTATTCATAAGGGTCATATTACTATTCATAAGGGTGGGTTACTATTCATTAGTGTATGTTACTATTCACTAAAAATTATTTTAGTTTCATTAGACTTCAAAAACTATCTTGAACACAACCTTGTATGTTTGATTTTTAAAATTCCAAATATAGGGGTGAAAAAATTATGTTTAAAGGTCACTTATCACTTAGTAGTTCATTATTTTTTGTTTTTATGACATAAATATAAAAGGGGAATTTTTTATTGAAATACTTTGGGTCGTTACACCATTTATAGTGGTAATAGAAAAATGAATCATTTCGCTTTGTGGAGGTGGTATTCCACACATACACATGATTGACCTTATCATTTTCAAACGGATAGAAGGGTAATGTGATTTATTATATATTATTTTTAAGGAATCATAATTTTTTCATAAATATCATATATATTCACAAATTACATATTTATAACCGTCCAAGTATAGTGGTGATGAAAAATGAATTACATCGCTACGTAGAAATGGTAGGTCGTACGTACGCAAAGCAATGTTTTAGTTTTCCATTGGATGTAAGGAGATAGAAAATGGATATACCATTAACATAATAACCTATAAATATGGTTAATATACTGATTTAATTATGATAATATGATTATTGAATATTTGGTGGTGGTTTAAGAAGAAACGAACTTGAAAAATCTCAATAAAAACATATACCTCTTCTTTTGATAACTTTATTTAGATTACACCATAATTCTTATTAATGGGATATTTTGGTGATAACAGGACCTCTTGTATGTGGGTAGGGATGTTGGAAAGGTATTCAGTTGTAGATTTTTTCTAGAAAGGTGTCACAACCCATCCCAATGGGGCCTATGCGATGACTCCCCAATCTTGCCTCCAATAGGACAGGGGCTGGAAACTAGTACCGAGTAGGAATATCACTAATATGGGAGGAATTAGCCTAAGTACTTGTACACATTCACACATCTCCAAGACCATAAAACCATAAAATGTAAAAAAATGAACAACCAAGCATGCATAAATCTAAATCCCACAATAAGAGTAAGACAATAAGTAAAGGAAAGTAAACATGGAAAAAATATATCCCACCACAAAGAGTCCAAAAACACGTCCAAGATGAACGTAAAATAGTTAATATTGTCAAGATAATATAGTAACACACATTGTTCTTCTTGGTCTCACTAAGCATTATCTAGTTCTAGTCCATCTAGGACTCTGTCAAACGATCAATCATCTGCATAAGACACGACACGTGCGGTAAAAGACCATGCAAGGGTGAATATAAAAATACCAAATATGTCATATTGAAACCACAAAGTATAAAACAAAAGAATAAAATCATATCTACAAAGGTATTTCTCTACAAAACATATAACAAGAATATCCTCATATACTCAACAAGACACATATTCTAAGGGTAATTCCCAATCATAATTCTAGTCTAGGAATCATGATTGAATGTTCCATATAGAACTCATCTAAGAGAACAAACTCTATGGGTCTAATATCACTAATGAAATCCATAAGATAGGTGAAGATCATCAGGAATTTCGATAGGAAGTACATGCCAAATGTTTGAAGAGATATGATACACAGATGAGGGTCACACCAAAATCAATGGGGTATTCCAACAACTCAATATATATTAACCCTCTAAGTGGAGGATCAGTGCCCACATAGTCTTGGTCATTAATATACCAAAAACTCCACCAAGGGCACAAATATGTATATAAGATCTCACTCTAGGACACATATAAGGATTCCAAAAATTCAATTCAAGAAGTCCTACTGAAAGGATCACTATCCTATGTGTAGGAGGTGATTCCATACTAACCCTCAGGGAAGGTATATGTGGAACTCAACCTAAAAAACTTTTTCAAGATATAGATAAAAAGGGATCCAATCCAATATTTAAGGATTACATGATGTTTAGAAGGGTTAGACACCACGTCCCTTCAACTTGGGTCTCGCCTATGTAAACAAATCATGTTTGTGTCAGTGTCCAACTCACCCTAGTCAATAACGTGTGATGGGTCTGCATATACCCCTTCAGTTGTAACATGTGGAAGATATCATGTACCCAGACAAAATATGGAAGTAGATTTAAGAGACATGTCATCTCACTAACTCTATGAAGTATCTGAAAATATAAAATGAATCATAAAGATAACTTTATTCCTCGGATAAATCTTCATAATTCATGTCAAGGTGAAGCTCATAGAAACATATGGTCCTCATCCAAGAACACTAATGGCCATTATTATCTATTTACATAATAATTAATATGGTTCTATGTAGTCCTCATCCACTCCTAGATGAACTTCACTGTCTCTGCAGTTTCTTGCACCAACATTGGTCCCATGAGTATTAACTCTCTTGGGTCAGTCCAAAAAATCGGTGACCTACAGGGTCACCCGTAAAAAGACTGAAATGGTTCCATATAGATGGTGTAATGGAAACTATTGTTTTAAACTAACTCCACAAATTTTTGGTGATCCACCCAACTATAGCCAAATTCCAACATGAATTCTCCAAACATGTCCTCCAATACCTAAATGGTCTCCTATGTTTGGCCATTAGTTTGGGGTGAAATGTTGTAATAAAGCTTAATTGAGTCCCAAACGCCTCCTAAAATCCCTCACATAACTAATATTTAAAGTTATAATCATTTTTAGAAACAATATTTAATGGAACTCCATTGAGTCAAACTATATCTAATATGTAGAGACATCCCAAGATCTCTACTAAACTCTTCTCCCTAATAGAAAATAGGTGTACTGACATAGTGAGATAATCTATGATCACTCAGATAGAATCTTGTCCCCTGGATGTATGTTGTAACCATATCATGAAGCACATGGATACCCCATCCCACTTCCAATTTGGAACTTCAAGGATTTCATCTAAATCCATTGGAACTTGGTGCTCAGTCATCTCTTTTTGATATGTAAGGCATTAAGAGACAAAATCTAAAAATCCCATCTTCTTCCCTGGCCACCAAAACCAACATTGGTGGTCATGTTTTATCTTTTCAACAGCTGGATGTACTTCCAAATTATATGTATGAAACTCTCTCAAAACCTCCCCCTACAATATCACTTTTACCATCATGCATCCTATGAAAAGAATGAAGTGATATCCACCTTCAAAAAATCTATGAAGAACATGTTGAGTGGATATCTATGTATATAGGGTCTCACAGTCAATATACCTAAGATGTTCCACCCTAACTCACTGCATGATCATAGGGGTGACAACCATCGAATAAATGTAAGATACTCCACCTCCATCCATAAAGGATAACTATAATGAGGAAAAATATTCTGATTCCTTGCTTAGAAACTGTGAAAAAGATATCTTACTGAGAGTATCTACTACTACATTCCCCTTATCAAGAGTATAGTCAATTTCGAAGTTATAATCCCGGAGTAACTCTAGCCATTTACTCTATCACAATTTAATATCATTATAAGAGAAGATATACTTTAGATTCTTATGATCAGATTAGATGATAAACCGCTCTCTCATCAGGCAGTGTCACAAAATCTTTAAAGAGAATATAACCATTGATAACTCAATATTTTGGGTCACATAGTTTTTTCCTATGGTGTTAACTGATGTGAACATTCTAAAATCACCACCTACCTATGCATCAAAACACAAACAGGCCCTATTCATGATTCGTCGTAGAACACAATGTACTTGATGGTAGTGCTAATCAAATTATACCTTAATTGATTAAAATCCCATTGATACATATCTTACCACACAAAAGGATTCCCCTTTTGGGTAAAATATTTCATGGGTGATAATAACCTAGAAAAATCATGTATGAATACATAGTAATAGCCTTCCAACACAAGGAAGATCCACACCTTCATCAATCTCTTCGGTGGTTCCCAATATAACACTACCCCAACCTTGGTCAGGTCTATTTCTACTCCATTCTTTGAGATAAAATGTCCCTAGAATAGGACCTCCTATATCCATAACTAAATCTTTGATAGATTTCTGTAAAGTTGGTTCTCTTAGATTACATCCAGAACCATCCACAAGTGTCACACATTCTCCCCCTTATACTCTAAGGGAAAAATTATTTCGTTGATGAATACTACCACGAACTGTTCTGAGAAAGGATGAAAGAGCTAGTCCACGAGTCCTATGAAATCTACTGGGAGTAGGTAGTCCACACATAACATCAAGATCCCATCTACCTTCTTGGAGAACAATACGAAGGCTAACCCGGGTGAAAAAATAGGGCTAAAAAATCCATTTATCTAGAATTCCTCCAACTACACCCTCATCTCACGATGCTCTTCAATATCCATCCAATATACTTGAATAGATATTGGTTTCATCTTGAGGTGTAGATAAATGTATAAGATTAACTCATGGATGGGAGGTAATCTTGGTACATCCTCGGGGAAGATGTCCTCGAACTCCACCACCACTGTAGGGAATTGAAAACTCATAGTATCCACTACACCAAGGGCCACTCTATCCAACTTATGAGTAATCAAATGAATCAGATTATAAATGAGTTCATCGTATACTTCTTGGGTTTCCATTTCATACACAAAGGGAAACAAGGTTATGTAATTGTAGACACACCATATCCTCCTCCTAAAATAGTCAATATAAGAATGAACTGTAGATAACCATTCAATAAATAAGATGACATGATAATGCTTCATCACTTCTATACATAGATTCCATTGAAAACTCTCACCTATAATAGTTAGGAAACACTATCGACACAAGTGTGTGATCACTGAGTCATATCCAATAAGAATATACAAACACAAGGATTGAGTCAAGCGATCAACTGGAATCTCGATGTCTCAAACATGATATGTAAAAAGAAGGAAATGAATAGAACCTATGTATATCAGTACTATAAATAAGGTATAAAAGACATAGATAATATCTCAAATCATTATCAGATCCTATGGGTTATATTCCATGACTTTCTGCAGCTATCCCCTCCCTTTTCCTCCAGCTACATGATCCCGACAAGGACCTCATGGGGGTGGTGGTGGTAACAAGTAAACACATATACTACCTACTGATGATTTACAAAATTCTCTTACATTTGCACAAATTTACAGACATAACAGATCCTAACACTACCTCTTCCTTGGAATCTCATCCACAGTATCTCTGTCAGTTGTATAATAGGTTAAAAAATCTGAAGAAAGATGTCCTCTTCCATCACATGAGTAGCATCATCTCTCCTTGGGATGACTGGACCCATCCTGAGAGACATGAACTGAAGAAAATCTATCCTGGGACATACTCCTAAAAATTATCACATGCCTAGGTCCCTGATACTAATGTCATCTCCCTACTTTCGACATTTCTGCTCCTACTTTCCCATAACCAGAAACCACTAGCTTTGTCTACTCAGCTAAGAAACACTCAACCACCAAAGATATCTCTAGAACCACTGCATATGTATGAATACATATAGGGATAAAATTGGATCAAATGTATTTTGTTCACCCTCACACGAATGTTCACGCCCTGAAGAACTGATCCTAAAACATATCCATAAAGTACCTAGAGAGGTTGGTAAAATTCGATGAATACTTAACTACTTTGTTGCTGCCCTTCTTGAGTAGAATAATATCCTTAATTTTTACAACCCTTAGTGTAGAAAGATTTAACTCTTCTCTGAAAAAGAACTCTAACATTGACCATGATATAGTCTTCTCATCTTAAGACTATGTCACAAACCCACACTATATTCCTTTTGATCCATAAAGAAGGATCGCTTCCAGGACCACTATTTGATCTTCTTGTGTCATGAACAGATGGAAAACTCATGTCACCACCTCAAGATAGTCCTTAGCCACTTTTTGGTCAAGCTCACCTCAGAACCTGAGGGGGATATGTTATTGAAAATCATGATGTGTGATTGTCCTGTGTATCTTATCTAACGGTATTGTGGGTACCATCCACTTCTCTACAGGTGGTGGTATATTTGGTGCACCACATAAATTTATAATTTCTATATATGGTCCCCATATTAATGCCTAATAACTAAGGGAATCAACCCCAGGATCTTGTTGTTAAACCCTAGCTAGTATTCATCATGGAATCATGCTGAAAGTAAACGAGATCTACCATGATCAAAGTGTATATCTAGATATATGACTCAATAAGTACATGGAAATTACAAACTATTCCTATATGATGCACATACCATTGTTTTTCCTACAACCATTGTTCTCATGTACCAAGTCAAAAAGTAGGTAATCAGAGTCCAAGTGTATATATACGTTGACCACCACATGAATACTGGAGTCACTATCCTAAAATACAAACTCAAAACACTTAACACTTTTCCACAAACTAATCTCACATACTCCAGTTCTAAGATATAACTAACTCCCCTAATACCACTCTATCATGACCCATCCCAATGAGGCTTGCATCATAACTCCCAAAGCTTTCCTCTAATCGTCCAGGGGATGGTGACTTGCACTGAGCAGGTATATTGGTAACATGGGACGCCTTAGCCTATATACCTTTATACACACACACATCTCCAAGAACATATAGTGATTAAATGTAAAAAACAACTGAGCAATCATGCATGCATACATCTAAATCCCACAACTAGAGTATGATGAGAAGTAAAGGAAAGTAAATGGGGCCAAAAAAAATTCCACCATAAAGAGTTTAAAAATAAGTCCATCATGAATGTAAATTGAAGATTGTTATCCGGAAGTCATAGGAACACAATTTTGTATGTCTGGTCTCACTAAGAACTGTCTAGTCCAAATCTACCTAGGACTCTATCAAAAGTTAAATCGTCTGCACAAGACACGACACATGTGAAAAAATACATACATAGGTGATTATAAGAATAAATAGTAGGACACCCAAAAACCCCAAAGCATACAACAAAAAATAAATTTATCTCTACATAGGTATATGTAAACTATAGCATCCTGCCTTTTTATAACATAACTTTTCATTAAATTTTACAAAACCGAGGATCTTTAAGGTTTAGTGTCTTGGAAACCGGGAACTTAAAACATGAAAACATAAAAAATTATTCCTAAAAACTTAAAAGGATTCTCCTTATGTTTATCCTAGGATCATTACTGCATCTCATAAACTGGGGACATACATCAAAAGAAAGGGTGAGCAGATGGCCCATAAGGGAAACAAGGGGAAACATTTAACATGTGAACTTGAGATACATCAACAATGTCTTGAAAATGAACATTAAGGCATGAGAAAGAAATCATGAGGCATATCATAATAAAAATAACATGTTTCATAACTTGATTATGAGACTACAACATTTTATATTGACAATAATTTCCATTTCTCCAAGGTCCATCCCCAAGGTTTCATTAATAATAACCAAGGTTATTCACCAAGGCGTCATTAAAAATGGTCATCTCTAGAGATTAAGTCTTTACCCAATGCATTAGAGTGCTATCAAGGAGAACCCTTTATTTTTCATTATTATCATGTGAGACACATATATCATCATCAACAAATTCATAAACAACCCATATAGCATAAAAGAAATGGTTTGCATTTCATAATCATAACATTTTAAAAACATCATTAAAGACATGATCTTTATGACACTTTAAACCCACGGAAAGGGAAAGAGGGTCTCGTGTATGTAAATCCCAAAATTTAAAATAGAACATTTTTGTATATATGTGAATAACTCTTTAGAAGAACGATCTTTGAGTATTCACTTAATAAAATAAATGAATTTGAGAATAAGAGAGATACATTTGGAGATGGAAATTCTGCAGCATAACAGCTATGTTACGAGGTTTTAGAAAACATTGAAAAGAGAGGGGACATGGGTCAACCACTAATAAATGATCCATAACATAGTAGGGGGACAGAATATAATTGATTTAAGAACATGGTAATGAAATTTGAAAGATATACCATATTAAATGAAGAACATGAAAGGAAGAAAAAAAATAAGATTTCTTTTATGAAAATTCGGCAGCCTAACGACGTCACTTAAACTTCAAAAAAATGAATTGATGAGATCAAATAGGGTCTCTCATAATATGAAAATAAAAGATCAATATTATAGATATTTATAACGTACCCCAACATAACAAAAAGAAACTTGAAAGACTTGACATGAAAGTAGAACTTTGAAAAATGAGAATGGTGAAAGAATCCCTTAAAAATTCGGCAGCCTAATGGCGTCACTTAAACATCAACAAAAAATGAATTGATGAGATCAAATAGGGTCTCTAATCATATGAAAATAAAATATCAGTATGATATATATAGATATCATAACCCAACATAATAAAAAATAACTTTAAATACTTGACATGAAAGTAGAACTTTGAAAAAATGGGAAGGGTGAAAGAATCGCTTAAAAATTTGGCAGCCTAATGGCGCCACTTAAACATTATTAAAACGGATTGATGAGAGAAAGAGGGGGTCTCTCATCATATGAACATGAATAGGTCAGTAGGATGAATATGAAATAACATCCTCAACATAAGAATATGGGGCTTAAAAGAAATGACATAAACGAGAGTACTTGAAACAAAAAAGGAGAGGTGAGATCCCTTACCTTAAACATAACTCTTAAAACTCAAAGGTTGGGACCTTGAGGGCTTGGGGGAACCTCAGGAGGACTCCTCGGGAGGTAATGAGACCAGAGCTTCGTTGGGGGAGAGTTGCCAGTGAAAGAAAGGAGGGAAGGGTGGGTATTTATAGGAAAAGTGAGGGGACAAGGCATTAATGGCCAAGGGACACCTCATTGGTGGTTTTGGCAAAACCATGGGATTGCCCATGGTTTTTTCCCATGGTATTGGCCACTTGGGACACCTCATACCTTATCTTACTATTCATAAGTCGACCATATTGATTACAAACTTAATACATCATTTAATAATGTCATTAAACACATGTAACTTAAAAACTGTATTTTCACTATTCACCGAAAAATCAACTTTCTCAGAAAAATCCCAAAATTTCACCATAACCAAATATCGATTCTCTGACTTTTAAAAATGAACTCCTTTTTATAAAAATAATTTTCTAAATATTTTAAATTTACTTTTTAAATAAATAGACTATTCACAAAAAAATCATTTTTTTCAGAAAAATCCCCAAAACTTAACTTAGCATAATATCGATGTTCTGAATTCAAAAATAATGTCCATTTTATAAAAATAATTTTCTAAATATTTTTAATTTAATTTTTAATTAAAAAACACTATTCACCCGAAAAACCTAATACATGACTAATAATTTATGAAACCGTTATTTAACTATTTTATTGAATCGCATTACTTAATCAAGGTTCCTAGATTATATAAATAATTTCTTTAAGTGAGATTAATAATCCATTTGGTCACATTACTAATCCTAAGCATAAAATCACTATTCATAATTTACTATTCATCAAAAATTAATCTGATATTATTAGACTCTAAATTTCGTACTGAACATAATTGTAGAAGACTATTTTTTGAAAATCATTACAAATTTTTAATTATTTAAGGTTTACATAAACATTTTTAAAATATCCCTTCTCTAAAATTCATCAAAAATATGCATACTATATTTATCCAGACATTTGAAAATTCATAAACTTCATCATAATAAGAAATCAAACTTTTTATTTAAAACAATGGATTACACAAGGCAGTTATGGTCTCCTTATATAGCCCCTTATAGCCCCAGCATAGGACCTATGTGTAAGGTGTTCTAAGGTGAGAGAATCTGAGGGCGGCTCAGCCAACATTGCACGAGTAGTAATTTCTATCAGTATGAACTTCTCACGAAGGCAATTCCATTCTAACATCACATGATGAAATTTGGCTTGGGTTTGGTCCATAAAAAAGCCCAGTGGTGCTACCTCTTTCCCATGTTCCATTAGATGGGATTTGATTGGCCCGAGACTACTGGATGAGGCCATCAAATCTTCTTTATATATTAATTAACCAATATCACTTGTATTTAGAGACAATAATCGAAACGTTTAGTTTCCAGGGGTCATATTGACCAATGGTCATATAAAAGTCAAAACCCAACGGCCTCATTTTAATTTTACTCATATTATCAAATGAAATAGTTTTTTTGAGTATAAAAATGAAATAACACACAAAATTAGGAAACAATATTTATTCAAAATTTCGGGTCTTTGCAATCTTCCCCCTTAAGAAATTACGTCCTCGTAATTTTTAAAATTGGGATTTGAAATTTCATTGAAAGTCCCACATCGGAAAAGGAGTCAGTAAAACTATTACTTTAAAAGAACGAAAGGGAGGTACAAGGTCACCCGAGTTAACCCACACTAGGATTCCATGTAGGAAATCATGGACATGGTGGAGAAAACAATGGGTCAAGTTCTGAGGGAGAGTGATAGAAAACATGATTTGGAGAAAGTTAATCACTAGAAAATCACAAACTTATGATGTGTGTAAATAGCCTTTTATTACCTAGTAGGAAATGTAAACCAACAACATTTTTGTTTTACGTTCCTTTTCATAATTTTGAGGAATTCATTTACTAAATATAATAAAAACATAAGGAAATATACCTACCTTCAAGTAGAGATTCATCCTTTAATAATTTTCAACCAAAACTAATCTTTTCTCCAAATGATGAGCATTCAAAAACACTTGGACTCATTAAAACACAAGAATCACCTTCTTGAGAGTCATGTAATCCACCAAAGATTAACCATAAATTTCTTCTATCTTTAAATATTATCCCAAAAATGGAAAGGGTAAGATAAAAAAACTTTTCAAAAAGAAATAATCCCATAGGAAGGGAAACTACTTTTAAATCCTCAAAGTTCCATGGTACAACCCAAAGTTCATCATAGACCATTACATAAATAACTGTCCTTAAAAATTCCTCAAAATAAACCAAACTAATAATGAAACCCAATTATAAGAACGATCTCATAACATAGTCTTCCAAGATAGACTTTATCGTTCTTCTCCAAACAAAATCAAACACTCTTATCATCTTATAACAAAAGTAACTAACCTAATCACATTTTCCCCAAGATAGGTTAATCATTTCCATATGTAACCTAAATTACTATAAGTTCGCCTTAAATTAATCTATTCTTCAAAATATAAGTCAACCATTACTCCTCAATGAAAATACAATAGTAATCTATTTACCTTGATCATATAGGGTTCCCAAAATAGTGAACGTCTTCCAAAATAATAATCATCTTTTAATCCCCTAATCATTTTTTTTAAGAAGAATAGATTCACTACATCAAAATGTGGTACATAACAATAGATTTTGTCCTTAATGATATAAAATCATCTTAGGTAGTGACTCAATGATATTAGAAAACATAAAAGATATGCTCATAGAGAACGAACTAAAATACAACATGACATAGACAATTATTGCAAAGAAGTTACATGTACTTAAGTCATCATGATCCATCTCAGCATAGGGCTTGCATTGTTCCCTTGTCCTTGAAGATTGTTGATGATCATTATGCTTCTCACCCATTCCAAGTGATAATTGCCTTGGATAATGTCTAACTTCTCGAAATTTACGACATCGAAATGTATAAGGTACATTAGATTGATCCTTATCTCCATTCATCACATTATCCATTTTTTTAAAGCAATTGGATACTTTATGCCCTATCTTAACACACTTAAAACATCTCCCGGTTCCTTTGTGACATTCTCCTTGGTTCCTCTTCCCGCACTTTTTGCAAAAAAGAAATTGGGTCTTCTTTCCCTTGTCAACTTTATCAGATGAACATCCTTGAGAATTTGTCTTCTTCTTCCTTGATGAATTTAGGCATTCAACTAGGTACCAATTATTAATTGTGATTTTTAATAGCTGGTTTAGCATAATCAAAATATGTTCAACTTGATCTTTCGTCATCTCTGTCACATTAATAGGGAAATCGTCATATTTCCTATCACATTGGTTTTTGGGACATTCTCTTCCATTTCCATCCATTAACTAAGAAAAGAACGTATAATTAGGGGGCTTAAATACTTAGCCAATAATCATTAAAATGAAACATTAAGCATAGAAGGATAAAATAGTAGAAGGAAAGTATACCCTAACTTGTGATCCCCTAGGTTCCAATCTAGGTTATCCATGATCATATATTCTTATGTGAATCTTTATTTTATTTTATCTTTGTTCCTTTAATAATACTTCATACTAAGCTTGTGAATTTACCAAATCATATCCCCCGGGAGTGTCATAACCAAGAGTGCAGCAAGGCCCATTGTCTTGTACCATTTCCCATTCGAGTCTCATTCAAAGTGGTGTTTTTGGGTTTTACCCCAATGTACATTGGTGCCAGAGCCACCTCTACCTGCTCGTATCCAGACAGGAATGTATTTTCTTGGCAATCCCTTACTCAATACTCACCAAAATACCAGGAAGATTTCATATATTTAAAATTTTCTATAGGGTTATTCCTAGAGTTCTCATATCCTAATTTCCACAAATAACTAAACCATACTTTGATACCAACTATAACATCCCGCATTTTTATAACATAACTTTTCATTACATTTTACAAAACCGAGGATCTTTAAGGATTAGTGTCTTGGAAACCAGGAACTTAAAACATGAAAACATAAAACATTCTTCTTAAACACTTCAAAGGCTTCTCATTATGTTCATCCTAGGTTCATTACTGCATCTCATAACCTGGGGACATACATCAAAAGAAAGGGTGAGCATAAATCCCAGTAAGGGAAACAAGGGGAAACATTTAACATGTGAACTTGAGATACATCAACAATGTCATGAAAAGGAAATTTAAGTCATGAGAAAGAAATCATGAGACATATCATAATAAAAATAAAGTATTTCATAACTTGAATATATGAATACAACATTTAATATTGACAATCATTTCTGTTTCACCAAGGTCCATCCCCAAGGTGTCATTAAAAATTACCAAGGTTATTCACCAAGGCGTCGTTAAAAATGGCCATCTCTAGAGATTAAGTCTTTACCCAATGCATTGGAGTGCTATCAGGGCGCACCCTTAATTTGTCTTTAGTATCATGTGATCCACATATATAATCATCAATAATTTCATAAACAACCCATATTGCATAAAAGAAATGGGTTTCATTTCATAATTATAACGTTTTAAAAACCGCTTTAAAGACATGATCTTTATGTCACTTAAAACCCACGGAAAGGGAAAGCGGGTATCATGTATGTAAATACCAAAATTTAAAATATAACATTTTGGTATATATGTGAATACCCATTTAAAAGAAAGATCTTTGAGTATTCACTTAATAAAATAAATTAATTTGATAATAAGATAGAGACATTTTGAGATGGAAATTCTGCAGCATAACGGCTATGTTATGAGGTTTTAGAAAACATTGAAAAGAGAGGGGAAATGGTCCACCCACTCATAAATGATCCATAAAACAGTAGATGGATATAATATAAAGTATTTAAGAACCTGGTAATTAAATTTTAATGATATACCATATGAAATGAAGAACCTGAAAGGAAGACAAAAATAAGATTTCTCTTATGAAAATTCAGCAGCCTAATGGCGTCACTTAAACTTCAAAAAAATGAATTGACGAGATCAAATAGGATCTCTAATAATATGAAAATAAAAGATCATTATGGTAGAAATATAGATCAAACCCCAACATAATAAAAAGGAACTTTAAAGACTTTACATGAAAGTAGAACTTTGAAAAATGGGAAAGGTGAAAGAATCCCTTAAAAATTCGGCAGCCTAACGTTGTCACTTAAACTTCAACAAAAAATGAATTAATGAGATCAAATAGGGTCTCTAATCATATCAAAATAAAATATCGGTATAATAGATATATATATCATACCCCAACATAATAAAAAGGAACTTTAAAGATTTGACATGAAAGTAGAACTTTGAAAAAATGAGAAGGGTGAAAGAATCCCATAAAAATTCGGCAGCCTAACGACGCCACTTAAACATTCTTAAAACGAATTGATTAGAGAAAGAGTGGGTATATAATCATATTAAAATTAAAATTTCAGTATTATGAATATTAAAGAACATCCCCCACATAATAATATGGGGCTTAAAAGAAATAACCTAAACGAGAGTACTTGAAATGAAAAAGAGAGGTGACATCACTTACCTTAAACGTAACTCTTAAAACTCGAAGGTTGGGACCTTGAGGGCTTGGGGCACCTTGGGAGGACTCCTTGGGAGGTAATGAGACCAGAGCATCATTGGGGGAGAGTTGGTAGTGAAAACTAAAGGAGTGAAGGGTGTGTATTTATAGGGAAAGTGAGGGGAAAAGGCATTAATGGCCAAGGGACACCTCATTAGTGGTTTTGGAAAAACCATGGGCTTGCCCATGGTTTTTGCCCATGGTATAGGCCACTTGGGACACCTCATACCTTATCTTACTATTAATAAGTCGACCATATTTATCACATACTTAATACATCATTTAATAATTTCATTAAACACCCGTAACTTAAAAACTGTATTTTCACTATTCATCGAAAATTCAACTTTCTCAGAAAAAACCCAAAATTTCACCTTAACCAAATATAGATGCTCTGATTTTAAAAATGAACTCAATTTTATAAAAAAAAATTCTATATATTTTTAATTTAATTTTTAAATAAATACACTATCCACAAAAAATTCATTTTTTTCAGAAAAATCCCCAAAAATTACCTTAGCGTAATATCGATGTTCTGAATTCAAAAATAAAGTCCATTTTATAAAAATATTTTTATAAATATTTTTAATTTAATTTTTAATTTAAAAACACTATTCACCCGAAAAAACTAATACATGACTAATAATTTATGAAACCATTATTTAACCATTTTATTGAATGACATTACTTAATCAAGGTGCCTAGATTATATTAATAATTTATTTAAGTGAGATTACTAATCCATTTGGTCACATTACTAATCCTAAGCATAAAATCACTATTCATAATTTACTATTCATCAAAAATTAATTTGATTTTATTAGACTCTAAATTTCGAACTGAACATAATTGTAGAAGACCATTTTTTGAAAATCATTACACATTTTTAATTATTTAAGGTTTACATAAACATTTTTAAAATATCCCTTCTCTAAAATTCCTCAAAAATATGCATATTATATTTATCTGGACATTTGAAAATTAATAAACATCATCATAAGAAGAAATCAAATTTTTTGTTTAAAACAAAGGATTACACAAGGAAGTTACGGTCTCCTTACATAGCCCCTTATAACCCCAGCATAGGACCTAAGTGTAAGGTGTACTAAGGTGAGAGAATCTGAGGGTGGATCAGCCAACATTGCAAGAGTAGTAATTTCTATCAGTTTGAACTTCTCGCAAAGGTGATTCCATTCTAGCTTAACACGATAAAGTTCGGTTTGGGTTTGGTCCAGAGCAAAGCCCAGTGGTGCTACCTCCTTCCCAAGTTCCATTAGATGGGATTCGATTGGCCCGAGACTACTGGATGAGGCCATCAAATCTTCTTTATATATTAATTAACGAAGATCACTGGTATTTAGAGACAATAATCAAAACATTTAGTTTCCAGCGGTCATATTGACCAATGCTCATATAACAGTCAAAACCCAATGGTCTCATTTTAATTATACCCATGTTATCAAATGAAACAGTTTTGTTGAGTATAAAAATAAAATAACACACAAAATTAGGAAACAAGATTTATTCAAAATTTCGGGTCGTTACATAAACAAAACAAGTAATGAGAATATCCAAATATACTAAACAAAAAAATGGTCTAAAGGTAAGTCAAAATCGTAATTCCATTCTAGGAATCATGATCAAAGGTTCCACAAAAAACATTTCTGGTTGAACACGCTCCATTTGTGTGATAACCTTGATGACTTCTTTCTGAGACGTGATTGTAACTCCCCATCTTTTCATGTGAGTTGTTTTTAATTCTGTCTATAAAATGAATGTAGCAAATAAATAATAATTTGAAATAAAATTAAAAATGGTAAACATTTTATTTCTTCATATCTAATACATTACTTTCATAAAATAACTAACCCATCAAACCCACTATTTTTGACAATAACACAATTGGAACTCCACCAAGAATCAAAATAAGGCTAATTAATAATTCAAATATCCTAAATATACCATAATGATAAATTTTATAACAATTAAAATAGAAATAATAGTTAGAATTATTGGAAAATATAGCACTATTTTAGTTAATACCAAAAACTTCAAGTAGTTTTTAAGTGTGTCCTGAATTCCCCTAGAAATGGGTATTTATAAGGATTTTATTTTAGACATTTCAAAATAAAAATATTAGTTTTTTATTTTTTTTAAAGTTGATTTTGACACATGAGATCAATTTATAAAGAATAATTTTTTTAAAGAATTAATTTTTATTCAATAACCATTTGAAAGTATTCATTGATTTTTAATTTTAATAATAGGTTTAATGTAATTTTAATTGATATTTATAACTCATAATAATAATGTGAATATATTAAGTACTAAACATTTTTTTAAATTGACTACTAGTTTTTTTTAATGTTAATAGTCTTAAAATAAATATAAATGTTTATATCTATAAAAATATTTTTCAAGAAACTGAAAAGTTGATAATAATTTTGAAAATATAAAAAAGAAACTTAGTATTTAATTATAATGATTTTTCTACTTTATTAAGAAATTGTGCCAACATTTAACTATCTGGGGACACCCTCTACCTTTGGATAGAAAATGAGGGTTCTACCTCAGTGGGAGTGCATAGAACCAAGAAATTAGGTGGCTCGATGGTGGATCATAGCTACCAAAATAGTCAGGAAGGTCTCGTGTATGAGGTCCCTAGGGTCTAGCAGTAAGGTTATATTCTATCCTGCAAGGGAGCTCGTGTATAAGGCCCCCCGGTGTGTGTGATTGTGTTTTTTAAGTGAGGCTATTACATTGATACTTTTAATGTAGTTAAAGGAATTAAATCATATCGATGTGGGATGAGCTTTATGCATTCTTGATCTTCTGATCAAGGTTTGGATAATATTATCAATCCATTTCTATTCCTTTGATTGAACACTTATTCATTTATCCTTAAAAACAAAAATTTAATCATAGACCTTCGATCAAGATATGCTGATCAAAGCCGTCCATCCTTATATCGTCGATTCAACCTCATTCAAACCAGTTGAACCCTCAACACAAACTGCTAACCTCCTTCACCTTTTATGTCATCACAAACATCAACATGGACTAGCATAATAAATGTTAAACAAAAAAAACAAAACCAAGATCCCCTTTTATATTACTAAAAAAATATCAATCCATATATTCATGAAGTGATGGTTAGATCCCGAATAAATAAACTTATCCAGACCCTAACTCTATGAATGGACAATGGATGTCCGTGGAAAGCTATCATTATAAATTATTCATCAAGGGTGGATTTTTCTGGTTCTGTAATAATCCTTTGAATGAGGTCTAATGATCATTTAAAAACCCACTCATCTAATTCATATAATATATATTATCTTCCATCACTCATTAAACTGGGAAATAGTTTATATGCCTATAAACATGTTACAATTTTTTATACAGTTTAGATAAAAATCACTTTGAATCATTCTGTGAGCCAATGACCCATAAGTATTTCTTCCTCCCTTTTCAAATAGTCATGGTAAGGGAGTTTAATTATTATTTTTGTTTTATGTCATTAGAATTATAATTATGGGAAACTCTTATTTTTTATTAACATCATAAGATAATATATTTGTTTTAAATATCTTTTATTATAAAAATTTCAAATGAGACTATATATTTATTATATATGATTAATTTCTAAGAAATCGGATTTTTATTTTCAAAATGTTAAAGATATAATTATTTATAAAGTTATGAAATTATTATTCTTTTTAACGAAAAATAATGATCCTATATAAGTAACTTTATTAGTAACATTTAGTTCAAAATAATAGTTATTAATTTTATGTTTATTATTTATAGTCTTAAACAAAAAAACTATTATTTTTTGTGTGCAAATCATTTATACATTCATGAATTTCATTTAAAATATGAGATATGGACATTATCTATAAACTGTGACAATTTATGCATATAATTTTTTATGTTAATTTTAGTTTTGACTTATATAAATAAGTGAATAATTAATTCCTTTATAGGAAATTATTTCCAAGGTGGATGTTAATTATAATTAGCATTCCATGTATTAAATAAATGTCTGATGGAGATAAGATTTAGATGCTTTAAATTTTATTATGAAAGGATATATATATATATATATATTCTTATAATAAAATGTAACTATGTTTTCATGTTTTTAGAGTAAAAACTCTTGAAAAGTATATATATATATATATATATATATGCAAGTAAGCTTAAAAAATATTTTTATAAAATACATACCATTAACTTTTTAAATATGGTATGGAATTAGGGATTGAACCCAACCCTCAACAAGTGGGTAGTCCCAAGAAAACCTTAAATGCTTAAAGTATCCCAATGTTTTGTTTCCTAAACTTTGCTTGATAATTTTTTAAAATTACCTAGATTATTTTTTAAATCAATTTTTCTAAATAATTAATTTCAAAGTACTCAAGTATTTTTGAAATATAATAGTTTTCAATAATATTTTCATGATATTTCAAAAGTAATTTCAAAAAATTTTCTCAAAAGTTGTTTTCAAATGAATTTTTCATGAAAAGTATTTAAATAATTTTTAAACCCTTTACTGTAAAATTTAATTCTCATCACATTATTTTTAAGATATTTAGCAGGTATCATGTAATTTATAAGATGATAATTGCATCTTATCGAATTATCATGTGTAAAGTAAAGTAAATATTTTTTATTTTATTCAACTATGATAATCGTCATCATAAAGTAATTTTATTAATAGAGGGGGGAGGGGGGAAGAAAGACAAAAGAGTGGGGAAAATTCAACAAGAGAGAAACTAAGGGTATCTAAAATAGTGAAGACCGATCATGTACCCTTTAATAAAATTCCCCAAATTGGGTCTGATGCTACCAACCGTGTGTAGGAATACCACCTCTGTGCAAGTGAACTCCACTGAGGCTAGGTATTTTGCAAACTTATTCCCCTCCATCCAGGTATGGAGCACAAAATTGTTGTTTTTGAGCATAATTTTTCATTTAATTATAGCATAGAAGATCATACTTGGAGAAGCACCACTAACTTAGAAGGAATTATGAATAATTAAAGAGTCAGTTTCAACTTCAGAGATCTCCAGATCATTTTGTCTGTAAACTCTGAGGCCTTTAAGCGAGGTAATGGACTCCACTTGGAGGGAAGATCCATGGACCAACTTGGACAAATAGGCTAACTACACTAAACCATTGGTGTCCCGAATCACTACTCCTCCATGTATGTTCCCTTGGACACAAGATCCATCTGTGTTGTTTTTCAAGCTACCTGAAGGATATTTCCATCTGACCCAGTTGCATGTCCTATTACTGGAAGAAGACCCCTCCCTGGGTCCTACCTAAAAATGGTGGAATGGTTGATCTTCCTTTACCGAACACACCACCTTGTGTAGTTCGAGTAGTAGGTTTTTTTCCCAGACAGTAATGACTCGAGCCGTCATAGCTCCGCCCTCATGCTTCGACTTGTTCCGTGCCTACCAGAGACTCCAGTATTCTACATACAAGACCACTGATCCGGGCACCCTCTCTGATCCTCTCCCCTTAGATCCATGGAACCATTTTTCCATAAAGGAGAGGATATCGTCATTCGAAGGAAGACCCACAGATAATTCCCCTAGGTTATTCCACACCCCTCTCACCCATTCGATGCCAAAGATAAGGTGAGTAGTGGTCTCCTCCTTATGCAACCTACAACACACACACCTAGACACTAGGGGAATACCACATCTACAAACATTATCATTAGTAGGGAGGGATGGGTTTTGCAGCCTCCAAGTTAGAAAGTTTTACTTGGTGGGGATATTATTCACCCAAATGATTTCATCCCACCCCCCCCCCCCGACTACGCATAATCAAGAAATAGACTCCAGAACTTCTTCGAAGGGAATAGACCTGAGGAGGATGTAGTGAAAAAGTATTTATCCTCCTCTCCATTAAGCTTGATGAGGTGAAAATACTCAAACTGATTTCTATCCAAAATAGCATTGATGAACTCAGTGTAGATGCCTACATCCTTGAATGAGATTTTGGTGGCCGGATAACTGGGAAACCCCAGTATGCCGACGACCCAATCTTGGTGAAAGAAGGAAAAATCTCCTTTCCCAACCATTCATCGAGAACAGGGGTGAAGAGCATTGATAATGGGACCAATCACTGACCAGAGGGAAGAGATATTCCCCTCCATAGATCCATGAAGACATAGTGTGGTCTCGTGTATGGTGTTTCCCCAGAGCATATAGTGGGTTATATTAATACTCATTGAGTTTTTCTATAGAAAGTATACACTGAATGTCTGAAGGGATATAATAAATTCATGAGGATGACTCCCAAGGTGATTTGGTTTACCAATAACTCAATATGGTTTAACCTGCTAAGTAGAGGATAGGTTCCTGTGCAGTTTTGGTCATGCATATTCCAATAACTCCACATATAAAATGAAGATGAATAGAGGATCTCACTCTGGGATTCACAGAAGGATTCCAACAACTCTATCCAAGAATTACTACTGAAGGGATTGATGTCGTATGTGTCAGATGTGATTCTATACAAAACCCTAAGTAATGGATATGGGGAACACACCCTAAAGAAAATATGTCTGATATATAGAGGGAAAGGGCTCAAATCTAACTTTTAAGGAGTAAACAACATGTAGCAGGGTCACACACTGTGTCGCTTTGACCCCAGGTCCTACCCATGTAAACAAATTAGGTCCATGTCCATGTAACAGTACACAGTGTGAGGCTGACCATGTAATTCATTCCGTATAAAAATATATGGGTATGACCATGTACGCATGGCGATATTGTGTCTGTGTAGGAGTTTACAGTGTGCCTATTCCCAAGTACTTCATCCTGTGTCTATTTATACACAAAAAT
The DNA here is from genome assembly GCA_963277665.1 of Viscum album. Lineage (NCBI taxonomy): Eukaryota > Viridiplantae > Streptophyta > Magnoliopsida > Santalales > Viscaceae > Viscum > Viscum album. The sequence goes on from OY728123.1 coordinate 18,117,016, forward strand.
AAATATTGAGATTTTGGGAAGGGGTAACACACCGTGTGATACTTATCAATTTCCTAAAACTCTTTCCACCTATGAGAAGGTACCATATGTCATGTGGCTCTACATTACATGCTATGTAGTCCATAATTTTCTAGATTTCCCGATCTGTAGTACACATCATCAGATTCTCCTACGACCATTAATCTATTGGTTGATTTATCTATGTCTGTCATAGAAATAGAAATAGGGAAATAAATTGAAATAAAAAATGTCTTATCTCGATATTTATCAATCGTTGACGAAGAATGATTTTGTGTTATTTTTTTGAGAGATATTGAATCATGTTACTTTCTGATTGCTGATCTATGATTCAGTTGTAGTTTTTGTGAGAGAGAACCTCCAATTCTCTCTCAAACGACTCTGTAATGGCTCTATGTTTATGCGGATAACTCAAAAATTTCATTATAATAGTATTTTTAAGGAAACATCAGTCGCCACATCAATGAAAAAAAATAATTTATTTAATTATTTTATTCATTTCAAGCCCATGATGAATTTTCCACAGACACCCCACACCGACAAAGGTTATGTCATTCCTAGGGTAAAATCTATGTTATGAACTCAATGGTGCCCTTTGATTTTTGATCCAACCAACATTTAGAAGTTATTCTACTTTTTTAGGAAAACTACATGTGCATGCTATTTATTATATTTAATATATTTTAAACAATTATTTCAGGCACACCGGGCCTCAAAATCGCATGCGGTCTTAACACCTAGTCCAAAATACACTCCATACAATATAAAAAAATACATTGAAAATATGTTTCATTGTAATAGGTGGGTCACGTAGGGTAGAGAAGAGAGGATAACATGTTTTCATTTATAAGTTAGGTGGGGGTCAAACTTATAATACTTGAAAAATTATTATATAATATTTATCTTTCTCAATTTAGGTGGATCCAAATTTTCATATATTAAAATATTATTGCGGTTTAGTCTAAATACAACCAACCAATGATATTTAAGTAAGTTTTTTTGTCATTATAATTTTGTATCCCTTTATTTTAACCCTTTTAACTCATTTTACCCCTAACTGATGAGATAAATATTTACCATGGTTACTATTCATTATGACTAAAAATTAAGTTAAACTAATTACCAAATATTAATAGTTATGATTATAAACATGGAACAAATTTTACAATATTCAATTTATTGAATTGATAAAAATGAAATTTAATCTATATTTTCAAAATGCAATGAAACCTATTTTTAGAAAAATATTCTTTTATACATAAAAATGATTTTACTGAAAAATATTATATAATATTAATTACAAATAAATTAATTGGATTATTTTAAGTCAAAATATAATAATTATTTTTTAAAACAAGACATAACCAAAAGGAACCTTGTAAATACTTTATTAACATAAAAAACATAAAATCATATTTTATTTGAAAAAAGCATTTCTTATATTTATAAAATTATAAGCATAGATTTTTAAGTTAAAAATATTATATTAATATGAATTATATAATTTATTTGAAAAATATTTAGTCTATAAAAATGTTTTATAAACTTCAAAGTTATTATTATATAATTTTAATGTCATAAAACAGACTTTTTTTATAAAATCAGTATCTTTCACTATTCAACCAAAAATAAACTATTTCTAAAAAAACTAAAAAATTCAACCCATCATAATTCTGACATGATTAATTAATAAATAAAATTAATTTATTTAAATTTAATTTATAAAATTGGAATTTTTTTAATCACATTCTTGAATAAATATGTGTGTATTATGTTATTGTGACTTAGAAAGAAAATATAATTTAATATAATTGAATTTCGGTTGAACATTTCCTCACTAATTCATATATTATGTCCTAAAAGTTTTTATAATGCCACCTCATGAGTATATCTGTGAACGTTTTCAACATAACTTCTTCTGGTTCCTATGTTACCTCTTCTATTTTTTTTTCAAAAGTTCCATAACAGATTTAGTCATTTGATTTTGCAACAATTTTTCTATAGTTTCAATCATTTGGATAGGAACATTAGAGTAAGAAAAAATACGTTCAAATTATATTTCCTTGGAACTGAGAACGTGCATTAGTTTTATAATGTAATTCCTTAATAAAGCGACATGAAAAAATCTTGAAATTTAGAGATTCTAGGTGGCATTTCCAAATGGTAGTCCACAAATACAATTATTTATAGAATTTTAAAAGGACTTATATACCTAGAAATTGTTTTCTCTATCTTATAGAACCATATAAGACCCTTCCATGTAAATAGCTTAAATAAAAACCAATTCCCAACTTGTAATTCTAGATCCTTCCTTTAGTCACCTTCATAGCTCTTTTTTTAAAATCAATCTTCCTTGATATGATTCTAAATAATCTTCACTTTACCCATTTTCTCTTGAACAAGTTCTAGGCCTACAAGCTTCATTTCACCAACTGCATCCCAACAAGTTGGTGTATGGAACCTTTTCCTATACAATGCTTTATACAATGCCAATTTAATTTGCAAATGGAATCTATTATTAAAGGTAAATTCTACCAAAGGTAAATAATGGTACCACACACTATAAAGTCAAGTTATCATAACTTGAACATTTATTATAATGTTTGAATAGTCCTTTTGAACAATCTATATTTCTAGGGATATTAATAAGTTCTCACAGATAGCTCCTTTCCAAGATCCTTCTGAAGCCTCATTCAAAATTTTTATGTAAATCACATGTCATGATCAGATACAATCAAAATATTAGCACAATTAAATCTCACAAATCCATTAATATAGATTCGTGTGAGGAATTAAAGTGGAATATCTTACCTTATAGTGAGAAACTTTATGGATTTGGTATGAATATCAACAATAATCCATCTGGAATCATTCTTCCTTATTGTTTTTGGAAATCCAGTGAATGATTACATAGTAATATCATCCCATTAATAATGCCCTTTGGGTTCCATGTATTCTTTAATTTGAGCTCAGTTTATCATTTGTATGGTTTTAGAGGTTTTTAGGAGTCATGGGTTACAAATGTAAAGCTTCTATGAATTAGTCTAGGTATATGGTTTAGATGCAGAGTTAGTACTAACTATGTTGTAACCAGGAAATATTGAAATGTGATCCCTACTTTTGTTTTTCATGGATTGAGAATGGTTTTTAAAATTGTGTGAGTATTTAAAAAAACCATATCGGTGTCTAGGATTTGATCCGGGTGCTATCACATGGGTTGAGAAAGAGATTTCAATCTATACACCCCTACCTAGGTAATTATACACCACTATTTTCAAAGGAAACACTACACCAAACTGATAGTTTAGTGGTGGTTTATTAAACCACTGTTATATTTTTTTAAAAATAATTTAGCTGCAGTTTCTAAAAAATTGCTGCTAAATCGTTAAATCTTTTAACAGAAAACACTCTCCCCCTCCCCCAAAACCCCGACCCCTCAACCCCCCTTCTGACTCTACGAATCCCTACTGGCCTCTTGCTACACCTTGCTAGCTCCACTCATTATACCTCATTGTTTTGTCATACCTCATTTTTTCTTCGTGCCTCGCTATTTCTCCGCTCCTCGCTTACTCCCAGTTCTCCATTGAAGCCTCCTCAAGGTTCTTTGAAATGTTCTTCAAAGTTTTAAGGTGTTTTTAATCTAATCCTCTTTCTCTTCCCTTGGTTTCTTATTATTTATTGTCTTGGATCTCTCTTGGATGACCCTGAGGGGATATGTTTGATGTTTGGTTTAATTTTCATAGATTATATAGTGTGAGGATTGTTCCTTAGGCCATGTTCTTAATTCTATGAGATTTTTATTTCATTATCACATTGTTGAGGTAGATGTCTCTATCCATTACCTTTCTGGAATAATATTTAAATTCTTGATCATTCCTAATTAAATTCTAAATGACATTCTAATGATTATGGTGTGTTTTATGGATTATAATTGTGTTTTCATGTTCTATTTTTGATGAAAAAGGGGTTGCAAATGATTTCATTTCGTAAGCCTATATATGTGTGCATCTAAAGAGCTTGATAAAATGTTGATTTATCTTCTAAATTATAATTGAGTGTTTTTAGATTATTTTAACCTTGGTAGGATTTTTGGAGTTGGTTTAAATGTGAAATTGAGTTGGGTGAGTGATTTGGTTTCCTTTTTTTGGTTTGTGGAAAATTTTTAAATTCCAATAGATGGTTACAATTTTCCTTATGATTTCTAAATTGGAGTCTTCTATGTTTTTGAGATACCTTATGGTAATTCCATTAGATGTGGGTGTATCCATATGTGAATGTAGTCATATATCCTATATGTGTATTTTTTTCTTACCCCATAACCAATCTCAACCATACAACCCTCATGATCCTAAAATATAGGTACACAAGCTCTTAATAAAATTCCAAGCACTTAGTCATTACCCAATATAAAATCATGAATAATATGTTATATCTATCCTCACTAAAAATTAAGCCTCTTGGAGGCCATACACCCCCACAAAGTTAATCATAGAGTATATTCGATCACCAACTCCCATCACTAGAATAACACTAGGATTCAACCACAAACAAAGGTGTCTAACTAGTTACCTAGATTCTATATGATTACCTTAGGGACCATGAGGATAAATAATACTAAGCATCAAATTCACTATCACCAATTTACTCTAAGAACATTCTAGTGTGTGTCTAATCACATCTACCATCCAATACCATGATCGTCCCATGACCAACAACATATCACAATCTACTACACTCTTCAACAACTTTTTACCCCTCTCAATTAAGGTGTTTATATGTTATAGGTCATTTACTATATATGTTCCTAGAGATATCCCAATATCTAATTATAACTGGTCCATTCCTAAAGGGTTAACCACTTGGATACCCCTAAAATAGCTCACTAAGGCTCTCCCCATACCAAACAAAGCTCATCAGACCAATAAAGACAACACATAGGTATATCAATTTGTTTATGAATCCATTAACCATACTGGTATAACCATTGGGCATTTTTAAAATTCAAGGACCAAGAATGAAATACCTCAATTTATTTTATATGGATCAACCCAGTCCACATGAGGCACTTTGAGCCCAACTAATCCCAACCCCTATTCCTGAACCCAGTCCCCTATCATTCACACACTTTCTCATTCATGCATGAATATTTCAAAGTATTAAAGGGGATACCTAACATGATTTTATATTTACCACATTCTATATCCCATTTACTATCTCTATCCATTATCATACTATTAATCACTATGCTCTTGAGCCCCATTCTCATACCACAAGGCTCCAATAGTTAAGCATAAAAATTTATAAATAATTATCCAACTAAATCCAATAAAGAATAACTATTCATAAATCACCAAGAATCATTAAAACATACAAATAATGAAGAATGACTTTTTAAAGGTTCATATCATTACTCTAGAATTACTTTTACCAAAATCCCCATGAATTGACTATAAATTTTAGTCTAATCTGGTTGAATTCCCAAAAACATACTTCATAATCCTGTTTTTCAAATGATTACAAAAATCATTATTTATCCTCCTTAGGAATATTATAGTCACAATACCATAAATCCTCATGAATAAAATATAACACCACCATGATTTGGTGGAATTTTCATTAAATCCATAGATGAAACCATCCAAAATTAGAGGAAGAACCACAAAGAGAAAGAGAGAAGATGGGCGGAGTAGATTACATAGCTTTAGTATGGTGAAAAAACATTCAATAGACCTCCCATAAAGGGGAAGGGGGTCAAAATAGGGGAACAATGGGGGAGTGGGCTAAAAAATTACCACTTTAAAGAACCTACCTAACTAAAGAAGGAAAAACCAACCCTCATGTAATAGGTCTGATCCTTACAAAAAATAGGACCGAATAACCATTTCAACATAGCCCATGGGGGGTGGCTTAATTCCCCACTTATATGGTTTTGTTGTGGACTGACCCAATGGCTCATGGAATAAAAATCAACCCTAGAAAACACCCATAACATCCTAACCACACATTGCAGTTTAACCAGGGAATCAAGGAACAACCAACCACCCAAGGGAAACTTGATAAAACTCCACCAAAGAATGCTTTAGGATGAAACCATTTAGTTTTAATGTGACACATTCTCCTCAAGTATCATTTATATAAAAACACCAAGGTTGTGGTGTGATTTCCTATAACCCCAAAATTTAATCTTATGAAACATACACACCATGAAATAATGACCATTGTTGGAGTTTGATTTAGATATCCCTTCAGTTATCCAAGATAAAACATTATGAAAACTGCTCATAATTGAATCAACCTCCTTGATATGGCTTTCAACATTATATGTTGTGGAATAACTGACCGTTAGGCCTTCAAATTTTCTCACACCATGTCCATAGTCCTTTTGGATTTGACCATTTTTATAAGATACTCCACCTATCAACCATTTCATCATTTACCATGGGTGTTGTGTCCTTTTTAGTCTTTTTCAACTATATATCAACATGTTGAACACAACATTTTTGATACTTCATTTTATACCTAGAATGTATTTTATTTTATTTGTGGATATTTTATAAATAAAAAAAATATTTGGATGGAATCCTCAAGATAATTCTATACAACTGGTTGTAGTAATAAGATAATAGAAAACCTTACTTAAAATGATTCACTATTTACCATATGTATTTATATAGGAAAAACTTATTTAAAATATTCTTTTTTTCAACTAGTATATATGAATCTATTTCCATATTTAGTAATAGTTATGTGTTTTAATTTTTTTTAATATTGTGTAATCACATTGTGATATACATTGATAAAAGATGGATCACATTACCGAGGAACATACCTCAGTATGCTAGGGGTTTGTAGGAGTTTTTTGTTTTTTCAATTTCCAATCAATCCATTGAAGGGAGATTAATATGTCCATGTCCTAAATGTAAATTTAGAAGATGGTTCAAGAAACATGACGTTTATGAACACTTGATATTGAATCAATTCCCTGGTTAATATCTGTGTGGGATTTAGCACAGATAATCAAACGTTATTGAAAGGTTGAGCACTGATGTCAATCCACTAAATGAGCTCTCAACTTCATCGACAATGTAAAATGAAATAAAAAATCTTATAAATGATGCATTCGACATTTCAAGATACCAACACTAACATCAAAACATATCAGAACAACCAGTTGAGGGTGCTATAAATAACAATGTGACAAGTGATGTTTTTGAGACTATAGGACAACCAGATCGAGATAGTAAGATATCATTGGATCCTCCTCTTGATTTTGTAGAGAATAATGTAAGAGAAAAATTCACTGAGATAAATAGGTTTCATGGTTTAGTTGATGATGGAAATCAAGAGTTGTATAGTTGATGTTTTAAATATTCAAAACATTCTTTTCTGCTGAAGTTTTACCATATCAAATTCCTATGTGGAAATACCAATAAGGAAATGTCAATGATATTGGAGTTTTTTCATGATTTATTTTCTAAAGAAAACATCCCCATGTCTTTTTATGATATGAATAAGTTTTTAACATGGGTGGTCTGAATTATACAAAAATACATGTGTGTCCCAATGATTGTATGATTTATTGCTGAGAGGATTCAAGAAGACGAGATTGAAAAAATGTTATTCTTCTAGATGGCAGTCAATGGGTGATTTAGGAAGTCTGAATCAACATACCACTGTGAAGAAGAAGAATAGGAACACACCTGAATTTTGTTTCCGTTACATTCTTTTAAATCCTCGATTGGAAAGATTATTCATGTCATCGAAAACCACTGAACACATGAAGTGGCATTCTATAGATAATAATAATGATGGGTTAATAAGACATCCACGAGATTCAAAATAATGGAATAAATTTGATTCATTACATCTAGATTTCTCATATGATCATGGGAATGTTTGATTGGGATTGGCTGCCGATGGATTTAAGCCATTTGGGACTTTGGGTACCAGTTACAGCATTTGGCCAGTTCTCTTGATACCTTATAATCCGCCTTCATGGATGTGTATGGAAAAATGTCTTTTATCATTTAGATGATTATTCCTGGAAAAAGAATTACTAGAAATAATATTGATGTATACTTGCATCCTTTAATTGAAGAATTGTAGGAGTTATGGAGCAATGGTGTTGATACATATGATGCTTCCTCTAAAATAATGTTCATAATGCCGGATGCTCTGATGTGGACTGTTAGTTACATCCCTAGACATGGGAGTTTATCTGGTTGGAACACATAAAAAAGTTTGTATTTTCCTATTTTTAACTTTAATTTTTGATCCCAAATGGCTAACTCATAGTATAAAATGGTTCTTCATGTGCCATCAAAGATTTATTAATGCATCTCATAGATTTTGGTTGATCAGTTCAAAAATAAATGGTTTTATTGATCATAGACCACCTCCAATGTTGTTAACTGGTTCTAATATATTTGAACATCTTGGAAATATTGAAACAAAATTTGGTAAGGTGCATCATTTGAATGATAGTGGGAAACGAGTTCGAAGTGAATCATCAAGTGAAATTGGTACACCAAAATGGAAGAAAAAAAGTATATTATTCAAACTTCCATATTGGGAATTTAATTTGTTGCAACATAATCTTTATGGGATGAATATTGAGAAGAATTTTTGTGACAATTTGATCTTCACATTGCATAATGATCATGGAAATTTGAAGGATCATATCAATGCTCAGAAAGACTTACAATCAATGAACATAAAATGTGATCTCTGTCTATATGGGAATGAAAAGTATGCTTTGAAAAATTTTGCAATGAAAAATAATGATAAAGATACATTCCTTTGAAATTTATAGCATGATAAGGTGTTTTATGGGTATTCAAGTAACATATCAAAGTGATTTTACATAAATCATCATAGGTTACATGGATTTAAAAGTCACGATTCACATATTTAGTTACAGTAGTAACAACCATTATAATTGCGTACATTATTAACTAAAAATGTTACTGATATTGTACTACAATTATGCACATTTTTCAGACTACTATTTGGGAAATATCTCTATCCATTTGAGCTTGAAAACCTTCAGAAGATATTTTTATTGACAATTTGTGCAGTGGAGATGATCTTTCCTCCATCGTTTTTTATAGCCATGATGAATTTAACTGTAAATTTGGTTGGGGAAGCTAAATTAGGAGGCCCCATACACTATCGATGGATGAATCCGATTTAGAGGTACTTTATTTATATTTTTTCAGTTAAGTAAACAATTATTGGGACTTAATTAAATACATAATTATTTTTTTTTATTCTATTTCACATATTTATTGGGTATTTGAAATCATACGTGAGAAATAAAACTCAACCTGAAGGATCTATTTCTAAAGGCTATTTGGTAGAGGAGTGTCTTACTGTTTGTTATAAATACTTGGATGATATTGAGACAAGATTTAATTGAGTTGTACATGCTGATGGCACATCAATTCAATCTAAAATATATGGGAAATCCAAAAAATTTCTTGTTATTGGCTGATCAGTTGGAAGGACCTTAAATGTTACACTAACAGAAATTGAATTATTACTGGCACATAGATATGTGCTTCTAAATAGTGAAATTGTAGATCTATTTATTGAAGAGTTTAGGATAAAAATAAAGAGATGAATGAGAGGCCAAACATGAAATGAGAAAGATATAATGAAATAAGTTAATAAAGATATTGTATAATGGTTTTCAAGACATGTAAGTTCATAAATATTTCAATAATTACAGATATTAGGTTGACACATATATTTTTTAAATTTAATAATGTATATTTATTTTTTTATATAATTATTACTGATACTTGAGAATAGTTGTCAGAAGATTTGAAGTTTCTTGCTCGAGGTCCTCTAAAATAAGTTAGAATGTTTTATTCTTACAACGTGAATGGATTTAGATTTCATAAAGTCAATCGTGAATAGGGTTTTAAAACACATAATAGTGGTATATTTACATTTTTTGAAGTGGGGATAGTATAGAAAGTTGACTGATATTATTGAATTAAACTACGACATTCATTTTTAAGTTATTTTATTCAAATAAAAATGGGTCGATATTATCAGAGGTGTTAAAAGAGATTCCTTGCAATTTACTTCTATAAACTACTCTTTGGTGATGGAAGTTGGTGATTGTGAACTGCACGATCCAATATCTTATCATCATAAGAAAAAATGGTATATTATGTTAATGATGTTGTTGATGAAGGTTTGAGTGTAGTTTCTCAAGTAAAACAAAGAGATTTTTATGATATGGGTGATGAAGTGGAATATTTGACCTCTCATGTTGAATCTCATCAACAACAAGAAGTGGAGTTATTTTTTCATCATGATATTGAAAATATTAGTCTAGCAAGGGTGGATTATTTTTATGAAGTATTGGAATAGGAAACCGACATGTTACAAGGGGAAAATGATTGTTTTTACAATTATGCATTCATTTAGAAACAACTTATTTCATTTGTGTAGTTATTAATTATCATTGTTATTTATATTTTGTTTGTTAGTAGTATGCATCTGTTATCATATTTATTTATTTTTCTGCATAAATCTTTCAAAATATATGTTCTGAACATAATTTTATTTGATTAAATGACAAGAATTACAAGGAGGAAGTGAGGTTCCAAATCTAGTTCTTCATGGGGATACTGAACAATAGTTATTATAGGTACAAATTTTAATATAAATAAATTTATTGAAATTTTTTTATACTAACTATTTGTTTATAAAATTTGGAAACAATACATGTATGGTGAAAAATATGAAAAGTTTAGTTGTATGGAATCTGAATGGAGAGAAGATAGTTGCCCTATTTTATTCCTATGGGGTCCCTATTGATGATGCCACAAGATAACTTGAAAAATTCTACATCACATGGTGGTGGATCCAGTTTCACTTTCGATTATATATGATGATTGGATATTGGGAAGCGATTTCAACTTGAAAAGAAATATGGATGTGAATTGTGGCTCTTGGATTACTTTTACGGTGTTATGAATTTAGTGGTGGTTATAAAAACGGTGGATGTAAATTGGAACTCCTATTATGAACTCGTAAGATTGGCATTTATGAGGATATATATATATAAATGTGTGTTTGTGTGTGTGTGTGTGTGTTTGTTTGTGCATTGTATGTGTCTTTTGATTTCTATATGTACCCCTCATCCCATTTGTTATGTGAATTTTTCACATGTTTTTTTTCAAGGTACTAGTACTGGGGTGGCAGAATTAACAGCATCTTTTTAACTGTAAATTTTCCTTTAGCAGCATTTTAAACCACCGCTAAAGACATAAATTTTACAATTTAGTGATGTTTTTTTTGCTTTAGTGGTAGTTTTCATGAAAAAATAGATATTTTTTAGCAGTGGTTAATACTGTCGCTAAAGGCTCCTCATTTTCTGTTATCCTTTAGCGGTGGATGATGTGATTTTCACTGTGTTTCCCCTAGAAAAAATGAATCTTTTCTTTAGTAGTGGTTAAAACCTCTGCTAAAACATACTTCATTTTTTCAGTCCAAACCACCACGAAAGCCACACCAACTGACACTAAATGTGTTTACTATGAATGTTTCCCAAAATTTCCACTAAATTGAGGAAATCCCGACGTATTGAACGGCAACACAAAATTTAGCGGTGGTTTTTTGAAACCACCACATAAGAATAAGGTGCCAGTTTAAACCTATTCCATAAAAAAACCACTTCTATTTGGTGAATTTATTATAGTGAAAGAGGGTAATGCATAGTTAGAAGACTATTTATTAAAATATTTGACCTAACTATGTTCCCAGATATAAACTTATTAAAATTTTAATTTACCCAGATTCCCTTATTCATTTTTATGTCTACTCCTCTCCAAATATATCATAGTTCTAACATAACCTATCTTCGATTCTCTATATAGTTCTCTCCTTGGATCCTTGGATATTTCCCATTATTTTTTGTGGATATATTCAAGGTACATAAAATTTTTATCCAACATTCTCTCTTATTTCTAGATCTCTCCTTGATCTATTTTCCACTTGTTTTGTTATAAACCAATTGCGATGTGATTACAATATCAATAGGATTTAATGGGGGAATTTATTGTTATTCTTATGGATTTAGGATTGTGGGTACTTGATATCTTCATTTCCAATCATCATTCTCATAGGCAACCATTTTTTCCTTCATTCACGAGGTAGGTGTCTCTATATAATGGTTCTAACCCAGGAATTACTTAAGGTTATTATAAATTGCTTTAGTTTGGTTTGTGAAATTTATTTATTTGATATCAATGATAAATTGTTTTATGAAATGAATATTAGGTGGTGTGGAAATGGGGGTTTTATTTGAAAATAGTTTGTATATATTTTAATTTTCAATAAAATGCCTAAAATATGATTTTAGATATAAAATGTATTTTCAATCATGGGAGAAGGGATGCTTTTCTTTGAAAATGATTTATAAAATATGATCATGGTTTATTTTAATTTTTTGGAAGACATAGAACAATGAAAACTTTTGGAGCATCAGGTTATGGATAGATATGGTCTTAGTGTCTGTAAAACCACTAAGTGATATTCTTGTGATATTAATAGACTATGGGAGGACTCGATATAATTAGTATTCATGGTATTCCTAGATTAGTGTTCATTCACATGTCTAATTATGAATTTCCATAGTTCTTGGTTTTAAATTTTATAGTATTTTTTCATTTTTATTTTTCATATGTTTATCATATGGTATTTCCATAGATTATTTTTATTACACTCATTAAACTATCATTCAAGTAATTATTGTATTATTGGTTTATGTAGTTATTAAATTCTTTAAAGTAAAAACATGTTTTAAAAAATTGTTTCCATTTTAAATTCATTTATAAACTTTTTTTGTTTTAAATCTAGAACTAAGGATTTTAGGGAAATATAAATTGTATTGATTTATAGTGGTATCCAACAGGGAATTTTCCTCACACCCCATATATGCCTTTAAGTGTATGAAGATATAGTGTTTTAAGTCATAGGTAAATTGAAGGGAATCATGTATTTTGATAACCTCTCTGGGTCATTGTCTTATTCATAGTGAGATGGGTTGGTGAAGAAGGTTGGTCACATAGATATTGGGAATTTTTATTGTTTCATTATGATTTAGGGTTTATCATTTTTGGATTTTCCTTATGTGACTCATGGATGTGTTTTATACTTCTATGGTTAAATCTATTTGTTTATATCCTTTTAGTTACATTTGATACATATATTGGTTTATGTGATGTTATCCACCTTATGGAGGGGTCAACTTGGGTGAAGTTTCATGTTAACCCAGGTTAGTTTATTACAAAATGGTATTAGTGACATACCCAACCAGAATTGTGATGAAACTTATATGGTTTATTTCAGGGTCTATGGTAGATAGGATTTATGACTGTATGAATTCAGGTAGCAAGTTCTTAAGGGTTATGGGATAGTTCACTTTTGTTTTTAAACTCCAATTACCATAGGTGGTTAGTGATTTCCATTAATCATGAGCTTGGTTTTTTGTTATTTAATTGAAATTGATTTGGGGTTTTCTAAATGACCTATTTATTTCAACTTTTCTCTCCCTCATTCATTGAATCAATCATTTTAAATTTTTATTATTTAATTTATTTAATATGAATTCTTTAATTTTATCTCTTTATTTAGATATTTTCTCATACGTTTATTGGATGTTGTCTCTTTTTATTATATATTTCCTCCTAAAATAGTCCTTCAAAATCTATGAGAGGAAGGAGTGGGACATGTTATTTAGTTTAATCCTCTATAGTAAGCCTACATTGGTGGAAGAAGTTATCCACACAATCCAAAATATAGGAATGAATGGTATTAGAAACCAGGGTTGAATGGTGGATAATGAATCAGAATTTACTAAAAATAATCCCCATATCTTACGTGGTAATAAAGGAACCTAGAAATACTAAGAGTGGATCAAGTGTATTGAGAGGATAGTAAAAAAATTTAGAACTAAATGGGACTCTAAGGTGGGTTTTTTACTTACATGATTAAAGTATTGGGATGAAAATGGGAGGATTCCATTATGAAAGCTATGTTACATAAGGATCTTACAAGGAATTATTTCAATAAGGTATTAAACAAATAGTTTTATCCAAAAAATAAGAAAGTGTAAAAGACTTGTGAATTTTTTTTCAATGGATAAAGGGGGTGTTTAGTTATGGAATATGCCTCTAGTTTCACCTAGTTGGTTCAGTTATCACCCAATATTGTCTCTAAAGATTAACTTAAAGCCTGGAGGTTCAACATGTGTTTAAGGGACAATAATTGATCAATAATGATTCTATTGCACATTCTAAAATTTTATTAGGTGGGAAATAAATCAACTATAGGTTAGGCATAAATATTTAGTAAAACATGTTTTTCTGTAGCATTAGTTGTTGTAAGAGGTTGGTTGGGTCAATCATCTAGCTAGAAAAGAAAGTTTAATCATACTCGGTTTACATCCGGACTAGTTTTATTGGATTATAATAGAAAAGATAAATTATTTTTCTGTCAGTATAGGAGGCCTGTTCATGCCAAACATAACTATACAAAATAACCAAGGACATGTCATCATTATGGAAAATCTGGTCATCCAAATAATTTTATTTGGAAAAATATCCCTAGGTATTATTGCTAGATCTAGATTTAAAAAACATTATAAGGTCTGTTCTGATTATTAAAAGGGTGGAAGATCTCATTATTATGAAAATTATTTTACTAAAATAGTGTGGAAATATCAATGAGGATCTAATACTAGATGTATTTATGCGTTAGAGTATTCACCATAAGAATCTGAAGTAGGTCTGTCTACTGTGAGAGGTACGATGCTCGTTTCATCCTCTATGGTTATGGATATTTTTTATATAAGTGGATATTATTATTTTATTTTATCTAAGTCAATTGAAATGTTGAGATTAATCTTGGAGATTATACCATTCTTGTAGTATCTTTCAATTCCCTTCGTAAAGTGAAAGGAAGTTGGTTTTAAATTTCAAAAGTGTCGGGTGATAGATGCTAACCATGAAGTGGTGTGGGACTTCCTAGTTCTTGAATATGATACCTTGAAACTTATTATTGGAATTTTTTTGATCATTTGTGTTATAAACCGGACAAACTATTTCCATTATAAATTTCTCCTTCTAGCTCTCAATAAATCCTATCATATATTTTAGGGTGTACGGGATCCTAGATTTGGGAGGGTGGGGCCAGTTATATCTACTGATGGATTGATCTCATGCCAGTTTACAAATATTATTCCTAACATCATTGATAAGAATTTAAGAATTCTACTTCATACAGTGGTGAGTGGATACCATAAGGTCTTTACTAATGATTTTTCAAGATTACCAGCTCATATATTTGTAGAGCCTACTATTGATCTTCTCCATGGGATGATGTCCATTTGTATTTTATCATATCAAATGGAAACTAATAATATAAAGGAGCTTAAATTTCTGCTTATGGAACATTAGGGTGAGGTATTTATTCATCTTAGTGTGTAAAATCTATATTCACCAATCTCTTTATAAGGAGGCAAACATGATTCTCAAGATTTGTGTTGACCACCATAAGCTTAGTCAAGTGACTCTTAAGAACCTATATCCCTTTCCATGGATTAATGATCTCTTCGACCAATTTAGAGGATCCTAATGATTTTTAATATTGATCTATGATTGGGGAACCATAAATTCATATACTAAGAAGTGGAAATAATAAAGAAATTGTTTAGAAGTTTTTATGAGCATTTTTTGTTTCTAGTTATTACATTAACTTCACTAACACTCCTAGAATGTTTATGGAACTGATAAAAAGGTTATTTTATTTGTTCGTGGACTATTTTATTTTTTTATGATATGTGTATTTAATTTTAGATTAGGAACACATGGATCATTTAGATATCATCCTTATAATATTTAAGGATCGTTATCTATATATAAAGATTTATATATGTGAATTTTGGATCTAAAAATGGTTTTTATGGGCCATGCTATATCTGAGAGGGGAATGCCAGTGGAT
Organism: Viscum album; assembly: GCA_963277665.1. NCBI lineage: Eukaryota > Viridiplantae > Streptophyta > Magnoliopsida > Santalales > Viscaceae > Viscum > Viscum album. Next base: position 18,133,054 of record OY728123.1, read on the forward strand.
CCTAAAAATATTTAGGTATTGATTTCATGGGAGAAACCTTGAAATGTGTTTAATATTCATCGATTCTAGGGATTAACTAGTAATTTTAGTCGGTTTTTTCAGGATTTCAACAAGATTTCAGGTCCAATGATAAAATTAACCCATAAATGTGTTATGTTTGAGTGTAATGATAAATGTTATATATATTTTGAGGAATTTAAGGTGCGGTTAAAATTTTCACTAGTTATTATTCTTCCAGAACTAGATTTGTGCTATGATTTATGTTATTATTCTCCAAATATGGTATTAGTAATTGTTTTAATATAGGGTAAATATGTGGTGTCCTATGGCTCTTTCCAGTTACACCATCATGAGAAATATCCTACCCTAGACCATGACATTGTATCTATAATGTACTTACTCATAATGTTTTACAAATTAATTTTTTAGGAGTGATTTATAGTATATTTATATCATAAGAGCCTGAATTACAATTTTACTCAGAGGGATCTAAACTTGTAACATATACACTAGGCTGAGTATCTCTGGACATTCAATTTTGATATACACCTATGAAAGGGAATGTAGTCTCTGATCCATCGAGAAATAAGTTACTGACTTAATCTTTTAAGTGATTAGTGGAGGAGTGGTCTCGAAAGAGTTTGTTTACAAATATGAGATTGGGAGTGGTGGAGGATAGTGGGTAAGTGTTATTATCTTGTTTGATGGATGAATGGTCATTTTATCATTGAATTTATCACAAACATGTATCAAACACTGATTTACATAATTTTAGTAAAATACTTAATGGTGGGGAGAACATATGTGATTAGTCTCAGTCAACTATTTATGCTTAATGTTTTTTAGGTATGTTGGTCATTATGATATCTTTGAGGCATTAATTTATGAAAATGGAAAACAAGTTTTTTCAGACCGTACACCCTTGGAATACCAATATGTATCATAATTTGAGACATTGGTATTAGTTTCCAAGAATGAGGTAGTCGATTGCAGACTTTATATCACAAGGTCTTGCTTTTCAGAAGATTAATACCATGCTTCAGAGACATGAGGGTGTGTTGCAAAATTTATCCACATTGATGTTGATGTTGGATAAAGTATCTATGGACTTAATTGTTGGTTTAACACAAAATATTATTTATATGTTTTTAATTTTTCTGATCACTAATTGAATTGTGAAACTAGATTATATTCTCCATATTAAATAGAGAATAAGAAGGTGTAAGAGCTTATGTTATTGTATATCCATGAGGTCTTGATTCTCTATGAAGTTCTATCAGGTTTGGTTTTTTATAGAGACCCTAGGTTTAAATCATGGTTTATAAAATTTTAAAATTGGAATTTGGTTCCCAGTCCAACTTAATCATGACATATCAACCTCATATAGATGTCAATGCTAAGTGATCCATTCATATTCTTGAGGATATTATTTAGGTGTGTGTGCTTGATTTTGGTGGTTCATGGGGAAAGCATATACCTTTGGTAAAATTTTCCTATTATAATAGTTTTCAGAAATTAATTAAAATAGAACCTTAGGTGTTTTTGTATTGGTGGCCATGTCGATCTATTTTGTTTTGAGGGGAGTTTGTAGAATGGCCCTTGATTGGACTAAGTCCTATTCCGTAGATGTTTTTAATGGAAAAACTAATCTTGAAGAGTTTAGATACTACACATATTTTAAAAAAATATTATAACGACCATATTAATTTATGATGGGAGTTTGGGGTTAGTGGTGAAAAAATTTATTAGGGTTTCACCTTGATTGGGACATCGTCATTTGGGTAAGTAGGGTAAGTTTCCACTATTGTTTGTTTACCCTTTTGAGATCATTGATTGTCTTGGAAAGCTGGATTATCTGTTATAATTATCATCCCATTTAATGTCAATACATTAAATGTTTCGTATTTCCCAACTATGGAGGTATTAATCAGACCCTTTATTTTTTCTTGAATGGGAATATGTTGATCTTGAGCCCAAAAAAATTATGGTTTAATAATCAATTCAAATTATGGATCCCCATGATAAGGTATTTCATAAAAAAAAATTCCTTCAATCTATATACTTTGGAAGTGTGGACGAGATATGTATGATATGTGGGATTGGTAATCATTGATAATGAATCAATCACCATCTATTTTTATGAGTTCAGTATCTTCATCATTTTTAGGGAGCATAAATATTTTATGATGGGGGGAATTTTGATGCCCTTCGGGTAACACATATTCTTGAATTTGATCTTGGTTTATCCATTTTGATGTTATATAGGTTTTTGAGAGTCAGGGATTTAAAATTTGATTTTTCATGAAAAAAAGTCCAAGAACACGGTTTACACACATGGTTAGTACTAACCATACATTAACCATGTGATATAGAATTGTAAGTCCCAATGGAATTTTGAACAATTTGGGCATGGTTTTTCAAACCATATGATACTTCAGAAAACCCATGTAGGTGTTTGGGATTTGGTATAGGGGATTTACATAGGTTGAATAATATTTCTCAAACTATTCATCTCTCCCTAGGAAAATGTGTGCCTCTATTTTCTAATGATAGATGGAACTTCCTGGTTAGAATATGGTTTTTTAAACCATGTGTCCTAACCATGTTCCCATATTCAAAATTATTAATAATATTAGTTACCTTGAAGACCTTTTATTTTCTAAGTCTAATCCTATCTTAATATCTGTTAGACCCAACCTAACCTCTCCCCAATTCTCTAGATAGTTCTATCCTTAGATATGGTGTGATTTTCCTTCATTTATTTATCTCTTCAAGGTATATTCCATATTTGATCCAATATTTTCTAAAATTTATATATCTCTCCTTGATATATTTACTAATGTTTTATTGCAATCCAATTGGTTTTTTATTTATATATCTATATTTTTTAATGGAGAATTGATGGTGTTTTTTATAGATATAGAATTTTTAGGATCGAATCACCTCATTTCCAATCACTTTTCCCATAAGTGAATAGTTTTACTCCATCAAGGAGGTAAGTGTCTCTATAAAATGGTGTTAAAACTTGAATTAGTTAGGTTTTCTTATAAATTCCTTTCGTTTTTTTAGTAAAATTGATTCATTTGATAACAAGGATGATTTGTTTCATTCATCTTGAGTGGAATGAAAATGATTTTTCAAAGGGGTTTTGATTTAAAAATTGTTTTTTTAATTTATGTTTCTGATGAAATACCATAAAGATGATTTTACATTAATGTATATTATTAAGGATAACATCAATGATTATTTACAGTGAAAATGTTTTATAAATTGTGAACATGTTTTAGTCAAATGTTTTGGAAAACATAGCTCATTGGGAAGTTTAGGTGAATCAGTTTATGGACATATGAAAGCTTAGAGTGTCTGTGTGGAACCACTATGGGTTATTATTATGATATCGATAGACTATGGAAAGACTTGATATCAATATGATTCATGGTATTCCTAGCTTAGTCTTCCTTTACATGTCTAAGTACAAATTACCATAGTCTATATCCCACTAATTCTTGGTTTTATACATGTTGATATTGTTTCATATTGATTTCTCACATGTTTATCATATTTTATTTCCATGGATGATTTTGTATAATCCCTTTACACTATATTTCACTTACTTATCATATTCCTTTTTATTAATACCCTTACACTTTATTACATTTATTTATCATATTCATGGTTTATGTGAATATGAAATGATTTTAAAGAAACCAAATTATGGTTTACAAAATGGTTTTCATTTTAAATTTCTTTATAAATGTTCTTTCTTTGAAATATAGTTCTAATGGTTTCATGGTGATAGACATTGTACAGATTCAAGGTGGTATCATACTAGCTTATTTACTCACACACATCATATGACATTGGGCATATGCATATATTATGTTGTAGGAAATGGTTAAATGTAAGGGTGTCATGTAGTTTTCTAACATCTCCTTGTCATTGTATCATTATTAATGAGTTGTGTTGATGGTGATAGTTGGTCACCTGGAGACAAGGTTTTATTTTTTTTGTTATGCATTTAGGTTTTGAATTTTTTTCTTATACTTATATGTATTATGAATGTATTTTTTTACATCAACATATTACTCTGTTTTTTATTACCTTTTAGTTACATTTTATATATTTTTTGGTTTATGTGATGATATCCACCTCATGGTGGGTCATCTCAAGTGACTTGTCATATAGACCCAGGTTGCTTCCCTACACCATTTCTACATAGGAATGGGTAGAGGTTTCAGGACTCCTTTAGAATATTTTATCTTATCCTTTACATACTTATAAACCAAGAATCTTGATACAAATTATTCAATTTACTATTTTATATTATCTAACTAACATTTTTCCTTCAAATCATGATACATTTTGATGTTATTAGGGTTTATAGAAAAAATCGAGCTATGAGATTCATCTAATAATTCTATTTTTATCATAGGCATGGATAAAACACATATCATCTTTCCTACTTTAAATATAACATCTCCATAGAGGAATTATACCAACTTCTCATCATTTATGGATTTAATTTTCTTTTGAATATTCTTATCATCATGATGGGAACTCATTATTTTCTCTAACAAGGATTGGAAATCATTTAGAATATATGTGATGTTTCACCTTTATCAATGATCTTAATATCCAAATTTACTAAATCCATGAATATATGATACTTTTCAATATTTATTTTTGTTAAAAATCCTTGATATTTTCAACTCAATGCATTATCCATCTTATTTTAATTATTATTGTGGTAGTGTATTGACCATTTAAAATACTTGTGTAGTTGTAGTCATCTCCTTTTCTTCTTGTTGAGCTCTTTATATGAGAGGATTTATTTCTAACTTTTGTGATCTGTATATATTTCTAAATTTTCACCATAAAGGTAATGACTCCATATATTCAACACAAAGATTACGGCTACCAACTCAAGATCATGGGTTGAATAATTATGTTCATGAAACTTAAACTACTTTTATTCATTTCCAAAAAGTATATTATGATGAATAAGGACACATCCATGTCCCTTATTTGATGAATCACTATATATAATAAATATATCCATTTTAGATGGTAAAGTAAATATCAGTGAATTGAATAATATCCTCTTTAGTTATTGAAAGCATTGTTTTCATTCTTATAAACATAAGAACTTAACCCCGTTTGTGTCAACTTGGTTAGTGAGTTATATAATCAAGAATTGTTTTTAATAAATCATCAATGGAAACCCGTTAATATAAGTAAACTACATACATATGTTATATTTATTTTAATTTTCCAATCCATCAGTTCATTTTAATTTAGAATCAATTAATATTCTACCCTTGGAGATAATATTTACAAGAAAAGAAAATTCTTAAGGCCATAATTCACATTTTATAAATTTCCCATATATCTCATTTTCTCAAAGAGACTTAATAATGAATCTAAAATGACTCTTATTCTCATCATAATTATTAGATTATATCAAGATATCATCAATAAATAGAAAAATTAAATTATTGAGGTAATCCTTAAATACATTTTTCATCAGATCCCTAAAAAAATGGTGCATTGGTCAATCCATAGGGAACTAATATAAATATGTATTTCCCATACCTCATATGAAATATCAACTATGGAATATATTCCTTGTTTACTCATAGTCGATTATATATAGGATGATGATAAATCTTTGAAAACTATTGAGCTCGTTGAAGTTGATAAAAAAAATCATCGATGCGGAGATGGGGAATCTTGTTCATTATAGTAATGGAATTGATTTTATAGTATTCGATGTACAACTTCCTAGACCCAATTTTATTCTTAATGGAGGGGATTGGGGATACCTATGGTGAAACACTAGGGTGAATAAATCCCTTATCTCACAACTCATGAAATTTATATCTAGTTCCATTGATCTCATTGTGGTATCCCTATATGAAATATTAGATACAGGTTTCACATTAGAGATGAGGTCAATTAGAAATGAAACTTCATGATCACGTGGATGTCTAGGATATTCCACTGTAAACAAATCAATGTATTCTGATACAATAGGTGAGTCCTCTATTTTAAGGATATTTTCCCATTAATAGGATGTTTCTTCTATTATTATATAAAAATTTCATTATGTAAAGATACTAGAGGTGGATCCATAAAATATTTAGATGATACGGTATCACCTCTGAAGACAAGGGATTCAACATCGCCATCCTGAATCATAATCTCCTTCTCCTAGAACTAAATTTTCACATTATAATTTGAAATATGATACATAAAAATGGTTATATAAAATTTAACCATATATATAATAATCATTTTATAAAATAAGAAAAGAATATTTTTCATAATGGGAAGTGACAGACATATCCTTGTCGCAATAATATTGATTACTCCCTTATTGATGTGATAGGTAAATATCTCATATTTTGGGAGAACATAGAAGATATAAAATATTTTGAAGATCCAAAATAAAAAAACCCATTAGACATATTTTAGGTTATAATCAAAGTACCTACCCCATAATCTTTAAGAACATAAACCTTAGCTATAATAATCACATAAGCACGGCCTTATCCCCTTTTCCTATTCTTTGGGAGGCTACATAAACACTTAGTACACTAGTTTAGATAAGTTTTCATCTCTTTAAAGAAGAAAGACTAGATAATAGTGGTTTATGAGGCAACCTAACATTTACATGCACAAATATTAAATCTTATTAGATAAATATTCATTATATTCCATTATTATCCATGGCAAAACCATAAATATTTAATGTCTTTAGAAACTTGGATACATAAAAAATGGGTACATAAAAGATCTATATCATCTCCTACTAATTTATTCACAGTAAGAATCATTCTTATACATATCATACATAATACCTTTCTCCATATCCTAGGGAAGAAGAAACATAATAAAGGGTGAGTTTAGATAACTAGTAAGGGTAAAAATGAGAGATACCCATGTTAATTTAATGATAACATTAGAATAAGGGTATGAGAACATGATATTGACATTTGAAAACCACACCAAAAATATAATAGATAGTATTCATGATTCATGGTATAAATCATTACTATTTATAAGATATGGATTATAAAGAAATCATAGAACATGAGACATGAGAGAATAAAATTAGAATAAGATCAAGTTATAAAATAGTGAAAAGAAGTGTGGAATAGTCATAATTAATGAAGTATTCTGTCAAGGAAACCCACCAAGACATTCATCATATTTTAGGCATGGGATAACCACCTGTGTACCTTCTTTGGTCTTGCATTAACCTCTCATGTACCCTCTTTGGGGTTGAAATAACGTTTGGTGTACCCTTTTGGGATTATGATAACCTCCCATATACCATTTGAGCTCATAAAACATTAATATTTATCCAATGTATTTGAGGGATATAATGGACCAACCTATCAGATAATTGTAATCTATTCATGCGTATAACACAAGATCATGAAAAAATTTATCGTTTTATAATAGCTTAACTTATAAAAAATAAAAATATTTTTATAAATAAATTATCATAAAACTAATAAAAAATTTAGAGATGTAATAATGATGGTATATGTGGATCATACCTCTATTTAAGAATAGGTAACATCAAGGGTTTTTTTAATATATTAAAATACCTTTAAAAGTTCAATGGAATATTTTCTTGAGTAAAATACCCTTTTCATTTTAAAATTTGTTTTTTAAAATCTTAAAATTTATAAAATATTTAATATTTTAAAAAAAACTAACATGAAACTTTTAAAGGAAGATTCAAATAAAATAGTATCACGATGGGGGGAAAATTAACTCATGCAATGTATGTTAAAACAACGATTCTAAACATCTTTTTAGTAAAAAGTAAAAAGTACCACATTTGGAAAATAAAAAGAAGATTACTTTTAAATATTTTTTATAGAAATTCAAAAATGGGTAAAAATTAGTTTAACAAAAAATATAGAATGGTAATAATATTTTTGAAAACATTTAAAATAAAATATGTATATGGAAGGAAAATTTTCCCATCAAAGAGAAAAATAAAGTCAGCTTTTTTTAAAAATATTCTTTTGATATATTTTTGTAATTGAAGAGATGAAAATGAAATTAAAATGTATAATATATATAAATAAGAAATTTAGAAGAAAATTTATATTAATTTAAATGGATATATCATATAATTTTATAATAAAAAATTTAATAATAAATAACCTTATTAAAAATAAGATTGTAAGGTAAAACCCTTTCTGTTTTAGTAATGTTTGAGTCATAAGTCCCAAGAAATAAATAAATTATAATAAAATGCTAAATACCATGAAAATAAGGATATTAATGATAAAAAAATTCTAATTTTATGTATATACTCCTCATAAAACAATATAAGTGTATAATATTACATATTTCCCAAAGAAGATAATTTGATATCATAAACCCTTACCAGATTGGAAAATTTTAAATGAAAACCCAATGGATGGAATAATTTGAATTTTAAATTTAAATACCATAAATTAATAATTATAAATGATATAACATGAAAATTAGGTTTTATAGACACCTAATAAACATAAATAGTTTCATAACATCAAACATATCTCAATAAAACAATATTAAGATGAAGAACCATTACCGTAACTATGAATTGATTCCTAACGTAACTAATATCCTATATAATAAATTTAAATTCATTATAATTTTATAAAATAACTATATACACACTCAAAGTTTGATATATTATCCCCTAATAATATTTATACACCTGTTTATTAGTAATTATTTATTTAAATCATTATTTCTGGGTAATTGTTGTTTCATTTATCATGAATATTTCATTTCAAAAGTTACAATAATTGTACTATGATCATGGTTAAATCATATAAAGAATAATAATAATTGAAAAATTATAATATTTAATCATTATATACAATTTTCTAAACATTCATATAATTTTTTAATGAAAAATAAATTACATCACTTCATAAAGATGGTAGTTTGTACATAAACACAAGTGATGTTTCCACTTTTTGATGGATGGAGTAAAATAAAGTTAAATAATAATTCACCATTAAATAATAATTATTTTATCATTAATATCACATATATTCGTTAAATATATCCTTATTACCATCCATGCAAAGGATTACTGAAAAATAAATCACAACACTTCATGGAGGTGGTAGTTCCCACCTACATAAGAACTATGTTATCATTTTTCAATGGATGAGAAAGTAAGAAGGTATAAAAGATATTATAATTTTAGGATCATAATTTTTTCATAAATATATTATATTAATATTAAATACATAATAATAACTATCCATGAATTATGGTGATGGAAGATGAATTATATTGCTATGTGGTGGTGATAGTGTATGCAAACGTAAGAGCAATACTGTTAATTACCATTTAACGGAGAAGAAGTGGAAAATGGTTATTCTATCATCATAATGACATCTTATTATATTTATTATATTTTATTATTTATGTTTGTATTCATACAATAATTTTTTTAAATGTTGGAGAATAAATAAAATTGAAGGAGCATGGTTAAGATTTATACCTCTTCTTTGAGAGTCCCCCTTTGGCTTACATCTTATGCTTTGAAAGATTCGTCTTAAGAGAATACCAATGGCTATATGAAGAAATGAGATGAATATATGAAGTTATTAGGTTATAAATTTACTAATATATACATCTCAAAATTCATTAATACAAGTGGATAGGGGGTTCCCTTTTATAAGTGAAAGAGATTACTCATAAGAAATTACATTAAATATTTAAATATAATTAATTTATTTCTCAAGTATAACAATTCCAAATGACCAATGATTAAAATTAATGGTAATATGGGGTCTAAATATCATTAAAAAATAATTAAACAATTTTATGTGGAAATATTACCCTGATATCTTAGTTAAACCCCCTTGTGAACCCATTTTAATTTTAACCATGGAAACAAATTTTCACTGCTTTTACTATTCACTATAATAAAAAATTAATGGTTTCATCATTTAATATTTTTAAAATATGATTAAAAATATGTAATAAATTTTATGAAATTTATTTTATTTCTGTTTAAAAATATAATTTTAAAATAATCAGGAAAAATGCAACAAAAACATGTTTTTTGGAAAATAAATTTCTAAGCAAAAAGACGTGGTTTACTATCACTCCTTGCCTAAAAATTACTATTACATAAAATTAAAAATATTTTATTAAATATGTAATATAAAATATCATCAAATTTTTTAATTAATTATTATAAATTTAATTTATTATGATAAAAACATATTCTTCATAAAAAAATTTTTTTAAAAAGATGTGTCATTAAGACAAAAATGAACTTTTACCAAAATAAAGTATAATGTAGATTAATATTTAATTTATTAAATTATTTATTATTAAATTTAAATTGTGTTAAATTAAAATAAAATTAAAAATAATTTTACTTTTAAATTACATGAATTAATTAAAAGATATGACAGATTTATAAAAATCGGTATTTTTCACTATTCACTTAAAAATAAATATTTCTGAAAAATACAAAAACTTCACACTAAAATAATATTGACATGTATATTTCAAAATTTATAATAATTTCGTCAGATTAAATTTCTAAAAAATTATACATTAATTATATTTTCCACACACAAAATGCAACAAAACCCATTTTTGAAGAAAATATATTTTTGAAGCATATATTAACTTTATTTAAAATTGAGTAGTTGTTTATTATTAATTAATCAGTAATTTTTTATTATGTAAAACCAATATAAATATTTTTCTATAAATTTTTTATTCATTTTCATACCACCATTTTAACAGCTAGGTTATAATATATTGCATTCTGTTTTAATCTTTATATTGAATATCAAGAAAGCCATCGAACACTTACAATTTTATTTTGGAAAAATATATTTTAAAATATTAAGGTTTCACATTCTCTCTAACCATTAAATAAAATTCATCCTCACAATTTTTATCTTGGAAATCAAAGGTACCATATTTTAAATCTCATTTTTTGAAAACCCACATCTTATAAAGGTATTCTAAAATTTCTTCTGAAAATGGGAAGTGGGAAACATAAAGGTTACCTAAAATAACACATAATTAGGTTTCCAGATAAGGGGACCATTTATAGAAAGTAAAAATATATACATCGAGAAGAAATATAATGTCAAAATAAAAATATAGGGTGATAGAAAATATAATCCGGAGAATTTTTATGACCAAAAAACCATAAACCAGTTATTGGGGGAAGAAACCATTATTTCATTAGAAATAATTATAAGAAGGAGACCATACTCCTTTTGAAGATCTTTATTCCTATATTTTGAGAATAATTTTACTATGGAATACAAAAAACTATACTTAATGTAACACCCCAAGATTTTATGAAAAATATTATTTTAATTTCATTAATGTCTTATGTTTTATTCTACACCAATATTACCTTGCACTATGCGCAACACCGTATTAGCTTGTAGTATACGCAACACTATTCTTGGACCGTGTTACACACAATTTTGATAATAGTTATTCTACGCAACATTGAGAATATATATATATATTAAATGTTTAAATGAAATATGGTTGGATTATTTTATACGAAACAATGAATGATTCTTTCACAACACGCTACCCTGACTTGGCTTGCATTACACGCAATCGCGACCTTCCTCGATAGCGTGTGTTGTACACAATACCGGGTTTTAATAAACAATGTTATATTATTATAATATTACCATGAACTAGCCGTTATGAATAGTATTAACTAAATTTTGAATTTTATAACATTATTATTCTTCTTACACATTTCTAGAACATGGTATAAGAACAAAATAAATTTTTCGGGTAAAATAAGTATTTTTCAAAAAATGCAGTTTTGCCGCCTTTTGATGGCGCACCCACTTTAAATCTAGTTTTTGACATGTTTATAAGTTCAATTTGACAAAATAAAATTCTTCTTTGGAATCAAGAAATAAAAATTTACTTTGGATAAATTTTTCATATTATTCTGGTAACTTTCACATTTTAATGAATAGTAAAAACACACTATATTTTAATTAAAAACAACTTTTTTCATCGTAATATCTTATGTGGTTAAATTATAATATTTAATGGTTGTAAAGTATAAATAGAATATATTTTTACCATTTAATATAATTTATGTCATTAGCATTGATTTTACCTTCAATTCGTAGGTTAAATCAATTCAATCTTTTGCAATGTTTTAAACAAAAACCCGTTTTTATTCGACAACGAGATTAATATCAATTTAATTTCTGAAACTTCTGTGTATGGAATTTTAGAAAATTGATTCCATAATTGGAATCAGTGGGTCCAAATTATGTTAATAGGCTACTTTTTATTTTTGGAAATTATGAATAGTAACTACGGTAAATTTTATTTACCATAGTGAAAGGTAAATCAGGTAATTAAGGGTAAATATAATATTTTAAAATTACCCTAAAAAATTTCAAAATCCTATTGGATGACTAAAAGTATACCCATATCACCTAAGGGTCGGATTATATTCATTTAATTAAAATTTTTCAATGAAAATAATTTAATTATTATTAAAACCAAAGAATGTGACAACATGTCACTTTCTTAAATCTTATAAGTATAATAATTTTAATCTAGTGATAAACGTCATGAAACTTCAAACATGAATAGTCTCAAGAAATATAATACAATTATCTACATCATAGGAATTTATTTAGAATTTTTAGGGATTAAATAATTATCATTTATTATGACACAAAAATGATGCAGTAATTGTCTTATTAATGAAATATTGACAGAATTGATGTTATAAATTCCCAAATAAATGTAATTTGAGACTTTTTATGACTTACACTAAATTTCTAGGTTACTATGAAATATTAGTGTTTATTTAATAAACATGGTTCGAACATATAATTCTGTTATGAATTTCACAAAAGTCATATATCAAATAGTGTCAAAATTGACACAAAATAGTTTTTAAATCAAATATTATATTATTAATTGTTATTTTATTCCTAAAAATCTAAGTTTCGGCCAAATGACTTAGATAAGGATATATATATTAATAATAAACAATTTAGGGTTCTTTTGGCTTGATATAGTAAGTTTATTAACCATATAGTGTAAGAAAACAAAAAGACACGGTAAAAGTTAAATTATTTAACTTAGGGTTAAATCTAATTGATAAGGTTAAAATAATAACCTAAACTTGACTAAATCATATTGGTTGATAGGATCTCTACCCATAACCACTTTACCTTCGAAATAAGACCCTTTGGAACCATTATAAACCGATTTTGACTTTAATATAAAATAATATTTTGAGATATTCCTAAGGTGCCCCTCTCTTCCCTTATAAAAGGGCACCTCCTCCCTCTCTTCCTCACACAACTTTGAGCCTTCATGCTCGGCCAACCCCTGACAAAATATCTTCTCAACTTCCCTAGTATCATCCTATAGGTCCTGGTCTTCTTCAAAGACCATCCTTAATTCTTTAAGTGGAGGTTAAGAAAAGGCGCGTCAAAAAGAGGTAATATCCATTACCGATCTTTTTCAATTTCATTCTTCTTCAACTTCTTCTTCTTTATTTGTTTCATGATAAAGTAATAACAACAGTATTAATTACATACTGATATGTTATTATAAATATGAAACAACCCTAATTCACCTTCTATCCATCCTACGGAAAAATGAAATCACCGCGCGTGCGTACGTACGGAATACCGTCTCCACGCCGTGGTGTAATCTTTTTTCCACCATCACCTTAAAAGGATGAGTATAATGGTGTAATGAGTAACTATATATGATTATTATAAAGTGATTTTGATACTGAAATAGTATACATACACTTCAACACAATTCCACGACCATGGGAACGATATCATCGCTCGTGCGTACGTACGGACTACCATCTCCACGACGCGATGAGATTCATTCTCAATGATTAACCATTCACGAATGATTATAAAGTATATATAATTTGTACTAATGAAATATATGCCATAATAATGATACTGTATTTATTTATATATTTATATGTATGTCATCTACTTAATTCCATTCAATTCAATAAGGAAATGAAAACAGCGTTCATGCGTACGTACGGACTACCGTCTCCATGAACGATGTATTTCTTTCAATTTAATGATTTATTATATAGATGTATATCCTGAATATATATATATATATAAATCATGTTTTATGTTCTGGAATTAAGTAATCATGATCTAAGTAATCATATGAATAATGACAAGTCAAAACACGGACGACAAATGAAACAATTTTACCCAAAACACTCTTTAACATGGAATTTACAAAAGAACGGGTAATATAAAGTCATAAGTGAACCATATATAATATCATAACAATGAATATGATTCTGTAATAAGTAAATGACATTATTTGAATCATTATACAGGAGGTTCGGACACTTACGAAGCAAATCGGACCTAAGGTAAGGGAAATATCACAACCTCATTTTTATCCGAGATTGTTTATTCGTAAGTATTTACTGGGGTGTATTTTATCATCCACATCCATGTTTCATCAATATGTAATATTATTTCCATCCACCTAAAATTGTTTAAATCCATTTTTACCCTTCGGTGAGTTTTTAGTAAAGAATATGAAAGGAATCTTTTGTCGTTTTTCGTACGAGGTACTTTTTGACTTTTCTGACAAAAGTACGAAGAATGTTTTTTTAACTTATACGGCATGAATAGATTTTTAAAACATTATTTCCAAGAAACTTCCTTTACAAGTTTTCAAGTTTATTTTTAAACAACTTCTTTTATTTTAAAGTCGTATGACATGTTATGAAAGGAAAATTGTTTTTGAAGTAGAAAGGATATTTTCCTCAAGAATGGAGTTCAAATATTTTATCAAAATTATTTTCCATATAAGATAATAAAAGGGTTCTATTTTTATCCCTATTATTACATTGGTTTGATTATGTTATGATGGATATATTTTTATGAATTCCTTTATCTTATATGAATTGTTTTATGATGTCATGTTGTTTAAGAATCCCATTTTTATTACATGGGTTACGCTATGATTTATGGTTTATGATTATGTGGCACACATAAGAAAGGATTCATTATAAGATGGGTGGGACCTATATCTCCCTCCAATGCATTGGATAAAGATTTTATATCTCAAGAGATAGACATGGCTGAAATGGTAGGTTATACCGGTTCAGTGAAACAGGACTGAAACGAGGGTTACTCGTTTCAGAAAGGGACTTTGTCCACTAAGATAGTCTTGGCAATGAGTCTTGACTAACAAGAAATGATTCTCTATGATTATGTGTGTATGCCACAAAGTTTCATGTTTTAAGTTATGATTATTAGGATTTCATTTCACTACTATGATTTATCCCATGTTATGAAATTATGCTCTCTTTTGCAGGTTAAGATTTTCAAAAGTTATGTTCTTATGAATATGATGTGATTGATTTTTCTTTTGTATACCCTTACTAAGCATTTGAGCTCACCCTTTTATGTTTTCTTTTCCCCAGGATATAAAGAAAAGTTTTAGGTAAAAAAAAGAAGATCTTTATGGGAGATGTTGAAGATCTTTCACCAGGATTAGAAGATTATATTCCGAGTTTCCAAAGACACTAAACTATTACGATCCTTGTTGGTGTGTTTTTGTTATGTACTAAGTATTCCGCAAATGTAATGTAATGTCAATGTACGTCAAGATACGGGTCACTACAGTTGGTATCAGAGGAAATGTTTAGTCAACCTTTGGAAACTAGGATGCGAAAACATTAGTGAGATCCCTAGAGACATTTCTAAGGTATGTCTAGGGATGTCCATAAGGATAAGTATATGTATAGGATATAGTCCTAGATCTATGGTAACGATATTAGATTAAACCAAAGATGTTAGATATTGAAGTTACTCCCCCTTTATTATGATTTTTTCCTCTCACACTATTCTTTTTGGGTTTTAGAAAATGGCTGGAAACAAGATGATTCACGATAATGGAGGATATGATGGACAATGGAATGATATTCTTCATGAGAAACCAAATGAAATGGGATTTGGAGGTCCGAACATCATTATTATGCCGAATCTGCAATCTCATAATATGATCAATAAAGATAGATTTGGTAAGATTCTTGACTTGGCTAATAAGAGAAAGATGGAGTTCCATGATGATCATAAAGGAAAGAAAGTTCAATTTCCCCTATGTGAATCGTGTGGGAAGAGGCATCAAGGAGAATGTTTCAAAGGAACTGGAATATGTTTTGGGTGTGGAAAAGAAGGACACAAAGCCAGTAAGTGCAAAGGAAAAGGTTCAGTTAACACCAGGGATGAGGATAATGGTATTGCTACGACATCAACAATGGTTAAATGTTTTAAATGTGGAATGTACGGCCATTATGCAAACCAATGCCCTAAGGGAAAGTCTCATGAAGAAAATCAGTATGGTCATATGGGTAGTATTTATGTGGATGATGATGATGAGAGTACAAATGATATGTGAGATGAAAGAATTGTTGAAGCTCAGTCAATGGTTTAAGAATGTAGTGGAATGATTACATGTTTATCATGTGTAATGTTGTATAAGTAATCTCGTGGTACTATAGAATAAAGAGACATCTAAGGATTGTTACACTGTTGTCTTTCCTTTAGTTTTGAAAGTGTATGATTAATGGTACCAGTATCCATGAATGGTTATTCAGATATTTTTGGAATGTAGATGATATGCGCATAATGAAGGGATAAGACGATAATGAGATGTTTGATTGTATTCATGAGCTCATGATTGATATAAGGACTAAGTGATATAATGGTTTGAGTATAAGTAATTTTGAGGATTTTGGTCTATGGAAAGTGTTAACTTTTAACTGCATTCATGTTTTCACTAAGGTTCAATGGGTATTCAAGAGAATACATGATTAAGGCCTTTGAATGTTTGGAATGTGACCAACAAAACATATCTTATGACATATACGGATCAACGATGGTATTAAATCTCTGGTAATCGTTTTCACTATATTATGAGAGTGGACTGAAGTATTATGAATAAGCCTAAAGATTGGAATGGATTATGTTGGACATAAGTTAGTATTGTTTAAGGATAGAACTTTTGATATTATTTATCTTATGTTATAGTAATGTAGTTTTAGAAAAAGGACAACCTGCAGGATGGGCGACAGCCCATCGCTTCGGACAAGGCCATGGGAATCGAACCCACAACCGAAGTGCAACTGGCCTTTATCGCCTACCACTGACCTACAGGAAGTCCCTGTTTAGTAGAAACTAGTTTTATTATATTAAGCAGTATGATATGTGAAGTATAAGTTCATTTTAGGAACCATATATGATTAATCTCACTATAGATGGACTTATGTATTTTTTGATAACTTTTCTAACCTTTTGTTTGAGACAGATGGAATGACCCATAATTCTATCACATGATCTGCTAACACATCACAAATGACAAATTCAACTTCATTTCTTTAAGAGATGAAGTGGAAATTGTCCAAAGAATGACAAACGGTGAGACTATACCAAAATCACGAAAGTATTTCTTCTAATTCCAATTTCATCAACTTTTGGGAAATGATATTGAAAACCAAAAATGTTGTCTTAGTGCTCTTATATCTGATGAATCAGATGGTACCTTAGATCATCACAAATTTATGGCTTCGTGATTGCTAGCTTTTCCATAGACATGTTCTCTACCACTCTCCATTAGAACATGATGGTTAGATTTCTCTTCCATATCCATATTTTCACCTATGTGGAAACCCAGTGATTAGTTTATTTGGGTAACCGTTACGTTTCATACTTTTGTTTTTAAAGATAAGTTTTGGTATTCCTTTTTACGATGTGGGTTTCTATCAAAGAAATTTTCAAATATTAAACCATTTATAACCCCGACGAATTTCGAGGGCAAAATTCATTTTAAGGGGGGTAGAATGTAACACCCCGAGATTTTATGAAAAATATTATTTTAATTTCATTAATGTCTTATGTTTTATTCTACACCAAGATTACATTTCGCTATACGCAACACCATATTAGCTTGTAGTATACGCAACACTATTCTTGGACCGTGTTACACACAATTTTGATAATAGTTATTCTACGCAACATTGAGAAAATATATATATATTAAATGTATAAATGAAATATGGTTGGATTCTTTTATACGAAAAAACGAATGATTCTTTCACAACACACAACCCTGACTTGGCTTGCATTACACGCAATCGCGACCTTCCTCGATAGCGTGTGTTGTACACAATACCGGGTTTTAATAAACAATGTTATATTATTATAATATTGTCATAAACTAGCCTTTATGAATACTATTAACTAAATTTTGAATTTTATAACATTATTATTCATCTTACACATTTCTAGAACATGGTATAAAAACAAAATAAATTTTTCGGGTAAAATAAGTATTTTTCAAAAAATGCAGTTTTGCCGCCTTTTGATGGCGCAGCCACTTTATATCTAGTTTTTGACATGTTTATAATTTCAATTTGACAAAATAAAATTCTTCTTTGGAATCATGAAATAAAAATTTACTTTGGATAAATGTTTCATATTATTCTGGTAACTTTCACATTTTAATGAATAGTAAAAACACGCTATATTTTAATTAAAAACTACTTTTTTAATCATAATATCTTATGTGGTTAAATTATAATATTCAATGGTTTTAAAGTATAAATAGAATATATTTTTACCATTTAATATAATGTATGTCATTAGCATTGATTTTACCTTGAATTCGTAGGTTAAATCAATTCAATCTTTTGCAATGTTTTAATCAAAAACCCGTTTTTATTCGACAACGGGATTAATTTAAATTTAATTTCTGCAACTTCTGTGTATGTAATTTTAAAAAATCGATTCCATATTTGGAATCAGTGGGTCCAAATTATGTTAATAGGATACTTTTTATTTTTGGAAATTATGAATAGTAACTACAGTAAATTTTATTTTCTATAGTGAAAGGTAAATCGGGTAATTAAGGGTAAATATAATATTTTAAAATTACCCTAACAAATGTCAAAATCCTATTGGATGACTAAAAGTAGACCCATATCACCTAAGGGTCGGATTATATTTATTTAATTAAATTTTTTCAATGAAAATAATTTAATTATTATTAAAACCAAAGAATGTGACAACATGTCACTTTCTTAAATCTTATAAGTATAATAATTTTAATCTAGTGATAAACTTCATGAAAATTCGAAAATGAATAGTATCCAGAAAGCTAATACAATTTTCTACATCATAGGAATTTATTTAGAATTTTTAGGGATTAAATAATTATCATTTATTATGACACAAAAATGATGCAGTAATTGTCTTATTAATGAAATATTGACAGAATTGATGTTATAAATGCCCAAATAAATGTAATTTGAGACTTTTTATGACTTACAATAATTTTCTAGGTTACTATTATATATTATTGTTTATTTAAGAAGCTTGGTTCGAACATATAATTCTGTTATGACTTTCACAAAAATCATATATCAAATAGTGTCAAAATTGACACAAAATAGTTTTTAAATCAAATATTATATTATTAATTGTTATTTTATTCCTAAAAATCTTAGGTTCAGCCAAATGACTTAGATAAGGATATATATATTAATAATAAACAATTTAGTGTTCTTTTGGCTTGATATAGTAAGTTTATTAACCATATAGTGTAAGAAAAAAAAAGACACGGTAAAAGTTAAATTATTTAACTTAGGGTTAAATCTAATTGATAAGGTTAAAATAATAACCTAAGCTTGTCTAAATCCTATTGGTTGATAGGATTTCGACCCATACCCACTTTACCTTCGAAATAAGACCCTTTTGAACCATTATAAACCGATTTTGACTTTAATATAAAATAATATTTTGAGATATTCCTAAGGTGCCCCTCTCCTCCCTTATAAAAGGGCACCTCCTCCCTCTCTTCCTCACACAACTTTGAGCCTTCATGCTCGGCCAACCCCTGCCAAAATCTCTTCTCAACTTCCCTAGTATCATCCTATAGGTCCTGGTCTTCTTCAAAGACCATCCTTAATTCTTTAAGTGGAGGTTAAGAAAAGGCGCGTCAAAAAGAGGTAATATCTATTACCGATCTTTTTCAATTTCATTCTTCTTCAACTTCTTCTTCTTTATTTGTTTCATGATAAAGTAATAACATCAGTATTACTTACATACTGATATGTTATTATAAATATGAAACAACCCTAATTCACCTTCTATCCATCCTACGGAAAAATGAAATCACCGCGCGTGTGTACGTACGGAATACCGTCTCCACGCCGTGGTGTAATCTATTTTCCACCATCACCTTAAAAGGATGAGTATAATGGTGTAATGAGTAACTATATATGATTATTATAAAGTTATTTTGATAATGAAATAGTATATATACACTTCAACACAATTCCACGACCATGGGAACGATATCATCGCTCGTGCGTACGTACGGACTACCGTCTCCACGACGTGATGAGATTCATTCTCAATGATTAACCATTCACGAATGATTATAAAGTATATATAATTTGTACTAATGAAATATATGCCATAATAATGATACTGTATTTATTTATATATTTATATGTATGTCATCTACTTAATTCCATTCAATTCAATAAGGAAATGAAAACAGCGTTCATGCGTACGTACGGACTACCGTCTCCATGAACGATGTATTTCTTTCAATTTAATGATTTATTATATAGATGTATATCCTGAATATATATATATATATAAATCATGTTTTATGTTCTGTAATTAAGTAATCATGATCTAAGTAATCATATGAATAATGACAAGTCAAAACACGGACGACAAATGAAACAATTTTACCCAAAACACTCTTTAACATGGAATTTACAAAAGAATGGGTAATATAAAGTCATAAGTGAACCATATATAATATCATAACAATGAATATGATTCTGTAATAAGTAAATGACATTATTTGAATCATTATACAGGAGTTTCAGACACTTACGAAGCAAATCGGACCTAAGGTAAGGGAAATATTACAACCTCATTTTTATCCAAGATTGTTTATTCGTAAGTATTTACTGGGGTGTATTTTATCATCCACATCCATGTTTCATCAATATGTAATATTATTTCCATCCACCTAAAATTGTTTAAATCCATTTTTACCCTTCGGTGAGTTTTTAGTAAAGAATATGAAAGGAATCTTTTGTCGTTTTTCGTACGAGGTACTTTTTGACTTTTCTGACAAAAGTACGAAGAATGTTTTTTAACTTATACGGCATGAATGGATTTTTAAAACATTATTTCCAAGAAACTTCCTTTACAAGTTTTCAAGTTTATTTTTAAACAACTTCATTTATTTTAAAGTCGTATGACATGTTATGAAAGGAAAATTGTTTTTGAAGTAGAAAAGATATTTTCCTCAAGAATGGAGTTCAAGTATTTTATCAAAATTATTTTCCATATAAGATAATAAAAGGGTTCTGTTTTTATCCCTATTATTACATTGGTTTGATTATGTTATGATGGAAATATTTTTATGAATTCCTTTATCTTATATGAATTGTTTTATGATGTCATGTTGTTTAAGAATCCCATTTTTATTACATGGGTTACGCTATGATGTATGGTTTATGATTATGTGGTACACATAAGAAAGGATTCATTATAAGATGGGTGGGACCTATATCTCCCTCCAATGCATTGGGTAAAGATTTTATATCTCATGAGATAGACATGGCTGAAATGGTAGGTTACACCGGTTCAGTGAAACAGGACTGAAACGAGGGTTACTCGATTCAGAAAGGGACTTTGTCCACTAAGATAGTCTTGGCAATGAGTCTTGACTAACAAGAAATGATTCTCTATGATTATGTGTGTATGCCACAAAGTTTCATGTTTTAAGTTATGATTATTGGGATTTCATTTCACTACTATGATTTATCCTATGTTATGAAATTATGCTCTCTTTTGCAGGTTAAGATTTCCAAAAGTTGTGTTCTTATGAATATGATGTGATTGATTTTTCTTTTGTATACCCTTACTAAGCATTTGAGCTCACCCTTTTATGTTTTCTTTTCCCCAGGATATAAAGAAAAGTTTTAGGTAAAAAAAAGAAGATCTTTATGGGAGATGTTGAAGATCTTTCACCAGGATTAGAAGATTATATTCCGAGTTTCCAAAGATAGTAAACTATTACGATCCTTGTTGGTGTGTTTTTGTTATGTACTAAGTATTCCGCAAATGTAATGTAATGTCAATGTACGTCAAGATACGGGTCACTACAGTTGGTATCAGAGGAAAGGTTTAGTCAACCTTTGGAAACTAGGATGCGAAAACATTAGTGAGATCCCTAGAGACATTTCTAAGGTATGTCTAGGGATGTCCATAAGGATAAGTATATGTATAGGATATAGTCCTAGATCTATGGTAACGATATTAGATTAAACCAAAGATGTTAGATATTGAAGTTACTCCCCCTTTATTATGATTTTTTCCTCTCACACTATTCTTTTTGGGTTTTAGAAAATGGTTGGAAACAAGATGATTCACGATAATGGAGGATATGATGGACAATGGAATGATATTCTTCATGAGAAACCAAATGAAATGGGATTTGGAGGTCCGAACATCATTATTATGCCGAATCAGCAATCTCATAATATGATCAATAAAGATAGATTTGGTAAGATTCCTGACTCGGCTAATAAGAGAAAGATGGAGTTCCATGATGATCATAAAGGAAAGAAAGTTCAATTTCCCCTATGTGAATCATGTGGGAAGAGGCATCAAGGAGAATGTTTCAAAGGAACTGGAATATGCTTTGGGTGTGGAAAAGAAGGACACAAAGCCAGTAAGTGCAAAGGAAAAGGTTCAGTTAACACCAGGGATGAGGATAATGGTATTGCTACGACATCAACAATGGTTAAATGTTTTAAATGTGGAATGTACGGCCATTATACAAACCAATTCCCTAAGGGAAAGTCTCATGAAGAAAATCAGTATGGTCGTATGGGTAGTATTTATGTGGATGATGATGATGAGAGTACAAATGATATGTGAGATGAAAGAATTGTTGAAGCTCAGTCAATGGTTTAAGAATGTAGTGGAATGATTACATGTTTATCATGTGTAATGTTGTATAAGTAATCTCATGGTACTATGGAATAAAGAGACATCTAAGGATTGTTACACTGTTGTCTTTCCTTTAGTTTTGAAAGTGTATGATTAATGGTACCAGTATCCATGAATGGTTATTCAGATATTTTTGGAATGTAGATGATATGCGCATAATGAAGGGATAAGACGATAATGAGATGTTTGATTGTATTCATGAGCTCATGATTGATATAAGGACTAAGTGATATAATGGTTTGAGTCTAAGTAATTTTGAGGATTTTGGTCTATGGAAAGTGTTAACTTTTAACTGCATTCATGTTTTCACTAAGGTTCAATGGGTATTCAAGAGAATACATGATTAAGGCCTTTGAATGTTTGGAATGTGACCAACAAAACATATCTTATGACATATACGGATCAACGATGGTATTAAATCTCTGGTAATCGTTTTCACTATATTATGAGAGTGAACTGAAGTATTATGAATAAGCCTAAAGATTGGAATGGATTATGTTGGACATAAGTTAGTATTGTTTAAGGATAGAACTTTTGATATTATTTATCTGATGTTATAGTAATGTAGTTTTAGAAAAAGGACAACCTGCAGGATGGGCGACAGCCCATCGCTTCGGACAAGGCCATGGGAATCGAACCCACAACCGAAGTGCAACTGGCCTTTATCGCCTACCACTGACCTACAGGAAGTCCCTGTTTAGTAGAAACTAGTTTTATTATATTAATAAGTATGATATGTGAAGTATAAGTTCATTTTAGGAACCATATATGATTAATCTCACTATAGATGGACTTATGTATTTTTTGATAACTTTTCTAACCTTTTGTTTGAGACAGATGGAATGACCCATCATTCTATCACATGATCTGCTAACACATCACAAATGACAAATTCAACTTCATTTCTTTAAGAGATGAAGTGGAAATTGTCCAAAGAACGACAAACGGTGAGACTATACCAAAATCACGAAAGTATTTCTTCTAATTCCAATTTCATCAACTTTTGGGAAATGATATTGAAAACCAAAAATGTTGTCTTAGTGCTCTTATATCTGATGAATCAGATGGTACCTTAGATCATCACAAATTTATGGCTTGGTGATTGCTAGCTTTTCCATAGCCATGTTCTCTACCACTCTCCATTAGAACATGATGGTTAGATTTCTCTTCCATATCCATATTTTCACCTATGTGAAAACCCAGTGATTAGTTTATTTGGGTAACCGTTACGTTTCATACTTTTGTTTTTAAAGATAAGTTTTGGTATTCCTTTTTACGATGTGGGTTTCTATCAAAGAAACTTTCAAATATTAAACCATTTATAACCCCGACGAATTTCGAGGGAAAAATTCATTTTAAGGGGGGTAGAATGTAACACCCCGAGATTTTATGAAAAATATTATTTTAATTTCATTAATGTCTTATGTTTTATTCTACACCAAGATTACATTGCGCTATACGCAACACCGTATTAGCTTGTAGTATACGCAACACTATTCTTGGACCGTGTTACACACAATTTTGATAATAGTTATTCTACGCAACATTGAGAAAATATATATATATTAAATGTATAAATGAAATATGGTTGGATTCTTTTATACGAAAAAACGAATGATTCTTTCACAACACACAACCCTGACTTGGCTTGCATTACACGCAATCGCGACCTTCCTCGATAGCGTGTGTTGTACACAATATCGGGTTTTAATAAACAATGTTATATTATTATAATATTGTCATAAACTAGCCTTTATGAATAGTATTAACTAAATTTTGAATTTTATAACATTATTAATCATCTTACACATTTCTAGAACATGGTATAAAAACAAAATAAATTTTTCGGGTAAAATAAGTATTTTTCAAAAAATGCAGTTTTTCCGCCTTTTGATGGCGCAGCCACTTTAAATATAGTTTTTGACATGTTTATAATTTCAATTTGACAAAATAAAAATCTTCTTTGGAATCAATAAATAAAAATTTACTTTGGATAAATTTTTCATATTATTCTGGTAACTTTCACATTTTAATGAATAGTAAAAACACGCTATATTTTAATTAAAAACAACTTTTTTAATCGTAATATCTTATGTGGTTAAATTATAATATTGAATGGTTTTAAAGTATAAATAGAATATATTTTTACCATTTAATATAATTTATGTCCTTAGCATTGATTTTACCTTGAATTCGTAGGTTAAATCAATTCAATCTTTTGTAATGTTTTAATCAAAAACCCGTTTTTATTCGACAATGGGATTAATTTAAATTTAATTTCTGAAACTTCTGTGTATGGAATTTTAAAAAATGGATTCCATATTTGGAATCAGTGGGTCCAAATTATGTTAATAGGCTACTTTTTATTTTTGGAAATTATGAATAGTAACTACGGTAAATTTTATTTTCTATAGTGAAAGGTAAATCGGGTAATTAAGGGTAAATATAATATTTTAAAATTACCCTAACAAATGTCAAAATCCTATTGGATGACTAAAAGTCGACCCATATCACCTATGGGTCGGATTATATTTATTTAATTAAATTTTTTCAATGAAAATAATTTAATTATTATTAAAACCAAAGAATGTGACAACATGTCACTTTCTTAAATCTTATAAGTATAATAATTTTAATCTAGTGATAAACTTCATGAAAATTCGAAAATGAATAGTCTGCAGAAATCTAATACAATTTTCTACATCATAGGAATTTATTTAGAATTTTTAGGGATTAAATAATTATCATTTATTATGACACAAAAATGATGCAGTAATTGTCTTATTAATGAAATATTGACAGAATTGATGTTATAAATGCCCAAATAAATGTAATTTGAGACTTTTTAGGACTTACACTAATTTTCTATGTTACCATGATATATTAGTGTTTATTTAAGCAACTTGTTTCGAACATATAATTCTGTTATGACTTTCACAAAAATCATATATCAAATAGTGTCAAAATTGACACAAAATAGTTTTTAAATCAAATATTATATTATTAATTGTTATTTTATTCCTAAAAATCTAAGGTTCGGCCAAATGACTTAGATAATGATATATATATTAATAATAAACAATTTAGTGTTCTTTTGGCTTGATATAGTAAGTTTATTAACCATATAGTGTAAGAAAAAAAAAGACACGGTAAAAGTTAAATTATTTAACTTAGGGTTAAATCTAATTGATAAGGTTAAAATAATAACCTAAGCCTGTC
Organism: Viscum album; assembly: GCA_963277665.1. Taxonomy (NCBI): domain Eukaryota; kingdom Viridiplantae; phylum Streptophyta; class Magnoliopsida; order Santalales; family Viscaceae; genus Viscum; species Viscum album. Next base: position 18,159,393 of record OY728123.1, read on the forward strand.
TAAATCCTATTGGTTGATAGGATTTAGACCCATACCCACTTTACCTTCGAAATAAGACCCTTTGGAACCATTATAAACCGATTTTGACTTTAATATAAAATAATATTTGGAGATATTCCTAAGGTGCCCCTCTCCTCCCTTATAAAAGGGCACCTCCTCCCTCTCTTCCTCACACAACTTTGAGCCTTCATGCTCGTCCAACCCCTGCCAAAATCTCTTCTCAACTTCCCTAGTATCATACTAGAGGTCCTGGTCTTCTTCAAAGACCATCCTTAATTCTTTAAGTGGAGGTTAAGAAAAGGCGCGTCAAAAAGAGGTAATATCCATTACCGATCTTTTTCAATTTCATTCTTCTTCAACTTCTTCTTCTTTATTTGTTTCATGATAATGTAATAACATCAGTATTAATTACATACTGATATGTTATTATAAATAAGAAACAACCCTAATTCACCTTCTATCCATCCTACGGAAAAATGAAATCACCGCGCGTGCGTACGTACGGAATATCGTCTCCACGCCGTGGTGTAATCTATTTTCCACCATCACCTTAAAAGGATGAGTATAATGGTGTAATGAGTAACTATATATGATTATTATAAAGTGATTTTGATACTGAAATAGTATACATACACTTCAACACAATTCCACGACCATGGGAACGATATCATCGCTCGTGCGTACGTACGGACTACCGTCTCCACGACGCGATGAGATTCATTCTCAATGATTAACCATTCACGAATGATTATAAAGTATATATAATTTGTACTAATGAAATATATGCCATAATAATGATACTGTATTTATTTATATATTTATATGTATGTCATCTACTTAATTCCATTCAATTCAATAAGGAAATGAAAACAGCGTTCATGCGTACGTACGGACTACCGTCTCCATGAACGATGTATTTCTTTCAATTTAATGATTTATTATATAGATGTATATCCTGAATATATATATATATAAATCATGTTTTATGTTCTGGAATTAAGTAATCATGATCTAAGTAATCATATGAATAATGACAAGTCAAAACACGGACGACAAATGAAACAATTTTACCCAAAACACTCTTTAACATGGAATTTACAAAAGAACGGGTAATATAAAGTCATAAGTGAACCATATATAATATCATAACAATGAATATGATTCTTTAATAAGTAAATGACATTATTTGAATCATTATACAGGAGGTTCGGACACTTACGAAGCAAATCGGACCTAAGGTAAGGGAAATATCACAACCTCATTTTTATCCGAGATTGTTTATTCATAAGTATTTACTGGGGTGTATTTTATCATCCACATCCATGTTTAATCAATATGTAATATTATTTCCATCCACCTAAAATTGTTTAAATCCATTTTTACCCTTCGGTGAGTTTTTAGTAAAGAATATGAAAGGAATCTTTTGTCGTTTTTCGTACGAGGTACTTTTTGACTTTTCTGACAAAAGTACGAAGAATGTTTTTTTAACTTATACGGCATGAATGGATTTTTAAAACATTATTTCCAAGAAACTTCCTTTACAAGTTTTAAAGTTTATTTTTAAACAACTTCTTTTATTTTAAAGTCGTATGACATGTTATGAAAGGAAAATTGTTTTTGAAGTAGAAAGGATATTTTCCTCAAGAATGGAGTTCAAGTATTTTATCAAAATTATTTTCCATCTAAGATAATAAAAGGGTTCTGTTTTTATCCCTATTATTACATTGGTTTGATTATGTTATGATGGAATTATTTTTATGAATTCCTTTATCGTATATGAATTGTTTTATGATGTCATATTGTTTAAGAATCCCATTTTTATTACATGGGTTACGCTATGATGTATGGTTTATGATTATGTGGCACACATAAGAAAGGATTCATTATAAGATGGGTGGGACCTATATCTCCCTCCAATGCATTGGGTAAAGATTTTATATCTCATGAGATAGACATGGCTGAAATGGTAGGTTATACCGGTTCAGTGAAACAGGACTGAAACGAGGGTTACTCGATTCAGAAAGGGACTTTGTCCACTAAGATAGTCTTGGCAATGAGTCTTGACTAACAAGAAATGATTCTCTATGATTATGTGTGTATGCCACAAAGTTTCATGTTTTATGTTATGATTATTGGGATTTCATTTCACTACTATGATTTATCCCATGTTATGAAATTATGCTCTCTTTTGCAGGTTAAGATTTCCAAAAGTTTTGTTCTTATGAATATGATGTGATTGATTTTTCTTTTGTATACCCTTACTGAGAATTTGAGCTCACCCTTTTATGTTTTCTTTTCCCCAGGATATAAAGAAAAGTTTTAGGTAAAAAAAAAGGAAGATCTTTATGGGAGATGTTGAAGATCTTTCACCAGGATTAGAAAATTATATTCCGAGTTTCCAAAGACACTAAACTATTACGATCCTTATTTGTGTGTTTTTGTTATGTACTAAGTATTCCGCAAATGTAATGTAATGTCAATGTACGTCAAGATAGGGGTCTCTACACTTAATATATTTATTCAAATCCTTAAACGTAATTTCGTCATTTGGTTATGTGTTTAAATTAATTTCTATCTCATCTCATACCATATTTTAATGGTTAATGAACAAAATTAAGTTTTTGAGTCTGAAGAATTTAATTAAACTTATAATAGATCATACAATATGTAAAATCTTAACAATAAATTCCTCATATCTCTATTTAGTTGTTGGAACTAAAAATATTCATTACATGTCAATATAACTAATATGATTAAAATATCGTTTGAATTATTATTCTAAATGATTTCATTAATAATACACAATGTTTTAATTTCTGCAAATAAATAAATTCCAAACTCCTCAAAACATTATTAACTGATATTTTAAACCTAAAAATTTATAAAAAAAGTCACAAATTTTATAAAATCAAATCAAATTTAATCCCAAAAAATGTAAAGTAACTCTTAATGACACATACAAAAAATATAAATACCATGATCCTATATTCTACTATAATATGATAATAACCCGAATCACCATAAAATATCAAGGAAAATATATGTGATTAAAAACATTAATCATATCCTTATTCCTAAAATAAAATCATAGACTATTTAATATATTCTATATATCAAAAAATGGAATAAGCTTCACTAAATATAACATAAAACACTTTTTCATCCAATCACTAATCAATTTCAGGGTCACCAATTCTATCCAATTTAATTTATCAATATAAATTCAATATTTATCCTAAATAAACATTATTATCTCATAATCAGGAATATTTTTTTTGTTATTTATCAATCAATCACGGTTTTTCCAAAAATATAACCTTACAAATAAATCAATTTTTTAGGTTATCTATAATGAACCAACCCAAAATACATTTTTAACTGGCATCCAAATCGATTTCCACCAGTATAAGGTCTTTTTTGATCCCCATGGATTAAAGAAAAGTGGTTGGGCATCAAGAAACAACCTTTGGGAATGATTTACCCCCCAAAAAGATAACAATAATAAAAACTACATTATTTCAATTTCATCAAATAAATAATCTAAAACAAACACATCTAGATATAATGAGACAATAAATAAATTTTTAATAATGGAAATCAGAAACACAACTACCAGTACACATATCCTGGTAGTCCATGACCACCCACTATGTTCCAAGTCACCTACCTTTGGAAAACTAATAATTAACCCAAAATAAGAAGGAGAAGATAACATGGAAACCTACTATAGAAACATGTAGGTTACAAACATGAAACAATATAAAAAGTTTGTGAGCTAATAAATACCCTTAGGATTCCACCAAAGAGTTTATAAAGTTACTCTAAAAGGTAATCCAAATATACTAAAAGTGATTACAATAAAGACATTACTAGACATAACATCTCAAAATATTAAATAAAATCCATTAAAAACATATTACAATAAGGACAAGTTTAAAATAGAGTTTAGACATTTTGAAATCCTTTTCGAAACTAGAGATGAAAGCAATACATTTTTTCATTTAAAAGAAAACTTTTTCTTGAAAAAAATGAAAACTTTTCACAAGGTAAAGTCGTAGAAATAAATAAATTAATTATTTCACCAAATATAAATGATATATAAGAGATTAAATAAAATATAATCAAGGTTCATCTCCTTAATAATTATATCAATTCAGAATGGTAATCAATCAAGTAAGGAAAATCTAGTTCCATGTAGTGACAAATAAATTTATCATATATCATGTGACAAGTATGAGGAATTTATGGGTACAACCTAGATATAATTTTGAGTCTTCCATAGTCAAACTAAAAAATAATTGATGATTTTTCATTGTTATTTCCTCAAGATTGAATGGGTGTCAGCAAAACCAAGTCAACACAATCACTATTTCATAGCTGCACATTTATAGATTGATACTTTTATATGTTTCATATATCAATTATTCAGTGTGCGAGTCCTATAGGAAATCATAAATATAGGTCATCTCATCCAATAACCTAGGTTCTTATCAACAATCAAATGATATGAGTGAGGAAATCAAGTCACATGGATCATAAAGTGGATCCAAATCAGTATCAACAATGACTAATTCCCTCAATATTTCCTCTTGTTATCAATTCACATATCATTCCCAACCCAACACCCTTAATGTGAATAATTTCATGGTTAACACCCATCAATAGGGATGAAATGAAACAGTTAAGTCATGTCAACGGATTATCATAATAGAGGATCATTAAAATGTGCCTACCAGGCCAACAGACACCATTAATTTCAAATCAAAGACCTTCTCAAATAAATAATCAAAAGGAAAATCATGCATGCTTCCTTTAAAAAATCATCATCAAAATTAAAAATGGGCCTTTAAAAAATCAATACATTCATGAAGTCCCTAACGAATTAAAATGGAATATTAATAATTTAAAATTATTTAATTCATTCTAAAACACATGTCTATACCCTTTTATATATGAAATAATCACCCATTCCAAATCACCCAAGAATTCTCATTCATAAACAAGGAGAAAAACATTCAAAAATAATATTTATCATTTAAAAAATAAAATTATTCATAACCATGTGGATGAAATGAAATTAATCAACCCATTTCATTAATTTCAATTCATTACATTTTTTACATCAAAACCAGGACTAATCAATCACATTTACCAATACTACCCTTCATAATCTCTTTAAAAATAAGTTAGAATAATATTGGACTTAAAAAATTATAAAATAATGAGAGGAAAAATGATCACAATCAGTTCAATCCATGCCATTTTAAAATCATAAATAACAGGATCAAAATATATTTTATAAGGAAATTCAAATTCAACATTCATATAACATATTTTAAGAAGAATAAATACATGCCATGGAATTATCATGAGAAAATGAATCATAAGATGATGTAAATGAATAAAAACACCCACTTATAATTTCTAGGATCAAACTATAATGAATTAGAGATGAGTCACCTCTGATGGTGAACACATAATCAAGGAAGAAGGATCTCTGAAGACGTGGGAAGATATCCAGGAATCAAAATTTCACATCAACTATTCAAGGTACAACAATTAACAAGGTTTTCATATCCCCTAGGAAGAAAGGTTCAAGAGAATAAAAGATATCAAAAAATAAAAAGGAAAATAAATTTTAAGAGAAAATCGTTGCATCAAACGACACTATGATACACTAAGAAATGAGTTCAGGAGAGCCAAATAAACTAAGAGGCTTACAAGGTTCATGTGTGTCAAGTTTGTTTTTAAGGGAGAATAGAAAATAAAACAAATGGGAGTTTTTTTATTGCATTTAAAATTCTTCCCTGATCCTAACACTCATTTAGTGACATGACTGGGTAGCTGGTGGTTACAACAGAAATTATATAACCCCTAGTAAGACCATCGACCAGCCAATAAACCACTTACAACTTTAAAAGATGTAGGTACAGGACCACGCTATCCTCAAAGGTTATTATTCATCCTATTTTTCTCAATCCACCTGAAAATGAAACGAAGGAGTAGTCCATCAATGAAATAAAAATTAGGATATTACAATTCTGTCAACCATATCACTTTATAACCCCATAACACTTCCAATCCAAAATGATAGAAAAATAATAAGATAAAAGAACTACACATGCAAAAAATGAGGTTTATGTCCATAAAATAGAGGAAGACTCGTCCAAGGAGAATCTTTTTGATGAAAAAACCAAAATAATGAATGAAAAACATTCCAAATAACCTTTTAATAAGATCCCAAAAGGTGATCAAATGTCACCAAATGAAACACTAAAAATGTTTAGAAGGTAGAAAAATTGAGACTGAGAATAATTATCCTCACCATTTAATGATTAGTTGAAATGGTTGAACACAAGGAGGGAATACTCTAAGAATATGTCCCTTTATCCAAAGAAGAGACTGTAACCACCTTCCATTAAGAACTATCAAGATAAAAAATAAAACCTCAAAGGAATGGAGCACCCAAAACATCCCCAACATTCCAAAGGAAAAATTCCCTCATGATCCATCAATAATCCAACTATCTATAAGAAAGGCACAAAAATTATAATTATTTCTACCTTGTTAAAGTTATTGATGGTAACCTAGGATTTCCAATAGTGATCCTCACCCCTCAATGAGATCATCAAATAAAACACATGCACCTTTGAGTGCCTGATCCACCAAGAATCCACATTGTCCTAGTTACTTATGTACACCCCCAAGGTCCAATCATGTCCAAATAGAAATCCATCCAAACATAAAATATAGTGCATAAATATGGATAAAAAATATCAAAAAATAGAGATTTTCCAACCCACCAAGATAAATATCTATCCAAAAATGTAAAATTAAAAATTTCTAAGAACATCAACCTACCCAAAAGGTACCCTACACTAAACATACGAATACACCCTTTGTAGGAAACAAATGTGATTCAAAAGATATAAACTACAAACATCTAAAGGTTCCTAGAATATTAATCCAGTACATCTGAAAGATCACTATATACCTCAAGGGATTGAAACCATTTAAGATTAATACTAACCACTCAAGAGATAACATCCATAAGGATCAAAAAATATAATTAAAGAAAAATAAACCAATTTCCTCAATATAACATCCATAAAGATTACAAACAAAAACACAAGAGATGCCTAGAATAGAAAGTTCAACAAGAACAGACAATATATAATAATAAGAAATAAAATGGTCTCCAATATTACATTAAGATATACATGCTGGAATAGAATAAAATAACAATGATAACTTCCCCACTATATAAAAATTATTGATCAGAGGAATATGGAGAGATCCATATTGGATTGAAGCATCAGACGGACCTAAAGTTAGGACCTAAAAACCCTTGACTGAAACTTCCCCTTTCAGTATCCCAACTTAAAAACCTCTTAAGGTCACCAGTGCATACACACCGATCAAAAACACCAAAATATTTCAAACATGACCTCCTAGAATGACCAGTTTCCCCACAATGTAAGTAAATTAGATGACTCCATTTTTACCAAGAAGACTATCCATGATAAACCAATATCCATGATCTAGTATATGGGAAATATCCCCTTAATCCAACCATGAATGAGTAATTAACCACTTATTTTTATTTTTCTAGCTCCACTTCAACTAATAAGGCCCATTCATGCACCATCAGATCAGAGTCCAGATAGGTTGCTAACATGGAAGCTCTAAGGTTAGGATAAAGACCTCCATTAAAATATAAATCTTTAAGGTAGTCATCACCAATAAGCTCAAGTGAGAAACATAGAAAACATTAGAATTTATTTGCATATCCCTCAACCAATCTCTCACTTTGACCATGACTCATGAGTTCAGAAAATTTACCCTCTTCCACTACCCTAGGTTACTACCACTGATTGAAAACTATCTTAGAAAATTCTTAGGTTATTATTTCCTGAAGGTGGTTAGGAACAAAAACTTCCCACCACACTCAACTAGTTCCCTGAAAGAAGATGTTGATATAATTTACCTTCAATACATTTGGAGTCTTGAGAGAATCTAAGCTTCCTTCTACATATTCATTCCGCTACATTTCATTAGGATATCCTCTCTCACATCCATAATAAGGTGTTACATGATCCAATTATACTTGGATTGGGACTAAAGCATTGAGAGTCTTAGGCTCCACCACTGGATTTAGAGTCTTGGTAGAGTTATCAACTAGAAACATCACTTCTGATAAATGCGAAGGAAAACTACAAAGATTGTACCAATGAAGAGAATTTCTATATTTCATGGAAAGCCTTCTAGGATACATTTATGAACATCATGAAATATATAATCATCAACTCTAGAGTAATGAAAATTCCAGGATAGAACACACACAAAAACCTAAGGATTTCAAATTAATCCCCCAAAAACTTTTATCAAAAAATGTATATTTAAAAACTACACTAGATTTCCCCCTTTATAAAATATTTCCATTTATTTTCAAAAATATGAAATATTGATATATATCCATTATATTTTATAAAATTCCCTTAAAAATAGGGAATTTCTTACATGGTTTCAAAAAATTAATCCCAAATTCCAATTCCCAGACCATTTTCAATTTTTAAATCCATTTTGAAACAAATTTTTTTGTTAAAACATTCCTTTAAGGAATCACATAAGAGTCTTTGAAGATATTTTTATAAACTGAAAATTTAGTAAAACAAACCTTTGGGTGATAATTTTTTTTTAAATAACTCAAATGGATTTAGTTTTAAATTAAAAAATTTGTTTTTCAAAGGATTTAAAATAAATAGTAAAGTGATTAATTTGAAGAAACCAAAAGAGAATGAATAATTCACAAACATTTTCATCCATTCAAAAAATAAGAACCTACCATAAATCATCATGTAATTGAATTCATTTTGAATTTAAATGGATAAGGATTCAAGTTCAGGGTTAAAGTTTCACTACACATGTCTTGGTTACATAGGTCATTAAGCCACACACTAACCTCAAAAATGTTCCTGGATTGACACCAAGACTGACTACATTTTATCTTCTCTATTACTTCATTTTATAGGATTATCTGTAGATAGAAATTGATCTTAACACATATTCTTTTTTACAGCTAGAACCATCCTTCTACTTTGAGATGATGGAGAGAATTTTTGTATCGTAAAAAATGAGACGCACGTGAAACGACTGGAGCACATCAGTTATTTGGCGGATGTAACTTTTTGTTTGAAGTGGTCAGGCGTGCTCTGAAGGAGTGCGGGAAAGGTGTGCCAGATTACAGTATTTTCAGTGGGTTGTTTCGTTGTTGGTTTCATCACAGTGGGTATGGAATTTTCATTCATTGGGTTTCTCCAGTTGAGGTCTAAGGGATCAGTGGGTTTCAGAGCAGGTCAAATTTTTGGAGTCACGGTACGATTTGAAGTTTTTGTTTTTGTTCCCCTTATAATGGATAGTGATGAAGGTATAGTAGATATTTTTTGATGTTTTCTTGTAGTTTTTTTGGTATTTATAGAATAAGTTTCTATCCATGACTTTATAATGAATGATGTGAAGGTATTTGAGATTATATTTGACGTTTTTTTCTTAGTTTTGTTGTAAATCAATTAAATAGTATTTTTTGAAGTTTACATAGGTTCTTTTACTGAAATTAATATATTATTTTGTCGCATTGAGACAGTTCCAGTCGTTGTTACAGTGGAAGTTCCATTGGTTTTCTTTGTGGAAGTTCCACCAGTTTTTTTCAGTGGAAGTTCCACTAGTTTTTGAAGTTTTTTTTTTCTTAGTTATATTTTAAATCTATCCAAAATTATTTTCTAAAGTTTTTAGTCTTTATTTTGGAAGTCTAAGTTATATTTGTTTTTTTAGTGGAACTTCCAGTGCAACTTCCAATTGATGTCCAATTTCTGCTCAATGTCCACTTGAAGTTCCAGTGGAAGTTCCACTGGAAGATGCACTGGAACTTGCACTGAAACATCCACTAGAAATTCCACTAGAACTTCCACTAGAACTTCTACTAAAACGTACATTGGAACTTTGACTGGAAAATATATATAATATGTCTTATAAATTGTTTTATTTATAATTTCAGAAAAATAATTTTTTATTATATATATATATTATTAATTAAATATTATTTAGTTACAATTCTATTCATATAGTTTATACATCTTGAAATAGTTTAAATCCAGTTATAATGTTAATGTACTTTTCTTGAAATGAAGTTTTTTGTTTCAGGTTTTTTCAATGTAGTTTATGGTGATGTTGATGTTGAATCAGCTTCTATTAAACGAGTGGTAGGGATGATATTCAAGTCACTTGATAAAGCAAAATGTTTTTATTTCATTTATGGGGGAGTAAATGGGTTCATTGTACGCTAAAAATACTCTAATAAAAGGAGAAAGAATAAATCAATTGTCACATCAAGCCTTTATGCATGTAGCAAAGAAGTTCAGAGGAAGGTTTATAAACATAATACCATAGTGAAATTTCCTCAGGATGAGACACGTACAGGTTTCCTTGATAGAATGAGGGTTATTTTATTTTATTTTTTGGATAATATTCATGAACTATATTTTTTGAAGAGCATAATCATTCCATTCACAAGCTTGAATCAATTCATATGATGAGGTCCCAAAGAAAAATAACAGAAGCACAAGCATCTGAGTTAGATGTGAATGGTTCAGTAGGAATTAAGCCAAATGATTCTTTCTTATTGGAGATAGCTATTGTAGGGGGAAAGATGTTATTGGGTACACGTGTGTTAATTATTTGAATTTTTAAGGTCTAAATGGGAATGATATTTTCTTCATGGTGATGCATGTTGTGAGTTAGAGTACCTAAAAAGATAAAGTCCGAACAATCCATCATTTTTCTATACTATGCAGTTTGACATGAATGTTAAAATTAGTAATATTTTCTGGGATGATCCTAAAATGAGATTTTTTTTGAGTTTTTTATAGATGTTGTTGTTTTGACTCCGCTTTCATCACTAATAAAGAGTACTGGCTGTTGTATGTTTTTTTTGGGGTTCAATCATCAATGAGAGATTGTTGTTTTTGGGGAATCTTTGTTATATGATGAAACCACGACTTCTTTTTGTTGGCTGTTTCAAAAAAATACTGGTTCATCGCATGAAGAGACCTCAAACTATTTTTTTTATTTGCATTTAATGATGGAAAAATACAATTCTGAAGTTTTAGTTGGAACTCAACATTTCCTTTGCTTGTGGCATTTGATGCAAAATGTAATTAAGTATTTAGGTAATTGGATGAAATATGGATCTTGTTTTATAACTAGATTTAATAATTTTATATTTGAATACCATGATTAAAATTAGTATGATCAAGAGTGTTCTTCCCTTAGTGAATAATATAGGGTTGGGAAATCCCAGTGGTTAGATGATGTATTCATATTGCGAGAAAAGTGGGTGCATTTATTTTTTAAAGATGGTTTAACATTGGGTATTCGCATCACTCAATTAAGTGAAAGTTTTAATGGATTTATTAAAGATTATGTTCATTAGAAGTTATGTGTTGTTGATTTATTAAATCAATTTGAATGCTTGTTGGAATAAAAATGGGTATCGCTAAACAGAGGAATAATTTGAGATGCGAGAGAAATTGCCTCGTAATATTTACCCTTATCATACATTGATGTTCGAGGTTTCAATTAGATATACACTAATGTTTTTTGATTTATTTCAACATCAATATCAATTTAATGGTGCTTGTTTTTTGATATCTTGTTTTGAAATTGGAGTTCAATTCAGTTATGTTGTTGGAATGGTTCATTGTGAAGATTAATTTTGTGTATCATATGAATTTTAAAATGAAGTTTTTGAATGTTCTTGTTAAAATATAGAGTCTATTGGGTATCTTTATTGTCACATTTTAAAAAAAATTGATCAGCTTGATGTGATATAAATACTTGAAAGATATATTTTGGGGAGATGGACCAAATTAGATAGAAATATTGTGATGTTCAAAGGATCTTTTACTAAGGTAATTGATGATATAAAATTATTTTTAGAAAAATATTTAAAATATATAACATTAATGGGAATGATGTTAATTATCATAGCTTGTGATACCGATGTGGGTGATGAAATTTCCTTCTCAAAATTTAGTAATTTTGAACGATAGTTGTCTATCATAAATACATCAGCGGATAAAGTTAATGGCCTTTCCAGTTCATGCAAAATATTAAGAAAGGATTCTTCTAAAACGAATCCAAACAGGAGAAGGGGAGATAGATAGAAAACCATTTTTGACAATGGATTTAGAAAGGGGAAAAATTGAATAAAAAAATTAATCCTACTTCTATGATGATGGTATGATTTCATTTTATGTTGCACATCATTTATAAGAGCAATTTATTATTGTTAACATGTTATTTGATATAATCATTCTTTGCATGTAGGGATTCATGGAGCAAGTAAGATCAGATTTTTTTGTTGGATCTTGAAAAATAGTTTCACATGAAATTTTTTTTTTATGAGAATTATTTTCTATAAACATTGTAATTGTGTAGTTTTTATTTTTTAGGAAGACTTTTCCACTAATTTGGGATTTCATCTTGGGAGGTAGACTACTAAAATATCATTGGAAGAGGCCGAGTAGTGTATAAAACATTTGATGGCATTTTTTTTGAATTCTAATGACTGAATTGAAGAATGTATAGACTAAAGTATTTAATAATCCAGTTTTGATTGTAATGGATTGGGAGTGGGATTGGGATACTTAAAGAAATTGTAAATATAATGTATGAATTTGTTCTATATGCAACTATAAGAATGGGATAAATATAGGTTTTAGAATTTTTTATTCATTTGTTCATTGAGTATGTGGTAGTAGTTGACAGTCCAATTTTGGTTGTAATGGATTGGGATTGGGATACTTCAATAAATTGTAAATATGTTGTAGGTATTGGTTTTGTATGCAACTGTGAAGATAGGAAAAATCTAGGTTCTAGAATTTTGTATTCATTTGTTCTTTAAGGATGGGATAAATCCAGGTTCTTGAATTTTGATGAAGAAATAAAGAAGAATGAGTAAGATTTATTGGATCTTCTGTCCAAGTATTTCCCTATAGAGACACTCTATCTTTTGATGAAATCCTGATGTTTTACAAACATTAATATCTTACAAACACTAAAGACAATATTCTTAAAGTGAAGGAATTGAAGTTCATGTTTTCTCACTACTGGAAATATGACTTTTACCAATGCTTCTACACCAACGATTTGTAAAAACCGTTGGAATAGGTCCCCTTTCCCAACGGTTTGGCCAAACCATTGGAAAAGCCCACTATGAGGCCACCTTTCCCAACGGTTTCGGAAAACCGTTGGGAAAGGGTATGGATTTCCCAACGGTTTGGCCAAACCATTGGGAAAAGTCTACTTTGTAGCCACCTTTCCCAATGGTTTGGCCAAATTGTTGGGAAAGCCACACCCTTTCCCAACGGTTTTGGCAAACCGTTGGGAAAAGTCCACTTTGTGGACACCTTTCTCAACGGTTTGGCCAAACCGTTGGGAAAGGGTGTACCTATCCCAACAGTTTTCTAAAACTGTTGGGAAAGGTCCCCCATAAATCAACCTTCCACCAAAAAAATAAACCCAGAATCAAAGACCTATACCAACGGTTGTCAAAACCGTTGTTATAGGTCCTTTTAATTTTTATCATCTCTTCTTACCAAGAACATTATATAAATCAAAATTTAAAATAATTATGACAATACATATCTATATTTATGTAATTATGTTCATAAAAGTCATGTTAGTTTTGTGGTTAAGTTGTTAAATGATAAACTAGGGGGTCCTGGGATCAAATCCCAGCGGATGTTTTTTTTTTGAAATACATATACCAACGGTTCCATAACCGTTGGTATACATTTTCATATTACTTATTCCAATGGTTTCCAAAACCGTTGGTATAGGTCTATACCAATGGTTTTCCAAAAACTGTTGGTATAGACCTATCCCAACGGCTTACTTGGCAATAGTTCTCCAAACCGTTGGTATAGGTTAGTTTTCTAGTAGTGTCTGTTTGGAAAATGTGTACATAACTATTCAACCACTTACCAATTGTATCTATCATCACCAAATCTAAGACAAAAACCAAATAAATCCCCTCAAAAGAAAATGTTTCCCTCATAAGGAGATAATATTCCCACAGCATTTTCAAAAACCAAATAAGACCACCATACAATTACCAATTTATATTACCAAAACCAATTTTAACCCATAGAATTTTCCAAAACCAAATATGAAACATTGAAATTACCAAATTGAAAAAGAAACCATGACAATTACCAAAATACAATATAAACCATTGCAATTACCAATACCAATTTCAATGACCAACACCAAATATAACCACTATAATTTCCACCACCAAATATAAACCATTTCAATTACCAACATCAATTTCAATCACCAACACAAATTATAAACCATTGCAATTACCAAAATCAATTATAATAGGAAAACCAAGTAAATTCCCTCATAAAAAATATTTTGCATCATAAGGACATAATATTCCCACTGCAGATCGTGATTGTTGTCCTAAAAATGTGAACATAACTATTCATCCACTTACCAAATATATATTAATACCATTGAAATTAATAACAAAAAATATAAACCATTTCAATTCCTAACACCAATTTAAATTTCCAGAAGAAAATATAAACCAATGATCAACACCAAATAGAAACCATTGAAATTACCAATAGAAAATATAAACCATTGCAATTGATGACACCACTTTTAAACCACTACAATTACCAACAGAAGTTATGAAAAAAAAACAATTACCAACACCAAATATAAATGATTCAAATAACCATCACCAAATATAAAACCATTGGAATTGACAACACCACTTTTGAACTACTTCAATTACCAATAACAATAATAGTAGAAAAACCACAATTACTAACACCAAATAAAATCCATCGAAATAACCAACACAGAATATAAAATCATGATAATTTACACCACCCCTTTTAAACCACTACAATCACCAATATTAATTATAACAATAAAACCAAATAATGAAATATTCATATGAATAAAAAAACCATCATTAAAATGGATGGTATAGCTGTCTAAAAACCTAACAACGGTCAAATGTAGTTTCAATTAATAGCCATTAACGTTATCTATATAAATTTTTAAACATTCAAAACTATTTTAATTATAATCTAAGGTCATATCCATTGAACCAGGTTATATAACTTGTTATCGTCAATCGGGTAGCATTATTTCCTCAAGATAACTCCTACTTCTATATGAGGTTTCACTCTAGATGTATGGAGGTTATGTAAGGAAAAAATGCACCATATATAGGCTCATGTCATAAAATTCATCTTGTGATAGCTTCTTGTTATACCCTTGATTTATTTCCATCTTTTTAATGAGATTGCAAACAATTATCCTGCAGTCTAATGTTGCATCCCCCTTTTGAGGACTATCTTCCACTATAAATGGAAGTGCTAGAGTAGTATTCTCTAAGTATTTTGGGTTCAATTTTTTGATGATTTATTCAATAAATTTTTTCTACAAGTCATTTATTAATTTTATTCAGTGATTTGGTGTACATGAAAATGAATTTGATGTGGAATCAGATAGAATTTACAATTTTTAAAGAATCTTTCGGGTAAAAATCAATTATAGTAGTACCCATTTGAGGTTTCATTGAGTTATAGTAGAGGAAATGTTTTTTTAATATTAATTACAAGAAAATTCTAATGAAGATTGTCTGTGCTGATGGGAATGAATAATTTTCCATTCAACTGCATTTCTTCTATTATGGGTTTCTCTAACAATTATTTTTTTCAATTTTTTGTTTTCCCCATATATAATTCTTTTTAGAAATGAATACAATTAGAAAAAATATTAACTAAAATATTTAAAATATCAATAACATAGATAATATTACACTCACCATGGAAACACTTGTAATCATATTTGATTTATCATAAAACAATTATGACTGTTTTCCCTATTTCACATATGTTTTTGATAAGATGAGCATATGTATCTATAACCTGATATAAATAAAAAAATAATAGATAATGTGAGACTAATTGTGTAACACCACGAGATTTTATAAGATATATTCTTTTTTATCTACTATTGTACGCTACACCAAGATTATCATGCGCTATACGCAACACTGTATTAGCTTGCAGTATACGCAACACTAATCTTGGATCGTGTTAAACAAAATTTAAAGTTTGTTTGATAGTAATTATTCAATGCAACATTGAGTGTATATATACATATATATTCAATGTATAAATTAAATAGGGTTGAATTTTGTTGTACACAACAACAAAGGATTCTTTCACTACACGCGACCCTGACTTGGCTTTCGTTACACGCAATCGCGACCTTCCTCGATAGCCTGTGTAGAACACAATACTGGGTTTCACTAAACAACGATATATTGTTATAATATTAATATGGACTAGCTGATATGAATATTATTAACTAAATTTTGAATTTTATAACATTATTATTCATCGTACACATTTTCTAAAACATGGTATGTGAACAAAATAAATTTTTCGGGTAAAATAAGTATTTTTAAAAAAATGCAGTTTTGCCGCCTTTTGATGGCGCACCCACTTTAAATATAGTTTTTTACATGTTTATAAGTTCAATTTGACAAAATAAAATTCTTCTTTGGAATCAGGATATAAAATTTTTTTTGCATAAATTTTTCATATTATTCTGATAACTTTCATATTTTAATGAATAGTAAAAACACGATATATTTTAATTAAAAACAACTTTTTTCATCGCAATAATTTATATGGTTAAATTATAATATGAAATGGTATTAAAGTATAAATTGAATATATTTTTACCATTTAATATAATGTATGATATTACCATTAATTTTACACTAAATACATAGGTAAAAAAAATTTCAATCTATAGTAATGTTTTAACTTTTAAAACCCGTTTTCTTAACAACATGATTAATTTTAAGTTAATTACTACAACTTATATGTTTTTAATTTTGAAAAATGGATTCCATATTTGAATTCAGTGGGTCCAAATTATGTTAGATATTATTAATAGTAACTACGGTAATTTTTATTTACTACAGTTAAAGGTAAATATGTTAATTAAGGGTAAAAATAAGATTATAAAATTACCCTAACACTTTCCAAAATCCTATTGGATGAATAAAATTCGACCCATATCACCTAAGGGTCAGACTAGTTTCATTTCATGGACTTTTTACCGTGAAATAATATAATTGTTATTAAAACCAAAGAAAATGACAACATGTCACTCTCTTAAATCTTATAAGTGTAATAATTTAAATTTAGTGATAAACATCATAAAACTTCAGATATAAATAGTACCTAGAAAAATAATAAAATTATATACAACATATGAAATTATTTATAATTTTTAGTGATTAAATAATTATCATTCCTTATGACACAATAGTGTTGTTTAAATTATTTTATTGATTAAAATATCAAATAAATGATTTTAAAAGTATTAAAATAAATATTATATGAACTATTTAATGTGATCCACTAATTTTCTAGATAAAAATTACATTTTATGAATCTATTAAATCTTTTAGTTCAAACAAATCTTCAGTATATATTTTATTTAAATTCAAATAAATGAATAGTCTCAAAATTGACACTGTTGTTATTTTATAAAAATTACATATTATAAAATTGTTTAAAAATAAAAAAAATTATAAATTAAAAATTAAAAATTATATGGTCGACAATGTAATAAAGCATAAAATTATGTAAAATTCATAAAAAAATAATTAATTATTTATAATGAATTAAAATTTAGAATATTATTACCACAAATAAAATTAAAAAGATTATATAAGGATAAATCAAGTTGATAATATTTAAAATAAATTCCCAACTTGTGTAAATTTTATTTTTTGATGATATTTCAACCCTATCTCATAAAATATTCGGATGTGAGTCATTTTGGGGGTTTTTAAGTGGGGTTGGAAATTATTATAAATTAATATTTCTTATAATTACAAAGGTGCCCCTCTCCTCCCTTATAAATGGGCACCTCCTCCCTCTCCTCGTCACACCATTTTGAGCCTTGAGACTCAGCCAAAATCTGCCCATTTCACTTCCCCACTTCCCTAAAAACCATATAGAGCTACTGGTCTTCTCAAAAGACCAACTCTAGTGCCTTAAGAGGAAGTTCAAAGGAGGCATTTCGAGAAAGAGGTAATACCTTTTACCGATTCATTCAAGTTTCTTTCTTCTTCTACTTCCTCTTATTTAGTTGTTTCATTATAAAGTAATAACGTCAGTATTACTTATATACTGATATTTTATTGTAAATATGAAACAACCCCATTTCACCTTCTATCCATCATACGGAAAACGAAATCACCAGGCGTGTGTATGTACGGAATACCGTCTCCACGTCGTGGTGTAATCTGTTTTTCCACCACCACCATACTTGGATGAGTATAATGGTGTAAAAAATAACTATATATGATTATTATAACATCATACTTATTCTAAGATATTATATCATCCACTCCAATTCCATTCAATAAATATGGGAACGTAATCATCACTCGTGCGTACGTACAGATTACCATCTCCACGACGCGATGAGATTCATTTTCCATGTTAACAATTCAAGAATGATTATAAACTATATATAATAAGTAATCATGAAATATATGACATAATAATGATAATATATTTATATATATATATATTTATATTTATGTCATCTACTTAATTCCATTCAAGTCAATAAGGAAAGGAAAACAGTGTTCATGCGTACATACGACCTACCGTCTCCATGAACAGTGTATTTAATTTCATTTATCTATCTATTATATATATATATATACTGAATATATATGATATATAAATCATGATTTACATTCTTTAAGTAATTAAATCATTATATAAGTAATAATAATATCATGAACAACAAGTCCAAACAAGTACGATAAATAAAACGATTTTACCCAAAACGCTGATTTAACATGAAATTTACAAATGAACGGGTAATATAAAGTCATAAGTGAACCATATATTATATAATAATAGTGAATATGATTCTGTAATATGTAAATGAAATTATTTAAATAATTATACAGGAGGTTCATATACGTACGAAGCATATTGGACCTAAGGTAAGGGATAACTTTTCCAATCTCATTTTTATCTGAGATTGTTTATTCGTAAGTATTTACTAGGGTTATATTTATCATCCATGTACCTATTTTATAAAAATGTTTTCATGTATGTTTAAAGTCTTTTTTATCCATTTTTGACTTTTACTACATGGTATGTAAAGAATATTTCTTTTGATTACCATACGAGGTATTTTTGACTTTTCTGACAAAAGTGCGAGAAGAATGTTTTTTTAACTTATATGGCACGAACTGATTTTTGCGGTTTCATAACACCTAATTTTCATAAATATTCCTTTTCAAGATTTCATTTTTATTTTCAACAAAAGTCCTTTTCTTTTAAAATTACATGTCATTTTTTGAAAAGAAAATTATTTTGAGAAGAAAGGATATTTTCCTCAAGAATTCATTTCAAGTGTTTTATCAAAACCAATTTCCATCTAAGATGATATTATTTAATATGTGTATGTTTCAAGTATAATTTCTTTATTCTTTACATGGTTTCACTTTTCTTATGATGAAATGATATCCATTTGTTTTATATGGATTATGTGATGATGGGATGATGTTTATGAAACCCATTTTATTCTTTGGGTTATGATGAATGATTTATGTATATTATGTGGAATAAGTAAGAATCATATCATTATGAGATGGGTGGGACCTATATCTCCCTCCAATTCATTGGGTAAAGATCTATATCTCATAAGATAGACATTGCTGAAATAGAAAGTAAATCTAGTTCAGTAATACAGGGCTGGAACGGCAAGTAAACCCGACTCAGTAAGGGACTTTGTCTACTAAGATGGTCTTAGAAGCAATGTCTTGGCTACTATGGAAGTCATAATATGTGATGAATGGTTTCCAAAATTACATGTTTTATTCCCATGTCATTTTATCATGATTGATGTTCCATTATGATCTATGACTTATGTACTTCCATATTTTATGTCATTGCTCAAGATTTTGATGATTAAATATTCTGTTCATGTTCTGAAGTTCAAATGTATATGGTTTGTTTTATTTTCCCCATGCTTACCCTTACTGAGCATTTGAGATCACCCTTTATATTTTTTATTTTCCCCAGGATATAAAGAAAGGTTTTAGGTAAGAAGACAGAAGGGGAAGATCTTTATGGTAGATGTTGAAGATCTTTCACCACGATTAGAAGATTATGTTCCAAGTTTCCAAAGACACTAAACTATTACGGTCCTTATATGTTTGTTTTAGTTATGTATTAAGTATTCTACAAAAGTAATGTAATGTCCATGTACGTCAAGTTTTGGGTCTCTATGGTTTGTATTAGAGGGAGGTTTAGTCAACCTTTGGAAACTGGTATGTGAGAACTTTAGTGAAATACCTAGAGATATTTCTAAGGAATGTCTAGGGATGTCTCTAAGGTTAAGTATACGTATAGGTTATAGTCCTAGAATTACAGTAATGATATTAGAATTAAACCTAAGATGTTAGATATTGCAGGTACTCCACCTTTATTATGTTGTTTTCGCAAGCATGATTTTCACCTCTCGCACTATTCTTTTTGGGTTTTAGACGATGGCTGGAACCCGAAGGAACCGTGTTGATCAATGTAATGGAAGAATCAATGATTTTCCCCCTAAACAAACCAACGTTATGGGTGATGGAGTGAAAAATATTATTTCTATACTTACACAAGCTATGAATCATTCTGGACTTCCAAATGAGAAGAGAAGGGAACAATATTCTATTGAGTCCTTCATGAGGCAATGTCCACCTTCTTTCAGTGGGTCTTCTGATCCACTTGTTTCTAAACAATAGATTAGTACCATTGAAAAGATATTTTCTATACTTCGTTATTCAGAACATGAAAAAGTCATTCTGGCTATTTACCGTCTAGAAGGTGAAGCTGATCAATGGTGGACTCTAATTAAGAATACGAGGCCCCGAGATAAAATTGAATCTATGGAATGGGATGAGTTCAATAACTTATTATTCAATAAGTACTTCCCTCGTATTCTTTGAGAAAAGATGGAAAAGTATTTCCTTGAGCTTAAGTAAAAGGATGATGAATCTGTTGGTATATACGAAGAGAATTTTACAAGGCTTGCAAGGTATGCATTTGGCTTTATCATCCAACCTGAAAGTAAAGTTGATCAATTCTTCAGTGGATTAAAACCAAGTATTCGAAAGGAATTTTCAATAAGAGACTTCACTAGATATGAAGAAATTGTGTGTTGTGCTATCAAGGTAGAAATGGAAGTTGGTGTTACATATCCATCTCATGGTTTTGAGAAGAAACGAAAGATGGAGTTCAAGGAGAAATCTCATAATATTGGTGAAAAGAAGATAAATGTTTCTTTATGCTCAAAGTGTTGAAAGAAGCATGGTGGAGATTGTGTTAAAGGGACTAGAAAATGCTTTAAGTGTGGAAAAGAAGGTCATCGAGTAGCTGAGTGTCGAAGTAATGGAAAAAGGGTTGCTAATGATGTGAATAAAGAAAATATTGCAGAGAACGCACCGCCAACACTTCAATGGTTCAAGTGCAAGGAAATGGGGAATTATGATAATCAATGCCCTAATCCAATGGTTAATGATGATCAACATGAGAAACCTCTTAAGGCAAAGGACAAAGGTATGTCACATGCGATCACTATTAGCAATGTTGAGTATGAAAATGATGTGGGGGAATGATTATGTGTTTATTTAAAGGGATTCAAAAATAATGTTATAGAATCTAATTTATAGTACTGTGGAATACTGGAATATCTATGTATTGGCTTACTATGGGTTTCAATAATTATACGGTACCGGTAACCATGAAAATTGATTCAAATATTTTGTAAAGAAGATGATATGCGCATAATGAAGGAATAAGGAGAAAATTAAATGCTTGATAGTATTAATGAGCTCATGACTGATATGAGGACACAGTGATATCATGGTTTGAGTATATAGAATATTTGGGATTTTGGTATGTAGAAAGAGTTAGTTTTTAACAGCATTCATGTCTTCACTAAAGTTCAATGGGTATTCATTTTTCAAGAGAATACATGATTAAGGTATTCACATGTCTGGAATGTGACCAACAAGATATATTTTATGATATACGGGGGATAAATGATGGTATTCACATGCTCGGTAGATGAAATTTCTAGTAATTGTTTTCTTTATAATATGAGATTGGACAGAAGTATTTTTGATAAGCCTAAATATTGGAATGAATTAAGGCGAGAACTTTTTTCGATATTATTGCAGGAATGTTATAATAGTGTAGTTTTAGAAAAAGGACAACCCATAGGATGGGTGATAACCCATTGCGTTGGACAAGGCTGCGGGAATCGAACCCACAACCGAAGTGTGACAAGCATTTAGCGCCAACCACTGGCCTACAAGAAGTCCCTAGTTAGTAGAAACTAGTTTTATTTTATTAAGTGGTATGATAGATGAAGTATAAGTTCATTTTTGGAATCATATACGATTAACTTCACCATAAATGGATATATGTATATTTGATAACTTTTTCTAACCTTTTTATTGAAATAGATAGAATGACCCATCATTCTATCACATGATCTGTTAACTCTTCACGAATAACAAATTCAACTTCATTTATTTAAGAGATGAAGTGGAAATTGTTCATGGAACGAACAACAATAAGATTGTTCCAAAATCAAGTAAGTATTTCTTTAATTCAAAAATTCTTCAACATTAGGGAAATAATCTTGAAAACCAAAAATTTTGTCCTAGTGATCTCATATCTGATGAATCAGATGATACCTTAGATCATCACAGATTTATGGCTTTGTGATTGTTGGCTTTATCACAGCCATGTCTGTTACCACTCTTCATCAGAACCTGATAGTTAGATTTATCTTCCATATCCATATTTTCACCTATGTTATCCTATATGGAAACCCAGTGATTAGTTAATTTGGGTAACTGTTACGTTTCATACTTTAGTTTCTAAAGATATGTTTTGGTATTCCTTCTTACGAGGTGGGTTTCTATGAAAGAAACTCTCATGTAATAAACCATTTATAATCCCGATGAATTTCAAGGGAGGAATTCATTTTAAGGGGGGTAGAATGTAACACCCCGAGATTTTATAAGATATATTCTTTTTTATCTTCTATTTTATGCTACACCAAGATTATCTTGCACCATATGGAACACCGTATTAGCTTGGAATATACACAACACTAATCTTGGATCGTGTCAAACACAATTTCAAGTTTGTTTGATAGTAATTATTCAACACAACATTGACTGTATATATACATATATATTCAATTTATAAATTAAATATGGTTGTATTTTTTTATATGCAAAAATAAAGGAGTCTTTCACTACATGCAACCCTAACTTGGCTTGCGTTACATGCAATCGCGACCTTCCTCGATAGCGTGTATAGTATGCAATACTGGGTTTCACTAAACAAAGATATATTGTTATAATAGTATTATAGACTAGCCGTTATGAATAGTATTAACTACATTTTGAATTTTATAACATTATTATTCATCTTACACATTTTCTAAATCATGTTATGTGAACAAAATAATTTTTTTGGGTAAAATAAGTATTTTTCAAAAATTGCAGTTTTGCAGCCTTTTGATGGAGCACCCACTTTAAATATAGTTTTTGACATTTTTATAAGTTCAATTTGACAAAATAAAATTCTTATTAGGATTCAGGATATAGAAATTTAGTTGGATAAATTTTTCATATTATTCTGATAACTTTCATATGTTAATGAATAGTTAAAACACGCTATATTTTAATTAAAAACTACTTTTTTCATCGCAATAATTTATATGGTTAAATTATAAAATTGAATGGTTTAAAAGTATAAATTGAATATATTTTTACCATTTAATATAATTTATGTCATTACCATTAATTTTACATTGAATTCATAGGTAAAAACATTTCAATCTTTGCCAATGTTTTAACTTTTAAACCCCGTTTTCTTAACAACAGGATTAATTTTAAATTAACTACTGCAACTTCTGTGTTTTTAATTTTGAAAAATTGATTCCATATTTGAATTCAGTGGGTCCAAATTATGTTAATCAGTTACTTTTTTTGATATTATGAATAGTAACTACGGTAATTTTTATTTACTACAGTTAAAGGTAAATCTGGTAATTAAGGGTAAAAATAAGATTATAAAATTACTCTAACACTTTAAAAAATACTATTGGATGAATAAAAGTTGACCCATATCACCTAAGGGTCAGACTAGATTCATTTCATAGACTTTTGACCATGAAGTAATATAATTATTATTAAAACCAAAGAAACTGACAACATGTCACTCTCTTAAATATTATAAGTGTAATAATTTTAATTTAGTAATAAACATCATAAAACATCGAATATAAATATTCCAAAGAAATATAATAAAATTATCTACATCATATGAATTTATTTATAATTTTTATGGATTCAATAATTATTATTAATTATGACACAATAGTGATGTTGAAATTATTTTATTGATTGAAATATCAAATAAATGATATTAAAAGTATTAAAATAAATATTATATGAACTATTTAATGTGCTCCACTAATTTACAAGTTAAAAATGACGTGTTATGAATATATTAAATTTTTTAGTTCGAAAAAATCTTTTGTATATATTTTATTTTAATTCAAATAATTGAATAGTGTCAAAATTGAAACTATTGTTATTTTATAAAAATTACATATTATAAAATTTTTTAAAAATCAAATAAATATTTAAAAAATTTAAATTTTAATTTATATGGTAAAAAATGTAATAAATCATACAATTATGGACAATTCAAAACATATAAGTATTTATTTATAATGATTTAAATTTTAGAATATTATTACCACAAATAAAACTAAATAGATTATATAAGGATAAATCAAGTTGATAATGTTAAAAATAAACACCCAAATTGCATAAATTTTATTAGTTGATGATATTTAAACCCTATATCATCTAATATTCTTATTTGAGTCATTTTGGATGTTTTTAAGTGGGGTTGGATTTTATTATAAATTAATATTTCTTATAATTCCAAAGGTGCCCCTCTCCTGCCTTATAAAAGGGCACCTCCTCCATCTCCTCCTCACACCATTTTGAGCCTTGAAACTCGGCCAACCTCTGCCCAATTCACTTCCCCACATCCCTATAAACCTTATAGAGGTACTGGTATTCTCAAAAGACCAACTCTAGTGCCCTAAGAGGAAGTTCAAAGGAGGCACTTCGAGAAAGAGGTAATACCTTCTACCGATTCATTCAAGTTTCTTTCTTTTTCTACTTCCTCTTATTTAGTTGTTTCATTATAAAGTAATTAAATCAGTATTAATTATATTTTCATATGTTATTATAAATATTAAACAATCCCATTTCACCTTCTATCCATCCTATGGAAAACGAAATCACCACGCGTGCGTACGTACGGAATACCGTCTTCACACCGTGGTGTAATCTGTTTTTCCACCCCCACCTTACTTGGATGAGTATAATGGTGTAAATAATAACTATATATGATTATTATAACATCATATGGATTCTAATATATTATATCATCCACTCTAATTCCATTCAATAAATATGGGAACGTTATCATCGCTCGTGCGTACGTACGGATTACCGTCTCCACAAGGCGATGAGATTAATTTTCCATGTTAACAATTCAAGAATGATTATAAAGTATATATAATAATTAATCATGAAATATATGACATAATAATTCTACTGGATTTATGTGTATATATATTTGTTTCATCTACTTAATTCCATTCAAGTCAATAAGGAAAGGAAAACAACATTCATGCGTATGTACGGCCTACGTCTCCATGAACGGTGTATTTCATTTCATTTATCTATCTATTATATATATATATATACTGAATATATATGATATATAAATCATTATATAAATTCTGTAAGTAATTAAATAATGATATAAGTAATAATAATTTCAAGAACAACAAGTCCAAACAAGTACGATAAATAAAACGATTTTACCCAAAACGCTGCTTTAACATGGAATTTAAAAAAGAACGGATAATATAAAGTCATAAGTGAAACATATGTGATATAATAACAGTGAATATGATTCTGTAATAAGTAAATGAAATTATTTAAATCATTATATAGGAGGTTTAGATATGTACGAAGCATATCAGACCTAAGGTAAGGGATAACTTTTCCAATCTCGTTTTTATCCGAGATTGTTTATTCGTAAGTATTTACTGGGGTTATACTTATCATCAATGTACCTATTTTCTAAAAATGGTTACATGTATGTTTAAAGTCCTTTTTATCCATTTTTGACTTTTACTACATGTTATGTAAGGAATCTTTATTTTGATTACCATATGAGGTACTTTTTGGCTTTTCTGGAAAAAGTACAAGAAGAATGTTTTTTTAACTTATACAGAATGAACTAATTTTTACAGTTTCATAACACCTAATTTTCCTAAATCATATTTTAAAATATTTCATTATTATTTTCTACAAAATTCCTTTTATTTTAAAATTACAAGGCATTTTTTGAAAAGAAAATTATTTTGAAAAGGAAGGATATTTTCCTCAAGAATTCATTTCAAGTGTTCTATCAAAACCAATTTCTATCTAAGATGATATTATTTCATATGTGTATGTTTCAAGTATAATGTCTTTATGATTTACATGGTTTCAATTTTCTTATGTTGAAATGATATCCATTTGTTTTATATGGATTATGTGATGATGGGATGATATTTATGAAACCCATTTTAGTCTTTGGGTTATGATGAATGATTTATGTATATTTTGTGGCACAAGTAAGAATGATTTCATTATGATATGGGTGGGACCTATATCTCCCTCCAATTCAATGGGTAAATATTTATTTCCCATGAGATAGACACGGCTAGAATGTCAAGTAAATCTGGTTCGGTAATACAGGGCTGGAACGACAAGTAATTCCGGTTCAGTAAGGGACTTTGTCCACTAAGATGGTCTTGGAAGCAATGCCTTGGCTAATATGGAAATCATAACATGTGCTTAATGGTTTCCACAATTACATGTTTTATTCCCATGCCATTTTATCATGGTTGATGTTCCATTATGATCTATGCATTTTGTACTGCCATGTTTTATGTCATTGCTCAAGATTTTGATGTTTAAATATTATGTTCATGTTTTGAAGATCAAATGTATATGGTTTGTTTTATTTTTTCTGTGTTTACCATTACTGAGCATTTGAGCTCACCCTTTATATTTTTTATTTTCACCAGGATATAAAGAAAGGTTTTAGGTAAGAAAACAAAAGGGGAAGATCTTTATGGGAGATGTTGAAGATCTTTCACCACGATTAGAAGATTATTTTCTGAGTTTCCAAAGACACTAAACTATTACAGTCCTTTGGTGTTTATTTTTGTTAGGTATTAAGTATTCCGCAAAAGTAATTTAATGTCCATGTACGTCATGATTTGGGTCTCTACAAATTGAATATTTGTTTGTATTATGATTGGTTAATTTGAACACTCACCATGTTACTTGTCATAATTTTGTTGAAAAGTAGGAAAATTTCATCTAATATATCTGAATAAAATTTTTTATTAGCTTCCCATACATATTGCATACATTATAAAATAATAGTAACTTATAATAAAATATATAAATTTCATGGGAATTGAATATAAATTATTTAAATTAAGGGCATACATACCATCCTGGTTCCACCAAGATAATGTTTTATAGCTACTCATAGTATTTTTTGTAGGCGTCTAGTCTTCCTGACCCATTTAGGTATTCCTAGAAGCCCTGTAACATATTTTTATAGTTATATTTTCATTTAAACACTACCTACCTCAATGGGTTTTTTATGCTGACATGGTTGTTCTACTATTTTTTTGTCCTACTTCAGTTCTCCTTCTTGTTTATCAAGTTAGATACTGAAAATCGGAAGCAAATTTCTTCTATTTTCTAGCTATGTAATTCAAATTTCTAATCATTGATTGCATTCAAAATCTCCCTTTACTAATTCCAAAAGAGGTGATTTTATTGATTTATGTTTTAAAAAATTTCCGCATGTTTGAAATCTCCTTACATATAATGATTCCATGGTTGGTTTGAATGAGTAGGAGTCATCCATTTCTATTTGACCATCTGTTATAGAAAATATCCTTTTGATATCAGCTTCAGATAAATTGCATTCCCCTCCACTGAACTATTAGATTTTTTACAATCGGATGCTGATATAGTATTGGATATGAATGCTTCAGTCATATTCTAAAAAGTAGTATTGCGCAAATCATTTCTATGATCTTCTTTCAGTTGATCTTTGATTCCATGTAAAAGTATTTGTAAAGTGGTCATATTGGACCTAAAATTAACACCTAAAAATTGAAAGTAATATGTTCACTTAGAATAAAAAAACATACTGTAGGAATACAAGGAACAGAATAATTCCACATTGAATCCTATAAAAAATTCACTACACTATAGAAATTATGGAATTATTGGGGTCATCCAAAAAATTACCACATATAAGGTAGAATAAGTTTATGTTCTAGTGGGAATTCTGGTAGAAGTTCCACACTACAAAAAAACAGTGTATTTATAAAACTAAAATTATTGTTAAATATAATTCAAAGCAATAAAAATTGCAATTGTTACACATAATTATTATAAAATTGATTTAATTTACCATATTAAATTGAATAAAAAATTATAAATTTAATTTATTTTTTACTACCCATTGTAATTTCTAGGGGGACATCCAGTGCATGTTCCAATGGAAGTGCAAGTGGCAATTCTAGTGGAAGTTCCAGTGGAAGTCCCAGTGGAAGTCCGAGTGGAAGTTCCAGTGGAAGTTCTAGTGGAAGTTCCACTAGAACTTCCAATGGAAGTTCCATACTACGAAAAAATGTATATTTCTAAAACTAGTATTATTGTTAAATATAATTAAAATAAATAAACATTTCATTTTGTATTTATAATTATTATAAAAGTTATTTAATTTATCATTTGAAAATGTATAAGCACTTTTATATTCAATTAATTTTCCAAAACCCAATGGAAGTTCCCTTGAGAGTTTTAGTGGAAGTTCCACTGCAACTACCACTATAACTTCCACACTACAACAAAAATGTATATTTATAAAACTAATATTATTGTTAAATATAATTAAAATAAATAATTAATGCAATTGTTACACATAATTATTGTAAAAATGATTTAATTTATCATTTGAAAAGGTATAAATTATTTTATATTGAATTAATTTTCCAAAACTCAATGGAAGTTCCAATGATAGTTCCACTAGTACTTTCAGTGAGAGTTCCACTAGGAGTTCCACTAGAATTTCTACTGGAACTGCCATTGGAACTTCCACACTACAAAAAATATATATATTTCTAAAACTAATATTATTGTTAAATATAATTAAAAGAAATAATCAGTGAAATTGTTACACATAATTTTTATAAAAATGATTTAATTTTTCATTTTAAATTGTATATGAACTTTTACATTGAATTAATTTTCAAAAACCTATGGAATTTTCAGTGGCAGTTCTATTGGGACATCTAGTGGGAGTTCCACTGGGTGTTCTAGTGGAAGTTCCACTAGAACATCCAGTCTAACTTAAACACTACAACAAAAATGTATTTTTTATAAAACTAATATTATTGAAAATATAATTAAAATAATTACTCATTTCAATTATTACACATAATTATTATATAAATGATTTAATTTATCATTTGAAAAGGTTTAATCACTTTTATATTGAATTAATTCTCCAAAACCCAATGGATGTTCTAGTGGGTGTTCCACTAGAACTTCCAATGGAACTTCCACACTATAAAAAAATGTATATTTATAAAAAATAATATTATTGTTAAATATAATTAAAATAAATAATCATTTAAATTTTTACACATAATTATTATATGAATGATTTAATTTAGCATTTCAAAAGGTATAATAACTTTTATATTGAATTAATTTTCAAAAACCCAATGTCAGTTTTAGTAGGAGTTCCACTAGGAGTTCCACTGAGACTTCTAGTGGGATTTCCACTGGGAGATCCACACTTCAAAATGATTTAATTTATCATTTCAAATTGTATAAACAATTGTAAATTGAATTAATCTTCCACCTAGTGGAAAATTCAATGGAAGTGCCACCTAAACTTCTGATGGAAGTTCCACTGGAACTTTTTCAATATAGGTTTGGAAAATTTAATTAGGGGGGAAGTTCTAGTGGAAGTTCAACTGGGAAATAATTCATTGACTTAATAACAAATTGGAAGCCACTGTAAGTGCCATTGGAAGTGCCACTGGAGGATCCAATGGAAGTCCCACGATGTTCCACTGGAACTTATAGTGGAACATCCATTCCAGTGGAAGTTGTAATTGTAGTTCCAATATATCTTCCACAAATATCCATTGGAATGTGATGGTGTTGATTCATGTTCCAGTGGATCATTTAGTGGAAACATCCGTGGGAAGTTCCATCCAAACCTCTTGTGAGTAAAAATAGAACAACATAAATGGAATTCAGAACTGATACGGAAAAAACACTTACAGAAAATTTCTCATAACACAAAAGTTCTAAACAATACATCATAATAACAAAAATGGAATATAGATTTTCTAGTTCATATTTAGGAAAAAATAACTAATTTATGCCACCTTCATCAGACATTTCTTCTATTTTGGAAAAAACTGACGGTCATAGACTAAGATGAAACCCCATCAGAGTTAATTAGTTATCGTAGAAAAAAACATGTGCCTCTATGTTGGATGAAACTTGTGGAAAATGTGATACTGCCTTTTTTTGGAGTCATCCCCACCATTATACTTGTTGTATACCTAGTTAGATTTGTTTTCATCGTATCAATTCCAGATTTCATGGTTTCTTCGTAGTCACCTCAACCAAGGAAAATTCAATATTTCTCAAAAATGCAAGGGAAAAACCATCTCCATATTAAAATCGAAGTAATTCCATGAATATATGATCTAACGACTAGAAAAACAAGAGGACTCGTGTTATCATTCGATCGGTGTACTAGATATTCTAGTTAAAATCAAAGATATTATTATTGGAAATACAAATATTATCAATGTAAAGAAAAACAATAACTCAAAAGAAAGGCTCAAGTCCTCACATCCCTTGGTAACTCAGGTGTCATCATAAAGAGTCGTGATCAACCACCTTGTCATGAACTAATACATGGGTCCTGACATGTTCCTAATCGATTTTCTACCATGAATCCTCCCAAATAATATAAGTTATTTCAAATAAAGTAATCTCTGTTTGTAATAAACCTCTTTTGAAACAAATTGTAATGAACCAACCTCGAATACCATTGGAACCAGCATCCAAACAATTCTCCATTGGCCTGAATGGTATTCCCGATTACCATGGGTTGAGGAAAAGTTCAATATAATCCAGAAACAAAATTTGGGGAATTATTTATTACAAAAAAAATTAAGATAATAATAAAAGTTGCACTATGAAAATTTCATCTGACAAATAACCCAAAATAACCACATCTGGATATAATGAGATGATATGTAAACATCCAAGAAAAAAAATAGATTCACAACTTCCACAACTATTCTTCTTATAATCCACATTCACCCACCATATCCCAAGTCACTGTACCCCAACTAACTAATCATGAATCTATAATAATAAGGAAAAGAAAACATAAGAACCAAATATAGAAACATGAAGGATACAAACATCAAACAGTATAATCAGTGTGTGATCTAACAAATCATAGTATGATTCCATAAAAGAGTCTCTATAGTTACTTTATAAGGTAATAAAAATATTCTGAAAGGGATTATAATAAACAGAGTAGAAGGATTTACATTTCATAATAGTAAATTAAATCCATCAAAATAATATTACAATAAGGAGAAGATTAAAATAGATTTTTAGACATTTTAAAATCATTTTGCGAAACAAATATTAAGGGAAGCCATTATTTTATTTAAAAATCCAACCTTTTCTTGAATAACCTGAAAACAATTTCACAATATAAATTCAGATAAATCAAGTGATTTTGGAATGCACTAGATATCAAGTATCTATACAAGTTTCAATATACAAAAATCAAGTTGAATATTATGAGTAAGAAGATCAAACAATAAAGGTAATTAATCAAGTAAGGAAACTCTAATGTTATGTTGTGAAAAAAATGCTATCATTTATTGAGTAAAAAGTATAAGGATTTAATGGGTACAAATTTCATATGTAAGTGATTCTGGAATAGTCTAACTAATCAAAAATTCATGAGTTATTGTTGTTGTTACATCAACTATAAAAAGGTTTCAATAAAATTGATTCTATGAGCACTCGCTTTCCTAGATGAACGCCCATAGCTTGAACCTTTCATATTCTCTATATATCTCCTAATTGGTGTGTGAGTCGACTACTTTAGCATAAATATTGGTCATATAATCAAACTAAACAGGTTCCCATGACTAGTCAAAGGAGGTGAGTGAGGAAATAAAGTCACTTCGATCGCAAAGGGAATCCTTATCAATATGAACATGGGATCATGCCTTCGTCATTTCATCTCATTCTCACACTCAACTCCCTTAAATTGAATAATACCATTTTCAACACACATCATTAGAAAGAAAAATAATTAAGTAATTCACATTAAGGGATTATTACAAGAGAGGATCATCACAAAGTTCCCACATGGTCATCAAGCATCATCAATTTCAAATCAAATCCTTTATTTGAAATCAATATTCAAAAGGGTAATTATACCTACTTCCTTTCAAAAATCATCATTAAAATTACAAAAAAAAACTTTTAAATAATGAATTGCATTGAAGAAAACACTAAGGTATCTCAAATAAATGTTCACAATTAAAAAAGGCTTGAAGTTATTTGAAAACATGGTTCAACACCATTTTCCAAATATATGAATAACTCATATAAAATCACCCAAGAACACCCACTTATAAAAAATGAGAAATAATCCAAAAAAGATCTTGGTCATTTCATAAATCATAGAAATTAGAACAATGAGGAAAACATTAAATGAATCACCCAATTACACTCAAGTTAAGGAACTTCACTTTATATTTCAAAACCAAGCCTAAGACCTCAAATTCACCAAAAACTCCTCCTAAAATTTCTTTGAAAAGAATTTAAAACAACCATATCATTCAAAAATTATAAAATAGTGAGATTAATTGAGATCACAATCAATTCTATCCATTACATGTTAAAATAATAGAGAATAGGATGAAAGAATATTTCATTAGGAAATTCAAAACCACTTTCATAGAGCATATATTAAGAAAAAAAAATTTCCATGAATTATTTAGAAAAAATGAATCACAAGTTAAAGAAAAATCGTAATAATAACCACTTGGAATTTATGGGATCAAACTAAAACGAATCCTAGATGAGTCACCTTAGATGGAATACACTGAATCATGAAAGAGGTTTCTCTAAAGAGGTGGGAAGAGATTATTGAATCACAATTTCATATTAAACATTGTATGCCCATAAATTCACATGGATTGCATATCCTCTTCGAATCATGGATAAAGAGAATAAGGGATATCAAATAATAAGAATAGAATGACATACTGAAATATAATCACTACTTCAAATGGAACTTTGATCCACCAAGAGATGATTTTGAGAGAGAGAAATATCCCAAGAGGCTCCCAAGGTTCATGACCAGTGACACCAGTAGCTAGATGATGGTCCTCGCTAGTTAATCGGTGGTTATAGAAGAAACAATATAACCCTTGGTCATACCACTAGCTGGTCGGTTTCTATATAAGGTTAATATATCCATTTCTTATCCCATCATCTAATCAGTAGCCCACTTAATGATTCATAAGCTATAATTCTAGGTCCACACTAACCACAAAGGCATCAGGTAATCCTTCAGCCTCTCATGCGACTTGAAAATGACACTAATGAGTGGCCCATTAAAGAAATAAAAATTAGGATGTTATATTACTAGTACCATTCAATATATTATTATAAATACTTATATAAAAAAATGGAATAATCCTAAGATGTGCTAGGATTCTTATAACCACAATATTATTGATAAAACACTTCTAGAACATAATCATCGAATCCCAATACATAAACACTCCAATCAACCCACTTTAGTGATTTGTATTGCATATACCATTCCTTGGTCTAAGAGTTATCCCTTAAATTAACGAATTTAATTGTATAATTCCATATTTACCAACATATAATAAATTTAACTATAAATGGTACCTTAGGTTATGTATTATTTCCCTCTATTGAACTCTTCATCTTACCTCGATAATTACTCTATCGATTTTCTTATTTTACACACCCAAAACATCTTCTTATTCCTCTAATACATTTCCTCAAGTGATTATTCACACATTATCAACATGTAGGAAGATAAATCTTCTTTCTTCCATAGTCTTCATGAAGAAATATTTTTCTATTATCGGTTTCATCCTAAAACTCAACTATGTTCAGGTTTTTAATCATATATAAATATATCTAGTTACTCATAGTCACAAGCTTCTACATTCTATCTCTAGTTTCATTTGGTTTATTGTCAGGATAATCATTACATCATCTGTCACATACAACATTAACATGATTCTTTATGGTTCAATCCATTGACTAAAACCAAAAGTCAATGTGATAAAAAACAATCCTAGTGAGTATTCATATAATAATGAAAATTAATTCATAGGATTATTAAATCATGACACATTATTTTCAATCTTTGAAACCTTATCTTCAACCTTGGTCATCCAAGGTGATAATCTATTTAAATATTCCATAATGGTTCATAAAAAAGATTTTAATTAACCCAAGAATACCCCATAGGACTTTCTCGCTAGGTGTGAAGCCTAAGGCTTACTCATCATGCATCGGTGACGATTGAGCTAACACCTAATCCACCCCATTTAAGGTTTTTACCCTTATGTTCATTTATGCCACATCCACATCCACTTTCTAGAATCTAAAAAGGGTTGAATTTTTATCAAAACCAGACTCAATAATTTACCATTACTTAGGATGTTCTCCTATACTTAGCCTGAATGGCCCGAAGGCCTTTGTTTTATTTTATTATGGATAATCCCCTTTTAAGGGTTCAAGGGGAACCCGTAAATGACCCGTAGGCCCAAGGCAGAAGGCCCGAAAAAACCCGCAATACATGACCTGAAGGCCCAGAGGCATACCATGCCCAATACATGACCCGTAGGCCCAGCCCACTTGAACTACTCCTCCCCATCTTTC
This sequence comes from Viscum album, assembly GCA_963277665.1. Lineage (NCBI taxonomy): Eukaryota > Viridiplantae > Streptophyta > Magnoliopsida > Santalales > Viscaceae > Viscum > Viscum album. The sequence goes on from OY728123.1 coordinate 18,194,770, forward strand.
TGCTTCATTGATCACCTCGCTCCCCACCTTACATTGCTTATCATCTAGAATTTCCCCGTACAAAGTTGCACAGTGCCTGGTCCCAATGGTGGCTACCATACCCTCTCATTCTTCCAATCTGGTTAGCTCTGTATATGGTGGTTGCTACTTTTGTTGCTCTGATCCTCTTCTGGGGAATGTTCTGTGTGAAAGAGACTACTCCAAGGTGTACTTGATCGGAAGGCCCTATGGCCCGAAGGCCTTTGATGACCCAAAGGCCCTGGAGACCCGTAGGCCCAAACCGGTGGCCTGAAGGCCCAAATCAGGTGAATAGTTCTGGCTGCTACAATACCGAACAGTAACTGCTAGAGTGTTTGCTACAGTAACTGCTACAGTACCCAGAAATTCGCATCCACCCGGTTTTGAACCTGGGTCTCTTGGATGCCAAGCAGGATCCCTTACCAATTGAGGTGACCCAAACATTACATAAATTAAAATTTCATCTTATTATATAAATATTCATTACATATCATTATGATCCATGCCATAAACATAAAGGTTTTTAATATTTAGAATCTTGAAAAATATAAGAAACTTGTACATAAAAGATTTACATAGTCTCCAAAAATTTCTTCACAACCCGAACCCTTATTAGATATATCATAATTTAAACCTTTCTTAGTATCCTAGGGAAAATTAAATATAATAAAAGGTGAGATTATATGATCAGTAAGAGTAAATAAAAGATATATCAATGGTCATTTAATCATAACAAGAGCATAAGGTTATGAAAAAAAATGATATTAACATTTAAAAACTATACCCAATAATTCATTGATCATAATTATAAGTCATGGAATAAATCTTGTAATTTCATAAGAAAATAATCATAAGAGAATCAAATAACATGAGGCATGGGAGCATAAAATTGGTGTAAGATCATGTCATAAAAGTGTAGAATAAAGTGTGGCATAATATTAATCATAGATTTCATATGTTAAATCTGTCTTAAAATACATTCATCACAAGTTAGGCTTGGGTTAACTACCTGTTTACTTTCTTTGGGCTCGGTATAACCTCATGTGCACCCTCTTTTGCTATCGTGAAAACATCCAGTGTACCCTTTTGGGCCTTGGGGAAACCTCCCATATACCCTCTGAGATCATAAAACATTAATATTCATAAAATTAATTAGAGGTATATAATATAACCACCTTCCACATAATCATAATCTATTCATACGTATTCTATATGATTATGAAAACATTTATAATTTCATCACAGTTTAACCCAAGGAATGAAAAGGGGTTTCATAAATATTTCATCATCATACCCATAAACCATTCAGAGAAGGAATAAAGATGATCTCTTTTGATCATATCCCCATTTAATCATAGGTAACCACAATGGCTTTCTTCATTGATGAAAATATATTTCAAATATAACTGGAACCTTTTCTTGAGGAAATTTACTTTCAATTTTGAAATAACATATTTAAAATAGAAAATTCAAAAAAAAATAACGGAAATATTTTCTTTGAATGGTGCCACGAAAAAATGTGATGGAATAGTAAGAGTAAATAGTATTCATGATAGTAGGAAATTTTTTTCATGTGGTTCACATTAAAAAAATACTCCTTTGAAATTTGAGGTTAAAAGTTAAAAGTATCTTGTTTAAAAAACCACAAGAATATTATTTTTTAAAAAAATTATAGAAAGTAAAACATAGGTAAAAATTAATTTATAATATTTTTTTAAGGATAAAAAATTAAAAATATTTTTAAAAAAATATAGATACTGAGGAAAAAGATTTCCTATCAAAAAGAGAAATAAATTTGGTTTTCCTTAAAACAAATTTGGTCTCTTGAGTACTTAAAGATATGAAAATTATAAAAAAAAACAATTAATATCAAGAAACAATAATTGGAGAATATAATATATAATAATTTTGAGATATATATCATATAAGTTTATAATCTGAAATTTCATTGTAAATAATCTTGGAAAAATGATATTTTAATATAAAACCCTAACCATTTTGGGAGCATTTGAGTGATAAGTCACATGAATGAAATAAATTAAAATGAAAAATTTAAGTTATATAAAAATATGGATATTCATGAAATAATATATCATATTTTTATTATAGATACCTCCTAAAATAATATATATTTATAACATAATATATGTCCCAAAGAAGACAATTTGAGACGATAAACCTTTATGACATTGGTAACATTTGAATTAAAACAACTTGGATGAAATAATTTGAATTTTAACTTTAAATACAATGAATTAATAAGGATACATTATATAACATTAAAAATGGGTTGTATATACACCTCATAAAAATAAATGGGTTCATAAAATCAAACATATCTTAATGAAACAATATTTGAGATGAACCCTTAACTCGAGTATGAATTTCTTAATAAGTTATGTATCATTCTCTATAATAAATTTAAATTTATCATTATTATATAATAAAAAAAATTATTACTTATAATATCATATATAAATCACTTATCCCATTTCAACACCAGTTTATTAATAATTCTTTACTAAAATGTTTTATTTCTTCATGTTAATTGTTTCATTTTTCATGAATGTTTCATTTAGGTAGTTCTATTACAAGAAATTTAATCATAGTTACATAATCTACATAATCATATTAATTTCATAATTATAATATTTAATCATTATATACACTTTTATAATCATTCATATAAAGTGCTAATGAAAAATTAATTACATTACATCATGGAGATGATAGTCCATACTTATGCATAAGTGATGTTTCCACTTTTTTATGGATGTAAAAAAATAATGATAAATAATAAATAAAATTTGTGAAATAATTGTTATATAATTAATATCATATATATTCATTAAATTTATCCTTTTTACCATCCATGAAAAGTGAGAATGAAATATTAATAACTTCACTTTCTGAAGGTGGTAGTCTGTATGTATACATGAGCGATGTTATCATTTTCCAAAAGATGGGAAGGTATGAAGTTAGATAATATTATATAATTCATGTTGAATAATTATGTCATAAATATCATATATAAATATCAAATCAATAATTCCCTGACCCCAATTACCTATATTTGGTGCATTATTACATAACATTAGCATGATCACAAGGGATCAAATCCTGAAAGACCAGTCAGTTTAGTATCCTTGGATATACTAGATACATTCATATGTTTTACATTACATTATAAAATGAAAAACAAAAACAACATTTTCTCCATTGACCACATTCATATCCCTTAGACTATCCCTGCAGATCAGTCATAATATACTAGTTCGCATACTAGAAAAAATAAAACATAGAAAGGGGTGATATCTGATGCTCAGTATGGATAACAATGTAGTGAAAACATTCATAAATAAGTATAAAAATTTAAGGCAATGTATAATACTAAAAAATAAGACTTTTAGACATAAATTTCTGCATAATATGTCCAATATAAATAAAATAATCCCATTTACTTATTCACATGGATATTCTACTAGTCAAATAATCGCATGAAATATCAATATCTAATTTCATAATGATGTAATGCATAATGCCAGACTTCATAACCACATAGTCAAGTCCTCGTGCCTAGAATACAAATAAGATTTTGTCAAGGCCTTGTTCTAAGACACTAGTTTGTCTTATGAGACCTACTGAAGCATCGAGGAGCAATAGCAGGCTCCACCCATCACTTACTAAGTCCAATGCATTCCTCATATGAAAAGGTTTCAACATAACATAAACATTCGTATTAAAACTAGCATACGAAATGTCAATACTTTATTCATAAACCATGAATGGTAAAAAAATAACCAATCAACAATCAAACATATCAAAAAACATTAAATGCAATATGGAATATTTGTATCATAATAAATCAACTACAAACAAGTTTAAAATCCATCAAAGGATGTTGACATAGATGAAAAAAAACTGTTTAAAAGAAATAACTCTTTATATTTTGAAACCATTTTAAAGTCACATAGTTATAAAAGAAAACATTTATTTTTAAAATATTCTTATATTCTTTTATGGTAAGCTTTGATGATGTTATAATGGCGGAAAATAGCTGCATCCACTGAATAAGATAAAAAAATACATTCTTACCTTAACTTTTTCAAAAAGGTTACAAAGTACCTTGTTTGGAAAATAAAAGAAAGATTTCTTTCTTAAAATATATGGTAAAATAGGGGTATAAATGACATTAAATAATATTCTATTAGTTTTAATGTTTTGAATTACATTCTTAAGAAAATACGGATGTCGATGATAAAGAGGTCTATGTAGATACTTACATATTAACAACCTCAGATAAGTAAAGAGATTGTAGAATTAACCATTACCTTGTACTTTTCCTTGGTCGAGGGTATGTTAACCCCTTTTATAATATTAAAATAACTGTTATTAAATTATACAAGAATCATATACATAAATATGGTATCATATATGATCTTATAGTATTTCTTTTTTAATAATATTTTATTATTATCATCGTTTCGGGTGTTAACTGATTTGTTTTACTTTATATGCTTGGTTACAAAATCTATTTTTGTTATGAATAGGATGTATTTGAGTCTTATCCATAATTATATTAAGTTATTAAACATTATTTTTAATCATAAAATGAAAATTATTCTTGAATGATTACGATCGGTAATGAATCTCATCACGTTCGTGGAGACGGTAATCCATACATACACATGAGAAACAATATCATTATATTGATGGTGAAATCATATGTAATTTTATGGTATATAATATATAAATAATCATTAAAATTTTTAATTTATTATTTTCATTAGTTATACTCATTATTATACCCATCCAAATAATGAAGTGTTTGAATAACAAACTACACAACGGTGTGGAGACGGTAAGCCGTACATACACACGTATGGTGACTTTCTCATTTATATGATGGATAGAATAATTAATATAGTTGTACCATATTTATAATTAAATCATATTATTTATAAGGTACTGTATTTATTATTTTGGTATGGAAACAACAAATAAATAGGAAGTGGAAGAAGAAAAGAACTTGAAAGGGGTACTGAAATTATTACCTCTTCTTCAGGTGTTTCCTTCTGAGTTGAACAAAAGGGCTCCTTAGGATGGATTTATAATCAATTTTAGGCCTCTAGGTTGCAGTGAGGGATGTTGGGAAGATATTTGGACTGGGTTAGGCCGAGCTAAATGGATTTGGATGTGTGAAATTAAGAGAAGGGGAAGTACCGTTTTATAAGAGAGGTGAAAGACACTTTAGGAAAAACTTGAAATTTATCTTATAATAAAATCATTTTAGGTTTATAATGGCTCCAAAATGATTTATTTCAAGTATAAGGTGGGGATGGGTCTAAAACCACTAAACCAATAGGTTTTAGATAGGTTTAGGTCACCATATTAACCTTATCTTTTTTATTTTACTCATAGTTAAATAGTTTAACATTTACCATGTATCTTTGTATTTTTATATTATATTGTTAATAAACTTACAATAACAAGCCAATAAAACCCCAAGTGTTTAATTATTAAAACATATAACCTTATCTAAGTCCCTTTTGCAAACTGTAGAGTTTTTGGAATATTATATCAATTAATAATATAGTATTTGTTTTTAAAACTCAATTATGTCAATTTTTACTCAATTTAGTATTTGATTTTTTTGAAAGCCATAAAAACTTTATAACTTGGAATAAAATTTATTTAATCAACCCTAACATGTCATAATAACCTATAAAATTAGTTTAATTCATTATAAGTCTAAATTTACATTTATTTGGATATTTATAATATCAATTATTTTAATATTTTATTAATAAGGTAATTTATGCATCATCATTGTGTCATAAATATATTAAATTACTTAATTTCTATAAATTATAAATAAAATACTATTATGTAGGAAATATTTTAATCTCTCTAATTAATATTTATATTCAAATTTATATTGTGTGTAAACCTATATTAAAAATTATTTAGTTATTAAACATTGAATTTAACACTTTTAACTCGTCTTTAAATAAAATAAAAATAAATGTTCTAATCTAATCCAAGTGGACCAAAGGATCATATTTTATTCCTAATGTTTTTTTGGTAGAATTACACTTATCCAATAGAATTATGAAATGTGATATGTTAATTATAATATAATTTTTACCCTTAATTACCCTATTTACTTTTAAACGTGATAAATAAACGTCAAAAAGTTACTATTCACCAAAAATTATTTTTATCTTATTGAACCACATTTTACATACTAATGTCAACAGTGTCTCTCCAATTTTTGAAATTCAACTCACATAAGCGATAAAATTATGTTTTATGCAAATTTTTAAATGCTCCTAGAAGGTGGGTAAAAGACGGTAAAAAGTTCAATAAAATTTTATATATCTAAACATATTTTAAAATGACTCCAACGAATTACATTGAACATATATAGGTATTATGTATGTATTTCGACCTAAAATAAAATAAATTAAAATAACTAATTATTTAAATAAAAAATTCAGTTTTAGACAATAACGTAGTGTTTTTCCCTATTCATCAAAAATTGAAAGTTTTTAGAAAAATACCAAAAATTCACCCTATGCTAATTTTGATATTCCGAATCCAAAAATGAAGTCCATTTTGAAAATGAAAATTTATAAAATTTTACAATGGTTATTAATATTCATAACAACTAGTTTCATTGGTCGTGGTGTGTTAAAACTCCATGTTGTGTACAATGCAAGCTACTGCATTATTCAAAGGGAAACATATCGTGGAAGCATGGGGTGTTCCATTAACCCCTCCTTAAAATAATTTCATCCTCGAAATTTCTAAAATATTACTGCATAAAAATAATCAGGTGGTTCTTCATCATAAGTTACTCAGGTTCCCACGCTGCCTCTTCTATCTTATGGTTTCTCCATAAAACTTTCACCAGATGAATCATCGTGTTTCTTAACACTTCTTCTCTAGTATCAAGAATTCTGATAGTCTCTTCGCAATAGGACAGATCAGGTTCCAGTTCTATTTCTTCATAGGTTAGTATATGTGTTGGGTGAGGCATGTATTTTCTCAATAGTGGTATGTAGAACACCTCATGGACTTTGGAAATACTTGGAGGCATTTCCAAATGATAAGCTACAACTCCAATTCATTCTAAAATTTTGAATGGTCCTTTATACCTGGGACTCAATTTACCCTTCTTACCGAAACGTATAACACCCTTCCATAGAGATACCTTCAAGAAAACATGGTATCCAAATTTAAATTACAAATCTTTCCTTCAGTTATCGACATAGCTCTTTTACCTACTTTGGGCTGCTCTGATGTGGGTTTGGATAGTCTTTAATTTTTTCCATTGTTTCCTAAATATGTTCTGGCCCTATGAGTTTTCTTTCACCAATATCATCCCAACATGTTGGTGTGTGACATCTCTTTATATATAATGCTTCATATGTTTCCATATGAATACTTGAATAGAAGCTATTGTTATAGGAAAATTCAACCCGAGGTAAATACTAATCCCACATACTTAGAAAGTCATGTGAGAAAGATCTCAACATGTCTTCTATGGTTTGAATAGTCCATTCTGATTGTCCATAAATTTGAGGGTGGTAGGCAGTTCTCAAATGAAGTTCAGTATCCAAGGCCTTCTAAAGTATTTTCTAGAATCATGATGTAAAACATGGATTGTGATCAGAAACAATAGATAGGGGTACACCATAGAGTCTTACAACTTTATGAATATATATTCTTTCCAGACTTTCAAGTGGTAAATCTTTTCTTATAGTAATAAAATGTGCTGACTTGCTAAGAAGATCATCAATGACCCATATTGCATCATTCCTTCTAGGAGTCTTTGGTAGCAGCTTGACAAAGTCCATCATAATATTATCCCATTTCCACTCAGGTATGGGAAGAGGTTGCATGACTCCTCCAGGATGTTTCCTTCTAGCTTTCACTTGTTGACAAACCATACATCTTGACATAAAATCAGAAATATCCCTCTTCATGTAGTCCCACAAAAAATGTTCCTTCAAATCTCTATACATATTAGTTCTCCCAGGGTGTATAGAGAAATTGGAGCTATGAGCATCATCCAACAATTTCCTATTTAGATCATGTTTGTTAAGAATACAAAGTATCTTCCCAAATTTCAAAATTCCATCTTCATATATGATGTCACTCAATCTCCCATTATTCATAGTTTTAATCTTCTTTTGAAACTCCTCATCATCGGTTTCAGAACTCTTTATCCTTTCTAGTAAATATGGTTTTGTAACCATTTGAAAAAGTATTGATGTTTCACCTTCCATGGTTACTCCCATATCCATCTTAACTAGATCCATGAACATAATATCCCTTTCAACTCTCATCTTGTTCAAAACATCATGATCCTTTCTAATCAAAGCATTTTTCGCCTTATTTTCCTTCCCCGGGTGGTAGTGTATAGTGAAATCCTAATCTTTGAGTAGTTCAAGCCATCATCTTTGCCTCATTTTGAGTTTTTTCTGTGAGAAAATATACTTCAAACTCTTGTGATCAGTATATATCTCATATTTTTCACCTTAGAGATAGTGTCTCCATATCTTGAAAGTTAATATTACAGCCGCTAACTCAAGATGATTATTGGGATAGTTTGGTTCATGAATTTTTAGCTATCGTGATGAATTGGAAATAACTCTATCATTATGCATAAGAACACAACTATGTACTTTCTTTGAAGCATCACAATAAAATACAAACCCATATTTCCCCGATGGTAGAGTCAATACAAGAGCATTGACTAATCTTATATTCAGTTCTTCGAAACATTCTTCACACTCTTTTTTCCAAACAAATTTAACCCTTTTACTTGTGAGCTTGGTAAATGGGTTTTCCAATCGGGAAAAATTATGGACAAAGCGCCAATAATAACATGTTGAACCAATAAAACAACGTACCTCAGTTATACTCATCAGTGCTAACCATTCTTGTATTTCTCTTGTCTTACAAGGATCAATAGAGATTCCATCCTTAGAGACAATATGGCTAAGAAAAGAAATCTCATGAAGCCAGAATTCAAACTTTTTAAACTTCACATATAATATATTTCTTCTAAGAGTCTTTAGAATAATGGACAATTTATTTTCATGATCTTTATAGCTTTTGAAGTATACCAAGATATCATCAATAAATACCACTAAAAGGTTATTAATATATTCCTTGAAAACACTTTTTATTAGATCCATGAAAATAGAGGGTGCATTAGTCAGTCCAAAAGGCATTGTTGTAAACTCATAATACATGTACCTGGTTCTAAAAGCTATCTTTGGAATGTCTTCGTTCTTTAAACACAACTGATGATATCTATATCAAAGATCAATCTTTGAAAAATATTGAGATCTATGAATTTGGTCGAATAAATCATCAATTTAAGGTAGGGGATACTTGTTTTTTATTGATATAGAATTGAACTCCCTGTAGTCAATGCACAACCTCATATATCCATCTTTCTTCTTAACAAAAAGGATAGGGCCTCCCCATGGAGAAACACTAGGGAGAGTAAATACCTTATTACTCAATTCCTTTAGTTGTTTATTTAGTTACACTAATTTTACAATTTCCATTCTATAAGGGGTCTTCGATATGGGCCTCAAACTAGAAATTAAATCAATGGAAAACTAAATTTATCATTCTGAAGGATGTCCTAGTAAATCCTCTGGAAACACATCAAAATATTGTTTCAAAATAGGTACATAATCTATTCAAACATTTTTTCCCCACCCATATTTATTTCATTCTCTTCTTCCCTAATAATTGAATTTAATATAGCTACTGTGGGTAAATCTAGATAAGAATCAGGTGGTGTCATTTCTTCTCTAAAGATAAGGTACTCCTTGTCATCATCGAAAATTGTAACCTCTTTCTTCTTACAATAAATTTTCACATCATAGTCTAAAGGCCAATCTATACTGAGGATTCTATTAATTTCAATCGTGGGTATGACGATGATATTAGTAGATAAAGATAATTTATATGCCCTAATGGGAACTGATTCACAAAACATTATTGCGATGATACTTCCCTTAGGAGTTTTGACTAACAACTCCCTTGTTAAATTAAATTGGAAATATCTAATTTTTTTAGAAAACTGGGAAGATATGAAACAATACGATGATCTAGAATCAAATAAAGCATTAGGTAAACTTGAGGAAACCATTAAATTACATGCCACCGCATCTTTTAGAGCTTCAACTTCAGTAGTAGTGATCACATAATCTTGTAATTGATCCCTTGGCCTTTTTGAGGTATGTTTACTTGAAGATTAGGACATTAATATTCACAATGCCCCATTTATTTTCCATTGTAGCATTCAACATTGATGGCCTCTTTATTTCCATTACAATCACGAGCTTGGTGGCCTTTTTCCCCACACTTGTAACAGACTCCCATTCCCTTAAGGCAAGTACCAGGGTGTTTCTTCCCACATTTACTATAGGATAAATATTAAAAAATTTCTTTTCTTCCCCTTATTTCCATTTCTAGATTGTTCAACAGATCTATTCTTCTATTTCTTTTCTTTAAAGTCGTAAGACTTAAAGAATTTTTTTCTATCATGATAGCACAAGAGACAATATCTTTGTATGATGAGAAAGATTATTAGACTAATGCTCGATGGAGAAATGGTTTTATCCCATCAATGAATCGATCAATCTTGCTCTTTGGGTTATGTATATAATCTATTGCATGACTTTCTAACATTGTAAAGTTAGCATCATACGTTGAGACATTCTTATCCTCTTTTTGCCTTAGACTCAGATATTGTCTTTCCATGTCCGCTCAATGGTCACGAGGAAAGTATTTTTCTAATAAAATCTCTTTAAACTCTCTCCATTCCTTTTTTGGTACTTATTTATCTTTTTTTGTGTTTTTGATTAATGACCACCATTGATCTGCATGTCCCGTGAGGTGATAAAATGCCATGACAAAATTTTCCCATTCGCTACTCCCCAAAGCATGAAATACTTTCTCTAAAAAAATTATCCATTTCTCATATAACAATGGATTTTTACTCCCATTGAATTTTTGTGGTTTTTTCCTCATGAAGTGGTGTAGCATTGATCCTCTGCGTTGTGGATCAGGGTGCTCTATAAAGGTAAGGTTTTTATTCATAACCTGAGTGAGTTGTCTCAGTATGGTGATAAGATGATCAACACCAGTTGCATCACCAACTCCACTATAATTATCTTGAGTATGAGGTAAATCCCTAAATAGATTACGTGCATTCATATGGTTTCCATTCCTTCCACTAGGATCCATTTCTACAAAATGGAATACATGAGATTTTTTTATAAATCGCAATACATAATTCCAAACTTGTAAAACACTTAACATAAATTGAACAGTTTATGGATATAATCCATAATCATAAAAAAAATCTTTGAGGAGGTATATAATCATAAATCCTTCATGATGGTTTGTAATGAAAATGTGAATTATCCTATGCATATCCTCGGGGAGTGTCGTAACCAAGAGTGCAGCAAGGTCTGTTGTCGTGTACCAGGATACCCTGGGTCAAGCCCGAAACTCCTTGTGAGAGTTTTCACTCCTAGGTATATCTGTGATTGAGTTACCTCTACCTAATCATATCCAAACAAGGATGTATTGCTTGGAAAACTCCCAAAATCTCTACATTACCAAAATTCTAAGAATTTATTCTATACTAATCCTCAATGTCTATCAAAGGGAAATGTTTTCTAATCAGAGTTTTTCTAAATCTAGCTTCCAAGATTTGTACCAAACTTCCTCTGATACTAACTTTAACGCCCCAACCCCAATTACCCAGACTCGGTGCATTATTACTTAACACTAGAATGATCACAAGGGATCAAATCCCAAAAGACCGATCAGTTTAGTAGCCTTGGAAGTACTAGATACATTCATAAGTTTTACATTACATTATAAAATAAAAAAGGACAACAACACTGTCTCCATTGACCACATTCATATCCCTTTTATTATCCCTATAGGTTAGTTATAATATAATTCTTCACATATAGGTAAAAATAAAACATAGAAATAGGTGAGCAGAGATACTCAGTAAGGATAACAATATAACAGAATCTTTAATAAATAAGCATAAACATTTAAGGAAATGTATAAGACTAAAACTTAAGTATTTTAAACATAACCTTCTGAGTAATATGGCCAACATAAATGAAATAATTCCATTTACTTATTCACATGAATATTCTACTAGTCGAATAATAACATGCAATATCAATAGACAATTTTATTACGATGGAATGCATAATTTCAAACTTCATAACCACATAGTCAGGGCCTTGTGCCAAGACTACAAATAAGATTTTGTCAAGGACTTGTGTCATGACACTTTTTTGTCTCATGTGACCAATTGATGTATAGATGAGCTATAGCGGGCTCCACTCTTCACTTAATAATTCCAATGCATTCCTCATATGAAATGGATTAAAGATAACATAAACATTTGTATTAAAAATAGCATGCGAAATGTCAATACTTTGTCTATAAACCATGAATGGTACAAAAATAACACATCCATGGTCAAACATATCACAAAAACATCAATACAATATGGAAGATCTATAACATAATAAATCAACTTCAAACAAGTTTAAAATCTATCAAAGGATGTTAAAATAGATTAAATGAAAACTATTTGAAACAAATACCTCTTTCTATTTTGAATCCATTTTAAAGTCACACAATTATAAAAGAAAACATTTATTTTAAAAATATTATTATAAGCTTGTATGTGATGCTTCAACTATGTTATAATGGAAAAAAATATTTGCACCCACTGTATAAGTTAAAAAAAGACATTCTTACCTTAATTTTGTCAAAAAGGTCATAAAGTACCTGGTTTGGAAAACGAAGGAAAGATTATTTTCAAAACATATATGGTCAAATAAGGGTATAAATGACTTTAACCCATATACTAGTAAATAGTAAAAAAAATTGAATTACATTTTTAAGAAAACATGGATGTGGATGATAAAGAGGTTATAGTAGATACTTAAGTATTAACAACCTCAGATAGGTAAAGAGATTGTAGAATTAACCCTTACCTCTTAATTTTCGTTGGTAGAGGGTATTTTAACCACATGTATAATAGTTAAATCATTTTTATTAAATTATAAAACAATAATATACATCAATATGATATCATATATGATTTTAAAATATTTCTTTGTTAATAATATTTTAGTAGTATCATTGTTTCGTGTGTTAACTGATTCATTTTCCTTTATATGATGCGTTATATAAGACATATTTGTTTTGAATAGGATGTATTTTATTCATATACTTAATAATATTAAGTTCTTAAACATTATTTTTATTCATAAATTGAAAATTAGTCTTGAATGATTATGATGGAGAATGAATCTCATCGCGTTCATGGAGATGGTAATCCGTATGTACGAACGAATGAGAAAATCAGTATATTGATGGTGATATCAGATGTAATTGGATGTTATATAATATATATATATATAATCATTAACATGTTATATTTATTATTTACATCAGTTATATTCATTATTATACCCATCTAAATAATGAAGTGTTTGAATAACCAATTACACCACGACGTGGAGACAGTAAGCCTTACGTACGCACATATGATGAATTTGTCATTTATATGATGGATAGATTAATTAATATGGTTGTACCATATTTATAATAACATCAAATTATGTATAAGGTACTGGATTTATTATTTTGGTATGGAAACAACAAATAAAGAGGAAGTGGAAGAAGAATAGAACTTAAAAGGGGGTGGTGAAATTATTACCTCTTCTTCGGGTGTTTCCTTTTGATTTGATCAAAAGGGATCCTTAGGTTGGATTTATAATCCATTTAAGGCCTCTAGTATGAAGTGAGGGATGTGGGGAAGATATTTGGGTAGGGGTTGGCTGAGCCAAATGGCTTTGGAGGTGTGAAATTATGAGAAGGGGAAGTACCTTTTTATAAGATATGTGAGAGTCACCTTAGGAAAAGTTTGAAATATTATTTTATAATAAAATCATTTTGGATTTATAATGGATAAAAAATGATTTATTTAAAGTCTAAGGTGGGTATGGGTCGAAAAACAGTCAATCAATAGGTTTTAGATAGGTTTAGGTCACCATATTAACCATATCCTTTAGATTTAACTCTTCGTTAAATAGTTTGACATTTACCAAGTTTCTTTATATTTTTATATTTTAAGATTAATAAACTTACTATAACCAGACAAGAGAACCCAAAGTGGTTCATTATTAATATATATAACCTTATATTAGTCCTTTTTCCGAACCTTATATTTTTAGGAATATCATATCAATTAATAATACAGTATTTTCTTTAAAAAACTCGATTATGTCAATCCTGACACTATTTAGTATTTGATTTTTTTAAAATCCATAAAAACATTATCACTTAGAATAAAATTTATTTAATCAACCCTAACATTTAATATTAACCTAGGAAATTAGTGGAGTTCATCAGAAGACTAAATTAACATTTATTTAGATATTTATAATATCAATTATTTTAATATTTCATTAATAAGGTAATTACTACATCATCATTTTGTCATAAATAAATTAAATTATTTAATGTATAAAAATTATAAATAAAATACCATTATGTATTAAATATTTTTATCTTTATAATGAATATTTAAAGTCGAATTTATATTCCTTTAAACCCTATATTAAAAATGGTTTAGTTATTAAATTATGAATTTAACACTTTTAACTCTTCTTTAAATAAAATAATAATAAATGTTCTAATCTAATAAAAGTGGGAAAAAAGGATCATATTTTATTCCTAAGGTTGTTTTTGGTCGAATTAAACTTATCCAATAGAATTTGGACATGTTTTAGGGTAATTATAATATCATTTTTACCCTTAATTACCCTATTTACTTTTAACCGTGGTAAATAAAAGTAAAAAGTTACAATTCACCAAAAATTATTTTCATCTTATTTAACCAATTTTTACTTAATAATGTAAACTGTGTCTCTCATATTTTTTAAATTCAACTCATATAAGCGGTAAAATTAATTTTTATGCAAATTTGTAAATGCCTCTAGAAGGTGGGTAAAAGGCGGTAAAAAGTTCAA
The DNA here is from genome assembly GCA_963277665.1 of Viscum album. Taxonomy (NCBI): domain Eukaryota; kingdom Viridiplantae; phylum Streptophyta; class Magnoliopsida; order Santalales; family Viscaceae; genus Viscum; species Viscum album. The sequence continues at coordinate 18,209,901 of OY728123.1, forward strand.
TAAAATTTTATATATCTAAAATTATTATAAAATGAATCTAATGAATGACATTGAAAATATATGGGTATTATGTATTTATTTTTACCAAAAATAAATTAAAATAAAATAACTAATTATTTAAATAAAAATGTCAGTTTTAAACAATAACGATGTGTTTTTCACTATTCATCAAAAATTGAATATTTTCATAAAAATACCAAAAAATCACCCTAATCTAATTTTGATATTCCAAATCCAAAAATGAATTCCATTTTGAAAATTAAAATTTATAAAATTTTAAAAAGTGGGTATTACTATTCACAATGGCTAGTTTCATTGGTCGTGGTGTGTTAATACTCCAAGTTGCGTACAACGCAAGCTACTTCATTATTCAAAAGGAAACATACCGTGGGAGATTGAGGTGTTACAAAATCCATCATAATAACCAAACATGAAATATGGTGATGTATAATGAATCATATCGCTATGTGGAGGCGGTAATCCGCACGTTCACATGAGGGATACTTTTTTCCCATTTAATGTAAAAGAGGTGATAAATGGTTGTTACATAATAATAATAACATATAAAAATATTTATGATATTTTATTAACAATTTTTTCATGGATACATCATGTTTAGATAATTTGGAAGAATAAATATAATTGATAGATCTTGGTTAAGATCTATACCTCTTCTTTGAGAGACCTCCTTTGCCTTACACCTTAATCCAAGAAATATTGGTCTTAGGAGAAGAATAGGGGATATAGGATAAATAAGAGGATACTAGGAATGCATTATGGAAGGTATTGACTAATATAGAAGACTCAAAATTTATGAATAAGGGTGGATTAGAGGATCCCTTTTATATGTGAGGGAGAGGACACACATGGAATTACATACTACATGTAAATAAAATTAATGTATTTATAATTTTTATTACTTAATATGGCCAATTATTAATATTTAATATTTTATAGGGTTTAAATATATTCAAAAAAATAATAACTAGAACATTTTATGTGAAAATATCTCTTAGTTTAACCCTTCCCCAGTAAACCTGTTTTAACCATAACTATGCTAACAAATTTTTTCTGTTTTTACTATTCATTATAACTAATAATGAATTTTTATTCATCAATAAATTTTTAAATAATAATTAAAAATATTTTATAAATTTTATTAAATTCAATTTACTTAAGAGAAAAAATTCAATTTTCAAATAAGCGTGCAAAAAGCATTGAAAACTCAAATTTAGAAAAAATGCATTCTTAAACTTAAAACTGAATTTACTATAACTATATTCCTAGAAATTACTAGTATATGAATGTAAAAATATTTTATATAATATATAATATATATATTTATTAATATTATTAATGAATTTTGATTAATTTAATTTATTATGACAAAAACACATTACACACATAAAAACGTTTTTTAGAAAAATATCTTTTTAGGACCAAAAATAAACTTATACCAAAATCAAGTATAATAATGATTACTCTATAATTATTTATATTAATTATAATTAAAGGATAATTATTTTACTTTAATATCATATTGAAAAAATAATTTTACTTTTAAATTACTTGATTAATGAAAATAAATATCAATTTTATAAAAATTGTTATTTTCACTATTCACATAAAAATAAATCTTTTCATTAATTTTTTAAAAATTAACCCCAGCATAATATTAAAATTATTATTTAATAAATAATATTTATTTACTCAAATAAAATTTCTAAAAAATATAAATTTTTTTTAATTTCCATGCAGAAAATACAGTAATTTGTCTTGAAGAAAACATATTCTTAAAGCATAAAATAACTTCTCAAAAATTAAGATGTTATTTGTTATGAATTTTTAAATAAATTTAATTATTTATAACCATTATAAATTTATTTTATTATATTTTTATTCTAATTTATTCCATTAATTTAATGGTTTGGTTATATTATATTACAGTTCATTTTAAGCTTAGTGTTGTATGTTAAGAATGTTATCGAATACATAATGTTTATTTAAAGAAAAATATATTCTAAAATCATAGGATGTTATAATTTATTTATTATCCTTGTATTAATGAGACCTATGACCCCTTTATATACACTTGGAATAGACTTATATTTACATTAATCAATTTCATGGGTGTTTTATGACAATCATGCTTTTTATTACACAATGAAACATAATTTATTACATAAACTTCACTTGATACAACATAAAATATAGAGAGGTCTAGTGTCTTTGGGGTTTAGGATTATTACATAACAACATAAAACATGAAATACAACATATTATTTGAAAACGTCTGTTACATGACCACTACATTCCCTCATACTTAGCATTGCATGGGATAACCTGAGGACATGCAATTGAAAAGGGTGAGCTATAAATCCCAGTAAGGGAATAATCATGGGATAACATGAGGAATACAATACATGTTAGAAAATAGGAATATCAATATAGCACAAGAGAATTGTAAAAATAATGGCATGATAATGTATGACAATAATAACATGGAAATGTGGCAACAACACTTAACATGGAATTAGCATGAGCCAAGGCTCATTGCACATGGAGCATGGGTAAATCTTCATTGCACATGGACCATGGGTAAATCCTCATTGCACATGAAGCACGAGTAAAAAATTGTTGCACTTGAATTAGCATGATTCAACACCCATTTCACATTATGTATCATGATACTATACTTTACCCAATGCATTGGAGCGCTATAAGGGAACACCCTTCTTAAATATTTCATTTCATGCATAAGTGTGCCATGTGGATCATATTACATGGATTCATAACATATCATCATTTATTACATGATAATGTAATGTGGAATTAATACATGAAACTTTATAATAATTAAGTAAATGTGCATAAAGGTGAATACCTATGATAGAGAAATGAGCATGGTATTCACTACACAATGTCATTGGCTTGGAAAATTGGTGCAATTTCGGCAGCAAAACGGCGTGACGTAAGAATTCATAAAAATGTTTGATGAGAGAGAAAGGGGTGTCTCGTCATATTTACATAACATGGACAGTAAGGGGGTCATATAGATACATGTACCAACAAATTTAATGGAATTTAGATTCATGATACAAAAGAATTGCTTGAATGTAAATGTGGAGAGAGAAATTCCTTTAGGAATTTCGGAATAGTAACAGGTGTACAATGGAGGAATTTAATGAGAGGGAAATGGGTATCCCATAATTAAAACATAAATATGGATTTATGGTGGATGATAGATACAATACCCCAACATTTATAATTGAAATTAAAAGGTTATAACAATTTAAAGAATATTGAACAAAAATGAGAAAGGAAGAAAAAACCCTTACTTGGAAGTGTGCTTCCAAAGGCTTGAGAGAGGCTTGAGAGAGGATTAATGGGAGCTCGTGGAACCTTGGTAGGATTCTAGAAAGAGGAGGGTAGAGGTCGGATTAAACCCAAAGGCTTTGAGTGAGGATGAAGTGGGAGCTCAGTTGGGTTTATATAGGAAAGGTGAGGGAATTCTTTATTATTTTGGTTTGGGACACCTCACATTAAACTAATACAAACCACAAACCATCCCATGGTTATTTCCCATTTTTTTTGGAAAATGGAAGTGGAAAACAATATTATATAAATCAAAATTCCTAACTTCTTAAAATAATTGGGTTGCTTATGTGGATGTGAGCCACACTCCCAAGGAAAAAAATTTAAAAAGACAAGATGTTTAATAAGCCTTGAAGGGTCCATTAACGCTTCCTAAAATAAATCAAAAAAACCCATAATCACATTATTTTAATGGTAAAACATATATTGGCTGAAAATAAGGATTTTGGTATTTTATAACATCACTATTGGGTCATTATGATGTCATAAAACACATAATATATTTAAACGGTATTTATTGTTTACCCAGAAATTTGACTGCCTCAGAAAATTATGTAAAATTAACCATTGGATAATTTCAACATCCTGATTCCAGAAATAATATTTCTTTTATCTAAATAATTTTCTTATTATTTTAATTTTTTACTTTAACAATAAAAATTTACATTTATTGAAAATTCATGGGTTTTGAAAGAAACAACTTTTAAAACTTAATAAAAATAACAATTGCATTCATTAAATTATACAATCATTTATATTTAATAAAAATTAATTTAATAATAATAATAATATTTTATTAAAATATTATTTAATTCACAAATCCATTAATTCATCAAAATATATTTCTTAATTGAACATTAATTAAAAATACTATTTGTTCTTTAAAAACTATTTACAAGGTAACATTAATAAAATGAAAGTATATTCATTACATACAAAAATAATATACATAAACATAGTGCTAAGGTTTTGTTGAATAACCTCTTATAACACCCGTATAAGACCGAAGAGTAAGGTGTGTGATGGTGACAGACGCTTGGGGTGGCTCGGAAAACATCGCGCGGGTGGTAATCTCTATCAACTTCCACTTCTCTCGTAGGCGGTCCCACTCGAGCTTAAACTATTGAAGCTCGGCTTGGGATTGGTCAAGAGTGAAGCCCAATGATGCCACCTCTTTTCCATTCTCTAACAAATGGGCTTCATATAGGGAATGTCTACTGGATGAGGTCATCGCTTCCTTTGTCTGAGTAAATTGGATTCGTTAAAGACCAATATTTATAATAATCATGTTATCACTATTTAATGACCATATTAACAATGGTCATAATTCATAATAGTATTTTTAAATAAAAAACATAAATCCAAAGAATTTGAGAATTTATATAAAAATTTTACATAAAGGTGCATTTAATTATATCAAGAAGGATTTCCATTAATGAAAGTTTGGGTCGTTAAAATATTCCCCCCTTAAAAAAATTTCACCCTCAAAATTTTCTTTTCCCACACTAAAATAGATATGGGTAACTCTGCTTCATCATTTCCCCTGATTCCCACATCACTTCATCAAACTTGTGTTTTCTCCACAACACCTTGATGAGGGGAACTGTCTTATTTCGTTGAAATTTTTCTCTATGATCTAAGATCTTCATTGGTTTCTCCTCATACGAAATTTGATCCTATAACTGTACCACCTCTTAATAGACTACATGTGAATGGTCCGACATGTACTTCCTTAAGAGGGATATATGAAAGACATCATGTAATTTGTCCATGGTAGGTGGAAGTTCTTGTCGATAGGCCACAACCCTGACATGATCAAGAATCTCAAAGTGGATGATGTACCTTGGAATTAACATCCCTTTCTTTCCAAACCTCATGACCTTATTCTATGAAGATATGCATAGAAATACCATGTCTTCAACTTTAAACGTAAGGTCTCATTGACGGTTATCTGTATAACTCTTCTTTCTACTTTGGGATGCCTTGATATGCTGCTGAATGGTTTTCACCTTCTCCACCATTTCTTCGAACATTTTTTGGTCCAAGAAGCTTGCGCTCACTGACCACTTCCCAACACTCCGGTGTTATGCACCTTTTCCCATAAAGGTATTCATATGGTGCCATTTAAATGATTGAGTGGAAACTGTTATTATAAGAGAACTCAACTAGAGGAATATATTGATCCCATGCTCCTTTAAAGTCTATTGAGCAAGCTCTCAACATGTCCTCAAGGGTTTGGATAGTCCACTCGGATTGGCCATAAGTTTGAGGATGATAGGTCGTACTGAAATTCAGTTCATTATTTAGAGCATGTTGAAGAATCTTCCAAAATATAGAGGTGAATCTTGGATCTCAATCGGAAACAATAGATAGTGGTACTCCATGCAGCCTTACCACTTCCCTGATATATATCCATGCCAGTTGATCCAATGAGAAATCCTCCCGAATAGAAATGAAGTGTGCAGCCTTTGTAAGACAGTCCACAACAACCCAGATTGCATTATTGCCTTTGGATGTGTTTGGAAGTCCGTTGATAAATTCCATGGTGATGTTCTCCCATTTCCATTCTGGTACGGGCAATGGTTGCATCACCCCCTTAGACTTCTGCCTCTCTGCCTTCACTTGTTGACACACTAGGAACCTTGATGTATATTTAGCGATCTCCATTTTCATTTTATCCCACCAATAATGCTCTTGGATATCTCGATACATCTTTGTGTTTCCTGGGAGAAAAGAGAAAGTTTAACTATGTGCATCAACCAGAAGTTTCTTCTTTAGCTCCGGACTTGATAGAACACATAGTCTTTTTCCATATCTCACAATTCCTTCATCATTAACATTAAACTCTAAGGATTTCCCTTTTCTGATAACTTCTACCTTTTCTTGAATTCCCACATAATCCTTTTGAGAATCCTTTAACATTTCCAAAAGTGATGGTTGAGCAATCATTTGTGAAAGGATTTATGATGTTCCCTTCATTATGATTCCCATGTCCATATTCATCAAATCTAAGAAGACTGGATCCTTTTCAATTCTCATTAATGATAGAATCACTGGGTCCTTTCTACTTGGGGCATTCGCCACCTTGTTCACATTCCTAGGGTGGTAATGCATTAAGCTGTCATAGTATTTTATTAGCTCTAACCATCTTCATTGGCGAATGTTCAAATCTTTATGTTTGAATATATACTTGAGGCTTTTGTGGCCTGTATATATTTCACACTTCTCCCCAAATAGATAATGCTGCCAAATTTTCAAAGCGAAGATCACTACAGCCAACTCAAGGTCATGTGTTGGATATTTCTGTTCATGAACTTTCAATTGCCTTCAAGCATAGGCAATGACTTTTTCATTTTTCATCAACACACATCCCAATCCCTTCTTCTAAGCATCACTAAATACCACAAAAGGTTCTCCACTTGTGAGTAAAGTGAGCACGAGTGCAGTGATACGCCTCTTTTTCAACTCCATGAAGCTTTCTTCACATTCATTACTCTAATAATACTTTACTCCCTTCCGATTTAGCTTGGTAAGAGGGTTGGACAATCGTGATCAATTTCTCACAAATCATCGATATTATCCAAATAACCCCCTGAAGCTATGGATATCTGTTACTAATGTTGGCCTCATCCATCCCTCAATTGCATCGATTTTGGAGGGATCTACATATATCCTATTACTTGTGATGATATGGCCCAAGAATGAGACCTCCTTCAACCAGAACTCACACTTTATGTACTTTGCATAGAGATTCTCCTTCCGCAAGGTCTCTAGTACAGTTCTCAGATTCTCCTCATGAACCACCTAGGTTTTCGAGTATATCAGAATATCATCTATAAATACAACCTAAAATTAGTTGAGGTAATATTTAAAGACTCTATTCATCATGTCCATGAACATTTCTGGAGCATTAGTGAGTCTGAAGGCGTTAATATGAATTCATAGTGCTCGTATCTTGTACGAAAAGTAGTCTTGGGGATATCTTCTTTCTTCACCCTTAATTGATAATATCTCGACCCTAAATCTACCTTAGAGAAGTATTTTGCTCCACACAACTGATCGAACAAGTCATCAATTCGTGGGAGAGGATACTTGTTCTTTATTGTGATTTTGTTGAGCTCATGACAGTCAATGCAAAGGCGCATTAACCCATCCTTCTTCTTGATGAAGGGGATTGTTTCACACCATGGTGATGCACTTGGGCATATAAACCCTTTATGTAGATTCTCATGTAGTTGTTTCTTCAGATCCTCAAGCTCCACAATATCCATTCTATATGGAGTCTTGGATATTGGTAACACCCCAGGTATAAGCTCAATTTAGAATTCAACATCTCTTCTAGGAGGAAGACCAGGAAATTCCTTGGGGAACACTTCAGCAAATTCCCTCACAATAGGCATGTCTTCTAGGATGGTTTCCTCTTTAGAATCAATCATTTGAGTCAGATTCAGGTGATTATAGGGTAGTAATATCCACGCTTGAGATGATGGAGCAAAAGAAGATTCATCTTCCTCCTTGCACTTGTAAAGAATTGGGGGATGATTCTCTATATAGAGAGTGATTTCCCTCTCATAGCAATTTATGTTGGCTCTATATAAGTAAAGCCAATCCATGTCATGAATTGCATCAAATTCCACCGGAGGGAGTAGGATGAGGTTTTTTGGGAATTTTAATCCACATATTATGATATGGGAGGAGTTATATTCATGGTATGCAATGATTTCCCCATTTTTAGTACTCATTGACATCTTCACTTCCTTGATTTGTGGGGGTGCTGGGATTGTTCTACTAAACTTTCAAGATATAAAAGAATACGTAGAACCTAAATCAAAAAGTATTTTATCTATTCTTGAATGAATAACTAGCATACCTATCACCACTTAGTTTTCAGGGTTCACTTTGGGATTAGTGATGGAAAAAGCTTGCCCTTAGTGCCTTGGAGGTTGTTGGTTTCCTCTAAAAACCCTTGGATTAGGGCACTGATTTTCAAGGTGCTCGGGTTATTTGCAGTTGTACCAATGAACAACACATTGAGGTTAAAACGGAGCATTCTTCTCCCCTGTCGCAACCATGGTTTTTTCTTGCCGATGGTTAACAACTAGGTTCCCTTCTCTTCCACACTAAAAGCATTTCCTCATCCCCTTCAGGAAATTTCTAGGGTGATTCTTTCCACACCTTTCACAAGTGGGGTGATTTACATTCTTACCACCATTGGATTTATCCATCGAACCACCAGTATTGAAGTCCACCTTACGCTTCTTATCCCCATGATACCCCTGAGATTCTCCGATCTTCATTTTGACCTTGAGGGAACATCGAATAATTTCTTCATAGCTGTCGAAGTCACGGATCACCAGTGCTTTCCGCAGGCTAGGTTTCAGCCCACCAAAGAAGTGGTAAACCTTGCATTCAGGGGTAACAACAAATCCGGATGAATATCGTGCAAGAATTGTGATGTTTTACTCATATGCTCCAACAGATTTTTCATCTTTTTGCTTGGGGGCATGGAAGTCCATTTCTATCTTAAGTCGGAGGGTGCGCGGAAAATATTTATCGAAAAACATATTCTATAAATCCTTACATTACAACGTCTCGATCTCCTCCTCATGCTTCATATTTTTTTATCAATGTCCACCATTGATCAGCTTCACCCTCCATACAATAAGCAGCCAGAAGAACCTTCTCTTGTTCAGAACATTGAAGGATGGAGAATATCTTTTTAATGGATTTGGTCCATTGTTTAGTGATTGAGGGATCGGATGATCCATTTAAATTAGGAGGCCTTTGTCTCATGAAGCACTTGATAGTGACTTGTTCTTTCTTGGGGGGGGGGGGGTTAAACATTCCTCTTGACCCATGTTTCTCTTAAAATCTTGAGTTAGCTACGAGTGAAGCGTGACAAAGTTCGCGATTCCCGCTCCCATTGGATTGGGCATCTCATTAGTAGAGTTATTACATTGATCATCACATAGGTTGTTAGCCCAAGTCCTCCTATTACCGGACATTGGCTGGAATAAAAGGAATTTTAGGGGTAACACATAAAGGGTAATAAAAAGAAAAAACTAATGACTTATAAATAACTCTTATTTCCTTAACATATGAATCTATTGGATTCTGTCTATGTTATCCATGATCTACTTTCTATAATATATTCTTAGGGAATTTTTTTTGTTCCTTAATAATGGTTCATTCTATGCTTTTGAATTTACAAAATAATATCCCCTGGGAGTGTCGTAACCAAGTGTGCAACAAGGACCATTGTCATGCACCAGTTTTCGGGTTTTACCCCTAGGATACATTTGTGTCAGAGCTCCCTCTACCTGCTCATATCGAGACAGAGATGTATTTTCTTGATAAACCACTTAATCAATAATCAAAAAAACTTAGGGATGTTTTTATTATACTTAGTCTTGTATCTAAGGCTTCGCTAGGGTTTTCTAATCCTAATCCCAAAAATAACTAAACCTATACTCTGTTACCAACTATGACAACCCTGCTTTTTATTACACAGTTAAACATAATTTATTACATAAACTTCACTTGATACAACATAGAATATCAAGAGGTCAAGTGTCTTTGGGGATTAGGATCATTACATAACAACTTAAAACATGGAATACAACATCTTTATTGGAAACTTCATTTACATGATGACTACATTCCCCTTTATTTAGCCTTGCATGGGATAACTTGAGGACATGCATAAGAAAAGGGTGAGCTATAAATCCCAATAACAGAATAATCATGGATTAAAGTTAACCTCATAATTTAATACATTTTATTATTATTTATTATTTAAAGTAAGTAACTTCCTCTCTATTTCAAGTTGTTTCTCTTGATGAAACTATTTCATAAATAATATGACTTTAAATGTTCTAAATTATATAATTTCTACTTAATCAACCAATTTAGTGTTCTAGATCAATTACCACCACTGATCAGAATCTCCCTTCAGACAATACACTTCCATAAAAAACTTTTCTCTTTCATTATATCACAAGGATATAAATATATTTTTATGGGAATTAATTTTTTTTTTCAACTACCATTAGAAAAGTGGTTCCATTAATATATTATAATAACACAATAATAACATTTATATAATATATTTTCATAGAATATTCAATATATATACCAAATAAACATGCCCAAGAACTATGAAGGTTTATTGTACTTGGAGACAAGATAATTGATGATATTATTTAATTATAATCTTCATCATCTCAATCATATTTCTTTTCTTATGGTACCCTTATATACTCATCATACTTAGTATCCTTCTTCATAGCCTAGTTAAAAGTTAAAACATAAGAAGGGGTGATATCAGATTCTTAGTAAGGGTAAATATGTGAGTTATTAATCAATGATCATATATAACAATGTCATGATAACAATGGTATGATAAAATGTGATTAAAAATAGAAAAATCATACCCAACAATTTATAGATGATAATCATGAGTCATGACATAAAACTTTAGTATGTCACAAGATTGGGGAATCATAAAAAATAATCATGATCCACATTTTCAAATTAGAAGCATAAGAACATTTCATAATATTTTTCACTTTTATAATCATAGAAACCATATATATTTAAAGGTTAAAGATTGAGACTCTCATATCATTATGGATCAATAATCACCACTGATTTCCCATATCATAGAGGATCATGATTCCATACATGATATCCAGAGTAGATTGTGCACATAAACTAATTTCCCATAATTATATCATGACAAATAATGATTTGAAGAGTGAATTAGAGGGATATATAATTTTTTACTCACCCTTCAGGTAATTAAAACCATACATATGTGCTCCGTTATATCATAAAACTATCATCATATAATCATAACAAAACTTGTTGAAAATGAAGAGGTTTTCTAAAAAATTATTCATTATAATATAAAACCCTAAAAATAAAGTATAAATATTATATCATTATATTATATCAATGTTAAAGTAAAGAAATCCTTAAATTTTGATGACATAGATTAAAATTTCATTTAAAATCCATTTCAAATTTCTTTTCAAACATGTGAAATTATCTTTTTTCCTTTGATAACATGTTTTCTACAAATTCCCAAAATATTAAAAAATCATTTTATTTGAAAATAACTAAGGGAAATTATCAAGGAACCATCGAATAAAATAATGGTCAAGATTTCCAGAAAACTCGATCAAGTTGTATATATTAAAATAAAACATTCCCTTTAAACTTTTGTAAAATTTCAAAAATTACTTGTTCGTAAAATTTTTAGAAATATTGATATTTAAAAATTTAAAAATAAAGTCGAATGTAGTTAAAATTAACTTTTTAAAACTATGAAATTATATTTAAGTATTATCATAAGACAATTTTGGGTAGTATAGAAATTGAATAATAATGTTGTTAACAAAAGAGGAAATAAGGTCTGTATTTATTTTAAAACATTTTATTGATTATTTTAAGTACCAAAGAGAGAAAATTGGAACTAAAAATTAATTTTTTTATAATTAACTAGAGTATAATACAAAATATTTAGTTTAAATGATACAATCCATAAAATTTTCCTCAATAAAAATTTAGCATAGACAACCCTGAATGGAATTGTGATCTTTACATAAACCCTTGCCTCAAGTATGACTTTCCCTGTAAGCAAATTAACCAAAAAAAATAATGAATTTAAAATTATTATAATCATATATTACAGAAATATATATACTTATAATATCATATATGACCCAAATATTACATTTTAACACCAATTAATTACTAACTCTTAAATAAAATAATTGTTTCTAGGTGGTATCAATTTTGTTTTTCATGTATGTTTTGGTTCAGAGATTTAATTAATTGCATATTTATCTTGGTTATATCATATATATAATAATTATTATTATATAAATATAATAAAAACTCATTATATACATATTTATAACCTTATATAAAAGTTATATATAGAAAAATGATTTACATTGTTCATAGAAATGGTAGCATGTATGTACTCATGAATGTTGTTTCCATCTTTTAATGAAATCAAGTAAAGAGAAATAAATAATATTTTATAATTTTATGATCATAATTATATCATATATATTAACTATATCAATCATTATAAATATCCTTGTGAGGTAATGCTGGAAAATGAATCACATCACTACGTGGAGGTGATGGTCAACACGTACACACAAGTGATACTTTCATTTCCAATTTGAATCAAAGTGGGTGGAAATTGTTTTAAATTTATATCTCAATATATTTATGAAATTGTATTAGTAATTTTATTCAGGATACAATAGGTTTATATAATGTGGAAGAAGAAATAAAATTGAAAGAGCTCAGTTAAGAACTATTCCTCTTCCTCAGACAACCTACTTAGGTTTATACTTAACAACTTATTAGGATCATATAATGATAAAAATAAAACCTATAAGACATTTTATGGGAGTTATTAATGGATTTGGGTGTATATTTTCATAGATAAAAGGCTCTTGAAGTATGGATAAGAGAGTAGATGGGGTAGCCTTTTATAAGTGATAGAGATGACACACTTGGAATATTTTTACATATTAACATATATTAATGTCATATTCAAGTCTAATAGATCCCAAATGAATCATCTTATAATATATTATGATAATGGGTAGAAATATGATCATAAAATATGATTTTTATATGTTTTTATGTCATTTTAACCCATATCATTCTATTTTTAATCCTTTTAACACATTTTACCTCTTACCATAGAAACTGAATTTTTACCAAAGCCAATATTCATAATTAAAAAAATGAATGTATAATCATTGAAAAATTTAGTAATTATGATTAAAAATATGAATTCTATTATATTAAAAATCAAATTTTATAAGTGGTGGAAATTAAACTAAAAATAAACCAATGAAACCTGATAAAAATTGTTTTAAAAAAATTCCTTCTAAGTATAAAATTTTTTATAAAAAAATCAAGTGTAATTTGATTATAATGGAATTGATTGAATTATGTTTAATAAAATAAAAACTAGTAAAATTTTAAAACAAATCCAAAATAGAATGATACTTTTTAAATACATGAAAACAAAATTTAGTTTCCATAAAAAATCGATATTTTCAACTATTCACCCAAAATTCAACTTTTTTAGAAAAATCCATAAAATTTATCCTCAAAATATTTATATTTTTATTTAATAAATGATATTAATTTTATTAAATAAAATTTATAAAATTAATATAAATTTATTATAATTTTTATGCCCAAAATAAAATAAAAACAATTTTGGAAGAAAAAAAATATGATGCAAAAAATGACTTTACTAAAAAATGAGTATTTATTTATTGTAAATTAATAAAAAAAATTGATTATATAAAACCTTTAAAATTATTTTATAATGTGATTATTATTATCAATAATTATAGTTTAATGTATGGGTTTTAATGTTCACATTTAATTAATAATAATTCAACAGTATTTCATGGTCTTTTTAAGCTTAGTGTTACATATAAAGAAATCTATAATATAAATTAAATTTATTTAAAAATAAAAATATAATAAAATATCAAGGTGTTACATTATAACCTATTATAAAAATGTTATGCTCAAAATTACATCATTATAATATAAACAAATAACAATACTTTTACCTCATCACATCCTTTCCCACATAGCTTCCCTAAATTTATGGCTTAACCAAAAAAATTGACTAGGTGAGTAGTCTTTTTTTGTAGTACTTTCTCTCTTTGATGCAAAATATCCATTGTGTGTTCCTCGAAATATAGATCAGGCTCCATTGGTATGACCTCTATGTTCAGTACAAAAGAAGGATCATTTATGTACTTCCTTGGAAGAGATACATCAAACACATCGAGAACTTGAGAGGGACTCAGTGGAAGCGCCAAGCGATAAGTTATTATTATAATACGAAAAATATTTTCAAAGGTAAAAATATATATAGGGCCCAAGTTTCCCTTTTTTATATATCTCATAACATTATTCCAAGAATATATTACTAGTGATAACTTATCCACAACTTCAAAATCAAGATCTCACTGATAATTGTTACCATAGATTTTTTATCGACTCTGAGGTACCCTAATGTGTTTTTGAGTGGAACCAACCTTCTTCTCCATTTACCTTTCTAGATAACTTCCCAATAAATTTATTTCTCCAAATTTATCCCAACATGTCGGATTTATTAACTTCCTTCCACAGAGGTCTTCATAAGGATTCATCTAAATTCTCAACTGAAAGTAATTTTTTTAATAAAATTACACTAAAGGAACATACCGATCCCAATAACCAATGAAATATATAGAGAAGGATGTCAACATTTATACTAGAGTTTTAATGGTTCCCTTATACTGACCATCTACATTAATAGGATATGCAGTATTGATGAACAACAATGTGTACAGATCCCACTGAAGGCTTCTCCAAAATATGAAGGTAAACATTGAATCCTGATCAGATATGATGGAATTCAGAACTCCATGATATCTCATCACTTCTTAAATTTATATATTATAAATTTTATCAAGAGAAAAATATTATCTAATAAAATTGAATATGTTTATTTCATAATTTTATCAATTACAACCTAAATAACATTATGGAATTTTAATGTTTTGGGGTTTCCTCCAACAAAATCCATGTTGATGATTTCCCATTTCCATTTAATTATGGGTAGTCATTATAATATACCATTATAATTGTGTCTCCAAAACATAACTTAATGGAATACCAAAAATCAAGATACATATTCTTCAATATCTATTTTTTCATGTTTTCCCACTAAAAATGCTATTTTAGATCTCTATACATCTTTGTATATCTATGATGAATTAAGAATGATGAACTATGAGATTTTTGCAGAAATTAATTATTCAATTATAATATTAATAGGACACATACATAGTTCTTTAATTCTATCATTCATGCATAATCATGTTTGAAATTGAGGACATTTATCACCATATTTTATAGTTCAACTTCTTTGTTCTACAACTTATTAATAATTACATGGATGGATGGTTGAACATTAATATAGGAAAGAGATGATATGTCCCCTTTACTTATGATTACTTGATCCATATTCTGAAAATAAATAAAAATTGGATCACTTTTAATATTCATCAGGGAAAAATTAGCACGCTATTTCTGACTGAGAGTATCAACCACCTCGTTCTACTTCCTAGGTTGGTATTGTATTAATAATTAATAATGTTTAATCAACTCAAACTATATTCTCCAGTGTACATTCCACTCTTTCTATTTGAATATATACTTAAAGTTTTTATGATATTTATATATGTCACACATTTCACCACAAAGATAATTCCTCTAAATTTTCAATGTAAAAAATACTATTGCTAGACCTAAATCATGAGTCGGGTAATTTTTCTAATGTCTTTTAAATTATTGAGATGTATATCTTATCACCATATCATTATAAAAAAGGACACATCCCACTCCTTTATTTTATGCATCTCTATAGATAAAAAACCCCTTCATCACTACATGGTAGTGCGAGCACAAGTGTACTGAACAACCCTTTTTCAGCTTCTAGAAATTACATTCACAATCATATATCCATAGGAACAGAAATCCCTTCGGAGTCAACTTATTTATTGAATTATATAGTTGTGAGAAATCTATCACAAAGAATCAACATTATCTACAAAACAATATAAAACCATGGATATTGATTACCATGGTTAGTCTGGTCCAATTCTAAATAAATTATTTCTTTAAAGGATCCACTAATATACCCCCACTTGAGATTATATAACCCAAGCATGAAACTTTTTGCAGAAATAATTCTCACATGATGAATTTTAAAAACAATTCCTCCTTCATTTAGGCCTTCAATACAATCCTCAAATGGTCCACATGGTATTCCTTACTCTTTTAATATATAATAATATATTTAATAAATACTCTCAAAAATTGATAAAGGTAATATATAAAGACATTATTAATTAAATCCAAGAAGATAGAAGGGGAATTTTTTAGTCCAAATGGAATCACTATAAATTCATAAAGAACATATGTAGAGACCCTATTTTAAATTTTGATACTTTCAAATAATTTTATATATATTTCTGGAGAATGACATTGAAAGGATGTCTAAATTCGAGGCCCAGTGTGCCTAAAATTAATTTTATAAAAATATTGAATATATTTTATATTTCATGCACATAGATTCTTAAAAGAAATGGGATAACTCTTAAAATGTAGCTCAGACTATAGATCTGAGACCAAATTTTAATCAAGAACGATATTTTTACCATAAGAGTGACCAAAAATGAGTCAGCATGAGGTGTTTGGATCCCTCACTCATTGGATGTATGTTTAGGAGATTAAATTAATTAATTAATTTAATCAATTGTTTTTATTAAACTAAACTGGAATTTTATGATTATATTTCCTTGAAAAACTACCTAGGGTTAGCGTTATAATCCTATAAATTTTCCAAGAGCTCTCTCCTTCTTTCTATTGGCGGATCTCATGGAACGATGAAAAAACTCCAAATCAAAGCATATTAGGACACTGTGAATGATACTGATTATCTAAAATCATTGGAGGTTACATTCTTAATCAATGATTGATCTGTAATCAAGGGTGGCCCCACAAATTAGTGTTGTTAATCCCTTTTGATTAATTGGTTAAGCAGATTTTTCCTCTTTCTTGGATCTACATCAATTACAGACCTTGCATGCACTCGAGTATTAAAATCTAAATTAATTTTAATTTTTTATATAACCTTAAGTTCCCCATACTTGATCATTTGGAAAATAATTCATGGAATTGATCCATAAACCTTTGGTTTTGTTATTTTCTCCCTATTTGTTTCACATTCCTCACGGATTAGATCCCATGGTCCAAGTTTGATAATTTTTGGGAGGTATCGAGCTCAATTGGACCCCTATATTCATGACAGATCAATAAAATGAAAATGAATCAATGAGAAAAGCATAAATACAGGATCTTTGAAAGAAAAGGATGATCGTTTTGAGAGTTTAAGATCAATAAATCCATAACAGAATGATTTGTTTCGTGCAAAACCCCAAAAAACCTCTGATGGTCGTTTTTCAGTGAACGACGACCGAGATCTTATGATTTCTATTAGATCCATCCTTTTTGGGTATATTGGAGGCTGAAATCGAAGTGATGTTGACTAATTCAATATTGGATTTCAGATCTATTATTTCTGTATAAAACCCAACTACATTCCATGTTCAAAGATAAACATATGGTGTGTATCCCCCTCAGTGATTGTGGGTAGGGTTTTAGGAAACTTAAGGATGGGATAGAGTGTAGTCCTCCTACATGTCATATACCCCTTACCAGTTAGAAAGCCCATGTGATGGATCAAACTATAAGGAAGTCATGTGGAATTACATGGTCGTGTACACTGGTACATGAACATGGGGTCTGGTACATGGACATGGGGACTAGTACAAAGAATCAGTGAGAAACACATGTCTTGGTCTCTAGGTTTCTTTGACCCACTGTGTAGTTCTCCATCTTAGTGTGTAATCCTACACAGTCTAGAGCCATGTGCAGTCTAGTGACATGTCCTAGTGGTGGAGCAGAACCACATGTCATGTGGGTCCCCTTACACAAAGGGTATACATTCACCTCCTTTGAAGAAACTTAAAAGTTATGTGTCTACTTCATTTGAAATTGGATTTTGGCCTCTAAGTATCCAATCTACAGTTTTTTTCACATAGAACATGATGGTTCCCCTGGTTGAAGATTTTGAGATATGATGTGAAATTTTCTAGTCATAGTGCTTACTTAGGTGATGTTTGATGATGGTACTGATCATGTAGTATCACTTGATTCCTTCTGAGTGGCACCCTCTTATAGGTTTGGTCATGGTTCCTCGATGACTTAGAAAGGAACCCACCATCCAATATGGGCATGGGTCCTCAACCTTACAAGAGGAACCCTCATACAGAGCAGGGCATTAGTACCAGAAGACTTAGAGTGGAACACTTCAGATGGACTGGGCATAGATCCTAAACCTTCTAAGTGGCACTCTCTAGTTGGATAGGGAATGGGTCATTGATGACTTAGAGTGGCACCCTCCAACTGGGCTAGGTATGGGTCCCCGATCGCCAAAGTGGATCCCTCATATTTTACTAGGGAATGGGTCAAAAACCTAGATATTGAGACCCCTCAACTGTGAAAAATAGTAACAACGATTGGATTAACTTCTATGGATACACTAGGGCAGATGCATGAGATGCTCGACATCATTTATAGACTTTAGGAACTTTTAGCTACTATTTTTCTTTGTATCTTCTATGAGATATAGATCCCCTTACTCTATCATTTGGTCTTATTTTATTGTGCATACATGTATATATATATATGTCCTTCTTTCATATACACACCTTGTATTTGGTTACTCTCCTTCCATAAGAGTTGAAGATGCATGTGGTATGCCATGTGATTTCTGTGTTTATCTTCTCATGGTTGGATTTGTATACTCTCCTAATATAAGTGGAAAAGACATGATGGGTAGTTCATCTACTCTTCGTGTTTATCCCCTTATGTTTGTAAGATATTACTTTCACTCTATGTTGAGTTGATCTGTACTCTTTCACTATAAATTGTGTTATCAATTGTCCTTATCTTCCAATTGTATCTCTTACTTACCCTTATTTTAGGGTCATTATATTAGGTATGCATATACTCACCCCTACATGGGATCTTACCACATGATTTATTTCTTATATATATGATAAAAAAGTCCACTGTGACTATATAGGATCTTAGGGATTCTTGATTCTTGGACCTTGTATGGTCATCATAGATTGTGATTCTACAGCTAGGATCTCTTTTAATTGTTTACTTTTCCATTTATTTTGGGTTGGGACACATTTCTGCTGGGGAGTGTATTTGTCCCATTTTCTTTTTTAGGTTACACTATCATACTTTTTTATTGTCTAGAGGTTCATTCATTATTGGTTTAATTTATAGTAGTGTTTTCTCTTTGATCATATCCCTCTACACTTTTTCATTGATACGGTTGTGTGTGTGCATAAAAGTACTTTGGAAAAGGCCTCCCTGATTTATTTATTTATTTCGTGCTTGTCACCACCCCTAACCTATGGAGGTGGGATTAGGGTAGTTGAGGCTCGAGCCCCGGCTTGGGTTGGGTCATGATAGATTGGTATCATATAATGTTCATACATTGGGATGTGGTTTGGATGTATCCCCTTAAATATGATTTTTTCAATTTAGCGAAATAGTCTCAAAGTGTCTTGAGTGCATATCCTGGGATAGAGAGTCCAGTAATCCTTGATAACATTCAAGATGCCTCTTCAATGACATCTAGCCAAGCTACTAGCTCAAGTTCATGACGATGAATCGATGAGGGACGAGGCCTCGATTCAGGGTCTATACCATGATCCCCTTCTTCTAGGTGGGTAGTTTGCAGCGACTCCCCCTGTTGAGAAATACATCATTCCAACAGAGTAGGTTTAGGATTCATGCATTCTTATCATGCTCTATGAGTTCCAGACTCAGAGACCATTAAGGTTCTGCAGTGTGCCATCCCCTCATGCAATAAAGGATTGTCTAGAGTTATTAATCAGTATCTTTAAACTTATTTGGACCCCAAATGATCAGGTGGTTTCACTGGAAGCTATCCTTTTCCATAGAGCAGTTGGGCATTAGAGGAGACTTGTTACGAAGATTCATGATGATTCGACACTCTCATGGACTGACTTCCAGTAGCTATTTCTTGAGGGGAACTATCCATCATGATTGAAATTAGTCTAGATCCATGAGATTGTATAGTAGTATAATGGAGGGATGATGGTGGACGATTACATAGTGAAGTTCAAAGACCTTATGTGGTACTCTCGTGACATGATCCAGGATGACTACTTCCAAGAACAAATGTTTGAGTAGGGACTCCATAGAGACATATGAGCTACCTTTGTGCCCTTGTGCATCCCCACCAATGCTGGGGTGTTAGAGTGGGCATTGGTTATAGATTTATTTCTATTAGAGGGATGCCAGACAGATGAAGATGGAAGTGGGTGCCACAGAACTGAGTCATCTGTAGTAGCTAGAAGACACCATGCACCTAGATCTCAATATATGAGATCCTACTATGATTAGGTACATGCATGTGGTTAGAGACAAAATAGAGATCCAGGTCATCCTAGAGAGGGTAAGTGTATTACTTATGACGGGTGATGTCACATGGAATAAGACTGCCTTACTAGATGCATAGATTATCCTAAACACATGGCTGGTGAACCTCCATGACAGAGGCAGCTCCATGATCAGGGATCTCTCAAGCATGGAAAGGGAGGTCCCCAAGGAGGCATTGATTGTAGAGGAGTAGGGAGAGATATGGGTGGTGGACACTGTTATGACATCCTTCCACCACCAGGTTCCCCACATTAGGCTCAGGGATCTAGAGGCCTGGGTCACAGATAGCTATAGAATTTGGATGTCTATGATCTTGTAGTGCCTGAGATGATAAGAGGTATGATATTTGTGTTTTATACTATTTCATAAATTTTATTTGAAATTGTTTCCTATCACTCCTTAATCTATATTCTCCTTTTGTGAGAGTTGGAGTTCCCAGTTTAGGTTCTAGCCTAACAGCTTCATCTTGAGGTTCCTACAAGGAGCACATCTTATGTATCATTAATTTGGAGGGATTGAGAGCTCTCAAATGGAGGATATAGTTCACATGGGACCTTTTGGATGTCACGATGGATCCCTACAATGTCATATTGGGCATAGATTGTTTGTCCATGGTCTAAGCCCATCTCGACTATCACTACAGAAAATTCAGATTCTCATGCACTGATGGGATGAGATTCTTCTTTTTTGGAGATTGAGAGACATCATTAAATGGAAATTGGGTTCTATGAGTGGGAGGTTGTATCCCATCACCCATCAGTTAGTGAGTATATCCCTCAGTGCTTCAGGTTTAGCAGGCATCTGGATTCTTTCATTTGTGGGAGATTATATAGATGTCTTCCCCAAGGAAATTCCAAGACTACCTCCAAGGTAATAGATGGGGTTGGGAATTGAATTACATCCTTGTATTGTGATAATATCTTTTAAGGAATATTAGATATCCCATACCAAGTTTCAAGAGATGTGGTTGAAGTTGGAGGACCTTTTAGAGAAAGGATTCATCTGACCTTGTGTGTCCCCCTGGGGAGCCCCAGTGTTGTTCTTGAAAAAAGAGGATGGGAGATTGCAGCTTTTCATGGATTATCATCACTTGAACCCGGAAATGTTAAAGAAAAAGTACCTCTTATTGGGGATTTTTGACCTATTTGACTAGTTGTGAGGTGGGATATGGTTCTCAAAGATTGATCTCAGGTATGGCTACTACCAGTTCAGGGTTCAAGAGACTAATATTCCAAAGTTGGTTTTTTGATGTCACTAAAGACACTAGGAGTTCCTAGTGATGCAATTTGGTGTGACGAATTCCCCTAACATGTTTAAGGATTCGATAAACTAGTTCTTCCAACCATACCTGAACCTATTTTTTATTGTCTTCTTCAAAGACTTACTTGTCTACTCTATAATATAGGTGGAGAATGTAGATAACTTGAGGATGGTCCTGGACTTTCTTTGAGAGAACCTTCTTTATGGAAAGATCTCAAAGTTCCATTCTAGATTCATGAAGATCAATTTCATGGGCATGTCATTTCTTATCATGGTATATTTGTGGATCTAGTAAAGATAAAATATGTTATTTCTTGGGAGCCACCCATGAATGTGTTAGTGGTGTAGAGATTTCTTCACTTGTTAGGGTATAATATGAGGTTTGTGGTACAATTCTATAGAATCACAACCTCTTTGACTTCCCAAACATGAAAGGGGATGTCATTTACCTACTCTGAGTAGTTCTAGAGGGACTTTGGGGAGTTGAGGCTAAGACTAAAGAGTTCTCCAATGTTAAGACAACAAGATGGGGGTGTGGAGTTCTTTGTGTATTGTGATGCCTCAGGAGCTGGGATCTACTGCATGTTGTTGAATCAGAAGGTAGTTATCAGTTATGGGTTAAGGAAGATGATACCCCACAAATGGAACTATGTGAATCATGACCTAGATGTAGTAGCAGTAGTCTTCTACCTGAGGATTTGAAGACACTACCATCTAAGATAGTGCTTTGTGGTTTACTCAGACCACCAGAGTCTCAGATACGTATTCACATATAGAGACTTGAACCTGATATAGTGTTTCTAGTTAGAGTTCTTGAAGGAGGGTGAATTTTAAGTAGTTGATAGTCTAGGGAAAGGAAACATTGTAGAAGATTTTCTTATTAGGAATTCCTAATCTCACTTAATGCATGAGGCTTCAGAGTAGTTGATATATTTACAGTTGACACTGGTGGAGCAGGACGGTACCAATTTTCTATAGTCAATGGTGTTGACTACGTCTCTTCTTGAGTGTGTGATATAGTCTTCGTTGGGGATGTAGACTATGAGATCTTATTTGGGAAGATATCTATAGTAGAATCAGAATACAAATATTCTGAAGGAGGGAATGATTTCACCAAGTTCTAAGGGTGGATAGTGGTTCCAGTCACATTTTGGGAGGAGGGGATGTGGGAATTTAAAACTTCTCCCCTAGATATATATCATAGTTTGATTAATATGTATAGAGACATTCAATGATAGATTTTCTAGCCCATCATGAGAGGAACGATAGTTGAGTTCATCTCTCGGTGCCTCACCTTTCAATAGGTGAAAGCTGAACACCATATTCTGGTGGGTTCGTTGCAGCCCCTTGAGATCCTAGTGTGGAAATGGGATGAAACATTCATGGAATTTCTCTTAGGGATTCTGTGAACAGTAAAGGGACATGATTCCATCTGGTGATAGTTTACTTACTCATGAATTTGAAAACCTTTCTTTATATTAGGGAGTAGATTTTGGTGCTAGTTTGGTCTATTTGTATGTATGAGATATTATTAGCCTTTATGGAATTCCCTCGATTATGTTATTAGATCGTGATGTACAGTTTACATAATGATTTTGGAGAGGCCTCCAAGAGTAATTCATGAACCATATGAGGAAGAGTACAGTCTCTCACCCCCAGAACTGTGGGCTGACTGAGCACACTATCGAGGTGCTAAAGGATATGTTGAGGGTGTGCATGTGATACTTTGGCTAGATTTGGGAGGATCTCCTACCCTTGTTATAATTTTCATACAACAATAGCTACCACTCTACTATCAACATGAAACCGTTTGAGGCTATGTATGGGAGACCCTATAGGTCACCCTTATGTGGGATAAATATTGGTGATGCATCTATTGTGGGCCTAGAGATGGTGCAGGTGATGAAGGAGAAAGTTTAGTCATTAATGATCAGATGAAGACCGCCAAGGGAAGATATAAATCTTACACAGATCATCTTCATAGGCCCTTAGTGCTTGAGCAGGGAGAATACATTTTCATAAGAGTCTTACCACAACATGTATTATGGAGGTTTTTCTGGGGAGGAAAGTATCCTTGATGTTCATATGGTTGTTCAGTATCATGCATAGGGTTGGTGAGATTTCCTACTGCCTCTCCCTACCCCCACACCTAGTGTGGGTGAAATACGTATTCCACGTGTCGGAGCTAAGGCAATACGTGCATGAACCCATACACATCATTGGATGGGGTAAGATAGACATTGAGGATGGATCTATATTTATATATAACCTGATGAAAATCGTGGATCTGTTGGAAAGAACTCCACATAGCAGACTATCCCCTTTGTCGATGTGTTGTAACAGCACATAAACCTACTAGAGAGTTTCTCGAAGTGGGAGAGCCAAGTGCGGGATTGGAATCCCTATTTGTTTCTACAGTTTTTATTTTAGGGGATGAAAATATTGATTAAGGAAATAATTTATAGAACCATTTTTCCTTATAATATTTTTAAATATTTCTATATATATTTCCATAGCTAGGTGTTGAGAGGACGTGCGAATCTGAGGCCCGTTGTGCCTAAAATTAATTTTATAAATATATTGAATATATTTTAGGTTGTGTGAATGTTTATTATTAAAGGAAATAAAATTACTCATAAACTGTAGCTCATATTACAGAGCTAATACCACTGTTGAGTATGAGACATGGTTTTTACCCTAGTCGCGACATAAAATGAGTCGGTGTGGGGTGTTTGGTTCCCTCATTCATCGGTGGTACATTTAGAGGATTAAATTAAATAATTAATTTAATTAATTGTTTTGATTAACCTAAAATAAAATTTTATAAATATATCACCATGGAAAACTACCCATGTTTAGCCTCATAATCATGTAAATTTCCTATGAGCTCTCTCCTTCCTTCTATAGGTGGATTTCATCAAATGATGTTGAAACTTCAGATCAGAGCAGATCGGGATACTGTGAACATAATAGCTTGTCTCAAATCATTGGATAATGTGTTATTAATCAATGATATATCTTTAATTGAGTTAATACTCATCAATTGGTGTTGTTACACCCTTTTTATTAAATGTTTGAGAAGATGCATCCTATTTCTTGTAGATGCACCCATTAGAGACCTTTCATGCACTTAGATATTGAAATCGAAATTAATTTGAATTGTTTATCTAACCCTAGGTTCCCCATACATGATATTTTGGCCCAGAATTATTGAAATAAATCCTTAAACCTTTTATTTTTTTTACTTTTTTCCCTCATTGATTCGTGTTCTTCAATGATTGGATCCAATAGATTTGGTTCGACAATTTTCGAGAGGTACCGATCCCGATCGGACCCCAAAATTCATGGATGATCGACGAAACAAAAATAGATCGATGAGTGACGCATAGATCTAGGATAATTACAAGTAAATGATGAGCATAATTATTGTTTAAGATAAAAAAAAACATGATGTAATGAGTGGTTTCGCACATAAGGAACGACAAAACCCCAATGGACCTTCGTTGGCCATTTTTTGGTGAACAACAGCTGAGATTCGATGTTTTTAGTTAGATCTATATTTTTCTATATGATTGGAGGCCGGAATTTATGTGGTGTTGAAATATTCATGGGTTCTGGTTCACTTATGTGTAACTTAGTACACGACATGGGGTCTGGTACATAGACACAGGGTCGAGTACACTATCATGACAAGTATCACACAACCCTGTCTATGTGTATCTTGGACATGCCATGTAGTCCGCCTACATGGAATTTACTCATAAAAGGTTGGGATCCATGTTTTTTATAGGGACACGACTATGTGGTGTAGTGGGACCACCAATCATGTGGGTCCCCTCACATGCCATGTACCCCATGACCTTTTTTTAGGAGACATCGATGTTCCATATCTCCTTTGTTTGAACTCAGATTTTGGCTCGTGAGTATACTATACTGAGTGTTTTTTTCCATAGAACATGATGGTTCCTACATTTTCAGATTTATAGATAAGATGTGAAATTTTATAGGCATAGATCATACTTAAGGTGATGCTCGATGATGGTAGTGATCATGAAGGATCACCAAAAACCTTCTGAGTGACACCATCATGTATGGTAGGGCATGCGTCCTTGATGTCTTAGAGTGTAACCCTCTAGCTGGGTTGGGAATAAATCCCTAACCTTTCGACAAAACCCTCCTATGGGGTAGGGAATGAGTCCTTGATTACTTAGAGTGGAACCCTCCAGTTGGATAGCAAATGTGTCTTTAACCTTTGAAGCAGCACCCTCCTATGGGGCAGGGAACGGGTCCTCGATGACTTAGAGTAAAACCCTATAGCCAGGCTGGGTATGTTTCTCAATTACATGAGTGGGATCCTCCTATTGTAATAGATAATGGGTCCTTTACCTAGATATTATAGCCCCTCAACTGTGTGGCACAGTTATGAGGTTTGTCTTAACATCAACGGATACTCCACGACAGACATGTGAGATGCTCGACATCATTGATGGACTTTTAAAACTATTGGATACTCTTATTCTTGGTCTAAGTTGTGAGATGGAGATCCCATTACCCTCACATTTGGTATTATCTAATTGAACAAACATATATATATATATATATATATATATATATCCTTCTTCTGTATCCACACCCTATATTTGATTACAGTCCTTCCAAGAGAGGCAAAGACACATGGGGTATTCCATATGATTTTGGTGTTTATATTCTAATGGTTGGATGAGTCTATTATCATTATATAGGTGGATAAGACTCGATGGGTAGACCGTATACTCAATATGTTTATCCCATTGTGCTTGGATGAGCTCCATTTCACTCTTTCTTGGGTTGAACTGTACACTTTCATTATAACTTCTACTATCGACTTTATTTATCTTCCTCTTGTATCTATTACCACCCCCTCCTATTTTGGGGTGTTCTACTGGGTATGTATATACTAACCCTTATAAGTTCTTTTCCTACACGTATCATGTCTTATGGAGATGGAGGGAGACTACAGATGAGCTTTGGTATACTCAGTGCTTGGACTACGTACGGTGGTAGTAGCTTGGGATTCAGGAGCTAGGCTCACTGTCAGATGTTTAATTTTCCAATTATCTCAGTTTGGGACACATTTTTGGTTGGACATGTATTTTTCCATTTTCAGTGTACACTACCATACTATTGTATTGGGTGGAGGTTCATGCATGCTTGGAATAATTTATAGAAGTATTGAATTTTTATTATTTCCCTATACACTTTCTAATTGAGATATCTATTGTGTGTGTACAAGTACTAAGGAAAATAAATCCCTAAGTTAGTTATTCCTTCTACACTTGTCGTCACCCTTTGCCTATTGAGGCGGGCTTGGTGGAGTTGTGGATCAAACCCCAGTTGGGTTAGGTCGTGACACCATACCTCATATGTAGGGCTATTTTAGGTATATCAACCTTCTTAACCCCTAATTGATGATATATAGAATGAAGTTAAATCTTGGAAAAGTATTTACCTCTACACATTTGATCAAACAATTCATCAATACAAGGTATATGATACGTGTTGTTAATAGTGATCCTATTAAGTTTTTTCTATTCAATGAAAAGATGCATTGATCCATATTTTTATTAAAAAAATAATAAGTCAATCCCATAGTGACATGCTAGGTCATATGAATCCCTTATCAAGATTCTCCTGGAGTCTCTTTTTCAATTCTTGTAACTCAATCGGTGTCATTCTATATGGATTTTTTGAAATAGGTGTTCCAGGTATGAGTTTTATTAAAAACTCGTCTTCATGATTCAATGGAAGACTATTAAATTCTTTAAAAAATTACTTTGAATAATCCTAAAAAATATTTACATATTCTATTTTTAGTTTTCACGCAACCATTTGAGAAACAAATATCTCATAAAAAGGTTTTAAGACCCCAAACATTATCATTCTATTTTCAATCCCATACAAAATCAAAAATGGATAACATGCCCATCAAGAATTATTAATTTGAATGATAAATCATAAAATTATAAAATCATTCCAATGATTTACAAAATTATAATACCTTCTTTTTAATATATGACACCTTATGTTTAACCTTGGTCAAACATAATCATCACCCATTCAAATCCTTTACAATAGTTCATAAAGAAAATTTGAACTAACCCAATTATATCCTCTATAAGATTCTAGCTAGGTGTACAGTCTTAGATCAACTCATCCTACACTGGTGAAGATTAATTTAATACCCAATCCACTCTTTTCAGATTTGTTACCCTAGGTACATCTATGCTACAACCACATACACTTTCTAGTATCTAAATATGGATGTGTTTTATAGGAAAAACACACAATCCCTACATTACAAGATCCTTGGTATTCTATCCTATACTTATACTTATCCTCATAATTTTCACCAAATTTATCTAATAATAATCTCTAAAAGTAACTAAAACTTACTATGATACCCACTATAATGACCCAAGCATAACATACATAGGTAATATACCTTTTTGATGAATATTAAATATATTCCCAAATAAAAATACCTAATAATTTGTTAAGATTTAGTGTACATGGAGATTAGATAAAACAAATATTTTTTGGCCCATAGGAGATTATTGGCCATCCTCTCTAGTATTAATAGTTTTAATAATCACAAATCATGTGAACTTCTATTAATCATGTATAAACATTTAAATCATGATTATTTAAGTTTCAATATGGTAAATTATGTTTATCTATGATCTCATATAAATTTAGCACATTCTGTTAATATTTATATTGTAATACAGTCCAAACCAAAAAAAATTCTAAGTGTAACAGACTGACACTGACAGAAGTGATGAGATACCGACAGTTCAACTAAGTCACCAATAGATGACCAACCGATGGACATGGCCTACCGATGCACATGACCTACCAATGCAGATGACCTATTGATGCAGATGACCTACTGATGAGGATGACCTACAGATGCAAATAACCTACTAACCCAAATGAAATACTGATGCAGATGACCTACCATCAGTTCAAATGACCTACTGATGCATGGTGCTTCTGAAAAAAGGGATCAAAGACAGTTAAAATGAGTCACTGATATAATGAGTCACCAAAGCTTGGAAAGACCAACAAAATGAAATACCAATGGAATGATTCTTTAAAAGAAGGAGATACTAATTTAGGACCTACTGATAGATTGTTTAAAATTTATTCTATTTAAAATTATTTCTAGAGGTTATATTTTGAGTGTTTTAATGTGATTGATTAATTTAATTCCTTTTTATAGACATCTTAAAGGGGGATGTCAAAAATATTAGGTACTGTGTCTTACTCAAACATGAATATTGTTAGGCTATAATAATATATATACAATGAAGAGTGCATGAAAGAACATATTCATGGGATGACTCACGCAGATATGCATACACCAGAAGATACAAGCAAAATCCCCCATGAGCACCATACTGAAAAGAAGAACACATGAGGAATTCTTCATTCTTACTTGCTGTTAACCAGAGAAATGATGACCATAAATGTTCCATCATCTCAGTAGCATCTAGCTAAACCAAAGAAAAATAACCTCTCACCCTCCTAGAATACATAACATAGTGCTCCACAACACTCTGTTTTCAATTTTAGTTTCCAAAAGAGGACTCGAGCTTAAACTCTATTACATCAGAGAGTACAGAGCTGAATTCACTATCAATCAGACCATCTCTAATCTCTTCTTAATATTTTCTCCTCTATTGTGTTCTATTTAGTGAAACTTTTGAGATGTGTATGTGTCTATACTAAAAACACATACTTCCTCCTACATTAAATTGGACGAAACTAGATATCCTCAAACAACAGTCTTCTAACACTTGTTTGCCCCATCAAGAACTATGGAAGAGGTCATGTGTGACCTAATTATAATTTGTGTTCCCACATAGAACAATGGTAATGGTCTTGTGACCTGGACAGTCTATGAAATATTGTGTTAACCTCAATCTAGGGTATGGATAAAAATAATTATTTAAATAGATTTCTTGGTGGAAGGTGATCGCCATGTGGAGAGGACTATATATCTACTTGATACTGAACCTCTTGTTTTATATCCATTGTGTTTTCAATTTAGTCTTTCTCTATTTTAATTCTTTTTCTAGAAAACTAAATTCTAATTTTATAGTTATTATTGGATAGTAGTTATAACTATTTTTCCTTATTATAGTAGTTTCAAAAGTTATATAAATATCTCATATTTTTATAACTAAGAATTAATCAATCTTATGAAAAACTATTTGAATAGTAAGCCTTTTATAATTTTACTTCCTTGGTTAATTGGGCAGTTCTGATTTTCAATTGGGGGATCCTTTTAAATATACTTTTTAATAGAAATTTTAATAAGAACTCAATTCCCCCCCCCCCCCCGTTGAGTGTCCTACTCCGACCGAAATTTTGTATTAGAGGTTATTTTCAAGTTGTTGTTTTCAAAATTTTAAATCTGTTTTAAAATCTTTTTAAAAATGTGATTTTAGTTGTTTTTTAAATATCATTAAATTTGCATCAGTTCTAAATTTCTAGTTCATTAAATGCCTATTTAATTATCATGGATAATATATTGGAATGTTTTGTTACCAATAGACCTCCATTATTTAATGGAACAAATAATGCACAATGGAAAATTAAAATTAAAATGCACTTAGAAAGTATGGGTTTTGAGATTTGGTTTTCAATTATTGGTGAATATAAGATTACTACTACAATAATAAATACTTGGGATGATCTAAATAAGGCTTCCTATAATAATAATTGAAAATCCATGAATTCCCTATACTATTATTTAGGTGATAAAGAGTTTAATAGAATTTATGCATGTAAAACCGCCCAAGAAATTTGCGACACTTTATCTATTTCACATGAAGTAATCTCTACTATTAATCAAATAAGAGTTAACACATATACTATTGAATATGATAACTTTAAAATGAATCCTTATAATCCAATTTCTAACATGTATCTTAGGTTTATTGAAATTTTGAATAATATGATATCTCTGGTAAGAGATGTTACATCCAAGAAGAAAATCATGAGAATACTCAGATGCTTACCAGATAGATGGAGAGAAACTTTTGTATCAATTATAGACTCTTGTGACATCTGTAATTTACCCTTAGAGGAGTTGATAGGAATGTTTATGATGTATGAGGAAGAACTAAAAGTCAACAAAGAAGAATATGATGAACAAAAAAGAAAATTTGTTGCTTTCAAATCTATTGCCTCCAAGAAGAAGGAAAAATTTCAAGATGAAACTGAAAGTTCATGTGATGAAAAATCATCAGTAAACAATGATGAGGAGATGGCTCAAACAGATATAAGGTTTAATAAATTTTATAAAAAGAATAAATTCTTTATAAAATCCAACTACAAAGGTATGTATGATTACAAGGTCCATTGGAAAAAGGATTTGAAGAAAGTTGATACTTCTAGTGAAGTAATCTGTTATGAATGTAAGAGAAATGGACATGTAAAGTCTGACTGTCCCAAGATAAAGTACAAGAAGTAGTATTATGATAATAATATAATGTATAAAAATGACATGATGGAAACTTTGACTGTGTCTGTGGATACTCAAGTGACTCAAAATCCTCACATCATAAGTCTGATAAAGAAAATATGTTTTTAAGGAAAACACATCTGAGGTAACACTAAATTATCCTGAACATAATTCTTATTATTCTGGAGATGAAACTGATTCATAAAATATAAAAAATAATGAAATTTTTGAATATTAAAAAATACTAGAAGAAACTTTTAATGAATTAAAAGATAAATACATATCTTTAACGAAACATTATGTTTTGACTACCACTGTTAAATCCGAACTTAGTGTGGAAAAAGAGAGAAATTCTCAACTTCTTAAGGAGAAAATGAACTTAAATTATCAAATGAGAAATTGAAAAAGGATCTAACGAGATTTAAAAATGGTAAAGAAATATGAGTTAAATTTATTTGTAAATAATTATCTACTAAGTATACTACTGGAATAGGATACCAACCAAGAAAGAGGAATGTGACAAAAATGATTTTATATCAAAATCTGGAAAATAATGTTTTACACCCAATTCTAAAAAACAATTCTACAAGTTTCATATGTGAAACATATTCTACTATTTCATGTTTTTATGGACCAAATAAATTTTATTTTTCAAATACATTACATAGTTATTATCGGAAACCCATGAAGAAAATGTGGGTTATAAAGTCTTTTATTAATAATGTAATAGGACCCAAACAAATATGGGTACCAAAATCTGTTATTGTCTAATCTATTTTGTAGGAAAACTATTTGAAAATCTTCTGTAAAATCTAATGGCACCAGGATAGTGGATGTTCATGAAACAAGATAATATATTAATCATTCTTCAGAAACTTGATAAATATTGATGGTGGGAATGTCACCTTTGTTGACAATGCCGAAGGAAAAAATAGTTTTCCTCGTCCAGATTAGTAACTCTAACTCAGTTTTAATTTTCAAATTACTTTTTATTGATGGATTAAAACATAATATACTTAGTATCTCTCAATAATGTGATGATGGTTTTAATGTTAATTTTTAAAATGATGCGTTCAATGTTTTTAACTCTAAAAATATGATAGTATTTTTTTGTATTAGAAATGGAAATGTATATGTTGTTAAGTTAGATTCTTTAATTTCTCATATTGTTTCATCTTTCAGTGATTTTCATAAAGAATCTTGGATTTGTCATAGGATATTAAGACCCTGCAATGTACACTCACATAGAAATCTTACTAGAAATTACTTAGTCAAGGATCTAACTAAACTTGAGTTTTAAATGACAAAGTCTTTAATCCTTGTCAAAATAGAATACATCAAAAAAATCTCTTTCAACCAAAAGAATGAATTTTGTACTTCTCAACCTCTCGAGTTGGTTTACATGGATTTTTTTGGAACTTCTAGTGTCTCTAGTATTAATGGGAAGCACTATGTCTATGTTCTTGTAGATGACTACTCTAGATATACTTGGAAATTTTCTTAGCTCAAAAAATTGAAGCTTTCTCTCATTTTACCAAGTATGCTAGGATTGTAGAAAATGTTAGTGGTCTATGAATTAATGACCTAATAAGTGACCATGGTTGTGAGTTTGAAAACTAAGAGATTGAATCCTTTTACTCATAAAATGGATATATTCGTAATGGGAGACGATAAGTAGAATGACATCCTTCCACATCAAATGATTGTACTGACTAATGCCATGATTTGTGATCATCAAAAAGGGAGAGATTGTTGGCCCATATGAGATTGTTGGACATCCTCTCTAGTATTAATAGTTTTAGTAATCAAAAATCATTTCAACTCCTATTAATCATGTCTAATAATTTAAATCATTATTATTTAAGTTTAAATATGTGAAATTATGTTTATCTATGATATCATGTAGATTTAATACATTTTGTTAATATTTATATTGTAAGAGTATTCGAACAAAAATATTTTCTAATTTTAATAGAAGGACACCGACAAAAGTGATGAGATACCGACTGTTCAACTGATTCAATGACAGATAACCTACCGATACACATGACTTACTGATTCACATGACCTACCGACACAGATGACCTTCTGATGTAGATGACATACTGATGCAAATGATCTACTGAGGCAAATGGAATACCGATGTAGATGACCTACTATCATTTTAGATGACCTACTGATGCATGGTGCTACCAACGCAAGGAATCACCGATAGTTAAAAAGAGTCACTGATGAAATGATTCACTAATACATGGAATGACTAACAAAATGAAACACTAATGGAATGAGTCACCAACAGAAGGAGATACCAACTAAAGAATCACTGTTAGACTATTTAAAATTTCTTCTAATAAAAATTATTTCAAACCTTCATATTTTTATTGGTTTAATGTGACTGATTAATTTAATGCGTTTTTGCAGACATCTTAAATGAGGATTTCAGAAATATGAGGTATTGCACCTACCTCGAACATGCACATTTTCAGGATGAAATAATATATATATATATATATATAATATCATATGAAAGAACATGTACACAGGAAGACTCGTAATGAAATGCATACACAAGAAGTTATGAGAAAAAACCCCATGAGCACCATATTGAAAAGAAGAACACATGAGGAATTATTCTTTCCTACTTTATGTGAATTATATAACTGCAGATCATCAAAGTTACATCATCTAAGAAGCATCTAACTAAACCAAATAAGAAGATCCTCTCACCCTCCTGGAAGACAAAACACAGTTCTCCATGAAACTATGTTTTTAGTGTATGTTTCCAAAAGAGGACTCGAGCTTCAACTCTGATACATCATAGATTCTAAATATTAATTGAATAAAACTCAGAGCATCTCTAATCTCTTATTAATATACTTTTCTATGTTGTGTTCTATTTAACTAACCTTTCAACTTGTGTGTATTTATGTACTAAAAACACTTACTATCTCTTTCACTAAACTGAAGGATACTAGATATCCTCAAAAAACTGTCTTCTTACACTTTTTGGTCCCACGAAGAACTATGGAAGAGGTCATGTGTGACCTGATTGTAATTTTTTCTCCCATGTAGATTTGTGGTAGAGGTCTTGTGACCTTGACAGTCTGTGTACATTTGTGTTAACTTCGATCCAGGGTGTGCATTAAAATCATTATTTATATAGACTGCATGGTGGAAGGAGATCACCAAGTGTAGAAGAAAAAGTCACTACTTGATATTGAACCTATTGTTTTATATGTGCTATGTTTTCAATTTATTCTTTATTTCTTTTGATTCGTTTTTTAGAAAACTCAATTATACTTTGATAGTTAGTCTTGGATAGTAGTTATAATTATTTTTCCTTATTAGAGTAGTTTCAAATGTTGTATCAATATATCATATTGTTTTAACTAAGAATTAATCAATATTCTATGAAACTATTTAAATATTCAACCTATTATAATTTTACTATCTTGGATAACTATACAATTTTGATTTAAAATTGGGGGCACCTTTTAAATAAACCTTTTGACAAAAATTTCTATAGGAACTCAATTCACCCCCCCCCCCACATGACTGTCCTAATCCAACCAAAAATATTATTTAAGTACAATATTTATCATCTAAAAAATATTTCTATATAGAAGGTACCCTTATAGTCCCATCATAATTTAATCCTTATTTATAGCTTCAAAAAATTAAAACATTTAAAGGGGTGAGATTAGATGATCAATAAGGGTAAATGTGGGAGATATCAATGAATGATAATATGTAATAATATAATGTGTATAAGGATATGAGAATATAAGATTATTAATAGAAAAATCATACCTAATAATTAATAGATCATAATAACGAGTTATCATATAAAACATTAGTATGTCACAAGATTATGGAATCATAAAAAAACAATCCTGAGCCATGAGTTCAAATTATAAATATATAAACATTTCATTAGAGTATAGAACCATTATATTTATATAAAACATATCATATTTCAAGGTTAAATACTCAAATCATCATATCATAGCAGATCTGGAACCACCACATGTTTCCCATTTCACAGTGGATCATCCATCCCAACCTTATCCCATAGTGGATTGATCACACCAAATCATTTCCTATAGTTATCTAATGAGATATAAGGATTTTCCCATTGAATTTTAGGGATATATAACTATGGGACCACCCATCGCATAGTAAAAATCATACATATGTGTTCCACAAGATCATAAAACATTCATCATACAATTATAGAATAACCGATGGAAAATATATTGGTTTCATAAACATCCCATAATAATAATAATAATAAACCATCCAGAGAAAGAATAAATTTTGTATAATTGGATCATATCATTAGTAAATAAAAAAATTATTAATGTATGAAAACATATATTAAAAATACCATTAAAATATCATTCAAACATTTATATACAACCATGAAAAATATACATTCCCTTTGATAACATTTTTACTAAAAAATCCTCGAATATTGTTAAAATACATTTATTTGAAAATAAACATGGAAATTTTTAATGTATGATTTAAATAAATGAATTATCATAAATATAAAAATTAATTTAATGTTGTACACATTAAAATAAAACATTCCTTCAATACTTTTGTAAAAAGTCAAAAATGAATTGTTAATAAAAATATTAAAAATATTCCTTTTTAAAAAAATATAAATAAATTCAAAGGTAGTCAAAATGAAATTATTCAAAATTATAAATTATATGTAATAACTTTTATAAAACCATTTTTATGTATATGTACATGGAAGAAAAAGTTCATTGACTAAAGAGGAAACGAGGTCGGATTTTCATTAAAAACAATTTATTAATAATTTGAAGTAACAAAGAGATAATAATGGAACTAAGACATGAAAATTAAAAGAATAAATAGATTAAAATAAAATATATTGGTTTTAAAGGGTAATATCCATATAATTTTTCTCAAAAAAATTAGCATAGAAAATCCTAAAAAGAAAAGAGATTGTAATAAAAACCCATACCACATGTATGATAAGATTGATAAGCGCTCTAGTATCCTATATAAAATATTATAATATATTATAATTATATATAATAAATATAAAAATACTTATAGTATCATATATTATCCAATTAAAATATTTCAACACCCATTTATTAATAATTCTTTATTAAAATCATCATTTTTGGGAGTTAATTTTTTTTGTTTTCTATATAAGTTTTGGTTTAGAAGATCTGATCATTGCATATTGATCATGGTACAATGTTATATAAAATATTAATCATGATATTAATATCATATATATTTATTTAGAATATATTTATACTTCTCCATAAAATTCATAGATAAAAAATTAATTACAATGTTCATGAAAATGGCAGTCTATGCGTACACATGAACATTGTTTTCATCATCAAAAGAATGAATGAATAGAATATAAATAATAGAATATAATTAAAGAATCATAAATTTAATTTAGATGTATTATATATTTATTAAATCCATAATTATAAACATCCATATGATTCAGTGATGGAATATTAATTATATCGCTATGTAGATGTGGTAGTCCACACGTATGCATGAGCATTACTTTTATTTTCAATTTTATAGAAAAGATGTGGAAAATGGTTTTTTAATCATCATAATAAAATTCAATTATTTTTATGATACTATATTAATAATTTTAATATGGAAACAATAGATTTAGATAAGGTGAAATAAGAAATTAAATTTAAAGAATGTGGTTATGAACTATACCACTTCATTGGAAAACCTTGTTAGCTTTATATATAAAAAACTTTTTTTGTATGGGATTATGATTAAACTAGAACCTATATTATTTTATTATCAATGTTTGGAAATTATTTGGATAGTTATTGGTTGATATAAGAGCCTTTTTTATGTGTTGATAATAGATGAGAGGTGTGTCTTTTAATAAGTGAGGGAGTTAACACACTTGGAATTTTTCAACAGATTAAAATATATTAGTAAATTATTAAAGGTAAATGGCTCCAAAATGACTCAAATTAAAAGAGGAGATTATATTGGCTCATAATATTAACATAATATTTTATTTAGATAAATGTTTTAGGTCATTTAAACCATTATAATTTTCCTTTTAAACTTTTAATTCTTTTTAAATCTTACATTGGTGACTGGATTTTTTAGCCAAGATAATACCCATAATGACCAAAAATGAAAGCGTAATCTTTATGAAAATTGACAATTATGATTATAAATATGAATTATATTTTATTAAATTAAATTTTTATAATTTTAAGAACATAATTAAATGAACATGCAAAATGTAATGAAAAGTGTTTTCCAGAAGAAAAAAATTATAACATAAGTATAAAAATGTTTTAAACAAAAATAAAGTATAATTCTAATTCCAATGAAATTTATTTGATTTTATTTAATAAAATTAACTAATTATATTTTGAAACCAACACAAAATTTAATGTGACCTTTTAACAACATGATAATAATATATATTTTTCATAAAAAATCATCATTTTCCTTTATTTAACCAAAAATAAAAAATATTCAACCAA
Organism: Viscum album; assembly: GCA_963277665.1. NCBI lineage: Eukaryota > Viridiplantae > Streptophyta > Magnoliopsida > Santalales > Viscaceae > Viscum > Viscum album. Next base: position 18,247,734 of record OY728123.1, read on the forward strand.
AAATAATATTAAAATTATAATTTAAAAAATGGAATTCATTTACTCGCAAAAAATATAATTTTTTTAAATTAATTACAATATTCATGGAATAAATTGAATAAAAACATTTTTGAAGAAAACAGAATTTTGAAGAATAAAATGACTTTACTAAAAATTGAATACTTAGTTTTTAAGAATTAATCAACAAATCTCATCATATAAAACCTTTATACATATTTTAATAATTTTTTATCCTTATTTTTACCACTAATTTAATGACTTGGTTATAAAAATCACATTTAAATAATAATAAGTCAATAGTATGTCGTATTCCGTTTAAATTCAGTGTTGTGTGTAATGAAAGTTATCAAGGAAAAAGAATTTATTTTTAGAGAAATATATAATAATGTATTAGGGAGTTACAAATATGGATTCATTTAGTTCATGAATTGATACAACATAGGTGCATCTCACTATAGAATAATAGGTTGCTTCATACAAGCAAGGTTATTCATTATAACCTGAGTCAACTTCCCTAATATGGACATCATCAACTCAACCCCAAGACTATATATATTCTCTTACTCAACATGGAAATACCTACATTGAATATGGGTTTTTATTCCCTTCCTTCCACTAGAATCCATCTATAAAAAATTTCATACACTTAGTTAACTCATAAACATCATGAATATTGAGCTATAAAGTAAAATTTCAATATAATTGTAAAAGTTTTGAAATACCCTAAGGAATTTTCATGATTCTCATGTTAGATATGTTCATTTAGAATATATTTATAAAGGTTACTATTAAACTTCCTATGATACTAATTATAATGACCCCATCTCTAGTAACCCATTTCCAGAGTTTTGATTATGCACTAATATAAGTTACAGGGGATCACACAACACATGATTTAATAATTTAGCAGTCTTGTAAAAATAGATACATATATGATTCTCATATTTCATTGTAAATATAAAATCATAACATAATAACAAAATTTACATCCATGAAATCTTTTAAAATAAACTTCTTCATATCTCGTGGAACTGAAAAAAAATGGGGATCCCATATGCTTCGTAAGGGTTACGTATAGTGGAATATATCATAAAAAATAAGGAATAATAAATATGAAAGAGTGTATAATCAAAACGCATGCCATTCGATCATGAAATTTAGTTCAAGGTACATTCATAGATAATATTAATGTATAAATCACAATGATAATGGAAACTAAATTCTTAATAAAGGAAATTTATAAATCTAAACATTCATGATCTTACAATAAATGCCTCGACCAATATATCATGAAACATACCAGCAAGGGATTTACTAAGACATTCTTAATAAATGGGTAGGTTTAAACTAGATACCCATATAATATGGAATGCCTGTTATTTTTTTACATGAGAGTTGTTGATGCATCAAGGGGTTATTTATAACAGGTTTATACTCATTACTTTCACATCTAATGTATTCCTCATATATTAAATTATCTATAAAATTCATTCTAAAAATTCATTATAAATTAATAATTATCCTCAATGAATAAAAAATATGGAATATTTCCTAAGTCAATGAAATAACTTACTTAGATAAAATAATAACATATATAGAAATGGTATATAGTTTATACATCATCAATGTAATATAAATGATTTTGAATTCATCCATGGTATTATAATTATGGATATAATGGATAAAAAAATCTCAAATGAATAATGGGGAGTCATAGAGAACATGATCACACAAAAATTGACTGATCTCATAGTAAAGTATGATACATGACCTTTGATTCATCAAAAATAAATGTTTTACTGTAAAACCAAGCCTTAGAGAAAAAAAATAGAATAAAAACATTAAAAATAACTTCAATGTAATTTTTTGTATGAATAAAGATACAAACAACTTTCAAAATTATTTTTATTCCTTTAAGAAAATGATTCTATTTAATTTTGATATAATTTTAAATAAAACTCCCATAATATTGATAAAAATAATTCATTTAAAATAAATATATAAAATTTTAAATGAATCATAAAAATATAGATCTATTATAATGGTGAGAAATTATATCAGTGTGGTAAAAGATATAATAAATATTCCTTTCACACTTTTGGTAAAAAGTAAAAAAGTTCCTTATTTAGAAAATGAAAAGAATATTATTTTAAAACGTTTTAAACAAAGTAAAATATTATTTAAAATGAATTCAAATTATCATTTTAGTATAAATAATTATATTCTAATATAATTTAAAATAACATCAACGTGGAATAAAAATACTTGGATGGAAAACATTAAAACTTGGATTTTTTAAAAGAAAGTCCCTTACATGTAACTTACTTGATGATTATTAATACAAAAAGAAAATAAATGGAATATAAACATATATACCAATATATAACTACAATATAAGAATATATATAGGGTATAATATATTGATATCATATAATTTTCCAAAAGTAAATCTGAACATAAACAATCTATAAATTAAATTATATTTTAAAGGAAATCCCTTACCTTGGGCCTCTTCTTAATCATAACTCTTTGATCATACTGTATCAAAAAATTTAAATTTCTCAAATAATTTTTAAGAACCTTTTTCTTCTGTATTACTTATGTTAATTTCATTTTATAATTATTTTGAATCCATTAATTGAATATTTCTTTCTTATCTTGACCTCTTAATGTGGATCGATCAATTTCTCTAAAATTACATTGGTATATTGTTCATGGATAAAGGAGTTATGAAATTGTTCCATCATATACTTAATTTTAATAATTTCTTGAATATAATTTTTATTAATTACATACAATTTTATAATCATCCACGCCTGGTGGTAATATAAAAAATGAATAACTCCGCTTTGTGGAGGTGGTCATCCACCCATACATATGAGTGATGTTATAATTTTCCAAGAGATAGAATAATAATAAGATAAATTACAAGTTATATTTTAAGAATAACAATTATTTCATAAATACCATATATATATATAAATTAATTATATATTTATAACCATTCGATTAAACATGATATAAAAATGAATCACACTGTTACCTGGAGATGGTGGGTCGTACATATGCACGAGCTATGTTTTTGTTTTTCATAGGATTGAAATGTGATAAAAAATTGATATAAAATTGACATTAAAACATATAATAATGTTTAATATACTAATTTAATTTTTTTAGATGGATATTTAATATTTTTAAGATTTCTAAGAATAAAGGAACTTGAAAAATCTTAGTAAGAACATATACCTCTTCTTTTGGTAACCACCTTTATCTTACACCATAAGACATATTAAAGTTGTATTTTTGTAAGAACATGACACATAAGATATGGATTAGGATATTTTAAAGGTGTTTGGGAATATTACCATTCATATAATTGTCTCAATTAGTTTTTAGAATAGAGGAGATGAGGTCCCTTTTATTAGTGAGGTGGGTGGAAAACTTGTAAATACTTAAAAAATTATATAATATATGTATTTCTCAATTCAAGTGTCTTTAAATTGTAAAATATTAGAACATGATAAAGGTATTATTGAAATAAAACTAACCAATGAGTTTTAATCATGTTTTCTTATTATCTTAAAGACTTATCCGTTTATTTTGGCCCTTTTAACTCATCTTACCCTTAACTAACGTGATAAATATTTACTAGGGTTACCATTAAACATGACCAAAAATTAATTTAAACTTATTAAATAATAATAAATATTCTAATAACAAATATAAAATCAATTTTATAATAATATATATCTATAAGTGATAAAAATAATTTTAATATATGTTCACAAAATTAAACAAAAAACATTTTAAGAAAAAAATTCGTTATAAGAATAAAAATGATTTTTGTAGAAAAATAAAGTCTAATGTTGATTATAAATTAATTAATTGGATTTTTTTAAATAAAATTAGAATTATTTTTCATTATAACTAAACTAAAACTTAAACGAACCTTGTAGATACTATATTAAGAGAGAAGAACTAAAAATGGTTTTTTATTTGAACAAAACCAATACAAAGATTTATAAAATGTTATGCATAGATTTTTATGTTCAAAATTATATTTTTAAATAAATTATATTTAATATTTAATGTGTATTTGGTATAGAAAAAAGGTTTCATAAACTTACAACTTATTCCTATGTCATTATAATGTTACAAAAGTGGCATTTTTTTCAAAATTTTCATTTTTCACTATTTACCCAAAAATAAACTATTTTTTAGAATCTAAAAAATTAATCTTATTCTAATTTTGAATTTTTGAATTAAAAAATAATATTAATTTATTCAATATAAATTTCTAAAAAATTTAAATTTTTGTTTTAATTAGATTATTTAATAAATCAATTTGTGTAATGTTATTATTTCTTTAGAAATAAAATCATACATAGTATAATTGAATATTGGGTGTTAAATATAACAAATATAAGAAGTATTTCATGTGGAAATAAATGGAAAATATTCTATTGAAAAAGTAAAAGGGTAAAAGATCTAAATTTTCCTTTTTTGATAGGTTTATTAGAAATAAACTTGGGTAGTGTCTTATAAAATATAGAAAATGTTATTAATACTGTGTATTGTGACATCTGGACCATGATTAAAGAGAAAATAATTGTGGTAATGGTTCTAAAAAATATGAAAAGTTTGTATTGATAAGTTCTAAATGAAATGAAATGGGTCATTATTGTAATTTATATCTAAATAAAAGCATGAATGACTGGAATCATCAATACTATAAATATAAGGGTGTGTAAAAGTCATTCACAGCTACATCATAAAAAGAAGGGCCATAAAAAGAAGTGGTGATAAGTATAATAATTATTTACTCAGATTATGTTAAATTCTTTATTGATTTAGGGTCATACATTCTTTACAATTTTTAGAATTCTTTGGTAAAATTGAAATATTAACTAAAGAAATGGAGAAATAAATTTCAGTAAAAAACTATTGGTGGGAGCATTTAGGGAAAAAATATTTATAAGAATATTCAAATAGTTATCCATGTAATAGTTTTTCATAAATATATCATTATCTTTCCCATAGTTGATTTTGAGATTATTTTGGGTATGGATTGAATTTCAGTTTTTTATGATACGATAGCTTGCAAAGCTAAAAAATATATAGTCAATTTTCATAGTGAGTTTTAATTCGAATATAAGGATGAGTTCATACCTATGATAATATATCAGTAAGTTGATAAATTGCTTAAAGATGGAAGTAAAAGTTATCTTGCACATATTTATAAAAGAAGGGTGTTTTTTCATATTAGTGATGTTACAATATTAAATGAATATATAAATGTATTTTATGTTGATTTTTATAGTGATATTAGTGATTAGGAAGTTGAATTCATTATTTAATGGGTTCTATAAGCTAATAAAATTTCATAACCCCTTATCTAATGGCTCTATTAGATTTATTTAAATCAAAAAAGTTATTGTAAGAGTTTATTGATAAGGGTTTTATTCATCCTATTACTTTAACATATGGGAATACTTTAAGAAATACGTGGGTTTCTATGAGTATTTTTATTAATTATAGATAAATCAATAACAGTACTTTTGAGAACAAGCATTTTTTTCCTCATATAGATTACTCATTTTATCTGCTTTAGGGAGAACAATATTTTTCAAAAATTGATCTCTAGTAAGGACATCATACACTAAAAGTGAAAGAGGAAGGCATTATAAAGATGAAATATCATACTAGGTATGGGAATTAATGGATTTCGGTTATAACCTTTGGATTGGTTGAATCACACACTATATTCATGAATCATATGTGTATAGTCTTTTGAGATAATTTGGATAAATATGTGGTTTTTTATTGATGAAATTATATTTTATTAAAAAAGTATAAAGAACTTGAGAAACATATAAGAATTTTTTTTCAAACCTTAAAAGAAAATAATATATTTGTAAAATTTAGAAAATGTGAATTTTGGTAATAATAGATTTCATTCCATGGACATATTAACTCTAAATATGTCATAAGTGTTTATTGTTATAAAACTAAGGTGATGTAAGAGTAACCAATGCCAATAAATTTCACTGATGTTTGAATAATTCTTATATTAGTAATTTAATACTGATGGTTTATTAAGAACTTATCTTATTTAACTAGACCACTAAATATGTTAACTTGAAAATGTGCTAAATTTATATAGACCAAGTAATGTGATGAATATTTTTAGGAATTTAAAATAAGATTGGTTAATTATATAGTGTTATCCTTTTCATCTTGAAATGGTGATTTTTTATATAGTGATTCTTATTTAAAGGAACTTGGTTATTTTTTGATGCAATATAGTCAAGTTATTGAATATGCATCATGCCAATTGAAAATCCATTAATAGAATTACCCTATATATGATATTGAATTGGATGCATTAGTTTTTGATTTAAAATTATTGAGGTATATTTTATATGGGATAAAATGTGTATAACGACCCATACTTTACATACATTGTTAATACTTTAAAATTGAAGCACACTTATTACAACATATGACAAAACCACAAAGGACCGTATAGGTATAGTGTCTTTAGAAACTGGGAAACATAAACAACTGGTTCATAAATCTTCTACAGTGTCTCCCATTTATTTCATCATATCTAGGGTCCCTTTTAGAATATTCTACTTAATATCCATCTTCCTGACCTGGGGAAAAGAAAACATAAAAGGGTGAGCTCAAATGCTCAGCAAGGGCAAATAAAGGAAATAAAAATCATATCATATCTTTTTGAAAATCAAAACCTGCAAAAGAGATCATAATATCTTAACATGGAATAAATCATAGAAGTGAAAATGAGATCCCCATAATCATAACATAAAACTTGAAACATTGTGGCATGCACACATAATCATGGAAAATCATTTCTTGTTAGTCATGACTCATTGCCAAGACTATCTTAGTGGACAAAGTCCCTTTCTGAACCGAGTTCACTCCTCGTTTCAGTCCTGTATCACTGAACCGAAATAACCTTCCGTTCCAACCATGTCTATCTCATGAGATATAAAATCTTTACCCAATGCATTGGAGGGAGATATAGGTCCCACCCATCTTATAATGAATCCTTTCTTATGTGTGCCACATAATCATAAATCATACATCATCGCATAACCCATGTAATAAAAAATGGGATTCTTAAACAACATGACATCATAAAACAATTCATATAAGATAAAGGAATTCATAAAAATGTTTCCATCACAACATAATCAAATCCATGTAATAATAGGGATAAAAACAGAACCCTTTATTATCTTAGATGGAAAATAATTTTGATAAAACACTTGAACTCCATTCTTGAGGAAAATAACCTTTCTTCTTCAAAAACATTTTTCCTTTCATAACATGTCATACAACTTTAAAATAAAATAAGTTGATTAAAAATAAACTTGAAAACTTGTAAAGTAAGCTTCTTGGAAATAATGTTTTAAAAGTCCATTCATGCCGTATAAGTTAAAAAAAACATTCTTCGTACTTTTGTCGGAAAAGTCAAAAAGTACCTCGTACGAAAAACGACAAAAGATTCCTTTCATATTACTAAAAACTCACCGAAGGGTAAAAATGGATTTAAGCAATTGTAGGTGGATGGAAATAATATTACATATTGATGAAACATGAATGTGGATGATAAAATACACCCCAGTAAATACTTACGAATAAACAATCTCGGATAAAAATGAGATTGTGATATTTCCCTTACCTTAGGTCCGATTAGCTTTGTACGTGTCTGAAGCTCCTGTATAATGGTTTAAATAATGTTATTGACTTATTCCAGAATCATAAATATTGATATGATATCATATATGGTCATATTCTTAGCTTCTTGTTAGTAATATTTCATTGTTACTTGTGACTCGGGTCTTTATTGCCTTTTGTTCTTATGCGTGTTTTGCCGAATACATTCTTATTCTTCTTTTAAGGTTATAGATACCTTATATCCAGAATGGTATTAGTGTAACATATATCATATTTATTCATTCAATTCATTTATATAATTACTATGTAATTATGATCATGTAGAACGAGTCGCATCACATCGTGGAGACGGTATTCCGTACGTACGCACGAGTGATAATATCGTTCCTATGATCGTGGAACTATATTGGAGTATATATATATTATTTTAGTATCAATATTACTTTATAATAATCATAAATAGTTACTCATTACACCATTATACCCATCCTTGTAAAGTGATGGTGGAAAAATAGATTACACCACGGTGTGGAGACGGTATTCCGTACGTACGCACGCGCGGTGATTTAATTTTTCCGTGGGATGGATAGAAGGTGAATTAGGGTTGTTTCATATTTATAATAACATATCAGTATGTAAGTAATACTGATGTTATTACTTTATCATGAAACAACTAAAGAAGAAGAAGTTGAAGAAGAAAGAAATTGAAAAGATCGGTAATGGATATTACCTCTTCTTTGGAATGCCTCTTTGAATCCTCCACTTAGGGAACTAAGATTGGTCTTTGAAGAAGACCAGGACCTCTAGGATTATTCTAGGGAAGTGGAGAGAAGAAAATGGCAGGGGTTGGCCGAGCTTGAGTGCTCCAATTGGTGTGAGGAGGAGGGGGAGGAGGTGCCCTTTTATAAGGGAGGAGAGGGGCACCTTAGGAATATCTCAAAATATTATTTTATATTAAAGTCAAAATCGGTTTATAATGGCTCCAAAGGGTCTTATTTAGAAGATAAGGTGGGTATGGGTCTAAATCCTATCAACCAATAGGATTTATACAAGTTTAGGATATTATTTTAACCTTATCAATTAGATTTAACTCTAAGTTAAATAATTTAAGTTTTACCGTGTCTTTTTGTTTTCTTTCACTATATGGTTAATACACTTACTATAACATGCCAAACGAACCCCAAATTGTTTATTATTAATATATATATCCTTATCTAAGTCATTTGGCCGAACCTTAGATTTTTAGGAATAAAATAACAATTAATAATATAATATTTTATTTAAAAACTATTTTGTGTCAATTTTGACACTATTTGATTTATGATTTTTGTGAAAGTCATAACAGAATTATATGTTCTAACCAAGTTAATTAAATCAATACTAATATATCATAGTAACCTAGAAAATTAGTGGAATTCATAAAAAGTCTTAAATTACATTTATTTTGGTATTTATATTATCAATTATGTCAATATTTCATTAATAAGATAATTACTGCATCATCTTTGTGTCATAAATAAATTAACTTATTTGATTTCTAAAAATTACAAATAAAATACCATCATGTAGGAAATCTTTTTATCTTTCTAATGAATATTTACAATCTAATTTATCTTATGTATAACCCCATATTAAAAATGATTTACTTATTAAACTTTGATTTTAACTATTTTAACCCTTCTTTAAATAAATTAATAATAAATGTCCTAATCTAATCCAAGTGGGCCTAAATGGTCATATTTTATTCCTAAGTTTGTTTTTGGTCGAATTACACTTGTCCAATAGAATTAGTACATGTGTTAGGGTAATATTAATATCATATTTACCCTTAGTTACCCTATTTACTATTAACCGCGGTAAAAAAAAGTAAAAAGTTACTATTCACCAAAAAATTATTTTTATCTCATTGAACCACATTTTACTTACTGATATCAACTGTGTCTGTCGGATTTTCGAAATTCCATTCACAGAAGCGGTAAAATTAAGTTTTATGCAAAAATTCAGTTTTTAACCTACCACTTAGTGGTTTCACTATTCATCAAAAATTGAAAGTTTTCAGAAAAATACCAAAATTTCACCCTAGGCTAATTTCGATATTCTGAGTCCAAAAATGAAGTACATTTTGAAAAATAAAATTTATAAAATTTCAAAAAGTGGTTATTACTATTCATAACGGCTAGTTTTAATATCATATTGTTGTTTAGTGAAACTCGGTATTGCGTACGACGCAAGCTATCGAGGAAGGTCGTGATTGCTTGTAAAGCAAGTCAAGAAAGTGTTGTGTAGAAAAAGATTCCTTTGATGATTTATATAAAAAGTCTCAGGTGTTACATTCTACCCCTCTTAAAAAGAATTTCGCCCTCGAAATTCGTCACTTTGTAACAAACAGATGAGGATACTTCTCCCTCATCATATCCTCAAGCTCCCATGTAGCTTCTTCAAGTTGGTGGTTCCTCCATAAAACTTTCACCAATCGAGTGGTCTTGTTTCGTAGGACTTTTTCACTACGATCCAGAATCTCTATCGGTTGTTCTTCATAAGAAAGATCTTGCTCTAGCGGTACAACTTCTGAGCTGAGTACATGTGAAGGATCTGGTATGTACTTTCTCAGGAGAGATACATGGAACACATCATGAACTTGAGAGAGATTCGGTGGAAGCGCCAATCAGTAAGCTACCTTCCCAACACGATCCAGTATTTCGAAAGGACCGATATATCTAGGGCTCAACTTCCCCTTCTTTCCAAATCTCATAACCCTCTTCCAGAGAGATATTCGTAAGAACACTTTATCACCCACTTCAAACTCTAGGTCTTTTCTTCAGTTGTTGGCATAACTTTTCTGTCGACTCTGAGATGCGCTTATGTGTTGTTGAATAGATCTGACCTTTTCTGCCATTTCATCAACGAGATCAGGTCCTAATAGCTTTCTTTCCCCAACTTCATCCCAGCAAGTTGGAGTCCTGCATTTCTTTCCATAGAGAGCTTCATAAGGATTCATTTGAATACTGGAGTGAAAGCTATTATTATAAGAAAATTCCACCAAAGGTAGGTGTTGATCCCAACCTCCTTTGAAATCCATAGAGCAAGCTCTCAACATATCTTCTAGGGTTTGAATTGTTCTCTCAGACTGACCGCCTTTCTGGGGATGATAAGCAGTGATGAAACTCAACTCTGTATCCAGAGTATGCTGAAGACTTCGCCAGAACTTCGAGGTAAATCTCGGATCCCGATCAGATATAATAGAAAGTGGTACTCCATGCAATCTTACCACTTCCTTTACATATATCCTAGCAAGCTGATCTAGAGAGAAATCCTCTCTAATAGCAATGAAGTGTGCAGACTTTGTAAGATGATCATCTATGACCCAGATAGCATTATTGCATTTGGAAGTTTTAGGAAGTCCGGTGACAAAGTCCATAGTGATGTTTTCCCATTTCCATTCGGGTATGGGTAATGGTTGTAACATCCCCTTAGACTTTTGTCTCTCAGCTTTAACTTGTTGACAAACCAAGCATCGAGAGACATATTCAGCAACATCTCTTTTCATGCCATCCCACCAGAAGTACTCTTTCAGGTCCCTATACATCTTCGTGCTTCCAGGATGAATAGAGAATGAAGAACTATGAGCCTCATCCAGCAGCTCCTTCTTTAATTCGGGGATGGAAGGAACACAAACCCGATTCCTGAACTTTATTATCCCATCACAATCAAGGTTGAATTCAGGAACATTTCTCACCTTCTTTTGTAACTCGACATCTTCTTTCTGTGCCTCTTTAATCTTCACATGTATAGATGGTTGAACATTCATTTGAGAAAGATAAGATTTTTCCCCTTCCATTATAATTCCAAGATCCATCCTTTGTAAATCCATAAATATTGGATCTTTTGTGATCCTCATCATGGATAAACTAGCATGGTCTTGTCGACTTAATGCATCTTCCACCTTGTTTGCTTTCCCAGGGTGGTAATGGATTGAGCAGTCATAATCCTTAATCAGCTTCAACCATCTTCTTTGACGCATATTCAACTCTTTTTGTGTGAAAATATACTTTAAACTTTTATGGTCAGTATAAATATCACACCTTTCACCATAAAGGTAATGCCTCCAAATCTTTAATGCAAAGATTACCGTAGCCAACTCCAAATCATGTGTTGGGTAATTTTGCTCATGGATTTTCAACTATCGTGAGGCATAAGCTATCACCATATCATTTTTCATAAGAACACACCCCAATCCCTTCTTGGATGCATCACTGTAGATCACAAACCTTTCTCCACTACAAGGTAGTGTGAGCACAGGTGCACTGGATAACCTTCTTTTCAACTCCTTGAAATTCTCTTCACATTTCTCTGTCCAGACAAACTTAACTCCTTTCCGAGTCAACCTGGTGAGTGGATTAGATAATCGTGAAAATTCTTTTACAAAACGTCGATAATATCCAGCCAAACCAAGAAAACTTCGGATCTCAGTTACTGTTGTTGGTCTCGACCATCTTTCGATAACTTCTGTTTTTGCTGGATCCACAGATATCCTCTCTTTTGAGATTATGTGACCCAAAAATGCAACTTTTTGAAGCCAAAATTCACACTTGGTAAATTTTGCATAAAGCTTCTCCTTTCTCAGGGTCTTCAATATAATTGTCAAGTGATCTTCATGCTCTTCCTTGCTCTTTGAATAGACAAGAATATCGTCTATAAAGACTACCACAAATTGATCATGATAGTCTCTAAAGACTCTATTCATTAGATCCATGAAGATAGCAGGGGAATTAGTAAGACCAAATGGCATCACTATAAATTCATAGTGTCTATACCTTGTACGGAAAGTTTTCTTTGGTATATCCTCCCTTTTGACCCTTAATTGATGATACCCTGAACGAAGATCAATCTTGGAAAATTATTGAGCTCCGCGTAGTTGGTCAAATAAGTCATCAATGCGTGGGAGAGGATATTTGTTCTTGATAGTGATCTTGTTAAGTTCTCGATAATCAATGCAGAATCTCATTGATCCATCTTTCTTCTTAACAAATAGAACAGGTGCTCCCCACGGTGATGCACTAGGGCGTATGAATCCCTTATCAAGATTCTCTTGGAGTTGCTTCTTCAATTCCTGCAACTCAATTGGGTCCATTCTATAAGGTGTCTTTGAAATAGGCAAAGCACCCGGTACGAGTTCTATTGAAAACTCAACTTCACGATTTGGTGGAAGACCCGGTAATTCCTCCGGAAAAACATCATCAAACTCCCGTACAATGGGCATATTCTTAATCGTGAGTTTCTCACCAACCATTTGAGATAAATAACCTTCATTCAGTGGAATCAATACCCATAAGATATAAGAAATTTCCACTGGAAGGTTATGTTCATCCTTGCATTGATAGACAATCGTAGATTGATCTGGAATATGAAATGTGACTTCCCTTCTTTGGCAATTGATATGAGCTCCATGTAGAGAAAGCCAATCCATTCCAAGAATCACATCAAATTCCACTAAAGGAAGGATCACAAGATTTGCAGGAAGCACTTTCCAACAAACTTCGATCAGAGAAGAATTATAAACTTTTGATGTGACTATTGTGCCATTAGGTGTTGTCACAGCTAACTCAACATCTAATTGTTGAGGTAATACGGTGATACCCTTAAAAAATTCTTTACAAATAAAAGAGTGGGTGGATCCAGAATCAAATAAAACTTTTTCTACTTTAGAGTGGATGGTAAGTGTACCTTTCACCACTTCGTTATCGTACTCCACATCGCTGATAGAAATTGCATGTGACTTTCCTTTGTCTTTAGCCTTAAGATTTTGTTGACGTCGACCATCATCATCAACCCTTGGATTTGGGCATTGGTTGGCATAATGCCCCATCTCCTTGCACTTGAAACATTGAAGTGTAGTAGGTTCATTCTATGTATCCCTTCCTTTGTTTGCGTCATTAGACATCTTCTTCCGATTATCACGGCATTCAAATGCCCGATGACCTTCCTTTCCACATTTAAAACATTTACTTGTCCCTTTAAGACAACTCCCTCCATGTTTCTTTCCACACTTTGAGCATAAGGAAAAGCTCATCTTCTTTTCTGTGTGCTCTTTAGATTTTTCTTTGAATTCCATCTTCCTCTTCTTATCAAACCCATGTGACTGATGGGTTATTCCAATCTCCATCTGGACTTTGAGAGCACATCGAACGATTTCCTCATAGCTATTGAAGTCCCTTATGGCTAACGCCCTTCGAAGACATGGTTTTAAGCCACTAAAGAATCGATCGATCTTACTCCCAGGTTGGATAATAATACCAGAAGCGTACCTTGCAAGTCTTGTAAAATTTGCTTCATAGGTACCAACAGATTCATCATCCCTTTGCTTCAGTTCAAGAAACTCTTTCTCCATCTTTGTTCGGAGAATACGAGGGAAGTACTTATTGAAAAATAAGTTCTTGAACTCGTCCCATTCCATAGACTCAATTTCATCCCTTTGCCTCATATTCTTAATAAGATTCCACCATTGATCAGCATCTCCTTCCAAACGATACACTGCTAGGATGACTTTATCATGTTCCGAACATTGAAGAACTGAAAATATCTTTTCAGTAGTACTAATCCATTTTTCAGCAACTAATGGATCAGTAGACCCACTGAAAGAAGGTGGACGCTGCCTCATGAAGGATTCAACAGAATGTTGCTCCTTCCTTTGCTCGTTTGGAAGTCCTGCATGATTCATAGCTTGAGAAAGTTGTGTGAGCATGGCTACAAGATTTTGCATTTCAGCTCCCATATCGTTTGGTTGCTCAGGGGGACAATCATTGCATTGCCCATCGCATTCCGCATTAACACGGTTCCTTCGGGTTCCAGCCATTGACTAAAACCAAGAAGAATAGTGTGAGCAACACTAATTATAATAGGAAAACCACATAATTCAAGAATAAAATTTTCATGCTTAAGGTCTTATCCTAGGTTATTCAAGGCCATTTCTAAAACACTAAGATTGTGTTCTATGCTTAGACTTATCCTTAGGGTTCTTACTAAGGCTTTCACATCCTAGTTTCCAAAGGCTGACTATACCTTTCCTCTGATACCAACTATAATGACCCATACTTTACATACATTGTTAATACTTCAAAATTGAAGCACACTTATTACAACATATGACAAAACCACAAAGGACCGTATAGGTATAGTGTCTTTAGAAACTAGGAAACATAAACAACTGGTTCATAAATCTTCTACAGTGTCTCTCATTTATTTCATCATATCTAGGGTCCCTTTTAGCATATTCTACTTAATATCCATCTTCCTGACCTGGGGAAAAGAAAACATAAAAGGGTGAGCTCAAATTCTCAGCAAGGGCAAATAAAGGAAATAAAAATCATATCATATCTTTTTGAAAATCAAAACCTGCAAAAGAGATCATAATATCTTAACATGGAATAAATCATAGAAGTGAAAATGAGATCCCCATAATCATAACATAAAACTTGAAACTTTGTTGTATGCACACATAATCATGGAAAATCATTTCTTGTTAGTCATGACTCATTGCCAAGACTATCTTAGTGGATAAAGTCCCTTTCTGAACCGAGTTCACTCCGCGTTTCAGTCCTGTATCACTGAACCGAAATAACCTTCCATTCTAGCCATGTCTATCTCATGAGATATAAAATCTTTACCCAATGCATTGGAGGGAGATATAGGTCCCATCCATCTTATAATGAATCCTTTCTTATGTGTGCCACATAATCATAAATCATACATCATCGCATAACCCATGTAATAAAAAATGGGATTCTTAAACAACATGACATCATAAAACAATTCATATAAGATAAAGGAATTCATAAAAATGTTTCCATCACAACATAATCAAATCCATGTAATAATAGGGATAAAAACAAAACCCTTTATTATCTTAGATGGAAAATAATTTTGATAAAACACTTGAACTCCATTCTTGAGGAAAATATCATTTCTTCTTCAAAAACATTTTTCCTTTCATAACATGTCATACAACTTTAAAATAAAAGAAGTTGATCAAAAATAAACTTGAAAACTTGTAAAGGAAGCTTCTTGGAAATAATGTTTTAAAAGTCCATTCATGCCGTATAAGTTAAAAAAAACATTCTTCGTACTTTTGTCGGAAAAGTCAAAAAGTACCTCGTACGAAAAACGACAAAAGATTCCTTTCATATTACTAAAAACTCACCGAAGGGTAAAAATGGATTTAATAAATTGTAGGTGGATGGAAATAATATTACATATTGATGAAACATGGATGTGGATGAAAAAATACACCCCAGTAAATACTTACGAATAAACAATCTCGGATAAAAATGAGATTGTGATATTTCCCTTACCTTAGGTCCGATTAGCTTTGTGCATGTCTGAAGCTCCTGTATAATGGTTTAAATAATGTTATTGACTTATTCCAGAATCATACATATTGATATGATATCATATATGGTCATATTATTAGCTTCTTGTTAGTAATATTTCATTGTTACTTGTTACTCGGGTCTTTATTGCCTTTTGTTCTTATGCGTGTTTTGCCGAATACATTCTTATTCTTCTTTTAAGGTTATAGATACCTTATATCCAGAATGGTATTAGTGTAACATATATCATATTTATTCATTCAATTCATTTATATAATTACTATGTAATGATGATCATGTAGAACGAGTCGCATCACATCGTGGAGACGGTATTCCGTACGTACGCACGAGTGATGATATCGTTCCTATGATCATGGAACTGTATTGGATTATATATATATTATTTTAGTGTCAATATTACTTTATAATAATCATAAATAGTTACTCATTACACCATTATACCTATCCTTGTAAAGTGATGGTGGAAAAATAGATTACACCACGGCGTGGAGACGGTATTTCGTACGTACGCACGCGCGGTGATTTCATTTTTCCGTGGGATGGATAGAAGGTGAATTAGGGTTGTTTCATATTTATAATAACATATCAGTATGTAAGTAATACTGATGTTATTACTTTATCATGAAACAACTAAAGAAGAAGAAGTTGAAGAAGAAAGAAATTGAAAAGATCGGTAATGGATATTACCTCTTCTTTGGAACGCCTCTTTGAATCCTCCACTTAGGGAACTAAGATTGGTCTTTGAAGAAGACCAGGACCTCTAGGATTATTCTAGGGAAGTGTAGAGGAGAAAATGGCAGGGGTTGGCCGAGCTTGAGTGCTCAAATTGGTGTGAGGAGGAGGGGGAGGAGGTGCCCTTTTATATGGGAGGAGAGGGGCACCTTAGGAATATCTCAAAATATTATTTTATATTAAAGTCAAAATCGGTTTATAATGGCTCCAAAGGGTCTTATTTCGAAGATAAGGTGGGGATGGGTCGAAATACTATCAACCAATAGGATTTAGACAAGTTTAGGGTATTATTTTAACCTTATCAATTAGATTTAACTCTAAGTTAAATAATTTAACTTTTACCGTGTCTTTTTGTTTTCTTTCACTATATGGTTAATACACTTATTATAACATGCTAAAAGAACCCCAAATTGTTTATTATTAATATATATATCCTTATCTAAGTCATTTGGCCGAACCTTAGATTTTTAGGAATAAAATAACAATTAATAATATAATATTTGATTTAAAAACTATTTTGTGTCAATTTTGACACTATTTGATTTATGATTTTTGTGAAAGTCATAACAGAATTATATGTTCTAACCAAGTTGATTAAATCAATACTAATATATCATAGTAACCTAGAAAATTAGTGGAATTCATAAAAAGTCTTAAATTACATTTATTTTGGTATTTATATTATCAATTATGTCAATATTTCATTAATAAGATAATTACTGCATCATCTTTGTGTCATAAATAAATTAAATTATTTGATGTCTAAAAATTACAAATAAAATACCATAATGTAGGAAATCTTTTTAGATTTCTAATGAATATTTACAATCGAATTTATCTTATGTATAACCCCATATTAAAAATGATTTACTTATTAAACTTTGATTTTAACTATTTTAACCCTTCTTTAAATAAATTAATAATAAATGTCCTAATCTAATCCAAGTGGGCCTAAATTGTCATATTTTATTCCTAAGTTTGTTTTTGGTCGAATTACACATGTCCAATAGAGTTAGGACATGTGTTAGGGTAATATTAATATCATATTTACCCTTAGTTACCCTATTTACTATTAATCGCGGTAAAAAAAAGTAAAAAGTTACTATTCACCAAAAAATTATTTTTATCTCATTGAACCACATTTTACTTACTGATATCAACCGTGTCTGTCGGATTTTCGAAATTCCATTCACAGAAGCGGTAAAATTAAGTTTTATGCAAAAATTCAGTTTTTAACCTACCACTTAGTGGTTTCACTATTCATCAAAAATTGAAAGTTTTCAGAAAAATACCAAAATTTCACCCTAGGCTAATTTCGATATTCTGAGTCCAAAAATGAAGTCCATTTTGAAAAATAAAATTTATAAAATTTCAAAAAGTGGTTATTACTATTCATAACGGCTAGTTTTAATAGCATATTGTTGTTTAGTGAAACTCGGTATTGCGTACGACGCAAGCTATCGAGGAAGGTCGCGATTGCGTGTAAAGCAAGTCAAGCAAGTGTTGTGTAGAAAAATATTCCTTTGATGATTTATATAAAAAGTCTCGGGTGTTACAATGTGAAATATATTATAACAACCCACACATTTTATGCATAGATATTATATATTAATAGATGAATATTTATTATATAACAGAACAATCCATGCAAGAATCGTATAGGTCTAATACCTTTGGAAACATGGATACAGAAACAACTAGTCCTTGAGTGAAGTACATCATCTCCAACTAAGTTATTCAAAACCTAAACCATTCTTGTACATACTATACATAATATATTTCTACATAAAATAAGTAATGAAAGCATAATAAAGGGTGAGGTCAGATTCTTATTAAGGGTAAAAAGGGGAGATACCAATATAACATGATCATGAAGGTATGAGAACATGTGAATAACACTTGAAAACTATACCATGTGTATCATTGATCAAAAAATTGAGTTATAGAAAAAAATATTGGCAGTTCATAAGACATAAATCATAAATTAACCGAAGAAAATAATCAATTTATGCAAAATATTGGCATAAGACAATGAATTTGGGCATACACATATGCATAGAAATTCATTTCCTAAGTATTAAAGGATCATTTTAAAGACTATCATAGTCTATTGGTTTCACTCCCAAAACCATCATTGTATTAAATTTAAACTCCCAATAATACCATAGTGGATTGTGTTCAATCACCAAACCATCATTGAAATAGTGGTTCACACCCATGATAATCATATTGGACCAAGTCCCTTGCTGAACTAGGTTCACTCCCCATTCGAGTCATATTTATCACATGAGCTATCAATCATCACCCAATGATTTGGAGGAAGATACAGGTCCCACATTTAATATAATAAAAATCATACATATGTGTGTCATAATATCATAAAACATTCATCAAATTATAACCCATTAAAATAAATTGGCTTTATATATATTTCATCATAGCATAATGCATGGAAATGAAAAAAATTTCCTAAAAATTTCTCCATTTCATCATCACATAACCCATGGAAAAAGAAAGAGTTTCATAAAAATATTTTCATCATAAATATAAAACATCCTAGTAAATAATAATGATGGTATCATGGGATCAGATTCCCTGTAAATATTAAGTGTAATTAAAGGATATCATCATAGATTGAAAATTATTTTCAATGATCACTTGGAACATTTCTTGATGAATATAACATTTTCACTTTGAAATGATTTATTTATAATCTAAAAACTTTCCAAACATTGAAGAAAATTTTTTATTCTAAAACAACCTTTAAAACTCAAAAAGGAGGATTTAAATCATTGATTGATCATTATGGCAGGAAATACTGGGTCATGTCATACACATTAAAATAAATATTATGTTCATGTTTTATAAGAAAAATAAAAAATTACATTATTTATAAAATGATAGGAAGATTCATTTTAATTTATTTTTGTAAAAATATAATCTTTAGTAAAAATTACTTAAAACAATCATAGTCAAACATTATTGAAAAAGACAATTAGAAAACATGGATTTGGAAGAAAAATGATTTTTGACAAAAAAAGAGAAATAAAGTTAATTTTCATTAAAAACATTATTTTTAACTATTGAGTACATAAATAGAAGAAAATGAATATGAAACATTTAATTTTAATACATAACCAAAGGTAATGAAAACTCATGAGTCACCTAACAGATAAATCATATGATTTCATCACTGAAAGCACAGTCATAAATATCCTGATAAATAATGAGATTGTAACACAAAATCTTTAAAACTAGGGTAAAGTTTGAATCATAACCTCCTGAAATAAATAACCTTATATGGATATTTAAATCCACATAAGTTTCATAATAATCATCATAAAATACATTCAATTTCATAATCTACACCACACAATAGAAACAAGTGGGGAATATGGCATGTGTCACACGTAAATAAAAGTTAGATGAAAATCTCTTACCTTAATTATCGACATTCATCATACACATTTGAAACTATTGTATAAAAAATATAGTTTTATTATAAATATAATATTTAACAATAATATATATATATATATCATATCTTATTTAATTATGACCTATTATTACCCATTTAATAACAATTCCTTGTTAAAATAATATTTCTGGTAATAACTACTTCATTTTTCATGTATATTTTGGTTTGGTATATTCAGTACATTTACATTTATCATGGTTATATCATCATCATAATGTTAAACATGATATAAATATCAGATATATTCATTATATATATTTTTATAGTAATCTATTAAAGTTATAGATAGAAAATGAATTACACAGTTGATAGAGATGGTAAGTCATATGTACGCATGAGTGTTGTTTCTATTTTCGAAATGGATGAAAAAAATAATGGTAAATATTAATTTACCTTTAAAAAATAATTTTTATATCATATATATCATATATAATAATTTAATCTTTAAAGACCCTAATTTTTCAATGTAATTTTTTTAAATATATGGAATTATTATGAGTCTGTGAAAATTGACGGCGCGAGATTCTGAGGCCCAGTGTGACCGGAATGAATTTCGGAACTTTTTTAAGGTACGTTTAGTAAACATGTGAGTAGCATTTTCTATCTTTTGAAACGGTGCTCGGATTAAAAATTTGAGGGCAACATTGAATCTGCAACGCAGGGATTCTCTTAAGGGAGGCTTCACTTCGACCGTAGAAGGTCAGAAGAAAAATATTGTTTTTGGAAATTTCTGAGAATAATAAAATAACAAAGTTATTATATTTTACTTTCTTCATTCCTCCAATGGAAAAGCGATGGTGGCGGGACCAACGACAAGTCAAGCTATTAAATGGCTTGACTCCTCTATATTCCTGTAACTGCACCGCTGGAATTAGGAATGTTTCTTAATTAAATGAACCCCATTAAATCCACGTGTGTTACTCACCCTCCCCCTCTCAACTTTATATGGAGATCGGGGTAGAGTGGTGGCATGTATTCACCAAGTGATTAAGCTATGGCGAAGTACCATGATGCCAACCACTTGGAGGACGAAACTGGTTCCAGTGAGCGGTGATGAGTGACACCGAATCACGAACAGATGATAATGACAAAGGGGGGGTTCTGTTGATTGTCATATGTAAATGTCTCTTCCATGTACAAGTTTATTTTGAAGTTTTCATTTATGAATTAAATTTCTCACCCGCTTGATATCATGTAATGAGAAGGGCGTGGGTCAAACAAACAAGGCCCAGACCCTTCGTCACTTCGTTCTTCATGTGAACTTTGGGTAATAATTTTTAACTTGATGGAAACACAAAATAGCAGGTCATGCTATGGCGGCGATAGTGCGGGAGAGCCTTAGGTGCAGAAGACACCAAGAACAGACACCAGAGCATGCCTGGTCACCCGCAGAAGGAACCCTTGGAGCGCCATGTCGGCAGCAGCAGGCGGTGGTCAGAGAAGACACGCGGCAACCGGCCATAGGCGCTAGAAGGCGGCTGGCCCGAGATAGCCACAGAGGACAAGGGCGACACCTTCGGGTACCGCCGGTGGAAGTAGTTGCTACCAGTAGGTCATGGTAGGACGGTGTGGCATGGCTCGCACCACGCTACATTAGTGAAACCTCAGTCGACCAAATGATCAATCATTAATTAGGGTAGGCAGTGCCCCACCGGCTGGAAAATAGGCCCGCAAGCACGGGGCCAATGGGACACAATTGTCTACCACCGGTCGGACCAAGCCAGTGTGGGCCGGCTAAGAGGACCAGACCCGCCAGCAGGCGGGGCTAGACTAGCATCCCAGAGGGCTGGGCCGGATCAGCCGACCAGCGGGCCAGTGTGGGTGGGCCGAGCCCCACCCGACGGGCCGGGCCAACTGTGGCCCGGGACCGCGAACTGAACTAGGCCAACCCTGAAGAGCCAGAACCAGTGAACTGGGACAACCCATTATGGGCCATACCCAGGCGGGGCCAGGTAGACCTCAGGACCCATTGCGTCAAGCCGATCGGACTGAGTCGGACCGAGCCCAGACCCAACTAGTCCTCGAATAAATAAACTCCCATAACTGACGAACCAGGTGTCTGATTGACATGTTGTTAGTGGTGTTTGGACCCCTTTTTGGAAGCCGTCCCTTTGGCATATTCTGGTGGGCTCGACCAAGTCGGACTGGATCGAGGTGTGATCACTCCGATTTCACATAAGGGGATGCAACTAACAGACCGGACGTCTGGTTAACATGTCGTCAGTTGTGTTGGAACCCTTAGGAGGAGGCGTTCCTTTTAAATACTCCATGAGAGTTGTAGAGAAAGTTGAATTATGGCCAGTTTGGATCAAGTCCGAATCCAACTAGGCCCTCAGCACTAAAATGCCAATAACTTAAAGACCAGGCGTCCTATTGACATACCATCTTTTATGTTGGGACCCTTATGATGTGACTGATCATTAGGTTACTTATTTATGGTTATTCATGAAAATTTAAATATTACTGTTGGCTTGAGGATCGGTTCTCCCAGAATCAAGCGTTCTATGAGCGCGAATCTCGTGGTTGGCAGTGAGGCGGAGGTTAGAGACAGATCATGCGGAGGTTAGTATCGAGAGATCCTATGTGTGTCAGCACCTAGTGGTCCTGTGTGGATCAGCACCTAGAGAACCTGTGTGGATTATCCCCACAAGACCAGACAAAGAGCAGCCTTAGAGCGGCCCATCGTGGATCAGTGACATACCGATCATGTCTGGGTCAGATCCAATGTGGTTTAGCGCTCAGCGATCCTGTATGGGTCTCCTCATTCTGATCATGTGTGGGTTAGATCATGTGTGCTTCAGCACTCAGCAATCTTGTATGGGTCTGCTCATACTGATCATGTGTTGTCCAGATCCTATGTGGGTCATTGTGGGGGTTAGTACCTATCAATAATATGTGGGTCAGACTCCGTATGGTCATCAACAGTGCCTCTTGATTGAATAAGATGATCTAGCTTCGCGACTAATCATGCGTACTTCTATACTTCACTAATACCTGGTTTGAGATGAGACTCGGTTTGAGCTCTATCTATTGCTTTGTGATTTGTGATTGAGATCATGATTTTTGGTTTGCCTTTGTGGAGTTCTGTGAGACCTTCGGGGGTCTCAGGGTCCCTACTGAGTATTGTTATACTCACCCCTGCATGGGCATCGCCCGCACCTTTCTGTGTCTTGTGCAGATGACGAGAAGCTAGGATGATACATGAGGGATCTAGGACCAGGTGGTACATCGAGAAGATTGTCTAATGTGAAGATCAATGGGCATGAGTTGAACCTACCCTTTTGGTAGGATCCTCGGTGGATGACCCATGAGTTGTTTTCTCTTTTTAGTTGTACTTTTACATTTCATTTGGGCTTATATTCCGGTCCGTTTACATTCAGTACACTTTTTACTACAGCAGTTTACTTCGCGGTTGCTTTCTGTCGTGTTCTTGGCTTGTATATTTGTATTGGTTTAAAGGTAATTCCTTCTTGTTCTAGGGATATTTCTTTTGGTGCTAGTCACCAACCCCTTGTATATGGAAGGCGGCCTCAGGGTAGTCACGACACATGCCCCGGGGTATGGTTCATGAAAAAGTGGTATTAGAGGAGTCAGTTCTACCTAAGAACTATGACTTTGATCTTTTTTTTAATGGATCAATAGTGTTAAGTGTTTTGAGTGTGGTTTTCAGTTTGGGGAATCTACTGTTGGTGCGGCGTCCGACGTATCCATACACCAAGACCCTGAATTCTGATTTCTGACTCGGTGCACGAAAACATTAATTGCGTGTGTTTTGGAAGTGTTTTTACTTTTGATCACATTATGTCATCTCACTAGGTATAACTTTTGACTATGTTTGACCTATTTTATTTAGGTTTCTGCCACATAGATAGCCACCCAAGATTCCTGAGAGAGTACACGATGACGGCCCAATGAGTGATGAGGCCTCAGTGTAGGGGCCTCTTATGGAGGTAGCACCTTCAGGTGGTGTATCAGCAGCGCCACTACCCATTGGGCAGCCGATTCCACTAGCTACACTAGCATATGGTGCACACTGACAGAGAGCATTGCATGAGTTTCAACAGGAGAGGCCTCCAAGGTTCTGAGGTAAGACTGATCTGAAGGCAGCTGAGGACTCGCTGGAGGTTGTGGCAAGCGTTTTTGGCTAGGTTGGGACACCAACCGACCTGATGATTATCCTAGCTTCTAGTCTTTTCCAGAGAGTAGTAGAGACATGGTAGAGTCTGACTGATGGTTTCGGATGTAGCATAATCTCATGGGTGGATGTTACCACTTGGCTTTTTTCCATTATCAATGATCAATCCGAGATCAATACGACGATAAACACCAGTCTCCATGGTTCGAGTCATAGAAATAGACAAAGAAGAAGAAAGGTCCCAAAACCACAAAAGTGGATTTTCATAGGTTGATTATAATTAATTTAATTAATTGAAAAGAAGTACCTTTTTAGTGTTATTTATTTGTTGATATTCTTGATCATGTTCCAATGTGATTCATCATTTCATGGAGGAAGCCAAGTGTTGACTTCCTCTAGTGGTGATCCACACGTGCACCTCGTATCTCTAGACGTCGCCAAAGGAGTCTCCAGGTGATAGCATAGAGAAACCTTTTCTTGAGTTTTCCGCCTTATATTGTCTAGATCTGATGGAATAGGATCTCTCTCTGTCTTGAGAGCATTATTGGAGTAAGAGGTTCTTTCAGCCTTGAAAGAATTCTCCAAAATTGTTGTGCACAATGATTCTCTTCGAAAGAGTTGGGGTTGTGGGGATATTTATAATCGGGTTCAAGGTTGTAGAGTTATCACAATAAATAAAGAAATTAAGTGTTTTATTTATTTCATTAACTCTTTTGAAAACTGTATGTCAAATTATTAATTCCTTGACATGCAGCCACGCTGTTTATAATAAATATCATTTAATAAAATGACATTTCCTCAAAATCCTGACTGGAAAAACTACAGGGCGTGTAATCATAAATACACGACCTATACTTGTTTTTCATTAAAAACTAAATGATGTGTAATCATTAATACATGTCATGTACTTGATCTCAAAATAAAAACTACACGGAGTGTAATTATTAATACACGATAAGTACTTGTTCTCATTTTATTCTTCCTCCAACATTAAAACAATTTAGGCTTCCTTGAATAATTATTAAACCACATATGGGAATAATCTTTATTCTACTTGATATGATTGGATACACTTAGTTTGTGAACCTCTATGCCTCTTTCTCATTGGCATTAGGCGGGCTTGCCTAAAGTCTAAGATTACTGTCTAGAAACTGGTCAAGGAACCCAAGATAAAGAAGTTGACGCCGCATTGATGTGTCACCTCATACGAACACTTACTGTGTAATTTAATACCTTTGTCCTAATATCTCATCAAGAAAGTTTCATGGTTGTTTCATAAACCTATATTCTCGATCTTTCATTTTGTGACTTCTTGAAATAAACTCATTGTGACACCATGGCCATGAAATTTGTGTGACAGTTCTATTTCAATCAAAGGTCTTGAGATATCTACTTCAATAAATATGGTAGGGACCAATCCTTCCTCGACTTATCCATTAAAAACATGTCATTCATGATTCACCAAACGTACCCTACTTCCCGCCAACTCTCTTCATGATGGTTTTCATCAGAAAATCTAAGTGTGTGATTCATGACATGAGTTAATGATAATCTTCATGTCTAAGGACCATTAAACACGATCATAGATAGAAATTTCGGATGACACCAAGACATGCAGCATTAGTACTAGCGGGTCTGTTCTCATAATCTGCCATCTTGGAGATTACCAAGTGCGAACTCCATGAGAGAGAGTCTTGTCTTCTTACGAGTACTCGCACATGAGGGTTTGTATACTATGTGTTCTTTCATAGTATGTCATCCAACTATAGAACTTTATTTAATAATATTGTTATGTCATTTCAAGGTTCTCATCATAGCAGGGATCTGCCATGACCTTATCAATGCAACACATATTCAAGGACATTATTATATTATAGTCCAGAAAAACAATGAACAAAATATAATAAGTGTGCATTCATGTAATTAAAGTACAAAACAGTTGGTTCTCAGGACACCAAACCTTACAAACTCCAACTTGGACTAGAGCCAACTTCCTACGACTTTTAGTCTGCTCGACCTCACATGATGATCATGTTTCTACTGAGTCAAGGTTTTAGTCAAAGGGTACACCACATTGTCTTCCATGGAAATACTACTCACTACAACTTCACCTCTCTGAGAAAAATCCCTTAAGAGATGATACTTCTAAAGTATGTGCTTTGTTCGCTGATGTGACCTTGGATCTTTTGCAAGTGCCACCGCTGCAGTATTATCACAATAGAGTGTGATAGGATCTTTACTGCTAGGTACTACATTCATATCTTAGACGAAGCTTTACATCCATAATACTTCTTTAGATGCATCAGAAGCAGCTATATACTCGGACTCTAGTGTAGAATCTACAACCACACCTTGCTTTGAGCTCTTCCAGCTCGCTGCACCTCCATTCAAACTAAAGATGTATCCAGTCTCCGACTTCATGTCATCTTGATCAGTCTGAAAACTAGAATCTACATGTCCTCTGATAACTAGTTCCTCATCTCCTCCACAAACCAGAAACATATCCTTAGTATGCCTCAGATACTTAAGGATAGTCTTGACTTCCATCCAATGGCGGTCTCCTGGATCATCTTGATATCTTCCTACCACACTTAATGCGTAAGTAACATCTATCCTTGTACATAGCATAGCATACATGACTAACCCAATCGCGGATGCATAAGGGATCATTTCCATTTTCTTTCTTTCCTCATGTGTCTAGGGACACATTTTCTTGGAAATATGAATGCCATGTGACACTGGAAACAATCCCCTCTTAGAATGTTCCATACTGAATATCTTCAGTATCTTGTCAATGTATGTACTTTCACTCAGGACCAGCATTCTCTTGGATCTATCACGATGTATCTTGATCCCAAGGATATATGCTACCTTACCCAAGTATTTCATAGAGGAGAATTTGTCCAACCATGCCTTAACTGAAAGTAACACCGGTACTTTGTTTCCAATTAGTAATATGTCATCAACATATACTATTAGGAAAACAACTGCACTTACACTAAACCTTCTGTAGAAACAAGGCTCACATTCGTTTTTAACAAAGCCAAATTTTGTATCGGCTTCATCAAAATAAATGTTCCATGACCATGATGCTTTGTTTAATCTATAAATGGATTTATATAACTTTCATACCATGTTGGCATCATTTGGAGTCACAAAACCTTCAGGTAGTGTCATGTAGAAATCTTCCAGGAGGTTCTCATTAAGGAATGATGTTTTGAAATCCATTTGCCAAATTTCATAGTCATGGTAAGTGGAAATGCCCAAAAGTATTCTGATGGATTTCAGCATTGAAACCGATAAAAAGGTTTCATCATAGTCAATTCCATGACACTGTCTAAAACCTTTTTCAACCAATCGTGCCTTATAGGTGCTGACTTTCCCCTCCATGTCCAGTTTCTTCTTGAATACCCATTTATTACCAACATTATTTACATCAATTGGAGCATATAACAAAATCCATACATGGTTTTGGTACATGGAATCCATTTCAAAAATCATGGCTTCTTCCCACTTGAAATCGTCTGTGCCTTCAACTGCTTCCTTCTAGGTAAGAGGATCATCATTTTCAACCAATAATGAGTCACCATCCTCGATGACAAGAAAATTATATCATTCTGGTTGTCTCAGATCTCTTGTTCTCCTACACAGTTCTTGTTTCTCTGGAACAGATTGTTCTTCCACAGGGCTTTTTGGAATCTGTTCTTATACCAACTCTTGTATATCTTGAGCCTCGACTTCATCGAAGTCTATCTTGCTCCCACTATATCTTTTGGAGATGAGATCCCTCTCAAAGAATATGGAATGTCTTGCCACTATAACCTTTTTATCTGAGGGGTTGTATAGGTAATATCCTGTTGTTTCATTGGGATATCCTATAAAGTTACACTTTGTGCCTCAGGGTGCAAGCTTGTTACCTGAAGAGGCCTTAACAAATGATTCACTACCCCACACATGTAAATTTGATAACATGGCTTTGCGTCCACCCCATAACTCATATGGAATACCATTTATCAATTCATTTGGTACTTGTTTTAGTATGTGTTCTGCTGTTTGTAATGAATATCCCCAAAAGGATAATGGAAAACTCGCATGACTCATCATTGATCTCACCATGTCCAATAGGGTGTGGTTCCTCCTTTCACTTACACCATTCCACTAAGGCGTGTAAGGAGGAGTGAGTTGAGATAGAATCCCAAAATCCTGTAAAAAATCAATGAAGTCCTGATTAAGATATTCTCCTCCTCTATCTGAGCAGAGTTTCTTAATCTTCTTACCAAGCTGGTTCTCATCTTCGTTCTTGTATTCTTTGAACCGATAAAAGGAATCTGACTTATACCTCATTAAGTAAATATATCCATATCTACT
The DNA here is from genome assembly GCA_963277665.1 of Viscum album. Taxonomy (NCBI): domain Eukaryota; kingdom Viridiplantae; phylum Streptophyta; class Magnoliopsida; order Santalales; family Viscaceae; genus Viscum; species Viscum album. The sequence goes on from OY728123.1 coordinate 18,276,538, forward strand.
AAAATCAACAATAAAAGTTATTAAGTACAAGAACCCACACCTTTCTTCAACTGGAAATGGTCCACACACATCTGTGTGAACTAATTCCAGAATCTCTTTAGCCCTTTCACCTTTCCCACTAAATGGGGCTTTGGTCATTTTTCCTTGTAGACATGCATGACATACACCAAGTGGTTTTAGTTCAAAAGAATCTAAATACCCATCTTAATGTAATTTTGTCAAACATTTCTCATTGACAAGACCTAGTCGGTGATTCCAAGGTTGTGTGAGGTATGAGTCATGTGAATTAACTTTGTCATCGATTTCCATTACTTGGTTTGTGTAGTCTAACACTTAAAGGTCGTTATATAAATGTCCTCTACCAAAAGAAATGATATATTTATAAATGTAGAAACATTCATTTCAAAACTTGAAGATGAATCTATAAATATATAATCCGGATACTGAAAATATGTTTTTAGTAACCTAAGGAACATAATAACAACCCTTTAACACTAAGATCAATCCAATTGGAAATTTGAGGTGGTAGTCCCCGACAGCTACAACAGCAAGTCTGGCTCCATTGGCTGCTCATAGATCTACCTCCCCTCGATCAATATTCTTGAATCTACTTGGTTTCTTTATTTGGATATGTATGTGAGCACCACAAGCTGTATCTAATACCCAATTTGTAGAAACAGATAGATTGCATTCAATGACAAACGCACATGAAGCTTCCCCTTGCTTCCTTGGCTGGGTGCAGTTTTTCTTCCAGTGGCCCTTCTTGCCACATGCAAAACAAACAGAATCATGTTCTCTATCCTCCCCTTTGATATTCCATTTCTTGGAATGCCTTGAAGATGCTTTGGGCTTAAATCTCTTCTCCTTCCCTTTCCTTTTTTCACCATAAGGACAGAAGGATTTTCACGCTTCATATCATTGTCCACATGGAGAATAAGGATAAGAAGCTCAGATAGATACTTCTAAATGCTGTTCATGTTGAAATTTATAAAAAATTCAGATAATCTCTGGGTTAGTGTTGTGAGAATGAGATTGGTACCCAGTTCTTTGGGGAGTTTAAACCTTAGAACCTCCATGTGCTCAATGTAGCCAATGAGCTTGACTACATGAGGCCCGGCTGGGGCACCCTCTCCAAGCTTTCTCTGAAATAGAGCCTTGGAGATCTCAAACCTTTCATGTATTTCCCTCTCTTGATATAGACTAAAGAGGTTCTAGAGAATGCTATAGGCATTCATGTATTCATGAGACTTAATGAGCTCGCTAGACATTGATGATAGCATAAAACATTGAACGTTTAGTGAATCGTTAAATATTGATCATAGATCAGGAAATCTTGATCACTCACCCCTTGGGAAGGAGAATCAGGAAGTGAGGACTCCAGCACGTAAAAATTTTGTTCATGGCATAGGATAATCCAAAGGCACCTACACCATTCCTGAATGTTACTGCCAGTGAGGATATTGTCTTTGTCCAGAATTGATCGCAGAGAAAATGTGGTTGACGAGCTTGTCATATTGATTCTACAAATTAAAAGAGAAAATTTATCAGTACTTTCTTGATTACATTTTATGAGAAATAATAAATTTTGTTAAGTCTCTCCCTATTTTATCATGTCCCAATGGCCCTCACCATTGAACTCGGAATGTCCAATTGCTTTGACATTCTAGTGGCAAGGATCCATGTTCCCCTTAGCATAACCCCAATAAGGGTTGGTCAAGCTGTTAGAAGGTATTTAGGTAAGCATGTATTTTCCAACTGTGAGCTTACAATTCCTTGATCTGTAGAGTGGACTCCCCAATCCTGAAATCCTGACTTGGATTTCCTCAACACTTTCCTCCATTTTACAACAAGTCTAGCAAGGGCTACTCCTCTTTATGCAAAATTTTTAAGTCAACCCTAAACTTTCATAAGATCTTCCTTTATAAAAGTAAGTGTCCCAACAAGGGTTGGTCAAAAACTTAGTTTTATTGAGTCTTTCCCTTAATCAAGTAACAGAAGGATTGGTCTGACTTAATATGGTACTTGAGGGATTTTATTTTTTATGCGTATTTTTTTATTATCACATGCTTGTTAATATTAAGTGATGTTTGCTTAAGTGATTAACCATGTTCTGATAATGTTTACGCATAGTCCGGTTTTTATTTTATGACATCTTTGCCTGATTGTTTATTTCATTAATTATGTGATCACGAAAACACATACATAATAAATAAACTATGAATTCAGACAGAAATAAAATAATATGGATGATCATGAGATTCTATTGGTTAGCTTATCTAGTGGTTTAATAAGAAAACCCTGAACTAGGGAAAACACCTTGAACCTTATGGTTCGTGTTTTGCATCTCCCATCTATCCACCTTTGTATCTTCTTGGGTTGGTTTCTCCTCAGCTTCGGATTTTTTAATCATCTCCACTGGCTTGGGAGATCCTCCATTACATGGGGTTTATATTAAAGAAAGCATGGGCACGCAGGCCCTACATTTTATTGGAAGAAGGATCACAGGCCAACAAATTTAAATTAAACAAATCTAAATGAAACTATACACACATACAATGGTTCTTTGGTCAAGATCATGATCATCCATAGCATGAAATGACATTTACGCATATTTAGAATTCAAATTCTTTTAATCGTTCTATTTATTCAAGATAAGTCACGCTTGAATTCAATTAATTATGATCTTATAAATAATCAATTCTTTATCTTTAATTCCTTTATGAATTTCCTTGAGATTCTTCTCATCCATATTCCTTGTACAGGTCTTTGTAATTTTAGAGGAAACCTGGTGAAATTACATTTTTGGAAAGTACATGGCATGTAATATAGCCTACACATCATGTATTTTTTACCCTTTATCCAAAGTACACGCTGGGGGATTTAGTGTGTTTTCTGTACTTTTAAGATTTTGGAGTACACGGCATGTAGATTAATCTAAGATGGTTTGTACTTACTTGTTATGTATTTATCAGCCTGGTAATCCCATGTACATGGAACATGGCTTCTCCATGTACACAGTTTCACTTTGGCCAGATCGGGCTACACGGCGTGTTGATTCAACATACACACCATGTATTCTGGTACCCACACGTTGTTCATTTCTAGTCAACACGGTGTAATAAATACTTAGGTATAATCAATTCACATGGTGTATTTTGGCGGACCAGTACCGGTTCGTTGAACCTAAGTACATGGCGTGTAGATTTCACTACATGTCGTGTATTATTGTGTTGAACGAACACAAAGAGCGGCTCATCTGGATGAGTTCCTCATTTTTAATTTAATCAAAATTAAAATTAAAAGTTTTTTTCTGTTATGTGAATCGATAAACGAATGAGGAAGAAAAGATCTCATTCATTCAGCTTCATAGAACGATTTATCTTGAATTGAATAAAATATAAATGCATAAATTATCAATGAAAATTAAATAACTATAATCAAAGTTGTAACCTCACTCTGATACCAATTGATTGTTTCGGGCGTAGTAGAAGCTCATGGGTGGATGTGCCCATTGGATTTTTGTCATTATCAATGATCAATCTAGGATCAATATGATTATAAACGCCATTCTCCATAGATCGATTCATAGAAATCGACAAAGAAGAAGAAAGGTCCCAGAACCAAAAAAGTGGATCATCACAGGTTGATTATAATTAATTTAATTAATTGACAAGAAGTTACTTTTGGGTGTTCTTTCTTCGCTGATATTTTTTATCATGTTCCAATGATATTCGTCGTTGCATCGCAGATTCCAAGTGTATACATCCTCAAGCAGTGATCCACATGTGCACCTCGTATCTCTGGACGTTGCCAAAGGAGTCTCCAGGTGCTAGCATTGAGAAACCTTTTCTTGTGTTATCCTACTTAGATCGTCTTGATCTGATGGAAGAGGATCTCTCTCAGTTTTGATATTGTTCTCAGAGGAAGAGGTTCTTTTGGCCTTGAAATAATTCTCCAGAATTGTTGTGCACAATGATTCTCTTGGAAAGAGTTGGGGTTATGAGGATATTTATAATCGAGTTTAAGGTTATAGAGTTATGACAATAAATAAATGTGTTATGTGTTTTATTTATTTCATTAACTCTATTGAAAAAACCACGTGGAATCATTAATTCTTTGAAATGCGCCCACGCTGATTATAATAAATATCATTTAATAAAATGATATTTCCTCAAAATCCTGACAGAAAAAACTACATGATGTGTAATCATAAATACACAGTGTGTACTTGTTATTCATTAAAAACTACATGGACTGTAATCATTAATACACAACATGTACTTGTTTTCAAAATAAAAACTACACGGTGTGTAATTATTAATACACGACATGTACTTGTTTTCATTTTATTCTTCCTACAACATTAAAACTATTTAGGATTCCTTTATAATTATTAAACCATGTATGGGAATAATCTTTATTCTACTTGAGATACTTGTATACACTTAGTGTGTGACCCTCTAGGCCTCTTTCTCGTTGGCATTAGGTGAGCTTTCCTAAAGCCCAAGATTACTGTATAGCAACGGGTCAAGGAACCAAAGAGAAAGAAGTTGACACCGCATTGACGTGTCACCTCATACGAACTCTTACTGTGTAATTTAATCCCTTTGTCTCAATATCTCTTCAAGAAGGTTTCATGGAAGTTTCATAAACCTATATGTTTGATCTATCATTATTTGACTTCTAGAAATGAACTTGTCGTGACACCATGGCTATGGAATTTGTGTGACAGTTCTATTTCAATCAAATGTCCCAAGATATCTACTTCCATAAATATGGAAGGGACAAATCCTTCCTCGAATTATCCATTAACAAAATTTCATTCATGACGCACCCAACGTACCCTACTTCTCGCCAAATCTCTTCATGATGGTTTTCTTCAGCAAATCTAAGTGCGCGAGTCATGACATGAGTTAAAGATAATCTTCCAGTCTAAGGACCATTACACACGCTCATAGATAGAAATGTCTGATGACACCAAGGCAGGTAGAATTGCTACTGGTGGGTATGTTCTCATAATCTCTCATCTTGGATATTATCAAGTGCGAACTCCATGAGAGAGAGTCTTGTTTTCTTACGAGTACTCACACATGACGGTATGTATAATATGTGTCCTATCATAGTATGTCATCCAACTGTAGAACTTTATTTAATAATATTGTTATTGCGTTTCAAGGTTCTCATCATAGTAGATAGATTCCATGACTTTATCAATGCAATAAATATTCGAGGACATTATTATATTATAGTCATGCAGAACAATGAACAATATATAATAAGTGTAAAATCTTGTAATCAATGTATAAAACAATTGGTTCTCAGGACACCAACCCTTAAACTGACTCTCCAGATGCACAATGAGGTGACCCTCACCTGGGTAGATTTTGAGGGCTTGTTCAGGGCAGTGTTCGTCCCAGAAACTCTACGCTCTGCTGGTATTTAGGAGCTCCTACACTTACAGTAGCGCAACCTAACCATGGCCCAGTACTCGGAGAGGATCACTGACCTCTCACACTACTCTACCAATATACTAAAGGACCCTTTCTTCAGGGCCCATACCTTCAAGAAGGGACTCCAATGAGAGATTAGAGCTTCAATTGTATCTCTCAGCATCCTGATTCATACTGGAGTGCTACAGAGAGCACTCTTGGTGGAGATTTTCCTTGTTGAGAAGATGTTGACAGTGAGACCCACCACCGGGTGACACGTAGTAGAGTAATCTACAGCTGGTAGTAGGAAGATGACATAGAGGACCAAGTGGACCAGACCTTCTGGTGGATGACCCCGGGACTTAGGTTCAGAGGTGAGGAGCTCGCGAGGAAGAGGAGGTCAACTAGGAGACAGGGTGTTCCTCACATGCAGTGGGAAGGGCCACATGGCTAATGAATGCCCGACCCACTGTACCGACGATCAGAAGACAGTCGAGGTACCACTGAGGCAGAGGCAGAGATTCGAATGGGGAGGTCTATAGGGCATCATACGTGGTAGAGGAGTGGGTCGTGGAGTAGGAAGTGGGTGGCGATTGCGGTTCTACCACCACCACAACCAGGTGGACCACCCCAACCACAGGGACTAGGTGGATATGGGTGAGCACACCTACAGGTAGTAGAGGCCTATGACCAAATGAATCCAGAGATGATTAGAGGTACGATCTGTGTCTATTCCAACCTAGCTGTTGTACTTATAGACATAGGTTTCAGTCACTCTATCATTTCAATGACACTCATTTGGAACTCGAAGATTACGGTGGATCCATTGGATCGATACTTACAATTAGAGACTCTTACGGGAGAAGATTTGACGATTAACCACTAGTGATAGCAGTGTGAGCTTACTCAAGGAGGCGAGAGGTTTAGCTGGGATCTTCTAGTAGTGGTGTTAAGGCCTTACGATGTCATCTTGGGTATGGACTAGTTATCGAAATCCCTTGCTCGTATTGACTGTATTAGGTGAAAAGTGTGGTGTGTCTGTGGGGATGGGATCAGGTTTTCCTTCACCGGTGTGAAGGGAACCTTTTCTGCACAAGATGGACTTACCCAAAGGAGGGTGCAACTGATCACACATCAGTTGTCTAGCCTTACCCTTAGGGAAGTTGATGTTGAGAGTCCGAGTTATCCTATAGTGGTGGACCAGTATGTCAATGTCTTCCCTGATGATGTTTTGGGATAACCTCCTCGCAGAGAGGTGGACTTCTACATCAACATGTACCCTGGGATGGCATCAATATCTACTCCAACATATCAAATGGATCTCTTGGAGCTTTTTGAGTTACGGGTATAGCCGAAGGACTTATAGAGGAAGGGGTTCATAAGGCCTGGTGTCTCTCCATGGGCATCCATGATTGTTTTCTCCAAGAAGGAAAATGGAATTTTGAGGCTATGTGTGGAATATCGGTGCCTGAACTAGTTGATCATGAAGAAAAAGTATTCAATTTCTAGGATTGATGATCTTTTTGATCATCTGAAGGGAGATCGTTGGTTTTCGAAGATAGACCTTAGATAAGACTATCATTAGCTCAGGGTATGAGATGATAATGTGCAGAAGACGACCTTCAGATGTCAGTATGGCCACTATGAGTTCTAGGTTATGTCATTCAGCGTGACCAATGCCCCTGCAGTTTTCATGAGACTCATGAATAGAATATTCCATCCATACCTCGATCACATTGTGGTGGTCTTCATTAATGACATCCTAGTTTACTAAGAGATAGAGGAGGAGCATGCCTATCATCTGCAGATAGTATTGGATACACTCTGAGAGAACCAACTGTATGGTAAACTCTCGAAGTTCCAGTTCTAGATATGGGAGGTCCACTTTCTGGGACATGTTATCTCAGAGGCTGGAGTTGCAGTGGATCCTGAGAATATAGAGGTTTTTCTTGCTTGGGAGCCACTCAGGAGTGTGACCGAGGTGCAGAGTTTCCTAGGGTTGGTTGGGTACTACCAGAGATTCATACCTAACTTTTCCAGAGTTTTGGAACCCTTGTCAGCATTGACAAAGAAATTACAACCCTTTTTATGGACGGAGAGATTCCAATAGAGTTTTCAGGAGCTAAGGCAGAGACTGATGAGTGCACCCATCATGAGGATACCAGAAGAGGGAGTTGGGTATTTAGTCTTTTTAGACCCATGAGGGACTAGAATTGGATGTGTCATGATGCAAGAGTGAGTAGTGATCACTTATGGTTCATGATAGCTGAGACAACATGAGCATAAATATGCTACCCGTGACTTGGAGTTAGCAATAGTGGTCTTCGCAATGAAGATGTGGTGACACTACTTGATGGGAGAAATTTTTACAGTCTACTCTGATCACAAAAGTATTAGGTATATCTCCATACAGAATTATATGAACCTAAGATAGAGATAATGGCTAGTGTTCCTCTAGGACTATGACTTTGAGATAGTTTATACTCCTAGGAATGAGAACGTAGTAGCAGACGCACTCAGCAAGAGATCTAGTCTACGGTTTCTATGTAAGGTGACAGAGTAGCTAGTCATGTTACAGATATCCTTTGTGGATAGAGATAGGACAACTTAACCTCCAGTCTATGAATATCACTCCCCCGCTTCTTCAGTGATTTTGAGAGGCATAGATTAGGGATATCGACTGCAAGGCTCAACATGCTCAGATATCCATAAGTTAGGCACCTAATGGATTTTATGAAGGTGGGGAGCACATCATCCTCTTCAAAGGACACACGGTGGTCCAGTTAGAGCTACGGGAGGATGTGTTTATGGATCTCCATAAATCCTCTATGGTGGTACATCTTGGTGTGGCGATGATGTATTAGGACCTTTGGCATTAGAATTTTTGGCCAGGGATGAAGAAGGTAGTGGTGGAGTTTGTTTCGTGATGCCTCACTTGTCAGCAAGAGAAGGCCAAGCACCAGGTTCCAGTAGGCTTAGCATAGCCACTAGAGGTTCCAAAGTGGAAGTGGGATGGTATCTCTATATACTTTGTGAAAAGGTTACCATGGAAATCAAGGGGACATGATTCCATCAGGGTGATCATTGACTGACTCACCAAGTCGGCCCACTTCCTACCCATCTGAGATCAGGGATTAATAGAGGTCTTGAGATGCCTCTATGTATAAGAGATTGTACGGCTTCATGGTGTGCCATTGATGATATTATCTAACTATGATTCACGTTTTACATCCCGATTGTGGGAGGGATTACAGGAGGTGTTTGGAACTCTACTAAATTTGAGCACCACCTTTTATCCACAGATAGATGGTCAGATGGAGTGGACTATTCAGATACTGGAGGGCATGCATTGTGTTTGCATCCTAGATTTTGGCTGTAGTTGTGAGGATCACTTATCCTTGGTGGAGTTCACATACAACAATAGCTATCACTCCACCATTGTTTTGGCACTATTTGAGGCCCTGTACTGTTGACCCTACAGATCACCTCTATGCTTGACAGACCCCGGGGAGTCAGCACTTATGGGTCCATAGTTGGTACGGGCTACCACAGAGAAGGTTCCAATCATCCAGGAGCAGATGAAGACTGCAAAAAGTAGACAAAATTCTCATGCCGACAGGAGACTGAGACCTTTTCTGTTCGAGGAGGGAGACCATGTCTTCCTATGGGTCTCACCTTGACGAGGTTTGTGGATATTTGGCTGGGGTGGAAAGCTATCTTCAAGGTTCATCGAACCCTTTCAGGTTCTCAACAGAGTTGGCGAGGTGGCGTATCGCCTGGATCTTCCCCCACAGATGCATCGGGTGCATGACATTTTCCACATGTTACAACTGAGGAAGTATGTGCATGATCCATCTCAGGTTATTGACTGGGGAGAGTTGGACATTGATGATGGGGAGACTTTTATGGAGGCTCCAGTGGAGATTAAGGATCGACAAGAGCGGTTCCTTCATGGATGATCGATACCTCTGGTGCACGTTCTTTGGAAGTACGGGGACCTCCAGGAGAGAACATGGGAGCGGGAGGCTCAAATTCGTGCACAATACCCCCATTTGTTTTCTTAGTCTATGTTTTGGCTTTTGGGGATGAAAATACCTATGGTGGGGAGAATGTAAAGAACTAGATTTTTTCATGTAATTTTTTTAATATATGGTATTATTATGAGTCTGAAAAAATTGGCAGCACGTGATTCTGAGGCCTGGTGTGCCCGGAATTAATTTCTAAACATTTTTAAAGCTACATTCAGTAAATGCACAGGCAGTGTTTTATATCTTTTTAATAGGTGATCAGATTAAAAACCTAAGGGCACCATTGAATTAGCAATGCCGAGATTCGCTTAAGGGAAGCTTCACTTCGACTATAGAAGGTCGGGAGAAAGAGACTGTTTCTGGACATTTAAGAGAATAATAAAATAACAAAGTTATTTTATTTTTCCTTCTCCTTTCCTCCAACGGATGAGTGGTGGTGGCGGGGCCAACGATAAGTTAAGGCATTAAATGGCTTGACTTCTCTTTACTCATGTAACTACACCATTGGAATTAGGAAGGTTCTATAATTAAATGAACCCCATTAATTCCACATGTGTTACTCACCCTCCCCCTCTCTTATTTAAATGGAGCATGGGGTAGAGTGTTGGCACAACTTCAACAAGTGACGAAGCTCTGGAAAAGTACCATGATGCCAACCACTTGGAGGATAAGACCTATTACAGCGAGCGGTGACGAGTGCCATCGAATCACAAACCGTTGACAACGACGAAGGGGGGTTCCATTGATCATCGTCCCTGAACGTCTCTTCTTGGTAGGGGTTTATTTTGAAGTTGTCTTTGATGAATTAAATTACTCTCCCGCTTGATATCATGAAACACGGAGGGAGTGGGTCAAACGAACGAGGCCCGGACCCTCCACTACATCATTCTAGAAATGAACTTTGGGGAACAATTTCCAACTTGATGACAACACGAAACAGCGGGTCACGCTATGACGATGAGAGAGCGGGAGAGCAATAGGCTCAGAGAGCACCAAGAACAGACACTAAAGAATGCCTGGTGACCCGCGGAAGGAACCACTAGCGCACAATGTCGGTGGCGGTCGGCGGAGGTAAGAGAAGACCTGTGGAAACCGGCCGTGAGAGATGGAAGACGGCGCGCCACGGTGGAAGAAGGCGGTCGGCCCGAGACAGACGCGCGGGACAAGGGCGGCGCCCACAGGCACCGCTGGCAGAAGAGGTTGCGGCAGGAAGGGGCGGCGCTGCCCATGCCATACCACATTGGTGAATCCCTGGTCGGCCAAATGACTGACAGTTAATTGCGGTGGGGCAGCACCCCACCGGCTGGTGAATGACCCTGCAAGCGCAGGGCCAGCGAGATACAGTGGTCCGCCTCCTGGCACACTGAGTCGGCATAGGACGACCAAGCGGACCGGACCCACCCTGTGTGCTAGATTTTCCATCGGGCCGGCTAGACCCACCAGTGGGCCGGGTAGGACTCAGGGCCCGTCGGGCCAGCTTCGGTGGGCTGAGCCCCACCCGGCGGGCTGGACCAGCAAACCGAACCGGGTCGACCCCGACGGGCCGAACCCAATGAAACAAGCCGACCCTTTACAGGCCGGACCTGGGTGGGGTCAGGTAGACCCCGGTGTAATACCCCAAGAATCCACGGTACGTTTCCCTTTGAATAATGTAGTAGCTTTCATTGAACGCAACTTGGAATTTTAACACACCATGACCAATGAAACTAGCCGTTATGAATAGTAATACCAACATTTTGAAATTTTATAAATTTTCATTTTGAAAATGGACTTCATTTTTGGATTTGGAATATTAAAATTAGCTTAGGGTGAATTTTTGGTGTTTTTTTGAGAACATTCAATTTTTGATGAATAGTGAAAAACACTGCGTTATTGTTTAAAACCGAATTTTTATTTAAATAATTAGTTATTTTTTTAATTCATTTTTGGTCATAATAGATACATAATACCTATATATTTTCATTTTAATTTATTGGAGTCTTTTTAAAATAAGTTTAGAAATATAAAATTTTATTGATCTTTTTACCGTTTTTTACTCACCTTATAGAAGCATTTACAAATTTGCAAAAAAAACATAATTTTACTGATTCTGTGAGTTGAATTTCAAAAATATGAGAGACATGATTGACATTAGTAAGTAAAATTTGGTTCAATAAGATAAAAATATTTTTTGGTGAATAGTAACTTTTCACTTTTATTTACCACACTTAAAAATAAATAGGGTAATTGAGGGTAAAAGTGATATTATAATTACCCTAACACATGTCCTAATTATATCGGATAATTTTAATTCGACCAAAAACAACCTTAGGAATAAAATATGGTCTTTTTGGTCCCCTTGTATTAGATTAGGACATTTATTATTATTTTATTTAAAGAAGAGTTAAAAGTTTAAAATTCAAATTTTAATAACTAAACCATTTTTAATATAGGGTTACACACAATATAAATTCAACTATAATTATTAATTAGAAAGATAAAAATATTTCCTACATAATGGTATTTTATTTATAATTTTTAGACATTAAATCATTTAATTTATTTATGACACAATGATGATGGAGTAATTACCTTATGAATGAAATATTAAAATAATTGATATTATAAATATCCAAATAAATTTAAATTGAGACTTATGATGAATTACACTAATTTTTTAGGTTAATATGAAATTTTAGGGTTGATTAAATATATTTTATTTGAATTGATAATGTTTTTATGGGTTTCAAAAAATCAAATACTAAATAGTGTCAAAATTGTCATAATGGAGTTGTTTAAAAAAAATACTATATTATTAATTGATATAATATTCCTAAAAATACAAGGTTTGGGAAAATGACTTAGATAAGGTTATATATATTAATAATTAACCACTTGAGGTTTTCTTGGTAGTTTATAGTAAATTTATTAACCATATAATATAAGAATACAAAGAGACATGGTAAATGTCAAACTATTTAACTAAGAGTTAAATCTAAACGATAAGGTTAATATGGTGATCTAAACCAATATAAAACCTATTGGTTGAGATTTTTTCGACCCATACCCACCTTATCCTCTAAATAAATCATTTTGGAACCATTAGAAACCGAATATGATTTTATTATATAATAATATTTCAAGATTTTCCTAAAGTGACCCTCACCTCTCTTTTAAAAGGGTACTTCCCCTTCTCTTAATTTCACACCTCCAAATCCATTTTTCTCGGCCATCCCAAGACCAAATATCCTCCCAACTTCCTTCACCTCAACCTAGAGTCCTTAAATTGATCAAAAAGCCAGCTTAAGGAGCCCTTTTGATCAACTCAAAAGGTAACACCTGAAGAAGAGGTAATAATTTCACCATCCTCTTTCAAGTTCTTTTCTTCTTCCACTTCCTATTTCTTTGTTGTTTCCATACCAAAATAATAACTCCACTTACTTATACATAATTTAATGTTTTTATAAATATTCTACAACTATATTCGTTATTCTATCCATCCTATAAATGACAAAGTCATCATACGTGTGTATGTATGGCTTACCATCTCCACGTTATGGTGTAGCTTGTTATTCAAACACTACATTATTTGGATGGGTATAATAATGAGTATAACTGTTGTAAATAGTAAATATAAGATGTTAATTATTATATATATATATGATATACCATCCAATTACATATTATTTCACCATCAATATAATGATATTGTTGCTCGTGCATACATACAGATTACTGTCTCCACGAACACGATGAGATTCATTCCCCATCATAATCATTGAAAAATAATTTTCATTTTATTATTAAAAAAAATTTTATGAACATAATATCATTAGGTATATGAATCAAATACATCCTATCCATAACAAACATGGCTTACGTAACCAAACATATAAAGTAAAATGAATCAGTTAAAACGTGAAACGATGATACTACTGAAATATTATTAACAAAGCAATATTAGAGGATCATATATGATATCATATTTATGTCTATAGTTCTTGTATAATTTAATAACAATGTTTTAACTATTATACAGGAGGTTAACATACCATTTACTAAGGAAAAGTACAAGGTAAGGGGTTTCTTATCTCACTCTTAATTCCGCCAGATTTCTATTGTTCGACACTTATTTATTGCATGTGGTGTATTGTGTACTACCATTTGATATATATATATATATATATTATCATGATTATATTTATATTCATGGTATTATGTGATTAATTTTGTGGTTATTAACTTTTGGTCATTCGACTCGATTGATTACAACATGGTAAGGAGTTTTCATCTCACTTTTATTCTCGTGAGATTCATGCTATATTTTCCACTATTACCTTTTGTGTGGTGTATGTACTGGCCATGATTGTATTTTTTGTGTAATATAATTTAATTTATGGGTATTTACATCATCATTGGATGATACTTCTTTCATGGTGTGTATCTTTCCTATGTTACCAAATCGGTAAAGGAATTTTAAATTTCAATTTCCACTCATTCAGTTTTACGCAAACTTCACTGATTACTTTACTCCATGATTATGTGTGAAAATCGCTATTTATTTAATTATGTAGTAATTTTCACTCACATTTGTGTGGATATACTTTTGATACACATTAATCAATCCATTGTTTAATTCACAATTGATCGATATAAACTTGATAAGAGTAATTTTAACTCAATATCTATTCATTGAGTTAAACATCCAAGTCATTGGTGTTGTATTTACAAGAATATGCGTGAATGTACTCTGATTGATTTACACTGAATATACAATCATATTGATTTTATTTATATTTGTTACACATAATTATGTCATTGATTTATCCTTAACTTAAGGATATGGTCTTTATAAAGGAATTCATCCGAACTTACATTCCATTGAGACTTATTTGTTGTTATGCGCCAATTCACTTTTATTGGGTGTATATACTATACTTTTACATAGTATATCCTAAATCCCTTTATTATATTGATATTATAAATTTTTTATTACCTCAATTATTTTTATTCAGGCATATCTCGTTTTTTTATGAACTCTAACTAAAATATCAATTTAAATGTTTCAAAAATTTATTCTTCTTAAATCTTTCTCATTAATGTCCATGTTTTAAAAATGGTTTTAAAGTTTTATTTATATGTATATTAATATTTTAAAATTGAAATTACTTTTAAAATTTTCAAAGTGGTATGATACAATTTGATTCAAAAATCTATTTTAAACAGCTTCTTGATAAATTATGATACTTTTAAATGTTTTCATGAAAAGGGGATATTTATCTCAAATATTTTTCTGATCATTTTCAACTATGTCAACATCCTTTACAGGATATTATTATTGTTCAAGGTTTATTTATTATTATACAAATATTTCATACTGTATTGAAGGTTTTGTGATATGTTTGACTGTGGATGTGTTATTTTTATACCATCCATGGTTTATGGATAAAGTATTGACATTTCTTCTGCTTGTTTTAATATGAATGTTTATGTTATGTTTAAACATTTTCATATGAGGAATGAATTGGACTTAAAAAGTGATGGGTGGAGTCTGATATAGCTCCTTGATGAATCGGTAGGTCTCATGAGAAAAACTAGTATCTTGGCACAAGGCCTTAAAAAAATCTTATTTACAGTCTTGGAACTAGGCCTTGACTATGTGGTTATGAAGTCTTGCATTATGCATTTCATCATTATGAAAGTGGCTATTGATATTAAATGTGATTATTCGACTAGTATAATATCCATTTGAATAAGTAAATGGAATTATTTTATCTTATATTTTCCATATTATGCTCATGTTTAAGTTTAAAAGGATTTTGTTTTATTCTTATACATTGCCTTAAATATTTATGCTCATTTATGAAAGTTTCCACTATATTGTTATCCTTACTGAGCATTTGAGCTTACCCCTTTCTATGTTTTATTTTTTCCAGGATGTGAAGAAGTATTTTATGTTTGACTTGCTGGTATAGACTGAGGATATAAGTTTGTTCAAAGGGGACAAAATTTTGTTGATGTTTTTATTTCATGATGTAATGTAAAACTTATGAATTTATCTAGTACTTCCAAGGCTACTAAACTGATCGGTATTTCGGGACATAATTCCTTGCATCATGATAATGTTATGTAAAAATGCATCGACTCTGGGTAACTGGGGTCGGGGTGTTACAGTTGGTATTAGAGGAAGTTTAGTACAAACCTTGGAAGCTAGATTTAGAAAAACTCTAATTAGGGAACATTACCCTAAGATATACTTTTGAGGATTAGTGTAGAAGAATTTCCTAAAATTTTGGTAATTTAGATATTTTGTGAGTTTTCCAAGCAATACATCCTTGTCTGCATATGAGCAGGAAGAGGCGGATCTGGCACAGATGTACCTAGGGGTAAAATCAAAAAACACTACTTTGAGATAGATTTGAATGGGTACTAGTGGACGAAAACGGGCCTTATTACACTCTTGGTTATGACACTCTCAGGGGATATTCTTAGGATAATTCACATTTTATTTACAAACCATCATGAAGCATTTATGAATATATACCTCCTCAAAGAAAACATTTTTATGATTATGGATTATATACATAAACTGCTAAATTTATGTTTAGTGTTTTAAAAGTTTGGAATTATGTATTGGGATTCATAAACTAATCTACTGTATTCCATTGTTTAGAAATAGTGCCTAGTGGAAGGAATGGAAACTGTATCAACACATGTAATCCATGTGGGGATTTCCCTCCCACTCAAGATAATTATTGTGGATCTGGTGATGCAACTAGTGGTGATCAGCTTATCACCATACTGGGAAAACTCACTCAGGTTATGAATAATAACCTTAGCCATATAGAGCACCCTAATCCACAACACAGAGGACAATGTTATACTACTTCAAGAGGTAACAACCACCAACATTCAATGGGAGTACAAATCTTTTAGTAGCTGAGAAATGGATAAATTCTTTAGTAAAAATATTTCATGCTCTAGGGAGTAGCTAAAGGGAAAAAGTTGTCCTGGAAGTTTATCACCTGGACATTAATCCAAAACACAAAGGAATATGAAGAAGTATATAGCATTTTATGGGGGGAGTTTAAAGATATTTTCTTAAAAAAATACTTTCCTCGTGACCATTGAGCAGATATGGAAAGACAATTTTTGAGACTGGGGAAAAAGAAGGATGAGAATGTCACAAAGTATGAGGATAACTTTACAAGGTTAGCAAGGCATGCAGTAGATTATATATGTAACCCAAGGAGTAATATTTATCGATTCATTGATGGGTTAAAACCATTTCTCCGTCAGGAATTAGTTTCGCAATATTTCTCATCGTACGAAGATATTGTGTCATGCACTATCAAGACAAAAAAGGAATTCTCTATGTATTACGACTTTAAAGAAAAGAGAGATAAAAATATATCTGTTGAACACTCTAAAAATACAAATAAGGGGAAGAAGGGAAAAGTTGAATATCCATCTGGGGGTAAATGTGGGATGAAACACCCCGGTACTTGCCTGAAGGGAATGAGAGTCTGTTACAAGTGTGGTGAAAAAGGCCACCAATCTCATGATTGCAAGGGGAAGAAAGGGGATATTAATGATGAATTCTACAATTATAGATAAAAGTGGAATTATAAAAATGAATTTCCTAAGAGCCAAGGGAATATACCTCAGAAAAGGCCAAGGGAGAAATACCAAGATTATGCGATCACAATTCCTGAGGTTGAAGCTCCAAAAGACATGGTGGGAGGTAATTTAATGGTTTCCTCATGTTTAGCCAATGCTTTATTTGATTCTGGATCATAGCATTGTTTCATATCTTCCCAATTTGAAAATAAAATTAGATGTCTTCAATTTGACTTAACAATGGAGTTTTCAGTCAAAACGCCTAAGGGAATTATCATCGCAACAATGTTTTTTGAATCAGTTCCCATTAAGGCATATAAATGTTCTTTATATACTGATCACATCATCATACCAGTGATTGAATTTCATATAATCATCATAATGGATTGGCATTCAGAAAATTATGCGAAAATGTATTGTAATAAGAAGGAGGTTTCAATTTTTGATGATGATAAAGAGTACATTATATTTAGAGAAGAAACATCACCACCTGATTCTAATATAGATACACCACCAATAGCTCTACTAAATTCAACTATTAGGGAATATGAGAATGAAATAACTATAGGTGATTAAAAGAATGTTCGAATAAAGGATGTAAATATTGTGCAAGAATATGTTGATGTGTTTCCAGAAGATTTACCTGGACATCCTCCAGAATGAGAAATTGAGTTTTCCATTGATTTAATTCCTAGTTCAAGGCCCATATCAAAGACCCCGTATATAATGGCCCCAGTGGAATTAGTGGAACTAAGCAAACAACTAGAGGAATTGAGTAATAAGGTATTTATTCTCCCTAGTGTTTATCCATGGGGAGACCCTATCATTTTGCTAACAAGAATGGTCGATCTATGAGGTTGTGCACTGACTACAGGGAGATCAATGCTTTAACAATAATGAACTAGTATCCCCTACGTCGCATTGATGATTTATTCAACCAACTTCCTGGAGCTGAATATTTTTAAAAGATTGACCTTCGATATGGATATCATTAGTTGTGTGTGAAGAAGGAAGACATTCTAAAAACAGCATTATGAACCAAGTATGGGCATTACAAGTTTACATTAATGCCTTTTGGATTGACTAATGCACCCTCTATCTTTATGGATCTAATGAATAGAGCTTTAAAGGAATGTCTTGATGACTTTGTAGTGGTATTTATTATGATATCTTTGTATAATCAAAAAGCTATGAAGATCCTGAAAATCACTTGCGTACTATTCTGAAAACCCTTAGAAGAAATGAATTATATGGTAAATTTAGATAGTGTGAATTATATCTTCAAGAGATTTATTTTATTATCCATATTGTCTCTAAGGATGTAATCTTTGTTGATACTTCAAAGACCAAGTAAATCCCAGAATGTCCAGCACCAATGATTATAAATGAGGTACGTAGTTTTATTGGTTTAGCAGGTTATTATCGACGTTTCATCCAGAATTTTTCCCTGTTGGATAACCCATTAACCAAGCTCACATGTAAAAGGGTTAAATTTTTTTGGACAAAAGAGTGTGAAGAATGTTTTTAAAAACTGAATAGAAGATTAGTCAATTCTCTTATCTTGAATCTACCATCAGGGAACAATGGGTTTATTGTTTATAGCGATGCTTCAAAGAAAGGAATTGGTTGTGTCCTTATGTAGAATGATAGAGTTATTTCCTATGCATCACAAAAGCTAAAAATTCATGATCAAAACTATCCTACCCATGATCTTTAGTTAGGATCTATAATCTTTTCTCTGAAAACATGGAGACACTATCTCTGTGGTGAAAAATGTGAGATTTCTAGTGATCACAAGAGTTTGAAATATATTTTCTCACAGAAATAACATAACATGAGGCAAAGATGATGGATTTAACTACTCAAGGATTATGATTACACTATACACTACCACTCGGGGAAGGAAAATAAGTTGGCAGATGCTTTGATCAGAAAGGATCATGGATTTTTGAACAAGATGAGAGTTGAAAGGGATCGTATTTTCATGGATCTAGTAAAAATGGATATGGGAATAACCATGGAAGGTGAAACATCAAAACATTTTCAAATGGTAGCCAAACCATCTTTAATATAAAGGATAAAGAGTTCTCAGATTGATGATGATGAGTTTCAAAAGAAGATTAAAGTTGTGAATGATGGGATATTGAGTGACTTTATATATGATGATGGAATTTTGAAATTTGGGAAGAGACTTTGTGTTCCTAACAAACTTGATCTAAAATGGGAATTTTTGGATGATGCTCATATCTCCAATTTCTCTATACATCCTGGGAGCACCAAGATATATAGAGATTTGAAGGAACATTTTTTGTGGGACAACATGAAGGGGGAGATTGCGGATTTTGTGTCAAGATGTATGGTTTGTCAACAAGTGAAAGCTGGAAGGCAACATCCTAGAGGAGTCATGAAAACTATTCCCATTCCTGAGTGGAAATGGGATAATATTACGATGTACTTTTTCATGGGGCTACCAAATACTCCTAGAAGGAATGATGCAATATGGTCATTGTTGACCATCTTACAAATTCATCACATTTTCATGATATAAGAGAATATTTACCACTTAGATGCCTGGAAAGACTATATATTAATGAAGTTTTAAGACTCCATGGTGTACCCCTATAGATTGTTTCTAATAATTATCCCCATTTTACATCAAGATTCTGGAAAAGTATTCAGAAGGCCCTGGATACTGAACTTTTTTTAAGAACTGCCTACCACCCTCAAACTGATGGATGATCAAAATGATATATTCAAACCTTAGAAGACATGTTGATATCTTGATCAATTGACATTGAAGGAATGTGGGATCAATATTTACCTCTAGTAGAATTTTCTTATAACAATAGCTTCCATTCAAGAACTCATATGGCACCATATGATGCGTTATATGGAAAGAGATGTCACACACCAACTTATTTGGATGATTTTGGTGAAAGAAAACTTATAGGCCCATAACATGTTGAGGAAAAATGGAAAAAGTAAAGGTTATCCAAACCCACATCAAAGCATCTGAAAGTATGAAAAAGAGCTATACCGATAACCGAAAGAGGGATTTGTAATTTCAATTAGGATACCATGTTTTCTTGAAGGTATCTCCGTGGAAGGGTGTTATGTGTTTCGGTAAGAATGGTAAATTGAGTCTCAGGTACATCGGACCTTTCGAAATTCTAGAACAAATTGGAGTTATAGATTATCATTTGGAAATGCCTCCAAGTCTCTCCAAAGTTCATGATGTGTTCCATGTATCACTATTGAGAAAATACATGCCTAACCCAACACATGTAATCACCTATGAGGAAATTGAACTGGAACCTGATCTATCTTATAATGAAGAGCCTGTCAAGATTCATGATACTATAGAACAAGTGTTAAGAAACCGGATAACTCGCCTGGTGAAAGTTCTATGGAGAAACCATAAGATGGAAGAGGCAACGTGGGAACCCAAGGAACTTATGAGGAAGAACCACCATAATGTTTTTATGAAACAATATTCTAGAAATTTTGAGGACAAAATTATTTTAAAGAGGGTATAATATAGCACCCCAAGCTTCCACCGTACATTACCCTTTGAATAATATAGTAGCTTGTATTGTACACAACTTTGAGTTTTAACACACCACGACCAATGAAACTAGCTATTATGAATAGTAATACCGACTTTTTGAAATTTTATAAGTTTTTATTTTCAAAATGGAATTCATTTTCAGATTTGGAATATCAAAATTAGCTTAAGGTGAATTTTTGGTATTTTTCTGAGAACTATCAATTTTTGTTGAATAGTGAAAAACACTGCATTATTGTTTAAAACCAAATTTTTATTTAAATAATTAGTAATTTTATTTTAATTCATTTTCGGTCAAGATAGACACGTATTACCTATATATTTTCAATGTAATTCATTGGAGTCTTTTTATAATAATTTTAGATATATAAAATTTTATTGAACTTTTTACCGTCTTTTACCCACCTTCTAAGAGCATTTACAAATTTTCATAAAACATAATTTTACTGCTTCTATGATTTGAATTTGAAAAATCTAATAGACACGATTGATAGTATTTTAATTAACAATATAATATAAGAATACAAATAGAAATGGTTAATTTCAAACTATTTAACTAAGAGTTAAATATAAAAGATAAGTTTAATATGGTGACCTAAACCTATCTAAAACCTATTGGTTTGGAGTTTTTCGACCCATACCCACCTTATCCTAGAAATAATTCATTTTAAATACATTAGAAACCGAAAATTATTTTATTATAAAACAATGCTTCAAGCTTTTCCAAAAGTGACCCTCACCTCTCTTATAAAAGGCTACTTCCCCATCTCTTAATTTCATAACTCCAAAGCCATTTGGCTCGGCCAACCCCAGAACAAATATTCTCCCAACTTCCCTCACATCAACCTAGAGTCCTTAATTTGATCAGAAATACAACCTAAGGATCCCTTTTGATCAACTCAAATGGAAACACCCGAAGAAGAGATAATAATTTCACCACCCACTTTCAAGTTATTTTCTTCTTCCACTTCCACTTTCTTTTTTGTTTCCATACAAAAATAATAACTCCAGTATCTTCTACATACTATGATATTATTATAAATATGGTACAACCATATTCGTTATTCTATCCATCCTATAAATGACATAGTCACCATATGTGCATACGTACGACTTACCGTCTCCACGTCATGGTGTAATTTGTTATTCAAACACTTCATTATTTGGATGGGTATAATAATGAGTATAAATGATGTAAATAATAAATATGACATTTTAATGATTCTGTATATATGATATACCATCCAATTACATATGATTTCACCATCAATATAATGATATTTTCGCTCGTGTGTACGTACGGATTACGGTCTCCACAAACGCGATGATATTCATTACACATCGTAATCATTGAAGAATAATTTTCATTTTATGAATAAAAAATGTTTATGAATATAATATCATTCATTATATGAATCAAATACATCTTATCGATAACAAACATGACTTGTCTAACCAAGTATATAAACGAAAACGAATCAGTTAACACCCGTAATGATGATACTACTGAAATATAATTAACAAAGCAATAGTAGTGGATCGTATATGATATCATATTTATCTATAGTTATTGTATAATTTAATAACAATTTTTTAACTATTATGCAGGAGGTTAACATACCATCCACTAAGCAAAATACAAGGTAAGGGGTTTCTTATCTCACTTTTAATTCCATGAGATTTCCATTGTTCATCACTTATTTATTGCATTTGGTGTATTATGTAATGTCGTTTGATATATATATTATCATTATTATCTTTATATTCATGTTATTCTATGATTAATTTGGTGGTTATTAACTTTTGGTCATATGAATCGATTGATTACAACGTGGTAAGGGGTTTTCATCTCACTTTTATTCTCGTGAGATTCATGCTATATTTTCCACTATTACCTTTTGTGTAGGGTATGTACTACCCATGATTTTATTTTATGTGTAATATACTTTAATTTATGGGAATTTAAATCATCATTGGATGATCCTTATTTCATGGGGTGTATGTTTCGTATGTTACCAAATCGGTAAGGGAATTTCAAATTTCAATTTCCACTCATTCGGTTTTATGCAAACTTCATTGACTACTTTACTCCAAGATTATGTGTGAAATCACTATTTATTTACTTATGTAGTATTTTCCACTCCCCTTTGTGTGTATATACTTTTGATACACATAATAACCCCTTTTTTTAATTCTCAAGTCATCGATATAAACATGATAAGAGTAATTTTAACTCAATTTCTATTCATTGAGTTAAACATCCAAGTCATTGGTGTTGTTTTTACAAGAATATATGTGAATGTACTATGATTTATTTACACTGAATATCCAATCATATTGAGTGTATTTATATTTATCACACATAATTATGTTATTTATTTTTCCATAACATAAGGATATGGTCTTTATAAAGGAATTCGTCTCAACTTACATTCCATTGAGACTTCTTTGTTGTTATGCGCCAATTCACTTTTACTTGTTGAATATATTATACTTTGACATAGTATATAATTAATCTCTTTATTGTCATGATATTATAAAGTTTTTATTACCTCAATTATTTGTATTCAGGTGTCTCTCATTTGGTTAGGAATTCTAACTAAAATATCATTTTAAATGTTTTAAAAATTTATTCTTCTAAATATTTCTCATTAATGTCCATGTTTTAAAAATGGTTTTAAGGTTTTATTTATATGGAAATTAATGTTTTAAAATTGAAATTCCTTTTAAAAGTTTCAAATTGGTATGGGACAATTTTATACAAAAATCTATTTTAAACAGCTTCGTGATAAATAGTGAGACTTTTAAATGTTTTCATGAAAAAGAGATATTTCTATCAAAGATTTTTGCTGATCATTTTCAACTATGTCAACATCCTTTATGGGATATTATTCTTGATCGAGGTTGATTTATTATGATACAAATATTTCATACTATATTTAAGGTTTTTTTATATGTTTTACTGTGGATGTGTTATTTTTATACCATCCGTGGTTTATGAATAAAGTATTGTCATTTTGTATTCTAGTTTTAATATGAATATTTATGTTATGTTTAAACCTCTTCATATGAGGAATTCATTGGACTTAGTAAGTGATGGGTGCATCCCATTATACCTCCTTGATGCATCGGTAGGTCTCATGAGACAAACTAGTGTCTTGGCATAAGGCCTTGACAAAATCTTATTTTCAGTCTTGGCACAAGGCCTTACCTAAGTGGTTATGAAGTTTCGAATTATGAATTCCATCATTATGAAAGTAGCTATTGATATTGCGTGTGATTATTCAACTAGTAGAATATCCATGTGAATAATTAAATGGCGTTATTTTATTTTATCTTTTCCATATTATGCTGAAGTTAAAGTTTAAAAGGCTTTTTTTTATTCTTATACATTTCCATAAATGTTTATGCTTAATTATGAATGTTTCCACTATATTGTTATCCTTATTGAGCATCTGAGCTCACCTCTTTATATGTTTTATTTTTCCCAGGATGTGAAGAAGTATTTTAGGGTTGACATATAGGGATAGGCTAAGGATATAGGTGTGTTCAAAGGGTAAAAAATGTTGTTGATGTTTTTATTTCATGATGTAATGTAAAAATTATTAATGTATGTAGTAATTCCATGGATACTAAACTGATCGGTCTTTCAGGACATCATTCATTGTATCATGCCAATGATATGTAACAATAGACTGACTCTGGGTAACTATGGTCGGGGGGTTACATCGGGGACCCGTGGCATCGGGCCGATTTGACAGAGTCAGACCGGGATGAGACCCCAACCAGTCCACAAATAAATAAATTCTCATAACTAACGAATTGGGTATTCGATTGACACACAGTCTATGGAATCGGAATCCCTTTTGGGAAGTGGTTCCTTTAGAATATTCTGGCAGGTCTGACTGAGCTAGGCCGGACTGAGGGGCGGTCACCCCCGTTTCACTGAAAGAGATGTAACTAACAGACAGGGCATTTGGTTGACCCATCGTCTATTGTGTTAGAACCCTTATAAAGAGGAGGTCCTTTTGAAATACTCCATGATATTTTTGGAGAATATTGAAGTACAGTCGGGTTGGATCAACTCTAAATCCCATCGGCCCCTCGGCACTAAAATTCCAATAACTTAAATACCGGGAGTCCGTTCGACACATTGTCTTTTATATTGGGACCCTTATGACGTGACAGATCATCATGTTAATTTTTGTGGGACTTCATTTCGGTTGAAATATGACCAATGGATTGAGGAACATTTATCCTAGAATCAAGTGTGCTATGAGTGGGAATCCAGTGGCTGGAATTGAGGTGGAGGTTGGAGATAGATCATATGAAGGTTAGTACTAAGTGATCATGTATGAGTCAGCACCAAGAGATCCTGTGTGGATCAGCACCTAGTGACCCTGTGTGGATTAACACCTCACGATCTGACAAGGACCAGAATTTGAATGTCATGTCAGGGATTAGTGACATACCAATACTGTGTGGGTCAGATCCTGTGTGGGTCAGCGCTCAGTGATCTTGTGTGGGTCTTCACATACCGATCCTGTGTGGGTCAGATCTGGTGTGGGTCATTACGAAGGTTAGTACCTATCGACTATAAGCTGGTTGGATCCTGTGTGAGTCATTTTGGGGGTTAGTACCTATCGATCCTATGTAGTTTAGACTCCATATGGTCATTAGTAGTGCATCCTGATAGAATAACATGATCTAGATTTGCAACTAATCATTTGTACTTATATACTTCACTAATACCTAGTTTGATCTGAGTCTTTGTCTAATCTGTGTCTATTGCTTTGCTCTTTGCGATTGAGATCATGCTTTGTGGTTTACCTTTGTGCAGCTCTGTGAGACCTCCATAGGTCTTGGGGTCTCTACTAAGTATTGTTATACTCCCCACTGCATGGGCGTCACCCGCACTTTGTTGTGTCTTGTGCAAATGACGAGCAGTTGGGCTGATACTTGAGATAGCTAGGACTAGGCAGTACACGGAGGATATTGGATGATGTGGAGAGAAATTGAGGCAACATGTACCTACCCTTTAGATTGGATCCTCGGTAGATGATCCAGGAGCTGTTTTCCTTTTTCAGTTGTACATGTACTTTTTAGTTGGTCTTGTATTCTGACCCCTTTACTTTCAGTACACTTTTTACTACAGCAGTTTACTTTGGGGTTTATTCATGTTGTGTTCTTTTCTTGTGTGTTTGTACAGGTTTAAAGGCAATTCCTTCCCATTCTAGGGATATGCCTTTTTGGTGCTATTCGTCAACCCCTGGCCTATGGAAGGTAGTCATGGGGTAGTCATGGTACGTGCCTTGGGGGACGGTTCAAGACAAATATATCCTTATTATCATTCTTATCAAAATAAAATGAAAAACATATCTTATCACTTCTTTGAGGTGATAGTCCACACATACGCACAAGTGATGTTATAGTTTCCCAACATATTATAATATAAGGAGGTATATGTGATATTATAATTAAATGATTAAAAGTATTTCACAAATATCATATATAAACATTATATATATCATCATCTCCAGATGTGAGAGGCAGTGATGGATAACTTATTACATTAGTTCGTGAGGCTATAGTCCATCGTACACACAATTGAGAGTTTCATTTACCATTTGATGAAATAGGAGATGGACATAGGTTATCCAATCAACATAATAACATATCATTATATGGTATATAATTATTTTATTATATTATAATTTTTTAATAATATTTTAAAGAGGTGTTAGAAGAAATAAAATAAGAATTCTCAGATAATAATGATGCCTCTTCTTCGAAAAGCCACTTTAGGTTATGTAATATCTCATAAATTCTATGTAAATGTTTTTTACATTATATGGAATTATTCTAAGACCTCACGCTCTGACGGAACGTGATTCCAAGGCCTGGAGAGCCCCAAACAGAATTTTGAAATTTTTTTAAGGTACGTTCAATAAACTTGAAAGTGGGTTTTTCTATCTTTTGAACCGGTGCTCAATCGAAAATCCAAGGGCACCATTGAATTCATAACACTGGGATTCTCCTAGAAGTGACATAACATTGTCTTCCAAGGTCCAAGCAGAAAATCTATTTTTCATACTTTTCGAGAAAAATAATAAAATAATTTAAAGTAATTATTTTATTTCTTTACTCACCGTTGGGTGAAAGACGGGGATGTTGTGGTGCAGCGACTGAGCGGTGACAAGGAGAATTAATGAGTCTCATTAATAGATCATATCACACAGTGTAACGATGGAATAAATTAAGTGTAACAACAATGATTTTTCATAAATTAAATAGTGTAACGACGCAATGTCGCAGCGTAACATAAATGTTGTGATGTGATTCATTTTATTAATCCAACACGTGGGAGAATGGGTAATTAAACTATTGGGATTCTCTGATGAACTGCTGGTTGTTTTCTTCTCCAATTAGGAACAAAGAAACACCGGTGATACTTCATCATCTTTGACGTGCCTCGAAGAACAGATCCAAAAGCTATGTTGACATCTTGAAACCTCGATCACGAACCCTCTGACATCAAGCATCAATGAGGTAGGGGTAGTTTAATTTTTTTTAAAGTTCTTACCTATTATTTTTTAGAGATGATGAACATGGATCAACCCACATATGGGTTGATCTGAAATTCATACGTTTATGTGGGAGGGTGGATTTTCTTTATCTGGGGATGAATCGCCCTTGTTGTTTGAATTAAAATCCCCATACCTCCTTTGATTATAAAATTATAATTTGGTGGGCATGGTCCAACATTAACAAGGCCTAAGACCCTCCATTGTGGGTGTTCTTCATGTCCAAACTCTCAAATTGACAGAAAGATAGATTTGAGACCTTCACAGTATAGAGGATATTCCCTGGAGAGCACATGCGCAAGCGGTGTGAAGAACGGACCATCGTTGCAGACCAGGTGGTCCGCGAAAGAGTCTACTGGTGTGCCAGTGTTAGCGGCGATGACCTCAGGTAGGTGGTGGCGTGCCACGATGGAATGTCGGAGGAAGGGATGTGGATGTCTCGAGCTGTGGCGTTGCGGAAGGAGCCGATGGATGAGGCGGCAGACGTAGTCACTCGACTGCGTTGGAGGGCTACCAACGCAACACTATGTTGAATCCTAGGTGATGGCCCGCAGTCACTCAACCGAAAGAGAAGAGGTGTCCCACAACTACCCACAGAGCGATGGCGGCGGACTGGATGCGGCATCCAACTAAATCTTAGCAAGGTGGACCGAGTAGGGTGAAAACCACCCAGTGGGTTAGATCTATGCTAGAAGGTCAGACCCGTGCCCTTTAGGTCAGGCTGGACTAGACCAGGTCATTGGGTGACCCAGTGGGCTAGACCCTCGGCCAACCCAGGTTGGGTCCAATAAGTCCCATTAGGTCTGGCCCACTGGCTAGGCTAGACCAGTCCGAACCTGACCCAAATCAGGTCAGGTCGAGTCCATCTTATTTAACTGGGGTACATCGGGCCCCCTGGGATGAGTTGGTTGGGTCAGTCCGACCAGGTGGGGCTAAGCCCAGACACAATCGACCCTTGTTTACTAAAATACTTGTATCTCTCATATCGGGTGTCTGATTAATGTGTCATCAATGGAGATGTGACCCTTGCGATGAGGCATTCCTTATGACATAATCTAAATGAGTTTTGGTGGAATTTGTAATATGGATGGGTTGGATCAGACTCGAATCCAATCAAGGCCTTTTTACAAAAATTCCCATATCTTATATTTTGAGTGTCTATTTGACACACCGTCTATTACATTGGGACCCTTACAACAAGAAGGTCCTTTGGGGTTATTCTATGTGGAACATCATGGTGGTTGTACTATGGTTGATGTCTTGAGGAGAGTATCCTCCTAGAATCAAGCATCCTAAGTGTGGGAATCTAGTGGTTGGCTGTGATGTGAAGAAAGAATAGTGATCCTGAGCGGGTCAACACCTAGCGATCCTCTGTGGGTTAGCACCTGCAGATCCTATGTGGGTCAGTACCTAGTGATCCTCTGTGGGTCAGCACCTAGCTATCCTCTGTAGGTCAGCACCAATCGACCCTATGTGGGTTAGTTGGAGATCCTCTCAATAGAATTAGATGATATATCTTTACGACTAATCCTCTTTACTTCTATACTTGAGTTATACCTAGTGTGATCTATGTATTTTAATTTATGTTATGTGTTTGAGTTCTTTCTTGGTGGTATTACCTATGTGGTATTTTCTTTGTGGTATTTTCCTTCCTTGATTACTGGGAGTCCTTTGGGGGTCTCGAGGTCCCTACTAATTATTGTAATACTCACCCATGCATGGGATTCACCCACACATGTTGTGTCTGGTGCAGACAATGGACGATTGACAGAGGTGCTCAGGGGGACAAGACTGATGGATGCTACGATAGTGGACTTGGTGTCCTAGGACTAGGTGGGGCCTAGTAGGACTGGGCATGTAGGACATACTACTTCGTCTTCTAGTAGATTCACTACTCTCACAAGCAGGTGGGGTTTTCTGTAGATGGTCATCAGAGTTTCCTTGTGTACTTTGTTGTTTTTAGTTCCTTGTTGGGTTTGTATTCTAGCCCACTTACTTTCACTTGTACTTTCAGTCAGCTTTGTTTTAGTGGAATACTTGTTTCCCCCTTTTAGTGTGTTGGGATGTTGTTGGGACTGTGTGTGTATGTACATATTTAAATTCAATGCCTTCCCTTTTTGGGATATGCCTTTCTGGTACTAGTCACCAACCCCTGGACAATGGGAGGTGGGCTTGGGGTAGTTACGGCACGGACCCTGGGGGATGGGTTATGACAAAGTTGTATAAGAGAACACTTGTTTCTACTAGAAGAACTAAGAGTTTGTGTTTTTGATGATTCAGTAGTGTTTAGTGTTTTGAGTTCAACTTTCAGGCTAGGGAGTCTAGTGTTGGTGTGAAGGTCGATGTATCCATACAACAGGACCCCAAATTCTATTTTCTGACTCGGTACACAAAAACACTAGTTTTAGGTGTTTAGGAAATGTTTTTTTCTCTCTTGATCTCTTTTAAGTCAGCTCACCGGGTATAACTTATTGACTGTGGTGCATTTGTTTTCTAAAGGATGCCACCACTAAGATAACCAGCTAGGATTCAAGTGATATATCATAACAATAGTCCACTGAGTGATGAGGCATCAGTGCAGGGACCACTTACAGCTCTAGAACCTTCGGGTGGTGTACCAGCCACACCACCACTCGAAGAGAAATAGTTTCTACCAGCCCCACCAGTAGATAGTGCACACTGACTGACCACACTGCACGAGTTCTAGAGATAGAGGCCTATAAGGTTTTAAGGCAAGATGGATCCTTAAGAATATGAGGATGTGATGGAGGTAGTTACTCTAGTTTTTCACCTAGTAAAGGCACCAACAGACCAGATGGTTGTTCTAGATGCTAGCCTTTTTCAGGTAATGGAAGGGAGGTGGTGGATCTTACTGCTCCAGACACATGAGGAGGTGACCCTTGTTTGGACAGACTTCGAGATCCTCTCTAGGGCAGAGTTTGTACCAGTGACACTATTCTCAGTGCATATTCAAGAGTTACTGCACCTGTAGTAGGGAAACCTGACTGTGGCCTAGTACTCAGTGAGGTTTACCAAACTCTCCCGCTACTCCATTAACATGGTATAATATCCTTTCATAAGGGCCCAGACCTTTGAGAATGGACTCCAGTAGGAGATCAGGGAATTGATGATTTTTATCAGCAACCCGACCCAGGATAGAGTGATAGAGCAAGCCCTACTAGTGGAGAACTTCCTAGCCGAGAAGTAACTAATAGTGAGAGCCACCACCGGAGGACAGGTGGTCGATTCATCTGCAGTAGCAGTAGAAAGATGACACAAAGACCCAAATGGGCTAGACCTTCTGGAGGAAGACCCCAGGATGTAGGTTCAGAGATGAGGAGCTCACGAGGTAGAGGAGGTCATCTAGGAACTATAGTTTGTTACTTCTTTGACAGACAGAGGCACATGGCTTGCGATTTTCCGACTCCCACATGGATGACCATCAGACGATCGAGGGACCATCGACACAGTGATAGAGGTTCGAGCGAGGTGGTCCACAAGGCAGAAAACGTGGCAGGGGATCAAGATAAGCGGTAGGTAGTGGATGACAGTTTGAGTTTGTAAGAACCCAGATCTTTATATCAGGTATAGATCTTGATTTTGGGTGTTTTTTAAGAAAAAGGGAGAATCTTGAAATTTAAGGAGTACATTCCATGTACCCGGTTGTTGTGAGTAGCTATGTCTTGGTCGTGTAACAGCTAGTACAGTGCTGTGTGAGCTGACCTGGAGACTGCCTAAAGAAGGGTGCAGTTAAGGAATGTACACATAGTGTACATTAAATGAACAATCCATGAAATTTTATTTTTATTTGTTAAATCGAACTGGGGTCATGTCTAATTTACAAAAACTCCTTATTCTAGCTATATCTCACCCATGAGTTATGGGAATATCTGAATATTCTGTGATCCCCCAATTTATTGTTCATTCTCAAAATCAACCATTGTCGATTGTGTTGGATTCATCTCAGTGAGTCCTTTCTTCTTCTATAGCCTCTCCTCTTACTTTCTCCTCTTTTGTGAGTTATTCATGGTTGAGTATTTTGGGCATTTTTGTATATCTATGATGTTATAGGTAGATTCAAAGGTTGAGGTTCAGCTATATCAATCGTACAATGTCGAGGTAGGTGTTTTGTGCCTTTCTGTAGTTTTTCTTGGATTATATGATCAAAAAGTGTCGAATACCCTAGTTTAGGGTGTTTCATGATTTAGAGATTTAATCCTATTTCATGCCTGCTATGTTGCTTTTTCTTGAGAAATGGTTTTGGTTATGATTTATGTTTATTTACATGTTTATGGATGTGTTTTCACATGCTTGTTTGATATTGTCTGTTGGGTCTAGAATAGCTTGTTAGACTATTTTCTTTCCTTGGCTAGTGTTTTTAGGATGGAGCTAATATTATATGAAAAGCTTGTGATATGATTTATAGAATATTATCCTTGTAGTAGTTGAGATTACTTTCATAGTTGGATATCATTTGTGCCTGATTGAATTACACAGGGATGTGAGAACCTGGTGTAGTGATACCATTGGGGGAATTGACATTGAGGGCTTCCCCAGAGTGTCTGTTATATATTTCACATAGTAATACCTTATGGGGGATGAAAATTGATTTTACCCTTAGAGTTTCTATAGTATACCATTATGAGACCATAGGGGTAATGGATGTTGAGTACTTCCTCAGAGAGTCTATAGTTATCATTAAAAGACCACATGGGGAATTGACGGTGAGTGCTTCCTTAGAGAGGCTTTGTATTTGTGAAACCAAAGGGGTTAGAGTATGAGAACCTTCTTAGAGGGTTTCTTGTGAATGTTTGGATGATTAATTAATAGATTTAAATTATTGTATTTTTCAACTGCAGAACTGTTTACTTTTGATTTCTACCTTATCTATTACTTTATTTTTCATTTTTCTTGCTATATATATTCACTGACAGTTAGGCATAGATCTTTGGGTGGTTTCCTACTAGGATTAATCTCACACCCTATTTGGGTCATGACTTTGGGACCAAACATATTATATTGTTGCATGTATAGATAAGGTAAAGTGCCCTTCTTCTGCAGGTACTTGATGGTTGTGGAGCTAGAGAGAATGGCATCAAGCTGAGTCTTGCGATGCTGCAATAGTTTACTTGTTTCCTTTGTACATTGGTTTAGTACTATATTTATAGCATTGTGATATTTTTGGATGATTTCCTAGATGTATGTGATATGCATCATTTATATATATATGTGTTGTATTTGTTTATTTACTTCCAGTCTTCCGCTATTTTCTTATTGTCTGGTATTACTGCCTCCATTGTTGTATATTATTGATATTCCATTGTGTTACTATACCAATGAGGGAATAGTTTCCCCACTATCACACCCAAGTCCCTCATTGTTAGTTGGCAGCCTCTGGTGTTCTGGGAAATTCACTTGAGGCCATGTGACCAACCAGGTACGGGGCACCTTTGGGAAGAACTCAGAACTGAGATGTTACAAAGTGGTATCAGAGGAGGGTTTCTTCTTTTAATTATTGTTTGGAGCCTATAGATATGGATATGAAAGAATAGGTAGCTGGTAATAAGTTGTTCCTGGGAGTAGCTAACCCGTGTATAGGGAAAAGCCAATATGCCTCAATTATTTCAATTTACTAGTTTTTCAATTGTTATAGTTGATTTTATTTCACTATTGGGTGATTCATATGATTTGTGATATTATGATTGATATTATTGGGGTTCTATTTCTGTTTCAATTTAATGAGATGAGGGAATTCCATCTCATGCATCATATAGGCACCTGCTAGAGATCACATTTCATGCATTCTCATCGTTCTATATATGATGAATTACTGATTGCATGTTGTTGTGAAAGATGTTTTTCAAGATATGTACATTGTTGTGATATATTTATTAATAAAATACATGCTATTTGATAGGGTATTGCTAATATGTGATGTTTATTTCGAATGAGCACCAAACATTGGTCCCTGAGGTGTTATAGGCCCTCATGGATCGTAATTTGGTGGATCATGTGATTGATTGAATTATTATACTTTTGATATACATGAATATGAAGCCAAGATTTGATTCGCGGGGAGTATGGGCCCCCACAGATTAGAATTTAGAACTTTAATGTTTGTTTTAGTGTTTTTATGGGGTTACAGAGTAATTTATGAGGCTTACTGTCTAGAAAAACCCAAAATACACGGGGTGTAATGATGAATGCACGCCATGTATCCTTTTGTTTGGGAATGAGCTACTTTTCTTAATTACACGTCGTGTACTATATGTGTATGTCATGTAGTCCTTAACCATGTGACTAGCTGTGTGGGAAGAGACATGGGGTTTGGGAATGTTTTTAGGCACATGTTCTATACTTGGAGTACATGTTGTGTTATAAGAGCCGTTTATCCAGCTGTGTGACCAATGACACTGGTGGATGAATCTCAGGTTGTAAACACTGTGTTTTGTTCTTATACATTGTGTAGAGTCGACTGTGTTATTGACCGTGTGAATAATGATGCAGATGGTTATGAATAAAGGGGTACACACTGTTTCTAGGGCCCATATGCTGTATAGAATTACCCGGGTTGAAGCCGTGTGTATAGACGTTTAGAGGAACTCAGACATGGGGGAAATGATTCAAGTACATGACATGTCTCAAGGAGAACATGTCATGGGTATCGATGTCATACAACTTGTTTTGGGAATAAGTACACACCCATGTAAAGGATGAAGGGAACATGTTGTGTGGGGGTCATACATGCCATGTATCTATGTTTTGAAACACTTGAATGTTTTCTTTCCCTTATTCATTTCCTACTCTTCTAAGTTTCAGTCCTTAATAATCTTGAAATAAGGTGTTCTCTTGACCTTTTATAGTCATTCCAACGATAAGTCATTTGATTTTACGCTAGATATAGGGAAACGATCAGACAATGGACATGGTAGATCCGGTACTACCAATAGATCCTCCCGTCATGCATGTCTTGGAACCAACCGTCATTCTAGATACAGGTGTTGATGTATAGTTCTGATAAGGCTTCATGAGGTTTATGTAGAAATTCAAATGAGCACCGCATCATTCCAAGTCTATGGAAGATTTAACATGGGGTTTTCAATAGAATCATCACCCCACTTCCTCAAGGTATGGAGGACCACAGGCTGTAGATTCATAGTTAGAAGCCATGTTGTCTATCTTCAAGCATCTTGAGATGCTTGTAGAGAAGAGGGTGAAACTCACTCCGTACATTATTTGGGATTCCTCCAAGCGATGGTGGGATGTGACATCACAGTCGGGATTCTAGTAAGTTTTGTCTTAGGATGAGTTCCAGTGTACCTTCTATAACTACTTTTACCCATAGACTTTGAGGGCCGACTGAGCCTAAGGGTTCATGAGTTTGGAGCAGGGCACTCTCTCAGTCATGGAGTATTCTTCTCGCTTCACAGAGCTACAGCGCTTCACAACCATTCTAGGGAGTGATGAGTTATTTTTGGTGAGGAATTTTGAGGATGGTCTCAGGCATGACATCTGATCTTAGGTGAACATCTTCAGGTTTACTTCCATAACTTCTATTGTCAACCAAGAACTGATCACAGAGCACAACCTGATGGATTATGGTGATGTAAGCTAGGGAGGCTTGGAATATAGAGTTGGTATTCATCAATCCGATAGTATGAAGCATCGTAGGGAGTCTACATGTCGAGATCTGAGTAGGTGGGATACTCATTCAGTTATCCAGTTGTGGGATACCAGTGTGGGAAGAGTGGGCATATGAGGCCACATTTCCCAAGAGACCCAGTTGAGTGCTGATCTTGTGGAAATATGGGTCATCTTCTGCATTTCTATCAGTTTTTCTCACCAGTACCTGGTGATAGGGGTTCAGCTGTGACTTTGCATTCAAGAGCAGGATGACCAGTTTCTCATCAGTTAGGTAACTGTAGTTCGTCTAACTCTTTAGGCCGAGGTAGAGGTCGTGACCTTAGTGGTCAGACATAGGGTTTTCGATAGCTGTAGGGTGGATCAGCTCAAGGATCACATAGAGCTTCATAGGACCACAACATGGGTGAGGATTTTGTGATGGAGGAGACCTAGTAGGAGCAGGATCCCATACCCTCTATATATAGAGGTAATATTCTTGTTTCCTTAGTTTTAGCTTCTACTCTTTTCAAAACAAGGGCTTCACATAGTTTTATATATGTGCATATTGTGGAGAGACTTGAGATTTGTATCTTTAATTTTGCTAATATCTTAATGCTAGACACACAGATGGGGATTAGAATAGCCAGTATGCATCAGTGCAAGGAGTTCCCTCTTGAGGTTGGTGGGTGTCACTACTTTTGGGACCTTTTTGTCTTAGAGATAACAGGCTATGATGTCATTCTCGGAATGGACTGGTTAGTTCCCTTCCAAGATGTTTTCGATTTCTAACATCATAGAGTGAGTTTTGAATCACCATAGGGTGGTTTGTTTCTACATAAGGGTGAATGGGATGTCTAGGCGAGCAGAGCTGGACCCGAGCATCATGGGTTGGGAGGAATTACATCCTAGATTTCTAGTTTTTATCTGGATGACCAGGGGACATTACAGATGGACTTTCCTCCAGTGGTGGATCATTTTACGGATGTCTTTTTAGATGAATTTTCAGTTTTACCTCCATAGAGAGATGTATATTTCTCTATTGAGCTTCTGCCCAGAGTGGTATCGATGTTTATTCCTCTTTATAGGATAGATACACCAGAGTTACAGGAGCTCAAGAAGTAGTTAGAGGAGTTACATGAAAATGTCTTCATCCAAACCAGTACTTCTCCTTGGGGTTCACCTTTCCTATTTGTAGAGAAGGATAATGTTAATCTCAGACTGTGTTTATTATTGGAAGTTGAACGAGTTAACATTCAAGAACCGATATCCCTTGTCGATAATTAATGATCTCTTTGATCTTCTTCAAGGATCTCGGGTGTTCTCTAAGATTGAATTTAGATATGGTTATTATCATTTTTGTGTTATACCATCAGATATTACTCTTACAGCCTTTTGGAGCAGGGATGGTGTATATGAGTATGTGGTTATGCCATTTTTTCTTACAAGCATGCCTACAATTTTCATGGCATTGATGAACCAAGTGCTTCATCCATACATGGATTCTTTTGTGGTAGTCTTTATGGAATATATCTTGGTGTACTCTCACACTCAACACGACCATTCCATACATCATGAGATCATTTTGAGTACATTGAGAGAGCATTAGTTATATGATAATCTCTCAAAATGTCACTTTTGGATGGACTAGATTCACCTCTTGGGTCATGTTATCTTAGATAAAAGAGTATCAGTAAACCCATAGAGAGTTAAATCAGCAGTTTCCTAGGATTATCCAAAGATTGTCTTTGAGGTATGAAGTTTTGTAGGGTCGGATGGTTATTATAGATGTTTTATATTGTAATTTTCACACTTAGAAGTGCCACTAACGGGCTTGACTAAGAAGTGTGTGAATGGCTTGTGAAAATATTCCTATAATTCAGCCTCTCAGGAGCTGAAAGGGAGGTTGAATTCAGCAATGATACTAGTTTTTTCAGAGCTAGGAAAGAGTTACAATGTTTACTATTATGCATTAGGTATCGGGATGGGAGCAATGTTTATGCAGGGGGAAAGAGTTGTTGCATACAGGTCTCAGTAGTTGAGGTCACATGAGAGGAATTACCCGACTCATGATCTCGAGGTGGCTACCATTATTCATGCCTTATTCTATTGGAGATACTATAGTTTGGGAGAGAACTTTGTGGTGTACACTGACCAAAAAAATCTCAAGTATATCTTTATATAGTGTGATCTAAATTTGAGGTAGCGAAGGTGGGTTGAGTACCTTCAGTTCTTTGACTTTGATCTTGCCTACAAGCCTGGGAAAGGCAATGCAGTGGCTGATGTGTTGAGTAGGAGAACTCAAATATAGGTAGTTCAGGAAGCTAGTAGTGACTAGAAGCTTATGGACCTGTTCTCTGAGATTCATTTGGAGGTGCATAAAAGATAGGTGAAGATGTTTCTTTCTTCTGTATCTGTTACCTCTACTCTACATGATCAAGTTCGGATGAGGAATCTTTCAGATTATGAAGTCCTAGTGCTATGGGAGAGTGTGTCAGGAGAGGACCCTATTCCTGGATGTATTATAGGCATGGATGAGATCTTTCATTTTATGGGTGTGTATGTGTGTCAACAGACATACAAGAGGAGCTTTTGCAGGATTTTCATTCCTCGGTTTGGGTAGTTCATCAGTGACTAGCATGGCTTTTGTCGTAGTTACCCATTCCCGAGTGGAAGTGGAATGATGTTGTGATGGATTTTATGATAGGGTTACTGATATAGCCTCGATGGAATGATGTGGTTTGGGTGGTTAATGACAGGCACATGAATGTGGCACACTTAGTACCTATCAAGGAGACCTTTAGTGTTGATGATCTTGGAAGGTTGTACATTTGAGAGATTGTACGGTTGCATGGGGTTCTGTACCCCATAGTTTCAAATAGAGACACCCACTTTACTTTTCATGTCTAGTAGGGACTATAGAGGTATTTTGGTACACAGGTACTTCTGAGTATAGCCTACCATCCCCAAATAGATAGCCATTCAAAGCACACAATTTAGGTGCTGGAGGACCTTCTTTGAGAATGAGTCCTATATTTTGGGGGTTCTTGGGAGAAGAACATACCTATGGTGGATTTTGCCTACAATAATAGTTTTCAGGTGACTATTCTGATGAAACCATATGATTCTTTATACAGTAGGCCATGCCAATCACTCTTATGTTGGATGGAAGAAGGATAGGTAATTGTGTTGGGACCTTGTGTTGTCCAGGAGACCACAGAGTAGGTGGAGTTGATTCGGAAGAGGTTGACTAATACATAGTCACGATATAAATCTTATGATGATTATCATAGATGACCTCTAGAGTTAGAGGTCAGAGATTAGTTTTTCCAATGTGTCACACCGAGGTTGGGACACATGGGGATTAGGAGATAGGGAAAGATTTCACTAAGATACGTTGGACTATTTGAGGTTTTAGAGAGGGTTGGTCTGGTTTCCTATCGATTTCAGTTACCTCATAGGAACTAGTCTATGCACAACTTCTTCCATGTTTCTCATCTATGTAATTACTTCCCAGAGCCATATTATGTTTTTCAACCCAAGGATGTTGATTTGGAGGTGGATGCATCATTTGAGAAGCATCCTATCCGGATTTTTGACCATAGTGAAAAGGTTCTCTATGGCCGATCTGTTCCTCTGGTATGGATGTTGTTGCAGAATAGCCGAGTGCAGAATGAGACATGGGAGAGGGAGATTGATATGTGATCGCAGTGGCTAGAGCTATTCAATGATTCTTTAGTGCCACCTTGTAATGGAAATTCAGGGATGAATTTCTTTAATGGGGGATGTTTGAAAGAACCCAAATATTCATTTCAGGTATGGATGTTGATTTAAGGTGTTTTGAGGAAAAAAGAAGAATCTAGAAATTTAAGGAGTACATGTCGTGTACTCAGTTGCCACGGAAAGTTGTGTACTGGCCATGTAATAGCCAGTATAGGGTCATGTGAGGTGACCTGGAGACCACTTAAAGTGGGGGCCTATTAAGACACATACACGAAATCTAAATTAACTGAACAAACTCTGTAGTTTTCTTTTTATTTGTTAAATTAAACCAGGGTCTTGTCTAATTTCAATAAACACCTTCTTCTATCCTCATCTCATCTAAGAGTGATACGAATTTCCGAATCTTCTCTGAGCCCCTGATCTATTGTCCGTTCTTCGAATCAAGCACCGTTAATTGCATTAGAATCACCTTTGTGAGTCCTTCCTTCATCTAGAGCCTCTCCTCTTTTTGTCTCCTCTTTTGTGATTTATTTTTGGTTGATCTTTTTTAAAGTTTTTGTAGATCTATGACATTCTAGGTTGATTAAAATGATGAGGTTCAACTATATCGATTGTACAATGTCGAGTTAGGTTTTTTGTGCCTTTTCATAGTTGTCTTTGGATTATATATGCAAAAAAGTTTCAAATACCCTAGTTTAGGGTATTACATGATTTAGATATTTAACCTTGTTTGATGCTGACTGTTTTTTGTTTTCTTGAGAAAGGGTTTTGGTTATGATTTGGGTTTATTACCTTCTTTATGGATGTGTTTTCCCATGATTTTTTGATATTGGTCGTTGGGTCTAGAACAACCTATTAGAATGGTTTGTTTCCATGCCAAGTGCTATTAAGATGGAGTTGATATTATATGACATGCTTGTGATATGTTTTATAGCAGCTTATCCTTGTAGAAGTTGAGACTACTCTAGAAACTGGATATCGTTTGTACACAACTGTATTACACAGGGCTGTGAGAACCTGGTTTAGTTAGAAAATATGGGGAATTGATGTTGAGGGATTCCCCGAGTTTTTTTATACTTTTCACGTCGTGAGACCATAGGGGGGAGGACGTTGAGTGATCCCTCAGAGTATCTATAGTATACCATTATGAGACCATAGAGGGAATAGATGTTGAGTGCTTCCTCATAGAGTTTGTAGTTATTGTTAAAAGACCATAGGGGAAATTGATGGTGAGTTCTTCCTTAGAGAGACTTTGTCTTTGTGAAA
Organism: Viscum album; assembly: GCA_963277665.1. Classification (NCBI taxonomy): domain Eukaryota; kingdom Viridiplantae; phylum Streptophyta; class Magnoliopsida; order Santalales; family Viscaceae; genus Viscum; species Viscum album. The sequence continues at coordinate 18,316,352 of OY728123.1, forward strand.
CTAGAGGGGTTAGACAGTGAGAAACGTCCTAGAGAGTTTCCTATGAATTTTTGTTTGATTAATTAATAAATTTAAATAAATGTATTTTTCAATTGTAGGATTGTTTACTTTTGAGTAATTCCTTTTCTATTACTTAATTTTACATTTTTCCTACTATATATATTCACTAACAGTTAGGCACAAATATTTGGGTGGTTGTCTCACACCCTTTTTGGGTCATGATTTTGGGCCCGAATAGATTATATTGTTTCAGGTATAGATAATGGAAAGTTCCCTTCTTCTGTAGGTACTTGATGGTTGTGGAGCTGGAGAGTATGAGACCAAGATGAGGCTTGTGATACTGCTACAATTTAATTTTTTTCCTTTTTTACTTTGTTTTAGTACTGTGTTTACTGCATTGTGATATGTATTGCTACTTTCTTAGACATATGTGATATGCATCATTTATATATATGTGCTCTAGTTTTTTATTTACTTTCAGTCTTCTGATGTTTTCTTATTGTGTGGTATTATTGCCTCTGTTGTTGTATATTATTATTATTCCACTGTGTTACTCTATCAATGAAGGCATAGTTTCACCACTATCAAACCCAAATCCCTCGCTTCTATTTGGAAGCCTCTAGTGTTTGGGGAAATTCACTTGAGTCCATGTGACCAACCTAGTACGGGGAACCTTTGGGTGGCACCAAGAACTAGGATGTTACAAAGTTGTATCAGAGGAGGTTTTCTTCTTTTAATTATTTTTTGGAGCCTATATATAGGGATAGGAAAGAATATGTAGTTGGTAATAAGTTGTTCCTGGGAGTATCTAACCCGTGTACGGGGAAAAGCCAATATGCCTCGATTATTTCAATTTTCTAGTTTTTCAATTTTTACATTTTATTTGATTTCGCCGTTGGGTGATTCACATGATTTTTTATATTATGATTGAAATTATTAAGGTTTTATTTATATTGAAACCCAATGAGATGAGGGTATTCCATCTCATGCATCATATAGGCACCTGCTAGAGATCACATGTCATGCATTCTTCTCATACCATTTAAGGTGCATTATCAATTTCATGTTGTTTTGATAGATGTTTTTCTAGATATGCATGTTATTGTGATATATTTCTTTATAGAATTCTTGTGATTTGATAGGGTATTGCTAATATGTGATTCTTATTTTAAATGAGTGCCAAACTTTGGTTCCTGATAAGTTATGGGCTCTCATGGATCGGAATTTAGTGGATCATGTGATCGATTGCATTGTTATACTTGTGATATACATGAATATGATTCCAAGATTTGATTTGCAGGGAGTATGGGCCCCCACAGATCGTAATTTGGAACTTTAATGTTTTTTTAGTGTTTTATGGGGTTACAGAGTAGTTTTTGAGGCTTACTATCTAAAAAAACCAGAATACACACCATGTATCCTTCTATTGGGTAAAGAACAACTTTTTTCAAGTACACATAGTGTACTGTATGTATACACTATGTAGTTCTTAACTGTGTGACTAGTTGTATGGGCATAGACATGGGGTTTGGGAATGTTTAGTGACACATGTTGTGTACTTGGAGTACACACTGTGTTATAAGAGTCGTGTATCTAGTCGTGTGACCAATGACACTGGTGGATGAAATTCAGGTTGTACACATTGTGTTCTCTTCTAATACGTCGTTTATAGTAGACCGTGTTACTGATCGTGTGACTAGAGACAAAGACTGTTATGACTTAATGGGTACACGTCGTGTCCAAGGAACACATGTCGTGTAGAGTTACCTGGGTAGAAGCTGTGTGTATAACTGTGTAGAGGAACTCAGACATGGGGTAAATGATTCAAGTACACACTATGTCTCAAAGAGAACATGCCTTGTGTATCAGCATTACATGACTAGTTTTGGGCATAAGTACACACCCCTGTAAAGGCTGGAGGGAACATGCAATGTGGGGGTCATACATGTCGTGCATCCATGTTTTGAAAAACTTGAATGTTTTCTTTCTCCTATTCCTTTCCTACTCTTCTAAGTTTCAGTCCCCGATAATCTTGAAATAAGGTGTTCTCTTGACCTTGTTGAGTCATACCACCAAGAACTCCATTGGAAGTATGCTAGATATAGGGCAATTATCAGACATCAGATAATGTAGACCAGGGACTACCAGAAGATCCACCCGTCGTGCCTGTCTTGGCACCAGCCGTTATTCCAGATACAGGTGTCGTTGCATAGTCCTGAGAAGGATTCATGAGGTTTATGCAGATATTCCAGGGAGAACCGCATCATGCCTAGTCTATGGAAGATTTGACATGGGTTTTCAGTAGGATTGTCCTTCCACTTTCTCAAGGGATGGAGGACCCCTGGCTATAGAGTCATGCTTAGGATCCATGCTATCTATCTTCAAACATCTAGAGACGCCTCTAGGGAGGAGGGTGAAACTCACTACGTACATTCTTCGATATTCCTCCAAGAGATGGTGGGATATGATATCACAGTTGGGACACCAGCGAGTTTTGTCTTAGGATGAGTTCTAGTGTACCTTCTATGACTACTTTTACCTGGAGACTTTGAGGGCCGACCAAGCTTGAGAGTTCATGAGTTTGGAGCAGGGTACTTTCTCAGTCATGGAGTATTATTCTCACTTCATAGATCTGCAGTGCTTTACACACATTCAAAGGGGTGATGAGTTATTTATGGTGAGGAAGTTTGAGGATAGTCTCGGGCATGACATCTAATCTTAGGTGAACATATTCAAGTTGACTTCCATAACTTCTATAGTAAACCGGGCGCTGGTCACAGATTGTAACCTAAGGAATTATAGAGCAGTAATCTAGGGAGTCTCAGCATTTGGAGTTGGTATTCCTCCGTTGGATAGTAGGAAGCACAACAGAGAGTCTACACATGGAGATCTGAGTATGCGGGATACTCCTTCAGGTAGCTAGGTGGTATGCTACCAGTGCGGGAAGAGCACGAATATGTGGCCACATTTCCCAAGAGAGCTATTTGAGTGCTGATCTTGTAGAAATATGGGTCGTCTTCAGCATTTCTATCAGTTTTTCCCACCAGCAGCTGATGATTGGGGTTTTGATATGACTCCACATTTAAAATTATGACCACAAGTTTCTCATCAGTTAGGTAACTGGAGTTCATCCGACCATTCAGGACGAGGTAGGGTTCATGGCCGTAGTGGACAGACACAGGGTTTTCGATAGCTGTAGGGTGGATTATCTCATGGATCATAGACAGCTTCACAGGGCCACGACACAAGTCAGGCTTTTGTGCTAGAGCAGACATAGCAGGAGTAGGATCCCAGACCCTCTATAGTTAGAGGTACGATTCTTGTTGCCTCATTTTTACCATCTAATATTTTTGACATAGAGTCTTCCCATAGTTTGGTATATGTGCCTATTGTGGAGAGCCTTGGCGTGGTATCATTACTTATGTTGATGTATTAATGTTGGTCACACTGATGGGGATTAGAAGAGCTAGTGTATATCATTTCAAGGAGTTCCCTCTTGAGGTTGGTGGTTGTCACTTCTTTTGGGACCTTTTTGTCTTAGAGATGACGGGCTATGACATCATTTTCAAAATGGAATATATTTCCAGAATTGTGATATGTTTGGTTGATTTCCTAGAAATATGTGACATGCATCATTTATATATATATGTTCTCAAGTTATTTATTTACTTTCAGTCTTCTATTGTTTGCTTATTGTGTGGTATTACTGCCTCCGATGTTTTATATTATTTTTATTCTGCTGTGTTACTCTACCAAGGAGGGATTATTTTCCCCACTATCACACCCAATTCCCTCGCTACTAGTCAGTAGCCTCTGGCATTCAGGGAAATACACTTGAGGTCATCTGACCAATAGGGTACAGGGCACCATTGGGTGGCACCCAAAACCGGGATGTTACAGAGTTAATAACACCACCACCCCTAGGAAGTCCACCATGAGCTCTGGGAGTATGTGGACAGGAGCGGAGCCACCTTTAGGCAATGGAGGCCTATGACCACGGTGCTCTAGAGATGATTAGGGGTACGATATTTTTCTACTCCACCTTAGCTGTAGTTCCTATAGACACAGGTTCCAGTCACTCCTTCCTTTCCACATCTCTCATTCGGAGCTCGGAAATTCTGGTGGACCGTTGGCTCAATCCTTATGATTAGAGACACTTACGGGAGATTATTTGAAAATTAAACACTAGTGTCGGTTGTGTGAGATTTCTCTAGGAGGTGAGATCTTTGTCCGGGATCTCCTAGTAGAAGCATCAAGGCCTTGTGATGTCATCTTGGGTTTGGACTGGTTATCCACAGTTTATGATCAGATCGACTATTTTTTGGCAAAAAGTTCAGTGTGTCCATGAGGATGGGACCAGGTTTTACTTCACCATCGATAAGGGAACCTTTGCAACATAGGTTGAACTTTCTCAGAGGAGGGTTCAGCCAATCCCTCACTAGTTGGATCGCATCACCCTCAGTGTGGTGGAAGAGGGGAGTCTGAGATTTCCTATAGTGGTGAATAAATAAGATGATATATTTCTAGAAGATGTCATAGGTCTACCTCCTCACATAGAGGTAGAATTATACATTCACTTTTACCCAGGTATGGAACCGCTATCAACACCTACATATCAGATGGATCCTACAGATCTTTGTGAGTTGAGGGTACAACTGGAGGACTTGTAGAAGAAGAGGTTTGTAAGGCCTGGTGTTTCTCCATGGGCAACCCCGATGTTATTTTCCAAGTAGGCAGATGAGAGCATGAGGCTATGCATGGAATTTCGGTGCCTGAACCTAGTGACCATGAAGAATAAGTATCCACTACCAAGAATTGTTGACCTCTTAGATCAGCTAAAAAAGAGAGGTTGTTCTCAAAGATAGACCTCAGATTGGCTTATCACCAGCTTCAGGTATGGGATGAGGATGTACCAAAGATAGCCCTTAGGGGCTGTTACAGCCACTATGAGTTCCTGGTGAAGCATTTCGACGTGACCAATTCCCCATCAGTGTTCATGGGACTCATGAATAGGATATTTCAGCATCACCTCGATCATTTCATGGTAGTCTTTGTTGATGAAATCTTTATGTACTCAGTGGATGAGGAGAAGCATGCTACACACCTACAGATAGTACTAAACACACTCTGAGAGCACCATCTTTATGGAAAGCTCTCAAAATTCCAGTTCTAGATTCGAGAGGTCTACTTTCTAGGACATGTCTTCTCGAAGGCGGGAGTTGTAGTGGATCCGTTGAAGATAGAGGTAGTGATAGCTTGGGAGCCACCCTAGAGCGTAACTCAGGTGCGGAGTTTCCTATGGTTGGTTGGGAAATACTGGAGATGTAACGCCCCGAACCCAGTTACCCAGAGTCATTGTATTATTACATAACATTGGCATGATCACAAAAGATCAAGTCTCGAAATACCGATTAGTTTAGTATCCTTGGAATCACTAGATATATTCATAAAGTTTACATTACATCATAAAATTAAAACTACTACAACAACATCTTGTATTCATATCCCCTCATATTATCCTTGTAGGTCATTCATAAATTACTTCTTCACATCCTGGAAAAAATAAAACTTTGAAAGGGGTGATTTTAGATGCTCAGTAAGGATAAAAATATAGCAAAAACTTTCATAAATAAGCATAAACATTTAAGGAAATGTATAACTAAACCAAAAACCTTTTAAACTTGAAATTAAGCATAATATGGAAAAGATAAAATTAAATAATTCCATTTACTTATTCACATAGATATTCTACTAGTCGAATAATCACATGCAATATCAATAACCACTTTCATAATGATGGAATGCATAATTCCAGACTATCATAACCAAATATCCAAGGCCTCGCACCAAGACTACAAATAAGATTTTGTCAAGGCCTTGTGACAAGACACTAGTTTGTCTCATGAGACCTACTGATGCATCGAGGAGCTATAGCGGGCTCCAGCCGTCACTTATTAAGTCCAATTCATTCCTCATATGAACAAGTTTAAACATAACATAAATATTCGTATTAAAACTAGCATACGAAATGTAAATACTTTCCCCATAAACCATGAATGGTATAAAAATCACACATCCACAGTCAAACATATCACAAAATCTTAAATACAATATGGAAGTTTTTTATCACAATAAATCAACTTCAAATAAGCTTAAAATCCATCAAAGGATGTTGACATAGATGAACTCAAAATTATTTGAGAGAAATATAACTTTTTTGGAAATCATTTAAAAGACACATAATTATAAAATAAAACATTTACTTTGAAAATTTTCTTATAAGATTGTAAGGGAAGCTTCGAAGATTTTATAATGGTGGAAAATAGCCACACCCACCGTATAAGTTAAAAAAACATTCTTACCTTAATTCTGTCGAAAAGGTTAAAAAGGACCTTGTTTGGAGAACGGCAGAAAGATTCCTTTATAAACTTCTTATAAAAATTAAAAAAGGGTATAAATGACTTTAACCCATAGTCTGTAAAATAGAAATAATGATTTGAAATACATTTTTAAGAAACATGGATGTGGTTGATAAAGAGGTCCCAGTAGATAATTACGTATAAACAACCTCGGATAATGAAGATATTGTGAAATAAACCATTACATTGTACTTTTCCTTATTCGATGGTATGTTAATTTCCTATGTAATAGTTAAAAAATGTTATTAAATTATACAAGAACCATATACATAATTATGATATCATATATGATCTTATAATAAGGTTCTGTTAATAATATTTTAGTATTATCATTGTTTTGGGTTTTAACTTACTCGTTTTCTTTTATATGTTTTGTTAAATAAGTCATGTTTTTTATGGATAGGTTGTTTCTTATTATTCATATCCAGAATTATATAAAGTTATTAAACATTACTTTTGACCATAAAATGAGAATTAGTCTTGAATGGATACGATGGGGAATGAATCTCATCGCGTTTGTGGAGATGGTAGTCCGTACGTACGCACAAGCGACAATATCATTCTTTTGATATTAAAATAATATATAATTGGATGTTATATCATATATAAAGAATAATTATCATGTTATATTTATTATTTATATGAATTACACATCATTATTATACCCATCCAAATAATAATATATTGAATAACAATTACACCACGACGTGGAGACGGTAAGCCGTATGTATGCACGTATGGTGACATGTCATTCAAAGGATGGATAGAATACTGAATATGGTTGTACCATATTTATAATAACATCATTGTATATAGAATATACTGGATTTATTATTTTATAATGTAAATAACAAAGAAAGAAGAAGTTTAAGAAGAAAGGAACTTGAAAGAGGGTGGTGAAAATATTACCTCTTCTTCGGGTTCTTCCTTTTGATTTGATCAAAAGGGCTCCTTAGGTTGGCTTTATTACTAAAGGGAGGCATCTAGGATGAAGGTAGGATATTTGAGATGGTATTTTGGCAGATTTTGGCCGAGACCAAAGGCTTTGAATGTATTAAATTGAGAGAAGGGGGAGTGACCTTTTATAAGAGGGGTGAGGGGCACTTTTGGAAAAGCAAGAAATATTATTTTATAATAAATTCATATTAGGTTTCTAATGGCTCCAAAGTGTATTATTTAAATTTTAAGGTGGGGATAGGTCGAAAACCACTAAACCAATAGGTTTTAGATAGGTTTGGGTCATGTTATTAACCTTATCTTTTAATTTTAACTCTTAGTTAATTAGTTTGACACTTACCATGTCTCTTTGTATTTTTATATTATATAGTCAATAAACTTACAATAAACTTTCAAGAGACCCACAAGTGGTCCATTAATGATACACATATCATTATTTAAGTCTCTTGGCCTAACCTTAGATTTTTATTAATAGAATATAAATTAATAATATCATATTTGTTTTAAAAACTCTTTTATGTCAATTTTGACACTATTGGGTATTTTGTTTTTGATAATTCCATAACATCATTATTACTTAGAAAAAAATTTATATAACCAGTCCTAATATTTCATTTTAACCTAGAAAATTAGTGGAATTCATAAAAAGTCTCAAATTACATTTTTTTTATATTTATATTATCAATTATTTTAGTATTTCATTAATTAGTTAATTACTGCATCACCATTTTGTCATAAATAAAATAAATTATTTAGTGTCTAAAAATTATAAATAAATTTCCATTATGTAGTAAATCTTTTTATCATTATAATTAATATTTATAATCGAATTTATCTTATGTATAACCCTTTATTAAAAACGTTTTAGTTATTAAACTTTGATTTTAACTATTTTAACTCTTCTTTGAATTAAATAATAATAAATGTCCTAATGTAATACAAGTGGACCTAAATGATAATATTTTATTCATAAGGTTGTTTATTGTTGAGATACAATTGTCCAATAGAATTAGGACATGTGTTAGGGTAATATTAATATCATTTGTACCCTTAATTACCCTATTTACTTTTAACCGTGGTAAATAGAAGTAAAAAGTTACTATTAAACAAAAATTATTTTTATCTTATTGAACCACATTTTACTCCTTGATATTAACTGTGTCTCTTGGATTTTCGAAATTCCACTCACAGAAGAAGTAAAATTATGTTTTATGTGAATTTCCAAATTCTCCTTGGAGGTGGGTAAAAGACGGTGAAAAGTTCCATAAAATTTTTATATATCTAAAATTATTCTAAACTAACTCCAATGAATTACATTGAACCTATATAGGTATTATTTATCTATTTTGACCTTAATTAAATTTAAATAAAATAAATAATTATTTAAATAAAAATTCGGTTTTAAACTATAACTCAGTGTTTTTTCACTATTCATCAAAAATTGAATGTTTTCAAAAAAATACCAAAAATTCACCCTAAGCTAATTTCGATATTACGAATCCAAAATTAAAGTCCATTTTGAAAGATAAAATTTATAAAAGTTCAAAAAGTGGGTATTTTTATTCATAACGGCTAGTTTGATTGGTTGTGGTGTGTGTTAGAACTCGAAGTGGCGTACAACACATGCTACTGTATTATTCAAAGGGAAGAATACCATGGAAGATTGGGGTGTTACATTCTACCTTCCTTAAAATAATTTTGCCCTCGAAATTTCTATAATACTACTACATGAAAATACCCAGGTGGTTCTTCATCATATGTTCCTCGGGTTCCCATGTTGCTTCTTCCATCTTATGGTTTCTCCACAAAACTTTAACTAGACGAGTCGTCCAGTTTCTCAGTACTTGTTCTCTCGTATCAAGAATCCTGATGGGCTCTTCACAATAAGACAGATCGGGTTCCAGTTCTAATTCCTCATAGGTGAGTACATGCATTGGGTCAGGCCTGTATTTCCTCAAAAGTGATACATGGAACACATCATGAACTTTGGAGAGATTTGGCGGCATTTCCCAACGGTAAGCTACAGCCCCAATTCATTCTAGAATTTCAAAAGGCCCGATGTACCAGGGACTCAATTTACCCTTCTTACAAAAAGGTATAATTCCCTTCCATAGAGATACCTTCAAGAAAACATGATCTCCTACCTAAAATTCCAAATCCTTCCTTCGGTTATTGGCATAGCTCTTTTGCCTACTTTGAGCTTTTTTGATGTGGTTTTGGATTACCTTTACCTTTTCAATTATTTCCTCCACCAGTTCTAGGCCTACAAGTTTTCTTTCACCAACTTCATCCCAACAGTTTGATGTGCGACATCTCTTTCCATAAAACGCTTAATATGGTGCCTTCTAAATACTCGAATGGAAGCTATTGTTATAGTAAAATTCTACTATAGGTAAATATTGATGCCACATACCCTAAAAGTCAAGTGAGAAAGATCTCAACTTGTATTATAAGGTTTGAATAGTCCGTTCTGATTGTCCATCTGTTTGAGGGTGGTAGGCAGTGCTCAAACGAAGTTCAGTATCCAAGGCCTTCTGAAGACTCATCCAGAATCTTGAAGTAAAACGAGGATCAAAATTAGAAACAATTGATAGTGGTACTCCATGAAGTCTCACAACTTCATTAATATATAGTCTTTCTAGACGTTACAATGGTAGATCTTCTCTTATAGCATTAAAATGTGCTGACTTGGTAATATGATCAACAATAACCCATATTGCATCATTCCTTCTAGGAGTATTTGGTAACCCCATGACAAATTCCATCATAATATTGTCTCATTTCCACTCTAGTATGGGAAGAGGTTGCATGACTCCTCCATGTTGTTGCCTTCCAGCTTTCACTTGTTGATAAACCATACATCTTGACACAAAATCAGCAATCTCCATCTTCATGTTTTCCCACCAAAAATGTTCTTTCAAATCTCAATACATTTTGGTTCTCCCATGGTGTATAGAGAAATTGGAGCTATGAGCATCATCTAACAATTCCCTTTTCAGATCAGGTATATCAGGAACACAAAGTCTCTTCCCAAATTTCAAAATTCCTTCTTCAGAACAAAGTCTCTCAATCTCCAATATTTCACAGCTTTAATCTTCTTTTGAAATTCTTCATCATCGGTCTGATAACTCTTTATCCTTTCTAATAAAGATGGTTTGGAAACCATTTGAAAAAGCATTGATGTTTCACCTTCCATGGTTATTCCCATGTCCATCTTCACTAGAACCATGAAAATTGGATCCCTTTCAATTCTCATATTGTTCAAAACTCCATGATCTTTTCTTCTCAAAGCATCTTCCACCTTATTTTCCTTCCCAGGGTGGTAGTGTATTGTGCTATCATAATTCTTGAGTAATTAAATTCATATCCTTTGCCTCATGTTGAGTTCGTTTTGTGAGAAAATATACTTCAAACTCTTGTGATCAGTATAAATCTCACATTTTCACCATAGACTTAGTGTCTCCATATCTTCAAAGCAAAGATCACAGCTGCTAACTCGAGATCATGAGTAGGATATTTTTGCTCATGAATTTTCAACTGTCGTGATGCATATTCAATAACCCTATCATTCTGCATAAGGACATAACCAAGTCCATTCTTCGGTGCATCACTATAAATAATGAACCCATAATTCCCTGATGGTAGAGTCAATATAGGATCATTGACTAATCTTATCTTCAGATCTTTGAAACATTCTTCACACTCTTTTATCCAAAAAAATTTAACCCCTTTACGTGTGAGCTTTGTTAATGGGTTAGCCAATCAGGAAAAATTCTGGACGAAATGCCGATAATATCATGCTAAACCAATGAAAGTGTGTACCTCAGTTATACTCGTCAGTTCAGGCCATTATTGGATTTCCTTGGTCTTAGAAGGATCAACAGAGATTCCATCTCTAGAGACAATATGGCCAAGAAAAGAAATCTCATGAAGCCAGAACTCACACTTGCTAAACTTCCCATATAATTCATGTCTTCCCAGAGTCTTCAGGATAATTCACAAGTGACTTTCATGATCTTTGTAGCTTTTGGAATATACCAAGATATCATCAATAAAAACCACCACAAATTCATCTAGATATTCCTTGAAAACTTTATTCATTAGATCCATGAATACAGAAGGTGAATTAGTCAATCCAAAAGGCATTAATGTAAACTCATAATGCCCGTACCTGGTTCGAAATGCTGTCTTCAGAATGTCTTACTTCTTCACACACAACTGATGATATCCAGATTAAAGGTAAATCTTTGGAAAGTATAGATTTCCATGTATTTGGTCAAATAAATCATCAATGAGAGGTAGGGGATACTTGTTCTTTATTGTTATAGCATTGATCTCATTGTAGTAAATACATAACCTCATAGATCCATCTTTCTTTTTAACAAAAAGAACAGAGGCTCCCCATGGAGAAACACTAGGGAGAATAAATCCCTTATTACTCAATTCCTCTAATTGTTTCTTTAGTTCAAAAAATTCTACAGTGGTCATTCTATAAGGGGTCTTCGATATGGGCATTGATCTAGGAATTAAATCAATGGAAAACTCAACTTCTCGTTCTGGAGGATGTCCAGGTAAATCTTCTAGAAACACATCTACATATTCTTTCACCATTGGTACATCCTCTATTTGAACCTTCCTTTCCTCACCCACAGTCATTTCATTCTCTTCCTCCCCAATAATTGAATTTAGTTGAGCTATTGGGGGTGGATCTAGGTAAGAATTAGGTGGTGGTGATTCCAATCTAAAGATAAGGTGTTCCTTATCATCATCATAAAAAATAATAACCTCCTTATTCTTACAATAAATTTGTTCATCATGGTCTGAAAGCCAATCCATACCAATGATTATATCAAATTCAATCATAGGTATGATGTTAAGATCAGCAGATAAAGAACATTTATGTGCTCTAATGGGCACTGATTCACAAAACTTTGTTGCAATGATACTTCCCTTAGGAGTTTTAACTAACAACTCACTTGTTAAATCAAATTGTAAACATCTAATTTTCGTGGAAAAATGGGAAGATATGAAACAATGAAATGATCTAGAATCAAATAATGCATTTTCTAAACTTGAGGAAACCATTAAATTACATACCACCATGTATTTCGGAGCTTCTACCTCAGCAGTAGTGATAGCATAAGCTTGGCCTTGATCCCTTGGCCTTTTCTGAGGTAAGTTCCCCTGACTCTTAGGACATTAATTTTCATAATGTCCCATATCCCTGCAATTGTAGCATTGGACATCAGTAGCTTCCTTCTTCTCCTTGCAATTACGAGCTTGGTGGCCTTTTTCACCACACTTGTAACAGACTCCCATTCCTTTTAAGCAATTACCGGGGTGTTTCTTCCCACATTTACTATAGGATGGATATTCAAACTTTCATTTCTTACCCTTATTTCCATTCCCATAGTGATCATAAGATCTCTTCTTCTCCTTCTTTGCTTTAAAGTCATAAGACTTAGAGAATTCCTTTTCTGTCTTGATAGCACATGAGACAATATCTTCGTACAACGAGAAGGTTTATGAGACTAATGCTCGACAGAGAAACTGTTTTAACCCATCAAAGAAACATTCAATCTTACTTCTTGGGTTACGTATATAATCTCCAGCATACCTTGCTAACCTTGTAAAGTTAGCCTCATACTTTGTGACATTCTCATCCTCCTTTTGTCTCAGACTCAGAAATTGCCTTTCCATATCTTCTCAATGGTCACGAGGAAAGTATTTTTCCAAGAAAAGTTCATTGAACTCCCTCCATTCCATATTTGATACTTTCTCATCATCCTTTTTATTTTGAATCAATGACCACCATTGATCAGCATCTCCAGTGAGGCGGTAAACTGTCATGATAACTTTTTCCCTTTCACCACTCCCAAAAGCCTGAAATATTTTCTATAGGTAATTTATCCATTGCTTAGATACTAAGGGATTTGTACTCCAATTGAACATTGGTGGTTGTTGCCTCATGAAGCGATCTAACATTGATCCTCCACACTACAGATCAAGGTGCTCCATACGGGAAAGGTTATTATTCATAACCTGAGTGAGTTGTCCCAGTATGGTGATTAGCTGATTAGCACCAGTTGCATCACCATCTCCACTATAATTATCTTGAGAAAGAGGGAAATCTCTACATGTAGTGCGTGTATTTATACGGTTTCCATTTCTTCCACTAGGAGCCATTTCTAAATAATGGCATAAACTAGATCAGTTTATGAATAAAAATACATTATTCAATACATGTAAAACACTTAACATAAATTGAACTATTTATGGATATAATCCATAATCATAAAAATGGTTTCTTTGAGGATTTATATACTCATAAACCCTTCATAATGGTTTGTAAATAAATTGAGAATTGTCCAAAGCATATTCCCCCAGGAGTGTCGTAACCAAGAGTGCAGCAAGGCCCGTTGCCGTGCACCAGTTGCCGTTTGAGTCTAGCTCAAAGCGGTGTTTTCTGGTTTTACCCCTAGGTACATATGTGGAAGAGCCGCCTCTACCTGCTCGTATCCGGACAGGGATTTATTTCTCATAAAACTCACAAAATCTTTACAATACCAAAATTATAGAAAGTTCTTCTATACTAATCCTCAAATTCTATCTTAGGGCTATGTGCTCTAATCATAGTTTATCTAAATCTAGCTTCCAAGTTTTGTACTAAACATCCTCTAATACCAACTGTAATGCCCCGACCCCAGTTACCCAGAGTTGGTGCATTATTACATAACATTGGCATGATCACAAAAGATCAAGTCTCAAAAGACCTATTAGTTTAGTAGCCTTGGAATCACTAGATATATTCATAAAGTTTACATTACATCATAAAATGAAAACTACTATAACAACATCTTGTCTTCATATCCCCTCGTACTATCCCTGCAGGTTATTCATAAATTACTTCTTCACATCCTGGGAAAAATAAAACATTGAAAGGGGCGAGCTCAGATGCTCAGTAAGGATAACAATATAGCAGAAACTCTCATAAATAAGTATAAACATTTAAGGAAATGTATAACTAAAACAAAAGCCTTTTAAACTTTAACTTCAGTATAATAAGGAAAAGATAAAATGAAATAATTCCATTTACTTATTCACATGGATATTCTACTAGTCTAATAATGACATGAAATATCAATAACCACTTTCATAATGATGGAATACATAATGACAGACTATCATAACCGCATAGCCAAGGCCTCGTGCCAAGACTACAAATAACATTTTGTCAAGGACTTATGCCAAGACACTAGTTTGTCTCATGATACCTACCGATTCATCGAGGAGCTATAGTGGTCTCCACCCGTCACTTATTAAGTCCAATGCATTCCTCATATGAACAGATTTAAAATAACATAAATATTCTTATTAAAACTAGCATTTGAAATGTCAATACTTTCTCCATAAACCATGAATGGTATAAAAATAACACATCCACAGTAAAACATATCACAAAACCTTCAATACAGTATGGAATTTTCTTATCATAATAAATCAACTTCAAATAAGCTTAAAATCCATCAAAGGATGTTGACATAGATGAAATCAAAACTATTTGAGAGAAATATCTCTTTTTTTAAAATAATTTAAAAGTCACATAATTATGAAATAAAACATTTAATTTGAAAATTTTCTTATAATATTATAAGGGAATCTTTGAAGATTTTATAATGGGGGAAAATAGCCGCACCCACCATATAAGTTAAAAAATACATTCTTACCTTAATTCTGTCGAAAAGGTTAAAACGGAACTTGTTTGGAAAACGACAGAAATATTCCTTTATAAACTTCTTATAAAAATTCAAAAAGGGTATAAATTACTTTAACCCATAGTCTGTAAAATAGTAAGAATGATTTTAAATACATTTTTAAGAAACATGGATGTGGATGATAAAGAGGTCCCAGTAGATAATTACGTATAAACAACCTCGGATAATGAAGAGATTGTGAAATAAACCCTTACCTTGTACTTTTACTTTGTCGATGGTATGTTAATATCATGTATAATAGTTAAAAAATGTTATTAAATTATACAATAACCATATACATAATTATGATATCATATATGATCTTCTAATAATTCTTTGTTAATAATATTTTAGTATTATCGTTGTTTCGGGTGTTGACTTACTTATTTTCTTTTATATGTTTTCTAACATAATTCGTGTTTGTTATGGATAGTTTGTATATTATTCATATCCAGAATGAAATAAAATATCTTAAAAAATACTTTTAATCATCAAATGATAATTATTCTTGAATGGATACGATGGGGAATGAATCTCATCGCGTTCGTGGAGATGGTAGTCCGTACGTACGCATGAGTGAAAATAAAATTCTTTTGATATTAAAATAATATATAATTGGATGTTATATAATATATAAAGAATCATTATCATGTTATATTTATTATTTATATGAATTACACAGCATTATTATATCCATCCAAATAATAATATATTGAATAACAATTACACCACGACTTGGAGACGGTAAGCCATACGTACGCACGTATGGTGACATGTCATTCAAAGGATGGATAGAATACTGAATATGGTTGTAACATATTTATAATAACATCAGAGTATATATAAGATATTGGAGTTATTATTTTAGAATAGAAATAACAAATAAAGAAGAAGTTTAAGAAGAAAGAAACTTGAAAGAGGGTGGTGAAAACATTACCTCTTCTTCGAGTTCTTCCTTTTGATTTGATCAAAAGGGATCCATAGGTTGGATTTATGACTAAAGGAAGGCCTATAGGATGAATTTAGGATATTTTAGAGGGTATGTGGGTAGAGGTTGGCTGATCCCAAAGGCTTTGAAGGTATGAAATTGAGAGAAGGGGGAGTTCCCTTTTATAAGAGGGGTGAGGGGCACCTTTGGAAAAGCTAGAAATATTATTTTATAATAAATTCATATTCGGTTTATAATGGATCAAAAGTGGATTATTTAAAGTTTAAGGTTGGGATAGGTCGCAACCACTCAACCAATAGGTTTTAGACTGGTTTGGGTCACTTTATTAACCTTATCTTTCAGTTTTAACTCTTAGTTAATTAGTTTGACACTTACCATGTCTCTTTGTATTTTTATATTATATAGTCAATAAACTTACTATAAACTTCCAAGAAACCCCCAATTGGTCCATTAATGATACACCTATCATTATTTAAGTCTCTTGGATGAACCTTATATTTTTATTAACAGAATATAAATTAATAATATAATATTTTTTTTAAAAACTCTTTTTTATCAATTTTGACACTATTGGGTATTTTGTTTTTGATAATTCCATAACAGCATTATTACTTCGAAAACAATTTATATAACCAGTCCTAATATTTCATATTAACCTATAAAATTATTTTAATTCATAAAAAGTCTCAAATTACATTTATTTTGATATTTAGAATATCAATTATTTTAATATTTCATTAATTAGGTAATTATTGCATCACCATTGTGTCATATATAAATTAAGTTATTTAGTGTCTTAAAATTATAAATAAAATACAATTATGTTGAAAATATTTTTATATTTATAATGAATATTTATAATCTAATTTATCTTATGTATAACCCTATATTAAAAATGTTTTAGTTATTATACTTTGATTTTAACTCTTTTAACTCTTCTTTGAATTAAATAATAATAAATGTCCTAATCTAATCCAAGTGGAACTAAATGATAATATTTTATTACTAAGGTTGTTTTTGGTTAAGATACACTTGTCCAATAGAATTAGGACATGTTTGAGGGTAATATTAATATCATTTGTACCCTTAATTACCCTATTTACTTTTAACCGTGGTAAATAGAAGTAAAAATTTACTATTCACCAAAAATTATTTTTATCTTATTGAACCAAATTTTACTCCTTGATATTAACCGTGTCTCTCGGATTTTTTAAATTCCACTCACAGAAGTGGTAAAATTAAGTTTTATGTGAATTTCCAAATTCTCCTTGGAGGTGGGTAAAAGATGATGAAAAGTTCCATAAAATTTTTATATATCTAAAATTATTCTAAACTAAATCCAATGAATTACATTGAACCTATATAGGTATTATGTTTCTATTTTGACCTTAATTAAATATAAATAAAATAAATAATTATTTAAATAAAAAATCGGTTTTAAACTATAACTCAGTGTTTTTTCACTATTCATCAAAAATTGAATGTTTTCAAAAAAATACCAAAAATTCACCCTAAGCTAATTTCGATATTACAAATCCAAAAATGAAGTCCATTTTGAAAGAAAAAATTTATAAAAGTTCCAAAATTGGGTATTACAATTCATAACGGCTAGTTTGATTGGTTGTGGTGTGTGTTAGAACTCGAAGTTGCGTACAACACATGCTACTGTATTATTCAAAGAGAAGCATATCGTGGAAGCTTGAGGTGTTACATTATCCCCTCCTTAAAATAATTTCATCCTCAAAATTTCTAGAATAATACTGCATGAAAATACCCAGGTGGTTCTTCATCATATGTTCCTTGGGTTCCCATGTTTCTTCTTCCATCTTATGGTTTCTCCATAAAACTTTAACTAGACAAGTCGTTCGGTTTCTCAGTACGTGTTCTCTCGTATCAAGAATCCTGACGGGATCTTCACAATAAGACAGATCAGGTTCCAGTTTTAATTCCTCATAGGTGAGTACATGCGTTGGGTCATGCATTTATTTCCTCAACAGTGATACGTGGAACACATCGTGAACTTTGGAGAGATTTGGCGGCATTACCAAACGGTAAGCTACAGCCCCAATTCGTTCTAGAATTTTGAAAGGTCCGATGTACCTGGGACTCAATTTACCCTTCTTACCGAAACGTATAACTATATTCCATGGAGATACCTTCAAGAAAACATGATCTCTTACCTGAAATTCCAAATCCTTCCTTCGGTTATCGACATAGCGTTTCTGCCTACTTTGAGCTGCTTTGATGTGGTTATGGATTACCTTTACCTTTTCCATTATTTCCTCCACCAGTTCTAGGCCTACATGTTTTCTTTCGCCAACGTCATCCCAACATGTTGATGTGTGGCATCTCTTTCCATATAACTCTTTATATGGTGCCTTCTAAATACTCGAATGGAAGCTATTGTTATAGGAAAATTCTACCAGAGGTAAATATTGATCCCACATACCCTAAAAGTCAAGTGAGAAAGACCTCAAATTGTCTTATAAAGTTTGAATAGTCCATTCTGATTGTCCATCTATTTGAGGGTGGTAGGCAGTTCTCAAACGAAGTTGAGTTTCCAAGGCCTTCTGAAGACTCATCCATAATCTTGAAGTAAAACGAGGATCACAATCAGAAACAATCGATAGTGGTACTCCATGAAGTCTCACAACTTCATTAATATATAGTCTTTCTTAAATTATTCTAAATTAACTCTAATGAATTACATTGAACATATATAGGTATTATGTATCTATTTTGACCTAAATTAAATTTAAATAAAATAAATAATTATTTAAATAAAAATTCAGTTTTAAACTATAACTTAGTGTTTTTTCACTATTCATCAAAAATTGAATGTTTTCAGAAAAATACCAAAAATTCACCCTAAGCTAATTTTGATATTCTGAATCCAAAAATTTTGTCCATTTTGAAATATAAAATTTATAAAATTTAAAAAAGTGGGTATTACTATTCATAACGGCTGGTTTGATTGGTTGTGGTGTGTGTTAGAACTCGAAGTTGCGTACAACACACGCTACTGTATTATTCAAAGAGAAACATACTGTGGAAGCTTGGGGTGTTACATGAGATTCATACCCAATGTTTCCAGAGTAGCATCACTCTTGTCATCTTTGACAAAAAAGGGAAAACCCTTTTTATGGATGGAGAGATGTCGACAGAGTTTCTAGGAGATGAGGCAGAGACTGACTAGTTTCCCCATCTTGAGACTACTAGAGGATAGAATTGGTTATGTAGTTTACTACAATGAATCAGGGACTGGATTGGGTTGTTTCTTAATGTATGAGTGTGTAGTGATCACCTATAGGTCACGAAAGTTGAGGCAACATGATTAGAACTACACGACCCATGACCTGGAGTTAGCAGTAGTGGTCTTTGCCTTGAAGATGTGGTAGCACTACTTGATGGGTGAACGATTTACCATCTACTCTGACCACAAGAGTCTCAGCTATATTTTCTCACAGAAGGACACAAACTTGAGACAACAGTGATGGCAGGAATTCCTCTAGGAATATGACTTTGAGATAGTCTCTACTCCTAGGAAGGGGAACATGGTGGTGAACACACTCAGCAGGAGGTCTAGTTTGTAGTTACTGAGTGAGGTGATAGAGCAGCTAGCCATGATGCAGATATCCTTCAGGGATAGTGATGGAGAATCCTTCCTTCAGTTGATGACTATTACTCCCCAACTCTTATAGGATGTCAGGGAGGCACAGCTGGTGGATTTGGATGGCGAGGCCCGATGTGCTCAGTTATCCTCGGGATGGGATCTTGATAGGTTTTCAATAGGTGGGTGCACATCATCCTTTTCAGAGGGAACATTGTAGTACCAGTGACATTGTGGTGGTGGTGTTAAGGGAGTTCCATACATCCCCTTTGGTGGTACATCCTAGAGTGGCGAAGATGTACCAAAACCTCCGATGACAGTACTGGTGGCCTAGGATAAAGAAAGTAGTGGTAGAGTTTGTTTCTCAATTCCTCACTTGTCATCAATTGAAGGTTGAGTATCATGTTCCAGAAGGCTTGGACCATCCACTTGAGGTACCGGAGTGGAAATGGGATGGTATCTCGATTTACTTTGTGACAGGGTTACCACATACATCCAAGGGCCATGATTCCATCGGGGTGATCGTTGACCGACTCACCAAGTCATCTCACATTCTACCCATCCGGGAGCAGGGACTAGTAGAGGGATTGGGATGCCTCTATGTCTAGGAGATAGCGTGTCTCCATGTGGTACCTTCGATGATCATCTTAGACCATGATTCACACTTTATATCTCAGTTTTGGAACAGATTTCATGAGGCATTTGGGACTCATTTGTATTTGAGCACAACTTTTGATCCCCAAACAGATGGTCAGATGGAGCATACAATACAAACCTTGGAGGACATGCCATGTGCTTGTGTACTAGATTTTGGTCACAATTGGGAGGACCACCTTCCACTGGTGGGGTTTTCATACAACAACAGTTATCACTCCACCATTGGCATGGAACCATTTGATGCCTTGTATGGGAGAACTTTCATATCACCTCTATGCTAGATAGACCCATGGTTGTTAGCACGCATGGGTCTAGAGTTGGTACGGGCTACCACCAAGAAGGTGCAGATCATCCAGGAGAAGATGAGAACTACACAGAGTAGGCATATGTCTTATGTAGATAGGATATGGAGACCCTTGGATATTGAGGTGGGGGATCATTTATTCCTTCAGGTCTCACCCCGGTGAGGATTACAGAGATTTGGTCAGGGTGACAAGCTATCTTTAAGGTTCATCGGACCTTTCCATATCATAAGTAGAGTTGGACAGGTGGCGTACCACCTAGCCCTTCCCCAACAGATGCACCAGGTGTATAATGTTTTCCACGTGTCGTAACTGAGGAGATAAATTCATGATCCATCGTAGGTCATCGAATGGGGAGATCTAGACATTGAAGATGGGGTGAATTTTATGGAGTTCTCTATAGAGATAGAGGATCGACAAAAATGGGTCCTACGTGTGCAGTCAATTCCTATGGTGTGCGTTCAGTGGCAGCATAGGAATCTCCAGGAGAGAACTTGGGAGTGGGAGGTTTAGATTCATGCTTAGTACCCCCACTTGTTTGGTTATCCCTTGTTTTGGATTTCAAGAATGTAGATCCCTATGGTGGGTAGAATGTAATGTCATGTAGATTCTGTGTATTTATTTTAAATTATATGGAATTAATATGAGACTAAACGCTCTAACTGTACGTGATTATGAGGCCAGGAGATCCTGGAATGGAATTTTTAACTTTTTTTAAGGTATGTTTAGTAAATTTGTGAACATGTTTTTCAATCTGTTGAACCATTGCTTGGATTGAAAATATGAGGGCACCGTTGAATTCAGAATGCCATGATTCTTCTATAAATGACATAACTTCGTCTGGAAAGGGTTGAGCGGAAAAGTTATTTTTTGGAATTTTTGAGAAAAATAAGAAAATGATTTAAAAGGAATTATTTTATTTTTTTTACTCAGCGTTGGGTGTCGGATGGCAATGCTAAAGTGCAAAAACAAGTCACATTATTTAGGCTCATTAATGGCATGTATCATGCAACGTAAGGATGAAATAAATTAAGTGTAACAACGGCGTTGTTTCATAAATGAAATAGTGTAATGACGCAACGTCATAGCATAACAGAAATGCTGCGACATGATTATTTTTATTAATCCAACACATGGGAGAATGGGGAATTAAACTGTGGGGATTCTCTAATGAACCACCGATAGTTTTCCTCTCATACGAAGAATGGAGAATGTCGGTGAGACTTCATCGTCTTTGATGTGCCTCCAAGAATAGAGTTATAAGCGACATCGACATCTTGAAACCCCGAGCACGAATTCTTTGGCATTGAATGTCAATGAGGTAGGGGTTGATTAATTTTTTTAAAAGTTTATCCCCATTATTTTTTTAGAAACAAAGAACACGGATCAACCCATGAATGGGTTGATCCACAATTCATGCATTTATATGGTTGAGTGACTTTTATTTTGGATTTATTTATCTAAGGTTGAATCGTCATTGTTGTTCAAATTAAAATCCCCAGACCTCCCTTGATTACAGAATTCTAATGCGGAGGGCGTGAGGCAAAACATTTAACGCCCGAGCCCCTCTATTGTGGGTGTTATTCATGGAAAAACTCTAAAATAAACGTAAAGACAGATTTGAGACCTTTGCAATGGAGAGGACATTCCCTATAGAGAATAAGTTCAAGTGGTGTGAAGAACGTACCACTGGTGCAGACCCGATGGTCCACAGAAGAGTCCACTAGTGCACCGGCGTCAGCGGCGACGCTGACGACTACCGATGGTGGCTGCGAGTGGGTGGCAGCATGCCAGAGAAAGGGATGTAGCTGTCTCAGGTGGTGGCGCAATGGGAGGAGTCGACGGCTGGAAGCAGCGGATGAGGTTTCTTGACCATGTAGGAGGGTCGAGGAAGCGGAACCATTACACGTCCCCGTGGGGCGGTCCACGGTAACTCGACCGCGGCAGAGGAGGCACCTCGCGAAGACCCACAGGGTGATGGAGGTTGACCAGACACAACATCCGGTCATGTCCCAACAAGGAAGACTTGGTGGGGAGTGAACTGCACAGTGGGCCAGACCCGCACTGGTAGGCCTGTAAGTTTTCCCCACACCCATCAGGATGGACCCACACTGACAGGACAGACCTGTGCCCTTCGGGCCGGGCCGGACAAGACCGGATCGCCGAGCGACCCAGTGGGCTAGACTCTTGACAAACCCAAGCCTGGTCTAACATGGCCCATTGGGCCTAGCCCATTGGATAGGTCAGACAAGACCAACCCCAACCCAAACCGGGTTAGGTTGATTCTATCTAATTAAATCGGGATACGTGGTGAAGGTCCCAAGCATAGCAGAAGCTCGTTGGTGGATGTGCCCACTTGACTTTTTTTTATTAGAAATGATCAATCCGAGATCAATATGACGATAAATTCCAGACTCCATGGATCAAATCACAGAAATAGACAAATAAGAAGAATAGCCTTGTCACCTTCAAGGACGATCATCACAAGTTGATTATAATTAATTTAATTAATTGACAAGAAGTACCTTTTATGGCGTTCTTTCTTCATTGATATTTATTATCACGTTCTGATGTCATCCAACATTGTGTCATAGAATCCAATTGTAGACTTCCTCTGGTGGTGATCCACATGTTCACCATGTATCTCTAGACGTTGCCAAAGGAATCTACGGGTGCTAGCATGGAGAAGCCTTTGCTTGCATTGTCCGTCTTAGATCGCCTTGATTCAATGGAGGAGGATCTCTCTCAGTCTTGAGAGAATTCTTGGAGGAAGGATTTCTTTTGGCCTTTAGATAATTCTCCAGAATTGTTGTGCAAAATGATTAGGGAAAAGTGTTGGGGTTGTGAGGATATTTATAATTGGGTTTGAGGTTATAGAGTAATGACAATAAATAAACATGTTACACATTTTTTTTATTTCATTAAATCTTATTGAAAACCCCCATGTCGAATCATTAATTCCTTGACATGTGCCCATGCTGATTATAATAAATATCATTTAATAAAACGATATTATTTCCTCAAAATCTCTACTGGAAAAACTACACTACGTGTAATCATTAATACACAGCATGTACTCAATTTTCATTTCCTTTCCAAAATGAAAACTACACGGTGTGTACATTCAATGTATATGGCATGTATGTATTGTTTTAATTTTATTCTTCCTCAAACATTAAAATGAATTAGGCTTCCTTGAATAATTATTAAACCACATACGAGAATAATCTTTATTCTACTTGAGATACTTGGATACACTTAGTATGTGACCCTCTAGGCCTCTTTCACATTAGCAGTAGGCGGTCTTGCCTAAAGTCCAAGATTACCATCTAGCAATGGGTTAAGGAACCCAACAGAAAGAAGTTGATGCCACATAGATGTGTCACCTTATATGAATACTTACCATGTAATTTAATCCCTTTGTCTCAATATCTCATCAATCATGTTTCATGGTAGTGTCATAAACCTATAGGCGTGATCCTTCATTCTTTGACTTCCAGAAATAAACTCATCGTGACACCATGGACATAGAATTTGGGTGATGGTTCTATTTCAATCAAAGGGCCAGAGATATCTTCTTCTATAAATATAGAAGGTACAAATACTTCCTCAACTTATCCATTAATAACATGTCATTCGTGACGCACCCAACGTACCCTACATCCCACCAACTGTCTTTGTGATGGTTTTCTTCAGCAAATCTAAGTGCACGAGTCATGAAATGAGTTAATGATAATCTTCCAGTCTAAGGAACATTACACGCACTCATAGATAGGAAAGTCTGATGACACCATGACATGAGGAATTACTACTGGCAGGTCTATTCTCATAATCTCCCATCTTGGAGATTACCAAGTGCAAACTCCATGAGAGAAAGTCTCATATTCTTACAAGCACTCACACATGACGGTCTGTATACAATGTGTCCTATCATAGAATGTCATCTAGCCGTAGAACTTTATTTAAGAATATTTTTATAGAATTTCAAGGTTCTCGTCATATTTGGGATCTCCCATGACCTTATTAATACAACAAATATTCTAGGACATTATTATATTATAGTCATGCATAAAAATGAACAATATATAATAAGTGTACATTCAGGTAATCAAAGTATAAACAGTTGGTTCTCAAGACACCAAATCTAACAAACTCCCACTTGGACTGGAGCCAGCTGCCTATGACTTTTAGTCCACTAGACCTCACATGATGATCATGTTTCTATGGAGTCAAAACTTTAGTCAATGGGTTTGCCACGTTGTCTTTTGTGGAAATATTTCTCACTGCAACATCACCTCTCTGAGAAAAATCCATCAAGAGATGATACATTCGAAGTATGTGTTTTTTCTGCTGATGTGACCTTGGCTCTTTTGCAAGTGCCACCACTATAGTATTATCACAATAGAGTGTGATAGGATATTTACTGATAGGTACTACATCCAGCTCTTAGACGAAGCTTCACATCCATACTGCTTTTTAAGATGCCTCAGAAGCTGCAATATACTCAAACTCTACTGTAGAATCTGCAGCCACACCTTGCTTTGAGCTCTTCCAGCTCAATGCACCTCCTATCAAACTGAATATGTATCCAGTCTGCGACTTCATGTCATCTTGATCAGTCTGTAAACTAGCATCTACATTTCCTTTAATGAATAGTTCTCCATCTCTTCCATAAACCAAGAACATATCCTTAGTATGCCTCAGATACTTAAGGATAGTCTTGACTTCCATCAAATGGCAGTGTCCTAGATCATCTTGATATCTTCTTACCACACTTAATGCGTAAGAAAAATCTAGCCTTGTACATATCATAGCATACATGACTCACCCAATCTCAAATGCATAATGGATCCTTGCCATTTTCTTTCTTTCCTCATGTGTCTGAGGATACATTTTCTTGGAAAGTTGAATTCCCTGTGACACTAGAAACAATCCCCTATTGGTCTGTTCTATACTGAATCTCTTCAGAATCTTGTCAATGTATGTACTTTGACTTAGGCCCAACAGTCTCTTGGATCTATCATGATGGATCTTGATCCCAAGAATATATGTTGTGTCGCCCAAGTCATTCATAGAGAAGCATTTATCCAACCATGCCTTAACTGACTGTAAGACAGGTACTTCATTACCAATTAGTAATATGTCATCAATATATACTATTAGGAAAACGACTGCACTACCTATAAACCTTTTGGAGACACAAGGCTCACATTCATTCATAACAAATCCAAATTCGGTTATGGATTCATCAAAATGAATGTTCCATGACCTTTGCTTTAATCCATAAATGGATTTATGAAACTTGAATACCTTGTTGGAATCCTTTGGAGTCATAAACCCTTCAGGTTTTGTCTTGTATACATATTACTGGAGGTTCCCGTTAAGGAATTCTGTTTTGACATCCATTTTCGAAATTTTATATTCATGGTAAATGGAAATGGATAATAGAATCATGATGGATTTTAGCATCGCAACCAGTGAAAAGGTTTCATCATAGTCAATTCCTTGATATTTTCTAAAACCTTTTGCAACCAGTCATGCCTTATAGGTGTGGACTTGTACCTCCATGTCTAGTTTCCTCTTGAATACCCATTTATTACCTCAGGCTTTACATCAACTGGAGAATCTACCAAAATCCAGACTTGGTTTTGGTACATGGAATTCATTTCAAAATTCACAGCTTCTTTAAACTTGGCAACATCTATGCCTTCAACTACTTCCTTGTAGATAATAGGATCATCATTGTCAACCAATAATGAGTCACCATTCTAGGTGAAAAGAAAACCATATCATTTTGGTTATCTCACCTCTCTCGTGCTCCTACGTAGTTCTTCTGTCTCTATAATAGATTTTTCTTCCACGGGGCTTTGTAGAATCTATTCTTGTACCAAGTCTTGTGTATCTTGAGCCTCGACTTCATCAAAGTACATCTCGTTCCCACTATCTATTTTGTATATGTTCTCCCTCTCAAGGAATATAGCATGTATTTCCACTGTAACCTTTTTATTTGAGGGGTTTTTTAGGTAATATCCCCTTTTTTCCTTGGGATATCCTATAAAGGTACACTTTGTGCCTCGGGGAGAAAGTTTGTTACCTGAAGTGGCCTTAACAAATTCTTCGCTACCCCAAACATGTAAATTTGATAACATGGCTTTGTGTCCCCTCCATAAATCATATGGAATACCATTTATCAATTTAGTTGGTACTTGGTTTAGTATGTGTGATATTGTTTGTAATATATATCCCCAAAAGGATAATGTAAGACTCACATGACTCATCATTGATCTCACCACATCCAACAGGGTGTGGTTCTTCCTTTCACTTACACCATTCCACTGTGGTGTATAAGGAGGAGTGAGTTGAGATAGAATCCCAAACTCCTGTACGAAATCAATGAAGTCCAAATTAAGATATTCTCCTCCTATTTCTTAGCGGAGTTACTTAATCTTCTTACGAAGCTGGTTTTCAACTTCATTCTTTTATTCATTGAACCGATCAAAATAATCTGACTCATACCTCATTAAGTAAATATATCCATATCTACTAAAATCATTAGTAAAAGTTATGAAGTACAAGAACTCACCCCTTTCTTCAACTAGAAATGGTCCACACACATATGTGTGAACTAATTCTAGAATCTCTTTAGCCCTTTCACCTTTCCCACTAAATTGGGATTTGGTCATTTTTCCTTGTAGACACGCATTACATACACCAAGTGGTTTTATTTCAAAAGAATCTAAATACCCATCTTAATGTAATTTAGTCAAATGTTTCTCATTGACATGACCTAGTAGATGATGCTAAAGTTGGGTGTGGTATGAGTCATGTGAATTAACTTTGTCATCGATTTCCATTACTTGGTTTTTGTAGTCTAACACATAAAGGTCGTTATATAAATGTGCCCTACCAAAACAAATGCTATATTTATAAAAGTAGAAACATTCATTTCCAAACTTGAAGATGAATCCATTAGTATCTAATCTGGATACTGAAATAATGTTTTTGGTTACATAGGGTATATAATAACATCCTTTTAATACCAAGACCATCCCTGTAGACAATGTGAGGTGGTAGTCTCTGACAACTACAGCAGAGAGTCTAGCTTCACCAGCTGCTCACATATCCCCCTCACCATGGTCAATCTTTCTGAATCTACATGGTTCATGTATTTGGATACAGATGTGAGCAACAAAAGCAGTATCTAATTCCCAATTGGTAGAAATAGATAGATTGAATTTGATAACAAATGCACCTGAAGCTTCCCCCTTGCTTCCTTGGCTGGGGACAGTTTTTCTTCCAGTGGCCCTTCTTGCCACATGTGAAACAAACAGCCACATCTTCTCTTGCCTCCCCTTTGATATTCATTTTCATAGAAGGCCTTGAAGAATATTTGGGCTTAAAGATCTCCGCCTTCCCTTTACTTTTATTCACCATAATTAAAGAAGGATTTTCACACTTCATATCATTGTCCACTTAGAGAATGAGGATAAGAAGATCAGATAAAGACTTTTCAATGTTGTTCATGTTGAAATTTAAAACAAATTTAGAGAAGATATGGGGGAGTGATGCAATAATGAGATCGGTACCTAGTTCTTCGGGGAGTTTAAACCCTAGAACCTCCAAGCACTCATTGTATCCAATGATCTTTACTACATGAGGCCCAGCTGGGGCACCCTATCCAAGCATGCTCTGAAATAAATCCTTTTAGATATTAAACCTTTCATGTCTTTCTCTCTCCTAGTATAGACCACAGAGGTGATCAAGCATGTTATAGGCATCCATGTCCTCATAAGACTTCATGAGCTCACTAGAAATTGATGAAAGCATCAAACATTGAACATTGAGTGCATCTTTCAAATGTTTATCATAGACCAGGAAATTTTCATCACTCGCCCCTTGGGCAGGAAAATCAAGAAGTGAGGTCTCCAGCATGTAAAACTTTCATTCATGGCATAGGATAAACTGAAGGTGCATAAACCATTACTAAAAGTTTTTTCCAGAGAGGATATTGTCTTCATCCAGAATTGATTGCATAGAAAATGTAGTTGACGAGTTTGTCATATTTATTCTACAAATTAAAATAGAAGATTTATCATTACGTTTTGATTACATTTTGTAAAAAATAATAAATGAATTTATTAATTCTCCCAATATTTTATCATGCCCCAATGGCCCCCACCATTGAACATGGAATTCCTTGTTTCTATGAAATTATAGTGGCAAGGAACCATATTCTCCTTCTCATTACCCAACAAGGGTTGGTCAAGCTATTTAAAGGTATTTAGGTAGGCAGGTCTTTTCCAACTGTGAGCTTATAGTTCCTTGATCTATTGAGTGGAATCCCTAATCCTGAAATCCTGACATGGATTTCCTCAACACTTACATCCATTTTACAACAAGTCTAGTAAGGTCTACTCCTCTTGATGTAAAATGATTAAGTCAACCTGAAACTTTCATAAGATCTTCCGTTATAAAAGTAAGTGTCCCGAAAAGGGTTGGTCAAACACATAGTCTTATTGAGTCTTTCCCTTAATCAAGTAATGTATGTCTTGGTATGACTTAATATTGTATTTGAGGGATTTCAATCATTTATGTGTAGTTTCTCATTATCACATTCTTGTTAATATTGAGTGATGCTTGCTTAAGTTATTAACCATGTTCTGATAATGTTTACGCATAGTACTATTTTTTATTTTATTCCATTTTTTCATGCTTGTTTATTTCATTAACTATGTGATCACGAAAACACATAAATAATAAATAAACCATGAAATCAGACAGAAATACAATAATATGGTTTGATCATGAGCTTCAATTGGATAGCTTATCTAGAGGTATTGATAAGCTAACCCTGACCTAGGAAAAAACACCATGAACCCGATAGTTCATGTTATACAGCTCCCACTTGTCCACCTTTGTATCTTCTTGGACTTGTTTTGCCTCAGCTTTGGATTTTGAACCATCTCCACTTTCTTGTAATATCCTCTATTACATGTGTTTTACATTAAAGAAACCATGGGCACGCAGGCCCTATATTTTATTAGAAGAAGGCTCGCATGCCAAATAATTTAAATTAAATAAATTTAAATGAAACCATACACACACAAAGGGTCTTTAGTCTAGATCATGATCATGCAAAGAATGCAACAACATTTATGCATATTTAGTATTTAAATTCTTTTAATCGTTCCTTTATTTAAGATTACTCGCGCTTGAATTCAATTAATTATGATCTTATAATTAATCTATTATTTATCTTAAATTACTTTATGAATTTCCTTGAGATTCTTCTCATCCATATTCCTTGTATGAGTATTTGTACTTTGGAGGAAACCTGGTGAAATTCCATTTCTGGAAAGTACACGACTGTTAGGCTATATTACACGGAGTTTATTTGTTTTCACCCTTTATCCAAAGTACACACCGGGGGCTTTGGCGTGTTTTCTGTACTTTATTGATTTTGGAGTACACAGCATGTAGATTAAACTAACATGGCATGTAATTTCGTGTTATGCAGTTACCATCCTGGAAATCCTGTGTACACGGTTACACGACTTCTCCTTGTACATGGTTTCACCTGGGCCGGATCGGACTACACGGTGTGTTGATTCAACATACACGTCATGTATTCTAGTTTCCACACGCCGTTCAGTTTTAGTCAACATGGTGTATTAAAAAACTTATCTATTCTCAATTCACATGGCATGGTTTGGCGGACTAGTACCGGTTCATTGAGCCTATGTACACAACATGTATATTTCACTACATGTCGTGTATTCTTGTGTTGTACAGACAGAATAACCGGATCCTCTAGATGAGTTCCTCATTTTTATTTTAATCAAAATCAAAATTAAAAGGTCATTTCTGTGATGTGAATCAAGAAACGAAGGAGGAAGAACAGATCTTGTAACACCCGAGACTTTTATGTTATATAAATCATCAAAGGAATCGTTTTCTACACACAACACTTTCTTGGCTTGCTTTACATGAAATCGCGACCTTCCTCGATAGCTTGAGTCGTACGCAATACCGAGTTTCACTAAACAAAGATATGCTAATAAAATATTATTAAAACTAGCCATTATGAATAGTAATTATAAGGCCCTAGCCTTAAACCTTACTTAATCTTGAGTTATTACAAGATTACACATTGAGGATCTTTTTAGGTTTAGAGTTTTAGAGAATTAGATCATGAAACTTGCATTACATTCCACATTTAAACAAAGTGGTCACATAAAAGGCAATATTAATTCTTTCCATCAACAGAAACATATTTAAAATAAAACACGGATTCTTTCTTGACACATCCTTGACACTATCATCACATCATGTACCTTTCCCTTGACCTGGGAAAAACATTTCAAAAACTTGGGATGAGCATAAAAAGCTCAGTAAGGGTTATAAAAATATGGAAAGGAAACATGAGTTCATATATATATAGGAATGAAATCATACTTTACCCATAAAACATAGGCACTCTAACATACCTCATCAAACCATGAATAAATCATAGAAATCATAAGACATAAAGGTAACTTGAGGCATTCATAGCATTCTTACGTAGGGAGTAACCCTCTTGGTTACGTTTGGAATACCCATCACAGTATATTCCCTAAATCTCTTCGGAGAAACCTTAACGTTTCACTCCTTTGTGTTACCTAATGCATTGGAGAGCTATATCGGGCTCACCCGCCCTTAGTTTATCACAGAACCACCCGTCTACGTAACAATTCCCAAGAACCATAACATAATCTTATCACATAAAACATGCATAAAGGAAACATAACATTTCCACCTTTCAATAACAAGATATCAATACAACACATTGATATAAATGCATTATGAAAACCATTTTCAATAACAAAATAAAAGAAAAGTAAAACATGGTATTTATTTTTCTTTTAAAAAGAAGGTATGGCTTGTAGAGGAAGCCGAAACTCAAATAATGGTCACGGCGGCGGAGAAGTCGTTGTCGCCGCATACGTACGACAAAAACATTCCCTTTTGTCGTTTAGTAAAATGCTTCATATAAAAAAGATTCATTTTTTGGATAAACGTAAAATTCAAAGGCGTTTATACACCATATAAAAGAAGGTTGTGTATAAAACAAAATATGCCTCAATGAATGGAGATTGAGACGAAGTCCCTTACAAAGACGGTATCCTTGGTTTAAGGATAAATCAATTAAATAATTATGTGTGACAAACGAATAAACCAAATATAAGTGGATATTAAGTGTAAAATAATCAAAGGTCATTCACACATATTCAAAATATGACATACTCAATAACTACATGTTGAACCCAAAGAAATCGAAATTGGGATAAGAAGTTCCCTTGAAAGCCTAACGGCGTCACATCAAAATGAGTTGATGAGAGATAAAAAAAGGGTATATCATCACATGGACATAAAATTTACATCAATAAGGATATATGAGAACATATACCAACATTACAATATGTAAATTAAAAGACCCAACAAAAGAAGTCTTTTAAAAAGAGGAGGGTGAAAGGTTCCCTTACCGACATGGGTATCTTTCGAAACATACACCTCGTGAAAGAAGGACAATAAAACATTGATGTAAATACTCATAAAAGAAATTATATTACACAATGAATAAAATAATGGGCAGTACATACACCACTCAAAGGAAATTGTGTCAAATGTAGCATAAATCTCACAGGAATAAAAGTGAGATGAAAAATCCTTTACGAAAACTCGGCAGCCTAACAGCGCCACATAAAACTTCCAAAATGGATTGATGAGAGAGAATAGGGTATCTCATCACATGAACATAAAAAGTACAGTAATATTAATATAAAATAACATCCCAATAACAATAAAGATAAGCTTTAAAAGGAATGACATGAAAGAGTGTACTTAAAAAGAAATAGTGGAGTAGGATCCCTTACCTCGGGTCCGACTTGACTCGATCGTTCTTTAACATCCTGAATAATAAACTTGAGTTAATTTACACTTTATTGAGAACCTTTTTCTAGTTCATTATTCCTTTTAGATCACTTATTTCCATGTTATAAACATTATGTAATCATTTAAGTTAATAATGTTTGTTTTTTCGATATTTGGTTCTTAAGTCGAAAGTGGACTTCTTACAATTACATGGTGTTCGTGTGGTCAAATGTTCATTATGTATAGAATTATATTAATGATTTGGATATCATATATATCATATATATCCATAATATACATGTATTTATAATATTACATAATCATTTAGAGGTAATAAATGAAATGCACCGTTCATGGAGACGGTAAGCCGTACGTACGCATGAACGCTACTTTCATTTCTATGTCATATTAATGGATTTAAAACTAAATGAGAGGTATGTATATTTTAATTCCAGAATTATATTCATCATTTAGATGTATCGTTCATCATATATATCCATTATATACATGTACTTATAATATTACATTACATTTTGGGATAAGAAATGAAATGCACCATTCATGGAGACGGTAAGCCGTACGTACGCATGAACGCTAATTTCATTTCTATTTCATATATTTATGGAATGGAATAATAATTATATAGAGGTATATTATAACTCCAGTATAAAATCATATATAATAACTTTAAATCCATCATTTATACATCCCACATATGGCATTAACGAATCACATCACTTTGAGGGGGCGGTAGTCCGCACTTCCTTAAATGAAGATATCGCGTTTACCCATAATGGAAACCATAAAGGTATGCCCAAAATGAAAAATAAATAAGCTTAAGGAAAACATAAACATATTATATATCATATATAAATATAGTGTCATCTTAATGGCCACCTTTTAAGGTGTTAAAATAATGTTGAACAATCATCGTTTCGCTATCCACGGAAACAGTATGTTCTTTAACCATTAGATGTAGGTGTGTGAAAGTGTAGCTAGAATCCTTCTTATAAAAAAATCCTAGTATATTGATAATACTGGAGTTGTTACAAAAGAATTGAATAAAAAGAGTTTAGGGGGTTGGAGAAGCAAAATAAAACAAAAGGACTCAAGTGAAGACATTACCTTAAAATCAGGTAACTCCCTTTGGTTTGAGCTCAAAGGCTTCATTGGGAAGACTTCTTCCCAAAGTGAGGCTTCAAGGAGTAAGATAGGGAATTTGAGAGACAAAATGGGCAGAGGTTGGCCGAGCCAAAGGCTTTGGGAGTGTGGGTAAGGAGGCAGAGGTGGGGGCCTTTTATAAGAGAGAGGAGGGGCACTCTTGGAAGGTAAAGAAAAGTCACTTTATTTTTAAAATGGTATTCGAATTTAAGAGGTCCCATATTGATTTTTTTCTAGGATAAGGTGATAAGGGTTCGAAATCCACTCATCCAGTAGGTTTTGGACATGTGTAGGTCTTATATATTACATTATCTTTCCATTTTATTTAAATCGTTAAATAATGAGGTCATTGATGCATCATCATGATGTCATAAATAATTTTATTTATTTAATGTCTAAAAATTATAAAAAAATACTATGATGTAGGAAATATTTTTATCTTTCCAATTAATATTTATAGTCAAGCATCTGATTTGTATAACCCCATGTAAAAACTTTTTTAGTAAAACATTTCATGTTTGTCTCATTTTTACTTTAACTTTAAATAAAAAGATATTAATGTCATTTTCCAACCAAAGTGGCTTCATGGGGTCCCCAAGTTGACCCATGGGTTGTCTTGGTCGTCCATGACACATCCAATGAGTTTAGGACATGTTTCAAGTTCATTTCATATTATTAAAACATTATTTTTACCTTAAACTACACTAATTACCTCTAATCGCGATTAAAAACTTAATAAGTTACTATTCACCAAAAAATTGTTTGTATCCCATTGAACCACATTTTACTTCTTAATGATAACCATTTATGTCATATTTTTGAAATTCAAAACACAAAGATGGAAAAATTTCATTTAAACAGAAAAATCAGTTTTTATAAGTACCACTTAGTGGTTTCACTATTCATCAAAAATTGAAGTTTTTCATAAAAATCCCAAAAATTCACCCTAAGCTATATTTGATATTCCGAATTCAAAAATGAAGTCTATTTTACAAAATTAAAAACATATAAGTCACATTAATTAATTTAATAATTAATTCCCACTGTCAGAGCAAATACCGTGTTTTTATGAAACAATAAGTATCAAAAGATTGACACTAGTTTAAGTCTGATTTCAAAGTGAAATTAATTCCAACGACCACTATTGGATTTAATGGTAAAAATATATTCTAATTTCACTTTAAAACCAATTCAAAAGATAATCTAATCATATAAATAAATTAGATTAAAAAGAGGTTTTGAATTAAAATACAACATTTTACACTATTCATTAAAAAATGAACTTTATCAGAAAGATACCAAAAATTTACACAAAGTAAATTTTGATGTCCCAATTATTAAGAAGAGTTTTATTTGGTCCAAAAGGATGTATAAGAGTGAACAAAACTATATTTAATGACGGTTCTCCATCAAAAGGCGATATGTGAACCTTTAGTGAAAACTAGGGCATATACGCCTAAAATTGAATTCTTTCCATATTTTATGCCTTTATCTTTTATTGGATAAATGTAAAAACATTTAAAAACATATATAATCATATTTTATTTATTTCTATACATTACCGCCAATACAACGACTACATGTTAACTACCATTTAAAATTAGATTGCAACGTAAGATTCCCAAGAAATTCGTTGTTGCGTGTTGGGTACGCCATCGAGCATAGCGTCCCCTTTAAAGTCATATTAATATTTTATTCACAAATATGGATAAATATGAAAATGTCATATTCTTTATTTACTTTGGGTGTTACAGTAATAACCACTTTTTGAAATTTTATAAATTTTATTTTTCAAAATGGACTTCATTTTTGGATTCGGAATATCGAAATTATCCTAGGGTGAAATTTTTGTATTTTTCTGAAAACTTTCAATTTTTGATGAATAGTGAAACCACTAAGTGGTAGTTAAAAAACTGAATTTTTCATAAAACTTAATTTTACCGCTTCTGTGAGTGGAATTTCAAAAATCCGAGAGACACGGTTGATGTCAGTAAGTAAAATGTGGTTGAATGAGATGAAAATAATTTTTGGTGAATAGTAACTTTTTACTTTTATTTACCACGGTCAAAAGTAAATAGGGTAATTAAGGGTAAAAATGATATTATTATTACCCTAACACATGTCCTCATTCTATTGGATAAGATTAATTCGACCAAAAACAAACTTAGGAGAAAAATGTGACCATTTAGGTCCACTTGGATTAGATT
The DNA here is from genome assembly GCA_963277665.1 of Viscum album. Classification (NCBI taxonomy): domain Eukaryota; kingdom Viridiplantae; phylum Streptophyta; class Magnoliopsida; order Santalales; family Viscaceae; genus Viscum; species Viscum album. The sequence goes on from OY728123.1 coordinate 18,352,278, forward strand.
AGGACATTTATTATTAATTTATTTAAATAAGGGTTAAAATAGTTAAAATCAAAGTTTAATAAGTAAATAATTTTTAATATAAGGTTATATATAAGATATATTCGACTATAAATATTCCTTATAAAGCTAAAAATATTTCCTACAGAATGTTATTTTATTTGTAATTTTTATACATTAAATAATTTAATTTATTTATGACACAAAGATGATGCAGTAATTATCTTATTAATGAAATATTGACATAATTGATGTTATAAATACCCAAATAAATGTAATTTGAGACTTTTTATGAATTAAACTAATTTTAAAGGTTAATAGGACATGTTATTATTTAATTAATTAACTTTTTTCGTACTAATCATTCTGTTATGATTTTCACAAAAATCAATTACTAAATAGTGTCAAAATTGACATAAAATAGTTTTTAAAACAAATATTATATTATTAATTGTTATTTTATTCCTAAAAATCTAAGGTTTGGCCAAATGACTTAGATAAGGTTATATATATTAATAATAAACAACTTGGGGTTCGTTTGGATTGTTATAGTATGTTTATTAACCTTATAGTGTAAGAACACAAGAAGACATGGTAAAAGTAAAATTATTTAACTTAATGTTAAATCTAAATGATAAGGTAAAAATAGGAACCTAAACTTGTCTAAATTCTATTGGATGAGATTATTTCGACCCATCCCCACCTTAGCTTCGAAATAAATCAATTTGGAGCTATTTAAAACCGAATTTGGCTTTATAATGAAATTATTATTTTAGTTATTCCAAAGGTGCCCCTCTCCTCCCTTATAAAAGGGCACCTCCTCCCTCTCTTCCTCACACCACTTTTAGCCTTCACGCTCAGCCAAAACCTGCCAATTTATCCTCTCCACTTCCCTAGAGACATCCTAGAGGTCCTGGTCTTCTTCAAAGACCAATTTTAGTGCCCTAAAAGGTGGTCTCAAAGAAGCACTTCAAAGAAGAGGTAATGTCCGTTACCGATTCTTTCATCTTTATTTCTTCTTCCAATTATTCTTATTTAGTTGTTTCATTATTAGGTAATAACATCAGTATCACTCATATACTGATATGTTATTATAAGTATGAAACAACCCTATTTCACCATCTATCCATCCTACGGAAAATGAAATCACCGCGCGTGCGTACGTACGGAATACCGTCTCCACACCGTGGTGTAATCTATTTTCCACCACCACCTTACTTGGATGGGTATAATGGTGTAAATAATAAATATATATGATTATTGTAAAGTGATATTGATTTTTAATAGTATACATACACTCCAATACAATTCCATGATCATGGGAACGATATCATCGCTCGTGCGTACATACAGAATACCGTCTCCACGATGTGATGCGACTTGTTCTACATGATCTTCATTGCCTGATGATTATATAAATGAATTGAATGAATGAATATGATATATATTACACTAATAACATTCTGGAAATGAGGTATCTATAACCTAAAGAGAAGAATAAGAATTTATTCGACCAAACACACATAAGAACAAAAAGTAATAAACACCTGAATAACAAGTTGTAATGATATATTACTAATAAAAAGATAAGAATATGACCATATGTGATATCATAAAAATGAGTATGATTATGGAATAAGTCAATAACTTTATTTAAATCATTACACAGGAGGTTCGGATACGTACAAAGCATATCGGACCTAAGGTAAGGGAAATATCACAATCTCATTTTTATCTGAGATTGTTTATACTTTGGTATTTACTGGGGTGTATTTTATCATCCACATCCATGTTTCCTCAATATGTAATATTATTTCCATCCACCTACAATTGTTTAAATCCAATTTTACCCTTCGGTGAGTTTTTAGTAAAAGATATGAAAGGAATCTTTTTTCGTTTTTCGTACGAGGTACTTTTTGACCTTTCCGACAAAAGTACTAGAAGAATGTTTTTTTTAACTTATATGGCATGAATGGATTTTTAAAACACTATTTCCAAGAATCTTCCTCTACAAGTTTTCAAGTTTATTTTTAATCAACTTCTTTTAGTTTAAAATTGTATGACATGTTAAAGAAAGGAAAATGTTTTTGAAGTAGGAAGGATATTTTCCTCAAGAATGGAGTTCAAGTGCTTTATCAAAATTATTTTCCATCTAAGATAATATAGGGTTCTATTTATATCCCTATTATTACATTGATTTGATTATGTTGTGATGGAATTATTTTTATTAATTCCTTTATCTTATATGAGTTGTTTTATGATGTCACGATGTTTAAGATTCCCATTTTTATTACATGGGTTTTGCTATGATGTATGGTTTATGATTTTGGGGCACACATAAGAATGGTTTCATTATGAGATGGATGGGACCTATATCTCTCTCCAATGCATTGGGTAAAGATTTTATATCTCATGAGATAGACATGGCTGGAACGGCAGGTTAAACTGGTTCAGTGAAACAGGACTGAAACGAGGAGTGAACTCGGTTCGGAAATGGACTTTGTCCACTAAGATAGTCTTGGCAATGAGTCTTGACTAACAAGAAATGATTCTCAATGATTATGTGTGTATGGCACAAAGTTTCATGTTTTAAGTTATGATTATTGGGATTACATTTCACTACTATGATTTATCCCATGTTATGAAATTATGATCTCTTTTGCAGGTTAAGATTTCCAAAAGTTATGTGCATATGTATATGATGTGATTGATATTTCTTTTGTTTACCCTTACTGAGAATTTGAGCTCACCCTTTTGTATGCTTTATTTCCCCAGGTCAGGAAGAAGGTTATTAAGTATAATATGCATAAAAAGGGACTCTAGATATGATGAAATAAATGGGAGGCAAAGTAGATGCTTTATGAACCAGTTGTTTATGCTTTCCAGTTTCTAAAGACACTATACCTATACGGTCCTTTCATGGTTTTGTTATATGTTGTAATAAGTGTGCTTCAATTTTGAAGTAATAACAATATATGTAAATTATGGGTCGTTATAGTTGGTATCAGAGGAAAGGTATAGTCAACCTTTGGAAATTATGATGTGAAAGCCTTAGTAAGAACCCTAAGGATAATTCTAAGCATAGAACACAATCTTAGTGTTTTAGAAATGACCATGAATAACCTAGGATAAGACTTTATGTGTGAAATTTTATTCTTTATTATGTGGTTTTCCTATTATAATTAGTGTTGCTCACACTATTCTTCTTGGTTTTATTCAATGGCTGGAACCCGAAGGAACCGTGTTAATGCGGAATGCGAAGGGCAATGCAATGATTGTCCCCTAGAGCAACCAAACGTTATGGGAGCTGGAATGAAAAATCTTGTAGCCATGCTCACACAACTTTCTCATGCTATGAATCATGCAGGACTTCCAAACCAGCAAAGGAAGGAGCAACATTCTGTTGAATCCTTCATGAGGCAGCGTCCACCTTCTTTCAGTGGGTCTACTGATCCATTAGTTGCTGAACAATGGATTAGTACTACTAAAAAGATATTTTCAGTTCTTCAATGTTCTGAACATGATAAAGTCATCCTAGCAGTGTATTGTTTGGAAGGATATGCTGATCAATAGTGGTATCTTATTAAGAATATGAGGAAAAGGGATGAAATTGAGTCCATGGAATGGGATTAGTTCAAGAACTTATTTTTCAATAAGTACTTCCCTCGTATTCTCCGAACAAAGATGGAGAAATAGTTTCTTGAACTGAAGCAAAAGGATGATGAATCTATTGATATTTATGAAGCAAATTTTACAAGACTTGCAAGGTACGCTTCTGGTATTATTATCCAACCTTAGAGTAAGATCGATCGATTTTTAGTGGCTTAAAACCAAGTCTTCGAAGGGTGTTAGCCATAAGGGACTTCAATAGCTATGAAGAAATCGTTCGATGTGCTCTCAAAGTTGAGATGGAGATTGGAGTAACCCATCCATCATATGGGTTTGATAAGAAGAGGAGAATGGAATTAAAAGGAAAATATAAAGAGCACACTAAAAAGAAGATGAGCTTTCCCTTATGCTCAAAGTGTGGAAAGAAACATGGAGGGAGTTGTCTTAAACGGACAAGTAAATGTTTCAAATGTGGAAAGGAAGGTCACCGGGCATTTGAATGCCGCAATGATGGGAAGAAGATGTCTAATGATGAAAACAAAGGAAGGGATACACAGAATGAACCTACTACACTTCAATGTTTCAAGTTCAAGGAGATGGGGCATTATGCCAATCAATTCCCAAATCCAAGGGTTGATGATGATGGTCAACGTCAACAAACTCTTAAGGCTAAAGACAAAGGAAAGTCACGTGAAATTTCTATCAGTGATGTGGAGTACGAAAATGATGTGGTGAAAGGTACACTTACCGTCCACTCTAAAGTAGAAAATGTTTTATTTGATTCTGGATCCACCCAATCCTTTATTTCTGAAGAATTTTCTAAGGATATCACCGTATTACCTCAACAGTTAGATGTTGTGTTAGCTGTGACAACCCCTATTGGCACAACAGTCACATCAAAAGTTTATAATTCTTCTCCGATTGAATTTTTTGGGAAAGTGATTCCTGTAAATCTTGTGATCCTTCCTATAGTGGAATTTGATGTGATTCTTGGCATGGATTGGCTTTCTCTACATGGAGCTCTTGTCAATTTCCAAAAAAGGGAAGTCACATTTCATATTCCAGATCAATCTATGATCATCTATCGATGCAAGGATGAACATAACCTTCCAGTGGAAATTTCTTCCATTTTATGGGTATTGATTCCACTAAAAGAAGGTTATTTATCTCAAATGGTTGGTGATAAACTCACGATTAAGAATATTCCCATTGTACGGGAGTTTGATGATGTCTTTCTGGAGGAATTACCGGGTCTTCCACCGAATCGTGAAGTTGAGTTTTCAATAGAACTCGTACCAGATGCCTTGCCTATTTCAAAGACACCTTATAGAATGGCCCCAATTGAGTTGCCGGAATTGAAGAAGCAACTCCATGAGAATCTTGATAAGGGGTTCATACACCCTAGTGCGTCACCTTGGGGAGCACCTGTTCTGTTTGTTAAGAAGAAAGATGGATCAATGAGACTCTGCATTGATTATCGAGAACTTAACAAGATCACTATCAAGAACAAATATCCTCTCCCGTGCATTGATGACCTATTTGACCAACTACGCGGAGCTCAATACTTTTCCAATATTGATCTTCGTTCAGGGTATCATCAATTAAGGGTCAAAAGGGAGGATATACCAAAGTTGGCTTTCCGTAAAAGGTATGGACACTATTAATTTATAGTGATGCCATTTGGTCTTACTAATGCCCCTGCTATCTTCATGGATCTAATGAATAGAGTCTTTAGAGACTATCTTGATCAGTTTGTGGTAGTCTTTATAGACGATATTCTTGTCTATTCAAAGAGCAAGGAAGAACATGAAGATCACTTGAGAATTATATTAAAGACCCTGATAAAGGAGAATCTTTATGCCAAATTTACCAAGTGTGAATTTTGGCTTCAAAAAGTTTCATTTTTGGGTCACATAATCTCAAAAGAGGGGATATCTGTGGATCCAGCAAAAACAGAGGTTATCGAAAGATGGTTGATATCAACAACAGTAACTGAGATCCGATGTTTTCTTGGTTTGGCTGGATATTATCGACGTTTTGTGAAAGATTTCACACGATTATCTAATCCACTCACCAAGTTGACTCGGAAAGGAGTTAAGTTTGTTTGGACGGAGGAATGTGAAGAGAATTTCAATGAGTTGAAAAGAAGGTTATCCAGTGCACCTGTGCTCACACTACCTTGTAGTGGAGAAAGGTTTGTGATCTACAGTGATGCATCCAAGAAGGGATTGGGGTGTGTTCTTATGCAAAATGATATGGTGATAGCTTATGCCTCACGACAGTTGAAAATACATGAGCAAAATTACCCAACTCATGATTTGGAGTTAGCTGCGGTAATATTTGCATTAAAGATTTGGAGTCATTACCTTTATGGTGAAAGGTGTGATATTTATACTGATCATAAAAGTTTAAAGTATATTTTCACACAAAAGGAGATGAATATGCGCTAAAGAAGATGGTTGGAGATGATTAAGGATTACGACTGCTCAATTCATTACCACCCTAGGAAAGCAAACAAGGTGGTAGATGCATTAAGTCGACAAGACCATGCTAGTTTATCCATGATGAGGATCACAAATGATCCAATATTTATGGATTTACAAAGGATGGATCTTGGAATTATAATGAAAGCGGAAAAATCGTATCTTTCTCAAATGAATGTTCAACCATCTATACATGTGAAGATTAAAGAGGCACAGAAAGAAGATGTCAAGTTACAAAAGAAGGTGAGAAATGTTCCTGAATTAAACCTTGATTGTGATGGGATAATAAAGTTCAGGAATCGGTTTTGGGTTCCTCCCATCCCCGGATTAAAGAAGGAGCTGCTGGATGAGGCTCATAGTTCTTCATTATCTATTCATCCTGGAAGCACGAAGATGTATAGGGACCTGAAAGAGTACTTCTGGTGGGATGGCATGAAAAGAGATGTTGCTGAATATGTCTCTCGATTCTTGGTTTGTCAACAAGTTAAAGCTGAGAGACAGAAGTCTAAGGGGATGTTACAACCATTACCCATACCTGAATGGAAATGGGAAAACATCACTGTGGACTTTGTCATAGGACTTCCTAAAACATCCAAAGGAAATAATGTTATCTGGGTCATAGGGGATCGTCTTACAAAGTCTGCACACTTCATTGCTATTAGAGAGGATTTCTCTCTAGATCAGCTTGCCAGGATATATGTAAAGGAAGTGGTAAGATTGCATGGAGTACCATTTTCTATTATATCTGATCAGGATCCGAGATTTACCTCGAAGTTCTGGCGAAGTCTTCAGCATACTCTGGATACAGAGTTGAGTTTCAGCACTGCTTAACATCCTTAGATAGACGGTCAGTCTGAGAGAACAATTCAAACCCTAGAAGATATGTTGAGAGCTTTCTCTATGGATTTCAAAGGTGGTTGGGATCAACACCTACCTTTGGTGGAATTTTCTTATAATAGTAGCTTTCACTCCAGTATTCAGATGGCTCCTTATGAAGCTCTCTATGGAAAGAAATGCAGGACTCCAACATGATGGGATGAATTTGGGGAAAGAAAGCTATTAGGACCCGATCTCGTTGATGAAATGGCAGAAAAGGTCAGATCTATTCAACAACACATAAGAGCATCTCAGAGTCTACAGAAATGTTATGCCGACAACCGATGAAAAGAACTAGAGTTTCAAGTGGGTGATAAAGTGTTCTTACGAATATATCCCTGGAAGAGGGTCATGAGATTTGGAAAGAAGGGGAAGTTGAGCCCTATATATATCGGTCCTTTCGAAATATTGGAATGTGTTGGGAAGGTAGCTTACCGATTGGCGCTTCCACCGAATCTCTCTCAAGTTCACAATGTGTTCCATGTATCTCTCCGGAGAAAGTACATACCTGATCCTTCACATGTACTCAGCTCAGAAGTTGTACCGCTAGAGCAGGATCTTTCTTATGAAGAATAGTCGATAGAGATTCTGGATCGTAGCGAAAAAGTCCTACGAAACAAGACCACTCTAATGGTGAAAGTTTTATGGAGGAACCACCAATTAGAAGAAGCTACATGGGAGCTTGAGGATATGATGAGGGAGAGGTATCCTCATCTGTTTGTTACAAAGTGACGAATTTCGAGGGCGAAATTCATTTTAAGGGGGGTAGAATGTAACACCCGAGACTTCTATGTTATATAAATCATCAAAGGAATCTTTTCCTACACACAACACTTACTTGGCTTTCTTTACAAGAAATCGTTACCTTCCTCGATAGCTTGCGTCGTACGCAATTACGAGTTTCACTAAACAATGATATACTAATAAAATATTATTAAAACTAGCCGTTATGAATAATAATAACCACTTTTTGAAATTTTATAAATTTTATTCTTAAAAATGGACTTCATTTTTGGATTCTGAATATCGAAATTATCCTAGGGTGAAATTTTGGTATTTTTCTGAAAACTTTCAATTTTTGATGAATAGTGAAACCACTAAGTGGTAGTTAAAAAACTAAATTTTTCATAAAACATAATTTTACCGCTTCTATGAGTGGAATTTCAAAAATATGAGAGACACGGTTGATTTTAGTATGTAAAATGTGGTTCAATGAGATGAAAATAATTTTTGCTGAATAGTAACATTTTACTTTTATTTACCACGGTTAAAAGTAAATAGGGTAATTAAGGGTAAAAATGATATTATTATTACCCTAACACATGTCCTAATTCTATTGGATAAGTGTAATTCGACCAAAAAAAAACTTAGGAATAAAATATGACCATTTAGGCCCACTTGGATTAGATTAGGACATTTATTATTAATTTATTTAAAGAAGGGTTAAAATAGTTAAAATCAAAGTTTAATAAGTAAATAATTTTTAATATAAGGTTATATATAAGATAAATTCGACTATAAATATTCATTAGAAAGCTAAAAATAGTTCATACAGAATGTTATTTTATTTGTAATTTTTAGACATTAAATAATTTAATTTATTTATGACACAATGATGATGCAGTGATTATCTTATTAATGAAATATTGACATAATTGATGTTATAAATACCCAAATAAATGTAATTTCCGACTTTTTATGAATGAAACTAATTTTATAGGTTAATATGACATTTTATTATTGAATTAATTAACTTTTTTAGAACTAATCATTCTGTTATGATTTTCAGAAAAATAAATTACTAAATAGTGTCAAAATTGACATAAAATAGTTTTTAAAACAAATATAATATTATTAATTTTTATTTTATTCCTAAAAATCTAAGGTTCGGCCAAATTACTTAGATAAGGTTATATATATTAATAATAAACAACTTGGGGTTCGTTTGGATTTTTATAGTAAGTTTATTAACCTTATAGTGTAAGAACACAAGAAGACACGGTAAAAGTAAAATTATTTAACTTAATGTTAAATCTAAATGATAAGGTCAAAATAGGAACCTAAACTTTTCTAAATTCTATTGGATGAGAGTATGTCGACCCATCCCCACCTTAGCTTCGAAATAAATTAATTTGGAGCTATTTAAAACTGAATTTGGCGTTATAATAAAATAATATTTTTAGTTATTCCAAAGGTGCCCCTCTCCTCCCTTATAAAAGGGCACCTCCTCCCTCTCTTCCTCACACCACTTTGAGCCTTCAATCTCGGCCAACCCCTACCACTGTCTCCTCTCCACTTCCCTAGAGACATCCTAGAGGTCCTGGTCTTCTTCAAAGACCAATCTTATTGCCCTAAAAGGAGGTCTCAAAGAAGCACTTCAAAGAAGAGGTAATGTATGTTACCGATTCTTTCATCTTTATTTATTCTTCCACTTCTTCTTCTTTAGTTGTTTCATTATGAAGTAATAACATAAGTATCAATCATATACTGATATGTTATTATAAGTATGAAACAACCCTATTTCACCATCTATCCATCCTACGGAAAATGAAATCACCGCGCGTGTGTACGTACGGAATACCGTCTCCACGCCGTGGTGTAATCTATTTTCCACCACCACCTTACTTGGATGGGTATAATGGTGTAAATAATGACTATATATGATTATTTTAAAGTGATATTGATTCTGAAATAGTATAAATACACTCCAATACAATTACATGATCATGGGAAAGATATCATCGCTCGTGCGTACGTACGGAATACCGTCTCCACGATATGATGTGACTCGTTCTATGTGATCTTCATTGCATAATGATTATATAAATGAATTGAATGAATTAATATGACATATATTACACTAATAACATTATGTAAATTAGGTATCTATAACCTAAAGAGAAGAATAAGAATTTATTCGACAAAACACACATAAGAACAAAAAGTAATAAACACCCGAATAACAAGTTGTAATGAAATATTACTAATAAAAATCTAAGAATATGAACATATGTGACATCATAACAATGAGTATGATTATGGAATAAGTCAATAACATTATTTAAATCATTATACAGGAGGTTCGGATACGTACAAAGCATATCGGACCTAAGGTAAGGGAAATATCACAATCTCATTTTTTCTGAGATTGTTTATACTTTGGTATTTATTGGGGTGTATTTTATCATCCACATACATGTTTCCTCAATATGTAATATTATTTCCATCCAACTACAATTGTTTAAATCCAGTTTTACCCTTCGGTGAGTTTTTAGTAAAAGATATGAAAGGAATCTTTTGTCGTTTTTCGTACGATGTACTTTTTTGACTTCTCTGACAAAAGTACGAGAAGAATGTTTTTTTTAACTTATACGGCAAGAATTGATTTTTAAAACATTATTTCCAAGAAGCTTCCTCTACAAGTTTTCAAGTTTATTTTTAATCAACTTATTTTAGTTTAAAATTGTATGACATGTTAAAGAAAGGAAAATGTTTTTGAAGTAGGAAGGATATTTTCCTCAAGAATGGAGTTCAAGTGCTTTATCAAAATTATTTTCCATCTAAGATAGTATAGGGTTCTGTTTCTATCCCTATTATTACATTGATTTGATTATGTTGTGATGTAATTATTTTTATGAATTCCTTTATCTTATATGAGTTGTTTTATGATGTCACGATGTTTAAGATTCCCATTTTTATTACATGGGTTATGCTATGATGTATGGTTTATGATTTTGTGGCACACATAAGAATGGTTTAATTATGAGATGGGTGGGACCTATATCTCCCTCCAATAAATTGGGTAAAGATTTTATATCTCATGAGATAGACATGGCTAGAACGGTAGGTTAAACCAGTTCAGTGAAACAGGACTGAAACGAGGAGTGAACTCGGTTCAGAAATGGACTTTGTCCACTAAGATAGTCTTGGCAATGAGTCTTGACTAATAAGAAATAATTCTCAATGATTATGTGTGTATGCCACAAAGTTTCATGTTTTAAGTTATGATTATTGGTATTACATTTCACTACTATGATTTATCCCATGTTATGAAATTATGATCTCTTTTGCAGGTTAAGATTTCCAAAAGTTATGTTCTTATGTATATGATGTGATTGATATTTCTTTTTTTTACCCTTACTGAGCATTTGAGCTCACCCGTTTGTATGTTTTATTTCCCTAGGTCAGGAAGAAGGTTATTAAGTAGAATATGCCAAAAAGGGACTCTAGATATGATGAAATAAATGGGAGGAAAAGTAGATACTTTATGAACCAGTTGTTTATGCTTTCCAGTTTCTAAAGACACTATACCTATACGGTGATTTCATGGTTTTTTTATATGTTGTAATAAGTGTGCTTCAATTTTGAAGTAATAACAATGTATGTAAAGTATGGGTCGTTATAGATCTCGTTCATTCAGTTTTATAGAATGATTTATCTGGAATTGAATCAAATATAAATGCATAAATTATCAATGAAAATTAAATAACTACAATCAATGTTGTGACCCCTATGATACCACTTGAAGGACCCAGGCACAGTGGAAGCTCGTGGGTGGATGTTCCCACTTGACATTTTTTTCATTAGCAATGATCAATCTGGCATCAATATGACGACAAACGCCAGACTCCATGGATCGAATCATAGAAATAGACAAAGAAGAATAATATTCCTAGAACCTTCAAGGAGGATCATCACAGGTCGATTATAATTAATTTAATTAATTGACAAGAAGTACCTTTTATAGTGTTCTTTCTTTATTGATATTTCTAATCACATTCTAATGTGACCCGTTGTTGCATCATAGAAGCCAAGTGTAGACTTCCTCTACTGGTGATCCACGCGTGCACCACATATATCTGGACATCGCCAAAGGAATCTCTGGGTGAAAGAGTGGAGAAGACTTTTCTCGCGTTGTCTGCCTTAGATCACCTTGATCCGATAAAGGAGGATCTATCTCATTCTTGAGAGAATTCTTAGAGGAAGGAGTTCTTTCAGCCTTGAGAGAATTCTCCAGAATTGTTGTGCATAATGATTAGGGAAATATATTGAGGTTGTGAGGATATTTATAATCAGGTTTGAGGTTATAGAGTTATGACAATAAATAAATGCGTTATGCGTTTTATTTATTTCATTAACTCTTATTGAAAACCCACATGTTGAATCATTAATTACTTTAAATGCATCCACACTGATTATAATAAATATCATTTAATAAAACAATATTATTTCCTCGAAATCCCGACTGGAAAAACTACATGGTGTATAATCATTAGTACACAGCATGTACTCATTTTTCATTTCCTTTCCAAAATGAAAACTACACGGCATGTACATTCAATGTACACGGTGTGTATATATTGTTTTCATTTTATTATTACTCCAACATTAAAACAATTTTGGCTTCCTTGAATAATTATTAAACCACATACGGGAATAATCTTTATTCTAGTTGAGATACTTGGATACACTTAGTGTGTGACCCTCTAGGCCTCTTTCTCATAAGAATTAGGTGAGCTTGCCTAAAGTCCAAGATTAATATCTAGCAAAGAGTCAAGGCACCCAAGAGAAAGAATTTGACACCACATTTACGTGTCACCTCATACGAATTCTTACCATTTAATTTAATCCCTTTGTCTCAATATCTCATCAAGCAGGTTTCATGGAAGTGTCACAAACCTATATGCTTGATCCGTCATTCTTTGACTTTTAGAAATAAACTCGTCGTGACACCATGCCCATGGAATTTGGGTGACAATTATATTTCAATCAAATGGCCCAAGATATCTACATCCATAAATATGGAACAGACAAATCCTTCCTCGACTTATCCATTAACAACATGTCATTCGTGACACACCCAACGTACCCAACTTCTTACCAACTGTCTTCATGACAGTTTTCGTCAACAAATATAAGTGCGTGAGTCGTGACATAAGTTAATGATAATAATCCAGTCTAAGGACCATTACACATGCTTGTAGATAGAAATATCCAATGACACCAAGACATGCAAAATTACTACTGGCGGGTTTGTTCTTATAATCTCTCATCTTGGAGATTACCAATTGTGAACTCCATGGGAGAGAGTCTCATCTTCTTACGAGTACTCACACATGATGGTATGTATACTATGTGTCCTATCATAGTACGTCATCCAACCTCAGAACTTTATTTACGAATATTGTTATAGAATTTCAAGGTTCTCATCATAGTGGGGATCTTCCATGACCTTATTAATGCAACAAATATTCTATGACATTATTATATTATAGTCATGCAGAACAATGAACAATATATAATAAGTGTACATTCATGTAATCAAAGTATAAAAAATTGGTTCTTAGGACACAAACTCTAACACATGGGACCCACGAGCTTAGTTGGTTTGGTAGGTCTGACTGGGTCGGACCAGGCCCAGACACAACTGACCCCTGCTTACTGAAACACCCGTATCTCTCAGACTGGGTGTCCAATTGATGTGTCGTTAGTGGAAGTGGGACCCTTATGATGAGGTGGTCATTCTAAGATACTCTATTTGAGTTTTAGAGAAATTTTTCATATGTCTGGGTTGGATCAGAATCGAATCCAACCAGACCCTTTTTACAAAAATGCCCATATCTGACAGGTCGGGCATCTGTTCGATGCACCCTCTATTGTGTTGGGACTCTTACGACGAGATGGTCCTTTGGGGTTAATCTACATTTGACTTCATGGTGGTTGAGGTAAAACCAATTTATTGAGGATCGTATCCTCCTAGAATCAATCGTGCTAATTGCGGGAATCTAGTGGTTGGTTGTGATGGGAAGAAAGAGTAGGGATCCTGAGTGGGTCAGCACCTAGAGATCCTCTGCAAGTAAGCACCTAGAAATCCTTTGTGGGTCAGAACCTAGAGATCCTATATGGGTGAGCACCTAGAGATCTTCTTTGGGTCAGCACCTAGAGATCCTCTGGGGTTCAGCACCTAATGACCCCATGTGGGTCAGTAAAAGAGCCTCTTGATAGAATAAAATGATCTAGTTTTACGACTAATGTTTTTCCATGAAGGACTTAGGACAGGTATCATACATTATTGGGATCAAGATTAATCATCATATAACTAATAGATTACTCAATAAAACTCAAATTACATAATTTAACAATATACTAAAAAGATTTAGTGTGGATAAATCCAATAGGGGATTGCTGTTAGTGTCACATGGAATTCATCATTCCTGGAAAATGTGTCCTCAGAAACATGAAGAAAGAAACAGAATTGAAAGGATTTCATAAGAATCACAAATTAAGGTAGTCGTGGATGATATGATATGTAATAGGCTACATTTTTCTATGTATTGAGTGCACTAGGTATATATCAAGTTGATCTAGGTGACCTCTATTGCACGGAAGTCAAGGCTATCCTTAAGTATCTGAGGCGTTCTAAGGATATATTCCTAGTATATATAGGAGATGAGGAACTATAAATTAGAGGATATGCATATTATAGTTTCCAAACTGATCAAGATGACATGAAGTCACAAATAGGTTACATATTCACTTTGAATAGAGGTACTATGAGCTAGAAGAGCTCAAATAAGGTTGTGGTCATAGTTTTTATTGAAGAATCTGAGTATATTATGGCATATGAGGAATATAAAAAGTAGCATGGATGAAAAAAAATTCCAAAATCATGACATGTTACCTAGTAGTAAAGATCTGATCACACTCTATTATGATTATACTATTGTGGTGGATCTCAGAAAAGATCCATGCTCACATCAACAGATGAACCACATACTTAGAATTAACATATCTTGAGGGATTTTTATTAGAGATGTGAGGTTATAGTGAGTATTAATTCTATGGAAAACAACATGGAGGACCCCTTGAATAAATACTTGACTCAACAGAAACATGATTATCATGTGAGGTCTATTGGACTGAATGTTGTAGGCAGTTGGATCTAGTCCTAGTTAGAGTTTTTTAGAGTTGGATTCTTAGGACAACTGATTTTACTTTAATTACATGTACATTTGATGTATTTAATATTAAATTAATATTTTACTATATATTTTTCATTTTTAATTAATATCTTTAGTTTAATACTGTCATAAATTATTTTTCACATTGATAAGGTCATAACAATTCTCTTTTATGATGAGAACCTTTAAGTGCTATAAAAATGTTCTTAATATATTTTTTTAGTTGGATAACATTCTATAATGGGTCACATAATATTTAGATTTTTATGTGCGAGTGATCGTAAGTGGATGAGGATTCTTTTCATGAATTCCACACTTGGTAATTTCTAAGATGGTAGATTATGAGAACAAACCCACTAGTAAAAATTTTATATATTTTAGTTTCATCGGATATTCCTTTTTGTGTGTGTAATGTACTTAGAATTTAGGATTATCATTAATGTATATAATGACTCATAAACCAAGATTTACTAACCAAAACCATAATTCCAAATGTTGTAAGGAAGTACAGTATGTTGGGTTTATTACGATTGAAATGTTATTAATGTATAAATCAAGGAAGGATTTGTCCCTTTCATATTTATGGAAGATTATATATCATCTATTTGATTGGAATAGAACCATTCCATTAAATTTAATGTCCATATTGTAATGATGTGTTTACTTTAGATAGTTAAATAAAGACTTATCGATCAAATGGGTTGATGACACCATTGTGAATTTAGCTTGATGAGATAATATAAAAAGGGGATTATATTACACAATGAACAGTCATATGTGGTTGTTGACATTATGACATTAATTTATTTCTCTTAGGTTACTTAAACCATTATTATATAGTAGTATTGTACTTTAGGCAAATAATTATATTGGTAGTGAGAAAGAATCCTAGAGGATCACACACTTAGTGTTTCTGTTGATCTTGATTAAATTATATTTGAGTTTAATTAAGGGAATAAATATTATTCTCATTTCCAAGGAATAATTTTATTCAAGCCAATTGATCAGATAAATTTAATAAATATTTATTCTTAGATATGTGAATAAAAATATATTTATTTATTTTATTGAATATTTAATAAATATTTTTTCTCCTATATTTGAATGAAATATTTATTTATGAATAAAATTTTTATTTATTGTTCAATAAATGCAAGAGGATCTTGAATGGACAAAGACCGTATCCGGTGACAAATATTAATTATCAATCCGGTTAAATAATATTTATAATTTTGTAAGTTGGAGAGTTACACAAAAATAATAATAGGTGTTATGAGGTTTATTAATGGTAATAAATGTTATTTAATGACTTAAATGAAATTAAATAATATCTTAACCAAAATCCTAACTCTATAAATAGAAAGTTATGTATATTGTGTAGAGAATCCAAAATTGAGAATAGAGAATTATTGTTCACAAATAATTCTCCCTCAGCTTCTCATTATCTATACCTATCAAGAATGAGAAGTGCAATAGATATTTATTCAAGGATGAAAAGGAGAGATCAAGAAAGAACAATGTAAGGAATTCGACTCACTGCACAAGCACACAGAGAACAAGTAATGTTTCTCAAAGATCATAGGTTCACATTTGGATCAACACTACAGGGATTCTATCCTTGGATCTACACATAAAAAAATGTAATCTGGAAAGGCCTTTTTGAATGATCAATATAAACCAAAGAAGAATTTTTCTAAGCCTAGGTATTTATTTCTTTAAATATTAAATAAATTAATTATAAATTTTTCATGCATGATCCATGATCTTGGTTCAAACCAATGATTATTAAAATAAATTTTAATATATCCCCCACCACTCCATGCTTCTTCTATGCTCAAAACCAAAAATATCATTTATTTTGAGTTTATACCCAACAATCTAAGATTAACACCCATTTTTTTATGGGAATCATGACCCATAAAGTGCATGAAATTTCAATCAAAATTTCATACTTATCATCCCACTGATATATGATAATATGTTGGTTTGTAAAATCAAATATAACTTCCCTTAATTGACAATTGAATTTAGATTTATGTAGATAAATATAATCAATTCCTAAGATAACATCTAATTCAACCAGGTGAAGAATAATGAGGTTTATAGGAAGAAAATACTTGGAAACTTCAATATAAGATCTATCATAGACTTTATATGTAATAATAATTCAATTAATGGTTTACACTACTAATTCAATATCTAACCATTAGAGTTAGGAATTAACATTACAAGAGACTTTTCATGATATAAGGGAATTCATATAACTAATATTAAATAAGGTACTTCAATATTTGAGTATACTTCTCACCACCCCAACTTCATTGTTTTATCTTCAATCCCTTGTAAAAACCAAAATGGTTAAAATAACCATCATTCACACTTAATCATGAAAAAAATCAGTCATAGGATGTCTAAGTCATGACACTTTATTTTTAATCTATGAAACCTTAGGTGCAACCTAGGACATTCATGGTCATTATTTTAATCCTTTAATATGGTTCATAAAGAGTTTGTGAATCTCAAAAAAAATATTCCTTAGGAGTGTAAATCTAGGCATGCACCAAGGTCCATTTTCATGAATGAATTCACTATATAGTTAATCTCAATGCACACTTTTTAGATTTATTACCCCTATTTACAAATATGATAGATCCCCATCCAATTGTAGTATCCAGTCATGGATGTAATTTCTTAGAAACCACTTTATATATCCTTCACCAAAATTCCAAGACATTTTCCTATACTTTGGAAAATCCTCAGACTTATCCTTAGAAATATCCCTAGATATGTCCCTAGGTATCTCACTAAAGTTTCATTATCCTAGTTTTAAAAGGATAAAATAAACCTTGTTCTAATATAAACTATAATGACCCACACTTTTCATGCATAGGTATTACATCTAAATAAATTAATATTAATTATATGACATGACAATCCATGATATAATCCATAGGTCTAGTCCCTTTGAAAACTTGGATACATAAACAATTGGTTTATAAGTGAACTACATCATCTCCCACTAAGTTCTTCATAATGATCACCCTTCTTAAAAATATCATACATAATACCTTTATTTATAACCTAGGGAAATGAAATTGGATAAAGGGTGAGCTCATATGCTCAATAAGGGTAAAAAAGTGAGATATCACTATAACATGAACATATGGGTATGAGAAAATGATAATAAAACTTTAAAACCATACCCTACATATCATAGATCATAGAAATGATACATGGAATAAATATTGGAGGTTCATAAGATATTAATCATGAAGGAATAAAATAACATATTCCATGGAAGCATAACACTAGAATAATACATTGAATTGTGGCATAAACATAAGAATATAAAATCATTTTCTTAGTACTCAAGGATAATTGACAAGACTATCATATTGGATTGGGTTCACTCCCCAAACTATTGTTGTAGTCACGTTTCATTCCCAATACTATTATACTAGATTGGATTCACTCCCAAACCATCATAGTGGTCATGGTTCGCTCACATGGCTATCATAGTGGAAAAAGTCCATTACTAAACTGGGTTCACTTTCTATTCCATTTATTTTTATATCATGAGATATCAATATTTACCCAATGGATTTTCATAATATATACAACTCACCCACAACATAATTAAAATCAAATATATGTGTTCCAAAAGATCATAAAGCATTCATCATATCAAAACCTATGAAAATAAGTGGGTTTCATAAACATTTCATCATAGCATAACTCATGTAAAATAAAAAGGTTTCATAAACATGTCATCATTTTATAATAGAATAACCCATGAAAAAATAATTGGTTTTATAAATATATTTTTATCATAAACATAACCAATATAAATAAAAAATAAGGATGATATTTTGGATTATATTCCCAATAAAGATTACGTAACATCAAAGGATGTCATCTTATATGGAAAATGATTTTGAAATATCACTTGAAACATTTCTTGAAAAAAATAAAAATTTTCAATTTGAAATAAGTTTTTTAAGGTATAAAAAACTCCAAAATATCAAAGAAAAAAAATTTCCAATAAAATAAATTTGGAAATTTTTAAAGATACATTTAAAACAATGATCAGTTCTGGTAATGGGAAATACCTTTCATATTGTACATGTTAAAACAAATATTTCTTGCACATTTTGTAAGAAAAGTAAAAAATTACATTCTTTGGAAAACAACAGGAAAATTCCTCTCATGGGTAAAAATTAATTCAAAAAATAATATTCAAATAATCTTAAAAACATTTATATAAAATATATATTTGGAAGAAAAATAATTTTTGATCAAAGAGATATATAATGTTGATTTTCATTAAAAACATTATATTAAACTATTGAGTAAATAAAGAGAGGGAAAAAAATGAAAACATGTAATTTTCAGAAATAAATATTAAGGAAGAAATTTCCTATGTTTCTTATGAGATATATTATAATATTTCATCATCAAAATTATACTAATAAAAAATCCTGATAAACAGTGATATTGTAACATAAAACCTTTAACACTTTGGTAATATTGGGATCATAAGTACCATGAAAGAAATAAACTTATATGTATATTTAAATCACCATAATTTTCATAATAATCATAAGAAAATAAATTTTTGGGAAGAATATACACCATAAAAAAATAAAAAAGGGTTGAATACGATATGTTTCCCATGGAAATAAAAGTGAGATGAAAATACCTCACCTCAAGTCTTGAATTTATTCATACAAATTATAACATAATGTATTATAAATATAGTTTTATTATAAATTTATTCCATAACCATAATTATATATATCATACCATCTATGATTTACTTATGACCTTTTATTACCTTTTTTTTAACATTTCCTTGTTAAAATTAGGCTTCTGGTAATAAATGCTTCATTTTTTGTGTATGTTTTAGTTTGGTATATTTGATAGTTATAATTTTATCATAGTTACCCATGATTAATAATTTTAACCATTATATTAATATCATAAATATTAATTATATTTTTTCGAGTATTTCATTAATGTTAGAGATAGAAAATGAATTACATTGTTCGTGGAGATAGTAGGTCGTACGTATGCAAGAAAATTGTTTCAATTTTCTCAAAGGATTGAAAAAAAGAAAATAAATATTAATTCACCTTTCTAGAATATTTTTTATATCATATAACTTCATTTAATATATCCTTATTACCTTGCATTTCAAAATAAAATGAAAAATGTATCGCATAGCTTCGTGCAGGCGGTAGTCTACATTTATGGATGAGTAATGTTATATTTTTACAAAAGATCAATAGGTAAGATGTTATATGTGACATTATAACTCCATGAGTATAAATATTTCATTAATATATAAATATTATATCCATTATTATATTAAACTATGAGAGGTGATGATGGAAAATGAATTACACCAGTTCGTGAGGGGTAGTCCACCATACACATGATCGACAATTTCATTTTTCCTTTGAGGGAAGAGGAGATAGGTTTAGGTTATTTTATTAACATAAAAAATAAAAATATATGGGATATAATTATATTAGTATATTATAATATTTTAATAATATTTTATTCAGGTTAAATAAGAAATAAAATAAAAATGTTCAGTTAAGAACAATGCCTCTTCTTTGGAAAACCTCCGTAGGTTAGTGCACAAAGCCTTCTTGGGATGGTTTTATAATCAAAATAATAAATATAGGATGTTTTGAAGTAATTAAGGAATATATTTTTGGAGGTATTATCTTAAAAAGATAATTTTGGAGTGTGTGGATGAGAGGATAGGGAGTTCCTTTTTATAAGTAGGGGAGTGGACACACATGGAATTTTTGAAAAGAAAAAGGTGTTCCCTCATTTTAGACATGCTAAAAGACCCCAATATTACTCCAAATATAACCTTATATGATATAAGATTTACATATGTCCATAAAATATGATTTTTACATGTTTTTAGATAATTTTATCCCTTATTTTTTAGTTTAACCCCCGCTCCAGTAAACCAATTCTAACCTTAACCGCGTTAATTGATTTTTATTGATTTTACTATTAATTATGAAAAAATTTTAAATTTAACCTTACTATATAATATGGTTTTTTTATTAAAAATATGTAATCCATTTTTAAAAATCCAATTCATAGAAGTGGTATAATTTAATTTAAAATTAAAATCACATACATGATAAAAAAATGGTTTTCCAGAGAAAAAGTATTCATAAGTATAAAAAGTTTTAATATCAATATGAACATGATTACAATTACCTAAATTGGATTAATTATGATATAATTGAATAAATTATACTTTTAAAACCATATTGAAAAAATATAATGTTTATATTCTTTTAACAAAATAGTATTTTTTAATAAAAAAAGCATTTTTTCACTATCTTTTAAAAATTTAGACTTTTCAAAAAAATCTCAAAAAATCACCCTACGATAAATTTTATATTTTTATTCAAATAATAAAGTTAGTTTTTAAAAATAATATTTATAAAATTGATATGAAAATTATTTTATTATTTATTTACAAAAAGAAATAAAATCATTTTCTGGAGAAAAATGTTTTTTCAAAGCATTTAAATACTTTTCCAAAAAGAAAGTACTTATTTATCAATATATTTTACTAATATAAAATATTTAAAATTATTTTTTAGAAATTTTTTTATTAATATTAATACTAACATTTTTAATGGCTATGTTATAATGGTCTTGTATAAAAATAATATTAATTGCATATCGCTATTTGTTAAAACTTATTGTTGTGTATAACACAAACTTTTGAAGAAATTAAATTTGTTTAAAAAACTTATTTCATAAAATCTTTTATTGTTACATATATACTAACTATAAACATTTAAATTATATATTAATCTAAAAATTGTTGAATATGAGCATAAATTTGGTTGGAACTGATAAAGGATTATGATTTCATGATTTACTGTTATCTAGGTAAAGAAAATAAATTAGTTGATTCCTTGAGCTAAAAAGATAATTCATAATTATCTATGATATTTTTAGAAAATTATCCTTAGGTTAATGATTTATTAAATGTTTTCTTAGAAATTATGCATATTGTAACACTTTAACTTTTGTTTCATGTGTTCGTATAGACATTCTCGTTGTATAGAATTGTGCTTGCTTCAATAGACGATAGAATTTTTTAAAAAAGAGTAGTGTTGGTTAAGAAGGGTAATTTTACTAAATATAATATCTAAAAATAGGGTTCTATGTTACTATAAAAGAAGTTGTGTGTTCTTAGTGATCCCCAGTAAAATAAGTAATTGTTAAAGGAAGATCACAACTCTCAATTTCTATTCATCCTGGTAGCACTAAGACGTAAAAATCTCTACATGAATATTATTGGTGGAAGGAATAAATAATTGTATTTCTAATTTTACTATGAAATGTTTCAATTTTCAATAGGCTAAAAATGATATAAAACCACTAAAGGGGATTATTTATCCTTTTTTAGTGGTTGAATGGATATGGGAAAATATATCCATGGATTTCATGGTGATATTACCAAATACATATTGAGGTAATTATGTGATTTGAATTATTATTGATTGATTAAAAAAATATAAACATTTTATTCATATTCGAGATAGTATGTATTTGGATAACATTTTGAGTCTCTACCATAAATAGTTAGTCAGATTACATGGATAACCTCTCTCTATAGTATCTTATTATGATCATATATTTAAATATAATATTTTAAAATTACTTAAAAAGTCATTGGGTACTAAATTAAATTTCATTATATCTTTTAATCCTCAATCTGATGGGAATTTAAAGATAAATATTTTATTATCAGAGGATATTCTTAAAGAATTCTCATTGAATCATTAGAGGATCTTAGATCAACATAACTCTTTGGTTTATTTTTCTTTTAATAACACTTTTTATTCAAGAATAAATATGGAACCTTTTAAGTAATTTTATAGAAACTAATGTTAAAATCCATAATTTTTTGATGTATTCGGTTAAAAAATATTATTGGGGCTATAACCGGTCGAACAAATGGTTTAGAAGGTAAGTGGGATTCAATAACACATGAGGGTAGCTCATAGAAGGAAGAATTTTTATGTAGATAATTGAAGGAATTATACTTTATTTGAGGTAGTCAATCTGATCTTTCTTTAAATATCTACTTGGAAATGTTTTATTAATTTCAGAAGGAAAGGAAATTTAGAACGAGGGTTTATTAGTCTATATGAAATTCTATAAAAAGAGGTATCAGTTTCTAATTTAGTTTCCTTACCTATGAGTTTATCTTTGTAACATGTTGTGTTTCATGTTTTATTTTCAAGGAAATTTGAACCTAATAAATCTCATGTTTTTAGCCATAATATATTATATTTGAAAGAGAATATTTCCGATAAGGAAAATATAGTGCAGATTCGGGATCATATAGCATGGGTATTATGGGAAAGGTAATCTCACCTTATTAATTTTTTTTAAATAACCACATGGTTGAGGAAGAAACATGGGAACCTAAAAAGGCTATGAGGGAAAAATATCCATACATGTTTATGTGATGAATAAAATGGCAAGGATGAAATTTCTTTGAGGGAAAAATATGATAACTTGGGTAATGTTAATAATAAACAAATTTCATATATTATAAATATTAAATATTTTATTTTATGGATTCAAATTCATTGTAAAAATTTTATATTATTTTTCAAATCGAAGAAAGAGATAGTTTTATTCTGATTAAAATGTTTTCCATATATTAAATCGATTTATTTAAAAGTTAAGTCTACAAATTCTTGAAATTTAATTTTATGAAATGGAATTCATTTTTTATTTCACCATGTCAAATATATATTAGAGTAAATTTTATGGGTTTTTTTTGAAAAGACAGATTTTTGGGTGAATAGTTAAAAATATTGATTCTTTTAAAAACTATCATTTTTTTCAAGAATTTTAAAAATAAATTTATTTTTTTTATTGTTTTTAAAGTAACATTAATCCCCTTTAACCAAAAATAATCCAATTTTTTCCATAGTAATCAACATTATACATGCTTTTGGTATAAATTCATTTTTTGGCTTAAAAATGTTTTCTATTGTGTTTTATGAACTTATATTAAGATTGAAATATAAGACTCATAGAAGTTGAATGTTGAAAAATGAATTTCTTATTTGGAATCAAGAATATAAAATTTATTAATGGGAATAATAACATTTTTTTTCAAAATGAAAGTAATCATGGTAATAAGTCATCGCCACTTTAAAGGGTAAAACAAGTCAACTAAGATTAAAATTAAGTGATAAGTTTATAAAATATCATCTTAAATATCATTTAATGAGGTTATTTCTACCATAATAACCCTATATTTTAAATAGGATATATTTAGTTCCACTTTACATAGAATAATACTTTATATTATTTTAAAACATTAAAAAAATTACAGGATTATTACTCCCCTCACTTATAAAATGGAACCCCATATCCTATATTATTCACATACATTGATTCATTTATATCACCCAATAAATACCCAAAAAACTTCCTAACATACCTCACCATATCCTAGAGATCTATTTTTACCAAACGACCATACTAGAAGGCTTAATGGGTAATCCAAAGCCAGTTTTCTAAAGAAGAGGTATAACTCTTAATTGAGAGTTTTTATGTTTATTTAATTTTCCATATCAATAACAAATTATATAAAAAAGCTGATATGAAAAAAAATAATTATCTTAAATATACTTAAATTTTATTATTTTTATTTTAGAACCCTTATTCGTCTTCTTTTCCATCAAATGGGAAACAAAAACGTCGCTTGTGCGTATGTGTGGACTACCTCCTCCACGAAGTGGTGTGTTTATTTTTTCATCACTACATAACTAAGATGGTTTTTATGATGGATTAAATGAATATATATTATTATAATTTCATAATTATGATTTTTTAATGATAATATATTACTTACCTTTTTACCCTTACATATATAGTAAAATGATAATGTTTCTCGTGCGTACATGTGGACTACCACCTCCACAAAGCGATGCGAATAATTTTTCATTTATTACCTTCATGATTGTTTCTAAAATTGATTTTAATGTATAAAATTTTAATTATTACATGGATAATAGTTTGGATAATATGTAATAACAACCCATTTGACCAGGGTCAACCAACTGAAGTTATTTTGGTATTACCAACTGAACATCCTCAAAATATCCAACAAAAACTTAACTGATTTAGTAACTATATAATACAAGATAATAAATGAAGTTAAAGGGATAATAATAAGTTAATACATCCTAAAAATTTTCTTAATAAATTAAATATTTAATATAATTTTATTATTCTTTATTTAAATTATTTATATGGGAATTCGGACTTGAGGTAAGGGATTTTCTTTGAAACCTAATTTAAAATGTTTTAACATTTTCTTTCCTACTCTTTTTCATCCATATTCATGATTCTTTATTTTTAAAAAAAATTTATTATTATACTCAACTTTTTTTAAATTAAATTTGAAACGGTCATTTATATTCCTTACTATGGTTTAAAAAGGTAATATTTTAATGTTTTTCTGTAAGGTTTATTTTCAAGAAAGTGTGAAAGGAATGTTTTTTTAATGTATATCACATGGAAGAAATTTCATATCATTATGAACATTATTTTTTAGTAATATTACTATAATTTTTTTAATTATTATTCAAAATAATATCATGTTTCCTTTTCTTCTATAAAATTATCATTTTATGAGTTTTTAAAGTAAAAAATAAGATTGGTATCCTTATTTTTACATTAAGACTAGAAGTGATTCTCTATATATGTTAAATGAAATAAATTATGAGAATATCTCTCAAAAAATATATATCTTGAAGACACATGGGAAAATCACCACAACCTACACCTCATGCAACAAACCACCACCACATCCACATAACCAAAAGTAACCAGGTAGTTTTTGGGAGCCACCATAGCCCGGATAATGTGTATCAAACATTGGGTATTATACCTCAAGCCACTACAGCTCATACTCTGAGTAAGGATTCTCAAGCCATCAAATCCTATACACATTATAGTTATAATAGCACATGGGAAACTATATCCAGAATATATGTGTGTGAAATGACCACAAGCCATTACAGCCCTTTACACACATATATGAGGAAAACTAACCACCGTGCATACCAGCACTAGTAACTACCAAGAGAAGAGAGCAGGGCCAAAGAGGGTAGCCATCCATCCATCCTCTCTCCAGGGTGTTGGGAAAAAGACCCCCCTCCCAGAGATCAGAATCCTTGGGGTGTCAGTTTCCCAAACCGACGGGGTGGAGTAGCATATAGAAACACAAAACATATAAAATATAATATAGTTAACAACCACACTATGGGAATAACCTAGTCGTAGAATCAACTGTATCTAACATCTCTCGGACAACCAACTTCCACTACTAATACTAGGTATCCTATAAGCACACAACCATTTAAAGAGCTATATTAGATTACATTATCCCATTTTATTAGTTCCAGTTTATGTTATTTATTATTTAACCATTAATTAACCATTATCATTTTCACATTCTATTTCATTAGCATCAAAACAAATTTAAATGCCCTCTAGGCATAACCAAACCAAGTCCATAGTTCCATTAAACTGTAACCTTAGCATTGCATCCCATCAAGATCCAACCCCATGGGTTGACATCATTTATTCAATCATTTATTAAGCATTATCAGTTTTCCATAATTCCATGTATTCTAGAAAAGAATTATAATATTACAAATGCAATGGGATCAACACGGTGAGTATATGAACTACCTGTCAAGTCCTTACTATCAATAGTTGGAGGGTGGGCTCATCTATCCTCTAGAAGATGAACACATAAAGCACATGGAATACCCTGTGTTTCTTCACCTCTTTTGGAAGGAGGCTAAGAAACACCATCTACCTCAAGCAGTGGGAAAATCAAAGTAGATAAAAAACATCATATTCAACAACAACCACTTTCATATCATTAGGTAAGCCCAACGTCAACATATTCCATTATCTATAGTGTCCTCCTTAACACCCACATGTATAAACTGATGAATATATCCACTCTAGTTGTCAACTTCTGTCAACACCACTGGTCCTCCCTACCCCCACATATCAAAAATACCTCTAGGATCATCCATCCTAGGCTCACACCATAACATAATCAGTAGAAAACAAACAACATAGAAACTAGTCTCTTGGCCCTAAATAAGGAATTCAACCTTCACACACAACAAGCACTCACATCTCAAAATCATAAGGCACTTTCCCTTTAAAATAAAGAGGGTAACTCAAAAACCTTCAAGGAATTACATTTATTTCACAATTGGTCCTTTATTCTATATTGGATTTACCAATTCAATTAAACATGCATAACTTCATCCATTTTATTATCACCAAGAATAACAAAAACAGCCAGATTTATTAAACATGCCTCTTTATCTTTATCCAATTAATTTATAATTAATCTCATCTTTATGTTCTTTAAAAATTCCATTAGGAATGACATGATTAATAAGCCAAGAATATATATCTCACGATCTAGCAAATCAAGAGGTAATAACACCGCTAAGTAATTAATATAAATTCTTTAATCCAGATCAAGTATTTTTTTATGTCAACTTCATTATGACCTACTGATTAAAACATGATAACTCTACAAATTCATGAAAAAGAATAAATAATAAAAGAATACCCAACCTCAAAATGTTTCTGAAATTATTTTCATGAGAATGGTCCAACATAATGGATCATGATCACCTCTCCTTCAATGACTGCATCCACCCGAGGATGCAGCGGCACAATCGCATTAACCAATACTCAAGAAAGGTCCATTAGAAATAGGGAGATCATATGTTGTAACATAGAAATGATAATGGGAGGAAACATATCTAGGATCCCAGAATGATTGAGTATTAACATACTTTATATCGAAGATGGATCAACACTTCCTAGTTGCACCAAGATAGGGGTGCACATGCACCAAGAAAAACTCTAAGGAGAAACAATCCAAGGATAGAAAAATCACACAAATCCTCATGAAAAAAGGTTCAGGGAACCTCACACCAATATAAAGGATAATAAAGAACAAGGTAGAATGTATCTTACACCTTTTGAAAATCTAAACGGAGCAGTGATTTAGATACAGCTGAGATTTTCCATTAAAGGAAGATTTGGTCAAGACTACACATTTTGATCGATTAAAGGAACCCAAACACTTCATAATATTAAGATAGAAGTTATGGGATTTTAATCATCCATAAATCCCATAAAAAAATCTTTTAATGCACTTATCCTAAAAAACGTCGAAGGGGTGAAACTATATGATGTTGGACACACTGTTCACAAATGTCTCACTGAAGAAATTTTTCACAAATGTCTCACCGATGACATGGTTCACAAATGTCTCACTGAAGACACTATTCATAAATGTCTCACTGATGAAACAATTCACAAATGTCTCACTAAATACACTATTCACAAATGTCTCACAGACTACACTGTTCACAAATGACTCACTGACAACGCTATTCAAAAATGTCTCACTAAAAACATTGTTCACAAATATATCATTGATGACACAATTCACAAATGTCTCACTGATAACATTGTTCACAAATGTCTCATCGAAGAAATTGTTCATAAATGTCTCACCAATGACACTTTTCACAAATGTCTCACCAGTGACATTGTTCACAAATGTCTCACTGATGACACTATTAAAAAATGTCTCACCGATGACACTATCTCACTGATAACATTGTTCACAAATGTCTCACTAATGACATTGTTCACAAATGTCTCACCAACGACACTATTCACAAATGACTCATCGAAAACATTTTTCACAAACATCTCACTAATGACACGGTTCACAAATGTCTTACTGATGACACTATTCACAAATGTCTCAATGATGGAACTATTCACAAATGTATCACTGATGACACTTTTCACAAATGTCTCACTGAAGACACTATTTACAAATGTATCACCAAAGACATTGTTCACAAATGTATCACTGATGACATTGTTAACAGAACTGGAAATACTATTCATAGAACTATAAATTTGAAAAAAAAAGTGTTAGAAATAAGTCACCTTGACCTCCCAGAACACCTCAAACACTAGATTTTCACAAATGAATGGACCAGAGAGGTTCAATCCATTACATTAGATACCTCTCAAAACATTCTCATCCTAGAGAATTCAAAACCAACCCATAGAGGAAACATAAAAAGGGGTCTAAACAACCACCCTTTGAGATACCTCTCAAGGCTCTCTCCATTAAATTAGATCAAACACATCACTAGACGAACAAGTGTAAAGCTACACAAAAACCGTAACCACCTCCAAAACACTCTCCTAGAGGTGATACCTCTCAAAAGATAGTAATCCACAAGAAGCAGTAAGAGAAAGCCATCTCATAAATAGGAAAGGTCTACAACTACAAAATGAACATCATTATAGGGAAAGAGCTAAACATCAAACAGATCATGGTACTGATCACATATCTACAAATCACGGTCCTAGGTACTCTCCTCTATAACATCATCCCACCAAAAGACATGAACCAAGGGGACATCATTCTCATCCAACACCTTCTTCTTGTGGTCCTAGATCTCTACAAGCTGCTCCTTGAATTTTGCATCATCATAAACAACAATCTATCCCCAATAGATGATGTGAGATTCATCATGAATACAAGAACAGAGTTTCAAGACATGAAAAACATCATGTATCCTACTCATATATAGGGGAAGTGATACCTAATACGCCAAGGTTCCAACATGATCCAACACCTCAAAAGGCCCAACAAACCGGGGTGAAAGATTACTCCGTTGACCAATCCTTCACTACCCATGACAAGGAGTCACCTTAAGAATCATGTGATCCCAAAAATCAAACTCCAAAGGTCTCCTCATATGATTTTTATAGGATTTAGGACAATCCTGCGCTGCCTTCATCCTCTCACAAATCACCTAAACCATCTCTGTCATATTCTGTACTAGTTCCAGCTTGATAATTACTAACTCTCTGACACCTTTTCGGCATAATAGATAATTGAAAGTTAATATATAAAATACATAAAACAACATCATACCTATGGTAGAGTAGAAACAATTATTTTAGGAAAACTCTACCAAGGGTAAGTTCCTTATCCACAATCCTCCAAAATCCAGGACACAAGAGTGAAACATGTCTTCAAGAGTCTGGATGGTACGCTTTATCTGGCCATTTGACTATAAATGAAAAGTAATGATAAGTCATAGCTGAGAACCAAAATCATGTTGGTAACCTCTCCACACCCTTGATATAAATGAGGATCTTTCCTGAAAATGATCATCCTAGGGACCTCGTAGAGTCTCAATACCTCCTCCGGATATTCCCTCAACAAAACATCCAATTATATTGACTCCTTGATTGATATAAAGTGGTATGATTTCTTAATATTATCCAAAACTACCCATATAGCATCATATCCTCCCCGAGCTCTAGGTAAACCCATAAAAAATTCCATCGAGATGTCCTCCCACTTCCATTGAGGAACATCTAACAGCTTGAGAAACCCACTGAGAACACGGTGCTCCTCATTCACCTCTTGGAACACCAATAATCGAGAAACGTACTCTAAAATTGTATGCTTCAATCGAGGCCACAAAAACTGACTCCTCAAAGCTTGGTACATCTTTTTCACGCCAAGATGTACCAATAAGGGATAACTATGGAACTCTTTGAGAACTATCTCATGCATCACCAAAGTAATGGAATGTCTTCCTTAAAACAACACCCAGTTCTGTTCATAGTTAGACCATCCATCAGGGGCCTCACCAAAAAAAAACTCGGTATCTCTAGATCTCCACCACAAGATCACCCAACTGGGACTCTTCCACCTACTACACCAAAGATGATTGCATTGTCAGCTGAAAAAGACAACCTCTTCCCCCAAATTCCCCCATATTCATGTGAAGTGATGATAGTTCTTCCATAACTCTCCATGAATCACCTAATTCATGAACTACCTAACTACGTGACTTCTTGCTCAGCGCATTGGCTAAAAAATTCATCTTACCAGGTGTATACAAGATCTCTAATTCGTAATCCTATCAGAACTTCATCCATTGATGTTGTAGTATGTTAAATTCACATTGGAAGAAATCATACCTTAGGATTTTATGAATGGTGAAGACCAAAAAGTGCACTCTGATGAGGTAATGTCACCATAACTTTAGGTATAACACCACTGCTACAAAATCAAGATCGTGGGTGGAATATTTACCCTTGTGGGGATGCAACTACCAAGACCCATAAGAAATGACATATCTATGCTGCATCAGAACACAGCCTAACCCCAAGAGAGAAGCATCATAGAAAACATATAACTCAACTCCTTCTACTGGAGGACAAAGAATTGGAGCACTGACCAACTTCTCCTTCAGATACTCAAAATCCATCTAACATTGATCAGTCCACATGAAGTCCTGATCCTTCCTAATCAATGTTGTCAAAGGAATCAGAACCCAAGAGAAATCAACTACGAACCTCTTGTAAAATACTACAAGACCAATACAACTTCACACCTCTACCATTATCTTGGGGACTTCCCAAGATAGAAATTCTTGTATCTTTGAAAGATTGAAAGATACTCCATTCTGGGATACAATATTCCCCAAGAAACATACTTCTTAATCCTAAAACTCACACGTCGACAACTTCCCAAACACCGTTTTTCAATGAAGGACTCCCAAAATAGAATTTGGATGCTCTTCATGCTCCTCCTCAGACTTGGAGTACACAAGGATGTCATAGGTTAATACCACCATGAACTTATCCAAGAACTCATGGAACACAGTTTTCATCAACCCCATGAACACAACTGGAGCATTCGCCACACTGAATAGCATCACCAAGAACTCGTAATTCCCATCACGACAACAGAAATCAATCTTCAGGATATCCTCTTCCTTTACACAAATATGATGACATCATGGCTACAATTCGATCTTCAAGAACTAACTTTCACCCTTTAGTTGATCGAATAAATCATCAATCCTCAGAAGAGGATAGAGATTCTTCACTGTCACTTTGTTTAAGTGATAATAATCAACACACAACCACAAACTGTCGTCAGCCTTCTTCACAAAAAAAATTGGTGCACCCCACAGTGACACACTCATCCAAGCAATACCACACTAAAACAGATCATCGATCTATATACGTAGCTCCTGCAACTCATAAGGCACTATCCTATATGAATAAATTGATCTAGGAGACATTCCTATCTATAGTTTGATCCTAAACTCAATCTCTCGTTGTGGGGGTAATGCTAAAAACTCTTCTAGAAAGACATCAAGGTACTATTCTATGACTCTAGGAAATGCAAATTTCTGAAACTCCAAGGAACTCAGCATCAGCTCAGTCATTAAGGATGATAAGGAAGAAATATGAATCGGAACCATCCTAGGGTCTCGCTTTCCAACAAACACCGCTAGCACTCTATTAGTATCAAAGAACACCAATTGTATCCTGAATAAATCCATGATAGACTTCATCAAATAAAAACAATCCATTCTGAGGATAAAATGGTTTTATCCATAAATATAGGAAATCTCCCCAAGATCACTACTTCCCTAGCACTAGCTCACAGTCTCTACATACTTCAAACAAGTCAGTTCGGCCTCCAACTAGCATAGTCAACGCTAAGGAAACTAGAAGCCTCTCTAAATCAAGTCCCAAATCATGTATAAGGGTAGGTGATATGAAGGATTTCGTCATTCCTGAATCAAAAAAGGCATACACCCATGTAGAAAACAAGAAAAGGGTACCTTGAACAACATCTGGCTCGCCAGGCACTGGCAATGCTAAATAATGAAGCTGACCATGACTTTCTTCACAACCTTTCTATGTAAGGCCCCAACCTTAAACAATACATAATCTCAAATTAAGTTAATAATTAACATTGAGGATATTTTTAGGTTTAGATATTTATAGAATTAGGTCATAACTTATACATAACAACTTTAATATTACAATTAGACACTTCTACTCACTATCCATTTTTTTTATAAATCAAAAACTCTTAAAAAAAGAAACATGTCTAGTTCTATGTTTTTAAAGCATAACTTTTCCATGATCCCATCCTTGACCCTTTTCATCTTTATTCCCTGTGAGAAATATTTCAAAACTTGGGATGAGTATAAAAATCTCAATAAGGGATACATAAAGAAGGAAAGATATTAGTTTTTTAAAACAACAAGTAAACCATGAATACTTTATCACAAAGTAAAACCTTTCACCTTTAATAAGTAGAAAAAACACTTCAATGAATATAAGCTCATTTATTAACCTTTTTGTAACTTAAATATTACCATAAATCCCATAGAAAGCAACATATAGAGTATAAAGGTAACTTGGGAAATAATCATACTTAAATTGAATAACCATATGATTGAATTCCCTACATATCACTAAATGGAATATCCAGACAGTCGGCTTCCATACCCAATGCCTTATATGTTATAACTTAACCACCCATCCTTGGTCTATCATGGAATCACCTGTCATTTGGTTTTTCACGTAACCACCCATTATTGGTTTATCATGTAACCACCCATCATATTACCAAGTACCATTATATAATCATAAATCCTAAAATATTTCCAATATTAACATTTCACAAATAACATTTCATTTGAAATCATAAGAAATAATTTCAAGATATTGAAATAATCAATAAATTTCAAAAACCATTTTCAATAATAAAACTCTCAAAAAGGGAATAAGGTATTTCTTTTTTCCTTTTAAAAACATTAATGCTTATAGAGGAAGTCAAATAACAATTATGGTGGCAGATAGGTCATTGTCGCCACAAACGTTAAAAACATTCCTTTTGTCATTTAGTAAAATGATTCATAGAAAAAATATTTCATTTCAATTAAAGTAAAATTTAAAGGGTTTTATTATACACTGAATAAAATAAGAATGTTTATATTATCAAATTCTGCTTCAATGAAAGGAGATTGAGATAAAGTCTTTTACCTCGTGTCCGACTTGACTCGTTCATTCTTTAATTTACTGAATAATAAATTTAAGTTAATTTATAATTGCAACATATCCTTTTTCATGTTTATTATTCCTTTTATATCACTTATTATGATGTTATAAAAATTACATAATTATTTAAGTTTATATCAGTTGTTTAGTCAATATTGGGTACTTGAGTCGAAAATGATCTTGTTATAATTAAAATTTGTCCATGTGGTCAAAAGTGAATTATCTCCATGATAATATTCATATATATATATATCATATATATCCAGTATATATTTATTTATAATATTCCATAACATTTGGAGATAATAAATGAAATGCACCGTTCATGGTGACAGTAAGTCGTACGTACGCATGAACGCTACTTTCATTTCTATTTCATATTTAATGGAATGAAAACATAATGATACAAATATATATTATAATTAAATTATAATATCATTTTTTATATATGTTACATATGTTCATTAACCCCATCCTTTATACATCTCATGTATGGCATGAATGAGTCATATCACTTTGAGAGAGCGGTAGTCTGCGCTTCCTCAAATGAAATTATCATATTTATACAACATGAAAAGCATAAACTTGTGTTTTAAATGAGAATTACTGAAGCATAGAGATAAAAAAATATCATTTATATCATATATAATTTCAGTTCTATCATAATGGACACCATGAGAGGCGGTATGAGATAATTGAACAATCATCGTTTCGTGAGGTAGTAGTTCACCGTCCACAAAAACAGTATATTTTATATCCATTACATGGAGTTGTGTGTAAGTGTAGTTAGAATAATTATAATAACAATGTAATAGTATTTTTATTATACTGGTGTCTTTATGTAATCTAAGAATAATAATTGAATAGGGAGTGAAGAAGTAGAATATTTGAAAGGAACTTTAGAGAAGAGGTCGCCTCTTAAAACGGGTAACTCCCTTTGATTTGAGACAAAAGGCTTTCTTGAATTTCCTTAGGACTAAGGTAAGGATTATAGGAGGAATAGAGATATTTTTTTATCTTATTTTAGTATAGGTTGTATGATCCAAGTGACTTTATAGGTGTGATTAAGGAGTTAGAGGTGGTGGCCTTTTATAAGAAGGAGGATGGGCACTTTAGGAATGTTTGAAAGATTATTTTATTATAAACTGAATTTCAATTTTCTAAAGGTCCAAACCTAAATTAATTAGAATATAGGATGTGTATTTTTCTAAATCCACTCAACCAATAGTTTTTAGACAAGTTTGGGTTACAAATTTAACCTTATCATTTAGATTTAACCCTTATTTAACTTATTTGACTCTTACCATGTCTTCTTTTATATTCTTGCTATATGGTTAATATAGTTACAATAAAATGACCATAGAACCTAAAGTGGTTCATTAATTACATATAAAACCTTATCTAAGACATTTTGATGAATCTTGTATTTTTAGGACTATTATATCATTTAATAAAATAATATTTGTTTTAAAAACACATTTATGTCAATTTTTATACTATTCATATCATGACTTTTTTAAAATCCATTAAAACTTGATTAATTCAAAAAAAAAACTTTATTAATTAGTAGATAACAAGTCAAACTCAACCCAAAAATTCGTTTATGGCCCAAAAAGTTTCAAAAAAAATTATTTTATTATTTATAATCTCATTTATTTAAATCTTTCATTAATAAGGTAATCACTAAATCATCGTTGTGTCAAAAATATATTTATTTATTTGATGTCTAGAAATTATAAATAAAATACCATGATGTAAAAAATATTTTTATATTTCTTATGACTCTTTATAGTCAAAATGATAACTAATATAACTCCATATAATTTTTTTTACTAAAATATACATGTTTAGGTTATATTTTCCTTAACTTTAAATTAAAAGTAGTTAAATGTCATTTTCACACACAAGTGGCTCCATGGAGTCTTAAAATAGACCCAAGGATTCCCATGGTCGTAAATATCTCATCCAATAGGGTTAGGAGATGTGTTAGGGTAATTTAATGTTATTATAGTATTATTTTTTATCCTTATTTACTGGATATTCCCTTTAACCATGGTAAATAAAATATTTACTAAAGTAACTTTTCATAATGTCTAAAAATAATTGTTAACTATTTAAGAAATTTGGACCTCTTGATTCAAAATATAGAATCCATTTTTCAAAATTCAAAACATAGAAGTTTTAGAAATTAATTTAAAATTAATTCTTGTTGTCAAAACCAAAAAGCGTGTTTTTAAGAAGTAAAAACTACCAAAAGATTGACATATGTTTATATCCAATTTCGAAGAAAATTAATTCTAATGAAAAAATTGGATTAAATGAAAAAAAATATAATCTAATAAAAATTTAAAACTAATTAAAATTACAATCTAATTATATAAATAAATTAGATCAAAAGGCAGTTTTGAATTAAAATGTGGTATTTTTTACTATTCATTAGAAAATGAACTTTATCAGAAAAATACAAAAATTTCATCCAAAGTAAATTTTGATGTTCCCCTTCTAAATAAGAATTATATTTTTTTCAAATAGAATATATAAAAGTGATAAAAAAAACTATATTTAAAAAGGGTTCACCATCAAAAGGTGGTAAATCAAACTTTTAAAGATTTTTAAAGTATTTCATGCTTAAAAATGGATTCATTATTATTTTAAGACTCTAAACATTATTGGATAAATGTGAAAACATTTAACAATAATATGTAATCATAATGTAGTTAGTTATGTTCATTCTCTTCAATACAATGATTATGTGTTAACTACCATTTAAATTAATATTATCATTATATTATTTTTTAGTATAACTCAAAGTTGTGTGTAACGTAAGATTTCAAGAAAACCTATTGTTGCATGTTGAGTATGCTATTAGAAAAAAATTACTATTTAATATAAAATTAATATATTTTTCATAAATATTAATATAAATTAAAAGGCTTTATTCTATAAGTACTGGGGTCGTTACACTCTAACCCTGATGATTACCACCGCCATGGTCACACTCTGCTCTCTAAGGACGGGGAGCATCCTGGGAAATCCTCTGCCTACCCCATCTATTCTCTTCTTATCCAAAGTTGGTGCAATCCTCTATTGTTTCCTAGGATGAAACTGCCTCAATACAGGAACTTGAAGTGGAACACCTGGCACCCATTGATCGCTCTGAAAGTTTGGGAACTCTAACTACTAATGAAGTCAGACTCCATAAGAAAAACAAGTGCCTAATCCCTTGGAATAGTTATCAAAGCTAATATACTAGGAGAAATGAGATACTAAGGGTTGTGACCAACCCCCAGCTGAATGAAAACTCTTCTTCGCTAAAAACTGGGAACCTCGGACCACAACTTTGTTTCATGAGGCATCCTGAAGACTCCCTTATTATGATGATCCGGTTCTAGCTAATGTCCTCTTGATGACCTCTTCCCTCAACAACACCTTGAGATGTGTCTTCAGCATAAATGGGGTGACCTGAAATTGGATCTCTGGATGAAAAGTCTCCTTGAAATCCCTCTTTCTAGCTTCCTCATCTGGAAACATGTCTAAATAATATTGCAAAAGGATCATGAAATGGATCCTGAACTCTCGAATAATAGAACTCCCCTGTTGAAGGGTAAGAAGCTCCTAGAGACTACACACCTTCATGGTAAAAGAGAGAAACTCGACTATGAACTGGTCTCATAACACCTCCCATGAGACTGTAGACTTCTCGTGATCCCTGAGGAACAAGAACCACCACTTCCTTACTGCACCACACAGCTTCATCAGAACCAACAACATCCATTGATATTTCTGAGCACGAATCGAATTGAAAGCTATCTCAACCTCATCCAACTAGTCTTCCATGACCGCATCTAAAATAGATTCCTCATACTTCTACAGACTCTGGAACTGAAACTCTTAGATTGTCCTCGTCCATGGGTTGTCTTTATCAACCTCTACTCTGCGGTGATTGGCTCGAACAGCCTGCTGAACATATTCTATGCGAACCTGACAAGAACATCGACCTGGAGCCATACCTGCAAAAGAAAAAATAGTCAGAGATCCTAAACCTGGAATATGGAAGACTCAACATTAATTAATTAATTTTTTTCTTATATTAATTTTAGCTTAACCTATCCCAAGTTCTACCCATTCAGACATAGTCATAAAGAAGAATGATGCATGATCTTTTCCTAGGTCTCTAACATGCAACAAGTATCACCTCATTTAGTAGAAACTATAAACATAAATGTCCATGAATTAGATCATAGGGGCCCCTAAATACTCATATTTCAACTGGAATTCTATATTTACAGTTCCTGTTAAACAAAGTTGACACTGTTTCCCTACCAACCCATGAAACCTCACCTGTTCCTAACTCAAAAATCCATCATATCCCTCAACTAGATGTATGATACCACTCCTTCATAAGCCCCTCCTCACAAAGTTTAACCCTACTATGTCGGCAATGTGAGAAGAGAGATAATGACCCCTGAGTCCCACCTCCAGTAGGCTTCATGTTGGTGACCAGCACCAATTGTATAGTAAACACACAAATGGGAGCCATTACCCTCTAAGAGAACACATGTGAAAGAGATAGATAATAACTACACCAACCAAATCCTACCCAGACTAAAATATAAAATAAATAACAAGTACATATATGTTATGTCATGAAAGATCTACTATAACTAAAAGGTAAAACTGCAAGTGAAAAAAGAAAGTAAAACGGCAGCGATCACAATGCTCGAACAGCTCCTATAACCCCAAGCTAGTAGTAACCACCCTGATCTCCAACCTTCTCCAAGTGACTTGAAAAATAGTTTATATATACATAGGTTTAGTATAATAGTATACTCAGTAGGATCCTACCTAGATCCTCTCGTGCAAAAGTAAAGAAAGCATACTAAAACACAGTGATCAACAAGTGAAACTAACTCGTCACCAAAACAGGTATACTATGTTCCCAGCCTCACCATGGCTACTCTCAACATTTATCACTTGTAAAATTACATAATATAATAAATAATACGAAGGGTACCCCGTTACCACTTCCCCGCTAGTTTTCCACATTTCCCTAACATCGCACGTCTTGAGCAGCTATATCCAAAAAGGGTATCTTGAAGACACCTAAGAAAAGCACCACTACCTAAACCTCATCCAACACACCACCACTAAATTCACATAACCAAAAATAACAAGGTATTTTCTAGGAGCCACCACATCCCACATAATGTGTATCAAATATTGTGTATTATTCCTCAAACCGCTACAGCCCATACACCGAGTAAAGATCCTCAATCCATCATAGCCTATACATGTTATACCTATAGTATCACATAGGAAACTATATCCATAGTATATGTGTGTTAAATAAACACAAGGAATTGCATACCTCTACACACATATATGGGGAAAACTAACTATCATGCATACTGGCACTAGTAACTACCAAGACAAGAGAGAGAGACCAAAGGCGGTAATCATCCATATATTCTCCCATCGAGATATTGGGGAACCCCCCCCCCCCCCCAGGGTTCAGAATCCTCAGGGGTGTCAGTTTCCTTAACCAACAGGGTGGAGTAGCATATATTAACATAAAAAGTACAGAATATAATATATCTCACAACCAAACTATGGGAATAACCCAGTCTTAGATGCAATTGCAGCTAGTTTCTCTCAGACTCCTGGTTACCACTACTAAGACTATGTATCTTATAAGCACAGAACCATTTAAAGAACTATATTAAATTACTTTATCCCTTTTTATCAGTTAAACTTTATTTTAATTAATTATTTAACCATTAATTTACCATTATAATTTCCACATTACATTTCATTATCATCACAATAAAGTTCCATTCCCGACAGGTATAACCAAACCCAATCCACAATTCCATTAAATTGTAACCTTAGCATTGCATCACATCATGCTCCAACCCCATGGGTTAACATCATTTATTCAATCATTTATTGATATCATTATCACTTTTCTATAATTCCAGGTATCTTAGAAAATCATTCTAATCTTCCAAAAATAAGGGGATCAACACAGGGAGTAGATGAACAACCTGTCGAGTCTTTTCTACATACAGCTGGAGTGCATGCCCATCCATCCTCTACAATCTAAACACAAAAATCATGTATCATACCCCACAAATCTTTGCCTCTTTTGAAAGGAGGGTAAGAAAGACCATCTACCTCAAAAAGAGGTGATATTAAAGAAGATAAACAAAAATCATATTCAACAAAAACCACTTTCATATCAATAGGTAATCCCAGCTTCAAAATGTTTTGTCATTCCCAATGTCCTCCCCAAAACCCACATTCATAAACAGATGTATCTATCCACTCTAGGAATCAACTGATTCCACCACCACTAGGCCTCCATGCCCCCAAATACCACAACAACACTCCAAGATCATCCATCCCAAGCTCACAACACAACATAAGCAGCATGAAACAAACAACATAGAAATTGGGATCTTGGCCCTAAACAAGGCATTCATACTTCACACAAAATGAGAACTCACAGTGCCAAATTATAAGGCACTTGTCCTTTAAAAGAAATAGGGTAACTCAGAACATTTTAATTCATTATATTTTTCACAAAGTTGGTCCTTTATTCTATTTTAAATTAACTGATTAAATTAAACATGTATAACTTCATCCATTTGATTATCACTAAGAATAAAAAAACTAAATTCATTAAACATGCCTCTTTATATTTATCCAATTAATTTATAATTAATCCCAGAATTATGTTCTTTACCAATTTTCATCATGAAAGACATGATAAACAAGAAAATCATAGATATCACACAGTCTAGAAAATCAAGATGCAATAACACTACTAATAAATTGATACTAATTCTTTAATCTAGTTCAAATATTTATTATTTCAATTTAATTATGATTTACTGGATAAAACATTCTAAATATATGGATGCATGGAAAATAATAGTGAATCCACAAATACCCCACCTAAAAAGGTTTCTAACATTCTTTTCATGATAAGGGTTCAACACAACATATCACAATCACCTCTCCTTCAACAACTGCATCCACCTGAGGACGTCACGGCACAACCACAACAACCAACACCCAAGAATGGTCTATTAGAAACATAGAGATCACATGTTGTAAAATGTAAAGGATAATGGGAGTAATTAGTTCAAGGAACCCAGAAGAACTTAGGAATAACATAACTTATATTGAAGATGGATTGACACTTCCTGGTTTCACCAAGATAGGGGAAGAACATGTGGTAGGAAAAACTCCAATGAGAAATGATCCAAGGATAGAACAATAAAACAAATACTCAGGAACAATGGTTCGATGTTCCTAACTCTAAGATAAAGGATAATAAATAATAATGTGGAATTTATCTTGGCCCTTTTTAAAATCTAAATGGAGAAGTGGTTTAGATGCAGTTTAGATTTTCCATTAAAAGTGGATCTAGTCAAGACTATGTGGTTTGATCGAGTAAAGGCACTCAGAGACTTAGGAATATTAATATAGGAGTTATGGAATTTTAATCGGCCTTAAATCCCTTAAAATTAGGATTTTAATGCATTTAATGTCAAAGAAAAAATCAAAGGGGAAAATATGTAGGAATTTGGAAACATTGTTCACAAATGTCTCACTGACAACATTGTGCATAAATGTCTCACCGACAACACTGTCTACAAAAGTCTCACTGACTACACTGTTAAAAAATGTATCACTGAAAAAACTATTCACAAATGTATCATCGATGACAATTTTCATAAATATTTCACTGAAGACATTGTTCACAAATGCCTCACTGACGACACTATTCACAAATGTCTCACTAACATAACTATTCACAAATTTCTCACTAATGAATCTATTCATAAATGTCTCACTAATGAAACTATTCACAAAAGTCTCACTAATGACACTATTCACAAGTGTCACCCCGAAGAAATTTTTCACAAATGTCTCACAAACGACACTGTTCACAAATGTCTCACCAATAACATTATTCACAAATGTCTCACCAAGGACATTGTTCACAAATATCTCACCGTGGGAAATATTCAAAAATGTATCACTAAAAACGTTGTTCACAGATGTATCACCAACAAAAATGTTCACAAATTTCTCACTGATGAAACTGTTCAAAAATGTCTCACTGGAGACACTATTCACAAATCTCTCCCCAACGACACTATTCAAAAATGTCTCCCTGATGACACTATTCACAATGTCTCACCAATGACACTGTTCACAAATGTCTCATCAATGACATTGTTCACAAATGTCTCACCGGTGATACTTTTCTCAAATGTCTCACCAATGAAACTTTTCATATATGTCTCACCAAAGACATTGTTTACAAATGTCTCACTAATTAAACTATTCACAAATGTCTCACCGACAACATTCTTCACAAATGTCTCACTGATGACACTGTTCAAAAATGTCTCACCGATCAAACTGTTCAAAAATGGCTCATCGATGACACTGTTCACAAAAATGAAAACATTGTTCATAGAACTGGAAATTTAGAAGTGTTAGAAATAAGTCACCTTGGCCTCCCAGAACACCTCAAACACTATATTTTCACAAAGGAATGAACCGAAGAGATCCAGCCCAATTCAACTAGACACATAGTGTGTCAGATTGATATATTGTTAATTCCTATGATCAACAAGTGAATATTCAATAATTTTTCTAAAATATCATGATAATATAAGAATTGTTCTCTTATTTTTAAGTATGTAACATGTGTTTTGAAGTAAAATGTCACTATTAAATAAAAACACACACTTTCTGTCATAATGGACACATTGTGTGTTGGATTTTTGTGAGGTTAATTCCTACTAGTAATGTAGAGACTCGGGTTTTCGGCCCTGTCATACTTTGGAATATTTCTATGAATAATTCCAGAGCTAGGCGCAAAGACGGATTGTGATTTCGAGGCTCGGTGTGCCTGGAATTAATTTAATAAAAATATTAAGTATTTTTATACTATGCACGTAGTAGGGGTGTGATATCTCCTAAATGGTATCTCAGAATGGGAATATGATGGCACAGTTTTGTCTGGAACGTTCCGTTTACACTAGGTGAGGTGTAAACATTGCTGGCGGGGGCCTGCGGTGAGAAACGCCACTAGGGGTGTTTTTGTAAATAAGTGGAAAAGTCCATTTACGAGCGTCGGCTCAAATAACTTCTGAACAGAGTCTCTGATCTCATATCTGAGTCCGTTGTTGTGTTCAGAACAGCGCGTTTACCCTAGGGATGACCTTAACTTTGTTCGCATCGGGCATCGGGCGGAGGCGAGTCGGGGGCCAGAGATGAGGGATCTTTTTATTTAAAAGAAAACAAAGGGAATCCTCATCCCTACATCCCTCCTCCCTCACGCGCAGCGGACGTATGACGAACCCACCCCAAACTCCTCTGTTCTTCACTGATTCGAGCTCTGGGTGACCGTTTTCAACGCCATTTGTCGGCAGATCCAGCTTCAGGGCGTCGC
Source organism: Viscum album (assembly GCA_963277665.1). Classification (NCBI taxonomy): domain Eukaryota; kingdom Viridiplantae; phylum Streptophyta; class Magnoliopsida; order Santalales; family Viscaceae; genus Viscum; species Viscum album. The sequence continues at coordinate 18,395,723 of OY728123.1, forward strand.
GGGCGCCGTTCTGCATCCAAAGCGTCGGCGATCCGCCAAAAGGTAGGTGTTTTATATTTTTAAAATCCACGGATCCCAAATTTCTGCGTTTTTCTCTATTTTGAACCTGCAGATGGGTAGATCGGGTCCCGGGGGGCACGCAGATGCTTCCGGAGCTGCGTTTGGACCCCCGAGGTGCCTTCGGCAGACATCGAAAGGTTCGCCGGCGTGGCACCGCCGGCGGAGGCTGGCAGCGGGGCTGGCAGGGGTGGCCCGCGGCGGCGCGTCGGCCCAGCCACCGGCGGTGGCGGGCCGGTTCGGCCACTTTTACTCATACGGGGGTCTTTAGACCCCCGTTTCTTGCAATCCGGGGGTCGGATTCGCGTGCCATCTGTGGCGACGCGACCCTGGAAACGAGGCGAAGCCTTCGGTGTGGGTTCAAAGGTTTAAAGGTTTGGGATCGTTTCCAGAGAGTTAAAAACGTCGTAGAAAAAAATAATATTTTATTATTTTACGACTTCGGGCCCTTGTAACTTCTACCCGGAGCGTCCAAATGACGTGTTGTCAGTGGCGTTGAGACCCTGATGGTACGGTGGACTTCTTAAGATAGTTTCTGGGTGTTGGGTCTGAGAATGGGTTGCAGGCCCCACGAGGCCGGGTTTTGGTGTTTACGGAAAAACGCAGCTTTCGCACCAGGAGTCCGATTTTGACTGGTGAATAGTCAATCCTGTGTGTTTTTGTGAGAGGATCGTAATGGTGTGATTCGTTCGATGAGTTTCAGGATCGAGGTGTGGGCCCCACCCGAGCTGGCTTCGATGAATAGTACCTTTTTCAACGGGTGTTTGTTTCGGACAAGCGAGTAGTCGATTCCGCTTGTTTTTATGAGGGGATCGTCGTGGTATGGTCTGCTCTATGGGTTTTGGGATCGTTGTGTGGGCCCCGCACAAGATAGCTACGGGGAATAGTGCATTTTTCACCGGTGCTCCGTTTCGGGCGAGTAAGCAGCCTATCCTGCGTGTTTTTTCGTGTAGAATGTGATGGTGGCCTCGGTATTGGCCTTGGAGGTGGGTAGTGTGGCGTTGTTGTGGGTCGCTCGGGTTAGCAACGTTTTGGACCAGCAGTGGTTGAGGGTACTCCCTTGGTTCATTACCACGAGGGTTCGTGTGGCATCACAACCTTTGTATAGGTTGTGATCCTCTCGATGAGATGTTTAAACTGTTAGAGTTGTGGCATCCCTCTGGTGGGGCTGAAGCGGGATCCTCTAACATCTTTTCCCTAGATCGGGTTCTTGGTATCGCTGTGACCGCTTATTCACGGGCGGAGATCCCCTATCTAGCTGGTTAACCCTGTAGGGTTTGTGGCATCATCAGGATTATGATCCCCTACGTGGTGGTCCGTGCTCAGTAGGGTTGTGGCATCATCAGGTATACGATCCCTTACTCAGCATGAGGTGTATAGTAGGGTTGTGGTATCGTTGGTTATGTGATCCCCTACTCAGCATGTGGTTTTGGAAGGGTTGCGGCATTGTCGGTTCGATCCCCTACATCGCGAGTTATACCAGATAGGGTTCCGGTATCGTCGTGACCACCTTTATATGGGCGATGATCCTCTATCTGAGTGATTTGCTTCTGTCGAACGCCAGATCAGGTTGTTGTATTCCTCGGCAGATCCTAGGTGTGATCCCCTATCTGTGAGAACTATGTATGCCAGATCGGGTCGTGGTATCCCCCAGCGGACCCTGGGAGTGATCCTCTATCTGTGAGCTTCGTATACCGAAGTGGGTTCTGGCATCCCCTAGCGGACCCTAGGAGCGATCCCCTATCCGAGTAGTTTGGTGGTTATGTTGTTTCAGTGAGGTTTCCTCAGTGATACTATCCGACGAGCATGATCACTCGGGTGAGCATCTGAGAGGTTTGTGAGAAACCCGATAGAGTGTATCTCTTGGATGAGTGTCATCTGGGATGACAGTGTTCGTGTGGTGTACTCTTCTGGTTTTGGACAGTTGCTGGTGTTGAGGTTGGTACCTCATGTGGCTTGTTTCATGAGCTGATTATATCTAGATTGTTCAAGGTGTATGTATGGGCATACACCTGAGCTAAGTTGACTAGTTTTGTTTAGCTGAGGATGGTCACGAGATAGAGTTTCTCTCTCATCTGGGTTCCCTCTGGCTGGGATGAGAGGACTGTTTCCTTTCATTTTCTCCCTTTGGTTTTGGGTTTTTGGGGTGCCTACTGAGTATGTTTATACTCACCCCTGCACGGGCTTTTCCCTCTCATGTTTGTGTCTTGTGCAGACCACAGGCCTTTTGACGGAGTCCCAGGAGGACCCAGAGCAGGAGGAGCTGAGTGAGCGAGATTGACCGAGGTGTTTACCACTGCGGTGTCGAGGGATATTTTCGGTGGGTGTTTGTGGCAGTGTTACCCTTCTTCAGAGCAGCTTGGAGGCGCTTTATAGTTTTCTTTTGGTGGGCCCTGTTTTTCCTTTTTGTACTTTTTCGGTTGCACTCTGGTTTGGGATAGATTGTATGCATGCATTTACTTTTCAGTTTCTATATCTCTGCACTGTTGCATGGATATGTTGTGGGTGTGAGTGTACAGGTACCTTAGGCTAATGCCTCCCATGTGTGTGATAGCCCACTCGGTGCTGGTCGCCAGCCCGTGGCCTATTAGAGGCGGGCTTGGGGAGTCGTGGATCGAGCCTCGTTGGGTCGGGTCGTGAAAGAGTGGTATCATAGGAGGTTCCACCTTTTGGATCTCAGAGCATAGCTGGTCTAGCTGTGAGTTTGGTTTGGGTTTCATAGCGGTAGTGTTAGGATGTTTTGAGTTTGGCTTTCAGGCCCAGGACTCCAGTGTTGGTGCGGCGGCCGACGTATCCATACATCAGGACTCTGATAACCTGCCTTTCGACTCGGGACATTCGTACACTGTTCGTAGGGACATAACGGTAATTGCGTCATATAGGACTGGGTTTTTGGGTATTTCCTTGTCCTTCTCGAGTCAGCTCTCCAGATATACTCTTTGATTGTGGTGCGTCTTGAATGTATTTCAGGATGCCTCCACGACGACAGCCAGTGAGGGTTCTAAAATGGGATTGTGGTGACGATCCACCCCGTACAGAGGTTGTGGACCAGGGCGCAGGTTCTGATGTTGCACCTCCAGGTGGTCTGCCAGTTGAGCCACCACCTGTCGAGCAGCTGGTTGTGTCGGCAGTGCAGGATGAGGTTGCACGCAGGCTGAGTGCACTGCACGAGTTCCAGAGGCAGTGACCTCTGAGGTTTTGGGGTGATCCAGACCCCCAGGCCGTTGATGACTGGCTTGAGGTAGTCACCCGAGTTTTCCGCCTAGTGAGGAAACCTCCTGATCAGATGTTGGTCCTAGCAGTGAGCCTTCTACAAGGTTCGGCCGGGCGATGGTGGAGTTTGGTGATGCAGTCCCATGATGAGGAGATGCTCACGTGAGCAGAGTTTGAGAAGCTCTTCAGGGAAGAGTTCTATCCCGTGACACTGAGGTCAGTGCGGATTCAGGAGCTTATGCAGCTTCGACAGGAGGTCCTGACTGTGTCGGAGTACTCAGTGAGGTTTACAGACCTATCATGCTACTCCCTGGATATGGTTCGAGACCTTTTCTTTAGGGCTCGGACCTTCGAGTAGGGTTTACGCAGGGACATCTGGGCAGGTGTGGTTTCTTTGTACATGCCCACCTATGCTGGAGTGCTGGAGAAATCTTTGGTGGTGGAGAGATTTCTGGCTGAGCAGATTCCCCCTGTTAGTGCTGGGAACATGAGAGCTAATACGTCGTCATCTGTTAGCTGACGATAGACTCAGGGGTCTGGACGTGACCGACGTTTCAGGAGGCGAACCCAGGATGGAGGATCTAAGGCCTAGGGTTCGCATGCCAGTTTTGGTCAGCCGCAGGAGAGGCGGTGTTATGCTTTCAATGGATGGAGACATCTTGCTAGGGATTTTCCGAACCGTCATACTGCTGAGAGGGAGCCGGTCGATGGACCGCTGTGGCAGAGGCAGCGTCTCGAGCAAGGAGGTCCGCAGGGCGGCGGAGGTGGCGGCGGAGCGGGTGCAGCAGGAGGAGGTGGTAGGCGGTACCAGTTGCCACCACACCCACCCCCAGGTGGTCCACACCAAGCTCATGGAGCTGGTGGACGAGGGTGAGGACATTTGCATGCCCTGGAGTCTGTTGACCCAGAGGCTCCGTGGATGGATAGAGGTACGCCTTGTGTCCTTTCTACTTTCTGCAGTAATTTGATAGACACTGTTTAGCGGTACCCTTATTTTCCTTTTCTTGATCGAGTTTTTTGTAGGGCGTTGGTAAGACCCTGAGTGGGTGTTGTTTGGCGTGCTTTGAATGCGTAAGGAAGAGGGATCCTTCCACCACCGAGATGTGTTTTTGTGACGCAATTAAAACTGTGTGGGCGAGTCAGTTCCTCCCAAAGTGGATAGTGTTGAGGTGTGGTGGATGAGTCCCTCCGACTTATGTGTTCGGGCATGGGTGTTTGTTGGTGAACTCGCTGGTGTGTGAGACCTAGTTGAGAGTCCAGTCGCTTCCCTTGAGCTTAGGGCTTTTCGGGGACGAAAAGTTCTAAGGGGGGGAGGATGTAGAGACTCGGGATTTTGGCCCTGTTAGACATTGGAATATTTCTATGAATAACTCCATAGCTAGGCGCGAAGACGGCGTGCGATTCCGAGGCCCGGTGTGCTCGGAATTAATTTTATAAAAATATTAAGTATGTTTATACTATGCACGTAGCGGGGGTGTGATATCACCTAAAAGGTAGCTCAGAATGGGAATATGAGGGCACGGTTGCGTCTGGAACGTGCCGTTTACCCTAGGCGAGGTGTAAACTTTGCTGGCGTGGGCCTGCGGTGAGAAACGCCACCAAGGGCGTTTTCATAAATAAGTGGAAAAGTCAATTTACGAGCATCATCTCAAATAACTTCTGAACGGAGTCTCGGATCACAAATCTGAGTATGTCGTTGCATTCAGAACGGCGCGTTTACCTTAAGGGTGACCTTAACTTTGTTCGCATCGGGCATCGGCCGGAGGTGAGTCGGGAGCCAGAGATGAGGGATATTTTTGTTTAAAAAAAACAAAGAGAATCCTCATCCATACCTCCCTACTCCCTCACGTGCAGCGGACATATGACAAAACCACCCCAACTCCTCCGTTCTTCGCTGATTCAAGCTACGGGCGACCGTTTTCAGCATCGTTCGTCGGCAGATCCAGCTTCAGGGCGTCGCGGGCGCCGTTCTGCATGCAAAGCGTCGACGATCTGCCAACAGGTAGGAATTTTACGTTTTGAAAATCCTGGATCCCATATATCTGTGTTTTTCTCTATTTTTAACCTGCAGATGGGTAGATCGGGTCCCAGGGGGCGCGCAGATGCTTCCGGAGCTGCGTTTGGACCACCGAGGTGCCTCCGGCGGACCTCGGAAGGTCAGCCGGCGTGGCACCGGCGCGGTGGCGCCGGCGGAGGCCGGCAGCGGCGCCGGCAGGGGCGGCCCGTGGTAGCACGCCGGCCCAGCCACCGGAGCGCGGCGGAGAGCCGCCGGCTAGGGCGGGCCGGCGGCGGCATGCCGGTCCGGCCACTTTTACTCATACGGGGTTCTTTAGACCCCCATTTCTTGCAATCCGGGGGTCGGATTCGCGAGTCGTCTACGGCGACGCGACCCTGGGGACGAGGCGAACCCTCCGGTGTGGGTTTGAGGGTTTAAAGGATCGGGATCATTTCCCGAGAGTTAAAAATGTCATAGAAAATAATAATATTTTATTATTTTACGACTTCGGGCCCTTGTAACTTCTACCCGGAGTGTCCGAATCTCGTGTCGTCAGTGGCGTTGAGACCCTGATGGTAAGGTGGACTTCTTGAGATGGTTTCCGGGTGTTGGGGCTGAGAAAGAGGTGTGGGCCCCACGGGGTCGAGTTTTGGCGTTTGCGGAGAAACGTAACTTTCACACCAGGAGTCTTATTTTGACGGTTGAATAGTTGATCTTATGTGTTTTTTCGAGAGGATTCTAATGGTGTGATCCGTTCGATGAGTTTCGGGATCGAGGCGTGGGCCCCACCCAAGCTGGATTCGGTGAATAGTACCTTTTTCACCGGGAGTCCGTTTCGGATGAGCGAGTAGTCTATTCCGCTTGTTTTTCTGAGGTGATCGTAGTGGTATGGTCCACTCGATGGGTTTCGGAATCGTTGTGTGGGCCCTGAAGAGCTAGCTACGGTGAATAGTGCTTTTTCTCCGGTGCTCCGTTTCTGGAAAGTAAGCAGCCTATCCTGCGTATTTTTCTACATAGAACGTGATGGTGGCCTCTGTATTGGACTTGGAGGTGCACAGTGTGGCGTTGTTGTGGGTCGCTCGGGTTAGCGACGTTTTGGACCAGTAGTGGTTGAGGGTACTCCCTTGGTTCGTTCCCACGAGAGTTCGTGTGGCATCACAACCTTCATATAGGTTGTGATCCTCTCGATGAGATGTTTAAACTGTAAGAGTTGGGCCATCCCTCTGGTGGGGCCAGAGTGAGATCCTCTAACATCTTTTCCCTAGATCGGGTTATTGGTATCGCTGTGACCGCTTATTCCTGGGCGGCAATCCCTAATCTAGCTGGTTAACCCCATAGGGTTTGTGGCATCATCAGGATTATGATCCCCTACACGGTGGGCCGTGCTTAGTAGAGTTGTGGCATCATCGTGTATATGATCCCCTACTCAGCTTGAGGTGTATAGTGAGGTTGTGGTATCGTTGGTTATGCGATCCCCAACTCAGCGCGTGGTTTCGGTAGGGTTGTGGCATCGTCGGTTTGATCCCCTACATCGCGAGTTATACCAGATAGGATTCCGGTATCATCATGACCACCATTATATGGGCGATGATCCTCTATTTGAGTGATGTTCTTCTATCGAGCACTAGATCGGGTTGTGGTATTCCCCAACGGATCCTGGGTGTGATCCCCTATCTGTGAGAACTACGTATGCCAGATCGGGTCATGGTATCCCCCAGCGGTCCCTGGGAGTGATCCCCTATCTGTGAGATTCGTATACCGGAGTGGGTTCTAGTATCCCATAGCGGACCCTAGGATCAATCCCATATCCGAGGAGTTTGTTGGTTATGTTGTTTCAGCGAGGTTTCCTCAGTGATGCTATCCGATGAGCATGATCTCTCAGGTGAGCGTCTGAGAGGTTTGTGAGAAACTCGATAGAGTGTATCTCTCAGATGAGTGTCATTTGGGATGATAGTGTTTGTGTGGTTTACTCTTCTGGTTTTGGACAGTTTTTGGTGTTGAGGTCGGTACCTCATGTGGCTTGTTGCGTGAGCTGAGTATATCTGGATTATTCAAGGTGTATGTATGGGCATACACCTGAGTTGAGCTGACTAGTTGTGTTTAGACGGGGATGGTCACGAGATGGAGCTTCTCTCTCATCTGGGTTCCCTCTGGCTGGGATGAGCATACTGTTGCCTTTCATTTGCTCCCTTTGGTTTTGGGTTTTTGGGTTCCCAACTGAGTATGTTTATACTCACCCCTACACGGGCTTTGCCCGCACATGTTTGTGTCTTGTGCAGACCACAGGCCTTTCGACGGAGTCCCAGGAGGACCCAGAGCAGGCGGAGTTGAGTGAGCGAGATTGACCAAGGTGTTTACTGGTGCGGTGACGAGGGAGATTTTCGGCGGGTGTTTGTGGCAGCATTCCCCTTCTTCAGAGAAGTTTGGATGCGCTTTGTAGTTTTATTTTAGTGGGCCCTGTTTTTCCCTTTTGTACTTTTGTTGTTGCACTCTGGTTTGGGATAGATTGTATGCATGCATTTACTTTTCAGTTTATGTATCTTTGCACTGTTTCATGGAGTTGTTGTGGGTGCGAGTGTACAAGTACCTTAGGCTAATGCCTCCCATGTGTGTGATAGCCTACTCGGTGTTGGTCGCCAGCCCCTGGCCTATTGTAGGCGGGCTTGGGGAGTCATGGCTTGAACCCCGTTGGGTCGGGTCGTGACAGAGTGGTATTATAGGAGGTTCCACCTTTGGGATCTCAAAGCATAGCTGGTCTAGCTGTGAGTTTTGTTTGGTTTGCATAGCGGTAGTGTTAGGATGTTTCGAGTTCATCTTTCAGGCCAGGGACTCCAGTGTTGGTGCGGCGGCCAAAGTATCCATACACCAGGACTCTGATAATCAGCCTTTCGTCTCGGGACATTCGTACACTGGTTGTAGGGACATAACGGTACATGCATCATATAGGACTGGTTTTTTGGGTTTTTCCTTGTCCTTCTCGAGTCAGCACTCCAGATATACTCTTTGACTATGGTGCATCTTGAATGTATTTCAGCATGCCTCCACGACGACAGCCAACGAGGGTTCCACAACGGGATTGTGGTGATGATCCACCCCGTGCAAAGGCTGTGGACCAGGGTGTAGGTTCTGAGGTTGCACCTCCAGGTGGTCTTCCAGTTCAGCCACCACTTGTCGAGCAGCTGGTTATGCCGGTAGTGCAGGACGAGGTTGCAAGCAGGCTGAGTGCACTGCACGAGTTCCAGAGGCAGCGACCTCTGAGGTTTCGGGGTGATCCGAACCCCCAAGCAGCTGATGACTGGCTTGAGGCAGTCACCCGAGTTTTCCACCTGGTGATGACACCTCCTGATCAGATGGTGGTCCTAGAGGCGAGCCTTCTTCAAGGTTCGGCCAGGCAATGGTGGAGTTTGGTGATGCAGTCCCATGATGAGGAGATGCTCATGTGGGTAGAGTTTGAGCCACTCTTCAGGGAAGAGTTCTATCCCGTGATGCTGAGGTCAGTGCGAATTCAGGAGGTTCTGCAGCTTCGACAGGAGGTCATAACTGTGTCAGAGTACTCAGCGAGGTTTAAATACCTTTCACGCTACTCCCGAGATATGGTTTGAGACCTGTTCTTTAGGGCTCAAACCTTCGAGCAGGGTTTACGCAGGGACATCCTGGAAGTTGTGGTTTCTTTGTGCCTGTCCACCTATGCTAAAGTGCTGGAGCAAGCTTTGGTGATGGAGATCTTTCTGGCTGAGCAGATTCCCCCTGTTAGTGCTGGGAACGTGAGAGCTGAGATGTCGGCATCTGGTTGTTGATGACAGACTCAGAGGTCTGGACGTGGCCGACGTTTTAGGAGGCGACCCCAGGATGGAGGATCTGAGGCCCAGGGCTCTAATGCCAGTTTTGGTCAGCCGTAGGAGAGGCGGTGTTATGCTTGCGACGGACGGGGACATCTTTTTAGGGATTGTCCGACCCGTCATGCTGCTGAGAGGGAGTCGGTCGATGGACCGTCGTAGTAGAGGAAGCATCTCGAGCAAGGAGGTCTGCAGGGCGGTAGACGTGGCGGAGGAGCTGGTGCAGCAGGAGGAGGTGGTAGGCGGTACCAGTTGCCACCACCCCCACCCCCAGGTGGTCCACGCCAAGCTCAGGGAGCTGGTGGCTGAGGCGAGGACAGTTGCATGCCCTGGAGGTTGTTGACCCAGAGGCTCCGCGGATGGATAGAGGTATGCCTTGTGTCCTTTCTACTTTCTACAGTAGTTTGATAGACACTGTTTAGCAGTACCCTTCATTTCTGTTGCTTGCTCGAGTTTTGTGCATGGCGTTGGTAATACCCTAAGTGGGTGTTGTTTGGCGTGCTTTGAATGTGTAAGGAACAGGGATCCTTCCCCCACCGAGACACGTTTTTGTGATGCGATTAAAAGCGTGTAGATGAGTCAGTGCCTGTAGAGACCCTAAGCTTAACATACATGGATATTACAATACTTTAGTGGAATACATAATACATAACAATAATAGACACACAAGGATGGTAATAGTTTAGTGTCTTTGGAAACATGGAACGAAATCTTCTAATCATGGTGAAAGATCTTCAACATCTCCCAAAAAGATCTTCCCTTTTTTTTACCTAAAACCTTTCTTTATATCCTGGGGAAAAGAAAACATAAAAAGGTTGAGCTCAAATGCTCAGTAATATCCTGATTTGATATAAATGGTTTACTACTCGAAAATGGTTTACTACTCGAAAGTTTGTTTAATAGAAACCCACATCGTAAAAAGGAATACCAAAACATGGCTTTAAAAACTAAAGTATGAAATGTAACGGTTACCCAAATTAACATATCACTGGGTTTCCACGTAGGAGAACATAGATGAAAATATGGATATGGAAGAAAAATCTAACCATCAAGTTCTGATGGAGAGTGGTAGAGAACATGGCTATGAAAAATCCAACAATCACAAAGCAATTGATTTGTGATGATCTAAGGTACCATCTGATTCATCGGATATAAGGGAACTAGGACAACATTTTTGGTTTTCAAGATCATTTCCCTAAAGTTGATGAATTAAAAGATATACTTGCATGATTTTGGTACAATATCACTGTTGTTCATGAATTGAAAAATTTCCACTTCATCCCTTAATGAAATGAAGTTGAATTTGTTATTTGTGATGTGTTAGCAGATCATGTGATAGAATGATGGGTCATTCCATCTCTTTGAAAAAAAGGTTAGCAAAAGTTATAAGTCCATATTATGGTTAGATTAATCGTATATGGTTCCAAAAATGAACTTATACTTCATATATCATACCGCTTAATAAAATAAAACCAGTTTATACTAACCAGGGACTTCCTGTAGGCCAGTGGTAGGTGATAAAGGCCAGTCGCACTTCGGTTGTGGGTTCGATTCCCACAGCCTTGTCCGACGCGATGGGTTGTCGCCCGTCCTACAGGTTGTCCTTTTTCTAAAACTACATCACTATATCAACCCATCAATAATATCGAAAAAAGGTTCTATCCTTAAACAATACTAAATTATGTCCAGTATAATCCATTCCAATCTTTAGGATTATCCATAATATTGCAGTCCATTTTCATATTATAGTGAAAAAGATTACCAGAGATTTCATATAAGAAGCATGTTAATACCATCGTTGATCCCCATATATCATAAGATATGTCTTGTTGGTCACATTACAAACATTCGAAGGCCTTAATCATGTATTCTCTTGAAAAATGAATACTCATTGAACCTTAGTGAAAACATGAATGCAGTTAAAAGTTAACACTTTCCACAACCCAAAATCCTAAAAATTATTCATACTCAAACCATGATATCACTTATTCCTTATATCAATCATGAGCTCATGAATACAATCAAACATCTCATTATCTTCTTATCCCTTCATTATGCACATATCATCTGCTTACCAAAAATATCTAAATCACATTCCATGGTTACAGGTACCATTGAAAACCACAATAGACTAATACATAAATATTCCAATATTCTACGATACTATATACAACATTATTTTGGAATCCCATTACATAAACACTTAATAATTCCACCACATCATTGTCATATTCAACATCGCCAATAGTGATCGCATGTGACTTCCCTTTTTCCTTTGCCTTAAGCGGTTGCTCATGTCGATCATCACTAACCCTTGGATTAGGGCATTTATTATCATAATGCCCCATTTCCTTGCACTTGAATCATTGAAGTATTGGTGGGGCATTCTCTGTAGTCTTTTCTTTATTCACATCATTAGAAACCCTTTTTCCATTACTTCAACACTCATATGCTCGATGACCTTCTTTTCCACACTTAAAACATTTTCTAGCCCCTTTAAGACAATCTCCACTATGCTTCTTTCCACACTTTGAGAATAAGGAAACATTCATCTTCTTTTCACCATTATTCTGAGATTTCTCCTTGAACTCCATCTTTCGTTTCTTATCAAAACTATGAGATGGATAATTAACACCAACTTCCATTTCTACCTTGATAGCACAACGCACAATTTCTTCATAGCTACTGAAGTCTCTTATAGCAAATGCCCTTCGAAGATTTGGTTTTAAGCCACTGAAGAATCGATCAACTTTACTTTCCGGTTGGATGATAAATCTAGATGCATACCTTGCAAGCCTTGTAAAATTCGCTTCGTATATACCAACAGATTCATCATCCTTTTGCTTTAGATCAAGAAACTCATTCTCCAACTTTGTTAGAAGAATACGAGGGAAGTACTTATTGAAAAATTTGTTCTTGAACTCGTCCCCTTCCATGGACTCAATTTCATCTCTTGGCCTCGTATTCTTGATTAGATTCCACCATTGATCAGCATCACATTCCAAATGATACACTACTAAGATGACTTTATCATGTTCAGAACATTAAAGAACTAAAAATATCTTTTCAGTAGTACTGATCCACTGTTCAGCAACAAGTGGATCAGAAGACCCACTGAAAGAAGGTGGACGTTGCCTCATGAAGGACTCAATAGAATATTGTTCCCTTCTCTGCTCATTTGGAAGTCCAGAATGATTCATAGCTTTTTTAAGTATAGCAATAAGATTTTTCACTCCATCTCCAATAATATTTGTTTGTTCAGGAGGACAATCATTGCATTGTCCATTACATTGATCAAAAGGGTTCCTTCGGGTTCCAGCCATCGTCTCAAACCCAAAAAGAATAGTGTGAGAGGCAAAAAATCACACTAGGGAAAACAATATAATAAAGGGGGAGTAACTTCAATATCTAACATCTTGGGTTACCGTAATTCTAGTACTGTAACTTATACTTATACTTAACCTTAGGGGCATCCCTAGACATACCTTAGAAATATCTCTAGGGATCTCACTAAAGTTCTTGCATCCTAGTTTCCAAAGGTTGACTAAACCTTTCCTCTGATACCAACTGTAGAGACCCTAAGCTTAACGTACATGGATATTACATTACTTTAGCGGAATACTTAATACATAACAATAACATACACACAAGGATCGTAATAGTTTAGTGTCTTTGGAAACTTGGAACGTAATCTTCTAATCGTGGTGAAAGATCTTCAACATCTCCCATAAATATCTTCCCCTTTTTTCTTACCTAAAACCTTTCTTTATATCCTGGGGAAAAGAAAACATAAAAAGGGTGAGCTCAAATGCTCAGTAAGGGTAATCATGGATAAAATAAAACATACCATATACATTTAAACTTAAAAACATGAACATAATGATTAAACATCAAAATATTGAGCAATGACATAAAACATGGAAGTACGTAAGGAATAGATCATAAAGAAACATTAAGAATGATAAAATAGCATGGGAATAAAACATGTAATTGTGGAAACCATTAAGCACATGATCTTATTTCCATAGTAGCCAAGGCATTGCTGCCAAGACCATTTAGTGGACAAAGTCCCCTTCTGAATCGAGTTCACTCCTCGTTCCTGTCCTGTATTACTGAACCGGTTTAACTTTCCATTCCATCCATGTATATCTCATGAGATATAAATATTTACCCAATGCATTGGAGGGAGATATAGGTCCCACCCATCTCATAATGAAATCATTCTTTCGTGTGCCACAAAATCATAAATCATACATCATAGCATAACCCATGAAATAAAATGGGATCCTTAAACATCATGCCATCATAACATAATCCATAAACAATTGATATCATTTCATCATAAGAAAATTGAAACCATTTAAATCATAGAGACATTTTACTTGAAACATACACATATGAAATAATGTTATCTTATATGGAAAATAGTTTTGACAAAACACTTGAAATGAATTCTTGAGGAAAAAATCCTTTCTTCTTTAAAATCATGTTCTTTTCAGAAAATTCCATGCAATTTTAAAAGATAAGGGTTTTGTTGAAAATAATCATGCAATATTGTAGAGGAATCTTCTTGAAAATGAGGCGTTATGAAATTGTAAAAATCCGTTCACGCCGTATAAGTTAAAAATAACATTCTCCTCGTACTTTTGTCGGAAAAGTCACAAAGTACCTCATATGGTAACCAAAGGAAAGATTCCATTCATACAATGTGGTAAAAAGTAAATAAAGGGTAAAAATGACTTTAAACATCCATGGAAGAATGGTAAACATTTTATGAAATCATTTTTAGAAAACATGGTCATGGATGATAAACGTAACCCCAGTAAATACTTACGTATAAGCAATCTCGGATAAAAATGAGATTGAAAATTTATCCCTTACCTTATGTCCAATATGCTTCGTATGTATCCGAACCTCCTGTATAATGATTTAAATAATGTCATTTACTTATTACAGAATCATATTCATTGTTATGATATCATATATGGTTCACTTATGACTTTATATTACCCGTTCTTTTGTAAATTGCATGTTAAAGAGTGTTTTGGGTAAAATCGTTTCATTTATCGTCCGTGTTTTGACTTGTAATTATTCATATGATTACTTAGATCAAGATTACATAATTCTAGAATATAAAACATGATTTATATATAATATATATTCATAATAAACATATATATAATAGATCAATAAATGGAAAGAAATACACCGTTCATGGAGACGGTATGTCGTACGTACGCATGAACGCTGTTTTCGTTTCCTTATTGAGTTGAATGGAATTAAGTAGATGAAATACATATATACATAAATCCAGTAGATTTATAATGTCATATATTTCATTATTATTGCTTATATATACTTTATAATCATTCTTAAATAGTTAACATGGAGAATGAATCTCATCGCGTCGTGGAGACGGTAGTCCGTACGTACGCACGAGCGATGATATTGTTTCCATTATTATTGAATTGAATTGGAGTGGATGATACAATATATCAGAATCAGTATGATGTTATAATAACTATGTATAGTTATTCTTTACACCATTATACCCATCCATGTAAGGTGTTGGTGGAAAAACAGATTACACTACGGCATGGAGACGGTATTCCGTACGTACGCACGCGCGGTGATTTTGTTTTCCGTAGGATGGATAGAAGGTGAAATGGGGTTGTTTCATATTTATAATAACAAATCAGTATATTAGTGATACTGATTTTATTACTTTATAATGAAACAACTAAAGAAGAAGAAGTTGAAGAAGAAAGAAGCTTGAAAGAATTGGGAGAAGAAATTACCTCTTCTTCGATACGCCTCTTTGAAACCTCCTATTAGGGCACTAAGATTGGTCTTAAAAGTTGACCAGAACCTCTAGGATGGTTCTAGGGAAGCGGAGAAGATAATTTTTCAGGGTTTGTCCGAGCTTGAAGGCTCAAATTGGTGTGAGGAGTAGAGGGAGGAGGTACCCTTTTATAAGGGAGGAGAGGGGCACCTTTGGAATTCTTAAAAATATTAATTTATAATAAATCTAACCCCACTTAAAAAACTCCAAAAATGACTCATATTAAAAGATTAGATGATATAGGGTTTTAATATCATCAAACAATCAAATTTAGACATGTTTGGATCTTATTTTAAACCTTATCATTTTGATTTATCCTTATTTAATCTATTTAAGTTTATTTGTGGTAATAAAATTCTAAATTTTAAATTATAAAAAATAATTACTTATTTGTTGTGAATTTTCCATAATTTTTTACTTTATAACATTATAGACCATATAAATTTAAATTTATAATTTTTAAATATTTTTGTGATTTTTAAAAAATTTTATAATATGTTATTTTTATAAAATAACAATAGTGTCAATTTTGACACTATTCATTTATTTGAATTTAAATAAAATATATACAGAGGATATGTTCGAACTAAAAGCTTTAATAGATTCCTAAAAGGTCATATGTGTCTATAAAATTAGTGTATCACATTAAATAGTTCATATTATATTTATTTTATTAATTTTAAAACCATTTATTTTTTTATCTCTTAATAAAATAATTACTAAAAAACTTTTGTATAATTATTTAATATACAGATTTGTTTTATAAAAATTTAAAATAAAATCCTATGATGAATATAAATATATTACCTTTCACAATAATACTTTTACTCTAATTTATCATCTTAAAATCACAATATTTAAATTGTTATATTTATTAAATTATGAAGCTGACAAATTTGGAATCATTTAAAATAAAATAATATAAGTGTCACAATCACTTTTATAAGGATCCAAATGGTTATATATTAGTTCATTGGATGATTAAGGTGTATATATATACTATTAATAAGTTTTGGTCAGGTTTCTGGGCCTTTTAATGGGTATTATTATTTCAATAAAAACAATATTACTTATTTTCCACTTCATAAATAATTTCTGTATCATTTATGTATCACCATTAATGACAATTATTTAATCCCTTAAAATTAAAAATAAATTATCATGATGTAGATAATTTTATTATCTTTCTGTAGACTATTCATGTTAGAAGTTTTATGATGTTTATCACTAAATTAAAATTATTATACTTATAAGATTTAAGAGAGTGACATGTTGTCACTGTCTTTGGTTTTAATAATAATTAAATTATTTTCATGGTCAAAAGTCCATAAAATGAATCTAATCCGACCCTTAGTTGACATGGGTTTACGTTTATCCATCCAATAGAATTTTGGCATGTGTTAGGGTAATTTTATAATATTATATTTCTCCTTAATTACCCGATTAACCTTTAACTATGTTGAATAAAATTTACCGTAGTTACTATTCATAATTCCCAAAAATAAAAAGTAGTCTATTAACATAATTTGGGCCCACTGATTCAAAATATGGAATCCATTTTTTCAAATTCAATACACAGAAGTTGCAGAAAATAAATTAAAATTAATCCCGTTGTCGAATGAAAACGGGTTTTTGTTTAAAACATTGCAAAAGATTGAATTGATTTAACCTATGAATTCAATGTAAAATCAATGATAATGACATACATTATATTAAATGGTAAAAATATATTCTATTTATACTTTAAAACCATTCAATATTATAATTTAACCATATAAATTATTACGATGAAAAAAGTTGTTTTTCATTTAAATATAGCGTGTTTTTACTATTCATCAAAATATGAAAGTTACCAGAATAATACGAAAAAATTATCCAAAGTAAATTTTTATTTCTTGATTCCAAAGAAGAATTTTATTTTGTCAAATTGAACTTATCAACATGTCAAAAACTATATTTAATTTGGGTGCGCCATCAAAAGGCGACAGAACTGCATTTTTTGAAAAATACTTATTTTACCCGAAAAAATTATTTTGTTCTTATACCATGTTCTAGAAAATGTGTAAGATGAATAATAATGTTATAAAATTAAAAATTTATTTAATACTATTCATAACGGCTAGTTCATAATAATATTATAATAATATATCATTGTTTAGTAAAACATGGTATTGCATACAACACACGCTATCGAGGAAGGTCGTGATTGCGTGTAATGCAAGCCAAGTCAGGGTTGCATGTTGTGAAAGAATCCTTCGTTGTTTCCTATAACATAATCCAACCATATTTCATTTATACATTGAATATATATATATATATACTCAATGTTGCGTAGAATAACTATTATCAAAATTGTTTGTAACACGATCCAAGAATAGTGTTGCGTATACTGAAAGCTAATATGGTGTTGCGTATAGCGCAAGGTAATCTTGGTGTAGCATACAACACAAGACATTAATGAAATTAAAAGATTATTTTTCATAAAATCTCGGGGTGTTACATTCTACCCCCCTTAAAATGAATTTCGCCCTCGAAATTCGTCGGGGTTATAAATGGTTTACTACTCGAAAGTTTGTTTAATAGAAACCCACATCGTAAAAAGGAATACCAAAACATGGCTTTAAAAACTAAAGTATGAAATGTAACGGTTACCCAAATTAACTCATCACTGGGTTTCCACGTAGGAGAACATAGGTGAAAATATGGATATGGAAGAAAAATCTAACAATCAAGTTCTGATGGAGAGTGGTAGAGAACATGGCTATGAAAAATCCATCAATCACAAAGCTATTGATTTGTGATGATCTAAGGTACCATCTGATTCATCGGATATAAGGGAACTACGACAACATTTTTGGTTTTCAAGATCATTTCCCTAATGTTGATGAATTAAAAGATATACTTGCATGATTTTGGTACAATCTCACCGTTGTTCGTGAATTGACCAATTTCCACTTCATCCCTTAAAGAAATGAAGTTGAATTTTTTATCCGTGATGTTTTAGCAGATCATGTGATAGAATGATGGGTCATTCCATCTCTTTCAAAAAAAGGTTAGCAAAAGTTATAAGTCCATCTTATGGTTAGATTAATCGTATATGGTTCCAAAAATGAACTTATACTTCATATATCATACCGATTAATAAAATAAATCTAGTTTCTACAAACCAGGGACTTCATGTAGGCCAGTGGTAGGCGATAAAGGCCAGTCGCACTTCGGTTGTGGGTTCGATTTCCACAACCTTGTCTGGCGCGATGGGTTGTCGCCCGTCCTGCAGGTTGTCCTTTTTCTAAAACAACATCACTATATCATCCCATCAATAATATCGAAAAAAAGTTTTATCCTTAAACAATACTAACTTATGTCCAACATAATCCATTCCAATCTTTAGGCTTATCCATAATATTGCAGTCCATTGTCATATTATAATGAAAACGATTACCAGAGATTTTATATAAGAAGCATGTTAATACCATCGTTGATCCCCATATATCATAAGATATGTCTTGTTGGTCACATTACAAATGTTCGAAGGCCTTAATCATGTATTCTCTTGAAAAATGAATACTCATTTAACCTTAGTGAAAACATGAATGTAGTTAAAAGTTAACACTTTCCACAACCCAAAATCCTCAAAATTCTTCATACTCAAACCATGATATCACTTAGTCCTTATATCAATCATGAGCTCATGAATACAATCAAACATCTCATTATCTTCTTATCCCTTCATTATGCGCATATCATATGCTTACCAAAAATATCTCAATCACATTCCATGGTTACCGGTACCATTGAAAACCACAATAGACCAATACATAAATATTCCAATATTCTACGATACTATATACAACATTATTTTGGAATCCCATTACATAAAAACTTAATCATTCCACCACATCGTTGTCATATTCAACATCGCCAATAGTGATCGCATGTGACTTCCATTTGTCCTTTTCCTTAAGCGGTTTCTCATGTCGATCATCACTAACCCTTGGATTAGGGAATTTATTAGCATAATTCCCCATTTCCTTGCACTTGAAGCATTGAAGTGTTGGTGGTGCGTTCTCGGTAGTCTTTTCTTTATTCACATCATTAGAAACCCTTTTTCCATTACTTCAACACTCAACTGCTCGATGACCTTCTTTTCCACACTTTAAACATTTTCTAGTCCCTTTAAGACAATCTCCACTATGCTTCTTTCCACACTTTCAGCATAAGGAAACATTCATCTTCTTTTCACAATTATTCTGAGATTTCTCCTTGAACTCCATCTTTCGTTTCTTGTCAAAAATATGATATGGATAAGTAACACCAACTTCCATTTCTACCTTGATAGCACAACGCACAATTTCTTCATAGCTACTGAAGTCTCTTATAGCTAATGCCCTTCGAAGATTTGGTTTTAAGCCACTGAAGAATCGATCAACTTTACTTTCCAGTTGGATGATAAATCCAGATGCATACCTTACAAGCCTTATAATATTTTCTTCATATATACCAACAGATTCATCATCCTTTTTATTTAGTTCAAGAAACTCCTTCTACATCTTTGTTCGAAGAATACGAGGGAAGTACTTATTGAAAAATAAGTTCTTGAACTCATCCCATTCCATGGACTCAATTTCATCTCTCGGCCTCGTATTCTGGATAAGATTCCACCATTGATCAGCATCACCTTTCAAACGATACACTGCTAAGATTACTTTATCATGTTCAGAACATTGAAGAACTGGAAATATCTTTTCAGTAGTACTGATCCATTCTTCAGCAACAAGTGGATCAGAAGACCCACTGAAAGAAGGTGGACGTTGCCTCATGAAGGACTCAATAGAATATTGTTCCCTTTTCTGCTCATTTGGAAGTCCAGAATGATTCATAGCTTGTGTAATTATAGCAATAAGATTTTGCACTCCATCTCCAATAACATTTGTTTGTTCAGGAGGACAATCATTGCATTGTCCATTACATTGATCAACAGGGTTCCTTCGGGTTCCATCCATCGTCTAAAACCCAAAAATAATAGTGTGAGAGGCAAAAAATCATGCTAGGGAAAACAATATAATAAAGGGGGGGGGTAACTTCAATATCTAACATCTTGGGTTACCGTAATTCTAGTACTATAACTTATACTTATACTTAACCTTAGGGGAATCCCTAGACATACCTTAGAAATATCTCTAGGGATCTCACTAAAGTTCTCGCATCCTAGTTTCCAAAGTTTGACTAAACCTTTCCTCTGATACCAACTGTAGAGACCCTAATCTTAACGTACATGGATATTAAATTACTTTAGCGGAATACTTAATACATAACAATAACAGACACACAAGGATCGTAATAGTTTAGTGTCTTTGAAAACTTGGAACGTAATCTTCTAATCGTGGTGAAAGATCTTCAACATCTCCCATAAAGATCTTCCCTTTTTTCTTACCAAAAACCTTTCTTTATATCCTTGGGAAAAGAAAACATAAAAAGGGTGAGCTCAAATGCTTAGTAAGGGTAAGCATGGATAAAACAAAACATACCATATACATTTGAACTTAAAAACATGAACATAATGATTAAACATCAAAAGCTTGAGAAATGACATAAAACATGGAAGTACGTAAGGAATAGATCATAAAAAACATTAAGAATGATAAAACAGCATGCGAATAAAACATGTAATTGTGTCAACCATTAAGCACATGATATGATTTCCATATTAGCCAAGGCATTACTGCCAAGACCATCTTAGTGGACAAAGTCCCTTTCTGAATCAAGTTCACTCCTCATTCCAGTCCTGTATTACTGAACCGGTTTAACATGTCGTTCCAGCCATGTCTACTTCATGAGATATAAATCTTTACCCAATGCATTGGAGGGAGATATAGGTCCCACCAATCTCATAATGAAATCATTCTTTCGTGTGCCACAAAATCATAAATCATACATCATACCATAACCCATGAAATAAAATGGGATCCTTAAACATCATGCCATCATAACATAATCCATAAACAATTGATATCATTTAATCATAAGAAAATTGAAACCATTTAAATCATAGAGAAATTTTACTTGAAACATACACATATGAAATAATTTCATCTTATATGGAAAATAGTTTTGACAAAACACTTGAAATGAATTCTTGAGGAAAATATCCTTTCTTATTTAAAATCATGTTCTTTTCAAAAAATTCCATGCAATTTTAAAAGATAAGAGTTTTGTTGAAAATAATCATGCAATATTGTAGAGGAAGCTTCTTGAAAATGAGGCGTTATGAAACCGTAAAAATCCGTTCACGCCGTATAAGTTAAAAATAACATTCTCCTCGTACTTTTGTCAGAAAAGTCAAAAAGTACATTATATGGTAACCAAAGGAAATATTTCATTCATACAATGTGGTAAAAAGTAAATAAAAGATAAAAATGAATTTAAACATCCATGGATGAATGGTAAATATTTTATGAAATCGTTTTTAGAAAACATGGTCATGGATGATAAACGTAACCCCAGTAAATACTTACGTATAAGCAATCTCGGATAAAAATGAGATTGAAAATTTATCCCTTACCTTATGTCCAATATGCTTCATATGTATCCTAACCTCCTGTATAATGATTTAAATAATGTCATTTACTTATTACAGAATCATATTCATTGTTATGATATCATATATAGTTCACTTATGACTTTATATTACCCGTTCTTTTGTAAATTCCATGTTAAAGAGTGTTTTGGGTAAAATCGTTTCATTTGTCATCCGTGTTTTGACTTGTAATTATTCATATTATTACTTAGATCACGATTACATAATTCCAGAATATAAAACATGATTTATAAATAATATACATTCAGAATAAACATATATATATAATAGATTGATAAATGGAAATAAATACACCGTTCATTGAGATGGTAGGTCGTACGTACGCATGAACGCTGTTTTGGTTTCCTTATTGAGTTGAATGGAATTAAGTAGATAAAATAAATATATACATAAATCCAATAGCTTTATAATGTCATATATTTCATTATTATTTCTTATATATACTTTATAATCATTCTTAAATAGTTAACATGGAGAATGAATCTCATCGCGTCGTGGAGACGGTTGTCTGTACGTACGCACGAGCGATGATATCGTTTCCATGATTATTGAATTGAATTGGAGTGGATGATACAATATATAAGAATCAGTATAATGTTATAATAACTATGTATATTTATTCTTTACACCATTATACCCATCCATTTAAGTTGTTGGTGGAAAAATAGATTACACCACAGCGTGGAGACGGTATTCCCTACGTAGGCACGCGCGGTGATTTTGTTTTCCGTAGGATGGATAGAAGGTGAAATGGGGTTGTTTCATATTTATAATAACAAATAAGTATATTAGTGATACTGATGTTATTACTTTATAATGAAACAACAAAAGAAGAAGATGTTGAAGAAGAAATAAGCTTGAAAGAATCGGGAGAAGAAATTTCCTCTTCTTCGATACGCCTCTTTGAAACCTCCTATTAGGGCACTAAGATTGGTCTTTAAAGTAGACCAGAACCTCTAGGATGTTTCTAGGGAAGTGGAGAAGATACTTTTTTAGGGTTTGGCCGATCTTGAAGACTCAAATTGGTGTTAGGAGGAGAGGGAGGAGGTTCCCTTTTATAAGGGAGGAGAGGGGCACCTTTGGAATTCTTAAAAATATTAATTTATAATAAATCTAACCGAACTTAAAAATCTCCAAAAATGACTCATATTCGAATATTAGATGAGATAGGGTTGTAATATCATCAACCAATCAAATTTAGACATGTTTGGAGCTTATTTTAAACCTTGTCATTTTGATTTATCCTTATTTAATCTATTTAAGTTTATTTGTGGTAATAAAATTCTAAATTTTAAATTATAACAAATAATTACTTATTTGTTGTGAATTTTCCATAATTGTTTACTTTATAACATTATAGACCATATAAATTTAAATTTATAATTTTTAAATATTTTTGTGATTTTTAAACAATTTTATAATATGTTATTTTTATAAAATAACAATAGTGTCAATTTTGACACTATTCATTTATTTGAATTTAAATAAAATATATACAGAGGATATGTTAGAACTAAATGATTTAATAGATTCCTAAAAGGTCATATTTATCTATAAAATTAGTTTATAACATTAAATAGTTCATATTATATTTATTTTATTATTTTTAAAACCATTTATTTGGTTTATCTCTTAATAAAATAATTACTACAAAACTTTTGTATAATTATTTAATATACTTATTTGTTGCATAAAAATTTAAAATAAAATCTTATGATGAAGATAAATCTATTACCTTTCACAATAATAATTTTACTCGAATTTATAATCTTAAAATCACAATATTTAAATTGTTATATTTATTAAATTATGAAGGTGACAAATTTGGCATCATTTAAAATAAAATAATATAAGTGTCATAATCACTTTTATAAGGATCCAAACGGTTATATATTAGGTCATTGGATGATTAGGTTATATATATTCACTACCAATAAGTTTTGGTCAGGTTTTTGGGCCTTTTAATGGGTATTATTATTTCAATAAAAACTATATTACTTATTTTCCACTTAATAAATAATTTCTGTATCATTAATGTATCACCATTAATGACAATTATTTAATCCATAAAAATTAAAAATAAATTATCATGATGTAGATAATTTTATTAGCTCTCTGGAGACTATTCATGTTCGAAGTTTTATGATGTTTATCACTAAATTAAAATTATTATACTTATAAGATTTAAGAGAGTGACATGTTGTCACTTTCTTTGGTTTTAATAATAATTAAATTATTTTCATGGTCAAAAGTCCATAAAATGAATCTAATCCATCCCTTAGTTGATATGGGTTTACTTTTATCCATCCAATAGAATTTTGGCATGTGTTAGGGTAATTTTATAATATTATATTTACCCTTAATTACCCGATTAACCTTTAACTATGGTAAATAAAATTTACCGTAGTTACTATTCATAATTCCCAAAAATAAAAAGTAGCCTATTAACATAATTTGTACCCACTGATTCCAAATATGGAATCCATTTTTTCAAATTAAATACACAGAAGTTTCAGAAATTAAATTAAAATTAATCCCATTGTCGAATGAAAACGGGTTTTTGTTTAAAACATTGCAAAAGATTGAATTAATTTAACATACGAATTCAATGTAGAATCAATGCTAATGAAATACATTATATTAAATGGTAAAAATATATTCTATTTATACTTTAAAACCATTAAATATTATAATTTAACCATAAAAATTATTACGATGAAAAAAGTTGTTTTTCATTAAAATATAGCGTGTTTTTACTATTCATCAAAATATGAAAGTTACCAGAATAATACGAAAAATTTATCCAAAGTAATTTTTTATTTCTTGATTCCAAAGAAGAATTTTATTTTGTCAAATTTAACATATAAACATGTAAAAAACTAGTTTTAAAGTGGGTGCGCCATCAAAAGGTGACAAAACTGCATTTTTTGAAAAATACTTATTTTACCCGAAAAAATTATTTTGTTCTTATACCATGTTCTAGAAAATGTGTAAGATGAATAATAATGTTATGAAATTCAAAATTTATTTAATACTATTCATAACGGCTAGTTCATAATAATGTTATATAAATATATCGTTGTTTAGTAAAACCCGGTATTGCGTACAACACACGCTATCGAGGAAGGTCGTGATTGCGTGTAATGCAAGCCAAGTCAGGGTTGCGTGTTGTGAAAGAATCCTTCGTTGTTTCGTATAACAGAATCCAACCATATTTCATTTATACATTGAATATATATATATATACTCAATGTTGCTTAGAATAACTATTATCAAAATTGTGTGTAACACGATCCAAGAATAGTGTTGCGTATACTGAAAGCTAATACGGTGTTGCATATAGCGCAAGGTAATCTTGGTGTATCATACAACACAAGACATTAATGAAATTAAAAGATTATTTTTCATAAAATCTCGGGGTGTTACATTCTACCCCCCTTAAAATGAATTTCTCCCTTGAAATTCGTCGGGGTTATAAATGGTTTACTACTAGAAAGTTTTTTTAATAGAAACCCACATCGTAAAAAGGAATACCAAAACATGGCTTTAAAAACTAAAGTATGAAATGTAATGGTTACCCAAATTAACTCATCACTGGGTTTCCATGTAGGAGAATATAGGTGAAAATATGGATATGGAAGAAAAATCTAACCATCAAGTTCTGATGGAGAGTGGTAGAGAACATGGCTATAAAAAATCCAACAATCACAAAGTTATTGATTTGTAATGATCTAAGGTACCATCTGATTCATTGGATATAAGGGAACCACGACAACATTTTTGGTTTTCGAGATCATTTCCCTAATATTGATGAATTAAAAGATATAATTGCATGATTTTGGAACAATCTCACTATCGTTCATGAATTTAACAATTTCCACTTCATCCCTTAAAGAAATAAAGTTGAATTTGTTATTTGTGATGTGTTAGCAGATCATGTGATAGAATGATGGGTCATTCCATCTCTTTCAAAAAAAGGTTAGCAAAAGTTATTAGTCCATCTTATGGTTAGATTAATCGTATATGGTTCCAAAAATGAACTTATACTTCATACATCATACAGCTTAATAAAATAAAACTAGTTTCTACGAACCAGGGACTTCCTGTAGGCCAGTGATAGGCGATAAAGGTCAGTCGCACTTCGGTTGTGGGTTCGATTTCCACAGCCTTGTCCGACGCGATGGGTTGTCACCCGTCCTGCAGGTTGTCCTTTTTCTAAAACTACATCACTATATCATCCCATCAATAATATCGAAAAAAGGTTCTATCCTTAAACAATACTAACTTATGTCCAATATAATCCATTCCAATCTTTATGCTTATCCATAATATTGCAGTCCATTGTCATATTATAGTGAAAATGATTACCAGAGATTTCATATAAGAAGCATGTTAATACCATCGTTGATCCACATATATCATAAGATATGTCTTGTTGGTCACATTACAAACGTTCCAAGGCCTTAATCATGTATTCTCTTGAAAAATGAATACTCATTGAACCTTAGTGAAAACATGAATGCAGTTAAAAGTTAACACTTTCCACAACCCCAAATCCTCAAAATTCTTCACACTCAAACCATGATATCACTTAGTCCTTATATCAATCATGAGCTCATGAATACAATCAAACATCTCATTATCTTCTTATCCCTTCATTATGCGCATATCATCTGCATACCCAAAATATCTCAATCACATTCCATGGTTACCGGTACCATTGAAAACCACAATAGACCAATACATAAATATTCCAATATTCTAGGATACTATATACAACATTATTTTGGAATCCCATTACATAAACACTTAATCATTCCACCACATCGTTTTCATATTCAACATCGCTAATAGTGATCGCATGTGACTTCCTTTTGTCCTTTGCCTTAAGCGGTTGCTCATGTCGATCATCACTAACCCTTGGATTAGGGAATTTATTAGCATAATGCCCCATTTCCTTGCACTTGAAGCATTGAAGTGTTGGTGGTGTGTTCTCTGCAGTCTTTTCTTTATTCACATCATTAGAAACCCTTTTTCCATTACTTCAACACTCACCTGCTCGATGACCTTCTTTTCCACCCTTAAAACATTTTCTAGTCCCTTTAAGACAATCTTCACTATGCTTCTTTCCACACTTTGAGCATAAGGAAACGTTCATCTTCTTTTCACCATTATTCTGAGATTTCTCCTCGAACTCCATCTTTCGTTTCTTGTCAAAACTATGAGATGGATAAGTAACACCAACTTCCATTTCTACCTTGATAGCACAACGCACAATTTCTTCATAGCTACTGAAGTCTCTTATAGCAAATGCCCTTAGAAGATTTGGTTTTAAGCCATTGAAGAATCGATCAACTTTACTTTCTGGTTGGATGATAAATCCAGATGCATACCTTGCAAGCCTTGTAAAATTTGCTTCGTATATACCAACAGATTCATCATACTTTTTCTTTAATTCAAGAAACTCCTTCTCCATCTTTGTTCGAAGAATACGAGGGACGTACTTATTGAAAAATAAGTTCTTTAACTTGTCCCATTCCATGGACTCAATTTCATCTCTTGGCCTCATATTCTTGATAAGATTCCATCATTGATCAGCATCACCTTCCAAACGATACACTGCTAAGATGACTTTATCATGTTCATAACTTTGAAGAACTGAAAATATCTTTTCAGTAGTACCGATCCATTGTTTAGGAACAAGTGGATCAGAAGACCCACTAAAAGAAGGTGGACGTTGCCTCATGAAGGACTCAATAGAATATTGTTCCCTTCTCTGCTCATTTGGAAGTCCATAATGATTCATAGCTTGTGTAAGTATAGCAATAAGTTTTTGCAATCCATATCCAATAACATTTGTTTGTTCAGGAGGAAAATCATTGTATTGTCCATTACATTGATCAACACGGTTCCTTCGGGTTCCATCCATCGTCTAAAACCCAAAAAGAATAGTGTGAGAGGAAAAAAATCACGCTAGGGAAAAAAATATAATAAAGGGGGAGTAACTTCAATATCTAACATCTTGGGTTACCGTAATTCTAGTACTATAACTTATACTTATACTTAACCTTAGGGGCATCCCTAGACATACCTTAGAAATATCTCTAGGGATCTCACTAAAGTTCTCGCATCCTAGTTTCCAAAGGTTTACTAAACCTTTCCTCTGATACCAACTGTAGAGAACCTAAGATTAACGTACATGGATATTACATTACTTTAACAGAATAATTAATACATAACAATAACAGAAACACAAGGATCGTAATAGTTTAGTGTCTTTGGAAACTTGGAACTTAATCTTCTAATCATGGTGAAAGATCTTCAACATCTCCCATAAAGATCTTCCCTTTTTTTCTTACCTAAAACCTTTATTTATATCCTTGGGAAAAGAAAACATAAAAATGGTGAGCTCAAATGCTCAGTAAGGGTAAGCATGGATAAAATAAAACATACCATATACATTTGAACTTAAAAACATGAACATAATGATTAAACATCAAAAGCTTGAGAAATAACATAAAACATGGAAGTACGTAAGGAATAGATCATAAAGAAACATTAAGAATGATAAAATAGCATGGGAATAAAACATGTAACTGTGGAAACCATTAAGCACATGATATGATTTCCATAGTAGCTAAGGCATTGCTGCCAAGACCATCTTAGTGGACAAAGTCCCTTTCTGAATCGAGGTCACTCCTCGTTCCAGTCCTGTATTACTGAACCGGTTTAACTTGCCGTTCCAGCCATGTCTATCTCATGAGATATAAATCTTTACCCAATGAATTGGAGGGAGATATTGCTCCCACCCATCTCATAATGAAATCATTCTTTCGTGTACCACAAAATAATAAATCATACATCATAGCATAACCCATGAAATAAAATGGGATCCTTAAACATCATGCCATCATAACATAATCCATAAACAATTGATATCATTTCATCATAAAAAAATTGAAACCATTTAAATCATAGAGACATTTTACTTGAAACATACACATATGAAATAATGTCATCTTAGATGGAAAATAGTTTTGACAAAACACTTGAAATGAATTCTTGAGGAAAATATCCTTTCTTCTTTAAAATCATGTTCTTTTCACAAAATTCCATGCAATTTTAAAAGATAAGGGTTTTGTTGAAAATAATCATGCAATCTTGTAGAGGATGCTTCTTTAAAATGATGCATTATGAAACCGTAAAAATCCGTTCACGCGGTATAAGTTAAAAATAACATTCTCCTCGTACTTTTGTCGGAAAAGTCAAAAAGTACCTTATATGGTAACCAAAGGAAAGATTCCATTCATACAATGTGGTAAAAAGTCAATAAAGGTTAAAAATGACTTTAAACATCCATGTAAGAATGGTAAACATTTTATGAAAGCATTTTTAGAAAACATGGTCATGGATGATAAATGTAACCCCAGTAAATACTTACGTATAAGCAATCTCGGATAAAAATGAGATTGAAAATTTATCCCTTACCTTAGGTCTGATATGCTTCGTATGTATCTAAAACTCATGTATAATGATTTAAATAATGTCATTTACTTATTACAGAATCATATTCATTTTTGTTATATCATATATGGTTCACTTATGACTTTATATTACCCATTCTTTTGTAAATTCCATGTTAAAGAGTGTTTTGGGTAAAAGCGTTTCATTTGTCATCCGTGTTTCGACTTGTAATTATTCATATGATTACTTAGATCACGATTACATAATTCCAGAATATAAAACATTATTTATATATAATATATATTCAGAATATACATATATATAATAGATCGATAAATGGAAATAAATACACCGTTCATGGAGACGGTAGGCCGTACGTACGCATGAACGTTGTTTTCGTTTCCTTATTGAGTTGAATGGAATTAAGTAGATGAAATACATATATACATAAATCCAGTAGCTTTATAATGTCATATATATCATTATTATATCTTATATATACTTTATAATCATTCTTAAATAGTTAACATGGAGAATGAATCTCATCGCGTCGTGGAGACGGTAGTCCGTACGTACGCACGAGCGATGATATCGTTTCCATGATTATTGAATTGAATTGGAGTGGATGATAAAATATATCAGAATCAGTATGATGTTATAATAACTATGTATAGGTATTCTTTACACCATTATACCCATCCATGTAAGGTGTAGGTGGAAAAACAGATTACACCACGGCGTGGAGACGGTATTCCGTACGTACGCACGCGCGGTGATTTTGTTTTCCGTAGGATGGATAGAAGGTGAAATGGGGTTGTTTCATATTTATAATAACAAATCAGTATATTAGTGATACTTATGTTATTACTTTATAATGAAACAACTAAAGAAGAAGAAGTTGAAGAAGAAAGAAGCTTGAAAGAATCGGGAGAAGAAATTACCTCTTCTTCGATACGCCTCTTTGAAACCTCCTATTAGGGCACTAAGATTGGTTTTTAAAGTAGACCAGAACCTCTAGGATGTTTCTAGGGAAGTGGATAAGATAATTTGGCAGGGGTTGGCCGAGCGTGAAGTCTCAAATTGGTATGAGGAGGAGAGGGAGGAGGTGCGATTTTATAAGGGAGGAGAGGGGCACCTTTGGAATTCTTAAAAATATTAATTTATAATAAATCTAACCCCACTTAAAAACCTCCAAAAATGACTCATATTCGAATATTCGATGAGATAGGGTTGTAATCCCATCAACCAATCAAATTTAGACATGTTTGGATCTTATTTTAAACCTTATCATTTTGATTTATCCTTATTTAATTTATTTAAGTTTATTTGTGGTATTAAATTATAAATTTTAAATTATAAAAAATAATTACTTATTTGTTGTGAATTTTCCATAGTTGTTTACTTTATAACATTATAGACCATATAAATTTAAATTTATAATTTTTCAATGTTTTTGTGATTTTTAAACAATTTTATAATATGTTATTTTTATAAAATAACAATAGTGTCAATTTTGACACTATTCATTTATTTGAATTTAAATAAAATATATATAGAGGATATGTTCAAAATAAAAGCTTTAATAGATTCATAAAATGTCATATGTATCTATAAAATTAGTGGATCACATTAAATAGTTCATATAATATTTATTTTATTATTTTTAAAACCGTTTATTTCGTTTATCTCTTAATAAAATAATTACTACAAAACTTTTGTATAATTATTTAATATACTGATTTTTTGAATAAAAATTTAAAATAAAATCCTATGATGAAGATAAATCTATTACCTTTCACAATAATACTTTTACTAGAATTTATCATCTTAAAATCACAATATTTAAATTGTTATATTTATTAAATTATGAAGGTGACAAATTTGGCATCATTTAAAATAAAATAATATAAGTGTCATAATCACTTTTATAAGGATCCAAACGGTTATATATTAGGTCATTGGATGATTAGGTTATATATATTCACTACCAATAAGTTTTGGTCAGGTTTTTGGGCCTTTTAATGGGTATTATTATTTCAATAAAAACTATATTACTTATTTTCCACTTAATAAATAATTTCTGTATCATTAATGTATCACCATTAATGACAATTATTTAATCCATAAAAATTAAAAATAAATTATCATGATGTAGATAATTTTATTAGCTCTCTGGAGACTATTCATGTTCGAAGTTTTATGATGATTATCACTAAATTAAAATTATTATACTTATAAGATTTAAGATAGTGACATGTTGTCACTTTCTTTGGTTTTAATAATAATTAAATTATTTTCATGGTCAAAAGTCCATAAAATGAATCTAATCCGACCCTTAGTTGATATGAGTTTACTTTTAGCCATCAAATAGAATTTTGGCATGTGTTAGGGTAATTTTATAATATTATATTTACCCTTAATTACCCGATTAACCTTTAACTATGGTAAATAAAATTTACCGTAGTTACTATTCATAATTCTCAAAAATAAAAAGTAGCCTATTAACATAATTTGGACCCACTGATTCCAAATATGAAATCCATTTTTTCAAATTCAATACACAGAAGTTTCAGAATTTTGGCATGTCTTGGCCTCGTATTCTTGATAAGATTCCACCATTGATCAGCATCATCTTCCAAATGATACACTGCTAAGATGAATTTATCATGTTCAGAACATTGAAGAACTGAAAATATCTTTTCAGTAGTACTAATCCATTGTTCAGCAACAAGTGGATCAGAATACCCACTGAAAGAAGGTGGACGTTGCCTCCTGAAGGACTCAATAGAATATTGTTCCCTTCTCTGCTCATTTGGAAGTCCAGAATGATTCATAGCTTGTGTAAGTATAGTAGTAAGATTTTTCACTCCATCTCCAATAACATTTGTTTGTTCAGGAGAAAAATCATTTCATTGTCCATTACATTGATCAACACGGTTCCTTCGGGTTCCATCCATCGTCTAAAACCCAAAAAGAATAGTGTGAGAGGCAAAAAATCACGCTAGGGAAAACAATATAATAAATGGGCAGTAACTTCAATATCTAACATCTTGGGTTACCGTAATTCTAGTACTATAACTTATACTTATACTTAACCTTAGGGGCATCCCTAGACATACCTTAGAAATATCTCTAGGGATCTCACTAAAGTTCTTGCATCGTAGTTTCCAAAAGTTGACTAAACCTTTCCTCTGATACCAACTGTAGAGACCCTAAGCTTAATGTACATGGATATTACATTACTTTAGCGGAATACTTAATACATAACAATAATAGACACACAAGGATCGTAATAGTTTAGTGTCTTTGGAAACTTGGAACGTAATCTTCTAATCGTGGTGAAAGATCTTCAACATCTCCCATAAAGATCTTCCCTTTTTTCTTACCTAAAACCTTTATTTATATCCTGGGGAAAATAAAACATAAAAAGGGTGAGCTCAAATGCTCAGTAATGGTAAGCATGGATAAAATAAAACATACCATATACATTTGAACTTAAAAACATGAACATAATGATTAAACATCAAAAGCTTGAGCAATGACATAAAACATGTAAGTACGTAAGGAATAGATCATAAAGAAACATTAAGAATGATAAAATAGCATGGGAATAAAACATGTAACTGTGGCAACCATTAAGCACATGATATGATTTCCATAGTAGCCAAGGCATTGCGGCCAAGACCATCTTAGTGGACAAAGTCCCTTTCTGAATCGAGTTCACTCCTCGTTCCAGTCCTGTATTACTGAACTGGTTTAACTTGCCGTTCCAACCATGTCTATCTCATGAGATATAAATCTTTACCCAATGCATTGGAGGGAGATATAGGTCCCACCCATCTCATAATGAAATCATTCTTTCGTGTGCCACAAAATCATAAATCATACATCATAGCATAACCCATGAAATAAAATGGGATCCTTAAACATCATGCCATCATAACATAATCCATAAACAATTGATATCATTTAATCATAAGCAAATTGAAACCATTTAAATCATAGAGACTTTTTACTTGAAACATACACATATGAAATAATGTCATCTTAGATGGAAAATAGTTTTGACAGAACACTTAAAATGAATTCTTGAGAAAAATATCATTTCTTCTTTAAAATCATGTTCTTTTCAAAAAATTCCATGCAATTTTAAAAGATAAGGGTTTTGTTGAAAATAATCATGTAATCTTGTAGAGGACGCTTCTTGAAAATGAGGCATTATTAAACCGTAAAAATCCGTTCACGCTGTATAAGTTAAAAATAACATTCTCCTCGTACTTTTGTCGGAAAAGTCAAAAAGTACCTTATATGGTAACCAAAGTAAAGATTCCATTCATACAATGTGGTAAAAAGTCAATAAAGGGTAAAAATGACTTTAAACATCCATGGAAGAATGGTAAAAATTTTATGAAAGCATTTTTAGAAAACATGGTCATGGATGATAAACTTAACCCAGTAAATACTTACGTATAAGCAATCTCGGATAAAAATGAGATTGAAAATTTATCCCTTACCTTATGTCTAATATGCTTCGTATATATCTGAACCTCCTGTATAATGATTTAAATAATGTCATTTACTTATTATAGAATCATATTCATTGTTATTATATCATATATGGTTCACTTATGACTTTATATTACCCGTTCTTTTGTAAATTCCATGTTAAAGAGTGTTTTGGGTAAAATCGTTTCATTTGTCGTCCGTGTTTTGACTTGTAATTATTCATATGGTTACTTAGATCATGATTACATAATTCCAGAATATAAAGCATGATTTATATATAATATATATTCAGAATATACATATATATAATAGATTGATAAATCGAAAAAAATACACCGTTCATGGAGACGGTAGGTCGTACGTACGCATGAACGCTGTTTTCGTTTCCTTATTGAGTTGAATGGAATTAAGTAGATGAAATACATATATACATAAATCCAGTAGCTTTATAATGTCATATATTTCATTATTATTGCTTATATATACTTTATAATCAATCTTAAATAGTTAACATGGAGAATGAATCTCATCGCGTCGTGGAGACGGTAGTCCGTACGTACGCACGAGCGATGATATCGTTTCCATGATTATTGAATTGAATTGGAGTGGATGATACAATATATCAGAATCAGTATGATGTTATAATAACTATGTATAGTTATTCTTTACACCATTATACCCATCCATGTAAGGTGTTGGTGGAAAAAACAGATTACACCACGGCGTGGAGATGGTATTCCGTACGTACGCACGTGCGGTGATTTTGTTTTCCGTAGTATGGATAGAAGGTGAAATGGGGTTGTTTCATATTTATAATAACAAATCAGAATATTATTGATACTTATGTTATTACTTTATAATGAAACAACTAAAGAAGAATAAGTTGAAGAAGAAAGAAGCTTGAAAGAATCGGGAGAAGAAATTACCTCTTCTTCGATACGCCTCTTTGAAACCTCTTATTAGGGCACTAAGATTGGTCTTTAAAGTAGAGAAGAACCTCTAGGATGTTTCTAGGGAAGTGGAGAAGATAATTTGGCAGGGTTTGGCCGAGCGTGAAGGCTCAAATTGGTTTGAGGAGGAGAGGGAGGAGATGCCCTTTTATAAGGGAGGAGAGGGGCACCTTTGGATTCTTAAAAATATTAATTTATAATAAATCTAACCCCACTTAAAAACCTCCAAAAATGACTCATATTCGAGGATTAGATGAGATAGGGTTGTAATATCATCACCAATCAAATTTATACATGTTTGGATCTTATTTTAAACCTTATCATTTTGATTTATCCTTATTTAATCTATTTAGGTTTATTTGTGGTAATAAAATTCTAAATTTTAAATTATAACAAATAATTACTTATTTGTTGTGAATTTTCCATAATTGTTTACTTTATAACATTATAGACCATATAAAGTTAAATTTATAATTTTTATATTTTTTTGTGATTTTTAAACAATTTTATAATATGTTATTTTTATAAAATAACAATAGTGTCAATTTTGACACTATTCATTTATTTGAATTTAAATAAAATATATACAGAGGATATGTTCGAAATAAAAGCTTTAATAGATTCCTAAAAGGTCATATGTATCTATAAAATTAGTGGATTACATTAAATAGTTCATATAATATTTATTTTATTATTGTTAAAACCATTTATTTGGTTTATCTCTTAATAAAATAATTACTACAAAACTTTTTTATAATTATTTAATATACTGATTTGTTGCATAAAAATTTAGACTATAATCCTATGATGAAGATAAATCTATTACCTTTCACAATAATACTTTTACTTGAATTTATCATATTAAAATCACAAAATTTAAATTGTTATATTTATTAACTTATGAAGGTGACAAATTTGGCATCATTTAAAATAAAATAATATAAGTGTCATAATCACTTTTATAAGGATCCAAACGGTTATATATTAGGTCATTGGATGATTAAGGTGTATATATACACTACCAATAAGTTTTGGTCAGGTTTTTCGGCCTTTTAATTGGTATTATTATTTCAATAAAAACTATATTACTTATTTTCCACATAATAAATAATTTTTGTATCATTAATGTATCACCATTAATGACAATTATTTAATCCCTAAAAATTCAAAATAAATTATCATGATGTAGATAATTTTATTATATTTCTGGATACTATTCGTGTTTGATGTTTTATGATGTTTATCACTAAATTAAAATTATTATACTTGTAAGATTTAAGAGAGTGACATGTTGTCACTTTCTTTGGTTTTAATAATAATTAAATTATTTTCATGGTCAAAATCCATAAAATGAATCTAATCCAACCCTTAGTTGATATGGGTTTACTTTTATCCATCCAATAGAATTTTGGCATGTGTTAGGATAATTTTATAATATTATATTTACCCTTAATTACCCGATTAACCTTTAACTATGGTAAATAAAATTTACCATAGTTACTATTCATAATTCCCAAAAATAAAAAGTAGCCTATTAACATAATTTGGACCCACTGATTCCAAATATTGAATCCATTTTTTCAAATTCAATACATAGAAGTTGCAGAAAATAAATTAAAATTAATCTCGTTGTCGAATGAAAACGGGTTTTTGTTTAAAACATTCCAAAAGATTGAATTGATTTAACCTACGAATTCAACGTAAAATCAATGATAATGACATACATTATATTAAATGGTAAAAATATATTCTATTTATACTTTAAAACAATTAAATATTATAATTTAACCATATAAATTATTACGATGAAAAAAGTTGTTTTTCATTAAAATATAGCGTGTTTTTACTATTCATCAAAATATGAAAGTTACCAGAATAATACGAAAAATTTATCCAAAGTAAATTTTTATTTCTTGATTCCAAAGAAGAATTTTATTTTTTCAAATTTAACTTATAAAAATGTCAAAAACTAGATTTAAAGTGGGTGCGCCATCAAAAGGCGACAAAACTGCATTTTTTGAAAAATACTTATTTTAACCGAAAAAATTATTTTGTTCTTATACCATGTTCTAGAAAATTTTTAAGATGAATAATAATGTTATAAAATTCAAAATTTAGTTAATACTATTCATAACGGATAGTTCATAATAATATTATAATAATATATCGTTGTTTAGTAAAACCCGGTATTGCGTACAACACACGCTATCGAGGAAGGTCGTGATTGTGTGTAATGCAAGCCAAGTCAGGGTTCCGTGTTGTGAAAGAATCCTTCGTTGTTTCATATAACATAATCCAACCCTATTTCATTTATACATTGAATATATATATATATACTCAATGTTGTGTAGAATAACTATTATCAAAATTGTGTGTAACACGATCGAAGAATAGTGTTGCGTATACTGAAAGCTAATACGGTGTTGCATATAGTGCAAGGTAATCTTGGTGTAGCATACAACAAAATACATTAATGAAATTAAAAGATTATTTTTCATAAAATCTCGGGGTGTTACATTCTACTCGAAAGTTTGTTTAATATAAATCCACATCGTAAAAAGGAATACCAAAACATGGCTTTAAAAACTAAAGTATGAAATGTAACGGTTACCCAAATTAACTCATCACTGGGTTTCCACGTAGGAGAACATAGGTGAAAATATGGATATGGAAGAAAAATCTAACCATCAAGTTCTGATGGAGAGTGGTAGAGAACATGGCTATGAAAAAGCAAACAATCACAAAGCTATTGACTTGTGATGATCTAAGGTACCATCTGATTCATTGGATATAAGGGAACTAGGACAACATTTTTGGTTTTCAAGATCATTTCCCTAATGTTGATGAATTAAAAGATATACTTGCATGATTTTGGTACAATCTCACTGTTGTTCGTGAATTGAACAATTTCCACTTCATCCCTTAAAGAAATGAAGTTGAATTTGTTATTCGTGATGTGTTAGCAGATCATGTGATAGAATGATGGGTCATTCCATCTCTTTCAAAAAAAATGTTAGCAAAAGTTATAAGTCCATCTTATGGTTCGATTAATCGTATATTGTTCCAAAAATGAACTTATACTTCATATATCATACCTCTTAATAAAATAAAACTAGTTTCTACAAACCAGGGACTTCCTGTATGCCAGTGGTAGGCGATAAAGGCCAGTCGCACTCCAGTTGTGGGTTCGATTCCCACAGCCTTGTCCGACGCGATGGGCTGTCGCCCGTCCTGCAGGTTGTCCTTTTTCTAAAACTACATCACTATATAATCCCATCAATAATATCTAAAAAAGGTTATATCCTTAAACAATACTAACTTATTTCCAACATAATCCATTCCAATCTTTATGCTTATCCATAATATTGCAGTCCATTGTCATATTATAGTGAAAACGATTACCAGATATTTCATATAAGAAGCATGTTAATACCATCGTTCCAGCCATGTCTATCTCATGAGATATAAATCTTTACCCAAGGCATTGGAGGGAGATATAGGTCCCACCCATCTCATAATGAAATCATTCTTTCGTGTTCCACAAAATCATAAATCATACATCATTGAATAACCCTTGAAATAAAATGGGATCCTTAAACATCATGACATCATAACATAATCCATAAACAATTGATATCATTTCATCATAAGAAAATTGAAACCATTTAAATCATAGAGAAATTTTACTTGAAACATTCACATATGAAATAATTTCATCTTAGATAGAAAATAGTTTTTGACAAAACACTTGAAATGAATTCTTGAGAAAAATATCCTTTCTTCTTTAAAATCATGTTCTTTTCACAAAATTCCATGCAATTTTAAAAGTTAAGGGTTTTGTTGAAAATAATCATGCAATATTGTAGAGGAAGCTTCTTGAAAATGAGGCGTTATGAAACCGTAAAAATCCGTTCACACCGTATAAGTTAAAAATAACATTCTCCTCGTACTTTTGTCAGAAAAGTCAAAAAGTACCTTATATGGTAACCAAAGGAAATATTCCATTCATACAATGTGGTAAAAAGTCAATAAAGGGTAAAAATGACTTTAAACATCCATGGAAGAATGGTAAACATTTTATGAAAGCATTTTTAGAAAACATGGTCATGGATGATAAATGTAACCCTAGTAAATGCTTACGTATAAGCAATCTCGGATAAAAATGAGATTGAAAATTTATCCCTTACCTTATGTCTGATATGCTTCGTATGTATCCGAACCTCCTGTATAATGATTTAAATAATTTCATTTACTTATTACAGAATCATATTCATTGTTATGATATCATATATGGTCCACTTATGACTTTATATTACCCGTTCTTTTGTAAATTCCATGTTAAAGAGTGTTTTGGGTAAAATCATTTCATTTGTTGTCCGTGTTTTGACTTGTAATTATTCATATGATTACTTAGATCACTATTACATAATCCCAGAATATAAAACATGATTTATATATAATATATATTCAGAATATACATATATATAATAGATCGATAAATGGAAATAAATACACCGTTCATGGAGACGGTAGGCCGTACGTACGCATGAACGCTGTTT
Source organism: Viscum album (assembly GCA_963277665.1). Taxonomy (NCBI): domain Eukaryota; kingdom Viridiplantae; phylum Streptophyta; class Magnoliopsida; order Santalales; family Viscaceae; genus Viscum; species Viscum album. The sequence goes on from OY728123.1 coordinate 18,434,744, forward strand.
TCGTTTCCTTATTGAGTTGAATGGAATTAAGTAGATGAAATACATATATACATAAATCCAGTAGCTTTATAATTTCATATATTTCATTATTATTTCTTATATATACTTTATAATCATTCTTAAATAGTTAACATGGAGAATGGATCTCATCGCGTCGTGCAGACGGTAGTCCGTACGTACGCACGAGCGATGATATCATTTCCATTATTATTGAATTAAATTGGAGTGGATGATACAATATATCAGAATCAGTATGATGTTATAATAACTATGTATAGTTATTATTTACACCATTATACCCATCCATGTAAGGTGTTGGTGGAAAAACAGATTACACCACGGCGTGGAGACGGTATTCCGTACGTACGCACGCGCGGTGATTAGATGAGATAGGGTTGTAATCTCATCAACCAATCAAATTTAGACATGTTTGGATCTTATTTTAAACCTTATCATTTTGATTTATCCTTATTTAATCTATTTAAGTTTATTTGTGGTAATAAAATTCTAAATTTTAAATTATAACAAATAATTACTTATTTGTTGTGCATTTTCCATAATTGTTTACTTTATAACATTATAGACCATATAAATTTAAATTTATAATTTTTAAATATTTTTGTGATTTTTAATCAATTTTATAATATGTTATTTTTATAAAATAACAATAGTGTCAATTTTGACACTATTCATTTATTTGAATTTAAATAAAATATATAAAGAGGATATGTTCGAACTAAAAACTTTAATAGATTCCTAAAAGGTCATATGTATCTATAAAAGTACTGGATCACATTAAATAGTTCATATAATATTTATTTTATTATTTTTAAAACCATTTATTTAATTTATCTCTTAATAAAATAATTACTACAAAACTTTTGTATAATTATTTAATATACTGATTTGTTGCATAAAAATTTAAAATAAAATCCTATGATGAAGATAAATCTATTACCTTTCACAATAATACTTTTACTCGAATTTATCATCTTAAAATCACAATATTTAAATTGTTATATTTATTAAATTATGAAGGTGACAAATTTGGCATCATTTAAAATAAAATAATATAAGTGTCATAATCACTTTTATAAGGATCCAAACGGTTATATATTAGGTCATTGGATGATTAAGGTGTATATATACACTAACAATAACTTTTGGTCAGGTTTGTGGGCCTTTTAATGGGTATTATTATTTCAATAAAAACTATATTACTTATTTTCCACTTAATAAATAATTTCTGTATCATTAATGTATCACCATTAATGACAATTATTTAATCAATAAAAATTCAAAATAAGTTATCATGATGTAGATACTTTTATTAGCTTTCTGGAGACTATTCATGTTTGAAGGTTTATGATGTTTATCACTAAATTAAAATTATTATACTTATAAGATTTAAGAGAGTGACATGTTGTCACTTTCTTTGGTTTTAATAATAATTAAATTATTTTCATGATCAAAATTCCATAAAATGAATCAAATCTGACCCTTAGTTGATATTCGTTTACTTTTATCCATCCAATAGAATTTTGGCATGTGTTAGGTTAATTTTATAATATTATATTTACCCTTAATTACCCGATTGACCTTTAATTATGGTAAATAAAATTTACCGTAGTTACTATTCATAATTTCCAAAAATAAAAAGTAGCCTATTAACATAATTTGGACCCAATGATTCCAAATATGGAATCCATTTTTTCAAATTCAATACACAGAAGTTGCAGAAATTAAATTAAAATTAATCTCGTTGTCGAATGAAAACGGGTTTTTGTTTAAAACATTGCAAAAGATTGAATTGATTTAACCTACGAATTCAATGTAAAATCAATGCTAATGACATAAATTATATTAAATGGTAAAAATATATTCTATTTATACTTTAAAACCATTCAATATTATAATTTAACCATATAAATTATTACGATGAAAAAAGTTGTTTTTCATTAAAATATAGCGTGTTTTTACTATTCATCAAAATATGAAAGTTACCAGAATATTACGAAAAATTTATCCAAAGTAAATTTTTATTTCTTTATCCAAAGAAGAATTTTATTTTGTAAAATTGAACTTATAAACATTTCAAAAACTAGATTTAAAGTGGGTGCGCCATCAAAAGGTGACAAAACTGCATTTTTTGAAAAATACTTATTTTACCCGAAAAAATTATTTTGTTCTTATACCATGTTCTAGAAAATGTGTAAGATGAATAATAATGTTATAAAATTAAAAATTTATTTAATACTATTCATAATGGCTAGTTCATAATAATATTATAATAATATATCGTTGTTTAGTAAAACTCAGTATTGCGTACAACACACGCTATCGAGGAAGGTCGCGATTGCGTGTAATGCAAGCCAAGTCAGGGTTGCGTGTTGTGAAAGAATCCTTCGTTGTTTCGTATAACAGAATCCAACCATATTTCATTTATACATTGAATATATATATATATATATACTCAATGTTGCGTAGAATAACTATTAACAAAATTGTGTGTAACACGATCCAAGAATAGTGTTGTGTATACTGAAAGCTAATACGGTGTTGCGTATAGCGCAAGGTAATATTGGTGTAGCATACAACACAAGACATTAATGAAATTAAAAGAATATTTTTCATAAAATCTCGGGGTGTTACAGTGCCGCCCAAAGCGGATAGTGGTGAGGTGTGTTGGATGAGTCCCTCTGACTTATGTGTTCGGGCATGGGTGTTTGTTGGTGAACTCGCTGGTGTGTGAGACCCAGTTGATAGTCCAGTCGCTTCCCTTGAGATTAGGGATTTTCGGGGACGAAAAGTTCTAAGGGGGGGAGGATGTAGAGACTCATGTTTTTGGCCCTGACAGACTTTGGAATATTTCTATGAATAATTCAGAGCTAGGCGCGAAGACGGCGTGCGATTCCGAGGCCCAGTGTGCCCAGAATTAATTTTATAAAAATATTAAGTATTTTTATACTATTCAAGTACTGGGGTGTGATATCTCCTGAATAGTAGCTCAAAACAGGAATCTAAGGGCACGGTTGCGTCCGGAACGGGCTGTTTACCCTAGGTGAGGTGTAAACTGTGTTGGCGCGGGCCTGCGGTGAGAAACGCCACCAGGGGCGTTTTCGTTAATAAGTGGAAAAGTCCATTTATGAGCGTCAGATTGAATAACTTATGAACAGAGTCTTGGATTGAAAATCTGAGTCCTCCGCTGGGTTCAGAACAGCACGTTTACCCTAGGGGTGACCTTAACTTTATTCGCATCAGGCATCGGGCGGAGGCGAGTCGGGAGCCAGAGATGGGGGATATTTTTGTTTAAAAAAAATGGGGAATCCTCATCCCTACCTCCCTCCTCCCTCACGCACAGTAGGCGTATGACGAAACCACCCCAACTCCTCCGTTCTTCGCCGATTCGAGCTCCGGGCGACCGTTTTCAGCGCCGTTCATCGGCAGATCCAGCTTCAAGGCGTCCCGGGCGTCGTTCTGCATCCAAAGCGTCGACGATCCGCCAACAGCTAGAAGTTTTACATTTTGAAAATCCAGGATCCCAAATTTCTGCGTTTTTCTCTATTTTGAACCTGCAGATGAGTAGATCGGGTCCCGGGGGTCACTCAAATGCTTCCGGAGCTGCGTTTGGACCCCCGAGGTGCCTTCGGCGGACCTCGGAAGGTCCGCCGGCGGGGCACCGGCGCGGCGGCAGCGGTGCCGGTAGAGGTGGCCCAAAACGGCACACGGCGGTCTGTGGCGGCCCGCGGCGATGCGCCGGCCCAGCTGCCGGAGCGCGGCGGAGAGCCGCCGGCCAGGGCGGGCCAGCGGCGGCGGGCCGGTCCGGCCACTTTTACTCATACGGGGGTCTTTAGACCCCCGTTTCATGCAATCCGGTGGTCGGATTCGTGTTCAATCTGCGGCTACGGGACCCTGGGGACGGGACGAACCCTTCGGTGTGGGTTCAAGGGTTTAAAGGTTTGGTATTGTTGCCCGAGAGTTAAAAACGTCATTGAAAATAATAATATTTTATTATTTTGCGACTTCGGGCCCTTGTAACTTCTACCCGGAGCGTCCGAATGACGTGCTGTCAGTGGCGTTGAGACCCTGATGGTACAGTGGACTTCTTGAGATGGTTTCCGGGTGTTGGGGCTGAGAATGGGGTGTGGGCACCACGAGGCTGGGTTTTGGTGTTTGCGGAGAAACGCAGCTTTCGCACCAGGAGTCCGATTTTGACGGGTGAATAGTCGATCCTGTTTGTTTTTTCGAGAGGATCGTAATGGTGAAATCCATTCAATGAGTTTCACCATCGAGGCATGGGCACCACCCGAGCTGTCTTCAGTGAATAGTACCTTTTTCACCGGGTGTCCGTTTCGGACGAGCGAGTAGTCGATTCTTCTTGTTTTTCTGAGGGGATCGTCGTGGTATGGTCCGCTCGATGGGTTTCGTGATCATTGTGTGGGCCCCGCACGAGCTAGCTACGATGAATAGTTCCTTTTTCACCAGTGCTCCGTTTCGGGCGAGTAAGCAGCCTATCCTGCGTGTTTTTCCACATAGAACACGATGGTGGACTCGGTATTGGCCTTGGCGGTGTGCAGTGTGGCGTTATTATGGGTCGCTCGGGTTAGCAACGTTTTGGACCAGTAGTGGTTGAGGGTACTCCCTTGGTTCGTTCCCAAGAGGGTTCCTGTGGCATCACAACCATCGTATAGGTTGGGATCCTCTCGATGCGATGTTTAAACTGTTAGAGTTGTGGAATCCCTCCGGTGGGGCCGGAGCGGAATCCTCTAAAATCTTTTCCCTAGATCTGGTTCTTGGTATCACTGTGACCGCTTATTCACGGGCGGTAATCACCTATCTAGCTAGTTAACCCCGTAGGGTTTGTGGCATCATCAGGATTATGATCCCCTATGTGGTGGGCCATGCTCAGTAGGGTTGTGGCATCATCGGGTATACGATCCCCTACTCAGCATGAGGTGTATAGTAGGGTTTTGGTATCGTTGGTTATGTGATCTCCTACTCAGTGCGTGGTTTCGGTAGGGTTGCGGCATCGTCGGTTTGATCCCCTACATCGTGAGTTATACCAGATAGAGTTCCGGTATCGTCGTGACCACCTTTATATGGGCGATGATCCTCTATCTGAGTGATGTGCTTCTATCGAGCGCCAGATCGGGTTGTGGTCTTCCTCATCGGATCCTGGGTGTGATCCCCTCTCTATGAGAACTATGTATGCCATATCGTGTTGTGGTATCAACCAGCAGACCCTGGGACTGATCCCCAATTTGTGAGCTTTGTATACCAGAGTGGGTTCGGGTATCCCCTAGAGGACCCTAGGAGCGATCCCCTATCTGAGGAGTTTGGTGGTTATGTTGTTTCAGCAAGGTTTCCTCAGTGATGCTATCCGACGAGCATGATCTCTTGGGTGAGCATCTGAGAGGTTTGTGAGAAACCCGATAGAGTGTATCTCTCGAATGAGTGTCATCTAGGATGACAGTGTTCGTGTGGTGTACTCTTCTGGTTTTGGATAGTTGCTCGTGTTGCGGTCGGTACCTCATGTGGCATGTTGCGTGAGATGATTATATCTGGATTGTTCAAGGAGTATGTATGGGCATACACCTGAGCTGAGCTGACTAGTTGTGTTTAGCCGAGGATGGTCACGAGATGGAGTTTCTCTCTCATCTGGGTTCCCTCTGGCTGGGATGAGCGGATTTTTTCCTTTCAGTTTCTCCCTTTGGTTTTGGGTTATTATGGTGCCTACGGAGTATGTTTATACTCACTCCTGCACAGGCTTTTCCCGTACATGTTTGTGTCTTGTGCAGACCACAGGCCTTTCGACGGAGTCCCAGGAGGACCCGGAGCAGGCGGAACTGAGTGAGCGAGATTGACCGAGGTTTTTACCGGTGCGGTGCCGAGGGAGCTTTTCGGCGAGTGTTTGTGGAAATGTTCCCCTTATTCAGAGAAGGTTGGATAGGCTTTGTAGTTTTCTTTTGGTGGGCCTTGTTTTTCCCTTTTGTACTTTTGTTGTTGCACTCTGGTTTGGGGTAGATTGTATGCATGCATTTATTTTTCAGTTTCTATATCTCTGCACTATTTCATGGAGGTGTTGTGGGTGTGAGTGTATAAGTACCTTAGGCTAATTCCTCCCATGTGTGTGATAGCCTACTTGGCACTGGTCGCCAGCCCCTTGCCTATTGGAGGCGAGCTTGGGGAGTCGTGGCTCGAGCCCCGTTGGGTCGGGTTGTGACAAGTAAAGAATAAATTATTCATCTTTTTATAAAATATAAATTCAAACTAAGAACTTTTTCTTAGAGTTAAGTATGTTTCATATGTTTTAAACCAAAATATCCTATTGAAATGAAAACACACACTTTTATTTATAATGGTTCTCATCTTGTGTTGAATTGATATGAGGTTGATTCTTACATGTCATGAATGAATAAATAATTGTTTCCTAAACAATCACAATAATATAAGTGTGCTTACTCTATTTTTTAGTATGTGATTCTTGTTTTGAACTAAAGTATTTCTTTTAAATGAAATCATGCATTTTTAGTCATACTGACAACACCATATATCTGATCGATGTGATGTGAATTATAACATATAAAAAATGAATTATTGATATTTTTCCTAAAATTCCATGAAAATCCAATTGTATTTTATTGGTTTTAAGTATTTGAAATTCATTTTGAACTTAAATGTCACTTTTAAACCTAAGAAGTTCACTTTTATCCATACCAGACATACCATATGTTGGATTGATATGAGATGAATTCCAACGGATCAAAAAACAATTATAAATCATTTTTATAAAGTATTAATAAAATATGAACATGTTTTATTATTTTTGACTATGTTACATGTGTTTTGATCTAAGATATCACATTTAACTGAAATCATGTGCTTTTATTCATAGAGGTGAACAATATGTGTCAAATTAATGGGAGGTTAATTTCTATATGTCACAAACGAACAACCAATTATTTTCCTAAATAGTCATTAAAATACTAGCTTATTTTCTCAGTATAGATTATTTAATGCATGTTTTTCAACTAAAATGTAACTTTTAAACTGAAAAATAGAAATTGAGGTACTATATGGGAGACATATGCATTAATATCTCTATCACATTGAAGAAAGTAGGCCATAAATCCACTTTTCCTATGATTCAATTTATTCATGACATATTTTATGACTTAGGGATATATTAATGCATAATTTCATGTTGTTACCCATGAATATAATAATATATTAATTTCTATATTATAAGGCTTGGTTCTATTCAAGTCATAGTATACAAAAGGACATATCATAATGCATTGTATTTTATAAAATTTTATAGTTTTTAGTGATTATAGAATTCGAATGATAATATTTATCATTCAATAAATATTCTATGCTTAGAAATCATTAATTATTAATTTTATAAGATAAAATGGATAGAAGATAAATTCATCCAAGAATTGTACAATTTTTTTGATAGTTAAAGACAATACATTCATTAACTCCAAACATATGAGTTAATGAATGTATAGTTAAGAATAACCCTTGGTATCTTTAAAAGGATCCTACTATTATGAAATGGGTGTGGTTCTTGCTCATTCATACTTAGTTGAAACTCTCTTACCCCAAATCCCTATTTCTTTGTCCTCATTTGTCATTATTCTTCCTCTTTTTCACAATAAGGTGTCATCACGTCAGGGTGAGAAGAGGAATCCCTCACAAACATCGAATGATTCAGTAACCCAAGGATACCTCTGGAGGAGGGATTTATTATGAATACCTCTTAGTTATATTTATCAAACTCCTACAATGATATTTGAATATGGTGTAGAAGAAAAAAAATGGTAATGTAACACTCAAGCTTCAATTATAGTGAGATTTCATTTTAAAGAAACAATAATACAAAACACACAATTTCATTCAAGAATGTTATTAAAACCAAAATTATAAAATTTCATAAATTTAATTTTCATAAATTAAATTAATTTTTTAAATTATTGTATCATAAGTTTCTTATAGTTATTTTTTTGGAACTTTTATGAAATAAAATTTATTTTCCCACAAATAGTGACAAATACTTGTTTTTTGATTGTATTTTTTATCAAGTATTTATAAATTTATTTTTTTTAAATGGATTAAAATTAAAATTAACTATCTTATATTATTAATAATATGATTAATTTAATTGGAATTAATTTTATGATTGAATTTTTTGTAAAATATTTTTATACTTAAAAATGCATTTTTTTAAAACTAATTTTCAATGTGTTTTGAATTTTTATCTTAAATTAATTGCCTCCACTTAAAAAAATTGAATATTAAAAAAAATTAATACCATATTTTTAATGATAATTTATAAACTTGATAAATGGTTCCTTTTATTTTGAGGCATTAGGAATAGTAACTCTGGTAAAATTTATGAAATCAGTAAAGGGTACATTAGGTAATTAACGTTAAACATAATATGATAAGGAATTAAAAATAATAAAAATGCATTATTTTGTCTAATTTTATGGGATAAATTAATTAATATCCATCCAAAATATGAATATATAGAATTTTGGTTCCATTTGACCTTGGTAATGAAATTTATATTATTTTAAGTAACGAAATTTCAAAAATGTCACTCTCTTGCTTTTAACTTCTTTTATATGTTCAGATAAGGATAATAATAAGTTATCAACAAATATAAAATCTTATGTTGAATATAATTTATATTTTTTATGGTAAATTATTTTTAGTTTTTATGGATTGAATAATTATCCTAAATTATTACGCAACGACGATGCAATATTTATTCAATTAATAGATAAATAAAATAAATTATTTTATAAATATTAAAAGTAACAAAATTTGGATTGATTATTGTGAACCATGAATTTTATAAATAAATATGACATATTAGTTTTGTTTTAAATTCTTATAGTCTAATTCCATATTTTTATTGATATTTTTAAAGTCAAATTAAATGAATAGTGTCAAAAATGACATTAACAGTATTTTATTAAATTAATATTTTGTTAAATTATTCTATAAAAATTAACTAGGATAAGGGTATAATATATGGTCACAAATTTCATACATTGTACATTTATGGGCCAATTTTCTTTTTATGTTAACATTCTCAACCCCTAATTAGTATAAAACATTTATATTGCAGTAATTATTAAAAGGGTTAACTGGGGTTAAATAAAAAAGATAAGGGCGAACACGTCACCTAAACTTGTCCAAATTTTATATGATGAGATTATTTATAATAATAATAATAATATATCTTAATTATATCAATTTATTTCTATTTTTACATGAAAAATAATTTATATTTATTAAATAAATTAAGTAATTTTAAGAGTAACCCTCCCCCCACTTATAAAGGGACATCCATTCTCTCTTCTCTTTACATCACATTGAGAAACCTAGATCGACCAAACCCTAAATATTTCTATTTTAAAAACTATTATAAAAGTTATATAAGTACTGTTATTTAAAAAATACCAACCCTAGGTTCCTTAAATAAGATCTAAAGGAGGTCTTTCTAAGAAGAGGTAATGGTCTCTACCGACTCTTTCAATTTTATTTATTCATCATGTTCTTATAAATTCATTATAAAAATGATCAAATAATAAATATATTTTAATAAATACACTTAAATGTTATTATTATTATGTTACAAATATTTTTTATATCTTTTCCATCGTATGAAAATTGAAAACATCGCTTGTGTGTACGTACAACTTACCATATCCACAGAGTGGTGTAATTCATTTTTCATCAACAATTTACATGGATGGTTATAAATATGTAACTATGGAATATATATGATATTTATGAAATAAATATGATAATTTAATTTTAATATCATATATACCATGTTAGCATCCAATCCTTTATAAATGATAATGTCGCTTGTGTGTAAATGTAGACTACCACCTCCACGAGGCAATGTGATCCATTTTTCATTTCCAATTTATTTTGATGGTAATAAGGATAGATTTAATGAATATATATGATATTTATATCCTGATTAACATTATGGATATTGTGTAACCAAGATAAATGTATAAGGACCAGAGCTACCACAACAAAACATACATGAGAAAATAAAGCAGTTAACACCAAAAGCAATGATAATAATAAAATATTGTTAAAAAATAGGAGATAGGATGTAATAAGAGGATCATATATGTTATTAAAAAAATTAATATGGTTATGGTGTAAATTAATAAAAAATTTAAAACCATTATACAAGATGTTAAATCATTTTTAACTAAGGGAAAATGTGAGGTAATGGATTTTATCTTAATATCCACTTCATTGAGACATATTTGGTATTATGAACCTATTTATTTTTATGTTGTGTATATACTACCAATTTAAATTATGTAATATGAATATATATTTATTATTTATGATTAAGGTTTCATTTCAAGTTTACACTTTCAAGGGGTTATAATTTTAAATTTAATAAATAGGTAAGACTTTATTTTATAATCTCATTGTTGGGATTTATCTTATTTTCATTAAATTAATGTTTCAATAAATCTTTATTAAAGTCCATATATTTTATTATACTCTATATATTTAAGGAGTTTCCATATTTTATTTATACTCTTCATAACTTTTTAATTTAAATCAAGCTAATAAATTATTAAAATAAAATCCAATATTATTTCTCTTTGGATACGGGTACAAAATTTTCCCATGTTCATATTTTTAAAACTTGTTTTAAAAAATTACTTTTAATTTAATAAATATAAATTTTATGTTATCCTTGAAATTTTAAAATGATCTAAAGTAATCATTATAATGTTTTTTCAATGGTTCTTTTTCTAATTTCTTTATAAAAACTGATAAGGAATGTTTTTTTAACCTATATGGAATTAACGGACTTTCTCACCACCATATTCATTTTACGCTCTTATATTATCCTACATGTTTTCAGTGGTTTTACAAAGAAAACTATTTAATGAAATATTATTTTAATATTTCCCTTCCATTTTATTTATTTCTCCAAAAGACATTATTTTTTTACAAAACCTTTATTTCTGATGAATCGATGGTTATCTTTTACTTATTATAAATTTTTGGTCATTAACTTTCACATGAAACTTTCACTTTATTATGATAATTATACACTTTATTTCTATTTAATATCCATATTCTTTATATCATGGATTTTATTATTTCCAAAATCTTATATTATTTCTATATACATCGTTTTACTTTGAATGTTATTCTATTGTCAGGGGAAATATTGATTATTTTCATTCTTTATTCAATATAAATACTTTTTGATAATGAATATTGTCTATGAATTTAATTGATCATTCAGTAAATTAGGGATTAAATGGACATGCATTGACTGGTCGGATCTGGTTATAAATAGCTCCTTGATTCATTGACAGATCACATATGAAAAATCAATTGTCCAAATTAGATGGGTTTTTGGTGTATACCTACACATAGATTAAACTGTCTTGGTGTAAGGTATTGATATTATATATATCATGATTTCTAAGATCATGAAATCCTATATTAAGTAATTCCTTCTTTGAGAATTTATTTATTATTTTCCATGAGATTATTTTATTTGATATTATCTATAGATGCATTTTTCACTCAAAGAATTGATTAAATGGCATGTGATTTAGTTATTTACCTTTCCATATTAATTATACCATATTTTCTCATAATATAATTTATTTTAATTAAACATTATTGTTAATTTGAGATCAATATTATTCTTTTTCCTTTTCCCAGGATATGAAGAAAAATTATTTGAATGAGTTTAAAGGATGAAAAACAATTTCTTTTGTTATGTTTTATACTTTATTTCTAACGTAAAATGATAATCATGTATGTAAATAATTATTCAAGACAAATAAATTGGACACTGGATATGGGTTACTATAGTTTGTATTGTTATATTTTTCATTATATGAAGATCAGTAGAAACCCTGGGAACTAGATTTAGGAAATCAAGGATTCGGGAATATAACCATATTCCAGACTTTGAGGATATGTCTAATTTTAGGAAAATATCATAAATTTTTTTGATAAGTTAGTTATTTTTTTAATTTCCTAATAATAAATATTTTTCATGGTACTATAAGTTGATGTGGTTTTTTATTGATACATCTAGGTTTAATAGCCCTGAAATGAGTTTGTCGAGTATATATCTACCATCATTCTAGTGTGTGGTGAGTGTTCCCTTAATAAGAACCTAATGTTACAATCATAGGGTATATTATTTTTTTAATTAAAATTTTTATTGAAACCCATTATGAAATATTTGAAAATATTTTTATGATTTAAAAATGTTCCCAAAGAAACCAAGTTTATGATTTCGAGATTAACGATGCATAAATTTTTTACTTTTGTTAAGTTTTACACCAATTCAGAATTTTATATTATGATTTAAAAATCATAATTTTATGAGATATTATAGAATATTACATTGTTTATAAGTGGTTACTAGAAGAAATAATGGTATTAATACTCATGGCCAATGTAGATATTTACCTACTGAGTAAGCCAATACAATTGGCGTTGGAGCTAAAAAGATCACAATCATATTAGGTAATCTGACCCAGGTTATAAATAATAACCTTGAGCCTATGGAACAACATGATCTTATATATCATCATACACCTACATTGGATCATTTAATGTGATATAATCCTATGTATTTTAGTGGAGCTACTAATTTAGTGGTAATTGAGAAATGGATTAAGTCCCTTAAAAAGATATTTATGGATTTTTGATGCAATTATTGGAAGAAGGTTATGTTCATAGTGTATTTCCCTAAAGGTGATAATGATCAATGGTGGTCATTAATCTATAATACTATAGAGGAAAAATAAATATAACATATGGAATGGAGTGATTTTATAGTAACATTATTTGATAAATATTTCCTTCATGATAAACTAACTGAAAGGAATAGAAAGTTCCTCAACTTAATGAAAAAAGAAGAATATAGTGTTATCTAGTGTGAGGATCCATTTAAAATACTATCTTGGTATTTTATGGATATCATGTGTAATACAGAAAGTAATATTTGTCATTTCTTTGAAGGAATTAAGCCTAGTCTCCAAAGGATACTGGTTTCTCAAACTTTTTCACTATATGATGAAATAATATTATGTGCCATCAAAACAAATAAGGATTTTTTTAGATATTATATCTTTAAGGGAAATAAAAAACTAAGAGGTTATATGAACATCAAGAAAAATGGAACACATCAAATAATAATAATATAATGAAGAAATTTCCATCATGTGAAAAGTGTATAAAGAAACATCCTGGGAAATTCTTAGAGGGCATGGGATTTTGTTAAAAGTATGGAAATAAGGGTCATCTGGATAATGAATGTAAGGTAAATAAAGAGACCACAACTATCAAGTGATTTGAGTATAAATATATGGATAATTATTCAAAAAAAAAATTCAAGCATCAAGGGAACTTACCATAGAAGAGGCTAAGGGTAGAAGGTCATGCTCATGCGATCTCTATAATTGTGTATAATGTTCTAAAATATTAGTGGAAGGTATATTAATTATATATTAAAATTTTGATAATTATTTATTATATTTTGGGTCTTTTCACTCTTTTATACATTACATGTTTTCCAAAAAAAAAATATTTTTCACTAGCACCTTAATAAGGGAGTTTTCAGTCAATAATCTTAGTAGAAATATCACTGAAACATGGATGTATCAACCAATTACCATTATGAAACATAAAATTTACCTATTTTTAGAATTTATTATTAAACCTATGATTTAATTTTATATAATACTTTTTATTTACAAGCTTTACAAATATAATGTAAAAAATTTATTGCATAGAGAAGTAAATTATTATTCATATTGAATATATAGAATTCCATATCTTTAGAGGGGATGCTTAATCATATAAGTAATTTATAGATCCACCCCTAGTATCACTTCTTAATGACATTCTTGTGGAAGATGAGTATAAAAAATCTATGGATGAAAAACATAATCTTCAAATTGAGTATGTACCTATTTTATAGGAATACATTATTGTTTTTTCAGAGGAATTTTGTAGACATCCACCAGAACATGAAGTTGAGTATTACATTGATTTAATATATGATGAATGACTTATATCAAAGTCTCTATAAAAAATGTAAATTGTTTAAATAGTTTAATTAAATAAAAAATATAATATTTATATGAAAATAGATTTATTTTCCCTAGTGTTTAACCTTGGAGAGCCCCTATTCTTTTGGTTAAGAAGAAAGATAGATTTTGGGGATATGAATTGATTATAGGGAAAAATGATATTATGATAAAGAAAAAGTATATTTTATCTCACATTGATGAATCATTAGATCAAATTTAGAGAGATCAATATTTTTCAAATATTAATGTAACATCTCAGCCTGACTGATTATAAAACCAGTAGCCAAACCGATTTCCACATGGCCTTATGTGTGTCTCCCCATTATCCATAGGATACTGACTAGAAGAGAGTTTTTAAAGTTGTTATAGTGGGGATATTATACCCTCATGATCAGAGTAACACAGTGTTATATGATATAATAAGTAAATAAACCAACAACAAAAGAAATATGAAATAAATATAAAGAAGTAGATGATGAAAATAATAACTGAATAAACATGGATAATGCTAAATAAATCCATGCATGCATGCCCAGATGATGTTACAAAATGTAATTAGTAAATACACTAAAAGTTAGATAGTATAGAACAAAATATGGATAAATAAAAAGAGTAAAATCCCCAAGTTCTATGTCCCTGAGCATCCTGGTCCCCAGCCTAGTCATGTGCTCATAACTCTCAGGTACAATGAACAACATAAGAAATCATCCATGTACCTACAAACATGAGATCTACTCAGGTACCCTAGTAAAATGGAGGCCTATGAAGGGTGTGAGATATACTTAGTAGTCCACTAAAAATAGTTTCTAAATCATAATCCAGACTATGAATATAGAATACAATAGTGTGTAGGTAAATAAGAAATTCAAGGAAACAAAAAAATAAATACATTGGTTTGGTTCCTCTTGGGATACCTGACCAAAACTACCTTATTAAGACTAATATGGATATGTATAAAAGGAAGTAAACCTATGAATATATAATATGGTTGTAAAAATAGGTCATTATAAACCAAATAATAAGAGATGGATTGAACCTCATGCATTTGATTTGGCTTGGCAGATGCATCCCTAGATAATAGTGATGCCTTTTTATTATTTAATATAAAATTCATCATTTGAGTTTAATAAGAGGAACCATAATCCCATTAAAGGTGATTCAAAAATGAAGATCAATTATTAATCTAGGGGAACTAAAAATACCCAATATGGAAATATTTCATCCAATGAGATCCATAAATCGAATCATGATAATCACTCTCAGCATAGTGTGAAGATGAAATCGTCTGATTTCATCCTTGGTATCTCACATAAGGTCCTGATTATCACTCATGACATGATATAACCATCTTTCCACTGATCCCATCAATTGGGTCTCCCCTAAGGAACTATTATCACTAATAATGAGGTATATAATCTATACGGTGAGCCCATACAAGGCATACCAAGTATTTCTCCCAATGTACTATAAAAAAAATTAACCTATGAGACCTTTCTTAGCATTCCATAAAAAAGAAAACAAATTACTACCCAAGGTACATATAATCTATAATAGTATATGAGATCATCCAAGGAATTCCATAAAAAGGAACCCGAGTCTCACACAAGACATATCACGATTTATTTAACCATTAAAATTATATTATAATAGAAAGGTCAAGTCTTTAAGCATGCCTTATCATAATTAACGTATAAAGAAAATAATTGGGCCATATAACTCTAAATTCAACACCCCAAGGAAATTATTCTCATAGAGGCGAAATACCATTTATCTTTTCAATTAAGGAATGACAAATTCCATGTTCTAAATAATGCATTAAACAATTAATCAAATTAATTTACTAACTTATGGAATAATTTTCCTTTATCTAAAGTTCATATGAAAATGACTTCCCAAATCACTTTACCTTTAATTTAAACTATTAATTTTAAACCTAAACAAACCAAAACCCCTTAGGAGGTGGTTTATACACAACAAAGTATTAGGGGGAAATAAGTCTACCTGTTCCATATCTCAAGCAATCCATTCGATTTAAGTCATTATTAATTTAGAAGATAATTCTCCTTAATGATGAGTTTTATTAGAAAAAAATGGTTAATTAAACATATTAAAGGAACATACCCATAAGGGTGGTTTAAAACTTTAATTACATGACCATCAATAATTCTAGTTTAATATAAAAGGGCTACTATAATTGGGGTGTTAGGTTTTAAGAAGTAAATTTCAACTTTAAGAGGCGTTGCAAGGAAATAATGGTGTGAGGTACAATGATCTACCTTATAAATCAATGAAACTTTGTGGTAAAATATATATACCAACTACATTATACCAATTAAGATACACACATCCAATATTTAAACTTTATTTGGTAAGTTTGAGAGATAATAAAGAAACAAACAAATGCCTGGAAAATAGGGTGAATTACCCCACACCATGATAGAATTTAAGATAGCAATAGAAACTAATAAAATAAAGAATATGAGTCTTATAATCACTGAGTTATATCCAATGTGATGAACAGAGGTTGAAACTATCGCTATATGAGGTAGATACCACCATACCAAGGAGGCAGAGGAGAGCTCCCGTGAAGGAATGGTACACGTGGGTTAGGGGATAATATAAAGAAAAGGAAAATAAATAATAAGGTAGGGACATTTTGGGGATTTCATCCCTTTAAATTAGGTGCATGTTTTGGCCGCATGATTGGATAAAAATTGTGTGCCAACCATTCTTAAGCCACTGCTAAAGAGGGAGACTCACACAGTTCAAGCACACAATTTGGAAACCATGCGCAAACCATATAATTCCCCTCTATCAAAAACATATAGTTAGGCACACAGTCATACGGATCCTATCACACAATTAGACCAAACCATATAGGACATAAAAATCCACTATATGAGCCACATGGTTTCACCCAATAAGCCATAATATTTCATACAAACCTTACACCCTTACCAGTTCTTCCCAATTTTGAGTTTTCAACTCTCAACAGTCCTAAAGCTCCATAGAACACTCGAGGAACCTCTCTAGAATCAAACAAAGTATAAAAAAACAAATTTGAGTATTATAACTCTCTAAATTATGCTCTAAATATTATTTTACAATTAATACTATCCCCAAAACAAAAAATTCTAGTTCCTTCAAAATAATTATCTTGTCCAAAAAACACAGGGCGTTGAAATCTCCCCGCCTTAGAACTTCTCATCCCTGATAATACTTAGAGAAACAATGAAAAAATTACCCAAACTACTAAAGTCATGATTTTTTTTACAATATCCACATCATGTTTTCAAATACCCAATTCACCTCCAAACATCACTTTTGGCATACGATACATAATCCATTAAAACTCAAGCCAATGCTCGTACCGTAAATAAGTGCATCGATATGGTGTTTACCCATGACCTTATAACTTGAGACATGATCTCACTATTGTACCTTTTTTGAATTTTGTTTATGGAACTCTCTACCATAGGTTCCAACTTTCATAGGATAATTCTAAGTCATGGTATCCCCACCATTGTAATTCTCTATTTAAGTGTTCATGTAGTGCTCTAATAAGTCTATTGGCACAACTTTCAGCTTACTCGAATGATCGACTCAAATTGACCTCATTTAACCAGGTCAATATGAATTCCCAAGAAAGACATTGTCCTACATTAATATTGAACTCACCTTATCCTAATGACATTCCATGAAACGGTTCCTCACATACCATAAGCAAAAAAAGAGAGAGAGCTATCAGGTTGATCTTCCACTAGTTGAATACCCTCAAAAGCACTCCACATAAACTTTAATTGCCTTTCAAAATATAATCCAAATGAATTTAAATTAAGGTGCCTTGAGACACTC
Source organism: Viscum album (assembly GCA_963277665.1). Classification (NCBI taxonomy): domain Eukaryota; kingdom Viridiplantae; phylum Streptophyta; class Magnoliopsida; order Santalales; family Viscaceae; genus Viscum; species Viscum album. Next base: position 18,452,731 of record OY728123.1, read on the forward strand.
TATGATCATGATCACTGAATCCTATAACTATATTCTGGTGAATTCTCTATAAAAAACATCCTTTTACATTGTTGGGCCCCAACACAAACATGGAATATGATCGATCCAGCATGTTTAGATTACTAACATTAAAATATATCATCTAAGACTGACCAAAAACTAGGGTAACATTTTAATTATAAACTATATTCCAATTAGGCCATCCAAGATAGTCCTTACTATGGAATTTACAAGTGATACATTATTAAAATGTTGAAATTTCCATGTATTAACACACTGACAGAGCCCAAAGTAAGTCAAGGAAAAAGAAAAATAGTTTGTGACCATGAGTCCATCCAAGGTGTTCCTACTCATGAAACCAAGTATCGCTCAATAATAACCATGCATTCATAATCAGCCATGATTCTATAGTTCAACTTTTATAGAGTCTACTTATTCAAATAAAGAGGGAATTTTAATTTATCTCCACAAATAACTGATGCTCTCCTAGTGTATTTTGGATGATGTAATGGTAGGGGATATGATCTTCACTAAGTAAATAGAACACCATGATAATACCAAATATTTACAAGAAGAATTGATAAACTCTTGTAACACCCCAGATGAAGTACTCAATATGGTTTTTGTACCAACCATACCCAACAATAGACAAGAAGAATAATCAAACCACTTATGGTCGACTTATTTTGGAAGATCTCAACTTCACCCACCAACGAATCATAATTTATTGACCATGATGCCTTTACTACCCTATGAATCTCATTATCACTTAATCACATCCACAAAAGTCTAACATAACTATCAATGTTTCAAATTTTTCATAATCGAGCAATCAATGCATCATTGTGTTGTTTTCAAAGCACTAACACATTTGAAAGCTCACCAACCTCATTGGCATTGAAAAGTAGAACTGACCATTTCAAAATGGTCCTTCTGGGTTGTGTTCCTTAAACATTGAAGGAAATATACTACAACAAATTATACATGATTCTCCCCACCATAAGAGTGTATTATTCATCATTTACTAGGAAAGGGATCTCATCCCACAGTACATGCCCCATTGACCACCGAACATGGGTTCTAGGCATGGAAAACACAATTTATCAAGCATCAAACTGATAGAGAATGAAAATATCCACTCAAAATCATGATAGAACATAATTAGTTTATATGTACATGAGACACTTCTCCCGATTTATGTCTATGCAGGACGCAACACTAAGTGTAAGAGCTAAAAAAATGGACTAATGTGTCAAATCATCAGGTCCTCTTTGAAACATAATCCAAAACATTGGGAAAAGTTAGTTTCCTATAACTCCTTGGTAACTCTTATCTAGATATGTCTCCTGAATGCAGTGTAATAGATCAAGTCTTCAATGATTTTAGAAAACCTAAACAGATTATTGTACCACTTATTAATTCAACAGGTAATTTCTGTATCGCACATACTACCCTGAGATTAATTATCACAATGACACATCATTTGATATTATACATAGTCTTATAGGCCCTATGAATCTAGTATCTACTGTATTATAAAAAGAATCTTCCCAAATTCATATTATCCCATACAATTGGAAAGCTAGATGACGACCTCCCAAGTCATCCAACACAAAAAAGGATAAATAAGAAGGGCTACAGTATTTACCAAGTGGTTGAACATGCCATAATCATGTCTATCCAAATGAAATTGAGAATTACACAATGCTCATGATCGTAAAAAGGGTTAAACTATCGCACAACCACCCATCCAACCCAAGCATATTTTAGAAACAGAGAAATCTACCTGGGACAGATAACACCCAAATGGAACCTCGTGTTTGAAACTCCTCATAAACATTTAGAAAGTTTTTAAAGTTCTAAGCTTGTTACCTACCTCAAGATGACCCCTTAATGAAACATAAATCATCAACCCTACAAGGGGGATTCATGCCTGAAAAGTCACTAGGATTAAGGGACTATCATTTAAGTTTGATTTATAGAAGAAGGGGCATATGGGTAATGATACCATTACCATCTCAAGGTAAATACTGAAGGAATCATTTAAACAACACTTACTCAAGGGTTGAATCTAAGAACACCACTTTAAGGTTTCATTTAAGCCAATTCATTTATTTTCATCTAATCTTTAATAATTTTAAAGGTTTAATTTAAACATCAAGTAACCATCATAAGATGTAATATTTTGTAATTTATTAAGAAAATTCCATAAGGCACACATGAAAGATAAATCAAGCTTCATCCTAAGCATTAATTATCTAGTTAACATACTATAATAATTAGATAATTTATCACACAAATTATTTTTTAAAAACATCATTTATTTATTCATAATCTTTCAAAATTTGATTAGTTAAAGAAAATTTCAATTCAAATATATAGAAGAAAAAAATATTTAGGTTGTAATTGGAATTTTAATTAACTAATGCTTCTCATAAGTATGACTCAATAGTAGATAAAAGGTTTATCATAAATAAAAGAGGGAATGGTCAAGTAAGATTCCACCATATAACTATATGTGAACCCATATAGCCAGTTTTAGACACTTTAAATGACTATCACTATATAGAATAAGTATACCCCATGGGGTTAAATACTAAGGCATATTAAAATAAAGGTGACCTTTAAGGGTCTTGATCATTGAAGAATAAAGGTGACCTACAAGGGTCCCATAAAATAAGTTTATATCAAGTTTTAGAACACCTTTAATTGGTTATCTCATAAGAACCATGCCCCCACCAACCTACTTGGGTCTATTTGTGCATTTAAGAATTTTATTCATATGGATGATCATGACCAAGTGATAGAGTTACAAGACTTTATATAGGAAACCATTTCATTCAAGGTTAAAATTTTAATAGCAATTATATTTATAATAGTCACAAATTATATCATGATCTTATAAAATGTTTTGATTATATGGTTTTCTATTCGACAATTAATAAAGTACCTATACACTTTATTAATTGAAAATTGGATCCCATTTTATTACAAACAACATGTTTCAGTCCATGAAACTAATGGTGCATGTCTAAAACATGTCAGGATTGGTTAATTATAGTGTCACCATCAATATATGCAGGGAAACAGCATTTAGGTTGATGTTGTAAATTTAATAACCAATTTTATATTAAAATTATAACTATGCATGATACTACAAGTGATAAATAAAAGGAAGAGTGGAAATAAATGTTGGTAAGATGCTACTGAAGCAAGAAAATACCAAATCATAGTATATAGGCAAATCATGATAGATAAACTATAGAAGCATGCTATATAGGAAAATGTACTAAATAAATCACACATCATGTCATATAAACATGCATCCTAATGAAATACCTAAGAATGATTAAAACTAAGAAAGTTATTAAAATACCTAACATGGTGAATAAAAATCATGCTAGTTAATATGGAAGGCACATCAATAAATATAAAATAGCCAATAAATTAAATACACATAGAATGTAATATTCATTTCATGTGAATCTCTATGTTCCTAGAATGATTAATTTAATGCTACTTCCTTTCTATAATGGGCTAAAGGTAAAATAACTTTAATCAATAAATAGTGAAAAGTTCACCAATCACTTGAGGTGAAATCATAGTCAAATATAACAATTAACAACACAAACTACAATCTCATCCCTAATTGCTTGGAATTTTCCTTATATATTGGTTTATCACTCCCAGACATGGATATTTACCAAGGTCAGACACTTTCCTAGTCTTATATCTACTAGTCCAAAACAATAAGACAACGGAAAAGAAAGATCTAATACCACATTGTAATATCTTGGATTGACTAACTATAAAACCAATTTCTAGACCAGTCACCACAAGGCCTCAAGTGTGCCTCCCTATAAACCATAGGCTACCAACTAGCAGAGAGGTTTTGAAGGTGGTATGGTGGGGGGACTATACCACATGATCAAAGTAGCACAATAGTATAAGAGATAAAAAGTAAATCCACCAATAGTGTAATTAGTATGAAATAAAGACAGAGTAGTTGATGATAAATATAATAAATAATTAACATGGAAAATTTTAAATACATTCATTCATGCATGTCTATATGATCCTATATAAGCTAAGAAGTAAATACACTGCAGGTGAGACCATAAAAACAAGTTTAAAGAAAATGATTAAAATCCCCAAGGGATAACTCCTTGATAATACTAATCCCCATCCCAGTCTTGTACTCCTAACACCTAGGTACAATGAAAAACATAACCAATAATCCATGGACCTACGAACTTGAGATCTTCTCAAGTAACCCAGTACATTGGAGCCCTGAGTAGGGTGTGGGATATACTGAGTAGGCCACCACCGATGGTGTCTAAATCATAATCTAGTTTGCAAATATAAAATAAAACATGGTGGAGGTACATAATAAATTTAAGGTAAAAAATAAATAAATACATAAGTTCAGGTACCTCATAGGATACCCGACCAACACTACCTGCTTCGGCCTAAGTCAGGAATGTCTAAAAGGAAAATAACCTAGGAAGATATAATATGGGTGTAATAATAGGTCATCATAAAAAAATACCAAGATATAGACTAAACCCCAAGAATATTATTTGTCCAGGAGGACACATCCCTAGATAACAGTTATGCATTATTGTTCTTATAAAAGTCATCATTTGAGTTTAATAAGAGGCGCCTTGAGATAATCCAAGGAGATTAAAAAAGGAATACAAAGTATTGCTATATGGGAACTATAAATACCAAATATTATAAGAGTTCATCCAAGGTTATCCATAAATGCAATCCTAAGTATCCCTCTTAGTATGGCGTGAAGACAAAACCCTCTAAATTTGTCCATAGTATCTCACATAGGGACCCGAGTATCACTCGTGAAATGGTATAACAATGTTTCTACTAATCCCATCTATGAGGTATCCCATATGGAACAAATATCACTGATAAGGAGTTATAGAATTTGTATTGTGAGACCATCCAAGGCATACCAAGTTTCACTCTCAACATACTATAAAACATGTAACCTATGAACCCATCCCTGGTGTAACGACCCAAACTTTTTGAATAGTATGATTAATTAGAGATGATAATGGTAAATGCAGAAAGAAGAGTCGATGGCCTCATCCAGTAGACTTGAACCATACAGATCCCATTTTTCAGAGCTTTGGAAGGAAGTGGCATCACTAGGCTTCGCTCTGAACAAAGACAAAGACGAACTTTAACGTGTCAAGCTTGAACGAAATCGTCTATGGGAGAAGTTCAAGTTAGTGGAGATTACCACTAGGGCAATGTTATCTGATCCTCCCCAAGATTCTTTAACCATCACACTTTATCCTTAGGTTGTATGTGGGTGTTTTAATGGGATATGTTTCAAATCCATAATAAGTAATCCCATAGTTTTAATAAAATTATTGTTTCATCATTTCTGTGTTATAACTAGCTTTTCTAAATAAAATATAACTTTATTGATTTTAGAAGTTATAATGGTATTTCAAATATTTCCCTTACATAGAGAGTTTTTATGGAAAAATAATCATCATTTTTGAATTGGAAATGTCAAAATTAATCTAGGCTAAATTTTTGCAAGTTTTCTAAAAAGTTTCATTTTTGATGAATAGTGCTTGATGAATAGTGTTTTTATGAATAGTAAAAAGATGTTTAATTGTAAAATAATATTTTTTTTGAATTGGTTTTCAAAAATCTGAGAGACATGGTTGTAATTAAGGTGAAAAATGTGGTTCATTGAAACAAAAATAATTTTTGGTGAATGGTAATTTTTACCCATATGAATAGTAATATAAATAGTAATATGAATATTAATGTGACCATTATAATTATTAAAACATATTATTATTTTATTTTAATAAGGTTATAAGGTAATAGAATGTTGACTAAATTTCAAGGTTTTAAAAATGAGTTATAGATTTTAAATTATAATTATTGAATAAATTATTATTTAGTTAATAATTAAATTTAAAAATATTTAGAAGATTGTTTTCAAAAAATAGAGTTCATTTTTGGATTCTACGTGTCGAAAAAGGGTTAGGGTGAATTTTTGGGATTTTTCTGAAACTGTTGAATTTTCAGTGAATAGTAAAAATACAGATTGGGGTTTCAGTATGTTTAATGACATCGTGACTGCATCATGATGATGTCATGAGTTTTTTTTATGGTTTTTAGACCAAATGGGATGCATTATTTTATGAGGGTTCCCATGTGGCCAAACACTATTGGAAAATACCATGGGCAAACCCATGGTTTTGTGAAAACCACTTGTGAGGTGTCCTTTGGAATTATTAAAGTATCACCTCCCTTTCCCTATAAATACCCACCCACTTCTCCTTTATTTTTAACTCTCAACTCCCCCTAAATGAATCTCTGGTATCATTACCAGCCAAGGAGTCCTCCCAAGGTTCCCAAAGCCCTCAAGGTCCCGAACTTCGAGTTTTAAGAGTTACGTTTTAAGGTAAGGGATCCTACCTCTCTCTTTATTTTCAAGTACTCTCGTTTATGTAATTTCTTTTAAGCCTCATGTTATCATGTTGGGGGTGTTATTTTATATTAACATTAATTTAATTTTCATTTTCATGTGATGATAGACCCCCTCTTGCTCTCATCATTTCATTTTATGAATGATTAAGTGGCGTCGTTAGGCTGCCGAATTTTTGTAAGTGATTATTTCACCCTTCTCATTTTCAAAGTTCTATTTTTATGCCAAGTCTTTAAAGTTCCTATTGGGATATGATCTCTATATCCATCATAATTTCCAATTTATTTTCATAAGATAAGAGACCCTATTCTATCTCATCAATTTATTTTTCTGAAGTTTTAAGTGATGTCGTTGGGCTGCCGAATTTTCATAAGAGAAATCTTATTTTTGTCTTTATTTCAAGTTTTTCATTTCATATGGTATGTCTTTCAAATTTCATTAACATGTTCTTATATCTTTTATATTTTTTACCCCTACTGTTTTATGGATCATTTATGAGTGGGTGACCCATGTCCCCTCTCTTTTCAATGTTTTCTAAAAACCCTGCAACATACCCCTTATGCTGCCGAATTTTCGTCTCAAAATGTCTCTCTCTTTTTCTCAAGTTATTTTATTTTATTAAGTGGATACTAAAATATATTTATTCTATAGGGGTATTAACATTTATATCAAAATTTTCTATTTTAAATTCTGGGATTTACATACATGAAACCCTCTTTCCTTTTTCTGTGGGTTTAAAGTGACTTAAAGATCTTGTCTTTAAAGCAGTTTTTAAAACATTATGATTATGAAATGAAACCCATTTATTTTATGACTATATGGATTATTTATGAAATGTTTGATGATGATGTATTTCAATCACATGATAATAAAGACAAATTAAGGGTGTTCCCTGATAGCACTCCATTGCATTGGGTAATAATGTAATCTCTAGGGATTACAATTTTAACGATACCTTGGTGAATAACCTTTGTAATTTTTTTAAATGACACCTTAGGGATGGAACTTGGTGATATTTTCATGATTGTATAAGTTAAATTTTGTATCCACATATTCAATTTATGAATCATGTTCTTTTCATTATGATATGCCTCATGATCTCTTTCTCAAGCGTTAAAGTTATTTATCATGACTTTATTGATGTATCTCAAGTTCACATGTAAAATGTTTCCCTTGTTTCCATTACTGGGCCTTCTTATCACCCTTTCCTTTGATGTATGTTCCCAAGTTATGAGATGCAGTAATGAACATAGGATGAACAAATGAATATGCCTTTTAAGTGTTTAAGAATATTTTTTATATTGTCATGTATTAAGTTCCTGGTTTCCAAGACACTAAACCTTAAAGATACTCAGTTTTGTATAATGTAATGAATGTTTATGTGATAAAAATGTGGGATGCTATAGTTGGTATCAAACTATGATATAGTTTTTTGTGGAAATTAGGATTTAAAAAATTTACAAGGTTTCTTAATGAAAATATTAAATATAGGAAAACATCCTGGTATTTGGGGAAGTGTTGAGTAAGTGTTTTCCAAATAAATAAATCATTGTCTGGATACGAACAAGTAGAGGTGGCTCTGGCACAGATGAACCTAAGAGTAAAAACTCTAACAAGGTGTTTCAGGCTTGACCCGGGGTAACCTGGTGCACGACAATAGGCCTTATTGAACTCTTGTTTTGACACTTCCGAGGGATATGCTTTGGTAAATTCATTATCTTAGTATGAACCATTATTAAATTAACAATGATAAAATAAAATAAAGATTCACATAAGAATATATGATCATGGATAACCTAGATTGGAACCTAGGGGGTCACAAGTTAGGATATAATTTTCTTCTAAAAGTTTATCCTTTTATGCTTAAAGTTTCCTTTTAATTATTATTGGCTTAGTATTTAAGCTCCCTAATTATAATTTCTTTTCTTAGTTAATGGAGAGAAATAGAAGAACATGTCCCAGCAACCAATGTGATAGGAAATTTGATTATTTCCCTATTAATATGATAGAGACGAAGAGAGATCAAGTTGAAAATATTGTGATTATGCCAAACCAGCTATCAAAAATCACAATTAATAATTGGTACCTAGTTTAATGACCAAATTCATCCAGGAAGAGGAAGATGAAGTCTCAAGGATGTTCATCTGATAAAGGTGATAAGGGAAAGAAGACCCAATTTCCTTTTTGAAAAAAGTGTGGAAAGAGGCACCAATGAAAATGTCCCAAAGGAACCGGGAGATGTTTTAAGTGTGGTATGATAGGGCATAAAGTATCCAATTTCTTTAAAAAAATGGATAATGTGATGAATAGAGATGAGGTTCAATCTAATGTACCTTATACTATTCAATGTTGTAAATGTGGAGAAGTTGGACATTATACAAGGCAATGCTCTCTTAGAAGGAATGAGAAGCACGATTAGCATCAACAATCTTCAAGGAAAAGGGAATAATGCAAGTCCTATGCTGAGATAGATCATGATGACTAAAGTACATGTAACTTCTTTGAAATATTTGTCTATGTCATGTTGTATTTTAGTTCGTTCTCTATGAGCATGTCTTTAATGTTTTCTAAGAACATCAAGTCACTTCCTAAGAAGGTTTTATATCATTAAGTAAAAAAATCTATTTTTATGTATCACATGTTGATTTTGTGAAGCTGTTCTTCTTGAAAAAAATGATAGGGGGACTAAAAGATGAATATTATTTTGGAAGAAGTTCACTAATTTGGGAACCCTATATGATCAAGGTAAATATATTACTACGGTATTTTCTTTAAGAATTAAAGGTTGACTTATATTTTGAAGAATCGATGAATTTATGGTGAACTTATGGTAATTTAGGTTACTTATAGAAATTATTAACCTATCTTGGGGAAAATGTGATTAGGTTAGTTAATTTTGTTATAAGACGTTAAGAGTGGTTGATGTTGTTTGGAGATGAATGATAAAGTTTATCTTGGAAGAGTATGTTATCAAATCCTTCTTATATTTGGGTTTCAATCTTAGTTTGGTTTATTTTTGAGGAATTTTAAGGACAGTTATTTATGGAATGTTCTATGATGAACTTTGGTTAGTACCATGTAATTTTGAAGATTAAAAGTAGTTTCCCTTCCTATGGGGTTTCTTTTTGAAGAGTTGTTTTATCTTAACCTTTCTGTTTTTTGGATAATGTTTAAATGTAGAAGAAATATATAGTTAATCTTTTGTGGATTGTGTGATTCTCTAGAAGTTGTCTAGAATTTGATTCAAGTGCTTTAGGTACAAAAAAAATTCATCTTGAACACTCATCATTTAGAGGAAAATATGAGTTTTCAGTGGGATTTATTCAAGATGGAAAATATACATGTTATGTAAGTAAGTATGTTTCATTATGTTCTTAGTCTATAAAGTAACATATTTTTTTAAGTCCAGGGAAAGGATATTGAAAAAAAAATATAATGATAATAATAATAAAGTACTATCCTAGTACTTTTTTTGGATAAATAAAATGGTCTATTAGATCATCACAGATTTATGGCTCTATGGTTATAAACTTTCTCCTAATCATGTTCTTTATCACACTCCATCAGAACTTGATGGTGGGTCTTTTCTTAAATGTCTAGTTTTTCTTAGATGGATCCCTAGTAGGTGTTATCTCTGATGACCTTTAAACTACCCTTTTTGTGTTTTAAAATGGAGGTATCATTAACACTTCTTTCGATGTGGGATTTCAATAAAGTTTTTTTTAAGTTAAACCCTTAGTTTCCGACCCCAAGTTGAAATTGCGAGGACACAATTTTTTGAAGGAGGGGAGAATGTAACGAACCAAAATTTTTTAATAGTATGATTAATTAGAGACGATAATGGAAAATGTAGAAAGAATAGTTGATGGCCTCATTCAGTATACTCAAACCATACGGAGCCCATTTGTCAGAGCTTGGGAAGAAAGTGGCATCACTGGTCTTTGCTCTAGACCAAGCCCAAGATGAACTCAAATGTATCAAGCTGGAATGGAATCACCTACGGGAGAAGTTCATGTTAGTGGAGATTACCACTAGGGAAATGTTATCTGATCCTCCCCAAGATTCTTTAAACATCGCACATTGTATCCTTAGGTTGTATGCGGGTGTTTTAAGGGGATATGTTTCAAAGCCCTAATATGTAATCCCATAGTTTTAATAAAATTATTGTTTCATCATTTCTGTGTTATAACTAGATTTTATTAATAAAATATAACTTTATTGATTTTAGAAGTTATAATGTTATTTCAAATATTTCCCTTACATAGAGAGTTTTTATGGAAAAATAAACATCATTTTTGAATTGGAAATGTCAAAATTAATCTAGGCTGAATTTTTGGAATTTTTCTAAAAAGTTTCATTTTTGAAGAATAGTGCTTGAAAAATAGTGCTTTTATGAATAGTAAAAAGATGTTTAATTGTTAAATAACTTTTTTGTGAATTTATTCTCAAAAATTTGATAGACATGGTTGTAATTAAGGTGAAAAATGTGGTTCATTGAAATCAAAATATTTTTTGGTGAATAGTGATTTTTACCCTTATGAATAGTAATATGAATAGTAATCTGAATATTAATGTGACCATCATAATTAGTAAAACATATTATTATTTTATTTTCATAAAGTTATAAGGTATTGGAATGTTGACTAAATTTCAAGGTGTTAAAAAATGAGTTATAGATTTTAAATTATAATTATTGAATAAAATATGATTTAGTTAATAATTAAATTAAAAAAATTTAGAAGATTGTTTTCAGAAAATGGAGTTCATTTTTGGATTCTAATCATCAAAAAAGGGTTAGGGTGAATTTTTGGGATTTTTCTGAAATAGTTGAATTTTCAGTGAATAGTAAAAATACATATTAGGGTTTCGGTATGTTTAATGACATCATGACTGCATCCTAATGATGTCATGAGTTTTTTTGAGGGTTGGTTGACCAAAGGGCATTAATTATTATATTAGGGATCCCATGTGGCTAAACACCATGGGAAAATAACATGGGCAAGCACATGGTTTTGTGAAAACCACTTGTGAGGTGTCCTTTGGAATTATTAAAGTATCTTCTCCCTTTCCCTATAAATACCCACCCTCTCCTCCTTTATTTTTCACTCCCAAATCCCCATAAATGAAGATCTGGTCTCATTACCTCCCAAGGAGTCCTCCCAAGGTTCCCCTAATCCCTAAATGTCCCGACCTTCGAGTTTTAAGAGTTACGTTTTAAGGTAAGGGATCCTACCTCTCTCTTTCTTTTCAAGTAGTCTCGTTTATCTCATTTCTTTTATGCCCCATGTTATCATGTTGGGGGTGTTATTTTATATTCAAATTACTGTCCTTTTCATGTTAATAAGATGATATACCCCCTCTTTCTCTCATCATTTCATTTTATGAATGTTTAAGTGGCACCGTTAGGCTGCCGAATTTTTGTAAGGGATTCTTTCACCCTTCTCATTTTCAAAGTTCTATTTTTATGTCAAGTCTTTCAAGTTCCTTTTTCTTATGTTGGGGTATGATCTCTATATCCATAATAATGTTCTATTTATTTTCATAAGATTATATACCTTATTCTATCTCATCAATTCATTTTTTTTTTGAAGTTTTAAGTGACGCCATTAGGCTGCCGAATTTTTATAAGAGAAATCTTAATTTTGTCTTCCTTTCAAGTTTTTCATTTCATATGGTATTTCTTTCAAATTTCATTATTGTGTTCTTATATCCTTTATATTTTTCCCCCATACTGTTTTATGGATTATTTATGAGTGGGTGACCCATGTCCCCTCTCTTTTCAATGTTTTCTAAAAACCCTACAACACAGTCGTTATGATGCCAAATTTTCGTCTCAAATTCTCTCTCTCTCTTTCTCAAATTATTTTATTTTATTAAGTGGATACTCAAAGATATTTCTTATACAGGGGTATTCACATGTATATCAAAATTTTATATTTTAAATTCTCAGATTTACATACATGAAACCCACTTTCCTTTTTCCATGGGTTTAAAGTGACTTAAAGATCTTGTCTTTAAAGCAGTTTTTAAAACGTTATGATTATGAAATGAAACCCATTTCTTTTATGACTATATGGGTTATTTATGAAATTTTTTATGATGATATATGTGGCTCACATTATAATAAATAAAAATTAAGGGTGTGCCCTGATAGTGCTCTAATGAATTGGGTAATGATGTAATCTCTAGGGATTACAATTTCAACAATACCTTGGTGAATAACCTTGGTAATTTTTTTTAAATGACACCTTGGGGATGGACCTTGGTGATATGTTCATGATTGTCTAAGTTAAATGTTTTCACCACATCTTCAAGTTATGAATCATGTTCTTTTCATTATGATATTCCTCATGATCTCTTTCTCAATCCTTAAAGTTATTTATCATGACTTTATTGATGTATCTCAAGTTCACTTGTAAAATGTTTCCCTTGTTTCCCTTACTGGGCCTTATGCTCACCCTTTCCTTTGATGTATGTTCCCAGGTTATGAGATGCTGTAATGAACTTAGGATGAACAAATGAAGAATCCTTTCAAGTGTTTAAGAATAATTTTGTATGTTGTCATGTATTAAGTTCCTGGTTTCCAAGAAACTAAACATTAAGGTTCCTCAGTTTTGTATAATGTAATGAAAGTTTATGTGGTAAAAAGGCGGGATGATATACCTGGAATTCCGTAAAAGAAGAAACCCAAGTATCTACGAAGGTAGATATAATCTCCAACAGTCTATGATCCCATCTAAGGAATTCTATAAAAAGTAACCCAAGTCTCACTCAATACATATCAAAATTCATTTAACCATTTAAATTAGATTACAAAATAAAGTTCATGTCCATAATCATGCCTTATCATAAGTAAAGTATTAAAAAAAGAAGTGGGATATTTACTTAGGCGTGCCACACCGCAAGTCAAGTATACTCATAGAGGACCACACTCATTTACTTTTTCAATTAAATAATGATAAAGTCCATGTACAATGTAACACCCCCAAATGATAAAGGGTTAAATGACTAAATAATATGACTCATGTCCACAAGATGCACCTTTATTTTCAGGAGCCTGCCTGATTAGAACTCCATAGTTAAGTGTGTTTATCCTGGAGTAGTGATCAGGATGGGTGACCTTCTATTACATTTCCCAGGGTGTGTATGAGTGAGAAAATAACACACTAGAAAGAACATGTGTTGTCCTGTGGGGAAATTCATTAGTCATATGATATGTTTGGGAACATTGGTGGGGCCTAGTGTGGGGACCATGTGTCGGTGGGGAAATTGGTGGTACCTAGTGGGCCAAGACCCATTGACCATGTTAAATTTGGGTGTATGTGCAGTCCGTAAGGCCTTGTTTTTACATTTGGTATTAGAGGAGTAACCCATCCTTAAGTGTGGTGCACTTCCTAGGCTGAGATATAGGGTCCACAACGATAATTTTTTTCTCTAAAGGGGGTGAATGTAAAACCCCTGAATGATAAAGGGTTAAATGACTAAATTATTTGACTCATGTCAACAAGGTGCACCTTTATTTTCAAGAGACTACCTGATTAGAACTCCACAGTTAAACATGTTTGTCCTGGAGTAGTTATCAGGATGGGTGACCTTTTGGGAAGTTCCCAAGGGTGTGTGCGAGTGAGGAAAAATCACACTAGAAAGAACATGTGTTGGCTTGTGGGGATATTCATTAGTCATATGACATGTTCGAGCACGTGGGTGGACCCTAGGGTGGGGACTGCATGTCTGCGGGGAAACTGGTGGTACCTGGAAGGCCTGGACCCGACAACCATGTTAAGGTGGGGTGTATTTGCTGTCAGCAGGGTCTGATGACCATGTTAAGGAGGGGTGTATGTGATATTAGCAAGGCCCAGTTATTAAATTTGTTATCATAGAAGTAACCCATCCTTAAGTGTGGTGCACTGCCTGGGTTGAGATATAGGGTCCACAATGAGGATGTTATTCTCTAAAGGTCTTGAATGTAACACCCCTGAATAATAAAGGGGTAAATGAATAAAGTATATGACTCATGTCAACAATATGCCCCTTTATTTTCGAGAACTTACCTGATTAGAACTCCACAATTAAGCGTGTTTTTCCTGTAGTAGGGATCAGGATGGGTGACCTTTTGGGAAGTTTCCAAGGGTATGTGCCAATGAGGACAAAGCACACTAAGGAGAATATGTGTTAGCTTGTGGGGACAGTCATTAGTCACATGACCTATTTGAGCACGTGGGTGGGCCCTAGGGTGGGGACTACGTGTGTGTGGGGAAACTGGTGGCACTTGGTGGGCCAAGACCCAACAGCCATGTTAAGGCGGGGTTTCTGTGCTTTCAGTAGGGCCTAGTTGTTACATACTAAATAATTCATTAAAAAATTCCATTTACAATATTATGACTTAATCTACCTTTAACTAAAGGTAACATGTTATGGTCTTACCAAATCACTTTACATTTAATTTAAACTATTTATTTCTAACATAACCCAAACCAAAACCCATTAGGTGGTGGTTTTTTTTCAATGGAATATTAGGTGGAAAATAAGTTGACTCATTCCATATCTCAAGCAATCCATTAAATTTAACCCATTATAATTTTATAATACAGTGATCCTCAATGAGGGGTTTTATTAGAATAAAAAATGGTTAATTAAATATATTGAAGGAACACACCCACAAGGGTGGTTTAAAACATGATTTCCATGACCACCAACAATTCTAGTTTAATATACGAGGGCTACAAGAATTGGGGTTTTATGTTCTAAAAAGTAAATTTCACATTTAAGATGAGCCACATGGAAATAACAGAACACCAAACAATGTATTACCTTATAAATCAAATAATATTTGTGTGAAAATCTATAAAAAAAACTTCCTTATACCAAGGATGGTCTACACATTCAATATCAAGACTTTATCTGGTCTGGTTTGAGAGAAAACAACGAAATGAACAAACTCCCTTAAAATATGGTAAATTAGCCTACACTATGATAGCATTTAATATAGTGAGAAAATATAATAAAAGAAATTAGAGAAGTTTTAGACTCAATGGTGTCTATCCAATGATACAAACAATAGTTGAAATGGTCACCAGATGAGGGAGATACCTCCATACCTATGAGGGGAGAAGAGCTCCCACAAAGGGATACTACATGCGGGTAAAAGGATAAGAGAAAGGAGAAAAGAAATAATGATACATGGTAATTTTGTGGATTCCACCTCTTTAAATCTTGTTAATTGTTTGGCCACATGATTGGAAAAAATTTCACCAAAAGTGCTTCAGACGCTACCCAAGATAGAGGTTCTCACGGTTCATGTGCATGGTTTTACTACTAGAAACTAGTTCTATCCCCACGGATCTATACACATGGTTTAGAAAAACGTTGGGTATAAACATTATCCCCAAGTCTATACCCATGGTATAAAAAAACCTTTGGTACAGGATGAGTTATAACAAATGTTTTTTTAAATTATGGGTATAGTCCCTTACATAGGTGTCCTTGCTCGGGCTCCCCCTCCACTCAACATTTTAATCCCTAGTTCTCCCCTCTCTCACTAGCCTAAGGTAACTTCAGTTTCCCATTTCCTACTCAGGTGACTTTGGTTCCCCCCCCCCCTCCTCAGTTGACATTGCACCCATCGGCCAAGAGTTCTTCCTCCATTTTTGGAATTTTTTGTTGCGATCTTTGAGAGGTAATATTTCTTTTCCCCCTTTTATTTCTTCTCTTGTATTCTCCAAATTCCAGGTGTTCTTTCTCTCATAATACCTCAAGTAAGGTTATGGCATGTTATGATTATTCCATTTTTGTAAAAACAATGGATTTGTTTGTGTGAAAAAGTGATTCCATGACATAAATGTTTTTATTTGATTTGATACTTTAGGGTTTGTTTGTGAAATGGAATATGTTTTTAATACTATTTGTATTTTTTTGCAAAGGATGTTATACCCTCTTTAAGGGTATTTCAATATTGGTTATTTTTAACATGTTAATTGTAGGAAGTGTTTTGTTATTAAACTAGTTAGAAACATTATGGAAGAGAAATAATAATTATAAGAGATTTGATAATGGTAATGAGTTTCATAATCATGATACATTAGTGTTTTCAAAAAACTTATGTCGGTGTTAATCGTTATAAAAAATTCATTGATTTCAAAAATTATATTTTTCAACTTGATGGGGATTTATCCCATTAGTGGGTGGCTTTAAATTGTTTCAAAATGGGAATGTTTTTTAATTAAACAAGGTGTTTATTTTTTTGAATTTGTTTTCAAAGTTGTTTCCTCTTTAGGGTTTTAATTATTGGTATTTATCACTTATTTTGTCTTGGAACTCATTGAATAAAGTGGTCCATAGTTTTAAAAATGGTAATTTTTTTAAATCATTTTGATTATATTGGAGAGTGGTTTTATTTAAGGGGAATGACCATATTGGGTTGATTTCTCATGTTAATTTAAGAGAGGCCTCTCGGAATGTTCTACTTTGAATATGAAGTACTTGTTTTTGTGGGTCATTCCACCTTCTAGTTTTAACACTTCCCTAGCTCCGAGTAAAGATCCATGTACTATATTCTCTTCTTTTTATAGTTTCATGGATATTTATATAGATTTGATATATTGTGATCATTTATATAGAATATATAGTTCAGGTGGTTTAAACCATCATCCTAGTTCTAATATCTAGATTGGTGAGGACTGATTTTCAAATATACTTAAAATTTTCTAGAGTTTTTGGCATCACTTCTATGAGTACGCCTTGTTTTTTTTTCTTATGATATTCCTTATTATTTATTGTAATGGATAGTATAGTATTCTATAATGCTAACTTACATCATTCATTGTATTCAAATTGGTTTCCTATTAGTATTATTTAATTTCCTCTACACTATACTTTTAATTTGTATTCGAATTTGGATATCATTATAATTATTGTTTTTATTGTTGATTGGAAGATAACTTTTTCCATAAAATAGAATGGATAGAATCTATATGTATCATACCAATTAGATTTCAACAGAGTTTCAAGAGAATTTGGAAAAAAAATATTTTGTATTTAAAAATGTTTCAAATTGAGCTCATATACAGTGTTCATGTTATAATTGTGTTGGAATACCATGGTAAAGATGGGAAGAAGTTATCTACCATATAAAAAAAATCTATATTTAAAAAAACTATTATGTTTGGTATCACAATGGAGAGATGATACAATCTTCTACTATTCATGAACATAAAGAAAGAAGTGGTGTTGAGAATTTGATATTTGATCGGTTTCCATTTGTGCATCATCACGAGAGAGATAGAATGCCAGTGAAAGAATGAAATTATGTCAATACACATGAATAAATGACTAAATATAATGATATTGAGAGAGTGAAAAAATTAATGGATGAAGTCATAACTCTTGTATATCAGGAATGTACTAAATGAAAAAGCTATAATTAGTTATGCAATTATATCATGGAAAAACCATGTATTGAATTTCTAATACCACTAATGATTATATAATTACCTTTTAAAAGAATTTATTCTAGATGGTGTCAATATTCCCTCAAATTTATAAATCATTTAAGTTAATTAAGTATCTTGGATTTTCTACTAATAAAATCCCTACTTGTTTGAAAGATAGTAGTTTATTTTGGGAGGAAACAACAGACCATAATAAATATAAAGAACCTAGTATATCTTTATGGAAGGAAAATTAATATGGATCACCATCTCTTTTTTCACATAAATTCATTTGGCACTTTCCATTTATTAATAAGCTTCGAAATATATTGATGTCTACAGAATTCTCATCCAATATGTAATGGAATGAAACTGAGAGAATTAAAGGCAATGATGAGTTAGTTCATCCTAAATATGGATTATCATTGAATTCATTTGATTCATAACATCCCAATTTTTTAGTTGAGGTGCGTAATGTTGGGTTGGGTCTATCATATGATGGTTTTAATCTGTTTGGTCAGATGCTTATTGCTCACAACACATGGCCAATTTTTATTCATGTTTATAATCTTCCTTCATAGATGTGTATGAAAAAATATTTAACTTTATTGAGTATACTAATATTCATACCTTCTAATCCTATAAATTATATAGACTTCTACTTTTAAACTTTAATAAGATAGTTGAATAAGCTTTGGGATATGGGTGTGTGCACATTCGATGCTTCTTCAAAAAATATATTTCTGATCTGTGCTACCCTTCTATGGACTATAAATGATTACCCTACTTATGTACTGATATTCGGTTGGATAACAAAGGGAAAATTATCATTCCCTATTTATATGAAGAATACATGATTTAAAAGGCTTAAATATCTTAATAGTTTCAATTTTATGGGGCTTTGACAATTTTTCCAATGGATCACCAATACTGGAAGAATCACTGGAGGTTTGATAATACTATTGATACTGAATAGCCACCTCAACATATTTCAGGAACTTATGTGCTTAATGAATTGAAATATTTTAGTTTTTCATTAGGGAAATGTTAGATGAAATATAAAAATAAGAAAAATGTTGACACAAAATCCACTTACAATTGGAAAAAGAGAAGTAACTTTTTTGAGTATCCATATTGGTCTACCAATTTGTTACACCGTTGTATAGATATAAAGCACTTTGAGAAAAATATATGTGAAATGTTTCGTTTAATTAATCTAAATATAAATGGCAAGACCAAAGATTAATTTTTATTATATTGGGACTTGTTTTGTTGGGGTATTCAACAAAAACTTCATCCTGTGTATATCAGTGAAAATAAATGGAAAGTTCCTTGTGATTCTTACGAGATGACACCTTTAGAGAAAAATCAATTTCTATAAGTATTGGAGAATATCAAGGTTCCTAATGTCTATTCCAATAACATTTCTAAAAAAGTCAATAGAAGGTATTTGAAACTTAAATCCTTAAAGACTCATGGTCATCACATCCTTCTTCATGAATTGATTCCAATAACAATTATGAATTTTCTATCCAATAATATAATGGTGATAGTGACTCACTTGTTCCATTTTTTAGAGACCATTAAGTTAAAAGGTTGTGAAAGTATTTATAAATAAAAATTCAGTAATAGGAGACATTAATTTTGTGCGAGTTTGAAAAAAAATTCCTCCAAAATTTTTCACCTGCATGCTGAATTTAACAGTCCATATTCCAATTGAAACACTTTATGGGGGACCCATTGATTTTTAGTGTATGTATCATATTGAAAGAAATATGTTCATAATGAATTATTATGTTCAAAAAAATAATCATCCTAAAGGTTCCATTGTGAGAGGCAATATGTATCGAATGTATGGATTTATGTTCAACATATTTTTCTGATGTGAGCACAAGACATTACCAGCCAATGAGAAATGAAGATGAGAAATATGGGGAGATTGATCCCTCGTTTCCATATCTTCCACAACTATTTAAAAAACAATATCAAAAAATGATCACATATTGTAAGAGTGATAAGTTTAAATTATTACAAATCTATAATGGTTTGCATATAAATTTTAATTATTATTACTTGTATTGAATTTTTTTAGGATGCATTAAGAATAAAAATATTCAATTATGTATATGCACAAATTTGGGTGAACAAAAATTCATGAGCATGATAAGAGCCTAGTAATTTAATATGAATAGGAATAATATCTAGATTTATATTGTTACTTAGTTAGATTTACATACTAAAATTTATGTTTTATTATCATTAATACCTTTAATATAAGGCTAAAAATACCCCTTTCAAATGGATTAATGTCCAATTGGTCTAATGGACTAATGGACAATTGGAAAATTGGATAATTGGCCTAATTTCTTAATGGCCTAATGGCCAATTGTCTTAATGGTCTAATGGACAATTGGTCTGACCTAATGGCCTAATATCCAATTGAAAAATTGGAAAAATGGCTTAGTGGTCAATTTATAAATTATCCTAAGAGTCTAATGGCCTAATAACTTAATATACTAATGTCCTAGTGGCCTAATTAGTTAATTGGCCTAGTGGCCTAATGGTCAATTTGCCAATTGTCCTAATGACCTAATGTCATAACATCAAATTATCTTAATGGCCTAATGTCCTAACGACCAATTTCCCTAATTGACCTAACTGTCCTAATGGCCTAATGGATAATTGGTCAATTTGCCTAATTTCCTAATTTCCTAATGGAAAATAAGTCAATTAGCCTAATGGTCTAATGGTAAATTGTCCAATTTTCATAATGGTCTAATGGCCTAATGGCCTAATGGCCCAATTGACCAATTGGACTAATGGCCTAATAGACTAATTGACCAATTGGCCTAATGGCCTAATGGCCTAATGACCAAATGTCCTAAAGGACAATTGGCCTAATGGCCTAATGGAAAATTGGCCTAATGACCTAATGTCAAATTTGATAAACAACCTAATGGACAATTGGGAAATTTTTCTAATATCCTAATGGTCAATTGGCTAATTGTCCAAATGGTATAATGGCCTGATGGAAAAGCATCCAATTGGCCTAATGGAATAATGTTATCGTGGCCAATTGGCCTAATGCTCTAATAGAGAATTGGCCAAATGGCCTAATGGACAATTGTACAATTATCCTAACGGTCTAATGGCCTAGTATAATAATGCATAGTTGGAAAATTATCCTAATGGATTAATGAACAATTGGTCAATTAGCCTAATGGACTAATGGAATAGTGTCCAACTGATCTAATAACCTAATGGACAATTAACCTAATGGCCTAATGACCAATTGGACTAATGGAAAATTGGAAAATTGGAAAATTGGCCTAATGGACTAACATCCAATTGGCCTGAGGGCCTAATGGCCAATTGGCCTAATGACCTAATGGCCAATTAACCATTTGTCCTAATGTCTTAACAGCCAATTTTCCAACCCACATAATGGTATAATGTACTAATGTCCAATTGTCCTAATGGCCTAATGGTCAATTGGCCTAACGGTCTAATAGAAATTGGCCAATTGGACTAATGTCCAAAGATCCAATTGACAATTAGACTAATGGTCTAATAGCCTCATGGAATAATGGACAATTGGCCAATTTTTCTAATGGCCTAATGGCCAATTGGCCAATTTTTCTAATGGTCTAATGGATTAATGGCCTAATATCCAATTGGCCTAATGGCTAAATTCTCTAAGGACTAATTGTACTAAAGGCCTAATGGCCAATTGTACAATTTTTCTAATGCCCTAATGTAAAATTTGACAATTTTAGTAATGGAACAATAGAAAATTTCTCTAATAGCCTACTAGCCAATTGGACAATTGGTCTGGTGGACTAACAGACTAATATCCAGTTGGCCTAATTGCAAAATGTATAATTGTTCAGTTGGCATAATAGCCTAATGCCTAATTAGAAAATTGTTCTAATGGCCTAACAGTCTAATGTCCTAATATCCTAATGGTCAGATGGCCTAATGGCCAATTTTTCTAATTTCCTAATGGCCTAATGTCCAATTAGAAAATTGACCTAATGAATTTCTAGTCATTAGCAAATTCGAATTCCTTATGACTTAGAAATAAATTATTTATATTTAAAGATTATGAATTGTTTATAAGTACATAATTTGAATTATTCAAAATTTGGGCCTTACTTTGATATTATTGAAACCACGTAAAAATATTTTGGATAATTAATTTGATCAAGGATTAAATATTATTAACTATGTTAAATATAGTGTATATAAATAGTTTTTATAATAAATTGAAATACAAAATATTTATATTTTATAAAAATTTCATATATATATATATAAAGTAAATTACATATAATGAATGATATGGAAATTATATTATGGAATTAATATAAATAATTCATATTAATATTATGGAATGTTCATAATGAGTAGCTAAAATTATAAAGTGTTTATGATTAACTTTTATTTATGAATTTTTCATCAATTTTTATCATGTGTTTAAATTAATGAATTGTTCATTCATTTAAAAGTTATTCCCTTTTATTATTATTCAATATTATAAAATTTTTATATTTTTAATATGTGTATACTAAAAAATTTCATTTACATCATGTTTTTTGGGCATCGAAGGCCATGTTCCTCAACCAAAATTATTTTTCTTGAGTAGGAAGAAAAAAATGGAAGTGTAGAAAATGAAAAATCATAATAAAATATTGTAAGTTTTTTTATTTATATTTAAATATTTATAAAAAAATTAATAACTAAATATATTTTTTATATTTGAAACATTCTACCCTGGAGGCCCTCAATGATAAAGAAGATGACAACTTCAGGCCAAATGGTCATTTGAGTGAGGTATTAGGTGAGGAGAACCAGGGGAGAGTCTGATGTTGATCTGGGAAAAATATTAGCCCCACTAGGTATTATCTCTCATTGGGCTCCCCTCAAACCTCTCAAACCACTATTCTACAAAGAACTCATGTAGAATTAGTTGAGGATAAAAAAATAGCTTTACTAAAGCATGAAAGAATTTAATTGGTCACCAAACACTTCCTGAAAGAAATGTTAGTTATAATTCAATCACTTGCATCAAAGGATGATACTAATGTTGTTTCATATATGAAATCAATGTGATCTTTAAATAATGCCTCAAATTATACCAATGAGGTTCCTAGTGGTGGTCGAGTTTATTTTGGTGGTGATGATGATGATGCTCTAGATGATGTTTTTGATGATGAGGATGTTGTTGATGGTGATAAGGATGAGGATGTTAGTGATAGAGGAGATATTGATCCCCTCTAATTTTTGAATTAGTAGTAAAGAGACTTGTGGATGGTATTTAATGACTTGAATTTATTGGTTGTATTGATTTATATGTATGTTATATTATTTTAAATGGTTTGAAAATTATTACAGGAAGTTGGTTGAATGATAAATATACAATATTTATATTACAATGAATGTGTAATGTGTTTATTATTTTATTTACATGTTCAGGGGTTGGAAGAGCTACTCTTACTTTTAAATGGGGACAGCTACATACACCCTTGGTTTAGAGAACTGTGGGTATATTTTTTCTACTGGGAAAATATATACCCATAGTTTTTTGACCCATGGGTATATATATATATATCCATAGTTTTCATTAAACCGTGGGTATGATACAACAATCTAGGTTTATAACCACGGTTTCTATAGAAACAGTGGGTATATCACTATATTGATGGATCCTAAAGCCATATATTCTAAACCCATGGGTATAGGATATACCTATGGTTTTAGGGGTTATACCCACTATTCGAAACTATGGGTATAGGGTTTTTTTCCAATACTATTTGGGAAACTGTGAAGAAAACATGAATTTACCCTCTATGAAAAAATGAAGTTAAGAACATGATAGTTCATCTCCTCCCACATGGTTATACAAAACCATGTGGGACCTCTAACTACACTAGATTATTTGAATTGTTTCACCTGGTGGGATGCATGGCTTTTAAAAAATAGTGTGCCCTTACCAGTTCTTCTCAGTTTTGAGTTTTCAGAGCCCAGTGCTTTCAAAACTCCACCGAACACCAGAGGCACTTCTCGGTCCTCAAACCAAGTCTAAAAAAATACATTTGAGTTTTCCAACTCTCATAATTACAATCTGAAGCTCAGTTTACAATTTTTCTCTTCAACTAATCTGAAAATTCATGCTTCTTCAAAATTCTCATCATGTCCAAAAAACACAGGATGCTATAATTAAACTTAGTTCTTGGCATCATCAATTTCTAGTAAATAAGGAATATATTCTAAGGATTTAATTTCATATGAGTTATTCACATTAAAAATTTATGGTAATTACTTTTGTATTGACTAATGATCCCTCTATTTTTATGGATCTCATGAAAATATTATTTAAGAAATATCTTGATATTTTTGTTGTGGTATTTATTGATGATATCTTTATGTAATCTAAAATAATTTAGTGGATTGGAAAATGCTCTGATAACCTGTTAAAAAAATTACATATAAAGGGGTTATGTTTGTATAGACCAAGGAATGTGAAGAATGTTTTGAATAATTTATGTGGAGATTGGACAATGCTCTGATTTTGATGGAATTGTGATATACAGTGATTCACCAAATAGGGGACTTGTTTGTTTCCTTATATAAAAGGATAAAGTTATTATCTATGAATCAAGGTAGTTTAAGACTCATGAATTGAACTATCCTATTCATGATCTTGAGTTGGAATTCATAATATTTACTTTAAAGATATGGAGACATTATCTATAGGGTGAAATATATTAGATATACACATACTATAAGGGCCTAAAATAAATATTTTCACATAAATAGATCAATATTAGGCAAAGGAGATGGATCAAGATACTTAAGGATTATGATTTCTCAATACACTACCACCTAGGGAAGGAAAATAATGTATTGGATTCATTGAGTATGAAAGATCATAGAGTCCAAACCAAAATAAAGATCATCAGGGATCCTGTGTTCATGGATTTAGTAAGGAGATATATGGAAATTATTAAGGAATGGGAATCAATACTCCTTTTTCAAATTATTTAAAAACTATATTTATTGGAAAAGATACTAATTTCTTAGCCTGATGATGATAATTTTTAAAATTAAATTAAATTTTTGAATGATGGGGAATTGGAAGGAATCATA
The DNA here is from genome assembly GCA_963277665.1 of Viscum album. Lineage (NCBI taxonomy): Eukaryota > Viridiplantae > Streptophyta > Magnoliopsida > Santalales > Viscaceae > Viscum > Viscum album. The sequence goes on from OY728123.1 coordinate 18,477,778, forward strand.
TATGAAGATGGAATTTTGAAATTTTGAAAGAGGTTATGTGTTTCAACTATAACTAAGTTAAAAAATGGAATTATTATATGATTCTCATAGATTGAATTTATCTATACACTTGAATAGCACCAATATTTATATAGATTTTAAGGAATGTTTTTTGTAGGTTAATTTGATTCAAGAACTTTTTGATTATGTGTCAAGATGTTTGGTTTTTTCATATGTTAAGGCTGAGATATAACATCGTAGAAGATTCATGAAAACTCTACCTATTCCAATTTGGAAATGGAATCACATTACTATGTACCTTTTCAATGGATGACCAAAGTATACTATAAATAATGATATAATAAGGGTTATTTTTTATCATCTTACCAAATATAAATATTTCATTTCTATAAGAGAATATTTTCCTATTGATTTCCTTAAATGAATCTATATTAATAAAGTTTTAAGAATTAATAGTGAACTTATTTCAATTATGTCTTATTGGGATCCATGGTTTACATTGAAATTATAGAAAATTATTCATGAGGATTTGGATCATTTGAGCACAACCTATCACTCTCAACTCGATGGAAATTCTAAAAGAACTATTCAATATTTTTAAGACATTTTAAGTTAATTATTACTTGAATTTCAATGAATGTGAGATCAGTATTTACTTTGATGGATTTTTACTATAACATAACTTCCATTCAACCATTCAAATGGTGCCGTATAAAGCATTATATGGAAAGAGATTTTATAATCCATATTTTTTGGATTGAATTTATTGAAATAAATATTTTGGGACTATAAATTTGTGAGGATACAACAATGAAGGTAAAGAAAATTCATACCCATATTAAAGCATATCAAAGAAATAAAAAGCGTTATGCTGATAACAAAAGGAAATATTTGGAATTCCAAGTGGGAGATCAATTTTTCTTGAAATTATCTATATGGAAGGGTGATATAAGGTTTAATAAGAAACTAAAATTTATCCTCAGGTACATTAGACCTTTTGAAATTTCATAAAGAATTTTATTTTTGGATTACAATTTAAAAATTCCTTATAGCCTCTCTAAAGTACATGATGTGTTTCATATCTCTTTATTGAGTAATTACATGCAAGATATAATTCATGTTATTAGCTGTGATGAAATAGAATTGGAACCTAATTTATCCTACTATGAAGAGACTATCCAGATTGTGTACACTAGATAACAAGTTTTAAGGAATCGGAAAACTTGGTTGGTAAAGGTACTTTAGAGAAATCATAAAACAGAAGAGGTGATGTGGGAACCTGAAGAAATTATGATGAAAACTACCCAAATATATTCATGATATAGAATTTTAGAAATTTCAATGATGATTTTTTTTTGAAGCAGGGAATATTGTTACACTCAAGTTTCAATTATAATAAGCTTTATTTTTAAAGAAACAATAGTACAAAATAGAGAGTATTATTCAAGAAAGTGATTAAAACATAAATTCTCAAATTTCATAAATTTGATTCTTTTTAAAATTAATTTTATTTTTTAAATAATTATATAAAAATTATATGAGAGTTATTTTTTTATTTTTCCAAAAAAATTAATTTTTTAGTGAATAGTGAAAAATTGTTTTTGAAAATTGCATTTTTGTTTCAAGAATTTATAAAGTTCCATTTTGTTTTAAAATGGTTTAAATGTAAAATAATTTTTATTATATTAATAATAATACAATTAATATCATTTTATTTAATATTTTTTTTAATTTTGTATAAAAGTATTTTTGTGTGTAAAAAGTCATTTTTTCTAAAAAACTATTTTTCATCGCGTTTTGTGTTTTTATCTTAAATTAATTTTTTCCACATATATAAATTGAATAAATAAAAATGGATTTCTTATTAGGAATCAAGTGATTTAAATTTTTTAATTATTTCCCTTTTATTTTCAGGCATTATGAATAATAACCATTGTAAAATTAATTGCATCAGTAAATGGTAAATCAAGTAATTAAGGTTAATAATAGTGTTATAAGTCATTTAAAATATTCCCAAAACTTGAATTTATTTAATTTATGGGATTAATTTGTCCATATCCATCCAAAATTATAATATATTGTATTTTGGTTCCATTTGATAATGGTAATGACATTTATATTATTTTAAGTAAACAAAATTCCAAAATGTCGCTCTCTTGCTTTTAATTTATTTTATATGTTCATATAAGGATAAGAATATGTTATGAATTAATATAAAAATAATATTTTGAACATAATTAAATTATTTTTATCACGTTAATTTATTTTTATTTTTGAGTGGTTAAATAATTAGTTTTATGTAACACCAACGTGGTATTTATTCAATTAATAGAAAAATAAAATAAATGATTTTAAAAATATTAAAAGTAATAAAATTTGGAAATATTTTTATGAAAAAAAACTACCAATATATATCTCATATTAGAGTTTTTGAAAGGATTATATTCTAATTCCATCTTTTATTGATGTTTTTAAAGTCAAATTAAATGAATAGTGTCAAAAATGACATTAATGGTAATATATTAAAATAATATTTTGTTAAAATATTTAAAAAAAATAAAAAATTTGAAATAGAAAAAGGGGATAATATATTTACTAAGATTTCATTAATTCACCATTTATGGTCTAATTTTCCTTTTATTATAACATTCTTTCACATTAAAGGGTATAAAACTTGTATAGTGTGGTAATTATTAAAAGGGTTAATTGGGGGTCAAAAAAATTAGATATTGGTGAAAAAAAACTAAACATGTCTAAATTTTATTGGATGGTATTATAATTAATCACCATCATATTATCTTAAAATTATATCAATTCATATCCATTTTTAAATAAAAAAATAATTTATATTAATTTAATACTTAAAGTAATTCCAAGAGTGCACCTCCCCTTTCATATAAAAGGATACCCATTATCTCTTGTCTTTACACCACATAGGGTAAACTAGATTGTAAAAAACATAACCATTTATATTCTAAAAATCCTTATACAATATATAGAGGTAATTTTATTTTCAAAAGAGAAACCCTGGGTCCCTTAAGGGAATATCTAAAGGATCTCTTTTGAAGAAGATAAAATCAACTTTACAAATTTTTTCAAATGTATTTATTCTTAAAATTACTATAAATTTATTGTAACTATCATAAAATAATAAATCCAATATCATAAATATACTAATTTTTTATGAATATGGTGCAACCATTTTCCTTATTTTTTCATCCTAGTAAAAGTGAAAACATCGCCCGTGCGTACATAAAGCATTTCGTGTCCACAGAGTGATGCAATTAGTTTTTATCACCACTTTACTTGAATGGTTATAAAAATGTGACAACTTAATATCTTTTATATTTATTACATAAATATTATTATATAATTAAAATTTCATATATACCTTCTTACCTACCAACTAGTTGAAAAATGATAACATCACTCATGCGTATATGTGGACTACCACCTCCATGAAGTGATGTAATTCATTTTTCATTTCCTATTTACATAGATGGTGATAATGATATATTTAATAAATATATATGATATATATATATATCATGATTAAGATTTTTTATATTATGTAACCATAATAATTTTATAACAACCAGAACTTCCATGACAAAACATGCATGAGAAATTAAATTAGCTAACACCAAAAAATGTTCATAATGAACTATTATTAAAAAAATGAGTGATAATATTTTTTAGGAAGTTAATTAATGATATTAAAAATATTAATATGCTTCTTTTATAAACTAATAACGTCTTTAAAACCATTATATTGGAGGTAAAATCATTTTAAACTAAGGGTAATCATGAGGTAATGGATTTTATCTCACTTTCTACTCTATTAAGACAAATTTGTTATTGTGTGCCTATTTATTTTTATTTGGTCTATATACTGTCCTTATAAAGTATTTAACTTAAATATATATTTATTAATTATGATTAAAGTTTCATTTCAATTTTACTCTTTTAAGGGGATACAATTTTAAAGTTACCAAAGTGGTAAAAATTTATTTTACAATCTCATTTTTTGGATTGCTCTTATTTTCATTAAAGGAATATTATAATCAATCCTTCTTAATCTACATCTATTTTATTATCCTATATATATTTAATTAGTTTCCATGTTTTTTCATAAAATTTCCTCTCTTTTCACTTAAATCAAGCAATGAAACTTTTTAAATAAAATCTATTCTTATTTCTCTTTTTTATAGGGTATATTTTTCTCCCATGCCCATATTTTTTAAAATTATTTTACAAAACTATATTTATTTACTCAAAGAAAATTTTAATTTATAATTTAATTTTTAAAATGTTTTCTTGTAATCTATCTAAATTTTTATGATAGTTTCATTTCAAATTTATTTACATAAATTCAAAATGAATGTTTTTTTAATGTATACAACGTTAACAGACATATCCACCATCATAAATATTTGTGCTCTTATATTATTCGACAAGTTTTAAATAGTTTTAAATAGAAAACTCTTTAATAAAATTTTATTTTAATATTTCAATTAAATTTTATTTATTTCTAAAAATTAATTAATTTTATAATAAAAATATATATTTATGATGAATCAATGATCATTTTTTGGCTCTTATAAATTTTTTTTCGTTAAATTTCTCTTGAAAAATTAACTTTATTATGATAATTAGACATTACATTTATCTTAAATATACATATTATTTTTATCATGTATATTATTATTTCTTAAATTTTATTCCATTTCTATATATGTTGTTTTTCTTTGAATGGTATTTTGTTGACTATAGAAATATTGATATTATGTAATATTTATTTAATACAGATATTTATTTAAAAGACATATTGTTTATAAATTGAATTTATTATTCAATATAAATGGAATAAATTGTATGTAAACTGATGGGTGGGTCCCATTTTATATTGATCCATGATTCATCGACATCTCTCATGAGAAAAATTAGGTGGAAAATTTAAAGATATTTTTGGTGTATACCTGCACATAGATTAAATTGTCTTAGTGAAAGGTATTGATGATATTGATATCATGATATATGAGATCATGATTTCTAATATTAATCATTTCCATAATTGAGAATCTAGTTATTATTATCCATGTTATTATCAAATCTGATACTATCTATAGATGCATTTTTTGCTCAATTTATTAATTAAATGGAATGTGTTTTCAGTTATTTACCTTTCCATATTGATCATGTATTATTTTCTCATAATAACTTCCATTAGAATTAATCCTTACTGACTATTTGAGCTCATACCTATTCTATTTACTTTCCCCGATATATGAAGAATAATTATTTGAATGAGTTTTAAGGGTGATGAACATTTTCTTTTGTTATGTTTTAGATTTTATTTCCAATATAAAAAGGGAATCATGTATGGATGTGGTTCTTCAGGATTACTAAATCTATCGGTCATTTAGGATTAGATATACTGTATCTTATTTCATTGTAATAAAGTAGACATTGTCTCTAGGTTACTAGAGTTAGGGTCATTACTTGTAAGGTAAAAATTACATGTTTATTCATTTCAATTTTAATATGAATTCATTTATCAATCATTATGATCTTGGATTTGGGTTTATTTATTATCTTCCACTATGTTTAATAGGGGTATTAAAATACCTCGAAACCCAATGTAGAAACCAGCCTAAATATTGACAATTATTAGCTTTTGAAAATATTGCAGCTCCCAGACTAACATCTATAATATTCCTTAGAACAAATATTTTAAAAATTACTTATTAATTATTTTTCATATAAAATAAATTATAAAGAAAATACCTCATTATCATTAAGTATCTTTATAATATTAAATATACATGATATAATTATAAGAAAAACATATTATAATGGTTGTTTTTTCAAATACACGGTGGTTTTAACCACCTTAGAATGATTCTTAATAGTTTTCTAAACTATCATGTTTTTATAAGTCTCTTATTAATTAGAAACATTTTTTATTAGTATTGGAATGTGAAAAAAAATTGTATCCATGATTGGAAGCGGTTCTGATGCCACCACTAAAAAGAAAGTGGCGGTTTATTTTTTTAATGATTTTATACAATATAATGGCAATTAAAACCACCTCCAATAAATTCATGGAGGTATAATTTATTTATTTTTTATAAACTAGTGGAAGTTATAACCATTGTGAATATATTAAAATCAGTTTAGAAGAATATATCATCAGTTTTTTGGTGATTATCAATGGTTTTAAATACTATCAATTATATAGCAACAGTTTAAACCACTACTAATTACAAAAAAATAGCAGGTTTCATCAACCTTCAAGATTTTCTTCTACTTGTAATATAGAATAAAAATATATCTGTAGGGTATATAATTTAATAATTTAAATACTCAAATAAACAAACCATAAAAAAAATATTTATATACATTGCTTAATAATATTTTTTAATTATAAAATATATTTTTTAAGTCATATATTGAAAAAACAACATATATAATTTTTTATTATAAATATAAGACATAAATAAGAGAATCCAAAATCTACCATAGTCCCTTAATTTAGTCAGCTACCCTCAGATGATCCATACCCCAAATTTTCTAGTCGGTCACCAGTCTCAGATGCATCAGTTTTCTATATAAAATATAATTTATAGTAAAAATTAGTTTTAATTAGATTGTGCGTACAAAATATATTTATAAAAAATTTCATAATAATATAAATATATTAAATTAAATATAACAGAATTAGTATCTCTATAGTTTATCATACCAAGGATTAAATGTTTGAAATTATTCTCCCAGTCATGCCTTGAAATAGATTACCCAATAATTAGACATACATTTGATATAAATATAAAATATAAAATCTTATATATTTATTTTCACTTATATTTAGATTTTTGTAAAAAAATAACATTCTAAAAATTCATGGGAATATACCTCCAATAATAATATTTTATGGTAAGCAATGAAATCTCATATGATAATTATCCCAATATCTTCCCACATTATCCCCTAACATCATCTATAGGAACCCTAAACATGTAAAATAGTAAAAAAAAATTAAAATTGCTCAAACTCTAAACATATGATGTATTTAGGTTAGTTTCTATCATTTTATTATCTAAATATATTCAGTAAATATATTAAAAAATTAGTATATAGATTTAATAAATTAATTTTTGTATTAAAAATTATAAAATAATAATTTTCACCCTTCAGTTCCCTCTTGATGGTTATCGGTTCACCACATGCTCAGTCGATGATCACACCTCATCTACTCTATATAATACATTGGATATCCTTGGAGTAAAAGGTGATGCACTAGAAGTAGGGAGTGTACCAGATGAATATGTGATCTTATTATATAGAATAAATTGATGAATAGGGGAGTATACTGAATGTAGGGATTATACCTAGTATAGGAGAGAGAGGATGGGTCATTCGACTTCATAGGAGCTGTGGAAGATCGGATCATATCCTTAAATCATGTTTTAACATTCCTATATAAAAAAGAATATAAAACAAATTAGAATATGAAATATTATATAAAACAATAAAATGTTTTTTAAATTATTTCCATAAATTAATTGAATTAATTTATTCTAAATAAAAAATAAAAAATAAGTTAAAGGTGGATTAAACATGAAATCATTTAATTCATCATTGAAATTATTATTTTCATCCTCCACCATTAACATGATTTCATCATCTTCACCCTCTCTTGAAATACCAATAGTTTCAATATCATTATGGATAGATAAATTAATTTCTTAATATTGAAGGGGTTTGATGTCAAAAAAATAGTTCTTCAACTTCATCACCCAAATCTTAAAAGTCTCTTTGTTTGATATCGACTACAACATTCCACCATTTATCGACTACTTCATACACGATATATACCATTTTATATTGTGAATCCAAAATATATGAATCATTTTTTCACACTCACTAGTATCAATCAATCGATATAAGTTAACATAAGTAAATTGTAAAAAATATTTTCTAATTACCCTATAAATATTTACCCACTTTCATTTGAATAAAAAAACTAAAAATTTCTATGATAATTTAATTTGATAATGTCAATAAATTTTACATAGTATCCCAAGTTTGTGAATTTTTTGAATATTCCTTGATTTTTTGTTTTCAAACATTCTTTATGGAAAATTGTATAAAACTTAAATCGATTAATATTATAAGAATAAAATATTCAAGAATACTTCAAAGTTCCTCAGAACAAATATTTCAAATCATCTCACACCCCATATCATTTATCAACATTCATGATTTACATTTATAAATATAAAATATTATTCATTACATATGATAATTATATCAACATATTATGATTATGAAATTGATTATGATCTTACATGACATGAAAACCAATAAATAATGTCTTTATTAATGGATTTTGTTATCTCTTTCTCATTTTAGGTTTGACTCTGAATTCATATCTTTGTTTTTCATCAGTTCTTCAAAAAATTTATTTTTGATATCACTATTGAGTAGCACATATCTATGATCTGGTATAAACTTTATTTTTTATAAATGAAACTAATGATATTTTCCCATATTGATGACCTCACATTGAAAAGTTTTCTAATTTAATGTAAGAATAAAATTGATTTTCATTTTTACCAATATTTTCAACTTTATTTTATCATGCCTTGGTATTATCTAAAGACCTCAAAAACAATGTAATGAACACTTCTTCTATATAACCTTTAGTGATATAGCCTTTTAGTTGAGCTTAATTTCTCAAAAAAGACATTAAATGACCTAGATACCTAATGAAAAGAATAACATGGTAGAATAGAACACATATTTATTGATTTTTAAAATTGTAATATAATAATAATAATAATAATAAAAGTAATAATATGATACCTCTCTATGGGATACATCCATCGATAATATACAGTCCCTCTAACTTTAACATCCTCATTCAAATACACAGTTAGACAAGTCATCACAGTGAAAAAAGGATGTAAGAAATACGATCTCCAAATGGAAAAGTGTAATTAAAATCCATTCCAAAAAAATTTCAACCTATATGGTGTTAAAAATTTTCTAACAAAGATATCTAAAGAATATTAAAATTTCAATTACAACTATTGTTATTTTACATGGTAACAATGTATTAAATTCCAAAGGTACCAATTGCTCTATAAAAATATGTGAGTTTTGGATTTTATTTCCATGTAACATAAAATGTTTCAAGTAAATACATTATGAAATTTTACTTGAATATCCATCAAGAACTTTCAAATTTTTTACTACTCAAAATAAAACAACTTTGTTTTGATTTTTCAATTCAAAATCTATTCCAAGATTCTTTTCATTATCATTTTATCAAATATAATTCTTTATATTAATTTAATACAAGTCCTTGTGAGAATTAATATGATATTTGGATTTTACATATTCATTCAAAAAGTATAGAAACCAAATTTTATCATATATTATTTTTAATGTTTATACCTTCAATATTATGATATAGTAATTGAAATTATCGATAAGGAAGTTTTAAAAAATACTTAGTTTATTCCATTATTTTGTACCAATTGTATTTGATGATATTTGAACTCGTTTAAAAAAAACCTTCAATTGATACACTTTCCAAAATTTTACATCAATAGTTGATAATTATGACATTATTTATAAACCTAATAACAATTTTGATGGTGTCCTCAAATCATTTTTTTCATTGAATAGTGTCTTTTAAAACCAATATCTTTGTGATGTATCCAAGAATTGATGATGACACATGAAATTCCATATTATACTATATCGTGGTCTTCTATATTCCAATTTAAAGTTAAGAATTAGACATTAATTTCTAGTGTAAGTGTTCTAACCAGACACATTTTATAATCCAAGGAAATCACTAATTTTATACATTAGAGTAGAATACATTTTAAACATTTTAGTTGTGGATGAATCATATAAATCTGCAACACTGTCATGTAACTCTTGAAATTATTTTATTAGAAGATAAATGTATACATCTATGTCATTTCTAGTCAATCTATTTCCTTGAAATATCATTAAAATAATCAAATATGTTTATTGTTTCATATCACATAAATTTTTTACTATATCATTAAAATATATACCATTTTTCTAGTGAAGTATACCTCATACTAGATTTACAATAGGAGTACATTGGTTTCAATGCATTATGTATATTATCTATTTCATATATTAAAAATTATTAATCAAAGTGGATAATAAAGTTAATTTCAAATAAAATATTTCCAATAAAAATGGGAGATGAATGTTTCCTCATCATGGATGAAAAAAAGAGTATCCAAGGTTTTTTTTGTTTATGATGTGTACATATATAGATGGTGGGTGTGTTTTTACTTTCCACTTCGAATCTCGAAGAAAATGTTTAATAAGAAGTGTCTAAAAGGATCTATAATCCTTTCTAGTGACAATTAAATTAAATTTAATTTGAAAATTATCTAATATAAATGTAATATACAGAGGATAATTAAGATTAAATAAAAATTTAATTATTTTATTTAAAAAATATATAAAATATATCCTAATGTTACCTTAATGTATTCACAAATTACTTCCTTCAATAGAGAAATAATATTTTTATGCATATCTATATCAATCATCATATTCATTTGAGTGTTAACCTCAATGTAATTAATGGGAATGGACTTTGGGTGTCAAAAAAATTTCCATGTTCATTTCATCTAAGCTTGAATTTAATTTTTGATAGTTGAAAAAAAATTGTTCTAGAACTTTACTTCATATAGTTTTGAAAAAGAAACAAATTCTGGTTAATATATGTCAAATTTTTTTAGGTAGAATGTAAAGTAAATCCATAGGAATTAAATATTGTATCAAAACATAATATTCATGTGATTTTAAGACTTTTAACTTGAAATCAATTATAAAAAATATATTCTTGATATTATATGAATACCCCACTAGAACCTTATCACCATTAAGAAATTTGAAAAACTTAGATATTTCTTTACTGTAAAGAGTATAATCCACTGGAGGAAAAAATTATCTTTCATACTTTACTAATTCCAAATCTTCCATTATCCCCATATCAATTATGTTCAACTTATCCATAATGTAGCAATTTTTTAATTGAATTCATTTAGCAACATGCCAATGATCATCTCATTCATTTTTCTACATACATAACTTTAAGAAAATATCTAACATGTAAATAATTCGAATAAGGTAACTCAAAACAATTGATAAATTTTTCCAAATAGTTTTCGTAATGTTTTTTTGAAAATGGTTTACCATAAATGGTGACAATATCCTTTAATTTCTTAAAATATTCATCACCTATTTATGGTGAAGTTGTTTTACTTTCTTCTGAATTACCATCGAATTATGATATCAAATATCCTTATTTATGTTATTGGGGAAAAAATTATAAATTCATAAAAATGCTACCATCAAATAATTTTTCAACCTAACTCATTGGGTACCTTATTCTTGAATAGGACACCATAACATTCCTTTAAATTTATATCTTGAAAAATTCCATTAAGAATGAAGTTAATTTATCATCCCAAACAACATGTCTCTCAAAGTGAAATCGTTATTTCTATGAATATAATAAATCTTTACAAATAATTCCCACATTAATTTCAGATATTTTATAAATGGATCCAAATAAACATTAATATCATTGCTAAGTTTTTTTATCCTGATACAAGAAGAAACAACGTAATGTATTTTCACTTCAATCATAATAATGGTGGAAAGTTATAATTTTCTAATATAATCAGACATGTAATATGATTGTTACTTTAAATACCAAAAGGATTCATTCCATCTATATATAGTGAAGGATATAGGTTTCTAGGATCATTTCCAAATTCATGATACTCATGATAACTGTTCTTCCACTTAAGAGTTTCTTGAGGAAACCAAAGATAATGATCTATATATAATATATTGTTTCACATTATTGGTTGTTACATCTCATAGTAAGTTACACCCTAGAACCTAAAGGTTTATTTCATTTAGATACTTGGTACCTAAACAACCTATTTTACAAAAATTTTAATAACACAAAGAAATATATATACATAAGATCCCATTTGTTAACCTAATTTATGTTTGTTGTATTTGTTTTCAATAAATGTTACTATATTAAATAAGTTTATTGAGATTTTGAATGATACATGTGATAGTTTATAATTACATAAAGAGAATTATATTTATTCAAAAATAAGTTGAGGTGGTGTGATGAATTACTTTAAGAATTTAATTTGTTATTTTACAATTTTTTTGTGTTTATGTTTTGTGTTGGAAAAAAATCACAAGTCTTAACTATCATCACATAAATCCTATTATAGGCTATGATAAAGCTTAAGGGAAACCTATCTATACTAGTAGAGTAAGAGGTGCAAAGGTGATCTATAACATGCATGGTACAAGAATATACTATGCATGGGTAGGAAAGGGTGTGTGCATAGAGCATGCATGGAACACACTAGTGCTCTCAAGTGGGTGTGACCCAATGTAAAGTGTGTGTGAGTATACCTAGGAGTTTTCCCTAGTGTCATGGATGAGTAGCTAATGATAGGTTGAATGTTATTAAGCATATACTATTTGAACCAAATTTTGACATGGGATAACCTCATATGTGAGCAAATGTTCATATACCTTAGTGAGATATCGATATAATTTAATATGAATGATTTACTGTCATGTGTCCCATATTCTACCTACAACCTTTTAGGGTTATATATATCGGTATTTTGTATGGTTGATGAATCGACAACGTGCAGGTCAAGTAGGATCGACTACATTGATCTCATCGTGGTAGTTGGAGATATTGTATGTATAAACAATGACCTATCACATGATAATGAAACATGGTATATGGACCTACCGTATGTAAAATTAATATTGATCATATAAAGAAGTGTGAATCCATGGTCAATGGAGGGATTTCATGAATAATACACTATCGATCACATATAGATTATTGAACTGAATGCATGAGTATGAAACTATCATGAGTTGGATCATCCCCCAACCAACTAAGAGAAGGATATTTTGTGTTATATATAGTGTGAAGATTACAATAAGCTTGGATTTATTTATCATTATAAGAATAATAGGATCTCAAAGCCTCCGACCACAAGCAATCACCATGCATTAACACTAGGATCTTGACAACCTGAGTTTTTTATGAGTCGATCTTTCATGCTTGCATTATTATAAAATAGAGGAAGAAATATACTCTATATATTGATATTAAAAGGTGGATCTCAATATAATAGGACACAATTATTAGTTTCTATGTAAGAAAAATTCCATGAATGTCTATACTCAGTGGTGATGAATCATAGATGAAGGAAAATAATTTAGTTTAATGAAGAAAGGTGAAGAATTAATTCCCGGTGATGTGAATGTTTTGAATGAAGCTATGATCATAAAAACTTGTTATTACAACAATATATATTTATACAAGTTTAATTCATGAAAAATTATCATGGAAAATGAAATAGAATTCATGATAGAAGGAGGTATTATTCATGACCCATTTTTCAAGATAATGGAACAAAAACCCATTGTTACACCATGCATGTATATTTATTTACAATCTTAAATGAATGGAATATTTTTGAAAGATGTATTTTTTGGTTAAAAGGATTTAAGAGGAATAATTCAATGACTTAAGAAGGGATAATAATTTGTAAATAGAGGATTCACATCTATATGAACTACATGGATGCATATATTAATATTTTATCATAAATGCATGTTATTATGGATAAAATGAGATATTTTAAAGAATAATTTCAATTTTTATAATTTTATTTGAATTTACATGGTTTTTATGGAGGTTTAAATTGTTAGGATGGAATATAAAAATATAAACAAGAGGGGGTGAATTTGGTATTTTCAAAAACTTTCACAATTCTTCCTTTTGAGGATAACTATAGATTATGATAATAAGCAGTGTTTATCTTCGGTATGAAATTACGAGCAGTAGAAAAAATAGAAATACAGAACACTACTATTTATAGTGGTTCAGGGCACAAAGATCCCCTAGTCCAATCTACCAATGACTCTCTCTGTAATTTTGGTTAATTTCATTAGTCAATTCCTCATATAATAAGACCAATCCACAATCGAGTGTATGCAGTTGACACCTTTACAAATAAGTCTATAAAACAGAGCCTTATGGTTATTTAATAGATAACTGAATATCCACAGCTTAGATTGAGAAGATAATACTCCACCACAACTGAGTATAAGTAGTTGAAACTCTTAATAAAAATATAATTATTTAAAAGGTTCTAATTTAATTTCATAGTTGTAAAAGCAACTGAGATTATATGGATCTTCTTCTTTATAAAATAGTTTCTTTAAGAAATTGTAGTTCCAAAGTGATCTGATTGCAATACATCTTTTTATAAAAGTATAAATGATTAGTAGTATCATACGTACAACAAATATGAAATTCAAAACATGAATATCTCTAAAGTGTATCTTCTTCTATAGATAACAAAGTCTGATCAATTGTTGTAGTATATCTGTAAAATATATTCATAAGAATGTCGTTGAATTGAAATATGTGTCACTATATATATCACTACCTTCTTTAATCATATACACATATATAATGAACAGATATACTGATGAAATAAATAAAGTAGAGAGATTTCTTCACAATTTCATATCCAAGAAAATCACTAAATAAATCATGAGAATTCAAATTCAAAAGACAGCTCAAAGTATTTGTAACTTACCTTAAGAATAAGAAATAATTTCTCCACTGAATAAGATTCTTTAAATCAATCATAATGATCTTTGAGTTATTTGAAAACGAGCTTTAAATTGGTCTGAAATTACACAATGATCGTTGCACAAAACTCTGATAAAATTGTAAATTCAAATATCTGATGTATAAAATTAAAATGTAGGGTCCCTTCATAAAATGAAAAAATACCAAACATTGGGTTCAACTACATAGCGTTCATTCTCCAAACATAGGGTTGAAAACATAAATTTGATCACAAAAAGTGAGGTTTATGATCCATACATTTGCTTCCCAAATGTAGGGTTCTATACTTACGTACGGTTATTTAACCATACTCTTTCACTTTGTCAAAATGTAAAGTTCCATACACATGTAAGGTTCTTTATCCATACATTTCTGTCAACATAGATTTGATTAACCATACATGCTAAACATTTAACATAAGGTTTAATACATACGTAGGATATTTTCCTTACATTATGTTCTTCAATGCATGGTATAAACAATGTTTCTAGAATATGCTTAAGATAATTCCGAACACATTGAAAAATATTCTACATGTATAATTAGATTTAATATAATTCTAAAATAAATATTATCAAGAATATTAATTTCCGAAAATACAATTAAATTAATATCATTAGTAAAACAAACAAGGGTATTCCTATGCATCAAAATCAATAAGATTTATTGAGTATTGTTGAGACAATACATTCCCAAACATATCCCCTTTTTTATGATCACCAAACCCATAAAATTAGTAACAAAATTTAGAATTTTGAGAACCTTTAAAAGAAAAAAATTCAAAATTCAATTTGACAGAATTATTTTGATAAAAAAATGTTGTGTTTATCCAAATTTTTCCCCTTTTTGTGAGATCAAAAAGATAGTATAGAAAATGATTAAAACACGTTTAATTTTTCACATATTATGAAGGGAATGTTATAAGAATTTGTTTAAATAAATAATATTGGATTTTTGGTTATAGACATAAACATAAAAAAAATATTAAATAAATAACTGTATATAAGAATAAAGAAATTTTATTGATAAAAAATTGTATATGTACAATAGTCAGTGTGACTGGGAAACAGGTTAGTCAACTGATAAGGTTAGAATCGATATGGTTGGGTGGTATTTTGAGAGTCTTGAAACATTTCTTTTAGCTCTACTATCTATAACTGTAACTTTATCATAAGATTATCTCCCAACTGCATAATCAAAACTCTAGAATATTGACTAATATGAAAATTTTCAATAATATTCACTTTCAAAAATTCATGAAAACTCTCTTATTTCTTCATAAAATGGTCTAATTTATCTATGAATTTGTGTCGAAATCAGATACATGGTTCATTCTGAGTCAATTGGTCAACTAGAAATTTATGATCTTCCAAAATAACTGACAAAGGAGAACTATTGCACTGAAGATTTTGTAGACGATCATTCATGTCATCCATAACTGTTGTGATTTCCTAAAATCTGCGAATCAGATCTAGAGAGGTAGCAGGAGTAGAGGTAGATGTTATGGTCTAACTGATGCTGCTCTTGATTGACTCAAATTGACTCCACAAATACCACTTTAGATCTTTAAAGTCTAATTTATAAACAACTTCATACTTGATCTTTCTAACCTCGTCTAACAATTATCTCTTGAAATAATAAAATTCTTTTTTGGAAGTAGTATTTTCTTTAAGATCCTATAACTTTTTCCATTCAAATTTGATCTCTTTATGAAGATTTAAATTTTCTTCCTAATATTTATTGATCTTAATCACATGATATTCAGCCTGATTAGTCAGTGAATTAGATGTCCCTTCATTCACATATTGTAACTAATCAACTGCAACAATTTCTAAAGATCTTGAACTAACCTTCTCTACAGACTTCTCCACTAGTTTTTCAACTGATTTTTAACATGAACAAGATATACTATCAAGAACATATGTTTTTTTTCAAAAATAGATTGATGTCTCTCACCCAAATGATCGAAAACAGAGTAAACAAGATTCTCAATTATTTATGTAGCCACATTTTCTAATCTGACCATCTATTGTTCTTCTTGAATAACTGGATCTTCCTTCTAGACAACTGAAATAATAACACTTTTCAAATCTCGAATTTGAATTTCAATTTATAGTTCCTCCTTAAGAATAGGTTCTTCCAAATGAACTAACCTAGTATCTTCTCCTAAACCCAACACTGGTTCTTCAACAGGTGAATCTACTCTTTTCCTTGGATTCATAACCAATTATTCTATCACAATCTTTTCTTATTCTTATTCTTATTCTGAAACATTATATCGAATCCTTCTCTAAGTGGGCTTGAAAATACCATAAATTTTTGAGTCACCAACTCCTTCTTTTCTTATATTCCCTTTCTCCCCCTAAACAGAAGCTCCAGAACCCTATTTCTCATCAACACTAACAAGTAACAAGTTTCTTTTCATAGTACTCTATAAAAATCCTAACTACCTTAGATTTACTGCATTGAGTACATTACTATGATGAAACTTTATTTGAGAATCAATTAATTGAATCATATTTTTCTTAAACAAAATATGAGAAATTATCCTTCCATAAGGATAAAAATTCATCCTTTCATCTGGTTGAAATAATTATTTAAGATATCTTAACATATACCTTAGAAAATTTAGTTTTATCTCACTTAAAAACATAAACATGATATACTATTATAGATACATAATTTTATCCATTTTTTCCATCCTTAGAACAATTCCATTTTGAATAAATTTAACTACGATTTCTTGTTTTGCCTCAAGACCTTTGACAAACATCTTCCTTATGTTTTTTAAACCAAAAAGAAAAAAATAATGTATTCAAACTTATGATCCTTATCTGCAATAGACCATAGATAAAAATAAAAGACTCCCTCATGAAGAAAGTTCAAAATTTGGGAACTTTTAGTGGAAGAAATGGAAAAGTATTTATCGTCTATTCTCACGATAACAATATCTTCATAATCACTGAAACAAAACTGTACACGGTTGTAGAAAAATTTTAGTTCTACCTCATAGAGAAACTATGAGTTCACTTCATTGAACATAGATTCTAGACCTTGAAATGCTAACTCCTATTTCAGGATTATATTTTTCTAGTAGAGCCATTTGAAATCTATCAATTTTCCCTGAATAATATTTCTTTCATAAACTTTTTTTCACTTCAGATCGCAGGCTTCACCTTCTTCAGTTTGCTTCGTTTTCATCATTTCTGAGAAACAAAAGCTCTAAGGTTCTCAGGTTCTAGGGTTTCAAAGGTATATAAAGGGTTTGGTTTTTGAAAAGGGTTTGAGAAATGAAAAGTATGGGAAGTTGAAATGTTTCTAACAGTACCTTGTTTTTTGTGTCATTACGTAAGATAATTATGAAAAAAAATTGAAAACATGTGGTGCGAATAAATTTAAGATAAAATAAAATATATTTAAAAATAAAAAAAATATTAAAATAGATCATATTTAAAGTATTTGTAAAATAAATTTAACATAATTAAATTGGAATAAATAAATAAATAAAAATAATTTAAATAAATAAATAAAAATATTAAAATTTATTTAAAAATTAAATAAACCTAAGCCCCCCATAATAAAATCAAAACTTATTGTTGGAAGTGGTTTAGTAAAAATATCAGCTAGTTGATATTCATTATTGATAAATTCTAAAGATACATCCTTTTTAAGAACATGGTATCTTAGAAAATGATGCATAATATAAATAGGCTTAGTTCTTGAATGACTTATAGAATTTTTTGAAATATTTATAACACTTGTATTATCACATAAAATAGGTATACTACTAAAAATTATTCCAAATTCCATTAGTGTGTTTTTCATTCACAATACTTGTGCACAACAACTGCCTGCAGATATATGTTCTTCCTTTGCTCTTGATAGGGAAACTGAGTGTTATTTTTTACTTGACTACGATACTAAAGATTTTCCTAAAAAGTGATAGGTTCATAAGGTACTTTTTTTATCTAATCTACAACCTCCAAAATCATCATCTGAATATGATATTAAATTAAAATTAAAAGTTTTTGTATAAAGAAGATCTTGGAAAACAGTTCCTTTTAAATATCAAAAAATCCTTCTAACAGTAATAATATGGGATTCTTTAGGATTTTTTTGAAATCTATCACATAATCTTACAGAAAACCTAATTTCAGGTATTCTAGTAGTAAGATATAATAAATTACCAATCATACCTCTATATAACTTGTTGTCCCCTGGTTTTCCAGCTTAATCCAAATCAAGTTTTATATTAGTACACATGGGATTTGAATATGTATTATTTGTACTCAAGACAAAAAATGTTTAATAATTCAATAAAATATTAAATTTGGTTTAATATATTTCCATAATCATTTTTGATAAATTTTAATTCCTAAAAATAAATTCAATTCCCTCATCATTCTCATTTCAAATTATTTTTTCATATTTTCTCAAAAATCATTACAAATTTTTTCATTAGATGAACCAAAAATAACATCATCAGCATAATTTTGAACTAATAATGTATTAGAAAAAATGGTTTTCTTAAAAAAAAATTGGATATTAAAATCCAACAGTAAATCCATTTTTTCAAAGGAAAATAACTAAATCTTCCATACCAAGCTCTAGGTTCTTGTTTAAGGCCATAGAGAGATTTAGTAAGTTTAAAAAAAATCTGGTTTTTAAGAATTTTCAAAACCAGGAGGTTGTTAAACATAAAATTCTTCCATTAAATAACCATTTTAAAAGGTAGATTTTATATCCATATGATATAATTTAAATTTCATATGAGATTCATAGGCTAAAAGGATTCTAATTTATTATAATATAGATATAGGGGAAATGGTTTCATCATAATATATAGATTCTTCCAGATTATATTCTTTAGCTACTAATCTTTATTTGTTTCTAATTATAATACCCTTAACATCTTTTTATTTCTAAAGACCCATTTAGTTCTTATAATTAGATAATTTTATGGTCTTTCAACTAATTCTCTAATGTCATTCCTTTTGAATTGGTTTAGCTCTACTTATATTGCTAACATCCAACTCACATCTTTGAAGGCCTCTTCAAAAGATTTAGGTTCTATTTGATATAGAAAGGTAGAGAATTAAACTAAATTTCCTACATTTCTTCTAGTTCTTATTCATATGTCTACGTCTCCTATAATTGTTTCTAAAGGATTATTCTTTAGGGTTCTAGAATTTATAGGTAAAATACTTTTAGGTTTATTAGTATCATGTTCTTATGAACTATACTAAATTTTATTTATATTATTTTCAAAATCATTTTTTGGTTTTCAAGTCCTATATTGTCAAAAGAGTCAGTAATTTCATCAGTTTGATATTTTTCTTTAATAAAAGGGTCTGTTTCATCTAACTTCACATGAACTGATTCTTTAAAAATTATTGTCTTTTTATTAAATACTCAATATTATTTAGAGGTATCATAATATCCTAAAAATATTCCCTCATCAGCTTTTAGATCAAACTTACCAAGATTTTCCTTGGTCATCAGGATATACACATTAAATCCAAAAACTTTAAAATAATTTACTTTAGGATATCTATTATTACAAAGTTCATAAGGTGTATTTTTGAAAATAGGTTGAATTAAAACTCTATTTATGATATAGAAGTTTGAGCTTATAGCTTCTACCCAAAATTAGGTAGGAATATTGTATTCATTTAGCATAGTCCTAGCTATTTTGTGAATAGTTATATTACTTCTTTCAATAATTCCATTTTGTTGAGGTGTTCTTGGTGTAGATAAGGTGTTTTGAATACCCAGATTTGAACAAAATTAATTGAATTCGTAATTCTCAAATTCTCCACCATGATAAGTTTTTTAATGAAATTATCTTAAAAACTTTTTCATTTCAAACAATTTTACAAAAATATTCAAAAATAGTAAAAGATTCACTTTTCAGATTTAGAGAATAGACCCATGTAAATCGTGAATAATCATTAAATAAAATATATACATAGAATTTTTCAAAAAAAACTTGATACTCTTGATGGTCTAAACAAATCCATGTGGATAAGTTCTAGAGGTTTTGATGTATCAATTTTGTTAATAGATTTTAAGGAAGATTTTTTTTGCTTTCCATTTTGGCATGCATCATAGAATCTATTACTATCATATTTAAGACTATGTAAATAAAAAACTAATTGTTTCATAGAGAATTTACATAGAGAATAAATATTACAATGACTAAGTCTCTTATACCATATCTATGACTTATTTATCTTAGCAGTTAAACAATTCAATTTCTATTTACACAAGGCGTTTAAATACAAAGTATAAACATTGTTAGTTCAAGGAGATCTAAACAAAATAAATTTATCTTAAAATACAAAGCAGGAATTGTTATAAAAATCAACATAAAATCCATCATTATATATTTGATAGATACTTATCAGGTTGTGCTTCATCCCTTGTACATATAGTAATTTTTTGATTGAGATAGTTATTAGATCTCCAACAGGTCCAAGTCCAACTATTTTTCCTTTTTAATTATCACCAAAGGTGACTAAACCTCCTTATATTTGAGTTAGTGTGTTTAAGTTTGATGAGTTTCCACTCATATTCCTAGAGAATCTACTGTCCTTATACCATATTGATTTTTTTTTTGACCTGTTTCCTACAAAGGAAATTTAGACAAAAGTTTATTTTGGTACCCATATCTTCTTGGGTCCAATAGTGTTAGCTAAAAGATATCTGGGAATCTAGATCTACTTTTTTCCATAATTAATATCATTTTCTTTAGATAAACTTTCTAAAATAAAATCTTCTTTAATTCCACTTATTTAAGGATTTCTCAAATAATTGTTTTTAATATATTTTCTTATGTTCCACACAAATGAAAAATAACAATTTTTTAGTTGGGAACAAAATAATTCTTATATAGTTTAGATTTTTCACCCTTACATTACCAAATATTTCCTTTTTAATGACATTTTTACCATGAATTTCATTTAGAATATTTTCTCTTTTTTTAAAGAAGAGAGTAGCACTTTTATAAGTTTGTATTTCATCTTGTAATGCTTTAATCTAATTTTCATGATCAACATAGTTTATGGTAGATGATTTAAATTTTTCAATTAACTCTTGATGTTGTTTAAGTAAGGTATCCCTTTCTCCTAAA
The DNA here is from genome assembly GCA_963277665.1 of Viscum album. Classification (NCBI taxonomy): domain Eukaryota; kingdom Viridiplantae; phylum Streptophyta; class Magnoliopsida; order Santalales; family Viscaceae; genus Viscum; species Viscum album. The sequence goes on from OY728123.1 coordinate 18,499,680, forward strand.
ATAGGATTTTGAATATTATTTAAAGATTTATGCTTCTTTAATAAAGATTAATATTTTTCTTTTAAAATTATGCAGTAAGCAGCCAATTTATCTTTTGAACAGTAAGAATCAGAATCATAATTAGAGGATTAATAGGTTTGTAAATTATCTTCTTCATCTATGAAGCACATATTTTCTTTTTGATTTGATTCTTCCTCTTCTGAATCAGAATCTGATGAGATTTTTGAGTCTTCATAATCACTTAGAGTATCCTTAATTTATTGTTTTCCTTTTTTTTCATAATCATCATTTTTCTGAAATTTCTTTTCTGTCTTTCTCTTTTCACCTTCTAACTGAGGACTGTTAGGTCTTATATGACCTAATTTCTTGCATTCATAGCATCTGACTTATCTTGAGTATTTATCATCCCTTTTTAAGGGTTTTCTAAATCCTATTTTCTTCTTATAAAACTTGATAAACTTTCTAGCTAATTGAGATGGTTCTATTTTAGAATCAGATGTATCTGAATTCTTTTATTCTCTGACTTCTGTCTTTATTCATCTTCTTTACTTCTGAGATGTTACCTTTAGATTAGTATTATCCTTTTTTGACTAAGAATTTATGATATTTAGCTTCATATTACATTTCAGCATCATATAACATCAATGTCCCAATTAATTCTCTCATTGTCAGATTTTTGACAGGTGATGAATGTCGAATTGCAGCTGGCATCCCATTCCATTTAGTTGGTAATACTCTTAGTACTTTCAAATCTTGATCTTCTTGTTTGATAAGATCACCTAAGGCTACAATATTATTGATAATATCTAAAACACTTCCACTAATATGAGTGATACTTTCTCGATCAAACATTCTAAATGTTTCAAATTTCATCTTTTCTATTGCATACCTCATTTGTTCTACATTATTTGTTCCTTTATAGGAAATTGAAATGGTTTGACACATTTCATTAGTAGTAGGAAATTGTGAGACATGATTTAATTCATCTGGTCTAAGACCACGGATAATAGCATTCATAGATTTAGAATTTGTGTCATACTCATCCTCAGTAGAGGTAGTCCAAGTTATAGGATTTTAAGGAATTATATAAGGAGTAATGATATTTGAGTAGAATTTAAATCCTATATTCTTAAAATCAATAATCATTCGTGATTTACAACATCTATAATTTTCACCATTGAAATATGGAGCATGAACCATTGATATTATATCTCTTTCATCAATCATTTCCATATTTGTATAGACCTTTTAATTTTATCTTGTTAAATATTTGTTCAAAAATCTCTCCTTCGATACCAATTGTTAGGTCAAAATATAAAAAATATACACAAAAGGAGGGTGAATTATTTCTTTTCAAAAACATTCAAAATTATGCCTTTTGATGACAACTATAGATTATGCTAATAAGCAGTGTTTATTTTCTGTATGAATGTATGAGCAGTAAATAAAATAAAAATATACAACACGGTTTTTTATAGTGGTTTGGGGCATAAAGATACCCTAGTCCACTCCACCAATTACTTTCTTTGGGATTTTGGTGAATTTCACTAGTCAGATCCTCATATCATAAGACCAACATACAACTGAGTGTAGACAGTTGACACCTTTACAAATAAGTCTAAAAATAGATCCTTTTGGTTCTTTAACAGAGAAATGAATATCCACAGCTCAGATCAAGAAGCTGATACTCCACCATAACTGATTACAAATAGTTGAAACTCTCAAAAAAAGATATTGATTTAAAAGGTTCCGATTGAACTTCACAGTTGTAACAGAAATTGACAATAGATGGATCTTCTTCTTTAAAAAATAGTTTCTTCAAGAAAGAGTAGTTAATAAGAAATCTGATTGAAATAGATCATTGAATAAAAGAAGAAAGGATTAGCAGTAGAATACTTATAGGAAATATGATATTCAAAACATGTATATCTCCAAAGTTTAGCCTCTTTTGTAGATAATAGATTCTGATTGATTGTTGCAGTAGATCTGTAAAGGATCTTCCCAATAATTCCTTTGAATAGAAATATGTGTTTTAATATATGTTTTAACCTTTTTTTAAATCATATAAACATATATAATGAACAATATGCTGATAAAATAAATAAATCATAGAGCCTTCTTTGCAATTACAGGTCCAAGAAAATCGCCTAATAAATTGCGAGAATTCAAATTCATAAGACAACTCAGAGTAGTCATAACTTCCTTTAAGAATAGGATATAATTTCTCCACTAAATATGATTATTTTATTCAATCATAATGAACTTTGAATCATTTGAAAACGATCTTTAAATTGGTTTGAAATTCCACAAAGACCACTGCACAAAACTTAGATAAAATCATTAATTCAAATATCTAATGTTTAAAAGTCAAATATAGGGTTCCTTTATAAAATGAAAAAATACCAAATGTAGGGTTAAACTATATAGTGTTCATTCTCCAAATGTAGGGTTGACAATGTAAGGTTAATCAAAAAATTAAGGTTGATGTTCCATACATTTTCTTCTCTAACATAGGGTTCCATACTTACGTAGGGTTCTTTAACTATACTCTTTCTCTTTGTTAAATGTAAGGTTCCATCCAAATTTAAGGTTCTTCATCCTTACATTTCTATCAATATAGGGTTGATTAACCATATGTACTAAAATTTCAACATAAGGTTTAATACAAATGTAGGGTTTGTTCCTTATGTTACATTATTCAATGTATGGTATGAACAGTGTTTCCAGAATATGCTTAAGAGCATTCCGAACACTTTAAAGAATATTCTACGTGAATAATAATCTTGAATATAATTCTAAAATAAGTATTATAAAGAATATTAATTTCATGAAATACAAGTAAAATAATATAAATAGTAAAACAAACAAGGGTATTTATGAGCATCAAAATCAATAAGATTTATTGAGTGTTGTTGAGAAAATACATTCCCAATATAAAGATGCCATGGAATATAGATCTATTCAACTATAAGAAGTGGGGGTTTTATAATTGGATTTTCTAGATCTTGTAATTTTATGTTATTTTCAATTTGAATTTTTTTTTTTTTTTTTGTTTTTTAAATACTGAAATTATGAAGAAAGATAGATAAAATAAATGATTTTGTAGTTATAATTATCATATATATTATTACAGGACAAAGAATAATATATATTTGAGTTTTTATACACTATTATTTCTTGTGATGATAATTATTTGCGCTAAGAATAAGAGAGCCCCGACACTGATATTATTCTGAATAACTTGTGTACGTAAAATCCCTAGAAGATCCAGTACAATATATTTATGTAATAAAGTTAAAGAAGAAGAAGAAGAAGAAGAAGAAGAAGGGAAGAATAGGGAAGAAGGATAACAAGAAGAAGAATTTGGTCAAGTTTCCCGTGAATTTTAAAGAATAAGAAGGTATCGTGCAGACTAGTATTTTACTAGAATGAAGTTGAAAGAATAATATATTCATTACAACAATATTATTCATAAGAAGATAATAATAAGCTTTTATGTGTTGTGTTTTTCATGAAAAATAAAGAAGTTATTTTCTATTATAAAATAGAAAAATAATTGGAAATAAGTATCAAATAAACAATAAGGAAGAATCATAGATTGGTGTCAAAATCTCATACTGTTACTACTACAAATAATTGTAAAGGTGTTGGATGTACCTTAGTACTAGATGCTCTAAAAAAATTCCTAATACATATTCTACATTATTGGGAGATAAAATTGTAAAGATCGCCTGAAAAATCTAGCGGGTTGTGTGTCTATGGAGGAATCTAGTTCACACCATGGACTAGCCCTCTCACATTGATATGTGAACCTTGTATATTTTTGTGTCCTTTTTGTGTGTGTGTTTTGTTCTTTGTGATAAATAATAAAAAAGAAAAGGGAGAACATGAGAACCACTAACCAAATAGTGACAAAGGTAAAAGAAAATAGATAAAAAGATTAAAGTAGAAATTTTAATTGAAAGGAACTAACAAAAATTCACCCCTAATCCCCTTATTAGAGAGGTCCATATCCCAACTAGTCCCCTCAATTAGTATCAAATCCGGTTCACCTCTGATTGGATTCTCTATATTTAATCTTGTTTTGTTCTAAATATTTAAATTTATTTCTTGATTTATAATGAAGTGTAGTTTTAAAAGAAGAGTTAAATATATATCAATTTAATCCAAGACTATGATGATATATAAAAAAAATAGAAGATAAGATTAAGGAAATTATCCTTCTTATCAAAAGAGTAATAAGTTTTCCTATTATATGATGATAAACAAGTCAGATATGACATTGATAGAGATATATATGTTCTTTCTACGATAAAAAAGATAATGGATGGAATTTATACCTCTCGAATATCAAGGGATTTAGGTAATCATGTGTTATGCGGTAATTCTTGCTCAAACTTTCCTTAAGAAGAACCTAGCATCATTTGGAGTTGTCACATATCAAATGAAATATCATTTAGTGATTTGAAAGATTTACTAAATTCTTTTCTCAAAGAAATTATAGCTTTGCTTATTTGTATTTTTGAAAGAAATAAATAATATATCACCTAACTTTAAGGTGAAGATAATAACTTGAAGAAATTACTAATAAAAAGATTATAACTTGTATAAAACTCTTTAAACAAGTTACTGCTAAAGAAGATAGGTATGAGTGTCTAAAATAGAGACACTCAAAGTTTTAATTTAGGTATATTATCATAATCTGAGATATGGATGATTCCAATAAATAACTTGAATAGAAGATCTATGCATTAGAGGAAAACTTAAAAACATAATTAATGTTAAGAATGTACAATTGGATATTAAATCCCAAAGGATCAAGGATCTTGTAAATTTGTTAAATGAGAATATCAAAATAACTTATAAATAGGTTTAAAGGGTTAATTAAGAAGTTAAATATGAGATAAAAATAATTTAGTACGAGAGGAGTATTCTAAATCTAAATAATCCTATGTTTGAAGTTACTTTAGAAAACAATGACATTTCTTAAGCTATGTATTTCGTTGATGTTTAAGAAAAATGATATATTTTCATAAACTTTTATAATGAATATTCTTCTCTCAAAATACATCTATTATATTGAAAGAAAACCACAATATTATCTAATTGTCTTCTTTAAGAATATTTAAATAACAATGTACCATTCATACCATTTTTAAATTCTTGTACTAAATATTTCTTAGTAAAAATTATTGGTTTAAATAAAAATTATATGCATGTATGAATAATTAAAAATAAATATAATTATACAACCATATCTATGTTGGATAGAAAATTCATTATGGAATATAGTTCCCTAAGAAAATCTCAATAGGTGGTGGAGAAGACCAAAGAATAGCATTATTATTATGCTATAAATTTTGGATAGAAAGTCAATTTAAAGAAAATATCAAGGTATGTGGGTCTTTTTGAGTGTTGAAATAAGTTTGTGAACTATTCATTGGATTTTTGGAATAATCCTTCAAAAAATTTAAGCATAAATGAATCCTTTTTCAAGGGGGAGAAAGCTTTAGAAGAATAAATTTATACAAGTTAATAATAATATATCATATTTAAATAGATTTGATATACATGAAAATATTGGCGATGATTTCAATAGATGTGGTCATAAATATGGTGAATGAATATATATTCATGTATCAAAAACAAATGTAGAAATATTACTGAAAAATATTAAGAATAATAATGATTCAACCTTAGACCACGAGAAGGAGGAAAATAATATTAAAATAAAGTCCAATAAACTAAAGGGAAATGAAAAATCTAAAAGGTTTTATGTGTATAAAATCACTCATGATTTACCTTGTAAATAATCCAAGAATGATTCTAATTTACCCAAATACATTTTATTCATTTGGATAGTGGATTTAGATAGAGAAAGAAAGTTGAAATAGGTACCAGAAAATATTATTCCAAATGTGGATAAGATGGTTTACATGATAAACCCAAATTTCATGAGAATTTTTCAATACAAGACAGCCCTAGTGCTGAATAAGTCCTATGTGAGAGATACAATAAGTCTATACACTCTTCAAGAGGTTTTTAAATAATATTTCCAAAATAAGAATACTTTATTAAAAGGATAAATATTTCATAAGGTGGTTCACATAATATAATGGATAAAGAAATAATAATTATCTCACACAAAGAAATTTAAGGTGCGATGAGTACCATGCTTAATAAAAATAAAACAAATCCGAATTAAAATTTTCAAATTATAAGGAATGTAATTCGGTTGAGAAAATACTCTCAAACTTATAATCAACATTTAGAAAAATAAATATAAAATTTATTCCCTTCACCTTTATGTGTTATATTTACTTGAATTTTTGGAATTGAATGTAAAGCATGTTCTCAGGGGAAGAACATAAAATGTTTGATGGGCAGTCAAAACCTAGAAATTTTCTTTAAAGAAGAAACCATCATGGAATGATCCCTATATTGGTGTTCTTGAAAATATAATGAAAAATATTGTCATCGATGAAGTTTATGAGGAAGTTTTGAATATTGGATAGCCACATAAATTTTTGGGGATATAAGTTTGGATTTTGAAGAATATTCTAGATTTATCAATTTCTTGAAAATTTGAAGATTTTGGAATGTGATTAAAGTGAGTTTCATTGAAAAGGTATATATTCTAATTCTTCCGGCCTTGATTACTAAAATTGTATTTTGATATAAATTGGGAGAAATTTATTTTTATCAATAACATTAGAAGATAAGTTTAAAGATGTTCCAATATTTTTTTACCCTACTATGTTTTTGAATGTTCTAATATATGTATTCAAGTGGATTCAGAAAGTTCAGGTTGATATATTACATAATAATGATTATTTCAATTAGTATTTATCACTTTTCAGAGCCTAAAAATAGTTTACCATCCCTTGAATAAATTTTTTGATTTCTCATTTAATTTGGTATCATTTTAAATTACAAGGGATGGATTAGTTATCTAAATCAAACCCTATTATTTTATACATTGATCATGGCTTAGTTTAATTAGAGTTTAATAGTTGATGGAACTTTTTTTGAGAATAAACTAATACCATTTCCAATGTACTTTGTATTTCTTGTCGATAAGGGGGAGAAAGTAAAATAAAATATTGATAAGAAATTTGGGGAGAAGGAAAAAATGGAAGATAACAAATTAATGCATCAATTTGATGGTATTACCAACAAATTTAAAATGGGATATTGTTTAACCCACAATATGGTAGTTATATTTTTTATTAGGGAATGTCAATATATTTATGAAGAAGGATTTTATTTATTTATTTAATAAACCATGTGATAATTTATTATTGCATAGGGAGATTTGAGATATGTTCAAAAAGAAGTTGAGGTGGCCTAATGAATTACTTTGAGAATTTTACTTAGTATTTTACTACATTTTTGTGTTTACATTTTTAGTTAGCTAAAAAAAATTAGTCAAGTTTTAGTTAGCCACTCAAACAGCCTAGGATAATCTTGGTCCAAGATTATGGGAATCCTACCTAGACAAGTAAAGTAAGAGGTGTGTAGGTGAGCTATAAAATGAATAGTAAAAGCATAGCCTACTTATAGGGAGGAAAGGGTATCCATATAACACACAAATGGTGTGCCCATGTGCACACAACTGAGAATGCACAAATGTAAATTGTGTGTGAGTGTATCCAAGATGCAACCTCAGTGTCATGGTTGAGTGTCTAATAGGGAGTCTAATATTATTAAGTAGATAATGTCCAAACCAAAGTTTTATGTGTGATAACCTCTCACATAGGATATTGTTCCTCCACCTTAATGAGATATATACATAATCTAGGTTTAATTATTTGGAATTTTTTTTCCTATATTCTACATTCATCCTTTGAGGGTTCTATACAATGGTATTCTGCATAGTCAATGAATCAACTACATATAGGTGGAGCATGATCGAATGCAAGGAGATCAGCATGGTAGTTGAAGCTACCACACATTCCAATAATGAAGTGCAGTAGATGGACCTACTTCATGTACAATGTTTAGTGACTGCATCAAGAAGTGTGAAGCCATGGTTAGTGGGGTGACTACATGAATAATACATGATCAACCATATGAAGATTACTAAAATGACCACATAAAGAGTACGAACCTACCATGATACCTATTTTGAATTGTATTTTCCACCAACTGACTGTAAGAATTAGATTTCACATGATATCTTTCATGAATATTACAATAATCTTCAATGTTTTCCATCATGAAAATATGAAGAAGAATAAAAAATAATATCTCAATGCCTAAAACCACATGAAATCATCAATAATGAACACTAGGATATCAAAAACTATAGTTTTGGATGAGTCGATCCATCAAGATTACATGATCACAAAATAGTGGAAGATAAGCATCCATATAAGAAGATTCCAAGGTGTACCTCTATGTAAGAGGACAAGATGTTGAGCTTCTATATAAGGAAGCATATGTGAATATCGATAGTATGTGATGATGAATTCAAGATTAAGGAAAGGAGTATGGTTTAATAAAAAAAAGGTGAAGAAGGAATTAATGGGGATTTGAATGTAGTGAGTGAATATATGATCACAACTACATTGTTATTGCATAAAAATATATTTATGTAGATTTAGTTCATGAAAACTTATCATGGAAAGATGTAGGATAATCTGAGATAGAATGAGGTATTATTCATAAAATATATGTTGTGAGGATGAAACCACAACCTGTAGTTACACCATGCATGTATATTTATGTACAATCTCGTATTCATGGGATATTTTGGAAAGAAGGAGTTGTAGGTTTGTAGTATTTATGAGGAATAATTCTAAGATTTTATAAGGGGTAAGAATTCATGAATGGAGAATATGTGTCTACAGGAACTGCATGCATGAATATATTAATATAAAATCTCAAATTCATGAAAATTATCATGGTTGAAAGGATTGGTTTCAAAAAATAATTGTGATAGTTATCTCCATATTTATGAAGTTAAAATTTTCTTTGAATCTACATGATTTCTATTGAGGTTTAAAAAATTTGGGGAATGTGGATCTAGTCAAAGATAATAAAAGGGGATTTTATATTTGAATTTTCCAAATATTTTAATCCTGGGTAATTTTAATTCCAAGTATTTACATAGTTTTTTAAATTTTGGAATGAAGAAAAAATAAAAGAATAAGTAAACGATGTTTCAGTTATTATTATCATATATAATATTATAGGTTAAATAATAATATATATTAGAGTTTTTTGTCACTATTATTTCTTAAGAGAATAATTATTTTTTTAAATAAGTAGAGAGAATAATCACTAATATTAATCTAAATGAATTTTGTGTGTCAAAGACAAATAAGATCCAATACAATTCATTTATACAATGAAGTTGAAGAAGATAAGAAGAGGGAAGGAGGAGGAGGAGGAGGAGGAGGAGATAATTATAACAATAATGATGATGATTATAATGATGATTATGATGACTAAGTTGGCCATGAATTTCATAGAAGAAGAAGGTATTGTGTAGATTGGTATTTATACATGAAGAATTATAAATAAGAGGAAATATAGTGCAACATTGTTGTGTAAATAAAGAGAAGAATAATTTTTTGGGTGCATTTTTGTGCATATAAAAAGTAGTGACTTTCAAATGTGAAAGGGAAGAAGAAGAGGAAATAGTAGCACCCCAATGACATGAAACAATTCTAGATTGGTATCAGAATCTCCTTTCACTACTACAAAAAATGGGCAAGGGAAGCGCTATCCTTTTATCAGCACTAAAAAAAGAAAAGGGGGGCCTTTATCAGTGCTAAAAAAAGGGCTGATAAAGGGGTACTTTTAACAGTTCTAAAAAAAAGAACTGATAAAGGATACCCTTTATCAGTTCTTTTTTTAGCACTAATAAAGAGGAACCCTTTATCAGTGCTTCTTTTAGTAGCGCTGATAAGGGGGGGATTTATCAGCACTTTTTCCTACCGCTGATAAATTTTATGTTTCAAAAAAATCATGAAAAATAAAATATTGTTATATAAGTATATATATTGTTATAAATATAATATATATTTTTTAAATATATTTTTGATAAGTATAAATAGACTATTAAATTTAATATATAATAAATTTAGTGAAAATGGATTTAAAATATTTTAAAAAATATTATTAATTAATAATTTGCTAATTATTATTGATTAAAAATAATCTAATGACAATTTGAAGACACAAAAAATCCAAAAAATTAATAAAAGATCTAAAATAAGTTGAAAATGTAAATAAAACTTCAAACGGCCATAACTTTTGATCCGGGTGTCCATTTGAGCTCTATAGCATATCAAATTGAATCCTGCGATGAGCACTACGCGCTAATGATTGAAGAGAAGCTTTTTTTAAAAGTTTCAAAGCCAAAAAAGGCCCATAAGGCCACCAAAACTGATTTTTTAGTCGGGATACCCCGATTTGTTAACATTAAAATAGGTATAACTTCTGATCTGGATGTCAGTTTGGCCTGTACCACATATTATATCAAATATTGTTTCATTTTCTTCGATTTAACTAGTTATGGAGTTTAAACGGGATTTTGGATTATATGTTATGGTCGTTTTAACATTCTATGGCTTTTTAAATACACATATATATGTATTTATTCATAAATATATATGTGTTTGTGTGTGTGTGTGTTGTATATATGTATGTATTTATTTATTTATTTATCTATAAACACACATAAAAAAAATATTTCATAAATGTATTTAAAACTAATCTTATAATTATATATTAATATACAAATAAAAATACGGATAAAAAATTATAACTAAAAATATATATATAAATAAATATATATATATATATTAATATATAAATGAATATATATACTAATATATGAAGAAATATATTTATATTAATATGAATCTATATTAATATATGAATAAATATAACTATATATATATAAGTAAATAGATATATCATTAAATAGAGAAAAAACGAAATGGCTTAGTGGTAAAGGTGCAGCAGCGAAAGGGGGCAGGTCGCAGGTTCGAGTTCGGGTGGAAGCAAAGGGGTGCGTGCGTGTGGGGATGCGTAGGAAGGGCAGCGTGTGGGAGAGTGTAAGGGGGTCCACCTAACACTGTTAAAGTGGCGGTCAAGCATTTTTAAAAGATCCCCCCCCCTCGCATTATATAATTCATTTTTTTTTGACTTTTATCAGTTCTAAAAAAAGCACTAATAAAGGGGTCTTTTATCAGCGGTTTTTTAGTGCTGATAAAAGGGGCCTTTATCAGAGCTTTTCGAAGCGCTGATAAAAGGGACCCCCTCCCCTTATCCTAACCTCAATTAACAACATTTTTTTAGCACTATTAATTGACTTTTCTAGTGCTAATAAAGGCCATATTTGTAGTAGTGTTTTATTACACCTATAATTTATTATAAAGTTATGGTATATACTTGAGCGTGGGATTCTCTAAAAAAAATTTTTGGATGGACATTCTTTATTTTTAGGAAAAAGTTGTCTAAATCTCATATGATGAATCTAGTGGGTAGTGTGAACATGAATGAATCTGGTTCACACTAAGGACTAGCCTTTTGACATTGATAGGTGAACATTTTATATTTTTGTTTCCTTTTTGTGTGTGTGTTATTGGTTTGGCTTAAAAAATAAAAAATAAAAAGGTATATAATAATAGAAAACACTCACATAGGAGTGAAAGAGGTAAAAGAAAATTGGTAAAAAGTTTAAAGTTGAAATTGGAATTAAAATGCATCAAAACTGATTCCCCCCACCCCCAGTGTGATTCACATCCCAATTACTCCCCTCATCTTCTATACATAATCCTATAAGTAATTAATTAGGGAAAAGGGAAACAAAATAAGGGGTGATCTCATATGCTTAGTGAGAGTAAACATGTGATAAAATAATTTAAGATCATAAGTGAGCATAAAGGTATGAGAAAATTATCAAATTTTATAGACTAAACGTATGATATTCATACCTAAAAAATCATAGATTATAAACCATGAGTCCTAGAATAAATTTTTGGCAAAACATAATACAGGATTCATAAGATAATCAACAACCATGATCCATAAAAGAATAACATAGGCATAATAATATTTTAGAAGAGTGTGGAATAAACATAATTCTAGGAAATTGTTTACTTGGTCAAGGTTCACTACAAATACCATCATCACATAGTGGATCAAGCATCACTACATGTTTCCCATGTCATAGTGGATTAGACATCACTACCTATTTCCCACATTGGATTTAACATCATAACTCATTCACCATTATTATCTCATGATATATATAAATCTCTACCTAATTCATTGGAGGTCTATATAGAGAACACCCATTACATAATGATAAAAATTTTATATGCATTCCATAAGAACTTGGAAACATTTGAAATTCATTATAGATTTATTAATCTATGAAAATAAAAGGGTTCAATGAAAACATCCATAATACAAAATCATAAGAAAACCAGATAAATAAAGTGGATGGTATTATTTGAGAATATTCCCCATTGAAGCGTAAGAAACATTAACGGATGTTGACATAGATAAAAATTACTTTTATAACAGAATTATAATTTTATTGGATAAAAAATAATAAATAAACATTATTTTTTTATATATTTTGATAAAGTATATTATAAAAAAAAGAAATACAAATTTATTTAGAAAAATATAAAAACATGGTGGGTAAGTTTCTTAAATAAAATTGATGAAGTTGAAAGGAAAATAAATTAGTATGGAAAACATTAAAAAGATATTCCTTTCACCCTACTATAAAAAAATCAATTTTGATCGAAAATAAAGTCACAAGTCACTTGTAAATATCATTTTCAATAAGATTCCAAGAAGAGTTTTTAAAATATTATTTCAAAATAAAAATCTCAAAAATAGAACCTTGAAAAGAGATAAAGTTCAATTACCTAAATGTGTAGTGTAAGATAAAATATATGAACATGAATTATATTTCAAAATATCTTTATTGAAACCCGCATCATTAAGAGAGAAATAAATATTCATTTTGAAATGTGGTAAAGGGAAAATTTAATATATCGCGACCCGACCCAACGGGGCTTGATCCGTGACTCCCCAAACCTACCTCTATAGGCCAGGGGATGGTTTCCATCCTCGAGTAAACTATCACACACTTGGGATGCCTTAGATTAGGATAACTATATGCATTCACCCACATAAACCACTATGAAAAAATTCATATATATATAAAAATTAAAAACAAATGTACCCATATATATATCCCAAAAAAGAGTACAGTAGAAGTAAAAAAAATAACCACCCACCAAAAGAAAACTATAAAATCATACAACCTTCTCAAAAAGAGGGGAAATCTATCAAATGAACCCATGAGAAATATCCTCTACCAGGATCTGGTAAACACCCTTATCTGTCTAGCTCACTAAGATCTTCCTGCTTTAGTTCCTCCCAGGACTCCATCAAAAGGCCTATGGTCTTCATAAGACACAAGACCTATGAGAAAATCACATATAGGGGTGATTATATCAATACTCAGTAGGCTCCACAAATACCCAAAAGAAAATGATCAACTAAAAGGAAAAAACTTCACTCGGCTCAGCAAGAGGGAACCCAAATGAGAGGGAAAATCCATCTCAAAACCATACTCGACTAAAAACTACTAGTTATATCATATCATAGGATGTTTCATCCAATATGCGATAACACCTTAAGTAAATCCCAAAAATACACCCAAATATACTCAGCTTAGACTCCAAGTCTCATGAGGTTCTGACCTCAGAGCCAGTAATAGGTTCCTACATGAGGCTCTAAAGAAACACTCAACCATGAGCACACACTCCATAATCACAGTCATCCACGATGAAAATCATCTAAAAGATACACTCCATCAGATGAAACCCATTCATCCCTAATTTTACATCCTAGAGATTTCACTCAATCGGGTATCAAAAATCCAATGGAACAACACCGCCATCCCAAGGGGCATACACCTGAGAGAACACGCTCATTGGATATTTCCACCAAGAACATCATAATGTAACTTAGTGAATATCGATACTTATATAGGGGATCACACCCATCTCTTATGGGGGATGCTACTAACCCTACTGGAACCACAAAATGTCTCATTCCTTAGAAAGGGGATCCCTCTCAGGATCCAATGGGGGACACTACAAACTCAGTCCGGAAAACTGTAAACCACCCCTCCTCGATAAGGGGATCACTCCTAGGATATACTGGGAAACACCACAACCCTAACAGGTAACTCAAGATCTCTATGATATGGGATCACATCCAGGTTCCATTTGGGGTCACCACAACCCTAACTGAAATCCAGGAGAACATATCGCTATGATAGTGGATCATCGCCCGTGTAGTGTTAGTCATAACGATTCCAAAAACCCCATCTAGTATAACACATGAAGTAGGGTATTGTATCATGATGATTCCAAAAACCCTACACATACCATCTACTAAGTAGGGTATGATATATCTAATGTTGCTGCAACCACATTGGTACCAACTACTGAGTAGGTAATCGTATATCTGACGATGATAGAACCCTACTGTCATTGATCGCTATGTAGGGGATCGTATATCCAATGATTCCACAAACCCTATAGGTGCTTCCTTCTAGATAGTGGATTTCTTCCCATTTAGGGTTCGTCATGACAATACCAAGAACCCGATCTAAGGTAACTATTTTCTAGTGTATCCTACTCTAGCCTCTTTAGAGGGATACAACAACTCTAACAGTATGATAGATAAACCCACCTCAGTCTCTCCGGTGGGATACCACAACTATATCCAAAATCAATGATTCACTCAAGTGCATAGGGCATTTTCATTTTTTTTTCTTATTGAAAATGGTCTTTTGGTCAAATTGTTATAATTTTACAACCTAAACATGTTTGGATAGGTATACTTTTGTCACCAAAATAAGGTATTTGGATATTTTTCATAAGTGGGTGGTTCTAATGAAAATTTGAGGTATGGGGACCCATTTTCCATGGTGCATGCTATTGCTAAGTCACCTAAGCAGAGCATCCCAACCCTAAAGGCCAGGCAGAACATGGAAATTCAAGGCAGAGCCACCCCCCCACACCCACAATTTGACAAACCGTGCAGAACCTCCATGAAACCGTGTCGGGAATGACATTTTGGATATAGAGGCCATCCTAAGAAACTATTTACCACATACTTTGTGGAAAAAAATTCCACATGGTTTGTGCATGGTTTTCCTGTGTGTCGAAACCGTGTGAGAGTCAATATCCCTCTACCTAATTTATATCTACCCATACTACTCATCCTTTGACCAAGAATTTGGACCCCTAACCACCCTAGAATAGTGGGGGATGGCCAATTAATGGGTGGAAGACTCTTTTGAAGGTGTTTCATCATTAGGAGGAGCATCATATTGGTTGGATGAGAGCTTGAAACTCATTCTGATAAATTTTCAAGTATTTTTTTGGTGATTATTTTTTCATTATTCTTTCCAATATTAGTTGTAATGAATACTTTAGGTATTAAGATATTTTCTTTCATTATTTATTCAATGTGTGTCTGATTCTCTTGTGTGTTGGGGATGTAGTTAATTAAGGTTTGTTATGAATCAATTTTCTTGTTATGTTTATATTGTTTCATCTTCCTCTCATAATTTCCTTTGAAACCTCTTTCTAAATCTTAGTGGAAAACTCATGTCAGACAAAGAATAGAGTTTACAGGGATCTTCATAGAAGTTACAACAAAAGTAAACCCATGACCATTGGGTTCACTTGTTGTCTTGATTGGGATTGTCTTTAATAAAGTTAAGAGAAGTTAATTTCTATAGCAAGAAGTTAATCTCTACTAATTTAATTGGATCTCATCGGATCAAGTGGTTTCCATTTCATTTGGAACCCAGAGATTCAAGTTATTATGAACAAAAAAACATAGTAAGTAAATTGATTTTTCAATGACCATAAAAACCCATATCCCCAATTCATTTTTTTCTATTTATCATTAAACCATTTTTTCTATATTTTTCTTTATTTAAAACAAATTATCATATAATTTGAATAATCGTTTACTCAATCTTTAGAATATCCCATTCAAACCTCAAACACTGACTCTGAAATTCAGCAATATTCATTTAATTAATCACAAATCCACGAGACAGAACACATTAACTCTCTCCCTATGGATTGATCCCATACATACACTATACTAGTAGTAAGAGTTTGGCGTTTAATTTGGGATAACAAAATTAACACTTTATCCAGAACAACACCAAATTATGGTGTCATTTCTAGGGAATAAATTTAATGGTGTTTTATTGAATTGAGTTTGTATCAATTAAGTGAAAATAAAAATCATAAATTATGAAAAAAATTATTCTTAATGTCATTTTTGTTTTTCATTATTTTAATTTTTCTATTTTATTCTTGGTGTGTTGTTTGGTGTTGTGTAGGATCATAGGTTCATGAGTAGCCAAATCACTCATTCCAAGTGTTTTGAGTCATCAGAAATACTTCCACTTGATCTGTAAACCAAATGAACCTTATCTAGGTGACGTTAGGCACTTATGGGAGAGCACAAAAAAATTACCCCATGGATAATTTTTAAGAGGAATAAGTATATGTTGTCCAAGGAGTTGTATAGTAGTTTGTTCTTGATGGAAACCACAACTAATAGTTTACTACTAAGGGTGAGTAGAACCAGAATCCACCAGCCAATTTTATGGAGTCCATGCCATGGAACCAAAAAATAAAACTGGCACAATTTGTTCTGGGATATGGCCAGTAGCAGCCCCAGAAGTATCTTCCACTAGAGTGTCTTCTATACATGCCTCTGAACCAGGTTCTATATTTTTTTCAAGAGTAGTAGTTCGACCTCCACCTCCCTAAGAACAAATGGCTCTTCATTGTACCCTTATAGAGTATGGGTTGCCTTCTATTAATGGAGCAGATATGGGTATTGTCAGACCACCAATGCAAGCCCAAAATTTCTAGATTAAGTTTCCTATCATGCATCTTATCCTAAATACGCTGCAGTTTGGGGGTTTATCATGTGAAGACCCTAATGATCATCTCTCCAATTTTCATGAGATATGTGACACATTCTGTTACCACGGAGTGTCCAAGGATTACATTTCTCTCTGCTTGTTTCCCTTTTTATCATGGGATAAAAAAAATATTGGATTAAGGGATTTCCTTAGTGTTACATCCTCACATGGGAGGAATTGACTTGGGAGTTTTTTTTCACAAGAACCTCAGACCAGTTGTTCAAGACTCGACAAGTGCATCCAAGAGACCCGAGATCAAAACCAAATGGAGGGATAATTTCTGGGGGTACAGTAGCAGTACTATAGTAGTTACTATATAAGTATTGTAGTGGGTAATCTAACATTTATTGTTCGGTATTGTAGCTACGAGAACTATTCATCTATTTGGTCCTTTGTGCCACTGGTTTTGTATTTGGGTCCTTAAAGGCCTTCGGTCCCCCCAAGGAATTCAGGCCAGTAAGGATTTTAGGCCACCACAATGCCTTCAGGCCACCTCAAGTATTTTAGGCCACCTCAAGGACTTCGGGCCACATGATCAATATAGTTTCCCCAAACAGACTTTAAAAAAAAGGAGCATCCCCATAGAAGGATTCAGAGTAAGTGCACTCACTAGAGAAAAATCAACAGATTTGGAAGAATGAAAGGGTATGGCAATGCCATCAGGACCAGCCTATGCTTTCATAGGAAACCTAGTCGGACGACCATGCAAAGGTGGAGAGCTACCATCACGATGTAGATGTTGGGAATGGGGAATTCCTTATAGTTATAGTCTAGTTGAATTCCCTAAGACCTTTGGGTCAGGTAATGTTTCATAAGCTTATCGGTCATGTAATCTCTAATCCTATGGGCCTTTTAAGGGTTCCCCCTTATCCCATGAAAGGGGGTTATCAAGAATCAATAAAAAATAAATTCCTTTAGTCCATTCAGGTCATTATATGAATCTTAGGAGTGTTTCAAGGAAATTTTGTGGAAATTTATTCATCATGGACTTTCATTGTCAATTAAATTCCAAATATTTTTGGGAGGTCTTACTACAAACACAAAATTAGTGGTGTATACAGCTATGGGAGGAATGGTTATGAGAAAATCTCCTAAGGATCCTTTTGATCTACTAAAAGATATGTCGAAAAATATATTCCAAAGGAATTATGAGTGGTGAACTCAGAAGAGAGGCATTCATAACATTGATTCTACTATAATGATTACCACCAAACTTGATTTCATACCAAATAAGATTAATACGTTGAATCTGAAAACTGCATCCAAAGTTCAAGAGGTTTATCATCTAGCATGCAGTGAATGTCGTGAAAACCATGTCATGGGTGAATTACTAGGTTCAAGTGTCTCTCCATCAACAAGTGAGGTAAATTATGTTTTGCATAACCAAGGTCCAAATATGTAACCTCAATACTAAAACCTATATTGGTAAGATAATTTGAACACTGGCTGGGGACATCAACAACAAAATCCTCAACCCCATCCCCAGAGACCACCCAGTTATGGTGAGAAGAATTTGTATCAAAATCCATACCCTAGACAACAATATGTAAATCGGTATCAGTAGGGATCTTTTCAGCCATAATTATATCAAAACCATCATCTGGAACAATTGTCGAGATAGCCACAACCTCAACAAGCTATACAAAAACCACCTCCACAGGATCCACCATCAAATCTATAAGAGATGATGTCTAAATTCATTAGGATGGCTAAGACAAGATTTAAAAATCAATAGCCATCCATTCTAATCCTTGAGAATCAGATTGGATAGCCTTCTAATCAACTTTCTTCAGGAAAACCTAGTATACTACTAGGTAACACCAAGAAGAACCCAAGGGAGGAGGCTAATGTTTTCATATTAAGAAGTGGGAAAGAACTTCCTCAATAAGTGAATATATGTAAAGGAGAAGATAAGAATAAAGATAAAGCTGCATCCTCCTGAGATAGAGAAGCTAATGTCCAGGGGCCTTCCTCATCATAAAATTTTTCAAAATGGAAGGAAGCTCCATGTGATAAAGGAAAGGTGGTGGTTAAACCATAAAAACACACCTTACCCTTTATAGAATTCCTGAAGAAAAGGAAATTGGACCGAAAATTTGGAAATTTAATTGAGGTATTTTGGAAAATTCACATCAACATTCCCTTCATAGTAGCATTGACTCAAATACCATCATATACTAAGTTCATTAAGTAAATCCTATAAAAAAATGAATATAGTTAATTTGGGAACCATTCCTCTCACTAAGGAATGCTCAGTAGTGGTTCAAAGCTCTCTTCCTCTAAAACTAAAAGATCCTAGAAGTTTTACTATCCTATGAACAATTGGATCTTGTGATTTTGGAAAATCACTTTGTGACTTATGGGAAAGTATCAATATTATTCCCTTTGGTGTCTTTAAGAATCCAGAGATGAATGGTCTCAAACCAACTCGAGTTTCATTGAAACTAGCTGATTGGTCCATTAAATATCCTAAGGGGATACTTGAGGATGTGCTAGTAAAGGTCAGAAAGTTAATTATTCCATATAATCTTATCATACTCAATATGGTGGAAGGCCAAGATGTCCCATTAATTTTTGGAAGACCCTTTTTGGATATGGGAAAATTGTTTATAGATGTTCACCAGGGAGAATTGATTTTTTGAGTAGGGGATGAAAAACTATCTTACAACGTCCTAAAAGATGTCAAGAAAAAACCATTCATGGAGAATTATGTCTATTGTGACTTAACTATGGTTGAAGATTATTTTTGCCACACAAATGGTGATATGCGAAGTTGCTCCACTTCTGATGAACTGGTTTCCACAGGCATCCTACCCGAAAGTGAACCGGAAGAGCTATAGATTATTTTATGATAGGGTGGTCAATATTGGAAGTGATCAGTAGTACCAAATATTTTAGAGTGGGCCGAGGTAGAACCAATTGTGCCTTCAGTTCTTAAATCCCCATAGCTTGAATTGAAACCTCTCATATCCTCTTTAAAATATGGATACTTGGGTGACAAGCATATACGGCTAGTAATTCTCAACTCATCGCTCACACAAGATCAATAGGATGCACTTTTACAGGTTCTATGAAGAAGTAATCAAGATATTAGTTGGATATTCACTGTCCTTAAGGGAATCATTCCAATCATTTTATCACACAAGGTTCTACTTGAGGAGGGATCCAAGCCCTCTCAACAACAATAGCGATGGTTGAATCCTCCAATGAAGAAGGTTGTAAAGAAATAAGTTATCAAGATTTTGGATTCTGTTATTCTCTATCCAATCTTTGACAGCTCATGGGTGATTCCATTACAATTAGATCCCAAAAAAGGGGGTATCACCATGATTTCTAATGAAAATAATGAGCTTATCACAACAATAATAGTTACAGGGTGGAGGGTTTGTGTGGACTATCGGAAGCTCAATGATGTCACGTGAAAGAATCACTTCCCTCTTCCATTCATTGATCAAATGCTGGAGAGATTGGTGGGGCACTAATTTTATTCTTTCTTATATGGTTACTCTGATTATAACCAGATTTTTATTTCCCCTAAAGACCAGGATAAAAGAACCATCATGTTCCCTTATGGAACCATTTTATATCGTCGAATGACTTTTGGCATGTGTAATTCTCTAGTCACCTTTCCGTGGTGTATTTTGGATATATTCTAGGACATGGTGGAGTATATTCAGGAGGTTTTCAATGAATATTTCTCTATCTATGGGAAATCATTCAACACATGTTTGAAAATTTTGGAAATAGTCTTGGAACAGTGCGAGCACACAAATCTTGTCTTGAATTGGGATAAATGACACTTCATAATGAAAAATGGAATTGTATTGGGCCACAAGATCACCACAATAGGAATCAAAGTTGATCCTATAATGATTAATGTGATATCAAAATTTCCCATTCCAACTTCTGTTTGATCAATATGGAGCTTTCTTAGACATGCAGGATTTTATAGACAGTTTGTTTATGATTCTCAAAGATAGCTCAAACGCTGACTCATCTCCTTTAAAAGGATAAAATCCTTGAATTAAATGAAACTGTATATCAGCCTTTCAAATCTTGAAGAAGATATTGGTTGAAGTTCCCATAATGATTGCTCCAAATTGGGTGGAGCCATTTGAAATTATGTGTGATGAAACTGACTATGATGTGGGAGCAGTCCTTGGACAGGGGCTGGATCGCATCTTCCAGCCCATCTACTATACAAGTTGATCCTTAAATTAATCATGAATTAACTTCACAACCGCTAAAAAGTATATTTTTATGGTCCTTTTTCATTTGATAGGTTCCACTTATATTTAGTTCTATCAAAAGTTGTTGTTTATACTGACTATATAGCACTCAAGTATTTGTTGAAAAAGAAGGATAAAAAGTCGTGGATCATTCATTGGGTGATCCTTCTCCAAGATATTAATCTGGAGATTTATGACAAGAAAGGGAGTGAGAATGTAGTTTCTAATCATATCTCTCACCTTGAATTACCTCACTTAGAGGAAGAATATTACAGGGAAATTAAGGAAGATTTTCTAGATGAAAACATTTTCTCATTTGAAGTTACCCCTCATCCATGGTTTTTCGATATAGACAATTATTTGGTTACAGGAGTGCTCCACGCTGATCTTACATTCCAGAAATGGAAGCGATTTTAGTCTGACATAAAGAAATATTTTTTGGAAGACCCTACACTCTTCTTCTCATGTGGAGATGGGATAATTCGCCACTGCATCCCAGAGGATAAAGTTAATAGGATTCTATAATTTTTTTACTCCTCACCGTATGGGGGACATCATGGGTTAGACTGTACAATAAAAAAAATCTTGAAATCTGTATTTTTCTATCCCATCATCCATAAGGATGTATGACACTTTGTATCATGTGGTGATAAATTCTAATGGACTGGTAACATTGGGAGCAATGCTGAAATTCCTTAACACCCCATCCTAGAGGTCTAAGACTTCAAAGTATGGGGTATCTACATCATGATGTCGTTTCTCCCATCCTATGGGAAAATATACATTTTGGTAGTGTGTATTATGTATCTAAATGGGTAGAGTATACCTACATGGTGAAAAACAAGGTGAAGGTAGTTGTTTCTTTTTTAAAGAAGAACATTTTCAGCAAGTTTGGTGTTCCCTAGATTTTTATCAGTGATAGGGGGCCCATTTTGATAATACTTTAATGAGTAATGTGCTAATGAAGTATGGGGTAGAGTACAACACTGGGACACCATAACATCATCAATCCAGTGGTCAAGTGGTGGTCTCCAACCATGAACTTAAACAAATTCTAGAAAATACTATGGGATCCTTGAGGAAAGATTGGTCCAAAAAGATGGATGATGCATTATGGGTATACAAGACCACCTTCAAGACACAACTGGGTATGTCCCTATTTAGTTTGATCTATGGAAAAACTTTTCACCTCCCTTTGGAACTTGATCATAAAGAATATTAGGCTATGAAATCCTTGAATTATGATTTAAAATCTATTGAAGAGAAATTTAAATTCCAACTATTCGAGCTTGATGAGATCTGGTGAGAGGCATATGAAAATTCCAATATTTACAAAGAAAAGACAAAGGTGATTCATGACCATATGATTTCATAGAAACCATTTTAGCTTGGTGATTAGGTATTATTGTTTAATTCATGGTTTATTTTGTTTCTAAGTAAGTTGAAGTCCCGATGGTTGGGCCCTTTTAAAGTTGCTAAGGTATTCCTCCATGGTGAGGTGGAAATTGATGGAGAAGACGGACGCCCATTTAAGGTGAATGGGAAATGCCTAACGCCCTATATTCAAATGAAGGACATGTTGGGCATGGTTTCCACCATGAAATTTTGGTGACAAGAGGATCAGGTATGTTAAGATGAAGACATTAAATGAAGCACTGACTGGGAGGTAATCTGACATTTTGAAAATTCCATAAAAATAATTGTGTTTTTGTGTGCTTATGAGTGCATGTTAGTGTATTTTTCACTTTTTGTGTGTTTTATTCATAGTATCGATGAAATTTGATAGATATATTATTGATTTTTTATTATTATTAACTTAAATATCCTATAGAACACTCAAATAATCTCTTCAAATATTAGGGAATAGGTGCTTTCATTTTAAAAAGGGTGCATTTCATTAAAAATAGGGATATTTACAAAAAAAACCAAATAGAACCACACAAATGATTTTTCCATAGTTTAATAAAATTTGATCAATGTAGAACCATTCTAGTGGTCATATATATGGTTTATTCATATTTTTCCTAACTGTACGCTAAAACTGTGTGTATCATTTTAAAACCCAAAAAAAATTAAAACCTAAAAAAAGTTTCCCCCTTATCTCAAACCCTAATCACATAACCCCTTTCTTCCTTAGAGTAAATCATTCCCTCACGTTCCCTCATACCCCCACCTTTAGGGAAGCCCCTATGGAGATCCAGTTCTTTTCTAGAAATGGCAATAGGACTCGTATGCAATGTTTTATTGGCATTTGGGGGTTACTCAGCGCTAGGTGGAAGGCCTCAATATGGTCGACCTTCTTGAGCCGGATCTTTACCACACAATTCCTATATAGCCTCCCTATTACTACATGTATAGTAATGTTGCCTTTCATCCAGATGCAACTTGGGCCCCTCTCCATCCACAGGTCCATCAGCTACAGCTCCTGCCGAATGGATGGCCACTAATCCGCCTTTGGTAGATCCATCATGGGATGAGGTTTCCCACGCTCAGTTCCATGATCCCTTTGACCCCTAAGTGGGGTGGAACTAGTTATTTTTTTGTTTTCCACTACTTTTCCATCCTTTATCTGATGTGACTATATTACTGCACATATTTTCTCTATGTCTACTACTATTTTTCACTTGAAATGATGTGATTGTGTGTGTCTCTTCTCTTCTACATGATATTGATTTCAATTTTATTGCTTCACTCTGTGTGGTTCTCATGATATATAGGTAGGTTCATCCCTAACTACAGCTTGAAGCCACTTTTCTACTCAGCAGGCTCTCACACACCAACTGCTTACCCCTCTTCACCATTCTTCAAGTGGAGTTATTGAGTTCTTAATTCCAGTTTCATTATTAATTTGTTTATCCCTCCCCTTTCCTATATTTTCCTTTCCCATCCTTCTTCACCTTACCTCCTCCATATAGGATCGTTCTCAATTTTAATTATGGGGGATGGTGCCCATATTTTTCACTCCATTTGATCATTTCCATAACATTTCCTAGGATGACATGTTTTTCTTAGGAGTTTTATAAAGGGATGTTATAGGTGTCACACAAGTATATAAATTGGATAAAATGGATTTTGGGGACTTATTTCTAAAATTCCTCATATGTCCAGATTGATAAAATCATTTTTTATATGAACAAAATTTTTAATACATAAGGAGAAACATTTATATATTCATTCATAAAATGTTTTGTTTAAAAATGAACTTTTTGATGGAGTAATTCAAATTAAGTAACCCCTTAAAAGGGAAATAAATTTATTCACAAAGGGAGGTGAGGTATGGAATTTTTTTTCCACACTTATGGCTATCACATAGTCTTAATTTCATAAACACTTTACTTTCTCCCTATATTCATTGTGATTAGACATGAAAAATTAGAACACTTTTTATGCTAGTATCTCATTAAAATGAAAATAATTAGAGATATGAAAGGGCGTACCCAAAATTGTTGATGAACTTTCATAATTTTTATAAATCTTCAAGTCAATGAGGTTATGTGACATATAAAAGTGAAAGTTTAACATTTATTGATGATGAAATAAGTGCTTAACTAATCTAATAATATAATGAGATGGAAATGGAGGTTGGAACATTTTTTTAATGAAGAAGGACAATTTTAGTTTTTTTTAAAAAATATTTCTAAATGAATGTTTGGAAGGTTTGAATTAGGCTTGATTTTTTGGATAACTTCAAATATGGGTGATTCATAAAGAATGAATGTAGAAATTTTATTGATAATTCATTCAAATTCATATTCATTTAGTTGATCTAACCTATGAAACTTCTATTTGTTTCATTGGTAACTCCTTTGAAATGATTGTATAGGAATTTTTTTGAGGATAAACAATCACTCAAGTTCGGGGGAGTTCTATGCACTCATGTTCATAAGAAATTTTCATTCATTATTCTTATTGAAAATGGTTGTTTGGAAAAAAATGTATGATCGTAAAACCTAAACATGTTTGGATAGGTATAATTTTGTCATAGAAAGAAGGGAGTTTGAGATTTTGCATAAATGGGTAATTTAAATGGGAATAAGAGGCATGTGGACCCTTTTTCAATGGTGCATACTACTGATAAGTCACCCAAGTCGAACACCCCAACCCCAAAGGCCAGGAAGAACTTGGAAATTCAAGGCAGATCCCCCACCCCCATGGTTTCCGCATGGTTTTTTAAACCATGCGGACCCTATAGAAACCGTGTGGGGTGTGACATTTTGAAGACAGAGGCCTACCACATGTTTTCCACATGATTATCAAAACCATGCAGACCATCCCATGAAATCTTAGACATTACCGTCCACACTATTTTTGCATGGTTTTCCTAACCGTGTGCTAAAACCACTCAGAAGTCAGCAAGCCCCTACCTACTTTCTATCTAACCCTCCTACCCATCCTTTGACCTAGTATTTTGACCCCTAACCACCTTGGGATAGTAAGGGTGTACAATAAATGGGGGAAGACACTTTTTAAGGTGGATAAGTGCTTGAAACTCATTTTAGGATGTTTTTGATTATTTTTCTAGTGATTGTTTTGTCATTCTTCTTTCCGGTATCAGCTGTAATGAATAATTCAAGTATCAAGACATTTTATTTCATTTTTTATTCAATGTGTGGATAATTCTCCATTGTGTTGGGGTTGTGGTTAATTAAGGTTATTTATGAATAAATTTTCTTTTTATGTTTACATTGTGTCATCTTACTCTCATAAATTCCTTCGAAACCTCTTTCTAAATCTTGCTGGAAACCCCGTGTCAGACTAAGAATGGAGTTTACAGGGATCTTCAAGAAATTTATGACAAAAGTAAACCCATGACCATTGGATTCACTTTAAATCTTAGAAGGTATTGTCTTTAATAAAGTTAATAAAAGTTAATTCCCATACCAAGAAGTTAATATGTACTAATTTAATTATAACTCACCAGATCAAGGGCATTCCATTATGTTTAGAACCCTGAGATGAGAGTTATTATGAACAACACAACATAATAAGAAAATTTATTTTTTGATGACCTTAAAAACCCATAGCCCCGATGCATTTTTTTCATTTATTGTTAAACCAGTTTTTACATATTTTTCTATCTTTGAAACAAATCATCAAAGAATCAGTTCCTAAATCATTGGAATATCCCTTTAAAACTTGGAACATCAACTCTAAAATTCAATAATATTCATTTAATTAATCACAAATCTATGAGATGGATCACATTAACTCTCTCCATTTGGATCAATCCCATACTTACTATATACTTGTATTAAGAGTGGGTAATTCAATTTGGGCTGCAAAAGTACCACTTAGGTCGGAATGTCATTAATCAACCTATCGAGGGGAGATTATTATTGTACCAAGGACATGATTCCACACTAAACCCTCATAGTCATAGACCAAGGGAGCTCACTAAACCACTGCTAGTCCAAAATGTCTCTAATCTGAGTGACCCACAACATCGCCCCACCTAGAATCTCCTATTCCCAAATCGTGGTCACAATCATGTTCTAAATGAAAAAATTCTCAAGATAGGCTACTCACAGGCCTAAATCTGATCTCATAAGGTGAAGATAAAAATGAAGGAAAATCCTCTAAGAGGATACTACATGGTGTGTAAGGGGGTATACATAGTGTGTGACCCCTCCTAAACACTCGGTCATTTCCTTTGACTATATGGCTTGGATGGGCATGTAGGATTACATAGTGTGTACCAAAGGTAAATGGCATGTGTCACCTCACCTAAGCCTTAGTCGTGTATTTCCTTCACATGACTCAGTCAATCGTTTCACTCACATGGAGTGTACCATGTGGTACATGACATGTCCAAAATACACAACCCTATGGCCATGTCGTCTACTCATGTCTATGTCTAGCACCCCGTTCTCATATAGTCTGGTTTTGTACTTTTACACAGTCGTGTACTTTCACATGGCTTCCCTAACCATGTCCTCAAACTGCACGACATGTATTCACTAAAAGGAATGTAACTCAAGGTACACAATGTGTTGTATACAAAAATAATCTTTCACAAATGAAAATGACACATGGAATGTTCCTCTAGTCTACATGTTGTTTTGATGGGAAAATCCATCGAAAAGTCCCTATGAGCAGCCTAGATCACCACTGTTTTCCCTGAAACACACAGATCGACCCATGAGGGGTCCCAAAAAAGAATCTAAGGGCTCAAAATCCTTAAAATGGTGCATAAAAAATGTTATCTGGACTTAAAACTCAAAACAACCTACCTTGTGGTGAAACATAAAAGATTCTAGGCTTAATAGATGCTCCGGAGCTACTGTAGAATGATTCGGGACTGATCACCGTCAATATAGATGATCGACAGTGCCTCATTTCCTTGATTTGGTCATTGGTTCGTTTGTCTATCCAAAGGGGAATAGGGGGATGGGTTCCTTCCATTGTTCCCACAAAGGGGGAGGGAGGTAAGGGATATTGGTTTAATTTTTGTTAAAACAATATCCTTTATTTAACACCACGCTTCCAACTCGCCTCCAAACCAACACTCAGCATTGATAATGTTTATATCACACATAGGGTAGACATGATGTTATTAACTCAACCGTAGTCTCATAATTATGATCTTAGACTCCTATTTTGAGTTATTCCATATTTCTAAAGAAATTGAAAACATGTGATAAAATATATTTAATCTTTTTAATATCACCATTCCAGGGATCTTCAGGCCCCAGAATACCATGTAGAATCAATTCCTAGATTGAGAAATATTTATATAAATATTCCAAAGTATTATAGATCAAAACATAAGTCACTAAATCCTTTCAACCGAAAGGTTTTTCATTCCAAGAAAGAAATTTGTAGGCATGCAGAATGAAACTGAGCTCACCAAGTCCTCCACAAAGGCCACCAGGGGTTCCCATACTACCTATGAGTATTCACTCATGGTAACAATAAGGGATAACACACCCAAGTCCAGATAATCCAATTCTATATCATGAAACTAGCAGGCACATGTATCCACAGCTACAACAAGTGGAAAACACCAAGCACCTGGTCCATTTGTAGTCATTGGGTCTAGTGAAATACCCCCTTGGTAACCTGATGCTGAGACTAATGAAAACCTACTCTAAACACAAAAGTAAATGGAACTCATCCACTACACCTCAATACTATCCACTTTGGGTGACACTATCTCGCCCGCATGGTTTTTCATTTCATCACAAGAATGCGTCTCAATAGGCAAAGTGTCCCTAATTATTATGAGTCCAAAGTCACATCAAACCAAAAAACACCATCCTCAAGCATCACATGTACAAGCTAAATTCAAACACATGAGGGTATCAATGAAGAAATTGATCTTTCCAAGGACACAGATTGGGTCTTTTCAGACCCTTTACATAAAAACTTCAACACACAACCCCACCCCGAACATGCAATTCAGAGGGACTCGTCCACCAAACCTCAACACCACCTTCTTTCGAAGTAACTGACCCCCCTATTGGTTTTAATTGCATCACAAAAATTCATATTATTTGGGGAAAGATCCCTCTTCCCCATGAATTCTAAGCTACATCGAAAAACACTAACATAAGTTCTTATCGACACCCCACGCCACCCTAAACAAAAACCCTTAAGCAAGAAGCAGAAATCAAAGAGTGACCTGTAACAATGTCTATCAATAATAATTTTGAAAGTAAAAAAGTACGTAGAGTGTAACTTTATCCATAATCAGAGCCTCTAGGTCAAAGGTCTCTATGGCATTCATCTATCCCCGCACCCATCCTCTAGATCTCTGAGCATGGCGTGGACCACCTGGGGGTGGTGTATTGAATTTGGTTCCCTAGAACCAACTTATTTCGTAATTTATTACAAACATATATTCATTGGATGGATATTAATAAACTTCTTATCACATCATGATTATTCTACTTCATGACATTGTATGTGATAATGTCCTAAGAGTAGTTGTCGCACAAAAAGGTTATAGCAGATCCTTGCTATGATGAGAACCTAGAAGTTCCATGAAACTATTCTTGAGTATTTGTTCTATATCCAGATGATATCATTTTAAGGGACCCAAATTATACAGGCTATCAGGGGTGAAGACTCATAGGACTTTGAGGCACCTTCTCATGGTGTAATCCTTTAGTAATGTCTAGGAGGATATTAGGATAACGAGACATGCTAGTAGTAAATCCACATTTATAAGTTTCATTGGATATTCCTATCTATAGATGTGTGTATTGGTCTTTAGAATTTAAGATTATTATTAATGGGTATTCTGACTCACGCACTTAGATGTATTGGTGAAAACCATGATGACATATGTTCACGGCGATTTAGGATACTTTGGGTGCATCACGAGTAATACTGCATTAATGGATAATGAGAGAAAGGATTTGTCCCTTCTATTCCATAAAACAAGTTGATATCTTAGGCCCTTTGATGGAAATGAAATAATCCTAATTAAATCCATGGACATAGTGTTCTATAGGAAAGTTTAATTTCCAATAAGTCAAATAATGAGAAATCAAGCACATGGGATGATGGTACTTTCATGCAACCCACTTGATTGGAGATATCAAGAAAAAGTGATTATATTACATAGTAAGCATTCATACGAGGTGACATGCCATTGCAGCATTCACTTCATTCTATATGGGTGCTTTAGCATGTTGTTAGGTGATAACCTTGGACTTTAGGCTACTCCACCTAATTCCACTGATAAAGAGTCCTAGAGGGTCACATGCAAAGTGTACCTAGTATCTCAGTTAAATAATATATTATTTATTATTTAACAAGTTGAATAAAGACTATTCCCAGTTGTGGTTTAATAATTATTCCTGGATGTCTGGTCGCATTTATTTTGAAAATAGTTATTCAAGAGAATATATTGTTGGTGGAATAATTAATAAATATTTATTTTATATTTGGTTAATATAATATTTATATATTTATTGGAGAATAATGAACTGATATTTATTTAATAAATAAATAGTCATTATTCAGGGTTTAATAAATATGGGGGTGGATTGGTGGAATGAGTTGAGGGTCCAGTGAGAAATAATAATATTGAATATTATTTGATTAAATAATATTTAATTATAACTTTCAAGTTAAACACATGTCATGAAATAATAATGTTTCTATTATTATTTGACATGGGGGTTTTACTAGGATTATTAAAATAATTAAGGTACTTGTGCAAATTATATATTATTATCCTAGTGAATTAAACACCTAGTAATATTATTCTCTTATTAGCCAAGCACTAGCTAATGGACACTGATTATGTTGTGTACAATGAATTGGAGAAAAGATCTCAATCCTAGATATATCATCCCTCTCCAAGAAATCTATCAAGAACGAGAGAGATCATCCTCCACTGGATCAAGTATAATTATTTGGAAGCGGTTCTCAAGGCGATCAAAGGTGGACATCATAAGTGAAAAAATCTTCTACGCTAGCACCTGGAGACTACTTCAGTGACATCTAGAGATACCTGGAACACGTGTGGATCACCACAAGAGGAGATCTACCCTTGATCTATACAACGCAATGACGACACCCCTAAAGATCTATGGTTGAACGCATCAATGAAGAAACAATCACCTTTGAGGTAATTTTTATTTAATTAAATTAATTATAGAAAAAATATGGTGACCCTCTCTATTGGTTTTAGGGGAAATTATTCTTTTCTAAATCCTCTATTTAGATCTATGGATACTGGAGTTCATCGTCGTATCGATCCTGAATTGATCATCGATTATGGGAAAATTAAAGTTGGGCACCCTCCCTCTCACATTTCTACTACACCCAGAACCTAAAAGTGGTATCAGAGGGAGGAAAAATATTGTTTATAATTATTTAAATAATTAATTGATGATTTATGATTTAATAATTTTGTTTTTTCATTCAATCATAATCGTTATTTTTAATATGAATTACGAGATTTGTTCTTTCTCTATCATTTCTCATAGATCTAACAGAAATGATTAATCTTTTAATTAAAATTAAATCAAGGAACTCATCCAGAGGTTCCAAGGGTTATTTCTAGGTAACACAGTAGTACACACCATGTAGTAAAATCAATATATTGTTTAGTTATGTTCAATTCATCAGGATTAGTTTAGTAATTACTCAAATCGTGTGGATTAAAGATGTAAGGTGTAGTTAATTCTTACATTGTGTGTTGACCAGGACATAATGGCGCATGGTTAGTCAAACTACACACCATGTGGCCCACTGGACACAGTGTGTAGTCCATTTTGGGTCAAGGTTAGGACATGTATCACATACATGGATTAGCCTACTGGTAACCATGTAATGCGGAGTCAACATGGTGTGTGTCCTACAAGACACACCATGTACTCTAAAATTTCTAAAGTACGGCTCACACACCAAGTCCCTAGGAGTGTACTTTGGATAGATAGTGAAGGTAGTCCACCCTGTCTAGATTGGATATACACGCCATATAATTTACCAAATTAGGCCGAATTAAAACTTTAATATTTTCATAATTTTCAAATAATCATATCATGTATAGGTTATATTAATAGTTCTTACTCTAAGTGCATTGAAGCATAACACATGACTAAAAAATCATGTAATTCTTGTAATCATCCAGTAAGTACACGTCATTAAAGTACATGATAAGTCACATAAGCCATATTTAAAAAGAGTAAAATAGTATATGATCATAATACTTGTTTGGTAAGTTTAGATGGGTATTCACTAGGTTACCTCCAAAGTACAAGTTATGTACAAGTTTAATTTTAAATTAATTCTAATTTGTTTAATATTATAATGGAAGAGAATATCAAGGAAATTCTTAAAAAGGATTAAGATAAATGGATTGATTGATTAAAAATAATAATTAATCGATTTGAGCATGATTTATCTTAAATAAGAATGATTAAAGATTTGAATGTTAGTTTTATTAAATGCATAAAGTTGTTTCATGCATGTGGATGATCATGAGCAAGACCAGACCTTTGTATGTGATTGTTTTCCTTTTAATTTATTGTTAAATTAAATCATTGGCATGCATTCCATCTCCCCTCCTTAATATATAGGACATACATTACCATGGTTTCTTTTATGTAAACCCCTTTAACCCCTCACCTGCATGTGAGTGAAATAATATGTAATGGATAGAGCTCTCAAGATAGTGGAGGCGATTCAAGTTAGGAGATGAGGAGAAACCAATCCAAGGAGATACAAAAGTGGAAAAGTGGAAAGCTGTAAACATGAACCTAATTGGTTCATGGTGTTTCTCCCTTAGGTCAGTAGTTAGTTTATCAACCACTTGATAAACTAACCATTAGAACAATCTCATGATCATTCCCTTTATTTTACTTTATTTCAATTGTGTGGTTAATCATTATGGATGTTTTTTCATGATCACATAATTAATAAATTAACAAGCATGAAAAATAAAACTAAAATAAATTGGATTATGCATAAATATTATCTAATACATGGTTATGAAGGACCTCGGAACACCATAATAGGGTAGGGGTGAATTAAGGTTTCAAATTTTTATTTGAAACTGATGTATCTTGTTCCCATGTTGGTAGGAACCTATTAAACCTATATAATGAGAATGTGTAGAAAAAAATCAATCACATGTAAATCAAGGACACAGTAATTTTACTTGGTTCACTACTAAGGGCTACATCTAAGGATCATATGCCAATAGGTTTTTGATCATACAAAAGTACACTAATCTTCACAAGTTATGGAGTACAAAATTTTAACACAGTCACTTTATTCCAGGTGCACCACCTTTACAAGGTTTTAGGGATAACACGCTATGTCCCTTAGATCACTTCCATTGACTCTCCCTTTCTCACTGCATTAGGAAGAATATGAACTCATTTTATCGACTTAAAGGTCACTTCAATGGGTTGTAATTAAATCATGCATCCTCAGCTATAGATAGATGCTCTATTGAAGTCATGTTTTCACCTATAGATCTATCTCACTTCTCTGTGCATTGTTAGTTCATGAACTATTCCTCTGCGTATTTTCCTCCTTCCTCCACTATATGTACTAAACTACATGCCTTGAGTGCTTCCTCTATGAAATTCTCCTGCTCTGCTGTGTATTATGTTGCTTCCATTATGTATTTCCTTTCTCCGCATACTATGAGGATTCCTCTACATACTGCCTCTTCAAACTGCAACTGCATACTACCTTCGCAAACCACGACTACATATTGCCTTTGCAAACTGTGTTTGCATACTGCTTCATCTCTACATACCAACTCCTCCTTTGTGAATTGTGTTCCATGAACTAGCCTTCTTCCTCCACATACAACCTTCTACGAACTATTCTGGACTTCCCTGAATTCCTTTAAAAA
Organism: Viscum album; assembly: GCA_963277665.1. Taxonomy (NCBI): domain Eukaryota; kingdom Viridiplantae; phylum Streptophyta; class Magnoliopsida; order Santalales; family Viscaceae; genus Viscum; species Viscum album. The sequence goes on from OY728123.1 coordinate 18,533,245, forward strand.
TTTTAATTAAATTATTTTTGGGGTTTTCATCCCATGAACTACTTCTATATTTTTCTGAATTCATCTTGGATTTTTAATCTTAGATCCACACTCTAAGGAATGGATTATTTCTACTTATACAAGAAAATAGATTAGAATAATCTGCTAAATTGAGATTTACCAAATCTTTGAGACAACGCCACAATTACTGTGTACCATTCATCTCCTATGAACCATATTCTCTATGCAGTCCACATACTGCCATTCTCCCTACATAGTGACAAAAATCACCACCTCATTTCTGAAAATGACACCATTCACAGATTCACAAAACTCCACCTCATTTTCTCGAATGAAACACCATCCTTTGAACTGTTTTCCTTCCAAAAACCATAGGCCTTCCCAAAAACCTATTTCTCTCTATAAATCATTCATCTTATGAGGTATGCCTACTGATTTCCTCTCTGTAAACCATTCCCACTACGTGCTTCATGGTTTTCCAATCTGTGTACCATATTTTGTGATTTGTGAATTGTTCCCAAAAATCCCATTCTGCATAAAACCTTTGGAGATAACCTTTCTTTTTCAAAAACAAAATCCCTATTTTAAGGCCCAAAAATTTGGAAAACACTAGGAAATTACACTACCTTAAACATTTTCTTTTTCCTATACTATAATATCACTTATAAACCCCTTGATCAACCCAAAGTGGGTTGACAAAAAAAACAAACCATACTCTATTTCTAGTAAAGAACATCCTTGGTTCCAATAATCTCCCCCTTTGGGTTTTTTGGAAATTCACCGCTAAATTCATTAAAGCACCTGCAACAAATAAAACCTAATATTCAAGAAACAACTCATCCAGCACTCTAAGTCTACATGAGAAATGATCGATGTAGAAAAAAAGGGTAAACATGAATTGGATTCTTATTTCTTGGAATGCATTAAAGATATATAATTAAGTTCCAACTATTTCTCATAACACCAATTTTTTTCTCCATTATCATTCTCCCCCATTGAAACTCATTGAATTTATCTTGTAACCAAAAAAACATTTCATTTTCCTCCTTTATCTATTCTATATTCTTTGTACTATTTAATTTATCCATTCTCCCCCATTATCAATAAACCCAAAGACCAATATCTAAAACATGGTAGAGCTCAAAACATACTCCCCTTATATTGTGTCACCCCCATAAACCTACATCACTTTTAGAAATACATTAAAACAGTTGATACATCTAGGGAGAGTATAACCTTCGAAACCTCCTCATGCATTGGGAGTTGGTTGAACATTGATGTTCAACCGATGCTTCTTGAATACATATATTGACAATGGCTTGGTTAGTATGCCATCCACTTGACCATCAGTTCTAACATGATCCATTTTAATCATTCCTTGTTCAACATTTTATTTGATGAAGTGATATCTAATTTCAAAGTGTTCCGTACAAGAATGATGAACAAGATTCTTCATAAGATCAATTTCACTCTTGTTATCATAGTGAATCACCATTGGTTGTTTCACCTCATCACTAATATCAGTTAGTTGTTGATTCATCCGAATTAGGTGAGTGAAATCCTTTTTAGCAGAGATATAATATGCTTTAGCAATACTAAGAGAAGTACTTTCTTATTTCTTACTAAACCAACCCACAAATTTCTTTCCAATAAAGAATGATAAAAAACTTGTGGACTTCATATCGACAACATCTCTATCCCAGTCAGCATCATAAAATTTTGATAGTTCACTATATTTTTCTACAGAAAATTATAATCCATAATTGTGAGTTCCATGAATGTACCTCAAGATTCTTTTCACTACTACCATATGTTCATCCTTAAGATTACTTTGAAAGAGTACCACTAAGCATGATGCAAAGACAATATATTTTTGTGTCACAGTCAAGTAAAATAAGCTCCCAGTGATTCTCATATATAGTGTGGGATCTATAGAAGTCCAATCCTCATGCTTTCTATGTTTAGTTCCAACCGAAATCGGGTTCAACGTTAGTTTGGATTCATGAATATTGAATTTCTTTAGAAACTCTCTTTCATACTTTTCCTGAGAAATGAAAGTGTAGTCTTTCCTCTGAATCACTTGTAGCCCCAATAAGTATGTGAGTTCTCCAATCATAGAAATTTCAAATTCTTATTTCATGTGATTTGAAAATTCATCCTCAAATCCCTGCCTGCGTCCTCCAAATATAATATCATCTACCTACACTAGAACCATGAACTGAACTTTCTGATAATTCTTCTCATAATTATTGTTATCCACTCCTCCTCCTTTAAATTATAGATTCTTTATATAATAATACATCCAAGAGTTCCATTCCTACTGTGCTTGTTTCAGACCATATAGAGCCTTCGTTAATATTCAAACCTTCATTTCATTATTACCAAGAATAAATCCCACTGGTTGTTCAGTATAGACTTCTTCTTCAAGAACACCATTTAAGTTGTTTTAACATCCATTTGATCCACTTTTTATCCTATTGGAATTGTCATGGGAAGAAACAGTATGATTGACTCCATTCTGGCCACCATAGAAAATGTTTATTCAACATCAACACCTTCAATCTATGAAAATACATTACAAACCATTAAATCCTTATTTCTAATCACATTTCCATTCTCGTCATTTTTTTTTGAAAATCCACTTCGTACCAATCACATTGTGGGTTTTGGGTTTCTTAACTGGATACCATGCTTGGTTCTTATTGATCTGATCCAGTTCTTCATTCATGGCCTAAACCTGTGATTAAAACTTTGTATCTTATTCAAATGAGGATGGTTCCACAATTGAAAGGAATGAATATTGGGAACTATTACTCATTCTCCTTGTCTATGTGGGATCTTTCCAATACCCAATGATATTGGATCGATCAATTTATACTATTTTATTTCTCCTCTGAGGTTCAGAATATTTTTCTTCATCCATGTTTTTTTTCTGATTCTTCTTCTAAGTCAACATCATGATGTGAATACTAGATTTTTTTCATGCCATCTTCTATTTCTATATTTTGATTAGTTCCATTTCCACATTCTTCATGATATTCTATCACACCAGCAGATGAATTCCCTGAGCCATTTGTGGTTTTATCTTCAATAGTCTTCACATCACTACATTCCACAATTTTTACAAGATGTTTTTTAAAATATTTTTAGGATTTTTTAATCATTGAATATCTGGGGAATATTCCTTCATCCATAGCATCACCATCCTTTCCTTGATTTCCTTATTTATTTCTGATAAAACATATACTTCTAAAAACACAAAATTTCTTCAAAGATGGATTCCTTCCATTTTATAACTCATACGGTGTCTTGGTTTCCCCCATATAAAGCCTTTTTCAATTTTGAATATAAATTTTATCTTGAACATCCTCTTTCCAGTAATGGTGAAAGATATAACTCTCAATAAACATAGTTTTGGCTATACTGTTCACCTGTTTATTCTGGTGCTCAACAACTCCATTTTTCTATGTAGTTCTCACATCAGACAACTCATGTTGTATCCCATGTTTCTCTATGTATTTTTCAAAATCAATGTATGTATATTCTCCACCATTATCAGACCACAAAACTTTTATTATCCATCCAGTATCATTATCATCTATTCGGTGATAAGTTTTAATGAAATCAAGCACTTGTAGTTTCTTTTGTATAACCATCACACAAGCCATTATACTACAATAATCAATAAAAAGAATTAAGTAAATTTCTCCATGAGTTAAATCAACAATTATTAGAGAACATGAATTTGTATAGATGAGATCAAAAATATTTTACTCCCTTTTCTTCTTTGGTCGATATGAACTGCAGACCAACTTCCCTTGAATGGAAGCATCACAAGTATTTTCCTGTTCACACTTCATATTGATGATATCCATGACTATAGTCATCTTAGATATCTTTTCCATGTATTGTTGGTTTATGTGACCCAACCTTTGGTTCCACAAGTAGTTTTCTTATTCAACAGTCATGTAGAAATTTTTTTTTACTATCAAATTGATATATGTTTTCATCTGTTCTGCAACCTTTCATAAGAGAATCTTTTGTTCTTCCTTTTACAGTGCACCCATTTTGATTGAATTTCACTATAAGTACTAAGTCATAGAGTTTAATGACACTCAATATATTGTGATGCAATCCATCCATATAAATAACTTTGGTCTTATCCAGCTCACCATTGGCCAGTTTCGTACTTCCACTGCCTTTGATCTTCAAAGCACCATCATTACCGAATATCACTATTCCATTGAACTTTTTCATTACATTATTTAATAGGTCTAAATTTATCATCATATGGAATGAGAATCCACTATCAAGAATCCAAGTGATTTTGTTCTTGGTAGCTTTGAGATCTACTTCTGAAAGGTTAGATTTTTTAATTTTCTTCTTTTCCTTCCAAGAAATATTAGTATGAGTGAAGGATAAAGATGGATTTTCAAATATATTTTCTATGTGCATAGGTTCATCATACTCATACTCTTATTCTAGAGGAGAGAACTTGTTTTTAAGAACAACATCGTCTGGTTGGTGAGTATTTACTTGTCTTTGAGTTTTGTATGAATTGTTCCTACCATTACTCTTCCTATGATCTATAGCGTTATGGAAAATGTTAGAATAATTAAAACAGTATCCATAGAAACTAAATCTTCAATAATAATTGGGATATGAATTTTTTATCATTTTTTGACTTCCTAGCTCTTCCCCATTCAAATAGCTCTTTCCCTCTTCACAGTATAACATGGTAAGGCCCAGATAGCAATAGAGTTGACATTTCATAAGTGGAAATGTATGTTCACTTATATTCATCTTCATGTAAACTTTATTATAAGGATACTTTGACTGTATATCATCTTGGGAAACTTGAGGATGGTTTTTAGTCCTACTTTTAGTCAGATTTGATACTTTCTTTGTTTGGATTTTAGGTGTCTTTATTATATTTCTGACTTTCATCTTACCTTTATTTTATCCCGTTTTACTTCCATCATTTGATGGTTCAATATTACAACCAATTACTATGTTTCCCATGAATGAGGGTCTTTTATCATTTAGAGCCTTTTCAACTCCATGAGAACCATGCTTAACTCTCTATAATAGCTTAGCATTTGAGAATTTTCCAAACTAAATTTTTTTCTTTGTTTCTTTTGGACTTGATTCACTTTCAAGTTTACTCCTAAGAGTAATGACTTATTCTTAAAGTCTCTCAATAGTTTTGGACTTATCCTCTAGTCTCATGGTAAGTTCACTAGTGACCTTTTCATGTTCTTCAATTCTTGGATTTAGTTCAACAATATCTTCTGACCTATTAAAAGTTGTTGAATATTCCTTTACTACTTCCTCAAGTTGATCAATTTCAACTTCTAGTATATCAACATATTCTGATGACTCTTGCAAAATTGATTTCCAATTTTTCATCTCTTTCATTGATTTTCAATCTTAACAAAAGTATCCTTAAGTTGCAACTTGATATTGACATCAGTGGTCAATTGATTATCTCTAGCTTTATCTCTTAATGGTTTTGATTTTTCCAAATTATCCATTATTGATGCATGGGTTTTAGATTTAAATTCCAGTTCTTCTTCCTCAAATAATTCGCTATCATCATCTTCTTCTTCATAAACAAAAACCTTTATCTAAAATTTCTTACCAGAATTGAAGTCTACCTTTTTGAAAAACCATTTTTGAGGCTTCTGTATGTCTCCAACTTCGCTTTCTTCATCATAAAAATTTCTTGTGTACTAAGAGGCAATGTTCCCAACTCGGCCACAATAAAAAAAAGAAGAGGTAACTTGAATTCAAATTTCCCTTTTCCCTTCTTGAATTTCTTGGAAATGAGAGAAATAATTTCTTTTCCTTAGATATATTCATCAATGTTATCTCCTGAAATTTAATCTGTTTCTATTGCTTTGAATGCCATTTCCTTTCTTACTTGAATTTTTGCATCTTCTAGTTTGAATCTCATATCATATTCCACCAAGATTCTTAGAAGATCATCCAAAGAACGTTTGTAATGATCCCTTTCTTCAAGGGATGACACTTTTTCATTTTAAAGTGGTGGAATTCTTATCACGATTTTCTTTTCAATATCAATGTCTTTGATTTCTTCACCAATTCCTCATATCGCTCTAACAACTTCAGTAATTCGATTGAAGAAGGTATCTAAATTTTCATCAGGATGCATCATCAGATCATCAATCCTATTGTGAAAAAACTTGTAGTTTGGCCTCCTTAACTTTTTTTCCACCTTTATAAATATTCTCCAGTTTTTCCACATAAATTTTTCTGATGTAAAGCTCATCAACTTTAGATATATCTGATTAAAAAGAGATATAGTAAGGGAATTATATACTTTGGTATATGCATCAAACATTTTCATATCTGTATCAGTCATAAACATCCTATTTGGATCAGTGACATGTATTCCTTGTGCAGTGGTGAATAGAACGTCCATTTCAAGAGATCTTAGATAATATCTCATCCTATTCTTCCATATTTGAAAGTTACTTTCAACAAATAGGTGTATAACCCATACATTTACTATATTCTCCATTTTATAAATAAAGGTAATATTTAACAACGGTAACCTTTACCCTCTGATACCACTTGAAGGAACCTAGAACACCCTAAGAGGGGAGGATTGAATCAAGGTGTCAATATTTTCTTTAAAACTGATGGATCTTGTTCCTATGTTGGTAGGAACCTGTTAAACTTGTCTCATTAGAATGTGTAAAAAATAAACAATCACATGAAAAGTGAGAACACAATAATTTTACTTAGTTCACCACTAAGGGATACTTTTAAATAGAATGCGCCAATAGGTTTTCGGTTGAACAAAATTCCAGAAATATTTACTAGTCATGGAGTACAAAATTTTAGCACAGTCACTCTATGAATGGTGAACTTCCTTTACAAGGTTTTAGGGATATCACACTATGTCCCTTGGATCACTTCCATTGACTCCCCCTTTCTCACTAAATTGGGAAAAATATGAACTCATTTTATTGACTTGAAGGTCACTTCAATGGGTTGGAATTAAATCATGCATCCTCAACTATAGATATATGCTCTGTTGAAGTCATGTTTTCACCTGTAGATCTATTTCACTTTTCTGTGCATTGTTATTTTTATGAAATGTTCCTCCGCGTACTTTCCTCCTTCCTCTGTGATCTGTACTACACCACGTACCATGATCTCTTCCTCTAAAAAACTACTCCTACACCATCATGTAATACACTACTTCCACTAAATACTTCCATGCTCTGTGTACTACGAGGCTTCCTCCATGTATTGCCTCTGCAAACCGAAACCATTTTCTACCTTTGAAAACTGCAACCGTATACTACCTTCATAAACCGCATCTGCATACTAATTCTTCTTTTCATACCAACTCCTCCACCATGAACTATCTTCCATGAACTATCCTTCTTTCTCTGTGTACTGTCTACTATGAACTGTTTTGGACTTCACTAAATTCTTTTTGGATTTTTAATTAAAGTCTTTTCAAGGTTTTCTTCCCATGAACTATTTCTATATTTCACCAAATTCCTCTCAGATTTTTTAATCTCAAAGCCCCACTCTAATGAATGGATTTGTGATCCTTATATAAGAAAATAAATCTTCATAATCTGTTATACTGAGATTTACCAAATATTCGATACGATATCACCTTTACCACATATCATGCATCTCCCACGAACCATATTCCCTACACAATCCACAAACCTCCATTCTCCCTACGCGGTGGCACAAATCACCACCTCATTTCCAAAAATGGGACCCTTCATGGATTCTCAAAACACTACCTTTTTTTCATGAATGAAATGACATCCCGTGAACCATTTTCCTTCTTCTAATCATAGGCCTTATCAGAAACCTCCTTCGCTCTGAGAATCATTCCTCCTACACGGTCTACCTATTGATTTTTTCTCTGTGAACCATTCCCACTAAGTGGTTCATGGTTTTCCAATCCACGTGTCATATTTTGTGATCTTCAAAATATGCCTATAAATCTCATTCCACATACTGCCTTTTCAGAAAACCTTCCTTTTCCAAGAACAAACTCCTGATTTTAAGGCCCAAAAAATTGGAAAATATTAGGAAACTGCAACACCTTAAACAAATGATTTGGCATGTACTCTAAGATCACTTAACTTGTAAACCCTTTGATCAACCAAAAGTGGATTGAAAAAAAAAGACCATACTCCATTTCCATAAAAGAACATCCTTGGTTCTGACAGGTTAATCACTTAAGCTTATCCTACTTAATATTAACAAGCATGAGAAAAGATAAAAAGTAGAAATTTACGCATAAAGGATAAAATACATAAATAAAATATTAAGTCATTATATCCTCCCATTACTTCAGTTAGAATCAAACCATAGTTCAATGTGATTGACCAGCCAAATTTGGGGTGCTTTGAATTATTTGGGATTTCTAATTTGAGGTTTTTAATTGAATTTAGTTAGTTCACATAAAGGGTTGACTACAAAATCAGAACTTGATGTAAATGAGAGGAAAAGTTTGAGTAAATCCAAACTTAAAGATTTCAATATTGGGGAGTCCACTCAATAGATCAAGGAGTTTCAATCTAATGTAGTTGGTATTTAGAATTTCTACCTAAAACCTTTCAAATTGCTTGACTAGGAAAATTTTGGGTAATGTGAAGTGAAATATGGATACTTGTTGGTAGAATGACTAAGAAATAGGATATTCCAAAGCCAATGGTGAGGGATATTGGGTTTCGATAAAATAGAGGTCGAATAATAATTATTTATTTATTTATTTGTCTTAATTTTATTAGACGAATTAATAAAACTTTTTTCATCTTATTTGTAGAAACAACATTAAAAATGATATAAAACATATCATTGTGTTGCATACTCGAGAAGGAAAATCTTCTCACCAGCACTAATTTCCAAGAGTGGAAAAGGTACCTTTGGGTCATCCTTCACCATGAAATGAAATTATATGTGCTGGAAGAACCTTTACTAATTGCACTTGGAAATGATGTGAGTGATGAGGAGATATCTATGTATAAGAAACATTTGAATGATTATAAAAATTTTTAGTGACTTGTGATATTATACATGACCAGTGATCTCTTGAAGCAACATGAGGAAATGGATTCTAATATCATGATGACTCACTTTCAGGATCTATATCAAGAGAAGGTGAGACAAGAGAGGTATGAGATATCCAATGCTTTATTCAACACTAATATTGGAGAGTATTCCCTGGATGGGTCACGTGTAGTCAACATTATTAGATACATTGAGCATCTAGACATATTAGGGATTAAATTCATGGATGAGTTGAGTATAGATCTCATACTATCATCACTACCCAAGACCTTCTCTAGTTTTATTTTGAATTATAATATGACAAATAATGAGAAGAGTCCATTGGAACTTCTTAATTTAATTTTCCAAGTGGATAAGGACATGGGGTATGAAAAACCCGTAGTCTTATGGTGACTAAAAAGAAGAAGGAAAAGGAAAAAGGTAATAAGACTTATAAATAGTCTAAATCCCCCAATCGCCATCCAACCAAGAAGAAGAAGATCCAAAGGCAGGGAAAGGAAAATGAGGCAGTATGTTTTTCATGTGGAAAGTTGGGCCATTGGAAGAGGAACTGCACCTAGAGGTAATGGGAAGACAAAGGTGTGTTCGTTATCGAGTTCAATATTTCCATATATACACATTTCATATTAGATACTTCTTGTGGTGATCGCATCTATATTCAAATACAGGAACCAAGTATATTTCATAAAATTTCTAGAGGATAGGTGGATCTTAGAGCTTCCAATGGTTTGAGGCTAGCTGCTCTTACCATTGGTTACTACCAACTTTCATTACCAATGGAAATGATTTTGGTTTTCCATTATTATTATATACCTACTGTTACCAAAAACATAATTTTTTATCAAGTATAGATACATATGGGTTTATTTTCAAGTTTGTAAACAAAAGTTTTTTCTTTTATAAGGACAACATATGTTTTGGTATGGCACATTTAAATAATTATCTATATGTATCAAATTATGAAAACAAAGTGTTTTTAATTGATGAAGAATCAAGTTAACATGACTCATATAACACCCAGTTTTGGCATCACCATCTTGTCCATGTAAACAAGAAGCATTTGACAAAGCTCTATCAAGATGGTTATTTATACTATTATGAGCTAAATCAACTTGATAGATGGCATGATTGTTTATGAGGGAAAATGACTAAACCTCTATTTGGTGGATAGGGTGAAAGGGCCACAAATATTTTTGGATTGGTACACACTGATTTGTGGGGACCATTTCCATTAGAATTTATAGGTGGGTATTATTACTTCATAACTTTTACTAGTGACTTGAGCAGATATTTCTATTTTTACTTGATGTGGTACAAGTCCAAGTCCTTTGAGAAATTTATGTAATTCAATAATGAAGTAGAGAATCATCTTGGTAAGAGGATAAATAAGCTTTGATCGGATTGAAGTGGAGAATATCTTAAATAAGAGTTCATAGACTTTCTTCAGGATTTTGGGACTCTATCTCAAATCACTCCACATTATACACCACAGTGGAATGGTGTTAGTGAATGGATGAATCATACCTTGTTGGACATGGTATGGTTGATGATGATTCATGTAGATCCTCCATTATACTTTTGGGGATATGTATTAAAAATTATAGTATACACATTAAACCAAGTACCAACTAAGGTGTAAAATGGAATTCCCTTTGAGATATAGAGTGGAAAGAAATCCATTTCTTCGCATACACATGTATTGGGATGTGAGGTGTTTGTTAAGTCTTTATCAAGAAACAAACTAGAACCTCAGGGCACAAGGTGTATCTTTATAGGGTATCCCAAGGAAAAAAATGGATACCACTTATACAACCCCTCTAACAAGAAAGAAATTATCACCATACATGCCATTTTTCTTGAGAGGGAGCACATCCTCCAAAAGGATAGTGGGATCAAAATTGACTTTGATGAAGTTGATGCTCATGATACACCCAATTTGGTCAAAGAAAAAGTTCCATATGTCTTCGTGGAAGAATTAGTTCCTGAAACGCAAGTACTGTATAGGATCTCAAGAGAGGTAAGGTAACTAGAGAGATATGGTTTTCTAGTCACCAAGGATGATGACTCCTTATTTTTGGATAGTCATAAACCTCTCTCCTAAAAAGAGGTAGTAGAGATCTCATAAGCTACAAGATGGCTAGAATCTATGAATTATGAGATGGATTCCATGTATCATAACTATGTTTGGGTTCTGGTAGATGCTCCAATTGATGTAAATCTTGTTGGGTGTAAATGGGTATTCAAGAAGAAACTGTACAAGGAAGGTAAATTAAGTACCTATAAAGCAAGGAAAGTGGATAAAGGTTTTAAATAGATTCAATTAATGGACTTTTATGAAACCTTTTTACTAGTTTCCATGTTTAAATCCATAAGAATCATACTTTCCATAGAAGCTTACCATGACTATGAGATTTGGCATATGGATTTCAAAACTGCATTCCATAACAGGAACCTTTATAAATATGTGTATATGACACAACCAGAAGGGTTTATGACACAAGGTGATTCCAAAAGGATTTTCTAGTTGTAGAGACCCATAAATGGATTGAAGAAAGAAACTAGTTCATGGAACATTTGATTGATTAATCCATAAAATAATTTGGTTTCATTAAAAATGAATGTGATCCATGTGTTTACAAAATTTTTAATGGGAATGTGGTCGTTATCCTAGTAGTATATGTTAATGACATATTACTTATTGGAAATGGCATACCAGTCTTACAATCTATTAAGGACTAGTTAAACAAGTGCTTCTCCATGAATTACTTAGGTGAAGCATTACATTCTAGGGATCAAGATGACTCATGATAGATCCAAGAGGCTTCTTGGACTAATCCAAAGTACACATATTAACCAGATACTAAAGAGATTTAGTATGGAACAATCTAAGAGGGGATTGGTTCTAGTGTAACATGGTTTACATCTTTCTAATAAAATGTGTCCCCAAACACAATAGGAGAAAGATAGAATGAGTAAGATCCCAAATGCTTCAGCAATAGAATTTATCATGCATGTTATGTTATGTGATAGATTTGATGTTTCCTATGCACTAATAATGGTAGGATGATATCAAGAAGAACTAAGATAATAGCATTGGACTAATTTTAAAAATATCCTAAAGTATTTGAGAAGAACTAATTATGTGTTCCTGGTGTATGGAGGAGATGAGGAGATTTTCATTAGAGGGTTGGTTAATGTTGGTTTTCAAACAGATCGGAATGATATGAAGTGACAATCAGGATATGTTTTCTGTCTCAACGGTGGAGTTATGAGCTATAAGAGTTAAAAGCAGCCAGTTTTCGTTGATTCTACAACGGATTCTGAGTATATAGAGACTTCTAATGCAGCTAAGGAATCCATCTGGATTTGTAACTTTTTCTAGGATCATGATGTGGTACATAGAAGTGAAGACCCTATCACATTATATTATAACATTACTATAGTGGTGGATCTTGGAAAATAGAAAAGGTCACATCAACGAACAAATCACATACTCTAGAAGTATCACCTATTGAGAGATTTTATCAAAGGGGTGAAGTTTCAGTGAGTAGATTATCCACAGAAGAGAATGTGGTAGACCACTTGACTAAAGGCCAATCTCAGCAGAAGCATGAGTATCATGTGAGAGCTAGCGGACTGAAGTTCATTAACAGTTGGCTCTAGTGCAATTGGGATTCTATTGAATTTGGTTCCCTAGAACCAACTTTTGTTGTACTTTATGATAAACATGTATTCATTGGATGGATATTAATAAACTTGTTATCACATCATGATTTTTCTTCTTCATGAAATTGTATATGATAATGTCATAAGAGTAGTTGTTGCACTAAAAGGTTATAGAGGATCCTTACTATGATGAGAACCCCGAAGTTCCATGAAACTATTCTTGAATATATGTTCTATAGCCGGATAATATCATTTTAAGAGACACAAATGATACATGATATCAAGGGTGGAGACTCATAGTACTTTGAGGCACCTTCTCATGGTGTACTCCCTTGGTAATATCTAGGAGGATATTATGAGAATGAGACCCACCAACAGGAAATCAATATTTATAAGTGTCATTTTATGTTCCTATCTTCAGATGTATGTATTAGTCCTTAGACTTTAATATTATTATTAATGGGTATTATGACTCACACACTTAGATGTATTGGCGAAAATTGTGACGACATATGTTTGAAGTGAGGTAGGATATGTTGGGTGCATCATCATTAATATTATATTAATAAATAATGTGAAAAAGTATTTTTACCTTCTATTCCATAATGAAAGTTGATATCTTGGGCCCTTTGATGGAAATTATATAATCCTAAATAAATCCATTCCTATGGTGTTCTATAGGCAAGTTCAATTTTTGGGAAGTCAAAGAATGAGAAATCAAGAAAATTGGTTGATGGAACTTGCATGCAACCCGCTTGATTAGAGATATTGATAAAAATGGATTATATTGCATGGTAATCATTCGTATGATTTTACATGTCATTGTGGCATTAACTTCTTTCTCTATGGGTACCTTGGCATATTTCTAGATGTTAACCTTGGACTTTAGGTTGCTCTGCCTAATACCACTGAGAAGGAGGCCTAGAGGGTCACACACTAATTGTATCAAGTATCTTAGTTAAATAATATATTATTTATTATTTGACAAGTTGAATAAAGATTATTCTCGATTAAGGTTTAATAATTATTCATGGCTATTTGGCCGCATTTACTTCGACACTAGTTATTCAAGAGAATATATTGTGAGAAAGATAATTAATAAATATTTATATTATATTTAGTGAATATATATTTATATATTTATTGGTGAATAATGCATTGATATTTATTTATTATATAAAGAGTCATTATTCAAGGTTTAATAAATATGGTGGAGGATTGGTGGACCGAGTTAAGGCTTCAGTGAGAAATAATAATATTGAATATTATTTGATTAAATAATATTTAATTATAACTCACAAGTAAAAACATGTCAAGAAATAATAATGTTTTTGTTATTATTTTACATGGGGGTTTCAATAGGATTAATAAAATAATTAAGGCACTTGTGAAAAGTATTTATTATTACCCTAGTGAATTAAATGCCCAGTTATATTATTCTCTTATTAGCCAAGTGCTAACCAAGGGACACCAATTGTGTTGTGAACAATGAATTAGAGAAAATATCTCAAGCCTAGAGATATCATCCCTCTCCAAGAAAGGTCTCAATAATGATAGAGATCCTCCGCCACTAGATCAAGGAGAATGCTTTGGAATTGGTTCTCAAGGCGATCGAAGGTAGACATTGCAAGTTCAAGGATCTTATGTTCTAGCACCTGAAGACTACTTTAGTGATGTCCGAAGATACGTGTAACATGTGTGGATCACCACTAGAGGAGATATACCCTTGATATCTATAATGTAATGATGGTACACCTATAGATAAATGGCCTAATGCATAAATGAAGAAATAATAGCCTTTGAGGTAATTCTTATTTAATTAAATTAATTATAAACAAAATATTTTGATACTCTCTCTTTGTTTTAGGGGAAATTATTCTTTGTCTAAATCCTTGATTAAGTTCCTTAGATACTAGCATTCATCATCGTATTGATCCTCGATTGATCATCAATTATGGAAAATATTAAAGTTGGTCACCCTCCTTCTCGTGCTTCCACTATGCCAAGAACATATATGATGGTGGAAAATCATATTGTCTGCCACCTCTTGCTACTACACCCACTCACCCACCATGTCTTCCACCCTGTACACCTCCATGCTCAAAATGCCTCCTCTTCCAAGGTGGTTCGTCGACCGGCTCCCTCTAAGTAACTCAATGGGTAAAACAATCTGTTGTAAGATGTCTCCATCCATCGCAAGCATAACACCACCTCTCCATTGTATATCCAAAACAAGACTGGAAGCTCTGATCCTCTAACCCTCTATCCTGGGATCACCTCCTAAAGAATCTATCACACATGGATCCTTGATCCTGTCACAGGATATGATCTACCTAACCAACTACTATGGTCTCAACTTTTGTGTTCCCATCACTAACAGTTGAAGTCTACTCATCCAAAAATCTCTCCACTTCCAAGGACTTCCCCTGCACTCTATCATAGTTATAAATTCATAGAATCACCATTGATGACCTAATATCTCATTGAAATCCCTGATAAAGGTTTTGTGATCTAAATAATGAATCTTGAACCATGTCCAGGAAGTAACATGACATGTCTATAAACATCACCAAGTACTCTTCCATGGTCATGCTACCCTTCTGAAACTGCAGAATCTTCTGGATCTGCACTGACCTAAATGTGGATGGATATAACTCCTAATTAAGAGCCTATCAAACTCATCTCAAGAGAGTTTTTCCTCATCATGGTTCTACATTACAAGACTCCACCATTTCCTATCCTAACCCTTCTGAATGTTCACTACTAGGACTACCATCTGATCGGGAGTTTTCATCATAAGGAGCAAAACATGTGTGACTACCTCAATCCAGTCATCAATTTCTTAGGGGTATGGGTCACCTCAGAACCTTATATTTCACTACCTATGGAACCCATGTAGTTCACTTATCCTACACGCATCCTCAGCTTTCACTGCTAGAATAACCTGCTGGTCAATGGGTGGTGGCTCAATTGGCGGATCACCCAGAGGTCCAGCCTTAGAAATTGTTCCATTAACTAAAGCCTCAAATCAGGGTGGATCATCAACACAATCCCACCAAAAAACTCTATTTGGATCTCATCACAAAGGCATCCTGAAATAAAATCATGACGCTCTATAGTTAAAAAATATATCTGGAGAGAAAACTCAATAAGGATTGTAAAAACCCAAAACCCAGTCCTATATGATGCATGTACCATTTATTTTCCATGAATCTTATTTCCTAACATACTAAGTCAAACATTATGTTATTGGAGTCCTATTTAATGGATACATCGACCGCCACACCAACACTAGAACCTCTGTCCTGAGATCTGAACTCGAAATATCCTAACACTGTTATTATGAAACTCAAACCAAGCTCATGACATTATGGTCCCAAAGTGGAAACCACTCTAATACCACTCTGTCACAACCCAACCCAACAGGGCTCGAGCTACGACTCCCCATGCCCACCTCTATAGGCTAGGGAATACCGTCCAACATTGAGTATGTTATCACACACATAGATTGGGGTAGCTATATGCACACACCCACATAAACCTCCATGAATTAGTGCAATGATATATAAAAATTGATAAGAAATGCATATATATACATCAATCCCAAACCAGAGTATAGAATAAGTAGAAAAAAAAAGACAAAATACATTCCCAATAAAAGAAAACTGCAAAAGTGTACAACCTACTCAGAAGGAGGGGATCGCGGTCAAATGAACCCACTGAAAATCTCCTCATCCAAGCTCCAGTAAACACCCTAGTTAGTCTAGATCACTAATATCTATCTACTCTGGGTCCTCCTGGGACTCCATTGAAATGAGTGTGGTTTGCATAAGACACAACACATGTGGGTAAAGATCGTGTAGGGGTGAGTATAACAACACTCATTTGGTGCCCCAAATACCCAAAAGAAAAAAGGGAAACTAAAAGGCAATAGTACTCTTGACCTATCCAAAGGGAACCCAAATGAGAGAGAAAATCCATCTTGAAACCATCCTCAACAAAACATAACTAGTAATCTCTTACCACAGGGCATGTCATCCAAGATGTGAAATCATCACAAGTAAATCCTATAAACACACCCTGATATACTCAGCTCAGACTCCAAGTCTCATGAAGTTCAAACCTCGTATTCAGGGATAAGTTTCTACATGAGGTTCTAAAGAAACACTCAACCAAGAGCACATAGTCCATGATCCCAATCATCCAAGATGATACTCATCTAATAGATACACTCCATTGGGTATTACCCACCCATCGCTGATAGCACGTCCGAGAGAAACCACTCAATCATGTATCACAAAGCTGATGGCCCAATACCACCATACCAAGGGGAATGCATCTGAGATAACACGCTCTATGGATATTTCCACCAAGAACATCATGTTGAAACTCATCAGATATCGATACTCAAATAGGGGATCTCACCCATCCCTGGTTGGGAACACTAATAACCCTACTGGAACCATGAAATGTCTTGTTCCTTAGAAAGGGGATCCCTCCTAGGATCCATTTGGGTGCACTTTGAACCTAGTCTTGAAAACTGTAAACCACACCTCCTCAATAAGGGGATAACTCCCTAGATCTATTGGGGGGAATCACAACCCTAACTGGTAAATTAAGATCTATCATAGATGGAATCACACCCAGGATCCACTAGGGGTCACCACA
The DNA here is from genome assembly GCA_963277665.1 of Viscum album. Lineage (NCBI taxonomy): Eukaryota > Viridiplantae > Streptophyta > Magnoliopsida > Santalales > Viscaceae > Viscum > Viscum album. The sequence continues at coordinate 18,550,654 of OY728123.1, forward strand.
ACCCAATATGGCATCTCAGATATCATATCTCTCAGATTGAGGATATTCTCCCATGTAGTATTGGTCATGAAGATTCAAAAATACCCATCTAGGATAACTCGCCATGTAGGAGATCATATCATGATGATTTCAAAAACCCTATATGAACCATCTGATGAGTAGGGGATCATATATTTGATGATTCTACAACCCTAATGGTACAAACTTTCAAGTAGGTGATCATATATCTAATGATTCAACAACCCTACTGTCACCTCCCCTATATAGGGGATTATATATCTAGTGATTCCACAAACCTACAGGGTTTTCCTTCTATATAGGGGATGTTTATAAATGTAGTGTTGGTCATGAAGATACCAAGAACCCGATCTAGGGTAATGATATGCTAGAGGATCTCATTCTATCATCTCAAAAGGGATACATCAACTCAACAGTACAATAGAGGATCCCGCTTCGCCACTCCAAAAGGATACCACAACTCTATTCAAGATCAACCTACATAGGGTATAACATTTATATACTGAGGACATTCTTCCACACTAAAACCTCATAGGCATAGACCAAGGGAGTTCAATCAACCACTGCTAGTCCAAAACATCAACAAATTGAGTGACCCACAACATCAACTCACCTCGCATCACCTATGCCCAAACAATGGCCACCATCATTTTCTATATGGAAAACAGCTCAGGATAGGCTACTTATAGACCTGAGTCTGATGCATAAAGGAGGATATATTAATGGAAGAAACTCATCCAAGAGGATACTACATGGTGTGTAAGGGGTACTACAGGTGTGTGACCCCACCTTAAAACCAAAATGTAACCTATGACTACACTTATTTCCTGGGAATATAGGATTTCATGGAATGTACTACAGGTACATAGCATGTCTCACCTAACCTAGGCCCTGACCTAGTTTTACCTTCACATGGATTTGTCAGTCGTGTCACTCGCACGGTGTGTACCACTTGGTAAACAGCGTGTCCCAGATACATGTCCCTCTAGCTATATCATTTTCCCATGTTTGTGTCTAGAACCTTGTGCCCATGTAATCTAGCCATGTACATTTACATGACTGTGTACATTCACATAGCTTCCCTGTCCATGTCCTCATGCCACACAACATGGAGTCACCACATGGCATGTAATTCAAGGTACATGGTGTGTAGTCCCCAAAACTCATATTCCCAAAAAGGGAAGAGAAAATGGAATGTTCCTCTAGTCTACACACCATGTAGATGGAAAACCCCATCATAAATTCTTAGAAAACATCCTAGATCACCCTCGTTTTCCACAAAAAACACAGATCGGCACATGAGGGGTCCCTAGCAAGTATCTAGGGGCCCTAAAACATTAAAACAATGAATAAAAAAGTGGATCATGAATTGAAACTCAAAACCTCATATCTCATGGAAAAACACCGAATCTTTGAGGTCAAATCAGCACTTAGAAACTTCTACTGCATGATCTAAGAGTGATCATCATCAAGATAGGAGATCGATGGTGCCTCATTCCCTCGATTTGGTCCTCAGATCCTTCATTGCTCAAAAGGGTAATAGGGGAGGAGATCATACCATATTGTGCACCAATGTGGAGGTAGTTAAGGGATATTGGTTTAATTTTTATTAAACTAATATCCCCCATTTAACGCCCCACTGCTAAATCACCTTCGACCTGACACCTGATGTCGAAAAAGTTTATGCCTTACCTAAGATAAACACAACATTCTAAACTCTACCACAGTCTCAAAATTCATATATGAGACTCATCTTGAGAGTAATTCCATACTTCCAAAGAAACTATGTGTGTGTGTGTGATAAAATATATTTAACATTTTTAATATCACTGCATTGAGGGTCTTCAGGCCCCAAAATCCTACACCGACTCAGTGCGTAGATTTAGAAATATTCGTAGAAACTATCAAAAGTCTTAAAGTTCAAAACTCATTTCATGACCTAACCCGAAAGGGCCCAATCCTCAACTCTCAAATCCCACCTCCAGTAAGTCAGGGACTGGATACTAGCATTGATCATGCATATCACACATACATGTAGCCTTTTCCTAAGGTACTTGTACGCACACACCCACAAACACCTTGATGAAACGGTGTAGAGATATAAAAATATATAAACTAAAAATCATACTTTCAACTATCCCAAACCAAAGTACATAAAAAGTACTGAAAGTTTAAAAAGGGAAAAACATGCACCCACCAAAGAAAAACTGTAATAGCATCCAACCTTCTCAGAATAAGGGGATCATTGTCAAATGAAACTTCTGGTCAGCTCCTCAGCCCAACTCCTATAAACACCTCGGTTAGTCTAGCTCACTAAGATCTGCATACCTCAGGTCCTCTAGGGACTCTTTCAAAAGGAATTTGGTCTGCACAACACACAACATGTACAGGTAAATCCCATGAAGGTGTGAGTATAAAAATAACCATTAGGTTCCCCGAAAACCCCAAATAAAAATGGAGAAAATAAATGGAAACAATACACTCGACCTAGCCAGAGGGAACCCAAAACAAGAGAGAAACTCCGCCTAGAACCATCCTCAATTATACCTGACTATTCAGCTCAATAAAAATGGGTTTCAACCTAGACACGTGACAACACCGTAAGGACTCCTAGAATACACCTTGATATACTCGTCTCAGACTCCAAGTCTCCTGAGGTTCCAATCTCATAGCCAACAACAGGATTCTAATTGAGGCTCTAACAGTAACACAAACCAGGATAACACACTTCACAAACTCATACATCCCATATGGAACCCATCCAATAGATACACCACATTGGAAACAAATCACTACGCCCATCTTTAGTGACCAACAGTAGAGGTCCTTCCATAGTTAAACTACACCCTGCATAGGGCTATAAGAAATCCAAGAGGAGGGGACCTCCCCTTATCACTATACATAGTTAAGGGAGAATTTATTTAGAATAAGAACCACATGCATCCAATGTAATGTGAGATAATGAAGTGACCCACACCTCTCTACTGCCTCACAGTTGATTGTACCATGACTCACTATTTTATTTTACCCTTATACCAATGTATTAAACTAGTTTTTTTTAAATTACAAGTATAATAACAAATTTAACTCTATGTTTAATTAAATTATTTTGTTTTTAACACTTTTATAAAGGGAAATGATACTTTTATTATAATTACAATGTAGGAGGAGATTATTTGGATGGCTCATGATGAAGTGGATGAAAAATGGGCCAAAATTTCATGGATCCATGAAGACCTGTCCATTATTATGCCACTTTAGATAATTCTGTGAATCCAAATGGGCTTATAATTTGTTTTATGGTCCTAAATTTAATTTTCTACAATTCTTATTAAGTAACCCAAGCCCAACTCTACCATCAAGGGGCCAAACCGACCTGATCTTTCCAAAACACTGAATATGTGTGATGTCAAAAGTGGCGTTCTAAAATCTATCCATATCTTAGGATCCACTTGTCCAAATGATGCCAAAATTTCGGTGGAGATATTTAGGAAGATGTTCTACAACATTACAGTTTTATTAAAAGGTATATTCGATTGTCTAATGGCCGAAATGCATGGGACAATTGGTTTTAAGAAATCTATGTGCCCAAAACCACCTTCCAATTTTCCTATAAAATGGAACATTGGGACCCCCCCTTCGAGAGTCAACCAGGAGGAATGGTGCTACCATTTTGGAGTCCCAAAGGTGTCTTCCCATCATTCCTAGAAGTTCTGGAGTCTATGGGAAGTTATACTTCAACATCTTCTTCTTCCTCCCCTCCCATGGATTTTTAAACCCCTTGTGATCACCTGGGGTGGAATGTGATGTAATCCCGAGCTTCATTTTTGTATTATATTGAATGATATTTTTAATTCCAGGATGTATGTTGTTTTTATTCATTTTATCTTCTTATTTAATTGATTTATATACTGTTATGTTATACTCAAACTCAAATGATCATGTTTGGGGTACCCTTTCATGTGATGTTTCACACACCGTTTATCCCTTTTTCTTCCCTCGTTCAATTGCGGTGTTTGTGTGGTTCATATTGGTCAATTGAACTCACATAAGAACTTTCAAGGTCATGTAAATTTGTTTCATGGTATCAAAAATAAATAACATACAAACCTAGATATCACATTGAGTTCTTTGTGTGTTGCCTTTGTGATTTTTGGTTATGATGTCGAACACAAATCACCCAATCATCGGCGGTCTCAGGCGAATCATTGTGTGTTTTAGACTGAACCCTAGGATATATCCTAGAATAAACTCAGTAACATTATTCTAATAGGTGTTACAAACTATGTATTAAAATATTTATACCCTTTCTCTTGAATCAATAAAGGATGAGCATCATGATACATCCCTGGGTTGATCACGTTTAATTAATCTTGTTTATTTATACTTTGTTTTATCGCTTTCATTTTCGGTTGTCATCCTTAATCATAAAACCCAATTATTATAAAACCCCATTTAAATTTTTACTTTAATAATAATAACCACATTTTTTAATTAATTATCTAAGGCTCCATTGAGAGATGACCTAGGGTTGCTACTATACTGCAGAAATTCTAGTCAAAATTAAACAACTAATTTGACGCGTGCGACAACACAATAAAAATTTGGAACCATTTCTGGGGAGCCAAGATCATTTGTTTTCTTTAGTTATTTTTATTTATTTATTTTAATTCTTAATTATTACTCTTTTCTATACCCCTCCCCCATTTGGTTGTTTTTTTTTGGGGTTTTTTGTTTCTATTTTTGGTTGTTTTTGTGTGTTCTTCCTCTACCTCTATCTTTCTTCTTCTTCTCCATCTCTCTCTCTAATTTTTTCGTATAGAATTCTATTTTATTTCCTCCTTCCATTTATTAATTATTTTTATTTCATTCTTCTTTCATAAAAAAATTAAAAAAATCAAAAAAACAATCAATCAATCAATCAAATTGGGCATCATTGTTGCATGAAAAGATCTGGTAAAGAAACACTACTTGAATTTGACCCTGAAATTGAAAAATCACTATATTCACAAATCAAGGCATCTATATAAGTTCAATAAAGTAACACTATGTAACCCCTTGTGGAACCTCAAGTGGCCATAAACCAATCAAAAATTGAACCCAATCAAACCCATGAGAATATGGTTGCAAATAATCGAACCTTAAAAGAACTGACCACCCCGAATGTAGAGTACCAACCTGCATACATCCAATATCCTGAGGAAGCATCCAAATTTAAGATGAGATCAGGCCTCATCCACCTTATTCCTAAATTTCATGTTCATCCTGGTGATGATCCATATAAACACCTTAAGAAGTTTCACATAGTGTGATCCACAATGAAACCCCAAAATGTATCTCATAACCTAATTAAGTTTAGGGCCTTCCCTTTCTCCCTTGATGGTGTATACAAATACTAGATATACTATCTGCCTAACATAATTGGGGGTTGGAATAACCTAAAGAGAATCTTTTTATAGAATTTCTTCCCTACCTCCTAAACTGCATCAATTAGGAAAGAAATTTGTGGCATTAGGAAATCACAAGGAGAGACCCTTAATGAATACTGGGAGAGATTAAAATGAATTTTCTCAAGATTCCCCCACAACCAAATTAGTGAAAACTGTTAATCCAATACTTATATGAGGGACTTGTCCCCTTGGATCATGAAATGATAGATTTTGTAGTTGTTGGTTCCCTTGTTTATAAAACTTCTTTCGTCGCTCGTGACTTAATATCCAACATGGATCAAAATGACCAAAAATTTGATACAAAAGTAATTTCACCAACATGATGAGTTCATGAGTTAAGTCATTCAGCCCTAGAAAAAAAGTTAGATAATAAACTTGATGAGATGCATACCCTTATAAGGCAATTAGATCAAGAAAAAGGTAACTCACACTCTACTTTTATTCCATTACATTGTGGTATTTGTTCTGATAACACTTATTTTTTTTACCAGTGCCCTCAAATTTAGGATTCATCTGAGTCTTGTGCATCAGTATTCCTAGGGTGTCCTTTTTAGAAAGCACTGCCCTTCAAGAAATAACCATTTAGGCCGAATCCAAACCCCATGTGGAAAGAACAACAACAATACCAACAAGGAGGCTACCTGAGATACCCCAAGAAAAATTGGTATCAACAAGGCAAAGGTATGCAATATTCTTATCCCTCAACTTCTCAGAATAATCCTACTCCTCCTCCCAAATGTGAACCAAGCCTTGAGGACATGGTTAAGAAAATGGCATCCCAAAACCTCCAGTTCCAACAAAACACACAATCAGCTATTCAAGACCTATGAACTCAAGTGGGGTAATTATAAAACACTATCGGTGATCTTAAGATGCAATGTTCTAGACAACTACCATCCCAACCCATTGCCAATATTAAGGACAAAGGTAATTTATGTGCAATTACACTTCATAGTGGTAAAGAATTTTCTTCTTCTACTGATTCTATTCAACTGGTATACCCCCCTCTTGAAAACACTCTTTCTCAACCCATAAAAGATTCCAATAAAGAAAAACCAAATAAAATGTGAAATAAAATTATCATTGATGATTCAAATGAACAATCCATTCCTCTTACTTTACCCCAAAGACTCTCTAAATCTAAGAAAAATTATAATAATGAGATTGATAATGAAATAATGGATACATTTAAAAAAGTTCAAGTTAATATTCCTTTATTGGATGAAATCAAGAAAATTCCCCGTTATGCCAAATTTCTTAAAGAAATTTTCACCCATAGGCGAAGGATGAAGGGGAATGAGAGACTCAACTTGGGGAGGAATTTCTCAACCTTGATTCAACCCTCAATTCCAACCAAATGCAAGGATCTAGGTATATTCACAATACTGTGTACTATAGGGGAGACTTTATTTTTTTATGCAATGCTAGATTTATGTTCTTCCATTAATGTAATGTCTCACTCTGTGTGTACTTCTCTACAGGTTTGAGAACTTCAACCAATAGTAATTATCTTGAAACTTGCCAACTGGAGTACTATGCATCCAACATGATTTATTGAGGGTGTACTTGTAAGAGTAAAGAATCTCATCTTCCCCACTAATTTCAACATTCTTTAGATGGAAGATACACAAACCCAAGGACGTTCCCCTCTCATACTTGGGAGGAAATTCCTCAAAATAGCAAATACGATCATCAATGTTCAAAATGGTATGATTTCCATGGATTTCGGAGGAGAAAATGAAAATTTTAACATCCTTGAGGCTATGAAACACCCCATTTAAGAGCACTCTACTCTTCTTATCTATTCTATGTAAGTGCTCTCAAATGATGCACACACACACACACAATTCTCTCCTCAACCCATAATCTGATCCATTTTCCTCTTCTTCACCCTTGGATTATTTGAGTTTTGATTCATGTTTTGAGTGTTGTGTGGGTTATGAAAAGTGTAAATTTTTTACTTTAATTGGTTAGTGTGTTCATTTTGAGGTACCTATGACCGTCGATGATTCTAGAAATCTCATTTCAATAGATTCTCTATCCTAAGAGAAAAAACATGAGTAGATAGATAGTTTCATGGACATCACTCCCCCTAAATCCCCTCCCTTAATCAAAAACCCCTGGTGTTGGAATTAAAACCACTTTATTCTAATTTAAAATATGTGTATCTTGAGGGTATTGACCAACTTCCCACCATTATTGCCAATAACCTCTCTCCACAGTAAGAATCAAAACTTCTCAGTCTTTTGAGAGAGTGTAAAAAAGAAATATGATGGACATTGGCTAATATTCACAGGATTAGACCATCTATTATTATGAACCTTATGATTTTGGATGATGAGGCTAAACTCGTAAGAAAATCTCAACATTGGTTGAATCCCACTCTCCTGGAAGTGGTAAAATTGGATGTCATTAAATTACATGTTTTAGGGATCATTTATCCTATATCTGATAGTAAATGGGTTAGCCCAGTGAAAATCATGCCGAAAAAATAAGAATAACATTTGTGTCAAATGAAAGTAATGAATTAGTTCCAACAAATGTGCAAAATAGTTGGTGTGCCTATATTGACTACAGTCAACTAATCAAGCCACACGGAAGGACCACTTTCCTCTACCTTTCATTGACCAAATACTAGAACGATTTTCTGGTAAGTCCCATTATTATTTCCTTGATGGCTATTTGGGTTATTTTTAAATTCATATAGCCCATGAGGATCAAGAAAAGACAAAATTTACCTATCCATTTGGCACATTTGCTTATAGAAGGATGCCTTTTAGTATATGTAATGCTCTCAGTACTTTTCAGTGATGTATGTTGAGTATTTTTTCTGAGTACCTAAAAAATTGCATGGAAGTTTTTATGGATGATTTCATGGTTTATGGAACTTCTGTTGATGACGTTTTGGCTCACCTAGGTTTTACCCTCCACTGTTGCATAGAAAAAGATACTGCATTAAATTTTGAGAAATTCCATTTCATGGTTGGACAGGGGATAGTTCTTGGGAATGTTATTTCAAAAGATGGAATTCAAGTGGATAAATCAAAAATTGGATTAATTTCAACCCTTCCATATCTAAAATGTATTCATGAGGTGAGATCTTTCTTGGGTAATGCTGGTTTTTACCACTGATTCATTAAATACTTTAGTGAGATCATACTTCCATTGTTCTAGTTATTACAAAAAGATTCAGAGTTTATGTTTGATGAAAATTTTGAGGATGATTTTAATTCACTAAAAAGGAGTCTCACATCACCTCCCATCATCCAAACACTAAGTTGGGATCTCCCCTTTGAGCTTATGTGTGATGCATCTAAATTTTCAGTTGGGGTAGTTTTATCACAAAGGGTTGAGAAGACTCCTCATGTCATTGCCAATGACTCATGTACCCTTGACCATGCCTAAGAAAACTACACAACCACTGAAAAAGAACTTCATTCTATTGTGTTTTCCTTTGAAAAATTCCATTCATATCTTATCAGGTCAAAAATAATTTTCTTTTCTGATCATGTTGCCCTTCGTTTCCTCCTAAAGAAACTTGAAGCTAAGCCCCACTTCATTTGGTGGATGCTCCTCTTCCAAGAGTTTGACCTTGAGATTAGAGATAAGAGAGGAGTAGAAAATGTGGTAGCTGACCACATTAGTAGGATTTCCCCACCATTGGAACATCATGTTGACTCACCCCTCCCCATTGGAGAATTCTTCCCTCATGAGAACCTTGTGATATTGTGGACCTTACCCCTGGTATGCAGACGTTGTGAATTTTCTAGAAACATCTAGGGTCCCCAAATATTTCAACACTTCACAATCCCAGACACTTATGAATGATTCTTGGTGGTACATTTGGGATGACCCATATTTGTGGAGAATTTGTGGTGACCATGTAGCTTGCCAGTGTGTCCCTGCCCATGAGTTCACCTCTGTTTTGACTCTCTGCCACACCATGGCTTGTGGGGGCCACATTGGCTCTCAAAAAACAGATCGAAAGGTCCTTGACTCGGGACTTTATTAGCCAACATTGTATAGGGATGCCCATAGATTTTTCAATTCATGTAGTCATTTTTAATTCACAGGGAGTATATCCAAGAGGAATGAAATGCACTAACAACCCATGTTATTCTGTGAAATTTTTGATGCATGGGGCATTGACTTCATGGGGACTTTTCCAAATTCATTTGGATTTTTTGTATATCTTATTGGATATTGACTATGTATCTAAATGGGTAGAAGAAAAGGCCACCAGGACTGATGACTCTTGAGTGGTTGTTGATTTTGTCAGGTCTCAAATTTTTAGTAGGTTTGGTTTACCAAGATTCATCATTAGTGATCAGGGTTCACATTTTTGAAATGAAAACATGAAAAATTTTCTTTGTAATTATGGGTTTGATCATAAATTCCCCACTTCTTATCACCCCCAAACTAACGAATAAGCAGAAATCTCAAATCAGGAAGTTAAATGAATCTTGGAAAAATGATACAATCCAAAAGGAAGGATTGGACTTTGCACTTATATGATGCACTTTGGGAGTACCGTACAGATTTTAAAACCCCAATTATAATTTCACCATACATGATTTTATTTTTAAAGGCTTTTCACCTACCGGTGGAGGTATAACACCATGCATATTGGGCTGTTAAAAAATTTAATATGAATCTTTTATATATAGGTGAGCATAGGAAGCTACAGATTTAAGATTTGGAGGAAATTTGATGTGATGAATATGAGTACTCCCGGATCTGTAAATATAAGAAAAATGCTATCCATGATATTATGATTCGTTAGTAGAATTTTCATATTGGTGAGAAGGTTCTCGTGTTTAATTCCAGGCCTAAGCTCTACCTAGGTAATCTTCGTTCCTGATGGCTCGGTCCTTATAATGTTAATGATGTGTACCCTTTTGGTGCTATATAGGTTTTGCATGAGAAGAGTGGACAGAGGATTACTGTCAATGGGAAGAGTCTCAAACACTTATATAAGGATTTTTCAAATCATATCGTGGAGGAAATCTAACTGATAGATGCCACATATGACACCACATAGAAAGTTGTCCCTTCTACCTACCTTTATTTACTTGTATATTTATTTAAATAACTTTCATTAAGGACAATGTAACATTTATTTGTGGGGGAGTATGACATGACATAGTTAGGATTAAAAAAACAAAACAAAATAAAACAACAAAAAATTAAAAAAATTGTGTTTTAATTTTTTATTTCTTTTTCCTTATTTTTTTTAGATGAAAACTAATCTTAAAAAGAATATCCAAAATAATTTTTCAAGCTTGAGTCGATTGTGTGGAAAATTACATTGCTTTTGAAAAAATGTTATTCAAATTAATGTTGATATGGAATATTTTTCTATAATTTTTATTTTCAAATCATTCTTAGGTGTTTAATGGATTTTTGAAACCTCTGCCTTATTAGAACTGACCAATATTTTAATCCATTACCTGAGATATATTCTAAGCCCTTTATTGAATATTCTTCAATTAATCGATTTCTTGAGAGTCTTGTGTCATGTAGAGAAACTAGAACTTTCCTTTATTCTGTTTGAATCCATAAGATTCAAGTATGATACATTCATGATAGAGACAATTGTTCATTGAAAATCCCTTTGTACAGTTAACCTCTATTTTTTGCACCTTGACATTTTATCCTTTTTAAGCCTAGAGACCATGAAATTATTATTAGGTAGCCACATTACAAGCTAATATATTCCTACCTACCCATATCTTATGTATATTCTTGTTTTATTTTCAGCAAGTGTGGGAGAGAGGGTGTTTCCATGAGAATTCTGAGGAGATAATTATTGTTATGTGTTGATATAAAGGTTGCCTACATTTTACTTGGGAAATGGGTTCATAATCCATAATACATCATTGTCTTACACATGGTTACATATTTATCTTCAAAAAACTACACATTAAAAAAAATAGTTATGTATATTGAAAAAAATAGAACAAATGAAAAAATGGAGAAAAGATGATGTTTACTCATTAGTATTCATTGTTTGGTTGTGACCCACAAAAATGGACAATGTGGAGAGTGGGTTGGAGGTGATACACTTTGTGAGGGGTTGAGTGTGTACATTAGTTGTGAATATTTGATAAATTTTGACTTGTTTTTTACATAAGAGATTAAACACTCCTCTTCTACCTCATATTTTTAAACATTAAATCATACCAACCCTTAAACCCCAGAACAACCTGTTGGAAGTCCTCTTGAGTAGCACAATAGTTTTTTCCGGTAGAGAAATGAGAATCTTGGAAATAATATGGTAAGATCACATGAACTCTAGTAAAAGATCATAAATCCACTTTCATATGTTCCTTTAGTAAAGAGGGAAAATTTTTAGGTGAGGTAGGTTGTGACATGTTGCATGGGTGAACAAATGAAGTTGAACAAATTTGAATGTGAGAAAAGAAAAATGATATGAAAATTGATTCCATAAACGATCCATGATGAATTTCATTTAAAAAGAATATTGTATGTTTTCACACCTTTGATTTAGTAATGTTACATGATTAGGATATTATAATTTTCCCATTATTCCAAATGTTTAGGTTTGGGGGTGTAATCGTACCACGATTCACTATTTTATTTTACACATATATCAATGTATTAAACTGGTTTTGTATTGAAAATTAAAAGTATAATAACAAATTTAAATCCATGATTAATTAAATTATTTTGTGTTTAACACTGTTAAAAAGGGAAATGATACTTCTTTTGATAATTACAATGTAGGAGGAGATGATTTTGAGGGCTCGTGATGAAGTGGAAGAAAAATGGGCCAAAATTGCATGGATCCATAAAGACTTGTCCACTGTTGTGCTTGTTTATAAAATTAAGTGAATCCAAATGGATTCATATTTTGTTTTATCGTATGAAATGTAATGTTATACAACTCTTATTAAGATAACCCATGTATAATTTATCCATCAAGGGGCCTAACTGACTTGATCTGTCCAGAACACCGAATATGTGCAAAGTCAAAAGTGGTGTTCTGTAATATGTCTATATCTCTAGATCCACTTGTCCAAATGATTCCAAACTTTCGGTGGAGATATTCAAGAAGTTAGGATACAACTTTAAAATTTTTTTCAAAAGTTATATTTGATATTATAATGTCCAAAACTAATGGTACAAGTGGTTTTAATAAATTTGTGTGCCCAAAACCACCTTCCAATTTTCATATAAAATGGCACCTTGGGCTCCCCTTTGGAGAGTCGTCCATGAGGAAAGGTGCTGCCATTTTGGAGTCCCAAAGGTATATTATCATCATTACTAGTAGTTTTGGAGTCTATGGGAAGTTCTACTTCAACATATTCTTCTTCCTCCCCTCCCATGTATTTCTAAACCCCTTGTGATCACCTAGGGAGGAACGTGATGTAATCCTAAGGTTCAGGTTTGTATTATGTTTAATGATATTTTTAATTCCAGTTTGTATGTTGTTTTTATTAATCCTATATTCTTATTTAATTGAGTTATATAATGTTATTTTATACTCAAACTCGAATGATCATGTTTGGGGGTACCCTTTCATGTGATGTTTCCCACACCATTCATCCCTTTTTCTTCTCTCATTCAATTGCGGTGTTTGTGTGGTTCATATTGGTCAATTGAACTCACATAAGCACTATCAAGTTCATTTAAATTTATCTCTTGGTATCACAAATAAATATCATGCAAACCTCAATAGCACATCGAGTTCTTCATGTTTTGTCTTGGTGAGTTTTGGTTATGATGTCGAACACAAATCACCCAATCATTGGCGGTGTCTGGTGAATCATTGTGTTTTTTAGACTAAACACTAAGTGTTATACTAGCATAAACTTAGTAAAATTATGGTAATAGGTGTTACAAACTAGGGATTAAAATATATATACCCTTTATCTTGAAGAGATGAAGGATGAGTATCATGATACTTCCCTGGGTTGATCACGTTTAATTAATCTTGTTTATTTCTACATTGTTTTATCGCTTTCATTTTCTATTGTAATCTTTAATCATAAAACCCAAGTATTATAAAACCCCATTTTCCTTGTTACTTTCATAATCAAAACCAAGTTTTGTAATTAATGATATAAGGCTCCATCGAGAGACTACCTAGGGTTGCTGTTATATTGCAGAAATTCTAGTTAAAATTAAACAACTAATTTTTTGCGCTCGACAATGCGATCAGAAGTCAGGGGAGTACTAGCTCCTAACTAATCCGTGAAACCTATGTATCTCCTTTATATAGTGGCCCAAACCTTATTCCATTAAGGTAGAACTAAATCCTAACCAGGTATCTCTTGAAACTAGTGGAGGGTCATGCTCCTCATAATGGTACTCAATTGATGAGGGAGCAATAACTCCAATAGAGGAACCAATCCATGCTACTTTTTGGAGACTGGGGAGTACTACTCTATAGGTGATGACCCACACCTTAGTATGATAGGTAAGTATAACTCAAAGGATAGAGGACATTCACCCTTACATATAGGGGAGTACCACGTTGTGGCTAGAGGACCTACACCCTGGTACGACAGGCGAGTGCCACTATATTAGCTTGTTTACTATGGGGGACCCTCACATTGGTGAAATTGTGGAGTACCAACCCAAATCTAGAGTACCCACTCCCTAGTATGAAAATGGAGTACCAAACCTTCCGAAATAACACGCATGGAAAAAATGTGCCCAAGAATGATAAGGGAGTTCTGACTCCAAGGATAGAGGACCCGCGCCCTAACACATTAGGGGAGTACCCTCTCTATATGTACTTCACTTATGGAGGACCCCCTACCTGAAACGGTAGGGTAGTACCAACTCCATGGATAGAGGACCTTCACCCTTGACAAATAGGGGAGTAATTACTCTATTTGGCCAAATATTATGGACGGCCCACACCCTGGCTCGACAGGGGAGCAATTTCCAACTTTATGAATGACACATAGAACATGGGACATAATCCATTAGGGGAGTACCAACCCCAGAAAAATTACACCAAGATACAAAACCGACACCTTAATGCCATAGGGGAGTACCGGTCCCAACATCTCTCTTTATGAACCATGCTGATCTACTGCATCGGTCAAGCACTACTACACAAGAATTGTGATCGAAACACACCACATCATACCCTATAGTATAAAACAGAGGGCACCATATCATTCTATGTGAAAATTTCTCAGGATAGGCTACTAAAAATCCTGAATCCGAGTTCCAAAGAAGGATTTATGGAAGGAAAAAGATCTTAAGAAGATCTCAAAGGAGTACAAGGCGTACACTGGGGCCCATACGACATGTGAACTCTCCCATGCATTAGGTCACGTATCTTGTCTACATGGTTTTCCATCCCATGTAGGGGTACATGGTGTGTTCATCTCCTTCATAGTGTATTCCACCTCACCCTAACCCTGATCGTGTTCCTATTCCACATAGCCCAGCCTACTGTGTCACTTAAACATCGTGCATCCCATACTACACGGCCTGTTCAGGATAAATGGTGATATGGCCATGTGGTTTTCCCATTCCTATCTCTGTAACCTCATGTCCATGTACTTTTTCCATGTAATTTTACAAGTCCATGTACTATTACACAGCTAGCCCTGTCCATGTCTAATGGCCACATGGTTTGGGTCACTACACAGCATATAACCCCGATACACGACATATAGACCCCAAAATTCATCTTCCCCAAATAAGAAAGGTTACAAGAAATGTATATTTGGACTAAAATTCATGTATATGATAATATCAGTTAGGAATTACCTTTAAAAATGACATATTTTCCCCAGTTTTCCCCAAAACCTATAGATCTACCTAAGAGGGACTTCTAGCAATTGTATTTGGGCACTAAAACCTTAAAACAATGTGAAACAAAGGGGATTGGGACCAAAACTCAAATCCTCCTTCCTCTATGGAGAAATGATGAATCTTTGGGTATAAAAAAATGCATGGATCATAATTCTCCTTAATCTAATGATGGTTGAAATCAAAAATTGAGATCAACAACACCTCATTGCATTGATTCGGTGTTGGTTCATCGTTGCCAAAGGGGGGAGGTTTCTTCTCTTTGGTTTAATGCCCCCAAACATGAGGGGAGGGGGAGGTTTAAGTTATATTTTAATTAAATTTTCATTTAATTAATTAATCCACCACTTAACACCCCAGAAACTTGCATCTAACCAAAACTCTTAGTGTAGAGAACTTTATGTTGCGCATAGGGAAAACACAATGTTCAGAACTCAACCGAAGCCTCATATTCCCAATCTAAGAATCCACTCAGGATTTATTCACTTTTCAATAGAAATTTCAAGTACTTGAAAAAATATATTTAATATTTTTAAAATCACAGCTCTAAGTCTCTCTAGCCCTATGATTCTTGCACTGAATCCACACCTGTCTTAAGAAATATTTTTAGAAATATTCCAAAGTCTTCTAATTCATACATGAGTCACTATATTCTCCCTACCTTCAAGTATTTTCATCCATTAAAATAGAAATCCTATGAACCATGTAATAAATTGAGTTCTCCACTGGAACTCCTATGCTGGCGAGCTCACCAGGGGTTACCGTGCTGCTTCCAAGCATGCTCTCAGGGGAACCAGCAAGGTTAAACCCCACCAACATCTAGTTTCGACTAGGCCAACATCATGAAAAAAATGGGCACATGTATCTTCAACTATGATTGGTGTAAAATAATCAATCACCTTTTTCTATCTACAGTCATTGGGTCTATCTGTATGCCACCTCTCTAACCTGACATAGATACTGAAGAAACCCCATAGTTCACATCCACCCCTAGATGAACTGCATGATAAACTCCTTAAGCATCTTGAATTCAAGGATGAATCCAATCACGCGAGGGTTCCAATGAATAATAAATCATAGTAAACTCATCCAACCATGACAAGATATGCATGGAAAGAATGTGGAATAACTTGTACCTCTTCACCTCTCCTGGAAGGAAAATAACCCATACCAAAAAACCACCACACCAACTAGTGTAATCCCAACTGAGGATGGATGGTATGCAACCAATCCACACTGTAGAAATGGTTCAAGTAGAAAAACTCCACTAGTAATTTCTAAACTTACTCTGACACTCTAGAATACAACCTCACCTTGAACACACAAGTCTAAGGAACTCATTTTCCACACCTTAACACTATCTGCTTTGGGTGGAACTAAATTGATCAAATAGTTTTGGTTAGATCACCAAATGTGTATTAGTGGGGAAAATGCCCCTATTTTTCATGAGTAGAAATCTAGGTCAAACTGTGTCACATCCTCCTCAAGCATCTCATGTACAAAGATGATGCCAATAACATGAGGGTACCAAAAATGGGCTGCCCAAACTATCACACTAGGTATTACTGGGCCCTCTGCCTTCAACCACCAACATATCCCCAACCCTCAAACACACAGGTCATTGGGACTCATCTACCACACCTTGATACTATCCGATTTGGGTGTCACTTTCACTCTATCATGGTTTTACTCACATCACAAAAATGAATCTTGATAGGGGAAGGACCCCTATTTCTTTTTTATTTGAAGCTGTATTGAACAAAACTAACACAGGGTTCAACCAATGCCCAATGTCAACCAGTTTTACCCTCGAGCAATAAGAAGAAAGAAAAAAGTACCTCACAATAGTGTCTAACAATTACTATAGTATAAATAATAAAGGGAATAGAGTGTATCTCTATTCATCCTTAGATATTATGGGACAAAGGCCTCTATGGATTGTAGTTTTCCTCGTCCGCATTCTCTAGCTCCATGAGCCTGGAATGGACCACTCTGGGGTAGTTGTATAAACACCTCAAACTTACTACCATAAACTACTTCTCTCCCTACTCCTTTTCCCCATTCAATATTCTACAGAACTCCCTTATCCAAACACTACCTCTTCCAAGTTTTTATATCAACCATCTCCCTCTCAACAGCATGGAGGGTTGGACAATATCTTGTAAGATTTCACTAACCATTGAAAGTGTAACACCACCTCTCCTACGGCTGACCTGATCCCCGGTGTAGCTCCTATGCTACAGGCCCACATTCTTGATATAAGTCATGGTTATGCCTATTGTGTTGTGATCTTGTCATTTGTTTTTCCCAGCTATTGCAGATGCCCTAGCCTCTTGACCACTATTATGGGCCACATTCACCTATCCCTCCACTAGGAATATCTCTATGACCAGAGCTCACTCCAGTACCCCCACATAGAATAGAATTCATAAGGAGACTACACATACTCGTACATCTCTATGGAGGCCATTATCAAAGTTTTGAGCTCTGAATAATGAATATCGAACCATATACAGAGAGTAACATGATAGGTCTGTGAACCTTGTTTAGTACTCCACTACAGTCATCCTACCCTTCCAAAGTTGCAGATGATCTTGGATACACACTAATCTTAACATGACTGGGTAAAACTCTTCCCTGAAGATTTTCTCAAACTATACCCAAGTGAGTGTAACCTCATCTTGGGACATCATCACTAAACACTTCCATTTCTCAGTTGAACCATGCAGAAGGCTCACCACTAGGACCACCATCTGATATGGAGGTTTCCTCATGAGGCGGAAAACATGTGACTACCTCAGTCCAATCATCATCTTATTGGGGGTATGAATCACCTCGGTACCTTAGATTTCACTACCTATATAACTCCTACAACACACTAATATTTCCTGCATCCTCATAATTCACTTCCGGAAAAACCTTCTTCTAAATGGGTGGAAGCTAAACGGGAAGACCACCTTGTGGTACAACCTTAGAACCAGTTCCCTACACTGAAGCCTCATCACGAGATATATTTTAACCACAATCACACCATAGAATCCTTTCTGGCTATCATCATAGAGGCATCCTGAAATAGAATCAAGATTCACCATGGTAAAAGAGTATATTTGGGGAGTTGACTCAATAAGAATAAGGAAAAATAAAAACTCAGTCCAATATGATGCATGTACAATTATTTACCTATTACCAGTGTCCTAATATATGGAGTTGAAAATTAGGTAATCATGTTCTTATTGAATGGATACATCAGCCACTGCAACAACACTAGAACCTATGGCCTGATATCTGAACCTTAAATATCCTAACATTGTCGCTATGCAAGCCAAACCAAGCTCATGACACTTAGGTCCCAAAGTGTAACCCACTCTAATACCACTCTATCAGGACCTGGCCCAACAAGGCTCGGTCCACAACTCCATAAGCCCACATCTAATAGGATAGGGGATGGAGACTAGAGATGAGTAGGTATATCACACATATGGGAGGCCTTTTCCTAAGGTACCTATATGCACACACCCATAAACACCTCAATGCAGTAGTACATAGATATAAAAAAATCTGGAAACTAAAATGAATGCATACAACTATCCCAAACTAGAGTACAGTAAAAGTATTGAAATTTTAAATAGGGAAAAACACGCACCCACAAAAGGAAAACTGTAAAAGCGTATAACATTCTTAGAATGAGGGAATTATTATCAAATGAAACTATTGGTCATCTCCTCATCCCAGCTCCGATAAACACCTTAGTCGGTCTAGCTCACTAAGCTCTGTCTTCCTTGGGTCCTCCATGGAATCCATTGAAAGGTCTATGATCTGAACAAGGCACAACATGTATAGGAAAATATCATGTAGGGGTGAATATAAAATTACTCAATAGGCACCCAAAAAACCACAAAATAAAAAAGATATAAATTAAAGGAAACTGTATGCTCTACCTATCTAGAGGTAACCCCAAACAAGTGATAAACTCCATATTAAACCATCATCGGTTATACATGATTGGTCAGCTCAATCCATAGGGGGTGTCAACCCAGACACATGACAATACTGCAAAGGACCCCTGGAAAACACCTTGATATACTCATCTCAAACTCTAAGTCTCATGAGGTTTTGACATCATATTTAACAAAAATATTCTACTCAAGGATCTAATGGTAACACAAAATAGAAGAACACACTCCATGAGCTCAGCCATCCCATATGGAACCCTTACTAGAGATATGATCCATTAGAAACAACTAAATAGTCTTATCTCTAGTGCCTAGCACTAGAGGTCCTTCCATTGCTAACATGCACCCTACGTAAGGTTGTAAGAAACCCAAGTGGAGAGGCATGCCCCTCACCACTACACATAGTTGAGGGAGAACTACTCTAGACTAAGAACCATTTACATACTCTCTAATGAAATATAATGGAGGGACTCACACCTCTACACTTCCCTATATTCAAGGGAGTACTAGCTCCTAACTAACCCACAAAACCTATGTTGCTCATGTATGAAGTGGTGGGCTATTTTTCTGGGCCTCAAAATTTGGCCCAGAATTTTATCTTCCACTTGGTTTGCCTATAACTCCATTAAAACATCCAAATTATCTTTGTTCACTGTTTAATTAAATGTTCCCCATGATTTCATATATCTTCAGTTAAATTTTTAGAATCAATTGGATTGGATCCTGGCCGCTATAGTATTGTTATTGGGATGTTATCCAGTTTACTTTTTCCAGAATGTGTTTCCATGAAATACCATTTTGGTGGTCTTCCAATGTGAATCTTTTAATACTAAAAAATTATGAATTGTTACCAATGTAATTAGAAACCTAAAAATAAAATATTAAAATAAAATCAAGACCATTTTTTATTTTAGTAGGTGTTCAAAAATGTACCATGTAATAGTGCATTTTAAGAGGGAATTACAATCATAATGTGAATTAATGTTCAAAGTATAAAATGAACTAAAATGGTGTTTATGGATAATAAAGAACATGAATATTATATATATATTAACAATGAATATTATCCTATTTCAGTTTCTAATCACTCATACCATGGTCGTGTTCCTCTTCCACGCGGTTCGGACAGTCACGTCCCTTACACGCCATGCATCCCATATTACATGGCATGTTCTAGATAAATAGCCACTTGGCCATGTGATTTTTCCATTCCCATGTCCAACACCCTATATTCATGTACTTTGGTCATGTAATTTTACATTTCTAGGTACTATTACATGTAAAAATATGGCCATGTCCAATGGCCACACGGTTTGGGTCACTACACAGCGTGTAACCGCAGTACACAACGTGTTGACCCCAAAATTCGTATTCCCCAAATAGTAAGAGATACAAGATAATACTCTCTAGACTACACTTAGTTTATATGGTAATTCCAGATAATAATTACCATCTAAAATTCCCAATTTTCCTTTATTTTCCTCAAAACCTAAAGATCTACCAAGGAGGGATCTCAAGCAATTGTATTTGAGATCTAAAACCTTAAAATAATGTGAAATGAATGGTATCAAGACCAAAACTCAAATCATCTTTCCACAATGTAGAAAATTTAAATATTTTAGTGTATATCGATGCCCTGATCATGCTTCTCCTTGATCTGATGATGATCAACGTCAAAAATTAACATCAGTATCACCTCATTACGTTGATTCGGTGTCGATTTGTCATCACCAAAGGTGGAGATGTGAGGTTTCTCCTCTTTAGAATTGTGCACCGAAATGTGATGGGAGGGGAAGTTTTAGGTTTTATTTTAATTAAATTTTCATTTAATTAATTAATCCACTACTTAATTCCCTACTAACTCACCTCTAACCAAAACTCCCTACGCAAACAACTTTATGTCATGCCTAGGGAAAACATGACATTTTGAACTCAACCACAGACCTAGATTTATGATCTGAGACTCCACTCAGAAATTATTCATGTTTCAATAGAGAAGAGACATGTGTGATAAAATATATTTAATTTTTTTTTTTTGAAATCACTGCTCTGAGGCTCTCTAGTCCCTGAATTCTCGCACCGGCTCAATGCCTGGATTTGGAAATATTCTCAGAAATATTCCAAAGTATTACAGGTAAAACCTAAGTCACTACAACCTGAGTCACTATATAATTACAAAATACACATACATATTTTTAATCCAAAATAATAAAGGATAAAATTTGTATAAAGAAATAATATGGACACTAAGGAGAAAGTTTGTCTTCCAAATAGAAGAGGTAAGGTCGGTTTCACTTATAAGAATCACTTCAAGCGAAATATGAAAAAAAGGGAAGTGGAATGGTATGAGGACGTGTAAATATATATAAATCTATAAGATAAAAAAATATAAGTGCTTTTAGATGGTAGGGTCATATAATTTCCCTAGATGGAAACTTAATCATGACAATCTCCAATTCAAAATGATATTGGAATAAAAATCTTACCATTTTACACTTAATTTTTTTAAAATATCTTTGATGTACTGTATAATAAAAATAAAAATATTAATAAATTATTTTATAACCTCATAAATATTTATTTCCATTTTTTATAATCATTCACTACACATGTATTAGTTAGTTAGTGTTTATTTCCATCATCAAATGTTATCAATTTTGATTGTTTCATGCATGTTTCATAATAGATACATTAAACAATATTATATGATACCAATTTCATCATTAAAATATTAAAAAATATATTTAAATCATTATATTTTAAATATTTATGTATACCTATGTTGAGTAGATGAAAACTATGGTTATGGTTCATGAGAACAGAATCCTTGATGATATTTTTTCGAGTAATTTACTGATACTAGTGGATAACTTTATAATAATCATTGATTTTTGTGCCATAATTTTATAACCATATTAATGAAATATATTAATCATTAATATCATATATATTCATAAAATAAATGTTACAACCATCCATTTAATTTGGTGATGAAAACGAAATATGTCATTCATGCAGACGGTAGTCTGACATAACGTGAGAAAAGTTTTCATTTTCTAATGAATGGGGTTGTTAAAAGAATACATAATTTATATATATGTGTTATAAATAATTTCATAAATATCATATTTATTCATTAAATATATTTTTATAACCATCTATGTAAGGTGGTTATAAAAACAAAACATGTCATCCCTGGAGATGGTAGTCTTCACGTAACATGGAGGGTGTTTTAATTTTTTAAGTGGTTCAGAGGATGGTATAATATGGTTAATCTATAAAAATAATAAAATTTTAGTATAATTATTATATTTATGTAATTATTTTATCATGTGTATAATATATTTGGAAGAGGTATTAGTATAAAAAATAATTTAAATGAAAAAGGAGTGATTATGAGTTTTTACCTTACTCCTCATGACAATCATTGAGCCTTCGGAGAATAGTCTTTTGGTGAAAAAAACCTATATAACTTGGGAAATAAATTTGGGAAGGGGTTTTTTATGGTTTTTTTCATTCCATAAGGTTTTATGTGTGTGGATAATTGGGGTGGAGAATGCCTCTTTTTTAAGTGAGATGGGTAATATTTTGTACATACTCATAACTTTATGTTAAAGGCTTGTAACTTTCAAAGAAATGTTGCTCCATAGGTGGAAAATAATGGATAGGTTATGAGTCTTGGTTGATACAAAACTAATACACACAAATAATGGATATTTTTGAGAGACTATAGTATTTTTACCCTTAATTTCAATTTTTACCATAATTTACTTTTCCCACAGTGACTCATTTTTTAACCTTAGTAACATATTTTTATGACTAAAAAGGAAATTGACCATATTAACTAATTTTAAAATTATGATTAAAAACATTAAATTAATTTCATAATATTAAATATGTAATAGTGGTAAAAATTAATTCTAAAATAATAAGTGTATAATGTATAAAAACAGTTTTTAGAAAAACAATATTAATTAGGTTCTAAAATGTCAATCCAATGTTTCTAAATTAAACTTAATATTTTAAATGTATAATTTTACTTATTTAATATATATATATATATGATAATTATAAATTATTTATAAATTTCTTAAATCAAGATTATATCCAAATTATTTCATTGAAATTATGGTACTTTTTTTAAAAAAATATTTTATATATATTATTCACATAAAAGTGATATTTTCAGAAAAATCCCAAAAATTCACCCTAAGATAATTTTGATATTATTAATACAAAAATTAAATCCATTTTATCAAAATATTTTTTCAAATAAGATAAAATTAACTTTTAAATAAAAAACATAATTTATATGCAAATGAAACTATTTTTATAAAAATGTGATATTTAAAAAATCATTAAGTGTTATTAATATTATTTCATATTAATTATTAAGTTAAAATAATTTATTATATTTCTATTGCACTAGAATATTTAATATAATCCTTTAAAAGTGATTAATTTGGTTTATTAAATAAAATATATGTAATATATAGAGAAATACAATTCTTCGCGAAATTGGTCTTAAATGATTTTATTAATAATGCTTTAAGACTGGTTAACTATTTAATAAGAATTAATTCTGATTTCATTAATAATTTTTTATTAAATATAGATTTTATTATTTAGTTAGATTCATTATTTAAAATTAAATTTTATAGAACATTCAAATGTATAAAATACTTGTAATAATTTAAAAGTTTTTACATTAAGAATCATATGTTTATATCATTCTAACTTCTACATAAAAATACCCTCAGGGCCTTCACATAAGACCTGAGGGTATGATAAGAAGCATTGGTTGTTTTAGGTGGTGATTTAGCTAGCATGGATCTCATAGCAATTTCTAAGAGCACCAACTTTTCCCACAAGTTATTTTTCTCAACTTCTACCTTTTGGAGTTTATCTTAGGCTTGGTCTTGGGAAAACCCTAAAGAAGACACCTCTCTTCCAAGCTCAAAAAAATGGGCTTTATGTGGAAGACTTATACTTCTCTATTCCACTTATTTCCCTTTTATGTATATATTTCATAATATAATTACCTATATTTATACCCAACTATTTAATTTCTATATTATAATTGTTATATCATCCCAATAGCTATATAAATTGAACAACTGTATATAATAGTCATATTTAATTCCAATATATAACTTAAAATAATTTATCCTATTTTATTATCATTTAATAAATATTTTTTTTTCTAATTATATGACTTACTTAAATTGTTTCAATCAGGGTTATGATCTTCATAGAAAACCAGGAGGATGGATATTTTATGTTCATAGTATTTTTATTTATTTTTCAGATTTATTCCACTTATAATTTTCTTAATTTTGTTTCATATTAAGTCCTTATAATGTATTAATTTTTATCTAGAAATATAAATTTTTATCTCAATAAAATGTATCAGGTTTTTTTAGTTTGGTGTTTCTTGTGAAATAAGCAATTCAAAATAGTATTTATTTAAAGGGAAATTAATATAAAAATATCAGAATATCACATGTATGTTGGGTGAAATGGTTTTCTATCTCAATTCTTATATCTATGTGTCACTTCAATTTATTTATAATATCCTCACATCCATTTATCTTTTTATACCTTATAATGATTATAAATTACTATATAACTTTTTAAGGACTTGATTGATCTTTCTTGTAATGAGTCACACCACACTTAGGGCTTTTATAAGTAATTGAGGGTCATTGTGAAACAATATTTAGTTATTTGTATAGGCATGTATTATTTCAAATATAATATCCATTGAACGTAGAATTCACATAGAATCATAATTTTTATATATAATATCTTTATCTTTTGGTAAAATATTATCCAGTATAGAAATTAGTTCTGTAAATTCAATGTTGCTTCATCCATTACCAGCTTTTTAAATTTTATAGCTTCAATACAATTTAAAGTGTTTTATATTAAGTACAATAATAATATGATGGCATATTTTCATGAATTTTTAGCTTCCCAAAAAACTTTTTATAGTCACGAAGGTCATCTTTAATTGTTGTTTTCATTTCTTTGATATGATGTCCATTATCATTTATAGTTTCACTCATATCAGGCGATCCATAAATCATAGTCTTATCTTAGTCACTAGCTATATTTATTTCTTCCCCATGTTTAGTATAACATTTGTAACTTTGATCTATTCTGTAATAGATCAAGTTTTCTTCCCACTCTGATGGAAAACTTTATCTTGAATAATAACAACATAAATGTAGACAAATATTTGAGAAGGCTCATTTCCATTATTTGTTGCAAACTTAATGAACTTTCTAACCTCATACTCATACTCTTTTGTCGTATGATTAAGATCCATCAATTTTTTATTCATATTCATCCTATATGGTTAAACAATATTCATATTTAACAATAAATAAATAAACACGTATATAATAAAATTATTCTCAATTTTTTGGATTAATATGTATTTTATTTTCAAGTTATAACACTCCGATGCTTACTTTTCTAAATAAAATCATATTCAAAATTTTATTGTTTTCGTATTTGATATAAAATAATATAAAATCAACAACTTGTTAGAACATATAAATATGAATAATTATTTAAAAATATATAATATCACTTATTTTTTATCCTAATAAGAAACATATCATAATCCATTCTGTTTTTGAATGGATACATCAAGTCAGCTAATGAAATTTATTCTTATAAAAAATTATTTATTTATATCATAGTAATCAATCATTTTTATTTATTTATATATTTCAAGAACATTCAGATTTTGAATTTTTTTATATAAGTTTTTATCTATTTTATTTTATAAAAAATAAAAAAATGGTTAACTTGTGGGTTATATAGATAGTGTTCTTAATAGGTCTAGTTTAAACAAACTTCCCTTATATATTTAAATTATAATGTATAACCTATATTTTTTACTTGGTAAAATTGGAAGTTCATTGGTTTTGAACTACTTTTTAAGTCATATAAGAATTAAAATAAATAAAAAAATATTAAAATAAAATTTATGTAATTATTATTACTATTTATTTGATATGTTTTCAAAATTAATTTACATAGTAGAGGAATAATTTTAAAATCATGATAACTCTTTATTTACAAATAAATCATTCATCCATAAATAAGTGGATTCTGTCTAAAGTATTTATATATATTGGTAAAATTTAAAAAAAAAATTATGAGGTGGTATGGTATTCTTCCCAATAATACAAAGATAAATCCTTTTGATAAAGAAGTTATACTATGAAAAAATGAAAAAATATAAAAGGATTAACCTTTAGTTGATAAAAATGGTAAAGAAAATTTTATTAGTGATGATTATGTAGAATATTAAGGTGATGTTTATAAAAAGGGTAGTTGGGATACCTCTCTCCACACTTCTGTGGGAAGAATAATAAAAAAGTTAAAAAATAAGGAAAGATTCGTAAAATCCTTAAAAAAGTTAAAAATATAGAATACCTTTAGTTTTGTTGGTTGATTCATCCAAAAAAATTTTGAAAGAGGATATTGTGAAGTTATAGTTCCGGGATAGCTTGAATTATTGAGAGGAGAATCATGACTGTTAGGGTTTTTATAAAAAGTGGGAATGAGTTTTATCAATGTTTACCAAAAATCACCAATAAAACTAACCTTTATTAGTGTTATATTGATAAGAACTGGGACATAAATGTTTTATATGTTTTAAATTTAGCATTGATAAGGGAATGACTTTATCAATACTAA
Source organism: Viscum album (assembly GCA_963277665.1). NCBI lineage: Eukaryota > Viridiplantae > Streptophyta > Magnoliopsida > Santalales > Viscaceae > Viscum > Viscum album. The sequence goes on from OY728123.1 coordinate 18,577,589, forward strand.
AAAATCACTACTAAAAGTACCATTATCAATGCTAAAACTTTAAATACTGATAATGGTATATTTTATCAGTGCTAAATTCAGTGCTGATAAAGGTAGATTTATTAGTGCTAAGGATAGCACTGGTAAACACCTAATACATGAGAAATTTATTCAATACATGAGCTTTTTTGGAAATACATAAGGTTTGTTTCCTAAAAAAACAATACGTAAGAGATATTAAAAATTAATAAAGATGAATAAATAAAAATATTAAAAATGAATATAAAATAATAATTAGTAATTATATAATTATAATTATTAATTATATAATTATATTTTCTAATTATATAGTTATAATTAGTAATTATATAATTATATAATTATATAATTTTAAATTATATTAATTATATAAATTACTAAAAAATTGAAAATGAATTAATAATATTAATTATATAAATAACTAAAATATTATAAATAAATAAATATTAAAATAAAAATAAAAAATATTAAACATTACATTTAAATAAAAAATATTTATAATAATTTACTAATTAAAAATAAATAATTATTAAAAGAATAATTATTTTAATTTAAAAATATTAAAATAAAAAAGAATAAATATTAAAAATGGATAAATATTAATTATATAAACTAAAAACATATTAAAAATAAAAAATGAATAAATTATATAAATATTTAAAAATAAATAAATTATATTAATTATATTAATTACAAAAAATATTGAAAATGAATATATATTAAAACAAAAATAATTTAATATTAACAGTTACATTTAAATATAAATATTTAAAATAAATTACTAATTATATAAATGTATGTGATATTAATTATATATATAATATTAATAATAATGGTATCTAGATATTTTTAATAATATTTAAAAATAATAATTAATTATATAAGTAAATATTTAATATTATAAAAATGTATAATTATATATATATATATATATATATTTAAAAATATTAATAACTGTGTTTTAATTTACATAATTTTGTATATACAACTATATGAAATGCATATAATACTAATTTTGTTCTAATTTATTTGTAAAATTAACTAAAATTAATTACTAATATATAAAAATTCTTATATTAATTGATATTTTTATAAAAATATTAATAATAATTAATTATATAAAATGTAAATATTATTATTATATTATGTAATATAAAATATTGATAAGGAAGTTCCTAGTAGGGAGGCATGAGGGTCGACTACTGTGCTCAAGATGGTGATTTGGCTGTCAACTAAAGTTTCTCCTCTCTATTGGATTTTCCAAGGGACTCAGCAATTAATTTTGAGAAGTTTCTTACTGGAGGTTTCTGGAAGGTGTATATAAAAGAATATAGGAAGTCATCAGATTGTGAAAATTTGACTACTATGGTTTCTGGTGAAATTCAAATTGATCTGGATAGATCTCATCCCTTCTCTTCTTTTTGGGACTCGTCTGTTGGAAGAATCATCAAAAAAGGTATGAAAACTCTTGTATAAGTTAATCCTCATATAGTTTTGGAGAGATTGGATCATTATAAGAACTTGATTTTTGTTTTACTTGCTCTTATGTGTGGTGAAAAATCTTGGAAATGTTACTATTTAATTACTATGTTTCTTCTAATTTGGGATTCTCAAATTGTAAATCTATCACTCTGTGGTGTGGTTTATATCACTATATTTTCCCTTTAGTGGAGTTATTATAGCGTGCATGGGGGTGTGGTTTTATGTGCTTGAAACTTGGTTTGTTTTGAGTGCATGAATGGTCTCCAAACCATGATCTATTAAAATTTAATAATTCCTTTACACAGGTTGGGATTATAATATATGGTATTAATTAGGTCTTTTCAAATATGAAAATCATGCATGAGATTTTATCTTCGGTGGGTGTTATAATTAAACTAGGTAAGGAAAATAAACTGGAAAGATTTGGTCATTTTTTAAGAATATTAGGGGAAATTTATCTCAGTGACATTCTTATAAACAAGGTGATTCTTTTTACACATAACGATAATTTGAATTTGTGTATTGAGTATGAGAACAATCCTTTGTTTTTTGAGGAATGTTACTCCATTAGTCATTTTAAGGATAAATGTCATAGGAATTTTGTTGGATTGGTGTAGCCAGATCCAGTTGTGCTGAATGATTGTGTCCCATACTATGCACCAGCTCGTAATTTTCATGTGTCGAGCTCTGTAATGAGACCATTGGGGTTTATAGGGTAAGCTTTCCCCTTCTCCAGGGGTCCAGGTGCTGAAGGCCCCTGGCCCAAATTTTGTGTAACTTCAGTAACTCTGACACACTATAGTAAAGCTAACTGACTAGCACTGACAAGGCATTGTAGCAATGTGAACATCAAATTCAACAGTATTGTATCTCTTTGGACTTACATCTGGTAGCACTGTATCACTTTTGACTTGGGTGGCCGCCTTTCACTATAGTGACATGGACTTCTAGTCGTCTTTCACTATAGCACAGTGGACTTTCTGATGGTTGGTGGAATAATGTTTCTTCCTCTACATTATCCCATTTTCAGGATAAGGTTTCTGTGTGTGAGAGAACTTTGAAAACTCCCTGTAAATTGTGATTTTAAATTATAGTGATTTTCTATCTCTCTATGGATGTAGGGATTATTCATGAACCACGTAAATCTCTATGTTCTCATTCTTCTATTTTTTCTCTTTTAATCTTTTTTGATCCATTTTTCTCATCATTGATCCTGACATTTTCCACAACAATTTTATCTTGTATTAATTTTTTCCTTAGGGTTCAATTGAAAGTGGATTTTGAGGAGAAAATTTGTTCATAATAGTGTTTCTAATAGAACCAATGTTGTTGGGCCCTCAAATAGTTCTCCACTTTGTCAAGGGGAGGGTTCTTCTAGTAATGTTGGGGGAAATAACTCTAAGTCTACAAGTATTGGGGAGTCCAAAAAAGGATAAATGTAAAATCTATTTTAACTGATGACAATGTTTCTTAAAGATTTTTAGCCTTGGGTTGCTCTGTTTTGGCTAGAAAGGACTCTGAGAAGGGGATCAAACCTATGTAGGTGAAAAAAAATGGAATCTGGAAAACTGTTAGGGTTGGGTCTTTTGAAGCTGGGTCTAAGGATCTTATTGATCTTTTAAATGGTGGAAAGGTTGATTAAGTAATGGTTTTGACACCTTGTTCTATTATTGGGGACTCTTCTTTGGGGATTTATGACTTAGAAAAGGTTGTCTTTGTTGTGCAGGACCAATCAATGGATTCTTCTGTGAAACCTAAAACTAAGGCTGACATCAATGCCCCTAAGTCATAGATGCATGGCGTAATGGGATAGATAAGAAAGTTGGGTACTGTTAAAGATTTTAGGGTTGTTGAGGTGCAAGAGGAAGTCCTAAAATCTGATGTTGTTGTGATCAAGGAAGGTTCCTTCTTTGCATATGATGGGTCTGAAAATGTTGTTGTATAATCATAGACTCCTAAATATTTGAAGGCCTGTGAGGGGAAGAATCCAAATTTGGTATCTGGGCAAGGGGATCTTCCTATGTTTTTAGCATCCCACCAGCAAGGTTTTCCTCTAGTTTTAGATTTCAACTAGGAGGGGAAGACTTATTCTCAATTTCATGATGGAAATGATCGACTTGACTCGTCTCATGGCACTTTCTTTAATGTCTGGACAATTGAAGTTTATTCCAGTGAGGTTCCATGCTCTTTAAAATGATATCCCATCTTGACGCTAAACTGAGTCTGGGGAAACTTGTGATCAATTCACAAGTGGTTCTTGAACATCATGGAATTGATTATCATCAGGCTATTGTAGAAGCGAAAAAGGATTTAGGTGTTACTGGTAAGTGGGGAGACTTATCTAAATTGAATCCAACCATGAGAACCATATCCACTCATTTGGTTGAATCCCAAATTAATATGTTGAATACCACCATGAGGACCATAAAAACTTCTTACAGGGATGTAGCTACTAAAGAAAAGAAAAAAGATGTTGAGGGTTTTTCAGCTATTCCTTTGAAAAAGTAAAGGTCTGGGAAGGATTACTGTAAATTGGATCCCACCATGAACACCAATCCATTCCTTTGGTTGAAGTCCTGTCAAATATGTTTATCTTATTAAGCTCTGAATCTGATTAGTATAAGGATTATAAGGCTTCAAATGAGCCTAATTATTATGCTTGATTTGGTTTCTCACCTTTGTTCATGTTGAACCTTTGGGTTTTGTCGATATTGGTCTGATTTGGCTTCATTTTTAGTTTTGCTTTTGGATTCAGGGCACGTCCTCATTGTTTGAACTCATCCTCCCATTGCTCTCTTGGTGCTTATTTTTTCTTATCTTAATAAAGGTACTTGACCCTGGTTTATTTCTATAAAAATATTAATAATTATAAATTCTATTTAAATATTATTAGTTATATTTTTAAAAATATTATTAATTATATAAATGAATAAATAAATTTTCAAAATAAATATTAATTATAGAAATTAGAAATATATTAAATATATAAAATATTAAAAAAATACAAATGCATAAATAAATATTAAAAAATGAATAAATTATAAAAATATCAAATGAATAAATATTAAAAAAGATTAAATAATATTAAATGAATAAATATTAAAAATTAATAGAGTTCAACAAATAAAATCGAATAAATTACAAGAATATTAAAAAAATAAATATTTAAAATTAATTATAGGAATTAAAAAATATTAAAAATAAAAAATAAAAAAAATAAAATTGATTAAATATTAAAAATTACATTTTAATAAAAAAATATTTAACTTAAATTAATAATTATATACATGTATATAATATTATATATATATATATAATATTATTATTATTAATTTTATTTAAATATTTTTAATAATTTTTTGAAATTTTTTTTTATTATATAAATTAATAAATATTTAATATTATATAAATGTATATAAATATTATTAGTTATGTATTCAAAAAATATTATTAATTAAATAAACGAATAAAAAATTTACACTAAATAAAAACATATAGTTATATTTATAATTTTTATAAATGTATTGTATTTAAATACAAAATGTTTCTGATATATTTTACTAATTAAAATATAAATATTAAATTTAATATCAAATATATCTAAAAAATATTATATCCATTATTTTTTATATTTTAATTATAACTTTTAAAAAAATTATAAATTACATATACATATATATATTATTAAAATGCACACACACACATATATATATATATAATTGCATTAATTACATTTGAATAATATTAATTATTGGTATTATAAATCATGAAATATATATAATAATAATATTGATATTATATTTCAATATGAAAAATTTATATACAATTAATTTGTTATAATTAAAGTTTAGTTCTTTAATACATTTAATTAAATTGAAGATATTATTTTCATTAACGTATAAATTTATATTGATAATTATATGTTTTATAACTATATATGTAACATACATATGTATTATTATCTCAACCCAAATGTGTGTAATTTTGTGTAATTGTGTATTATTATCTCAACTCGTATGTATGTATGTATGTATGTATGTATACAATAATGGGATATGTGAAATTGAAAATCCAAATGGATTTTCTTATTATATAATGATATATTTATAAACATACAAATATGTACACATACACACACATGAATAGACATACATGCACATGTATACACATTCATACACTTGAATATACATATATACATATACACATACATATGTACACATACACAGACATACACTGACATATATACCATACATACACATATATATACAGGTGCGCACGCACATACACACACATACTTGTGTACATGTATACACACAAACACACACACACACACACACACACACTTAAAAATGCACACACATATGCATATAGATACACAGACATATATACACATACATTCACATACATACACATACATACACATACACATTCACATATTGACACATACATTCACATACATACACATACATACACATATATACACATACACATACATATACATACACATACATACACATACACATACATACATATATACATACATACATATATACATACATACATACGTACATACATACATACATACATACATACATACATACATACATACATACATACATACATACATACATACATACATATACATACATACACATGCATACACATACATACAAAAACGCATGCATACCCATACATAGATATGTATATATACATACATACACATACATACACATACACATACACATACACATACATATATACATACACATGCATATAAATACACATACGCAAACATTTATAAACACATACATATAAACATATAAATACAGATATACGTATGTACATACATAAACACACACACATTTACACACACACACACATACAAACATATACCCCCACCCAATTTTTTACTATTTTTTTCTTTAATCACACATTGAGATTTTCAAGCTATATCAAACCGAATTTTCATTACAATAACAAAAAATATATCTCTCTATGTGTGTGAGTGTGTGTCAACATATATTAATATAAATATACTTAAAATCTATAAATTAATTTATATAATTATATAATTATTTAAATAAAATTTTAATATATTATATTTACAAATAAATTTTTTAATATATTTACATACATTATTAAATATTTTTATTTATTAATATGAATTTGACAAATTCTTATATAAATTATGAAAATAAGATTTATAATATATTTTATTTTAATTTTAATGGTATTTTTAAATATGTATTTTATGGGTAAAAAAATAAAAAAAAATTAAATTTTTTAATATATACTCATATATATAAATATATATCAACACACACGTATAATTATATATATATATATATATATATATGTATATCTGTATATTATAAATTATATAATATGAATACAAGTGTATAAAAGTAAATATGAACTATATGTAATGTATTTATATATTTATTTATAAAGTTCATGTCATTATATTTGTGTGTGTGTGTGTGTAAAATAGGTAAGGCATTGGGCCATAAGGCCTTCAGGCCATCAATATGTAAGTTACAAGGATTCATGCTAATGTAATTCCAAACTAGCGGAGAGCATTAAGATAAAAAGGTGGTATTTTATGATCATTTGGATGTGAGGGTTTATTAATGGAGTGGTTAAGGCATGCCTATTAAAGACCTTAGTCAGAGAGGAAATGATGAGAAGCCATAAAAGTAAAACTTAGGACATCAAAGCTAGAGCAATCAGATGTAGTAAGATGATAATGTGTTATGCTAGGGTGGTATCTTAGGTTTGGGCCTTCGGGGATGTACTGGCCTCTACGCCACTGGGCCTTTGATTCATGAATCTAAAGGGGCCTTTAGGTTATTTTAGGGTTCCCACTCATTTTAGTTAAAAGGGGGTTATTTATAAAATAAAAATATCAAATTGTCAGTCTCTATGTGTGTGTAATTATAATTATATATATTTATAAATATGTATAAAAGAATAAAAAAAGCTTTTATATATATATATATTATGTAAGGTACCCATTGTCTGTTCTATTTGAGCACTGAAAAGGGGTGAATTTTATCAGTGCTAAAAAACATTGTCATGGGATGTTAATTTATCAACGCTTTCTTATCGCAGATAAATTTTTTCCATTTATTAGTGTTTTTCAACACTAATAAAAGCCTGTGTTTTATTTCACATGTTATATAGTAGAAAGAAGTGTAAGAATAAGTAAGATAATAATATGAAAGGAAATATAGAAGAAGGACATAACTTGGAGGAAACTGAAGCAAAACCATGGAGGATAGGAGAAGAGGGAGGAAACATCATCTTCTTGGTGTGTCATGAGAATAAGAGGGGTGGGTATTCCCCTATTTTACATTTTTAACTTAATTAGTAATATAATTATAATCATAATAATCAAAATAATGTTCTATAATCATATATAATACAAAATTCATATTCAATTATCCAATAAAAACATTTCTGTTGTTATTCCATGTTAAGGTAAATTCACTTTATTAACACATATATTTTATAAAGTGACATTAGTCAAGTATTTAAAGCCTCACTAATAAATTAATTTAACATACTAAACACCTAAAAATAATAAAATAACAATCCAATATATATTAATCACTTATATCGGGAAGTCCTGGCATAAAATTTGAAGTTTTAGATCTATAGGAAGACATGCATGGTTTCCTTGCACAGTCATCGGGACCATGAACACCAACCGTACAACACCAAGAATTTATTAAAATTTTAGAACCTCGCTATTTTATTCCCAAACTATCATGAATATTAAATTATTCCAAAAAATAGAAAATTGGGGTGATACAGGTATGTTGTAACAATTCTTACCATTAAAAGTGGGGATACTATTTTTATTTAATGAATTAATGTGATCCATAGAAAACACCAACTCCAATGACTCAACAAATTCATACTTAAATTTAAACAATTACAACAACATAAAATATTCTATGGCCTTTAAAGGATAACTTGGATTATGTTTTGACACCAATTGAGGAGGACCCATGGGGAAGCCTTTCTAGGATGATCCCATTGTTGATACTCTTCCCTACCTATTTCTTTACTATTTACATGATAAATTTCAATCTAAGTGTGGGGGAGAGATTTATTTATGGGAAGGGATGTTTGAGGGATAGTGAGGCATTTTATTACCAGGGATTTGAATTATCTCATCATGTTCATATGTGTTATATTTCACAGTGCCCACATTCATTACATGTATTTTTCTATGGCCATATATATTCATTTTGGATCTAATAGTGAGTAAAAATGTGGTTTTCATGCGGTAACCATCAACTTTAGGGATACCTATCAAAGTGAAGATTCATTACTCTAGGAGCTATAGAGTTTTCTATTTGAACTAATTTCACTGAGATTCTACAGCATATATGTTACTTGTGTACCTTTCTTTGGTATTTTTCTGACATTTATTTCATTGGGTTTGGGAGGTGTTACTCACCTTTTTTACATTTCCATTATGTTTGAATGTGTTTTTACCCTTTAAAAAGAAGAAAAAAATAGAGATAAAAGATAGAGAGAGAGAGACAGAAACAACAAATTTTTGTGAGAGTCATTTGATTATTATATGTTTGTGTACAAGAAACGTTTTAAGTTTGGGGGTGAGAGTTTGAGGGAGACATTTTAATTGACATTTATTATTAATTTATTTCAAGATTAAACCTGTGTTTTTACAAAAAAAACTATCAGTTTTTTTATAACTTATCCTCCTACAGCCTTAGAGACATTTTAACCTCATGTAAAGTCCTCTAGAATGGTGTTTTCTTTTGATTTCCACTAGTGGAGATGTGAAATTCCTAGAAAGATTGTGGCAAACATTCATGTGTATGAGAATTGAGCATAACTTTGAAAAAATTGTTTTAGTGATGTGAGTGATAGAGAGGTAGATCACATGATGAATGAGTATAGATATTTTTCTTAGAAAGAATGTGAGTGGAAGGGAAACTATTTTTGAAATTTGGAATTTTAAATGAAGCATGATATTTTGTGGGTAAAAAGGATTAAGAATTTTTGAACTTGTAATTTTGATGCTTTGATTTGTCTGTGGGTCCAAATGTGTATTCTTTTTAACAGTTTTGTTCAGGTGTGAAAAATTTTACGTGTGGGGGATTTGATTCACATGGATTCTATATGAATTTTTAATAATTTTCTAATTTAGTTTTTATTATTTTTCTAACTTCTTTTATTGTTTTTAGGTTTTTTTTAATATTTTAGTTATTTTTATAGTTTTTATTTAAGTATATATTAATATTAATAATTTAGTATTATTATTAGTTTATATAAATTTTATATATTATATTCAAAACTATATTATTATTAGTAGTTTTTATTATAATAGTTTTATTATTAGTTTATTAATATTTATTAGTATATATTTTAATTATCTATATTCATATTTTATTTTATTTTCATTATATATTTTTGTAGTATTTTTATTATAAGTTTATTATTTTTAATATATTAATATTTAATAGTAGTGATAGTTTCATCATACTTTTATTATATATACTTTTTAGAGTATTTAATTACATGTACATAAATATATATATATATATATATATATATTCCTATATAATGTTTTCTTATAATTATTTTTTGTTTATATTTAATTAGTATAATATATATTTATATAAATTTATTATTATTATTATTATTTATTTAATTTTTAGATCTTTAATTTTTTTTGAATTTTAAAACTTGAATTTGTCTTGAATTCATTTTTTCAGTCAGATATGTGGGGAGGAGATCTAATTTTCACTCTCCTCGAATAAACCCTAAGCAAGAAGACACACCATAAAAGGAGAACCACCACCAAAAGTGAAGGTATGATGATGACCCAGTTGCCTGCTGCGTAGCACTGGCCATCTAGAACTAAGTGCTACCCATTCTCTCTAGCGAGCGTGCCTCCGTCTCCACTAGTCACAGCATGCTACACCCCCTCCTTCCTGCGCATGAGAGTTGACAGGCTCGGACTCACCACCCCAGCGTGACACCATCTCTATCAGACCCAGGCCCCTGCCACCCCTCTTTCTCCCTGCAAACTAGTAACCACCAACGTTGACCCCCTAACTTGCCTCATCTCCCTCACACGGAGAACACCACCAACCATCCCATGCTCTCTGTGAACACCACCAAGGTGTCGGACTCCCCTTCATGAATACCACAATCGTCACCCTCCCTATGCACAACAACCCTTCAGCCTGTAGCACATCCACCACACCTCCACCATCATACCAACCTCGTCACCCCTCTCCTCCTCTGGATGGAGTGATCACCAACTACAGTCAGATTAGTTTGTTGAATGGTACCAAGTACCATATGTGGCGACTTAAAATGAATGATTTTTTTTCAAGTGAATGCATCTTCTAGTGTTTAGTACCCAGAAGCCAGAAAGGATATCAGATGAAGAATGGGAATTCGCGCATGAGATGTTTTGGGGATTCATTCTCAAATGGGTTAAAGAAAATTTGATGAACCACATTATCAACATCTCTCATGCCAGAACATTGTGGGAGAAGCTCAAGACTACCTATGCTTCCAAGACAGGAAACAATAAATTGTTTCTTCTCAAACAAATGATGAATTTGACTTACAAAGAAGGTATGTCTATTTTTGATTATTTAAGTGAATATCAGGGATGTTTTGATCTATTTTTTGGCATGGGTTTCAATTTTAAAGATAAGGTTTTATCACTTTTATTGTATAACACGTTACCTGATTCTTGAGAGAATTTACGTGTTTATCTAACCGGTTCTGCTCCTAATGGTGTTGTGACATTAATTTTTGTTAAGTCTTATATTTTGAATGAATAATTTAAGAGATGTAATCAAGAGAAATATTCAAAGATTTTAGTCACAAAGAATAGGGGGAGAAGCTATGAAAAGAATCAGGGACATAGTAGTCGAGGAAAGAGTAAAAGCAGAAGAAAATCCAGATCAAAGTAAAGAGATTTTGAATGTCATAATTGTTGTAAGAAGGGGCATGTTAATAAGTTTTGTTATTATCTTAAAAGAGAAAACAGAATATAGTGAAATCATCCAAAGAAGAATGTTGATGGAGATGATCATATCGCTGTCGCTACAGGGGGTGATCTTGTTATTGTTTATGACTCCATTCATATTGCTTCTGATCATTCTTACTGGGTTATTGAAAGTGGTGCATGTTTTCACGTGAAATCAAATAAAGAGTTCTTTACATCTTAAAACCCAGGTAATTTTGGGATTTTGAAGATGGGTAATGATGGTCATACTGATGTCATAGGTATCGGGACTCTTTTTTTAGAGACCAGTACTGGAAGTAAGCTGATTAGCCACTGTAGGAGGCTAATATTCATTGCTAATATATGTAATTTTCATGTTCCTTGCTATTCATAAATACCATTTTAGTGCATTTTACATTTTGAACACTCATTCTCATCATTTGTGCACTTCATGCCTAATGTGCACCAATTTAGGCCCAATGTTTCATCTGATTTTAAAGAATGTAACTATCCATGTTTTAATTTGATATTTTTGGAAATGGATATTCACTTAATTATGAACATTTTTTATTTAGGGATCAATGGATTATTAATAAAGTATGAGGGAGATATTTGGCGATTAAAGGAAACAATTCTGGAGAAGGCAGATTGGATATCCTCCCACTGATCGGACTATGGGGCCCACAATACAGGCCCAATGAAGCCCAACATTTATAAGAGACTATAAGACATATAGGGGAACAAATAATTATTCTAGAGACAGTGCTAATTCGTCCTCAATGGTGGTGATTAAGGCGGCCCAAGTTGAAGATTTAATTTTGGGCCATAGTCTGAGGCCCAGAAAAACAGCCCACCATTTCAATCATATCTCCGGAACCCAAAATTATTTTGGGCCGAAATTTTACAGGCTGTTACGGAACATCCGGGGCTTCATTTAAGTCTTCTAGGACCCACTCAAATTCGACCTTCTAGAAGGTCATTTAGGCGCGTCTTTCCGGTGGATGCAAGCTGGCTGCAACTTCGGGGCAAGAAGTGGAAAAGTCTCTCATCATTAATGTTCCACCCACCTTTTCCCAACATAATTAATTCAAGGCACATGGGATGTTGGGGGCTCGGCCAAGGATTCATTTTTTCCTATTTAATGCAGTAGTGGTGATGGATTTGGAGAGGTTGGATGCTTTCTTTTCATTGTAATGTTATTATGCCAATTTGCCTTTGTAATGTTCTTCCTTCTCATGTAAGTTGTTCGAATCACCTTAGTCTTCAATAAAAGTTCTTACTCTTCTCTTGTTCTGTTCTTATCCTTATCACCTTGATACTGTTGCCTCAAGGTGTGAATTTATTCACACCAAACCTTGTGATTTTGTTCACACAACGGTGGAGTGATTGTTATTTTTGTTATTTTTACTTCTTCAATTCCACCCTCATAAGTCTACCTTCCGCTTCCGTTGAGAACTTGTAATCAATGGAGGGCTAGCTCTTTTATGGGTTGATCCAAGGGAGTAGCAAGGGGCTGGATTGAATGTTATTTCTCATGCCCTAAATGTTATTAATTTCTTTTAATTGAGTTTCTTTCATTCAATGATTTTTATTCTTCCTCTTCCTTATTGAATTTATTCACCCCACTTTCATGTGCTAATTACATCCTTTACCTTGGAGTGCTCATGAAAATGATCCTACAAGTGTATAGGTGATTATCATATGTTTTGAAGGTGTTTAATCAGTAAGTGATGAGGTTAGTTTGAATTCATTTCATGAATCCTTCTCGAGTTAATGAAATTAAAATTGTAAAAAAAAAGGAATTCATTCAATCCACCCCGAGCCATAACCTAGGATCAACTCATTTTCTCTTAATTTGAATTCACATAGATCTTTTAGTTCTCTTTAAAAAAATATAAAATCAACCCAAGTTGGCCACTTCATAGCCAAAAATCCATCTCTTTTTGTTGAGTGTCTAAAGGTTCTTCTTAGGTCTCTGAGGATTCGACAACCCAAGCTACACTACAAGCGACCGCTTGACCCTTAAAACTTGGGTAAATTTGGGCGAGACCAAATTTTGGTGCCGTTGCCGGGGACCCAAGTAAGTTACCTTAGACACCATCATCCTTTTCTCACCCCACTTTCTCTATTCTCACCCCCATCTCTCTTATCTTTACCCCTTTCTGTTTGTGTGTGTCCGGAGAATCTAGAATCCAACTTTCCATCTTCTCCAATGGAGTATCTTCCAAATTATCATGTCACAAACTCATGCTGGAATGCAATGGAAAATGAATATTGGGAAGCCCCTAAATTAGAAAATTTCTATGATCAACCCTTGAATAATTACCACACACCTGATGATATGTACAATCAATGGGATGATGATTATTTAAAGGATCAATTTCCGACCCTCTCGAGGATGATTGGAGAGATGAATCTTAATGAAGTTAATGATTTACAATCTTCTATCCAGCCTAATCCTCAAAAACTCCTTGAACAATTGTGTAATCAAATGGAGATGATGAGTTCCGAGGTATCATCATTGAGATTAGAACTACAATGCATTAATACTTGTGAGGAACTCATCCATACACCAATTGTACCTTCAAAAACCTTATGTGAAGTGTCTAGTTTTCCACAATCCTCTCATGAATTTATTGAAGAACCGACCTTTGGATTTGGGGTAGGGGAAGTAAATCAAGAAATTGTTGAAGGGTCTTTAAATCAGGAGGAAATTGATTTCATGTATTCACAAGAGGGGAATTTGACATCATGGATTGAGTCTCCTAAGTGTAACTCTATTGATGATTTTTCAAAAACACCAATCATTGAACCACTGAGAGAAATCAAAAACATTGAGTCCATGCCCACTCCTAACACTATTCTTTCCAATTTTTTGGTTGAATCTTCTATTCAAAATGAAACAATTTTGTCACGAAATTTGGAAAATGAAGATAAGTTGGATTCAAATTCTCAACCTGTGTCTAAATTTCCTATCCAAACCGAGCTCAAAATCATTGTCCTTCCTTCCCCACTTGAGTATCCCATCATTTTTGATAAACAAGATCTTGGGTTTTTCATTCATTCATCTCATGAAACCCACAAAGGTGGGTTGATCTTTGATTTATTAAGAAAGACTATAGAAGAAAAAGAATCAACCATTTCTGATATTCCTTGGATTTTCCCATTCATTTTAGAAAATAGGATTGTTCATGAATCAAATTCCAAATCTTCATACCAACCACAAGGGATACGCATTCTCAATCATGTTGAAGTGGAGAAAGATGAGGTAATTAAAATTTTTAAAGTTGGAATTGGTTAAGTTGGGGGGTTCAAGTCGAGCTAAAGACTTTAAATTAAGCACTGCATGGGAGGCAACCTGTGGTCTTCATCTTTCTAATCTTTGTGACTCGTTTTTTTTCCTTCTTCTGCATTCTGTATTTAAAAAAAATAGATTGTTGACCTGTTCTTATTTTATGAGTAAGGATGGGTATGAAAAGGGAGCACCGTAATCATCCGTGTCACTCGGTGTGATCCCTGAGTAATACCTTACCCAGAAAATATAAAGAAGACAATGTATCATCAGTCTATTTTATTTTATTTTATTTATTATTTTTTTTTGTAGGTATTTTTTAAAAAAAATAATAGATTGTTGACCTGTTCTTCTTTTATGAGTAAGGATGGGTATGAAAGGGGAGCACCGTATTCATCCGTGTCACGCGGTGTGATCCTTGAGTAATACCTTACCCAGAAATTTAAGAGAAGACATTGTAACATCAATTTATGTTATTTATACCTTTTTTTATAGGTTAAAAAAAATACAAAAAATATATATATTAAAAAAAATTTAAGGCATGTCATAGGCCATTGGGAAAAGCTGGTCACAACCGTCCAAGCCATTGGGAGATAAACCAGAACTGAAGGGAGACATGGGAATGCATTTTCAACATCAACTACCAGGTGACTTCATTCCATAATTTTCATTTTCAATGTCTTCATTGCACTTCTATCCTGCCACTTCTATGTTTCAATTCTTTCAACACTGGGGACAGTGTATTCCAAGTTGGGGGGGGGAGATGAAAATGTGTGGAATGAAAAATGCCATTAACCTTGAACATGATAACATACATTCCAAACTCTGAAATTGGATATCAAATAATTTTGCATGCCTTGATTCTGATTTTAAAGCAAGTTTATGTTCATGTGCATAGTTATTGGAAAGTGCGGTTGTCCGATGTGATTTTTCACTGTTATATTTTCATCCATTTAAAAAAACACACAATGCACATCCTCTAGATTGTGGGGTTTTAGTTTGAGTTCTTGGGGACCCATAATAAATAGCATAGGATTGGCGATCATTTTAATTTTAACATGAGTATTCAAAAAAAAAAAATTTGCGCGTAGAGCAATGAATTGACCTAATGTGTGGCTTTCGGCACTTGGGGATCGCAACTCCATAGTTGTCTGGCCCAGAGTTGGGCATTTTATCTCTATTTGTGGTAATTTGAATTTGTTTTTGATTGAGTTAGCTCGAGATGATGCCCGAGTATGTGAGCTTCACTTGGTGCCCTAAGGTCTTTGAGCCTGGGAGTCATCGGCAAAGTCTTGCTACATGGGTTGACTCGATTGAGTTCAATTTCAATTACCATGGAAAAATTGCAAAAAAAAACCAAAAAAAAAATAATAAAAAATGAGTACTCATCTTATTATTAAAATTTGATTACTCCTAGCGCTTCCATCTTTTCTCCCTCGAATGAAAATGAACCCCCATGTCTATTGTGACACACAACACTTCATCATGCTTAATTGAATTTGGATGAAATATGGCAATGAATTTGAACAAAGGAATGGGCTTGGGCTTGAGATATGCCTGTGGACATAGCTTGTTTTAAATGATTTTTATGGGTTTCATAATTGTTTGGTATGTGATCTTTGGGTGAGAAATGTGTATTAAAATGTTTTTGGAAAATGTCATTCGAATTTCATTTTTGTGAGATATATTTTGCTCGGGACTAGCAAAACTCAAGTTGGGGGGTGTGATTAGCCACTGTAGGAGGCTAATATTCATTGCTAATATATGTAATTTTCATGTTCCTTGCTATTCATAAATACCATTTTAGTGCATTTTACATTTTGAACACTCATTCTCATCATTTGTGCACTTCATGCCTAATGTGCACCAATTTAGGCCCAATGTTTCATCTGATTTTAAAGAATGTAACTATCCATGTTTTAATTTGATATTTTTGGAAATGGATATTCACTTAATTATGAACATTTTTTATTCAGGGATCAATGGATTATTAATAAAGTATGAGGGAGATATTTGGCGATTAAAGGAAACAATTCTGGAGAAGGCAGATTGGATATCCTCCCACTGATCGGACTATGGGGCCCACAATACAGGCCCACTGAAGCCCAAAATTTATAGGAGACTAGAAGACATATATGGGAACAAATAATTATTCTGGAGACAGTGCTAATTCGTCCTCAATGGTGGTGATTAAGGCGGCCCAAGTTGAAGATTTAATTTTGGGCCAGAGTCTGCGGCCCAGAAAAACAGCCCACCATTTCAATCATATCTCCCGAACCAAATATTATTTTGGTCTGAAATTTTACAGGCTGTTACGGGACATCCGGGGATTCATTTAAGTCTTCTATGACCCACTCAAATTCGGCCTTCTAGAAGGTCCTTTAGGCGCGTCTTTCCGGTGGATGCAAGCTGGCTGCAACTTCGGGGCAAGAAGTGGAAAAGTCTCTCATCATTAACGTTCCACCAACCTTTTCCCAACATAATTAATTCAAGGCACATGGGATGTTGGGGGCTCGGCCAAGGATTCATTTTTTCCTATTTAATGCAGTAGTGGTGATGGATTTGGAGAGGTTGGATGCTTTCTTTTCATTGTAATGTTATTATGCCAATTTGCCTTTGTAATGTTCTTCCTTCTCATGTAAGTTGTTCGAATCACCTTAGTCTTCAATAAAAGTTCTTCCTCTTCTCTTGTTCTGTTCTTATCCTTATCACCTTGATACCGTTGCCTCAAGGTGTAAATTTATTCACACCAAACCTTGTGATTTTGTTCACACAACGGTGGAGTGATTGTTATTTTTGTTATTTTTACTTCTTCAATTCCACCCTCATAAGTCTACCTTCCGCTTCCGTTGAGAACTTGTAATCAATGGAGGGCTAGCTCTTTTATGGGTTGATCCAAGGGAGTAGCAAGGGGCTGGATTGAATGTTATTTCTCATGCCCTAAATGTTATTAATTTCTTTTAATTGAGTTTCTTTCATTCAATGATTTTTATTCTTCCTCTTCCTTATTGAATTTATTCACCCCACTTTCATGTGCTAATTACATCCTTTACCTTGGAGTGCTCATGAAAATGATCCTACAAGTGTATAGGTGATTATCATATGTTTTTAAGGTGTTTAATCAGTAAGTGATGAGGTTAGTTTGAATTCATTGCATGAATCCTTCTCGAGTTAATGAAATTAAAATTGTAAAAAAAAAAGGAATTCATTCAATCCACCCCGAGCCATAACCTAGGATCAACTCATTTTCTCTTAATTTGAATTCACATAGATCTTTTAGTTCTCTTTAAAAACAATATAAAATCAACCCAAGTTGGCCACTTCATAGCCAAAAATCCATCTCTTTTTGTTGAGTGTCTAAAGGTTCTTCTTAGGTCTCTGAGGATTCGACAACCCAAGCTACACTACAAGCGACCGCTTGACCCTTAAAACTTGGGTAAATTTGGGTGAGACCATAAGCTGATTTTGAAGAATGTTCGACATGCACCATAGGTTTTCTTGAATATTATTTCTACCAGTGTTCTTGATAATGAAGGGTTTATCAGTACTTTTGGTGATTTCCAATGGAATCTTTACAAGGGTTCTTTTATTGTGGCTTGAGGTAAGAAGCAGTCAGGATTGTATTGGACTAAAGCTTCTATTTCTTGTGATACTGCTTGCGTTGTTGAGTGTAGTGGTTCGTCCAAGTTGTGGAATAAGAGGCTTAGTCGCATAAGTGAGAAAGGTCTTGGTTTTTGGCCAAGATAAATATTCTTCCAGATTTTAATAGTGTCAAATTGGACACATTTGATCATTGCATGGCTAGAAAATAGAGTAGAGTGAGTTTCATCAATCATCCTCCACACAGGAAGTCACAGTTACTTGAATTGGTACATTCTGACGATTGTGGTCCTTTGAAATCTAAGATCTTTAGTGGTGGTCTTTATTTTGTGACTTTTATTAATGACTACTCATGAAAGCTCTGGGTTTATATTTTTAATTCCAAAAGTCAGGTGCTCAGTGTTTTTAAGCAATTTCGTGTTTCTACTGAGAGGGAATCAGGCATGAGATTGAAATGTATTTGCACTGACAATGGATGAGAGTATTGTGGTCCATTTGATCAGTATTGTAGGCAGGAAGGTATTTGGCATCAGAAGACACCTCCCAAGACACCTCAGCTGAATGGTGTAGCTGAGCGGATGAATGGGACTTTGTTGGAAAGAGTTCATTGATTTCTTTTGGAAGCAAAGTTTCTTGGACACTTTTGGGGTGAGGCTTTACTTACTGCTGCATATATTATCAATTTATCACCTGTTTTTTCTTTTTAGACAGACACTCTCGATAAGTTTTGGTATGGAAAAAAGATCAGGTACGATCACTTAAAAGTTTTTGGTTTCAAGGCTTTTGTTCATGTGCCTAGAGATGAGAGATCCAAGTTGGATGATAAGTCACAACAGTTTATTTTTATTGTCTATGGACATGATGAGTTTGGGTATAGGTTTTATGATCTTGATTTGAAGAAACTTTTCAGAAGTCGAGATACATTGTTTAAAGAGGACCAAACTATTGCATATATTGATAAGAGAGAAAAGTCCACTTCTCCAACTTCTGATGGCTTTGTTAGTCGGGAGCCAGGTTCCGATTCACATTTGCCACATATTATTGATTCTGATGATCACATTAATGTGCATAATTATGCATAGGTTGAATAGGTTGGAGTTGATATTTCTAATGCACCTTTTGTTTCTGATGATCTGGTTCCTGGGGTTATCAATGAACCCACAGTTCCACTCTGAAGGTCATCTTGGCATCGTACCATTTCTACTCGGTATTCACTTGATGAGTATGTACTCCTCGCTAAATGGGGAGAACCAGAATCTTTTTATGAGGTGGTGGAAAGTGAATATAAGTAAATATGGGTTGTAATAATGGATGATGAGATGATATCATTGCACGACAACCATACTTTTGAGCTGGTGAAGTTACCGACAGGTAAGATATATTTGCAAAATCAGTGGATTTATCAGATTAAGAATGAAGAATCTAGTTCTGTTCCATGATACAAGGCAAGGTTAGTTGTTAAAGGCTTCCGTCAGAAGAAAGGTATTGATTTTGATGATATTTTCTCACCTGTTGTCAAAATGTCTTCTATTCGGGTTGTTTTTGGTTTGGCTACTAGTTTGGATCTGTAGATTGAGAAGATGGATGTGAATACGGATTTCCTCCATGGGGATTTATAGGAGGAGATTTATATGGAGAAACCAGAGGGTTTTGTTGAAACGGGTAAATAGAATCATGTCTGCAGATTGAAGAAGAGTTTTTATGGTTTGAAGCAAGCTCCGAGACAGTGGTATAAAAAGTTTGAATCTATCATTTCTCATCAAGGTTTCAGGAAGACATCTTTTTATCATTGTGTGTTTGTTTAGAGATTTATTGATGATGATTTTATTATACTATTGCTTTATGTTTATGATATGCACATTATTGGCCATGATGCTTCTAGAATTGACAGATTGAAGAAGGAACTTTGTCAGTAATTTGCGATGAAATACTTGGGGCCAACACGACAGATTCTTGGAATCATGATCTCCTGTGACAGGAAGGCCAAGAAATTATGGTTATCTCAAAATAGATACATTGAGAAAGTTATTCGGATATTTTCTATGGATAGAGCTAAAGTGGTTAGTACTTGTCTTTCTTTACTTTTTAATCTCATCACCAGTCAGTCACCTTCTACTGATGAAGAGAGAGAGGAGATGAAACACATACCTTATTCATCTGCCATTGGCTATTTGATGTATTCCAGGGTATGTACTAGACCTGATATAGTTCATGTAGTTGGTATGGTCAGTCATTTTATGTCAAATCCAGGCAGAGAGCATTAGAGGGAAGTGAAGTACATTTTTCATTATCTCTGTGGTACTTCTGATCTGAGATTTTGTTTTGGAAAAGGGGAACCTATTCTTTGTGTCTTTACAGATTCATATATAGTAGGAGATATTTATTTGAGGAAGTCTGCGTCAAGCAATTTGATCATTTTTTGCAGGGGGAGCTGTATCTTGGCAGTCTAGGTTGCAGAGATGTGTTGCTTTATCTACCACAGAGTCAGAGTTTATTGCAGCTACAGAGGCATGCAAAGAATTTTTGTGGATGAAAAATTTCATTCAAGAGATCAATTTTAATCAAGATAGATATGTTTTATTTTGTGATAGTCAGAGTGCTATTTGATTTGTAAAGAATTCTACTTTTCATGGCAGGTCGAAACATATCGATGTTCGGTATCATTGGATCTGCAATGTCTTTGATTTGAGACAGTTAGAGCTTGCGAATATCCACACTGATGTTAATCGGCCAGACATGTTGACCAAGATTTTACCTAGAGAAAAATTTGAGACTTTCCGACTGATTGTAGGGTTGGCGATGATCCCTAGTTGAGTCGGAGGGGGATTTTGTTGGGACGCCTCCTCATCTAGCCCCAATATTTTTTTATCTTTGAAGAGATATATCTGATATCTTTAAAAAGATATTTTGATATATTTGATGTGATATATCTAATATCTTTAATAAGATATATTTGATATCTTTGATGAGATATATCTGATATCTTTAATAATATATGAGATATCATTCAGGATATACATGAGATATCATGTGACGAATCTCCTATTTATATGAGATGTGCGCCTCCTCTCTCGGTAGTTGTTGGAGGCAGTGCATTTTCATTTTCAAGGAGTGGTTTTCAGATCTGCAACCGGTGGAACTACTTTGATTTTATTGGCTCTCATCTGTGGTGTTTTCTTATCTGATCCCGGTTCTTTTTCATCTTTATTTTTTTATACATCAACCTTCTGCTTTCATGGTCAGATCTATTTGGGTTTCTTTAGCAGGCTGAATTTATCATTTCAGGATTCATTCAGACTATATCTATACCTCGACTTTGATCCACTATTTTTCTAAGTATTACTTTTGAGGTACCTTTCATTTTTGGGGAGTCTCTACTGTATACTTATCTATTTTAGTGGATCCCTCTTTCTGGACTAGGTCCCGTGGCTTTCCCCTTTTGGGTTTTCCACGTAAAAATTTCCAGTGTGAACTTTATATTTTGCACTTTTTTTCACTATGCATCTGCTGTTTGAGGGAAATATTTCTCCGCTACGCGTTTGTTTTTCTATTATTTGTACGTTCATCTCTTTCCATCTTTCCCAACACATTATACCCAGGCCCCCTTTTCCCCTCTTTCTCCCTATAAACTAGCAACCACCAACGTCGACCCCCTGACATGCCTCATCTCCCTCACACGGAGAACACCACCACCCATCTCATGCTCTCTGTGAACACCACCAAGGTGTCGGACTCCCCTTCATGAATACCACAATTGTTACCATCCCTGTACACAACAACCCTTCGGCCTGTAGCACATCCACCACACCTCTACCATCGTACCAACCTCATCGCCCCTCTCCTCCTATGGATGGAGATATCACCAAGTGCTTATCCTCTATCTCTCTTAATACAAAACATAATCATCTCTCCATACTCACCACCATCACCACCACATACATGACCAAACTGCATTCTCATGTGGAGGGATATTGTGTGTGAAATATACATGTGTAGAGGTTCACATTCATTCAGAGATCAACGAGTGTCATGTTTCCTAGTGTGGTGGATGTGTGGATTGTCCCATCATTTTTTTGATAATGTTGTTTTATTTTACAGGACTTATCATTTTATTACCATGTTTATTTTTTTGATCATGATGTCGAGGTAGTTTAATTATTTCAGGATGTTGACTAAATAATTTAATTGTCTCGCAATTTTTGGTTAAATTATCAATTGAATTTATTTTTATTTTTATTTTCATCTGATTTAATTATATTTTAACTAAAATAATTTCTAAAACTAAAATTGAACATTTTAATTAGTATTTTACTTGGAAATACTGATAAGTTTGAACATCTTGACCGATTGTAGTGAAAATAAGTAGTATATTTTTGTGAGAAATGGGTTGTGTCATTTCACTATTTGGTTCAATACTCGAACATGTATATTAATTTATTTATATCATGAGAGAATGGTACTTTAAATAAATAAGGATATATAAAATGAGCATCTAAAAAATGATTATATTTTTTAACTGGTGATAATTGAGTTGAATACATATTTGATCACATGGTTGCATAGCAGTTTGATTATGATGTTAGCATATCATACACATTTTTCTGATAAAAGTTCTTTATCCTTATTTTAATTTCAATTATCTTTTGTTTTTTTCTCTTTCATAATTTTTTGTTTTATAAAAATAATTAAAAATAATAATTTGCTCATTAGATCTTTTCTTGAACAACATCAAAAGAGATAATTTTGGTGAACTAGATCTGGTGCTCTCTTTGGTTTGACCCTTCTCGCCACTTTTAGAGTATCCAATTGGTTTTGAATATTTAAAAATTGGATGCGTTTCAACACACGTACCAAATTTCTGGCACCATTTCTGAGGAGCGCACCCACATATATCTTTAAGAAAATATCAAGTATACCTTTATTTAGGCATTGTTCACCTAGATGGTGAACACCCATACTTCAAATCCATTGAAAAATTATCCACCTCTTGATTAAGAATTAGAACATAAAAGAAAAGGGAAAGATGAAATTGGTAGATCTTCTGAAAACTAAATCCATCCATGCGAGGAAAGCATTAAGAATCACATTCCAATGCTTACTAGTGGACAAGTCCAATGCCTTTTTCAAAATTGTCTTGATAATAAAAGACCATAGACTATGATGATACAAGAATTGAGACCCAACATAGTCAAATTTAGATCAAGTATAATAAGACCTATAATTCAATTCATGAATTTTTAACTGAAGTATTCAATGATCAACCTAATCTAATTCAAGTCCATGTATTTCAATTTGAATCTCTCAACAAAAGGATTGAAAACTTGTCACTGAGTCCACCTAATCTAATTCCAGTCCATGTAGTTCAAGCTGAACACTTCCCAAACTATGGTGGTCCTCATGATTATCTCATGTGTCTATATAACACATATGAGAACAATATGTATAAATATTACCTTTTCAGCTATAATAGAGGAAATTATGGAAACAATTACAACACAAACTGGAAAAGAAATAAACAAAATCAAGGTTAGAAGGAACCAATGGTCTCTCAACCAATAAACCAAAACATGGGTCCACCTAGGTTCCCTCCTCAATCTGCTTTTAGACCCACCATAAAATTTCAAGATCAAGGATATCAAAAGAAATACCTACCACCATTTCATAAACAACATCAATATAAGTAAAAAATAAAACAACATAATTAGGCCCTCCTACAATGAGAGGTCAAAATATTGGGGAGAAACTGTAGAAAAATTAATGATGTCTGATCAATCAGGGTTTGAGTCGCAAGAGATGGAAAACCAAAACATACAAGAATCTTTGCACAACATTGAAAATAAAGTTATTGAGCTAGATTAACAAATCAAAAAAATGACAACAGGGAACTATACCAGGAAACACAAGAGTAAACCCAATAGAAGAGGAAAAAGTTGTCACATTACTTAGTGGCACACAATTGACAAAGAAACAAATGTCTGAAGCTCTACCAACAGATGATACACCTACACCTGCCACATAGGATAGTGATTCAACAAAAAGTGATTCAATAAAAAGATAAAAAGGAAGAACATCAAAAATAACCTAGGAAAATTGAAAATTAAAGAAAATAAAGGGAAAATGAGGCACTCAATAAAAGAGTGAAATCTCACACACCACCTCCTCTATTTCTAATGACTTTAGAAAAGGAAGTAGGATGCTCAATTTTTGAAATTCATGGAGATGTTCAAGAATATTATCATAAATATTCCTTTTTCTTAATCCATCACAAAAATTCCCCACTATGCTAAATTTTTCCAAAATATTATGTCAAAAATAAGAAAACTAGATGATGTGGGAATATTTGTAATGCATGAGGAATATTCAGTAGTCTTACCCAGATCCATACCTCCTAAACTAAGAGACCCTAGAAGTTTCACAATACCTTGTAATATTTGAGGATTTAAATTTTTAAGATCTTTGTGAAACCTCAAAGATAGTGTAATCATAATTCTATCTAGAGTTCTTGAAGAACTATGAATCACAAAATTAAATCCAACAAGGGTCACCATGCAAATGGTGGACCAGTCAGTGAAGCATCCTCAGGTAATTCTAGAGGACATACTCATCAAGGTTGATAAATATTACTTCCCTATTAATTTTATTTTACTTGATATAGAAGATGATAAGGATGTCCCACTCATTCTTGGGAGACATTTATTATAAACATTTATATCACTGGTTGATGTCCAAGAGGAAAATTTAATTTCTAGAGTTGGAGAATAAAACATAACATTTGATGTCTGGAAAGCTATGGAAAACCCTCTGCATATGACTGTCATTTATTATATATGATTGAATAATGGAATGAATTAACAAAGGACATGTTTAATCTAAACGATTTATATAAGTAAAAGGATAGGTTAACTAAATCAATAGAGATAAATTGATCAGAAACATAGTTGATCTTTTGGATAGAGAGGAGTTCTTCTCATTGATTCCATCACTTGAAAAACCTACATCACTTGAGCTTGTAATAGTCTAGAAGATAGATAATTTAAAAGGTATAAATCTTTCCATATTCACTCATAGAATACATATGGAATATAATTCAAAACCCTATAGGCAACCACAAAGACACATAGCACCTATAATTAAAGAAGTAGTCTAGAAAGAAGTCATTAAACTTCTCGATGCTGGTTTAATATTTCATATCTCTAATAATCAGTGGGGCTGACCATTACAAGTAGAATCTAAAAAGGGTGGGACCATAGTGGTTAGGAAAGATAAATGTGAATTGATACCCATGATAATAGTGATTGGATGGAGAATTTCCATTTATTATCAAAAATTGAATGATTCCACTAGAAAGGATCACTTCCCACTACCATTTATTGATAAAATCCTCAAACATATAGTAGGAAGTGGTTACTATTGTTTTTTGGATGGATACTTAGGCTATAATCAAATTGTGGATACACCAGAATATCGAGATAAAATCACATTCACTTGTTTATATGGAACATTCACTTATCAGTGAATGCCTTTTGGAATGGGCAATGTACCATACACATTTCAATGATGCATCATGGAAATATTCCATGACATAATTGAGGATTTTTTTGGAAATATTCATGGATGAATTCTCTATTTATTGGAATTCTTTTTATGAATGTCTAGAGCACTTGGATATGGTTTTGGAGAGATGTGAAGAAAATAATCTGGCAGTCAATTAGGAAAAATCACACTTCATATTACGAAGTGGAATAGTTTTTGGTCGTCAAATTTCAAAGAAATGCATTGAAGTTGATGTATGCAAGATCAATATAATCTATGAACTACCCATGCCTACTTCAGTTTGTTTAATTTGAGGTTTTCTTGGGCATGTTGGATTATCATACATTTTATTAAGGATTTCTCTATTATTTCCCAACCCCTTACCACCCTTTTGGGAAAAGATTTCACATTCCAAATTGGGATGAACTATTAGGATGTTTTTTAACTATTAAGGAAACACTTGATTGAGGCCTCGATAATGAACTCACCCAACTGGGAGTAAATATTTGATTTAGTGTGTGATTCGAGTGATTGTGTGGTTGGTGTTGGATTGGTTCAAAGGGAAGAAATGATGTTTAGACTGATTTATTATGCTATAAACACTTTGAATGAGTCTCAACACACTTACAAAACAACTAAAAAAGTACTAAAAGCAATTTTATTTGCATTTGATGTATTTATATCTTACTTTTTGTTCTCAAAAATCATTGTGTATACATATCACTCTGCCCTATGGTACCTGATGAACAAGAAATATGTGAATCCTATACTCATTCAATGGATATTGTTACTTTAGGAATTTGACATTAAATTCATGGACAAAAAGGGAACCGATAATGTAGTTGTTGATCATTTATCATTCCTAGACCATGAAACATGTGAAATCAATGTGGAATTAATCAATAAAACATTTATTGATGAATAACTATATGCCACTGAGATAATCACACCTTGGTATGATAATTTTGTCAATTACTTAGCTTTAAGAATGGTACATCCATATTTATCGAAGGAGAAAAGAAAAATATTTTTGAATGAAGAATGCCATTACTATTGGGATGATCTATTACTTTTCAAGGGTTGTGAAGATGTAATGATCAAAATATGCATCCCAGAAGAAGAAGTTGATAGTGTTTTGACTTTGTACCATGATAGAAAATATGGATGACACCATGGAATTAATTTTACAATTAGAAAAGTGTTACAATGTGGTTTTTAGTATCCTACCATGAATCTTGATATTCATGAGTTTTTCATGAAATGTGATAAATTTCGAAGAAATGGGGGTATAAGCTAAAAGCATGAGATTCCATTATAATCAATCATGGTTATTGAAATTTTTGACATATGGGGAATCGACATCATGGGTCCTTTTCCTAAATATTTTATAAAATCATACATCCTTTTATGTGTTGACTTTGTATCAAAGTGGGTGGAATAATAAGCATTAGCAAAACATAATGCTTGACTTTTCATTAAAATTTTGAAGCAACACACTTTTACCCAGTTAGGAATTCCAAGGCTCATCATCAGTGATTGTGGCACCCACTTCAATAATTATCTATTTTAGAAGCTAATGACATGGTGTGGATGTCACCACTATATGAGAACCCCGTACAATAAACAGACCAATAGCCAAGATGAGGTTTCAAATATAGAGATTAAGGGAAATTTAGATAAAACTATGAGTACATATTAGAAATATTGGGCCACCCAACTTGATGACACACTCTGGGATTACATTACTGCATACAAGACACCTATTGGAATGTCCCTGTATCACTTGTTCTTTGGAAAGAATTTCCATCTCCCTATATAACTAGAACACTAAGAGTATTTGGATGTGAAGAAGATGAATTTTAATTTCAAAACTACCCAATAAAATTTTTTTATTTAGATTAATGAATTAGATAAGATGAGGAGGGAAGTGTCACTATTACAAAAATGGGAAAGGGAAGCGCTGCCCTTTTATAATCCCTAAAAAACTGCTGATAAAGGGGGAATTTATCAGTGCTAAAAAAAGTGATGATAAAGGGGAACTTTTAACAGTGCTAAAAAAAGCGATGTTAAAGCCCCCCCTTTTATCGGCGCTTTTTTAGTGCTGATAAAGGCCCCCCTTTATCTGTGCTTTTTTTAGCACTGATAAAGGGGGGATTTATCAGTTCTTTTTCCAATAGGTGATAAATTTTATGTTTCAAAAAAAATCATGAATAATAAAATATTGTTATATAAGTATATTTATATTGATATAAATATAATATATATTTTTTAAATATGTTTTAGATAAGTATAAATAGACTATTACATTTAATATATAATAAATTTAGTGAAAATGTCTTTAAAATATTTAAAAAAATATTATTAATTAATAATTTTCTAATTATTATTGATTAAAAATCATTAATAACAATTTGAAGACACAAAAAATCAAAAAAAATAACAAAAGATCTAAAATAAGTTGAAAATGTAACTCAAACTTCAAACAGCCATAACTTTTGATCCGGGTGTCCGTTTGAGCTCTACAGTATATCAAATCGAAGCCTACGATGAGATATATGACCTAATGACCCAAGAAAATATTATTTCACATTTTTTGGGGCCAAAAAAGTCCCACAAGGCCTCAAAAACGGATTTTTTTGTTGGGATACCCAAATTCGTTAACATTCAAACAAGTATAACTTCTGATCCGGATGTCTATTAGGCCTGTACCACATATCATATTAAATATTGTTTCATTTTCTTCGATTTGAATGGTTGTGGAGTTGAAACAGGATTTTGGATTATAAGTTATGGTCGTTTTAACATTCTATGGCTTTTCAAATACACATATATATGTATTTATTTGTAAATATCTATGTGTCTGTTTGTGTGTGTGTATCTGTGTGTGTGTGTGTGTTGTATATATGTATGTATTTATTTAATTATTTATTTATTTATTTATTTATAAACACTCATAAAAAAATATTTAATAAATGTATTTAAAACTAATCATATAAGTATATATTAATATACAAATAAATATACGAATAAAAAATTGTAACTAAAAATATATATATCAATATATATCAATATACGAATGAATATATATATACTAATATATGAATAAATATATGAATAAATATATTTATATTAATATGAATCTATATCAATATACGAATAAATATAACTATATATATATAAATAAATATATATATCATTAAATAGAGAAAAAAATGAAATGGCTTAGTGGTAAAGGTGAAGCCGCGAAAGGGGGAAGTCGTTGGTTTGAGTTCGGGTGGAAGCAAAGGGGTGCGCGTGTGAGGATGCGCGAGAAGGGCAGCATGCGGGAGAGCGTGAGGGGTGGTCCACCTAGCGTTGATAAAGGGGGGGTCAAGCACTGTTAACATCTCTCCCTGCATTATATTATTTTTTTTATTCGTTTTTTATTTTATTTTTTGACTTTTATCAGCGCTTTTTAAAAGTGCTAATAAAGGTCCCTTTTATCAGCGCTAAAAAAACCGCTGATAAAGGGGTCTTTTATCATCGCTTTTTTTAGCGCTGATAAAAGGGGACTTTATCAGTGCTTTTCGGAGCGCAGATAAAAGGGACCCCCCTTATATCAGTGCTGAGCTTTACAACACTTTTTTAGCACTGTTAAAGCCTGTTTTGAGCGCTGATAAATCCCGTTTTTGTAGTAGTGTGTATGACACATATTTGATCTATAAAGATAAAACTTGAGCCTAGCATGTCAAACATATCCAAAAATGAAAATTTTCAATGGGTGAAAAAGTTTCACTCTTCAACTCAAGACTTAGAATCATATTGGGAAAGCACAAATAAAAGTGGTTGAGTCCTTACACTGTTACAATTATTTATCCCCATAGTGATATTGAAATATCTAATGAGAAGATGCCTCCATTTAAGGTTAATTTTAAATGCATCAAACATTATAACACATCAGATATAATAATAATCATTAAAGAAGTTAAATTAATATGAGAGGGTGTATGTTTGGATGAATATATTAAACTTAGTACTTCTTGGGAGGCAACCCATGTTTTGGATCTTTTCCATTATTTTTATTTATTAGTTCTAACTTATTTTAGGAAATAAACATGGAATGTTTAGAACACTTTCATCTACTCCTTTTATTTTATTTTTTCTCATTTTATTCTCCTGCATATATACTTTCATCTATGTGAACTTTGGTGTAATCTTTATGATACGATGTAGATAATTGTTGTCCATGTGTATATTTTGTAGGTCAAAAATTTTTAGAGCTTCATCGGACACAGGCAGCCTTCCCACATCTATCTACACTTACTCAAAGAAGTTTTTTTTTTATTTTATATTTTATGATTCCAAAAACACCATGTAAAACAACTAAAAACATTCAAAAAAATTGAAAATTAAAAAAAATAGCATTTATCTTATTGTTGAACCCAAATGAAAACTATTTATTTTTTTCGTAACATGGTCAGAGGCATACCACTTGTCTCCTTGGGTAGTTCTAGAACATTATTCCTATTTGACTTGATTTTATTCTTTATATCCTAATTTAAATGAGTGATGATATCAGTCTATTCTTTGAAAATGTTTTCCTAAAAATGTTTTATTTTTAGACACTTATTTTCACTCATGCTCATTGGTGTTGTCTAAAATTTTATTTCCATGACCATGAGGATTATAGACTATTTTTTCATCATATCCTATTTCTCTTTTTTCTTGAGGGAATCTTGTCCATGTTATGTCTTTTATAACTTTAGGTGTTTTTCTATCAAAGTGATAGGAATTTTGATAGTTTCACTAAAATGACTGAGGCATTTGTTTGAGATATTTATCCCCTTTAACCCACTGATCCAACATTTCATTCTCTCCTCCATGTATCCATTAGAATCCATGAAGAAGCCTTTCTAGAATGATCCCATAGCTTATACCCTTCCCTACCCATTTCATGACTATTTTCATGATAATTTTCAATATAAGTATGGGGAGAGATTTATTCATGGAGATGGTTGTTTGAGGAACATTGAGGAATTTTATGCACATGGATTGGAATTATCTCATCATGATCATATCTGTTATATTTCACAGT
Organism: Viscum album; assembly: GCA_963277665.1. Lineage (NCBI taxonomy): Eukaryota > Viridiplantae > Streptophyta > Magnoliopsida > Santalales > Viscaceae > Viscum > Viscum album. The sequence goes on from OY728123.1 coordinate 18,608,594, forward strand.
GACCAAATTCATTCCATGTATTTTTTTATAGCCATATATATTATTTTTGGCTCTAATAATGAGTACATATATGGTGTTTACATGGTAACTCTCACCTTTAGGGATACATATCAAAGTGATGATCCATTACTCCATGAGATATAGAGTTTTCTATATGACCTACTTTCACTGATATTATTCATCATATACGCTACTTGTGTACCTTTCTTTAATAATTTTTATGACATTTATTTCATGGGGTTTGGGAGTTGTTACTTATCTGTTTTCATTTTCATTATGTTTGAGTGAGTTGTATCCCTTTAAAAAAAAGAAAAAAAGGGGGGGAAAGAAACATAAAATTTTTGAAAGATGTGTTGGATTATCATATGCTCGGGGCAAGAAATTTTTTAAGTGTGGGGGAGTAAGATATTGAGGGAGATATTTGAATTGAAATTTATCATGCATTTATCTCAAGATTCAACCCTTATTTTAAAAAAACTATCAATTTTTTTATGACCTGTCATCTCGTAGCCTCAGAGACATTTGATCCTCATGTGAAGTCCTCAAAATTTGTGTTTTATTTTGATTTACACTAGTGGAGATGTGAAATTCATAGAAATATTATGGTAACCATGCATGTGTATGATAATTTATCATAACTCTGATCATATTTTTTGAGCGGTGAGAGTGATGGCGACATAGGTCACATGATGTATGAGTGTAGATATTTGTCTTGTAAATAATGTGAGTGGAAGGGAAACTATTTTTGATAATTTTATTATTAGTTGAAGCATGATATTTTGTGTGTAAAAAGGATTGAATTTTTTTGAACTTGTAATTTTGATGTTTTGATTTGTCAACGGGTTCAATTGTGTATTCTTTCTTATTATTTTTCTCAAGATTGATAATGTTTAAGTGTGGGGGATTTGATGCACATGGATTCTACATGCATTTTTTATAATTTTTTGATTTAGTTTTAATTATTTTTCTAACTGATTTTAGTGTTATTAGGTTATTTTTATAATTTTTTAATATTATAGTTATTTTTATAGTTTTTAGTTAATTATATATTAATATTATTAATTTAGTATTATTATTAGTTTATATTAATTTTATATATTATATTCCACACTATATGTTGGGCGCCTTCCTGGTTAGCGCACCGTGTAACGCCTCCTCAATTGGAGTACCACGCGGTTTCTCTATTAATGAGGTGTTTTTAATGCAGGTCAATACCACATGAATTAATTTATGCGAAGATGCGTTTTTGGCATGGTGACACATATTCACGTTGATTTTTTTGCTATAAACAGAGGCAGTGAGAAGGCTTTTATAGGACATCCACGATATCAAGAGCAGAGCCAATTTGGTGATCCCCTTTCATCGACGATCATTTTTCCTCTGCATTGGAGAGTATTACTTTTGAGATCCCTTCTATTTTTTGGGAGTCTCTACCATGTACTTATTTATTTTAGTGTATTCCTATTTATGGACTAGGTCCTGTGGTTTTTCCATTTTGGGTTTTCCGCATAAAAATTTTTGGTGCTAATATTTTACATTCTGCACATTTACTTTGGGTCATTGCGCATCCACTTTAGTTCTGCAGGCTTTTATTTGGGGGGAAATATTTTATTTCTGTTGTGCGTTTGCTTTTTCTATTGTTTGTGTGTTCGTCACTTTCCCATCTTTCCCAACATCTGGTATCAGAGGATTGGTTAAAGTCCTTAGTTTCAGAACACGGTAGCAGACATTTGATGGAGCAGTTTTTCAAGGACTTAGAGGATGTTATCGAAAGACAACGGTGGTACCATAGGTATTTCTGGGTTATTGAAAGTCTAATTGACTAGTAGGAGTCATGAGGCATGTTCCATTGTTGATAACAATCAGAGTTTGATTTTGGATTTCTTTTTGCAGGGAGACTAATTGTAGGGTTGGTGGTGATCCACACTTGAGTCGGAGGGGGAGTTTGTTGGGTGCCTTCCTAGTTAGTGCACCATGTAACGCCTCCTCAATTGGAGCACCATGAATTTTCTCTATTAGTGAGGTGTTTTTAATGCGGGTCAAGACCTCATGAATTAATTCATGCAGAGACGTGTTTTTGACGTGGTGACACATCTTCACGTTGATTGTTTTGCTATAAAAGGAGGCAGCGAGAAGGATTTTATAGGACATCCACAATATCAAGAGCAGAGCCAATTTGGTGATCCCCTTTCATTGACGATCATTTTTCCACTACATTGGATAGTATTACTTTTGAGATCCCTTCTATTTTTTGGGAGTCTCTACCATGTACTTCTTCATTTTAGTGGATTCCTCTTTCTGGAATAGGTCCCATGGTTTTTCCATTTTGGGTTTTCCGTGTAAAAATTTCCAGTGGTAATATTTTACATTCTAAACATTTACTTTGGGTCGTTGCGCATCGACTTTAATTCTGCAGGCTTTTATTTGGGGGGAAAGATTTTATTTCTGCTCCGCGTTCACTTTTTCTATTATTTGTGTGTTCTTCGCTTTCCAGTCTTTCCCAACAGCATCGACCTCCCTTGCATGAAAACCATAACTATCATCCTTCCAGTGCACAATAACCCTCCTACCTATTGTAATACCACCATGCTCTACAATTTTAGTAGGCTCATTTCCCCTCTCCTCCTCTAGCTAGCAGAATCATATCCACCCCGTGCATCCCCTCCCTCCATGCACATCATCTAACCATGCTACAACCCCCTCCACACATTGGTCATCCACTTCATCCCCTTGCACGGAATCATACACCAGTGTACATTGCCTCCACGAACCACAGCTTATTGGTGTGATTATTGGTAATGGTTCATGACTCGATCATATTCTCATCTAGTGGGAGTTGTGTGTGATGTCGATGTGTGTAGAGTTTCACCTGAATTTGGAGATTGGCGAGCATTAAATTTCACTATGTGGTGGGTGTGGAGACTAATCCGATCATTTTTTTTTTGATAATGCGGTTTTATTTTACATGAATTATCATTTTATTAATGTGTTTTGTGATTTCGGGGTAGTTATTAAATAACTCGACAGTACTGAGAATGTTGAATATCTTAACCAACTGTAGTGTAAATTGTTAGTGCAGTTTTGTGCAAAATGGGCTATGTCATTTCATTGTTTGGTTCGGTACTCAAATGTGTCTCCTAATTTATTTATAACACCATATAATGAGTCTTTGAATAAATTATGAGATATAAAATGATCATCTAAAAATGTTATATTTATGAACTTGTGATAATTGATCTGAATAGATATTTTATCATAGAAGAAAATTGTTTTGCATGGTTGTGTAGAAGTTTGATTATGACTTTAGCATCCTAGACACATTTCACTGATAAAATTTCTTCATCCTTATTTTAAATAAAATTCTCTCATGTTTTTTTAGATTTCATAATTTTTAGTTTTATAAAAATATTTTTTTTAAAAGGAATTCCCCCACTAGACTATTTGTCTAAACATCATCAAAGGAGATAATTTTAGTGAACTAGATCTCATGCTCTCTGTGGTTTGACCATTTTCGACACTTTTAAAGTAGCCAGTTGGTTATAAAAATTTTCAAATTGGACGTGTTGTGATGCACGTACTTGAGATGAAGTGTGAAAATCCTTCAGTATTTATGGTGAACAAACAGAAAGGGAAATTGAAGAGCTCTAAGCCACAGATTCTTCATTTTCTTCCAAGAAGAGAAATATTAAGGGGAAATTAAGGGAGTAGGATGATATCAATTTCTCATGTGGTAAGAAGGGCCACTAGAAGAAAAATCGCACCTAGACTAAGAAGTAAGGGGAATCTTCAAGTTTTTTTTATCAAGTGAAATTTATCTACTTCTGAAAACTTTTTATTAGATATAGAATTTGATAATTAATATGTATTCATATATTGGTACCAAGTAGATTTAGAAATATTGACTGAGCAGAGGTAGATCTACGAGCCTCAATCAGAGCCGAACTATCTATTGTGGCTATCGAGAATTAACACCTCACATTTCCAATGGGAATGATCATTATTTTGAAGGATTTTTATTTTGTTTCATCTATTACCAGAAACGTTATTTCTATATCCAAACTTGAAATGGGTAGATTTATTTTCATTTTTGGGAATAAATTTTTCTTATTTTATAAAGACAGTTTTTTTATGGTAAGGCAAATTTAAATAATGGTCTTTATGATTTGGATTAAAAAACCAAGCAATGAAAATCGATAACAAAACCATTTTACATGACTCATACCACACCCTACTTTTGTTGTAAATGCAAAAAAAAACCCACATGTCAAGTAGCCCGCATTTATTTTCCCCGCTTTTTATTTTTCTTACAGCATGTATTAACTAGATGTGTTTTCCCATGTGTTTTTCTCCACAAGTTTCCATTTAATGTGGATGTTTTATTTCATTAATGTGTCTTTTTTAATGTGGTTGTTTTATTTCCTTAATGTGTCCATTTAATTTGTATGTTTCATTCCAATGTAAATGCCTATAAATTGTTGGAAATTATAGTCTGAAAAATATATGAAATACAAATATTGAAATATCCTTTGTGTTTTGTGCCAATTTTCTTCCTCTCATATTTCTTAGCTTTTATAGCCAATAAACTGGTATTAAAGCCCGATTACCAATATCCTCCAATTTTTTTAAGATTTTCGTAATCTAGTCGCAAGTTCTGAAGTTGTCTAAGGACAACTACGAAAGGTGGTGCATTCAAATGAAGGCGTTATTTGGGTCACAAGAATTATGGGAGATCATCATTGAAGGATACATTATACCATCTATGGAGGAAGAAGCCACCTTCATGAATGAAGAAAATATGGGCCTCAAAAATCAAAGAAAGAAAGACAACAAGGCATTGTTCCTCCTCTATGAAGGGTTGGATGAATCAACATTCAAAAAGATTGCTGAAGCAATATCAAGAAAGAAAGCTTGGGATACCCTTGCCACCATCTTCAAAGGCGTTTATCGAGTGAATCAGTTACGTCTTCAAACATTAAGAGTGGAGTTTGGAGCGGCTCACATGAAAGAAGGTGAGAGTATCTCCAATTATTTCTCAAGATTAATTGTTATTGTTAACAATTTAAAAAGGAATGGTGAAAAAGTGGAGGACATTCAAGTTATTGAAAAATCACTTTGATCTCTCACAACCAAGTTTGAGCATGTGGTTGTGGAAATTGAAGAATCAAAGGATTTAGAGAAACTACCCATTGAAGAACTGATGGGCCCATTACAAGTGCATGAGCAACGGATGAAAAAGAATGTCAGTTCAATAATAGAGCTTGCCTTAGAGTCCAAGTTGAATCTACAAGAACAAAATAATGGTCACACACAATGAGGTGGTCATCATGCAATAGGAATAGGGTGAGGATATTATCCAATCCATCAACAAAAGAAACAAAATCCTACCAGCTTTCATGGAAGAGGGAATGGTGGAGGTCAATTCACGCGTGGTCGTAGAAATGCAAAGAACATTCAATGCCACAAATGTAAGAAATTTGGACATTATGCCTCTGATTGTTGTAGAAAAGTGGATCATGATGAATGGTCCAACTATGCTAAAGCATCTCATCATGAAGAAGATGGTACCACACACCTCCTCACACGCGAAAAGGCATGTGAATGCCCCGATGTGTGGTATCTCAACACGGGTGCAAGAAACCACATGAGTGGTAATAAATAACTGTTCGAGGAACTCATAGAAGAAGTTCATGGTGATGTGAGCTTTGGAGACTCATCAAAGGTACCCGTGATTGGAAAAGGTAAAATCAAAATCTATCAAAAGAATGGTGAGTCAAATTACATCTCTAATGTGTATTATGTACCAAACATGAAAAACAATATCACTAGTCTGAGCCAAATCCTTGAGAAGGGGTATGTTATACACATGGAGAATTATTCTTTGTCTTTAAGGGATGCTCACAGGAGACTTGTTGCTCAAGTCCAAATGGTGTAGAATCGCATGTTTCCACTGCGTATCAACACAAAGTCCAAGGAGTGTCTATTGGGAATCATGAAGAATGACTTATGGAGATGGCATCTACGATTTGTACATCTGCATTTTAGCGGGCTTAAACTTCTATCCTCATCAGTCATGGTGCTTGGATTGCTGGCGATTGAAGTTCCAAATCATGTGTGTGAGGCGTGTGCACTCGGCAAACAACAAAGGACCTCCTTCCCAAGTGGAGTGTTTTGAAGAGCAAATGAACCACTTCAGTTGGTTCACACTGATATCTGTAGACCACTTGAAACACCCTCACTTGGAGGTAATATGCATTTTATTACTCTTATTGATGATTTTAGTAGGAAACTATGGGTGTATTGCATCAAAGAAAAAATTTCTGCATTTGCGATCTTTAAAATTTTCAAAGCTCATGTTGAAGCTGAAAGTGGTTATATAATCAAAGTTCTCAGATCTGAATTATGTGGAGAATACACTTCAAATGAATTTCAAGATTTTTGTAGGGAACAAGGCATCAAGCAACAATATACTACTGCCTACACACCACAGCAGAATGGCATTGTAGAAAGGAAGAATTGCACCATCCTCGACATGACGAGGACCATGCTGAAGGAGAAAGGCCTACCAAAGAACTTCTAGGAAGAAGCAGTGGCATGTATTGCCTATCTACTCAATCAGTGTCCAACCAAGAGCATCAGAAACTTGAAACCACTAGAGGCGTGGATTGGATACCAACTAAGTGTATCAAACCTAATAATCTTCATGTTTGTTGCCTATGATCAAGTTCCAAAAGTAAGAAGAAGGAAGCTTGATGATCGTGGTGAAAAGTGTATCTTCATTGACTATAGTGAAGAGTCTAAAGCCTATAAGCTCTAAAATCCACTAACCAATAAATTAGTGTTGAGTAGAGATGTGTTATTTAGGGAGGAAGCATATTGGAAATGGATTTATAGAGAATCAAACAAAGATATTCCAATCGAAATAGAAGATCTTGAAGAAAGGCATAATCATCAGAAGAAAACACCAGCAACACCTTCCTCGGGTGCATAATCAGTACAAAGGATTCCAAGAGGACATTCCATCACCCATGAAAGGACTCCATCAAGTCCAAATTTGGTGATCTCATCCTCACCCATGGATCCCATAAAAATGAAAAACATAAGTGACATTTATAAGCAAACCGAAGAGGTAAAAAAAAATTCCTGTATGTAGATCATGAGCCTCTGACATTTCAGGAAGCCACAAGGGAAGAATGTTGGAAAATGGATATGGAAGAAGATATTCTTTCCATAGAGAAAAATTCCACATGTGAAGCAAAGTACGTGGTGAAATCATCCACTATTTATGAAGAAATACGGTTGAGAAATTTTCTGAAGGAGATGCAGCATCTGCAGGATGGATCCACAGTGATATATGTGGATAAAAAATCAGCAATTAAACTTTCCAAAAATTTGGTGCAGCATGGAAGAAGCAAACATATTGATACCTGATTGAATTTTCTGAGAGATCATGTAAAGAATAAAATGGTAAAATTGGAATATTATGATACTACTGAATAGGTGGTTGATATTTTGACAAAGGAATTACCGACAGATGCATTCAAAAAGCATAGAATGATGCTTAGGATGAAGCTAGTTTTGGTTAGAAGGGGAGTGTTGGAAATGAAAACAAAACCCAAACGTCAAGCAGCCCGCATTTATTTTCCTCACATTTTATTTTCCTTACAGCGAGTATTAACTACACGTGTTTTTCCCCTGCGTTTTTATCCTCGCGTGTCCATTTAATGTGGACGTTTTATTTCATTAATGTGTCTATTTAATTTGGTTGTTTTATTTCATTAATGTGTCCATTTAATTGGGATGTTTCATTCCTCTGTAAATGCCTATAAATTTTTGGCAATTGTAGTTCAAAAAATATACGAAATACAAATCTTGAAATCTCCTTTGTGTTGTGTGCCAATTTTCTTCCTCTCTTATTTCTTGGCTTGTATATCCAACAACTTCGACATCATATTATAGGTCATGTAAATGAAAATGATTTTATTAAATTACATCAAGATGGATATTAATATTCTTTTGAACAAAAACCACATGGTGTATTTCATGCATGTTTATAAGGTAAATGACCAAAGACCCATTTGGTGGAAAAGGTGAAATGGCCAAAGATATTCTTGAACTAGTTCATACTGATGTGTGTGGACCATTTCCTATTGAATCAATGGGTGGTCACTCATACTTCAAAACTTTTACTAATGATTTTAGTAGGTATGGATATTTCTATTTGATGAGGTATAAACTGGATTCCTTTGAGAGATTCAAGGAATACAAGAATGAATTTGAGAACCATCTTGGTAATAATATTAAGAAATTATACTCATATCATGGTAGAGAATATCTTAATCAAGAATTAATTTATTATTTATGGGATTTTGGGATCATATCCCAACTCACTCCTCCTTATACACCTAAGCGGAATGGTGCAAATGAAAGGAGAAACCACACCTTGTTGGACACAGTGAGATGAATAATGAGCCATGTGAGTCTTATATTATCTTTTTAGGGATACATATTATAAAAAACACAAATACTAAACCAAGTGACAATTAAAGAAGCAGATGGTATCCCATACCAATTGTGTAATGGAAATAAACTCGTGTTTTCATACTTACATGTATGGGGCTGTGAATCATTTTAAAGGCCTCTTCAGGTAAAAAACATTCACCCCAAGGCACAAAGTGTACCTTTATGGGTTACCCCAAGTAAAAAAGGGAATATTACCTATGATACCCCTCATAAAAAAAAGATAATAGAAGAAAGAGTGATATATGTCATGTATCTAGTTTGTACACATCATGTAGTCTATCCAAAATACATGTTGAAGCCCCAGGAATGTATCTTGGGTATAAAAAATTCAAGGAACATGATTTTTAACTTATAAGTACATTTAATTTATTCTCCCAATAAAGAAATAAATTAAATTACATGAAATTTATAATTTTTTTATTAAAATATTATTATATTTATTGGAACCGGATTTGTTTGAAAATTTAATAATGGATTAAAAGAATTTTTTAAATACTAAATTAATTTATTGTAATAATATATAATTATTGGTACTTCCATTTATCTTACATGAATGAATTTATGATGGGTATACCCAAGACAAATTTGGTGGTCATTAAAAAGAAAAGGAATTAATTAATAAATTAATTTAAGCATGTTTATTTTAATAATGAAGAAAAAATGAGAAATGAATATTAACCAGTTTTACTTTTTTGTATTCATTGCATGTGTGACCATTCATGAGATTGACCAAGAGCTATGTATTAATTGGTTGTTTTAATTTAATTTATTACATGAGTTCTCAATTATTTAATATTAAATTAAATTTTATAGCCTTCGAGTCATCCTTCTTCCATTATTATATAGGACCTACATGTCTGAGATTATTTATGTAATTCCTCTTAACCAATCCTTTGGTTACCCTCACCTATATGTGAGTTATAAATAAATTTAATTAATGAAGTATCCCAAGGCATGTGGTGGTTGTTTAATATAGAACCATAATGATTTCATCCTAGGTGATACATAGGTAGACAGTGGAATGCTGCAACTCATGCCAAGAATGGAAAAAGGAGTTATTCCCCTAGGTTATAGGTTGATTTATTGTCCACTCAATAAATCAACCATCAAATAAGCTCATGATCGGGTCATTTATTTATTTATTTATTTCTATCTATGAATTATTTAATTTATGGATTCAATATTGCAACCACATAAATAAATAAATTAATGTGCAATGATGGAATTTAAATAAATAGATTATGCGTAAAAGTTTTATCCAACATGGTTAACTAATTAAGTAAAATATACTTAAAATCAACTAGTCATGTATAGGATAAAACATTATAGAATTTATGCATAATAAATTAAAACCCCACAAATAAATATTAAGTAATAATTGGCCTTTCATTACTTTATTAGTAATTAAAGACATAGAACTAATTATTTTAACAACCCTAGTTGAGACACATACTTTTAACATGGATTTTTTATGAAGGTTATGGGTTTAATTAACCATACTACATTAAGAGAAGTATCCCTTTATATACTTAATGTAACTTGGAGGCAAGTGTCGAGTAAATCCAAGTATAGATTTCACGATTGGGGAGTTTACTCAATGGATCAAGGAGATGAAAGACCATAGTTGGAAAATACGTACCTATATAGATACCTTGAAATATCTTGACAACCCTCATTAGGGTTATGATAATGATCATATTGATCCTTTCCACTAGAATGTCCTAGAAACTAGATAATTTTGAGTTCAATGGTCAGGGATAATGGGACTTGATAAAATATTGGGAGATTTAATAACCATAATTTTATTATTTCTCACATAATTTTTAATAAATAAAAGTAATATTAATATTCTATTTTATAATTTAATAAAATGGAAATTTTATCATCCACACTATCTCTATGATCTATATTGAAGAAAAAACATATCTGCACTGGTAGTAACGTCTAGGAGTGGTTCAAATGCCTTTAGGTGTGCTACACCATGATCAGAAATCTTACATGCCAGAATATTCAATGCCTGGTCTACCTACCAAGGAGGAAAGTGATGAATAGTTCTATGTATATGAAAAACATATGAACGATGTATTTGATGTTCAATATTTTATTTTTTTGTCTACGTCTATGGAACTCATGAAGTCTCATGGATTCTTAAATAATATGTAAGAATATACATGTTCTATACCAGAAGAGAAAAATATAGGAATGGTTTGAGATATACAAAGAACTCTTTCAGAGTAATATTTCATAGGGTGTACCAGCTAGTCCTCACATAGTTAATCTCATTGGCTATATTGAGCACCTATAAGTTATAGGGTTTAATCTCACTGATTAACTATACATTGATCTCATTCTTGCATCACTCCCTCATATATTCTCTAGTTTTCTTGTTAATTTTAATATGGAAAACATTTAGAAGTCGCTTCCTATAATGACCCAAACTGTTATGAATAAAATTATCTTTCTTTTAATGTCTTATGGATATAAAAAATTCATGCACTCCTTTTTTTATTATATCTGATTAGATTTAAATTACCATTATTTATCCTTATTATTGATAATATAGTTGTTGAATAGTGATCATATTACTAGTATAAATATAAGGTTTTAACAAATCCTTTTGACACAGACAAAGGAAGTGATGGCCTCAACCAGTAGGATCATACCCTATAAAGCATATTTATCAGAAATTCCAAGGGAGATAGCATTTCTAGGATTTTTCCTAGACCAATCCCAATCCTATATCCAACAACTTAAGAATTAGAGAAACCGTTTACGGGAGAAGTTCAAGCTTATCAAGATCACAACCCAAACCATATTCACTAAACGACCCCATGAATTCCCCACCATCTCACACCTTACTCTTAGATAATATTATGGTGTAATAAATGGATATGTAACAAGACCAATACATTATGATTATGTGCATTATTTTTGTATAGAATAATGAATATACTTTCATTCTATTGTTGCTACTTTGTAAATGATTTTTAAACCACAAATAGTTTTTTGGTTGATATTAAAATATAATTAAGAAATATATTTTGATGAATTATTGGATATTTAAATTAAATATTATTTTAATAAAATTTTATTTTTAAATTAATTTTATTAAATATAAATGATCGTATAATTTTTATTAAGTCAGTCTTAATTTTTATGAAAGGTTTGAAAACTATTTTTATCAAAACCTGTCAATCTTCAATAAATGTCAGTTTTTATTTTAAAAGTGAAAATTCACATATTCAGAAAATTATTTATATAAAAGGAATATTATTTTTGGAATCAAGTTGTCGAAATTATCCAATGGTGAATTTTTCATAATTATCTGAGACAGTCAAATTTTTGGGTAAAAATTAAATACCATATAAATATATAATGTGTTTTATGAAATCATAATGACCCAATAGTGATGTAATAAAATATTATAAAAGTTATCTTCATCAAAATATATGTTTTACCTTAAAATAATATAATTTTAGGTTTATTTTATTTATTTTATAGCGCCATAGTGAATCCTCCAAGACATATAAAATATTATAAAATTTTAAAATCATTTCCTTAAAAGTGTGACCCACCTCCACATAAGCTACAAAAATATTATAATATATTAGGACCTTATAATTTTAAAATAATTTATAACACTCCCCTTTTCTAGAAACCATGGGAAAAACCCATGTGATGGTTTGTGGTTTTGAATATTTTAGTTTGTAGGGTCCAAAACCAACATAATAAATAATTATCCCACTTTTCCTATATAAACCCACATAATCACCCATTACTCTTAAATAAATCTCTTTGAAGTTGACCACCCTCTACATCCTACTCTCTAGAGTCCTCACAAATCTCCCATAATCTCCAAATAATCCTCTCCCAATCCTTTGGGATCACACATCCAAGTAAGGGATTCTCACCTTTCAATCTTCCTTTCAATTCAAGAACCTAGTTTGAAATTAGTCATTTTAATTTGAATTGGTTATATTTTCATCCTTCTATAATCAATTACCTACTGTACATTTTATATTATTTCAATGATGGATCATATTTCCTCCTCCAGTTTTACCCTTACCTATGTCGTTACTATGCTGAAATTCCGTAAGGGATTTCTCTCTTCTCATTTCCATTTCAAGCACTTCATTTCAATTATACAAATTAAATTTCATTTTATATGTTTGGAAGTTATGTTCCATGATCACCTCATTTTCTAATTCATGTATAAATTATGAGAGACCCATTTCTCTCTCATCTATCCATTTTATTAATTTTTATATGATGTCGTTATGCTGCCGAAATTGCACCACGATTTTACATGCCAAAATAATCGTGTAGTGAATATCATACCCATTCCTCTATCAAGGATATTCACCATTATGCACATTTACTTACTTATTGGGTAATTTCATATCTTTATTCCATATTCTTAAATCTTATAATAAATGATGATGTTGAATGAATCCATGTTATATGATCTATGTGTCACACTTAAGCATGAGATTGAAATGATTATGAAGGGTGTTCCCTGATAGCGCTCCAATGCATTGAGTAATGTTTAGTATCATGATACATCATGTTAGGATAGGGGTTTACTTGATTCCTTTATAGTAATTTTTTCTACAATGTTGGGACAGGGTTTTACCTGATTCCTTTATGTTAATGATGTTGTGTTTTAAGTTGTTGCAACATTATGACAATCATGCTATATCATGACTTTATGTTCATGTTTCTCTTATTCTCTATTGATATGACTATTTCCTAACATTTTTTGTATTATTTATGTTATTCCTTTTTTACTCCCTTAATAGGATTTATATCTCACCCTTTTCTTATGTATGTCCTCAAGTTATCCCATTCAATGCTAAGTATGAAGGAATGTTGTGGTCATGTAAAAAATTCAATAAAGATGTGTATTTCATGTTTTAAGTTGTTATGTAATATTCTTAATACCAAAATATGCTATACCTATTGATATTTTGAGTTTTATTAATTGAAATTTTATGTAATAAATCACGTTTAAATATGAAATAAATACCAGGTTCATTATAGTTGGTATCAAAGGATAGGTTTAGTTATTTTTGGGATTAGGATTAGAAAACTCTAGTCAAAGCCTTAGGGATAAGACTAAGTATAAGAAAATAATTTCTAAATTTTTGTGAGTAAAGAGTAAGTGTTTTATAAATAAAATACATCCCTGCCTAGATACGAACAAGTAGATGTGGCTCTGGCATAGATGTATCTAGGGGTAGAACCTGAAAACACCACTTTAAGCTAGACTCAAATGGGAACTGGTGCATGACAACGAGACTTACTGAACTCTTAGTTAGACACTCCCAAGGGATATACTTCAGTAAATTAATAATATTAGTATAAACCATTATTAAGGGAATAAAAATGCCCCTAAGAATATATATTACGAATTAGATCATGAATAACACAGACTGAAGCTTAGAAATTCATAAGTTAAGGAGATAAATGTAATTTATAAGTTATAACTTTTTTCATTTGATTAAACTTTATGTTTTTAATAGTTTAAAATATTTACACCAAATTTTTCCTTTTATTATATCCAATGGACAGTAATTGGAGGAATTGGGCTAAAAACCAATGCGAAGATCAATGTGATGACTGCTCTAACGAGATTCCCAGTCTGATGGGAGCTGGAATCAAAAATATTGTCACAATACTCTCTCAGATAACTCAAGTTTTGAATAGAAACCTAGATCTAGAGGAACATCCCACCCCCCCCCCCAAGAATGAACAAGCCACAATCGAGAGTTTTATGAGGAAAAGGCCTCTTACTTTCAACAGATCATCTGAACCCCCAAATTCCAAACAATGGATCAACACCATTGAGAAGATATTCTCCATACTTAAATGTTATAAACAATATAAGGTTCTTATAGTTTCTTATAATATGGAGGGTGAAGATAATAAATGGTGTAAATTGATCAAAAATATGAATCTTGAGGAAGATATTGAGGTAATGGGATGGAAGGATTTCTGGAAAATGTTTTTCGATAAATATTTTCCCCGTATCCTCTTTCTTAAGATGAAGAGAGATTTACTTGAACTCAAGAAAAAGGATGATGAATCTATTTGGGCGTATGATGGAAAAATTACCAGAATTTCAGGATACACATCTGGTTTTGTCGTTACCCCCAAACAAAAGGTTGTCCACTTCTTAGTGGGATAAAACCTAGCTTATAGAAATCCCTATAAATCCATGACTTTGACAGCTATGAGGAGATTGTCTGACGTGCCCTCAAAGTTGAGATGTAGATCGTAGAATATGAGAGGTATCATGGGGATAAGAAGAAGAAAGTGGACTTTAATTTTGGTGTTCCGATGGACAAATCCAATGGTGCTAAAAAAATTACAGCACCTTTTTTGTCAAAAGTGTGGAAAGAAGCACCCTAGAAATTTCCTGAAGTGGATGAGGAAATGATTTAGGTGCAGGAAGGAAGGGAACCTAGCCAACAATTACCAGTAAGAAAACCCCTATATTGTGATAGAGGAAAGGAACGGTTCGTTTGATCCTCAATGCATTGTTCATTTCTATAACCACAAAGAACCAGGGCACTTTATGAACCAATTCCCTAAGCCAATGGTTTTTGGAGCCAACCAACAACCTACAAAGAGGAAAGGGAGATATTTTTCCATCACTATCACCAAAGTAAATCCTACCAACGAAGTGGTAAAAGGTACGCTGGTTATTCATTCAATAATAAAGAATGAAATTTATGATTCTGGTTCTACATATTCTTTTATATCCTAAAATTTTAGTATAAAAATCCAAACATCACCATAAAAATGGAAGTAGAGATTTCAGTGAAAACGGAAAATAGGGAAATTATTTCATCCCATGAATATAACTCCTCCCTTTTCACAATTTGTGTATTGAACTTCCTGGAGAACCTCATCATACTTTCCTTGGTGTAATTTGATGCAATTATTGGTATGGATTGGCTTTCCCTATATAGATCCCACATAAATTGTCGTGAGAGGGAAATAACTCTCCATATGGAGAATCAACCCCCGATTATATACAAGTGTATGGAGGAGGATGAATCTTATTTATCACCATCATCTCAAGCATGGATATTACTTCCCTATAAGAATGAATATCTTTCTCAAGTGATTGAGTCTAAGGAAGGAACCATCCTCAAAGACATGCCTATTTTGAGGCAATTCGCTAATGTGTTTCCTGAGGAATTGTTTGGTCTTCCTCCTAGAAGAGATGTTCAATTCTTGATTGATATTATACCTAGTGCATTTCCAATATCCAAGAAACCATATATAATGGTTGTTTTGGAGCTTAGGTAGCTAAAGAAACAACTAGATGAGAATCTTGATAAAGGGTTTGTATGCCCAAGTCCTTCACCACGGGGTGAACCAGTCCTCTTAATCAAGAATAAGGAAGGGTAAATGTGCATTTTCATTGATTATCGTGAGCTCAAAAAAATCATGATAAAGAACAAATATCATTTTACACGAATTGGTGACTTATTCGATTAGATACATAGAGCACAATACTTATTCAAGTTAGATCTATGGTCAGGATATTACCAAGTAAGGGTGAAGAAGGAGGATATCCCCAAGACTTCTTTTCATACAAGGTATGGGCACTATGAATTCATATTAATGCCTTTCAGACTCACTAATTCTCTAGAAATATTCATGGACTTAATTAATAGATTCTTTAGAGATTACCTCAACAAATTTGTGTTAGTATTTATAGACGATATTATAATATACTCTAAAACCAAGGAGGAGCATGAGGAATATCTGAGAACTTTGCTAAAGACCTTTTTAAAGGAGAAGCTCTATGAAAATTATAGAAAATATGAGTTCTATTTGAAGGAAGTATCCTTATTAGGGAATATCATCACAATCAATGGGATATATTTGGATCCTTCCAAAACAAAAGCAATTAAGGGATGGTCAAGGCCGACATCTATGAAGGATATCCATAGATTCCTAGGGTTTGCTAGATATTATCACTGATTTTTGATAAATTTATCACGATTTTTATACCCTATTACCAAGATAACTCAGAAGGGAGTCAAGTGTTCTTGGAATGATTAATGTGAAGAAAGTTTCATGGAGTTGAATAAGAGGCTTATCACAGACCCTATGCTCACACTACCCACAAGTGGGGAGATTTTCGTAATCTTCAGTGATGCTTAGAATAAGTGCCTAGGCTATGTGTTGATGTAGAATGACAAATTTATTGCCTATACCTCAAGGAAGTTGAAAATTCATGATCAAAACTATTCCACGCATGATCTAGAGTTGGCATCGGTGATCTTTTCCTTGAAAATATGGCATCATTATCTCTTTGGGGAGAAGTGTAAAATATATACATATCATAAAAGCCTCAAATATATATTCATATAGAAATAGATGAATATGTGACAATGAAGATGTTTAGATCTCCTAAAGTATTACAACTGCTCAATCCATTACCACCCTGGGAAAGTGAACAAGGTGGTAGATGCTCTAAGTAAAAAGGACCCAGTAATTCTATCATTGATGAGAATTGAAAAGAATCCAATCTGCTTAGATTTTAAGATAATGTACATGAGAATCATAAAGAAGGGAACATCATCAATCCTTTCAAAATGATTGCTCAACTACCTCTTTTGGAAAGTTTAGAGGATGCTCAAAAAGATGATGTGGGAATTCAGAAGAAAGTGGAAACTATAAAAAAGGGAAATTCTTGGAGTTTAATGTTAATGAAGAAGTAATTGTGATATTTTGGTCAAGACTATGTGTTTCATCAAATCTGGAGTTAAAAAAATAACTTTTAGATGATACACATAATTCAAATTTCTCCGTTCATCCAAGAAACACAAAGATGTATCGAGATCTCCAGGAGCACTATTGGTGGGATAACATGAACAAGGAGATCGCTAAATATAAATCAAAGTGCCTGATATGTTATCAAGTGAGGGATAAGAGGAAAAATTCTATGGGTATAATGCAGCCATTACCCATACCAACATGGAAATGGGATTACATCACCATGGACTTTGTCACCGAACTTCTGAAGACATCTAATGGAAACAATGCTATCTAGGTTGTTTTGGATCTTCTTACAAAGATTTCACACTTCATTGAAATTTGTGAGGATTTATCATTGGATCAACTAGCATGGATATACATCATATAAGTGGTAAGGCTACATGGAGTACCACTATCGATTATGTTTGATCAAGATACAAGATTCACCTAAAAGTTCTGGAAGATTCTACAATATGATCTGAACACTGAGTTGAACTTTAACATGGCCCATCACCCTCAAACTGATGTCTAGTCTTAGTATACTATCCATAACTTTATGACATGTTGTGATCTTTCTCAATGGACTTCAAAGGTGGATAGGACCAACATATTCCTTTATTGGAGTTCTTTTGAAACAACAGTTTCCAATCAAGCATTCAAATGGATCCTTAAGAAGTCATTTATGGGAATAGGTGAATAACACCGGCATGTTAGGATGAAGTTGGGGAATGAAAACTTCTAGGTCTGGAAATGGTCAAAGAAATGGTAGAGAAGGCTAAGACCATCCAGCAGCACATCAAAGCTGCTCATAGTCAAAAAAAGATCTATGATGAAATCATCAATGATACTTAGAGTTTGATGTTGGAGACATGGTATTCCTATGCATATCTCCATGTAAGATAGTTATGAGATTTGGAGATAAGGGAAATCTTACTCCAAGGTAAATCATCCCTTTTGATATCCTTGATCACATCGGGGCAGTGGCCTATCGACTAGCACTCTCACCAAACCTATCTCAAGTACATGATATATTCCATGTATCACTCTTAAGTAAGTACATACCTTTCCCATCACATGTAATCAATCTATTTTTGGTACCATTATATAATTACCTATCTTATTAGTAGAATCTAGTGAAGATCTTATATCATAGAGAAAAAGTTCTACTTAATAGGACAATTCCCCTCGTCAAAGTGTTGTGGAGAAAACACAAGTTTGAAGAAGTGATATGGGAACCAGAGAAAGCGATGAAGCAGAGTTACCCTCATTTATTTTAGTTTGGGAAAAGGAAATTTTTAGGGTGAAATTTATTAAGGGGGGAAGGTTGTAACGACCCAAATTATTTTGAATAAAATTCCCTTTCTTTTAATGTTTTATAAATACAGAAAATACATGCACTGATTTTTCTTTATTATATATAATTATATTTAAATGACTATTAAGTATCCTTATTATTGATAATATAGTCATTTAATAGTGATCACAAGACTAGTATAAATATAGGGTTTTAGAAAATCCTTCTAACACAGACAAAGGAAGTGATGGCCTCAACCAGTAGGATCGTACCCTATGAAGCCCATTTAACAGAGCTTCTGAGGGAGATAGCATTTCTGGGATTTTCCCTAGACCAATTCCAATCCTATATCCAACAACTTAACCATGATAGAAACTGTTTATGGGAGAAGTTCAAGCTCATTGATATCACGGCCCAAACCATATTCCCCAAATGGCCCCATTAAAGCCCCACCATTGCACACCTTACTCTTAAGGAATATGCTGGTGTAATAAAGGTATATGTAGAAAGACCATAGCATTATGATTATGTTCATTATTTTTTTATATAGTAATTAATATACTATCATTCTATTATTTTTACTTTGTAAATGATTTTTAAAGCACAAATATTATTTTTGGTTAATATTAAAATTTAATTAATAAATCTATTTTGATGAATTAATGAATTTTTGAATTAAATAATATTTTAATAAAATATTATTATTAAAAAAAATTAATATCTTCAGACCTTAGAATTTTAAAATAATTTATACCACTCCTGTTTTCTAGAAAACATGAGCAATACCATGGTATGGTTTGTGGTTTTGAATATTTTAGTGTGTAGGGTCCAAAACCAAAATAATAAATAATTCCCACACTTTTCCAATATAAACCCACCCAATCACCCATTCCTCTTCACTAAATCTCTTTTAATATTGACCACCCTCTTGAACTACTCCCAATAGTCCTCCCAAGGTGCCCCTAAGCTCCCAAGAAGTCTCTCTCAAGACTTTGGGATCACACATCCAAGTAAGGGATCCTCACCTTTCTCTCTTCCTTTCAATTCAAGAACTTTGTTTGAAATTAGTCATTTTAATTTCAATTATTTATATTTTAATCTTTTTATAATCAATTTCCTACTATCCATTTTATGTTATTTCAATGATGGATCATTTATCCTCCCCTATTTAGACCCTTACCTACGTCGTTACTGTGCTGAAATTCTATAAGGGATTTCTCTCTTCTAATTTCCATTTCAGTCACTTAATTTGTATTATGCATATTAAATTACATTTCATATGTTGGGATGTTATGTTACATGGGCCCCTCAATATCTATTTCATGTATAAATTATGAGAGAACCATTTCTCTCTCATCTACCCATTTTATGAATTTCCATATGACGTCATTATGCTGCTGAAATTGCACCATGATTTTCCATGCCAAAATCATCATGTAGTGAATACCATACCCATTCCTCTATCATGGTAATTAACCTTTTTGACATATACTTAATTATTGAGTAATTAAATGTATGTATTCCATAATCTTTTATCGTGGAATAAATGATGATGTTGAATGAATCTATGTTATATGATATATGTGGCACACTTAAGCGTGTGATTAAAATGATTATGAAGGGTGTGCCCTGATATCACTCCAATGCATTGGGTAATGTTTAGTATCATGATACATAATTTTGGGATATGGGTTTACCTGATTACTTTATAGTATTTTTTCCACCATGTTGGGATAGGGGTTTACCTGATTCTTTCATGTTAATGATATAGTATTTTAAATTGTTATCACATTATGATAATCATGATATATCATTCCTTTATGTTCATGTTTCTCTTATGATCCATTGATATGAATATTGCCTAACATATATTGTATTCTCCATTTTATTCCTTGTTAACTCCTTTATTGGGATTTATAGCTCACCCTTTTCTTATGCATGTCCTCAGGTTATCCCATGAAATGTTAAGTATGATGGAATGTTGTGGTCATGTAAAAGAATTTTTCAATAAAGATGTATATTTCATGTTTTAATTTATTATGTAATATTCCTAATCCCAAAAGACACTAGACCTATTGATATTATGAGTTTTATTAAGTGTAAGTTTATGTAATAAATCATGATTAAATTTGAAATAAAGACCAAGGTCGTTATAGTTGGTATGAGAGGATAGGTTTAGTTATTTTTAGGATTAGGATTAGAAAACTATAGTGAAAACCTTAGGGATAATAATAATTATAAGAAAATAATCTCTAAATTTTGGTGAGTATAGATTAAGTGGTTTATTAAGAAAATAAATACATATCTGGATATGAACAAGTAAAGGTGGCTCTGTCATAGATGTATCTAGGGGTAAAACTCGAAAACACTACTATGATCTAGACTTGAATGGGAACCGGTGAACGAAAAAGGGTCTTTCTTTACTCTTGGTTCGACACTCCCAGGGGATATGATTTAGTAAATTCATAATCTTAGTATAAACCATTATTAAGGGAACAAAAAAATTCCCCTAAGAATACATGTTAAGACATATATCATGGATAACCTATATCAAAGCATAAAATTCATAATTTATGGATATAAATATAATTTATAAGTTCTAAATTTTTTTCATTGGATTCTAATTTATGTGTTTAATAGTTTAAAATATTTACCCCTATTTTTCATTTTGTTTTATCCAATGGCCGGTAATATGAGGAATCAGGCTAACAACTGATGCAAAGATCAATGTGATTACTGATCTAATGAGATGACCAATATGATGGGAGAAGGAATTGAAAACTTTGTCACAATACTATCTCAGATAAATCATGTTTTGAATAGAAATATGGATTAATAGGAACGTACACCCCCCCCCCATAAAAAAGAACAAGCTACAATCGAAATCTTTCCTACTTTCAATGGATCATTTGATCCCTCAATCGCCAAACAATAGATCAAATCGATTGAGAATATCTTCTTCATACTTCAATGTTTTTAACAAGAGAAGGTTCATCTGTAAGCTTATCATATAGAGGTTGAAGCTTATCAATGGTGGACATTGGTCAAAAGTATGAAGCTTGAGGAAGATATCAAGACAATGGGACGGAAGGAATTCTAGAAAATGTTATTTGACAGTTATTTTCCCTACACCCTCCATCTTAAGATGAAAAGATATTTACTTACAATAAAGTAAAAGGATTATTAATCCATTGGGTCGTATGATCAAAACTTCACTAGACTTGAATTATAAACCTTTGGTTTGTCGTTATCCCCAAATGCAAGGTAGACCACTTCTTCGGTGGGATAAAACCTAGCCTACAGAAAGCCCTGGAAATCAGCGAATTTGAAATCTATGAGGATATTGTCTAATGTGAACTCAAAGTTGAGATAGAGATTGAATAATATCAGGGGTATCATGGGGATAAGAGGTAGAAAGTGGAATTTAATTATGGCAGTCTGATGGATAAATCCAATGGTGCTAAAAAAATTCAGCACCACGCTTGTCAAAAGTGAGGAAAGAAGCACCTTGGAAATTTCCTAAATGGGATGAGGAAATGATTTAGGTGTGGGAAGGAAGGGAACCTAGCTATAAATTTCTATTAATAAAAACCTGCTACTAAGAAATAGGAAAGGAATGTTCCGTTTGATCCTCAACTCATTATTCATTTCTACAACTACAAAGAACCAGGACACTTTGTGAACTAGTGCCCTAAGCTAAGGGTTTTTAGAGGCAACCAACAATGACCAAGGAAGAAAGGGAGAGATTTTCCCATCACTATAGCCTAAGTGAATTTCGATGATGATGTGGTGATAGATATTCTATTTATACATTCAAGAATAGAAAATGTACTTTTTGATTTTGGTTCTATGCATTCTTTTATATCTTGAATAATTAGTAGAACAATCCAAACATCATCACAAAAAATGAAAGTAGAGATGTTGGTGAAAATGTAAAATAGGGAAATTATTTCATCCCATGGATATAACTCCTCCCATGTCACAATTTTTGGATTGAACTTCCTAGAGAACCTCATCACACTTCCCTTGGTGTAATTTGATTCAATTCTTAACATGGATTGGATTTCCCTATATAGATCCAACATAAATTGTCGCGAGAGAGAAATCACTCTCTATATGGAGAATCGACCCCTGATTATATTCAAGTACAAGGAGGAGGATGAATCTTCTTTAGAACCATCATCTCAATAATGGATATTACTTACCTATGAGCATGCATATCTTTCTCAAATTATTGATTCTATGGAAAGAACCATCCTAGAATGCATGCCTATTATGAGGGAATTCGCTAATGTGTTTCCAAAGAATTGTTTTTTCTTCCTCCTAGAAGAGATGTTGAATTTTTGACTGATCTTATTCCTAGGTAATTTAAAATATCCAAGAATCTATATGGAATGGGTGTTGTGAAGCTTGAGGAGATTAAGAAACAAATACAGAAGAATCTAGATAAAATTTTTATACGCCCAATCACTTCACCATGGGGTGCACCAGTCCTCTTCTTCAAGAAGAAGTATGGGTCAATGTGCCTTTGAATTTATTATCGTGAGATCAAAAAAATCACGATAAAGAACAAGTATCATTTTCCATGAATGGAGGACATGTTCGATTAGCTACGTGGATAACAATACTTCTCCAAGGAGGATATGTGGTTGGGATATTACCAAGTAAGGGTGAACGAGGAGGATATCCCCAAGACTCTTTTTCGTACAAGGTACGGGTATAATGAAATCATATTAATGCATTTATAAATTACTAATGATCTAGTAATATTCATGGAATTGATGAATATAGTATTTATATATTACCTTAACAAATTTTTGATAGTCTTTATAGATGATATTCTAATATACTCCAAAACCAAGGAGGATCATAAGGAACATATGAGCACTATGCTATAGACCTTGTGAAAGGAGAATCTCTATGTAAAGTACAAAAAAAATGATTTGTAGTTGAAGAAAGTCTCATTATTGGGCATATAATAACAAGAAATGGGATATATTTGGATCCTTCCAAAACAAAAGCAATTAAGGGATGGATGAGGCCAGCATCTGTGATGGATATCCATAGCTTCTTGGGGTTAGTTGCATATTATCGCCTATTTGTGAGAAATTTCTAATGATTGTCAAACCCTCTTACCAAGATAACTAATAAGGGAGTCAAGTTTTCTTGGAATGATGAATGTGAAGAAATCTTTATAGAGTTTAAGAAGAGGCTTATCAATACCCCTATGCTCACACTATCTACAAGTGGGGAGCTTTTCATAATCTTCTGTGATGCTTCAAAGAAGGGCATGGGCTGTGTGTTGATGCAGAATGAAAAATTCATTACCTATGCCTCAAGGTTGTTGAAAAATAATGAGAAACACTATCCCATTCATGATCTAGATTTGACCGCAGTGATCTTTGCATTGAAAATATGGCATCATTATCTCTTTGAGGAAAATATTTAAATATATACAGATCATAAAATTCTCAAATATATATTCATAGAGAAAGAGATGAATATGTTCCAATGAAGATGGTAGAGCTCATCAAGGATTAAGAATGCTCAATACATTACCACCCTAGGAAAGTGAACACAGTGGTAGATTCTCTAAGTAGAAAGGACCCAACAATTCTATCATTGATAAAAATTTAAAAGGATAAAATCTTATTAGGTTTGATGAAGATGGAAATGGGAATCCTAAAGAAGGGAACATCATCAATCCTTTCACAAATGATTGCTCAACTATCACTTTTAGAATGGTTAAGGATGATAAAAATATGATGTGGGAATTCAGAAGAAAGTGGAAGCTATCAGAAAATAGAAATCATTGGAGTTTGATGTTAATGAATAAGGAATTATGATATTTGGGGGGAGACTCTGTGTTTGATCCAATCTGATGTTAAAGAACTTTTGGATGATGCACATAGTTTGAATTTCTCCATTCACATAGGAAACATGAATATGTATCAAGATATCAGGGAGCACTATTGGTGGGATAACATGAAGAATTAGATCGCTAAATATACATAAAAGTTTCTAGTATGTCAGCAAGTGAGGGTTGAGAGGTAGAAGTCTAAGGGGATGATGAAACCATTACCCATACCAACATATAAATGGGAGTACATCACCATAGACTTTGTCACTAGACTTCCAAATACATCCAAATGAAATAATTCTATTTGGGTTTTTGTGGATCGTCTTACAAATACTGCACACTTCATTGTAATTCGAGAGGATTTCTCATTAGATCACTTGGCATGGATATACATCAGAGAAGTGGTAAGTTTGCATGGAGTACCAATATCTATTGTGTTCAATAGAGATCCAAGATTAACCTCTATGTTCTAGAAGAGTCTTCAATATGCTCTGAACACTGAGTTGAACTTCAGCATGACCTATCACCCTCAAACTGATGGCCAATCTGAGCAAACTATCTAGACACTTGAGGACATGTTGAGAGCTTTCTCAATGGAGTCCAAAGGAGGATGGGAGCAACATATTCCTTTGGTGGAGTTCTCTTACAACAATAATTTCCACTCAAGCATCAAAATGGCTCCTTATGAATCCCTTTATGGGAAGAGTTTCAGAACACCGACATGTTGGGATGAAGTCGGGGAATGAAAAATTATAGGTCTGGAAATGGTCTAAGAAATGGTGGAGAAGGATAAGACCATACAGCAACACATCAAATCTTCTCAGAGTTGACAAAAGAGCTATTATGATAATTATCGATGAGACCTAGAGTTTTATGATGGAGACATGGTATTCCTATACATATCTCTATGGAAGAGAGTTATGATATTTCGGAATATGTTCATGCTTATTCCAAGGTACATTGGCCCTTTTGAGATCCTTGATCGCATCAGGGCAGTGACCTATCGACTAGTACTCCCACTAAACCTATCTCAAGTACATGATGTATTCCTTGTATCACTCTTAAGGAAGTATATACCATACCCATCACATGCACTCAATCCAGAGGTGGTACCATTGGATAATGACCTCTCCTATGAGTAGAATCTGATGAACATCTTAGATCATAGAGAAAATGTTTTACGAAATAAGACAATGCCCCTCGCCAAGGTGTTTTGGATAAACCTAAAATTTGAAGAAGCGGCATGGTAACCAGAGGAAGTGATGAAGCATAGTTACCCATATCTATTTTAGTTTAGGAATAGGGAAATTTGAGGGTGAAATTTCATAAGGGGGAAGGTTGTAATGACCCAAACTATTATGAATAAAATTCTATTTATTTTAATGTCTTATGGATATAGAAAACACATACACTCCTTTTGATTTATTATATCCACTTAGATTTAAATGACCATTAATTATCCTTACTATTGATAATATAGTCATTGAATAGGGACCACATGACTAGAATAAATATAGGGTTTTAACCAATCCTTCTGACATAGAAAAAGGACGTGATGACCTCAACTAGCAGGATCATACCCGATGAAAACCATTTATCAGAGCTTTCGATGGAGATAGAATTTTTGTAATTTTCCCTAGACCAAGCCTAAACCAAGATCCAACAACTTAATCATGATCAAAACTGTTTATGGGAGAAGTTCAAGCTCATCGAGATCATGACTCAAACCATGTTCACCGAACGACCCCATGAAAGACCAACCATTGCACACCTTACTCTTAGGGAATATATTGGTGTAATAAATGGATATATATAACAAGATCGTAACATTATGATTATGTAAATAATTTTTATATATAATAATTAATATACTTTCATTCTATTATTGTTAATTTGTAAATTATTTTTAAAGCACAAATAGTATTTTCGGTTAATATTAAAATTTAATTAAAAAATCTATTTTTGATGAATTAATGGATTTTTGAATTAAATAATATTTTAATAAAATATTATTATTAAATTAATTTTATTGAATATAAATGATCATATAATTTTTATGAAGTCAATTGTGATTATTATTAAGGTTTGAAACTGTTTTTATCAAAACCCTTAAATTTTTAATAAATGTGAGTTTTTATTTTAAGATTGAAAATTAAAATATTTAAAAATTTATTTAGATATAATAAATATTAATTTTGGAATTATGATTTCTAAAGTATCCAATGGTGAATTTTTCTTATTTTTCTGAGATAGTTGAATTTTTGGGTAAAAATTAAATAATGTGTAAATTTATAATGTGTTTTATGACATCATAATAACCCAATAGTGATGTAATAAAATAGTATAAAAGGTATATTTGGAAAAATATATGTTTTCCTTTAAAATAATATAATTTTAGGTTTAGTTTATTTATTTTATGAAGCCTTTGTGAATCCTCCAAGACATGTAAAATATTTTTAAGATTTTAAAATCATTTCCTTAAAGGTGTGACTCACTTCCACATAATTAAGGGAAATAGTTTAATATCTTCAGATCTTATACTTTTAAAATAATTTATACCAATCTTATTTTCTATAAACCATGATCAAAAACCATTGTATGGTTTGTGGTTTGGAATATTTTATTGTGCAGGGTCCAAAACCAAAATAATAAGTAATTCCCCCACTTTTCCTATATAAACCCACCCAAGCACCCATTCCTCTTCTCTCAATATCTTTGAATCTAGACCACCCACCGCACCCTACTCCCTAGAGTCCTCCCAAGGCGCCCCTAAACTCCCAATAAGACTCTCCCAAGCCTTTGGGATCACACATCCAAGTAAGGGATCCCCACCTTTCTCACTTCCTTTCAATTCAAGAACCTTGTTTGAAATTTGTCATTTTAATTTAAATTAGTTATATTTTCATCCTTTTATAATCAATTAAATATTGTCCATTTTATGTTATTTCAATTATGGATCATTTATCCTCCCCCATTTATACCCTTACTTATATCGTTACTATGCTAAAATTCCATAAGGGATTTCTCTCTTCTAATTTCCATTTCAAGCACTTCATTTGTATTATGCATATTTAATTCCATTTCATAAGTTGGGATGTTATGTTACATGATCCCTTCACTTTATATTTCTTGTATAAATGATGATATACCCCTTTCTCTCTCATCTTCCCATTTTATGGATTTCCATATGACGTCGTTAGGCTGCTGAAATTGCACCATGATTTTCCATGCCAAAATCATTGTGTAGTGAATATCATACTCATTCCTCTATCAAGGGTATTCACCTTTATACACATATACTTACTGATTTGGGACTTAAAATTTTTTATTCCACAATCTATGATCATGGAATAAATTATTATGTTGAATGAATCCATGTTATATGATCTATGCGGCACACTTAAGCATGAGATTGAAATGATTATGAAGGGTGCACCATGATAGCACTACAATGCATTGGGTAATGTTTAGTATCATGATACATCATGGTGGGATTGGGTTTTACCTGATTCCTTTATATTACTTTTTTCCACCATGTTGGGATAGGGTTTACCTTATTCCTTTATGTTAATGATGCATTGTTTTAAGTTGTTGTCACATTATAATAATCATGTTATATCATGACTTTATGTTCATGTTTCTCTTATGCTCTATTGATATGAATATTCCCTAACATGTATTGTATTCTTCATGTTATTCCATGTTTAATCCCTTACTAGGATTTATAACTCACCCTTTTCATATACATGTCCTCAAGTTATCCCAGGCAATGCTAAGTATGAAGGAATGGTATGGTCATGTAAAAAAGTTTTCAATAAAGATGTGTATTTCATGTTGTAAGTTGTTATGTAATTTTAAAAATCCCTAAAGACACTAGAAATATCTATATTAGGATTTTTATTAAGTTTAATTTTATTTAATAAATCATGTTTAAATGTGAAAAAAAATACTAGGGTCGTTCTAGTTGGTATGAGATGATAGGATTAGTTAATTTTGGGATTAGGGTTATAAAACTCTATTCAAATCCATAAGGATAAGACTAAGTATAATAAAATAATCCCTAAATTTTGTTGAGTATAGAGAAAGTGGTTTATCAACAAAATACATCCATGTCTAGATACAAACAAGTAGAGGTAGCTCTGGTAGAGACATATCTAGGGATAAAACCCAAAAACACCGTTTTAGCTAGACTCGAACGGGGACTAGTGCATGAAAATGGGCCTTGTTTCACACTTTTTTTAGAAACTCCTTAGGGATATGCTTTAGTAAATTCATAATCTTAGTAAAAACCATTATTAAGGGAACAAAAAAATGACCCTAAGAATATATGTTAAGAAGTATATCATGGATAACCTAGATCGAATATTAGAAATTCATAAGTTAAGTAGATAAACGTAATTTATAAGTTATCCATTTTTGTAATTGGATTCTACTTTATGTGTTTAATAGTTTAAAATATTTACCCCTAATTTTCCCTTTTATTCTAGCCAATATTTGGTAATATGAGTAATCGATCTTATAACTGATGTAAAGATCAATGTGATGACTGCTCTAATTAGATGCCTAATATGATGGGAGAAGGAATCAGAAACTTTGTCATAATACTCTCTCAAATAACTCATGTTTTGAATTGAAACCTAGATCAAGAGGAAAATTCAAACCCCCCCCCCCCCCAGTAAAAACAATCCACAATAGAGAGCTTCATGAGACAATGGACTCCTACTTTCAATGGATCATCTGATCCCCCAATCCCTGAAAAATGGATCAACTCAATTGAGAATATCTTCGCCATTATTAAATGTTATAAAAAAGAGAAGTTTCTTCTAGATTCTTATCGTATGGAGGGTAAATATGATCAATGGTGTACATTGATCAAAAATATTAAGCCCGAAGAAGAGATCGAGGTGATGGGATGGAAGGATTTCTGAAAAATATTTTTTGATAAATATTTTCCCCATACACACAATCTTAAGATAAAAAGAGATTTCCTTGCACTCAATAGGGATGATGAATATATTGGGTGTATAAGGAAAATTTCACCAGAATTTCATGATACACCTCTAGTTTTTTTGTTACCCCTGAATTCAAGGTTGACTGCTTCTTTAGTGGGCTAAAACCTAGCCTACAGAAAGCCTTGTCAATCCATGACTTTGACAGCTATGATGATATTGTATGATGTGCCCTCAAAGTAGAGATGGAGATCGACGAATATTAGGGGTATCATGGAGATAATAAGTGGAAAGTGGAATTTAATTCTAGTGGTTTAATGGATAAATCCAATGGTGCTAAAAAATTACAATGCCCTACTTGTCAAAAGTGTGGAAAGAATCACCTTGGAAATTACCTGAAGGGGATGAGGAAATGCTTTAGGTGCGGGAAGGAAGGGAACCTAGCTAGAAAATGTTGGCAAGAAAAACATGATACTATGATAGTGGAATGTAATGCTTAATTTGATCCTTAATTCATTATTCATTTATACAACTATAAAGAAGTAGGTTACTTTGCGAACTAGTGCCCTAAGCCAAGGGTTTTAGAAGGAAACCAACAACCTCCAAGTAAGAAAGGGTGAGATTTTTCTATCATTACCACTGAAGTGAATTTTGAATATGAAGTGGTGATAGTTATACTGGTTATTTATTCAATAATAGTGAAGTTACTTTTTTATTATGGTTCTATGCATTCTTTTATATACTAAAAGTTTATTAGAACAATCTAAACATCACCACAAAGAATGGAAGTAGAGATGTCAGTGAAAATAGAAAGTGGATAAATTATTGCATCCCATGAATATAACTCCTCCCATTTCAAGATTTTTGGATTGAACTTCTTGGTGAATCTCATTATACTTCTCTTGGTGTAATTTTATGCAATTCCTGGCATGTATTGGTTTTCCCTATATAAATCCAACATAAATTGTCATGAGAGGGAAATCACTCTCTATATAGATAATCGACCTCCGATTCTATACAAGTTCATGGAGGAGGATGAATCATCTTTAGAACCATAATCTCAAGAATGGATATTACAACCCTATGAGAATGTGTATCTTTCTCAAATTATTGATTCTAAGGAAGTAATCATCCTCAAAGACATGCCTATATTGAGGGAATTCGCTGATGTGTTTCCCAAGGAATTGTTTGGTCTTCCTCCTACAAGGTATGTTGAATTCTTGATTGATCTTATAATTAGATAATTTCCAATATCTAAGAATCTATATAAAATGGAAATTGTGGATGTTGAGGAGCTAATGAAACAACTATACGATAATATGGATAAAGGGTTTATATGCCCAAGTACTTCACCATGGGGTCCACCATTCCTCTTCATCAAGAAGAAGGATGGGTCAATGTGCCTTTTCATTGATTATTATGAGCTCAAAAAAATCATGATAAAGAACAAGTATCCTTTTCCATGAATTTATAAATTGTTCTATTAGATACGTGGGGAGAAATACTTCTCTAAGGAGGATCTATGGTCGGTATATTACCAAGTAAGGGTGAAGAAGGAGGATGTACCCAAACTCCTTTTCGTACAAGTTATGGGCACTATGAAATCATAGTAATGCCTCTCATACTCACTATTTATCTAGTAATCTTCAGAGATATGATGAATAGATTCTTTAGAGATTACCTCAAAAAAATTGGTAGTATTTATAGATGATATTCTAATATACTCCAAAACCAAGTAGGAGCATAAGAAACATCTGATCACTATACTAAAGACCTTATGAAAGGAGAAGCTCTGTACATAGTAAATAAAATGTGATTTATAGTTGAAGGAAGTCTCATTATTGGGGAATATCATCACAAGTAATGGGATATCTTTGGATCCTTCCAAAACAAAAGAAATTTAGGGATTGTTGAGGCCAACATCTATAACGGATATCTATAGCTTCCTGGGGTTAGCCGGATATTATCATTGATTTGTGAGAAAATTCTCACGATTGTCAAACCCTCTTACCAAGATAACTCAGAAGGGAGTCAAGTTTTCTTGGAATGATTAATGGGAAGAAAACTTCATAGAGTTGAAGAAGAGTCTTATCACTACCCCTACCCTCACACTACCCACAAGTGGGGAGCTTTTCATAATATTCTGCAATGCTTTAAAGAAGGGGCTATAATGTTTGTTGATGCATAATGAAAAATTCATTGCCTATGCCTCAAGGTAATTGAAAATTAATGAGAAAAAATATCCCACACATGATCTGGAGTTGGAAGCGAAGATATTTGCATTGAAAATATGGAAACATTATCTCTTTGGGTAAAAGTTTGAAATATATAAAGATTATAAAATTCTCTAATATATCTTCCCAGAGAAAGAGAAGAATATGTTCCAACAATGATGGTTAGAGATCATCAAGGATTACGACTGCTCAATCCATTACCACCCTGGGAAAGTGAACAAGGTGGTAGATGCTCTAAGTAGAAAGAACCCAACAATTATATCTTTGATGAGAATTGAAAATGATCCAATATTATTAGGTTTTATGAAGATATACATGGTAATCATAAATAAGGGAACATAATCAATACTTTCACAAATGATTGCTCAACCATCTCTTTTAGAAAGGTTAAGTATGCTAAAAAAGATGATGTGGGAATTTAGAAGAAAGTGGAAACTATCAAAAAATGGAAATCCATGGAGTTCAATTTAAATTAAGAAGGAATTGGGAGATTTGGGTCAAGACTATATGTTTCATCCAATTTAGAGTTAAAGAAATAACTTTTGGATGATATACATAGTTTGAATTTCTCTATTCACCTAGGAAATAGGAAGATGCATCAAGATCTCTGGGAGCACTATTGGTGGGATAACATGAAGAAGTAGATCTTTAAATATATATAAAAGTGTCTGGTATGTTAGTATGTGAGGGATGAGAGGCATAAGTCTAAGGGGATGATATAACCATTACCCATACCAACATAGAAATGGGAGTACATCGCCATGGACTTTGTCATCGGACTTCTATAGACTTCCAAAGGAAACAATGCTACCAGGGTTGTTGTGTATTGTCTTACAAAGACTTCACACTTCGTTTCAATTTGAGAGTATTTCTCATTAGATCAACCGGGGTGGATATACATCAGATAAGTGGTAAGTCTTCTTGGAGTACCACTATCTATTGTGTCCGATAGAGATCCAAGATTCACCTCTAAGTTCTGTAAGAGTCTCCAATATGCTCCAAACACATAGTTGAACTTCATCATGGCCTATCACCCTCAAACTAATGGGCAATCTGATCTGACTATCCAGACACTTGAGGACATGTTGAGAGCTTACTCAATGGAATTCAAAGGTGTATGGGTCCAACATCTTCCTTTGGTGGAGTTCTCTTACAATAACAATTTCCACTCAAGCATCCAAATGACTCCTTATGAAGATCTTTATGGAAAGAGGTGAAGAACACTGACATGTTGGGATGAAGTTGGGGAAAAAAACTTTTAGGTCTAGAAATGGTCAAATAAATGGTGGAGAATGCTAAGACCATCCAGCAGCACATCAAATCTACTCAGAGTCAACAAAAGAGTTATGCTCGAAATCGTCGATGAGACCTAGAGTTTGATGTTAGAGGCATGGTATTCCGCTTCATATCTCTATGGAAGAGATTTATGATATTTTTTAATAAGTGAAATCTTAGTCCAAGGTACATCATCCCTTTTGAGATCCTTGATAGCATCGGGGCAGTGGCCTATCGACTAGAACTCCCACCAAACATATCTGAAGTGCCTGATATATTCCTTATATCACTCTTAAGGAAGTATATACTAGACCCATAACATGTAATCAATCTAGAGGTGGTACCATTGGACAATGACCTCTCCTATGATGATAATATGATGAAGATCTTAGATCATAGAGAAAAAGTTCTACAAAATAAGACAATGGCCCTCGTCAAAGTGTTGTGGAGAAACCACAAGTTTGAAGAAGCGACGTGGGAACTAGAGGAAGTGATGAAGCAGAGTTACCCTCATCTATTTTAGTTTGGGAAGAGGAAATTTGGAGGGTGAAATTTCTTAAGGTGGGAAGGTTGTAACGACCCAAACTGTTATGAATAAAATTTCATTTATTTTAATGTCTTATGGATATAGAAAATGCATGAAATCATTTTTTTTATTATATAAAATTATATTTAAATTAATTTTAAGTATCCCTACCATTTATAATATATTCATTGAATATGGATCACATGATTGGAATAAATATAGGGTTTTAACAAATCCTTTTGACACAGACAAAGGAAGTAGTGGCCTCAACCAGTAGGATCACGCCTGATGAAGCCCATTTATCAGACCTTCCAAGGGAGATAACATTTCTGGGATTTTCCCTAGACCAATCCCAAACTGAGATCCAACAAATTAACCATGGTCAAAACCATTTATAGGATAAGTTCAAGTTCATCGAGATCACACCCAAACTGTGTTCACCGAATGCCCCATGAAAGCCCCACCATCTCACACCTTCCTCTTAGGGAATATACTGGTGTAATAAAGGGATATATAACAATTCCATAATATTATGATTATGTGAATTATTTTTTTATATAATAATGAATATAATTTTGTTATATTATTGTTACTTTATAAATTATTTTTAAAGCACAAATAGTATTTTTGGGTAATATTTAAATTTAATTAAGAAATCTATTTGGATGAATTAATGGATTTTTGAATTAAATAATATTTTAATAAAATATTATTACTAAATTTATTTTATTAAATATAAATTATCGTATAATTTTTTTGAATTCAATTGTAATATTTATTAAGGTTTGATACTGTTTTTATCAAAACCCGTCAATTTTCAATAAATATCGGTTTTTCTTTTAAGATTTAAAATTAACATATTTAATAAATTATTTTGATAAAATGAATATTATTTTTTGAATAAGGACGTCGAAAGTATCCAATGATTAATTTTTCTTAATTTTCTAAGACAGTCGAATTTTTTGGGTAAAAATTAAATAACATATAAATATATAATGTGTTTTATAACATCATAATGACCCAGTAGATATATAAATTGTGCCTCACCTCCACATAATAATGGGGAATATTTTAATATATTTTTTCCTTATCCTTTTAAAATAATGTATACCACTCCCCTTTTCCAGAAACCATTGAAAAAACCATGGTATGGTTTGTGGTTTTGAATATTTTAGTGTGTAGTATCCAAAACCAAAATAATAATAAAAAATATCCCATTTTTTCTATATAAACTCACCCTAGAACCCATTCCTATTAACTAAATCTATTTTAAGCTCTACAAACCTATTCCCCATACTCCCTATATTCCTCCCAAGGCACCCCTATTCTCCTAAGAAGCATCTCCCAATCCTTTGGGGTCACACATCCAAGTAAGAGATCATCACCTTTTTCTCTCCCTTCAATTTAAGATCCTTGTTTGAAATTAGTCATTTTAATTTCAATTGGTTATATTTTCATACTTTTATAATCAATTACCTATTTTCCATTTTATTTTATTTAAATGAGGTATCATTTGTCCTTTCCCATTTAAACCCTTACCTTTGTTGTTACGGTGCCGAAATTCTGTAAGGGATTACTCCCATATCATTTCCATTTCAAGCACTTTATTTGTATTATGCATCTTAAATTACATTTTATATATTGGGTTGTTATGTTCCATGATATCATCACTACCTAATTAGTTTATAAATGATGGGATAATCCTTTCTCACTCATCTACCCATTTTATGAATTTCCATATGACATTGTTATGCTGCCAAAATTGCACCACAAATTTCAATGCCAAAATCATCATGTAGTGAATACCATACTCATTCCTATATCAAGGGTATTCACCTTTGCACACATATATTTTTTTATTTGGTACTTACATGTATGTATTTCACATTCTTCGATTGTTAAATAAATGATTTTGTTGAATGAATCCATGTTATATGATCTATGTGGCACACTTAAGCATGAGAATGAAATAATTATGAAGGGTTCACCTTGATGGAACTCCAATGCATTGAATAATGTTTAGTATCATGATACATCATGTTGGGATAGTGGTTTACCTGATTCCTTTATAATAATTTTTCCACCATGTTGGGATAGGTGTTTACCTGATTCCTTTATGTTAATGATGCAGTGTTTTAAGTTATTTCCACATTATGATAATCATTCTATATCATGCCTTTATGTTCATGTTTCTATTATGCTCCATTGATATGACTATTTCCTAACATGTATTGTATTATTCATGTTATTCCTTGTTTATTCCCTTACTGGGATTCATATCTCACCATTTTCTTATGTATGTCATCAGGTTATCTCATTCAATGCTATGTACGAAGGAATGTTGTGGTCATGTAAAATAAGTTTTCAATAAATATGTGTATTTCATGTTTTAAGTTGTTATGTAATGCCAAATAAACTAGACCACTTTATCTTTTTATTTTTATTAAGTGAAATTTTATATAATAAATCATGTTTAAATATGAAATAAATACCAAGGTTGTTATACTTCTAAATATTCTCACTCTTCTTCTCTAAGTATATTAGGAGACAAAGCGTAAAAATCATTCGGTCCTTATAGTGAACATATATAAAGGTAAAAGTGAATTTTTATAAGACCAAAGATTCTTCATGCCATTATAATAAGATAAAGATCAAGGGGAATACAAGTTATAAGGATGTTGTTTATTTCACATGTGGTAAGAAGGTCCACTAAAATAAAAACTGCATCCAGACTAAGAAGAAAGGGGAAGCATCAGGTGCATTTGTTATTGAGTGTAATTTATTTGTTTCTAAAAATTGGGAGTTCGATATAGATTTTTGTACTCATATATGTATTCAAATATAGTAACTGAGTATATTCTGAAATATTGATCAAGTAGAGGTGGATCTACAAGCTACTAATGGACCCAAACTAGTTGTTGTGGCTATCAGGGACTACCACCTCACATTTACAATGGGAATGGTCTTGGTTTTGAATTATTTTTATTTTGTTCTATCTCTTACCAAAAACATTATTTCTATATCCATACTAGATATGGATGGATTTATTTTCATGTTTGGGAATAAATGTTTCTCCTTTTATAAAGATAAAATTTGATATGGTTGGGAACATTTAAATAATGATCTTTATGTATTGAATTATGCCAACCAAGTAATGGAAATTGATAACAAATATACTTTACAAGACTCATGCAACAACCAAATTTGGAATCACCAGTTAGGACATATAAATGAAAATCATTTGAATAAATTACATCAAGATAGGTATTTAGAATCTTTTAAACTAAAATCACTTTGTGCATGTCATTCATGTTTACAAGGAAAAATGACCAAATCCACATTTAGTTAAAAAATTTAAAGGTCCGTATATATTCTATAATTAGTTAATACCGATGTGTGTGGACTATTTTCTATTGAATCAAGGGGTGGGTAATCATAATTCATAACTTTTACTAATGATTTTAGTATATATAGATATGTATACTTGATGAGGTATAAGTTAGATTAATTTGAGTGATTCAAGGGATATATGAATGAAGTTTAGAACCATATTTTTAAGAATATTAAGTAACTCCACTCAGACCATGGTGGAGAATATCTTAATCAAGACATCATTGATTATTTACGGGAGTTTGGTGTCCTATCCCAACTCACTCCTCCTTGTACACCTCAATGTAATGGTGTAAGTGAAAGAAGTTACAACACCTTTTTTGACATGGTGAGATAAATTATGAGTCGTGTGAGTCTTCTAGTATCCTTTTAGGGATACACATTACAAATAGAAGAAAAAAAACCAATCACCAACTTATGAAACAGACGGTATACCATACCAATTATGGCATGGAAAGAAACATGTGTTATCATACTTACATATATTGGGTTGTGAATCATTCTTTAAGGCCTCTTTAGGTAACAAAATTTCACCCTATGGCACAAAGTGTACATTTGTAGGTTACCCTAAGGAAACAAGGGTATATTACCTATATGACCCCTCTAAAAAATTGTAATAGTGGTAAGAATATTCATATTGCTTAATGTGGATAAAATATCTAAAAGAGATAGTAGGAGCGAGATATATTTCAATGAAGTTGAGACTTTAAGTTACACAAGAGTTAGCATAGGAACAGATTCCACAAAACCCCATGGAAGAAGAAGAAGTTTCAGAGACACAAGTACTACGTAGGAGTACAAGAGAGGTTAAATAACTAGAACAATATGGTTTTCTAGTCACCGAGTATGGTGACTCGTTATTAGTCTATAATAATGATCCTATAACCTACAAGGAATTAGTAAGTGGCATAGATATTGAAAAATGGAAATAATCCATGAATTATGAAATGGATTCCATGTATTAAAACCAAGTTTAAATTTAGATAGATAATTTATGGGATGTAAAGATTTTTGGTTTCAAATGGGAATTCAAGAAGAAACTGGGCATGGATGGAAAATTTAGTACCTATAAGGATTGACTGGTTAGAAATGGTTTTAAATAGAATCAAGTAATAGACTATGATAAAACCTGTTCACGAGTTTCAATACTGAAATCCATCACAATTCTAATTCCCATTGCATCGTTCCATGAAAATGAGATTTGGAAAATGATTATTAAAACATCCTTACTTGATGGGAACCTTTAGGAAGATGTATATATGACACAACCTGAATGGTTTTTGACTCCAAAGGATGCTTTAAGATATATAAATTGAAAAAAATCATTTATAGATTAAATCAAGTATCTAGGTCATGGATCATTAGATTTTATGAGTCCATGATCGAATTTGGTTTCATAAAGAATGAATGTGAGCCTTGTGTCAATAAATGGTTTAGTACTAGTGTTAAAATTTTCTTAATAGTATATGCTGATGAATTATTACTTATCTAAAATAAAATATCAATCTTACATTCTGTTAAGGTGTGGTTGAATAAATACTCCTCCATGATGGAATTAAGCAAGGCAGAATGCATTCTTTTGATCAAGATACATCGTGATAGATACAAGATACTACTCAGCCTAAGTCAAGGTACATATATTGAAAAGATATTGAAGATATTTAGTATGAAACAATCCAAGAGGTTATTGTTTCCATTAACATGTGGCATTCATCTTTCTAAGAAAATTTGTGCTCAGACACATGGGGAAAGGAAAATAATAGAAAGGATTTCATACTTATCTATGATGGGATCAATCATGTATGTTTCTCTATATACTAGACTATATTTAATTTAAACCATAAGTGTGGTAGTTAGATATCAATCTAACCCATGTGACCTCCATTGGGTGGTATTCATGACTATACTTAATTATCTGAGGCATAATATGGATATGTTCATAGTTTATGGAGGATGTGAGGAACTAGTCATCAGAGGATATGTATATTCTTGTTTCCAAATAGATCAAGATGATATTAAATCACAAATAGGATACGTATTTACTTCAAACAAAGGTTTTGTGAGCTAGAAGAGATCAAATTAGGATGTAGTTGTAGATTATATATCAGTGTTTGAGCATATTGCAGATTTTGAGGTAGAAAAAGAA
This sequence comes from Viscum album, assembly GCA_963277665.1. Taxonomy (NCBI): domain Eukaryota; kingdom Viridiplantae; phylum Streptophyta; class Magnoliopsida; order Santalales; family Viscaceae; genus Viscum; species Viscum album. Next base: position 18,647,566 of record OY728123.1, read on the forward strand.
ACAGTTTAGATATGAAACTTCATAAAATATCTTGGAATTGTACCTATAAATAAAGATCATATCACACTCAATTGTGATAATAGTACATCAATGGCCCTTAAAAAGGAGCCAAGGTCACATTAGCAGATGAATCATATACTTTATAAGTATCATATCTTGAGTGATTTTTCTCAGATAGGTGATATTGTAGTGAGCAGTATTTATATGAAAGACAATATGGAATATCCCTTTAATAAATCCTTGAATCAGTAGAAACATGATTGTAATGTGATTTCTAGTGGGATGATTTTTGTAAGTTGTTGGATCTAGTCCAAGTGGGAGTTTTTTGGAGTTTTTTTCCTAGGACCAACTGATATTACTTTGATTACATGTATATTTGATGGATTGAATATTAATAAAACATCTTATAAAATATTGTTCATTATTCTGTATGAATTTAATCTAATAATTTTCTAGGGTATCCGTCATACTTATTAGGTCATTCCAGTTCCCCAATATGATGAGAAATGTTAAGTTCTATGGTGATATTCTTAAATATAGTTCTATAGTTGGATAATGTACTATGATATGGCACACATTATGTATACTATTAGGTGAAAGTACTCATAAGAGGATGAGGCTTCTTCTCATTGAGTTTTCACTTAGTAATCTCTAAGATAAGAGATTATGATAACAGATCTGTCAGTAGGAATTAGCATATTTTGGTTTCATTGGATATTCCTATTTGTGAGTTTGTGTAATAGTCCCTGGACTTTAATATTATAATTTATGCATGTCATGACTTGTCACTTAGATTTACTGACCAAAACCATTATTCCATGTGTTGGTAGGAAATAGGGTGCATTATGAATGAAATGTTTTTTTATAAAGATGAGCGCGGAGCTCTAAAATTGATAAAACAAACATTACACAAGATGAAAAGCAGGCATTTTACATTTTTTCCTGGTAAGAAGCGGGACCATGTCACTAGTAATGGTGTTGATGTGTATGTACCTCTCTTCTAACACCCCTTTATTTGCAAGGCCATCTGCAATGTAGTTCACCTCCCGAAAGGTATGCATGATGAAGTAGTTAAGGGAGGAGATTTTTTCAATGCAATTAATCCATTTACCTGCCAGCTTCCATGCTAATCTGGTTTTTCTGGTTCTAATTGAATAGACAAGCATGGCTGAGTCACATTTGAACCAAATGTCATTCCATTGTCATTGCCAAGTAATATCCACTACTTTAATGAGTGCCATCATTTTAGCTTCCAGAGTAGTGGTATGCCCACATGGGCCATAAATGCATTCCACAAACTCCCCATGCTGATTCCTAAAGATAACCCCATATCCGGATGGTCTAGGGTTACCCTTGGAGGCTCCATCTGTGTTACATTTCAACCAACCATTGAAGGGGTAAGTCCACATCACCTCTATCATGCCCCTTGGTTTGGGGTAGCAACACATGACCCTTAATCTTCTGAGAATCATGAATTCCCTGAACGAACTATTACAAACCTCCTTGATCTGTGAGCTGGCATTTTTAGTGTCCACCAGGATTCTATTGAAGGCCTAGGCTGTATTAAACCATGATTAGAGATGTATGGCATTGTTGCGGCCCTTCCATATGACATGAACCAATTCAGAACAAGCCACCTGCAACAGCACATTAAACTGTTTGGATTGCTTCACATTAAGTAGGCTCTGGATATGCTGTATATCCGAAGAGGTATTGGGGGGATTCAGCTCGAAAATAATAAGAATTTTATGCCATAGATAAGAAGATGTATTGCAAGACAAGAACAAGTGGTCAATGTCCTCCCTATGCTGTCCACAAAGCACACACCTCGAGCATAAAGAAATCCCGACCCTTTGTATGTTCACTTCCATTGGGATTTTATTATGATAAAGCCTCTATATGCGAGAAAATCTGGAGGGAAGCAACCATTTTCTGTTGAGAGAACCAATCCAACTAACCTCACCCTTCAACAGGAAATTGAAGAAGCTTTTGGAGTTGATCAGGAATTATGAATGAAATGTTATTAATGGATAAGTTGAGGAAAGATTTTTCCCCTCCATATTTATGGAATCTTATATCTTGGGCCTTTAATTTAATTAAAACATTCACATTAAATTCAGCGTTTATGGTGCAATGATGTGTTTATTTCTGATAGTCAAAGAAATATATATCAAGCACATAGGTTGATAACATAGATTTACAACCTTCTTGATGAGATATTGAGACAAAGATATTATATTACATGGTGAGTGTTTGTATGTGGTTTTTTACATTGTGACATTAAGTTATTTCTCTTGGGTACCTTGACCCATTGCAAGATAGTAATCTTGGACTATAGGAAATCATACATAATTACTATAAGAAATAATCCTACAGGGTCAAACACTAAGTGTTTTTATTAATCTCAATTAAATTATATTTGAATTTAATTATTAGAATAAATATTATTCTTAAGAATGATGAATAATTTTATTCATGTTCTATTGATCATAAATATTTATTGATAAATAAAATATTTAATTAAATATTTAATTGGGTATTCAATAAATTTTGAGGAGTTCTAGCAGACCAAGATAAGATCCGGTGGTAAATACTAATTTATAATATGGTAAAATAATATTTTTATTGGGAAATTTAGAACACACACCATAAAATAATATTATTATTATTTTATGTGTCATGGGGTTTAAAAAATATTATAATATTATTTAAGGGTCAGTAAGTAATTAAATAATATTTTCACCTATATCCTATCTTTATAAATAGATGGTTATTTCTATTGTGTAGGGTTAATAAAAAATTTAGAATTGAGAATTATTGTGCACAATGGACTTATCTCTCAAAATTTTCACCTCTCCTCCTATAAATAATGATAGAAATTCCTTCAAGCATGAAGGATCATAGAGTGATCAAGATAATAAATGAAAGCCAAATGATTTTCCATGCTAACACTTGGAAATAAATTAGATATTCTCAGATATCAAAGGAGCATATGTGGATCACCACTAGAGGTATTTTACAATGAATCCTTATATCACAATAAAGATAATCCAAAAGGGTTTTTGGAAGATCAAAAACATCATCAAATAAAGGATCCTAATGTGAGGTAATCATTTCTTTAGATATAAATAAATTAATTATAAATTTAACATGAAAGATCCTCTATTGGGGTTTTTGGAAACTATAAATTAAAATAAATTTTAATTTAACACCCACCAATGGTGTTTTCATTGTGTTAATAACCTTCAAGTGGTACTAGATCAGTCACATTTTAAATTTATAATTATTTATTTGATTGTTAATCTATATCAGAAATAGTGGTCAGATTTTCATTTAAAAATTATTCGTTATTTAATATTATTTTTTAAATTAACATGACTTCAAAATTCTAAATTATTTATTAAATATTCAAAAATTCTTTAAGTATATGAACATATAAAGAATGATTGGAGATTCCATCATGAAGTGTATAGGAATCTGGTCAGATATCATGGGATTACACGATGTGTAGTTAGATTACACGTCATGTACCCAAATTCATCACACCAGGTCGTGTCGTGGGATACATGACAAACCAAAAAATAATTACACGTAGTGCATTTATTTCACACCACATGAAAACCAAGACAACATGGAACATGGAATGTCATATTACATGGTGTGCAGGTGGTGTACACACCATGTAGTCTACATGGTTTAGTGGTGAAATTCACACAAACCATGTGGTCAAATACACAGTCAAAACTACATGAGAATGCAATCTAGGAACATTAATGAAGTACACAACATGTAGATGGAATACATGACGTATAGTTCATTAATTAATGCATCCAAAATACACGATGTGTTCCTCAGTGAGTTATACAAACACACAACATGTGATATACATAGTGTGTAGCTAGATTGTACATGTTGTGTAGTTCCTTGTCCGATGAATATGTCAATTCCTTCAGTAGGTTACACATGCACATGGAAAGAGAGATAAACGACATGTAACTATCTTGTACATGCCATATAGTCTCCCAATAAAGGATAGAATTGAATTACATTAAATTAATAATTACATTATTAAAAACTTATTATATTGATTGGAATCAGGTATATTTGTTTATTTAATAATAGTTTTAAATAATTTTTTAAATTCTAAATTAATTTATTTTAATAATCTGTAATTAATGGTTCTTCCATTTATTTACCCTGAATGAATTTATGATGGGTATCTCTAATAGAATTAATATGGTCATTAATATGAAATGGAAATAATTAAATAATTAATTAACTAATCAATGCAAGTGTGTTTATCTTAATAATAAATAACCAATAAGAAAATAATGTTTACCAGTTCTAATTTTGTGTATTTATTGTATGTATAACCATTCATGAACTTGAACAAGACCTATGTATGAGTTTTTTGTTTTAATTTAATTTATTACAGGGATTTTCAATTATTTAATATTAAATTAAATTTTATGGCCTATGATTCATCCCTCTATACATTATTATGTATGACTTGTGTGTCCAAGTTTATTTATATAATTCCCTATAACCAAACTTTTGCTTCCCCTAACCTGTGTGTGAGTTATAAAAACATGTAATTAATGTAGTATCCAAAGTTAGGTGGAGGTGGTTCAAGTGAAACCATAATGATTCCAACCCAAGTGATACACATGTGGATTGGTGGAATGTTGCAAGTGATGCTAAGATCAGTGAAAGTAGTTATCCCCTAATTCAAAGGTTGATTTATTTCCCACTCTATAATTCCACCATTAGATAAGCTCATGATCAGGTCATTTATTTATTTAATTATTTCTTTTTATGTATTACTTAATTTATGAATGAAAGAGCATGATCAAATAAATAAATGAATTAATATGCACAGATAGAATTTAAATAAATTGATTATGTGTAAATTTTTTAATTAAATATGGTTAATTAATTAAGTAAAATCCACTTAATATTAACAATTCGTGTAAAGGATAAAAAATATAAAATTTATTCATAATAAATTAAAATCCCTCAACTAAATATTAATTCATACTCAGCCTTCCATTACTTGATTAAGAATGAAAACCTTATAACTAAGTGTTTGACCAACCCTCCTTGGGAAACTTACCTTTAATGTGGAGTTATAATGAATGTTATGGGTAATTAACCATCTTAAATCAATATAAGTACTCCTCTATATACTTGATGTAACTTTGAAGCTAGTGTTGAGTAAATCAAAGTCAGGATTTTAGGATTGGGGAGTCTACTCAATGGATCAAGGAGTTGCAAGCCCGTAGTTGGCAAAGACCTACCTACCTAAATACCTTCAAATAGCTTGACCAACCATCTTTAGGGTTATACTAAGGGTAATATAGATCATTTCCAATATAATCTCCTAACAACAATTCATTTTGAGTTTAATGGTGAGGGTTGTTGGGACTTGATAAAATAGTGGGATATTTAATAAACTTAATTTTACTATTCATAAAATAATTTTTTATAAAGAAAAGTACTAATAATATCCTATTTTATAATTATTGAAAATGTAAATTTTATCATCCACACTATCCCCACGGTTTATATTGGATAAAGACCAACTCCTCACCTGAAATAACTTCTATGAGTTGTTCAGATGCCTTATGGTTATGATATACCATGAACGGAAATCTTATGTGCTAGAATCCTCAATTTTAGATCCTCCTTCCAAGGAGATGAGTAATGAATAGTTCCCTTCCTATGAAAAAAATATGAATGATAAGGTCTACATTAAATAGTTGACGCTTTTTTATACTTCTGGTGAACTCATGAAGTCTCATGAAAACATGGATACTTATAGAATTCTCAAGAATCTCTTTGGTCTATAACAGGAGATAGAAATACATGAATGGTTTTAGATTCCAAAATAAATCTTTTATAGTAAGCTTGTAGAGGGTGAGATAGCTAGGAATTTCATATTTAACCTCATAGTCTACATTGAGGGCCTGGTAGTTCTAGGGTTTAATGTCATGACCCGTCCTCAGAGCCCGTGTTGTGACTACCCCAAACCTGCCTTCCATAGGCCAGGGGCTGGCGACTAGCACCAAAGGCATAAATCCTAATAAATGGGAAGGCATTGCCTTTATATAAGTAAAGAAACACAACAGATTATGCAAGCTGTAGTAAACACTTAGTAAACTGAGTACAAAAGTAAGTGCTTAAATTAAATGGGCCAGAATACAAACCCAACTGAAAGTACAGTACAACTGAAAAGAAAGTACAACAGTAGTAAAGTAAATCAGAAACCACTGAGTCGTCCTCCGGCTATCCCACCTGAAGGGTGGGTACAGATGGTCTCCTCAGCTCCTTTGCTCCAGTCGTCTGCTCCGTGTACGTCTCGCCTAATAGTCCACCACCAGATATCATTCCACTCCATAAGCCTCAACCACACTCAGCACTGTCTGTCGTCTGCATCCAACACAATGTAGTGAGGGCATAGCCCGTGCACGGGTGAGTATACGATACTCAGTAGGGACCCCAAGAATCCCGAAGGCCTCCCAAAATCCACAAAGGATAAACCACAAAGTAAAGATACAATCACGAAGTATCAACCAACTCTACTTAGGTATATTCTCATACATATACCTAAGTCATCAATTCCAGATCGGCTTCAACTCACGAGCCCAAGTACAACCCAGTCCACATAGGAAAGCACAACCCAATCCACATAGGAAAGCAAGTCAATCATATCGATGATAATTATTGGAAGTCAAGACTCAGCTCACACAGGTATACTACTTGTAGAGACCCGAAGCCTGACGTACATGGACATTACATTACTTTTGTGGAATACTTAATACATAAGAAAAACAGACACACAAGGACCGTAATAGTTTAGTGTCTTTGGAAACTCGGAATAAAATATTCTAATCGTGGTGAAAGATCTTCAACATCTCCCAATAAAGAACTTCCCTTTTATTTCTTACCTAAAACCTTTCTTTATATCCTGGGGAAAATAAAAAATAAAAGGGGTGGGCTCAAATGCCCAGTAAGGGTAAACATAGAGAACATAAAACAATCCATAAACATTTGAATGCAAAAACTTGAACATAAAATCTAAACATCAAAATCTTGAGCCAAGACATGAATCTTGGAAGTACGTAAGGAATATATCATAAGGGAACATCAATCATGATAAAATAGCATGGGAATAAAACATGTAATTGTGGCAACCATTAAGCACATGATATTATTTCCATATTAGCCAAGGCATTGCTGCCAAGACCATCTTAGGGGACAAAGTCCCTTTCTGAATCGAGTTCACTCCTTGTTCCAGTCCTTTATTACTGAACCGGTTTAACTTGTCGTTCCAGCCATGTCTATATCATGAGATATAAATCTATACCCAATTCATTGGAGGGAGATATAGGTCCCACCCATCTCATAATTAAATCATTCTTACTTGTGCCACAACATAAACATAAATCATTCATCATAACCCAAAGAATAAAATGGGTTTCATAAACATCATTCCATCATAACATAATCCATATAAAACAAATGGATATCATTTCATCATAAGAAAAGTGAAACCATGTAAATAATAGAGACATTATACTTGAAACATACATATATGCAATAATGTCATCTTAGATGGAAAAATGGTTTTGATAAAACACTTGAAATGAATTCTTGAGGAAAATATCCTTTCTTCTTCAAAATCATTTTCTTTTCACAAAATGTCATGAAATTTTAAAATAAAATTATTTTGTTGAAAATAGACATGAAATCCTTTGGAGGAAGATTCATGAAAATAAGGCTTTATAAAACCGTAAAAATCCATTAGTGCCATATGAGTAAAAAAAACATTCTTCTTGTACTTTTGCCGGAAAAGTCGAAAAGTACCTCGTAACATAAAAAAAAGAAATATTCCTCACATAGCATGTATTAAAAGTCAAAATGGGTAAAAGGGACTTCAAACATACATGAAAACACTTTTATAAAAACATGGACATGGATGATAGAAATAACCCCAGTAAATACTTACGAATAAGCAATCTTGGATAAAAATGAGATTTGCAAAATTATCCCTTACCTTAGGTCCGATATGCTTCATACGTATCCAAACCTCTTGTATAATGATTTAAATAATTTCATTGAATTATTACAGAATCATATTCATATATATGGTTCACTTATGACTTTATATTACCCGTTCTTTTGTAAATTCATGTTAAAGTAGCGTTTTGGGTAAGATCGTCTCGTTTGTCGTTCATGTTTTAACTTGTAATTATTCATATGATTACTTAGATCATGATTACTTAAATCCATAATTTAAAACATGATTTATATATAATATATATTCAAAATATACATATATATAATGGATCGATTAATGGAAAGAAATACACCGTTCATGGAGACGGTAGGTCGTACGTACGCATGAACGTTGTTTTCGTTTCCTTATTGAGTTGAATGAAATTAAATAGATGACATACATATATATATTCATAAATCCAATAGCATTATTATGCCATATATTTCATTATTATTCATTATATATACTTTATAATCATTCTTGAATGGTTAATCATGGAAAATGAATCTCATCGTGTTCGTGGAGACGGTAGTCCGTACGTACGCACAAGCGATGATGTCATTCTCGTGATCATTGAATTGTATTGGAGTGTATGTATACTATTTCAGAATCAATATCACTTTACAATAATCATATATAGTCATTATTTACACCATTATACCCATCCAAGTAATGTGATGGTGGAAAATAGATTACACCATGGCGTGGAGACGGTATTCTGTACGTACGCACGCGCGGTGATTTCCTTTTCCGTAGGATGGATAGATGGTGATATAGGTTTGTTTCATACTTATAATAACATATCAGTATATGAGTGATACTGATGTTATTACTTCATAATGAAACAACCTAAGAAGAAGAAGTGGAAGAAGAAATAAAGTTGAAAGAATCGGTAACGGACATTACCTCTTCTTTGAAGCGCCTCTTTGAGACCTCCACTTAGGGAACTAAAATTGGTCTTTGAAGAAGACTAGGACCTCTAGTATGTTTCTAGGGAAGTGGATAAGTGAAATGGGCAGGGTTTTTCCAAGATTTAAGGCTCAAAATGGTGTGAGGAAGAGAGGGAGGGGGTGCCCTTTTATAAGGGAGGATAGGGGCACCTTTGGAAATATAAGAAATATTAGTTTATATTAAATCCCAACCCCACATAAAAACTTCCAAAATGACTTATATCCAAAGATTTGATGAGATAGGGTTTTAATCTCATCAACCAATAAAATTTATACATTTTAGGAATTTATTTTAAACATTATCAACTTGATTTATCCTTATTTATCAATTTAATTTTATTTGTGGTAATAATATTCTAAATTTTAAATTATTATAAATAATTACATATGTGTTGTGAATTTTCCATAATTTGACACTTTATTACATTTTAGACCATATAAATTTTAATTTATAAATTTTAAATATTTTTGTGATTTTTAAACAATTTTATAATATGTCATTTTTATAAAATAACAATAGTGTCAATTTTGACACTATTCATTTATTTGAATTTAAATAAAATATATACATAAGATATGTTCGAACTAAAAGATTTAATATATTCATAATATTTCATATGTATCTATAAAATTAGTGTATCACATCAAATAGTTCATATAATATTTATTTTAATATTTTTAAAACCATTTATTTGATATTTTAATTAATAAAATAATTTCAACATCACTATTGTGTCATAATTAATAATTATTATTTAATACCTAAAAATTCTAAATAAATTTCTATGATGTAGATAATTGTATTATCTTACTGGAGACTATTCATGTTCGAATTTTCATTAAGTTTATCACCAAATTAAAATTATTATACTTATAAGATTTAAGAAAGTGACATGTTGTCACATTCTTTGGTTTTAATAATAATTAAATTATTTTCATGGAAAAAAGTCCATTAAATGAATATAATCTGACCCTTAGGTGATATGGGTCGACTTTCAGTCATCCAATAGGATTTTGGCAGGTGTTAGGGTAATTTTATAATCTTATATTTACCCTTAATTACCCGATTTACCTTTAACTATGGTAAATAAAATTTACCGTAGTTACTATTCATAATGCCCAAAAATAAAAAGTAGCCTATTAACATAATTTGGACCTACTGATTCCAAATATGGAATCCATTTTTTGAAATTCAATACACAAAAGTTGCAGAAATTAAATTAAAATTAATCTCGTTGTTGAAAGAAAATGGGTTTTTGATTAAAACATTGCAAAAGATTGAATTGATTTAACCTACGAATTCAAGGTAAAATAAATGATAATGAGATAAATTATATTAAATGGTAAAAATATATTCTATTTATACTTTAAAACCACTAAATATTATAATTTAACCATATAAATTATTACGATGAAAAAAGTTGTTTTTAATTAAAATATAGCGTGTTTTTACTATTCATTAAAATATGAAAGTTATCAAAAAAATATCAAAACTTTATCCAATGTAAATTTTTATATCATGATTCAAAAGAATAAGTTTATTTTGTAAAATTTAACTTATAAACTTCTCAAAAATTATATTTAAAATGGGTGTGCCATCAAAAGGCGGCAAAAGTGCATTTTTTGAAAAATACTTATTTTACCCGAAAAATTTATTTTGTTCTTATACCATGTTCTAGAAAATTTGTAAGATGAATAATAATGTTATAAAATTAAAAATATAGTTAATAATATTCATAACGGCTAGTTCATAATAATATTATAATAACATATCGTTATTTAGTAAAACCCGTTATTGCGTACAACACACGCTATCGAAGAAGGTCGCGATTGCGTGTAATGTAAGCCAAGTCAGGGTTGCGTATAGTGCAAGACTCCTTTGTTGTTTCGTTATAACAGAATCCAACCATTTTTTCATTTATACATTGAATATATATATATATATATACTCAATGTTGTGTAGAATGACTATTATCAAACGAACATGAAATTGTGTGTAACACAATCTAATAATAGTGTTGCGTATATTGCAAGATAATACGGTGTTGTGTATAGCGCAAGATAATCTTGGTGTAGCGTACAACATAAGATATGAAATAAATTAAAACGAATATATCTTATAAAATCTCAGGTTATTACATTCTACCCCCCTTAAAATGAATTTCACCCTCGAAATTCGTCGGGGTTATAAATGGTTTTCTACTTGAAAGTTTCTTTAATTGAAACCCACATCGTAAAAAGGAATACCAAAACTTAACTTTAAAAACTAAAGTATGAAACGTAACGGTTACCCATATTAACTCATCACTGGGTTTCCACATAGGAGAACATAGGTGAAAATATGGATATTTAAGAGAAATATAACCATCAAGTTCTGATGGAGAGTGGTAGAGAACATGGCTATGAAATAGCCAACAATCACAAATCCATAGATTTGCGATGATCTAAGGTACCATCTGATTCATCAGATATAAGAGCACTAGGACAACATTTTTGGTTTTCAGGATCATTTCTATAATGTTGAAGAATTTTTGAATCAAAAGAAATACTTAATTTATTTTTGTACAATCTCACTGTTGTTCATGCCTTGAACAATTTATACTTCATCTCTTAAAGAAATGAAGTTGAATTTGTTATTAGTGAAGTGTTAGTAGATCATGTGATAGAATGATGGGTCATTCCATCTGTTTCAAACAAAAGGTTAGCAAAAGTTATAAGTCCATCTTATGGTTATATTAATCGTATATGGTTCCAAAAATGAACTTATACTTCATATATCATACCGCGTAATAAAATAAAACTAGTTTCTACTAACCGGGGACTTCCTGTAGGCCAGTGGTAGGCGATAAAGGCCAGTCGCACTTCGGTTGTGGGTTCGATTCCCACAGCCTTGTCCGACATAGTGGGTCATCGTCCGTCCTGCAGGTTATCTTTTTTCTAAAACTACATTACTATAACATCCCATAAATAATATCAAAAAAACTTCTATCCTTAAACAATACTAACTTATGTCCAAAATAATCCATTCCAATCTTTAGGCTTATCCAAAATACTGTTGTCCAATCTCATATTATAGTGAAAATGATTACCAAAGAGTTCATAAAACTAGTATGTTAATACCATCGTTGATCCCCATATATCATGAGATATGTCTTGTTAGTCACAATCCAAACATTCGAAAGCCTTAATCATGTATTCTCTTGAAAAAAATGAATACCCATTGAACCTCAGTGAAAACATGAATGCAGTTAAAAGTTAACATTTTTCACATACCAAAATCCTCAAAATTCTATATACTCAAACCATGATATTACTTAGTCCTTATATCAATCATGAGCTCATGAATAGAATCAAACATCTCATTATCTTCTTATTCATTCATTATGCGCATATCATCTACTTTACAAAAATATCTGAATAACCTTCCATGGTTACTAGTACCATTCAACATATACTTTCAAATACTTTAGGAAAGACAATAATGTAACAATCCTTAGATGATTCTTTATTCCATAGTACCACACATTATTCTTTATAAACATACGATCATTCCACTAACTTCTTAAACCACTGATTGAGCTTCATCATTTCTTTCATCTCATATTTCATTTATAGTCTCCTCATCATCATCCACATAAATACTACTCATATGACCATGCTGATTCTCTTCATGAGATTTTCCCTTAGGGCATTGGTTTGCATAATGCCCATACATTCCACATTTAAAACATCTAATCATTGTTGATGTCGTAGCAACACCATTATCCTTGTCCATGGTATTAACTGAACCTTTTCCTTTGCACTTACTGGCTTTGTGTCCTTCTTTCCCACACCCAAAGCATCTTCCAGTTCCTTTGAAATAATCTCCTTGATGCCTCTTCCCACATGATTTACATAGGGTAAATTGAACTTTTTTCCTCTATGATCATCATGAAACTATATCTTTCTATTATTATTTGAGTCGGGAAACTTACCAAAGTTGAGATTATTGATCATATTATGAGATTTCTGATTAGGCATAATAACGATGTTTGGACTTCCAAATCCCGTTTCATTTGGTTGCTCATGAAGAATATCATTCCATTGTCTTTCATATCCTCCATTATCGTGAATCTTCCTCTTTCCAGCCATTTTCTAAAATCCAAAAAGAATACAGTGAGAGGAAAAAATCATGCTAGGGAAAACAACATAGTAAAGGGGGAGTACCCTCAATATCTAACATCTTAGGTTAAATTCTAATATTGTTACCTTAGTTCTAGGACTATATCCTATACGTATACTTATCCTTAGGGACATCCCTAGACATACCTTAGAAATATCTCTAGGGATCTCACTAACATTTTCACATCCTAGTTTCCAAATGTTGACTAAACCTTTCCTCTGATACCAACTGTAGAGACCCGAAGCCCGACATACATGGACATTACATTACTTTTGTGGAATACTTAATACATAAGAAAAACAGACACATAAGGACCGTAATAGTTTAGTGTCTTTGGAAACTCGGAATAAAATCTTCTAATCGTGGTGAAAGATCTTCAACATCTCCCAATAAAGATCTTCCCTTTTTTTCTTACCTAAAACCTTTCTTTATATCCTGGGGAAAAGAAAAAATAAAAGGGGTGAGCTCAAATTCCCAGTAAGGGTAAACATAGAGAACATAAAACAATCCATAAACATTTGAATGAAAAAACCTGAACATAAAATCTAAACATCAAAATCTTGAGCAAAGACATGAATCTTGGAAGTACGTAAGGCATATATCATAAGGGAATATCAATCATGATAAAATAGCATGGGAATAAAACATGTAATTGTGGCAACCATTAAGCACATGATATGATTTCAATATTAGCCAAGGCATTGCTGCCAAGACCATCTTAGTGGACAAAGTCCCTTTCTGAATCGAGTTCACTCCTCGTTCCAGTCCTGTAATACTGAACCGGTTTAACTTTCCGTTCCAGCCATGTCTATCTCATTAGATATAAATCTTTACCCAATGCATTGGAGGGAGATATAGGTCCCACCCATCTCATAATTAAATCATTCTTACTTGTGCCACAACATAAACATAAATCATTCATTATAACCCAAAGAATAAAATGGGTTTCATAAACATCATTCCATCATAACATACACTACTGGAAATCTGACCTTTCCCAACGCTTCTATACCAACGGTTCATAAAAACTGTTGGTATAGGTTCCCTTTCCCAACGGTTTGGCCAAACCGTTGGGAAATCCCACTTTGATGCCACCTTTCCCAACGGTTTGGGCAAACCGTTGGGAAAGCCCACATTGTGGGGACCTTTCCCAACGGTTTTGGCAAACCGTTGGGAAAGGTATACCCTTTCCCAACGGTTTTGGCCAAACCGTTGGGAAAACCCACATTGTGGGGACCTTTCCCAACGGTTTTGGCCAAACCGTTGGGAAAGGTCCAATTTGTGGACATCTTTCCCAACGGTTTGTCCAAAACCGTTGGGAAAGGGTATACCTTTCCCAACGGTTTGTCCAAAACCGTTGGGAAAGGGTATACCTTTCCCAACGGTTTGCCAAAACCGTTGGGAAAGGTCACCCATGAATCAACCTTCACCCAGAATCAAATCCAGGCTCAAAATCTATTCCAACGGTTGTCAAAACCGTTGGTATAGGTCAATACCAACGGTTTTGACAACCGTTGGTATAGATCCTTTGATTTTTTATCATTTATTCTTACCCATAACATTATATAAATCAAAATTTAATATAATTATGAGAATACATATATATATTTATGTAATTATATACACAAAAGTCATGTTAGGTTAGTGGTTAAGTCGTTCAATAATAAACTAGGGGTGTTGGGATCAAATCCCAGCGAATGTTTTTTTTTTGAAATACATATACCAACGGTTCCACAACCGTTGGTAAAGATTTTCATATTAATTATACCAACGGTTTCCAAAACCGTTGGGATAGGTCTATACCAACGGTTTTGGGAAAACCGTTGGTATAGACCTGTCCCAACAGCTTACTTGGCCACGGTTCTCCAAACCGTTGGTATAGGATATACCAACGGTTCTCCAAACCGTTGGTATAGGATATACCAACGGTTCTCCAAACCGTTGGTATAGGATATACCAACGGTTTGGAGGCATATACCAACAGTTCCAAACCGTTGGTATATGTTAGTTTTCCAGTAGTGATAATCCATATAAAACAAATGGATATCATTTCATCATAAGAAAAGTGAAATCATGTAAATAATAGAGACATTATACTTGAAACATACATATATGAAATAATGTCATCTTAGATGGAAAAATGGTTTTGATAAAACACTTGAAATGAATTCTTGAGGAAAATATCCTTTCTTCTTCAAAATCATTTTCTTTTCACAAAATGTCATGAAATTTTAAAATAAAAGGATTTTTTTGAAAATATACATGAAATATTTTGGAGGAAGCTTCATGAAAATAAGGCTTTATAAAACCGTAAAAATCCGTTCGTGCCGTATAAGTAAAAAAAACATTCTTCTCGTACTTTTGCCGGAAAAGTCAAAAAGTACCTCGTAACATAAACAAAAAAAAATATTCCTTACATAGCATGTTTTAAAATTAAAAATGGGTAAAAAGGACTTCAAACATACATGAAAACACTTTTATAAAAACATGGACTTGGATGATAGAAATAACCCCAGTAAATACTTATGAATAAGCAATCTTGGATAAAAATGAGATTTGCAAAATTATCCCTTACCTTAGGTATGATATGATTCATACATATCCAAACCTCCTGTATAATGATTTAAATAATTTCATTGAATTATTACAGAATAATATTCATATATATGGTTCACTTATGACTTTATATTACCCGTTCTTTTGTAAATTCATGTTAAAGTAGCGTTTTGGGTAAAATCGTCTCGTTTTTCGTTCGTATTTTTACTTGTAATTATTCATATGATTACTTAGATCATGATTACTTAAATCCATAATTAAAAACATGATTTATATATAATATATATTCAGAATATACATATATATAATGGATCGATAAATTGAAAGAAATACACCGTTCATGGAGACGGTAGGCCGTACGTACGCATGAACGTTGTTTTCGTTTCCTTGTTGAGTTGAATGAAATTAAATAGATGACATACATATATACATTCATAAATCCAGTAGCATTATTATG
The DNA here is from genome assembly GCA_963277665.1 of Viscum album. Lineage (NCBI taxonomy): Eukaryota > Viridiplantae > Streptophyta > Magnoliopsida > Santalales > Viscaceae > Viscum > Viscum album. Next base: position 18,663,750 of record OY728123.1, read on the forward strand.
CCATATATTTCATTATTATTCATTATATATACTTTATAATCATTCTTGAATGGTTAATCATGGAAAATTAATCTCATCGCGTTCGTGGAGACGATAGTCCGTACGTACGTACGAGCGATGATATCATTCCCGTGATCGTGGAATTGTATTGGAGTGTATGAATACTATTTAAGAATCAATATCACTTTACAATAATCATATATAGTCATTATTTACATCATTATACCCATCCAAGTAAGGTGATGGTGGAAAATAGATTACACCACTGTGTGGAGACGGTATTCCGTATGTACACACGCGCGGTGATTTCGTTTTCCGTAGGATGGATAGATGGTGATATAGGGTTGTTTTATACTTATAATAAAATATCAGTATATGAGTGATACTGATGTTATTACTTCATAATTAAACAACCTAAGAAGAAGAAGTGGAATAAGAAATAAAGTTGAAAGAATCGGTAACGGACATTACCTCTTCTTTTGAAGCGCATCTTTGAGACCTCCACTTAGGGAACTAAAATTGGTCTCTGAAGAAGACCAGGACCTCTAGTATGTTTCTAGGGAAGTGGAGAAGTGAAATGGGCATGGTTTGGCGGAGATTGAAGGCTCAAAATGGTGTGAGGAAGAGAGGGAGGAGGTGCCCTTTTATAAGGGAGGAGAGGGGCACCTTTGGAAATATAAGAAATATTAGTTTATATTAAATCCCAACCCCACTTAAAAACTTCAAAAATGACTCATATACAAATATTATATGAGATAGGGTTGTAATATCATCAAAAAATAAAATTTAGACATGTTAGGAATTTATTTTAAACATTATCAACTTGATTTATCCTTATTTATCAATTTAATTTTATTTGTGGTAATAATATTCTAAATTTTAAATTATTATAAATAATTACATATGTGTTGTGAATTTTCCATAATTTGACACTTTATTACATTTTAGACCATATAAATTTTAATTTATAATTTTTAAATATTTTTGTGATTTTTAAACAATTTTATATTATGCTAGTTTTATAAAATAACAATAGTGTCAATTTTGACACTATTCATTTATTTGAATTTAAATAAACTATATACATAATATATTTTCGAACTAAAAGCTTTAATAGATTAATAATATGTCATATGTATCTATAAAATTAGTGTATCACATAAAATAGTTCATATAATATTTATTTTAGTATTTTTAAAACCATTTATTTGATATTTTAATTAATAAAATAATTTCAACATCACTATTGTGTCATAATTAATGATAATTATTTAATCCCTAAAAATTATAAATAAATTCCTATGATGTAGATAATTGTATTAAATTACTGGAGACTATTAATGTTCGAAGTTTCATTAAGTTTATCACCAAATTAAAATTATTATACTTATAAGATTTAAGAAAGTGACATGTTGTCACATTCTTTGGTTTTAATAATAATTAAATTATTTTCATGGAAAAAAGTCCATTAAATGAATATAATCTGACCCTTATGTGATATGGGTCGACTTTTAGTTATCCAATAGGATTTTGTCAGGTTTTATGGTAATTTTATAATCTTATATTTACCCTTAATTACCCGATTTACCTTTAACTATGGTAAATAAAATTTACCGTAGTTACTATTCATAATACCCAAAAATAAAAAGTAGCCTATTAACATAATTTGGACCTACTGATTCCAAATATGGAATCCATTTTTCGAAATTCAATACACAAAAGTTGTAGAAATTAAATTAAAATTAATCCCGTTGTCGAAAGAAAATGGGTTTTTGATTAAAACATTGCAAAAGATTAAATTGATTTGACCTACGAATTCATGGTAAAATAAATGCTAATGACATAAATTATATTAAATGGTAAAAATATATTCTATTTATACTTCAAAACCATTAAATATTATAATTTAACCATATAAATTATTACGATGAAAAAAGTTGTTTTTAATTAAAATATAGCGTGTTTTTACTATTCATTAAAATATGAAAGTTATCAAAAAAATATCAAAACATTATCCAATGTAAATTTTTATATCATGATTCAAAATAATAAGTTTATTTTTTAAAATTTAACGTATAAACTTCTCAAAAATTATATTTAAAATGGGTGCGCCATCAAAAGGCGGCAAAACTGCATTTTTTGAAAAATACTTATTTTACCCAAAAATTTTATTTTGTTCTTATACCATGTTCTAGAAAATGTGTAAGATGAATAATAATGTTATAAAATTCAAAATATAGTTAATACTATTCATAACGGCTAGTTTATAATAATATTATAATAACATATCGTTGTTTAGTAAAACCCGGTATTGCGTACAACACACGCTATCGAAGAAGGTCACGATTGCGTGTAATGCAAGCCAAGTCAGGGTTACGTATAGTGCAAGACTCCTTTGTTGTTTATTTATAATAGAATCCAACCATTTTTTCAATTATATGTTGAATATATATATATATATACTCAATGTTGTGTAGAATGATTATTATCAAACGAACATGAAATTGTGTGTAACACAATCTAAGAATAGTGTTGCGTATACTGCAAGCTAATACGGTGTTGCGTATAGTGCAAGATAATCTTGGTGTAGCGTACAACATAAGATATGAAAGGAATTAAAACGAATATATCTTATAAAATCTCTCGTTATTACACTACTCACGAAGAGGGGGTGGAGATGATTAGATGTAGCCTCTGAATCATCTCCTCTGCCGAACCCACGTAGGATCCAAGTACAGAAGTCGTCACTGTCGAACCCACGTAGGATCCAAGTACAACAACCATCATTGCCGAACCCACGTAGGATCCAAGTACACTCTTCATCACTGCCGAACCCACGGAGGATCCAAGTACAGTCGTCCTCGCTGCCGAACCCACGTATGATCCAAGTACAGTCGCCATCGTTGTCGTAGTCGTAACCAGATCTAGGGTTCCCGCACATAGTACGCTCGATTCCGGGAGGGTCCACTCCACGAGCCAAAGGGTTCGTTGTATCAACTGTCACAAATTCCAGAGTTGATGTATCACAAAGTTCCGTCTCGTCAATAGGAACTCAACGCGACAGACGACGCGTCAATCGGACGCCCGGTCTGAGAGTTAGTGGCTTTTCCGTCCCAGGGGCCCGGTTGGTTTTTAAGTTAAAACCAACCTGACAGTACTCCAGCTATCTCAAACCTCAATTTGAGTAAGGCAGAATAACCGTCTCACTAAGAGGAAAACAACGTAATTGACGGCACGTCAATCAGACGTCCGGTCCTTAAGTTATAAGTGTTTCCGCTCTGAGGGCCCGGTTGGTTTCGTGTTCGAACCAACACGATCATACCCAAAGTTCTCCTAAACCATGAGTTTCATATAACTAAACGTCCTCCTTGATCCAAGGATCCCTACGCAACTGACGGTGCGTCGATCGGAAGTCTGTAGCCCAAGATATGGGCGTTTAACTGAAGAGGGTCTGAAAGTAAGGGGTTTGGGCCCGGTCCGACCCAGCTCAATACCCCCTGAGTCGGCCCAAACCAAGTCAACCCGACCCGGGTCCGGGTCCGGCCTGATTGGGCACGGCCCGGCCCGACTGGCACGGCCAGGCCCGGTGCCGGCGGCCCGGCCCGGCGCGAGTGGGGTGCAAAGGGGGCACCACCCCCTTGACTCTGAAACGGCGGACCCAGTGGGGTCCACCATATTTGCTGGTCAAGGGGAGTTACACCCCCCCCCCCCCCCGGTTTTTTCCAGGAAACGGCCGACCTTTATGGTCGGCCGGTTTTCTTCAACCGCCGCGGGACCCTGAAGGGTCCCACCTCCTGGAGCGTCGACGGCCGGCCGAGCCCAGCCACCCGTGCTGGTGACCGCCGCGGCCCCTCTTCAACCAGTGTGGTGCGACAGTGTCGCGCCCCTCCACCGTGGCCCGCTCAGGCCGCGGCCTCCCTCGGGTCCTCCGGCGCCGCGCGATTTCACCGCGCACCACCGCCGTGGCCCACTCCGGTCGCGGTCCCTTCGGCCTCACCGGCACCATGCGATGACGCCATGCACCACTGTCGCGGCCCGCTTCGGCCGCGGTCCCCTTCGTTGTCGTGCGGTGCAACGGCACTGCGCCGCCTTCGCCACAATGATCAATGGAAATCAACAAAAAAAGGGAAGGATGATCGGTCGTGTTTGTGCGGTTTGATCTCCTCCTGTTATAACGATAACAAGCGGCCAAAATTTAATCAACAAAGGTCGATAAATAAAACTTGAACGAAGTTAATCCCTACATCGATAAACGATGTCGTTTGCCGATGACGCGGAAGATGGCGTCGTGGGGTGAGGTTTCGAGGATGGCGTTAGCGTGCGTCCAAGGAGGGGATGGCGTCTCACACTAGCTGCGGAGAGAATAAGGAATGGCATGTCGCCTCTCCTTGTGGTGATGGCGTTCTTCGTCGAAGGGTGTCATTCTTCGCGAGAGGATGAAGTTCTTCCAATAAAGTTAAAGCTCTCTCCCCAATTCTCAACACAACAATCTAACCCCAAAATAAAATAAGTTTTCACTTATTTTATTTTACCTTGCCATCCATTTCAAAAACTCAAAATTCAAAACTTAATCCAATTAATTGAAGAGGTTCAATTAATTAAATTAATGTGAGTTGTCATTATTAAGGAGGGAGAGAAGGGAGTTACTCAAATAAAGGGGGGAGTTAGGGAGTTAGGGAATGTGAAGATTTGGGGCTCGTGTGGGCCCCACCTCACCTTTATCCTCTCAAGGTTAGTTAGTAACTAGTGGATCCCACCCCAACTCCCACACCTAGGATATAACCACTTAGAATAAAGAATAAAAATTGTTCTATAATTTTTATTCCTTTCCTATTTAAACCACAAAATTAAACTCCTTCTCTTGTGAAAATGCATCTACGGCAAAAGTCCTCTTAAGCAATTATCGGCGATGTGGTTCCATCGGTGCCCTCAGATTTCAAATCCAAGCACTGGTTCAAGAGATAGAAAAACTCGCTCGTTCGTTCACTGAATGTACCCGAGCTAAACTTCGGAAAATGATTCCGGGAAAACCGGGCCTCGGAATCAGGTGCCGTCAGAAACTGCGTACTTGTAAAATCCCAAAGAATTTATGAAAAAAATTTCCTTGAAATTTACGGGTCTTTACATTACTCTCACCTCAGGGATTTACATCCCCGTAAAGTTACATCATAAACTAGGAAAACAAATGAGGATACTACGCACGCATCTGAGCCTCCCGCTCCCATGTTCTCTCCTGGAGGTTCTCGTGCTGCCACCTGATGCGCACTATAGGAATCGACCGTCCACGTAGGACCCGCTCCTATCGATCCTCGATCTCCACCGAAAGCTCCAAAAATGTCACCCCGTCATCGATGTCCAGCTCCCCGTGATCAATGATATGTGTCGGGTCATGCACGTATCTCCTCAACTGAGATACGTGGAAGATTTCATGCACCCTGTGCAACTGAGGTGGAAGAGACAGGTGATAAACCACCTCACCTATCCTGCTAAGAACCTGGAATGGTCCGATGAAGTGTGTAGATAACTTGCCACCCCGGCCAAATTTCTATAGTCCAAGTCGAGGCGAGACCCGTAAGAAAACGTTGTCGTCATCCTCGAACTCTAGTGATCTCCGCATCCTGTTAGTATATGACTTCTGTCGGCTCTGAGTATTCCTCATCCACTCCTGGATGATCTGTACCTTCTCCGTCGTGGCCTGGACCATCTCTGGTCCTACGAGTACTAACTCCCAGGGTCATTCCAGCACAGAGGTGATCTGCAAGTTCGGTCATACAATGCCTCGTATGGTGTCATCCCGATGGTGGAGTGGTAGCTATTATTGTATGCAAACTCCACCAAGGTTAGGTAATCCTCCCAGCTACGACCAAAGTCAAGGACACATGCACGGAGCATGTCTTCGAGAGTTTGAATGGTCCTTTCCGTCTAGCCATCCGTCTGAGGGTGAAAGGCAGTGCTCAGGCGTAGCTGCGTCCCAAATGCTTCCTTCAACCCCTTCCAAAGCTGGGAAGCAAAGCGAGTGTCTCGATCATAGATGATAGATGATGGAACACCATGAAGCCGTATGATCTCCTGAACGTAGAGGCGTCCCAATATCTCCACTGAGCCCTCCTCTCTAATGGGTAAGAAGTGGGCTGACTTGGTGAGTCGGTCTACTATCACCCATATGGAGTCATTTCCTCTAGAAGTACATGGAATATCTTTCACGAAATCCATAGATATCCCATCCCACTTCCACTTCGGGACCTCTAAGGGTTGTACCAAGCCTGCTGGTACCTGGTGCTCCGCCTTCACCTGCTGGCAGGTGATGCATCGTGAAACGAACTCTACCACATCCTTCTTCATACCTGGTCACCAGTGCTGTCGTCTGAGGTCCTGGTACATCTTCGCTACTCCAGGATGTACCGCTAGAGGTAAACTGTGAAACTCCCTCAGCACCTCCTCTCGTAATACTGATGGTACCATGGTATGTCCCCTAAAAAGGATGGTGTGCTCTCCTTCTACAGAAAATCCATTAGGTGTCTGTCCTAAGGATATCTGTGCACGTCGCATCTCACAGTCAACGTCCCCACACTGTGCCTCTCTGACCCGCTGAAGTAGTGGAGGAGTGACTGTGAGTGACTGTAGAAAGTCTGCTTCATCTCTATCTACGAAGGATATCTGCAACGCGTCTAGCTGCTCTGTCACCTCTCCAAGTAGTTGAATGCCCAACCTCCTGTTGAGAACATCAGCTACTAAGTTCCCCTTCCCAGGAGTATAGACTATCTCAAAGTCGTAGTCCAAGAGGAACTCGAGCCATCGCCGCTGTCTCATGTTCAGGTCCTTCTGCGAGAAGATGTACCTGAGACTCTAGTGGTCAGAGTATACTGTAAAGCGCTCGCCCATCAGATAGTGCCGCCACATCTTCAAGGCGAAGACCACTACTGCTAACTCCAGTTCATGGGTAGTGTAGTTCTTCTTGTGCTGCCTCAACTGTCGTGAACTATAGGTGATCACTGCCCGCTCCTATATTAGGAAACACCTGAGTCTGGTCCCTGATGCATCGCAGTAAACTACGTACCCTACTCCCTCCTCTGGTAGCCACAAGATGGGTTCACTGGTCAATCTCTGTCTCAGCTCCTAGAAGCTTTGCTGACATCTATCTGACCACACAAAGGGTTTCCCCTTCTTCGTCAAAGTTTAAAGTGGTGCTGCAACTCTGGAGAAGTCTGGCACAAATCTCCGATAGTACCCATCCAGACCTAGGAAACTCCGCACCTCTGTCACACTCCTGGGTGGCTCCCAAGCTAGCACTGCCTCGATCTTCGTAGGATCCACCGCAACTCCCACCTCAGATATGACATGCCCCAAGAAGTGGAACTCTAGAATCCAGAACTGAAACTTTGAGAGCTTACCATAAAGCTGGTGCTCTCGGAGTGTATCCAGTACAACCCGCAAGTGGTAGGCGTGATCCTCCTCAGTAGTCGAGTAAATCAATATATCGTCGATGAATACTACGACAAATTGATCGAGGTAAGGCTGGAAGATCTTGTTCATGAGACTCATGAACACTGATGGAGCATTGGTTATGCCTAAAGGCATAACCAAGAACTCATAGTGGCCATACCGACACCTGAAGGTCGTCTTCTGCACATCCTCGTCTCAAACTCTGAGCTGATGATAGCCTGACCTGAGGTCTATCTTCGAGAACCATCCTACTCCCTTGAGCTAATCAAAGAGGTATTCAATCCTTAGAAGTGGATACTTGTTCTTCACAGTCACATGATTCAGGTGACGGTAGTTGACACACATTCGCAAGCTCTCGTCCGCCTTCTTGGCGAACAAAATCGGGGAAGCCAAGGGTGAAACACTGGGTCGAATGAATCCCTTTCCCTACAAGTCCTCCAGTTTTACTTGTAGCTCTCAAAGCTTAGTGGGAGCCATACAATATGCTAGAGTAGATATCAAGGATATCCCAGGGTATAGGTCAATATATAAGTCTACCTCTCTGCGAGGAGGTAGTCCTGGAACGTCGTCCGGAAAAACATCTGCATACTGATCCACCACAATAGGAAAACTCAAACTCCGCACATCAACTACTCATAGGATGATACTAGCCAAATGATGGGTGATCAGCTGTCCTATCCTCTATGTGAGTCCATCCTGTGCTGCAAAGGCTCCCTTCTCACTGGTGAAGGTGAACCTGCTCCCATTGGTGTAGACACACCGCACATTCCGCCTAATACAATCGATCTGAGCATGGACCGTAGATAACCAATCCATGCCCAAGATGATGTTGTAAGGCCTCAACGCCGCTACAAGAAGATCCTAGCCGAAGAACTCGCCTCCTAGAGTAAGCTCACACTGCTGGCACCAGTGCGTAATCGTCGAGTCTGCTCTCGTAGGAGTCTCTAGCCGTAAAGATCGATCCAACTGCTCCGTCGGAATCTCCGAGCTCCGAACAAGGGCAGCAACAATGAAAGAATGACTCGCTCTTGTGTCTATAAGAACTTCAGAATGGGTGGAGTAGACACACATAGTACCTCAAATCATCTCAGGTGCGTCATGGTCGTAAGCCTCCACTACCTAAAGCTGGGCCTGCCTCTGCCCGCCAGCTCCCTGAGGTCGGGGTGGACCTCTTGGTGGTGGTGGTGGTAAAGCCCCGAAGCGTCATCCACCACCTATTGCTCGGCCAGCTCCTCTACCTCGTCCGCCTTCTCCCTGCGGACCGCCACGGTCAAACCTCTGCCTCTTCCTGGGTGGTCCCTCAACCATCTTCTGCTCCTCTGCATGGTGGTTCGGGCAGTCACGAGCCATGTGGCCCTGCCCGCCGCATGCATAGCACTGTCTTCCTCTCGTATGACCGGATCTGCTGCGTGTGCCCCGCACCTCCAAACCAGTATCCTGAGGTTGCCCACCTAATGTTATGGTCTTCTTGGACCTCTACAACATTTGTCTGCTACCGGTTGCAGAAGACTCTGCTATGTGTCACCCTACGGTAGGCCTCACTACTGGTGTAGGCTCAGCAAGAAAGCTCTCCACAAGAAGGGCTCGCTCCAGTACTCCTTTATGCGTCAGAATACTGAGGGAGATCATTGATTCCCTGATCTCATACTTCAATCCCTGCTCGAAGGTCCAGGCCCGGGAGAATGGGTCCCATACCATGTCCGTGGAGTAGCGCGAGAGATCAGTAAATATCGTCGAGTACTGGGCTACTGTCATGCTGCCCTGCTACAGCTGTAGTAACTCATGGATGCGCACCACACGGAGGGTGGCTGGAACGAACTCTGAGCAGAAGAGGCTCTCGAAGTCCGTCCAAAGTAGAGATGCCTCATCGTGCACCTGGAGCATCAGGCTCCACCATCTACCTACTGCAGTGTGCAGGAGACTCGCCGCAAGGATCACCATGAGGTAAACTGGTGTCCCAGCTAATTTGAAGACTCAAACAACAGCCTCCAGCCAATCCTTGGCTGCCTGAGGGTCCGTCTCTCTGCAGAACCTGGGTGACCTCTGACACTGAAACTCGTGCAGTACACTCAGGCGACGTGCACTCTCCACTACTGGGGCTGGTGGTATCGGTGGCTCGGCGGGTAGAGGTACCGCTGGTGCCTCCGCTGTAATGGGGCCCTGTACCGAGGTCTCATCCCTCGGTGGGTTGCCATCTCTCACAAAGCTCGGAACCCTAGATGGCTGCCGTCATGGGGCCATCCTGAAAATAAACAAGTGCACCATGGTTAATACAGTATACCTGGTGAGCTGACACAAAGTAATCACAAAGAAAACTTTTGAAACACACATGCAATCAATGTTTTCGTGCACTGAGTTAGAAATCAGAAGTCAGGGTCCTGGTGTATGGATACGTCGGCCGCTGCTCCAACACTGGACTCCCTGGACTGATAACCACACTCAATACTCTAAACATTATTGCTTCACATAGAAGGAATTATTAGAGTCCTGAGTTCTACGGTAGAACCGACTCCTCTGATACCAATTTGTCACGACCCATCCTCGGGGCTCGTGCTGTGACTACCCCTAGCCTGTTTTCCATAGGCCAGGAGATGGAAACTAGCACCAAAGGTGTAAATCCCTATAAATGGGAATGCATTGCCTTTATATAAGTAAAGAAACACAAGAGGTTACGCAAGATGTAGTAAACACTAAGTAAACTTAGTACAAAAGTAAGTGCTGAAAGTAAATGGGCCAGAATACAAACCCAACTGAAAGTATAGTACAACTAAAAAGAAAGTACAGCAATAGTAAAGTAAATCAGCAACCATCGAGTCATCCTCTGGCTATCCCACCTGAAGGTTGGGTACATATGGTCTCCTCAGCTCCTCGGGTCTGGTCATCCGCTCCATGTACGTCCCGCCTGATAGTCCACCACCGGATACCGTTCCGCTCCACAAGACTCAACCACGCTCAGCGTTGTCCGTCGTCTGCATCCAACACAACGTAGTGTGGGCATAGCCCGTGCAGGGGTGAGTATACGATACTCAGTAGGGATCCCGATACCCCCAAAGGCCTCCCAGAATCTACAAAGGATAAACCACAAAGAAAATATACAATCACGAAGTATCAACCAACTCTACTTAGGTATATTCCCATACATATACTTAAGTCATCAATTTCGATTCAGCTTTAACTCACGAGCCCAAGTACAACCCAGTCCACACAGGAAATCATAACCCAATCCACATAGGAAAGTAAGTCAATCATATCGATGATAATGATTGTAAGTCAAGACTCAGCTCACACAGGTATACTACTCACGAAGAGGGGTGGAGATGATTAGATGTAGCCTCTGAATCAACTCCTCTGTCGAACCCACGTAGGATCCAAGTACAGTCGTCGATGTCGAACCCACATAGGATCCAAGTATAGTAACCATCATTGTCGAACCCACGTAGGATCCAAGTACAGTCTTAATCGCTGCCGAAACCACGGAGGATCCAAGTACAGTCGTCCTCACTGCCAAACCCATGTAGGATCCAAGTACAGTCGTCATCGTCGTCGCAGTCGCAACCAGCTCTAGGGTTCCCGCACACAGCACGCTCGATTCCAGGAGGGTCCGCTCCATGAGCCAAGAGGGTCGATGTATCAACTGTCACTAATTCTAGAGTTGATGTATCACAAAGTTCCATCTCGTCAATAGGAACTCAACGCGACAGACGGCGCGTCAATCGGACGCCCGGTCTGAGAGTTATTAGCTTTTCCGTCATAGGGGCCCAGTTAGTTTTTTAGTTAAAACCATCCGACAGTACTCCATCTGCGCTCAAACCTCAATTGGAGTAATCCGGAATAACCGTCTCACTAAGAGGAAAACAACGTAATTGATGGCATGTCAATCGAACGTCCGGTCCTTAAGTTATAAGCGTTTCTGCTCTGAGGGCCCGGTTGGTTTCGTGTTCGAACCAACATGCCCATAACCAAAGTTCACCTAAACCTTGAGTGTAATATATCTAAACGACCGCCTCGATCCAAGGATCCCTACGCAATTGACGGTGTAGCGATCGGAAGTTCGTAGCCCAAGATATGGGCGTTTAAATGAATAGGGTCTGAAAGTAGGGGGTTTGGGCCCGGTTCGACCCGGCCCAATACCCCCAGGGTCGGCTCGAACCGGGTCGACCCGACTCGGCTTCGGGTCCGGCCCGATTGGGTGCGGCCCGGCCCGGCACGGCCTACGGCATGGCTCAGAAGCCGGTCGCGGCTCGACTTTCAGCCGAGCGGGGTGCGAAGGGGGCGTCGCCCCCTTGTCTCCGAAACGGCGGACCCAGTGGGGTCCACCCTATTTGTTGGTCGGGGGGAGTTACACCACCCCTTTTTTTTCGGGAAACGGTTGGCCTTTATGGACGGCTGGTTTTCTTGAACCGCTGTGGGGCCCTGAACGGTCTCGCCTACTAGAGCGTCGGCGGCCGGCCGAGTCCGGCCGCCCCTGCTGGTGACCGCCGCGGACTTAGGCCACGACCCTTCTTAGAATGGCGTGGCGCGACAGCGCTGCACCCCTCCGCCATGGCCCACTCCAGCCATGGCCTCCCTTGGGCCTTCCTCCATGGCGCGATGACATCGTACACTACCGCCGCGGCCCGCTCCGGCCGCGGTCCCTTCAGCCTCACCGGTGCGGCGTGATGGCGCCGCGTACCACTGTCGCGGCCCACTCCGGTCGCGGTCCCCTTCATTCCCGCATAGTGCAACGGCACCGCTCTGCCTTTGCCACAATGATCAATGGAAATCAACAAAAAAAGTGAAGGAGTATTGGTCGTGTTTGTGCGGTCTGATCTCCTCCCGTTATAATGATAACAAGCGGCCAGAATTTAATCAACGAAGGTCGATAAATAAAACTTGAACGAAGTTAACCCCTACCTCGATAAATGATGTCGTTTGCCGGCAACGCAGAAAATGGCATCGCAGGGTGAGGTTTTGAGGATGGCGTTGGCGTGCGTCCAAGGAGGGGGTGGCGTCTCACACTAGCTGCGAAGAGAAGAAGGAATGGCACGTCACCTCTCCTTGTGGTGACGGCGTTCTTCATCGAAGGGTGTCGTTCTTCGTGGGAGGATGAAGTTCATCCAATAAAGCTAAAGCTCTCTCCCCAATTCTCAACACAACAAGCTAACCCCAAAATAAAATAACCTTTCTCTTATTTTATTTTACCTTGCCATCCATTTCAAAAAATCAAAATTCAAAACTTAATCCAATTAATTGAAGAGGTTCAATTAATTAAATTAATGTGAGTTGGCATTATTAAAGAGGGAGAGAGGGGAGTTACTCAAATAAAGGGGGGAGTTAGGGAGTTAGGTAATGTTAAGAGTTGGGGCTCATGTGGGCCCCACCTCACCTTTATCCTCTCAAGAGTAGTTAGTAACTAGTGGGTCCCACCCCAACTCCTACACCTAGTATATAACCACTTAGAATAAAGAATAAAAATTGTTCTACAATTTTTTTTCAATTCTTATTTAAACCACAAAATTAAACTCCTTCTCCCGTGCAAACGCATCTATGGCAGAAGTCCTCTTAAGCAATTAAGAACATTGTGGTCCCATTGGTGCCCTTGGATTTCAAATCTGAGCACCGGTTCAAAAGATAGAAAAACCTGCTCGTTCATTCACTGAACGTACCTGAGCTAAACTTCAGAAAATGAGTCTGGGCACACTGGGCCTTGGAAAAAGGTGTCGTCAGAAACTATGTACTCGTAAAATCCCAAAGAATTTAAGAAAAAAAATTTCCTTGAAATTTACGGGTCTTTACATTTAAGATCCTTGAAGTATTGTACACTGATATCATTCTTTCATCACTCCCTTATAGCTTCTATGGTTTTTTTTAATTTTAATATGAACAACATTGAGAAGTATCTTTGATATCTTATCACTCTTCTTCTCAAAGTAGATAAGAAGATGAAGTGCAAAAAGACTTTGGCCTTTATGGTGATGAAATAGAAAGGGAAAGTGAATAACTCTAATCCCAAAGCTTCTTCACGCCCTTCTAGGAAGATAAATGTCAAGAAGAAAGCAATGGAGTAGTATGCTATTTGTTTAACATGTGGAAAGAAGGACCACTAGAAGAAAAACATCTCCCATCATAAGAAGTAATGGTAAGCTTCATGTTTGTTTTTTATCTTGTGAAATTTATCTATTTCTACAAATTGGGTATTAGATATAGCTTTTGGTAATCACATATGTATTTAAATACTATAACCAATTAGATTTAGAAATATTAACCAAGGGGAGGTAGATCTACAAGACACCAATGGATCCAAACTAGCTATTGTGGCTATCGGGGAGTACCACCTCATGTTGCCAATAGGAATGATCTTGGTTTTCAAGGACTATTATTTTGTTCCATATATTACCAAAAAACAATATTTCAGTATCTAGACTAGATACATATGGATTTTGTTTCATTTTTTGGAATAAATGTTTCTTATTTTATAAAGATAACATTTATTATAGTGAGGCATGTTTAAGTAATGGTCTTTATGTGTTGGATTACACAAACCAAGTAATGGAAATCGATAATGAAACTACTTCACATGAATCAAACCACCCCTAACTTTGGCATCATCGAATAGGACATGTAAATGAAAATCATTTGACTAAATTATACCAAGATGTATATTTTTATTCTTTTAAACTAAAATAACTTAGTGTATTTCATGCATATTTACAAGGAAAATGACCAAAGAACTATTTTTTAGAAAAGATGAAAGGGACGAAGAGATTCTTGAATTAGTTCATACTAATGTTTATAGACTATTTCCTATTGAAGCAAAGGGTGGGTTCTCATACTTCATAAATTTTAGTGATTATTTTAGTAGATATGGATATTTCTACTTGATAAGGTATAAGTCAGATTCCTTTGAGAGATTTAAGGAATGTCGGAATTAAGTTGAGAACCATATTGGTTATAATATTAAGAAACTCTACTCAGATCGTGGTAGAGAATATCTTAATCAAGATTTCATTGATCATTTATGGGAGTTTAGGATCCTATCATAACTCACTCCTCCTTATAAAACTCATTAGAATGGTGTAAGAGAAAGGAGGAACCACACCTTTTTGGACATGGTGAGATCAATGATGAGTCATGCAAGTCTTTTATTATCCTTTTGGGGATAAAAATTATAAATAGTAGTACAAATACTAAACCAAATTCTAACTAAAGTGACATATGGTATCCCATTTCAATTGTGGAATGGAAAGAAACCCATGTTTTCATACTTCCATGTGTGGGGTTGTGAAGTGTTATTTAAGGCCTCTTCATGTAACAAACTTTCACCCTGAGGCACAAAGTGCACCTTTATAGGTTACCCCAAGTAAAAAAGGGGATATTAACTATACAAACCCTCATTAAAAAGGTAATAGAGGCAATAAATTCCATATTCCTTGAGAGGGATTACATCTATAAATGAGAGACTGGGAGAAGGATGTACTTAGATGAATTTGAGGATCAAGTTACACAATAGTTAGCATATGAACAAATTTCATGAAGCCCCATGGAAGAAGAAGAAGTTTGATAGACACAGTTATTATGTAGGAGTATAAGAGTGGTTAGAGAACTAGAATAGTTTATTTTTCTACTTACAGAGTATGGTGACTCATTATTAGTTAATAATAATGATCATATAACCTACAAGGAAGTAGTAAGTGGTATAGATGTTTCTAAATGAAAATAATCCATGAATTCTGAAATGGGTTCCATATAGAAAAACCAATTTTGTATTTTTGTAGATCCTCCAATGAATGTAAATACCATTGGTTGAAAGTGGGTATTTAAGAAGAAAATGGGCATGGATGGGCTAGTTAGTACCTATAAGTCATGACTATTTTTTAAAGGTTTCGAACAACATGAAGTCATAGACAACAAGGAAACCTTTTCACTAGTTTCAATGCTTAAATCCATCTGAATTTTACTTGCCATTGTGACCTCCATGACTATGGGGTTTGGAAAATGGATGTCAAAAAATCATTCCATAACAGGAACCTTCAAGAAGATGTCTATATGACCCAACCTAGAGGTTTTTTTATCCCAAAGGATTCCAAAAAAATATGAAAATTGAAAAATAACATTTATGGATTAAAACAAGAATATAGGTTATGGAACATTCAACTTGATGAGGCCATAATGGAATTTGGTTTCATAAATAATGAATGTGATCCTTGTATCTAAAAATGGTTTAGTGGCAGTGTAGTAATTTTTATAATAGTATATTTTAATGAAATGTTACTTATTGGAAATGAAATACTAGTCTTGTAGTCTATTAAGGTGTGGTTGAATAAATGCTTCTCCATGAAGGACTTAAGAGAGGTGATATATATATTTGGGAATAATATCCATTTTGATAGATCCAAGAGACTATTCATCCTAATTCAAGGTATATATATTGACAAGACACTAAAGAGATTCATTATGGAACAATCCAACTGGGGATTATTTCCAATGTCACATGGAATTCAACTTCCCAAGAAAATATGTCCTTGGACTCATGAGTAAAAATAAATAATGGTACGGACTCCATATGCATTAGTGATTGGATGAGTCATGTATTTTATTCTATGTACTAGGATAGATTTCACTAACACCTTATGTGTGGTAGGTGGATATCAAGATGGCTCGGTTGACCGACATTGGATGACAGTCAAGAATATCCTTAAGTATGCAAGGCATACTAAGGATATGTTTTTGTTCTATATATGAGATGAAGAAATATTAATGAGAGGTTATGAAGATTATAGTTTCCCAATAGATCAAGATGATATGAAATCAAAAATAGGATACATATTTACTTTAAATAAAAGTGTTATTATATGGAAGAGCTCAAAGAAGGTTGTGGTCACAAATTCTATAGTAGAGTCTGGGTATATTTTGAATTTTTAGGTAGCTAGATAAGTAGTTTCAATACATAAACTTTTCTAAGATATTAACTTTATAACTATAATTAAAGATCACATCACACTCTATTGTGATAATACTATAGTGATTTCCCTTTCCGAAGAGCTAAGGTCACATCAGAAGACAAAGAATATAATTCATAAGTATCATCTCCTGAAGGATTTTTCTCAGAGAGTTGAGGGTGTAGTGAGTATTATTTCCATGGAACATAATGTGGCAGACCCCTTAACTAAATCCTTGACTCAACAGAGACATGATTATCATGTAAGGTTTAAGGGACTGAAATTCATAGGCATTGGGATCTGGTCTAAGTGGGAGTTTTTTGGAGATGGTGTCCTAAGACTAAGTAATTATAATTTGATTACATGCATATTTTATGGATTTAATATTAAAAAACATATTGTTACATATTTATCATTATTCTACATAAATTTAATGTAATAACGTCCTAAGGCATATGTTTTATTGATTAGTTCATAGAAATTATCCTCTATGATGAGAACCTTGACGTACTATGATGATATTATTAAATATAGTTATATGGTTAGATAATGTACTATAATAAGACACATAGTATGTATATTTTCAAGAGTGAGTACTCATAAGTAGATGAGACTTTTTTCATGAAGTTCACACTTGGTAATCTCTTAGAAGGAAGATTATGAGAATATATCTGTCATTAGAAATTCTGCATGTTTTGGTTTCATTGGATATTACTATCTTTGAGTGTGTATAATGGTCCTTAGACTTTAATATTATCATTTTTTTCCTATCATGAATATAAAACATAGATTTACTAACCAAAATCATCAGGACATATGTTGGGAAGAAGTAGAGTGTGTTGGGTTCATCACAAATGACATGTTATTAATGGATAATTCGAGGAAGGATTTGTCCCTTTAATATTTATGGAAGATTATATCTCTTCCATTCGATCGTAATAGAAAAATAACATTAAATTCCATGGAAATGGTGAAAAACATATTTATTTAAGATAGTAAAAGAAATATGTATTGAGCATATAGGTTGATGACACAGATGTGAAACCTGTTTGATGTGATATTGAGACAAAGGGATTACATTTTATAGTGAGAATTCATATATTGTTGTCAATATTGACACATTAATTTCTTTCTCTTAGGTTAATTTACCCATTTCTAGACATTAATCTTAGACTTCAGGAATACCCACCTAATGAAAATTAAAAAAAAAATCCTATAGGGTCACACACTAAGTGTTTTCAGTTGATCTCAATTAAATTCTATTTGAATTTAATTATTAGAATAAATATTATTCTCATGATCGAGAAATAATTTTTTTCAAGTTTTATCGATTAGAAATATTTATTAATGAATTAAATATTTAATTAAATCTTTATTTAGGTATTCAATAAGTGCTAAGAATTTTTAATAGACCAAGACCATATCCAATGATAAATATTTATTTATAATCTAGTAAAATAATATTTTTATTGTGAATGTTAGAGGATGTTCTATAAAATAATAATATTATTATTATATGGTATGGGGTTCAGTAATGATTATAATATTATTTAAGGTTTGGTATGTAGTTAAATAATATTTTAACCTAAACTATACCTCTATAAATAGATGCTTATGTCCATTTTATAAGTTTAATCGAAAATTAAGAATTGTGAATCATTATGCACAACAAACTTCTGTCTTGAATCTTCCTCCTCTCATCATCTCAAGAATGCGAAGAATTTCCTCAAGCCTAAAGGATTTTAGAGTGATCAAGAGGAACAACGCAAGATAATTGATTCTCTGTACTAGAACCTGAAAATAAATTGGAGTTACTTAAAATCAAAGGAGCACATGTGGATCACTACTAGAGGGATTATACACTTTAATCCTTACAGTACAAAAAAGGTTATCCAAAAGGGTTTTTAGAAGATCAACAATTTCATTGAAGAAAAGATCCTAATACGAGGTAATCATTTATTTAGATATAAATAAATTAATTATAAATTTAACATTCAAGATACATTATTGGGGTTTAAGAAAACTCAAAATTAAAATAAATTTTAATTTAATTCCCACCAAAGGTGCTTCTACTACACCCAAAACCTTCAAGTGGTATCAGAGTGGTCGTGTTTTAAATTTATAATTATTTATTTTATTATTGATCTATAAGAGCAATAGGGGTTACATTTCCATTTCAAGAATTATCCATTCTTTAATATGGTCATTTAAATTAACATTCCCGTAACATTTTAATTTATTCTTTCAAGATTCAAAATTTATTAAGTCCAAGAATAGAGGAATAAAAACTAGAGATTTCATCAGTACGTTTCAAGGAATCTGACCAAATAGCATGGGATTACATGGTGTGTATCTAGAGTACACGACATGTAACTGAGTGTGTTGAACCTATTCATGTCATGAGATATACGACACATTGAGTGCTAATTACACATGGAATATTTATTTCACCCCATGTGTAGAATGATCTAACTAGTCATACAATATATCATTTTCATGTGTAGCTTGCATACACGTCATGTAGTCTATAGGGTTTAACAACAAAATTCATGAAATACATGTGGTCAAATACATGTTCAAAAACCATGTGAGAACCATATCCTAGATAATTAATGAAGTATGTAATGTGTATTCAACATAAATGGTGTGTAGTTAATTAATTATGATGTCTAAAATACACACTGAGTTCGTTGTTGAGTTATACAGACATAAGGTATGCAAGATAAATGACGTGTAGCTGGATTGTACATGTCGTGTAGTCATGCATTTGATTAACAGGACAAGTCCTTCTGAGGGTTGCATGGACACATGATAAGAATGATATGTGGTGTGTAGTAGGCTTTTACACATTTTTTATTCCATCCAAGATACATGCCAAATCCATGGGCGTGTATCCCGGGTACATGTAAATCAAGGTACATGACGTGTAGCTCATAATTACACGTAGTGTAGTATCCCAATAAAGGAAAGAATTAAATTACATTAAATGTATAACTAAAGCATTAAAATCTTATTATATTTATATTCATCTGTTGTGTTTTTCAATTTAATAATGGTTTTAAAGTATTTTTAAAACTCTCAATTAATCTATTATAATAATCTTTAATTAGTGGTTCTGTCATTTATTTTCCATGAATGAATTTATGATGGTTATCTATAAAAGAATTTGGATGATCATTAAGATGAAAGGTAAATAATTAAGTAATTAATTAATATAAGAACATTTATATTAATAATAAATAATGAATAATAAATTAATGTCAACTGGTTTTACTTTTTCATATTTTTTGCATGTATGATCATTTATGAGCTTGACCAAGTACTATGTATGTGTTGGATATTTTAATTTAATTTATTACTTGGAATTTTAATTATTTAATATTAAATTAAATTTGATTTCATATAAGTCATATCTCCCTCCATTATTATGTAGGACCTGTATGCCTAATGTTATTTATGTAATTACCTTTAACTAATCTTTTAGTTCTCAGCACCTGCGTATGAGATATAAATACATGTAATTAATTGATTAACCTAAGATGCACAGAGGTAGTTCATGATAAAACCATAATTATTCCAACCTAGGTGATACACTAGTTGATAGGTGGAATGCTACAACTCATGTTAAGACTAGTGAAAGGAGTTATTCCCCTCGGTCATTAGATGATTTATAGTATGCTCAATAAATCAACCATTAGATAAGTTCATGATTATGTAATTTATTTATTTATTTATTTATTTATTTATATGTATTATTTAATTTATAGATGTAAGACCATGATCACATAAATAGATGAATTAATGTGAACGTAAAGAATTTAAATTAATGGATTATGCATAAAGGTTTTATCCAATATGGTTAATTAATTAAGTAAAATCCACATAATATTAACAATTAATGTAAAGGATAAATAAAGATAAAATTTATGCATAATAAATTAAAATACATAAACTAAATATTAAGTCAAACTTGTAATTCCATTACAAGATTAGGAATGAAATCCTTAGAAATTAGTGTTTAGATATCCCTTGTTGGGACACTTACTTTTAATGTGGATTTATTATGAAGGTTTTGGATTGACTTAAAAATATTACATCAAGAGAAGTATATCTCTCTATAATTTATGTAACTTGAAGTCAAGTGTTAATGATATATAAGTTAGGATTTTAGGATTTTGTAGTCCACTCAAAGGATCAAGGAGCCACAATCCCGCAATTGGAAAAAATATTCCTACCTAAATACCTTCAAATAGCTTGACCATCCCTCATTTGGGTTATTCAAATGGGTATATGGATCCTTGACACTAGAATTTCATAGAAACTAGACATTATAAGTTCAATTTTAAAGTCTATTGGGACATGATAAAATAATTAGAGATTTAATAAACATAATTTTATTATTTCTAATATAATTTGTAATCAAAAAAATACTAAAAAAATATTTTTATAATTTTATAAAATGGAAATTTTTTTATCCACACTATACATGTGATCTATATTGGATAAATATCATCTTATCACTAGTAGTAACATCCATGAGTGGTTCAGATGCCTTTAGGTTATGCTATAACATGAACAGAAACCTTTCATGATAGAATAATCAATGCATAATCCTCCAATCAATGAGGAAAATGATAGAGTGTTCCTTATCTATGAAAAAACATTCAAATGATATGGTTGATATTTAATGTTTTATGCTTTCATCTATGTCTAGTGAACTCATGAAGTCTCAAAAAACATGTATTCTTATAGTATGCTCAATCATCTTTATGATCTATATTAGAAGAGAGAAATATAGAAAAAGTTTGAAATATCCAAAGCACTCTTTTAGATTAAGCTTCAAGAGGGTGAACCAGCTGGGCCTCATGTAGTAAATCTCATTGGCTACATTGAGTACCTATAAGTTGTAGGGTTTAATCTCCCTAAATAAATACACACCGATCTCATTCCTGCATCACTCCCTTGGAGATTCTCCAATTTATTTTTTTAATTTTTTTATGAACAAAATTGATAAGTCTCTTCCATATCTGCTCAATATTCTTCACTAAGTAGATAAAGAGATAGAGTGTAAAAATCCTTCATATATTATGGTCAAAAATAGAAAGGTAAAGAAAATATCTCTAATCCCAAAGCTTCTTCGTGACTTTATAAGAAGTAAAAGATCAAGTGAAAAGCAAGGGAGAAGGATTTTGTTTGTTTCACATGTAGAAAGAAGGTCCAGTAGAAGAAAAACCTCACCCATCCTAAGAAGAAAGGGGATGCTTCATGTGTGTTTTTTATCAATTTCAATTTATCTATTTCTAAAAATTTGGTATTAGATATAGATTTTGGTACTCGCATATGTATTCAAATATAGGAACCAAGTAGATTCAAAAAGATTGACTAAGGGGAATTAGATCTATGAGCTGCCAATGGAGCCAAACTAGTTGTTTTTTCTATCAAGGACTACCACCTCATGTTGTTAATGAGAATGATCTTAGTTTCGAAGGATTTTTATTTTTTCCATATGTTACCAAAAACATAATTTCTGTATCTAGACTAGATATGGATGCATTTATTTTCATGTTTGGGAATAAATGTTGCTTCTTTTATAAGGATAACATTTATTATAGTGAGGAACATTTAAATAATGGTCTTTATGTTTTGGATTACACAAAACCAAGTAATGTAAATCGATAAAAAAACTACTTCACATGATTCATACTACACCCAACTTTGGCATCAATGGCTAGGACATGTAAATGAAAAGAGTGTGACTAAATTACATCAAGATAGATATTTAGAATCTTTTAAAATAAAACTACTTAGTGTATTTCATGCATGTTTACAAGTAAAAATAACCAAATACTTATTTAGTGGAAAAGGTAAAAGGTCCAAATAGCTTCTTGAATTTGTTCATATTGATGTGTGTGGAAAATTTATTATTGAAGCAATGGGTGGGTACTCGTACTTCATAACTTTTACTGATGATTTTAGTAGATGTGTATATTTATACTTGATGAGGTATAAGTTGGATTCCTTTGATATATTCAAGGAATAAAAGAATGAAGTTGATAACTATATTGGTAAGAAGATTAAGAAACCACACTTAGACCATGGAATAAATATCTTAATCAAAATTTCATATATTATTTTCAAGAGTTTGAGATCCTATCACAACACACTCCTCCTTATACACCTTAGTGTAATGGTGTAAAATAAAGGAGGAACCACACCTTGTTGGACATGGTGAGATTAATGATGATTCATGTGGGTCTTCCATTATCATTTTGGGGATATTCATTACAAACACACAAATACTAAACCAAGGGACAACTAAAGAGACATATAATAACCTATAATAATTGTGGAATAGAAATAAACCCATGTTTTCATACCTATATGTGTGGGGTTACAAAGTGTTTTTTAAAGCCTATTCTGGAAATAGGCTCACATCCCGATGCACAAAGTTTACGTTTATAGGTTACCCCAAGGAAATAAGGGGATATTGACCATAAAAACCCTTAGAATAAAGGGAATAGTGAAAAAACACACCATAATCCATGAGAGGAAGTACATATCTAAAATATATAGTGGGGGATAGTTAGACTTTGATGAAGTTGAGGCTTAAGGTTCACAAGAGTAAGCATAGAAAAAGATGCCACAAATCCCTATAGAAAAAGAAGAACTTCTATAGACACAAGTACTATGTAGGAGTACAAGAGAGGTAAGAGAACCAGAACGGTATGGTTTTATCATCATCGAGGATGGTGAATCAATGTTAGTTGATAATAATGACCCTATAACCTACAAGGAATAATTAAGTGGCAGAGATGTTTCTAAATGGAAAGAATACATGAATTTTGAAATGGATTCTATGTACCAAAACCAAGTATGGATTTTGGTAGATCCTCTAGTGGATGTAAAGCTTATTGGTTGAAAATGTGTATTCAAAAAGAAAATGGACATGAATAGACAATTCAAAACCTATAAGTCACAACTAGATGCAAAAGGGTTTAAATAGTTTCAAGGAATATACTATAATGAAACATTTTCACCAGTTTCAATACTAAAATCCATCAGAATTATACCTTCCATTGTGTCCTTCCATGACTATGAGATTTGATAAATGGATATAAAAATGTAGTTCCGTAATGGGAAACTTTAGGAAGATATCAATATGACAGAACCTTAAGGGTTTGTGACTCTAAAGGATTCCAACAAGATATCAAAATTGAAAAAATCCATTTATGGGTTAAAGAAAGAATCTGGGTCAGGGAAAAATTGATTTGATGAGTCCATAATGGAATAATTTTCATAAATAATTAATGTGAACCTTATGTTTATAAATTTTTTAGTGGGCTTATGGTTGTTTTTTTAATTGTATATGTAGTTGGAAATGAAATACCAGTCTTATATTATGATATAAATGCTTATCCATGAAAGACTTAGGTAAGGTGGGATACATTCTAGGGATCAAGATCCATCACGATAGATCCAAGTTACTGATCGGCCTAAGTCAAGGTACATATATTGATAATATATTTAATATATTCAATATGGAACAATCTAGGAGAGGATTTTTTTCCAATGTCAAATGGAATTCGTCTTTCTAAGAAAATGTGTCCTTGAACATGAGGA
Organism: Viscum album; assembly: GCA_963277665.1. Lineage (NCBI taxonomy): Eukaryota > Viridiplantae > Streptophyta > Magnoliopsida > Santalales > Viscaceae > Viscum > Viscum album. Next base: position 18,687,731 of record OY728123.1, read on the forward strand.
AATACAAATAATGGAAAGGATTCCATACACATCCTTGATTAGATCAGTCATGTATATTATTCTATGTACTAGGATAGATGAAGCTTACACCTTTAGTGTGTTTGATAGATATCAAGCTAACCAATGTGACTACAATTGGATGTAATTCAATACTTTCCTCAAGTATATGAGGTGGACTAAGGATATGTTCCAAGTCTATGGAGGAGATGAGGAGCTAGTCATCAGAGGATAATCATATGCTATATTCCAAACATATCAAGATGATATGAAATTAAAAACATGATACATATTCACTTTAAATAAATTTTTTATGAGATAGAAAAGATCAAAGTACATTTTGGTCCTAGATTCTATGGTAGAATCTAAGTATATTGTGGATTATGAGGTAGATAAAGAAGTAGTTTTCATATAGACCTTTTTCTAAGATTTTGACATTGTACCAAGAAGTAAATAATTTATCACACTCTATTTTGATAATACTATAATGGTGGCCCTTTCCAATGAGATAAGGTCACATCAGTGGACAAAGCATATACTTTGGAAGTATCATCTCTTGAGAGATTTTTCTTAGAGAGGTGAGGTTATAGTGAGGATTATTTCCACATAAGATAAGATGGAGGACTCCTTGAATAAAGATTTGACTTTGGGAAAACATTATAATCATGTGAGGTCTAGCAGACTAAAAGTCATAGTTAGTTGGCTCTAGTCTAAGTGGGAGTTTTTTGTATTTTTTTTCCTTGGACCAACAGATTTTACTTTGATTACATGTATATTTAATGGATTTAATATTAATAAAACATATTATTATATATTTTTTATTGTTTTGTGTGACTTTAATGTAATAATGTCCTAGGGTATCTATCGCATTGATAAGGTCATAGTACTTCCCTAATATAATGAGAACCTTGAAGTGCTATGATGATACTTTTAAATATAGTTATATGATTGGATAACAAACTATGATAGGAAACATGGAAAATATATTATTAGGTGTGAGTACTCATAAGAGAATGAGGGTTTTTCTCATGAATTTTACACTTGGTAATCTCTAAGATAGAAGATTATGTGAATAGACCTGCCAATATAAATTATGTATGTTTTTGTTTCATCATATATTTCTATCATTGAGCATGTGTAATGGTCCTTATAATTTAGGATTATCATTAATGCATGTCTTGAATCACATACTTATATTTACTAACCAAAACCATTATGCCATATGTTGGTATAAATTAGGGTATATCGGGTGCATCATGAATGATATCTTATTAATTTATATGTTTAGGAAGTATTTTCCATTCCATATATATGGAATCTTATATCTCATACCTTTTATTGGAATAGAATTATTTTATTAAATTACATAGCCATGGTGCAACAACATGTTTATTTATGATAGTCAAATAAATACACATCAGACACATAGTTTGATGACATTGATGTGAAACTTGTTTGATGAGATATTGAGATAAATAGATTATATTACACAGTGAGCATTCGTATGTGGTTTTCGACATTGTATTATTAAGTTCTTTATCTTGGGGTTTTAACCCATTTCTAGATAGTAATCTTAGAATTTAGCCATGCCTACCTAATGTTGATAAGAAATAATCCAAGAGGGGCACACACTAAGTGTTTTTGTTGATCTCAATTAAATTCTATTTGAATTTAATTATTAGAATAAATATTATTCTCATGACCATGGAATAATTTTATTCCAGTTTTATCAATCGATAATATTTATTGATGAATGAAATATATAATTAAATATTTATTTTTGTATTCAATAAATTTTTAGGAGTTTGAATAGACCAAGACTGTGTTCAGAGATAAATATTAATTTACAAGATGGTAAAATAATATTTTTAATTTTTCAAGTTATTGTGAATTCTATAAAATAATAATATTATAATTATTATGTGTCATTAGGTTTAATAAATATTATAATATTATTTAAGGTTTGGTATGAAATTAATTAATATTTTAACATAAACCCTAGCTCTATAAATAGATGTTTATGCCTATAGTGTAAGGTTAATTTAAAATTGATAATTAATAATCATTTCACAGAATGAAATTATCTCTTGAATTTTTATCATCTCATCCTCTTAGGAATGAGAAGAATTTATTTAAGCTTGAAGGATTTTAGAGTGATCAATATGAACAACACAAGACAATTGATTCACTACACTAGAACCTATAAATAAATTAGAAACACTCAGAGATTAGAGTATCATGTGTGGATCTCTACTAGAGGGATTCTACACTTGAATCCTTACAACACAATGAAGGTAATTCAAAAGGATTTTTAAAAGATCAACAATATAATTAAAGAAAGGATCATATTATGAGGTAATAATTTCTTTAGATCTAAATAAATTAATTATAAATTTCACATGCAAGATCCTATATTAGGGTTTTGAAAAACTATAAATTAAAATAAATTTTAATTTAGTGCCCACCAAAGGAAATTTCATTGAACACAGAACCTTCAGCAATGACAATCCTAATGCTCAATAAAACAGAATAAAACTTGGAGTACAAAATCTCATGGTTATGCTAACCCAAATCTCTCAAGATATGAACAATAACATAAACCATACTGAAATACTAAATGCTCCAAGGCGATAATAACTCTCCATTGATTCCTTTATGTGGTAAAACCCAGCTTCCTTTAGTGGTTCCTTCAATCCATTAATTTGTGAGAAATGAACCAAAACAATAAAAAAGATATTCTATAGTATCTAGTTCTCATAGCATGAAACAATTTTTTAAATGTTTATAAATTGGAAGGTGAATCTGATCAATGTTGGAATCTCATTAATAATATAATGAAAGATGATGAAATTGACTTTATGGAATATGAGGAGTATAAGAATATATTTTTCAATAATTATTTTCTCCAAACTCTTTACACTAAAATAGAGATATAATTTATATAGCTGAAGAAAAAGGAGGATTAATCCATTTTTATCTATGAATAAAACTTCATAAGTATTTCAAGTTATACTTTTGGTTTTATAATTGACACTGAAAAATCAATCGTTTCTTTAGTAGCATAAATTAAGTGCTCAGAAAAGAGTTAGTCATAAGGGAATTTAGTAGCTATGAAGAGATTTTTTGATGTTCTTTAGAGCTGTAAATAGAAATTAGAGACTCTCATTATTCTCATGGTTTTGGGGAAAAGGGGATAAAAATGGATTTCCATGGATACTCAAGTGATAAAACCAATGGGGTAAAGAAAATTAAACTTCCTGCATTTTAAGGATTTCAGAAGAAGCATGGGGAAACTATCACCAAGGAATAAGTAAATGATTCAAGTATAGAAGATAATTTTATTGGACACCTGGATACTAAATAGATAAGAAGATTCCATCTAATTAAATGGATAGAGTTGATGAATTACCTCAATAACCACCCATAATTTAATACTTTAATTATAATAAGTATGGGAATTATACCAAAAATTTCACCAAACCAAGAGTTAACGATGATAATAAACATCAGAAGCATCCTAAGACAAATGATAAAGGAAAAACCTATGTGATCAAAACTACTAAAGTGGGTCATGAAAAGGAAGTGGTAAAATGTACAATCATTATTCACTCTAAAACTTTAAATTTATTATTTTATTTAGGTTCAAATTACTCCTTTATATAAGTATAATTTTCCAAGGGTATAAAATCATCACCTAGATGATTAGATATTGAATTATCGATGAAAAATCATAGTGATATGATGATTTTATCTCCTTGAATACATCCCATGTTAATTTATAGGATAGGTTAGTCCCATTTAATATCCCAAACTAACCTATGATCATCTATCAATGCAAGTATAACTATAAACTTCCTACGGAATTTGATTCCATTATATGGGTCTTAATACCCAATAATGAAGGGTATTTTGCTCAAATGGTTGGGGAAAAGTTCAATATTTAATATAAATGTATTATTCAAGAATATTTTGTCATATTTATAGTTGATTTGCCTAGTATTCCCCCAAATCATGAGGTTGATTTTTCCATATAACTCATACCTAATGTTATGCATATATCAAATCCTCCTTATAGAATGGACCCATTTTAATTGGAGGAATTGAAGAAGAAACTCCAAGAAAATATGGATAAGTGTTTTATAAACCCATTTGTTTTACCTTAGGGTGCACCAGTTCTATTTATTAAGAATAAATATAGATGAATGTGTCTCTATACTGTAGTTAGGGGAACACTCAAGTGGCAAACCCCTGTAATCCTATATCAAAAATTGGAGGCCAAATCCAGGTGAGAATAAATTAATGTGGTATTGTAGATGTATTGTAGAATTATAGTAGTGTATGGGTACTATATTAGATACTATAGTAGAGGTACTGTTGTAATAATATTATTCACATGATTTTGGATTTCAGATCATTAGGCTACTAGGCCTCCAGGCCATCATGGGATTTCAATCTACTAGGCCTCCAATTATATCTATTCATGGTGGTGTAGCTAAGAGTATCATCAACATAAAGGAATGATACATAATAGTGGTAAGTCACCAATGAAGTAATTGGAGTGGATCGGGAGGGACAAGGTAATGACCATTGTGTTTAGCCCTTACACACCTCTATGTGGGGTAAGGACAAGTCCAAATTCATTATCGATGGTGAGAAAGGTGTGTGTAATAAGAAGGTGTGTTGTGTGTGTTTCTAGATTCCAATTTATACAAGGCCTTTGTGCCACTAGGCCTTCAGGACATTTACTTTAGGTCTTCATGATCTAGTTAAAATGAAGATTATCTAAATAAAAAACATTCAAGGCCTTCAGGCCAGGGGAAATGTGTCTCTGCATTGATTATAATAAACTTAATAAGATCATGATCAAAAACAAGTATCCACAACCATGTATTGTTTAATTTTTTGATCAAATATGAGGCGATCAATACTTCTCAAATATTGACCTTCAATATATATATTATCAATTAAGGGTTAAGATATATGATATACCCAAGATAGTCTATAATAAAAGATATTGACACTATGAATTCATATTGATGCCATTAGAACTTTCAAATGCCTATGCTATCTTCATTGATCTGATTAAAAGTGTCTTTAGAGATTACCTAAACCAATTTTTTATAGTATTTATAGATGATACTATCATATATTCTAAGAGGAAGGAAAAGCATGAAAATAATTTGAGGATTGTTCTAAATAACTTGATAAAGGAGAAAGTGTATTCCAAATTTAGTGAGTGTGAATTATAGAAATAAAAAGTATCATTATTGGTTCATGTAATTACAAACAAGTGTGTATCTATAAATATTTCAAATAAAAAAGATGATTTAACAATGACCTAGAACAACCACTCTAATAGTGATATGTAGTTTTATTAGATTGTGTGGTTACTATATAATTTTTGAGAAATTTATTATGATTATCAAATCTACTAACAAAGTTAAATTAGAAGTGATTCAATTTCATAAGGAAATATTAATGTGAATAAAATTTCAAGGATCACAAGAGAAGTTTGGTCACTACACCTTTACACACACATCCTTATAGTGGAGAAATATTTTTAATATACAACGATACATTAAATAAGGGATTGAAATTTTTTATCATGAAAAATGAAATGATGATTTCATATCACTCATTTCAATTAAAATTCAATGAGAAAAATTACCCTACACATGATTTAGTTCTATAAGTGGTGATAATTTCATTGAATATATAAAGGAATTATCTCTATGATGAACAATGTGAAATATATATTGATAATAAGGCCTTTAATTATATATTCACATAGAAGGAGTTGAACATGTTCCAAATGAGGTGGTCGGAGTTAACGAAATACTACAACTTCTCAATAAATTATCATCTTAGGAAGGAAAAAAGTTGGATGATGCTCTGAGTAAGAAGGATTGTGATACTATATCCATGATGAGTATTGAAAGATACCTTATACTCATGGATTTTCAAGGTAAATACCATGAAATAATAAGGGAATTGGGGAAATCCTATCATTACCAAATGACCATTGGACCATCCATCTATGTGAATATCAATGAGGCATGGAAGTAGGATATGGAGTTATAGAAGAAGTTAGTGAATTTCTTAGAGTTCAACTTTGATAATTATGGGATTATAAGATTCATGAAATTAATATGTGTTACATAAATACTAAAATTGAAGAATAAGTTATTGGATGATGCACATAGCTCATAATTATATGTCCATCCTATAAGCATAAAGATATATAGATAAGGTATTCCTTTGAATATCACCATGGAAAAGGGTTATGAGATTTGGGAATAAGGGAAATTTGATCCCTAGATACATTGGACCTTTCAAAATACTTAATAATGTGGGGATAGTATTTTATCATATTTCACTTCCACTAAACCTCTCAAAGGTTTATGATGTGTTCCAAGTATCTCTTTTGAGGAAGTATCTACCTGACCCTTCACATGAGCTAAACTCATAGGTTATACCACTAGATCGTGATCTATCTTATGAGGAACATTTGGTATATATCTTGGATCATAGAGATAAATTAATACAAAATAAAGACACTAATGTTCCTAAAGTTATCTAGAGAAATCATAAGTTAAAGGAAAGAGACCTGGGAACCTGAAGATGTAATGAGGCAGAATTATCCTCATCTATTTCCATCAATGTGATGGAATTTTGAGGGTGAAATTATTTTAAGTTGGGTAGAATGTAACACCCCATGATTTTACAATGTATTGTTTCCATTAAATAAATAAAATGTTGAATATCTTGTTTCACATGCAACACCAAACTAAAATGAACCATAGTAAATTTTATTGAAATAAAATATTACAATACAAGTTAAATATTAATACATTATGAGAATACAATATGAAACATCATTAAAAAATTACTAGAGGAATAAAAAAGGTGTATATAATTACCATGAACTAAAATCTTTATCCTCACGGTTCTCCATGGAGATCATAACCCTGATTACAACTAATGAAAGAAGGCTGAACATTATAAATATAGTAGACGTGTTTTGAGAGAATTAAATGAATAGTATGGATAATTTTATTAATGTGTTTAAGGCTATATATATGAATGAAATATGACCATTATATATATGGTCATTGGAAATTTGGTCGTCAGATATATGTTTGTTGGGTATGCATGTATACAATAGATATACTGAAGTTCCTTAATTTTTATTGACAAATTAAAAAAATGAGTTTGGTATGAAATAAAAAGATAATATTTAATTAAGATATTTTATTATAAAAATATATGTTTATGGTTGCATATTATTATTATTACCATTAAGGAATGATTTTATAAATTTATAAATATAAAAGAAATATTTTAATAACTATTTATTGATAAAATTTAATTTTTATAAGATAGATAATTAAATTTAAGTGGATGTGACTAAAATCATTTATTGTTAAAAAATATATTTTTCAAAGAATTGTTTATAAAGTGTTTTTCATTTTTATCTTAATAAATTAAATTGAAAATTTTTAAATAAAAAATCAAATGTATCCTTTAAATGTATAAAAAATTATATTAACACTCATTTATTTAGTAATTGATATGAAATATTATTAAGAATAATTAATGTTTAAAATGACATTTTTCTACAAAAACTGTATTTTCTATATATATTATATTTTCATTTAAAAGTTAAATTTAAAATATTTAGAAATTTATTTAGATTAAATGGAGTCAAAATTTTGAATCATCACATTTATTTTTATTTAATATAGTTCATCTTATATTTTTTGAAAAAATAATTAACATGGTAAATAATTAAATAAGGTAAAAAGGTGTAAAAAAGGTAAATTATCATGGATCAAATTTATTGATAAGAAGAATTATATTTATGCATTATCTATGTCATTTTTTAATTGTGGGAGTTAAACCTAAATTCCTTACCAACATTTTTTTCTTAACTCACTAACTATCATATAATTTCATCTTTACCCTTTTCATTACTTAAGTTTCCAAGGAAATATACCTCATTTTGACCTATAAAAGGACCTCTCCTCTACCCCTACCAAACTAAACTTCCATTTGAATTAATATTGAATACATACCCATTTTTAATATCCTAAATTCTTTTTATATGTTTGGTAGCCTTTTTTTGAATAATGAAACCTAAGTCCTTCATTTTGAGGGAGGACGCCATGAGAATGAACAATTTATTCAAAGTAAGTAATGAGTTATTATTCATTATTTTCATTTAAATACTCATATTCACTCATCAAAAATCTCATTATCCACTGTAATGATGTTATATTAACATAATTTTTCTTCATTGAAAAATATATTACTATTATATAACAATATATTCTTACTCATTCATTAGTATAACATGTTCTTGTTTTGGTTAGTTCAACCACCTACGTGAATGATGTTATACTATATTAATTTTTTCCAACATGAATGAGTATTATGACATTAATACTAGAAATATATAATATTAATGATACTTTATGTCGTGGATATGGTTCTATAAGGGTGATACAAAAAAATGAATAACTGCTATAAAGTAACTTTGTGTTATTGGTAAATTATCTAAAACATATTCTTCACAAATTCCATTATTATGGCCATGAAAATAACTTCTATCAAATTAAAATGGTGTTGAACAAATCCTTGAAACAAAATGATTTTACTACCTTAACTAATCTTGGATTGATGAAATTGGTATCAAAGAATGAGGGTTTACATAGTTGTTGTGAAACTTATGAGAAAAAATCATAATTATTAACATTTGATGATTAAAAAAATAACTAATTAATATATGAGTAATGAAAGATTATAATTGAATTGTATAAAAACTAATATTCGTGAATAAGGTAATGAAATAATTTATTAAAATAGTTATGTTTATTATATAAGAGGATAAAGTGATTTCTTAAAATTCTGGAGTAAAATTAAGATTTTTCTATCCAATCTCACTTTAAATTAGAGATTATTTATGGCTAAGTTTCCATCTAGAAAAAATTTATGATCTTTCTCTCTTAAACCCCATATGCTTTCTTCTCTTCTGTATATTATTGTAGTTTTAATGTATTTACCATTTTACCTCTCTTGGGTTTACAATTCAACCAAAAATTTTACTATAATAGGGACCAACCTTGTCACTTCTTTTTAGTTGGGAATATTTTTACTAAATATCCAAATTCTTTATAATTTTTTATGGATATCCTTTTTTATACATCAATGATTTTATAAGGTCATTTTCTACTATATTTAAATTTCATGTAAAAGTTATAATAGAATCTTTTAAATGTTTTTCCTATGGTGAATTTCTATTAACTTTTCCCTATTTAAAAAGACATTAAAATAATCTTATTTTTTAATGCTTTCCATGTGAACACATTTTCCCTATGTTATATTGGGTTTTATTTAAAAATCTTTCTTCCTAAAGTTTCATGGGTTTCTAAATGAATTCTTATTCTCATTTTTTATAAAAGATTATCTTTATAAAATAAATGTTATTAAAAATATAAATGGAGTTTCTTATTATTTTTTAATTTAATTTTATAATGCTTGTATAAAATATTTTTCAACTATGACAAAATCCTCAAATACTTGTATGATTTACTAGGGATATTATCTAATGATACTATCCAACTTCTTTCTTTGGATGGCTTGTGATCATGTTTTGAGGAAATATTTATGGAACCTATTTCATTCTCATGGGTTAATTAAGCTATGATTTTTTTAATGTTTTCAAGTTCTTGTGACACATATATGTATGGTTTATCACTATGAGATGGGTGGGTCTATTATAGTCCTACAATGCTTTGGGTGAGGTTCTATATCTCTTAAGTTCAAAAGGGTACATGATTTTTTAGCCCAAGTCCAAAAAGGTACATAGGTAGTGTCCCAAGCCCAAAAGGGTTCACAAGTAGTCTCCAAAACCCAAAAGGGCATATAGGTGGTTAGCCCAAGCATACTATGTTATGAGCATGTGGTTATCTTGGCCCATTATGTGTTAAATGTCTTTGTAGTTAACCTTGAAACATGTTATTAGTTTTATTTCATGCCGTATTTTTATGTTATTATGTTATGTTATTATAGGTCATGATTATTGACTCATGTTTACATGCTCTTATTACTCATGTTTTATGTTATGCCAAAAGTCTTATGACATTACCCATGATTTACAATCTATGATTTATTGGGTGTGATTCTATTATGTTATGACCATGCACCTTGATTATGTTCTCATACTCACATGATTATTTTATTCTCACTTATGATTTTAAATTGTTTCCTTTATTTTTTATCCATACTAATAATTTGAGCTCACTCTTTCTTATGTTTTCATTTCCTCTTGTAATGAATAATATTATTATGCATGATATATTTATAAGGGTATCTTGTGTAAAGAATATTTGTGATATATGTTAAAGAACAGTTGTAAAATAAGTTGATCGTGTATCTAGTCTCCAAATACAATAAACTTATAGATTATAGGGTGTTTATATTGTGATATGTAATTAATATTCATATAAAATAATGTAATATGCTTGAATGTTATGCCCAAGTGACCTCAAGATACCTGACCTTACCCGACATGACAAAAACGAGTTATGGTACCTCCAAAATAGGTTTGGATATGATTCAGGATTTAAAAATAACATCACATTATTAATCATGTTGGGTTTAGGAACCTCTCACAACTACTGATCCCCCTTTTATTAGTGCTAGAATTCACCTTTATTAGTGCTAAAAAGGAATTGATGTTCTATCTACCCTTAAAAACCAATCACTTTTATCAGCGTTAAAAGGTGTTGATAATGGAACCTTTTATTAGTGCTAAAAAACACTAATAAAAGGCACCCTTTATCAACGCTAAAAAATTCACTGATAAAAGGAACTCTTTATTAGCAATAAAAAACACTGATAAATTTAATTTTCTTAAAAAGAAATATCTTTCCCACTCAAGAGAAAAGTTTTATCAACACTATTCAAACCCGCCATCACCGCTGATCGAACGTGAGGCCCCCCACCTAGCCCCACCTTTATTAGAACTTTCCATCTCACCAACACATTTATTAATGCTCAGAACCCCCCCCCCCCCCCCCATCTCGCATATCCCTATCATGAAACTCTTAGTATTTTAACCTGAGACCTATAGGTTCAAAGTGAACACCCATTACCACTACAACAACCCATTTTTTATTTTTTGATATATCTATTTATTTTTTATATATTTAGATGCATATTTTTCATATATTTATTCACATAGTTATATATATTCATATAATTATATATATTTATATAATCATATATATATATATAATTGTTTGTTTATACATTTATAAAATATGTTTTTGTTCATGTGTGTGCTTTTGTGTGTGTTTATATTTATATTTATGTGTGTGTGCTCATATTTATATTTATATATATATTTATTTCTATATTTATATGTTTATATGTTTATATATAATTATATATATTCATATAATTATTTTTAAATACATTTATAAATTTTGTGTGTGTGTGTGTTTATACCAGAAAATCTCAGTCTGAGGCAAAGCCTCAAACCATTTGTTAAGAAAGGAAAAGTCCAGTGAACAAACAAACAAACAAGAGGTACCAATTATATGTCATAAAAGTCATACCCGTCTCCACACCCATGAAAGTCCTCCACAATGACTGATTCCCATTCCGAGCTATCATAGTGCTTGAGGATCTTTGCATACTTCCTTCTGAGATTCAGTTTCTCCAAATATATCAATTCCCTAGAGGATTGTTTGATAGAGGACCTAGTTGCCACCGGCTTTGGCAAATCAGAATAATCCTTCCTCGGCCTTCTTTTAACTGGAGGAGGTTCCTTCGTTCCAGATTTCTTCTTCCCATCCTTGACAGCGTCACTATAAGAGGACTTGACCAAACAATTCTGATTTTCTTGTTCACTCTCCGACACGTCTCCCCATTTTCCAGTGGTAAGAACAGCTTGGCAAGCAGCGACCTGCTCATAGTGTCCATTTCTGTCAATCATAGCCAAACATTGTGGGGGCTCCACAAAAGCATGACCAGCATCAACCTCCTTCCTCAATCCACCCTCCAAGGCAATCTGCAAGCTTTTTTTCCTCATTGAAGAGCTCCCCTCCACTTCATCATGAAATAATTCCTAGAGATGATTACAAGTGTCAATTGTGATCTGCAAACCACTATCATATTTTGGCTGCACATTCTTCTGAATAGACAAACAAAGAGTAAGTACATCATGTACTGGCCCATCACCGACTGGTCTCAATGGAAACTCTCCCTCCTTCTTCTCATCATCAACAGAAATTAACAGCCCACTGACCTCGCCTGCGGCATCCTGACTAAGCCGATTCTCACGATGCAATGCAGCCCCTGAGGTATTAATCACTCCCGAGCTGCCTCCAAATCCATTACCAGGACCAGGACCATTCACCCCATTACTCAAGTGAATATCTTGTTTCAATCTATCAAATATCACAGCCACAGACGGGTTATTATGTTCCCCCACCTATTTTCCCAAAGTTGCACCACCCAGCTCAACAGCATTTCCATGCTTACCAGCATCTGTGCGTATCGGCCCCTGACCAGATGACCTACCAGGCTTCTTTAACACAGTAGCCAACCTTCTGCTCCTTGCTCCACCAAGAAAATGACTAGCCATATGACCCAGGCGACAACAAATTGAGTAGTAGTCAACCCAATCCTTAAAAACAACAGCTTTCCTCCATCAAAACTCCTCACCAACAGTAATCCATATCCAATCGACTAGTGGCCTCGAAGCATCCACCTCAACACAAAGACGTGGATTCACCAGGTGGCTCACAGAGGATGTGCGAGCATCAAAACATAAAAAACGACCAACCATGTTACCTATCATATGGATTATTGAGGGATTTTGAAAGGGCAAAGGAAGATGCAGCAGACTTACCCATGTCTCTACCACAGGAGGATCCCGGTTCATGCAAAGGTCAAATGACCATCGAAGAAGGAAAAATTTGCATCTATTGCATCTGCGATGAGCTCTGGACCAAGAACAAATTAAGTCATCCTATGAATAAAATCATATCATCATGTGATGATTATCAATCAACCCTATTACTGTGCGGTCCAGTAGATCCCATTTGCTGAACACAAAATGGTCGAAATCATCAACTGAAGGTTGTCGATGAGAAAACTGGGCAACCAGGGTCAGATCCATGAAGATAGATGCCTCAGAGAATTCCGATGATGTGATCATGAGCTAAGGTTCCTCAAGTTGAAGATCTGGAACTTTCGGGCTTAGAGAAACCAACGGGAAGTCCGGAAGGTAACTAGGGTTCGAAAAAGGTATAAAGGGCCCCTGCGACCTCGGATGCGGTGGAGCCAAAATTTCCTCCCCCATCCCACCACTAGGAAGGGGGGATCCATTATCAGTCATCAGCTAGGGCATCGCCTCACTCGCCTTGCCTCGCTCGCCTCGCCATCATGTGTGTGTGTTTATATATAAATATAAATATAAATATAAATATAAATATAATATTTATATTTATTTATAGATATTATATGTTAATAATTATTTAGATGTATTATAATATATACATAAATATATATTTGATTATTAATATAGAAACACACACACATTTATATTTAAGTTTACATATACCTCTGTATTGGTATATACATATTTATATATTTTTCTAACATAAATAAAATAGATTGTTTTATTTTTTAAATAAAATGAATAATTATTTCTTATTGACATATGTTTTATATATTTAAGAAGAAAGTCAATATATTTAAATATTTATTTGTACAATTAAATTTTGTATATGTAAATATATGAAAATATGTGTATATTTATTTATAAGTAACACCACAATATGAAAAACATTAAAATTTCAACCTCATTAGATTCATATGAGTGTAAGAACAATGAATAAATTCATTTTCCATTCAAAAAAGATAATAAGACACTCTTAAACAATGTTTAAATTCCATGAAATATTAAAAAAAATTGGTTATCTTGACTAAAAACTCAGTTTTTGAGGTCTTCCGAACCTTTTTTAACATTAAAAAAAGTGAATGGGGTTTTCCCAATAATTATGACATATATTTCTTCACGTGATTAAATTTGATATCTTGTGGAGCCCGAACGGATACACAGATCAAAATTTATGGTCGTTTGAAGTTCAAGTCGGGTTTTCGACTTATTTTAATATATTAATTAATTTTTTTAATTTTTTCTATCACCAAATCATTATTAAATATCTACTACTCAATAATAATTTCCAAATTATTAATTAATATTGATTTTTTTTAAAAAAAATCACTAATTATATTATATATTAAGTGGAAATATATATTTAGTATTATATAAATCATATTTATGCAAATATATTTTATATATTTCAATATAAATATATTTATATTATAAAATTTTATTTTTAATAATTTATAAAAAAAATTATGAAGGTCCTCATTTATCTGCATTGATAAAGGGGATCTTTATCAATGCTAAAAAATGCACTAATGAAGTTAAGAAAAGCGCTAATAAATGTATTCTTAAAAAAATTGTTGATAAAAGGTAAGAAAAGCATTGATAAATGAGATTTTTTTAGAGATAAAAAAAATGATGATAAAAGTTGGTTTTTATAAGTTTTTTTATCATTAATAGAGTCCCTCAATCAATGATTTTAGTTAGATCTGATAAAAGTACCACTTTTATTAGTTTTTTTTATTAATAATAAAAGGTAGTGCCTAATATAAAAAATTAGACGGCAGTATTTTATAAGGTACAAAACATGAATGTATAGAGAGAGAGATAGATATTAAAATTTGGTGGAAATGTGAGCGACCAGAGCATCCCCCAGCAATCAACGGGATGGGTATGAGCCAAACCATGAACACGCATTTTGTGGCTTTAGCGAACTGAGTACCTCCCAGAAAATTCCCCCATCCAGTAAATATGATCAATGCCCATTCCTAGCATGAGATGAATAATGAAAATGAGATTACAATCAACCTCATTAAACTAGTTTCAAATCTTTCCCCAATACCATACCTCTAATGAATCATTGATCAATTCTCACACCCTTTCATTTTTGAATCCTGGAACAATAGTCGTGGAAACCTTAAACTTTTCACCATTTTCCAACCATGGATCATTCCAAACACTAGAATCATTCCCATCAGAGATTCTCCAAACAAAACCTCTCTCAAGAAGCGATTTATCTCCCCATATTCTTCTCCACACAAAATTTCTCTGTGGTCCTAGCTACGCATGCAAATAGTCAGCGTGAGGATAAGTATTTTGCATGCAAAACCTTTGAGAAAAAGGACATTTGGATCGGAGAGAAGGCTCCATCCTTGATTATCCAAAATTTCCTCATTAAACCATTTGAGATTCCTAAATCCAAGACCTCCATGGTACTTCCAGACACATAATTTACCCCACGACGTCTAATGGGTGTTATGTTTTCCATCGTGGGATCCCCACCAAAAGTTAGCCAACTGAGAATGGATTTTATCAACAAGAGATTCTGGAAATTTTAATAACGACATATCATAATATGGGATTTCTTGGGCCACTGACTTAATGAGAACTTCCTTCCCTTCCTTGTAAATCTTTATACTAGACCATAAGCAAATCAAATTTTACACCCTATCCATGATTGAAGCTAACACTTGTTTCTTCGATATACCGACAACAGTCGGGAGGCCTGGGTATTTTATATTCTTTTCAACTAGAGGAAAACCACACACCCACTAAAATTCCTCCCTCTTTTCTTGTACCATGCCTTTACTAAATAATAATTATGACTACAAAGGATTAATACATTGTCCAAAATCCCTTTCAGCATACCTTCGCACCACGGATAACTCCTTGGTCCACCATTTTTAAAAGGAGATGAGAAAAAAAATATGCCACTAGAATGAATATATAAGGAGATAGTGGATCCCCTTGCCATAACCCTCTTAAAGGATTAAAAATATCTGAGGGGGTCATTAATATTAATCTTGAAAGAAATAGTCATAACACAATTCATGATATTAAAGATCCACTTCATCCCAAAGCCCAACCTGGAAAGAACAAGTTCAAGAAAAGGACATTCAACTTTGTCATAAGATTTTATCATATCTAATTTCATTTCCATAATGCATTTTTTGGAAGATGATCGAGTTTTCATAGAATGAAATAATTCATATGCAATGGATGCATTTTTAGGGATAGACCTCTTTAGGATAAAAGCACTTTAATTTTTAGTAACAAGCTATAGAAGGCAATCCTTAAGTCTGGCCACTTAGATTTTAGAGAAGATTTTGTAAACAGCATTGGAAAAACTGATTGGGTGAAATTCTGTAATTTTATATGGGAACCATCCCTAATATGGGATTCTCTTTCCCTTAGGAACCAAAATTTATCCTTCTCCCTCAGCACTGCTTTAAGATTATTTTCTACAAAAGAGATATCCCTGATAACAGAATGACAACATGGAAGAGTGTGAAGTCTCTTCAAGCAATTTTTTGCAGCATTAATGCATCTGTAAAAATCCCCAAACCAAACCAAACTCCACTTTTGTATACAGGACACAATATTATAGATATTGGAGGTAATTTAACAATTTTATGCTTCCCAATCCAACTTAACCACTTTCTCGCAATTGCTATCTTGGATCCAAAAACATTCAAAGAGGAAGGCACACATAGGCCTCCTCTGTTCCCCTTGAGAGAACGTTGAAAAAATGATCATACAATGGTCGGAAGAAACTAGAGGCATATGAACAATAAAAAAATCATGTAAGTGAGATTTCCATTAATCTGTACCAACAAATCTAACCAACCATTCAATAATACGGTTCTTCATTGATATTCCCTAATTCCATGTAAACGGAGAGCCAGAAAACCCAAGATCATGAAGAGAGTTCAGTATAAGAAAATTCCTAAAATCTTCTAAAGTATCCCCACTCCTCTAGCGACCACCTTCTTTTTCTTGACGAAGAAGGACCTCATTGAAATCACCCCTAACCAGCAGAGGGCTAGGAAGAGAGTTTCGTAATCAGTTCAAAAAGTTCCAAGATTTATGTTTATCTTGACACCCAGACCACCCATAAAATCCAATAAAATACAAAGGTGGAGAACCTGAAACAGCAACTGTCATAGAAATGTGATTACTTGAGAATTTAGTAACCTGAACACCCATATCTTCCTTCTAAAAGAGGCATAAACCACCAGAGTTTCCTTGTATTCTCACAGGAAAGACACTCTTAAATCCAGTCTTCAAACCCAAGAGACATGCATCCTTGTTATCCAACATAGTTTCGGATACAAAAACTATGTCAGGACAGTGACGGAGGGCATGAACCGTTCGAGGGTTTCCAAGCCCCCAACGGTTCCAACATAAGATTTTCATTGCTCCAGGTGGGGTTGGGACACACCCACCTCCACCTCTTCCATTTCATGAAACTGTCCATTACCCGTCGCTTTCCACCTCTTTGGAAGGCTCTTTGTTATCTGACCATCCTCCAAGCTCCATTTGTACTCATCGGGTTGTGCAGTGGCTGGATCAACACCTCGATTCTCTCTAATCAACCTTGTCCACGTCCGATGTGTTTTAGCACCTGATGATGTTAACCCAAGAATATCTTCCTCATCCTGGGAGATGAGAATTGGGGACTCATAACCTGGAGGGAGAACTGGGTCTGGGGGTTCAGTGCTGAAAAGGTCCAATCTAGAACCTGGGTCTGGTGGTTCCTTACATTGAGGCTTCTACCCAACTGATGGTAAGAACATGTCCTTTTCGAATGCTGAGACCCTAGTTGAGATGAAAAACAGATCCTTCCCCTAATTGGCTTGCTTTCCTCCAAAGTCGATCAAAGCTGCTTTGCTACACAAAGGCACTTCTTCCACCCCCTGATCCACTTGAGTGCTAGCAGAAAACTATGGTGGCCCAAGCATGATGATATTATTGCGATTAGTTTTAGATTGCTTAATGAAGGCCTTCACAAGTCTGTCTCGATCTTTTTTTTTTCAAACTCAGGAACAAAAGTCATTCCTGCATTTTTTTGCACGGAGTCAGGGGCCATATTGCATAATAGCATTGCCTTGTTTGTTCTCCTTCTTCGAACCACAATCCTTTTCTAAATGTCCAATACACCCACAAAAGAAGCATAAAATTTGGAGCTTTTCAAATTCAAAGGATATCCGTACATTAGAATCCTCAATTGACAAGAACAGGCCCCTCATTAGAGATTGCACAACATCAACCAATGCTCTGATCCGAACAATGGGTACCCAATAAATTGGATCAGATCAGTCCTATTCCAAATATTTACCAATGCGGCCTCCAATTTCACACATAACTCATTTAGTTCTACCGTGAAACAAAATTCCTTTGATACGTATTCAGAAAGGTGAGCTAGTCAGATTAATTTTCCAAATATCATCTCCACCTTTTAGGTCCTCTATTAGGATTATTTGGTTATCAAAGGACCATGGTCTACATTTGAGAAACTTTTATTTATATTCTTCATTAAAAAAATCAAACACAAGAAGGCCCTCTCCCACTTCTCTTATGGAAACGCCTTCCTCCAATCTCCAGACGTTTTACAACTTGTTTTTTAGAGCTCCCTGAATGACGGACCATTTCGCCATAAATTTTCCGACGATCAACAGAGACATGCGATGCAAAAGAAACGTATCTTCATTCCTCTGTATTGAAATTGTCACTTTCTATTTATCTTTCCACGAAATATTCTGTCAATGATTCACTAGATCTGATTCCATGGCTTGGTTTCAGTGAATTGTAGGAAGCCCGAGCATAAAACGTAATGAACCAAGCCTTCACGTGCAACACCAAGGTGAGCACAAAACTTCACGAGCAGAAACTGTACGTGGGTACACACCGAAGCGGGCACCACCTTTTGTGTGATCATATCACCGTAGACACCCCCCCCCCCTTCATGCCTCGTTCCAATACATACGCAAGCCCAACACCTATGCGACCAATAAAACTGTGTTCAACCCCCTACGTGAGAAACACCAACATGCGAAGACCCTTCATGATCCTGACCTTCACGTGTCCAACCCTGCACAACCAACCATCATATGATGGGTCGAGAAACCCGGGATGGTAGGCCAGAGGCGAGCAAACACTGGCTACTGATCGAGGAACCTCCATGCCAGTGAGGAACTGGGAGACTCGAATCAAAATCACATATCGGAAAAGATGAAGATCCAAAGAATAAGTCATTGACATAGATCCAGATCTGTAGATCGGGGGGGCAAATCGACGGATTAAGACCCATATTTGCAACCAAGGAGGCTAAACCAACGGACTGAAGCCAGTGGAGAGTTGAAACCGTCGATCCGAGGAAGACCACCCACAGGAAGATCGCACCGAAGATTCAATGGTCTGATGAAAAACCAAACGACGAACCACAGCTAAAGAAAGCCACTCAGAGAAAGTTGTCGCAACCAGCGATTTGCAGGCTGGGAGGAACCAAGAGTGTCGTTGTCGCTGGTATTCTATCAACCTGCGACCTCTTGGTAAGATGACATCTCGCGAAGGACGATGGTTGTCCTTTGTGCCTCCAAGATGTGGAATCTCCTATGTATGCAATTCTCTTTTGTCATGGGGTGGAAGGGGTGTGGAAGGAATGGGCACCATATTTTAAAAATTTCTTTGATCCTTCTATTGGGTTGGTCCAAAACCTCAATAAATGAGTGTCTTTGTTGGAACCAAACATGGTGGGGCTGCTTTGCACAATTGTCCGGTTGATTTGGACTAGAAGAAATGAGATTATCTTCCAAATGAAGATGACCCAAGATCGTATTTGGATCGAGAGGGCCAATGAATGGATGAAATGCTGGAATCTGAATGACGTGAGGCCCTTGTTGGGTTGTAATCGATAGAATTCTTATGGTTGGACTCCTCCCCCAGAGGGTTTCATCAAAATTAATACAAATGCGCTTGTCTCTACTAATTCGAGGGTTGGTGTTGGATTTATTGTGCATCGCAGTTGTGTCCAGGTCGTGGAAAGCCCAGTATGACTGTCTAATCATTCAGAAGTCCAATGGTGACAGAGGCTTTTGCTATCCTTCATGGGATCCTCCTTGCTCGCTCAAAAGTTTGGAAATTTATTTTGGTGGAATCGGATTGCCTTGAAGTGATCACCACCTTATCAATGAAGGGGGAGGATTTGCACCTGTTTGGCCTTATCTTGAGAAAGATTTGGTCATTGATCGAAAGTTTCGATGAATGCAAATTTTTCTTCATCAAACGAGGGGGTAATATGAAGTCTCATCGATTGACAAGTTATGAAAAATCTTGTGGTGATCATTGTTGGATGGACTATTTTCACGATTGGATTTGTACGTCTGGTGATTTTGATTAGTAATATATTATCTCTCTTATCTCAAAAAAATTATATAGATTAAAATTATTATTTTAACAACATTATAAAAAATGTTGTATTCATGTTGGAGTTTGAGTTTAAACGGGGTTTATCCTAAAAATGTTATAAATGTTAAAACTAAGAAATGAAAATTTAGAGTTTTAAATGGGTATTGAAGTCAGGGTGAATTGATTTTTTATTTATATAAAACTATGGGGCTGTGAAAAAAACTCGGGTGCGAGCGATTTTCATGGGAGGAGCTTCAGATCGCCTTGTTTTATTTGGAAAGTTGAATAGGAGAATGATAACTGGTGGCGGAGGGGCTCGCGTCCGATCCCTATATATATGCCTCCCTCCTTCCATAGTCTTCCCCGAGAAAACAGTATCCTTCACTCCCAAGACTCCGCAAGCCTCCCAACCATGGCCGCGCCTTCCCTCAAATTGATAGCTCTTTTTCTGCTGTCTTCCTTCTTTTTCCATGGATCTCTAGGTATGGTTCATGTGAATGCAAATTGGCTGTGGGTTTGATGCTAATCGAATGAGTTCTGGTTTTTTTCAGTTTCAGGGGCGGTCGTGTGTGAGGATTTGCCCATGGAGAAATGCGCGTACGCGGTGGCGGCGTCGGGGAAGCGCTGCGTGCTGGAGAAGTTCGCCGCGGGCGCCGGCGGCAAGGAGCTGCAGTGCAAGACCTCCGGCGTTGCGGTGACCAGCAAATTGGCCGACCATATCGAGTCGGATGCCTGCGTGCAGGCCTGCGGCCTCGACCGGAACGCCGTCGGGATCTCCTCCGACGCCCTAATGGAGCCCCCCTTCACCGCCAAGCTCTGCTCCCAGGACTGCTTCCACCGCTGCCCCAACATCATCGACCTCTTCTCCAAACTCGCCGCCGGCGAAGGTACTTCCGCTCTTCCATTTTCAGTGAAAGTTCAGATCTCATTGGTTGTTTATTTGCGTGCGCAGGAGGGAATTTGCCCAAGATTTGCGAGGCGCAGCGAAGAAACCATCACCCCAGCGCGCCAGGGATCGCCGCCGGCCCTGACGCCGCCGTTTGGTCGTCGTCTTCCCATGCCGCCGGCCTCGACACCGTCGTCCCGGACGCCGCCGTGTGGATTCCGTCTTCTCACGCCGCGGAGGCCGATGCACCCGAATCCGCCTGAACGGGTTGCGGTGGAGCTTCTCCTGAGTACGGGCCGCATCTACTAAATCTCCCACATTATTTATTTTATCATAAAAAATTATTGGATGAATAATTTAATAATGATTTGGAGAATATTTGTGTGAAAGCATTATTATGCCATGGCGTCACATAGCATTGTTATGGTTCTAGTGCTTTAGAAATTAAACACCTTTACCAATGCATCATCCTCTCTCTCTCTCTCTCTCTCTCTCTCTCTCTCTCTCTCTCTCTCTCTCTCTCTCTCTCTCTCTCTCTCTCTCTCTCTCTCTCTCTCTATATATATATATATATATATATATTTCTACAATTCTTGTTTATACATTTCTTTATTTATATAATTATATATATTTATAAAATTCTTTTTAAATACATTTATAAAATTCTTTTTAAATACATTTATAAAATTCTTTTTAAATACATTTATAAAATATGTTTATATATTTACATATAGTTTATATATATTTACATTATAATTGTATATTTACATATAAATCCAGTAACTATACTAAAGCATGTAAATCTCCTGCCACATGTCAACTCCACAGCATTTCACCCCTGCGTGTCACTCTATCTCCCACTTTCGCTCATCCTCCTAACAACCCCTTAGCCATTCCCCCCGACGCCCCCCACGCCCCCCACGCGACAAATCTCTCCCTCCCCTCCTGATTCCCCGTGTCCCTCCCCGAATCCCCTCTCTGCCTTCGGCTCCTTGACTCCCTGACTCCCCTCTACGCATCCCTCTTTGCCTTCGGCTCCCTGACTCCCTCTCCCTCTCCGGTGCTTCCAAATTTTGGTTTCTTTTACAATGTTTGTATATGTGTTCTTAGAGTTCAATGCCTCTCATTTTCAACCACAAGGGCGTGGATCTGGTGATCGATTCTTTAATGGATTAGTTCTGGAGGCAAATATGGATCTCCGACAAGTAGGGGTTAGATTCATCCAAACCAGGTTTTTCCCAAACCTTTTCTTTTCCATCGGCACATTATCACTCTCCTCCATTCTATTTCTTCGGTTTCCTTACATCGGGCTTCAACTTCCCTCCTCCTCCTAACCCTTAATACCCTAGCATTTCTCTTCATCACGCTTCACTTACCAACAATTGAATCTTCTCCTGTTGAACCTCCCGATGATTGCATCTCCTCTCTATAATAATTGCATGTCCCCCCTTTCAAACCAAACGGGGATTCCAGATCGATCGTGGAAGATGTATGAGTACAGGCTCCAGTGAGAGTACAACTGGATTTCTGACACGTGCCTGTCGTGGGGTGTGGCAAAAACAAATATAACCTAAGTTAAAATGTATTATAGTGGGTCACTTAGGTTGTCTCCAGAGAGAAGTGCTCAACAATAGTGTTTGTCACTTAAAATTAGAGGAAGAAGCGATGTTGTTTTTGAAATTGTTTGATTTTGAAAATACAAGAAAGAAACTAAATAAAGTAAAGCAATTAAGTGAAAGTTTTAAAACAAATTGATAGATGATGTGATTTAAATCAGTGATATGAAATAGTGATCAAGTTAGGGTTAGTTTTCCAATTGTAATTCTATCACACTTCAACTTACCCAATTTTCTTCTGCTAAGTCGTTAAGAGTGAGAATCCACAATTATTTCTTCTCACTCTCTTGGTAAAATAATAATGTGAGAATAAACCTTACTAAAACCTCAGATTGGTCTACTCTCCTTCCAATGTGTAATAGAGTTGTAGCAAATACCCCCAATTATCTTAGGCAATTCCCAATCGGGTCTTGTTTATCCCAAGCAATCAAGAACATTCACTACTCACACACGTACTGGTGATCACCAAGTACTTAACCACTAAGTCCTGGTCTATTCCATCACATATAAACCAGAACCTAGTGGAGAGAGATATTGATCCTTGACCAAATAAAAATAAGCAACAGAATCTAAAATCAAATATAATCGTACATGATAATAAAAACTGTTATAAGAAATTGAAACTGATTCACAGAAGAGAAAAGAGGATATTAAAACATTAAGTGCAAAAAATCAAGAATTAAAAAGGGTAAACCTAACCCTTCCCAATCATTCAGAAGATTTACCCCACCATGTTAAGGGTAACCGAGTTTAAGTGGGAAGAAGAAGACATTACAAAGCTAAGAAGAACAAAAGAAAGAAAAGCAAGAACAAAAATTTTGATCCTCCAGAATCTGTCCTCTAGAAGTTTGCCTCTGTTATGCCCACCAGACGTCCGAACCAAGCCAAAATACCTTCTTATAAGTTGTTTTAAATTGAGTTTTTTGTCTATTCTCAAAATATAAAAGCATTTGGACATGTGTAAAGGAAGATATGACTTGATTAGTGAGTTTAACTTCTTCTGGCTGCCAAACACTGTTTCACCCACTCCACTTGGACGCGCCAAAAAGATATCTTGACGAGCTTCTTATTTTATTAAATTTAATTTGAACCGTCCTCTAAAAGTACTCTATCGACAACATCTAGAATCACTTCATTTGAAGGTAGTTTGAATGAGATATTTCAGATTTAATGTAGTGGGGTCCATTCTGCCTGCCAAACTGATTTCTTCATTTGATTGATTTTTCTGTACCATTGAGTTTCAAATTGGGTCTTGGTCTAGAAGAAAAAATTGAATCCCATGAGCATATGAAGCCTAAAAAAATGATTAAATTCAATTGGATCAATAATATAAAAGTTATGCCTAGAAAACAGAAGCTCCCAAAAACTGTCAATTTTACAGAATTACCCCATTTTCACATTTAAGCCAAAAATACACCAAAAACACATAAATGGTGTAAATATACTCAAATTGAATAATTTGGAGGGATTAAATCATTTAAAAAATATTAATAATAATCAAAATATTAACTCAATCAATTCCCCCACACTTATCACTTGGACTCCTGGACAAGTCAGAATCAAAATAAAATCAAAGGAAATTCAAAACACATATCCATGAGATCCACCAATTTGACAATAAGAAACAAAATATATCATTCCTCCCTAAAAACTATTATTTCATGTTCTTAATTTCATATTATTCAATATATTTCCTCTTCATTTCTCCTCCCTTGCACACAAAACATGTACCTAACTTTCATTATCTCTCATCACACAAATATCAATTTTTTAGCAATGTCTTTCTCATCCAAACTCATACAAGGGTCACCATAGGCTTGATAAATTCCTATATCTCCACCCGATGTGAGTCAAATAAATATGTTTATCATGAGGACTTGTCAAGGTTGTTCTGTGGATTTAGGTTGGTAGGATTTAGATGTGAAAATTATGAGGCTGAATGAAGAGGGCTTAGCTCTTTTTGAAGCAAAATTACATTACTCTAATTTTTACACAAGTATGGTCTCCTCTTTACTCCCCTTAGTAGAAAATCAGCTCTGTCATCATGAAATATAAAGGAATTTTCAAAAATTTCATCATTTTAGCAGCAAACATTTCAATCTTCTCAAACATAATATTTCTTAAAAGCTCTAGAAAAGGTACAACTTTCATTCTCTATTAGAAGCTCCAAAAAAGACACAACTTCCAGCAAAATGATTTTTTTCAGCAGCAATAACATCTCTCCAACATTTTATTTTCACCCAAAGTATCCCTAAATAAGGTAGAACAATATAATATATCTTCCCCCACACTTAAGTTCAACTAGATCATGCAATTTTACTTCAAGAGCAGGTTGGATAAGGAAAATTGGCTTGTAATGTGGCTATCCTAACAGGTTGTTCATGAATTCTAAAGGGCTATAAGGATTAAATGTTCAAGTTGGGCCATAATAAAGATAATTTTATTGAAAATGGGTATTTAAAATCAAATAAATGTCTCAATCATTTAAAACACTTGGACCTCAAACCTTCATGTTTTGATAGGAATAAATCAAATTTTGGTTAAATCAAACATTGTTTGATTCTCTCAAGAAGTGAGGTGAATGTAAAGAATATGAAAATAATAGGTTCAGAAGCCTCATGGGAATGTGATTTAAAATATAAAGATAGTGATATGTGGCATGGGATTAAAAAATCAGGGTACTTTTCATGAAATTCCCAAAGAATTGAACTTGAAACAAAGTCATTTTCAACATTCATTTAAGCTCTGTTTCATGGAATAAATTATTTCTCCCATGGAAATGAGTTTTAAAAATTTCAAAGATAACTATTTCATCTCAAAAGTTTCAAAAACACACAAAAATTTAAAAATAAATACACAAAATTTGAAACACACTCACATTTTAACAAATAAAAAACCTAAACTACAAAGGTTCCCTCCCCCACACCTAAACGATGCAGTGTCCGAAATGCATTCAAATGGATTTAACATGTAAGAGTATTTGAAATTGAATCACAGCAATCAAGAAGATGTAAAGGAGAGGTACAACCTGATGGAGTTTATTGATAAAAAGGTTGGAGGAGTGTGATCTTCTCCATTGTATCTTATGGCATGGTCCCAAGGAATTTCTTCAGCCTATGCCCATTGACAGTGAATGTCTCCTTCTCTCCATCCTTCACAATCTACACAACACCAAAAGGATATATATGAGTAACTATAAATGGAACTTCCCATCTGGAATGTGGTTTACCTGGCATCAGCTTGAGCCTTGAATTGAATAACAATACTTTGTCTCCAGTATGAAATTCTTTTGGTTAGATCAGTTTTTCATGAGCCACTCTTGTTCTCTCTTTGTAAATCCTGGAATTTTCAAATGCTTCCCTTCTAATTTCTTCCAGATCTTGTAACTGCAATCTTATCTCTCTTTCCCAGCACTTTCAAGATCCATATTCATCTTCCTCACATCCCAGTATTCCTTGTGTTCCAATTCTATAGGTAGGTGACAACTTTTCCCATAAATCAGCCTATATGGACTCATTCCAATTGGGGTTTTTTAGGTTGTCCTGTAATCCCATAACGTGTCTTCTAACCTTTGGCTCTAATCCTTCCTATTTGGATTAACAGTCTTTTCAAAAATTCCTTTGATTTCCCTATTGGAAACTTCATCATGAGAATTATTCTATGGATTTTCACAAACCAACCCGGGTCGACCCTGAACCGATCACCCGAGCCGATCCACGACATAGCCCGAGAGGCGTTCCCAATCCCCCTGGGCCAGCGAAAAGAGCCAGGGAAACAATAGAGTACAAATGGGAATGATTTCACCCAATGTAAATAAATAAAGCAGCAGAAAAAAATAGAACAACACAAAGTAAATAAATGACACGAAAGAAAAAGAACGACCAACAATACATACTAAACTGACCACGACCAAAACTCCTCACGACCCCAAGCGTCACTCACCAACCCACAACCAAATATCACCCATAGCAAGCAAGCTCGAGTCGATCCTGCAACAGAAACTAAAAACAGGAAAACACTATAGGCGTGAGTATTAAAACTCAGTAGGCATACCCAACAAACTATTCCCAATGCACAACCTTTAAATAAAGAATTTAATAATTTCTGGTTTGAACTAAATTATATAAAATATTGGTTTTCACACACACTTTTATTTCTAAAACAAGTAACAATCCACTGCCCTTTTTGATTTAAAAACAAGTTTAATGTATGAAAGGAATAATTTCATTGCATTTTAAAACATTTTTGTAAACAATTTAGAAATCCAAACATTAGTTGTAATTTAAAAAGGAGAAACCACACACAACACACAACACACACTAAGGGCAATGGAAAAAGTGGAACACAGGGGCCAGCAACTGATCTAGACCTCTCAATTGTCTTCCACATACAAATAAACACTAAAGAAAACATGGGTCGAACCTAGGAGCTCCTGAACAATCCAGAACATACTATACATGAGACTCATCCTGAAGGAATTCCCTACTCAATGACGTCATAACGCCCAAATGCCCGGTGTAGCCCTACATGGCCTAACCGAGGTGCCCAATCCCATAGCACTAATAACAGAACAACTCTCTACTATGGGCCACTAGCCAGTGCGTAATCTAAACTAGTGCAGTAATCATTCTTAGAAGATTCACTTACTATATCATGTTCCCTTTCCAACACATGTAATAAAATGGGGTGAGTCCACAATGCAAATCAACCAGTCACGATGCACAAACATCACACACAACTCACGCTGTAACGCCCCGACCCCAGCTACCCAGAGTCGGTGCATTACTTCGTAACATTGGCATGATCACAAAAGATCAAGTCTCAAAAGACCGATTAGTTTAGTAGCCTTGGAAACACTAGATACATTCATAAGTCGTACATTACATCATAAAGTAAAAAAAACTACAATAACAAAGTCTCCATAGTCCACACTCATATACTCTTCTGACTATCCTTGCAGATCATTCATAAAATACTTCTTTGCATCCTGGAAAATATTAAAACATTGAAAGGGGTGAGCTCAGATGCTCAGTAAGGTTAACAATATTGTGGAAGCTTTCATAAATAAACATAAACATTTAAGGCAATGTATAACTAAAACAAAAGCCTTTTAAACTTGAACTTCAACATAATATGGCAAATGTAAAATGAAATAATGTCATTTACTTATTCACATGGATATTCTACTGGTCGAATAATCACATGCAATATCAATAACCACTTTCATAATGATGGAATGCATAATGCCAGACTATCAGAACCACGTAGCCAAGGCCTCGTGCCAAGACCACAAATAAGATTTTGTCAAGTCCTCGTGCCAAGATACTAGTTTGTCTCATGAGACCTACTGATACATCGAGGAGCTATATCAGTCTCCACCCGTCACTTATTAAGTCCAATTTATTCCTCATATGAATAGGTTTAAACATATCATAAACCATAACATAATCGTATCACATAAAACATGCATAAAGGAAACATAAAATTTCCACATTTCAATCACAAGATATCAATACAAAACATTGATGTAATAAAAACACTTTCAAAACCATTTTTAATACCAAAATTAAAGAAAATTAAAACTTTGTATTTATTTTTCATTTAAAAAAGTTATGGCTTGTAGAGGAAGCCGAAACTCAAATAATGGTCACGGCGACAAAGAAGTCATTGTCGCCGCATACGTACGGCAAGAAAAACCTTCCTTTTTTTCGTTTAGTAAAACACTTCGTATAAAAAATATTCCTTTTGAATAAACATAAAAGTCAAAGGGGTTTATACACCGTATAAAAGAAATTTGTGTATAAAACAAAATATGCCTCAATGAAAGGAGATTGAGACGAAGTCCCTTTCAAAGATCATTTTTTAAAATAAAATAGATCTATTATGTGTATTAACTATATTTATACATAAATAAAGTATAAACACAAGATAGGACATAATAATATCATGACATAATTTGAAAGTAGGAGATTAACCCAAAGAATGGAAATTGGGTTAAGAAATTCCCTTACCTCGTGTCCGACTTGACTCGACTGTTCTTTAACCTCTTGAATAATAAACTAGAGTTAATCTCTACCTTCTTAAGAACATTTTTCAAGTTAATTATTCCTTTTATATCACTTATTACCATGTCATGAACATTATGTAATTATTTAAGTTTATAACGGTCGTTTTGTCGATCTTAGGTACTTGAGTCAAAAATAAACTTCTTATAATTACACTTTGTTCATGTGGTAAAATACCCATTACATCCATAATTATATTCATGATTTATATATCATATAAATCATATATATCCAGTATATACATTCATTTTTAATATTACATAACATTTAGAGGTAAGAAATGAAATGCACCGTTCATGGAGACGGTAAGCTGTACGTACGCATGAACGCTACTTTCATTTCTATTTCATATTTAATGGAATGAAGTTATAATTATATAAAGGTATAATATAATTCCAGTATAATATAATGTATAATACCATTTACTCCATCCTTTATACATCCCACATATGGCATTAACGATTCAAATCACTTTGAGGGGGCGGTAGTCCACACTTCCTAAAATGAAATTATCATGTTTACCCATAATGGAAATCATAAAGTATGCCATAAATGAGAAATAAAAAATCATAAGGAAAACATAAACATAATATATATATCATATATGAAAATAGTTTCATCAAAATGGCCACCATTAGAGGTGTTAAAAGAATATTGAACAATCAGTATTTTTCCACCCATCAAAACAGTATGTTCTTTAACCATTAGATGAAGGTGTGTGTAAGTGTAAACCAAATCCTTATCATAAAAAAATCCTAGTAAGTTTTAGATACTGGTGTCTTTACAAAAGAAAGTAATAAAAAGAGTTTAAGGAGTTGGAGAAGCAAAATAAAACAAAACAACATTAGAGAAGACATTACCTTAAAATCGGGTAACTCTTTTTGATTTGAGCCAAAGGCTTCCTTGGGAAGACTTCTGCCCAAAGTGAGGATTCTAAGAGTAAGGGAGGGAAGTTTAGAGAGTATTTGGGCAGAGTTTTTCCGAGACAAAAGGCTTTGAAGGTGTGAGTAAGGTGGTAGTGGTGGGGGCCTTTTATAAGAGGAGAGAAGGGGAACTCTTGGAAAGATTGAAATGTTACTTTATTATGAAATGATTTTTTCGGATTATAAAGGTCCCACACTTATATATTTCAAGGATAAGGTGATACGGGTTCGAAATCTACTCATCCAATAGGTTTTTGACAAGTGTAAGCCTTAGATTTTATATTATCTTTTCATTTTATTTAAATCGTTAATTAATGAGGTAATCACTGCATCATCATGGTGTCATAAATAATTTAATTTATTTAATGTCTAAAAATTATAAAAAAAATATCATGATGTAGGAAATATTTTTATCTTTCTAATTAATATTTATAGTCAAAAATATGACTTGTATAACCCCATTTAAAAATTTTTTTAGTAAAACAACTCATGTTTGTGACATTCTTATTTTAACATTAAATAAAAAGTTTTTAATGTCATTTTCCTACCAAAGTGGCTCCATGGGGTCCCCAAATTTACCCATGGATTTTCTTGGTCGGCCACGACTCATCCAATAGGGGTAGGAGAAGTGTAAAGGTATTTTCATATTTTATAATACTATTTTTACCTTAAATTTCACTAATTACCTTTAATCGCGATTAATTAAACTTAAAAGTTACTATTCACCAAAAAATTATTTTAATCCCATTTAACCACATTTAACTTCCTAATTACAACCATGTATGTCGAATTTTTGAAAATCAAATCACAGAAGTGGTAATGTTTCATTTAAACGAAAAATCAGTTTTTTAACTACCACTTAGTGGTTTCACTATTCATCAAAAATTGAAGTTTTTCAGAACAATGCCAAAATATCACCCTAAGATATAATTGATATTCCGAATTCAAAAATGATGTCTATTTTACAAAATTCCAAACATATAAGTTGCATTAATTAATTTCATAATTAATTCCCGTTGTCACAACAAATAGTGTGTTTTTAAGAAACAATATATATCAAAAGATTGACAATTGTTTATGTCCAATTTCAAAGTGAAATTAATTCTAATGACCAAAATTGGATAAAATGGTAAAAATATATTCTAATTATACTTTAAAACCACTCAATAGTATAATTTATCACTATTAATTATTTTGATTAAAAAATTTGTTTTTAAGTAATTTTCACTATTCAAAACAAATTAGAAGTTCTCAGAAAAATACCAAAAATTCAACATAGGCTAATTTCGATATTATGAATCCAAAAATGAAGTTCATTTTGAAGTATAAAACATATATAATTTCAAAAAGTGGGTATTACTATTCATAATGGCTATTTTGATTGGTCGCGGTGCGTTAGAATCTCAAACTTGCGTACAATGCAAGCTGTTGCATTATTGAAAGAGAAGCATATCGTGAAAGCTTGGGGTGTTACATTCTCCCATCCTTCAATAAATTGCTTCCTCACAATTTGAAAATGTTCTTCGAAAATAAAAGGTTGAAAATAGAAAATACCTTTGTGGAAAACCCACATCAGAAATAGGGTTAATAAGAATATAACATTAAAAGAAAGAAAGAGAAGTACAAAGGTCACCCGAGATAGCCCATACTAGGATTCTCTGAAAATATGGATATGGAGGAGAAAAAAACTATCAAGGTCTGATGGAGAGTTGTAGAAAACAATATTAGGAGAAAGTTAACCACAAGAAAATCACAAACTTGTGATTGGTTAAACGGTCATTGAATCCCCAGTTGGAAAAGTCAACCGACAAAGTTTTTGTTTTAAGTTACCTTTTATAAAGTTGAGTAATTTATTTAATAGATTTACTAAAAATTTAAGGAAATATACTTACTTGTCATGTAGGCTTTCATTCTTTAATAAATTTTTACCACGAACCTATCTTTCACTCCAAATGGTAATAGAACTCAAAAATATTCTATTTATCCTAATTGTAAAATATTACCACATACCATTTAGATTAGGATAACTATTTTGTAATAACCAGGGACTTCCTATAGGCTAGTGGTAGGTAACAAAGGCCTATCGCACTATGTTTGTGGGTTCGATTCCTGCATCTTTTTCCGACGCGATGGGTTATGCCCTACCCTTCAGGTTGTCCTTTTCCTAAAACTATAGTATTATAATATTCCAAAAATAATCTTCAGAAATGTTTTAACCTTAAACAATACTATCCAAAGATCAACTTAATCCATTCCAACCTTTATAGTTATCCAAAATACCTCTGTCCATACTTTCTCTAAAAGGTCTCTAAATTCCAAAATCAATTGTAACATCAGATTCCCCAAACAAATTAAAGCTTTTCTTTTTGTCACATACTAAAAATATGATTACCTTCATCATATTAAAACCTTAATGAAAACAACAAGTACTGTAGTACAATCCTTATATATATATCACATTATCCTTATAACCAGAATATAATCCTTGTGTCCAAAAGCACCAATACATTAATTATTCCTCTTCAACTATAGTAACAGTATAAGATTGTCCTTGATCCCTTGGACTTTTCTGAGGTAAGTTTCCCTGACGCTTAGGACATTCATTTGCATAATGCCCCATTTCCCTACAATTGTAGCATTCAACTTTGATATCCTCTTTCTTTTCCTTGCAATCATGAGCCTAGTGACCTTTTTCTCCACATTTATAACAAAATATCATTCCTTTAAGGAAAGTACCGGGGTGATTCTTCCCACAATTATTGCATAATGGAAAATCCTTCTTTCCTTTTTTCCCTTTATCTGTCTCTTGTTCCACCGTTCTCTTCTTCTCTTGCTTTACTTTATTGTCATAAGATTTAGAGAATTCCTTTTCTGTCCTGATAGCACATGAGACAATATCTTCATATAACGAGAAGGATTGTGAGACTAAGGCTCTACAAAGAGATGGTTTTAACCCATCAAAGAAACGATCAATCTTACTCCTTGGGTTACGTATATAATCTGATTCATGCCTCTCTAACCATGTAAAGTTATACTCATACTTTGCGACATTCTCATCCTCCTTCTGCCTCAGACTCAGAAATTGCCTTTCCATATCTGCTTTATGGTCACGGGGAAAGTACTTTTCTAAGAAAAGATCTTTTAACTCTCTCCATTACATATTTGATACTTCTTCATCTTCCTTTGTGTTTTGAATCAGCGACCACCATTGATCGGCATCTCCAGTGAGGCGGTAGACTGCCATGACAACCTTCTCCCTTTCGCTACTCCCCAAGGCATGGAATATTTTTTCTAAGGAGTTTATCCATTGCTCAGCTACTAATGGATTTGTACCCTAATTAAATGTTGGTGGTTGTTGCCTCATGAAGCGGTCTAACATTGATCCTCCATGTTGCGGATCAAGGTGCTCCATACGAGTGAGGTTATTATTCATAACCTGAGTGAGTTGTCCCAGTATGGTAATAAGTTGATCAGCACCAGTTGTATCTCCAGATCCATAATAATTATGTTGAGCAGGAGGGAAATCCCTACACGGAGTGCGTGCATTGATACGGTTTCCATTTCTTCCACTAGGCGCCATTTCTAAACAATGGCATAAACTAGATTAGTTTATGAATCAAAATACATAATTCCATACTTGTAAAATACTTAATATAAATTGAACTATTTATGGATATAATCCATAAAAATTTTTTCTTTGAGGAAGTATATACTCATAACCCATCATAGTGGTTTGTAAAGAAAATGAGTATTATCCTAAGCATATCCCCCAGGAGTGTCGTAACCAAGAGTGCAGCAAGGCCCGTTGTCGTGCACCAGTTCCCGTTCGAGTCTAGCTCAAAGCGGTGTTTTCGGGTTTTACCCCTAGGTATATCTGTGCCAGAGCCGCCTCTACCTGCTTGTATCCAGACATGGATGTATTGCTCGGAAAACTCACAAAATCTCTACAACAACAAAATTCTAGGAAGTTATTCTATACTAATCCTCAAAGTCTATCTTTGGGCTATGTGCTCTAATCAGAGTTTATCTAAATCTAGCTTCCAAGGTTAGTACTAAACTACCTCTGATACCAACTGTAACGCCCCGACCCCAGCTACCCAAAGTCGGTGCATTACTTCGTAACATTGGCATGATCAAAAAAGATCAAGTCTCAAAAGACCAATTAGTTTAGTAACCTTGGAAACACTAGATACATTCATAAGTCATACATTACATCAGAAAGTAAAAAAACTACAATGACAAAGTCTCCATAGTCCACACTCATATCCTCTTCTGACTATCCCTACAGATCATTCATAAAATAATTCTTCACATCCTCGAAAATATTAAAACATTGAAAGGGGTGAGCTCAGATTCTCAGTAAGGATAACAATATTGTGGAAGCTTTTATAAATAAACATAAAAATTTAAGGCAATGTATAACTAAAACAAAAGCCTTTTAAACTTGAACTTCAACATAATATGGAAAATGTAAAATGAAATAATGTCATTTACTTATTCACATGGACATTCTACTGGTCGAATAATCACATACAATATCAATAACCACTTTCATAATGATGGAATGCATAATGCTAGACTATCATAACCACGTAGCCAAGGCCTCGTGCCAAGACCACAAATAAGATTTTGTCAAGGTCTCATGCCAAGACACGAGTTTGTCTCATGAGACCTACCGATGCATCAAGGAGCTATAGCGGGCTCCACCCGTCACTTATTAACACTAATGGAAAAACGACCTATACCCACGGTTCAAAACCGTGGGTATAGGCTATACCCACGGTTTTGGGAACCGTGGGCTGGAACGACGTCAGTATAGACCTATACCCACGGTTTTGGAGAACCGTGGGTATAGGGGGGTCAAAGTGTGCAACAATGTTGTTCCAACGTGGCACACAACAGACCCCATGGTTTGAAAATCGTGGGGTATTTGAATTCAAAAAATCAGGCAGAGGGGGGAATTGAACCTGCAACCTCGCAGCGCCTCAAACCCACGACCCAGCAAGCGACCAACCGGGCTATCGCCGCTATTGGTATATATTAATAATTTCATTTTAATATATTAATATAACAGTTATATGCGAAAATAAAAGTCCACCGCGTTTTGAACCCACGCTTCTCGTTCCCTACACAGCCACGGCGACCAACCGAGGTAAAGTCCCAATTTATATATGATTATAATTTTGTTTTCTTATATTAATATATCTACTATAATCTAAAAATAACAATACTCGGGTTTTCGAACCCGCGACCTGTGCTGAGGAATGTGAGGGAGTGACCAACTAACCTAAGAATATAATATGATTTAATATTTCGTATCCAAATATTTATATTACTTCAGATCGTCTTTTCACCCAAAAAAATTTTGGTCCCGCGGAATTTTTTGTTCCCGCCATAACGCGGGAACGATATACCCACGGTTTTTCAAAATCGTGGGTATAGGTCTTTGAAAAATATACCACCTATACCCATGGTTTTCAAAAACAGTGGGTATAGGTCTGAAGAACAATACCTATACCCACGGTTTTGGCAAAACCGTGGCTATAGGTCTTCACAAAAAAAACCAATACCCACGGTTTTGCCAAGAACCGTGGGTAAAGGGGACCTATACCCACGGTTTTGGAGAACCGTGGGTATAGGTCTCGATACTATCCCTATACCCATGGTTTCCAAAACCGTGGGTATAGGGGGGGCCTATACCCACGGTTCTACATAAAACCGTGGGTATAGACCCATTTTCCAGTAGTGTAAGTCCAATGCATTCCTCATATGAATAGGTTTAAAAATATCATAAACCATAACATAATCATATCACATAAAACATGCATAAAGGAAACATAAAATTTCCACATTTCAATCACAAGATATCAATACAAAACATTGATGTAATAAAAACACCTTCAAAACCATTTTTAATACCAAAATTAAAGAAAATTAAAACTTTGTATTTATTTTTCATTTAAAAAAGTTATGGCTTGTAGAGGAAGCCGAAACTCAAATAATGGTCACGGCGACAGAGAAGTCGTTGCCGCCGCATACGTACGGCAAGAAAAACATTCCTTTTTGTCGTTTAGTAAAACGCTTCGTATAAAAAATATTCCTTTTGAATAAACGTAAAAGTCAAAGGGGTTTATACACCGTATAAAATAAATTTGTGTATAAAACAAAATATGCCTCAATGAAAGGAGATTGAGACAAAGTCCATTTAAAAGATCATTTTTTAAAATAAAATAGATCTATTATGTGTATTAACTATATTTACACATAAATAAAGTATAAACACAAGATAGGACATAATAATATCATGACATAATTTTAAAGTAGGAGATTAACCCAAAGAATGGAAATTGGGTTAAGAAATTCCCTTACCTCGTGTCCGACTTGACTCGACCGTTCTTTAACCTCCTGAATAATAAACTAGAGTTAATCTCTACCTTCTTAAGAACCTTTTTCAAGTTCATTATTCCTTTTATATCACTTATTACCATGTCATGAACATTATGTAATTATTTAAGTTTATAACGGTCGTTTTGTCGATTTTAGGTACTTGAGTCAAAAATAAACTTCTTATAATTACACTTTGTTCATGTGGTAAAATATCCATTATATCCATAATTATATTCATGATTTATATATCATATAAATCATATATATCTAGTATATACATTCATTTATAATATTACATAACATTTAGAGGTAAGAAATGAAATGCACCGTTCATGGAGACGGTAAGCCGTACGTACGCATGAACGCTACTTTCATTTCTATTTCATATTTAATGGAATGAAGTTATAATTATATAAAGGTATAATATAATTCCAGTATAATATAATGTATAATACCATTTACTCCATCCTTTATACATCCCACATATGACATTAACGATTCAAATCACTTTGAGGGGGCGGTAGTCCGCACTTCCTAAAATTAAATTATCGCGTTTACCCATAATGGAAATCATAAAGTATGCCATAAATGAGAAATAAATAAGCATAATAAAAACATAAACATAATATATATATCATATATGAAAATAGTTTCATCAAAATGGCCACCATTAGAGGTGTTAAAAGAATATTGAACAATCAGTATTTCGCCACCCACAGAAACAGTATGTTCTTTAACCATTAGACGAAGGTGTGTGTAAGTGTAAACCAAATAATTATCATAAAAACATCCTAGTATATTTTATATACTGTTTTTGTTTCAAAATAAAGGAATAAAAAGAGTTTAAGGGGTTGGAGAAGCAAAATAAAACAAAAAAACATTAGAGAAGACATTACCTTAAAATCGGGTAACTCTTTTTGATTTGAGCCAAAGGCTTCCTTGGGAAGACTTCTGCCCAAAGTGAGGCTTCTAAGAGTAAGGGATGGAAGTTGAGAGAGTATTTGGGCAGAGTTTGGCCGATCCAAAAGGCTTTTAATGTGTGAGTAAGGTGGTAGTGGTGGGGGCCTTTATAAGAGGAGAGAAGGGGCACTCTTGGAAAGATTGAAATGTTACTTTATTATGAAATGCTTTTTTCGGATTCTAAAGGTCCCAAACTTATATATTTCGAGGATAAGGTGATAAGGATTCTAAATCTACCCATCCAATAGGTTTTTGACAAGTTTAAGCCTTAGATTTTACGTTATCTTTTCATTTTATTTAAATCGTTAATTAATGAGGTAATCGCTGCATCATCATGGTGTCATAAATAATTTAATTTATTTAATGTCTACAAATTATAAAACAAATATCATGATGTAGGAAATCTTTTTATATTTCTAATGAATATTTATAGTCAAAAATATGACTTGTATAACCCCATTTAAAAATTGTTTTAGTAAAACAACTCATGTTTGTGACATTCTTATTTTAACATTAAATAAAAAGTTTTTAATGTCATTTTCCTACCAAAGTGGCTCCATGGGGTCCCCAAGTTTACCCATAGATTATATTGGTCTTCCATGACTCATACAATAGGGTTAGGACAAGTGTAAAGGTATTTTCATATTTTATAATACTATTTTTACCTTAAATTTCACTAATTACCTTTAATCGCGATTAATTAAATTTAAAAGTTACTATTCACCAAAAAATTATTTTAATCCCATTGAACCACATTTTACTTCCTAATGAAAACCATGTATATCGTATTTTTAAAAATCAAATCACAGAAGTGGTAATGTTTCATTTAAACGAAAAATCAGTTTTTTAACTACCACTTAGGGGTTTCACTATTCATCAAAAATTGAAGTTTTTCAGAACAATGCAAAAATTTCACCCTAAGATATAATTGATATTACGAATTCAAAAATGATGTCTATTTTACAAAATTCCAAACTTATAAGTTGCATTAATTAATTTCATAATTAATTCCCGCTGTCACAACAAATAGCATGTTTTTAAGAAACAATATATATCAAAAGATTGACAATTGTTTATGTCCAATTTCAAAGTGAAATTAATTCTAATGACCACCATTGGATAAAATGGTAAAAATATATTCTAATTATACTTTAAAACCACTCAATAGTATAATTTATCACTATTAATTATTTTGATTAAAAAAATTGTTTTTAAGTAATTTTCACTATTCAAAACAAATTGGAAGTTCTTAGAAAAATACCAAAAATTCAACATAGGAAAATTTCGATATTATGAATCCAAAAATGTAGTTCATTTTGAAGTATAAAACATATATAATTTCAAAAAGTGGGTATCACTATTCATAATAGCTATTTTGATTGGTCGCGGTGCTTTAGAATCTCAAACTTGCGTACAATGCAAGCTATTGTATTATTGAAAGAGAAGCGTATCGTGAAAGCTTGGGGTGTTACATTCTCCCCTCCTTCAATAAATTGCGTCCTCACAATTTGAAAATGTTCTTCGAAAATAAAAGGTTGAAAATAGAAAATACCATTGTGGAAAACCCACATCGGAAATAGGGTTAATAAGAATATAACATTAAAAGAAAGAAAGAGAAGTAAAAAGGTCACCCGAGATAGTCCATACTAGGATTATCTGAAAATATGGATATGGAGGAGAAACAAACTATCAAGGTCTGATGGAGAGTTATAGAAAAGAAGATTAGGATAAAGTTAACCATAAGAAAATCACAAACTTGTGATTGGTTAAACGGTCATTGAATCCCCAGTTAGAAAAGTTAACCGACAACGTTTTTGTTTTAAGTTACCTTTTATAAAGTTGAGGAATTTATTTAAGAGATTTACTAAAAATGTAAGGAAATATACTTACTTGTCATGTAGGCTTTCATTCTTTAATAAATTTTTACGACGAACTTATCTTTCACTCCAAATGGTAATATAACTCAAAAATATTCTATTTATCCTAATTGTATAAGGTTCAAAATATTAGCACATACCATTTAGATTAGGATAACTATTTTTTAATAACCAGGGACTTCCTGTAGGCTAGTGGTAGGTAATAAAGGCCTGTCGCACTATGGTTGTGGGTTCGATTCCTGTAGCTTTGTCCGACGCGATGGGTTATGCCCCACCCTACAGGTTGTCCTTTTCCTAAAACTATAGTATTATAATATTCCAAAAATAATCTTCAGAAATGTTTTAACCTTAAACAATACTATCCAAAGATCAACTTAATCCATTCCAACCTTTATAGTTATCCAAAATACCTCTGTCCAGACTTTCTCTAAAAGGTCTCTAAATTCCAAAATCAATTGTAACATCAGATTCCCCAAACAAGTTAAAGCTTCTCTTTTTTTCACATACTAAAAATATGATTACCTTTATCATATTAAAACCTTAATGAAAACAACAAGTACTATAGTACAATCCTTATATATATATCACATTATCCTTATAACCAGAATATAATCCTTGTGTCCAAAAGCACCAATACATTAATTATTCCGCTTCAACTGTAGTAACAGTATAAGATTGTCCTTGATCCCTTGGCCTTTTATGAGGTAAGTTTCCCTGATGCTTAGGAAATTCATTTGCACAATGCCCCATTTCCCTACAATTGTAGCATTCAACTTTGATAGCCTCTTTCTTTACCTTGCCATCATGAGCCTGGTGACCTTTTTCTCCACATTTATAACAAACTCCCATTCCTTTAAGGCAAGTACCGGGGTGATTCTTCCCACAATTATCGCATAATGGAAAATCCTTCTTTCCCTTTTTCCCTTTATCTGTCTCTTGTTCCACCGTTCTCTTATTCTCTTGCTTTACTTTATTCTCATAAGATTTAGAGAATTCCTTTTCTGTCTTGATAGCACATGAGACAATATCTTCGTATGACGAGAAGGATTGTGAGACTAAGGCTCAACGGAGAAATGGTTTTAACCCATCAAAGAAATGATCAATCTTACTTCTTGGGTTACGTATATAATCTGATGCATGCCTCTCTAACCGTGTAAAGTTAGACTCATACTTTGCGACATTCTCATCCTCCTTCTGCCTCAGACTAAGAAATTTTCTTTCCATATCTACTTTATGGTCATAGGGAAAGTACTTTTCTAAGAAAAGATCTTTGAACTCTCTCTATTCCATATTTTATACTTCTTCATCTTCCTTTGTGTTTTGAATCAGTGACCACCATTGATCGGCATCTCCAGTGAGGCGGTAGACTGCCATGACAACCTTCTCCCTTTCGCTACTCCCCAAGGTATGGAATATTTTTTCTAAGGAGTTTATCCATTGCTCAGCTACTAATGGTTTTGTACCCCCATTAAATGTTGGTGGTTTTTGCCTCATGAAGCGGTCTAACATTGATCCTCCATGTTGCGGATCAGGGTGCTCCATACGAGTAATGTTATTATTCATAACCTGAGTGAGTTGTCCCAGTATGGTAATAAGTTGATCAGCACCAGTTGTATCTCCAAATCCACAATAATTATCTTGAGCAGGAGGTAAATCCCTACACGGAGTGCGTGCATTGATACAGTTTCCATTCCTTCTACTAGGTGCCATTTCTAAACAATGGCATAAACTAGATTAGTTTATGAATCAAAAACATAATTCCATACATGTAAAATACTTAACATAAATTGAAATATTTATGGATATAATCCATAAAAATGTTTTCTTTAAGGAAGTATATACTAATAACCCTTCATAGTGGTTTGTAAAGAAAATGAGAATTATCCTAAGCATATCCCCCGAGAGTGTCGTAACCAAGAGTGCAGCAAGGCCCGTTGTCGTGCACCAGTTCCCGTTTGAGTCTAGCTCAAAGCGGTGTTTTCAGGTTTTACCCCTGGGTACATCTGTGCCAGAGCTGCCTCTACCTGCTCGTATCCAGACAGGGATGTATTACTCGGAAAACTCACAAAATATCTACAACAACAAAATTCTAGGAAGTTATTCTATATTAATCCTCAAAGTATATCTTTGGGCTATGTTCTCTAATCAGAGTTTATCTAAATCTAGCTTCCAAGGTTAGTACTAAACTGCCTCTGATACCAACTGTAACGCCCCGACCCCAGCTACCCAGAGTCGGTTCATTACTTCGTAACATTGGCATGATCACAAAAGAACAAGTCTCGAAAGACCGATTAGTTTAGTAGCCTTGGAAACACTAGATACATTCATAAGTCATACATTACATCATAAAGTAAAAAAAACTACAACAACAAAGTCTCCATAGTCCACACTCATATCCTCTTCTGACTATCCCTGCAGATCATTCATAAAATACTTCTTCACATCCTGGAAAATATTAAAACATTGAAAGGGGTGAGCTCAGATTCTCAGTAAGGATAACAATATTACGGAAGCTTTCATAAATAAACATAAACATTTAAGGCAATGTATAACTAAAACAAAAGCCTTTTAAACTTGAAGTTCAACATAATATGACAAATGTAAAATTAAATAATGCCATTTACTTATTCACATGGATATTCTACTGGTCGAAAAATCACATGCAATATCAATAACCACTTTCATAATGATGGAATGCATAATGCCAGACTATCATAACCACGTAGCCAAGGCCTCGTGCCAAGACCACAAATAAGATTTTGTCAAGGCCTCGTGCCAAGACACGAGTTTGTCTCATGAGACCTACCGATGCATCGAGGAGCTATAGTGGGCTCCACCAGTCACTTATTAACACTACTGGAAAAATGACCTATACCCATGGTTCAAAACCATGGGTATAGCTCCCAAAACCGTGGGTATAGGCTATACCCACGGTTTTGGGAACCGTGGGCTGGAACGGCGTCAGTATAGACCTATACCCACGGTTTTGGAGAACCGTGGGTATGGGGGGGTCAAAGTGTGCAACAATGTTGTTCCAACGTGGCACACAACAGACCCCACGGTTTGAAAATCGTGGGGTATTTGAATTCAAAAAATCAGGCAGAGGGGGGAATTGAACCTGTAACCTCGCAGTGCCTCAAACACACGACCGAGCAAGCAACCAACCGGGCTATCTCCGCTATTGGTATATATTAATAATTTCATTTTAATATATTAATATAACAGTTATATGTGAAAAGAAAAGTCCACCACGTTTCTAACCTGCGCTTCTCGTTCCCTACACAGCCACGACGACCAACCGAGGTAAAGTCCCAATTGATATATGATTGTAATTTTGTTTTCTTATATTAATATAT
Source organism: Viscum album (assembly GCA_963277665.1). Lineage (NCBI taxonomy): Eukaryota > Viridiplantae > Streptophyta > Magnoliopsida > Santalales > Viscaceae > Viscum > Viscum album. The sequence continues at coordinate 18,730,169 of OY728123.1, forward strand.
CTGCTATAATCGAAAAATAACAATACGCGGGTTTTCGAACCCGCGACCTGTGATGAGGAATGTGAGGGAGTGACCAACTAACCTAAGAATATAATATGATTTAATATAACGTATCCAAATATTTATATTATTTCAGATCGTCTTTTCACCCAAAACAATTTCGGTCCCACGGAATTTTTTGTTCCCGCCATAACGCTGGAACGATATACCCACGGTTTTTCAAAACCGTGGGTATAGGTCTTTTAAAAATATACCACCTATACCCATGGTTTTCAAAAACCGTGGGTATAGGTCTGAAGAACAATACCTATACCCACGGTTTTGGCAAAACCGTGGGTATAGGTCTTCACAAAAAAACCAATACCCACGGTTTTTCCAAGAACCGTGGGTAAAGGGGACCTATACCCACGGTTTTAGAGAACCGTGGGTATCGGTCCCAATACTATCCCTATACCCACGGTTTCCAAAACTGTGGGTATAGGGGGGGCCTATACCCACGGTTCTACATAAAACTGTGGGTATAGATCCATTTTCCAGTAGTGTAAGTCCAATGCATTCCTCATATGAATAGGTTTAAACATATCATAAACCATAACATAATCGTATCACATAAAACATGCATAAAGGAAACATAAAATTTCCACATTTCAATCACAAGATATCAATACAAAAAATTGATGTAATAAAAACACTTTCAAAACCATCTTTAATACCAAAATTAAAGAAAATTAAAACTTTGTATTTATTTTTCATTTAAAAAAGTTATGGCTTGTAGAGGAAGCCGAAACTCAAATAATGGTCACGGCGATAGAGAAGTCGATGTCGCCACATACATATGACAAGAAAAACATTCCTTTTTGTCGTTTAGTAAAACGCTTCGTATAAAAAAGATTCCTTTTGAATAAACGTAAAAGTCAAAGGGGTTTATACACCGTATAAAAGAAATTTGTGTATAAAACAAAATATGCTTCAATGAAAGGAGATTGAGATGAAGTCCCTTTCAAAGATCATTTTTTAAAATAAAATAGATCTATTATTTGTATTCACTATATTTACACATAAATAAAGTATAAACACAAGATATGACAGAATAATATCATGACATAATTTGAAAGTAGGAGATTAACCCAAAGAATGGAAATTGGGTTAAGAAATTCCCTTACCTCGTGTCCGACTTGACTCGACCGTTCTTTAACCTCCTGAATAATAAAATAGAGTTAATCTCTACCTTTTTAAGAACCTTTTTCAAGTTCATTATTCCTTTTATATCACTTATTACCATGTCATGAACATTATGTAATTATTTAAGTTTATAACAGTCATTTTGTCGATCTTAGGTACTTGAGTCAAAAATAAACTTCTTATAATTACACTTTGTTCATGTGGTAAAATATCCATTATATCCATAATTATATTCATGATTTATATATCATATAAATCATATATATCCAGTATATACATTCATTTATAATATTACATAACATTTGGAGGTAAAAAATGAAATGCACCGTTCATGGAGACGGTAAGCCGTACGTACGCATGAACGCTACTTTCATTTCTATTTCATATTAAATGGAATGAAGTTATGATTATATAAAGTTATAATATAATTCCAGTATAATATAATGTATAATACCATTTACTCCATCATTTATATATCCCACATATGGCATTAACGATTCAAATCACTTTGAGGGGGTGGTAGTCCGCACTTCCTAAAATGAAATTATCGCATTTACCCATAATGGAAATCATAAAGTATGATATAAATGAGAAATAAAGAAGCATAAAGAAAACATAAACATAATATATATATCATATATGGAAATAGTGTCATCAAAATGGCCACCATTAGAGGTGTTAAAAGAATATTGAACAATCAGTATTTCGCCACCCACAGAAACAGTATGTTCTTTACCCATTAGAAGAAGGTGTGTGTAAGTGTAAACAAAATACTTATCATAAAAACATCCTAGTATATTTTATATACTGGTGTTGTTACAAAATAAATGAATAAAAAGTGTTTAAGGGGTTGGAGAATCAAAATAAAACAAAACAGCATTAGAGAAGACATTACCTTAAAATCGGGTAACTCTTTTTGATTTGAGCCAAAGGCTTCCTTGGGAAGACTTCTGCCCAAAGTGAGGCTTCTAAGAGTAAGGGAGGGAATTTGAGAGAGTATTTGGGCAGAGGTTGGCCGAGCCAAAAGGCTTTGAAGATGTGAGTAAGGTGGTAGTGGTGGGGGCCTTTTATAAGAGGAGAGAAGGGGCACTCTTGGAAATATTGAAATGTTACTTTATTATGAAATAATGTTTTCAGATTCTAAAGGCCCCAAACTTATATATTTCGAGGATAAGGTGATAAGGGTTCTAAATATACTCATCCAATAGGTTTTTGAAAAGTGTAAGCCTTATATTTTACATTATCTTTTCATTTTATTTAAATCGTTAATTAATGAGGTAATCACTGCATCAGCATGGTGTCATAAATAATTTAATTTATTTAATGTCTAAAAATTATAAAACAACTATCATGATGTAGGAAATCGTTTTAGCTTTCTAATGAATATTTATAGTCAAAAATATGACTTGTATAACCCCATTTAAAAATTTTTTTAGTAAAACAACTCATGTTTGTGACATTCTTATTTTAACATTAAATAAAAAGTTTTTAATGTCATTTTCCTACCAAAGTGGCTCCATGGGGTCCCCAAGTTTACCCATGTATTTTCTTGGTCGTCCATGACTCATCCAATAGTGGTAGGACAAGTGTAAATGTATTTTCATATTTTATAATACTATTTTTACCTTAAATTTCACTAATTACCTTTAATCGCGATTAATTAAACTTAAAAGTTACTATTCACCAAAGAATTATTTTAATCCCATTGAACCACATTTTAATTCCTAATGACAACCATGTATGTCGGATTTTTGAAAATCAAATCAAATAAGTGGTAATGTTTCATTTAAACGAAAAATCAGTTTTTTAGCTACCACTTAGTGGTTTCACTATTCATCAAAAATTGAAGTTTTTCAGAACAAAGCCAAAATTTCACCCTAAACTATAATTGATATTCCGAATTCAAAAATTATGTCTATTTTACAAAATTCCAAACATATAAGTTTCATTAATTAATTTCATAATTAATTTCCGCTGTCACAACAAATAGTGTATTTTTAAGAAACAATATATATCAAAAGATTGACAATTGTTTATGTCCAATTTCAAAGTGAAATTAATTCTAATGACCACCATTGGATAAAATGGTAAAAATATATTCTAATTATACTTTAAAACCACTCAATAGTATAATTTATCACTATTAATTATTTTGATTAAAAAAGTTGTTTTTAAGTAATTTTCACTATTCAAAACAAATTGGAAGTTCTCAGAAAAATACCAAAAATTCAACATAGGCTAATTTCGATATTCCGAATGCAAAAATGAAGTTCATTTTGAAGTATAAAACATATATAATTTCAAAAAGTGGGTATTAATATTCATAATGGCTATATTGATTGGTCGCGGTGCGTTATAATCTCAAACTTGCGTACAATGCAAGATATTGCATTATTGAAAGAGAAGCGTATTGTGAAAGCTTGGGGTGTTACACATGCAATCAACATATGCAAAAAGATCACCCCTGAGTCACCTCAAAGAAATTTTTCCAAAATAATTTATTTTATTAAAGTGTCAAACGGTCCTTCACCAAATTTAAAGAAAACCCTTATTTGTCAAGAGAACCAAAACACTTGTTCACGCTTTAGAAGAAATCATTTATCATTAAACCATAACTACACTTGAAATTATGTGAATTATGTTCAAAGGAAAAATGGGCATTCTTTTACTATTGTGTGTCCGTTCATCAAGAAAATTTTTCAAGTGTCATGTATAAAATAAATAGCTCTTTTTACATCGAATAATTATTCCAAAATTAATTATCTAATACTATTTCTCATTTATTAAAATTAATAAAATTTCAAGAAATTAATAAATTCTAAATTTAAAGTCGAGTGCAGCGGGGTACCTAACTCAACTCGCAGTCCACACACGATGACGTGACACGCCTCAAGCAGGCACGCAAGCACATGCAAGCTGACGATCGCAGGACCGTGGAAAAATCTTGCCAACGCACTGCAAAAAAAAGATAAATAAAATACATAAACATGGACTTAAAATGATCTAAATGAACAAACAAAGTAAAATAACTAGCTCGAAATGTTTTCAAAACATAGTTCACATCGCCTGCATTATTACCAAACCACTTTAAGATTTATGAAACAATATCCAAAAAGTAACTCATAGATTTATACAACAAAACTCAATTAGTTTAAAATCAAATTTTCACCAATATAAATAAACACAACACACGCTAAATTAATTATTTACTACTTAAACAAAAACAGTGCAAACCTCACTTTGGTGTGGAGACGCGCTCGACCAGCGAGGTGATACGACCATCAGAAAGGGGCCGTGAGCACGCCGGAAGAAGGGCGTGCGGTCGAGGGGATTCGCGTTGGCCAACATGGGGTTTCATCATAAGGTTTTGTGCCGTCCCAAAGGGGACCACTTTGGAGGGATTCGTGCTGGACAAAAGGAATGGGCAGTGCCAGACAGGAGGACCCAGGGGTTGGCTAGTAGGGAGGGAACGACGGCGCGGTGCAGGGAAGGAGCTCGAAGGAGGGCGTCACACGCTGAGTAGGAGGTGCGTGAGGCACATCGCGACTAGAAAGGGGTCGGCCTGTGGGTGCATGGTCAGGGAGGTGCAGGGTTGGTGGTCATGGATAGCACACAACAAGAGAAGTGAGGGAGGCCAGTGGCTAGGCTGATGCAAGGAGGCGTAGGACAAAGAGATGGAAGTCGGGGGCGCTGCGGGGGGGGGGGGGGTGCCGAGGTGTGATGGATGGCTGTAGGGGTACATAGCAGGAGGTCGTGCGGTGGAAGGGTGCTCAGACGGGAGCTATTCGCGCCACACGTAAAAGAGGAGGGGGAGTCGCTCGGATGGGACGATGTAGGGAAGGAAGGCCAAGCGGCCTGTGATGTTGTGACTGAAGCAGGTGCGACCTGCTGCTGGCTGTGCGGGCTGCTGGGAGGAGGTAGAACAGGGTGCGGCAGGGGGGAGCCAGAGCAGGCAGGAGGGATCGACCGACGATGCGTAGGAGGAGGGTCGGGGTCCACTGGGAGTGTTCAAGGTAGGAGGGATCAAAGGAGGGCACCGTCAGGATGAGGGGAGGAAGCAGGAGGTGAGAACGCTGGTTGGGAGGAAGGGAGAGAAGGCAGCTGCAGCTGGGGGCTGGGTGTGAGTAGCAAGGGGTGACAACTGCTGGTAGGAGGGCGTCGGGCGTGAGGCAGAGCAGCAAGGCGGAGGGGCGCGGGCTGGCACACTACAAGGGAGAAGGAGGGAGGCATCCACCTACTGGAGCGACGCTAGGGGAACAACCGCATGGAAGGAACAAAAGGGAGAAGAAAAAAAGAGAGAGAATAAGAAAGAGGAAGAAAATGCATGGAACAAAAAAGAGAGAAAAGAAAAGCAAAGTAAAAATTGACAAAAATAATAATAAAAATCTTATTACTACTAATAATAATAAATTTAATCTATATTAATAATATTAATATTAATATCAATAATAATAATAATACAAATGATAATAGTAATAAAATCAACTTTAATAATAAACTAAAAATGATAAAAATAATAATTTTAAATAAAAAAAATATTTACTAATTATAATTTTAAAATTATTTATCCACATTTGCTTCATTATGAAAAATAATAATATTAATAACATTCCTAATAATTGTGATAACATTAATGAAACTTTTTAATAATAATAATAATAATAATAATAATAACCTTAATTACAACAATAATTATAATTATAATTATTAACCATGAAAATTTTTAAATAACACAATTAACATTTATTTATCCATATTAATTTTCCAAAGATAGGCGGATGATGCCATTGCCTAGGCTAAGCCATGCGGGGTCTCCAAAATGCGCTCCGCTCGGGCACTCAGTGACGTCAACTCAAAAACGCTTGTTTTTTGACAAAACTAAAAAAATCTTCTTCAGGATTCAACCTGAACATTGACAAAAAATTTAAAACCAAAGAAAATAGTAAAATAAAAATAACAGATAGGTTAGGGCGTGACAATTCTCCCCACCACAACGCTTCCCATCCCCAGGAAGCCACAACAAGACCTAGACCCAAGAAGAAACTCTTTAAGTGTCACTCACCCCCAAAAGTTTATGAGCCTCCATTTGATCGATAAAAATGAACACCGAACTCCCATAACATGCAACTTATCCTCAAAACACAAACACTTTAAACATCACCAAAACAAAACTCGAAACGAAACTCTGATACTGACACAGGGAGGCCCGTATGGACTCCCCACTATAGGAAACAAGACAAATTGAATTCAGTGAGACCTGGGATGGGTCTCCCCGCCATAAGGGCTGATGAGGTTAACCGAACTTCAAAATTTTCCATTCGGTCCAAAAACCCCCCACCACGAGGGGGGGAAGGGAAGGGCCCCAACAGACCGAACATCAAAACTACCACCACCGCTACTCCAGCAACGTCACACCCTCAAAAGAACACAAACCACACCACACTAAGGAAAAAGATTAAACCATGGCCCTTCTTCACTGTTGGGGTTCACCTGACTACACATCAGCTTCACTCCGGGACCTCTGGCTGGAGCTCTTATGATTAAAGCATTTCCTGCCACGAAGTCAGGCTTCAAAAATTCCCAAACACGACACACAAACCAGAATTTTACCAAACACACATTCATTAGAACAAAGATTTCAAAGAGGTTCATCCACAACCATTCTTACAACTGAAAAAAAAGAAACACAACAAAACAGTATAGGTGATGACTACTGCATCCCAAAAACACTACAAAGAGAAAACCTCAAACCGATCCACAAACATCGCCCTACACTTGCTGATGGGCTGAGGTGACCTTCGATGAGCCAAGTCTGGCTTCAACGTGCTTCTTGGAAACACCTCGACAAAATCGCTTCATGTAACCCAGGCACCCACAGGTGTGGTAGGGTCTTGGGGAATTCAGACACATCGGCCTCTTGTGCCCCCACTTACCGCACTAGTGACAGATCAAGGCATTGTACTGTGAGGAAGATGACAGAAGGTCTGAAGGCCTCTTGATTTCTTTACCAGTTCCACCAGCATCAGGCCACTTCCCATTCTTCTTATCGCTATCTTCTGCACTTCTTCCCAAGGTCGGAGGAGGATTTTCCACCTCAAGTCCTCCTACTAACTCAGCTTCAGTGAGGAAATCTTGTCTCACCACGTCAGGGAAAGTGATTACATTGAACTATTCCACCTTCTACTGCAGCTCAGGATGTAATCCAAGCTCAAAATGTCGAGCTTTCACAGGATCTTTTCCAACATACCCTGGTTCATACAAAGCTAATTCCATGAAATGACATAAGAATTCCAACACCAATCTGACACCTTGCTGAAGACCGCACAACTCCATCCTCTTCCTCATCTTCGTCAACTCAAAGAAATATTGTTGGATGAACGACGACTTGAAGAAATCCCAAGTGAGATCTTCTCAAGGATTGATTCGAGATGCAGACTTCCACCACTTCCAGGTTGGACCTTCAAGCATAAAGGTAGCCAACTTCGCCTTCAATGACTCAGGCAGCATGAGAGAACAGAAGTTCCTCTCAATTTTCCACAGCCACTCCTCTACCTCAAGAGGATTTGCTTTCCCATAGAAGAGGGGAGGGTTCAACTTCTGAAACTCAAGGATGTAGTCCATGGACTAATCAACTGGAGGATTTTCTAAGGATGAACCACCCGAAGCTGCACCATGGGAATCCATCGAACCTTCATGAGGGTGAACACTAAGGAACAAAAAAACAAGAAGATGGGTCAAACATGGTCATTACCATTTTAAATACCAAAATAACACTTTTCACAATGTTTTTTAGAATGAAAAAAAACCCAAACGATTCACTAGGGGGAAACTAGTGATGATGGGTGATTCGTCCATATGGTTATCGGCCATATGCCAGTCACACCACCGTCACTTAGAGCATTCTAGGGTAAAATCCCCGTCTCCACATGGATTTCCAGACCATGTGAGCTCACAGATGTCACTTGCCCGACTCTCATTTCATTTCACAATACCAAACAAACAATAAGAATCAAAAGACATCGACAACCCAAACATCCCATGGTAACCCGAGGTTCCGAACGAGCAAGGGTTCATGACGTCATTCTCTTCCCTATTCCTTGAGTTCTGACAATTCTACTCCTTCTACCATGAAAACCCCAAATAACAATGGGCACTCTGAAAAACAAGGTCTGCTCAGGATCTGACCTCCTCTAATACCATTTTGTCATGAAACAACTCAGGTTGACCCTGAACCGATCACCTGATCCGGTCCTCAACATGGCCCGAGAGGTGTTCCCGATCTTCCCAGGCTGGTGAAAAGTGTTAGGGCATCAATATAGTACAAATGGGAATGATTTTTCCCAATTTAAATAAATAAAGTAGTAGAAAGAAAAATAGAACAACGCAAAGTAAATAAACGACATGGAAGAAAAAGAATGGACAACAACACATACTAACCTGACCACGACCAAAACTCCTCATGACCCCAAGAGTCGCTCACCAACCCACAACCAACTCTCGCCCATGATGAGAAAGCTCGAGTTAATCCTGTAATAGAAACTAAAAATAGTAAAACGCTACAGGCGTGAATATTAAAACTCAGTAGGCATGCCCGAAAAACTATTCCCAGTGCACTACCTTTAAATAAATAATTTACTAATTTCAGTTTTGAACTAAATTATATAAAATATTGGTTTTCACACACACTTTCATTTCTAAAATAAGTAACAGTCTATTGCCCTTTTTGATTTAAAAACAAGTTTAATGTTTGAAAGGAATAGGTGCATTTCATTTAAAAATATTTTTGTCAACAATTTAGAAATCCAAACTTTAGTTGTTAGTTAAAATGGAAAAACCACACACAACACACAACGCACACTAAGGGCAATGGAAAAAGTGGCACACAGGGGCCAACAACCGATCTAGACCTCTCAATCGTCTGCCACATACAAATAAACACTAAAAAAACATGGGTCGAACCTAGGAGCTTCTGAACAATCCAGAACATACTATACATGTGACTCATCCTGAAGGCATGCCCTACTCAATGACTTCATAATGCCCAAACGCCCGGTGTTGCCCTACATGGCATAACCGAGGGGCCCAATCCCATAACACAAATAACAAAACACCTCTCTGATATGAGCCACTAGCCTGTACATAATCTAAACTAGTGCAACAATAGTTCTTAGAAGATTCACTTACTATGTCAGGTTCCCATGTCAACACATGCAATAAAAAGGGGTGATTCCACAATGTAAATCAACCAGTCATGATGAAAAAATATCACACACAACACACACAATCAACGTATCCAAAAAGATCACCCCTGAGTCACCTCAAAGAAAGTTTTCCAAAATAATTTATTTTATTAAAGTGCCAAACGGGCCTTCACCCATTTTAAAGAAAAACCTCATTTCTTAAGAGAACCAAAACACTTGTTCACGCTTCAGAAGAAATCATTTATCATTAAACCAGAACTACACTTGAAATTACATTAATTATGTTCAAAGGACAAATGAGCATTCTTTCACTATTGTGTGTCCGTTCATTATGAAAATATTTCAAGTGTTGTGTATAAAATAAACAACTCTTTTTACATCGAATAATTATTCAAAAAATAATTATCTAATACTATTTCTAATTTATTAAAATTAATAAAATTTCAAGTAATTGATAAATTCTAAATTTAAAGGCAAGTGCAGTGGGGGACCTACCTCGACTCATAGTCCAAGCATGATGATGTGACACACCTCGAGCAGGCGCACAATCTCAGGAAAGCTGACGATCATAGGACCATGGAAAAATTTTGCCAACGCGCTGCAACTAAAAAGATAACTAAAATACATAAATACGAACTTAAAATGATCCAAACGAACAAACAACACAAAATAACTTGTTCAACATGTTTTAAAAACATAGTTCGCATCGCCTGCATTATTACAAATCCACTTTAAGGTTTATGAAACAATATCCAAAAAAGTAACTCATAGATTTATACGACAAAAATCAATTAGTTTAAAATTAAATTCGCACTAATATAAATAAACACAACACATGCTAAATTAATTATTCACTCCTCAAACAAAAAATAGCGTAAACCACACTTTGGTGTGGAGACGCGCTCGACCAGCAGGGTGACGTGACCGTCGAAAAGGGGTGGCGAGCACACCGGAAGAAGGGAATGTGGTCGAGGGGCTTTGCAGTGGCCAACAGGGGGTTGCGCCAAAGGGTTTCACGCCATCCCAAAGGGGACCACTCTGGAGGGACTCGCACCGACCAAAAAGAAATGGGCAGCGCCTGACAGGAGGAGCCGGGGGCTGGCCAGTAGGGAGGTCAAGACAACGCAATGCATGGAGGGAGCTCGGAGGAGGGTGTCAAACGCTGAGCAGGAGGTGTGTTAGGCGTGTCGTAGCCAGAAGGGGGTCGGCCTATGGGTGCGTGGTCAGGGTGGTGCATGGCTGGGGGTCGCGGACAACACACATGAAGAGTAGTGCAGGAGGTCAGCGGCTGGGCTGCTGCAAGGAGGCGCATGACCGGGAGACTGAAGCTGGGGGCACTGTGAGGGGTGCGCCGAGGTGTGCCGGCAGGCTGTAGGGGTGTATAGCGGGAGGTCACGTGGTGGAAGGGCAGTCGTCCATGAGCTATTCACGCCACACATAAAAGAGGAGGGGGAGTCGCTTGGATGGGGCGCTGCATGGCAGGAAGGTCAGGCGGCCTGCGGTGTTGCAACTGAAGCAGGTGCGGCCTGCTGCTGGCTGTGCGGGCTGCTGGGCGAAGGTAGAAAAGTGTGTAGGGGGGGAGCCGGATCAGGCATGAGGGATCGGCCGATGGTATGCAGGAGGAGGGCAGGGGTCCGCTGGGAGTGTGCAAGGCAGGAGGGATCAAAGGAGGGCAGCACCCGGATGAGGGGAGGAAGCCAGAGGTGAGAACGCTGGCTGGGAGAAAGGGAGAGGAGGAGGCAGCAGCTGGGGGATGGGTGTGCACAACAAGGGGCGATGACTACTGGTAGGAGGGCATCGGGCGTGAGGCGGAGCAGCAAGGCAGAGGGGGGTGGGTGGGCGCTACAAGGGGGAGGAGGGAGGCGACCACCTGCTGGTGCGGTGCTGGGGGAATAACCGCGTGGAAGGAACAAATGAGAGAAGAAAAAAGAGAGAGAAGAAGAAAGAGGAAGAAAACACGTGGAACAAAAAAAATAAAAAAGAAAAGCAAAGTAAAAAAAGACAAAAATAATAATAAAAATATTATTACTAATAATAATAATAAATTTAATCTATATTAATAATATTAATATTAATATCAATAATAATAATAATAAAAATGATAATAGTAATAAAAGAAACTTTAATAATAAACTAAAAATGATAAAAATAATAATTTTAAATAATAATAAAATCTTTAATAATTATAATAATAAAATTATTTGTCAACATTTTCTTCGTTCTAAAAAATAATAATACTAATAACATTCTAAATAATTATGATAACATTAATGAAACTTTTTAATAAAAATAATAATAATACTAGTAATAATAATAATAGTAATAATAATAATAATAATAATAATAATAATAATAATAATAATAATAATAACCTTAATTACAATAATAACGATAATTAAAATTATTAACTAGGAAAATTTTTAAATAATGAAATTAACATTTATTTATCCATTTTAATTTTCTGAATATAGGTGGATGGTGTCGTTGCTTGGGCGAAGCCGCATGGGGTCTCCAAAACACTCTCTGCTCGATATCTCAACAACGTCAACTTAAAAACGCGTGTTTTTTGAAAAAACTAAAAAAAATCTTGTTCGGGATTCAACCCGAATCTTGACAAAAATTTTAAAACCAAAGAAAATAATAAAATAAAAATAACATATAGGTTGCGGTGTGACAATTCTCCCCACCATAACGCTTCTCATCCCTAGGAAGCCACAAAAAGACCTAAACCCAAGAAGAAACTCCTTAAGTGTCACTCACCCCCAAAAGTTTATGCGCCTCTAGTTGATCGATCCAAACGAACACTAAACTCCCATGACATGAAACTTATTCTCAAAACACAAACACTTTAAACACCACCAAAATGAAACCCAAAATGAAACTCTAATACTGACATGGGGAGACCCGTACGGACTCCCCACCATAGGAAACAAGCCAAACTGAATTCAGTGAGACCCGCGATGGGTCTCCCCACCATAAGGGCCGATGAGGTTAACCGAACTTCAAAATTTTCCATACGATCCAAAAACCCCCACCACGAGGGGGGGAAGGGAAGGGCCCCAACATATCAGACATCAAAACTACCACCACCGCTACTCCAACAAAGTCACTCCCTCAGAAGAACAAAAACCATGCCACACTAAGGAAAAAGATTAAACCAAGGCCATTCTTCACTGTTGGGGTTCACCTGATTACGCGCCAGCTTCACTCCGGGACCTCTGGCTGGCGCTATTATGATTGATGCATTTCCTGCCTCACATTCAGGCTTTAAAAATTCCAAAACATGACACATGAACCATAATTTTACCAAAGGCACATCCATTAGAATAGATATTTCAAAGAGGTTCAGCCACAACCATTCTTAAAACTGAAAAAAAAAGAAACACAACAAAACAGTAAATGTGATGACTACTACATCCTAGAAACACTACAAAGAGAAAACCTCAAACTGATCCACAAACATTGCCCTACTCCTTCTGACGGGTTGAGGTGACCTTCGACGAGCTAGGTCTGGCTTCAGAATGCTTCTTGGAAACACCTCGATAGAGTTGCTACACGTCACCCAGGCGCCCACAGGTGAGGTAGGGTCTTGGAGCATTCAGGAACATTGGCCTCTTATGCCCTCACTTACCGCACTAGTGACAGATCAAGGCATTGTGCTATAAGGAAGATGACTGAAGCTCTGAAGGCCTATTGATTCCTCTACCACCATCATTAGGCCGCTTCCCATTCTTCTTATCACTATCTTCTACACTGCTTCCCAAGGCCGGAGGGGGATTTTACACCTCAAGTCCTCCTACTAACTCAACTTTGGTGAGGAAATATTGTCTCACCATGTCAGGGAAGGTGATTAAATTGAAATCTTCCACCTTCGACTGTAGCTCAGAACGTAATCCAAGCTCAAAATGTAGAGCTTTCATGGGATCATTTCCAACATACCCTGGTTCATACAGAGCTAAGTCCAGGAAATGATAGAAGAATTACAACACTAATCTGACACCTTGTTAAAGACCGCACAACTCCATCCTCGCCCTCAGCTTCGTCAACTCAGAGAAATATTACTGGATGAACGACGACTTGAAGAACTCCCAAATGAGATCTTCTGGAGGCTTGTTTCGAGACACAGACTTCCACCACTTCGAGGTTGGACCTTCAAGCATAAATGTATCCAACTTCACCTTCAACGACTCAGGTTGTGCAAGAGAATAGATGTTCATCTCAATCTTCCACAGTCACTCCTCTGTTTCAAGAGGATCTGCTTTCCCATAAAAGAGGGGAGGGTTTAACTTCCAAAACTCAAGGACGTAGTCCATGGACTGATCAACTAGAGGATTTTCTAAGGATGCACCACCCAAAGTTGCACCTCAGGTATCCATCGAACCTTCGTGGGGGCGAACACTAAGGAACAAGAAAACAAGAAGATGGATCAAACATGGTCATTACCATTTTAAATACCAAAATAACCCTTTTCACAATGATTTTCATAATTAAGGAAAACCCAAACGATTCACTAGGGGGAAAATAGTGATGATGGGTGACTTAGCTATATGGTTGGGGGCCATACGACAGTCACACCACCGTCACTGAGAGCATTCTAGGGTAAATTCCCTGCCTCCACATGGCTTACCAGACCATGCGAGCTCACAGAGGTCACTTTCCCGACTCTCATTTCATTTCCCAATATAAAACAAACCATAAGAATCAAAAGACATTGACAACCCAAACATCCCATGGTAACCCGAGGTTTGAAACGAGCAAGGGTTCATGACGTCCTTCTCGTCCCTATGCCTCGAGTCCTGACAATTCCACTACTTTTACCATGCCAACCCCAAATAAAAATGGGTGCTCTAAAAAACAAGGTCTGCTCAGGAGTTGACCTCCTCTGATACCATTTTGTCATGAACCAACCTGGGTCAACCCTGAACCGATCACCCAAGCCAGTTCGCAACATGGCCCGAGAGGCATTCCCGATCCTCCCGGGCTACAGACAAGTGCCAGGGAATCAACAGAGTACAAATGGGAACAATTTTTTCCAATATAAATAAATAAAGCATCAAAAATAAAATAGAACAACGCAAAGTAAATAGACGACATGAAAGAAAAAAGAATGGCCAACAACACATACTAACCTGACCACAACCAAAACTCCTCACGACCCCAATATTAGCTCACCAACCCACAACCAACTCTTACCCACGGCGAGAAAGCTTGAGTCGATCCTGCAACAGAAAATAAAAATAGGAAAACACTATAGGCGGGAGTATTAAAACTCAATAGGCGTTCCCAACAAACTATTCCCAATTCACTACCTTTAAATAAAAAATTAATAATTTCAGGTTTGAACTAAATTATATAAAATATTGGTTTTCACACACACTTTTATTTCTAAAACAAGTAATAGTCCATTTCCCTTTTTGATTTGAAAACAAGTTTAATGTTTGGAAGGAATCACTACTAGAAAAGCAGGTATTTGCGACGGGCTATTTGCGACGGGATCCCGTCGCAAATAGCCATTTGCGACGGGGTCCCGTCGCAAATAGCCCGTTGCTGAAAACGCCGTCGCAACTAAACTTATTTGCGACGGGACCGTCGCTAAAGCCTTTTTTTGCGACGGGCATTCTCCCCGTCGCAAATAGTATTCCGTATTTTTGTAAAAAACTTTTTAAACAGTTATTGCGACGGGCCCGTCGCAAATACCTTTTGCGACGGGACCCGTCGCAAATAGTTTTTGCGACGGTTCCGTCGCAAAAACTCTTTTTTAAAAAAATAAAAAAAATTAATAATACTAGTATTTGCGACGGGAACCGGGACCCGTCGCAAATACTCTTTTAAAAAAAAATAAAAAACTATTAATAATACTAGTATTTGCGACGGGCATAGTATCCCGTCGCAAATACTATAAAAAAATAAAAAAAATAAATTATTAATAAATTATTTTAATTAATATAATAATAGAATTATAATTTACAAATGAAAATAATAAATTATTTTAATTACTATAATAATAGTCGAATTATAATTCAAAAATAAAAATAATAGAATATTAATAAATAATTTAATTAATATAATAATATTATAATTATAATTCATAAATAAAAAAAATATTAATAAGTTATTTTAATTAATATAAAAATAATAGAATTATTTTACATTCAAATATTAAAATAATTCAAGTATTACAAAAAAATAATTAAATTATAATATTATAAAATTTTAATATATATATAAAATTTTATTATATAAATAAAATTTTAATATATATATAAAATTTAATATTATAAAATATAAATATTATTATTATTCATATTAATATTGTTATTTAAAAATATAATATTATTAATATTTTATAATGAGACAGAAACTACGAATAGAAAAAAAAATATTTTGATTTCACAAATTTTATAACAGAAATACAAACTCTAATCTGTAGGAGGGGGGGGAGGGGGGGGGAGGGGGGGATCTGCAGATGGTGGTGGAGGAAACTCCATCCCTAAAGCATGAGTGAGTCGGAGCATGTACTCCATCTGCTCCTGATGCTGCTGCTGCCACCGACTCGTCTGCTCCTCGTACAGCTGCTGCTGGCGTCGACGCTCCTCCTCATGCTGCTGACGCATCTGCTCCTGCTCCTGTCGGAGACTCTCTATCTGTGCAGTCTGAGATCGCAACTGCTCCTCATACTGTGTAGAAGAAGATGCACGAGCTCCTCTCGAGCTGGACGCCGACATCGCAGCACTGCCATAATAATCTCCGGGAGTCAGTCGAGAGCCGATACCAACTACCCGGCCCTTCTCGAAGGCATACTGGGTGGCCTGCATCCATGCCGCCTCATCAAACTGACGGGCAGTGGTCTGATCTGATGCCTCGGCCTGACTCTCAGGCCGGGCCTATGCCGCTGCAGCCTCATATGACTCCTATAGTTGCAATTTAAAATTAAAATTGTGAATATATTATATGCAGTTAATTTTTAAACTTGAAAACAAATAATACTGACCACGATGTGATGCTGACGATCACCTCTGAGCTCCCCAGTAGCAGGATCACTATACATCCTCCGATATACGTCGTACTCTGTAATATCGGGGTGCTCGACAGCCTATAAGAATAAAAAATAAACTGTTAATATTTATAGTTATATAAAATATTTATAAATAATGATGGATGCACTCTATCAAAATGTTTCCATGAATCACCATCGGCTGGATGATTCAAGCTTTTATCGGTTGAAATATTCTCTTTATGCCATGACATCATTGTCGCTGTATTCTTAGACATGAATAAACGCTGAAGTCTGGATGTAAGCGGAAAATATCTTAACTGTTTTACAGGAATCAAACCAGACTTCCCGTGTTGTCCTTCTTTATATCTCAGTTGCCCACATGTGGGACAACTATCCAACGACTCATTTTCCCCTGAATATAAAATGCAGTCATTTGAACATGCATGAATCTTCTGACAAGTAAGTCCCAAATTTCGAACCAACCTCTTACTTTCATAGTAATTTGCAGGTAAAACATTTCCTTCGGGTAACAGTGTTTTCAGCAATGAAAATATCTGGTCAAAACATGTGTTTGACATTCCGTTATCTGATTTGATAGCCATAAATTTTGCAACTGCTTCTAATTTGCTCATCTTGCAACCAGGATATAATGCATCCTCAGCAGACTTCAACAACTCATAAAATTCAGACGGTCCCAACTCAGGATTTGAAGCTATATCAGCCGGAGTTTCTGTATGTTGAACAGATGAACCTGCAACATCATGTACTAAATCTTGAAACCGGGATGGATCTGGAATCAAGTTGGTATCACCTGCTCTGGAACTGCGTTCACCATGTTGATACCAAAAAACATAATCTGCTTGAAAACCAAAACGCAAGAGATGTTCCCCCACTTTGTCAAACGTGTCAAATGTTCTCAATGCACATTTTCTACAAGGGCATTTTATCTTTCCTTCTGAAACAAATTCTGAATTTGATGCCGCAAATGATAAAAAAATCTCCACACCCTCTATATATACTGGATTTAAACCAGAACCATTTGGATTTCTACGTTGATTTATCCATATGCGGTCATCTAATAATGACTGTTGACGACCTCGTTGTTCCATATTTTTCTATAAAATATAAAAGCATTACTGGTTTTGAATAATTTGTTAGAAAAAACACTCAAGCAAGGATTGAATATATTGAGAATAAAGCAAAACCTGTTACAAATATTGATAATTTTAATATTATATTGATTTTTTATTTTTTTTAATAATACTAATATAATTTTTTTTATAAATATTAATTATATAATAATAACATCATTACATTATTAGTATATTTTATTATTAATATTAAAATAATATAATTTTTTATATTATATACAATTCTCCTTTCATCTGTGTGTTTCACATTCTGTCTCCACATGTAATAAGGTAATTATTCCTAATTATTCCTAATTATTCCTAATTATTACAATCTATTACAATTTATTACTAATTGTTACTAATTATTACAATTTATTACTAATTATTACAATTTATTGCTAATTATTACTATTTATTACTAATTTAGCAATACTTAGCAATACTTAGCAAAAGGAAAACTGCTTGAATAATGAAAGGAAATTTGGTAATCATCGTTGTGGAGATGATTATAAATTTTCCCTTCATTATCCAAGCAGATTTCGTTTACTAATTATTAGTAATAAAAAAATATTATCAAATTATTCGTGAGTATTCCTAATTATTACTAATTATTCCTAATTATTCCTAATTATTCCTAATTATTTGCAATTATTGGTAATTATTGGCAATTATTGGTCATTATTACTAATTATTACAAATTATTGGTAATTATTACTAATTATTGGTAATTATTACTAATTATTCCTAATTATTGCTAATTATTCCTAATTATTGCTAATTATTGATAATTATTGCTAATTATTCCTAATTATTACTAATTATTCCTAATTATTACTAATTATTCCTAATTATTACTAATTATTCCTAATTATTCCTAATTATTTGCAATTATTGGTAATTATTGGCAATTATTGGTAATTATTACTAATTATTACAAATTATTGGTAATTATTCCTAATTATTTCTAATTATTCCTAATTATTACTATTATTACTAATTATTCCTAATTATTACTAATTATTCCTAATTATTACTAATTATTACTAATTATTACTAATTATTACTAATTATTCCTAATTATTTGCAATTATTTGCAATTATTGGTAATTATTACCAATTATTGGTAATTATTGGTAATTATTGGTAATTATTCCTAATTATTCCTAATTATTACTAATTATTCCTAATTATTACTAATTATTACTAATTATTACCAATTATTCCTAATTATTTGAAATTATTGATAATTATTACTAATCATTGGCAATTATTGGTAATTATTGGTAATTATTACTAATTATTACAAATTATTGGTAATTATTGGTAATTATTCCTAATTATTACTAATTATTCCTAATTATTACTAATTATTCCTAATTATTACTAATTATTACTAATTATTACTAATTATTCCTAATTATTACAAATTATTGCTAATTATTGCTAATTATTCCTAATTATTTCTAATTATTCCTAATTATTGCTAATTATTGGTAATTATTCCAAATTATAGGTAATTATTCCTAATTATAGGTAATTATTCCTAATTATTGCTAATTATTGGTAATTATTCCTAATTATTGCTAATTATTCCTAATTATTGCTAATTATTGCTAATTATTGCTAATTATTGCTAATTATTGCTAATTATTGGTAATTATTGCTAATTATTCCTAATTATTGATAATTATTGCTAATTATTCCTAATTATTGCTAATTATTCCTAATTATTACTAATTATTCCTAATTATTACTAATTATTACTAATTATTCCTAATTATTTGCAATTATTTGCAATTATTGGCAATTATTTGCAATTATTGGTAATTATTACCAATTATTGGTAATTATTACCAATTATTGGTAATTATTGGTAATTATTCCTAATTATTCCTAATTATTACTAATTATTCCTAATTATTACTAATTATTCCTAATTATTCCTAATTATTCCTAATTATTCCTAATTATTCCTAATTATTCCTAATTATTCCTAATTATTCCTAATTATTGATAATTATTACTAATTATTGGCAATTATTGGTAATTATTGGTAATTATTACTAAGTATTACTAATTATTACAAATTATTGGTAATTATTGGTAATTATTACTAATTATTACTAATTATTCCTAATTATTACAAATTATTGGTAATTATTACAAATTATTAGTAATTATTACAAATTATTCCTAATTATTGTTAATTATTGGTAATTATTCCAAATTATTGGTAATTATTCCAAATTATTGTTAATTATTCCAAATTATTGGTAATTATTCCAAATTATAGGTAATTATTCCTAATTATTGCTAATTATTCCTAATTATTGCTAATTATTACTAATTATTGCTAATTATTGCTAATTATTGCTAATTATTGGTAATTATTACTAATTATTGGTAATTATTACTAATTATTGATAATTATTACTAATTATTCCTAATTATTACTAATTATTCCTAATTATTACTAATTATTCCTAATTATTACTAATTATTCCTAATTATTACTAATTATTCCTAATTATTACTAATTATTACTAATTATTCCTAATTATTCCTAATTATTCCTAATTATTTGCAATATTGGTAATTATTGGCAATTATTGGCAATTATTACTAATTATTACTAATTATTGTTAATTATTGGTAATTATTCCAAATTATAGGTAATTATTACTATTTATTGTTAATTATTACTAATTATTACTATTTATTGTTAATTATTACTAATTATTAGTAATTATTCCTAATTATTACTAATTATTGGTAATTATTACTAATTATTACTAATTATTGGTAATTATTACTAATTATTACTAATTATTACTAATTATTGGTAATTATTACTAATTATTAATATTTATTCTTAATTATTAAAAATTATTACAAATTATTCCTAATTACCATTAACTATGAACAATACTAATAATTTAAATTTATTAAGTAAGAAAACAATATAAACATAATTAAATTACAACTAATCAAAAATAATTGAAATTAATACAAAATTAAAAATAAATATTAAATTAAAATGAACATAAATACCTTGAAAATTGATGAGCTCTGATCGTTCTTCAAAACTTTAATAACAGCTCCGAAGAAAAAAATTAAACTGAACAAAAACTCAAATTTAGAAATAGAAATTTTAGAGCAGAAGAAGGTGGAGAATGAGAATGATTTGAGAAAAACGGATGGGGGTATTTATAGGTTAGATTATTAGCGACGGGTCCATTTGCGACGGGAATCCCGTCGCAAATAGTATTATTTGCGACGGGCACCGTCGCAAATACCTTCGCCCGCATTTATTACGGTCAACCGGTAAATAGTTATTTGCGACGGGAATACTTTCCCGTCGCAAATACCTTTTACCGCCGCCGGTTATTTGCGACGGGGAAAGGCATCCCCGTCGCAAATAGTTTTCCCCGGATTTGGCGCCAAAGCCCGGGAAAACTATTTGCGACGGGGAAGCCTATCCCGTCGCAAAAGACTACTTATTTGCGACGGGTAAAGACCCCCGTCGCAAATACCCATTTTTCCCGTAGTGAATAGGTGCATTGCATTTTAAAAAGTTTTTGTGAACAATTTAGAAATCCAAACTTTAGTTGTTAGTTAAAAAGGAAAAATCACACACAATACACAACTTACACTAAGGGCAATGGAAAAAGTGGCACACAGGGGCCAACAACCGATCTAGACCTCTCAATCATCCGCCACATACAAATAAACACTAAAAAACATGGGTTAAACCTAGGAGGTCGTGAACAATTCAAAACATACTATACATGTGACTCACCCTGAAGGCATTCCCTACTCAATGACGTCATAATGCCCAAATTCCCGGTGTTTCCCTACATGGCCTAACTGAGGGGCCCGATCTTATAACACTAATAGCAGAACACCTTTCTACTATGGGCCACTAGCCAGTGCGTAATCTAAACTAGTGCAACAATCGTTCTCTGAAGATTCACTCACTATGTCTGGTTCTCATGTCAACACATGCAATAAAAAGGGGTGAGTCCACAATGTAAATCAACCAGTCACGATGCACAAACATCACACACAACTCCCGCAATCAATGTACGCAAAAAGATCACCCCTGAGTCACCACAAAGAATGTTTTCCAAAATAATTTATTTTATTAAAGTGCGAAACAAGCCTTCACCAACTTTAAAGAAAAACCTCATTTCTCAAGAGAATAAAAACACTTGTTCGCGCTTCAGAAGAAATCATTTATCATTAAACCAGAACTACACTTGAAATTCCGTGAATTATGTTCAAAGTACAAACGGGCATTCTTTCACTATTGTGCATCCGTTCATCAAGAAAATATTTCAAGTGTTGTGTATAAAATAAACAGCTCTTTTTTACATCGAATAATTATTCCAAAATTGATTATTTAATACTATTTCTCATTTATTAAAAATAAATAAATTTCAAGAAATTAATAAATTCTAAATTTAAAGGTGAGTGCAGTGGGAGACCTACCTCGACTCGCATTCCAAGCACGATGATGCGACACACCTCGAGCGGGTGCCCAAGAACACGAAAGTTGGCAATCGCAGGACCGTGGAAAAATCATGCCAACGCATTGCAACTGAAAAGATAACTAAAATACATAAACACAGACATAAAATGATCCAAATGAACAAGCAATGAAAAATAACTAGCTCGACATGTTTTCAAAACATAGTTCGCATCACCTACTTATTACGGAACCACTTTTTGATTTATGAAATAGTATCCAAAAAGTAACTCATATATTTATATAACAAAACTCAATTATTTTAAAATCAAATTCGCACCAATATAAATAAACACAACACATGCTAAATTAATTTTTTACTACTCAAACAAAAACAACGCAAAGCTCATTATGGCGTGGAGATGTGCTCGACCAGCGGGGTGACGCGACCGTCGGAAAGGGGCGGTGAGCACGCCGGAAGAAGGGCATGCGGTTAAGGGGATTCACACCGGCCAACAAGGGGTTGATCTAGAGGGTTTCACACCATCCCAAAGGGGACCACTTTAGAGGGATTCACACCACCCAAAAAGAAATGGGTAGTGCCAGACAGGAGGAGCCAGGGGTTGGCCAGCAGGGAGGGCGGGACGGTGCTGTGCAAGGTGGGAGCTTGGAGGAGGGCGTTACACGCTGAGCAGGAGGTGCGTCAGGCGTGTCGCGGACGGAAGGGGGTCGGCCTATGGGTGCGTGGTCACGGCGGTGTAGTTCTGGGGGTCGCGGACATAACACCGCAAGAGTAGCGCTTGGGGCCAGCGGCTGGGCTGCTGCAAGGAGGCACAGGACCGGGAGATGGAAGCTAGGGGCGCTGTGAGGGGTGGGACAAGGTGTGCCGGCTAGCTGCAGGGGTGCACAGCTGGAGGTCGCATGATGGAAGGGCGCTCGGCCGGGAGCTATTCGCACCGCACGTAAAAGAGGTTGGGGAGGCGCTCGGATGGGGTGATACAGGGCAGGAAGGTCGGGCGGTCTGCAGTGTTGCGACCGAAGCAGGTGCGGCCTGCTGCTGGCTGTACGAGCTACTGGGTAGAGGCAGAGTATAGTGTGTGTGTGGGAGGTGGGGGGGGGGGAGCCAGAACAGGCAGGAGGGATCGGCCGACGGTGCACAGAAGGAGGGTAGGGTTCTGCTGGGAGTGCGCAAGGCAAGATGGATCAATGGAGGGCAGCGCCGGGATGAGGGGAGGAAGCTGGAGGTGAGAACGCTGGCTGAGAGGAAGGGAGAGGAGGAAGTTGCAGCTAGGGGCTAGGTGCATTGCATTTTAAAAAGTTTTTGTGAACAATTTAGAAATCCAAACTTTAGTTGTTAGTTAAAAAGGAAAAATCACACACAATACACAACTTACACTAAGGGCAATAGAAAAAGTGGCACACAGGGGCCAACAACCGATCTAGACCTCTCAATCATCCGCCACATACAAATAAACACTAAAAAACATGGGTTAAACCTAGGAGGTCGTGAACAATTCAAAACATACTATACATGTGACTCACCCTGAAGGCATTCCCTACTCAATGACGTCATAATGCCCAAATTCCCGGTGTTTCCCTACATGGCCTAACTGAGGGGCCCGATCTTATAACACTAATAGCAGAACACCTCTCTACTATGGGCCACTAGCCAGTGCGTAATCTAAACTAGTGCAACAATCGTTCTCTGAAGATTCACTCACTATGTCTGGTTCTCATGTTAACACATGCAATAAAAAGGGGTGAGTCCACAATGTAAATCAACCAGTCACGATGCACAAACATCACACACAACTCCCGCAATCAATGTACGCAAAAAGATCACCCCTGAGTCACCTCAAAGAATGTTTTCCAAAATAATTTATTTTATTAAAGTGCCAAACAAGCCTTCACCAACTTTAAAGAAAAACCTCATTTCTCAAGAGAATAAAAACACTTGTTTACGCTTCAGAAGAAATCATTTATCATTAAACCAGAACTACACTTGAAATTCCGTGAATTATGTTCAAAGTACAAACGGGCATTCTTTCACTATTGTGCATCCGTTCATCAAGAAAATATTTCAAGTGTTGTGTATAAAATAAACAGCTCTTTTTTACATCGAATAATTATTCCAAAATTGATTATTTAATACTATTTCTCATTTATTAAAAATAATTAAATTTCAAGCAATTAATAAATTCTAAATTTAAAGGTGAGTGCAGTGAGAGACCTACCTCGACTTGCATTCCAAGCACGATGATGCGACACACCTCGAGCGGGTGCCCAAGAACACGAAAGTTGGCAATCGCAGTACCGTGGAAAAATCATGCCAACGCATTGCAACTGAAAAGATAACTAAAATACATAAACACGGACATAAAATGATCCAAATGAACAAGCAATGCAAAATAACTAGCTCGACATGTTTTCAAAACATAGTTCGCATCACCTACTTATTACGGAACCACTTTAAGATTTATGAAATAGTATCCAAAAAGTAACTCATATATTTATATAACAAAACTCAATTATTTTAAAATCAAATTCTCACCAATATAAATAAACACAACACATGCTAAATTAATTTTTTACTACTCAAACAAAAACAACGCAAAGCTCATTATGGCGTGGAGATGTGCTCGACCAGCGGGGTGACGCGACCGTCGGAAAGGGGCGGTGAGCACGCCGGAAGAAGGGCATGCGGTTAAGGGGATTCACACTGGCCAACAAGGGGTTGATCTAGAGGGTTTCACACCATCCCAAAGGGGACCACTTTAGAGGGATTCACACCACCCAAAAAGAAATGGGTAGTGCCAGACAGGAGGAGCCAGGGGTTGGCCAGCAGGGAGGGCGGGACGGTGCTGTGCAAGGTGGGAGCTTGGAGGAGGGCGTTACACGCTGAGCAGGAGGTGCGTCAGGCGTGTCGCGGACGGAAGGGGGTCGGCCTATGGGTGCGTGGTCACGGCGGTGTAGTTCTGGGGGTCGCGGACATAACACCGCAAGAGTAGCGCTTGGGGCCAGCGGCTGGGCTGCTGCAAGGAGGCACAGGACCGGGAGATGGAAGCTAGGGGCGCTGTGAGGGGTGGGACAAGGTGTGCCGGCTAGCTGCAGGGGTGCACAGCTGGAGGTCGCATGATGGAAGGGCGCTCGGCCGGGAGCTATTCGCACCGCACGTAAAAGAGGTTGGGGAGTCGCTCGGATGGGGTGATACAGGGCAGGAAGGTCGGGCGGTCTGCAGTGTTGCGACCGAAGCAGGTGCGGCCTGCTGCTGGCTGTACGAGCTACTGGGTAGAGGCAGAGTATAGTGTGTGTGTGGGAGGGGGGGGGGGGGGGAGCCAGAACAGGCAGGAGGGATCGGCCGACGGTGCACAGAAGGAGGGTAGGGTTCTGCTGGGAGTGCGCAAGGCAAGATGGATCAATGGAGGGCAGCGCCGGGATGAGGGGAGGAAGCTGGAGGTGAGAACGCTGGCTGGGAGGAAGGGAGAGGAGGAAGTTGCAGCTAGGGGCTAGGTGTGCGTAGTAAGGGGCTACGACTGCTAGTAGGAGGGCGTCAGGCGTGAGGCGGAGCAGCAAGGCGGAGGGGTACGGGCTGTCTGGCTGCAAGGGAGAAGGAGGGAGGCGGCCACCTGCTGGTGCGGTGCTAGGGGAACAACTGCATGGAAGGAAAAAAAGAGAGAAGAAAAGAGAGGAAGAAAACACGTGGAACAAAAAAAGAGAATAAAAGCAAAGTAAAAAAAGCCAAAAATAACAATAAAAATATTATTACTAATAATAATAATAAATTTAATCTATATTAATAATATTAATATTAATATCAATGATAATAATAATACAAATGATAATAGTAATAAAATCAACTTTAGTAATAAAATAAAAATGATAAAAATAATAATTTTAAATAATAAAAAAAATCTTTAATAATTATAATATTAAAATTATTTATCAACATTTTCTTTGTTCCAAAAAATAATAATGTTAATAAAATTCTTAATAATTATGATAACATTAATGATTTTTAATAATAATAATAATAATAATAATAATAATAATAACCTAAATTACATCAATAATGATAATTAAAATTATTAACCATGAAAATTTTTAAATAACGTAATTAACATTTATTTATCCATTTTAATTTTCCAAAGATAGGCGGATGGTGCTGTTGCTGAGGCGAAGCCACGCGGGGTCTCCAAAAAGTGTTCCGCTCGGGCGCTCAACGACGTCAACTAAAAAACGCGTGTTTTTTTTGACAAAACTAAAAAAAATCTTGTTCGAGATTCAACCCAAACCTTGACAAATATTTTAAAACAAAAGAAAACAATAAAATAAAAATAACAGATAGGTAGGGGTGTGACAATTCTCCCCACCATAACACTTCCCTTCCCCGGGAAGCCACAACAAGACCTAGACCCAAGAAGAAACTCCTTAAGTGTCACTCACCCCCAAAAGTTTATGCGCCTCCAGTTGATCGATCCAAACGAACACAAAACTCCCATGACATGCAACTTATCCTCAAAACACGAACACTTTAAAAACCACAAAAACAAAACCTGAAACGAAACTATGATACTGACATGGGGAGGCCTGTATGGACTCCCCACCATAGGTAACAAGCCAAACTGAATTCAGTGAGACCTGCAATGGGTCTCCCCACCATAAGAGTGATAAGGTTAACCGAACTTCAAAATTTTCCATATGCTCCAAATACCCTCCACCATGAGAGGTGGGGGGGAGGGAAGGGCCCCAATGGATCGAACATCAAAACAACCACCACTGAAACTCCAACGACATCACACCCTTAGAAGAACACAAACCACACCACATTAAGGAAAAATATTAAACCAAGGCCCTTCTTCACTGTTGGGGTTCACCTGACTACACGCCAACTTCACTCTGGGACCTCTAGCTGGAGCTATGATTATTAAATCATTTATTGACTCACAGTCAGGATTCAAAAATTCCCAAACATGACACACGAACCAGAATTTTACCAGACACACATCCATTAGAACTAAGATTTCAAAGAGGTTCAGCCACAACCATTCTTACAATTGAAAAAAAAGAAACATAACAAAAAGGTACAGGTGAGGACTACTACATCCCAGAAACCCTACAAAGAGGAAACCTCAAACTGATCCACAAACATCACCCTACTCTTGCTGACGGGCTGAGGTGACCTTCGACGTGGCAGGTCTGGCTTCGACATGCTTCTTGGAAACACCTCTATAGAATTGCTGCACATGACCGAGACGCCCACAGGTGTGGCAGGGTCTTGAAGCATTTGGGCACATCGGCCTCTTGTTCCCCCTCTTACCGCACTGGTTATAGATCAAGGCATTGTGGTGTGAGGAAGATGACTGAAGGTCTGAAGGCCTCTTGATTCATCTACGAGTACCACCAGCATCAGGCCGCTTCCCATTGTTTTTATCGCTATCTTCTGTACTGATTCCCAAGTCCGAATGAGGATTTTCCACCTCAAGTCCTCCTACTAACTCAGCTTCGGTGAGGAAAGCTTATCTCACCATGTCAGGGAAGGTGATTACATTGAACTATTCCACCTTCGACTACAACTCAGGATGTAATCCAAGATCAAAATGTCGAGCTTTCATGGGATCATTTCCAACATACCCTGGTTCATACGGAGCTAAGTACAGGAAACAATGGAATAATTCCAACACCAATCCGACACCTTGCTGAAGACCGCAAAACTCCATCCTCATCCTCATCTTTGTCGAATCGGAGAAATATTTCTAGATGAACGATGACTTGAAGAACTCCCAAGTGAGATCTTCTCAAGGATTGATTCGAGACATGGACTTCCACCACTTCCAGGTTGGACCTTCATGCATAAAGGTATCCAGCTTTACCTTCAATGACTCAGGTGGTGTGAGAGAATAGAAGTTCCTCTCAATCTTCCACAACCACTCCTCTCCCTCAAGAGGATCTACTTGACCATAAAAGAGGGGAGGGTTCAACTTCTAAAACTCAAGGACTTAGTCCATGGACTAATCAACTGGAGTATTTGATAAGGATGCACCACCCGAAGATGCACCTTGGGCATCCATCGAACCTTCGTGGGGGTAAACACTAAGGAAAAAGAAAACAAGAAGATGGGTCAAACATGATCATTACCAATTTAAATACCAAAATAATACTTTTCACAATGATTTTCTGAATGAAAGAAAATACAAAAGATTCACTAGGGAGAAACTAGTGATGATGGGTGACTCGACCATATGGTTGGAAGCCATACGACAGTCACACCACCATCACTAAGAGAATTCTAGGGTAAAGTCTCTGGCTCCACATGGCTTTCCAGACCATGAGAGCTCACAGAGGTCACTTGACCGACACTCATTTCATTTCCCAATACCAAACAAACCATAATAATCAAAAGACATCGACAACCCAAAAATCCCTTGGTAACCTGAGGTTCGAAAAGAGCAATGGTTCATGACGCTCTTCTTTTCCCTATGCCTCGAGTCCTGAAAATTCTACTCCTTCTACCATGAAAACCAAAAATAAAAATGGGCGATCTAAAAAACAAGGTCCACTCAGGAGCCGACCTCCTATGATACCATTTTTTCACAAACCAACCCCGGTCGACCCTGAACCGATCACCCGAGCCAGTCCGCAACATGGCCCAAGAGGCGTTTCCGATCCTCCTTGGCTGGGGACAAGTGCCAGGGCATCAACATAGTACAAATGGGAACGATTTTGCCCAATGTAAATAAATAAAGCAGTGAAAGGAAAATAGAACAACGTAAAGTAAATAAACGAGAGGAAAAAAAAAGAACGGCCAACAACACATACTAACACGAACATGACCAAAACTCTTCATGACCCCAAGAGTCACTCACCAACCCACAACCAACTCTTACCCATGACGATCAAGCTCGATTCGATCCCACAACAAAAACTAAAAACATGAAAACACTATAGGCATGAGTATTAATACTCAGTAGGCATTCCCAAAAAGTTATTCCCAATGCACTACCTTTAAATAAATAATATACTAATTTCAGGTTTGAACTAAATTATATAAAACATTGGTTTTCACACACACTTAATTTCTAAAACAAGTAACAGTCCATTGCCCTTTTTGATTTTAAAAAAATTTTAATGTTTGAAAGGAATAGGTGCATTGCATTTTAAAACATTTTTGTGAACAATTTAGAAACACAAACTTTAGCTGTTAGTTAAAAAGGAAAAACCACACACAACACACAACACACACTAAGGGAAATGGAAAAAGTGGCACACATTGGCCAAAACCTGATCTAGACCTCTCAATCGTATGCCACATCCAAATAAACACTAAGGAAAACATGGGTCGAACCTAGGAGCTCGTGAAAAATCCAGAACATACTATACATGTGACTCATCCTGAAGGCATTCCCTACTCAATGACATCATAACTCCCAAACGCCCGATGTTGCCCTACATGGCCTAACCGAGGGGCCCAATCACATGTCACTAATAACTGAACACCTCTCTGCTATGGGCCACTAGCCATTATGTAAACTTAACTAGTGCAACAATTGTTCTCAGAGTACTCAATTACTATGTCAGGTTACCATGTCAATAAATGCAATAAAAAGGGGTGAGTCCACAATGTAAATCAACCAGTCACGATGCACAAACATCACACACAACTCACGCAATCAACGTATGAAAAAAGATCACCCCTGAGTCACCTCAAAGAAAGTTTTCCAAAATAATTTATTTTATTAATGTGCCAAATGGATCTTCACCAACTTTAGTGAAAAACCTCATTTCTCAAGAGAACCAAAACACTTGTTCATGCTTCAGAAGAAATCATTTATCATTAAACTAGAACTATACTTGAAATCTTTTAAATTATGTTCAAAGGCCAAATGGGAATTCTTTCACTATTGTGAGTCCATTAAATAAGAAAATATTTCAAGTTTCGTGTATAAAATAAACATCTCTTATTATATTGAATAATTATTCCAAAATTAATTATCTAAAACTATTTATCATTTATTAAAATTAATAAAATTTTAAGAAATTAATAAACTCAAAATTTAAAGGCAAGTGTAGTGGGGGACCTACCTCGACTTGCAGTCTAAGCACGATGATGTGACATGCCTTGAGCGGGTGTGCAAGCACATGCAAGCTGACGATCGCAGGACAGTGGAAAAATATTGCCAACATGCTGCAACCGAAAAGATAACTAAAACACATAAACACAGACTTAAAATGATCCAAACTAAGAAACAATTAAAAATAACTAGCTCAACATGTTTTCAAAACATAGTTCACATCACCTGCATTATTACCAAACCACTTTAAGATTTATGAAACAATATCCAAAAAATAACTCATAGATTTATACAAAAAAACCTAATTATTTTAAAATTAAATTCGCACCAATATAAATAAACACAACACATGAAAAATTAATTATTTACTACTCAAACAAAAACAACACAAACCTCACTTTGGCGTGGAGATGTTCTCGACCAGCGGGGTGACGCGACCGTCGGAAAGGGGTGATGAGCACACCGGAAGAAGGGAGTATGGTCGAGGGGATTCTTGCAAGCCAATAAGGGGTTGAGCTTGAGGGTTTTCATGCCATCCCAAAGGGGACCGCTCTAGAGGGATTCACACTGGCCAAAAAGAAATGGGTGGTGCCTGACAGGAGGAGCCGTGGGCTGGCCAGCAGGGAGGGCATGACGACGCGGTGCAAGGCAAGAGCTCAGAGGAGGGAGTCACATGTTGAGAAGGAGGTGTGTCAGGCGCGTCGTAGCCGGAAGGGGGTCGACCTGTGGGTGCATGGTCAGGGAGGTGCAGGGATGGGGGTCATTGACAGCACACCACAAGAGAAGTGAGGGAGGCCAGCGGTTGGGTTGTTTCAAGGAGGCACAAGACCGGGAGACAGAAGCCGGGGGCACTGCGGGGGGTGCGCCAAGGTGGGATGACTGGTTGCAGAGGTGAAGGGTGGGAGGTCGTGCAGTGGAAAGGTGCTCGACCGGGATCTATTCGTGCCGCACGTAAAAGAGGAGGGGGAGTCTCTCGGATGGGGCGCTGTAGGGCAGGAAGGTCGGGCGGCCTGTGGTATTGAGACTAAAGCAGGTGGAGCCTACTACTGGCTGTGCGGTCTGCTGGGCGGTGGAAAATATGGGTGCGGGAGGGGGGGGGGGAGCCGGAGTAGGTAGGAGGGATCAACCGATGGTGCGCAGGAGGAGGGCAGGGGTCCACTGGGAGTGCGCAAGGTAGGAGGGATCAAAGGAGGGCAGCATCAGGATGAGGGGAGGAAGCCGGAGGTGAGAACGCTGGTTGGGAGGAAGGGAGAGGAGGCGTCTACAGCTGGGGGTTGGGTGTGCGTAGCAAGGGGAAATGACTGTTGGTATGAGGGCGTTGAGCGTGAGGCAGAGCAGCAAGGCAGAGGTGTGCGGGCTAGCGCGCTGCAAGGGAGGAGGGAGGCAGCCACCTGCTGGTGCGACGCTAGGGGAACAACCGCGTGGAAGGAACAAAAGTGAGAAGAAAAAAAGAGAGAGACGAATAAAGAGGAAGAAAACATGTGGAACAAAAAAAAAGGGAAAAGAAAATCAAATTAAAATAAAAGACAAAAATAATAATAAAAATATTATTACTAATAATAATAATAAATTTATTCTATAATAATAATAGTAATATTAATATAAATAATAATAATAATACAAATGATAATAATAATAAAATAAAATTTAATAATAAACTAAAAATGATAAAAATAATAATTTTAAATAATAATAAAAATCTTTAATAATTATAATATTAAAATTATTTATCAACATTTGCTTCGTTCCGAAAAATAATAATAATAATAACATTTTTAATAATTATGATAACATTAATGAAAATTTTTAATAATAATAATAATAATAATAATAATAATAATAATAATAAAATAACCTTAATTACAACAATAGTGATAATTAAAATTATTAACCATGAAATTTTTTAAATAACTCAATTAACATTTATTTATCCATTTTAATTTTCTGAAGATAGGCGGACTGTGCCGTTGCTTGGGTGAAGCCGTGCGGGGTCTCCAAAATGCGCTCTTCTCGGGCACTCAGTGACGTCAACTCAAAAACGCGTGTTTTTTTGACAAAAATAAAAAAAATCTTGTTCGGGATTCAACCTGAACCTCGACAACAATTTTAAAACCAATGAAAATAATAGATAAGTCGGGGTGTGGCATGGATGATAGGGAGTTGATGTTTTATGATACACCCCATACTTTTTCAACAAAGCCTACATTATAATATTTCAAAATTGAGTCCCTTGATCACTAATTATGACTCTTGGAACTCCAAACCTACAAAATATGTTAAATCTGACAAAATCACAAACAACTTTAGCATCCTCAGTCCTAGTGGCTTTTTCTTGCACCCATTAGAAAACATAACCAACAACAAGAAGAATATAAGAATTTCCAAATGACATTGGGAAAGGGCCCATAAAATCTATCCCCCAAACTTCAAAAATTTTACAAAAATTAAGTGGCTTTTGGGACATTTCTTGTCTCTTTGAAATATTTCCTATAAACTGACATTTTTCACACCTTTTGCAAAATTCATAAGAATATTTGAAAAGTGTTGGCCAATAAAGTCCAGATTCTAAAACCTTCCTTACTATCCTTTGAGGTCCAAAGTGGCCTCCACAAGCTAATGTGTGACAAAACTTAAAGACTGATTCAATTTCATTTTTAGGCAAACATCTTCTGATCATTTGGTCATTGAAAATATTCCAAAGAAATGAATCATCCGAGATGTAATATCTAGATTCAATTTTCAATTTTTGAATTTGGTGAGAATTTAAATGAGATGGGACTTGAGATGTTACCAGATAATTTACCATGTTAGCATACCAAGGTACTTCTCCTTCAATCAAGTACAACTGATCTCCTGGAAGGCGATCATTTAGTGGTTTAGTGTCTAGAATTTCAACTTCAGCAGTGTTGGGTAGTCTACTTAAGTGATCAGCCTCTTGGTTCTTAGATCCCTTCTTATATTTGATTTCTATGTTGAACTCCTATAGTAATAGAATCCATCTCACAATCCTTGGTTTTGCTTCAGCCTTCTTAATCAAGTACCTAAGAGCTGCATGATCAGAAAACACAATGACTTTAGTTCCAAGAAGATATGATCTAAATCTTTCTAAAGCAAAAAAAAAACTGCTAAAAAATCTTTTTCTATTGTTGTATAGTTTAATTGGACCGCATATAAGGTTTTTGAGGCATATGCAATGACTTGTTTCCTACCCTCAATTCTCTGAGAAAGGACTGCTCCAAATGCTTGGTTTGAAGCATCACAAAGTAGCTCGAATGGTTCTTCCCAATTAGGTGGCTGCATTACTGGTGGTGTAATCAATCTCATTTTCAACTCATCAAAGGATTCCCTACATGAAACATTGAAATTGAAATCAGCATCTTTCAAAATTAATATATAGAAATGGAGATAAATCTTGCTGAAATATTTGATAAACCTCCTTTAGAATTCTGTATGTCCTAAAAATGATCTAACATGTTTGACACAAGTTGGGTATGGCAAAGAATTTATCACTTAAATTTTTTATTTATCAACTTCAATGACTTTCTATGAAATGACATTCCCAAGGAAAATTCCTCTCTCAACCATAAAATGACCCTTTTCAAAAATCCATGTTCTTTTCAATGCAAGTTTTCAAAACTTTTTCCAGATTTTTCAAACAATGGTCAAAAGAATTTCCAAAAACTATGAAATCATCCAATAAAACCTCCAAGAAATCTTCAATGTGATCAGAAAATATACTTACTATACACCTCTAAAATGTACCTGGAGCATTACACAATCCAAATGGAATCCTTTTGTATGAAAAAGTAGTGAAAGGACAAGTAAAGGTAGTCTTATCCTAATCCTCAAGAGCAATGGGTACCTGAAAATAACCTAAAAATCCATCCAAAAATAAATAATGATTTCTCCCTACCAATCTCTATAGCATATGGTCAATTAAAGGGATATGGAAATGATCTTTTTGAGTGACCTGATTCAACTTCCTAAAATCTATGCACACTCTTCAGTTATTCTGAATTCTCACAGAGATTAGTTCATTATTTTCATTCCTCATAATGGTTAGTCTAGTTTTCTTTAGGACTACATTTATGGGGATAACCCATTGTGAATATGATATGGGATAGATGATCTCGCTTCTAACAACTTCTCAATCTCTTTTTTCAAAACCTCCATCAGGGTGGGGTTTATCCTCCTTTGGGGTTGTCTAAAAGGTTTGAAATCTCCCTCAGGAAAAATTCTACGTGAGAAAATTTTTTGGGTTTATTTTTGGTATATCACCTAAGATCCACCCTATTTCTCTGAAATTCTATCTCAAAATATCAATCAATGATTTTTATTGAGTTTTAGATAGATTATTAGCAATTATTACTGGTAATTTCTCTCCCTCCATAAGGTAAACATATTTTAAATTAGTGGGGATTGGTTTTAATTCTAGATCAGGGGGATGCTCAAGGGATGAAACTAAATTGATGTTCCCCACTTCCAAAGGTTTTACATCCTTCACATAAGAAATTATATCATCTTCATCATCATTTAACAAATTATCAAAGAAATCAGATTTTACCTCTTCCTCCCATAGGAAATAAAAATCTCTAGTGCTTTGGGAATCTATATGTTCAATGATATTTTTAATGGAAAAATTCTCTCCTAATGATAAGAATTCATGAAAAATACCTGATTATTCAATTGGATATGTACCATATTCATGGGAGAGTACAAAGAGTGAATGATCATTTGATGGTTGCCTCATGGATTAAAAAATATTGAAGTGGACAGTGCTGTCTCCAAACTCCATGGTAAGTGTCCCTTCATGGAAATTGACGATAGTTTTGGAAGTATTCAAGAAATGTATCTCCAAAATGATGGGTGAGTGTGATGGGATTCTATCATCTTCCATATTCAACACATATAAGTCAGTAGGGAATAAAATATCTTTTACTTTTACCAGGAAATCCTCCAGAACTCCTGTTAGGAAAACTGTGGATCTGTTTGCAAGCTGGACCACCACTGTTGTGGGCTTCAAGTCTCCCATATAAAAATAAGTATATATTGAGTGAGGTAATACATTAATTTATTCACCTAAATCACACAAATCATTAGATAAATTTAATGAACCAATGGTTAATAATAGAAAACGTCCCTAGATCTTGACATTTGGTTGGTAATTGTGGCGTGATAAGGGTTGAGACAAATCTTCCCAAATTTATCCTCTCATTCTCTTGAATTATCCTCTTAATGGTGAAAATATTCTTAAAAAATTTATCATAATTTGGAATTTTTTTGAGTGCTTCAAGCAGAGGTATGTTGATTTCCACTTTCTGGAAGGTATCCAAAATTTCTTTTTGCAGTTCTTCTTCTTGTAACCTCTTTGATTCAATCATCCATGATGGAAATAGTGGAGGTATATCTTTCTTCTCCATTTTTTGAAATTTAAATGGTGTTTCTTGTTTCTTATTCCTTGGTCTATCCTTCTCCTCCTCCTCTTTCTTATGTTCTTCCTAATGCATTTTCATAGAATTTTCATCATTTCCAACTTCATTCTCCCTTAGCCTAGGTGGTCTTGTTTTAGGCTCAATGGTGGCTGGTGGTGGGATTTATTTTCCACTTCTTGTAGTTATAATAATAAAATTCTCTTTTGGGTTTGGAATTATTTGGGAAGGGATTTTACCTGGATGTTTGGTCAAAAAGTCCATGAGGTTTTCAAACTTATTGGAAAAATCTTTAATGGTTTCCTTCAACCCCTCAAACTCAGATTTTTGCTGTTGGTTTTGAATTAGAGGTTGTGAACTGGTGGATGGATGCTTATAGGGTCTTTGTAAAGTTGTTGGTTTTTGGTAATAAGTCTAGTTATAATAATTCATTTGTTGAAATGGTGGTGGGTTTTGGAATTGATTTTGGAATGGTGGTTGGTTTTGAAACTGGTTTTGGTATGGGGGTCTACCTTGATTCTGTTGATTTCCAAACCCATATTGGACTTGGTTAGGATATCTCCATCCTTGATTTTTTTTGGAACTGCCTTGGATGAAAGGATACCACACATGTTTCCATTACCTTTATTTCAAAACATTGGTCAGGGAAATGATCATGTGATGAGCATAAACCACATACCTTAGTTGGTGCTTGTTGGTCACTAACTTGCTTCAAGGCCATCTGCCTCACCAAAGTAGTTAGCTCCTCAATCCTAGTTTCTAGTAAGGGTGATGGATGATAAGTGCTTAAATCATGAATACCTATTTTTACAATACCTCTTGTTCCAAAATTCTGTGAGTTATGGGAAATCTTCTCAATTAAGCCCTTGGCCTCTTCTGGTGACTTTTCAATCAATGCACCTCCAGATGATGCATCAAGAAGGTTTTTATTGTTGTCCATTAGTCCTTGATAGAAGAAGACAAGAAAGTGATGTTCCTCAATGGATTGATGTGGGAAGCTGACACATAGCTTCTTAAATCTCTCCCAGTACTCGTAAAGGGTTTCCCCAGATAATTGTCGTATGGTGTATATTTCCTTCCGAATGGATGTGATTCTAGAGGTGGGGAAAAATATTTTCATAAAACATCTTACCTGGTCATTACAGTCATGAAAATATTCTAGTTATAGGTCGTACAACCATTCTTTTGTAGCCCCATCCAATGAAAATCAAAATGACTTCCACTTTACCTGCTCCTCAGAAACTCCACGTGGCCTGAAAGTTGAGCAAATATGTGTGAACTCTTTAATGTGTTTGTTTGGATCTTCACCTTCCAAACCATGAAACTTTAGAAGCAAATGAATAATGTTAGGTTTCATTTCAAAATCATTTTATAACACTTTCATGTCAAGTTTATTGTTTTTATTAAGGAATTGTGGCACATATAGGTCTATAGGAGTTGGATTTTGATTTTTAGCCATGATGACAGGATCAGAGTGAACACTTGAAGTTTCAATTGAGTATTAAAGGGTAATTTATTCAAATTGAGATTGAAAATTAATGTTTATATTTCTATTCAATATGGTTATTTCAATTTTAGGATCTATTGGTAAAGGTTTAGTTTTTGAGGTTCTAGTTATGTAATTTTTAAGAGAAAAGATGAAAAGAGAAAGGAAAGAAAAGAAAAGAAATGATGGAGCTACCTCCTCGGAAACAATGCCAAGTTTTGACACATGCCTATCGTGGGGTGTGGAAAAAACTAATATAACCTAAGTTAAAATGTATTATAGTGGGTTACCTAGATTTTATCTTGAAAGGAGTGTTCAACAATAGTGTTTGTCACTTAAAATTAGAGGAAGAAGTGATGTTGTTTTTTAAATTGTTTGATTTTGAAAATACAAGAAAAAACTAAATAAAGTAAAGAAATTAAGTGAAAGTTTTTTAAAAAATATATAGGTAATGTAATTTAAATTAGTGATATGAAATGGTGATCAGGTTAGGGTTGGTTTTCCAATTTTAATTCTATCACAGTTCAACTTACCCAATTCTCTTATGCTAAGTTGTTAAGAGTGAGAATCCACAATTGTTTCTTCTCACTCTCTTGGTAAAATAATAATGTGAGAATAAACCTTACTAAAACCTCAGATTGGTCTACTCTCCTTCCATGGTGTAATAGATTTGTAGCGAATACCACCACTTATCTTAGGCAATTTCCAATCGGGTCTTCTTTATCCCATCCATTCAAGAACATTCACTACTCCTCATACACGTACCAGTGATCACTGAGTACTTCACCACTAAGTCCTAGTATATTACATCATATATAAACCAGAACCTAGTGGAGGGATATATTTATCCTTGAAAAAATAAAAATAAACAATAGAATCTAAAATCAGATACAATTGTAGATGATAATAAAAGCTATTATAATTGAAACTGATCCGCAGAAGAGAAAAGAGGATATTAAAACATTAAGTGCAAGAACTCAAGAATTAAAAAAGGGTAAACCTACCCCTCCCCAATAAATCAGAATATATACCCCACCATGGTAAGGGTAACTAAGTTTAACTGAGAATAAGAAGTCATTACAAAGCTAAGAAGAACAAAAGAAAGAAAAGCAAGAATATAAATTTTGATCTTCCAGAATCTGTCCTCCAGAAGTTTTCCTCTATTATGCCCACCATAAGTCCGAAACAAGCCAATATACCTTTTTATAAGATGTTGTAAATTGAGTTTTATGTATATACTTAAAATATCAAAGCCTTTGGATAGGTGGAAAGGAATATATGAATTGATTAATGAGTTTAACTTCTTCTGTACGCCAAACACTGTTTCACCCACTCCACTTAGACATGCCAAAAAGATGTCTCAATGAGATTATTATTTTATGAAATTTAATTTGAACCATCCTTTTAAATTCCTCTATAGACGCCATCTTGAATCACCTCATTTGAAGGTCGTGTGAATGAGATATTTCATATTTAATGTAGTGGGGTCCATTCCGCCTGCCAGAATAATTTCTCCAATTGATTGATTTTTTTATACCATTGGGTTTCTAATTGGGTCTTGTTTCAGAAGGAAAAATTTAATCCCACGAGAATATGAAGCATACAAAAAAGTATTCACTTCAATTGGATCAATAATATAAAAGTTATGCCTGAAAAATAGAATCTTCAAAAAACTGTCAATTTTACAGAATTACCCCATTTTCACATTTAACCCAGAATATACCAAAAACACATAAATGATGTAAATATACTCAAATTGAATAATTGGGAGGGATTAAATAATTTTAAAACATATTAATAATAATGAAAATATTAACTCTATCAATTTCCTACGAGCTGAGCAGGATCACAAAGACTGTACATGAAGAATTCATGATTCCCGATGACTAGGATCTCGTGCGACTGATCAACAATCTCGTCGGCGCTTCAACGTGTCTATTCGAGAGAAGGAAGTAATACGACCCGGGCCGAGGGAAAGCCCCACAATCAAGGTTAAATGGTAAAACCACTGCCTTCTTCTCCATGTCTCAACAATCAAAACCCTAGCATCTATAGCTTCTCTCTGCCTTGCCTCCACTACAGTGCTTCCCTGCCTCCCTAGACCACTCTACCTCCTCCACTATTTGTCTTTATACAACCACCCTTCAGCACTTTACTGATTCCCCACCCACTCCACTACCTTCCAGTTTCATTGGACCCATCATCACTGATTATTCCTGTATTGGTTCCACCGGGCCATGTGAAGTTTCTATAACTGTGTGCTTTTGGGGACTCTGGACATGAGGTTCCACTCCTCTTTTTTCTCACATGTTTAAAGGCATACTACATGATGACAACATCGTTCCTCCACATTCATTTTATGGGTAGATTAATTTGAGTATTGTCTAAATGCGAGGTAGACTAACTTTCCTATAAATTGATATATTTGAGTTATTTATGGGAATACCTAATCTTACAGTGATAAAAACATGGAGAATTAACATATTTTTTTGGTGTTTTTGTATGTTTAAACTATTCCAAAAAAACCATTGTCTTCTTCTCCATGTCTCAACAACAAAAATTCTATAAACTATAGCCACTCTCTACCTTTCCTCCACTGGGGTGCTTCCTCGCCTCCCTCGACCACCTCAACTCCTCCACTATTCGTCTTTGTACATCCACCCTTCACCACTTCACTGATTCACCACCCACTCCACCTCCTCCCAGTTTCATTAGTACCATCATCACCGATTATTCCTGTTTTGGTTCCACCGGGCCATGTGAAGTTTCCACAACTGTGTGCTGTTGGGGACTCTGGACATGAGGTTCCACACCTCTTTTTCTCACATGTTTAAAGATAGACTACACGATGACAATAACCTTCCTCCACCTTCATTTTGACAGGGAGATCAATTTGAAGATTATCTGAATGTGAGGTATACTCACTTGCCTCTAAATTGATATATTTGAGTTTTTATGGGAATACCTAATCTTACAGTGATAAAAACATGGAGTCTTAACAGATTTTTTGGTTTTTTTTTATGTTTAAACTATTCTAGTCATGTTATTATAGAAAATATATCGTTTTAAACAAATTAAAATTGAAATCAATTAGATTAAATTTATAATAATATGTATTGTAATTTTACTTATGTTTTTTATCTTAAAATGTACATGAAAAAAGGAAACATATTGAATATATGGATTGGGAAATATTATTACATGGGCCGTTCCTAGAGGACTATGCAACCCATAGGAGTGAGAGTCTGAGGAAGAGGAAGTGCGAGGCTGATAACTAGCAGACATCTGGACTGAGCGTGATCTATGAGCCGACGAAGAGGAGTGGGGAGTCCAAGAAATTGGTGTATAGAGGGAGGTAGTCTATGATCAAATCTTTCATTGGTGGGCAGATGGATACTTCGACCTCAAGGTATTCTCTCAGGAGCTGCTGTAAAGAGAACAACAAACCATCAGTTGCCACCGTCAGCAGGGTGACAGAGTACTCTGAAGCCGCCTGCGGAGCTAGAAAAATCAGGGTGGACAGTGGCCTCAAGATTTGAGGTTTTTTTGTAGTTTATATCCCTACACATTTGTAATTAATCAACCATTTAAAACCACACCATATTTCTAATATATTGGATCCATCTCCTTTTCACTTTGACTGTGTCGCCTGTCACCCTAGGTGATTTCCCCGACACACTCAAGGCCATCTGCTTTGTGATTTCCCAGACTCACCTTTTAAATTTTAGGGGAATGGGTGATGGTTCCAACTTATTATAGTGTAATTTTGTGAATATGATGGGGAGTTTTCTTGATTTTCATAAATAATGTCTTGGAAGGTTGAGCACGTCGTTGGAGGTTGTTTTTGTGCAACAATGATTCCTAGTGAGTTTTGATAAATTATGCCATTTTGGATAAAATAAATAAATATTTATTTATGGTGTATGAAATCAAATAGGTTCTCATGAGTCTATTCATTATTCCCTTATGAATGCATGTTTCATACACTAGTGGCTGAAAGAGGACCGATTAGATATATTGAGGATGCAATTCCATTGAGCGACAATTTTCAAACCTAATTCTAGGAGCTTAACAATGGATAAAAGTGGTGCACTATAATAGGGATAAATCTTTTGTAGGTAATAAATATGAAAATTTAATTTTTTTCTATCGGGTTCACTTTTTCTTTGGAATTTTTTGTAAGGGTTGGTGTACTTTTCTCCTGATGGTTTTATTGTTTGAATTATTTCGTTATCCAATTTTCATGATAATAGTTGTATATTTGAAGAGTTAGAGTGTTTAATTATTTTAATGCCTATTCAATTATAAAATTATAGAAGTTTTCCTGTCACCTTCCTCTGCTCCACTTCACCGCATCCGACTTCATCCCAATGATTGATTAATCGCGTTGCGTTCACCTACAACCCACCTTTGATTCCCTTAAAGTGGGGATGGTTATTAGTGTGTTTCGATGGTAATTTAAGTTTATTTATTCTATTACTATCCATTTTTATATTATTTAGTTGATGGATTCTAATTTTAGTGAGATTTTGGCAGGGGAAAGGGTGCTGATTCCATCTTATCATAGTGGAATTTGGTGAAGATGATGAGGATATTTCTCAGCTTGCCTAGAGGATGTCTTGGAAGGCTGAGCATATGTCATTGGAGACTTTTTTGGTGAAATAATTATTCCTGGTGAATTTTGATAAATTATTAAACTTTGGATAAAATAAATAATTATTTATTTATGGTTCGACAATCCCAGATAGATGTGGTATTTATTTTCTGCTCATGATTTACACTTGAGGTTTTATGTGAATTTAAACATGTTTCATCTGAGTAATAATGTCCAGGTTATTAAAAAATAGTACCCAAGAAATATAATGGTATCATTGAATATATAGAACTATTAGGATATCAATATTATGAGTAAATAGAAGATATGATAATTGGGACTTAATAAATAATCACCGAAAAAAGAATCAAAGTCCTCTTTATGGTTACCAATTATTTAGTGTTTTTTAGTTAGAAACCCCCAACAAGGTTGAGGTATGAGTTAGAATAACTCATCTTTAGGAAAAAAAGAATCTATAATTTGTTTTAAGGATCAACCAAGATAAAATTTTTGTTCAAGTACTTGTATCAATTTGTTAGGAACATTAATACTTTTTCATTCTTATAATATAATTATATCCACATGAAACATTAACTAATTATAAGTAACTAATAATGTATACGGTGTTTTCTTATATACCTTATTTGGGGTGATGTATTTAATTTAGTTATTCACATGGATGGACATTAGTATTTCCTGGATAGACATGCTTATGATGTTTCATTAATTTATTGTAATTTTTAATTGTAAAGCTTGTATATAGTTTCTTTTATGTCATACTAGCTTGATTTACTTTACAAAAATCTTTAATTGCCTTTACCGTATATCAGTACCGTGTAAAAAATTAATATTAGTTAGAGTGGGAATTCACTACTTGTATGAAATACTTCTACATCATTATCAAAAAATATTTATCTTATCATGCCCCAATTTATTAATTCTTCCATATTTCCATGAAGTGTGATGTTATTGATTTGATAATGTTATGACTTATGGTAACATTTTTATTAATATGAACATATACATTCCTCATGTTAAAATGTATTGTTGAAGTTGGTGCTCATTTCAAGTCTAAGATTATGTCATCTGGTCAAATCAATTAAAATTATTCATGTCTTTTATGCTTTCCATCCATATTAATTTTCTTTAATTATATTCATTATTCTACAAAAAACTTTGGGTAGTACAATGAAAGGTTGTTAAACCATCATTGATATGATAAGTGTTATACTAAGTTTCTATAAATGCATAATGTACATTAAAATTAATGAAATTTAAGTTTCTATACCTATACAATTCACTTATAGTAATGAATTTTCAGTTTACTTAAGTTTTAGTTTATCCATTAGTTAATGTATTAAATTTTTTTATCACTATGATAAAATTATGCATTTATTCACCATACTATTCCACTATTCATTTATAATTCTCTTTTAATTTATTAATATTGTAAAAAAATATTTATATTTCTCTTTGTTTAAAAATCATTTTTTTAATTTTATCAGAGGCTTGACTAATAAAAATATATTTTCATTATTGAGTAATGTAATAACATAATACACATCTTCCACATTTTTAGTTTCCAGTATTATTTTATCAGTGTAATTGTTTCACTAAATAAATAACATTTTTTCATTTTTTTTCTATTTATTATGATCTCCCTATTCTTTACTTACTCCATTTATCCACTAATATACATTGCTGCCACCCCTCAATCTATATCTCAGAGTCACCACCAATGCAGGAGTCGACAACATCAATCTACCTTAATCTGACCATTGTGATGATGTGAAAATGATCTTCTCCTCAGTGGCTTGTGACTTCACAATAGGGATTATCATGGATCTATTTTGGATGGTGTTATATGAG
This sequence comes from Viscum album, assembly GCA_963277665.1. Lineage (NCBI taxonomy): Eukaryota > Viridiplantae > Streptophyta > Magnoliopsida > Santalales > Viscaceae > Viscum > Viscum album. The sequence continues at coordinate 18,773,597 of OY728123.1, forward strand.
AACATGTACATTTAAACAGTCTCACTTTTCTCCTTTGCATAGGTTTCCCCTTCTTTAAATTCTATCATCAATATCATTTTTCAATCCCGATTCATTGGTTTTATTTTGTTTTATTTTCTAATTTCTCAATGTATGCTAACTTTAATCACCAACATAGATAGTGGGAAATTTGAATTAATAGGCCAAATTACCACTTTCAATTCTTGAAATTTAATATATATTTGTTTTATCCTTAATTTTCCTCCCATCTTCTCTCTTTATCTCTATCTCTCTTGGGCACACTCCACCTCTCCACCTCACTACCTTTTCATGTCTCCATATATCCTGGATGACCCCCTATATCAGTACCCTCTTGTTTCAGGACAACATTTACAACAATGATTCCAAGGTTGAAGATTGAAGGAAGAAATTGAATGGCACAGAATTGGAAAATTTTGGCAACTTAGTTTTTAATCAAGATGGAGGATAATAATTGACAGAAGAGGTACAAATAGGTATGAATATTTTCATATATTAATCCTGAAATCTTAGTCAATGTTATTTAAATGTATGAATTCTTACAATATATGGTTTCTACATACACATTAAATAATACATCTTGGTTTGGGGTTTATATATTGAATCATTTTCCATTAGGGTTTCTTGACTACATCTCAAGAGATGGAATTATAATCAATATATTTTCACCAAAATATAAATATATTTGGATAATGGGGTGAGAATGTGAAAAAAAGAAACCAAATATGGTTTAAATTGAGGGTTAGTGGGGGTATTTTTAAGCAGTCACACTTCTATACTGCACAAAATTCCAGACTGCATGGTCTTGGGAGACCATTCAGCAACCATGAAATAACCATTGTCCACCCTCCTCTATTCCACATAGTCTGACTGCACAGTTAGTATGTTGTTTTCACTATTAATATGTTTCATTCACTATATATTGAATCCATGAAGTATGTGTTTTTATTCACTTTCAGTATATTGTATTCAATGTTAGTTTTTTCATTTTTAATATGTTGTGTTTCTACTGCATATGTGTTTCCATCTGTATATGTGTTTTAACTGTGTATATGTTTCCATTAACGGTTAGTAATTTTTATTCACTATCAGTATATTGAATCCACATTATATTGTTTTTTATTCACTAAAAACATATGAATATGTTTCATATGACAAAATACACTGAAACCAATATTTTAGGATAATTACATACATCTTCCAGTTATACATGACATTAGGAACATGCAAGAGACTTTCATTTGTAGCTATATATATTTGAAATTCACTATTACTTTATATAACTTATAAAATGTATATAAAACCTCATTAACATCAACATTAATTCCATCCTTCTCACAAAATATTATTTTTAATTCTTTAACTAATTGAGAATATATTTCAATGAAAAGTGAGATAGTTTCATCTTTTTCATATTCATGAAGTTTCTTCCATTTCCATTATTTCTTTTGTAAAATAAACTCTCTACGCTTTTACAGAACTAACTTTTCTTATTATGTATTCTTTAGAAAGAGACTTGTAGTTTTTTGATATTATACAACCATTAATATTGGATTAAGTATTCTAACTAGCTTTGTTACTTATTTTTGTATGTTATGTGCCATAGTTCACTTTTACTTACCAGTCAACTCTATCATGATATTTTTTATAAATTCATTCTAAATTATTAATGTTTCATGCATGGTTGGATTTTATTTTTTTCTTTGTAATTATTTGTTGAATATATAAACTTGATAAAATTAATTAATGATGTATTATATATTTAGGTTTTCATTTAAATTTCTAGCTAACATTGTTATGTTATATTTTTAGTCACAACCAAACTACATTTCTTCTATATGATACCATTGTATTATGTATCTGGGAATTGTTTTTTCATTCCATGTTAGTGAGCTTGCAAGGTGTCTGAAGGAGCGGACTTCACAGCTAATTCTTGGCATCCATAATCAATTCCGATCAATCTATTGGAACACTACACTATATTGAATGCTGCCCTCATAGGGTTGGATGGTTTGGTGATGAAAAATGTTCACTGGGTTGCAACTACTACTTGATACACGACACTAAAACCAGAGTTTAAGGGTGTGAGTGGCAAGTAATTTTCTGACAGTGACCTATGCAAACCAAGCCCCCATTATAAGGAAACAAAATTGGATAAAAACCATGGGACTTCAATAGTATATTAATCAACTCTGAGTTGTTTTGGGGGACACAAAAATAGTGTTTATTGAGGGTTTGAGTTCCTCTTTATCTATGAATTTAGTGATAATTTTTAATATTAATGAGATTTATTAGAATTTTGGGTAGGAATAAATAGAGTGAAAGTTAATTGGATGATGTTGGAATGACCTATGAATTATCTTATATATAGAGCTTCAGATATTGAGAAGCTTAAGATATTGAGTGTTTGTCTACTTTAATAGAGAACGTTATTACAATAATCTCTATGCCTAAAAACTTTTTATAATATATATGAACTAGTAAAAAATTTCATTAAAATCACATCATCTTCTATATACATATTTTTAATTGAATAGTCTGAGTTTTGAAAATATATCTTCTATAATTTGAATCCCAAACCCACTGAATTTGGTCAATATTTTAGGTACTCATGTTATTAGGGTTGCTGCGAAGAGAGGAGCACATTTCCTATAAATCAAGGAACATATTGCTATGCCAGCTAATGCTCTATTTTGTAGTTCTTATTGAAAACTTCTCAAAAAAATTATTACTTTTGATAAGTGATTTTGTATAAATGTTTCCACATTAAGGTTTTTTCTGCAACTCATTCAAATGGTTTTTCTTGAAACTTGGGAGTAATTTTTTTTAGATAAATAGAATAAACAACACTAATGTTTTCAAACTGATTATCTTAAGTGATTAGTGCTTTAATTTGTTTTAAAAATGTTTTAAAAAAGTGCTAAGTATTGCTAGTAGTGATGTTACCATTCTTGATTGTTTTTATCATGAGTTGTTTTTTTCATTTGTAGGGATACTCATCATTAGTCACTGCTTTGGTCCTCCATGAATCATGTTTCCTGATATCTTGTGAAACATATATTTCCGAAATGTGTTATGCGTTTGCAGGTGTTTCAAAAAAGGTCATTTATATGCATATGTTTTATATTTATTTATAGTTTCAATATGGGTGTATGTTTACCAAGTTCACATTCCCCTCTATTGATAGTATGCATCTATATGATGGGACTTAAGTCAACTTTTTCAACTTTATCTCATTTTATTGTGTGAAATTTCACTGACATGATACTTGAAATATTATTTTCAGATATTTGGAACGTTTTTTCAATCAATAAAGATTTTATGTCATAGAAAAAGTAAACATTGATTTCACTAGAGACACCCATATATAAATTTTATGATTTGGTTCCATCTTTTTGATGAAATATGAATCTATGAAAAACTATTACATCATTGTTATGGGGACATATAATGAATACCAAAAATAGATTGATTATATGTGAAATGATAATGGAATTATGAGGACATACTTTAGAATAAAGATAAGAAAAATTTTAGTCATGAAGGCACATGATAAAAAGGATTAATGTATTTATCAAAGAAATAGAAATGGAATAATATTAAACAATTTATAATTAATTAATTTATTAAGGTGAGGATTTGATACATGTATAATTGAATAAGACCATAAACATAGTTGTGGTATTTGGGGTGGGGGGGGGGGGAGGGGTTCCCATGTGAAAATAGTTATTGATGAGTCTCTGTCTATTGTGATTATTTTCCAATATACATATTTAGATGTGAGCTTATTTTCCAGTATTCATTACTAGTTTGCATGCACTGATTTTCTACTATGAATTACCCATATGCACTTATATAAATATAAGTACTTTTCTATATGCACTTATTTTATGGTAATGCATATTGAAAAAATCCAAATTATGTGTAAGTGAATGTGTAATTAAATGATCATGCCGTGAAAATGCACGGGTTGGGTACTAGTTTTTTATAATGTATTGATAAAATGCATATTTATTGTAAATACATTTATATAATATATTTCTATAATATGTTTAAATACATTAATTTCATGTATGTTTATACACACTTATATTATATATTTAAGTATATATTTATATACATACAATTATATGTTGTATTTATACAATATTATCACACGTATACACACATATTTATATATTTATCTATACACATAATTATAAATAATTACAAAAGAATAAATGATGTTATAAGTGAATAATCCTCTACGGAGTGGACCAATGGTTAGGGTTGATGGATGTGGCCATTAGGTCCAGTGTTCGATTCCCAGTGGTTGCAGATTTCGACCGAGGTAATTTCATGCCATGCGATTTACTATCTCAGTAATGCTGATCAGTGTGGGGATGTTATTTTTACCTAGTCAGGTTGTGGTTAGCATTCAAGACCTGGGGCCTGGTACACCCGTGGGGGAGTGAGCTATGCTGGGAAGAGCATTAATTGTATAGTTCAACTATGGTTTTTGTACAAAAAAAGTGAATAAATATATATTTATTGTTATATAAAACAAATTTAAGTTTATATATATATAATGGATAATAAATTATTTTTTCCATATAGTCTAGATATTAATATATTTTATTCTTCACTAAAAAAAAGAAAATAAGACTCACTTAAACAAGGTTGAAATTCCATCGAATGTTAAAAAATCAATATACCCCATAAAAAACCCAGTTTTAGAGTCCTTCCAAGACTTTCTTAACCTAAAAAAATACTATCCAAGGTTCCCCCTACACTAATATATATATGTCCTTTAACAACATGCAAAAAAGATATTAACAACACTAAAAAACATTATTGTCCTCAATGCTGATAAAGGGTTGGGGTCCCCTTTATCAGCGCTATTTATAGTTCTAATAAAGGCCCAGCCTACTGCAATGTGTTGTTTATATAACAAAACACCCAAAAAAATCTATAACTTGTGTATGAAAAATATATAATTTAATTGAAATAAAATTTTCACGACACATCCCTAGGGTCTCGTGTCGTGACTACCCCAAGTCCTCCTACCATAGGCCAGAGGCTGATGACTAGTGCTGAGTAGGCATATCCCACAAGTTGGAGGCATTTTCCCTAGTACCTATATGCACACACCCATCTCCAAGAAAAATCTAAAACTGAAAAAACTAAGTAAAAAAGGAATGAAAACCACTAAAAATATTGTTTCTTCTGGAAATGGGGATGACCTTGTTTGTTTAAGGTTCAAACTTTCCAATTAGGTTCTAATGGGTTTATTCATAGAACCAGAAACATCCAATGATTCTATATCCATTTGGAACTAATTTCCAAAGTTATGTGCTCATTAGTTGCAAAATGACAAGGCTTAAGAATCTTCATTGGTCGAGAGGATGGGAGGTCAGACTCATCACACCTTTTTAGGGGGAATTATTATCTACTTCGGGACTCTCTTATAGATTTAAGTTATGTTCACGAATCCTTATTAATTTACCAAGCATGAAAATGAGTTTTTTCCTTTAGATTTAGAAATCAATGATTGATAGGTATGGGATTTAGAGAATCTTTTATATGTATTTGAGGTTCTTCGTCGATATAGAAACATCTGTATTTATCATAGATTCTTAGTAAATGGTATCCTTCAACAAATTATATAGAAATATCTTGGTCATTATGATAACCATACTGGTTTTAAAGCCACTCAGTGGGGTACTTGAAGTTTATTGTCGTTCAGAAAGACATGGATTATTTTAGAATTGGGATCGTACCCACAGATGGGTTACCTACATTTTCTCATTAAATAAGGAATTAGAACCCATGTAGTTTGATATAAAGGATATAGTTTAACGTAATATGGGACAGAAAGGAATTAATGAAAGATGGGCTTGAACCTTAGAAAGGCTTCCTACGTACTCTAATTTTAAGGCAGAGATCAAAGTCCACATAGTTCGGGTGAAGAAGTATTAGGTTTATGCATGATTAATGGCCCAAAGAGAGATGTCATAATTACTTTTACACTTTAAGGCCACGTGAGTCCTGCTCGGAGTGAGAAATAAGATGTATTAGTAAAACCTAATGATTGTGCCATGAAATATGCAATCATAAGAAAGAATGTGGGGATTATGTATGTATGATTTCCCAAGTAAATGAATATTAGGACTTAGTTCAGGAAAGAAGCACAAGAGCGGGGTCCATAAAGGTATTTGTACTTTATGGAGATTTGGAATTTTAACTTGGGACTTACTCCTGAGAAGGAGGAACAAATTAAGAGGAACTTATTATTGGGTTTCATTCTTGAAAAGGAATCCCAAATCAAAAGAAATTATGATTGGGACTTAATCCTGAGAAGGAGGATTCCCAGATTAAGGAACTTGGGGATTACTCATAAGGAGGATGCCCAGATTAAGGAACTTGGGGCTTACTCCTAAGGAGGATTCCCAGATTAAAGATCTTCTTATCTTAAAGGATGAGGTTGAATGAATAAAATCTCTAACCTTAATGACATAAAATTATGTAAATCATGAGGTTTTGAGAGATGTTCCACATAATTCCTTTTGGATAAGGAATCCAACAAAGGAACCATGCTATAAATGGATTTGAAGAGGGTTTTGAAGGATAAATCTTGAAGAGGAGAGGTGGATTTGAGTAAAGAAAGTGAATTGGAAGGAGGCATGCAAGTACTGTTCTGGCGCGCAAGTCCTGGTTGCGCTAGTATACTTGTGTGACATGAGTTCACTTAGGCGATGGAAAACCTGTAGGCTAATACTTGGGAGATACTTGGCTCAAGCCCTTAGTATTATCCCTAGATTCTTCCAGAAGGGCGGTGCACAAGTTTACATGAGAGGAAAAGGCAGCGCGCAAGTGTCTTCACTTCCCTTAAGGGATAGACACTTAGGCGCGTAAGTATTGATGAGTTCTAATACATAGGCATTATTATTCCTCTTTAGACCTTCTATTATAGGTAAAGAATTACCTTAGAAGTGTTCAGAAGACTTCAGACATAGACTTGGGAGACCAGAGCTTGAATATGAGTTTTGGATTTTTCATCCTTTAAATGGGGGGCTCACAGGGGGTATTTATAGGCCACTGAACACCTTGGGCGAAAAAAGGAATAGGGCGTGCAAGTGAATTGCACCACCAAAATGTGGCGTGCAAGTGACTTGCACGACTAGAAGGAAACTTGCATGATCCATGCTTAAAGGATATCTTGTTCATGACTTTGTCAATTTTTTATGTTCTTCAAAGGATGACTCTCTTTGTGCTTAAGGTATTCCCATTTTCCATTCGTTAGACTCTGTGATGGAAAGGAGCATCAAAAAATACCCACTCATAGTAACAATAAAAACTGAAAAGTAAATGGGCCAGAATACAATCCCAACTGAAATAGAAAAGTACAAGCTCCTGGATCTCATCTATAGAAAACCATACCTGAAGGGTAGGTATAATAAGTTTTTTGAATCTTTCTGAATCATACCATGTCTGTTGGGTCACCCTAAAGCACCCCGCCTTTAGCCCACCAAGGACTCCATCAAAGCTGACGATCATCTGTACAAGACAGGACACGTGCAAGAAAATCCCGTACAGAGGTGAGTAAAAAAATACTCAGTAGGGACCTTGAAACAACAAAGGTGACACCACTAAGAAAATAAATTAAGTACACCACAAAGGAAACACACGAATTACAACACAAATCAAGCACACAAAGTATACCACAAAGTAAATCACTAAGAAATACACCAAATAGACTACCAAAGAGGCACAAAAAGTGTATTCTATAAGAGGTATAGTAAAGAGAGTCACTAAAGACAAATCACATAAAGTATAGGTCTATGGTAGATAAACATTATTGTCATAAGAATCCACAGTACCCTCAAGTAGTAACACGCATAACATTGGTAACACACGAAGTTTTGGTAACACACAGAGTGTCAGTAACACACGGAGTGTATATAACACACTGAGTGTAGATAACAAATAGAATATCATCAAAGACTAGGGGAACCACACCCTAGTGAGATAGGGGAGTACCAAATCAGTCTTGGTAAGACACAAAGTCTAGATAATACACATAGTCTAGGTAATACATGTAGTATAGGTAATCACAAAGCTTCTAGGTCACAACCAACTACAAGATTCCATACTTAGAACGCTCATTCTGAAATCACCTACTCCTCGAGCCAAAAGATCTGTATTCTAAATTCTATGATAACTCACTTAGAGTATCTAAAAAGGACCTCCTCATCATATGGATATTAATGCCACAAATGGATTGTCAAACAGACACATAGTATGAGAGTTATGAGCAATTTAGTAAAAAGTGTCCGGTTGGGTCTATGTTTGGTCTGACCTGACTCAAACTGGGTCCCACATAACCAAAACTGCCAGGTTGACTTGACCCAACTTACTGCCAATCTGGTCCATTGGTTCATCCAACCGGGACGTGGCGGCTGCAGCGTTTGCTCGTCGTCAACACGGGGCAGTCACTAGGTTTGACACGGTGGTCCGCCACATAACCACCCCGCGGTGGTCCGCCGCATGACCACCCCATGGTGGTTAGAACGAGGTCCTACTGATGTGGTCTATCTGGACCACATCCCCCCTACTGTGTTCACTGAAACCCACCAATGACCACCTGTCATTGGCCCCTCTCTGCTGCCCTGCGACTGTTGTCACGGGGATCTCTATCATCGATCTGTGGGTCCAGCCACGTTTGGAACATCCCGCCAAGAATTCGACACAACCAAGGGGGTCCGTTGGCAAAGAACACAAGAGAGAGAGAGAGAGAGAGAGAGAGAGAGAGGGAACCATGAAAACCCAGGGAATGAATGTCATCCTTTTTCATTTGGCCTTCGTTCATCCTGTTATGAAAAGGGAAACTAAAAGATACTGATAACCACTAAGGTATATCCCCCTTTAATACCACAACAATAGTACCCATCCATCATTAATGATCTATCCAATGATCAAACTATTTGTGGGTTGATCAGCGTTCATCATTGAAAGAATGAATGAGGAAGAATGATCACACAAAATTAAAACCCCTACCTATAAAGATGATTACTTGGAGGATGGGATTAGTCATTGATGGTGATCTGTCCATGAACATCCTTGATCCATAATTCATTGGTGTTCTTCATTCGTAGTCACTAGAGAGAGGGTTTCCTTACCTTAGGGAAACTTCCAGGCTCCAGGGTAAATATCTCCAATGTAATTAATTATAACACCACTCTCTTCCCATGACTAAAGGAGGAAACACGTTGATGTGTTTCAGCTTTACTGTTTCGTTTTGAAACAACGTCACCATGCTATTTCATTTATGAGAGAAAACAACTTATTTATTTCTATGTCACTACGTTTCTGTGTCGTCATGAAACGTTAAAATAAAAATAAAATAAACTTTTTAAGTATATTTTTATTCTTCTTTAAAACATCTGAAAAAGATTTTCTAATATCGACCCACACTGGTTAAAGTTAGGTCCTGTCTAAGTAAAGCCCGCTGCTCTGAACACAATGGTGCCCTCATATTTGAAATATGATCACCTGTTTCAAAGTTACTAAAACCTCACATGAGCACTATTTTTAATAAACTTAAAAATAGTTTGAATATTTATTCTGGGCACCCTGGGACTTAGAATCATGTGTCATCTCAGCGCCTGGTCTCAAAATAATCCCATATAATTTTCAAAAATTTTACATAGAAAATTCAGAACATTATAAAACTTGACATCATGAATGAAAAAAATACTACTATATACATTTCAAACAATATTTTATATAATTAAATTTACAATTATCCACAATCATTTAAAAACATTAATGTTTCATCTTTTGGTGCCCACGATCCCCTCTCAAAAAATGTCTGCTCATGGTATCAGTTACTGAAAAAATCACCTCAACCCAAGAAAAAGAATCTACCTATATAAAAAAACAAATATTATTTTAGTGATACCATAAATAAATAAATTAAACATCAATATTAAAGAATACATTAATAAAATGTCAATTTTTAATAAAAAGTCACACTTGGAGTTTTACCGGTCATACTGTGCATCGTATTGAGGTGTGGTTGATTCCTACACATCACAAATGAGTCATGGATCATTTTCCTAAAATATCAAAACAATATGAATGTGTTTTATCAATTTTGATTATGTCACTCATTCTTTTTACTTAAATTAATGTCAATTTTAAATAATCACACACTTGGAGTTATACCGGTCACACCGTGCATACGATTGAGGTGCGGCCAATTCCTACCCATCACAAATTACTTATGGATGGTTTTCCTAAAGTATCAAAAAATTATAAATGAATTTTCTTGGTTTTTAGTGTGATGTACCAGAATTAGATGCTACTTAGGATGTTCCCCGAGCCTGGTGGGACATATAGCCTCAAGTGCATCTCCCCAAATGCCAGAGGCTTCTAACTAGTAGTGATGGATAAGGGTGTGTCTATGAAAAGACTATGACCTCATTACCATAGTGAATCACAGTGGATAAAATTTTGATACAACATGAGATAAAATAGATTAATAAATATAAGTAAATAGAAGGAACAATGGAAAGAGACAAGGATAATAATAACTAAAATAACTGGAATAACTAATTCAAGCATACAACAACTGATGATGATATGTCATGTATCTAGTCAGTTGAAAAACATAGATACAATGTAGCAATAATAAATGAAAAAACCAATACAAAAAAAGGAAATACATAAAATATCCCAAGCATCCCAAGCTACAACTCGATCATCTGCTACCATATCCATCCTAGCACAACAAGCAATCAAGTTTCTAAAGCATTACACTTTACTTTATCAACACCTGCATGCATTTAATCTACCTCGAGTACCAAATGGTGCCCAGATATGGTGTGAGATAAATCTTAGATGGCCACCACCAACAATGTTTATAACATCTGGTCCGTGTAATGGAAATGTAAAAGTGTGAAAGCATGCATATATAAAGTAAAACAGTACAATATAACTAAATTCCAAGTACCTTGTTTATCCCTCAACTAGTGTCTTAACATGTAATAATTTCATTAATTAATTTATTACCAAATTATATTAATAGGTCGCATGAGGGATAGCCAACACTGACATCACCACGTGATAGTATATGTAGTGAAGGTTTTAAGGCGTAACAAGGAAACCATGATGGATAACTAAAAAGGAAGTGGTTCCAAGGTAATCACCAATGAAACCTAGAACTCAGGGGTTTCTAACTTAGTAGTAACAGAATATAGATAAGGGGGTAATATTTTAATAAAAGGATCATCGTCCAAGGCATTCCCCCAATAATATTTCTAATTGATTCTAAGGAATACATCCAAGGTAAAACGGGAGATAAGCAATGGTTGGGCCCAAGGATATAACCAAGACACCTCATGTCATGATGGATCCAAGGAGTGTATATGAGGAATCCTATAATATTAATGAAGTGATCCTATAGTGTCATATCAGTCATCCAATGGAAGATGAGGATCAAGTTCCCATGTATGTCTCACGCAAGGCAACTGACATCCTTGAATCAGAATGACGTCCTCGTATAGCCAAGTGATTCCATCAAGAATCCAAGAGATAGCATGAGTCAAGAATTCTTATAAATATTTCAAGGTCCATGTGCATAAATAGTCACCTTAAATTTAATTCACAACCATTAATTTGGTGATATGATAACTATTCCATTTTTCAAGTCAATTGGTTCAAGCCTTGCCTTTCATTAGTTTGATAAGTCCAAGTAGTATGAATGCATTTAATTTAACTATGTATGTCATAATAATGTAATTTGGTTCATCCAATATCATACACTATAAGTGTAAAGGGTTTATACTGCATGAAACTAACCATATATTTTGAATTAATATGACCAAGTCATAATCATACCACATACTTGCCAATTTATCACTTTGATCCATTAACTACATTTAGGCACTTACCTTAGGCGGGTCAAGTGGAAGTGACATGTTAATTTCCATTCACCATAACATGATTCAATAGGAAAATAATATAATGAGGCTTACCATTAGCGTGTTCAAGCTTTATCACACCTGAACGATGGCTCAAAAGTGTCAAAACACAAAAAACTCAATTATGGCATATCACCCTACATTAGGTGTTGGGTGTTGTGGGTGTAACCGCTAAAAATTAATCACATATATGGAGAGAGAATAACCATATAGTTATAATGACTATAATCATGACCTATAAATTCAATAAAGAGAGCCTGATGAAATCGGTGGGCCCCACACAACAATTTCAAAATCAACGAACTTGAGGGACGATTTATAGACCACCAACCTAGTACTCGTATGACTCTCCTACTCCAGTATCAACCTATAACTTGGATTGGTTTCGAGTAGATCATAAAAAAGAGTAAAAAGACTCCCACCATGATAAGTAGGTCAAGAGAAAGAGAAATGATGATCAACTTAAGAAGATTCAAGTACTTACCGTTACACGTCCAACGTGACAAAAAAAGCTCGATCAGATATCAGATGAAAGAGATCTATTGACCCTTAAATTTGGACTTTAAAAGATCCAAAATGGGAGAGAATGGAGTTTATCCCACTATAAGTATGAAATAGGGAAGAAAGAGAGGTTAAATTAGATCATTAAGGGTAAAATGGTCATTTTACCCAAAAATAGCCCATGCATGGTTTGGATGCATAGTTTTTCAAACCGTGATCCAACCATGAATGGGTACCTAGAGAAGAGGGGGCACTCACATGGTTAGGCCACATGGTTAGGGAAACCATGCGCCAACCGTGTAGAATGAATCTGCCCAAAAAATGTAGACCATCCTCACGGTTATATCTAACAGTGCACCCTACCCACATGGTTTACTCTAACCATGTGATAGGTCCATTTTTTCCAAAAATTTGGGTTCAAAACTTTGAAAAATCCCCAGACACCCCTAAGACCTTTGTAAACTCATTAGGCATAAAAAAGCCCATAAAAGTAAATAAGACCAAAATTTAGAGGATTCGTACTTGAGTCAAAAACTAGATTCTTACAAGGGTGGAGAAACACTATCTGAGAATAACTCTAACCACTGAGAACATTCATCGACCTCCCACTTATAAGTCTCATCCTGTACACAACTGTGCTGGCATAACACCTGTACTAGAGGGATAGACCGGACTAAGAGATCCTTCATTCACCTGTCGAAGAAGCATATAGGATACTCCTCAAAATAAGCATTAACATCAAGATCAACTTCCTCAGGATCAAAAGTATGAGACAAGTTGACATGATAATAATGAATCTGTGAAATGTGGAAGACGTCATGCATAAAACGGTACCTATGAGGTAGTAATAACTAATAGGATACTAGATCAACTCTTTCCATGATCTAAAATGGCCCTAAATAATGAGGAGACAACTTACCTTACTTCCATAACCATCTATTAACTAACCTGGGCGACACCCATAGGAAAACATAATCCCCAACCTTGAACTCCAAAGGTTATCGACGACGATCGACATAAGATTCTTATCTAGAATAAGGAGTAGTAATACAATTCTTGACCAGATGAACATTCTTTTAAGTATCCTATACGATATGAGGACCTAGTAGGGCTGCCTCACCCACCTCTATATAGTACTGGGATGAACAGAATAACCTACCATACAAGGACTCAAAAGGAGCCATCTAAATTGTCAGCTAAAATCTATTATTATAGGAAAACTCAATGAGAGGTATATAAATCTACCAATAACCACTAAAATCAGGGACACATTCCCTGAGCATGTCCTCTAGAACCTGTATCATTTGTTTTGAATGCCCATCAGTATGAGGGTGAAAATATATGCTTAGAAGCACCTGTGTATCCATAGCTTTCTATGAGCCCTTCCAGAACTGTGACATGAAACAAGAATTTCTATATGAAATAATAGTATGAGGGACCCCATGTAGTCGTATGATCTCACAAATATATAGTCTTCCAAGATCATCAACTAAGAAATTCTTAAAAATAATAATGAAGTTGGATACTTTTGTTAGTTGGTCAATAACAACCCATACAGCGTCGCTACCCCTCGACGACCTAGGTAAGATAACTAAAAAATCCATAAAAATATCTTCCCATTTACATTCTAGGACTAGAAGAAACATTAATAATCCTACAGGTCTCTATTGATCCTCCTTCATCTACTAACATGTGGAACACCTGGTGATAAAGCCTGCTATCTGATGTTTCATCCCAGGCCACCAGTACTGACATCACATATCTTGATACATTTTGGAGATGCCTGGATGAACTGTCCATTGAGAAGCATGGGACACTTTCATTAAATCCTCTCTCATATCTATAGGAACCCATACATTCCCATGAATTTGTAGTATGTTGTCTATATCCACATACCAATATAGAGGCATGTCACTTCCTGATAAAATCTCATGGAGAACCAAGCCTTTAGGATCTCTTAACCTTATCAAGGAGGGAAGAGGTAACTATCAAGGCTAAGAGGTAAGAATGCTCATGTCTATCATGAAACTCCAGATGTAGCTCAGAAAAGAGGTCCATTAACTTCCATTCATCACTGGCTTCCCATGTGGCCTGTGTCTGAGTTTTTTGAATAAATTCATTAGCAAATAAATTTCCTTTTATAGGCATATAACCAATATCAAAATAAAATTATTGAAGATATTAAACCCATCTTCGCTATATGGGATTCAGGTCACGTTGTGAAAGGATATATCTAAATCTCTTGTGGTCCGTGTACACCACTAAGAGCTCACCCAATAGATAGTGTCTCAAGAAACATAAGGTATAGAAAAATACTACTATATTAAGCTCATTCATTGGGTAATTTCTCTCATGAGTTCTTAACTACCGAGATCCATACACAAAGACTATTTCCTATTACATTAGAACTTATCCTAGGACGATTATTGATGCATCAATGAATATGATATATCCTCTATTAGGCTCTGGAAAAATTAGAATAGGTGCTGATACAAGTGTCCCTTTCATCTCCTGAAAGGCATTATCACACACTTTTGACCACATGAACTTAACACCCATATTTCTAAGGCTAGTGAGAGGTGAAAAAAGGAATTAGAAGTCCTATATTAAATGCTTTCAATATCCAGCTATCCCCAGGAAACTCCATATATCAAATACATTCTTAGGTTTCTCCCAGGAAACCACAATAATAACCTTCTTTAGGTCAATAAATATGCTTGATTCTAAGATAACATGACATAATAAGTGAACTTTGTAAATCCATAAGTGGAACTTATCAATCTTAGAATAAATTTGATGCTCTCTCAGTGTAATCAGAATGATCTCAAGGTGATTGACATTATCACTATGAGTGTGAGAATACACCAAGATTTCTTCCACAAATATTATGAAAAAATAATCCAAATAGGGGTGGAACACCCTTTTCATCAGATCCATGAATATGGAAGGTGCATTCATGAGACCGAATGACATAATAGGTTACTCATACAGACCATACCTGTTATGGAAAGTTTTACGAGGTATGTCTGATGGCTTGACTTGAACTTGATGATAGCCTGACCTCAAGTCGATCTTAGAGATGGCCCTATCTCCTCAGAGATTGTCAAGGAGATCATCTATTTGAGGTAGTAGATACCAGTTCTTGAACATATGACTGTTCAACTATTTATAATCCTTGAATAGATGAAGGGTCCCATCCGCCTTATTGGTGAAAAGCATGGGTGAACCCTAAGAGGAAGTGATATGCCGTATAAAACCTTTGGACTCTAGATCCTATAACTACCACTTAAGATCTTGAATCTTAGTAGGTGACATCCTATATTGAGGAATGGACACTAGATCTACTCCTAGAACAAGCTTTATCGTAAACTCTACCTCTCTCTCAAGAGGTAAGCCATAAAATTCATCAAAAAGGACATCCCTAAAATGATCTACTACTGGAGGGAATTCTGGCTGGTCTAAAACTTGATCCGCCATGAATAGATTGAAAAACTGGGTGGTCACCCCACCTATCCCATGATTCTCTAGTTCATCTCTACTAGATTATACATCCCACTCACCCTTATACAGATAACTACACTCTTTAGTGATGTAAACGATACCCTTCAACGATAGTTGTCTATAAAGGAATGATATGGATCCAATAAATCCATATTTAGAATGACATAAAATCCCTTCATCTCAATAAAAAAGAGTCCCTATAGAAATGAATAACTACTTACCTCAAGAGGACAGTCCCTGTACTAGAGTATTCCCTCATATCATACCCCTAATGATGTATCTAGGTTCATTACACCATAGTAAATATGTATTTATATCCCAATAATTTCCATGATAGATAAGGAGATAAAAGAGTGTGAAGAACCTATATCAAATAAAATAGATACTATAGTATAAGCTAATAGAATAATACCTTATACTATAGATGATCACATAGCCTAATCCTTGGGTATCAGTTATAATTAATGAAACTGACCTAATCCATGACCCTATGAAACAACTATAATACCATGATCAAAACTGCTCTGCTGGCATTGCTGATGATTAGGAGTCTGGTTACCATAGCCATGAACTCCTCCTCGACCTGTCCCACCAGTGCTACTCCAACTACCCACTTGAAACGAAATAAAAGAACCCACTCCTAAAGGTGGAGCTGGTGTGGATCCTATTCCACTAGAAGCTAATGGAAAAGTCTGATAGAAATGTTGAAGATACTCCATACAAACACAAGACTAGAACTCCAGTGGGTCTCTATCACACTGAGGCTTCAAATGCCTCTATTGTTTGCAATGATAACATACTATGTAGCTGCCTACATGGGTACATTGTTTTCCACTACCCTGATGAGAAACCTTGAGGTATTTCTTTCTGCCACCGGAAGTACTACTGGCCTGTATTGGCATTGATCCTATATTCTTGGTACTATCTCCATCCATAAAGTTATGATCAATTATCAGAGACTAATTTACAATATCAAAGAAGGTAGGTAGGAAAAAAACATTCACCTAAGTATAGATGGTATAATGGATCCCATCCTCAAAGTGTCTAGAACGTGAAATCTCATCACTGGCTAGAAGCGGTGTAAAGCACTATAACTCTATGAAATGCATTGAATACTCCATACCTGAAATATAACCCTACACAAGATGTATGAACTCTATGGATATGTTAGCTCTCACTATATAAGGAAATTACTAATCGTAGAAGGTAGTTTGGAAATCAACCCATAACATGCCCTGATGACGACAAGCATGGGTAATCACATACCACCAATTCTTGTCCAAATCACGCAACATGTAATTAGTAAGTTTTACCCTTTACTCTGGAGGCATCACTGGATTCTCAAAGATAGAAAGGGTGGACTCTAGCCAAGACTCAACATCCCATGGACTGCAACCCCCCAAAATGTGGGAGGATTCTACAAATAGAACTCACAAGTCAGATCATCCATCATAGGTGCAACTCATAGATCACCATGTATGGAATGCATAAGACATAGAAAACTATCATGAAATTGTGAATAAGTGTTTGGATTAGGTACAATAAGTGGTTACTCCAATGGAACTCCTAACGGTAAGACTAGAGGATCATGGCCCACCACGTTTAGAGCATGGTCGTCGCCACATTCCTAGTATATAGAACAATGACATCGTGGAGAAATTGGTTTACAATTTCCAATCAAACACCTCAAAAAAAATTTAGAAGCATATATATAACATCACTAATGGAATCTAAACATAAGTAAGATCACTAGACAAGGTATACTACCCCAACCACCCTCTTAGATGGATAGGTATCATTAAGTATTCAAGTATTTATTATAGGAGTCCTAATAGAGGAAGGTTCAATAATACCTTTCCTCATCATTAACTGGAAACCATTTCATTAATTTCAAATTTAATTACTAGGTTCACTATTTTACCTTTCATAAAAATGAAAAGGTGGGATAAGGGCATACAACCATTTCAATTTTATGTTTTTTTTCTTATAACTTGTATAAAAGTTCTTTTCAAATGAGTTGTCCATCCTAGTGAATTAGGGACCATACTATTTATCATTGATATTAACACCCACCTGAATTTCTAATTAAAGACTTGATTTGGTAAATTACTCATTCCAACCCATGAGGGTCCATAACACCTCGTGAATTGAAATAGGAAATCACTCAATCATATCCTCAAAGTAGAATAAGAATTCATACAAGGAAAGGCTCACTCAACAATCATAGGCATAATAAGCAATGAAAAGTAGTGAAATTCACCTCTATAGTATGGAAATCTGCATGACATGAGAATTCTAGGTGCCTATATGATGCATGTAACAATGATCATTTCCATCATATGATTGGTCCAAGTATGAAATGAAATTATCAATTAGAATAATAATACACAACTCCACATAGCATGTGCATCACCCAATGGGGAAATGATATCAAATGTGATAGGAAAAAATAGAACCACAATTGTAATTCTAGAAACTCAGCTTTTACCATGAACATGGATTAAAAAATCCCAAGAAAGACTTATAACCAAGTTCGAATAATTCCTAATCTACAATATATTGTCTCTAAATAGAAAATAAATAAAGTAATGATTCTGATACCACTTTGTGACATCCTAGATTATGATTCCACTTAATAGGTTCCCCGAGCCCAGTGGGCTACATGGCCTCAAGCGCATATCCCTGAACATCAAAGGATGCTAGCTAGTAGTGAGGACCTAGGGTGTGTACATGGGGAGACTATTCCATTATTACCAGAGTGTATCATAGTGGATAAATATAATTATAGGTAAATATAAGGCACAATGAAAAGAGACAAGGATAACAATAACTAAAATAACTAGAATAACTGATTCAAGCATACAAAAACTGATAATGATATGTTATGTGTCTAGTAATCTATAAAACATGGATACAAATTAGAAAGAATACATGAAAAATACAATGTATCAAAATGAAATACATAAACTAGCCCAAGCATCCTGAGCTACAACTCATTCATCTGCTACCAGCTCCATCCTAGCACAGTAAGAAATCAAGTGTCCAAACCATTATGCTTTCATTTATCAATACCTTCATACATGTAATCTAACCTGGGTACTAAATGGAACCCATATAGGGTGTGAGATAGATATCATTGTGCCAACTCTAACTTTTTCTATAACATCCGGCCCGTGTAACGGAAATGAAATTGTGTGAAATCATGCATATATAATGTAAAGTAGTACAATGTAACTAAATTCCAAGTACCTAATTCATCCCTTGGTTGGTGTCTGAACATGTAACCGGTTCATTAATTAATTTATTACAAAATTATATTAATAGGTCATGTGAGGTATATCCATCACTAAAATCACCATATGATTGTATAAGTAGTGAAGGTTCCAAGGTGTAACAAGGAAACCATGATTGAAAACTAAAAAGTAAGTGGTTCTAAGGTAATCACTAAGGAAACCTAGACCTTAGGGGATGCTAAAATAGAATTAATTGAGTCTTGATAAGTTTTTAAGAGTGTAATCTAAGGATAATCTTCCAAGGTATTCCCACAATAATATTTCTTACCGAGTCCAAGGAATACAACCAAGGTAAAATAGGAGATAAGCAATAGCCAGACCCAAGGATGTAACTAAGGCACCTCATGTCACGATGGATCCAAGGACTATATCTGAGTCATCCTATAATATTAATGAATGGATCCTATGGTGTCATACCAAGCATCAAATGGAAGATTAGGATCGGGTTCTTGGGTAGGTCTCACCCAAGGCAACCAACATCCTTGAATCAGAATGACATCCTCATGTACCCAAGGCATTCCCTTGGGAATCCAAGAGCTAAAACGAGTCAAGACTTACTATAAATATGTCAAGGTATATGTTCATAAAGTGTCACATTATATTTAATTAACTTCCGTTAATTTGTTCATATGATAACTATGACATATTTCAAGTCATTTGGTTCAAGCCTTACATTTCATTAGTTTGACAAAGCCAAGTAGCATGCAAAAATTTAATTTAAATTTTTATATCATAATAATTTAATTTGGTTCATTTTCTACCTTCCAATATAAGTGAAAAGGGGTGATACAACATATAACCAACCATCCATTTTCAATTAATATTTCCAAGTAATAATCATACCATATACTTTCCAATTTATCACTTTGATCCATTAATTACACTTAGGCACTTACCTTAGGTGGGTCAAGTGGAAGTGACATGGTACTTTACATTAACCATTACATTATTCAATAGGAAAATAATATAAGGAGGCTTACTATTAGTGTGTTCAATCTCAAGAACACCCAAATGATGGCTCAAAAGTGTCAAAACACTAAAAACTCAATTATGGAATATCACCCTACATGAGGTGTTGGGCGTTGTGGGTGTAAACAC
The DNA here is from genome assembly GCA_963277665.1 of Viscum album. Lineage (NCBI taxonomy): Eukaryota > Viridiplantae > Streptophyta > Magnoliopsida > Santalales > Viscaceae > Viscum > Viscum album. Next base: position 18,793,971 of record OY728123.1, read on the forward strand.
CCATAATTAATTACATATATAGAAATATCATAACCATAAAATTCTAATGTCTATAATCATGAAATATAAATTCAATAAACATCACTTGATGAAATCGGTGGCCCTCACATGACAATTCCAAAATCAACGAACTTGAGGGATGAGTTATAGACCACCCACCTATTACTTTTATGACTCTCCTCCTACAGTATCAGCCTCTAATTTATATTAGATCAGATTAGATCTGAAAAATGAGTTTAAATACTCCCACTTTTATAACTAGGTCAAGAGAAAGAGAAAAGGATAATGGATTAAGAAGACTCGAGTACTCTCCGTTGCATATCCAACATGACAAACAAAAACTCAATTGGATCCCAGATGAAGGATATTTCTTGATCCCTATATTTGGCCTTAAAAAGATCCAAAATGGTAGAGAATGGAGTTCATCACAATAAAAATCACAAATAGGGAATAAGTAGAGGTTAAATTAGATCATTAAGGGTAAAATGGTCATTTTTCCAATAAAATAGCCTGTGCATGGTTTGGTCGCACAGTTTTCCAAACCGTGTGCCAACCATGCACAAGTACCTGAAGAAGAGGGGGGTAATTTCAATATTAGGACACACAGTTAGGGAAACCATGCACTAACCATGAGGAATGGCTCGACCCAAAATTGTAGACTATCCACACGATTAGATATAAATGTGCACCGTACCTTCATGGTTTACTCTAACCATGTGACAAGGCCATTTCCCCCCAAAAATATGGGTTCTAGTCTCTGAACATTCCCTAAACACCCCCAAGACCTTTGTGAACTCATTAGAAATCTAAAATAGTCCATGGAATTAAATTAGACCAAAATTTAAAGGATCTTTACCTGATTCAAAAACTGGATTCTTACATTTAGTATGTCAGTTGTGTTTTTTTTACTAAAATATCATTTCAAACTGGAAACACATAGTTTGAGTCATACTGGTCACATCGTGCAGTAGTTTGATATGAGACTAAATCATACATCTCAAAAATGACTTATTAATCACTGTCCTAAATTATCAAGACAATCTGAGCCTGTTTTCATGGTTTTTAGTGGGTGACACACATTTTGAACTAAAATGTCAATTTTAAACTCATAACAAATAATTTGAGTCATACTGGTCACACTATGCATTATATTGACATGTAGTTGATTCCTATACATAAAAAATGACTATTGGATCATTATCCTAAATTATCAAAATAACCCGAATGTGGTTGCTCAATTTTTATTATGTCACTTCTTCTTTTTACTAAAATTAATTTCAATTTTAAATAAAAATATACAATTGGAGTCATATTGGTCCCACCATGAATAATATTGAGGTTAAGTTGAGTTATACATGTCACAAATGACTTATGAATCATTTTCCTAAATTATAAAAATAATCCAAATATGTTTTCTCAGTTTTTTGTATGTCAGTTGTTCTTTCTGCTAAAATTAATTTCAATTTTAAATAAAAAATACACTTTGAGTTATACTGGTCATACTGTGGATAATATTGAGGTTAAGTTGATTCATACATGTCAAAAATGACTTATGAATTATTTTCCTAAAGTATCAAAGCAATTTGAATGTGTTTACTCTGTTTTCAGTATGTCATTTGTTCTTTTTACTAAAATTAATGTCAATTTTAAATAAAAAGACACACTTAGAGTTATAACAGTCACACTGTGCCTCATATTGAGTTTAAGTTTATTAATACACATTATAAATTAATTACGAATCATTTTTCTAAAGTATACTAATTATTTGAATGCATTTTATTGGTTTTCAGTATGTCACTTTTTATTTTTACTAAAATTAATGTCAATTTTAAATTAATAAACACACTTGTAATTATAATGGTCACACCATGAATCATATTGAGGTGTGTATGATTCTAAAGTTCCAAAAATTACTTATGGTTTGTTTTACTAAAGTATCAAAACAATCCAAATTCATTTGCTCTATTTTTAGTATGCCACTTGTGTATTTTATTAAAATGTAATTTGAAACTGGAAACACACACTTTGAGTCATAATGGCTAGATCATGTGTTGGTTTTATGTGATACTAATTCCTACACATCAAAAATTACTTATGAATTGTTTTCCTAAATTATCAAGACACCTTGACCTTTTTTTCTTGGTTTTTAGTGGGTAACGCTTTTTGAATCAAAATGTCAATTTTAAACTGATAATTGAAACTTTGAGTCATATCGGGCACATCATTTATCATATTGTAGTTTGGATGATTCATACACATCAAAAATTACTTATTAATCATTTTAATAAAGTATAAAAACAATCCAACTATGTTTTCTTATTTTTGAGTACGTCACTTGTCTTTTTTTTACTAAAATGTCATTTTAAATTGGAAACAAGCACCTTGAGTCATACCGACCACATAGTGTGTCTGTTTGATAATATAATAATTCCTATATGTCACAAATGTTTTATGAATCGATGTACTAAATTATAAAAACAATATAAGTGCATTTTCTTGGTTTTTAGTGAGTGACACTTTTTGAACTAAAATGTCAATTTTAAACTGATTATGGGCACTTCGAGTCATACTGAGAACATAGTGTATCGAATTGAACTGAGATTGATTCATACACATAAAAAATTACTTATATATCATTTTAATAAATCATCAAAACAATATGAATATGTTTTCTCATTTTTGAGCAGGTTAGTTGTCCTTTTTACTAAAATTGATGTCAATTTTAAATAAAAATACACACATTGAGTCATAGCAGTCACACTGTGTGTCAGATTGAGGTGAGGCTGATTCTTACATATATAAAATGACTTATAGACCATTTTAATAAATTATCAAAACAATAAGAACATGTTTTATTAGTTTTGAGTATGTCACTTGTCTTTTTTACAAAAATGTCATCTAAAACTAGAAACACGCACTTTGACTCATACCAATCACATTGTGTATCAGTTTGAAATGAGACTAATTCCTACACATAAAAATTTACCTATGAATCATTTTACTAAATTATAAAGAAAATATGAATGTGTTTTCCTAGATTTCAGTGAGTGACACTTTTTGAACTAAAATGTCGATTTTAAACTAATAACTGATACTTTGAGTCATATCGGGAACATCATGTATCAGATTGAGGTAAAACTGATTTCTTCATGTAAAAAATTATTTATAGAACATTATATTAAAGTATAAAAATAATATGAATATGTTTTATCAGTTTTGAGTATGTCAATTGTCTTTTTTACTAAAATTTATGTCAATTTTAAATAAAAAGTACCACTTGGAGTCATACCGGTCACACCATGTGTCAGATTGAGGTGAGGTTGATTCCTACACATCCAAAAGTCTCAAAAAAATCCTAGTTACCAATTTTATCATGATTTACATTGCCTTTATTTTTCAAACTTCCATCACTGCATATGGACATAATGTTCTTAGCCAAAAAATATTTCTCATTATTGAAAGTTAGGAGAGTAGATGAAGTTCATGTGACAATTATATCATGAGAAGTCACCACAATGAGAAAATGAGCTTACTATAATATTATATATTTAAATGAGAAAGGTTTTTCGGTTAAGAACATCGACTCAATATGCAGTGTTGGAAGCTCGACAAAGAAAAGAAATTGAAAGCATAAAAATCTGTGAAAAAAACTAAATAAGTATTAGATAAAAATGTTATGTAAATTAACCTACAAATAGTAGATAAAATTATGGAAAAATTAATTAAATAAGTATTAGGAATTCACTTTTTCATGATGGTTATATATATTCTTTTCAAATTTCCTTATTTTAATTATCTCAGTTACAACCTCAAAGTCCAATCTATCACAAGCATGAGCAATTTTGAACAAACCACACCAACTCGAACAAAGGAATCCACCTATAAATGAAAAAAATTATTAGGTGAGTAATACTAAAAAGAAATTAATTAAACATAAATATGAAAAAATCCATTAATTATATGAAGTCACATATTCATGTTATTTTTTTACATTCTTCTATCAGATATGATGCCCATTTGTTTCTATAAAAATCTATATTGTCTTGTGAATATAATTATTTTTTATATTCATAATAGTAATGAAAAAATATAAATACACAAATTATTAATAAATATTTTAAATTAAATAGAAATTATCTTTGAAAACACCTCTTCAGGGATGCTAGTTTGTTGATGGAATGCGATCTCTCTCATAAATTTACAAATATAATAACCTCAATCTTTTCCATTTGTTTGTTTTAGAAACTATATAAAAATTGAAAAAAATAAGTAATTTGTTTTGATATGTGTTTGGATAGTGAAACATTATCATATATACCCTGATACTTGTCCAATTTTAGAACTTTTTAGGATCCTTGTTCTTAATTCCCATCCTCATGCCATGATTTTCACGATATTTATACACCACCCTAACATAACAGGATTTTAATTAAAACATGATATAAAATATATAACTTGAATTTTAGTTCTAAAATGCGGGATTTAGTGTATTAAAAATTGACAAAGATCATCATGTGTGGTCAGTTTGATGGGTATCCATACAGTGAATCTAGGAAATAAATATTTGGAGTATCTAAATTAACTACAATGAGCATCCGATGTTTACTAAAAATAAAATAAGAAATAAGTAATGAATGAAATGAAAATATATTTGATATGATTAAATTTTATAGTTTTACCCCTATATAATTGGTATTAAGAAGAGTTTATCATCTGAAAGTTTTGTTTCAAATGATTTGGACAGTTTTGTCACTATTTCATTCATTTTTTTGAACCTATTTATACTTCTTCTATAGAACTGTTGTGTGGAATAATGAGTCTAAATTTATTTTCAAGGGGTAATCCCTTAAATTGGTATTGATATATATTCCTATAAAAAATATGAAATTTATTTAGTCATAATTAACGTATTATATGAGCTTTTGGAAAAAAACATGAAAACATACCTCATGTATACATTTACAACTGAGGATCCTAGCCATTCATAGTAGAGGATTTCATTTACATTATCAAGAGAAATGTATTATGTACCTTCCTATCCATTCATTGTTTTCTTAAAAATCAACTACATGACTAATACCCTTTTGTAAGTTCATATCTGCATGAACCTTCAATATTAGTAAATGTGATTTCAGAAGATATTTCTGATCAGTTGGTTGATCCTTTAGATAGTTTTGATTCAAACTTTCATTTCACCCCTTCCTTTGTCCATATTTAATAAAATTTAACAGTTCATACCTTTTTTCAGGAATTAATAATGTTTTAGCATGTAAAATAAATTGTAAATGAATACTTACTTATCATCATGTGTTTTTACAGGATAAGACAACCATAAAAAAATGTTCTAACAAATTGGTTGACAATATGAATATCTTCATCATCAAGTGGAATAAGTATCTCGACACTCGGCTCATGATCTATGCTAATATTATCTCTCACATAACCTATTGGAAATGTTTTGTTGTGTATACTTCCATCTTGGATATTGAACACCATATCCCTCACTACAAGGCAGTGAGTGGGTGTTGATAAATATAAATCATAGTCATTTTCACCATATATAATATGAGTACAGGAAATGTATCATTGTCTATTTGATTCACATTTCATAGAAACAATTATTATAATATTGATTACATCAACTAATATAGCTCTTTCAAGGGAATGGCTCACCTCAAATTTGGTGGGGGTGGTGTGTGTGTGTGGGGGGGGGGGATCTTCACACAACAATTGTTATTGAGTTGTTTCTTCTCTTTTATTCCCCCTATAACTGTTGCTAGAAAGTCAATATTCCATTGAATTTTTTCTTCAAGGGAAACTAATATTGATTTCATCTCATCTATTTCTTTATCTTTATCCTCATATTATATTTTTCCTCAAAATATGTTTGGGGTGTCACCCCAAAACCCACATCTCTAAAGAGAACATAATGTTCTATCTGTTTCAATTCCACTGATAGTAAGTGTTCATTTGGTATAGGTGATGAATATTTCTATAACTAATTCAGATAGAAAATATAGGAAAATAAGTAATCATTGTTATGTAATAGCAATTTAAAGTAATTTTTTATTAGGTCATACTTAAACATGTTTCCCACACTTTTTTTATTTTCATCTATTAGTATCTCATATTTATTTACACGTGCCTCCTTCTATATCTCATGATATGGGATGGAAGTGGCTTTGGATTTGAATTACTCAATATACATATAAAAAGAGGAACATAATTATGTTGTTGTTTCATGTCACATAAAAGAATTACGGTAGATTTAAAATATGTACCATTTTTTTTCAAGTGAAGTGTACCCCATCCTTACTTTATGGTAGGGGTATGTTGGTTTTTATGCATGTTCCTTATTTTTAGCACTCAATTATTGTTTCATAAATAAAAAAATATTAATCAAAGTGATGAATACAAGTATTATTTTATAATATATTACCATCCACAATGTACCTGAAAAGACATCTCTACATGATGGACAATAAATTCATCCCACACTTATTGGGTTATCAGGTGTACATACATAAGTGGAAGGTGTGAGTTTATATTACCTTCAACATCTTTAAGATGAAATCTCATTAGAATTGTGTGAAAAACTCTATCAATCCTTACAAAAAGAATTAATACATATTTTTTGTAGTATTTATCTACTATAAATTCACTCTTAAAGGGTTGATGAAGAGTAATTCAATGTTTAATTATTTTATTTTTTAGTAAAATAAAGAAATGATATCATAATTTTACCATAATCTCTTCCCACATAAGTGCCTTATGTTTGGAAAAAATATGGTGCCATGAATTTAAGTCAATTGGCATGAATTTATAAGTGATGAGTCTAATGTAACTATTGAACATGGACTTGTTGGGGTTAACATGTTGGTCTCGTGCATTCCATATAAACTCAAATTTGATGACTTTTCTTTTCATCTTAATGATTTTTATAACACTATCGAACTGTGGTACTTTTATTTTTTCTAAATCATTGGTCCTTCACCCGATACCATTTCCTGAAATTAAATATCATCAATATGTTTTTCCTCAGGATCAGTAGCATCGTCATGTGTAAAAGGTCATTATACCTTTTCACTGGGAGAAGAAACATTTTGAGAAACCTATTATTCCCTAGGATTGGGAGCACCAACACGTGCAGAAGGTCATTGTTCCTCTACACTGGGAGAAACATTAGTTTGAGAGACCTATTGTTCCTTAGGAATGGGAGAAAAAATAGGTGCATAATTCATTATCTATAGAAGTGGTTTAACATTTAATTTAGATTACAAAAATACAACAGATGATGAATAATAACATGAGGTAACACAATGTATATTACAAAAAATATATAACCTGATTATTCAACTATATTTTTTTAATGGTTGAAGGGATTTAAAACCTCTATAGAGTATCCAAATACCTTCATCATGGTCTTCTATGACTTAAAAAACCCCATATACATTGGGACCATTGAAATTTTTTTATGACATCCCAATGAAAGGGTTATCCTCAGTTGAATTTCCATTAGACCCTTTAGTGGTTTTGGTCGATAATAGAATAATTAAACACTTTTGGTTCATGGGATCTGGAACATTAAATACTTATACCACCTATAATTCCATTATAAATGGTTCTTCTTTATACCATTCCTAACTGTAATTCACTTTTATTGATCCCAATTCATCTATTTTAACTCCACTCCTATTATCAACCCACTTTCATTAAAAAATCAGCACTAGGAATGGTTTATAATACAACTATCATATTTGTTTTATGATGCTAAAGTATGAAATATTCAAATAATTTGGATTTCTATCTTTAGTACCAGAAATATTCATCTCTTCAGCCACAAGTGTAACTCCACTATTTTACATGGTACTTCCTTCTTCATGATCATTTTTATAGAATATATACCCATTAATTATATAACCATTATAAGAGAATACATACACACTTGGTCCTATGGCTAGACATAAAACTCATTCTAAAATTGAATTTATATTTTCATCTGACTCCTTAAAAATATGATTTCAAAACCATCTGATAAAAAATGATTTTGTGTATTTGATATCCAACTTTCATCCCTTGATGGATTCAAATGCCTAATAATTTCTTTATGGGTTTTAAAATATGAGGAAACCTCAAAATTACTATGAAAACATAAAGGTGTTATTTATCTTAATCTATAATATTGGTTGTCATAATATCATTTCAAGAAATTTCTTCACCCACAAGATACCCATTGTGACAAGATTTTGATAGAACGATGCTTTCCACATCGAACAGGTAATCAATATATAATTAAACGACTTCCTCAGAAATATATATCTTTGCAATACAACCCTTTGGATGACTTTGATTTTTTATATACCCATTCAAAATATTCATATACCATTCAATGTGGTACATCCATCTATAATGTACATGAAAACATAGTCGAATCTCTCTCACTAAGTGAACCATCAAGTGACCATAATATCAAATAATGTCGGTGGGAAGAACATTTCCAATTAAAATAATATGATGAAAATTTCATTTTCCATAGTTAGAATTTTTTTAGGTATATAACATTTATGAATATATATTTTAAAAATAAATAGATATTAGTTAATATATGATGAAAATTCTTGGGCAAAATGAAATGCAACATTAAAAGAATTAAATATTACATTAAAACATGATAGTCATGTGATTGCAAACCCTTTAACTTTAAATAATTCATTGAAATTATATTATCGATATTTGATAAATAACCCTATGGAACCTTTATTTCATTAAATAAGTTGAAAAACTAATATCTCTCTATCCTAAAAAGAGTGTAAGTAGTTAGAGGAAGAATTTTTTTTTCAACTTTCATTGGTGCCAAATCTTCTCGTATTCCCATGTGAACCATGTATAACCTAGCCTTGATTCCATATTTCTTTTATAGGTGAATTTAGTAACACGATAATTAAATGATCCCATTCATTTTTTTCAACATACATAACATCAAGAAAATTTCTAACATATAAAAAATTTTATTATGTTAATTCAAAAAAAAACTGACCACTTTTTACAATCGATTTTCATAAGGTTGTTTGAAAACTGTTTACCAAAATAAGTGTCCTCATCTTTTAATTTCTCAATTATTTGATATCCTATTAGTGGAGATAGTGTTGTACATTATTTTAAACTTAAATTGAATGTTATAATCTATGATAAGTACTTATTCCTTTAGGGTAAAAATATGTGATGTCCTAGAAACATAGTATTCGATGAATGTTTCAACCTAATTGGCTATGTACCTTGTTCGAAAATGGGATAACCTTGAGTTCATTTAATGACATGTCTTAAAAAAATTCCATAAGTAGGAAATTCATTTATCATCCCATATAATATGGTTCTCAATGTGAAATATTCATTTCTATAAGTGTTATACAACGTAACACCTGAATCCCACAATAATTTCAAATCCATGATCAATGGATCCAAATAAACCTCAATATCATTACCTAGTTGTTTTGGTCTTGATATAAGCACACATAACATGATGTTTTTTAGTTTCATACATAACCATGATGGAAAGTTATAATTTACCAATATAACCGACTATGTACTATGAGTGATACTTTGAAAACAAAAAAGATTCACTCTATCTATAGATAATACAAGATGAAGGTTTCTCAGCTTGTTTCCAAATTCAGGATAGTCATGATCAATTTTATTCCACTGATAAGATTCTATCGGGTAACATAGTTTCCCATATTTATTTATTTTATTTTTGTTCCATGTTAATTGTCTTGTAGTCACCTCACTTCCATGTGGCACCCAAACCTTGGAATTATTTGAAAGTACCATACAACATTCATAGGACCTAATTCATCTTTCTTGTATCAAGAGACACCACACTTTGGGAATTCTTTAAGTGATTTTTAGTCCTTGAAAAATAGTATATAGTCATTTGGGAAGACATGTATTATTTCAAAGATCATACCCATCAAATGTAACATTATCTTGGAATCATATGTTCAGCTAGGGAGCTCTTTATATTTTGGGTGAACATAATTCAAGAGAGGAAGTAGTTCTATAAAACTTGCATCACTCTATCTATTGTCTGCTTTCAAATTATACAGTTTCAATATGAATGAAAATGATGTATATTTAGTGCAACCAATATACAATGGAGTCTCTCCACAAATATTTAACTTCTCAAATAATTTTGGGAAATCACGAAGTTCATCTTCAACTGTCCATGTCAATTCCTCAATACGATCTTCATCATCATTCACACTTTTAATCAAATCCTCAATGCAATTTTCTTCATTGTCCACACTTGTAATCATATCATATGATCCATAAAATGTCGTGTAATCCTAGTCACTATCTATATTTTATTTTTCCCTATGTTTATTACAACATTTATAACTTTGATCAATTTCCTAAAAGATAAGGTGTTCTTCCAAATCATTTGAACTAATTAGTCTTGAATAAAAACAATATAAACATAGACAAAGGATTTTATAAGGGTTATATGCATGATCTTTTACAAACTTGATAAACTCTTTCACTCCACCTTTATAATATTTTATCATATGACTGGAATCCATCCATTCTTTATTAATATCCATACTATTTGATTTAGTAAAATTAACATTTAACAAAATAAATACAAAAAATATGTTCAGTTGAATATAGATCTCATGAATTTCTTGAAAGAAAATGGAAATATTGAAAAATGGTTTATCATCCCACATGATCAAAAATGAAACTTATTGAAGGAAATTTATAAATACAACTATTGAACGTAATAATTGAAATATATAAAAAACTATATTATTTGAAAACCCTTTTCATAATAGAAAATAAATCCATTAAATATAATAATGGTTTTACAAATAAAAAATAGAATTTATTATATTTTTTTAAATAGAAATCTGTACCTTTGAGAAAATCAGGGTCCTTACATGAAACCTAAGGGATTTAATATAATAATGTGAGTAGTTTTTTTTAAATGGAAAAGTGAATCGATTTAAAATGATGTGTGTAAAATATATTTTGAAATTTAATAAGGGGTTTTAAGTGAAATTTTAAATGGATATAAATTATTCTCTAACTCTTTATGAAGATAAGTTTGAATTTTATGGTTTTGAATAAATAAAGGGAAATATTTTATTTTTGAAATTTTTGGATATAAACTGAGAATTTTAAATGAGTGTACTTTATTAAAAATCACAAGGAAGATTATTTTTATGAAAAACCTTAGGATACAAAGGTATTTTTCAAAAAACCCTAGGAACTTTCCCAAATTAAAATATAAATATTCAATTTAATAGGTTGTAAATTTCCCAACCAATGTTCTATATCCATATTCAACTAGGGTTACTATATTTCTTACCCATTTTACCACAGTTTCCCATCTTAATGATTATCATAAGACATCTATTTTTGGATTACATTGTAAAGATTTCACTTATGTCACCCTTTGGTTTGGCTCCAATAATTCCTCTCTCATTAGTCTAAGGAATTAATTTCTTAGTTTCCACATTAAAATTATGTCACCTTTCATTTTTCATCCTATTATTCCACTCTTTATAGTGTTTTATTCCCTCAATTCTTGTTTCCAGGTTGTGGAGATCAAGAAAATACTTTAGGCCTTATGAAAAATCAACTCAGGTGACATAACAAGTTAACCTAAGTTGGTTCAATACATTAATTTTGTAGTTTTTTTCAATATAGTAATGAAATAAAAGAAAATGTATCATACAAAGTCTATTATAATGAAATGTTTATTATAGTGAAATCTCAAGTCTTACACTATCCATGTGATTTTCTTATTATAAAATAAAAATCATGAAAACCTTGAATTATTTATAAGTTAATTAAATCAAACACGAATTTCTCAAATCATTTGAAAATAAATCATGAAATACCCCTTAAATTTTTTTGATTTTACCTTCCATATTAATTTCAAAAAGAGTTATATTTTCCAAAATTAACTTTATATTTTAATTTAAAATGCATTTATTTTTCCATATTTTAAGGAATGAAAGTATTCACTAAAACAACACAATTATAAAATCATTATAATTTAAAGAAGTAAGAATGATGAATTTTTTCCCAAAATACATGAATTGGATTCTCAATTGGCTAAACTAAGAACTAATTAATAAATAACCCCTATAGTGAAATACATAGATTGGGAAAACATGCATCTATTATAATCCACCCATTATGGGTTAATTAATTTAATTTGATACTAAATCTCCTTTATGACATTATTAATACCTAAAATTATCTAATTATGGTGTGTTACAACCTTTGGCTTAATATGAATTCAACTATTATAACCATATTTAAAGAATATTTATCCAAAGCTAGACACATACTAAAAGTAACTAAGGACCCACCCAAAGAAAAAAATGAGCATTTACCTAAACCAAAACCATCCTTCCATGTTATAAAATAAAAGAAGAATTTTAATTTTTTATCATAAAAAATCTAGGGTAACCTAACTTACAATTCCCCTACACTGACTAAGCCTTCAAAACCAACAACAAACAAAATAAAAAAAAATTCAATGATTTAATTTAGGAATCTATAGTATATTACCAAATCATTGAAACATAAAATATTTTTGGAACACTTCCCCAACAATTACAATGAATTATAATCCACACCTCTATCTCTTGAAGGAACCCAAGTACCATCATTACTATATTAACATTGAAACTCCTTCCTATAAAAACTTTTATAATAAAAGATCATTAATTATACCCAAAACATAATATCCAAATTTTAGTATGTTGGTCAGAGTAGAACACTCAATAGGGGGTGAATTGAGTTCTTATAAAAATTTCTATTTAATAGGTTAATTTATAAAGTTCCCCCAATTTAAAAAAATAGGCTAGTTAACAAAGGCAGTAAAATTATAATAGTTTGACTGTTCAAATAGTTTCTCAGAAGATTGATTAATTATCAGTTATAATAATATTAGATATCGATACAACTTTTGAAACTACTCTAGTAAGGAAAAATAATTATATCTACTATCCAAGACTAACTATAAAAGTAAAATTTAGTTTTCTGAAATATAAGTTAAAACTGAGAAAGAATAAATTGAAAAACATAGTGGATAAAACAAGTGGTTTAGTATCAAACCGAGACCTAATCCATTCCACTTAGTTATCACTTGACACCAAACAATATATATATATATATATATATATATATATATAAGGCATTGATCCACACCCTAGATTGGGGTCAACAAAAGTACACAAGACTATCCAGGTTCCAAGATCTCTTCCATAGTTCTACGTGGGAAAATAAACAACTAGGTCACACATGACCTCTTTCACAACTCTACGTGGGAAAAAAAGTGTAAGAAGATAGGTGATTGAGAATATCCAGTATCCTATTGTTTATCCTAGGAGACAATGTGTGTTTTAGTACAGACACACACACATCTTGAAAGTTTAGATAAATGGTACAAAATAAAGAAACATATATTAATAAGGGATTAGATATTCTCTGAGTGTGATACAGTTTATCTTTGGACTCCCTAATGTATCACAGTTGAATATTGAGTCCTCTTCTAGAAAAAGACACTAAAAAAGAGTGTCTTGGAGTACTACATTCTTCATTCTATGAAGGTGAAAGGTTCTTCTCCTTTGGTTTAGTTGGATACTACTGAGATGATGGAAATTTGATGATTGAAAACTCTTTAGTTCACAAAAACTAGGAATGAATAATCCCTTGTGCATTCTTCTTCTTCAGTATGATGCTTGAAGTAAGTATTCTTGTGTTTTCATGAGTCTGTCCATGTATATTCTTTCATGCGATCTACTTTGAATATATATTATTGCAACCCAAAAATATGAATATTTAAGGTAGACACAATACCTCATATTTTTGAAATACTCTTTTATGATGTCTTCAAAAGTCATTAAATTAATCAGTTTCAATAAAACACTCAAAATATGACCATTTAAAATACTTTTAAATAGAAGAAATATTAAACAGTCTATTGGTGAGTCCTCGATCAGTATCTCCTTCTATCAATGACTCATCCCATCAATATGTCATTTTATTAGTCTTTTCCTACGTCAATGACTCATTTTAACTATCAGTGATTCCTTGCGCCATAAGAACCATGCATCGGCAGGTCATTTGTACTGATGGTAGGTCATTTTCATTGGTAGTTCGTATACGTCGGTGAGTCATTTTCATCAGTAGCTCATCTTTGTCGGTGAGTCATTTGCATCCATAGGTCATCTGCGTCGGTGAGACATTTTCATCATTTGGTCGTATGAACTTTCGGTATCTCATCTCTTCTGTCCGTGTCAGTCTGTTATACTTGGAATATATTTTTGTCCGGACTATCTTATAATATAAATGTAAACAGAATGTACCAAATTTATTTGAGATCATATATAAACATGATTGCACATATTGAAACTTAAATAATTATGATTGAAATGTTTATAAATGATTAATATGAATTGACATGATTTTTGATTATTAAAACTACTAATACTATAGGGGATGACCAACAGTCTCCTATGGGCCAAAAATCTCCCCCTTTTTGATGATAAAAAATTATGGCATTATTCAATACAATCATTAGACGTGGAATGAAATCAACCTACTTATCATTTCCCATTATAAATGACTATTTATAATATTTAGATAGGGTTTAGAGTTGAAGTAGAGTAATTTTATCAAAGAGAAAAAAAAACAACATATATAAGAGTGATATCAAAGGTTAAGTATAGAAGGATAATGCCAACCGTTTCTCCCCCTTTTTGGATTATCAAAAAAGATAACAGGTAGCACATAAATAAAAAGTATCATAAAGTAATAGATAAAATATAAATAGAGGAAATATAAGAATACAAAATTCCATTAATCAATAAAGTAAAATGAATTACAAGTCTCCAAACAAAAGTAGAAAAAAGAAATAAACCAACCCCTTCTGAGAATGATCCATACTATGGTTGAGGGTTAATAAGTGCCTTCCATTTTTCAGAAGGATCAATATAGGGTCCAGTCAGTAGTGGTTGAGAAGATGGAGGATCTGAAGAAATTATCAGAGGAGGTAGGATCACTCCTTCTAGAACATTAGGTACAATACTAGGTTTGTGTTGTGACAACACATGAGGTTGAACATATTCTTGGATCACTAGAAGAATCTAAATCAAAGCATGAGAAACTAACATTCGAGGTGTAGGAACTGATCTAAGAGGTCCAAGATGTGAAACATTAGGTACCATAATTTCTTCACTTCGTACACAAAGGTATGGCTTTAAAATTTTGATGAAATCCTCAATAATCTCACCACCAAACTTAATTGTATTTTCAAAGTCATCCTTATTATCCATGAATTTTTCTAATAGAGGAATGAAGTCCCTCAATTTATTGAGTTGTTATTTGAATGATATTTTAACTGGGGGTAAAGTCAAATTTTCTTCCAAATACATAAAGTGACTTGTCAATTGGTTCTTGGTGTAAATCTTTGAGAAATATGAATTAATCCTCTTTGTAATATCTTCTTGAGTGGAAAATACTTCCTTGGTATAAAATCTGATCATATCATGCATAAAATCACTATTCTTCTCAATATTTTCTAGGTTTTCCAAACTAGAGGTATTAAATAGAGCTTTAAGATCCTCTTTTACAACAGTTCTGACTACCTCAATATCCAGAGTCTAAGAGTTCTAACCAGATATAGAAAGAATATCAGTAGGAGTTGATGTAAGAACCCGGTTCTTATTCTTGAGGTATGGGTTTCTTCTTTTATCTTTTCCTTAAGCATTTTTTAGAGAATAAGGAAAATGGGGAGAATCACCTTTTTGTGGGTACACACCGTGTACTTTTCTAGACGCCGTGTACTTTGGCCATGTGAGATGAGTACACAAGGTGTGTAGCCATGCTGGTGATGAAAGGTGTAAAAACCGACTACACACCTTGTAGTGGGTATTTACATGCCATGTAGTCAGTCGACAGGAGAATAGTAAGGTGGTGATGGCAGCCTCCAGTTGAGCATTAGTACATGCCGTGTACTCATGGATTACACGTAGTGTACTCATGTCGACTGACAAACAGTGCCATGCTAGCGAGAAGCCGCCAGAGGAACAATTAATAAATGGAAAGTACACGCCGTGTATTCAATAGTACACACTGTGTAGTCTATTTTTTTCACTTAAAATGGGTAGTAGCCTCCCCTGTTCACAGGGAAGGCTTAGAACCGTAGGAGAACTCAGGAGGGATGACCGGAGCTTTGGAGATCACCTGATCGAGCATCGGGAATCCGATTCTACCTCTGTCAATCTCTTTGGGACCGCACGAGTGAGTTCTTCCCTGTCATTGAATCGTTATTTCCAATTATTCCTCTAAAGGAAGTTATTTATGTTTGATTGATATTTATTTTACCTCAGATCTATGTCGTTCTTAGACTTTTCGAGGAGCGTCGTTCACATATATCAATCAGGGGAGATCGAGGTAGGTGGTCTAGTGTTTATTTCCAACTACTGTGGTGAATTTTTGTACCATTGTGATACTCACCCATGAATGGGGTATAGTATGGCTGAGGCCTTGCATAATTAAATACCTAGAATTGCATAGCTAGTTTAATGAACATGTATAACTATTTTTTGGGATCACTTCTTGGATCTAGGACCACCCCTGGGGTGCGTTCCTCTGTTTAGTCGTTTGGCCAGGTTACCCGAGGGTATAATGTGATTTTAGCATGTTTTAAATTACCTTGAGAGGAATTGTATATAAATTTCTTTTTTTATATGTTGGTCATGGACCAATTACTTTTTTAGCCTGAGGGAAGTGTTGTGATTATCCTATGGGCAGTGCTTTGTTCAGCCTGAGGGAAACTTCTTTTGTGCCTGTGGGCGACACCTCGTATTCCTATGGGAATTATTTGATATGCCTATGGGAAAATTCACGTGGGATTGGACTCTCTTTGCCTGAGGGTAAGGGTTTGCGTGTCTGAGGACACTGAATATTTTCTTAGAATATTCACTGTGGTGATATCTTAAAATTGAATGATTAAATGAATATTAAAATGGAAATATAACTGGTAAAGTTAGATACTTTTGAGTAATGCTTAGTTTATTGTGTTTTCTACTACACACTGATGTTGCACATTTACAATGACAGTTGGGAACATATCTTTTGGTGGGTGCCTACTGGGATTCATTTCTCACACCCTGTTTGGGTCATTTCTTCAGCCCAAACAGACTATATTTCTATAGGTGTGGATAAGGTAAAGGGTCCCTATACAGGTACTTGATTGTTGCTGAGGTGTAGGGGAGCATGGGACCGAGCTCAGGCTCATGATGCTACCGACTGTTTTGTTTTGTTCTGCTGTACCAGTACTTTCCAGTGTATTGTATTGTTGTATAACATATTTTGGCTGTTTTTATTAGAACTAGAGACATGTTGCATCATTATCTATACAACAATTGGTTATATTTTACTGCAGTTGTTCATTTCAGTTATGTATGTTTTACTTCTTCCGCTGTTACTGTATGTTTTGTTCTTGTATTCCGCTGCGCTAAACTTAGACAAATAAGGGCATAGTTTCCCCACTATAAGACCTGGTCCCTCGCTGCTAGTCGGCAGCCTCTGGCATTTGGGGGAATTCTCTTGAGGTCATGTGACCAACCGGGTTCGGGGCACCCGTGGAGTGGTACCTGGATCCGGGATGTTATAGTTGAGGTATGAGTTGTTAAAGTCTTAAGAATATTCTCAATACAACCTTTATACTCTAAGGTCAAATTATTTATTACAGAATCAAGTCCATTCATTTATTTCCTCATCATGGAAGTGATTGCAACAATTATATTAGCAGTTGTAATAAGGTTGGGTTGAATCTCCTCTATCACATTCTTTGCAACAATAACTACATCAGCCTCACTTATACCTACTGTCTAACTTGTAATAGAAACTACTTGCCCAAATTGCCTCATTTATACTTTTGAAGATATGAGAGAGTGTAATTCATCACTTAGCTCTATGTTTTCTCTTCTAGCTATCTGAATTTCATGTACCATTTGACATTGAACAGATATACTTACAACTGAACATACTTCTACTTTAAATATTTCAAAATATGCTTTAGTGGTAGAGTCACTAGGAAGGGTCTCATCCACTGATTCCCTTGAAACAGGTACAAAAACTTCATCATATGAATCTTCATAATCTAATCCCAGTGCCACATACCCTGGATTCCTTGCCAATTCAACCATTACATCATCATCTAGAGGAGTGAGAGTATCAAGACTTACTCTTCCATGCTGATTATCTTCACCAGCTTGATCTTCTCTTTCTTGAGGATACACCTCAATCTGAGCTTTCCTTACAGGTTTTTCATCTTTAGAATGAGGTCTTATCCTTTCATAAACTAAATTAGGTACATGAATTTCTTGGGCTTCCACTTCAACAGAAACTTTATAATTTTCTCTTACTTCAAAAAACCTCAGGAGGTTCTTCCAACTGGGCCTAATCCACAACTTCAATCATTCCAACATCTTCACCTTGATCATCCTTATGATGGTTATTATCACTTCCACTGATTTAATCATCATCATGCCCAGATACATGTTCTTTATTTTCATTTTTATCACCATCTTCTTCACATTCTTTCTCTTCACTACCACTGCCACTTTCATCATCTTCACTTTATTCTTATTCTTCAAAGCCACTAGATTTATTTACATATTCCACACTGCCTAAGACTTCTATATCATCATCCTAATTATCTTCAAGAGTGGTATCATCATAGGGTAATGAAAGTGGAGGACTAGGAGGTCCAAAGGAAGAACCTTTGTGAGGTTCAGTGGTGTCAAGATCACTCCTATCATCAATAGGTGATACCTGATCTCTAACTGGAGTGATAAAATCTTCTTCTTCTTCTTATAAAGAGTAAATAAATTACACATTTGGTCCCAGACCAATATCATCCATATTCTTAGGCCTAGTTGGATAGTACACTGGATTGAACTTATCATAGATCTTATCTTCATCTCCAACCCATTCTCTCTTTTATGGGTTCTAGTTGATTTTCATCCTCTTACAAATATCTTTATTGAGGAAAATCCCAATGTACCCAGAAAAAACTTCTTCTCTTTCATTTACACAACCTTTCTCTTTCATCATAGCTGAGATCATTTTTTGGATAAAATAGGGAATTAGTTTTTCAGGAGGGTTCGATCAACTCATTCATGTGCACAACACGGTATCTACACAAATTTAACTTGATCCATTTTCTTAGCAGATAAACCAAGTATACATCTTGATATTTCAAAGAAGAAAAGTCCCATTTTCTAGGATATATTTTATTTTGGATAAACTTAAACAATATTTTACATTTTCCACTTAACTTTGTAGAAATGGGTCTTTTGTACTCATCATTATTAGTAAGATCCTTTAACACTGTCTCAAAGAAAAACATATCACGCTCAGGTGGAGAGGTACCTTGATAATCATCAAATAAACCTTCACGAGGAACTTTAAGACATTCAGTTCAATGTGTTGAAGAGAAATAGATTCTCTTCCCTTTTACTATGGACTTGATCCAAGCGACATCACTTCCTTCCAACAGAAACTCCATATTCATAAAAAACTCACGAACTAGCTTCAGGTAAAAGGGTCGTTCATTATTTGAGAACCACTCAAGACATCCTTGATCTTGTAGTACCTTGAGTAGTAGAGACTTTCTTTCTAATATCCATTCCACAAGAACATCTCTTTCTGGTGTTACAACATGGTTTTACAGAGCATGATTTATAGTTGCTAAAGATTTTCTTGATTCACCTTTCTGTTTATTAGAAGCACGAGACTCACCACCTTCAAGATCTCACTTCACACATGAAATTTTAATCAGTTCAGTCTGGAGGTTAGAAGGTGAAAGGTTAGGGGTAGATAGAGAGAAAAGACTGAGAGAGTGTATGGGTAAAAGGAGTAGAGTGGATCGATTTAAATTTATATCATTTAGGGATTTTGGAATCACACAATCATGAAATCATGAACCAGGTTCAAAAAAATAAATAAAATAGCGTCATTTTGATAAAAACAAAAAGCATATAAAAACAATGATTCATTAGTGTCGGCATGACATATTTTTCATAACACTAACGGTGTCAACATGACAAGGTGTCAGTGTCAGCATGAAAACTGTATTGGCATGACATAGCATCGATGTCGGCATGTCAACTATATCGGCATGACATAACATCGGTGTCAGCATGAAAAATGTGTCAGCATGACAACTTCAATGATAATGGTCAAATGAATAGAAACACAAGGTCTTATAGATTTATCGTTCCTAACTCATGTCTAATGTAGTTTATTCTTTCAGAATTCAATGGATTAGTGAAAATGTCAACAAGCAGATGTTTAGTTCCAATGAACTCTAAAATTATATCTCCTTTTTGATAATGGTCTCTCAAAAAGAGATTTATTTCATCAATTTGTTTTGTCCTAGAATGTGAAATAGGATTCTTAGAAATATTAATTGCACTTCTGTTATTACAATTTATAGAGATATTTCTGAATTGATATCCATAATATAGTAATGTGTATTTCATCCACAAAATTTGTGCACAACAACAACTAGAAACTATGTATTTAGCTTCAATAGTAGATGGTGCAACAAAATTTCGTTTATTACTACACTATGAAACTAGAGACTTTCCCACAAAGAGAAATTTTCTAGAGGTTCTTTTTCTATATAACTTACAACCACCAAAATCAGCATCTGAATTACTAACTAGGTCAAATGATTGTCCTTTAGGATAAAAAATTCCTAGGTTAGGAGTATGTTTGAGGTATTTGAAAATCCTTTTAACCGCAATAATATGAGATTCTTTTGGGTTTTCTTGAAAACAATAACACATGCCAACATTAAACATAATATCTGGCCTACTAGTAGTTAAGAATAGTAAGCTTCCATTCATTCATCTATAAGTGGTTTGATCAACAAATTTACCATCTACATCATGGTCCAACTTACAAGTGGTACTCATTGTAGTTTCTCTACTCTTAGTGCTTTCAATTCCAAATATTTTTAAAATATCCTTAGTATATTTAATTTGATTTAAAACAATACCTTATTTACTTTGAAATTTTTGAAATACAAGAAATAATTTGAGTTCACCCATTAAACTCATTTCAAACTCACTTTGCATCAACTTTGAAAAATCAACACATAAAGAATTCTTTGATGATCCTAAAATAATATCATCTACATAAATTTTTAATAATAAAACATATATGGAAATTCTTTTTATAAAGAGAGTAATATCAAATATACCTTTTGTAAAACCTTTGGAAATAAGAAAAGTGTTGATCCTATCATACCAAGCTCTTGTAGATTTCTTTAAACCATATAAATATTTTGTCAATTTAAAAACATTTGGAAAATGAGGGTTTGTAAAACTAGGGGGTCGTTTAACAAAAACATCCTCAACTATATACCCATTTAGGAATGCACTCTTGACATCCATTTGATATAGTTTGAAATTTAGATTTGCTACATATGAAAGAAATATTCTAATGGATTCAAGTCTAGCTACTGGTAAACAAGTTTATTTATTGTAAATTCCTTCTTCTTGACTATAACCTTGTGAAAAAAAATCTAGATTTGTTTCTAACTATGTTACCAGCATCATCTACTTTGTTCCTGAACACCCATTTAGTGCCTATAGTCAAGGTATCTTTGGGTCTATCCAAAAGTTTCCAAAATTTATTCCTTTCAAACTGGTTTAATTTATCTTACATATCCATCACCCAAAATTCATCATTGATAGCATCATTGATGTTGTTAGGTTCAATTTGTGACAAGAAAGCTTGATGTTCAATATGATTTCTAAGAGAATCTCTAGTATGTGGTACTTTATCTAAATATCCAACTATTACATCTAAAGGATGGTTCTTAAGGGTTATAATAAGTATAGAAAAGGAAGGTCTAGTCACTTCAGGTTCTTCAATAGGTTTGAGTTCATTATGGATAGAATCTAGAGAATTTACAGAACTAGAAGTTTTAACAGATACCTTTATAGGATGGTTAGAGGATTTAACATTAGTGTCTAGATTTGACATATCATCCTCAAGATTCTCTGGGGATGTATTTGGCTCATGTGGATCCATTTCATCAAATTTTACTTGTAAAGATTCCTCCACACATTTGGTTCTCTTGTTGAAGACTCTATAGGCTTTACTAGAGATTGAATAACCTAAAAAAATTCTTTCGTCACTATTGGAGGAAAATTTTTCCACATTATCCTTAGTTTTAATAATATGGACTTTGAAACCAAAAACTTTGAATTAGTTAACCTTGGGTTTTCTATTGGTCCACAACTCATAGGGAGTTCATTTAAGGATAGGTCTAATTAAGAATTTGTTAATAATATAACATGCTGTATTGATAGATTCTACACAAAAATATATAGGTAGGTCATACTCACTAATAATGGTTCTAGAAATTTCTTACAGGGTTATATTTATTCTTTCTATAACTCCATTTTTCTAAGTTTTCATAGGGGTAGAGAAGTTATGACTATATCCATTTTGTGAGAAAAAAGATTCAAACGCTTAGTTTTAAAACTCACAACCATGGTCACTTCTTAGAGATTTTATCCTAAGTATACTAAGATTTTCTACAGTCCTAGCATACTTGGTGAAATGAGAGCAAGCTTCACTCTTGTGAGCCAAGAATAAGGTACAATTATATATAGAATATTTATCTACAAGAACATAAAAATAGTGATTCCCCTTAAGACTTGAGAGTTTATAAGTTCCAAAAAAATCCATGTGAACCAACTCAAGAGGTTGAGAAGTTGAAACTTATTTCTTTTTTTTGAAATATATTTTGTGCTATTTACCCGTTTGATAAGGATTGCAGACTTTGTCATTTGGAAACTCAAATTTGGGTAGGTCCTTGAATAAGACTTTTCTAGTAAGTTTTATAAGGGATTGTATATTACTGTGTCCTAGTCTTATATTCCAAATCCAAGACTCTTTTTAAAAAACAATCTATCATTAAACATTTTGAGAAACTAAGGAATATATGTTAACAACATAAACATTTTCATTTCTAAAAGCAAAAAATATTAATTCATTATTAGAATTAAAAAAATTACAAGCATAATTTTCAAATTTAGCATGAAATCTATCATGAAATAGCTAATATATACTAATTATATTATATTTTAATCCATAAAAAAATTACTTTAGAAATTAAAACTGAGTCATAGTTACCAATCTGGCCTAAGATAATTATTTTTCCTTTAGAATTGTCACTAAAGGTGACATGCCCACTGTCAATATTTATGAAATTATTGAAGCATGAGTAATATCCTGTCAAGTTTCTTGAACAACCACTGTCCAAGTACCATAAAATTTTATAGTATCTTTTCAAGCAGCTTTCCTATAAAATTATAAAAAAATATTTTGGTACCCAAATTTGTTTGGGTCTAGTAACATTAGTAAACAGTGCTTTAGGAACCCACACATTCTTCACAGATTTCCTATAAGAATTATGTAAAATATTTGAAAAATAGACTTTATTTTGTCTAAATAAACTATATTTAGTAAAAGAGTTTCCAAAAATGGAACTAGCAGCAAAATTTTCACTTTTAAATAGAAAAACAGATTTTCCAAATTTAGTTACAAACTTGTTTTTAGTGAGATTTATTTTCTCAGGTTGGTATCCTATACCAGTAGTGTATCTAGGGGAATTTTTTTACCATGAATATATGTAAGAGTATTTTTACTATTGTTAAATTTCTCTAGGTCATTTTTCAATAGTTCATTAGATAACATAAGTTCATTGTTCTCCTTGAGTAATTGAACATTTTTCTATTTCTCTATATCAAGTTCAGATTTAACAAGATAAGTAAGGGCATATTGTTTCTTCAAGGATTTACATTTGTCTTTTAATTCATTACAAGTGTCTTAGAACATATTATAGTATTCAAATAATTCTTCACTAGTCATATTTTCCTCATTGTCAGATTCATCTCCAGAATAATATGAATTATGTATAGGAAAATTTAGTGTTAACTTAGATGTGTTTGTAATAAAGAACATATTTTCTTACCTTATGTATATTTAAGCCATGTCCTAATCACTTTCTACTGATGATTGTTCATCACATTAACTTTTAGTGTCATCTTGAACTTTGTCCTTCTACTTGGAGGTAGTATATTTGAAAACAGAAAATTTTATTTTAGGTTAATCATCCTATTCTTTGTTGACTTTTAGTTCTTCCTAATACATCATCAAATTTAATATCATCTCGTTTACTGGTAACTTGTTTATGTCACATGATTCTATGATGGACATATAAGTTCCTCTCTATTTATCTGGTAAGAATATGAGTATTCTCATGATTTTCTCCTTGGCTGTAACATCTCTTCCTAGAGAGATCATTGTATTCACAATTTCATTAAACCCAAGATACATGTTAGAAATAAGATCATCAAGCTTAATTTTAAAGATATAATATTTAATTTTATATGTGTTAAGTATCATTTCATTAACACTAGAGGTTTTTTTATGTGAAACAGATAAAGTGTCCCAAATTTCATAGGCTGTTTTACATGAAATAATTCTATTAAAATCTTCATCTCCCAAAGAACAGTATAAGGAATTCATGGATTTGCAATTATTATTATAATAAACCTTAGTTGGTTCATAACATGTGTTCCTATCAATAGCAGTGAATCTTGCATTCATCTATAATTGAAGACCAAATCTCAAAACCCATATTTTCTAAGTGCATTTTCATTTCAATTTTCCATTGTGCATAATTTGTTCTATTAAATAATGGAGGTATGTTGGTAGCATCACCTTCAAATATATTGTCTATAATGAAGAATAAAGTATATTTTTTAAAGAAATAAAAATTTAGAACTAATAGAAATTTTAAGATCTTTAAAATACAACTAAAATCACAGTAGAAAAATAGATTAAAATTTTTGAAACTAGGGATTTTGAAAACCCCTCTGGTAACAAATATTGGTCGGATAGGATACTCAAAAGGGGGGGGGGGGTGAAATGAGTTCCTATAAAAATTTATTTTTAAGAGGTTATTTATAAATCTACATCAATTTAAAATAAAACAAGCCAGTTAACCAAGGAAGTAAAATTATAATATTCTGATTGTTCAAATTGTTTCTCAAAAGATTGATTAATTCTCAGTTATAACAATATTAAATATTGATACAATTTTGAAACTAATCCAGAAAGTAAAAACATTTATAACTAATATCCAAGACTAACTATCAAAGTAAAATTTAGTTGTCTGAAATATAAGTTAAAATAGGGAAAGACAAAATTAAAAAACACAGCAGAGAAAACAAGTGGTTGAATCTCAAGCTGAGACATAATCCACTCCACTTGGTGATCACCTGCCACCAAGCAATATATATATATAAGGATTTTATCCACACATTGGATTAGGGTTAAAAATAGTACACAAGACTATAAAGGTCCCAAGACCTCTTCCACAGTTCTACGTGGGAAAACAAATAACCAGGTCACACATGATATCTTCCATAGTTCCACGTGGGAAAAATAAGTGTAAGAATATAGGTGTTTGAGGATATTTAGTATCATCTAGTTTAGTGCAGGATACATTGTGTGTTTTAGTATGGACACACAAACAACTCAAAATTTTAGTCAAATGTTACACAACAAAGAATAATATATTAAGAAGGGATTAAAGATGCTCTGAGTGTGATTTAATTCAGCTCTAGAATCTCTAATGTATCAGAGTTGAAGATTGAGTCCACTTCTAGAAACAGACACTAAACACAAAGTGTCGTGGAGAACTACATTCTGTCTTCCAGGAAGGTGAGAGGTTCTTCTCCATTGGTTTTGTTGGATGCTGCTGAGATAATGGAAATTTGATGATTTCTAGCTCTCTGGTTCACAAAAACCAGGAATGAAGAATTACTTGTGTATTCTTCTTCTTTAGTATGATTCTCGTAGTAAGTCTTATTGTGTTTTTGCGAGTATGTTCGTATATATTCTTTCATGTGCTCTCCTTAGAATATATATTATTGTAGCCTGAAAATATGAATATTTGAGGTAGACACAGTACCTCATATTTCTGACACCCTCATTTACAATGTCTGTAAAAAGGCATTAAATTAATCAGTCACAGTAAAACACTCAAAATATTTCTGTTAGAAATAATTTTAAATAGTAGAAATTTTAAATAGTCTATCAGTGAGTTATCAATCGGTATCTCCTTCTATTGGTGACTCATCCCATTGGTTTGTCATTTTGTCGGTCTTTCAATATGTCGATGACTCATTTTAACTATCGTTTAGTCCTTACGCTGGTAGCACCATGCATCAGTATGTCATTTGTACTGATGGTAGGTTGTTTTCATCGGTAGGTCATCTGTGTCGGTGAGTCATTTTCATCAGTAGGTCATCTGCATCAATGATTCATTTTCATCGGTTGGTCATTTGAACTGTCGGTATCTCATCTCTTCTGTTGGTGTCATTCTATTATACTTGGAATATTTTTTTCAGACTTTCTTATAATATAACTATAAATATAATGTACCAAATTTATGTGAGATAATAGATAGAAATAATTGCACATATTGAAACTTAAATATTTATGATTTAAATGTTTTTACATGATTAATATGAATTGACATGATTTGTGATTATTAAAACAACTAATACTAGAGAGGATGACCAACATTATCCTATGGGAAAATATGGTAGATCACATTCATCACAACTAAATTAAACCTTTCCAAACGAAATTTCACATCACATAACTAGACCATATAAATTTACTAAAATCATATTTAACTTTTAACAACCTAGGACCATAATTAGAGTCATAAAAAATTTCATAATAACAACATAAAGGGGGTTCTGCACACACTATTGTTCGAGAATAACAAAAAAAAGTAAACCATGAGGAGAATCTGTTGGGAAATACATAAAAACAAGATTTTAATAGCATAGGTTTAGTTTTGAGGGTCTTGATTCGCTGAAAATTCTCAACAAAGTCACAATAGAGATGCGTTGATAGTGGGGTTCAACAAGTCAACAATGGTGTTTGGCGAGGAAGTGGTGGGAGGCGAAAGTGGGGTTTGGTGAGGTGTCGATGGGGTTCGGGGAGAGTAATAATGTTGGGAATATAGTTCGACGAGAGTGGTGACCTGATGACACTAGTGAGATTCGACAAGAGCGGTAGAGCAGTAGTAGTGGGGTTCGACGAGAGTGGTGGAACGAGGATAGTCAGCTTCTGTGAGAGGTTGAAGGTGTGCGGGATAAGACAACCAGTTATGGTTCTTTTAAAAAAAGATAAGGCTTTTATCAGTGCTTTAAAAAGAGCTGATAAAGATTAGTTTTATCAGCACTAAAATTGAAAGAGCTAATAAAATGTGTATTTATCATCGCTCAAATTATAGCATTGAAAAAATGTTGTATTATCAGTATTTTTTTAGCACTGATAAAGGGATATCTTTATCAGTGCTTAAAAAGCACTGATAAAGAACCAATGTTAATAATTTATTTATATTATTATATATATTTATAAAATTATATATATAATAAATATGTATTTATTTATTTATAGTCATATATATAAAAAATATATTTATAAAAATTTGTATATATTTATATAATTATATATATTTATAAAATTATAAATATTATATATATATATATATTTATAACTATAAAATTATAATAAATATATTTATTATATTTATAATTATAATTATAAATAAATATATATATATTTAAATAATTATAAAACTATAATAAATATATTTATTATAATTTTATTATTATTTACATAAATATATATTTATTTATAGTTACAATTATAAATAAATACATATTTATGTAAATATTCATAATATTATAATAAATATATTTATTTTATTTACAATTTTATAAATATATATAATAAATATAATAAATATATATATTTATAAAATTATAAATATAATAAATATATTTATTATAATCTTATAATTATTTATATAAATATATATTTATTTATAATTATAACTATAAATAAATAAATATTTATTTATAATTATAAAATTATAATAAATATTTATAATATTTATATTTTATATTTATATATAATAAATGTATTTATTATAATTTTTTGAATTATATTCATATATATATAATTATAATTATAAATATTTGTATATTTTTATAAATATATTTATATAATTATATATATTTATTAAATTAAAAATATAATAAATATATTTGTTATAATTTTATAATTATATATATATATATATTTATAATTATAAATATAAATATATTTATATCTATATATTTACTAATATATAAATATATATTTATAAAATATAATAAATATTTTTATTATAATTTTATAATTATTTAAATAAATAAATAAATAAATAAATATATATATATTTATAAACTAATAATAAATGTATTTATTGTAATTTTATAATTATTTAAATAAATAAATAAATATATATAGTTATAATTAAAATTATAAATAAATATATTTTAAAAGTATTTATATATAATTAAAAATTTATAATTATAAATATAATAAATATATTTATTATTTAAATATATTTATTGTAATTTTATAAGTATTTATGAGAACATAATAAGTTAATTGGTATAATATGAATGAATCATGCCAAATAAGATATAGATTATAAAAAATGAGACAACACATATATATAGAAAGAATGATTAATAAGGGTGATAATGTATAAATGAACATTCATGAGTCATGGATACATAACATATGCATGCGTCATCACAATATAGATAATCTTAAAATTTGGAACATAGCATCCCACGATCATGTCCACAAATAAACTTATGATCATATAATGTCAATTATATGTACTCATGCATCAATGTATGAACATAAATAACGCCAATCATGTCCATGAATATCATCATTATCTCTTGATACATATATTTATTAACCAAATTGATGGGAGATATATATTTATTTAAATATATATATATATATATAATTATAAATAAATATATTTAAAAATATTTATATAAAATTATAAATATAAAATTATAAATAAATGAATATATTTTTTATTTTCAAAAAATTATTATAATTTTAAAATTATATATATATATATATATATTTATAATCTTATAAATAAATTTTTTTAACACATTATATATATATTAATTATTAAAAATATATATTAATTATAAACATGCATCTTTTAATTAATGTATATAAATAAACATTATGTTTGAATATAAATATAATAATTATATATATATTAATATTATTTTTTATTAAAAACTTTTATTAGTGCTAATAATAGCGCCGATAAGGGATACACATTTATCAACGCTTTTTGTAGTGTTGATAAAGGTTACCTTTATCATCACTTTTAACTAACACTGATAAAAGTACTACTTTTATCAGCACTTTCTACTTAGTGATGGTAAAAGATGGCACATCCCTTGCTCAGATATATGGTAGTTCTAGTTTCCATGTTGTATATTTTTTTACAAACATTGATTTGATATGTGGTAGAGTTCAAATGGAAATTCGAATAAAAAATTATGGCCATTTGAAGTTGGAGTCATATTTTCAACATATATTAGGTCATTTGTTAATTTATTGAATTTTTTATCATTAAATTATTATTAAATGAATTTTATTTAATAATAATTAGAAAATTTTAATTAATTTTAATTTATAATTATTTTTTAAGACATATTCACTAAATATCTTATACATTAATTGTAAAAATACATATTTAATATCACATAAATATATATATATATATATTGGATATTTAGAGGTACAATTACAATGAAACACATACACACACCACACACACCCCAGGCCAGAAGGGCAAGTGATAACCCCCCCAAGGATAACCCATCCATTAAGCCCCTTTATTTATTAAATAAGCTTGCATACCCTTAGTACATGGCCCATAGGCCCCTCTTTCACGTGGCCCAAAGAACCACCAGAAACCCAACTTGTCAGCTACCCCACAACTAGCACATGAGCCTCAGCCCAGTTGGTGAGGACTCCTTAACTGCATCCAGGCGACTTGGGATCAAATCCAGGCGGAGGCATATTTCCGGTACTGTAGCAGTATTGTAGCAGAAATTGTATCAGGTACTTTTTGGCACCATAGAAACCGGGACTATTCCCTCGTTTGGGCCTTCGGGCCATCGATTTGGTCCCTGAGTCCCTTAAGGCCTTTGGGCCTACCAGGTCAGTAAGGTATTCGATCCACCTCAAGGCCTTCAGACCACCTTAAGTGCAGATGTAAACCAGACAACCTACAAGGAACAAGCTTTAGAAGGAGGATGATCAAAGATCTTTCACCATAACAGAATCTAAACAAATTGTAAGAATGAGAGGGTATGACACCTTCCATCGGGATAAGCTTGTGCATGCATGGGAAAGATTAGCTGAACAACCATGCGATGGTGGAGAGATGATTTCACGATGAAGATCCTAGGGAGGAGCAGTTCCAAGTAGTTAGTCTGGGTTGCATATAATGTTTGAAGCCTACGGGTAATGAATTCCTCTAAGGCCTACATGCCATGTAATACTTACGCCTACGAGCCTTGTAAGGGTTCCACCTCACCCCTTTAAAGGTGGATTATCAAAAATCAATAAAAAATGTAGGCCTTCGGGCCATTGGAGGAGCTACCCCACAACTGCCAACTCCCGACGACCTCATGCACTCAAAGCTCCACATGAATGCATGCTGGCCGACATTTCTCTGCCCGAGATCACCATCATGGATGATGCACTGAAAGCTACTGCACAACTGTAAACATTATCATTCACCCCAAGGACATATTTGTTCCCTTCACCGTTTCCACTCTTGCGTTCTTAGTCATCCATGATGAACATTGAAGGAGGTACTGACATCCACACATCATTTTCGGGAGCTGTTCACTGTCATCATCCCATACAATTGATAGGTGAAAATTCACGAGGTCACCACACTCATCAATGTCCCATATAGCCGGCGGTCTCCCTACATCTACTAGCACCACCACCCCAACATCACACCACCCCCAATGTTGAGGAGGGGGTCCTCCAGTACCACCTCACATAGAAGTAACCCAACACCATTGTTGTCACCCTCAAGGCCAAAAACACCACCACTATCAACATGCTTTTTCAATCACTTCCACACCTGTAGAGTTCCCCCTTCGTTAATCGGGGATGCCCATCATCAAACTAGAATTGATGAAACATCACTAAAATAAGGTTGATTAAGGCCAACCTTTATCCTTGCAAAAATCCCCAAAAGGGGGTACTTTTATCCTAGTTTTTTTAATGTGATAAAGACATCCCCTTTATTACCACTTTTAGCTAACACAGATAAAAGGTAGAACTGAATATCATGTGATATATAGTAGTGTATGAAAGTGTTTTGGGATTCTGTACAATAATTGGTTTTCCAATATTTGGTTCAATGGTAAATGGTTTACCAAGTATCATGGTAGGTGGTTGGAGAATCAAGTTTATGGAAGATTGATCCATTTTTTTGGCTCTGTTGAGTTGCAAAAATTGTATCCTATTTTTTTTCAACCACCTCACACCTATTTATTTATACCATTACTTGATCTTATTATATTAAAACCATGAAAAATTTAGTTATAGGGGGATGATATCTTTCTTGGTTAAAAATTTTGTGATCTATGAAATTTCATTATTAGGATATTATTAAGACTACATGTGATAATTCTTCAAGGGGTGTGCTGGAAAAAAATGCCAAACTAGTTTGAGGGAACAAAGATGATACTGATCTAGCTTTAGTAATCTCCATGGTAAAACTTATCAGCTATAGAATGAGCTGAAAAGATGCTATGCAAATGATATGGATGATATTATGTTGAATAAAGTTTTAGAAATAGAAAATGAGATCGATGACCTACTTTAATATAAAGAAAATTACTGGCACTTATGGTCATGTGAATCAAACATTATGGATCAAGATCAAAACACATATTATTTTCACTAGAAATATTCAAAAGAAAAAACAACATGATCACTAGGATTAAAAATGTTGATGGAATTTGGGTGGAAGATCAATAAAGTATGAAAGATATTATTTTTTACTTCTACATGCAATCATTTTCTACATGTTATTATCAAATTCAAAAATTAGTTTTGGAATGTATTGGTGAAATGGTATCCCCTATTATGAATATAACATTGGTTTTTGATATTGATGAATGTTAATTTATCTTTTCCCTTAAGAGAAAAGATAAAACCAAATCCCCCAACCTGGATGGATTTCATGTGTTGTTTTATAAGAAGTACTAGAGTATAATGGGAAAAGATGTAGTTTCTATTATGAATGATATGCAGATAGGTTTAATTGATGTGGGAAAGATAAACAACACACTTATCACCTTGATCATAAAGGTCTGATGATTAGCCTCATTTTTTGAATTCATTCCAATTATCTTATGCAACTTTATATATAAAAATTTCTCAAAATTTTTCTTGAGAAGGTTGCACACTATATTGACCGATACAATCTCTAAAGAGTATAATGCTTTTGTTACCAAACACATGATCATATATAATACTATTATTTCACATGAGGTGTTTAATTCAATGAAATTCCACAAACATTTAAGGTTTTATTTCAAGGCCATTAAATTTGATATCCTGATGTCATATGATCGAGTGGAATGGGATTTCCTTGATTTTGTTCTTAGGAAAATGGGTTTTTGGTATTCTTGGGTTGAAATTTTCATGAAGCATGTTTCTTTTGTTTCTTATAAGATCAATGTAAATGGGGGTTTATATTAACTTATTGTTCTTAGTAGAATTTTTCAATAAGGATATCCCCTTTCACAATTATTTTTCTCCCTTATAATCAATGTTTTTTCCAAAATTATATTGAGTCCATATTTCAAGGGTTTCATTCATGGGGTTAAGGAAAGTAAGAATAGGCCTAGAATCACACCGTTATTTTTTACTGATGATATTGTTATTTTTATAAAGGTTACATGGGAGGAATGTTTTGATATTTTTAGGATCATTGATCATTATGAATGATAATCCATGTATACGGTGAATTTTTCAAGTTTGAGGCTTCTTTTAGTGGTATGGTGATTAAGGAGAAATAATAAGAGATCTTCCTAATCAAAAGGTTTTAACTCATGGACATAATAAATATCCAGGTCAACCATTTTTTTTAATATCTATTGTTTCAAGGACTGAGAAAAATATTCTTGGGTGGTTTAGTAAGCACATATATCAACATTGTAAGGACTTCCATATTAATTTAGTTATGTAGTCCATCCTTACATATGTGATTTTATTGTTTAGGTTTTCTAATAACATATTTAATCATCTTAATGGATGCATGGTGATGTTTTTGTGGGGGTGTTTCATAGGATCACAATAATGTGTGTTGGTGTTGGGATAAAATTTTAAATAGTAAGGAAATAGGGGTGGGGCCTACTCCGGCATATTGAATCTATTTGTTTAAAAGTCCTCATGGTATTTTTTCCATCCACAAATATTTTAAAATCTTATATTAGATATCCGACTAGTTTATTATGGAACAATATTAATAGGGATATGTATCTTATGGAAACCATTCTTCACTATAGTATTGGGGATAATTCCTTTATTAAAATTCAATAGGATCCATGGATGCCTAATCCTGAAAGTGGGTTCACAATCGATTCACATAAAATTGGTTTACATGATGTGTGAGTGTGTGATATTTTGGT
Organism: Viscum album; assembly: GCA_963277665.1. Classification (NCBI taxonomy): domain Eukaryota; kingdom Viridiplantae; phylum Streptophyta; class Magnoliopsida; order Santalales; family Viscaceae; genus Viscum; species Viscum album. Next base: position 18,827,708 of record OY728123.1, read on the forward strand.
GAACATATCAATATTTTATAATGTAAATTACTTTAAATAAAAATTATGTTTGATAGATTGTACCCACTACTAAAAATTTGGGCTATAGCCACAGACCTATAACCACGGTTTTATAGGTCTATGGCTATAGATTTATTTATTTCCATGGTTTAATTCTATATCCGTGGCTAAATAAATATTACATGGCACGTCGTTTTTCCCCCAATCTGTATCAGGCTCCTCCTCCTCCCCTGATCCGTAGCCCTCCTCCTCCTCCGATTCGAACCCCTATCACCACGCAACCCTCCTCCCCATAGCCCTCCTCTCCACCCCCGATTAGTAGCCCTATCACCGCGCAACCCTCCTCCCCGATGGTGTCTCCTCCCCCGACGGTGCCCGCGTAACTCTTCTTCCCTGAAAATACCCGCGCAACCCTTCTTCCTCCCCCGATGATACCCGTGCGACCCTTCTTCCCCAACATCCCTTTTCCCCGACGGTCTGACACTACCACTGAATGCAGGACATTTCACCTCCCCCGGCTGACGCTGCTTCTAGGTGGCCTCCCCACCTCCTCTCTGGCGTTCCTCTGATGCGGAAACCCCCTCCCGGTGATGATCCTCCTTGATTAAAACTATTTTATAAATAAATTACATAGATGTTGATCTTCTTAGGGTCTCATGAAGTAGGAGTATGGTTAATAGTGATTGTTTTGGATTTTATGGGCTTGGAAGAAGATAGAAAACATTTCGTAAGGGTTAAATCCACTTGAGGTTGGTTCAATCCATGGAATACTACATAAGATTAGTGAAATTAGGTGACTGAATTAACTACAGAACAATAGAGGCACGCGAAAAGTTTCATTAGTGTCTCATAATTACTTAAGATTAGTGATCTACATAGGTGATTATTTATAGTTATTGTAATCTTCATGTATCATATAGAAAAATACAAATGAAGAATTGTTCTCCCATGCACATGGGATGAAATGTCTGGAAAAAAAATTTCATTGTGATTCCATTACATTCATTCATTTCACGCTAAATTCTTACTGCGATTGAGTGAATATATCCATCTATTCTGACTCAGTTTAATGAATTAATGTGAGGATTTATTCCTAATTGTCAATACAATAAATGGTGGGAGTTTTCATTTTTGGGATTTGGTTCTACCTCTAAAATTTCTAGTGATTTAATATTCAATTATTAGAATATTTGTTGATGATTTCTCAGTAAGTGTTATTATAGTTTTTTTTCATATAAATCCTTTCATTTTAGAAGGTAAAAACTTAGGTGCAATTCCCAAATGTCCTGATTTTATATTTTGATTCAGAGATTCTTGACCTCGGGCACACATCTCCTTATGTCAATGGCTTTCGACTGGAAGTGAGGTCCTAAAACATTCATTGGGGAGAATATTCAATATTATCTAAGTAAAACCACCTAAAAAATAAACACATCCAACAAAATCATTAATATCATCGTATTCATAATAAATCTATAAAAATTCCATATAAAATGGGATACAACATAAAACCAAACAACAAAACTAATCACATGAAGGAATAATCACATTTTCCAAATTTAAAAAGGAATAAAAATAAAGAATTATATCTAAATCCATGGTCTTGGCTCATCCCATCCCGTTCTCCAAAAACACATTGACCGAAACAATCCCTATCCATTGTACATCCTCTGATAAACCTTAAATGTAAAAAAACATCTACATTCACATTGAGAATCTTGTGTAAGGTGTAAATGTATTAATTTTTAGGGTCTCACTACTCACCTATAATATACACTGAATGTCAATTTTATACCTAGAAAACCATTATGTCTGACCATACCTACATTAGTTCCATTATAGTATCTTATCCCCATGTTCCATATACACCATCTAATTAATAAAAAAATGGTTATTATATTTTTGAAGACCTGAACAATATCCAATGTTTCAGGGTAGAACCTTATGTCTAGGATCTGGTCTCATATCATCACTTGAGGATATACCACATCACTCAAGGGGGATTATCCAAAAATCCAATCCCTCAAAGTATCTAGAACCCACTATCTCACTCAAGACATTCCCATATTCCTTTCCCATGTTACATTACAACCTAGACCCCATCTACCTCATGGCGGTCTAACCATAACCTCCTCAGTCAATGTATATCTCCTAATAACACCACAATCCAAATAATTTCCTTCTGATGCTAAGAATTTATATTAAAATTTCAGGAATGTGGTCACAAAGTAGCATTTTACCATGGTAGCATGGATCCTTCTTGAAGGGAATTTGTTCCGAAACAGTGGAGAAAAGATGAGATTAATATAATATGCGCAATAGTTGCATTTGGAATGGGTGCTGTTGAAAATGATTTTAGTACTTGTTTGAAGTTAACAATCATGTGCTCACAATATTATTTTAGGTATCAATAAACCTGATGTTCGCTTTGTGATTCACCATTCCATGCCAAAGTTTATTGAAGGCTATCACCAGGTTAGTCTTCCAAATTTATATTGATGTTTTGTTTTTAATGCTATGTCCATAAGGCTGGAGTTCAAAATTGTTTGTTACATCTAATCCAAAATCTATAATTATCTTCACATTCTTGAGAGGGTCCGAAGCATTCTTGAGCAGGTCCGAAGCATGCATGCATACTTGGGTCTGACCAAATCATTAGGGTATGAGTGCCACCACCATGATAGTCTACTTGAGTATAAAGTTAGGCTAGTTGCCAAGGGATTCCTTCAATGTGAAGGAGTTGAGTATTCTGAATTTTTTTCTCCAGTAGTTAAACACTCATTCATTTGGTTATTGATTGCTTTTGCTGCTAACCATGACTTTCATATCGAAGAACATGATGTTTGAACTGATTTTTTACATGGTGATTTTGATGAGAAACTGTACATGAAGCCTCCTCATGGTTTTACTAATGAATTTAAATCAAATCAAGTCTGCCTACTTAATAAACCAATCAAAGGCTTAAAACAGAATTCATGACAGTGGTATAAGAAATTTGATACATTCATGCTACAACATGGATTTAACTAGAGTAAATTTGATGTATGTGTTTACTATTAAGAATAAAAAGCTTTACCTGTATTCTCATGTTGTTAACGTATTGAAACCTGTTAGTTTTCCTTTTGCCCAACAGTTAAAATTGTCACTCTCTCAATCTTCTAGTACTATTGTGGACAATGAACGTGTTAGTAGAATACCTTATTTTAAACAGTCGAACTTGTTGTTTTTTATTCCATTTGAAATATCCTAAAAATTTCAGTTCTTCTAATAGTTTATCTTTCTTTTTTGTACTTAACCTAGTTGATGATCACCCGCCATCATGCTTTTGCATGTCAGATCAATACACGAATGAAAGAAACTTTTTAGCAGTAATGGAATGACATCATGGCACGATCAATCATCCTATAATTAAAATCATTTTTAAATGGATCTTCTTCATGTTTTCTACTCAGGAAAATCCTTTGTGAGCATGGGAGAGGTTGAATCAACTATAAAATAAATGTTCTAGGCACCCCATATTCAAGTTTGTTTTCTTTTTAATAAGTCTGTCCATTTTTTGTTTGTTTTGAATGTACATAATTTAGGATTCACTTGAAAACATCTTTTGAAAATTCTTAAAACACTGATCACTTATGATAATGGTTCGTTATAAGTTTTCCCAATTTCTTGTCAGTATTTTTGATTTTAATGTAGGTAATGAAAATATGCTGCCAATTCGGTAGAATATTTTTGATGGAAATGGTGTGTGAGATTTACAAAATAGGAATGGGGGAGACTACATTCAAAAAGGTGAAGTTATTGACCTTGACAAGTTTGGTTGAGAAATGTTTACATAATGAATTATGATATGAATTTTGGAAATTTTTTGTTTTTGATTAAAATGTCTCACTAACAAGAACATTGTGATTTTTGTTAATTTAATGCAGTTAGTGGTGAGCATATCATGCATGTGTGCAGGCAATGGAGAGTCGTTTTTGGGGTGGGATGCGCCCCTGAGAATTGGTTGAGTAATTGTATTTTTAATTGTGTATTGAAATTATTTTCTAAAAAAGTATTAGAAGGGGTGATTGGTGCAGATGTAAGCTTGGTGTATGCAAGGAGCTTCCTTGGTTGGACAAGTATTTATGAGAGCATGTATTTTACGTCAGTTATAGGTCACTATAACGGCAAGGGATTATGATGAAAACAGGTGACATGTTTTTTATTTTTAAAAAATTAGGAGTTAAATAATTGAATCATTCTGCTGTTATCACCAGAGGATTACCATGTTGCTCATTTCCCAATACTATCACTCTAGGGTATTATAATAGCCATAAATATACAAGTATTTTAAACTACCTTTTTATTGAATGTTCTTTTGTAATAATGATATTTTGAAATAAATATACAAAAGGTTTATTTTATTATTGTTGAAAAGAAAAACAATGAACTCTTGTTCAAGGAATGGATTTTCTAGGTTAAGAACATTGTCTAATCTCTATTTTTCGCATTTAAGTGCTAATGGAAGTTTACTTTATTCCCATATTTTGGTGTTTTTTGATTTTTGAATAGGAAATTGAAGGTTATGTTTGAAAAATAAATAGGTTTATTAATGATCATGTTATTTAGTATTGGGATGTACATATCAATCTGAATATTATTTGTTCATTATTGGTTATGGATTCATGTATCATTTATCATGTACAGTTGACACACCGATCACATTTATATAAGAAGTCGTTATATCTCATTTTTTCCCACTATTTTCTTATAGGTGGTTTCTTATGATGAGGTTGGTTCTATCCACCACCATCGATGACAATGAGTTCAAAATTGGATTTGGGTAAGGTTTATTCTGTTTTTATTCTTTGGCCCAATTTTAATTAGGGCATTTGTGATTTTTGGGTTCCTTATATTTTTGCAGTGCGTTTTGGATTTCGTTGAGGTGGATTCGAGTCGCCGTTGACGAAGGCTTACATGTGTATTCATAGGTAGGAATATACATATATAAGTTCCCCCTTTATATATATTCACTCATGGCAGTATGAATATATATATATATAGGGCTAGGTGTGCTTATATATGGATATGAAAAATGCATACATGTGTAAGTGTAAAGGGGTATATTCAAGTATAAACATATATCTAAGGACCCCCTTGTGTGTATTTTTCCATGAAAATATATACATAGGGGCTAGGTGTCCTTATATATATGTGAAGTTGCATATGCGTGCAAGCGGAAAAAAGGAAGATTCGAGTTTTCGTCGTCAAAAGCAAACACGCCTTGAGGTTGAGGTAGGGTCCCTCTCCTAGCCTCTTTAATTCAAGATTTTTTTAAATTGAATTTAGTTGCCTTCTTAATTCTGCATTTTTATATTAAATTGCAATTCTTGAATAAGTTTTAGTTAAGATAATTGTTTCGTTTGATAAATAAGTCATGGTTTTGTAATAAAACCCCTCCAACAAAGGTGCACTATCTGTGAAAACTCACAGCAGTATACCTTGCTTAACATTATTGCATTGATTTTTTCCTTATACTTGATGTATTTGTTAGTCACAAAGCACACATTGTACTTGAAACTTTTTATATCCCTGCAGGGGGTTTCCCTCTTTTTATTAAAATGATTGTTTTAACCAAGACACTCTTTATGTGCCGTTTGACTTTTAAGATGAGTCCCATGTTGTGTGACCGTGTCACATGGAATGTGATATTTAAATCCAACCAAAAGACCAGTTCCACAGCCCAGGGGTCCCACAGTACCAGTAATGTCAGATTACATGTTATGTAACCTGTGATTTTCCTGATCCCATGGGGTATTCCTCTAGGTATTCCTACACATTGCTAGATCTCCAAACCTCACCGAATTAGGTATATCAGGGGTCATCCAATCCTCTAGTCATCACAAATTAGCATTCATTTCTTTAAATATTCTTAGAAAACATCCTCTCATTCCATCCATATCATCCTATTTGAAACTAATTAGAAGATGCTGCCCCGCGGATGTCGCTGGACTAGGTCAATGTGCTGCGGTCATGCCGCGGTCACGCTGCAGTCACGCCGCGGTCACACCGCGGTCCTTCCGCGTTCATGCCGAAGTCACACCGCAGTCATGCTGCGGTCATGCCATGATTTGGCCCTGCTCCAAGATGACACCCTGTGACAGTTAGCAGTGATAGTATTCCATGAGTCTTGTGATCAATGTTGAGACTGACTAATCATAATTTCTGCCGGTGGGACGATGACTGGATTGTTGCCCCACCTCCTCTCTCTACCTTCACTCATGGCCGGAAGATGCTTCCCTACAGATGTCTCTGGACCGGGCCAGCACACTGCGGTCACGCCGCGGTTTGGCCCTACTCCAGGATGACACCCTACGGTGGTTCGCAGTGATAGTATTCCATGAGTCTTGTGATCAATGTTGAGACTGACTAATCACAATTTCTGCCGGTGGGGTGACGACCGGAATGTTGCCCCACCTCCTCTCGCTTCCTTCGCTCATGTCCGGAAGATGCTGCCCCGCAGATGTCACTGGACCGGGCCAACAGGTCACGGTCACACCACGGTCACGACGCGGTCACGCCACGGTCACGACGCGGTCACGCCACGGTCACGACGCAGTCATGCCACGGTCACACCGTGGTCATGCTGCAGTCACCTCATGATTTGGCCCTCCTCTCCGATGAACTCTCTCACCGCGGCGCCCTCCTACCGACGACCTCTCTCACAGTGGCACCCTCCTCCCCAGAGACCTCTCTCACCGCGGTTCCCTCCTGCTGGCTTCCAATCCACACAGGTATTTTATACCATACTATTTCATCAATGTTCTGATTTTAAGGTTATAATGTGCTTTTAATTTCATGTGATGGTTATTTAGATCTCCCTTCCTCTTGTATTTATAGAAGACATGGGTAGAGTATGATTGGAAATTGAAGGCATATTGGTGTGATGATGTTGAACATATAAGGGAACCATACACGGTGATGATGATATAAGAATTATTGATAATAAAATATATGTGTTTCATGTGTTCATATAGATGGATTTCAGTTCATATAAATCTTCCAACGTAACCATACATAGTAATATGATTACTGGGAATCAAATTTAAACCCTCGTTATGATGTGTTCTCTGCCAACAAGGATTTTAAAGGGATTATACCTCATGAACTTAATAGATATACCCTATTACACTGAATTTATTTGAATGGATTTGGTATACTGGATGATGTTTACACTCCTTCACATGGTTATAATCTTTCATCTTACTGACTGTCATATCCCCTTGATTTTATTCAAACAATGATTTCTAAAGACACTCAATTTTTTTGTACCACTCCTCCATGGGTTATCCTACACGTTGGTTAACTCCCCTCGAGATCTAGAAGGTTTAAATATTTTCCACCAAAAAATTGATCAAATTTATTTGATCACACTCATCTCCTCCTTGAATTCTCTTACAAGTGGTTGGATCTCTACATGGGAATTATTACCTAGAGGTAACTTCTCCGATGAATGTGCATGATCTTTTTAGGTTAGGAAGAGATGATCATAATTCTCTGACCAGTTACTTGTTATCTATCTTTATGAGGTAGTATGGACTTCTCATTTCATCATGTATCATCAATCAAAACTTAAAGAGCTAATTATCCATTGGTTTCCTAGAACTAATTCCTTCCATTTATCCCATGGAAAAGTAGGGATTGATATTTGGAATTTTTATTGATTGGGTGGAATACCTCCTCTTTGGGATATTTATGAAGAAAATATTCCAGTTAAAGATGTTTGGGATGACACCTCACGAGATTTGATATTGGAGAGGGATGTTCTCACCATTGTTAAGGATAAGTTAAGGAAGGATCTGAACCTACAATCACTTATTTCTTATAAGGATTGGATTAATATATTTCTCTACCAAAACAGGTCTCGACTAACTACTATACACCCTCATCGATGCTCTTCCTAATAGGTTCACGATAAAACAAGATTTTATTGGGACATCCTTGAAGCTATGGAGTATACCACATGGGGCCAATGACTAAGACTAGAGGTATCCCCAAGCCTTCCGTTGGAGGGGTTTATAACCATGTTTTTGAATAGATGGATTTTCTTACATGGGAAAACATTATTGGGAATTCAAGTAATCATATTAAATGAATTATGAATTTATTTAAATAGTTTAAATTTAGTATAAATGATCAAGAAGACTCCCTTTGTAGTTGGTTCTATTCTTTAAAACAACTAAGTCAGAAAATATCCTGAAAAATTCTCTGCTTGGCCTATCCATTAACAAGGGTGAAAAAGATTAAAATTTAATCCAACCAATGAAAGGAAAAAAAATAAATCCAAGTTAAAAGGTGAGAATATAAAGCAATTAATCCAAGTCATTGATGAAAGAAATGGGAGAGCAGGGAGAGAAGATCAATAAAATAGGGATGGATTTTTACTTGAAAGAAAAGAAAAAAACAAAATAATAATAATAAACTATGAGTTTCCTCTCATGCAATGATAGGTTTAAAGTCCCAAACTGGACACTACTAAAAATTTATCCATAGCCACTTGGGGGTGTAGTTTTTTATCTATAAACCACCATATATGTTTGGTCCATTCATTTTTAGGTGAGAATTTATTTATTTCTGCTTCATGCTATTTAGGGATAAAACTAAATCCCTTAACAGCTAAAAAATACCCCTGAATGTACCCTTTAACAATGCTGGAAAGCATGCTGTCCAGTTCGGGGATTTTTCAATAATTGATGATTTCCATACCCTCTTGAAGCTTCTATATTTTCACCTCTTGAGTTTTCAATAACAAATGTGAAAGTGGCTGAGTTTTGAAAAAACAACCTAGGAAGAGGGTTTTCAAGTTTAGTTTGAAAAGATTTATGGGCATTTAAAATGAATTTAAAATCCTTTTCCACTTTTATCTCATCTTCAAAAACAAATTTAACTAACCTGGTTCCCAAATTAGTGGAAAATATAAAGTTTTTTATTGAGAAATGACTGATGAGTTCCATTTAATCTTCCATTAATACAAACTCCACAAACATTTTATTATCTACCTCATTTTCAGATTTTGGAGGTGGGTTTGTCTTCCAAAGTAAGATCACTTATCTGAACCTCTTCAAATTCTAGATTTTGATCAATTGTGCCTCCTTGATTTTGTAAATATTGAATTTTAGTTTGAGTTTCTTGAAATATTTTATCTCTTAAACTCTTAAAAGTGTTGTATATTTGATCATTTTTTTCACAAATCTACTTCAAGTTCATAGTTCTTTCCTCAAATTTAGAGATTTCAGCTTTGATAAATTCAGATAATGCATGTCTTTCACTAATCACAAGCTCTAACAATTTTTCATTCGAAGAATCCAAAATGAGATTTTATCATTAAAAAGTTGGGAGTTATTCCTATCTTTTCTATCTAGATCAACATAAAATTTCCATAACTTCTCATCACTGTGATACGCATGAAACCCTTGAGTGATTTTTTTCAAATCGTGTTTCTCGTCATCATTTAATCCATCAAAAAGGAATATAACAAGACTCTCAAGGAAAAACCATGGTCTGGACATTGAATAAGAAATTCATTAAATCTATCTAATGCATCATTAAATCTCTCCTTGCTACCCTTTAATGAAATTGGTGATCAAGATCCTATGGTGACTATGTATCTGACTAGTTATTCTATGAATTTTTGAAAAATTTCAAAGCTATTATTAAAAGTAAAACAAATTCTATAACAGAAAATTCACACAGAAAAACATATGTTAATGCAACTGCAGCATATAGAAACAATTTCTAAAGGCAGTTTTAAGAATTTCAGGCCCAAAAACAGCAGCAATTTTTTTATTAGTTTTTTTTATCCTAGACACTCAGCACCAAACCTTCCCCGGAAATGATAACATATTTTTGATAGATTGTAATTTGTACTATCAAATACAATTTATATCACATGTTCTTACTAGATAGTTTCAACTAGGGTTGAACCACATGGAAGATAGATAAGAGTCTAATGTCTTATTTAAAACCTAAACTAATAAAACAGGGAAAGAAAATACTAAAGGAAAATTGAAAGAGTGTGATAAGAGAAGAATAATTATTGTATATATATCTGTGAATAGAATCAGATAACTACAATGGAGTGGAAGAATAATGAAGAGGACACTTCGAGAGGGAAAGTGATTCTCGCCCCAGCCAGAAAGTCGATCCAAGCCGAAGCTGATTCCAGGTTAATTCTCCCTACCTCCTCTCACCCCCTTACTAATTATTTATAATAGCTCCCCCTACCTTCACATAGTCCCATCCTAGAAAAAAATACTAACCAAATTCTAACAAATTATATTCCTCGACTATAATGATGTTTTTAACCTCGCTCTCCTATAGTCATGTGTTTATCACTCGCACCACCTTGAAAAGTTGTCTTGTCCTCAAGACTGGGGAAAGGTGTCCTATATGAAAACGAGTCAGAAGATCTTCCAAATTATTCTCCATACACATATGTGTTGAGCAGTACCAAACATCGGCTTTATGCCCAGCACTTATAATGTCGCTGGACTGGGCCAACACGTCGCGGTCACGCCACGGTCACCCGCGGTCACGCCGCGATCACGCCGTGGTCACACCGTGATTTGGCCCTGCTCCAGGACGACACCCCATGACAGTTTGTAGTGATAGTATTCCATGAGTCTTGATTTTGATTCCTGCCTTTAAATGTTGCTGAGAAATTCCACCTTAGACGAAACTAAATTGAAACTCTGACCTAAGGGGGAGCACAAACAAATTTCGATGAAACCGAGTCCCAACGTTTTCCACATTTGAAGGAAAAATTCGACCCAAGGTGTAGAAGACTTAACGAAGAGTTGGATAGATTTCGAGGTGACGATGGAATTTGTAGCTTTGAAATATCTATCTTAGAGATTGATGAAGCCGAGTCATCGAGTTGTACACCGCGTGAGTCTGTGACTTCAGTCAAATTCGACCAAAGTAAGTTGGATCGAGAGGATGATGACGAACCAGCTGTACGGGATTGAAGACTGCTGTTCACATCATGTTGTTGGTTCAATTGAAGCGTCGTTGACTATTTGGGTTTCGGAGTGGCACATATAAAACCAAATTGAAGTTTTAATTCAGAAAAAAGAGGCAACAAAAGATCTTCAATCAAGCTTTGGTTGAGCTTCAGAACAGCATGTCAGATGTTTGAATCGATGAAGATGATAGGGTTAGGCGTGCTGATCCCACGACTAGAGTTGAAGAGAGCTGAGAATTCATTGCGCTGGTTGAGGAAATTCCAAAATCAACTGATTGAGTCTATATCTCAGATGAACTGCTACGTGTGAACCTGATCAAGATTTCTCGTTGAAGACATGTCGTTAGTTGATTTTGTCTGAAATCAGTAACAAAGATGGTGGGGACCTCTTCCCTCTTTACTACTGTGGTTTCAGTTTTGAAGGAACCTGCATGACAGGTGCTTACTTGAATGCTCCAATGAAGTTCCCATTGAAGCCGATGGCATTGAGGAAGATGAAATTGTTCCAGAAGAGAATACACATAAGGTGTTTGACAAATTGCCTCAGTGAGCTTAGTTGACTTCACCGCTTGAAACAACAGTTGCTTCAACATTAAAAAATTAGGAAAAGGCCAACCCATTCCAGGTGCATGAAAAAAATTCTCAATGAAGTTCCAGCCTGCTGAGCTAAACCTTCCTATTGAATCCTGGATCTAGGTTGAAGAGATTCCACAAATTAAGTGTTCGGTTGAAAATGAAGGTGACTGTGTCAAGCTCTGCACAAGTGTGAATAAGCTAGCTTGATTAATACTAGAAGTATTTTAATGCCCAATATTGAAGCCCGTGGACCAACTTCTTAGGCACAAGAGGCCCAAGTTGTCCAAAACCAAGTCCAAATACTAGCAGCATGTGAATTAGTAAGGCTCCTCATCACGCGAGCACGCTGAGCAGAGTAAGACTTCCACCATAGCCACAATGCACCAAAGAATTTGACCCTGTAATACTTCATGAAAGAGTACATAGCTCGATCATGGGAGGGGAATTATTTAATAAGGACGATTCTAATGATGCCCTCTCATGAAGAAATCTCGACCATGAAGGTGTGCATGAGGTGTCAATTTGAAGAAAGGGAGACATGCTTGGAATTTGAGGAATAATTCAGAATTGCTAGGTTCATTGAAGTTAAAGATCATGCTAATATTGTGGAAGATGATGGAGGATTGAAAAACCTTGAGTATTTCTATAAGTGGGACCACCGTTCAATAGAGGTGGGGGCGCTTCCAAGACTGGATCAATCATGATTTTGCTGCTTTTCTCTACCATCTTTTATTTCATTCTGCTGTAATACTCTGATTATGGCACATTAGGCCATTTGTGGTCACACTAAATATAATCCACCCATCCTGCTTGTTTAATAATACCCATTAATGCTTAACCCTCTTGCTTACTTCTCTGGTTGTTTTTAATTTCATAATCATTAGGAGGTTTCTACTTTCTTTTTCTTTTAATTGCTTCTTCTATCATTCTCAGAATTGCATACACATGCCACTTGGATTCAATGCATTGCCTAAGATCATGGGCAGTGGGTTGTTCTGATAGTGATTGAAAATTTCCAATCATTAGGATAGGCAAGATTAGAGAACCTAGTCCCTCAAGTTGTGGTGGAATTTTCAAAACCAGTAGAGGCTTCATCAAGGGATGATTCTAACAATTGGTTGGAAGCTTTATTACTCTTGAAGTTGAACTTTGGGTGGAAATTCATGGAGTTAAATATGTAAGAATTATGTATTGAATAAGTTATGGATTGAAATTGAATTCTTGTTGGTGGTCAACATACTCAGGTGTAAATCTACATTGTTCCCACTACAACTCTACAAGGAATGGATGGATTATTATTGTTATTGAGAGAAGATACATTTCATGGAATCTAACATATGTAGGGAGGCTAATATAGAGTTCAGTGAACTATATAAGAATTTTTTAGATAATGAGACTTTATTTTGGTTTTTTATCTTAATGATGAATTTCTTCACCTTTATCACTCTAATGTAAAGGGTGATGTCTACACATATCTATAAATTCTATTTATTGTATCTCCACTTTATTTTTAATAAATTTGATGTGAATGGGTATTCTAACCCATTTCGTGGACCTTATTGGGTTATTATATCATGTTACATGTTGTCGCATATTTTTATTTCTAGTTATTCCATGATTATAGGATACCATACAATATTAATGATTGTTATTTCATGATTAGACATATAGAGTAGTGGTATTATTGTATATTATATATACGTGGGGGGGGGGGGGGGCTGTCCAGGAAAGGGGAGGGGTGTCCAGCATGGGGGGGTGCTGTCCAGGAAAGGGGGAGAGGTGCCCTCACAATTGGCCTTTCTTCAGAAATAAGAACAGTTGTCTCAATAATTTTCCAGAAGGGAGGAGGGGTGTCCAGCAGGGGGGTGCTGTCCAGGCAGGGGGGAGAGGTGTCCGGGAGGGGGGGGGCTGTCTAGGTAGGGGGGGCTATCCAGGTAGGGGGAGGGGTGTCCAGTAGGGGGGGTTCTATCCAGGAAGGGGGGAGAGGTGTCCTTGGGGGGGGGGGTGTACAGGCAGGGGGGAGAGGTGTCCGGGAGGGGGGGGGGGGGTGCTGTCCAGGTAGGGGGGGTGTCTAGCGGGGGTGGTGCTGTCCAGGCAGGGGGAGGGGTGTCCAGTAGGGGGGGTGCTGTCCAGGTATGGGGGGGGGCTGTCCAGGCTGGGGGGGGGTGTCCAGCATGGGTGGTGTTGTCTAGGAAGGGGGAGAGGTGTCTAGCAGGGGTGGTGTTGTCCAGGTAGGGGGAGGGGTGTCCAGCAGGGGGGGTGCTGTCCAGGCATGGGGGGGGGCTGTCCAGGCAGGGGGGAATGTCCAGGAAGGGGGGGTGTCCAGCAGGGGTGGTGTTGTCTAGGCAGGGGGGAGGGGTGTCCAGCAGGGGTGGTGCTGTCCAGGAAGGGGGAGGGGTGTCCAGGAGGGAGAAGGGGGGGGGGGGGGGGTGCTATCCAGGCAGGGGGGAGAGGTGTCTAGGAGGGAGGGGGGGTGCTATCTAGGCAGGAGGGGAGAGGTGTTCATGAGGGAGGGAGGGGGAGGCGGGGGGCTGTCCAGGCAGGGGGGGGGGGTGCTATCCATGTAGGGGGAGGGGTGTCCAGCAAGGGTGGTGCTGTCCAGGTAGGGGGGAGAGGTGTCAAGGAGGGAGGGATGGGGGTGTTGTACAGGCAGGGGGGAGGGGTGTACAACGGGGGGGGGGGGGGGGTGTCCAGGCAGGGGGGAGGGGTGTCCAGCAGGGGGGGTGCTGTCCAGGCAGGGGGGAGAGGTGTCCAGCAGGGAGGGAGGGGGGTGCTGTCCAGGAGGGGGGTGTCCAGGGGGGAGAGGTGTCCAGGAGGGGGGGGGGTGCTTTCCAGGCAGGTGGGAGAGGTGTTCAGGAGGGAGGGGGCTGTCCAGGAAGGGGGGAGGTGTCCAGGAGGGGGGGGGGGGTGCTATAGGGGGGTGGGTACAACATTAGATGATTTCTTCATTCCATTATGAATAACTTCTTAACTACACATATTGATTATTGTAATGACATCATATATCACTTCATTCAACATCAATCAGTACATAACAATTTTTGGGAACCATAGTTATCTTCAGCTCCACTGTAACTTAAATATCATTATGACTTGAACTTTGTACAACCACTCATCAATCTCCCATGCTGGCATAAGATGATTAAACTATTATTAAATGGGGGGGGGGGTATCTTGAGGGGGATTTACAGGGGGAGGAGGGGGGGGGTGTCCAGGGGAGGACTTACAGGGGGGAGGGCTATCCAGGGGAGGCCTTGCAGGGGGGAGGGCACTCCAGGGGAGGTATTGCAGGGGGGGGGGTGTTGTCTAGGGGAGGCTTTGCAGGGAGGAGGGGGCTGCAGGGGGGTGGGTTGTGCAGGGGAGAGGGTGGGGGCTATTTTTTGGGGGGGGAGGGGGGGGGGGCTGTCCAGGAAGGGCTTTACAGGGGGGAGGGGCCTATCCAGGGGGGCTTTGTAGGGGGTAGGGGGGCTATAGGGGGGTTGTCTACTGCAAGGGGAGTGGGGGGGGGGCTGTCCAGGGGGGCTTTATAGGGGGTGGGGGGGATGTAGGGGGGAGGGGGCTGTAAGGGGAGTGGGGGGGGGGGGCTGTGAAGTGGGGTTGGGGGGTTTTTTTTTATGGATTTTCAGACCCTATAGCCACCTTTTTAAACCGTGGCTATTGGTTTATTGCCACAGTTTTTAACCGTGGCTATAGGTCTAATGCCACAGCTTAAAACTGTGGCAATAAAGTGTGTTTGTCCTCTTGTATAGCCACGGTTCTAAACCGTGGCTATAATTATATTACCACAGTTTGAACTGTGGCTGTATACCAATAGCCACGGTTTGAACCGTGGCTATAGATCTAGAGACACGGTTCCAAGCCGTGGCTATAGGTCTAGGCCTATAGCCACGCCAAACATAGCCATGGTTCCTCAAACCATGGATATTACCTATAGCCACGGTTTGAGGACCTATAGCCATGGTTTAAAACCGTGGCAATAGACCAAATTTCTAGTAGTAACCGCACACAACACCAAGTTTAAACAAACTAAAAAATTATTATTTAAATATGACCATTATAACCTACCCATTGGATTAATGGGTATGAATATGAGTATCCGAATTATGAAATATATATAGAAAATTTCTTCTAATAAAAATATATTTATTAGTTATTAGGAAATAAGTACTCATTTTTGAATTATAATAATGAAATCATATAAGGTTAAGAACAATTTAAGTTTAAAAGGTTTATTTTTATATAAAAGAAAGTTTTCATTATATTTTATATGTTTCATTTTAAAGAAAAATTAATCTTATCTTGAATATTAAATTTATTTAAAAATTATTTTTTTATACACGTAACCTAATAAATAATCATTCAAACATTGATTATCAACTTGTTAAAAATGAAGATAAAGTCATTTTATGATAAAAGAGATATTTTTCAAAAAATTATTTTTAAATTCGCAATGTATTTTTATCTTAGAAAATTAAATTAATCATTATTTATCAATTATTTTAATGATATTAGTTCATAATATATTCAATAAAATAAATTAACAATCATATAATGGTTGTTTCTAGGTAAGGAATGAGAATAAGTTCATTTATGCTTCAAAAATACATTTTTTTATAAAAGTAGTTTTTATGTGTTTTGTGTGTTGATATCATACTTTTTTCAAAAATTTTATAAATTTAATTTGAAAAAATGACCTTTATATTTTTATTTAGAATGTTTAGTTTTTATTACGGTTAATATTTGATATTTTTATGAAAAGATTCATTTTTGGGTGAATAGTGAAAAATACTATTTTTAAAAAAAAATATCATTTATTTTCAAGTATTTTAAAAGCCACACTATATTTTAGATTGGTTTTAAAACTAAAATTAGTCATATTTGAATAAAAATAATACAATTAATGTCATTATATTCAAAATTATACTTGATTTTGGTATAAATTCATATTTAGGCTTAAAAATAATTTTTTCTTAAAAAACTATTTTTCATTGCATTTCGAATTCTTATATTAAAATTAATTTCCACCACTTAAAAATATTAATTATTGAAAAATGGATTTAATATCTATAATAATGAGGTTAAATTTTTTTAAATTTTTTAATTTCATTTTTGGTCACAATGAATAGTAACCATGGTAAATTGTTATCACCATAGTAGAGGGTGAAATGAGTTAATTAGAGTTAAAACTTTATAATGTGGTCAATGAATATCATATTAAATATTATTGGAAGATATTATTTTGATAAATATCACCTAATATTTGAAATTGGATTTATTTTGATCCACTTTAACATGAGTAATACATTTACAATATTTAAAAGTTTAGGATATTGACAAGTGTGTCACTCTCCTCACTTATAAAAGGGGACCTCCTCTCCTCACTTATTCAAAAAAATTAATCACTATATATTATAAAATCCCTACCCAAATACCTTCCCAAATATCCTTACCACATATTATAGGTTCTAGTCTCACGAAATGACCAACATATTTGGATTAAGGTGTAAAATAAAATATGTTTTCTAAATAATAGGTATAACTTTTAACCGAGTTCCTTCTTGTTTGTTTCTTATTCTACCTTCATCAAACCTATCCTAACCATGATAATATAATAACATAATTATATAAAATATAACTAAATGTTATTATATTTATTCTAAAACCCTTTTTCATCTCTTTTTCCATCCCATGGGAAATTAAAACATTACTCCTACATATGTGTGGATTACCACCTCTGTAAAACAATGTGTTTCATTTTTCACCACCGCTTCATATGACTGGTTATTATAATAGATTAAATATATATATATATATAAATATAATATTCATTAAATAATTATGTTTCTAGAAATTTATGATAATATCTACCTTCTTACCCTCTCATATGTTGGAAAATGATAATGTTTCCCATGAGTACGTGGGAAATAAAATCTTGACAAAGTGACGTGATTAATTTTTCATGTCTATTTTTCATGAATGGTTTTATGATAAATATATTTTATATCAATATAATAATTGGTTTTTATATATTAATTAATTTAATATTAATTGATTTATATTGAGTTCCATGGTAGATATTAATGTTTTTTTATTCTTATATAGGGATGGAATTTAGAGGAATATAAAGGAAACCACTGATGCTTGTATCTTCACGGGTGCTTCTTTTGGTAAATTCAATGCTAAGGGATATAAAAATATTTTACATTAACATAATGACAGTGATATATTGTCGAATATTCTCTAGTGAAAATCCATACCAATAAATTTCAACTTCATAGTTTGGAGGATTCAAAATAAAGCTATTCCCACTCATGCGACTATTAAGCATAAGGGTGTGTACTTGGATTCCAGGTGATATTGCTACAAAACACATGAGGTGGAAATCTCAGATCATCTATTCCTTCAAAGTGAGTGGGTTGGCCTAATATAGACCATGCTGGGTGAATTCATGGGGTTCGGTCTGTCAGGGGGGCCCATGGAGGAGTTCATCCGGCATTGTTTCATCGGATGGAGCAGCAACAAGCATGAATTGAGGGCCCATTCTCTTCTCCTCTCGATGGGGTGCTAAATAATATGGGAGGAAAGAAACCAATCCCACCATATAGACCCCCTACATATTTTCCATGATAGTGAGGATGATATGCCTTGTCGTTGATCTGGAAGGTCTCCTCACAGGTCTTGATAATTATCCCTCTCTTAGACATTTCCTATCTAGAGATAACCCATCTGCTTCAGCTAGACCCCAGCTGATGGGTCACTTGGTGAGATGGTTCCCTACTTCCACTAGGCGCAAATTGAGCATCGATGAATCTTATATCTTGGGATACATGCAGAGAGGAGGTGTTATCCGTGATCTCTGAGGCTCAGTGTGGCTTGCCTTCAGATCTTTTTATGGGGCTAGATATTATTTAAAGCAGAAGAAGAGGACATGGTTTACAGTATTGAATTATTAATCTCTAATAAAATATTCTTAATATAAGTAGATACAGACTCAAAAATAATCTAGAACTACATCAAAGGCTTCTTCTACATTACCTAGGACATCACCTATTTGATTTGTAGATAGAAGACACTCCTCCCTAATGGAATTGAGATTCTTCATATGTGGAATGAAGGTAACCAGGTGTCTGAATTCTTGGCCTTTAAGGCCTCTCAGGAAGCCCCTCAAATGGAGTTCTATAGCACTGGATTCCACCCTCCAGGATATGTAGATATTATTATAAGAGATTCTCATGGAATCCACTTCTATAGGTCCCCATGATCTTATATTCTCTCTTCTAATTCAATAAACATTTTTTTTCACAATGATGAAGTCGAAATTGAATATTTAATCCAAGAGACCTATAAAACCATTGAATGAATATTTACCTTGATATTGGACGATCACAAGAGTTTTTAGAGGAATAAAACTTAAGAACAAAAGAAAAATAGAGTTTTTGGAGTAGGAATATTACTTTACATGTTGTTTAATCATTACAAGTCATGTCAATTCACAAGGAATAAACAATTTACATGACATAAATGGAAGAAGTAGCTACTAGAGTGATATTCACATGTGTCATGGTGTGAAACATTTACGTCACGTCATAAAATATTCTTAAAATTTTCAAAATCACTTTTCATGATGTATAGCATGCCATGAAGGTTTCAAGGCTAGAATATTACTTGTAAAGTAATCTGTTCAAGATGTATAAGTGTCTTAAACTACATAAAAACACTGATTTTTAGTATATCATTGATGTGAATCTTTTCTTAATGACCTGAACAGCTATTTAAACCTTCCATTGAACACTATAAACCCATAGATGAGATAGAGTATTATAAATAAGGAGTTCAACAATGATATCTTCATTCTAATACAATAATGGAGAGGTTATACTACCGGGAGGCTATTGTGGGGTTCTAACCCACCATTATTCATAGATAGGTTTCTATTTTTCTATTTCTTTTCTTTTCCAAGCTTTGATGTATTGTTAGTTTTATCATTAGTGTTATTCCACTCTATTTTTTTTATTCATTATCCTTCTCAATCATTCATCCATTGCTGCATTCCTAATTGTTTCTTTGTTTAATAATATTTTTTAATCAATTTTCAATTATTTAAAATTTGGATTGCTTTATGTTGATTTTTTAATTGTTATGTCAAGTATGCAATTTTTTTCCAGAATTTCATTCAATTATATCATGCACAACTAATCTGCTTAGGGTTAGGGGTCGAGAGTAAGTGTGGTTGAACCTAATGAATATCTAAAATAAAAATTGGGTAACCATATGACAATTAAATAGTTTTAAAAGAAAATTAAATCTCATTATTTTGCATTATCCCTAACCATGAAAGTTGAAAATTGAACGACTATAACCTAGTTAGAGAAAATAGGGCTATGACCATTAGCCTATAATTATTTCCTCCTAGAATCCAATCTTCCCACACCTAGATTATCAATTAGTCTAGACCAAGGAGTCTTTTCTAGCTTAGGTTGATGTAATTGGTTGGACCAAGATCAATTGGTGTCTTTTTCACCACTTTACAGCCTATTCCATAGGTCTATCCCATGTTAGTTCTAGGATTACTCTTTTTCTATACCCTAAATTTGACCTCGTTTCCTTCTTGTCTTTCTACCTGCATTTATTTATTTATTTTTTTTCATTTAAGTAGTATAATAAAACCAAACTGAAATTGGAGTTACCTGACCTTTGGTTAATATTTTTCAGCCACGTTACCCACTCTCTAAGGGTTTACCCTAAATTTCCACATTACTACACCTTTGTAGTTAGTATTGTCTAAGACAAAATAAAATTATTTTTGATCAAACCCAAGGGAAATAATAATGCTATTTGGGCCTATTATTTAAAAATTTATTTAATGTATAAAAATGATAATTGTTTCATGATTAATATTTTGTATATGATGGAATAAATACCCCTTCATCCATGGCCAAACTACTAATTTTTTTTGGGATCATGAACTAAAAATCCTCAAAAAATTCGTAATAAAGTTAACCATTTTAGTAACTAAATAAGTCATGGTAAAAAGTGAAATAAAAAGTGATAATAATAAGGTAATAAACCAAATTTTTTTTCTTAAATAAGTAAATAATTAATATAAGTTTATTATATAGGATTTAAAGTATGAATTTAGTGATTCAGACTTGAGGTAAGAGATTTTATTTAAAACATTATTTTAAAGTTATCCTTTAAAAATATTTCTCTTAAATATCATTTTCATTAAAAAAATTCATGAATTTTATTATTTTTAATTGTGAGATTATTAATGGACATTTTAAACTATATTTGACTTTTTAAAAAGGTTTTAAAAATGAATCTTTTAAATGTTTTTTTTCATACTGTTAACTTTTGAAACTTTTTACCAAATTGAAAAATAATATATTTTTAACTTATATAACATGATAATATTTTATCACTATAATTTTTATATTAATTAACTATATTCCTATTAATGTCCATGGTTTTTAAAATAAGATAATTTTCCATGGTTCTAGGGATTTTTATTTTTAAACATTTCCAAAATAAAAGGATATTTCTTCTCATTTTTCTGTGATAACTGAAAGTGGTTTTTATTATGTGATCTAATGCCAAATTTTATGAGTTTTATAATGGAAATGAAATATTTTATGTGTTTTTAATATGATATGGTTCTTATAAATTTTATATGATGATGGGTGAGATTAATACAGATCTCAAATTCATTGAGTAATGTGGAAGAAGATAACTGATTATAAGTTACTCCTATGAAGTGGATGATGTTAAATGTTTATAAGTTACTCCTATAAAGTGGTTGAATTAAACTATTTATAAGTTACTCATATGAAGTAATTAGAATTAACTAGGTAGGATATTCCTTTATAAGAGTGATTATAAGAGTGATATGAAGATAATAACCCAAGGAACCTACATGTTTATGAGTTTTTATAGGAATATTGTGATATAAAAAGGTAATATAATGAGTGTATGATTTAAATAAAGGTTTATGGTTTTCTAAATTTTAATGGTTTATTTTCAAGTAAAAGTTTTCATGCTTTCAAATAAACACTCATTAATTTTTTTCCTTCATTCTTTCTTATAAAATGTGTTATGAATATTTTGGGCTTTGATGTTGATTTTATGAATATGTAAATGATTAATTTGAGATCAAAATTTATTATGTAAAAAGGAAAAATTTATTTGTGTGTTTTCATGAATTTAAAATGGATTAACAAGTTCCATTTTATTTTCATATCCATTACTAATCTTTGTCTTCATCATCCAAAATTTTCAAATGTTTTTCATAGGGATTAATATTTTAAAGGGATTATAACAAGGTTAATGGTGACACATATTGAATGAATAAAAAATTTCATGAATGAAATAAGAGTGTAAACAAAAGAACATTTTTTTTGTGAAAAAATGTACACTATGTGAAAATGTACACTTTTTATTATAAGGGTTTGATATATAACAGTTTTTCCTAATTCTATAAAACTCTAAACATAAAAGATCATGGGAATGAAACAAAGTGAAACCCATTCTTTTAAAATCATAATTATGAGTTATTAAAGGTATGTGATATTATAGTAGGCATCAGAGAAAATATTTAGATAAATTTAGAGGTTTGGGTATTGTTAAGAAAATAAAATTTAGGGATGTTGATATATGTTTATATTACCATGGAATAATCTTTGAGGGTTTCCATATTGCTTCATTTAACATATTTATATTTTATAATTGTTTCTTTAGAAAGAAAAAAGTTAAATGATTTAGGAAGAAAAGAAGAGGATAATATCCTTTCTAAATGGTAACCTAAAATTATTAGAGTAAGAGTTGAATAATTTTAATCCATGTTAACTAAATTAACACAATAGATAAATGGAACCTATTCAAGGGAACTACTAAATTCTATGTAAAGTAACATGTTAATAGTGGATCATTTTATTTGAAAAAATACTCTTTATTTTAGTGGAACCTTAGACCCAATGGTATCTGAAGAATGGATAAATTATTTAGAGAAGATATTCGATGTTTTGGGTTTTTTAGAATATTAGAAGGCAAATCTTATACTTTATCATCTTGAAGGTGAAGCTAACCGGTGGTGGTATTTGACGAAGATTACTAAGGAGAATAATGATATTTATATCATGGAGATTAAGATATTTAAATATTTTTTCCTCAAAAAATATTTTTATAATGTTCTTTTAAATAGAATTAAAATAAAATTTCTAGAGTAAAAACAAAAAAAATAGGACTCAGTTGCTATTTATGGGGAAAATTTAACCAAATTGGTAAGTTATTCAGAAAATATTATTATCAACAATGAAATTAATATTGATATATTTTATAAAATTTTAAAACCATGTTTATGAAGGGCCCTATTTACTTATAAATTTTTTAGTTATGAGAAAATGTTTTATTATCTCAAGAAGGTTGATATAGAGTTTGTTGAATCTTTTTTGTACCATAAAAACAATAATAAGAAGAGAAAATGGTGAAACACAATAGAGAAATAATAAATAAAGAAATATAAAGGTAAATTTTACCATGATCTAATTATGGTAATAAACATTCTTGAAAATGTTTGATGGGATCAGAGAACTATTACTGGTGCAGTAAGTTCAAACATTTGGATCATGACTATAGAGAAATTAACACTAGTAATAGTTAGATTGGTAATTATTTTCATGTAGTTAAATGATTTAAGTTTCTAAATATTGGGATTCAAGAGTTTTAATGTATTGATTTTTTATTTAATGGTTTCTAAATTTAAGGATGATCACAAGTTTAAAGGTTTTTATATCCTTTTAAGGTTTCATGTGATGGGGTTTAAGATGAGTAAGGATAATGTGGGATATATTTATTAGGTTTTAATAAATTATTGAGGGATATATAACCCTTAGTTTTATAATATGATATACAATTAAATCTATTTGGAAATAATGTTATTTTTTTGGGGATATAAATATAACCATTAGGGTTATTATGATCTTTGATGTTGAGGTAATTATTTTTAATTGGGACCAAGGGTCATTATATTTTGAGAACATGTGTTTTACTATATAGATAAGAATAGGATTGAAAAATGTTTCGGGGACTAAGTGATTAATATTATTTTTAAATAAGTTAAATATATTGGGAAAATTATATGATTAAGGTAAATATAATTTTTGGAATAAATATTGAATTGATTTATGTAATAATATATGATTTTATTATTCCTTTATGGTGATTGAGGTTATTTATTGAAAATATAATCTTATCTTGGAGATTATATGATTTGGTCTTATACCTTTTTGGTATTTTACTTTATAAGTTATTGATGTTTCTTGGAGATAAATATTAAGTATATTTTAGAAGAATATGTGATCAAATAATTCTAATATTTGAGCTATAATTTTGGTCTAGCATATTTTTAACAGTTTTATGGTTAACTATTTATGTAATGATTTAAGTTGAAATTTGGGAGTTATTGATAAGGTTTTTTAGATTAATGTATTATTTATTCATATAAAGGTTTATTAATATTGGATATTATCTTAACTTGTGCTAACCATTTTGGTTTAGTTAATGTATTGAAATATGAGGAATACATTTTCATCCTTTTAAAGATCTTATGACTTTGAGAAAGTTATTTTTAGTGCTTTAGGCATGAAAATGTCATCATTGTTATATATCATTTTGAATTTGAGATGAAGAAGTGGTAAAAAAACTAATGAAAACAAAATCTAATGATAAAATTGGGGAAATAAATCAAGGAAGTATATTATCTCATATTTTCTATCCTGATGGTAAAATAATTCCTCAACTTAATCATGAGGAAGATAAATATATCATGTATAATGTGGGAAATAACACACAACTATTATGGTATTATTTTTTAAATGATTTCAAAAGTATGAGTCTCATAATGAAAATGTATGGTTTAACAAATATTTTTCCTAATATTAACATAGAAATTAAATTTCCTCTAAAAGGTAAATGACATCGATGTGTATTAAAAAGGTATTTCTTTCCACTTATGAATATTTATCTTCCACCCCTTGGAATTGATTCAAAAAAAATTTTAACCCCTTTTTATCAAACATGAGATACAATCACGAGGATAAAATATATTTAAGGGGATAGAATGTAACACATTGATATTTTAGAAAGTATATTACGTTAAATGATTACTATGTTCAATATCATGTACCACACATAACACTGATCTTAAAAAAACGGCAACATTATTATTTAAATAAAACCATTATAAATTACCTATTGGATTGGAGGGTATGAATAAGAGTAACCAAATTATGAAATATATATAGAAAAGTTTTTTAATACAAATTTATTTATATTCTATTAGGACATAAGTACTCAATATTGGATTATAAGAATGAAATTATATAAGGTTAAGAATAGTTGGATTTCAAAAGTGCCATTTTTCTATAAAAGGGTTTTTTATATTTTATATATTTCATTTTAAAGAAATTTTTTTATTATTTATATTATTAAATTTATTGAAAATGTATTTTTTACATTAAAACTAAGGAATAAAAATTCATAAATTTATTATCAATTTGATATAAATGAAGATAAGTCCATTTGATAGTAAAAATAGATATTTTTTAATTAACTTTTTTTAAGTGTTCAATATAATTTTATCTTAAAAAATTAAAATAATAACTATTTGTTAATTATTTTGATGAAATTTATTTATAATATATCCAATAAATAAATTAAAAATCATATAATGGTTGTTACTAGGTAATAAATGAGAATAAATTCATTTTAATCTTTAAAAATACATTTTTTTTTCAAAAAATGGTTTTTTTGTGTTTTGAATGCAGATAATAGAATTATTTTATTCCAATTTCAAAAAATTTATTTGATAAAATAAAATTATTTTTTTTGATTCATCATATAAAATTATTATTAGGGTGGGTTTTTTGGATTTTTTAAAGTATTTTTTTTAATGAACAATGAAAAATACCAATTTTTATAAAAAACTATCATTTCTTTTCAAGTATTTGAAAAGTACCATTATATTTTGAATTGATCTTATAGTAAAATTATACCCAATTTAATAAAAATGATCTAATAAATTCCATATTAATCTTCATTATACTTTATTTTGATATAAATTTATTTTTAGACTTAAAAACATATTTTTCTAGAAAAAAATCATTTTTCATTGAATTTTGAATTCTTATATTAAAATTAATTTATAAAAATTTTAAATAATAAATCCTGAAAAATTGTTTTCATATTTTTAATCAAAATAATCAAATTTATTAATTGGTCCATAATGAATAGTAACCATGGTTAATTTTTTTCACCACGGTTGAGGGTTGAACATGTTAATTAAGGTTAAAACTTTAGGATAAGATCATAAAACATCATCTCACATCTTATTGGATGATAGGATTTTGAACCTTATAACCTTATCTTAAAAATTGGATTTATTTTTTCTACTTGACCATGAGTAATACAATTATAATATTAAAAAGTTAAGGATATTTACAAGTGTGTGATTCCCCTCACTTATAAAAGGTAACCTCTTTTACTCACATATGAATAAAATTTGAGCACTATAGATTGACTAATCCCTACCCAAATACCTTCCTAGACCCCTCACAACTTATTAGAGGTTCTGGTCTCACCAAAATACCAACCTAGAAGGCTTTAAGTGTGAGCCAAAGGAGGTTTTCCAAATAGGAGGTATAACTCTTAACCATGTTCTTTCATGTTAATTTTTTCTTCTACATCATTGAAACCAAAACTAATCATGTTGAAATAATAAAATAAGTATATATAGTAAAATAAATTGTTATTATATTTTTAGTACAACCCATTTTCATATATTTTTCAATCTAATGGGAAAAAAATATCGCTCATGCATACATGTGGATTACCACCTCCACAAAGTGATGTGTTTCATTTTTCATCACCGACTCACATTACTGATTATTATGATGTGTTTTTTTTGTGTCCAGTGGATTGTTTTATACACCTATGGGGGGGGGGGTTGAATCAAGAGTTGAATAATTTTGTAAACAATCATTTTAGAACCTTTTTAATTCAGGATCTATTTCTTGATAGTGAAATTGGATCTATTAAAATTCTACTTTGAAATTAATCAACTACATGAATTCAAGTAAAGAAGTAAATAAGAAAATATTATTTTTACAAGGTTTAGTACTAAGTCCTACTCCTTTACCTGTTAGTTATGATCCCAAATATATATTATCCACTATAATTGTTATCAATCCCAAAGGATTGATGTTGGATTTGTTGATAATGGAATTGTTCACCAAGAACATGGTTGGTTGTGAAGATTGGTCAATGATAATGACCAAGAAGTGTGTTGGTATCTCAATAATCAATTTAGATTTATTTACAATAGAATTATTGACTTTACATGTTTATGATTTCTAAAGTGTTAAAGTTATACTTGTGATATTAGTTTTTACTAAAGTGAGAACCAATTTTTAGAAGCTTGTAGAATATTTATAGACTCAATAATCCCATAATATTAGTAAAAGAAGACCAAAGTGATGATTTTATAAGTATATATCCAAGTGGAAGTATCAAGAGACATGTAGAAAACTTTCCAGAAATAAAAATTATAGAATTATATATGTTAAATGAAATTGACTATATGGGTGGAAATAGACTATGTGGCCATAATCAGATGCATGAGAAAAATAGGTACCTCTAAAAAATCAGCTATGTGATAAAAATAGATACATCAAAAAATTAACTACATGATTGAGTTAGGTATGTATCTAGAAAAATTATATGAATCATATACTTAGAAACATTGAATTTGTATGAAATGTGGATATGTGATCATCCTAAAAAATTTCTATGTTTAAATTTGGGTATGTGGGTTTGGGAGTAGTAATTTTATCTATGTGGATGGATATGATTTTGGATATATAGACTATTAATTTTGGTATAATGAAATTTTAATATCCCTATCTATCATAAAATCTAGTGAACATGTGTGGTTATCTGTAAATAGAGGGTCAAGTACATTTTATTTTTGGGTTTTATGATCATGG
Organism: Viscum album; assembly: GCA_963277665.1. Classification (NCBI taxonomy): domain Eukaryota; kingdom Viridiplantae; phylum Streptophyta; class Magnoliopsida; order Santalales; family Viscaceae; genus Viscum; species Viscum album. The sequence goes on from OY728123.1 coordinate 18,855,323, forward strand.
TTAATAAATAATTTAAAGTTAAAGATTGTAATTATGGTACAATGAAGATATGGTTTTCCATATTTTATGGTTGTTTATACTGGAAGAGGGAGATATTATTAGGGGAAACTATCATAGTAATTTGTATCTTTCCCATTTGACAATATCCATCCTAAGATGTGTGGAGAATTTAAGATACAGTTATAACTCTTAAAATAATATTTGTATTCACCAATTTTACATATTTTTTTATATGGTAACACATGATGAGAATATGGAGATATTCTTTAGTAGTTATACTTTATATATATGAAAATATTTCATGTGTTTATGATAATGAAAAATAGCCTAAAATTCAGGGAGGAGTTAATACCCATTTATGGCTCTTAAAGTTTCAGTTACATCACATGTGATTATAACTATATAATATGAGAAGATACACATCACAAGATATAGATCTTGAAAGAAGAAAAGAGAATATTCACCATTAAAAATATTTTCATAAGAAGGAGAGAGAGAGATAGAGATTTCCATCAATATACTATAAATGGAGAGAATATTAAAGATCCAATTTTAAGAGGAAGAAGAAGGTATTTTTTCATATGGGGGATTTAAGATTGAAGAATTGGTATAATTTAATATCTTTATAATGTTTAAGATGGTGTTTTATTTTATTATAGAAAATTGAGTTTGTCCTAGAATTATCTTGTAATGAAGAATCATTGGTATCCACTGAAGGATTGGCCAAAAAAGAAGAAGAAGGTATTTACTGGGCCTACAAAAAATTGAAGTTGTTCCAGAGATATTATATAAATAAGGTGCTACATCAAGGTATTCTCACAGAGGTGAAAAAGTATCCTAGTAGAAATAAATCAAATCATCTACCATGTTTAAACATGTATTCATAGTTTCTTGAGAATATTTCTTTATGTATATAAACTATGTGTATATCCTTCCTATAGTAGTGAGAAATAGAGGAGGAATAAGGTGATCTAAAGAAGAAACATTCAACGGAGAAAACCTTTGGAAGCAGTGATTTATCCCTAAATCTTGTAAGGTAATGATATTGGGTATAAGAGTGACCTAGCCTGAACCTATGTAATCAATGAACTCCATAGTGATTTTAGGGCATGGAACATTGTTGATTCATGATCCTTGGATGTATCCCAGTTAGGGTGAACCAAGTAAATACCCATTTTCACATTTAAATTATACATTCACAAAAAAATAGGCTGATAAACCTAAATAATATCTGGTTAAAGAGAATAAAAAGTAACCCTTAAGGTTGAGCGATCAAGATCCATGAAGGGAAAGAAAGACTTTAAATGAGTAACAATTTTAACTTTCATTGATAGTGAATACCAAGATTCAGCCCTCCTCTCTAAGTAATCTCACATTAAGTCTATTATTTATTCCCAATAAGTGGTATCAAAGGGATTTTTTTTATATTGGATTTTTTCTATGATCATTTTAAATATTTTTTGAAGATGAAGTTTCAGTTTGAACCTATATTGTGGCATGACATGGAAAAAGGTGGAACTTCAAAGAATAATCCTAAATCAAGTAGAATCTATCTATGTGGAACTATTTTTGGGAAGAGTGAGATTTAGTTGTATGAATCCAAAAACATGGATAATAGTGTTATGAAAAATTCAGATTATGAATCCATTCACTCATTCAATGATTATTTTGGTGTGAGTGAGGAGCCTAATCAGCTAAGTGATATTGGAACCACTGATGATGAGGTAATCCCAATGATTCTATGAAGTGAAAATTACCATTTATAATAAAAAATAGATCAAAAATTAAATTAAGAAAGTTTGATACTTAAATAGAAAACATGTCTATAAACATTAAGGTTAAAGTGCTTGAAAATGAGTTAGAGAAGATGAGAGGGCTAAACAAAAGTCATTTAGAAGTTATAAATAAACTCAGGGAAAAGAATGATTCTCAAGAAGAAGAGTTAACTAATATATCCACCATGATGTAATAACTGAAAGAATAATTCAAATATAAGAGTATAAACTTGAAATAGTTTTAGAATAAAAAGGCAAAGAAGGATGAGAAGGCTGGTCATATAGTTGAAGTGGTTGATGAGAATAGACAGTTGAAAAAAAATGATACACTTCAAAGAATATATTGTTAAAATGAAATATAAAATGAAGGAGAAGTATAATGTGTTATATAATATTATCCAAGATTAGAATAAGATATTTCTAATTGAAAAAATCTTAAGGAAGAATTCAGTTCTCAACTTGAATCAAGGAGCATGAATATATAATGGTTGGAAGAAGAATTAGTTTCATCTAGAAACTAGTTAGATTCCAATAGTAAGCCTAATCTCAAGAATGATTAACATTTTTTATTTGATCACCCTTTAGTGGGATATGATGAAGAAAAGAAGATGTATTCCATCTCATTGTAGAAATAAAAAATATTCTCATGTCACAAATATCATGATTTATAGGTAAAGTTTTTTTGGCTATGAAGAAACTCCACCGAGGTATGAGAAGAAGATATCTATGAATAATTACAAGAAAATTTAAAGTTGTGAATATGATGGAAATGGATAGAAAAGGGACTCTAATAGAGATACAAACTACCAGATAAACACTAAAAAAGACATGGTAATATGTGTTAATTTTTTGGGATCCACACATTCTATTTTTGTGATGAGCCATAGAGATATATCAAATTCCATGAATCTGGTGGAAAACCTGAAAGGATGAGTATACATGCATAACAAAATAGGTATGGGTATTATCCTAATAATTAGTACCTTTATAAAAATTTATAAAGTGTATGTTTTAGAGGATATTCAGTTAGGGTAAAAGTAATATTTTTGGACTCATGCAAGGGGAAAACTATTTACTTGAGAAATAGATTTCAATGATAGTATGAAGAAAACCCCTTTACTGAAACTAAGGTAAATAAAAGATCCAAATCTATTTATAAACCTCAGAAATCCTATATAGATAATAAAAAGGACCATAAGAAAGAAAATAGATAACTTAATGATGTAATCAAGAAGGCCCATGAGAAAGTGACATCCCAAAGAAGGGAAAGCATTAAAGAGATTAATAAATCTACAAGGGATAACAAAGGAAGAAAGAAAGTTTGGAGAGAGAATAATTTTCCTATTTTGGGAAAATAATTCATTTGTGGTAAAGATTCCCAAGAAAGTACTGATTGCGTGGAAGAGAACTAAGCTGAATATTATGAAAGGTGGTTGGATTCCATAAAATCTAGTTCCAATTTGAATATGGATTCCAAAGTGAAGGATAAAGGAAAAATTGTGGTCTATTGTGACTCACCATAATCCTAATATTTAGGAAGTTCAAGGTACCCTCTACCCATATTTTTTCTAGTTTCTAACTATTTGTGAAGAGGTGTAGAATTATTGGGTGATATGATCCATGGGGTGATTATGATTAAAAAGCACATGATTGATTATGATAGAAAGGAACAAGTGGATTAATATGAATAAAAATATGTATAATTATAAACACGCATAAAAATTGTATGCATGTATAGAATTTCCATACTAAAATTATTCAGAAAGAAGGCCTAGATGGTGATCAACAAAGTCAATATCATGATATCCAAAATCTGATGAATTGGAAGAGTTTTACAATGAGTGGTATCCCCATTTTTACCATAAATTGATATAAAACATAGTGTCAAGATAAAATGTATCAAGGGAATCTGTGCTTAATATTAAAGTCTATTAAGCCTTAGCATAAGTTTTTTAATCCTGTGAAGATATAAAAACCATATAGTTAAAGTAATATCATTTTTTCAAATTGAACCACTCTTGTTACAAGTGGTTTTAAATGTTTTTAAAGTGGTATCAATTTATTCAACATGTGGTATGTTTCTCACCCCCAATTACTTTAATGTTATGAACTAAGGGTTTGGTGTGAAGTGATTGAGGGCACATGTAGTATTTTAAAAGAAGAAAATCCAAATATGTTATATATGTGTTTCTTTATATTAATGAGTGACATTGAAAACTTTTTTTTTGTTTATAAAGATTATTTTTTCCTACACCAAGATCCAAATTCATAGACTTATATGATTTATTGAAATATCAAGTGAAAAGTGGTGAATTCACTTAGAAAATATCTTAATAAAATATAGCAGGAAATGAGGCTGGCTTGCGTATCATATGGTATAAAAGGGTTTGGATAATAAATATGTTGTTTATTATAAAGGATGAAGTTGTTTTGAAATAGGTGGAGAATATTTTCCTAATGGGGAGTAAATAAGATATCCCAAAGTGGGATTTGAGCTTTCCTAGAATCTTTTCCAACACTAAAGAGGAGATGAATGAAAGGAAAAGGAGTGAATATCTACATCTATTGAAGGAATTTTTTAAAGTCCCTTTTAATTTGAAATACCCATTTTATTTCATTAACAATAATGGGGATACAAAGATATATTATTGGTGGAGAAAAAGATACCATTAAGGTGTATAAGATTTTTCCTTTGATGTAATGACTAAAGGGGAAGCAAAATTATATAGTATTTAAAAAAAAAATACAAAGGGAGATACTTTTAGTAATCCCAAAGGATTGATGTTGCATTTTTTAAAAATGTATTTTTTCACCAAGAACATGGTTTTTTAAGAATATTATTCAACGATGATGACCAAGATGTGTTTTTTCATCTTAATGAATCATGTAATATTTTTCAATAATATCATTATTGACATAACATGTTGAATATTACTAAAGTTTTGAAGTGTTACTTGGAATATTTGTTGTTCCCAATGTGAGGACCAAGTTATAGAAGCTTTAAGAATTTCTATAGATTCATTAAGTCCATAATTCTAGTCAAAGAAGGGAAAAACGATGATTGAACATGTGGAGAACCAAGTTGAGGTGTCTGGAGACATACCTAAAACTTTCTAGAAGTAAAGATCATGGAATTATATATGATAGAGGAAATCATCTACATGGTAGGAAATATGATATGTGTCTATAATTTAATATGTGATAAAAGTAGATACACCGAAAAAAAACATGATAGTAAATCAGCTATGTGAGTGAATCACGTACATGGCCAAATTAACAACGTGAATTTGGTATGTGGACAAAACAATTACATGAATTTTATATGTAGTAACATCATATATGTGTGAAAAGAGACTATGTGAGTATCCAAAAAAATTGGATATGTTGACATTTGGGTCCATGGATTTGGGAATGTTGATTTTATCTATGTGGATGTTTTTTTATTTTGGATACATAGACCATGTTTTTTTACAAAAGGAAATTGCGAGATCTATATCTATCAAAAAATGTATTGAATGTGTGTGGTTATCCATAAATAGAGGGTCAACCACAATTGATGGTTATTTTTATGATCATTGGTCATAAAGAATTTAAATTTTAAGTTAATGATTAGTGTGTTGTGTATATATGGTTTTCCATATTTTATGGAAGTTTATGCTGGTAGATGGAGACATTCTCAAGGGAAATTATCATGGGAATTCATATCTTTCCCATATGATAATATCTAGTTTGAGATATGTAGATAATTTAGGAGACATTTATTAATATTAAATAATAGTTATATTAACTATTTTTCTCTATTTTCAGATATAAAAATAAATTCTTAGAAGATGGAAATATTCTAAAGTAGTTATAATTTGTAGATGTAAAAATATTTCATGCGATTATGATCATGGAAAATATTATGAATCTCAAGGAGGATTTAAGGTTAATTTATGACTCTTAATGTGGTATTTATATCACATGTGATAATGGTTATATGAGATTATAAGTTCCAAATCACATGATATAGTTATTAGAAGAATAAACGAGACTCTACACCATCAGAAATATCTGCAAAATGAGAGAGAGAGAGAGTACTACGTTGATAGAATATGAATGTAGATCATATTAAAGATCTTATTTTTAGAGGAAGAAGAATATTTTGTTCTAGGTCTTAACATTAATCATGAATAATTGGCATAATTAAATATATTTACAAATTTTAATAAGGTGTTTTATATGCTTAAAAAAAGTGAGTTTGTTCTATAATTATTTTGGAAAGAAGAATCCTTGGAATCCAGTGAAGGACTACCAACAAAGAAGAAGAAGATATTTACTATACCTAAAATAAAGTGAAGTTATTATATAGATATTATGTAATGAATGTGATGCATTAAGTTATTCTTAAAGAGGTTAAGAATCATCCTAGTAGATCTACATTATAGCATATACCTTTTTTAAAGATGCATACTGAGTGTCTAGGGAAGGGATTTAAATGTCTATAAATTGTGTATGGATCCTTCCTAAAGCAGTGAGTAAAGGATGAATAAGGTGACCCTTTCGATTAAAAGTGATAAAAAGAAGTAATGTTATATGGAATGACCCTTGTGAAGTAGTGATCTATCCCTACATCTTATAAGTTAGTGAGCTAGTGCATAGAAGTTACCTAGCCTAAACTTCTGTAAGAAGTGATCTTCATAGTGATTTTGGTGCACAACATAATACCGATTCATTCTCCTTGGATGTATCCCAGTGAGGGTAAATAAAGTAAATACTCAGGTCTATATTTACTATATTAATTCACACAAAAATAGATCAAGAAACCTAAAGAATATCTAGTTAAAGATAATAAAAAGTGACCCTCAAGGTTGATAGGTCAATATCCTTGAAGGGAAAGTGAGATTTAAAGAAGTAATAGTTTTAATTTTCATTGAAAATGCATAACTTTATCCATCCTCACTCTTAATGTAACATCACATTAAGTCCCTTGATTATTCCTAATAATAATGATCAATATCAATAGTGGATTATTGCTTACCAAGAATTCAATGTTAGAGTCTCACTGGACTTACAAATGACTATTTCACACAGGTATACCTCCAAAATATTTACACTGTAGTCACCCAGTAAGATGGTGTACTTCTTGATTATATTGAGTTACATTGGTTCTATGGAGTCCCACAATATATACGAATTCTCTTCCTTTTATGTTATTCTTAGAATAGATCTCTAGTTATACATAGGATTCTTCCACACCAACGAGATAAATCTTCTCCAACTCATAGTAATGTCATTAAATAACTTCAAATCATCAAATAGTATATATAAAACTCAGTCTCCAATCAACTCAACTCTCAAATATTCTATAAAACCTAATTTATTTCTTCTCACACTTCTTCAATCAAACTAAACTTCGATACCCATTGGATTTGTAGATTCATAAAAATATTAACTTCCTTTTCTTATTTTCTACAACATGCATCAGATTCTTATCTTCTTCTTGGAGTGATCTTCTCTTTTCACATAGTATCATATCTATCAGTTATCTCTATTTTTTTACACCAATATAAGTGAATCTTTCTACCTTTTTTATATCTTCCTCCTTGATCTTCACATCGTCTCAAGTGAAAGTGAGGCTATATTAAATTATCCTTTAATTTTAAATCCCTATAAATGGTATATTAAGGGGAAAATGTATCTTATAGTATAAAATTACACCTATAGATAAACTTATTTGGGTTATCATAATTACATGTGTGATGATTTTTCAAATCAGAGGATATTCCAAGAATACCCTCATAGAATACTTCTCATTTTTGAAAATTGTCCAAAAAGGACTTTGAAAAATATCTAAAGTAGGAACAATTTCATCTTCATAAAAAAAATTAAAAAAATATCCAAACAATCACTTTCAAAAACTATATTAAAATATAAATAAAATAGATGTGGCATGGAACACTTATTCACTGTTGGTAACACATAATAGTTCTTCTTATTTCACAAGTATTGGGAAAATTCCTTGACTTAAATCACAATAGCTCATGAACACTTAAAAAAATAATATCAACACAACATTGGTGTTAAAGTAAAAAAACTTGAGGTTTTATGTGTATTCTAGCTTGATTCATAAATGTTCACTTGATAAACCAACAACCTTTAAAGTTTCTTCATCTGTATTATTCTTGAAAACCCGATTCATTCATTTTTATCATCAAGAATATAATTTGTAGTTCTCATTAAGCCTTCCTCTAACCAGTCCTGGATCATGGATTCTATAAGATTCATAATGCTATAAACTATAAATCACATATCAAGCATCATAAAATTCTTATTTCCTCTGAATTAAATTATTTTCGAAGATTCATTTTTCTTTATGTCCCAATCTAACCTTTATCATGGATGAATATTGTCTTCTATTGATTCTCATTCTTGGATCACAAGAATTTATATATTTTTTATATTTAAACCATGAACAAAGAATTCTTGAATTGTAACACCCAAATTTTTTCTAAAAATAAATATAAATTCATGGAACTTTGTTTTAAATTAGATATTTATAAATAGACTTTAAATATAATTTTATTTCTTCTATGTTTTGAATTTCAAGAAACTATCATCTACAATAGTGTTCAGTATGTTATTTGGAGTCTATTGGAACCAACTTGTTTTTTTGGTGAATAGTAACATACCATTATTAATAGTAATATGAATAGTAATATTACCCTAATGAATAGTAATTTTTTTTATTATTTTATTTTCTTAAGGCTTTAAGATAATGACATCTTGATTAATTTTTCAATGTGATATAAAAGCAGTTATAGTTTTTAAATAAATAATTTTTAAATTAAGTATGATTTTATTTAAAAATTAAATTAAAAATATTTAAAAAATTATTTTCAAAATATGGACTTCATTTTTGAATTCTAAACATCGATAAATGGTTAGGGTGAATTTAGGTAATTTTTTGAAACAGTTGATTTTTCACTGAATAGTAAAAAATACTGTTTTTAGTTTCAGTGCGTTAATGACATAATTAATGATATAATAATGATGTCATAAATCTGGTCTACTTGTGTATAGTTAAATAAGATGTGAGGTGTCCCAAGTGGCTTATTACATGGTCAAATACCATGGGCAAACCCATGGTATTGCAAATACCACTCATGAGGTGTCGCTTGAAAATTATTAAAATAATCCCTCACTTTTCCTATAAATACCAACTATTCCCTTCATTAACTTCATTCCCAATCCCCCCTAAACGAAGATATGGACTCATTACCTTCATATTAGTCCTCCAAAGGTTTCCTCAAGCCCCCAAGGTCCCAACCTTCAAGTTCTAAGGGTTACTCTACAAGGTACGAAAATTCTCAATTTCTATCCTTTTTCATTCAAGTTCTCTTTTATGTGGTATATATTTAAAGTTTCTATACCATGTTATTATTTACATATTATTCTTGATATATTATTTAATATGATTCATTTTAGGATGGGTGAACCTTGTCCCCTCTCTTCTTAATGTTTTCTAAAACCCTGTCGCATAACCGTTGGGCTGCCGAATTTTTGTAAGAGATTTCTCACTTATTCTTTTATTTTGAGTTCCTTCCTTATTCTTTCTTCATATCTCCTTACCCAAGAGGCATGAAATCTCTATAAATCATGTATATTATGGATGTTATCATGTTTATGGAAAATTAATCATCATTATTCTTCTCCTCTCCCACTTATTTAAGGAATAACAATATTATCCATTATGTGTCGAATTACCGACATCGCGAACAATGTGATTTCAATTTCCATTAATTATTTGAAGTCTGGTCATGAAACCATTTATATGGATGAACGAGGTTATAATATATGTGTTAGGACTCACTCATGGTTCTGTAATTCTTTTGTACTCATGATTCTAATTTATAAGACAAAAGGAGGTTGTTATTATCAAAGAACCACTAAAAGGATCTAAACGAACATCATTAATGTTTAATTTATGAATCATCCTCATATTAAACATAAAAATGATATATGGTATAAATTATGGTACTGGAAATATTTAAATAAATTTCCATTCCAATTCTAGAATTTTACTTCCATTCAACAAGAACATCCTCCATGAACCAATCATGGAAATCATGTTAAGAACTCACCAAAAAACAGTGCAAGGAACAAAATACTAACAATTAAAGGGTGAAATGATTTTATGAAATAATAATATAAGATGTTATAAACATGAAATTTTTTCTTTAAACTACTAATAACACTCTTTTAACCATTATATAGAAAGTTTAAACAAGTTGGAAGTAAGACAAACCTGAGGTAAGGGAATTCAAAACCCGATTTCCATTCTTTGGGTTAACCTTCTACTTCATTATTTATGTGCTATTTAAATTGTTTGTGTGATGGGTTATATTTATATTATGTTTTATTATGTGTATTTACAGTATATATACATACTCCATCCACAGTATTAAGTCTCTCTTTGTTAGGACCAATAGGGGCCTATATACCCTGAGGGGGGGTGAATGAGGGTATGAATATTATTTTTCTAAACTCTTCCTACCCCACTGGATCTTGAAATCTTTATTACAAGGTTAACTTTTTTTGCACTTGTGTGTTTATTATGATTACTTATTTTCTTCTTTATCTGATGATGATTCTTTGAATGTAACACAGGGAAGTAATCAAGCAGATACAATGATTTTTACTTGGTTCACTCTCACTAGGCAACGTCCAAGGAGCATACACTGGAAATTTTCCGATGTACCAAATCCAATAAAAGCACAATACTATTTACAAAGTTTGGGATATATCACTTCTATTCCCAGGATCACTACCTTTAAAAAGTTTAGGCTCAGCTCACTGCTTTCCCAAGGGCCACTCCCTGTTTCTGTCTCTCTGGCTCACTGCCAGTGGAGAGGATCACCTTCTTCCTCTTCCTTTTCTCACTTCTCTAGAAAGGATCCACTCACAGTTTATAGACCTGTAGGTTTCTTCATTATAACTAATGAATGTAACCTCTTTTGTATGTAGATGCTCTGTTGAAGTCCAACTTTCACCCGTAGATGAATCTCACTTTGCACCGAAGGTATCGGGCAATCTTCCAGCTTTCATGCAGCCCTAAAATGACTGTCGTGCTTTAACCATACCTAGCACCCTTCTCTAAGATGGCACGCAAGTCACGGTGTGAAAGTTCAAATAGGAGCACAAGTTCACCTCAACCACTTGCGCGACACTCACTTCTTCAATTCCAAACTTGCGCGACTCACACCCTTTTACGCCCAAACCAATTTTGGGGCGCAACTATCAAATGTCACGCTTCTTCAAAACCTGGCGCGCAAGTGTCACCAAACCACCTATGTGAAACACCCTTATTCAACTCTAAACTTGGGAAACTCACACCCTTTCTCACCCAAACCACTTAGGGCACACAACTATCAACTGACGCACAACTTCTGAATATCTTAATACTTGCGCAACCACACCACCACTTGCACGACCACAACACCTGCACGGCGAGAGCTATGATTTTATCTAAGTATTGAACTCTCTACCGAATTAGGAGGGTTCAACCTCTATTTATATGCATTTTAACACCCTGAACGACGACGCACAATTTTCCTCTCGGCACGCAAGTCCAGCCGCCCTAGTCTCTGTCGCGCAAGTCACTTGCGCGACCAAACCCAAAACTTGAGCCCCCCTTTTTTCCTTTGCCATATTTTGATGTTATGATCTTTAAAAACATATGGAACACAAGTTTCAAAGTCTCCAAGACACTGGAGAACAATTACCTTTTCCAAAAACACTTTTCTCCGTTTTTCAATTTTGAGGTCCAAAAATTTGGTAAACACTGGAAAATGGCACCACCTTTTATCTACTCATTTTGAACCACCTTCAGATCAACCATTCCTTTTTCAAAGTTCTTGAATCAATCATGGATAGTTAACAACATTCCTTGAACTCGACATTCCACCATGAAATCCCCTTTTTCAACAAATTTGTACGTCATGGTTTTCTTTGTCAACAAAAACAACACAGAGACCCACTTTGTCAACAAACAAAATAACCTCAAAAATGATTCAATGATACCTTGAGGGATTATTTTGTAGTGACTCAGGTTTTGGCCATGTCAGACTTTGGAATATTTCTATGAATAATTCCAGATCTAGGAGCGAAGACGGCGTACGATTCTGAGGCCTGGTGTGCCGGTAATTAATTTTATAAAAATATTAAGTATTTTTATACTATGCATGTGGAGGGGGTGTGATATCTCCTAAATGGTAGCTCGAAATGGGAATAAGAGGGCACAGTTGTGTCCAGAATGCGCCGTTTACCCTAGGTGAGGTGTAAACTTTGTGGGCGCGAGCCTGCTGTGGAAAACGCCCCCAGGGGCGTTTTCATAATTAAGTGGAAAAGTTTAATTACGAGCATCGACTCGAATAACATATTAAATGATTCTCATATGGAAATTCTAAGACCGTGGTTGAGTTCAGAACATCATGTTTACCCTAAGGGTGACTTTATCCTTGTCCGTGTCGGGCGCGGGGTCGGGGGCGTGTCGGGCCGGGGAGTTAAGCGGATATTTGTTGGAAAAAAATATCTCTTCCCCCCCTTGGACGTGTGGTGTGCAGCGGAGGAGCTTCATCCTCATTACTCCTCCTCCTCCCCTTCTGACGGTGATTAATGAACCAAATCGCGCGATCAAGGTGCCGTCGAGCTCGGATTTCGACGGCGGACGTTCCAGGATCGCTCAGCGGTAGCTTTGGAGTTTGGATCGTCGGCGTTTCACCCGCGAGGTTGGTGGTTTGAGTTTTAAAATCCCGGATCCCATTTTTGTGTTTTTTTTCTTCAAATTTTTGTAAGGGTTGTGTAGTTTGGATCCCAAGGTTTCTGAAAAAATTTTTGGATCTGAATTTGGAGCCCCGGGGTGCTCCCGGTGGCTCCCGGAAGTTTTTCTGGCGAAAACCCGATTTTCCGGTGATGAGGGGCAGTGGCTATGGCGGAATCTGGCGGCGGTGCGGCAGAATCAGACGGTGGCACAGTGGTTTCCGGAGAGGCATGCGGTGGTCCGACCGGGTTATTCTGGGGGTTCATTAAACCCCCATTTCTTGCAATCCATGAGTCCGTTTCGAATGTCGTTTGCAGCAATGCAACCCTAACGATGAGGCAAACCCTTCAGTGTGGGTTTGGGAGTTTAAAGGTTTGGGATCATGGCTCGGGAGCTAGAAAGGTTGAATAAAGTAATGATATTTTATTATTATTCGACTTTGGGCCGTTGTATCTTCTACCCGGAGTGTCCGATTGACGTGATGTCTGTGGCGTTGAGGCCCTAATGGTACAACTGACTTATCTTGTTGGTTTTTGGGTGTTGGGACAGAGTTTGGGGTGTGGGACACACGAGGATGAGTTTTGGCGTTTACGGAGAAACACAAATTTCTCACCAGGAGTCTGATTTTGGAAGATGAATAGTCGATCCTATATGTTTTTCTGAGAGGATCACAATAGTGTGGTCCATTCGATGAGATTTGGGATCGTTGTGTGGGCCCCACCTGGGCTGGCTTTGGTGAATATTTCCTTTTTCTTCGGGTGTCCGTTTCAGAGGAACGAGTAGTGGATCCTGGGTGTTTTTCTGAGGGGATCGCCGTGGTATGATCAACTTGATGCGTTTCGGGATTGTTGTGCGGGCCCCGCACGGGCTAGCTCCAGTGGATAATACATTTTTCACCAGAAGTCCATTTCGGGCGAGTAAATAGCCTATCCTACGTGTTTTCCACATGGATCGCGATGGTGTCCTCGGTATCGGCCTTGGAGGTGCACAGTGTGGTGTTGTTGCGGGTCGCTCGGGTTAGTGATGTTTGGACTAGCAGTGGTTGAGGGTTATCCCTTAGTTTGTTCCTACGAGGGTTTGCGCTGCATCATAACTGTAGTATAGGATTGTGATCCTCTCGATGGGATGTTTAATATGTTAGAGTTTTGGAATTTCTTCGGTTGGACTAGAGCAGAATCCTCTAGCATCGTTACCCTAGATCAGGTTCTTGGTATCACTGTGACTGCTTATCCATGGGCGGTGATCCCCTATCTAGCAGGTTAGCCTCGTAGGGTTTGTGGCATCATCGGGAATATGATCCCCTATATAGTGAGCTATGCTCAGAAGGGTTGTGACATCGTTGGGTATATGATCCCCTGCTCAGCATGAGGTTTTCAGTAGTGTTGTGGCATCATTGGGTATACGATCCCCTCCTCAACATGGGGATTATAGTAGGGTTGCAATATCATTGGTTATGTGACCCCCTACTCAGCGCTTGGTTTTTGCAGGGTTGTGGAATCTTCAGTTTGATCCCCTACATCATGAGTTATACCAGATAGGGTTCTAGTATCGTCGTGACCACCTTTATATGGGAGATGATCCTCTATCTGAGTGACGTGCTTCTATCGTGTTCCAGATTGAGTTTTGGTATCCCCCAATGGATCCTAGGTGTGATCCCCTATCTGTGAGATCTACAAATGCCAGATCAGGTTGTGGTATCCCCCAACAGACCCTTGGAGTGATCCCCTATATTTGAAATCCTCGTATATTGGTATGGGTTCTGGTATCCCCTAGAAGACCCTAGGAGTGATCCTCTATCCGAGGAGTTTGTTGTTCTTGCAGTTTCAGCGTGGTTTCCTTAGTGACGGTATCTGACGAGCGTGATCTCTCGGGTGAGCGTCTGAGATGTTTGTGTGAAACCTGAGGGAGTGTATCTCTCGGGCGAGTGTCATCTGGGATGATAGTGATCGTGGAGCATGTTCTCCTGGTTGTGGAAAAGTTGCTGGTGATGAGGTCGGTACCTCATGTGGCTTGTTGCGTGAACTGAGTATATTTGGATTGTTCAAGGTGTATATATGGGCATACACCTAAGCTGAGCTGACTAGTTGTGTTTAGCCAAGGATGGTCATGAGATGTAGTTTCTCTCTCTTCTGGATTCCCTCTAGCTGGGATGATCAGAATGTTTCCTTTCAATTGCTCTCTTTTGTTTTGGGTTTTTGGGGTGCCTACTGAGTATTGTTATACTCACCCCTGCATGGGCTTTGCCCACACATGTTTGTGTCTTGTACAGACCAAAAGACTTTCGACGGAGTCCCAGGAGGACCCGGAGCAGGCGGAGCTTAGTGAGCGGGTTTCACCCGGGGTGTTTACCGGAGCTGTGCTGAGGAGATTACTGGCAGGTGTTTTCCCATTGTTTTCCCTCCTTATGAGTAGGTTGGACACTTTTGTAGTTTTCTTTTGGTGGGACCTATTTTTCCCTTTTGTACTTCAACTATTCTCTGGTTGTGGGATAGTTTTATGCATGCATTTACTTTTCAGTTTTCTATATCTTTGCATTGTTGCATGGAGGTGTGTGTGGGTGCATGTGTACAGGTACCTTAGGCTAATGCCTCCCATGTGTGTGATAGCCTACTCGACGCTAGACGCTTGCCCCTGGCCTATTGGAGGTGGTCTTGGGTTGTCGGGGCTCGAGCCCCATTGGGTCAGGTTGTGACAGTGTGGTATCAGAGGAGGTTCCACCTTTGGGATCTCAGAGCGTAGCTGGTATAACTGTGAGTTTGGTTTGGGTTGCATAGTGGTAGTGTTAGGATGTTTCAAGTTCAGCTTTCAGGCCAGAGACTCTAGTGTTGGTGCAGCGACTGACGTATCTATATGCCAAGACTCTGATAACCTACCTTTCGACTCGGGATATTCATACACTGGTCACAGGGACATAACGGTACATGCATCATATAGGACTGGGTTTTTGGGTTTTCCTTATCCTTCTTGAGTCAGCTCTCCAGATATACTCTTGGACTAAGGTGCGTCTTGAATGTATTTCAGGATTCCTCCACGATGACATCCATCGAGGGTTCCACAGCAGGATTGTGGTGATGATTCGCCCCGTGTAGAGGCTGTGGACCAGGGCGGAGGTTCTGAGGCTGGACCTCCAGGTGGTCTGCCAGTTGAGCTACCACCTGTCGAGCAGCTAGTTGTGCTGGAAGTGTAGGACGAAATTGCGCGTAGGCTGAGTGCGCTACATGAGTTCTAGAGGTAGTGACCTCTGAGGTTTCGGGGTGATCCAAACCCCCAGGCAGCTGATGACTGTCTTGAGGCAGTCACCCGAGTTTTCCACCTGGTGAGGACACCCCCAGATCAGATGGTCATCCTTGCGGCGAGACTTCTGCATGGTTCAGCTGGGAAATGGTGGAGCCTAGTGATGCAGTACCACGATGAGGAGACGCTCACATGGGAAAAGTTTGAGTGGCTCTTTAGGGAAGAGTTATATCCGGTGACGCTGAGGTCAGTGCGGATCCATGAGCTTTTTCAGCTTCGGTAGGAGGGAATGACTGTGTCAGAGTACTCAGTGAGGTTTACAAGCATGTCACGCTACTCCCTGGATATGATTCGAGACCCGTTCATTAGGGCTTGGACCTTCGAGTAGGGATTATACAGGGACATACGAGCAGGTGTGGTTTCTTTGTGTTTTCCCATCAATTCTAGAGTGTTAGAGAAAGCGTTGGTGGTGGAGAGCTTTCTGGATGAGCAGATCCCCCCTATTAGTGCTGGGCACAAGAGAGCGGAGGCATTAACATTTGGTAGCTAATGGAAGACGCATGGAATTGGGTGTGGGTGATGTTTCAGGAGGTGACCCCAGGATGGAGGATCTGAGGCTTAGGGATCACAGGGCTCGCAGGCCAGTTTTGGTCAGCCTCAGGAGAGGCGGTGTTAAACTTGTGATGTTCGAGGACATCTTGCTAGAGATTGTCTGACCCGTCATGCTGCTGAGAGTGAGTTAGTCGATGGACCACCTTGGCAGAGGCAGCGTCTCAAGCAAGGAGGTCCGCAGGGCGGTGAACGTGGCGACAGAGCTGGTGCAACAGGAGGAGGTGGTAGGCTGTATCTTTGCCACCACCCCCATCCCCAGGTGGTCCACGCTGGACTCAGGGAGCTGGGGGATGAGGGTGAGGATAGCTGCATGCCCTAGAGGCTGTTGACCCAGAGGCTTCGCATATAGATAAAGGTACGCCTTGTGTCCTTTCTACTTTTTGCAGTAGTTTTATAGACACTCTTGAGTGGGACCCTTTCTTTCTGTTGCTTGCTTCTGTTTTGTTTAGGGCGTTGGTAAGACCCTGTGTGGGTGTTGTTCAACGTGCTTCGAATGCATGAGGAAGAGGGATCATTCCCCTACCGAGACGTGTTTTTATGACACGATTAAAACCGTGCGGGTGAGTCAGTGTCACCCAAAGCGGATAGTGTTAAGGTGTGGTGGATGAGTCCCTCTGACTTATGTGTTCGGGCATGGGTGTTTGTTGGCAAACTCACTAGCGTGGGAGACCCAGTTGAGATTTCAGTCGCTTCCCTTATGCTTAGGAATTTTTGGGGACGAAAAGTTCTAAGGGGGGAGGATGTAGCGACTCGGGTTTTGGCCTTGTCAGACTTTGGAATATTTCTATGAACAATTCCAGAGCTAGGCATGAAGAAGGCATGCGATTCTAAGGCCCGGTGTTCCTGGAATTAATTTTATAAAAATATTAAGTATTTTTATACTATGCACGTGGAGGGGGGTGCGATATCTCCAAAATGGTAGCTCAGAATGGGAATCTGAGGGCACTGTTGCATCAGGAACGTGCCGTTTACCCTAGGCGATGTGTAAACTTTGCGGGCGCGGGCCTGCTATGGAAAACGCCACCAGGGGTGTTTTCGTAATTAAGTGGAAAAGTTTAATTACGAGCATCGGCTCGAATAACTTCTGAAAGGAGTCTCAGATGGAAATTCTTAGACCGTGGTTGAGTTCATAACATCATGTTTACCCTATGGGTGACCTTATCCTTGTCCGCGTCGGGTGTGGGGTTGGGGGCGTGTCAGGCCGGTGAGTTAAGTGGATATTTGTTGGAAACAAATATCTCTTCCCCACCTTGGACGTGTGGTGCGCAGCGGAGGATCTTCCTCCTCCTCCTCCTCCCCTTCTGAAGACGATTACCAAACCAAATCACGTGATCAAGGTGTCGTCGAGCTTGGATTTCGACGACGGACGTTCCAGGATCGCGCAAC
Source organism: Viscum album (assembly GCA_963277665.1). Taxonomy (NCBI): domain Eukaryota; kingdom Viridiplantae; phylum Streptophyta; class Magnoliopsida; order Santalales; family Viscaceae; genus Viscum; species Viscum album. The sequence goes on from OY728123.1 coordinate 18,873,131, forward strand.
GGAAGCTTTGGAGCACGGATCGTCGGCGTTCCCCCCGCAAGGTAGGTGGTTTGAGTTTTAAAACCCCTTATCCTTTTTTTGTGTTGTTTTTTTTCAAATTTTTATAAGGGTTGTGTAGTTCGGGTCCTGAGGTTTCCGAAACATTTTTCGGATCTGAATTTGAAGCACTGGGGTGCTCCTGGTGGCTCCTAGAAGTTTTCCGGCAAAAACCCGGTTTTCCGACAATGAGGGGCGGCAACCATGGCGGAATCCGGCGACGACGCAGTGGTTTCCGGCGAGGCAGGCGGTGGTCCGGCCTGGTTTTTCTAAGGGTTCTTTAAACCCCCATTTCTTGCAATCCATGAGTCTGTTTTTCCTGCCATTTACGGAGACGCGACCCTTGCGAAGTGGCGAACCTTTCAGTGTGGGTTTGGGAGCTTAAAGGTTCAGGATCGTGGCCCGGGAGCTTGAAACATTGAATAAAGTAATGATATTTTATTATTATTCAACTTCGGGCCATTGTATCTTCTACCCAAAGTGTCTGATTGACGTGCCGTCAGTGGCGTTGAGGCCTTGATGGTACGCCAGACTTTTTGTTGTTGGTTTTTGGGTGTTTGGACAGAGTTTGGGGTGCGGGCCCCATGAGGCCAGGTTTTGGCGTTTACGGAGAAACACAACTTTCTCACCAGGAGTCCGATTTTGGCGGATGAATAGTCAATCCTATGTGTTTTTCCAATAGGATCGCAATGGTTTGATCTGTTCGATGAGATTTGTGATCGTGGTGTGGGCCCCACCGGGCTGGCTTCGGTGAATAGTACTTTTTTCACCGGGTGTCCATTTCAGACAAATGAGTAGTGGATCCTGTGTGTTTTTCTGAGGGGATTGTCGTGGTATGATCCACTTGATGAGTTTTGGGATCATTGTGTGGGCCTCGCACGAGCTAGCTCTGGTGAATAATACCTTTTTAACCGAACTTCTGTTTCGAGCGAGTAAACAACCTATCCTGTGTGTTTTTCCACGTGGATTGTGATGGTGGCCTCAGTATTAGCCTTAGAGGTGCATGGTGTGGCATTGTTGCGGGTCACTCGAGTTAGCGACGTTTGGACCATTAGTGGTTGATGGATCTCCCTTGGTTCGTTCCTACGAGGGTTTGCACTGCATCACAACCCTAGTATAGTCTTGTGATCCTCTCGATGGGATGTTTAATCTGTTAGAGTTGGGGAATCCCTCCTGTGGTCTCGGAGTGGGATCCTCTAGCATTGTTACCCTAGATTGGGTTCTTGGTATTGCTGTGACTGCTTATTCATGGGCGGCTATCCCTTATCTAGCAGGTTAACCCCGTAGGGTTTGTGGCATCATCGGGAATATGATCCCCTATACAGTGAGCCGTGCTCAGTAGGGTTGTGGCATCATTGGGTATACGATCACCTGCTCAACATGTGGTTTTTAGTAGGGTTGTGGCATCGTTGGGTATACGATCCCCTGCTCAGCATGAAGATTATAGTAGGGTTGCATTATTGTTGGTTATGCAATCCCCTACTCAGCTCGTGGTTTCTGTAGGGTTGTGGCATCGTTAGTTCAATCCCCTACATCGCGAGTTATACTAGATAGGGTTCCGGTATCGTCGTGACCACCTTTATATTAGCGACGATCCTCTATCTGAGTGATGTGCTTCTGTCGAGTGCTAGATCGGGTTGTGGTATCCCCCAACGGATCCTAGGTGTGATCCTTTATCTATAAGATCTACGAATGCCAGATCGGGTTGTGGTATCCTCCAACAGACCCTAGGAGTGATCCCCTATCTGTGAGATCCTCGTATACCGGTATGGGTTCTGGTATCCCCTAGTGGACCCTAGGAGTGATCCCCTATATGAGGAGTTTGTTATTCTTGCAGTTTCAGCGTGGTTTCCTTAGTGACGGTATCCGATGAGTGTGATCTCTCAGGTGAGCGTCTGAGATGTTTGTGTGAAACCCGATGGAGTGTATCTCTCGGACGAGTGTCATCTGGGATGACAGTGATCATGGAGCATGTTCTCCTAGTTGTGGAAAATTTGTTGGTGATGAGGTTGGTACCTCATGTGGCTTGTTGCAAGAGCTGAGTATATTTGGATTGTTCAAGGTCTATGTATGGGAATACACCTGAGTTGAGTTGACTAGTTGTGTTTAGCCTAGGATGGTCACAATATGGAGTTTCTCTCTCTTATGGATTCCCTCTGGCTAGGATGATCAGACTGTTGCCTTTCAGTTGCTCTCTTTTGTTTTGGGTTTTCGGGGTGCCTACTGAGTATTGTTATACTCACCCCTGCACGGGCTTTTCCCACAAATGTTTGTGTCTTGTGAAGACCATAGGCCTTTTGACGAAGTCCCAGGAGGACCCGAAGTAGGTGGAGCTTAGTGAGCAGTTTTGACCTGGGGTGTTTACCAGAGTTGTGCCGAGGAGCTTACCGGCAAGTGTTTTGGAAGTGTTTTCCCTCCTTCTGAGCAGGTTGGACACTTTTGTAGTTTTCTTTTTGTGGGCCTTGTTTTTCCCTTTTGTAATTCATATGTTCTCTGGTTGTGGGATAATTGTATGCATGCATTTACTTTTCAGTTTTCTATATCTCTTCACTGTTTCATGGAGGTGTGTGTGGGTGCGTGTGTATAGGTACCTTAGGCTAATTCCTACCATGTGTGTGATAGCCTACTCGGTGCTAGACGCCAACCCCTGGACTATTGGAGGTGGGCTTTGGGAGTCACGGATCGAGCCTCGTTGGGTCGGGTCGTGACATTTTTTCCCAACACTCTTCAATTATATGATATTTATAAGGGGTTTTCTTTAAAAATCCTTTTTTAAATTCGGTTTTACGAAATTCCAAAGCAATGTTTTTATGAAATTATCCATGTTGTATGATTATGTTTTGGTTCTTGGGAATTATTTATGATAAAGGTTGGGACCTATATCTCCCTCCAATGCTTTGGGCATGTGCATGTTAGAGGTCAGCCGTATGGTTACTCCAAGTGTAACTGCAATGGTTTCACAAAGTAAGGTAGCCATGAGGGTTACAGATTATAAGGTAGCCAAGAATGGTTACAAGATTATGTAAGTAATGCCCCAAGATACCTTTATGATTATATTTATGTTCTCATGTTTGTGTGGATCTTGTTTAAATCTCATGTTACATGAAGTAAGTATATATGGTTGACAAGCATGTCTTTTGAAAATAATTTCATGCGTTACAAGTATTCATGGACTAATGTGCTCTTTCCTTCTTTTTCATCCCTTACTGATCTTTTGTGCTCATCCCAAGTTTTTAAATGATTTTCACAGGTTAATGGATGTGTAAGACAAAGAAGAAATCCATGTTAAATGTTGAATAATTACCAAGAAGTCATGTTTAAGTTTTAATGTTTTATTTTTTGAAAAAAAATGAAATTGTTTTTATGGTATCCACTCTATAATAATGTGTTACGTTATGGATGTATTGTCCGAATTCTCTAAATCTATAAACTTGAAAATATCCTCAATGTAAAAGGAAGTGTTTTCTTGACTAAATTCAAGATTATGTATGTAATAAGGTCGGGTCCTTATAGTTGGTATTAGAGGATGGTTTAGATAACTTTAGGGGTTAGGGTGATGTTAATACAATAAATGATTTTCACTCTATGTTTAATTTGAAATGTTTTATCATTTAAAGATTAACATGTTGATTCATCTAATACATGTTTGTTCAGAATGTTTGTCCGCAGAAGGAACAAGGATGCTGAAGATGAGATGCACTAACAGAATTAAATCCTTCAGGAACTACAGCCTGGAATGGTAGGGATTGGAACCGAGCAGTTTGTATCAGTAATGGCTCAGCTAACACAGGAAATAAATGGTGGTGGAATCCATGCAAGAGAAAAAATATAGGTACCACAATAGAACATGACAGTAGTGGAACATTTTACGAGACAACATCCTCCTGCATGCAATGGATCTTCTGACCCAGTAGCATATGAAGGATAAATCAAATCCATTGAAAAGATATTCTATGTTATGGGATGTTTAAATAATCAAAAGGTAAGTCTTTCCATTTATCATTTTGAATGGGAATCTGATCAGTGGTGGTCAATGATAAGGAATATCATGGGTAGAGAGGATTTTGATGCCTTAGAGTGGGATGAATTTAAATGTCTTTTCCATGAAAAATATTTTCCTAAGGTGGTGGGACTTAGGATGGTGAAGAAATTACTTGAATTGAAACAGAAGGAGGAAGATTCAGTGGCTGTGTATGAAGTGAAATTCACTCGACTGGTGAGGTATGCTCAAAATATTATTCTGAATCTTGATAGAAAAATCAACCGCTTTTACTCAGGACTGAATCCAAGGTATCAAAGGGCATTGACCTCCCGTGAATTCAAAAGTTATGAAAAACTTGTCTGATGTGCTGAGAGGGTAGAGATGGAGTTTTATGAGGATCATGTGCATTTTGGAAACAAAGAGAAGAATAGGTCCAGTTGGAAAACAATGGGTAAGAATCAACCAAATAAATCTGATGGTAAGAAAATCCAATTTACAGTTTGTGAAAAGTGTGGCAAGAAACACCCTGGGGAATGTCTTAGAAAAACTAGGAAGTGTTTTATATGTGGAAAGTTTGGACATATAGCCCGAGATTTCAATGAAAATTATCCTAAGAATAATCCTGATAATCAGACTATAAAGTGTTTTAAATGTGGTGAAATGGGTCATTATGAAAATGCCTGCCCAAAGAGAGATCCAAATGATGCAAAGAAGCCAGACTACAAGTAGAAAGGTGTAGTGAGATCCTTTGTGACTACGTCAGAAGATTTCAGGCCATCCAATGAAGTTGTATCAGGTACTTTGTTTGTTCACTCATATTTTTATAAAGTTTTGTTTGATACAGGGTCTATACATTCCTTCATCTCTGAGAAATTTTCTGGTAAATTGGAAATATCACCTCAACAAATGAGACCCGAACTTATTGTTAAAACACCAGGGGAAATATTATTACAAAGAGGAGTTATAAGAATCTTTCTATTGTGGTATGTGTAAGGACTTTACCTGCAAACCTTGTTGTTTTACCCTGAGTCGAGTTTGAGGTTATTCTGGGAATGGATTGGATTTATGATTATCATGCTAAGATTGACTTTAGAGATAAAGAAGTTGTTTTTAAGAAAGAGTTTCTATTTGTATACAAGAATGAACCCATACAACTGATAACATATCAGGAAGCTAAGAAACTATTGAAAGATGGAAATGAAAGTTATCATTCTCATATTGTTGAAAATAAGGGAACTATTCAAATTAATGATGTGCCAGTGGTAAATGAATACCTTGATGTTTTTCCTGATGAGTTACCCGATGTCATACCTGATCGAGAAGTTGAATTCACAATTGACATAGTTCCTGATGCTAAGCCAATTTCAAAACCCCCATATCGTATGGCTCCAATATAACTTCTTGAATTGAAAAATAAGTTGCAGTATTTTCTTGAAAAAGGATTCACTTGTCCTAGAACTTCACTATGGGGAGCCCCTATTTTTTTTGTTAAAAATAAAGATGGTTCCAGGATACTTTGTATTGATTATAGAGCTTTAAATAACATCACTATTAAAAACAAGTATCTTTTGCCTCATATTGATGACTTGTTCGATCAGCTCCAGGGAGCTCAGTACTTTTCCAAGATTGACTTGAGATCCAGATACCATCAGCAAAAGGTGAAGGAATATGACATCCCAAAAATAGCCTTTCGTATTAGATATGGGTATTATGAATTTGTTGTTATGCCGTTTGGATTAACTAATGAACCTTCTATATTCATGAATCTTATTAATAGAGTATTTCCTGAGTTCTTGGATAATTTTATGGTTATATTTATTGATTACATTCTGTAATTTTATAAAAATAAAGAGAATCATGAAAAACATTTAAGGGTTGTTTTGTATACTTTTAAAGAAAATAAACTATATAGAAAATTCAGCAAGTGTGATATTTGGTTGCAAAAGATTTCTTTTCTTGGGCACATTGTAAATAAGGATAGAATAATAGTTGATCCTGCCAAAAAAAAATTAGTTGATTAATGACCAAGACCCACAAATGTTACTGAGATTCATAGTTTTCTTGGGTTAGTAGGTTATTACAGACAGTTTTTTAAGAACTTTTCAAGGTTATCTATCCTAATAACTAAGTTAACACAGAAAGGTGTTAAATTTGTTTGGACAGAGGAATGTGATGTTTGTTTTCAGGAACTGAAGAAGAGATTGGTGAATGATCCAGTTTTGGCCTTACCTTCCCGAAATGGTGAGTTTGTCATTTACAGTAATGCTTCTTTGAAGAGACTTGGTTGTGTTTTGATGCAGAATGATCAGTTAATTGTCTATACTTCGAGACAACATAAACCTCATGAGTTAAATTATCCCACACATGATTTGGAATTGGATGTTGTGGTTTTTTCTTTGAAAATTTGGAGGCATCATTTATACGTAACTGAATTCGAAATATATACTGACCATAAAAGTCTAAATTATATATTCACTTAGAAGGAATTAAACATGAGGTAGAGAAGATGGATAAAACTGATAAAGGATTATTACTGCACGATCAATTACCATCCCAAAAAAGCAAACAAAGTGGAAGATGCCTTGAGTCGGAAACATCATGCATCATTAACCATGTTACGTTTGGAACATGATCCCTTGATTAATGATTTGATGAATTTTGGATTAGAAGTTGTTGGTACAGGGAATACATATGTTTTGTTTTAGGTTTCAGTGTAGTTTTTGTTGTCAAATAGAATTAAGCAAGCGCAGAAGGAAGACCGTGAGCTATAGAAAAAGTTATAATTGGTTAAAATGGGTAAGTTTCAAGAATTTAATATTGATAAATATTGTGTTTTAAGATTTGGAAAAAGGTTTTGTGTGCCTAGTGATTCTCAGTTGAAGAAAGATTTGTTGTCCGAAGCTCATAGTTCTCGATTTTCTGTTCATCCTGGCAGTACTAAGATGTACAGAGACCTTCAGGAGTATTATTGGTGGGATGGAATGAAAAGAGATATTGCTAATTTTATCATGAAATGTTTGACGTGTCAATAGGTTAAAGCAGAGCGGCAGTTACTAGATGCTTCAGCCTTTTCCAGTGTCAGAGTGGAAATGGGAGAATGTATCCATGGAATTTGTGGTGGGACTACCAAGGACTTCTCGAGGTAACAATGCGATTTGGGTTATTGTTGATCAGCTAACAAAGTATTCACATTTTATTTCTATTCGAGATACAATGAATTTGGATCAGATTTCTCGATTGTACCTCAAGGATATTGTCAGGTTACATGGAGTTCCTCTTTCCATTACATCTGACTGAGATCCCAGGTTCACTTCTAACTTTTGGAAGGTACTTCAGAAGTTGTTGGGCATAGTGTTAAAATTTAGTACAGATTGTCATCCTCAATCAGATGGGAAGTCAGAACAAATGATTAAAAATTTAGAGGATATTCTTCGAGATTGTTCAATGGACTATCAGGGAAGTTGGGATCAACATCTTTATTTAGTTGAGTTTTCTTATAATAACAGTTTTCATTACAGTATTCAGATGACACCTTTTGAGGCCTTGAATGGGAAGCGGTGTCAGACTCTAGAGTTTTGGGATGAAGTCTGTGAAACAAAGTTGATGGGGCTAGAATTAGTTGAAGAAGTGGCTGAGAAAGTGAGGATGATCTAGTAGCACATGAGGAAAACTTAGAGAAAGTAGAAAAGTTATGCAGATAACAGAAGGAAAGACTTCTCTTTCAAGGTAGGTGACTGTGTTTTCCTTAAAATATCTCCTTGGAAAAGTGTAATTCATTTCGGTAAGAATTGGAAGTTAAGTCTACAGTTCATTAGTCCTTTTGAAATCTTAGAGAAAGTTGGAATAGTTGCATACTATGTAGATTTTCCTTCGAGCTTGTTTCAGGTACACAATATTTTTCATGTTTCGATGTTGAGAAAGTATGTGACAGATTCATCACATGTCTTGTGCCAAAAAGTAGTTCAGTTGGAAGAGAACCTTTCTTATGAATAGAAACCGGTTGAGATTCTTGATCGAAGGAAACATGTATTGAGGAATAAGTTAATCCACTAGGAAAAGGTTTTTTTGGAGAAACCACATCGTTGAAAAAGCAACATGGGAGTCTGAAAATGCTACGAGGGAAAAATACACATAGTTTTTTATTAAGTAAATAAAATTGCGAGGATACAATTTCCAGAAGGTGGAGATAATGTAACACCCCAAGTTTTTATAAAAATAAATAGAAATGCATGGAACTTTGTTTTAAAGTAGATATTTATAAATATCCTTTAAACATAATTTTATTTCTTCTATGTTTTGAATTTCAAGAAACTGTCATCTATAATTGTGTTCAGTATGTTATTTGGAGTCTATTTGAACCAACTTGTTTTTTTGGTGAATAGTAAAATACCATTATGAATAGAAATATGAATAGTAATATGACCCTAATGAAGAGTAAATTGTATTATTTTTTTATTTTCTTAAGTTTTTAAGATAATGACATCTTGATTAATTTTTCAATGTAATATAAAAGCAGTCATAGTTTTTAAAAAAATAATTTTTGAATTAAGTATGATTTTATTTAAAAATTTAATTAAAAATATTTTGAAAATTATTTTCAAAAAAATGGACTACATTTTTTAATTCTACATTTTGATAAATGGTTAGGGTAAATTTTGGGAATTTTTCTGAAACAGTTGATTTTTCACTGAATAGTAAAGAATACAATTTTTAGTTTCAGAGCGTTAATGACATCATTAATGATATAATAATGATGTCATAAATCTGGTTGACTTGTTTATAGTTAAATAATATGTGAGGTGTCCCAAGTGGCTTATACCATGGGCAAATACCATGGGCAAGCCCATGGTTTTGTAAATACCACTCATGAGGTGTCGCTTGAAAATTGTTAAAATAATCCCTCACTCTTCCTATAAATACCAACACTTAACTTAATTAACTTCATTAAAAATTCCTCCTCAATGAATCTCTAGCCTCCTTACCTTTATATTAGTCCTCCCAAGGTTTCATCAATCCCCCAAGGTCCCAACCTTCAAGTTCTAAGGGTTACTCTACAAGGTAAGAAAATTCTCAATTTCTTTCCTTTTCCATTCAAGTTCTCTTTTATGTGGTATATCTTTCAAGTTTCCATACCATTTTATTATTTATATCTTATTCTTGATCTATTTTGTTTTATGATTCATTTCGGGATGGGTGACCCTTGTCCCCTATCTTCTTAATGTTTTCTAAAACCCTGTCACATAGCCGTTGGGCTGCTGAATTTTTGTAAGAGATTTCTAACTTATTATTTTATTTTGAGTTCCTTTTTATTATTTCTTCATATCTCCTTACCCAAGAGGCATGAAATATCTATAAATCATGTATATTATGGATTTTATCATTTTTATGGAAAATTACTCATCATTATTCTTATCCTCTCCCACTTATTTAAGGAATAAAAACATTGTCCGTTATGTGTCAAATTACCGACATCACGGATGATGTGATTTCAATTTCCATTAATTATTTCAAGTCTGGTCATGAAACCATTTATATGGTTGAAACAGGTTATAATTTATGTGTTATGACTCATCCATGGTTTTGTAATTATTTTGTACTCATGGTTCTAATTTATAAGACAAAATGAGGTTATTATTATCAAAGAACCACTAAAATGATCTAAACGAACATCATTAATGTTTAACTTATGAATCATCCTCATATTAAACATCAAAATGATAAATGTGATAAATTATGGTACTAAAAATATATAAATACCTTTCCATTCCAATTCTGGAATTTTACTTCTATTCAACAAGAACATCCTTAATGAACCAATCATGGAAATCATGTTAAGAACTAACCCAAAAACATTGCAAGGAGAAAAATACTAACAATTAAAGGGTGAAATGATTTTATGAAATAATAATATAAGATGTTATAAACATTAAATTTTTTATTCAAACTACTAATAACACTATTTTAACCATTATACAGTAAGTTTAAAGAAGTTGGATGTAAGAAAAACTCGAGGTAAGGGAATTCTAAACCCAATTTCCATTCTTTGGGTTAGCCTTCTACTTCATTATTTATGTGATATTGAAATTGTTTGTGTGATGGTTTATGTTTATATTATGTTTTATTATGTGTATTTACAGTATATATACATACTCCATCCACTCTATTAAGTCTCTCTTCAATTTTATGATATTCATGATGGGCTTTTCTTTAAAAATCCTCTTTCTAAATTCGGTTTTACGAAATTCCAAATCAATGTTTTTATGGAATTATTAATGTTGTATGATTATGTTTTGGTTATTGGGAATTATTTATGATTAATGGTGGGACCTATATCTCCCTCCAATCCATTGGGTATGTGTATGTTGGAGGTCGGCCATATGATTACTCCAAGTGTAACTGCGATGGTTACACAAAGTAAGGTAGCCGTGAGGGTTACAGATTATATGGTAGACAAGAATGGTTACAAGATTATGTAAGTAATTACCCAATATAACTTTATGATTATATTTATGTTCTCATGTTTGTGTGGTTCTTGTGTAAATATCATGTTACATGAAGTAAGTATATATGGGTGACACGCATGCGTTTTGAAAATGATTTCATATGTTACGAGTATTCATGGAATAATGTGCTATTTCTTTTTTTTAATCCATTATTGAGATTTTGTGCTCATCACAAGTTTTTAAAGGATTTTCACAGGTTAATTGATGTGTACGACAAAGAATAAAGCCATGTTAAATGTTGAATAATTGTCTAGAAGTCATGTTTAAGTTTTAATGTTTTATTTTTTGAAAAAAAAGGAAATTGTTTTTATGTATCCACTCTATAATAATGTGTTACGTTATGGATTTATTGTCCCAATTTTCTAAAGCTCTAAACTTTAAAATATCCTCAATTTAAAGGGAAGTGTTTTCTTGACTAAATTCAAGATTATGTATGTAATCAGGTCGGGTCCTTATATGCATCATATCACAAACCGAATCTGGTCGCCACTATTACCGACACCAAAACCGAACCATGGAAAGGACCAAAGGGAATTCACTATCCCCACGGGCTGGAACAAGTTCCCGAGTATCATTAATTTAGGTTTGGGAAAGATTTACTTGAGTATGAAAGCATAAAACATTAAAAACAATCCAGAATATAAATCTGAAATTTTCGAGCCAAACAAGTCTTAAGAAAAAACCAAAACTGAATATATCTGTTTAAAGACAATAAAATTGGTACAAATACAAATAAAGACAACATCAAGATATCCCAAAAGACTCCACACGTCAAGGGGTCATCACCCACAAGCCTTCTCCACAACTTCGCACCAAGGATGAGAACTAACACCCTGAACCGCTATCACCCAAAGCCTTCCCTTTACATGAGTCAATCATAATAAAGTGAACTTACACCCAAGGGGTGTAATTAGGGTGTGATACTAATCCCAAGAGGATAAAACTCAATGATTCTAATGTTCATGCAATATAATATGAAAAATCAAGTAGTTTTAATATGCAAAGAAAAGCAGTGATAAATTCCAAGAAATGCAACTTTCAATTGAAAACAATTTTCAAGATAAAATTTTTAGAATGTTAACACATTTAAATAGACATGTTATATAATGTAATTTAATTCTAAAAATACCCCAATACAAGGGAAAATACCATGAATTAAATGTGCAACAAAATCGAGAACACCCCTAGGCACTAGATAGTCTCGAGCCCCATATACCTCATACCTCGGTGTAAAGTAACCATAGTAAAATCTATTCTCATGCATGAGACACTAGTAGGGAACATACCCATAACCTAGTGGTCCCAAATAATCATCTACATAGTTTAGTTACAGTTTCTGTTATCCAAATTCTAGGTGGAACAGGGATAAAACTCATCCGTTTCACTAGCCGTACTAGTACACATCCACCCCACCTAGGTACCAGGGATTCCCCCTTTGTGCTCAAAAAAATTAAGCAATCAAAACATATCCATTTTTATGTAAAACAACACTAATGTTCACATAAACCCATTACAATATCTATCACATTTTATATCACTTAAAACACACAACAAACACTTTGATTTTTAATGAAACATTTTCTCAAAATCCCGTATTGATTTTCACACAAAAACCCCTTTAGAACCCCACTTGTACACTATGTGCACACTTTTAAGTTTCCAAAATAGTACATTCAGCCCAATAAATTTCAATTAAAACATAAAATCAATTTTAGGGAAACCCTATGTTAAACAAGAAGTGATAACGTTTTAAAACCTCCATTTTCACACAAAGGTGGCACCAATACTCCACTTTGTTTACAAACACCATTAAAACCCATTTTTGCAGAAATAACCAAATGGTATAAACATTATAAAAATTATTTTCAGCCATATTATTGTTCAATAAAAACAACTAAGTATTTATAGAAAATTCCTTAATGAACCAATAAAATATTTATATGAAAAACCCCCAATCTCAATAAAAATTGGCACTTAAAATTAATTTGCTATATAATTTCCACTAAAACCAATTTTTGTAGAAACATTAAAATGCAGTAAATATGAAAATACCATAAAAACAGAATCTTGGTCACAAATATTTCATACCAAAAGGAATCACCTACCAATTTAATGAAAACCCTTGAATCTCCGTGTGAAAATCAAATCACACCACCGCCGCACTAAGAGAGACCTAGATTAAACCTAAAACCACAATAATTGGCCAAGAAAACCCAAGGTTTAAAACTAGTTTTAAAACCCCTGTTTCGAGACATTATTAACTTCAAGGATAAGGGAATAAACCCTAAGAACAATGAACGAGACTTTAAGAAAATTTAAAGAAGAGTGAAAGAGACTCACTTACTTGAGGGATCTTGAAGATTCTCTCCAAATACACCCGTATCTGAATTTTAAAACTTTAAAAACTTTAAGGGAGGCTAGAATAAGGATTAGGAAGTTATGTAGGAACTGGAATGGAGTAAAAATAGTAAGAATTTGGAGATTTAATAAGAAATGAAGTTACCTCTTAAATTCTGGACGATTTGAGAAACCCTATAATGTTTTGCACTCATTCGTGATGAAAAAGAGCTCCAAAGAGGGGGGAAAAAGGCTGGGAATGCGGCTGGTTTCAATGGTCTTAGGTGAGACTTAGAATCACCAAAACATATTGAAAATTGAATAACTTATTAATTAAACTAATTTTGTTTTTAAAATTGTAAATGGACCTTCGGGCTGGCCCAATTCCTTAAATAAAACACCAAATACACCATTATTATGGATTAATAAAGGTTCCAAATTATAATGGTGATGTTAATAGGTAAGGGTAGACTATTTAGGAACTAGAATGGGTGTAAAATATTAAAAATTGAAAAAGTTATAAAAGAAAGAAAATTTATTTTTAAATCTAGAATTAGGATCACGGTTTGGCCCAATTCATGAAAACTCACCCATTCCTCCCTAAAAGCTTGGGAAACACCCAAAAAAATATTTAATGGAAAATAAATGAAAAATAACTTTAAAATATGTCATTTATGTGTCGAATCTCCCCACTATGAAAACTTTCCATCCCAGAAAGTCAACCTGAATCTTGATCGAAACACAGGAACATATACTCTTCCTCAACCCATGACTACCTCTCTCATGTCTCATGTGTATCATTACCATGCTACCAAAAAAATCGGACTAGAGGAATAGACTTTCCTCGAAGAACCTTCTCTTGAGAGTCTAGTTTTTGCACCGTTCACTCAAAAACTAAAAAGTCAGGATCTATCTCCAGTTCTTCCCAACTTAGCACATGGGAGAGATCCGGGCTATATTTCTTCAACTGGGAGACATGGAAGACATCATGGATGGATGTAAACTGAGAAGGTAAGGCCAACCTGTATGCCTCCTTTCCTATAAAAACCTAAAATTTTATTATTTTTTGTTTCCTAAATTTGCGTGTTATTTTATTTTTATACTCAACAAAACTATATCCTTTAATTAATGAAGTGGGTATAATTAAAATGAGACCGTTGGGTTTCAACTGTTATATGACCGTTGGTCAATATTACCATTGGAAACTATAATCTTAACATTGTGTTTTTATAAATACAGTAATCTTGGTTAATTAATATAGAAAGATGATTGAATGACCTCATCCTGTAGACTCGGGCCATATAAAGCCCATCTGTCGGAGCTTGGGAAGGAGGTAACATCACTGGGCTTTGCTCTGGACCAAGCCCAAGCCAAACTTCAACATATGTAGATTGAACGGAATTGTATAATGGAGAAGTTATAGCTGATAGAAATCAACACCCAGGCAATGTTGTCCGAGACACCCTAAGATTCTATCACCATAGCACACCTTACACTTAGGTCTTATGCTAGTGTTATAAGAGGCTATGTAACGAGACCTTAGCTACTTTGTGTAATCCTTTTATATAAATAAAATTGGTATTTCTTATTATGATAAAGTTTGTGAATTTCAAATATCCATATAAATGTAGGATGAATTTATAGTTCCATATTACTAATGAATTTTGGAAAAAATGGTATTTTAAATTATTTATGTAAACATTGAATAATTAATAATGTGAATTTATTTTCAAAAAATGGTCTTCTACAGTTGTGTTCAGTAAGAAATTTAGAGTCTAATAAGATCAACTTGATTTTTAGTGAATAGTAAAGTATGAATAGTAACATACCTGTATGAATAGTAATAAATAGTATATAGACCAAAAAAATAGAAACTTCACCCATGAATGTATAAATACATTTTAGACATCTTAAAAGTGAAAAAACAATCATAGTTTAAGTTTTGGTATTTTTGCATGTCATAAATATTTTATTTACAATTTTATAATTAATTTAATTATTTAAAATGGAAATTTTTTTCGTAAAATTTAATCATAAATTGTTACTTTATTGTCTTATGGTTATATTATAATTTTATGGTACATTTATTACTTTTTTAAGGTGTTACAAAACGAGTTATAGTTTTAAAGTTGTATTTTTGGAATAAAAAATGATTTTATTTTAAAGTTAAATTAAAAATATTTAGAAAATTATTTTCATAAAATGGAGTTAATTTTTGAATTCAGATCATTGATATTAGGTTAGGGTTAATTTTTGGGATCTTTCTGAAAGAGTTGAATTTTCGGTGAATAGTAAAAATACAGTTTTTAGTTTCGGGTGTTTAATGACATCATTAATTATGTAATAATTATTTAAGATTTCTGTTCGACTTATGAATAGTGATATATTCTATGAGGTGTACCAAGTGTCCAATACTATGGGGAAATACCATGGTAAAGCCCATGGTTTTTTAAATAACACCGATGAGGTGTCCCTTGGAAATTAATAATTTATTCCCTCACTTTTCCTATAAATACCAAGCCATTTCTCTCATTAATTTCATTCCAAAATCCTCCCCAACGAAGTTCTTGTCTACTTACCTCCCAAGGAGTTCTCCCAAGGTTCCTTCAATCCTCCCAAGGTCCAGACCTTCAAGATTACAAAGTTACTCTTCAAGGTAAGCGAATCTTTCACCCCCTCTTTTAAGTCATGACTTCCTTTATGTTATGTATTATAGTTACATTTTATTTTTAAGGGAATTGTTATTATATATCTTTAATATTTTACATTTCACTTTAAAATGTTGAGTGACCCTTTTCACTCTCATTAATTTATTTTCTGAATTTTTAAGTGATGCCGTTAGGTTGCTGATTTTTTTGTAAAATAAATCACATCTTCTCTTTTCCTCTGAGTTTCATTTTCATATGGTATTTCCTTCAAATATCCATACCATGATCTTATTTCTTTTTATTACATACCAATACTTTATTATGAGTTATTTATGAGTGGGTTACTCTTTTCCCCTCCCTTTTCAATGTTTTCTAAAACCATGTTATATAGCTGTTATGCTGCATAATTTTCGTCTCAAAATATCTCTCTTTTTATCAAGAAATTATCTTGTATTATTTATGTGGATACCCAATTATATTTTCATATCCAGGGGTATTCATAAATATATAAAATTTATCTATTTTATTCTATAATTGACATACATATAACCCTCACTCCCTTTCCATGGGTTATAAATGACTTAATGATCATGTTTTTAAGAACTTTTAAAACATCACCATTTTGAAATGAAACCCATTTATTTTATTCTATATGGGTTATTTATGAAATGTTTGATTATGATATATGTGGATAAAATGAAAATAAAGACATATTAAGGGTGATCCCTGATAGATCTCTAATGCATTGGGTAAAGAATTTATTCTTTAGATATGACAAGTTTCATGATACCTTGGTGAATAACCTTGGTAATATTTTTATGATACCTCGGGGATAAAACTTGGTGATATGTTCATGAATGTATAAATGAAATTTTTTAGCCACATATTCAAGTTATGATTCATGTTCTTTTTATTATGATATTCCTATTCTTCCATTTCTCATTCCTTAATAATTTATATCATGTTCTTTTTAATATTGCTCAAGATCACATGTCAACTGTTTCACTTGTTTTTCTTACTGATCCTTTTTGTCACCCTTTCCTTTAATGTATGTCTCCAAGTTATGATATTCAATAATTGTACATATTATGAACCTATTATTAAGCCTTAAAAGTATATTAGAATTATTTTTTATGTTGTTTTCATGTATTATGTTCCTGATTTCCAAGACACTAGACTTTACAGATCCTTTGTATGTAAAATGTAATGAAATGTTATGTAATAAAAAGGTGGGATGCCATAGTTGGTATAAATGGATAGTTTAGTTATTTATGGATATTATGCTATGAAAAATTTATGAATAACCCTATATAAAATTTTAAATATAGTAAAACTTCCTTGTATTTTGGTGAGTATTGATTAAGTTGTTTATCAAACAAATACATCCCTATCTGGATACGAGCAGGTAGAGGCGGCTCTGGCACAGATGTACATAGGGGTAAAACCCAAAAACACTGCTTTGAGCTAGACTCAAACGAGAACTATTACATGATAATAGACCTTTCTGCACTCTAGATTACGAAACTCCAGATGGATATGTTTGGTTAATAGATATCTTTTTATGAATCATTATGAAGGAATTATAGAAAAATGTAATTTTGTAAGCATGAAATTTAAGAAATAAAATCATTTATAGTTAAAAGATTCATAAATGAAATAAGATTCTCACTAAGGTTTTATTCTTTTAGAAATGGAGGAAAATAGGAGGAACCATTAAAATGGTGACCGTAATGGACCATGCGCTGACGGCCCTCCGATGGAAGCCAGAATTTAAACTTTCATGCGAACGATGAACCAACTGACTCAAGTTATATTAAATAACTTGAATCAAGCTGGGAGACCGATCTCACCATGAAGGGAACAACATTATGTTGAGTCCTTTATGTGTCAATGACCACCAACCTTCAGTGGTTCGGCCGACCCATTGATTACTTAACATTGGATTAGCTCTATAGAGAATATCTTTTCTGTGCTCTACTGTTCAGAGTAAGAGAAGATCAGCTTGGTTGTCTATCGCTTACAGGGGGAATCTGATCAGTGGTGGGAACTGATTAAAAACATGAGGCCAAGAGTGGAGGTTGAAGCTATAGAGTGGGAAGAGTTCAGAGGGATCTTCTTCAGTAAGTATTTCCCTCATTCCATGAGAACAAGAATAGAGAAGGAGTTTCTCGAGTTGAAGTAGAAGGAGAATGAATTTGTGGGAAGCTACGAGATGAACATTACAATAATTTCTTGTTATAACTTAAGATTTTTCATGGATCCTAATGGTAAGTTTGATAGATTCTTCGGTAGACTGAGACCTCATATGCCGAAGAATCTAGCCAATCGAGACTATGATAGCTATGAAGAGATCGTGCAGAGTGTGATGAAAGTCAAGCTAGAGTTTGGTGATATGCAGTGGTCTCATAAATCCAACAACAAAAATATATCAATGGGGATTAGATTAGGGAGGACCTTTGATCAGGGAATATGAGGAAAGTAAGTGCAACGTCCCACTTGTAATAAATGTGGGAAGAAACATTCAGGGAACTGCCTTCTCGGGAGTAGGAAATGCTACAAGTGTGGAAAAGATGGCCATATTAAGAGGAATTTTCATGGTGAGGTGAAACCTAAAATTCAAAAACCTAACAACAAGGGGAATATGGTGTAGGCTCTACCTGATGTTCAGTGATTTTAGTGTGGACAACTTGGGTACTTCACCAATCATTGTCCAAATCTAAGGGCAGTGGAGGGGAACCACCATCAGCCTCAATAAAGGCCAAGGGAGCAAGGTCGTGATTTTACTGTCACGAAAACTAAAGTTGAAGCTCCGAATGATGTAGTATCAGGTACCCTTGTTGTTATCTCAAAGCTAGAAAGTAATTTATTTGATTCTAGTTCTATGAATTCCTTTATTTCCTCCAAGTTTGCAAATAATTTATAATCAACCCCTAATTTTCTAAAAGTAGAGTTATCAATCAAGACTCCTGGTGGGATTATCCAAGCATCATGAGTGCTTAGAAACTCTAGTATTTAATTTAGTGAGAACAATCTTATCACAAATCTAGTATTATTCCCATTCTAGAATTCAACATTATACTGGGGATAGACTGGCTCTCAAAGTATAATGATAAGATCAAATGCAGGAGCATGGAAATATTAGTAGTCTTGAATAGAAAATCTACAGTTATCTTCCAAGGAGAGATATATCAACCTAATATTTGTATAGAAGAACCTCCTATATCCTTCTTTATGGAATTGATCGGTGAATAAGAAGAAGGAAATGAGTGTTTGAGGATAGAAAATGTCCCCATCTTCTAGGAATACGTTGACGTATTTTCTAAGGAGTTTCCTAGACCTCCCCCAGAAAGAGAGGTAGAGTTCTCTATTGAACTCATACCTGGATATCATCGAATATAAAATACCCCATATAGGATTGAAAATGTGGAGAAGGAAGAATTAAAGAAAAAACACCAAGATCTTTTGGAGAAGGGGTTTATCTGACCGAGTGTGTCTCCTTGGGGAGCGCCTGTTCTCTTTGTGAAGAAGAAGAATGGATCGATGTGGCTATGAATTGATTATAGAGAACTGAATGGGATCAAAGTAAAGAACAAATACCCTCTTCCAAGAATTTATGAATTATTTGAACAACTTTTGGGGGCTCAATTCTTCTCTAAGATTGATCTTCGATCTGGTTATCATCAATTGAGGGTGAAGAAAGAAGATATTCCAAAAACTGTCTTCTGATCAAGATATGAGCATTATGAGTTTTTTGTTATGCCTTTTTGACTGACTAATGCACCTGATATTTTTATGGATTTGATGAATAGATTCTTTAAGGACTACCTTGATAACATTGTGGTGGTTTTTATTGATGATATTATGAGATATTCCAAAATTTTTTAAGAGCATGAGGATCATTTAAGGGTTATTTTGAAAACTCTACAGAAGGAGAGGCTATTTGGAAAGTTCATTAAATGTGAATTCTGGTTACAACAAGTTTCTTTCTTAGGGAACATTGTTACCAATGAAGGAATCATAGTTGACCCTGAAAATATAAAATTTGTAGAGGAGTGGCCTCAACCTACAACAATAACTGATATTTTTAGTTTCCTTGGATTAGTAGGATTTTATATGAGGTTTTTGAAATAAATTTAATGAATTTCTAATCCATTAACCAAGTTAACTCTAAAAGGGGTCAAGTTCATCTGGACAAAGGAGTGTGAGTAAAGTTTCCAAGATCTGAAGAAGAGATTGGTTATTGAAGCCGTGTTAACTCTTCCCTTAAGTGGAGAAGGATTCATTATTTTTAGTGATGAATCTCTAAAAGGGTTTTGGTTAATCCTTATATAAAATGACAAGGTTATTGATTTTTTATCTCGACAGTTGAAGACTCAAGAGAAGAATTATCCTACGCATGATATGGAGCTGGATGTGGTTGTTTTTTCTCTGAATATATGGAGGCACTATCTTTATGGGTAGAAATGTGATATATACACAGACCATCAAAGTTTGAAGTATATTTTCACACAAAAGGAATTGAACATGAGACAAAGGAGATGGTTGTAACCTCTTAAAGACTATGATTATTCAATTCATTATCATCCCAGAAGAGAAAACAAAGTCGTTGATGCATTAAACAGGAAGGACCCAGTTGTTCTATCCATTATGAGGATTTAAAGAGATCTTTTGATAGATGACCTAGTAAAACTGGACATGGGAATTATAAAGGAAGGGACATCATCAACCCTAACCCAAATGATTTATCAACCATCATTACTAGAGAATATCAAGAAATATCAGAAAGAAAATCCTTTGTTACAGAAGAAGTTTGAGGCTGTGAAGGATGGGAAGTTTCCTAAGTTCAATACTAATCAAGAAGGTGTTCTGAAATTTTTTACAAGACTATGTGTTCCATCGATTCTGGAAATAAAGAAGTAGATGATGGATGAAGCTCATAGATCTAATTTCTCTATACATCCTGGTAGCACGAAAATGTATAGGGACCTTCGTGATCATTTTTGATGGGATAATATGAAAAGGGAGATTGCTGACTAAACTTCAAGATGCCTAGTATGTCAACAAGTGAAGGCAGAGTGACAACTTCCTAAAGGGGTATTACAACCACTACCCATATCAACATGGAAGTTGGAAAATATCACTATGGAATTCATAATAGGTCTTCTGAGAACTTCCAAAGGAAACAATGTGATATGAGTTATTGTGGACCGCATCACCAAGACTTCCCATTTCATCTCCATTTAGGAAGATTTATCTTTTGATCAACTTACTATGATTTACATGAAGGAAGTGGTAAGTCTGCATGGAGTTCCACTTTCTATCATATCTAATCACGATCCAAGGTTCACATAAAAATTCTAGAGAAGTCTTCAACAAGATCTGAGCACTGAATTGAATTTCAGTATGACTTATCACCCCCAAACTGAAGGCCAATCTGAAAGGACTATTCAAACAATTGAGGACATGCTGAGAACATGCTCAATGGAATTTAAAGGTGGATGGGATCAACATCTCCCGTTAGTTGAGTTCTCTTAAAACAATAGCTTCCACTCAAGCATTCAAATGGAACCCTATGAAGCTTTATATGGAAAGCGATCTAGAACTTCTACTTGTTGGGATTGAGCTGGTGAGAGAAATATTCTTGGGCCTGATCTTGTGCAAGAGTTGACAGAAAAGGTCCATGCCATCCAACAAAACATTAAGACTGCTCAGAGTCAGAAAAAGAGCTATACCGACAACCATTGAAGGGACTTGGAGTTTGATGTTGGTGACAAAGTCTTTCTTCGGATTTCACCGTGGAAGAGAGTCATGAGGTTTGGGAAGAAAGGGAATCTCAGACCTGGGTACATTGGCCCCTATGAAATCCTTGATCACTTAAGAGCAGTGGTCTATCAGCTTTAAATTCCTAAAAATCTTGCACCAGTTCATGTTGTATTCCATGTATACTTCTTGAGGAAGTACATACCTGACCCTTCACATGTACTAAATTTAGAGGTGGTATATTTTGAACATGACCTATCTTATGAGGACCAGCCAGGGGAGAACTTGGATCATAGAGACAAGGTTCTACGCAACAAGACTACTCACCTTATTAAGGTGTTTTAGAGGAACCAAAAATGTGAGAAAGACATGTGGGAACCAAAGGAGTATATGAGGCAGAAGTACCCACACCTTTTCTCTTTTTAGGGTACAAGTTAAAATTTCGGGGATGAAATTTCTTATGGGGGGAAGAATGTAACGACACAAACTTTTATTAATTTTTGTTTCCTAAATTTGTGTGTTATTTTATTTTTATACTCAACAAAACTATATCCTTTAATTAATCAAGTGGGTATAAATAAAATGAGACTGTTGGGTTTCGACTGTTATATGACTGTTGGTCAATATGACCGTTGGAAACTATAATCTTAACGTTGTGTTTTTATAAATATAGTTATCTTGGTTAATTAATACAGAAAGAAGATTGAATGGCCTCATCCAGTAGACTCGGGCTATATGAATCCCATCTGTCGGAGCTTGGGAAGGAGGTAGCATCATTGGGCTTTGCTCTAGACCAAGCCCAAGCCGAACTTCAATATATGAAGATTGAACGAAATCACCTAAGGGATAATTTCAAGCTGATAGAAATCACCACTCGGGCAATGTTGTCTGAGCCACCCAAAGATTCTATCACCATAACACACCTTACACTTAGGTCCTATACAGGTGTTATAAGGGGCTATGTTACGAGACCTTAGTTTCTTTGTGTAATCCTTTTATATAAATAAAATTGTTATTTATTATGATAAAGTTTGTGAATTTAAAATATCTGGATAAATGCAGGATGAATTTATAGTTCCATATTACTACTAAATTTTGGAAAAAGGGTATTTTAAAATATTTATGTAATCTTTAAATAATTAATAATGTGAATTTATTTTCAAAAAATGGTCTTCTGTGGTTGTGTTCAGTAAGAAATTTAGAGTCTAATAAGATCAACTTGAATTTTAGTGAATAGTAAAGTATGAATAGTAACATACCCGTATGAATAGTAATGAATAGTAATGAATAGTAAATCAACCAAAAAAATAGAAACTTCACCCATGAATGTATAAATACATTTTAGACATCTTAAATGTGAAGAAACAATCATAGTTTAAGTTTTGGTATTTTTGTATGTTATAAATATTTTATTTACAATTTTATAAATAATTTAATAATTTAAAATGGAATTTTATTTTCATAAAATTTAATCATAAATTTTTACTTTATTTTATTATGGTTATACAATAATTTTATGGGACCTTGATTACTTTTTTAAGGCGTTACAAAATGGGTTATAGTTTTAAAGTTATATTTTTGGAATAAATAATGATTTTATTTAAAAATTAAATTAAAAATATTTAGAAAATTGTTTTCATAAAATTGAGTTCATTTTTGAATTTATATCATAGATATTAGGTTAGGGTGAATCTTTGGGATTTTTCTGAAATAGTTGAATTTTTAGTGAATAGTAAAAAATACAGTTTTGAGTTTCGGGTGTTTAATGACATCCTTAATGATGTAATAATGATTAAATATTTCTAGTCGACTTATGAATAGTGATATATGATACGAGGTTTCCCAAGTGGCCAATAACATGAGAAAATACCATGGGAAATCCCATGGGTTTTCAAATACCACCGATGAAGTGTCCCTTGGAAATTAATAATTTATTCCCTCACTTTTCCTATAAATACCAAGAAATTTCCCTCATTAATTTCATTCCAAAATCCTCCTCAATTAATTTATGGTCTTTTTACCTCCATAAGAGTTCTCACAAGGTTCCCTCAAGCCTCCCAAGGTCCCGAACTTCAATATTTTAAAATTACTCTTCAAGGTAAGGGAATCTTTCACCCTCCTCTTTTAAGTCATGACTTCCTTTATGTTATGTCTTATAGTTCCATTTTATTATGAGGGGGATTGTTATTATATATCTTTACTACTGTAAATTTCATTTCCAAATGATGAGAGTCCATTTTCCACTATCATAAATTTATTTTATGAATTTTTAAGTGACATTGTTAGGATGCCGAAATTTTTGTAAAAGAAATCGCATCTTCTCTTTTCCTTTAAGTTTCATTTTCATATGGTATTTCATTAAAATATCCATACCATGATCTTATTTATTTTTATTCTATACCCATAATTTATTATGAGTTATTTATTAGTGGGTGACACTTTTTCCCTCTCTTTTCAATGTTTTCTAAAACCATGTTATATATCCATTATGCTGCATAATTTTCATCTCAAAATCTCTCTCTTTTTCTCAAGAAATTATCTTGTATTATTTATGTGAATACCCAATTATATTTTCATATCCAGGGTTATTAATCAATACATAAAATTGATCTATTTGATTCTGTAATTGACTACATAAAACCCTCACTCCCTTTCCATGGGTTATAAATGACTTAATGATCAAGTTTTTAAGAACTTTTAAAACGTCATGATTTTGAAATGAAACCAATTTATTTTATTCTATATGGGTTATTTATGAAATGTTTGATTATAATATATATGGATCACATGAATATAAATACATATTAAGGGTGCACTCTGATATCTCTCCAATGCATTGGTTAAATAATTTAATCTCTTGAGATGACAAGTTTCACGATACCTTGGTGAATAACCTTGGTAATTTTTTATGATACCTCGGGGATAAACCTTGGTGATATGTTCATGAATGTATAAATGAAAAGTTGTATCCACATATTCAAGTTATGATTCAAGTTTTTTTATTATGATATTCATATTCTTACATTGTTCATGCCTTTATTATTTATATCATGTTCTTATTAATATTGCTCAAGATCACATGTCAACTGTTTCACTTGTTTTCCTTACTGTGCCTTCTACTCACCTTTTCATTTGATGCATGTCTCCAGGTTATGAGATGCAGTAATTATACAAAGGATGAACCTATTATGAAGCCTTAAAAGTGTATTAGAATGATTTTTTATGTTTTTTTAATGTATTATGTTCCCGATTTCCAAGACATTAGACTTTAAAGATCTTGTGTATATAAAATGTAATGAAAAGTTATATAATAAAAAGGTGGGATGCCATATTTCCAATACGATCAGTGATCTCAAAAGGGCCAACATATCATGGTGTCAACTTCCCTTAATTACCCAATTGACGATGGCCCAGATGAGGGGCCACTTTCAATAATACCCTTTCACCCACAGAAAACTCTAGGTCTCGATGCCTCCGATCAGCATAAGATTTATGATGACTCTGAGATGTTAAAAAGAACTGCTTGATAAATTTGACCTTCTTAGACATCTCCTGCACTAGACTCGGCCCCAGTAGTGAGGTCTCACCTACCGCATCCCAACACAGGGGGGACTGACAAGGCCAACCATAGAGAGCCTCAAAAGGTGCCATTCGAATTGTGGATTGGTAACTGTTATTATAAGAAAACTCAACCATCCCCAAATGGATATCCCAGGAACCTCCGAAGTCTAGGACACATGCATGAAACATGTCCTCCAAAATCTAATTTTCCCACTCTGTCTGACCATCCGTCTAAGGATGGTATGTCGTGCTCATACTAATCTAGGACCCCAAGGCCTTATGAAGGCCTTCCTAGAACCGAGAAGTGAAACATGGGTCTCTATCTCAGACAAATATTGATGGCACTCCATGGAGTCTCACCACATCCTAAAGATACAAATGGCCCAAATCATCCACTTTAGCTATAACTATGATCAGAATGAAGTGGGATGATTTGGTCAGATGATAAATAACCATCCAAATGGAATTATTACCCTGAGGTGTACGATATAAACCAACAATGAAGTCCATGGAGACCTCATCCCACTTCCAGGTAGGAATGGGTAATGGCTGGAGAAAACCAGAGGGAATTTGATGGTCTGCTTTCACCTGCTGACATGTGTAGCATCTCAACACAAAGTCCGCTTTGTCTCATCTAATACCAGGCCACCAGAACTACTGACAGACATCATAATACATCTTGGTGGCACCCAGATAGAGAACCCACTAATACTGGTGGCTGTCCTCCATCACCACTTTATGAAGAGATAACGACACTACTGAATGTCCCTTGAAGAAAAAGATTCCATCAGAAGATGAAAACCAATCAAAAGATGTCTCCCCACCATGAAGAAACTACTTCGATCGCTGAAAAATATCATCACTGGGTTGTTCCCACTGAATCAACTCCAACATAGAAAGAGTCAAATGAACACTCACCAAGAACACACCTCTAATGTGTTCCCTGGTCTCCACATGCATCTGAGAAAAGATCCCCATAAAAGTCCACTCATAACTGGACTTCCTCAAATCCTGCACTAGAACTGTTCTACTCAAAGCATCCGCCACCACATTACCCTTTCCTGGGGTATATACGATTTCAAAGTTGAACCTCTAAAAGTACTCGATCCAATGATACTTCCTCAAGTTGAGGTCCTTCTGTGAGAAGATATAGGCCAAGACTTTGTGATAAGAGTAGACCACAAACTTCTCCCCAAAGATGTAGTGATGCCAAGTCTTCAAATCATGCATCACCACTTCTAACTCCAAATCATGGGTCAGGTAGTTATTTTCTTGTGGTTAGAGTTGGTGAGAGTCGTACGCCACCATGTGATCATCCTGCATAAGCACGCACCCAAGACCCATACCTAAAGCATCACAATAGACCACATAACCCTTTCCAGCCTTTGGAAAAATTAGCACGGGAGCGGCAGTAAACCGCCTCTTCATCTCCTTGAACAATTCCTGATATTTTGGGCCCCATAAAAACTTCACCCCTTTCTGGGAGAGTGCGGTCATTGGTGAAGCAAGCCGAGAGAAATCCCGAATGAATCTCATGTAATAACTAGCCAGACCAAGGAAACTCATGATCTCAAACACATTCTTCGATTGATCCCATGACATAACCGCACTAATCATCTTAAGGTCCACTAAAAACCCCTGCTCAAAGATTACATGCCCTATAAATCTTACTTCCCTAATCCAAAAAGTGCACTTTGACAACTTTTCATAGAGGTGGAGATCCCGCAAAGTGCCCAAGATAATCCTCAAGTGATGTTCGTGCTCCTTCTTAGAGCCAGAGTATACTATAATGTTGTCCACAAACACTAAAACAAAGGAATCGAGATACTGATGGAACACCCTGTTCATTAGTTCCATAAAGACTGTTGAAGCATTGGTCAATCTGAAGGGCATGACCAAATACTCAAAGTGGTTGTACCTACTTTGGAAGGCTGTCTTTGGGATATCTGACTCCTTCACGCTGAGTTGATGGTAGTCCGAACATGCAAGTATATTTTTGAGAACCAATTTTCCTCCTTCAACTGATCGAATAAATCATCTATTCTGGGAAAATGGTATTTGTTCTTAATTGTTACCTTATTTAGCTTCCGGTAGTCAATTCACAACCGAAGGGATCCGTTAGCCTTTTTCGCAAACACAGGAGTGGCCCAAGGAGAGATGCTTAGGTGAATTAATCCTTTGGAATCTAAGTCATTTAGTTGTATATTTAATTCCATAAGCTCATTGGGGGCTATGTGATAAGATGGAATAGATATCGGCTGTGTTCCTGGTGCCAGATCAATCGAAAACTCCACAGCCTGCTTCAGGGGAAAACCTGAGAAATCATCCAGGAATACCTCCAGAAACTAATTAAATACATGTGGTAGTGAACCCTCAGGGGAAATACCAGTGTCCTCTAGTGCGAGAGATGATAATTGGAAGATAATACTTCCCAACTTTGGGATTGGAGGTCCTACAAGACCCAATCGAGGATCCCATTCTCCATGAAAAACCTGACGACTCCTACCAGGTGCCGTGAAACTCACATGCCGCCTGTAGCAATCGATTTGTTCTTGGAAGTGTACTAGCCAATACATGCCGAGTATGACATAAAAAATATCCATGTCTAAGGCCAAGAGGTCCCACTCCATCTCGACCCCTGACATGGAAAGCGCACATGACATGCACCTGAGACCCTGATCCTTCTTCTTTCCCAGTGGCGTAACCAACTCCATCGCGAAAGACATCAACTCAGCTTCCAAATTCAGCATGTCCACAAAACGCGCAGAAATAAATGAAACAGAGGTGCCAATATCAAAAATATTAGCAGCTATAGAAGATGCGATTAAAATGGTACCTCAAACTGTCGACAGTCCGACCTCTGATCCTGCTGGTGCCTAATCCACCGCATGAAGATTTATGGTCCCTGTCTGAGGACGACTGCTAGTCTGTGGCTGTGCCCTGAACTGGATCTTCCCAAAAGATGGCCTATACCTACCACCATGGAATCCAAATAAATATCCCCCATTCCTCGATGGCTCAGACTGTTCTGGCACTCCTCTTGAAGCTACTGAACCTACCCCACTTAGAAGTGGACGCACCACATCGCAGAAGCACTGTAAATGACCCATGACTCCACACTGGTAACAAGGATTCAGAGGAAGTGGGAATGATGGTAGGATGTGCCACAACTTCCCACATTGGTGGCACATGACCAATATCTCATCAGAAGCCACAAACAAAAACTGCCTAGAAGAGTGGCCTGAACTGCCACCTCCTTTCTTCACATGTTCCTCCTGCTTCCTTTTCTTATATGAGGTGCTTACAATGCCCAATATTGATAATGAACTAGAGAAACCATCCCTAACTTTCCTATAAATCTCCCCCATCCAATCCTGATCAACAACCTCAGTATAGGTCCTCAGCTTAAATAAGAACACTTGGGAGTATATCTCTGGTCGCAATCCTTTCTCAAACCTCTGGGCCTTTGCCTGCTCATTGGAGATGATTTCTCGAGCATACTGAACCAAATTGGAAAAAAGGTTGGCATACTCCATCATAGATAGATTCCCCTAAACAAGGTCCATGAACTCTCTGGACCTAGCATAAGCCAACACCTCAGGTTAGTACTGTTCATTGAAGACAACCTTGAAATCTACCCAGCACATATGCTCATTCTTCCCAGTCTGAAGTACCGACTCCCACCATTTAAAGCTAGGAACCTCCAATAGAAATGAGGCACACTTCACCCTGAGCTCCTCAGGTGTTTCTATAAACTCAAACATACACTTGATCTTCTCGAGCCAATCATCTGATTCCTGGGGTTCTAAGCTGCCTCAGAAGGTAGGAGGCTTGTTTTTCAGAAACTCCTGTGATTTATCTTTTCTAGGACCCGTCTCTTCTACCCTATAATGAATAGGAGTAGGATTTAGTCCTTTTCCCAGAGCTTGGATAGCCTGAACCATATCCTCTACTAGCCTATGATCGATCGGTGTGGGAGAACTCTCTCCAGCTTCCTCCTATGGGTGCGTGGGAGCTTCCCGGGGAGGCATGTCGCTATAAAAATGAAACAGTCACAAAGAAACACCCAATAAAAAAAATATGAAAATTTTAATCAAATACATCAAATACAAATAAACTAAACACATTTCAGTAATAAAAGAAATAACTACTCCACCCCTTCCCGGTGTCCATGTGTGGTCTGCAGCCCACACGTCTCACCTGGAATTGAAGTTAATCAGACAATTCCAACGTCCCCTGGTGACTCAAGGTTTTCCAAAATAGGTGCAGGACATGCACCCCAATCATGACCAAAACCCCGATCCTTGACATTCCTAGATCCTGTCTATCCCGACCCATAACAATACTATAACATAATCCAAAACATTAACCTCCTCTAATACCATTTTGCCTGGAACCGAATCTGGTCGCCACTATTAATGAAACCAAACCCAACCCATGGAAAGTCTCTAAGGTAATTCCATATCCCTATGGGATGGAACAAGTTATTGGGTATCATTAATTTAGGTTTAGTAAGGATTTACTCGAGTATCAAAGCATAAAACATTAAAAACAATCCAGAATATAGATATGAAATTTTTGATCCAAACAAGTCTTAAGAAAAATCCAGAACTGAATACATTGGTTTAAAGGAAATACAAGTGGTCCAAATACAAATAAATACAATAGGAAGATATACCCAAGGAATCCATATGTTAAGGGGTTATCACCCACAAGCCTTCACCACAACTCCGTACCAAGGATGGGAACTAACACCCTGAACCGCCATCAGCCAAAGCCTTCCCTTTACCCGAGTCAAGAATAATAAATTCTATTAAAACCCAAGGGATGTAAGTAGGGTGTGAACATAATCCCAATAGGATACCACCTAATGATTCCAAATAACATTAAATATAATGTGAAAAAGAAATCAATTTTAATATGCAAATAAAAGCAGTGATAATTTCCAAGAAATGCAACTTTCAATTGAAAAAAGTTTTCAAGATAAAATTTTCAGAATGTTTACATATTTAAATATACATGTTATCTACTTTAATGTACTTCCAAAACACCAAAGACAAGGGCTAATACCAAAAATTCAATGGGAAAAAAAATAAAGAACACCCCTGGGCACTAGATAGTTTTGGGCCCCATGTACCTCATACCTCAGTGTAAAGCAACCATAGTAAAATCTGTTATCATGCATGAGAAACTATTTGGGAACATACCCATAACCTAGTGGTCCCCATTCATCATCTACATAGTTTATTTAGAGTTTTCATTATCCAAATTCTTGGTGGAATAGGGACAAAACCCATCTGGTCCACTAGCCGTACTAGTACACATCCGCCCCACCAAGTTACCCGGGCTTCCCCCTTTGTGTTCAAAACATTTAAGCATTCAACACATATCCATTTTTATTTAAAACATCTCTACTGGTAACATACACCTAGGACAGTAGATATCACATTTTATACCACTTAAAACACACAACAAACACTTTTATTTTTAATGAAACATTTTCTCAAAATCCCATATTGTTTTTTCACACAAAAACCCCTTAAGAACCCCACTTGTACACTATGTGAACACTTGTAAGTTACCAAAATAGTAATTTCATCCCAATAAATTTCAATTAAAACATAAAATCAATTTTAGGGCATCCCCATGTTAATCAATAAGTGATAACATTTTAAAACCTCCATTTTCACACAAAGATGGCACCAATACTCCACTTTCTTTACAAACACCATTAAAACCCATTTTTTCAGCAATAACCAAAGGGGATAAAAATTATAAACATTATTTTAAGCCCTATTACATTTCAATAAAAACAACTAAGTATTTATAGAGAATCCCTTAATGAACCAATAAAATATTTATATGAAAACCCCCCGATTTCATCAAAAATTGGCACTTAAAATTCATTTACTTTATAATTTCCCCTAAAAGAAATTTTTTTAGCAAAATTCATATGAAATAGACATGAAAATACCATAAACACAGAATCTTTGTCACAAATATTTCATACGAAAAGGAATCACCTACCAATTTAATGAAAACCCTTGAATCTCCGTACGAAAATCAACTCGCACCACCGCCGCACCAAGAGAGACCTAGATCAAACCTTAAAACCAAAATAATTGGCCAAGAAAACCCAAGGTTAAACCATAGGTTTTAAACCCTAGTTTCTGTACATTATGAACCTCAAGGATAATGGAAGAAACCCTAAGAACAATGAATGAGACTCTAAGAAAATTGACAGAAGAGTGAAAGAGACTCACTTACTTGAGGAATCTTGAAGAATCGCCCCAAATACACTAGTAGATGGATTTTAAAATAGTAAAAACCATAAGGGAGGTTTGAATAAGGATGAGGAGGTTATGTAGGAACTGTAATGGAGTAAAAAGAGTAATAATTGAGAGAGTTGAGAAGGAATGAAGCACATGAGCCTCAACCCAGTTGGTGAGGTATCCTTAAGTGCATCCACAAGACCCAGGTTCAAAACTAGGTAGAGGCATATTTCTGGGTTACAATAGCATTACTGTAGTAGGTATAGTATTTTACAATGTGCAGGTACTGTAGCAGGCACTGTAGCAGTTTCTATAGCATGTACTGTTCGGTACAGTAGCAGCTGGAACTATTCACCTTGGGCCACCAGTTTGGGCTTGGAGTCCTTAAGGCTTTTTGGCCACCCAAGAATTCAGGTCAGTAGGGCTTTCGGGAGACCTTTAAGGCCCTCGGGCCACCTCAAGGCCTTCGGGATACATGTAGTTTCCCTAGACACACTACAAAAAAGGAGTAGCCCCAAAAGAGGATTCAGAGCAGGTGCACTTACCAAAGAAGTGCCAAATGGATTTTTAAGAATGAGAGGTTATGACTATGCCATCAGGACCATCCTGTGCTTGCATATGACCAGCCTGTGCTTTCACAGGAATCCTAGACATATGGCCATGAAAAGGGGGAGAGCTATAATCATGATGCAGATACTGGAGAGGGGTAGTTTCTTGTAGATAGTCTGGTTGAATTCCCTAAGACCTTTGGGTCATGTAATATCCTAAAGCCTACAAGCCTTATAATCTCTGAGCCTACGGGACTTGTAAGGGTTCCCCCTCATCCCTTGAAAGGTGGGTTATCAAAAATAAATAAAAATGAAGGCCTTCGGGTCATTCGGGCCAAGAAGGAATGAAGTTACCTCTTCAATTCTGAATGATTTGAGAAACCCTATAATCTTCTACACTCATTTGAGATGAAAAATAGCTCCAAAGAGTGGGGAAAGAGGCTGGGCGTGCTTTTGGGTTCAATGGTCTTGGGTGAGACTTAGAATCACCGAAAAATATTTAAAATAGAATAACTTATTAATTAAACAATTTTTTTTAAACAGGAAATGGGCCTTTTGGCTGGCCCATTCCTTAAATAAAACACCAAATACACCATTATTATGGATTACTAATGGTTCCTAATTACAATGGTGGTGTTAATAGGTTAGGTTAATCCATTTAGGAATTGTAATGGGTTCAAAATATTAAAAAATGTAAAATTTAATAAAGAAAAAAAAATATTTTTAAATCTGGAATTGAGCTCACGATTTGGCCCAATTCATGAAAACTCACCCATTCCTCCATAAAAGCTTGGGAAACACCCAAAACAAAGCTTGAATGGGAAATAAATGAAAAATACCTTTAAAATATGTTATTTATGTGACATATCATCAGAAATTATTTTCTCTTTAGAATATAAGTTATGGAAATTCTGTATATTTAAATCCAGCATGTAAGTGAAATTCAGCTACATGAATTTCTAGTTTGCATACATAGATTCATATGCATGAATAATTCCCTTAATCAGTTCTTCACATATCATAATTTGGATACATAATGCACCAGTACTAATTTTAATATGTGAGTCTTCATTTGAATATATGTATTTGATTTCAAATACATAATAGAGTTTGGCTACATGGAGTTTTTATAATCCATGAAAATCCATTACATGGGGAATTCAGAAAAATAACTTCATTTAGATATGACAAGATTAATTCATATATGTGGTTTATAAATTTATATATGAATATTATTTTGGATATGAAAATTTATTTATATGATACATTTGGCTACGATTCTATATTTATATACATGGATCTTCACATAAGAAAATATTTATAAACACTGGACTTCATATACATGGATTTGACGATACTAGAATATGCCTACACCAGAATTCTCATAAGTGTAATCCATATGTATCCATTTTTTAGTTTTCTATCCATTTCAAATTATGCCTCCTCCATTTTGATTCTAGACGATCTCATATATTCCAAAACACTTTTAAAACTCCTTTGGGAATTCATAACTCACACTCAGCACTTCAAAATGATTCCAAAGGAATTTGAAACATGTGAAAACTCACCTCTTTGATTTTATCAATGTAAAACACTACAATTTTGATTTTTGAAAACCCTAACCTTTATTTAAACCTTCATCCATGCATGTTATCATTGTTATCGGTATCCATATACAATAATACATAAGGATGACCATCTCCCAACTCATGGGTTTTCAGACTCCAATCAGCTAGCCATTTTACAACTAATTATGAAAAATATTATAGTTTTTCATTATAAAAAAACTATTTCTATTCTAAAATATTATAGAAAGTACTCTAACTCCTCCTTTAACACTTTTTATGTTCTTCCATTAGTTCATCTATTTCAATTATTGGTTTTTATGTGGGATACCCACTTAGATCTATCTATCCAGGTATCCAAGGGTAGCTAACTCTTTATACTTCTTTTCCCATAGTGTATGGATACCATTTATTATTCTTTGGTAGGTGGATACTAAATCCATCACCCAAATCAACACCTTTTCTTAATTTTATTGTCAAATACAATAATTATAAGGGAAAAAAATACAATCATCAACCCAATGAAACTTAAATATCCCCTTTTGAATTTATTGTTAATTACACAATCAATAAAATAATTGATTTCATTCAGATTTTCCTAATTGAAAATGAATTCAAAGGGGTGGAAATTATCCCCCCTAAATATAACGATCACTTTAATCTCCCCCTAATTATCAAGAAGGGTGTTCAAGAGAACTTCCTAGACTATCATCTTTTTATCCGCAAATAATGTTTGATACCACTTGAGTGATGATACCAATTTAAATATGATACCATTTTTTAAATTAATATAAAGGTTATTCTTTAAATTCCTCTCCATTTAATAATATCGTCATGAGTCATTAAAAATATATTCTCTCCTTATGGATCCTAGCATGTTATTTTTGTGAAAATGTTGTATTTTTTTTGATAAAAAATTATATTTATTAATCCTAATAACACTTGTGAGTTACACAACATGAAATCCCCTTTATCATTAGACAAATTATATAATAACTCCATGATAGAAGGAATTCAATAAGAATCAATGATTTCTAGTGTAAGTGATTGTAGGAACTAAAGATCAATAAATAATTATCTAAATTCACTTGGCATAAAATTTTTCTTAGAAATGAGCCATCAACAAGACAACCCTAAGTCTACATGGAGAAACCCTTTGTAGAAAAAATGTTAAAATTTTAGACAAAAAATATGACCAATTTTTTACATGTGATATTAGTTTTTCATATTTCTCAATTTTTGGTGAAACACATAGATATTTTCAATAAAATTCTTGAACCTATTCCAAATTAAATAGATATATCATAATATTTAAAGTTTTAGGACATCCCCGTAAGTTAGATAAACACTTCCTCGATAAACATAATATGTATATGTTAAAAAAATTGGATAATGAAAATCATACCACATCCTTTAGATTTTAAGTGGCTATCTAGATTTCCATATTCAAGTTAATAAATAAATTTTGATTAATTAATTAATTTTTAGAGATCCCCCTCAAGGTGATACTCTAAAAATTTAATTATCTTCACAAAAATCATTTAAAAATCCACCAAAAAATGTGATGATGGTGGATCTTCTAGTGAAATTAAGTCGTATCACTTAAGATGACACTTCTTCCTCAACCTTGTGACATTCTTCTTTGAAGCACTAAAATGCCTTAGTTTTTTCATGATTATTTCCTATTAAATTTTCTATATTTGTTCAAAATTTAGAATCATGGTTTTATTTTCTTTTCTAGGTACTTTATTAGATGGAATTGGATTCTTAGCTTTAGAAAATATAGCACTCTCTTTCTTTTAAGAAACCTCAATATTTATATACAATTCCAACTGATTTGGCCATATGGTCAGAAAGAATTTGGGAACATTTTATACTTTTTCCTTAGGTGTGGATAAATTATTTGAAAGCAATTTTTTTAATGAAATCTCATTGGTTGTTTCCCTTTATTTTTTTTAATAATTCATGCTGTTGATGGAACTATTTCATAAATCTGACAACACTATGTCCTGCCTTTTTTCACATTCCACACACCTCTCTAACATATTTTTCCTTACCCTTGTAGGGTATCTTTTCAATACCATCATCATTTATATCCTATACCATTCTAATCATTATGTTTATATCTTTGATATTACTTCTTATTTTTTTTAGATTACTTCATCCAATTTTCATTCCATGGTTTGTTTGAAATAATCCATGGCATGAAATATCGTTCCATAGTAGAAGAATCTACTTATTTTTGGTTGTAAAACATGAAATTATTTCTTATTATGAGTTTTATATGGACCCTTTTTTGACTTTATCCTAGAGTATTTAACATCGTCCTCAACCTTCTTTAACATCATGAGTGTTGAATTCTTTCCCAAGGAATAATTTTTCTTATTTCCATTCTTATTTTTATTGTCATAGTGTAAGATATTTAATTAATTAACATGAGTGATGTGGTTGATTAAAACATACCTGAATACATCATAATTGTGGAATATATGTTTCATAATTCACAGAAATTCTATAAATGTTCAAATCTTGTTTTCAAAGACAAATTCTTCTATTTCTGTGCAATCGGTATTTTCTCACTTTTAGCTTTTCTCCCCCTTATTACAGAAAATATTTTACATTCATATATTGATATATTTTTCCAATAATCTATTTCCATGTTTTTGAACCTCTAGAAATACCAACAATGGACTAAAAATCTTTTTTACTTATATGCACAATCTATCCTGATTTAGAGGCTTGTTTTTTAGAAATTTTCACCAATCTTTTGAAGTTGGATTGGGGATATACTCATATAGTACATACATAACTCCACCCGTGATTCCTTTATGTGTTTTAATTCATTTTTTAACCCATATTTTTAAATAATTTACCTTTTTTCCAGCATTTTCTGACAAAAAAGATTTAGTAGATGCTTGCACTTTCGGATTGTGGGTGTTCCTATTCCATATGCATGTGGTGGAAGCTTCCAAAACACTTCTTAAGTACTATTTATGACTAAAATGAGTCCACATAAAGGTTAAAATCATCTATGAAACATGATCGGTAGTTATATTCATTTTATATCTTTGATAAGGTCCATTATAGATTGATTTCAGCTTTAATTCCTCTTCAAGATACTTCAGATTGGGTTAGTTATTTTTATCCTCAATAGATCTAAACCCAAATTAAAAACAACTATTTATATTTTTTTTATTTCATAAAACAAATTGTGATTTTTTTGTAGAGAACTTTCAATATCTTTAAATTTTTTCACTCACATCCATCTATACATCTTTGACATTCATTGTGACTTTATAAAAATTCTTAAATGCGTAGACTATTTTAGTAACAAAATCCTTGAACACTTAATTCTTAATAATTATTTTATATAATTTTTATTCTAGTATATATATTTTATTATTACATAATGTGACTATTTAACTCTTTGGTTTTACTAGTTTTGAGAGGGTTCTCCATCTTCCAATTTTTATTGATGATTCATTCTCCATTGTCTCATATTCTACCTCCAGCTATGAATTTTCATTCTATAGTATATTAATACAATCTAATATATATTCAAGAACTTAATTAGGAACTTTAATCAAATAAAATTTTAATTTAGAATAAAAATCATAAAGTTATTTATCACTTGTAAGCTCTTAAAATCTTTGATAGCTTAAACAAACTCCGTCTAATGAATCTCTCCCATCAGGTATGATCGAACACAAACCACTCTCAAGTTATAGGATGACCATTAATCTCCTTTTATTTCTTCAATTTCTTATCCTTATTCATTATCCTATTTCAAAGAGTCTTAGAAGAGACTTCAACTTAAAAAAATATGAATTGAACCTTTATTTTCAATGAAAGGTTTTTCTTAATCCATATTAAATCTCATTTCATCAAAACAAATGAATTTTAGCAGGTCTTGAAAAATAGATCAAATAAAATGTAATCTTTTCCATGATACCAATTATTTTACCCAATGGACTGGTGTAAACAATTGATAGGGGGGGAGTGAATCTAGTGTTAGCTAATTTTTACCAATTCAAAACTATCTTTTTTCCCTTTAATAATTCAACCTTCATTGTTGTTTAG
Source organism: Viscum album (assembly GCA_963277665.1). NCBI lineage: Eukaryota > Viridiplantae > Streptophyta > Magnoliopsida > Santalales > Viscaceae > Viscum > Viscum album. The sequence goes on from OY728123.1 coordinate 18,910,423, forward strand.
TGAAATTGTATTTGTTAACATTCAACCTAGAAATCAATTAACTTTATACATGCAATTAAAGTAGTAAATAAGACCATAATAATTTTAATAGGTTTAGTAATAATACTTAATCCTTACCATTTTGGTTATGTTCCTCAACATGGATTCTCCAATATACTGATAAATATATGATTATAGTGATTTTTTTCTTTCCAAAACTTCAATAACAGAGCCTCATAAGACTTACAAATGATTGTTTCACATAGGAATTATTCCAACAGCTTCACAATATATTCATGGAGTCACATGGTTGTCTTCTTTCATATCTCGATTCACAGAGGTTCTATGGAATCCCACCATATATATTCAAGATCTTAATTTTAAGTTCTTATTGGAATATATCTATAGTTATAAATATGATGCTTTTTCACCAATGAGATAAATATTATTCAACTCATATTCGAGTCTTCAAATCACATCAGATATTCAAATAGCCTTTATGTAACTTGATATCAACTCACCAAAACTCTCATATCTTTTACAAAACCTACTTTTAGAATTCCCACACTTCTTCACTCAAACTCACATTCGATACCTAAAGGATATAAAACTTTATAAAAACTTATAATTCCTATTATTATTTGATACAACATGAAATGGATTATTATATTCTTCAAGATATCTTCTCTTCTCATACAATAACACAATTATTAGTTCCCTCAGTTTTCACACACCATAAATAATGACCCCTTCTACTTTTTGTACATCTTCCTCATCGATCTTCACACCTTCTCATGTGCATGAGAAGATAAATTAATTAACCATTTAATTTTAAATACACACAAATACTATATTAATGGATAAAGAGTATTATATCATAAAATCACACCTATAGATAACCCAGTTTGGGTTCCCATAATTACACGTGTCCTTATTTTTCTACTCATAGAATATTCCAAAAATACCCTCCTTGAATGATTCTTATTTTTGAATATCATGTTGAAATATGATTAAAAAATATATACACTAGGCATGAATTGATATTCCACAAAACATTTATATAAATATAAACATAATAATATTCCAAAATTGTATTAAAATATTAAATAAAAAGATGTGACATGGAAATATTATTGACTACTGAAAAACACAATAATTGTTATCATTTCTCATGTATTGGGAAAATTCCCAAACATAAATCTCAATAACTCACAAAAACTCAAAAAACATTAGATAAATATAACATTGAACTTGATATACAGTAGCTAGACATTAGATGCGTCTTCTAGCTTACTTCATAAATGTCCAATTGATGAATCGATAAGCTTCAAAGTTTCTTCATATGTATTATTCTTGAAAACCAGATTCATTTATTTTTAGTATCATGAACATATATAGTGGTACTCCAAATTTAGTATTCATCAAAATGGACTCAGATCATAGGCTCTCTAAAATTCATAATGTTAAAAACTTGAAATTATAGCTCAAGCATCATCAAATTTTTATTTCCTTGGAATTAAATAATTCTGGAAGATCCTTTTTTCATCAAACCTCGATCTTACCTTTATCATATAATAAGATCAACTCATATTTATTATGATTATTGTATCACAAACATTTATAGTTTTTTTATTATTTTAAACCATTAATGAAAAAATCATGCATCTTCCTAAATCATTTTCTCTTCAGAATATTATTTTTTCAAACTCTATCTTTTCACCCATTACATAAGGGAAATGTAGATGCATGAATTTATACTTTTCATATTAAGATTTATATATATAAATAATTACCTTATGTGGTACTTCATGTAGCATAATTTGGATTTTTGGTACTCTTGTACAATTCATCTATGAGATTCTTAAATTGTGTATGTGGATCTGATTTGAAATACCCAACAGAAATTTTTCTATGTGAAGTTTGGATACACCATGAAAATACTTTACATAGGAAATTCGACTACATCGCTTCATTTGGATACATAGAGATTCACTCAGATATGAGTTTTTTTTTTAATTTTGATATGAAACTAATTTTGGCTATGAAAATTTTCATATGTGGGAAATTTGGATAGGTCAATGAATTAATGTATGTGGATATTAATGTAAGAAAATATTTTCATACATGGGGATTCGACTATGTGAATTCAGCTTTGCAGGAATTATCCTATTGAAGAAATATCATATGTGGAATATGAAATTAGCTATATTTTGGTTTTCTTTACATTTAAAATTATGTATCCTCCACTCTAATTACATCTGATATTATCCACTAAAAACACTTCAAAACTCTTTTTAGAAATGATGAATCTTACTCAACACTTAAAAATGATTACCAAAAATGTTGTGGAATATGAAAAATCACCTCTTTGAGTTCTATAATATCACATGATACAATTTATATTTAAGATAACTTGAACCTCCATTTCAACCTTCATTAATGTGTGTTATCATGGTTATTAGTAACTATATAAAAAATCACACAAAGATATCATTCTCCCAACTTGTGGGTCTTCAAGTTCCAACCATCTAGACATTTTACCACTAATTATAATAACTCTTATATATGTTCACTATAACTAGCACTGATTCTATTCAAAACTTTTATAGATAGTATGATAACTCCTCCTTCAACCCATGTCATGTTATTCTATGAAGTTTTTATCTTTCAATTATCAGGTGTTATGTGGGCTTCCCACTTGAATCTATCTAGCCAGGTGTTCAAGGGTAGAAAAATATTCTTACTTCTTTACCCATAGTGTATGGATAACAACTATTTTCTTTAGTGGGTTGATATTTAATCCATTTCCCAACTGAGCACATTTAATTAATGACATAGACAAATAAAAAAAGTATAAGTGAAAAAATGTACAATCATCAACTCAAGTGAACTTTGGATTAAATAAATATATATTATATTTATGATATACTAATTTTTCTAGAATGAGAATATAATATCTGCCTTATTACCATCTCATCCATTGGAAAATTAATAACGTTTCTCATGTGTACGTGTGTACTATCACCTCTATGAAACAATGCAATTCATTTTTTATGTACTCATTTAATGCATGTTTCTAAAATTGTATTTAATATATAAAAATGATAATTATTTCATGATTTATATTTCAGAAATTATGGAATAATAACCCCTTTGACCATGGTTATACTCCCAAAGTTGTTTTGGGATGAACTAAACGTCCTCAAAACATCTAAAACGAACTTAACTAATTTAGTAACTATATATATCATGACAATAAATGAAATATAAATGGATAATAAAAATGGAATAAACCTAAAAATGGTTCTTAAATAAGTGGATAATTAATAAAAGTTTATTATATTAGATTTAAAGTATGTATGTACATGGAAATTCAGACTCGAGGTAATGTATATTTTTTAAAACCTTATTTTAAGGTTTTACTTTCTTAATATTTCTCTTTCACATCCATGTTATTTAAAAATTTTCAAGAATTTTCTTATTTTCACTTAAAAATTATTAAAGGATATTTTAAATCAACCTTCAATTTTTATAAAGTTTTTGAAAAGTAATATTTTATATGTTTTCTGTACAGGTCACTTTTGACTCATTTTTTACTAAAGTGTAAATAAATGTTTTTTAATGTTTATGTCATGGATGAATTATACCTCCATCATATACCTTATTCATTATAAATATGCCTCTATAAGTTTATATGTTTTTTCAAAGAAGATAATTTTCCCTTTGTTATGGTAATTTTTAGCATTTAAATGTTTTCAAAAGAAAAGGGTATTTATTCTCATTTTTATGAGATAATTTTAAGTATTTTTTCTTATAGGATATAATGAAAATTTTTATCAGTTTTATAATGGGAATTAAATATTTTATGTGTTTTTATATGATATGGTTCTTGTATATTTGATATGATGAATAATGATCTTAATATTGATTTGATGATAGGTGATCTTGATATAGCTCTCCAATTCATTGGGTAATGTGGATGGATTTAAATGATTATAAGCTACTCTTTTGAAGTGGACCGAGTTAAATATTTACAAGTTACTCTAATAAAGTGAATGGAGTTAACTATTAATAAGTTATTCTTAAGAAGTAAATGAAATTAACTGGGAAGGTTATTCCTTTGTATGAGTGATTGTAAGAGTGATATGAAGATAATGTCCCAAGTACCTACATATTTGTGGGGTTTTAAGGAAATAATTTTATTTTAAAAGGTAAGAAAATTATTTTAGGATTTAAAGTTGTTTTTTAGTTTCTAAAGGTTAATGGGTTGTTTTCAAAGAAATGTTTTCTTGTTTTTCAATAAACCCTCATGAATTATGATTTTTTCCTTTATGTTTTCTAAAAAAATATTTTATGAATAATTTGGGCATTGAAGTTGATATAATGAGTAAGTAAATGATTAATTTTAGTTTAAATTTTATTATGTAAATGGAAATATTTATTAAGGGTTTTCAATAATTTCAAATGAATTAACGGGTTATCTTTTATTTTTTATATCCCTTATGGAGACTTTTTTTACTCATCCCATGTTTTCAAATGTTTTTAACAAGGCTTAATAGAGAGACCTTAGCCTTTTACAATAACATCAGATGATTTTAAGAATAATTATACATTAGTGTACAAGCCAAGGATCATAAAGTCTAGTGTCTTGGAAGACTAGGTACATAATAAAAAATTATAAAAACAAATTTTTATTTAATCTCCATAATGATATTATATCTTCCATTCTTCTCATACATCTTCAAAGGATAACCTCGGGATAACATGGACAAAGGGATGAGCTAAAAACCCAGTAAGGTAATAACCGTAAGAACAAATCATTAGTAGAAGAGATAGAAGGCATGCCATGATTATAGAAAAAGGCATTTAACATATGGAACTATAACATATAAACAAGGAATCATATAAAAATGGAGTCATAATAATGTGTAAGCAATATAAAACATGACTTTAGAACAAGGCAAGGATAACCACCTAGACCGTCGCACATGGTAGCACAAGCCAAGACTAACCGCCAAGACCACCGCACATTGTAGCACAAGCCAAGGCTTACCGCCAAGACCGTCACACATAACTTCTCATGAGATTGAAATTTATCCAATTCATTGGAGAACTATATGTGTGAAACCATATTTAATTTTCATGAATATGTTTTCCACATAAATAATCATACATAATCAATATTACATAAACATAATGGTTACCCATATAAATAATTGGGTACCACAATCATGTCATAAAGCATAAAGAATGGACATATCATAAAAGTATCTGTGGAAGAAAGGAACTAAAATATACATGGAAATTCATATGGGAAAATAGGAATGTATCATGGTAAGTGATTTAAAGTATAAGTGACAACATTTAATTAGAGTATTTAAGAAATTTTAGCGTTAACACATTTTTGTGGGGTTTAAAGGAAAATACTATAGAGCCTTTAAAATTGAAAAGGAAGAAATATTTTATATAAAACCAAAAGTGAACCAAGAATGTTTTTAAAATAAAAATACTGATTTTATAAAGACAAAGTTTGATTAAAATAGAGGATATATTTCATTAGAAATCCGATAATAATTTGGGAAGTTCTCTTTAATCAAGTTTGCTTATCAGGAAGTATTGAGAAGGGAATCATTTAAAAAAAATGTATATCCATGAAAGAGAATTATTGAAGGGTCTTGATAAATTAATTTGGTACATGTAAACATAATTTAAAGGATTCATATAAAATGATAAGATAACTTTAGTTTGGTGAAAGGAAGATAAGGAAACCCAAAGTAACAAAGGAGGTTTGGGTAGAATCCCTTATGGATTATCAACATGGTATCAGGTGTACTTAAGAGGACTTAATGAGATATAAAGGGGATTTATCATCACTTATAAATAATTAGGGAAGTATGGGGGAGGTGTGAAATCATACCCCATCATTAGGGATTGCATATAAAAGGTCATAACATGGAGTACATTCTTCAGTTAAAGTGAAGTAGAGAGGATCCTTTACGTTAAGTTTGAAGGTGTTCTTTCTTTGATATTAATGACCTAAATAATAAAACTAGGTTCATTGATTAATAATTAAATAAAACCTTATATATTTAAAAGATTTATTATAACCTTTTTATGTTATTTAAAGACCTTTTTGATTGGTTATAAGGTTCAATTTCATTGTTCAGGTCCGTTTGCTTCCATGGTTTTAATGATTGGTTTACTTATATTCATGTTCAGACACAAGTATGATGAGAGTGGTTGTACAGAATTGGAGTTATAATTTATTATTGAAAGTAAAAAAGTTTACATTGTTTTAAATTTAATTTGGTTACTTTGAGTGAATTTTAATCATTATGTAAAACTTTAGTGATAACCTTTTGGGTTAATGGGCAGTTTTTGACCACAATGAACACGTTTTGTTTTATAAATGAAAACCATGTGTAAAAAAAGATTCTAGAACCATATATGAGACATAATACATATATTATGGTTTTATTCAACCATGAAAATTGTTTCATGACTAGAATTTGATATGGTAATGGAAATTTAAAACCCATCATCCTTGAATATGGTAAGTTAACACATCTCAGATGGTGTCTTTACTACTAAAATAAAAGAAGGGTAAAATAGAGATGATAATAAATTATTCCATTATCATTAAAAAATTATATTACATGTAATGTACTTTAGTTTTCATAACATTTGGACTAGGAGAGGTAAGTATAGAAAATAAAATAAATTAACTTGAATGCAAAGTAAAAGAATTGAAAAGAGGGATTTACCTCATGGATGAATCTTCCTTGAGAGCCTCTTAAGGGGAGAGGATTTGGTCTTTTGAAGAGACTAAGTTCTATTGGACGTGGGAGAGGATCTTGGGGATAGATTTAGGAATGATTTAGGCAAGGAAAATGTCTTGAGAGGAATGAAGAGAAGAGGTAAGGTTGGGTGGTATTTATAGTGGAGGAGAGGAGGGTTTTCATAATATTATAATCATTAGTTTATTATTTTTCCATAAGAAAATAAATAGTGATGATTCTATGACTAAGAAGATTAGTAAGTTCATGTGAGTTAGATATTTTGGTTCTTAAATCAATTATGAGATTAGGAATAGTATATTGAAATTATAATGTATTTATACAGTAAATTAATGTATTTTACTATTCACCAAAAATTCAAGTATTTAAGTAAAATACTAGAAATTCACCCTAAATATTTATCTAAGTATAAAATCCATAAATGAAATCCATTTTTCAAAAATATTTTTCTAAATATTATTAATTTAATTTTTAATAAAAATCACAATTTACTTGAAAAATACGGATTTTGAAACTATAATTGATTTTATAATGATTTCAAAAATTAAAAAAGGTCTTATAATATTAATCTAAAACCAAAATACATAAAAATTTTAATTTATGAACACCTTTTAGGAAAATAATGTTTCTTTTTAAATTAATTAATTAATTATAATAAAATATTTATGAATTACAAAAATACCAATACTTTGACTATGGTCATATTATCACTTTTAAGATAACAATATTTTATTTATACATTAAAGGGTGAGGTTACTATTATTTTATAAGATTTAATATTCATAAGGGTGATATTACTATTCATAAGGGTAGGTTTCTATTCATAAGGGTAGGTTACTATTCACCAAAAATTAAGTTTGTCTTATCAGACTCCAAATATCTTACTAATTGCAACTGTTTATGTTAGATTTATGAAATTTAAAACACATAAGTGAAAATATTATGTTTAAAGGTCACATAGTACTTATTAGTTCATTGTGTTGTGATTTCATGTGATTATATTACATAATTATAAGAAAGGAATTTCCATTTATAAAACATTGGGTCATTACATTATTCCCCGTTATGAAATTTCACCCTCAAATTTTTTTTTTCATTCTAATACATAAATATGTGTGGGTACTTTTCCTTCATTCCCTCATCCAGTTCCCATGTTTCCTCTTCATACTTATGTTTCCACGACAGTACTTTGACCATGTGAGTAGTCTTGTTACATAGAACATTATCTCTACAATCCAAGATCTTCACTGGATGCTTCTCATAAGAAAGATCATCCTCTAACTGTATGACCACTAAAGAGAGTACATGTGAAGGATCTGGTATGTACTTCCTTAAGAGGGATACATGAAATACATCATGTACTTTGGACATGGTAGGGGAAATTCTAGTTGATAGGACACATCCCCAACTCTATCAAGAATCTACAAGGGGCCGATATACATGGGACTTAACTTCAATTTCTTTCCAAACCTCATGAACTTCTTCCACGAAGATATGTGTAGAAATACCATGTCACAAACTTTGAACTCATGGCCTCATTGATGTTTTTCTGCATAACTCTTTTGTCGACTTTGAGATGCCTTGATGTGTTGCCAAATGGTTTTCACCTTCTTCATCATTTCTTCAAACATTTCAGGTCCAGGAAGCTTACAATCACTGAATTCATCCCAACACACTAGTGTTATGCACCTTTTCCCATAAAGGTCTTCGTATGGTTCCATTATTATACTCAACTGGAAACTATTATTGTATTAGAATTCGACCAGTGGAAGATGTTGGTCCCATCATCCTTTGAAGTACATAGAACACGCTCTCAACATATCTTCCAGTTTCTGAATAGTCTGCTCATATGGGACATCAGTTTGAGGATGATAGGCATTACTGAAGTTCAGTTCAGTTCTTAAAGCACATTGGAGACTTTTTTATAACTTTGAGGTGAATCTCGAATCTCGATAAGATACTATATATATTGGTACTCCATGAATCCTTACCACTTATTTGATATATATCTATGAAAGTTTATCTAATTATAAGTCCTCCTGAATCGTGATAAAGTGAGTTGTCTTTGTAAGACGATCCACAATGACCCATATAGCATTGTTTCCTATGGATGTTCTTGGAAGTACAGTGAAAAAGTCCATAGTGAGGTTCTCCCACTTCCATGTTAGTATGGGTATTGGTTGCATCATCCCCTTATAATTTTGTCTTTCATACTTCACTTGTTGACATACCAGGCAATTTAATGTATATTCATCAATCTTCTTCTTCATATTTTCCCACCAAAATTTCTCTCGAATATCTCGATACATTTTGGTGCTCCCTAGGTGAATACAGAAGTTTGAGCTATGTGCATCATTCAGAAGCACCTTCATTATCTCTAGATCAGATTTTACACATAATTGTGACCCAAATATTACAACTCCTTCCCCATAAATCACGAACTTAGAGGAATTCCCATTTTTAACAGCTTCCACCCTTTTTAGAATTTCCACATCTTTTCTTTAAGAATCCTTTATTTTCTCCACAAGGGATGGTTGAGAAATAATTTTAGAAAGGATTAATTATGTTTCTCCCTTAATGATTCTCATGTCTATCCTCTAAAAATATAAGAAGATGATATCCTTTTGAATTCTCATCATTGATAAAGATGCATGATCCTTTCTACTTAGAGAATCCTCTAACTTGTTTTCCTTACCAGGGTGGTAGTGGATTGAGAAATCATAATCTTTTATGATCTCTATCCATCTTTGTTGGTGCATATTAAGCTCTTTTTGGGTGAATATATATTTGTGACTATTTTGATCAATATATATCACAAAATTCTCCCCATAGAGATAATACCACCATATTTTTAACTCAAAGATCACAACCGCCAACTCCAGATCATGCTTAGGATAGTTTTGATCTTGGATTTTCAGCTACCTTGAGGAATATGCTATCAATTTATCATTTTCATCAACACACATCCTAAGCCCTTCTTTGAAGAATCACTATACACCAGAAAAAGTTCTCCACTTGTTGGTATGTGAGTACTGATGCAATGATTAGTCTCTTTTTCAACTCTTTAAAATAGTCTACACATTCATGAGACTAGAAAAACTTTACTCCCTTCCATGTTAGATTGGTCATTGGGTTTGAAAATCATGAAACATTCTTCACAAATCGTCTATAATACCCAGCTAGACCTAGAAAGCTATGGATCTACATTATAAATATTTTCTTGGGCCACTCTTCAATATTCTTTGTCTTTGAAGGGTCCACAAATTTCCCTTTTCTAGTGATAACATGACCTAAGAATGAGACTTCCTCCATACAGAACTCACATTTACTGTACTTTGCATATAGATTCTCCCTTTGCAATGTTTTTAACACAGTATTCAAATACTCCTAATGTTCATCCTTTCTCTTAGATTATATCATAATATTGTTAATAAATACTGCTAAATTTTTTTCAAGGCAATATTTAAAGACTATATTCATTAAATCCATGATTTTTTTTGGATCATTAGTGAGTCATAAGGGAATCACTATAAAATCATAGTGTCCATACCTCATTCTAAACATAGTCTTGGGAATATATTCCTTCCTCAACTTTAATTGGTGATATCCTGACCGAAGGTCCACCTTATAGAAATAATTGGCCCCACGAAGTTGATCAAATAAGTCATCTATCTGAGGTAGGGGATACATGTTCCTTATCATGATTTTATTGAGCTCATGATAACCAATAAAAAGTAACATTGATCCATACTTTTTCTTGAAAAAGAGGACTGTCTCACCCCACGGTGAAGCACTCAGGCATATAAAACCCTTCTCCATCAGCTCTTCTAGCTCTATGGAATCCATTCTTTAAGGTATCTTTGATATAGGAAGAGATCCAGGAATAAGTTCAATTAAGAACTCAACCTCTTGTTCAGAAGGAAGACTAGGGAATCCTTTAGGGAATACATCAATGTAATCCCTCACAACGGGAATGTATTCAAGTATGATTATCTCCTTTGTCCCAATCATTTGAGATAGAAATTCTTAATTATAAGGAATTAATATCCACACTTTAGACAATGATTCTAAATGAGATTCATCTTCCTCCTTACACTTGTAAAGAATCGAAGGATGTTTTGGGATGTGAAGAGTGATCTCCCTTCCCAAAAAGATGATGTTGTATTTATATAAAGATATCTAATACATGCCCAAGATAACATCAAAATCCACTAAAGGAAGTATGAAAATATTTTCTAGGAGGTTAATTCCACAAAAATTAACCGGGGAGGAGTTATAAACCATGGACACAATAATTTCCACAATATTTGTTCTCATAGATAACTTATCCTCCAAATTTTGAGGTGGTGTTTGAATAGTTCCACCAAACTTTTAAGGCATAAAAGAATTCGTAGAACTAGAATCAAATAGTATATTTTCTATTCTTGAATTAATAACTATCCTACCTATCACCAAATCATTTTCTGGATCCACCACAATAGTAGTGATAGCATAAGCCTTTCCATGTTTCCTTGGTGGTTGTTGTTGATTTCCTCCACCAACCCTTGGATTAGGGAAATTGTTTTCATAATTCCCATGTTCCTTTCAGTTGTAAAACTGTACCATTGGTTGAGAATTTATCTGAAACTTCCATTCTTCTTCCACATTAGTTGAAATTTTCATATCTCTTTTGCAATTTTTAGATAGATGTCCCAACTTTCCACATTTGAAGAAATTCTTGGTTCCCTTTAGATAGTTCCCAGGATGATTCTTCCAACAATTTTTACATATGGGATGATCGAGCTTCTTTCCATCATGGAATTTATTTGTGGGACCACCCACATTAGATTCCATTTTCCTCCTCTTTTCACTAGGACAATGATACCATTGAGAGTCTTCGATCTCTATTTCAACCTTGAGGGCAGAACATGCAATCTCTTCATAGCTTTACAAGTCTCAAATCATCAACACTTTTCGTAGAATCGACTTTAGTCCACTAAAGAAGCGATCTACCTTGATTTCTATGTTCAATACAAAGCTAGAGTAATACCATGCAAGCCTTGTGATGTTTTATTTATATGCCCCGATGGACTCATCTTCCTTCTACTTGAGTCCGAAGAACTCCCTTTCCATCTTGAGATGGAGGGTTCATGGAAACTTTTTATTGAAAAACAATATCATGAATTCCTCCCAAACCATGGAATCAATTTCCTCATAGGGCCTTGTATTCTTGATCAGTGTCCACCACTGATCAGCTTCACCAATAAAATGATAGAATGCCAACACGGTCTTCTCTTCTTCTGAGTACTAGAGGACATAGAATATCTTTTCAATGGAGTTAATCCACTATTTAGCAAGGAGGGGATCAGAAGATCCACTAAAAATGGGAGTCCTTTGCTGTATGAAGGATTCAATGACAACTTTATCTTTCCTTGGATGAGGAGGGTCTTCCACATGATTCAAGTTATTATTCATAACTTGAGCCAGCTGAGAAAGTACTATCATGAAGTTTTGAGCACACGTTCCCATCATATCAGGCATATCATTAAGGAAATTTTGACATTACCTATCACATTGATTGTTGGCACGTGTTATTCTATTTCCTTCCTTTGACTAAGAAAAATAACTTACAATTATAGGGCTTGAATACTTAGCTATTGAAAATAAAAAGGAAAATTTTAGCATAAGAGGATACACTGGTTTAGGAGAAGTATATCCTAACTTGCGATTCCCTATGTTTAAATCTAGTTTATCCTTGATCTATTTATTAACTTATATTCTAATTGTATTTTTTTTCATTCACTTAATAATGGATTGTAGCAAGATTATGAATTTTCCAAAGCATATCCCCCAGGAGTGTCAAACCAAGAGTGCAACAAGGCCTGTTGTCATGCACTAGTTCACATTTGAGTCTATCTCAAAGCAGTGTTTTCAGGTTTTACCCCTAGATGCATCTATGCAAGATCTACCTAAACCTATTTGTATCTTGAAATGGATGTATTTTCTTGATAAAACACTTACTCTATACTTACTAAAATTTAGGGTTGTTTTCTTATATTTAGTCTCATCCTTAAGGTTCTTACTAAAGTGATCTATTACTAATCTACAAAAATAAATAAACCATACTATGTTACCAACTATAGTAAACCTATCCCTTTACAAATAACATTACATGATTTTAAACATAATTATACATTAGAGTACAAGCCAAGGATCACAAAGTCTAGAGTCTTGGAAGACTAGGTGCATAATCACACATTTTAAAAACAACTTTTTTAATTTAATATCCATAATGAGATTCTATCTTCCATTGTGCATATACATCTATATAGGATAACCTGTGGATAACATGAACAAAGGGATGAGTTAAGATCTCAGTAAGAGAATAACCATAAGATCAAATCATTAGAACATGGGATAAAAGTCGTGACATGATGATATAAAAAGGAATTCAACATATGAAACCATAACATATAAACAAGGAATCATATAAACATGGAGTCATAATAATGTGGAAGAAACATAAAACATGACTTTATAATAATCCAAGGCAAACCTCCAAGAAAATAACACATAGTATCACAAGCCAAGGCTAACTGTCAAGACCATCACACATGGTAGCATGAGCCAAGGCTAACCGCCAAGACCTTCGTACATAACGTCTCATGGGACTCAAATTTACCCAATGCATTCAAGTTATATCTGGGTGAACCCATATTTACTTTTAATGAATATTTTTTCCACATAAATAATTATATATAATCAATCTTAAATAAACATAAGGGTTACCCATGGAAAGAATTGGATACCACAATCATGTCATAAAGCATAACAAATGGGTGTATCATAAAAGTGTCCTTGAAAGAAAAGAACTAAAATATACATGGAAATTAATAATGAAAAATAGACATGTATAATGGTAAGTGATTTCAAGTATAAGTGACAACATCTAAGAAGAGTATTTAAGAAATTTTAGCATTAAAACATTTTTGGGTGGTTTTAAGGAAAATACTATAGAGCCTTTAAAATAGAAAAAGGTACAAGATTTTATATAAAACTAGAAGTGAACAAAGAAGGTTTTCATAATAAAAAGACTAATTTTATAAGGATAGTGGTGGCTTAAAACAAAGTATAGGGTGCACTTTAAATTGGGTAATAATTCTGGAAGTTCCCTTAAAACAAGTTTTCATATTGGGAAGTATTGAGAAGGGAATCATTTAAAAACATGTATATCCTCGAAAGAGAATGATGTAAAGGTCATGATAAATTAATTTTATACATGTAATCATAATTTAAAAGATTTAAATAAAATGATAAGATAACATCATTTTGGTGAAAGGAAGATAAGGCAACCTAAAGGAACAAATGAGGTTCGGGTAGAATCCCTTACGGATTATTGGTATGGTATCAGGTGTACTTAAGAGGACTTAATGAGAGATAAAGGGGGTTTATCATCACTTATACATAATTAGGGCAGTATGGAGTAGTTTCAAAATCATACCCCATCATTATGGATTACACATAAAAGGGCATAACATAGAGGACATTCTTGAGTAAAAGTGATGTAGAGAGGATCCCTTACCTTAAGTCTGATAGTGTTATTCCCTTGATATTAATGACCTGAATAATAAAATTAGGTTCATTAATTAATAATTCCAGAACCCATTATAAATGTAAAATATTTATTATAACATTTTTAAGTTCATTCAAGACCTTTTGGATTGGTTATAATGTTCAATTTCATTGTTTGGCTCCGTTTGCTTCCTGGGTTTTAATGATTGATTTACTTATACTCATGTTCAGACACATGTATGAAGAGAGTGGTTGTCCAGAATTGGAGTTACAATTAATTATTGAATATACAGAAGTAAAAATTGTTGTAAATTAAATTTGGTTACTTTAAGTGAAGATTAATCGTTATGTAAAACTTTAGTGATAACCTTTTAGGTTAATTGATGTTTTTGACCACAATGAACTCATTTTGTTTTATAACTCAAAACCATGTGTAAAAAAGGATTTTAGAACCATATATGAGACATAATACATATATTATGGTTTGGTGAAACCATGAAAGTGATTTCATGACCAGAATTGAAGATGATAACAGAAATTGAAAACCCATCGTCCTTGAATGTGGTAAATTAACCCATCTCGGATGGTGTCTTTACTACTAAAATAAAAGATGGGTAAAGGAGAGATGATAATAAATTATTACATTATCATAACAAAATTATAGTACATGTATGGTACTAGAGTTTTCATAATATTTGTATGAGTAGATGTAAGGATATGAAAGAAAACAAATGAACTTGAAAGAAAAGTAAAATAATTGGAAAAAGGAATTTACCTCTTGAATCAATCTTCCTTAAGAGCCACTTAAGAGGAGAGGATTTGGTCTTTTGAAGAGAATAAGGGCTTTTGGACATGGGTGAGAATCTTGGGGAGAGATTTGGGTAGAATTTAGGAAACGCACAGGGCTTGAGAGGAGTGAAGAGAAGAGGTAAGGATGTGTGGTATTTATAGTGGAGGAGAGGAGGGTTTTCATAATATTATAATCATTAGTTTATTATTTTTCCATAAGAAAATAAATAGTGACGAATCCATGGACAAGAATAGTAATAAGTGCATGTGAGTTTGGGATTTGGGTTCTTACATCACTTATGATGCCAGGAATAGTAGATTTAAATTATAATGTATTGTACTATTCACTAAAAATTCAATATTTCATAAAAATAACAAAAATTCATCCTAACCATTTATCAACGTGTAGAATCTAAAAATAAACTCCATGTTTAAAAAATAATTTTCTAAATATGATTAATTTAATTTTTAATCAAAATGATAATTTACTTGAAAAATACATATTTTAAAACTATAACTAATTTTATAATGATTTCAAAAATTTAAAAAGGTCTAATAAAATTATATTAAAACCAGAAGAAATAAAATTGTTAATTTATGAACACATTTTTGGAAAAAAAATTATCTCTTAAATTAATTAATTAATTGTAATTAATTATTTATGACTTAAAAAAATACTAATAATTTTACTATGGTCATATTATCACTTATAAGATGCCAAGATTTTATTTATACATTCTAGGGTGAGGATACTGTTCTTTTAGAAGATTTACTATTCGTAAGGGTCATATTAATATTCATAAGGGTGGGTTAATATTCATAAGGGTAGGTTACTACTCACCAAAAATTAAGTTTGTCTTATTAGATTCCAAAAAACTTACTGATCGCAACCATGTATGTCAGATTTCCGAAATTCAAATCACAGAAGTTACAATATTATGTTTAAAGGTCACATAGTACTTAATAATTCATTTTTTTGAGATTTCATGTGATTATATGACATAATTATAAGAAAGAAATTTTTATTGATGAAAAATTGGGTCATTACACTGAAGTATGTATTGATATTATTGCAAGGTCAACGGTGACACATCTTGACTGAATAAAAAGTGACATGAATAAAATAAGAGTGTAGATATTAGAATGTATTTTAATGGAAAAAATTTACACTATGTGGAAGTTTCCACATTGTTTTGTAATGTTTTTCCACATTTGTTTGGAGGATTTTGAGATATTAGAGCATACAATTTTCTAATATCATGAAGTGTGAAATATTTGGGCTAAAAAACTACAAATTTGATGTAATACCATGGTTCAAAATAATAGAAATTGGTCAAAAACCCATAATAATATGTAAATTTGATTTATTTCAATGGATTTGGGGGTCCTGGGTGAGATATCCATTAGTGGAGGGACTTTGGACTTGGTTTTTAAAATTAATGCTGAAGGTGGTAATAACCATAATTTTTAGTGGTTATAGTTGTGGTTTTCAAACCATGAAAATAATATGTTAACATTTACACACCTATTACCTTAATTTATAAATCATGTCGATAGATAGTCATTGACATAGTTTTCAAACCCTGGAAATGGGTTCAAATTTTTAAAAAAATTATCATGTTTTGAACCCCAGATCTTAAGGAACTATAGAAGTGACCAAACAAAACAATGAAGTATGTTTATATATATTTTAATCATTTTATTTACTTATTAATAAAAAATTAAAAATAAATATTAAATAATATAAAATAAATATTTTTATTATTATATATTTTTAAAAAATTAATATAATAAGTGGGATATATTTCCATGGTTTACAAGAGTTGTGGAAATAAGGGTGACCAGGGTACCCCTATTTCCATTATTCTAAAAAAACATAATAATAACGGGACATATTATTATCCTATTTCCATGGTTTGTGTAAATAGTGGGAATATTCCCCCCATATTATCAAAATTTTCATGAACCATGGTAATAGGGGTCATCGGGTTTTTATATATTATCATGATTCCTGGAACCTTGGAAACATGGTGCCCATTTCCATGATACTTTCAAACCATGGTAAAAAATCATCTAATTTTCTTGAATTTATAGTAGTTCTTGGTTTCATGGTTGTTTTTAGTTTGTTTCATGTCATATTTATGATACCCTATCTCTCTTATCAAGTTGGGTAACAACCTATGACATGGGGAGGGTTGTGCATCAGCCTAGTTCATATGAATGAGGATAAATAAAGAATGTTTCCACCAATTGTTTTGTTAGAAAACATGTGGGTTCATAGGATGAGTATTTTTTTGGAGGTTTAGAAGAGGTGGAAAGAGGATGTTACCCACATTGGTGATATTAATGTTGTGTCTGGTTGGTGGTCACCTGGTATAAATGTTATTAAAATTAACTCTGATATTATGATTCTGGGTGGCTGTTGTATTGCTATGAGATTTGTTTGTATAGATGAAAAATATTCAGTTGTTACTTTGATTCATAGAACCTTTTAGGTGAACTAGATCCATCTTGTGGTAGAGGTTAAATATTTCAAGGGTGATATCATGTTTGCATGATCTCAAGATTAGCATGGTCCAATTTTTGGAATCAGATAGCTAGATTGTCATCAATTCTATTCCATTGCAAGTGGAAATTATTTCATCTTTTGGGATACTTCACTATGCCAAAATTTGTATTTAGCGGCGGTTTAAACCTCTGCTAAATCATTCTATGATGGTTTTGGGAAACTTCCACTAAATCGTGTTCTGGGAAATAATTATCGGTGGTTTAAAGTGCTGCTAAATCGTTTTTTTTTAATTTTTTCAATTTTTTCAATTTTTTTTAATTTTTATTTTTTTAATTTTTAATTTCTTTATTTTTTTATTAGTAATTTATTTTTTTTTTTATTTTTGTATTTTTTTTATTTTCTCAATTTTTATTTTTATTTTTTTATTTTCATAATTTATTTATTTATTTATTTTTTGTAATTTATTTATTTATTTATTTATTTATATTATATATATATATATATATTTATTATTACCACGCACATGCCCATCTCCATGCATAAGTCTATGTGCATGCCCTATTCCATGTCCATACCCAAGTCCATGTCCATGCACATGCCCATGTTATATATAGAAATTCTGCATTGGGTGAGATTTGAACCCCTTACCTCTTGCTTATTCTCCAAAGGCATTACCACTCCAACATGCTCTTCATGTGGCCAATAAATCAAATTTAATATACTTAGACACCCCCCCCACATATATATATATACTAATTGGAAAAACAAGTACTACCAAACAAATAGATACACACTAATAATTATTAATAAATAATTATTAATCAATTACCAATAATCAATAATTAAAAATATATAATATATAATATATAATAAATAATATATAATATATAACATATAATATACAACATATAATATATAAGACATAATATATAATATATTATATATAATATATAATATATATTATGTATTATATATTATATATTATCTATTATCTATTATATATTATATAATACATAATATATAATATATAATATATAATACATAATAGATAATAGATAATAGATAATAGATAATATATAATAAATAATAAATAATAAATAATAAATAATAAATAATAAATAATATATAATTTATAACATGTAACATATAACATATAATATATATAAGTAATGTATAAATAATAAATTAATTAAAAAATAATTTAATATATGATTATTAAATAAAAAATTAATAATTGTTGTGAAATTTTCTGATTGATGGCGAAGCGAAGCGAAAGCGTATAATGATGTCAAATGCTTGGGATGACGATGTCGAAGTAAAACGTCTCAATCATAATAGAACATGAAAGAAAGAAAACAACTATATGGCCACCCAAAATCACACCACCATTTCCATTATCATGCCACCATATTTATAGATTACAAAAGGGTTGATCCAAAAATAATATTAATTCCAATGAATCAAATCAAATAGTGGGAATACAAAAGGTTTGGCTATATGAAGAAAATTGTTGGGAAATGAATAGACCTCATTCATTATGATTTATGACATCCACACAATTAATGATAATTCATAAAACTCCCCCTTGGATGTCACAATCCCATATAATCTAATATAAGTCTTCACTTAAAAAAACCATGTGGAAAAAACAAGTGAATCCAAATTAAAATGATTCCATGCTATGCTGCCTCATTAAAAACCTTATTAGAAAACCCAGTGAGAAAAACTGATTAAGGGAAAAAGTGTACAACATTCCCAACTCACCCTCATAAAATCACGATAGAATTTTCAGTCTTTGCATTCCAATTTTATAAATCACGATAGAATTTTCAGTCTTTGCATTCCACATATGCCCGGACTGCTTTAATCCTTATAATGATTTATTCATCTTAACTGAATAAAGATCTCAAGATCCAAGATATTTTGCCAACAATTTGAATCCTTTAAGGATTTTCATGTAAACATCATTATCAACATAACCATAAATATATGAATTCACTGCGTCTATTATGCATAATTCAAGTTTCTCATGTACAAAAAATGTCTTGAGGTATCAAAAGGTTATTGAATCCATTATAGGAGAGTATGTTTCATCATAATCAATCTCGAGTTTTTGTAAGAATCCTTGAGCAACCAGTCATGCATTATATATCACAAATTTATTATTTTCATTTCTTTTTCTCAAAAATACCCATTTGTATCCAACAAGCTTAATCCCTTTAGGGGTTTTCATGATCGACCCAAAAACCTCACGTTTAGCAAGTGAGTCTAGCTCAGATTGGATTGAAAATTTCCATTGATCCCAATATGGCCTTTCACG
Source organism: Viscum album (assembly GCA_963277665.1). NCBI lineage: Eukaryota > Viridiplantae > Streptophyta > Magnoliopsida > Santalales > Viscaceae > Viscum > Viscum album. Next base: position 18,930,368 of record OY728123.1, read on the forward strand.
ACATTCATTAACCATTTTAGGTTCTTGATCCTCACACACAATTTCAAGGGCTACATTGTATGAAAATGTGTTATCAAAAATGGACTCCACTTGGTTCCAACATCTTCCAGTGTTGGTGAAATTTATTGAAATTTCCTCTTGATCATGTTCATGTACTTTTGGTAAATTTACATCATCTTAAAATTCGCTCATATCTTCAACCAACATAGGTTTTTTCCACTTTTTTTGATGGGTATTTTTATCTTTTGAACTAAGTGGTCTCCCATGCTTCAAGAAGAGGTTAGAAGAATTGTTTGTAATACCATTAGATTGTCCTTCTAGGACATCAATTCTTTTGGGTCCATTCATAGCTGGTATATATGATTTTGTAACCCATTTTGAATCATTTAATGCATCAAGAAATTGATTTGATAAAATTTTCAAATTAATGATCTTTTGAACTTCAAGTTAACTCGTATTTGTACGAGGATCAAGATATAATAATGAACTTACTTTTCATGATATTTCTTTTGAAGTCGATTGATTTTCCCCCTTTGAGTTTTGGAAATAATTTTTCATCAAAATGAAAATTAGAAAATCTTGTCATGAATACATATCCTGTTATAATCTCAAGATATTTAATGATCTAGGGAGATTCAAAACCAACATATATCCCCAATCTCCTTTGGGGTCCCATTTTTGTTCATTGTTGGGGTGTTACAGGCACATATACAACAAAACCAAATATCCTTAAGTGTGAAATATTTGGTTCATGACCACAAGATAATTGAAAAGGGGAATAATCATGATATCATGATGGCCTTATTTGAAGCATTGCTGCTATATGAAAAATTTCATATCCCCATGCTGAAATGGGAAATTTAGTTTTCATAAGTAATTGTCTAGCGATAAGTTCTAATCACTTTATAAATGATTCAGCTAGACCATTTTGTGTATGAACATGAGATATAGGATGTTCAACAATTATTCCCAATGACATGCAATATTTATTAAAATCATGTGATGAATATTCACTAGTATTATCAACCCTAATATTATTGATTGAATAATTAGTGAATTTCATCATTAACCTTATTATTTGTGCAAGTAATTTTGCAAACGCCTGGTTGTGAGTTAACAATAAACACACATGGGACCATCGAGTTAATGCATAAATCATGATCAAGAAATATATGAATGGTCCACATGGTGGATGAATTGGTCCACATATATCACTATGAATTCGTTCCACGAACATCAGGGATTCAATCCCGATATTTGATTTGATGGTCTTATGATTAATTTTCCTTGAGAAAAAGCAACACATGGGAAATCATGGGGTGTAAGAACCATTTTATCAACCATTGGATGTCCATTAGTACATTTAATTATTTCCCTCATCATTATTGCTCTAGGATGACCCAAACGGTTATGTCAGACAATAAATGTATCAGGGTTGGTAAACTTCAGGTTTACCATGTTTGATTCAATTGTAAAAATATTGACAATGTAAAATCTAGATGGAAGTCTCAAAAGATTCTCTTGAATCAATTTGTTCTCATTTTTAATGCTTGTTATGTAAAGGTATTTAGAACCTCCTTCATCCATCGTGTCAATGTGATATCCATTATTACAAATATATTTAAAACTTTTTAAATTGGGTTGAGACTTGGGAGATAACAAATCATTGTTTATCATAATCTATGTACCACCAGGTAGTCAGATTTTTGATCTTTTGGAGCCTTTGATTAACTGTGAAATACCGCTTAAAGTACACAATTGAGAACTACCCATTCTAATGGTGATGAAATATTTATCATGTTTAAGAATTGTGTGCATCGTTGTGTTGTCGACGAGGAAAATATCTTCATTATGGAAATTATTCCCAATAGACCGATTTATGTCATCAATTACTATTAAAGGAAATACACATACATATAAGGAGTAAAATAAAGAAACCAAAATCAAACATTCAATATTTAAAAATATTAGAAAACCAAAAACCATAGTTCATTTCAACCACAAATCATACAAAAACCAAAAATCAAACTTCAATTATGTCATGAGAATTCATGCTTGATCTATATGCTAATCACCTCCAGGGTGTGAAAAATAGTCAAAAATATCAAAGTTTTTATTATCATCGTCATATTTCAAAGCCTGGTAAGTAAAATTCGCTTCAACATTCTTTTCCTTTCCATTGATAGATTTTTGATAAATATCAACAAAATGATTTGGTTTACGACAGGTACGTGACCAATTCCCCTTTATGCCACATAAAAAGAAGTTATTTTCATCACTCTTTGCTTTCTTTATTTTTTGGTTGTTCATTATTGAAGCACTATTGGTGGTGCCCCTTCCTCTTCTCATTTGGTGTATGACCAGCTCAAGAAAATGACTTTCATCGGCCTCGATTGCATCGATTATTCCCACGAACTTGATTAAAAGAAGTCACATTCGCTTCAGGGAATGGAGTCGCACCAATAAGTCGGGATTCATGATTTCTTATTAGGAGTTCATTATTTTATTCAGCAATAAGAAGGAAATAAATTAATTTAGATTATTTTGTAAAACCTTACTCGCAACATTGTTGTTGTAGAATGACATTTGAGGCATGGAAAGTAGAATATGGTCTTTCCAACATATAGGTATCATTTATAATATCTCCGCATAATTTAAGTTGTGATGTTATTTTAAACATTACAGAGTTATATTCACTTACCAATTTATAATCTTGGAATCGCAAATGACTTCACTCAAACCTTTCTCTTGGTAGTATTACAAGTCGAAGGTGATCATACCACTCCTGGAGATCTCACCACTGCACCAAAGGATCCTTCACCATGAGGTACTCATTATTCAGATCCTCATGAAGGTGATGGTGGAGGAATATTAAGGATCGAGCATGGTCTTGAGCGGAAGCATGATTTCCAACTTTAATTTCTTCACCGAGACTGTTTGCATTAAGGTTCTTCTCTACATCCAGAATCCATGACAAGTAATTCTTCCCAGAAATTTCAAGAGGGAGAAATCCATGCTTTGCAATATTTTCCATGGAAAATTTATCTTACTGGTATGACTAACCTTTTTTACTTCGTAGAGCGGTAGTGCTGATAATGTGTTGTAAAATTTACCAGTTGAAGGTGAAGTGAAGCGAAAGCGTTTAACAGTGTCGAATGCTTGGGATGACGATGGCGAAGTAAAACATCTCAATCACAATAGAACATGAAAGAAAGAACACAAGTATATGGCCCCACAAAATCACACCACCATTTCCATTATCATGCCACTATGTTTATAGATTACAAAAGGGTTGAACCAATAGACAAAATTAATTCCAATGAATCAAATCTAACGGTGGGAATGAAAAAGGTTTGGCTATATGAAGAGACTTGTTGGGAAATAAATAGACCTCATTCATTATGATTTATGACATCCACACAATTAATGATAATTCATAACAATAATAAATTAATAAATAATAGATAAATAAATAATAAATAATAAATAATAAATAATAAATAATAAATAATAAATAATAAATAATAAATAATAAATAGTAAATAGTAAATAATAAATAATAAATAATAAATAATAAATAATAAATAATAAATAATAAATAATTAATAATAACTAATAATTAATAATTGATCATTAAAAAGTAAAAATTAAAAATTAATATTTAATATATAAAAATATATAAATAATTAATAATTAATTAATAAATAATTAATAAATAATTAACAAATAATTAATAAATAATTAATAAATAATGAATAATGAATAAATAAATAATAAATGAATAATAAACTAACAATAAATTAATATTTAGTAAATTTAAAATAAATTAATAAATTAATAAATTAAAAAATTAATAAATAATAAATAGTAAATAATAAATAATAAATAGTAAATAGTAAATAATAAATAATAAATAATAAATAATAAATAAATAAACAATAAATAAATAAATAAATAAATAAATAAATAAATAAATAAATAAATAAATAAATAAGTAAATAAATACATAAATAAATAATAAATAATAAATAATAAATAATAAATAATTAATAACTAATTAATAATTAATTAATATTTAATTAATAAATAATCAATAAATAATCAATAAATAATAAATAATAAATAAATAATAAATGAATAATAAACTAATAATAAATTAATATTTAGTAAATTAAAAAGAAATAGTAAAGAATAAAGAATACAAAATAAATAATGAATAGTAAATATATAAATACATACATAAATAAATAGATAAATAAATAATAAATAATAAATAATAATAATAACTAATAATAAACAATTTATAATTTATAATAAATAAATAATAAATAATTAATAAATAATGAATAACGAATAAATAAATAATTAATATATAAGTAAATAAAAAGTGGATAATATTTAATAATTAATAATTAATAATTAATTAATAAATAAATGAAAAATAAATTAATAATTAATGTGTACATAATAACTAAATAATAAATAAATAAATAAATAAATAAATAATAAATAATGGTTAAATAATTAATAATTAATTAATAATAAATAAAATAATAAATAAATACATATTAAATAAATAAATAATTAAACAGTTAATTTAATAAATCATAAAAAGTTAAGAACCTCTAAGAACCCTAAAAACACTAAAATGATAATAAAATATGATCCGAGACTCATTTTCCAGTACCACAACTAGTAAAATTGAAGATCATGAAATGAGCTTCTATATGATATGTGGTACAGGCTGAATAGACATCTGGATTGAAAGTTATAACCATTTGAATATTAAGAAATCGGTGTCTGCAACTAAAACCTCTATTTCAGAGGACTTCTGGGCCTTTTTGGTTGAATAAAAAGGAGTAAAATACTCAAATAGTTGGTACCAGACCTAAGCGGTATAGATATCATTGTAGGCTTTGATTTGATATGTGATAGAGTCCAAACAGATGCCCAGATTAAAAGTTATGGTTGTTTGAAGTTCGAGTTTGATTTTCAACTTTTGAATTTTGAATATATTTTTTTCTTTTGATAATCACATGATTTAAATCTAACATGTTTTTTTCTCATTTTATAAACTTTTATTTGACTTTTTGTAGTACTGAAATGGACTCTTGGATCAGAAGTTATGGGCATTTGATGCTGAAGTTTGTTCTTCTACTTATTGAAGATTTGTTTTCAATTTAAGAATATTATTAACTAATAATTATAAATATTATTTAATTGAAACATTATAAATATATAAATTTACAAAAAATAAACTATATTTGATTTTAAATAATAAGAAAAATAAAAAATAAAAAATAATAAATACATAATTTTCTTAATTTTTCTTAATTTTTTTTTCTTAAATTTTGCGGTGGTTTTCAACAAACCGCCCCTATTTCGTGGCGTTTTTTTAAAAAAAACTGTTAAAAAATAATTTTTTTAGAAGATATATTAAAAAAAAGTTAAAAATATTTATTAAAAAAATCAGCGGTGGTTTTTTCATGGTGATTTTAAAAACTGCCGTGAAAAAACAGCCGCTAAAACACTATTTTCTTGTAGTGCTTGTGGACCATATTTTGAATCTTTCTCTTACTTTTTATGTTGTTCATATCTCTTTTGTAATAAGTTTTGGTAATAAAGTTTCACATCATCTTTATTGTCTTATGAATAAGGGGGACAGTTATATTTGGGCTGGGTGTGCAACACTTTGTATTCCATGATACTTTATGTTAATGAATTTATCTTGTTATTTTAAAAAACACATCCTTCACTTTTTCTTTGAATACCATTCTTATATGGTGTAATTTTAAACATGATGAAATATTTAGTCTTTTTGAATTTATGTTGAAAATTAAGTTTATAAAAAAAATTATCTGTGAATATTTATTGTCATTATGTAGTGTTTTATGTGTGTTAGTTTTTGTGTGTTTATAAAGCAATTCAAATTTCTTAGACATAATATCATATATAAAATAATTACATTTATATAGTTTGTATTTATTTTCTATAATTTATTTATTTAAATATTTTATAAGTTATTTTTATGTTGTAATTATTATGTTAATTATGAATATTAAAAAAATTAATAATAATTAATTATACTAAACTAATTGTAAGTTTATATTTTTTATATTAGTTAGTGGAAAAAATAATATTTATTAAGTATTGAAAATCATAATTATGTTTTTCCAAAATTATTATAGTCAGAAAATTAAAATGTTGAAAGTAATAATTGGTTGAGAATGATTAATATTTAAAATAATAAGAATTAGGATTAATAATAAGAACATATTGGAAATAAAAATTATTAAATATAATAGTTATCTTTGAAAAAAGTAATAACTAGGGTTGAAAATAATACAAGGATAAAAATGATCAGTCTTAAAAAAAATGATTAGCATTGAAATTCATAATTAATTAAAAAATAATCATTGAATGGGTATGTTTTCATAAAATTTTAATTGAAATTAATGAAACCTCGTTATAATCACATATAATTAAATCAATCATAATAATTTAGATTTATTTGATTTAGTTTTTTTATTTTTTGAATTTAACAATTTTTATAAATTTTATAATATTTCTTTTACCTTTAAAATTTATTATAGGAACCTCCTAGAATATATATGGACTAAAAAGGATAACTTTTAGTAATATCATGAAAAAAATATATATATGATATAACAGTTTTCATTATTTTTTCAAAAAACGATGAAAATGACTATTCTATAATTTTTTTCAATGTTTATGTTGTTTTTACTGAATGAAAAATGGTGCATATTGATTAGAATAAAACATAATTTGTTACAAAATTGATTAAATTATAAATATTTGTCTGAACATGGGGAAAAGTGAGAGACTCTAGTGTTTTTTTAAATAAATTAGGTAGTTGTCAACACATTCAAATATTTTTGACAGGACATAAAATAAAAATATTAAACATAAAAATAATATTTTATGCTATATTTTGGTGTCCCAAACATATATTTCCTACTTATTATTTGGATCAAAAGAAATTCTTATTCATAATTGAAGGCTTGGACTCATCATACTCGACCTTAGTGATCCACCTATACTAGAATGAAATGTTTCAACCCAAAAACAATATTTCCTTCTCGATAGCTCCACCACCATAATCTATATGATACATAAAATAGTTATATACTTGTTTATCCTATCGTTAATGTTGAGGAAAATGGTTGAATGACCACCAAACATTATGTTTTCATACAAATCCTTTTAGAAATCAATATCCACTACTACAAAATAGTTTTTTCTTAGTGTAGAGAAAAATATTTCTCAGCACATAAAAAGTTTTGAGATTTTGGATTTCAGAAAATTTAGAGGTCTTTCTTAATTATTTTTTATCACTGAGGAAGAACCTGTAGATTGATATAAAAACTATGTATTATTATAGTATCCAGAATAAAAAATAAACAATGATTATAAATAAATCATCATCAATATTAAAATAATAAAAAATAATATAAAAAATATTAATGATAAATATATTTAATTATTTAATAAACATTTTGTACATTAAAACTATCAATTATTTTTAGAGAAATAGAAAATAAAATAGTTACATAACAAAACATGTGAAGAAGACCCTATCAGTGGATCAACAATCCTTTTAATTTTAAATAACCAAATGTTATTTTGAAAAAAACTTTCACCATAATGATATGTTTTCTGTTCCTAAATATTAAAAATGAACCAAAAAATATTTTTTTTAAAAGTTTCATGATAATCCTAGATCATTTTATTAGTTTTAACCATGTTATACATGTTTTAACAAAAATATATCTTTTAAATTCTAACCATGTATTTTCAATCATTCTGATAACATCACACATAAAAATGACGGGTTCTTCACGAATACATGTCATAAATAAAAATTAGATCATTTTTTAGAGTTTCATGAAAAACCAAGTGTTTTTGTTCAATTTTGAGTATGTAACCCATTTTGTGAACTTATATATTAATTAGAATGAAAAAATGCACTTTAGATCATTTTTATTACACCACACATAAAATTTATGTACGATTAATTCATATAATTCAAAAATTAATTTATTCTCATTTACCGATTGATTTAGGAAAATCTAATCTTTTTTTCTATGTTTTGATCACGCAATACACATTTTAAACTAAAATATCACTTTTAAATTGAAAAACACACTTTTGATCATACTAAAATTTCTACATGTCAGAATGATGTGAGGTTCATTCATATCTGACATAAATATATATAATATTTTTACTATAGTTTTTTGAAAAAATGAGTGCATTTTCTTAGCTATGATCATGTTATGTGTGTTTTAAACTATTTTAACACTTGAAAAATTCCCTTTAGGTCATTTTGATCACAATGCGCATCAAAATGTTTTGCTGTTTATTTCTATATGCCAAAAATGAATCAATTATTATTTTCAAAGAGTTTCATGATAATTTGAGATTATTTACATAGTCCTAACCAAGTGATGTGTGTTATTAACTGAAATATATTTTTTATAATTTAAAACATGAATTTTTAGTCGATTTGATCATATTTCACATTGGAATTACATGCGATCCATTATTACATGTCTAAAATTAATAAATGATCATTTTTATATAGTTTCAAAATAACATGATATAATTTCATAGCCTTGACCATTTCTATATTTTTTAACAAAAATATATCTTTTAAATTCAAAACATGAATTTTTAGTTATTTCAATCACACATCATGTTAGAATGATATAAAATTCATTCCAACTTTTCATAAATGAGTTTATGATAATTTTACTATATTTTTATGATAAAATGAGCATGTTTTATTAGTTTTTATCATGTAGCATATGTTTTCAACTTACATAACACTTAAAATCAAAAGATATATATAATTTAGGTTATTCTGAACAAACCACACGTTAAAAGGGAGTGAGGTTTACTCATTGAGGTTAAGAATTAATTGATGATCATTTTATTATAATATCACAATAATGTGAGCTACTTTTCTTATACTTGGTCACCTAGTTCACTCATACATATCACAAGTTAGAAAAGAAAATTAAATAAATATGTATTATAAAATACCTCTTTTGTAATTTTGTAACCATTTTTATATAAAATAAAATTCCCATTCATCCATAAATAAAACTATTTAATCCTTTGAGAATGATTTATCATTAGTATCTATATAGTACCAAAACAATTTAATTAAAAACATAGTCCCAATAATAATATCCTTTTTACTGCTTTAAAAAACTATAAAAACATTAAAATTTATAAGAAAATTTTAATGATATATATTCAAATACTGAAATATTTGTATATATACTCAAAAAAATTACCATCTATAGTAATCCATTAGTTTCTTATTTATATATATTTTCCTTGAAACCTTTACCAATTAATACATTAACATCGTATTACTAAATAAAAAATTTAAGTTAATTCATATTATATAACATATAATTGAAATATGATGAAGCTATATTTTTTTAAAAAAAATAGGAGATTATATAAATTTTATATTTATTTTACTTTAATTGAAAATAAATTATTTTAATCTTTTATTATTATTTATTTTCAAATTTACTTAAAATAATCTTAACGTTAATGTTTTTAATTGATTTTTTAATTTTTATATTAATTTGAAAAAATCATGCATGAATAATTTTTTTTCCTGATTTTTTGAAAGTTCTAGAATCTTGGATGAATTTACTAAAATTAAAAGAATTCTGGAAGTTATGTTCGAAAGATGGTGTCAACTTGAAATTTAGAAAAGTCATTAGGTATCCCTATACATAAGAACTTTTCATTATGAAAACATGGAAAAGGAATAAAACTCTCCCTTTATAAATAATACTTTTAATGGTTTATAAGGTTTTTAACTTCTTTGTAGGGGTGAATTATTGGATATAAAATATATTAAGGACATGTAAAATAATTGATTGAGGATGAAATAATTGGTACTAGTATCTTAGTGATATGTAACACTCTAAGGATTATACATATTGTATCTTCTAGTAAAAAATATATTTTACTTTTTCATGGAGGTTAAAAGTCCCCAGGTCTACAAGGATGCATAAAAGTAATGACCATTTGATGAGAAGAATTTTTAAAGTAAATACTCATAGGTTTGGTATGTAAGAGTAAAATTCTAAAATGTAAGAGAAACTGATGGGAATAGAAGATGGGGAGTGGGATTCAATAATGTGTCAAAGACTTTTAGTAGTAAATAAAATTAAATACCTCTTATATTGGATTCAATTTGACTCTCTATTAAAGAATCCATCAAAGATAGAGATATATAAGAGTAATTTCCTATGGAGAAGTGATACATAAAAGCACCTATGTAGAATGACAGGGTGATACATAAAAGTAGATCCATTTTTCATAAGGATGAAACCAAAATACTTAAAATCGACATATATAATTGATTAAAATTTAAGATTAAAGATTTTTGTGCAGAACATATAATCAAAATTTCTTAAAAAAGTATTTAGGGATCAAGTTAAAATCGCACCTCATTCCTCTAGTTTGGAAAAATTATGAACTACTCCTTAAAATGTTCCACATGAAAACCATATAGTATTAAAGGAAAGTAAAGATCTTGGGAATGCATTGTGAAACAAAAAACCATTGAGTCATGATCATATGAAGAGATCCTCACCGTTGGCTAGGGCACATGGAAGAAATTTGAACTAGAAAAGCTCTCAATGTTAAGTTAAAAGAGAATAGAAAAGAAGGGGTCATGATGCCTATATATATATATATTCCCAATTCTTTATTAAAATGTATTTATACCATTAATCCTTTGACTTTGTTTTTTAGATAGGATTAATTTAATTTTTCAACTTAATATAATTAATTTTGTTCATCTATGTGTTCTTTATTCCTCTTTCCCTTTCTGATTTTCATTTGTGATCTACATATTAAATATCATGGAGACCTAACCTGAGGGTTTCTATTAGAGGGGTGCTATGAGATTCACCTGATCTCCCTTATATTCAAATTTTATATCGAGTTTGGTCTTAGATAATTCATAGATTTTCAGGGTAAATAGGTTATTGATAGTGACTATTGTCCCTATTTTATTTATGTTTTATTCCTCCTTTATGCAATTATTTTCCCTTCTTTCACCCAAACCACTGGTGTATAATGGGAACAGTGGAGTAGGTGGATATTTCTTGGGTAAAATATGCATTCACACATAAAAATTACAAATATTGATGTTCAAGAACATGTTGGAGTGTGTACATTAAGTGATAATTACACTAATCTAATAGGAAGTGAAGAGAACTCATTAGAATCAATCATAGAGTATTTTTTTCTTCCTAAATATATTTCACTATGTTTTTCATTTTCATTCCCTTTTTATTTTTCAATTCATCCATCATATTTTTTATATACTTTTCAATTAATAAAAAAACAAACATAAGAGTAAAATTAAATTAAGTGTTTATATTAGCTCATTGTGAGACAAACCTATAGTCAACTACAATAATATTAATAGGGGATTATAAATTATATTTTAATAGCCCCCTAAAACAACTGGTCTATAAAACTTAGTGTCATTGTCAGGGACGTGATTTTAGCACTTAATGTTTTTTTCACATATGCAAGTAGTATCATTTATTTCATTTTGTAAGGTTTTAGTTATTCTAGAGCCCTTCCTTTGTGTTTTTGGGTGATTTTAGGTGTTAGTGAAAGGATAGTGGAGTAGAGGTGCTACTAGAGTGGGAAATTCAACTATAGGATTGGTATTGCAGCATCATCTGTTAGGATGTGGCATGGTAAATTCTCATTTGTTTTGTTTAATTTCCATAAATAACCTTCACGTTGTGGCCAAGTCCATTTCACTGTGGATCCTTAGATAACTGTTTTGGTGGCTTTTTGTTTTAAAGGTCACAAAGACACATAGTATGAGATGCACCATAGATATTAGAGGTTTTATTTCTTATACCTAAATTTTTAAGGTTCTCATATCATGGTTCCTTAGCCTATTTAATAGATCCCTTGGGAAAATGGGGGTCAATTACTTAGCTCTTCTATTTTGAGGGTCCCAACGACATGGTGCTTTGGGACGCTCTATGTATCCCTGGGGGTCAATTCATTAGCTCCATCATTTTCATGATCCTGATGTTGTGGTGATTTGGTCCATTATATAGAGCCTTTAAAGTCAATTCCTTATCTCCATTGTTTTGGGGATCATTGTGGCATGATGATTTGGTTGCGATGCAACCCTTCCTTGGGGTTATTAGATTGAGGATTTTACTAAGAAATAATGGGGGAGATATGGGGGGATTTTCACTATGATTTATATAGGGTGGTATGAATAGGACCCATTATATCATGGATGACCATTATGCAATGTGTTTTTGTAAAAAAAATACACCTATTGCGGTGTGTCCACCCTTATTGCACCGTGGTGTTATGAAAATTTCAGCTTTTATCAATTTATAATTCCTTTATAATTACTCTTATTTCCTCTCTATTCCTTCAAAACCAAAGAAACCAAAGAATATATTTTAGATAATCTTGATCCCCTTCACTTATCTTTATCCAAATGTTTATAGAGATAGATTCATGGGTAATTTGAGGTGATTTTACTTCTTCCTCCTTGTTCGTTGATCATGTTATCTCATACCATGCTATGTAAACTTTATTTTTCTTTGGTTATTGTGTTTCTTTATTGATGATTGATTAAATATTCTTTCTAGGATGTTATCCATAGGAATCATGGTTTCCTCACATGTAATTTGATTAGAGATCTACATCCATTCTCTATTCTTGTTCAGGAATTATTGGAAGATTTGTATCAAGGTAGGGTATTCGTAACTTGTCTTTATTTTATATATTTATTTGGAAGTATCATACTTAATATTCATTGAGTAAGTGATGGAATTTTACTAATAAAGATAATTATTAAAAAATTTATAATGGGAATATATTGAATTGTAGTTTTTATTTCATGTGGTTATGTTATGTTTTAATGATGCCTCTTGAAATTTTATGGATAGTGCGATTTTTAGTTCCTGATATTATTGTTAAAATTGGATAAACAAAGTAAAGATGATAAGATAGGGTGGATAATGAATGATTCATATGAATTGAGTCACTATTCTTCGTTAAATCACTGAATATAAAAGTATATGTTTCCATTTGATGATTTTAACTTCTATAGCTAATGTTTATATATTTTTTGGCTATTGAAATATACTCATAATGAATCATCTAATTCAATATGGTAATGTAAAACATTGTTTCTAAAATAAAATATTGGAATTTTTATAAAAATAACCTTATTTACTAAGATCATATACTTGATGTTATGACATTGGTTTATCCCTAATTGTTTTTGTGAGGAAAATATATTTTTTTCACTACCATGTATATATATTTGGATATGAGATACATTTATGTATATTAATGTAAAACCTAGTATGGTTGGATGAATTGGTGAGAGATGGGATGGTTTTCCCCAGTTATGATAACAGTTTTGTTTCGATGATAGTGGGATGATATTGACAACTTAGGTTAAAATTTAGGATTTTCTATTTTCAAGATCAATGTGTTGGGTTATAGGTCCGGTTAGTTTGAAGATATTGAAATCTAGGCTTTCCTATTTTTATTTTAGTAGTTTTTTATTTACAGTTGTACTTAGTCTCCTATTTCTACAAGATGCATGTTACCTTATAGAATATTACCTTCTTGATATTGGTTTGGTTGAGTTTTATAATACTCATGAATATGGAATGGTATTTAATTGTAATGAATTAATGGGTATGGGCATTTATGATGGTAATGATATCAGAAATGGAAATAGAGAATTGGTTGGGATAAATTCTCTAAGAGCATGGGATGGAACTTGGAATTGGAATAAATATCATAAAATTTCCTTATCTTAATGAATAAATATAAATGGTTAAAATAGGAATTATTTTGTGGTTAGTAAATTGAATGGTAATGTTAAATTACTAAATGATTTATAAAGATGAACTTTGATGCTTGTTTTCTTAGATTTTTTTAAAGGTTGGGGCTGAAGCCTCATTTTATTATTTAAATAAGAGGCCTCTTTAGACTGGGTAGAGGTAGACCCATTACATATCCCAAAGGCCCAAGACCAAGTGGTCTAAATACAAGGCTTGAAAGCCCATTTTTTGGCCCAAAGAGCCCCTCGGTGAATAGTACTGCTACAGTACCTGGGCTTCTACAGTACCTGCTATAGTACTGCCGCCGCTACAGTTCCTGCTACAGTGCCTGAAATAGTACCTGCTACAATATCTGGGTTCTAGGTGTTTTACCCAACATCTAGGACATTGAGGATATGAATGGATGACTACTCTACCATCCCACTTTATCTTTTAAATGTTACATAGTATGATTGTATATCTAAGCTATAATGTATTTAGGTCTAGGTTATGTGATCATACTTTCTATGAAAACTATCAGTTTTATCATAAATGTATGTGTGGATTTTAATATCTTGTGATTATAGCATATACAAGCATTTCAATAATAGTTACTATGGTTATTACAGGACTATCATGTGTAAGCAATAATGGATTGTGTATAGTGTATGATACACTGAATATGGTGGCTTTCAGACTCACTAATTGGTTATGATATGTGATAATGTGGTTGTGATGGGATGTATGGGGTTCCAGAGGCAATGATGATGTGGCTGTGATTTGGTTTCCAAGATGGGTATGATTATTTTTTAAGGGGATGAGACCACCAGATTATAAGACATTAGGGTGAGGGTGATAGGTTCAATGGGAAATTATATGTGGTGTATCTTTCACACACACACACACACACTCACACATACATATATTCTTTTTTTACATTATGTTACCAATATCTGTGCATTACTTAGTGATTTATAATTGGTGAGGTTGGGATTTAGTTCATCATATTTAGGTAACAAGTTTATTTATTTTTTTATTCATAATGCTTTACTATTCTTTTTTTTTTCACATTTTCACACGAGGTTTCAAGGATAATAATTTTGAGTATTCTTGTATGATCACCCCTATATATAAACTATATTATTTTCTACAAAATATGACCAGTAATTAAGCTAGACATTTCAAACTCATAGAGGTTGTTTAGGAGTTGTTGGTGTTCATGATTTTTTACCTAGGAATTAGTTGGTATTTTATCTTCTTCCTCATTATATGAAATTACATTGATGTATTGGGATTGGTTATATATTTATGTTATGTATTTTATTAGTTAATATTATATCTTGTAATGAATTTTATATTGAGGGTAATTCCACCCATTTATGCATTCCATTCTCTTTTTTCAAGTCTCTTAACTTTGGCATATTAGAGGTGGGATTCAGGGGTCAACCCAATATTCATTTTAATCCTAGTAGGGGTTCCAGTGGAGTGGGGGGTAGGGGGGTCATAACAAAGTAATATTAAATATATTTTATAGGTAGGATGGATTTTGAGGATAATAACTAGTGAGGATTGTACGGGTTGTTAGTGAAATAGTTTTGGTTGAACTCTATACATAATGTAAGTAAGAGAGACAGGCTGAGACACAAGTTTTTATAGACCTTTTTGATCTGAAACAAGGACCATAAGTTTACAAGGTGTTCTAAGTAAAGGTATTGTTCTTTCGTGGTAGATACCTAGGTAAGGACCATACATCATGATTTGTCTATGCCTGTGTTTGAATTGGGTGGCCAATGAGAATTATGATGGATCTTAATTAAGTTAATACTAAATGTTATATATTATTGGTTTATGATTCCTTGATTGTTTTATAATCTATAGGTACAAAACTAGGCTTATATCCTCACCTGGTTCATGGAAAATATCTTCATCAAGATGTTCTATCATACCACCATAGAGTTAAATTAGATGAAGAAAACTATTGTAGAAAGACACTCTGAGAGTTCTAACACTAGGTCCTGTAAAAGTATGAGGTCCTGATTTTAGATTGAGGGATTGAGGATTAGTTAAAGGAGGTAGAAATTCATTTATATTGATCTATGCTAAGAGGGATCACTAAGGTCCATTTTATGACATCTTGTTATGTGAAGTTACTTGACAATAGTTGTTTCTATTTTTGGTTGATCTTGAGGAGTCTATAGTCATGTGGGAGAAGTTCCAAAATAAGTTTCAGGATGAGTTTCTTTTATCGACCACACATGAATCTTGTACCTATGGTATTCTTACTTACCTCTGGTGAAGTTACAATGTGTGATAATTTAGTGTTATGTATAATAAACTTCTCTGTTATCATTTATACCTTCTTCCAGATGAAGAGGCTAGAGAAAATAATTTTAAGGATACTTTGAATATGAATATCAAGCACCAAGTCACCTCATTCATGTTTCAAACATATATAAAGGTACTGGAAAATGTTAAGGTTATTAATATGGTGTTTTCTATGAATTAATTTCTATTATATGAGAGTCTCTAGGAATTAATGTGGAGAAGATCTATGGTTATAAGTTCTCAATTTCTTAGTTATAAAAAGATTCAATTAGTGGGGAGCTAGTTTAATCCTTATTCATTCACTTTCATAGAGGATAGAAGTTCTTGGGACCTTATCATGGGGTTAGGAATGATTTTTTTTTCATATTGAGGTTACGGACATCAAAATATTTATTTAAAAACATTTTTTAGTAGTCAACGTGGTGATGGAGTCCCTCTTTAGGATTAACTATTGTAGGAGTATCCTTGGAGTTAGTTGTAGCAGTATGGTGCTCTATCTTTTCATCAATAGATAGGGGACAAGGTAGGTAGAGTAAATAACCATTATGGCCCCTTTTCACAAGTATAAAGTGGGGTTCCCTACCACATATGTGGTATTCATTGGGTTTACATGGGTCATTGAGTGGGATGTAGTCAGATGAACACTTTAGAGTTGTTAGCACTAGGTGAGCCATGCATCATGAAAGTTATGATATGATTATATTATACTTTTGTGTATACTTTTTTTAATTATAGATCTACATAGTCCTTTACTTCACCCACCTTAGTCCATTTTTTGGGACTTGATGTGAAGACGCTTTCAGTGTCCTTGATTATGACTATGCTAGTTGAAGTTTGAGCTAGTTTATATGATGTTTTTAGAGATTGTGAGATGATACTAAGAAAACATCACACTTGGGGATAATTCCTAGGTTTATGGATACAATCATATGAAATTATCCTTATATTTTCTACCAAATCAAGAGGGTTACTAGTGGAGGGGTTTGTGATAGAGTGGAACTATTAATCCCTTTAGGAGGTGAGTTATGTTCATCCAAGACTAGTTATTTTTAGTGTTGTATATTGTTGATTTCTTCAATTGGTGAGATTTATTCTATTAAGTCGATGGAGATCATAGATTTTTTTGTAGAGTGAGACCCTTTTATGTGTTGGGTGTGTTTTAAGTATTTAACTTCCTTTATGAGTGTGATGATTTTGAGTTCAATAGAGGATCATCTGGAAGTGTTTCACAAGGTTATAGAAGAGTACTCTAATGTACTTCCTGAATTGGTTATTAAGTTACCCCCTTGACATGAAACCAATTTTGGTATAGATTTTCAATCGAGTGTCACTTTGATATTGATGTACCACTATCAGATGGTTCTCTATGAGTAGAAGGAGCTATGGATTCATAATAGTAATGTTCTACAGTGTGGTTTTATCTGACCTAGTGTGTCTCTTTAGGGAGCACCAATCTTATTTTCGAAGAAGGATGATGGTAGTATACATCTATATATCAATTATTATTTCTTTAATTAGGTGACAGTGAAGAACTGTTATCATATTTCATAGATTAATTATCTATTCAATCAACTAAAGGGATCTAGTTGGTTATCGATGATCAAATTTTGGTTATAATATCATAAGATACGAGTAAAGGATGAGGATATCTCAAGGATATATTGTCGATGTCATTATAGACACTAAATGTTCATGGTTATGCCTTTTAGTGTCACTAATTCACCAACAATTTTCATGGTACATATGAAATATGTGTTTCGTGCATTCCTATATCGGTTCATTGTGGTGTTCATCAATGAAATCCTTTTGTATTTTGTGTTTGAGGAGGATCCTAGAGAGAATCTATGAGTTGTTTTGGGAGTTATTTGGTGTCATCATCTATTTTTAAATATTTCAAAGTGTAAGTTATGGGATCATAAGGTCTATTTATTGGGACATGTTGTATCACATCATGAAGTATTCATGGATCATTTGAAGACTATAAAAGTTTTTTCTTGGGTAACCCCCCAAGAATGTTGCATTGGTGTAGAGTTTCAATGATCATATGGGATATTAGAGGAGGTTATTGTCTAATTTATTTTCATATGGAGAATCCTATGATACCCTTGACCTGAAAAAATTAGGTATTTGTATGAACTGACCAGTGCCAAGATTCATTTGAGTATTTTTAGGAGAAGTAGGTTAGTGATTTTTTCCATTGATTTCTAGAGGAAGTCATAGTGTTAGAGGTTTCTTTCAGTACTTCATGTATTTTATTAGGTGTCATCTATATGTAACCAAGAGTGGTTACCTTCTATGGGTATCATAAGTTACACCCTTATAAGTACAACTATGATACCCATGATCTTGAGTTTGTAACAAAATTACCCCACCAGTGAACACTTTTTGATCTTCATAGATTATAATATTTAGATATATATATTCTCCTAGAGTGATTTAAACTTGATGAAATGATAGTGTATGGAATTATTGTAGGATTAGGACTTTGATATTTCCTATACACCAATGAAAGTGAATATTATGGTACATGTGTTGAGTAGGAATTCACATAGTGATGTTGTGTATGAGTCTAGAGACTCTTGGAGAGTGATAGAGGATTTTTCCATATCACACCTTGATATGAGAGTAGTATATGGTATAATATGTCTTTATCAGATTATAGTGAAATTATCTTTATTGTAGTAGGTATAAGATTCCTAATTAGGGGGTTCTTAGGTGGTGGTTTGACATGATTTTGTTTTTTTGGTGATTCCCCTAAGGGATAGATTGAGGATGATGAGAATTAGGTCTTATTTTAGGGGAGGTTATTTTTCCATCAGTGACGTATGAGGTATTACTTAAAAAGTTACAAAATTCACCTTTGGAAGTACATTATAGTTTGGATAAGTGTATCATTCCCTCATAGGTTATTTTTTTATAGTTTTGGATGAAAAGATCAATTGTATAGTTTTTCTATCTATGTTTAGTCTTCCAGAAGGTAAAAACCTAGAAACATGTTCCTGGTAGTTTTCTTCAGCCACTAAATGTTACCTAGTGACAATGGTAAGAAATATTGATGGGATTCATCAATGATTTACCTTAATCATTGGGTGGTTATGATTCTATTAGAGTGATTATAGAAAATTTTAAAAGAAAACTTACTTATTGAAGATTAAGGAGTCAGGAATCATGGATGTATTACTGAGGTAATATCTAGAGGATATGGTTAGGCTTCACTGGGTTTAGAATAAAATAATTTCTAATAATGACCCATGTTTCACCTAAAAGGTGTGGATAGGTTTCTAACATGATTTTGTCTCTTATTTGTGCCTCAACACTACTTTTCATCTGCAAACAAAAAGTTATGCACAGACAAATATCCATACCATGTAAGAAATACTTCATTTATACATTTGATAATTTATAGGATTTTGGGTGAATAACCAAATATTGATATATTTTTCTTATAATAATACTTATCACTCCAAAATTGGAATGTTCCCTTTCAAAGAGTAGTATGGATGACCTTGCAGATCTCTATTGTGTTGGAACAAGGTTGGAGATCCTACTATTATCAGTCCAAAATTACTTTTGAGCATGAAAAAGAATGTGCATGTGATTTATGAGTGGGTAAAGGCCATTAAATTTCACAAAAAGTCCTATAATAATCATAGTATGAGGAATTTGTAGTTTGATGTTGTAGATCATGTATTCTTAAATCTGTCTCCTCATCATGGTCAGCGGAGGTTTAGTTACAAGAGTAAGCTTTCTTCTTAATTTTTTGGCCCTTTATAGTTGTTGGATTGCATGGTGATTTTGTGTAACATTTATCACTTACCTCAAAAATAGATCAGATATATGATATCTTGCATATATTATAAAATATTTGGTATCTTCATGATGATTATCATTTCATGGAATTGGGTGTGATGGATGTTAAAGATGTTGTGATGTTTTAGGAACACCCTGTTAAGATTTAGCACCCTCAGGAGAAGGTGTTGTATGAGTTAACTGTACCATTTTTTCATGTCTTTTGGAAACATGGTGGTTTGGATGAGATTAATTTTGAGCATGTGTTGTAAATTCACATTCACAAATCCCAATTTGTTTGTTGTTTTATTTTTTTTGGAATTATATGTATGGATTATGATAATTTATGTGATGGATGATATTTTGTGACTATGTTTTCTTTTATTTGAGAGTTGGTTGTGCTTATTTTATGGAGATATCCTTGAGGGGTATCTCACTAGGTGTTTTTACATGTAATTTCACTTCCTTTCCTTTCTAACTTGGTTTTTATTATCAATGAAAATAATCATTTGATAGGTATATTTGGTAAGGTACCAATTCTTTCTGGCCCCATCCTTTTTGTTTTTGGGTGATTTGAGGTGTCGAGGAGAGGATGGTGGAGTAGATGTGCTACTGAGACTAGAAATTCATCTAGAGTAGGGGTGTTTTAGTGAGGTTAGTAAGGCTATGGTGTGATGATGTCTTAAGGGTTTTTCTTAATTTCAATAAATAAACTATATAATTTGGTCAAGGAATTTGTGTCAATGATTCCTAGGAACAATTTTTTGTGGATCTATTGTTTTATAGGTCACAATGGTGTATTGTATAAGATGCACCATAGAGCGTAGAGGTTGAATTTATTATCATTTTGATCTTAGGGGTACCTGTAGTGTGGTGATTTGGGCTACACTATGGTGCCCTAAAGGGGGGGGGGTCAATTCCTTAGTGAGGGACCCTAAGACATGTTTCTATGGGTTATGGCATGGATTCATGGGGGGTTGATTTCTTAGATCTTCAATTTCAGAAATTCCTGTGGGCATGGTTATTTGGGTTGTGTTGTTGATCCTCATGGGTTGAGTCCTTGGCTCTAACATTTTGGGGATCACTGCAATAGGTAACTTAGATTATTTTATAGGACTCACCTGATTATATTAGATTGAGGGTTTGACCTAGATTTAATGGGTGATATATAATGGTATTTTTACAATGATTTAAATAGGGTGTCTTGACTTTGACCCTTTGCGGTGTGGTCAACCACTCTACACCATGTTTTTTTTGTAAAAATTAAACCTATTTAAGCATGGAAACCCATATTTCATTGTGGTGTTATAAAAATTATATCCTATATAAATTCATAAGTTAAAATTAATCTTATTTCCTACCCCTTCCTTCAAACCCAAAGTGAATATAGGATCTATTTTTTGAACTCTTAATCCCCTTAACATGACTTTAGACCCCAAATTATAGAGATCTATTATTGGGTGATCTGAGGTGAGTTTCCATCTTCCATGTTGGTTCTTTGTCCCTTTATCTCATGCCATGCAATGGATAATTAATTTTCATTTGGTCTTATGGTTATTTATAAATGATTGATAGGGGATTATTCTCTAGATTTCATCCATCAGAATCATGGGCTCCTCATAGGAGAGCTAACTAAATATCCATTCTCCATTCTTGTTTGGGAAATGTTATAATATTCATATTGAGGAGAGGGATTCATAACATGTATTTATTTTATGTGTTGATGTGGATTCATCATGCCAAATATTCTTTATCTAAGCATCAGAATTGGACTAATAAAGATAATAATCCATTAAATAAGAATGGGAAGATATTTAAGGGTTATTATAGTTTCATGTGGTTATGTTATGTTTTTATGATGCCTCTTGGTATTTTCTTGATATTGAAATTTATCTGTGTTGAGATTATTATTGTTTATAAGAAAAATTTGAAATGATAAAATTAGTTAATCAACTTAAAGTGGTTTAGATAAAGGGTATAATGAAATAGGCATATAGATTAAATTATTATTCATAGTTTAAATTTTGAACATTAAAGGGGATATTTCTTCTTGAAGATTTTAAATATTGTATCTAATGTTTATATATTTGTTTTATATTGAAATTTTTTCATAATAAACCAGTTAATTAAAGATGATAATGTAATAAGTTGTTGATGGAATAAAATTTTGGGACTATTGTAAGACCAAACTTGTAAACTAAGATTGTATACTTGATTTTATAGTCTTGTTTGTCTCTTATATTTGTATTGATGAGAATATATATCTTTAATTACCATGTATATATCTTAGTATGGTAAATACCTTGCTGTATATTATTGAGAAACCTAGAATGGTTGGATGAATTAGTGAGGTATGGGTCAGTTTTCCCCAGTATGTTATTAGTTTGATTTCAATGATGGTGGGATGAGATTTATTTTGAAGGTTGAGAGGTGGGACCACATATTTTTCCTAATAATCATGTTGGGTTTTTGGTTCGGTTGGATGATATAGGTAGAGATATGGGCATCCTCATTTATCATTTATATTTTTCTTTTTTTTATGTTGTGACTCATCCCCCCTTGTCAGGGGATGCTTTTGAACTTCATGTATATCACATTCTTGATATTGGATTTGTTCAAGTCATAAAATACCCAATAACATAGAATGGTAGTGAATTTTAATTAATTTAATGGGATTGGCGTCTATGATTGTAATGATATAATAAATGGAAATCAAGAATTGATTGGGTTAAATTCTCTAAGAGCATGGAATGAATCCTAGAATTTAAATGAGGATCATACAAATTCATTATATTGAAAAATTAATGTAAATTGTTAAACAATGAATTATAACGTGGTTAATTAAATAAAATGGTAATGTTAAATTATTAAATGATTAATTATGATTGAATTTTATTACTGTATACTTAGTTTGAGAATTAGATTTCTCATCTTAGGAATGGTAGATAAGATGTCGGGTGGGGTGATAACTTCTATTTAGGATTAAGTCTAGGTAGTTTCCTATTTTATGGTTATGATAAATATATATCTTTATGTTATTTTATTTTATGTGCTTCACCACCTGAGTTAGTAGATCATCCCACACCAATAATGGATTTGAGTTCTAGATTTTTTTTCAACATCCAGGATATCGAGGTTATAAATGGATTACTAATCTCTTACCTCACTCTATCTTATAAATACAACACATTATATATGAATTTTCTGGATTTAATGACTTAAGGTATTGAGTTTGTTCCCATCATACTATGATGACTCTATATATTTTCAAACATGTATGTACGGGATACAATGAATCAAAGTTATATTATATACATGCATTCTATCTATAGTGATTGCGGTAATTATAGGTGTATCATTTGAGGATTGCAATCTATTGAGGTATAGTGCATGATACACATGTTGTGGTAGTTTTTGGACTCAATACTTTGTTATGGAATGTGATGATGCAGTTGTGACAGGCTGTATGGGGTGTAGAATTATATGAAAACATGGTTGTGATATGGTTTCCCAAATGGGTAGGATGATTTAAGGATGGGAAGAGAGCAGTAGTATGTAATACATTTGGACGGGGGAGACTAGATTAGTGTGAAATTGGGTGTGGGGAACCTTTCATCTATATATATTATTTTTGATATTATGAAAACCATTTCCATTTGTTACTTGGTGAGAAATCCTTCCTGAGGTTGGGATGTAGTTCACCTAATTTAGGTAACAAGTTTGTTTCTTCTATTTATTCCATAAGGTTTAGTGTGTTTCTTTCTCATTTTCAAGAAAGGATTTAGGGAGGATACCATTGAATACACTTGTATGATCACCCCTATACATATAATCTATTTTTAGGTATGTAGAAGATGTGATGTGATCAAGCTAGTCATTACTAGCTTGTAGTGGCTATTCAGGAGCTTCTGGTGTTTATGGTTTCTACTTTGGAATTGTTTTTAGTATGCTAATTTCTTCCACATTGTATGCGATTACATTCATATATTGGTATTGGTAAACAATTTATGTGATTGATTTTATTGGTGTATCTTTTCTCTATTGTTTTGGATTTTGTATTGGAGGAAATTTATATGATTTATGCATTCCATACCCTCAATTATAGTCACCAACTCATGGCCTATTAGCAGTGATATCCAGGAGTTATCCTTATATTCACTACCATCCTAAGAGGGGTACCTGTGTAGGGGAGTTTTGAAGCATTTGTTTTTCCTTTTTTATTATTTTACTTCTTTTCTTACTTTCATTTTCTCTAATTGGGTTAAGAAAAAGTGAGTAGTCCATTTAAACCATAATGGATTATTATTCTTATTCCCAACTATAAGAGGATTATGAGATTAAATAAATGTTTACAAAAATTCTTAATAACAATTAAAATGATCATTTTTTTTCTATAAGTGCAGGAGGACGAAGAGATCAACAATGGTGAAATAAAAGAGATAAGGGACCGAATGACTGATACAAAAAACCCTTTAAGATAATATGAGAAGAAGAGTGATAAAGGAAGAAATACAATTACCTTTTTTAGATGAAGGTGATATGAAGTGAATTTAAGAACATTTGGTAAACCCCCATGGAATCTTACCCTTGAACTACAAATAGAGATATCAACACCAAAAATATCCACCACTAAGGTCTTCGAGGGAGGAAAAGAAATATTTGATGAATACCAAGTAGAATATTCTTAGTAATAATCATAAGTTAAGCCCCCTAAATTAAACATAAAAGACTCAATCCAAATATGTAATTCTATAGATGACAATCATGGTATCATGATGGAGGGGATTGGATTTCATAAAAAGTTAGAAGACCCATTTTCTTCCCCTACATGCATGTTTTCATCAGTAGTGTATGGATAAAAAGAGAATAATTATGATATCATGGAGGGATATGAATATATTTTTAATTTATTCTTTAACATTTCAAAATATTTAATACAAACTAATCTCCCTTGCATTACAATGTCAGATTCAGTACCATGGATTCTAGCACTAGGTGAATAAGATGAAACCAAAATGGATGGGTTCTGTTTTGAGGAATGAATTGAAAACTCTGAACCTCTAAGTATTATGAATTATTTTACAAGGGAATTTAATGAACAAAAAGTGTTTCAAACTGGAATATATAAGATATTTTTTTAACCTTTAACTCATTTCATTTGGATTTCGCATAATCTATTATATATTTTAAACCCCATTATTTTAAAATTACAGAACAAGTAACATTATTTATTACCTTTTCATAAGATGGATAGGTTATGGAAGTGGGTACTAATTATGAATAAATAAATAAGGATCCAATGCTACTACTAATTGAGGCAGTTAGATATGTGGACACTCTAGTCTATCAAATACAAGAATAAGTCACTGACTTTATTTTGAAAGAAATGGAAGTAACATGAGAACTACCCTTTCAAAATCCCCCTCATAAATACCAAGAAGTATATATAGATGGTAGAGAAAGAGAAAATTTTGGGAAAAAATACATCATTTATCCACCATCACTGGATAAAAAACATGTTGATAATCTAAGGGAAGTGAAGACACTAAAGTGCACAAGTAATGGGGACCTCTAGATGTAATTGAAGCCTAGTAACTAAAAGGAAAGGGTATATGGTTGTTTTCATCATACAAACCACATACCACATTATATTGAGGATGAACGAAAGGCTTTCCAGCCATGGAATATCAAAATACATTCTCTCTTGGGAGGGATAACTAAAGATTATTTCCCTTAAATTTTTTTTTTCATTCTATTAATTTTTTAATAAAATTATCATATTTTCTTTATTTTTAATGAAGGTTTAAAGTGGAAAAATGAAATTAGATTGTAAAAAATATGTTCCTAGGGAAACTTATTGAATAAATAACCCAAGTTGTTTCTTTCCTAGTAATTTATTTTTTACACTGCTTATTATTAGTTTGATTTTCATTAACAATAGAATTTTTGAATTCCTTGACGGTAGTGTCATTAATAAGTGTGGAAGTGGGGGCCTATTAGTGTAGTTATATTTATATATGTTGAATATTTTTCATTTTTTGGTGCATTTGTGGCCCTTTGAACTAAATAAAAAATTTTAATTATTTTTTTCTTTTTCTCACTATAAATTAAACAAGTCACATTGGATCCATGGAAACTCTTACTTTTTCACTATGAAAAAACTTGATAATATAAGAGAATTTAATGGAATAATATTTTAAAAATTTGAAAATTTAATTTATAAAATTAATCATGTGAAACTTTTCCACTATAAAAAAGAACACCCCCTGGATCCAACTCAAAATAAATTCATATAAGTCATTTTAAAGTGGAGTAAAAATGGAAATTAGGATCCCACATTTAGTGCCTAATTTTTGAAAATAAATGGATTTAGGCGAGGGGAATATTAAAAATATATGAGAAAGTGTTATAAGAATTTAATTGGGGTTGTATCAAGGATGTGAAAAATGGAACAGTGGTGAAGGGATCCCAAGATAAAGGAATAACATATGGTACTAATTTTATGAAATTTAATTAAATTAATATATTTTGAACTAGGAATTTCATTTGTAAGAAGTTAAACCTTTGTGAACATGAATAACATTTCTATATTAAGTGTGGGGGAGTTATGAAGTAATATTTTTTCATTTTTTAAAATATTTTATTGAATTTTCAACTTTATTTCCCTCAAATTTAAAAAAAATATATTTTAATCATAAATTATTATTGATTTTTAAATTTATTATAAATTTGATCAATTTTCACATTTTTAATTGATTTTATCATATTTATATTAATTTTAAAAAATACTACATTGGGAATATTATTTTCATGATATTATGGAAGTTCTGAAAGCTATGATGAATTTCTTGGAAGAATGAGGAATCCATATGTCATTCTTGTAAGATGGTATTATAGAAATTTAACAAAGGCATGAGGTATCCCCATACATTAGATATTTTAATTATCGAAATATGGTAAAGGAATAAACAATCCTTGTGTATGTAATATTTTTCATTGTGTGTAAGGTTTTTAACTTTATCATGGGGGTGAAGCATTGGATACAAAATATATTGAGTACATACTAGATAATTTATATAGGATGTGAAAATTGGAAAAGTGATGGCCTCAAAATAATATGTATAATACTAGGGATGATATATATATCAGTATGTAATATATTTGAGTTTTACATGGAAGATAAAAGTTCCTTGGTACACTATGATTTTTAAAAGTAATGTTCAAATAATGATAATAATTTACAAAGTAGAGAAATTTACATTGGGTACGTAAGAGAAAATTTTCAGTATGTAAAAGTAATTGTTGGGTATAGTAGACATGGACTTAGCCGTGACAAATTATTGAACTCAAGCAGTGGTATGTAAAATAAAACACCTCTCACGTAAGAGTTAATTTGACTCTGAAAAAAATAATTTAGAAAAGGAATGGAATGTATAAGAGTCATTTCTTGTGGGAAAGTGTTGCATAAAAGTACCTCCTCATATTTATAGGGTGATATATAAAAGTAGATTAATTTTTATGGGTATGAATCCAAAATATGTAAAAGTCACTTCCATGGATGGGTGAAATATAAGAGTAAAGACTTTCGCATAGAATTTAAAATTATAATTTCCCAAAAAAGGATTTTGGGCAATACATACATACATACATACATACATACATACATACATACATACATACATACATACATACATACATACATACATACATACATACATACATACATACATACATACATACAGACATACATACAGACATACATACATACATACATACATACATACATACATACATACATACATACATACATACATACATACATACATACATACATACATACATACATACATACATACATACATACATACATACATACATACATACATACATACATACATACATACATACATACATACATACATACATACATACATACATACATACATACATACATACATACATACATACATACATACATACATACATACATACATACATACATACATACATACATACATACATACATACATACACACACACACACACACATACATACAGACATACATACATACACACACACACACACACACATACATTCATTCATTCATTCATTCATACATACATACATATATACACACATATATAGAGACACACACACACAACTATGTACGTATGGACCTATGTATGTACATCTGTATATGCATGCATGCAAACATGAAGTCCCTTTTTAATAAGGGACTTCATGCATGATATAATTTTTTATATCCAAGCACCATATTAAAAAAATATATTATTTGATTAACTATATTTAACAAATTTAGATTCTAATTCTCTCTAGAAAATTGAATTTTTTTGAGTACCACATGTTAATACAAACAACTTATTACAAAAATAACTAGGTTATAAGTTTTACCCTTTTATTTTAATTATTAAAAACTTTATATCATATTTTTCCTTTACTTTAATCACTTTAGAAACTTCTCCTGATTTACTTATTATTTGATTTAGATCTATAGTTATTTATTCTATAGAATAAATAAGGGGACTTAAAAATCCAAAAAAGACAATCAAAACTTCCAAAAAACTACCCAATGGTACTATATAATTATATAATTAAAATAAAACCGTTATAATTTTAATAGAAATAGTACATCAATAATTTAAAATAAGAATTTTACAATGATTATCATATGTAATGGAGTCTATTAACTGACTATTGTGTTGAATTTTATTTACACTGGGAAGACCCATAAATTCAATAACCTCTATGGTGTGTATGTATTCTATAAATAAAAATTTAAAATAATTTTATCTATGAAATATGAATTTTTAAGAGAATTTAAATTTATTAACTATTTCAAAGTCGAAAATGGATCTTAATTATTGTTTGTTTTCTACTTTCATGATATATATTCTAATCTATTTGATTAACTTGAAACTATTATTTGATTCCACTTATATAATTTCATAGAATGGTTTATAATTTTATAATTATTTTAAAATATTTTAAATATAATATACATTAGAAATCACATACCATTTTCTTATTGTGATCCTTTATATGATTTATTAATGATGTTATGAAATTTATAATAACTTGTTAGACCATTTTGATATCAACATCATCAATGAGAATATGTGTCACTGCTCTTATATCACGAGCCACATGAATCCCAACTCTAACACGATATGTTATAAATTATGAATGGTAAAGGGTATCACCTTGAATATTATACACCATAAATTTTACAATGATGAAGTTTATGGGTTACAATAGAAATAAGTCCCATGAAATATTTCAAAGAAAGTAAACAATTAATACCTATTTACTATAGAGATATCATAAAAAGATATGAAAAAAATATTTTCTCTGATATCTTGGGAATCTAAGGGGGAAAACTACACTTGAAAATTAGTGGTTATAGATTCAATTGTGGTTGATATTTTACTGATTATTATTTTTTCATTGACATCACTTTTTATTTCATGAGTATCTTGTTCTATATAACCAATAATTCCCTTTTTCTGTCTTATATTTCCTCTAAGTATTTAAACTTATTTTTTTAACTATTTGTATTATTTCTAAAAATGAGTTTTTCATCACCATTTCTAAATGTTTTATCTCAATGATACTATAAAACCCATCCCTTTAATAGGTATACACTATTTTGGACAATGAAAACCCATAAAAAGTTTCTCTTATGTACCTATGGTATATTAATCATCTTGTATAAAAAAATCTTTAGATAAAACTTAGTATAAGTTAAACTTTTATAAAATACAAAAAATAACAGATTTCTCTTATTTAAGAATTATATATTCCTACCTTAATTTCTAAATGTTTTCATTTATAAGTAGAACATTTTATTAGCATGAGCCTCCTTCCACACCACATGATGTGAGATTGAATTATTGGTGGGATCTTATTGATGAAACTCTATCTCAACATAATTAAGTTGATTTTTTGGTAATATTTCACATAATAGTTTTATTTTAAATTCAATGTATATATTAGTTGCTTCTCAAGGGACACATACCCTATCCTTGTTTTGCAGTATGAGTCTGGTGGCTTTGTTCCAACTTCTTATTATCTAAAATACTTTATTATTTTCAAAAGGTAATATATATGAAATTGAATACTTTAGATATATCATGTTATATAAATTAAATTCACATATAATTTAACTTTAATCCCTCTCCCTCTTGTATGGAAACAAATATAATTCCATGTTTCTTAGGAAATAAAGCTTCCATATATTGTTTATCGGTGATGATTGATGTTCCTATCATTATCTCTCACGTATTTAATGAAAAGTGTTGTCCAAAATTCTATATACAACATTTAAGAATATTTCAAATTTAAATATATGATTAATTTTTATAATATAAATATATTCCTAAAATGGAAATCAATATATATTATATAACTAGATTTAAAGGGAAAATAATATAAAGTGTAATAATATGTTAATATAATGTCATCCTAAATAATTTACTTCATTGCAGGTATGACATTACACCAAGTATGTATATCAATTTGCCTTTTCAATATGGTACTAAACTCAATATAAATAATTAATGTTTTTTGGGGGTTATTTAGTAGACCATGATCATTCTATTTGATCTAAATATTTTGAACTTTTATTCTTAATTTAATTACTTTTAATAAACTATTATCTAAAGAAAATATTATCTTTTATCTTTTTGAAAACATGTAATCTATTTCGCACCTTTGAGATCACTAAAATGTTACTCATAAGGTTAAGTAAAATCATGCGGTGAATAAGAAATTTTCCACAAAATAAGTTATAAAAATAAATTATAATATAAAAATCTATATTAAATTCATTCTATATAGATATAATCTATATTATATATAAAAAACCCTTGTAGAAACAAAACTTCATTTTAAATTCTTCAATTTTTCTTTAATAGTGAAAATGTTTCCCCCCTCTATTGATTATCTAAATTCCCTATTTATGGTTGAATCTAACATAAAAAACATTATCTAAATTTTTAGAAACATAAAATATTTCTGATATCCCAAGGAGAAAATCATCATATAATGAATTGACACATGATTCAATATATTTTTTTCATTTTCGAATTAACAATAGATTAATTTTCATTTACAATATCTTGTGTATAATAATTTTTCACTACATGTGATTCCATTATGAGGGGATCATATTTGTATTATTACATATTGAATATAACTTTTATGAATCCTAATTCATAAAAATTTACTAAATTCTTATTATTAACCCATCTACATAAAATAATTGGCACATGAAATATCATATTTTTCATGTTACAGGTCTTCAACTTGGAATTCCTTATTTATGATTGGAACTCGATGCTTGATTCAATTTTAATGGACTTATTAGAACTTAATTTAATTTAAATGAAATTATTTATTTTCTTTATTAATCACTATAAGATATTTTCTATGAAAAATATTAATTTTTGCTAAAAAGGGAAAAAGAAAATTCCTCGTGAATAAACTGTCAGATTGAGAAACAGACTGTGCTGTTGAGTTTAGAATTATAACACTCTCCCAAGGATATGGCCACCGAATGGTTCCTAAACCAATGAGTCTCTATTGGGACCTTTGGTGAACCTCCCCATACACTAGAGGATTCTAACTTGTAGCAAGGGTCCAAGGTAGTACCGTGGAGAGACTATACCCCCCATATTAGAGTGCACAATAGTAGTAGCAAATAAACCAAACACATACAAATTTATAAACAGTAGAGTATTCCTGATAAATAACTTAAATAAAATCATGATATATAAATTAAATGAAATTAATAAAGTCATATAGATTCAAAATCATGCCAGTATAGAGAATTTGATCACCCACCAGGCCAATCAAATATACAAGATAAACTAAAAATGAAAATAAAATGACACAAGGCTCTATTTCCATCCCTGATCCATATCTTAGTCACCATTATAAAAATTAATGTCAAGATTCTCTATCATGATCATGAAACATAACAAATATGGGCCTCTTCCTGATCCACTGCATGTACCATGATCAATCCTAATAGTAGACATAAAGTATTCACAAGAACCAAAGTTATTGCGAAGGGTGTGAGAAATAAATTCTTAGTAGGCCACCCCTAATTTTGATTCTATAATCTATTATCATATCATGTTTCTAGGCACATGATATGACCAAACTATCATTGTAATAACTTGAGAAAATAATTAAATAAAACACCATAGATCCTAGGGTTTTAACATGACACCCAAGATTGACCCAAACCAAGTTTTTCTAGTTCCAGAGTGTCATTAAGATCATCATGGAACTGTTCTAAATAATATCAGGCACATATTCAATTCATAGGAAAAATTCCTAGGAAATAATATTCAATTTGTACAGGATTAATCCAATAAGTTTTTCTAGGGAATTCCAACCCAAATACCCATGATCTAAATCCAAGGACTATGTATAATAATTTCCAACTTAGATACCCATGATCCAAATCCAATGAGTGTGTCCGAGGAATTAAAACTTGTGAACCTATGAGATGAATCCAAGGAGTGTGTCCAAGCCATTACAACATGGAAACATTCGATCCAAATCCTAGGATTGTGTCTAATGTATTCCAACCTAGAAACTTGTGAGCTAAATATAAAGATCATATCCAAGGTAATCCACCCTGGAAACCCATGAGCTAAATCAAAGGGGTGTATCCAAGGAATTCCAACCTGAACACCTACAAGGAAAATCCAAGGAGAGTATCCAATCCATTCCAATCCAAAAACCTAAAATCCAAATCCAAGGAGTGTATTCAGGTTATTCCCAACCAGGAACCTTCAAGATGAATCCAAGGAGCATATTGTTGTATTGGTGGAGTCTGATCATCTTCGATGAAGTTGGAACAAATTACTAGTAGCTCATAATGTAAATTTGGTCCACAACTCTCTAACTACACTTGTACTGACCAATGATTAAAAAAGGGGGTTGTAGTAGTGTAGACTTACTATAGAAACATGTGACAATAATACTATTGATTTTTAGACTTATTGGGATTAGTTACTATTTAATATTAAACTTTGGTGAGAAGGTAAATGTAGCACCATAGACTTCTTTCCATCAAATACTACTACACATTAGACTTACTATGCAGTTATTGTAGCAATTTAGGTTACTATTGAAAACATTTCTTTATGATATTTTTAAAGAATGGGTTTTGTGTGTGTAAAACTCTAAAAATCACCCAAAAATTCTTCTCATGAATTAGTGAAATCATTTTTCCTCTTAGTAGATGTTGGGATTATTCAAAAACCATGAAAATCACTATTTCATATTATCTTCTTCTTATTGTTTTATTTTTTTTCTCCCTTTTACTCTTATTCTAAAAATCATTGATTGTTCATTTATCCACACTTTTATACAATATGTATCCATGGAATTCCAACCCTAATACCATCATAGTGGAATATTCATCCCATTTTATGGATCCAAGGAGTGTGTCCAAGGAATCCCAAACCAATATCTGGAATGATGGATAGATCTAAGGGGAAATTCCAAGGCATCCCATATATCTCCACACATCATGGTGGGTAGTGAATCTAATCCAAATCTTCTTATAATATGCATGTCAATTAGTTTTCCATCTACTCAAACCCATATTACAATTGAGGACACCCTCTATTGTGGATAACACACCATCACCACAACCATAACAAGATAAATTTTTTTATTTATGTTCTAAGGTGAAACCTACAATCATTACTAACCATTACCCATACACACACTCTCTAGGGTATACATATCACTAGGCCACCCACCATGGTTCCATAGGTCTCATCATCGATAGGAAACCCCGCATGGGATCCTATATTAAGTTCTCAATCTCTCATTACAACACCATCACTCAAAGGGAATATCATCCCTCAATATCATCATCATCACATCATAGCCTCACCATCCTCACAGGGTAAAATCCATAGGACTTAATCTATAGAGATGAAATAATTCCCATATAATGGCATCAATCATTCTAGGTCATCCCTCATAGACCCAACCTATTTTTATAATTAGTAATAACTTGGTCCTATTGAACAGAGATAGTCCCATGCTATCAACAATTAAGGATTTTGGCAATAATAAGCCAAATACACCCAACATTTATGTGAACCTCGCCTGGGTCTTATATCTGGTCTCTCTACGAAGATCCTAAAATCCAAAAATAAAATGAATAACCTGTCAATAATATCTCACTCACCCTAAATTTTCTCTTGGAAGTCCTCAAACACCAAACAATCTCCACTACCACATTTCATGTGAAAAAAATATCCATAATTTATTCTTTCTGAATCTATTTTTATCTTCAGGAAAAAAACCACTAAAAATATCCTTTAATAGAATATTACATGGTGTGTACCTTAGTGCACAAAATATATACTCACTTCACCCACCAATGGATGTGTATATCAACAATAATATTCAAGTAAACACCAATTACATGTTGTGTATCAGGGGTACACAGTGTTGAGCTTGTGTTTATTCAACAATATAGTTAATTTATTTTTGGTTTTTATGTTAAAAAAACCCTATATTTATATTACTAATTAATTTTATTTTAAGTAAATTTTAGGAAATTAATATTCACTCAAATATTTATTCTGAAAATATATTCAACTGATTTATCTACGGGAAAGTATTCTAGATGTGTTTTAAATGAATTCTGGAAAATCTGTTCATACCCTATGTTTATCAGCATAACATATAGTTCAACAACCCTACACTATTGGGAATGCATGGATAAGTAACTCTATATTTGGATTTTTGTAGTCACATGAAGGAACACTACATTTGAGTATTCAATGAGGGAGTTTTAAATCCATGATATTATCCATGTTTACAACTATAGTTTTGACATAAGTAAATATCTATACAAATATATTTTACAATTGATTCAAAGGCTCATTATGATTAATTTAAACTTTCATATTCAACGGAGTAAATCATTTATATTCTTACAAGAAGTTATGACTCCCTTGAATGATTTTGAATTCAAATATTCATTATTTATCATGAGATATTTCTGGAGATGGTTTGACCTAGATCTGTTTGACCTATAATATAAGTTTCAATTGGATATTCATCAAAGAATATAGGAGAGGATATATACACAAGGAAATGCTGTTCATGAAAAAAAGTGTGTAGTTTCCTTTAGAGCTACACTTTGGAGATATACATGTTTTGATCTATCCAATCAAATCACTATTGTTGTCATCACTACTACTATATCTTATTATTATGTATTCTTTGGAAAAGACCAATTAAGAATTTTTCAAAGATACACTTTGGATACATACATGTTTATACATTTATCTAGTGTTTTATCTATCACTATTTGAAGAAGTCATGTGCAATGTTGAAGATATATTTGCTTCTATGTGTTTGTGAATATCAATTACATATATTAGTTGTTGTTGTAACTATGAATTATAACTTTTATTCTCAATAAAATCAATCACTATTGATTTATTACATTTTCGACTGCTTGTACTCAGTCATTATGAAGTGTCAGCGTCTCGTACTAAGATATGGATTTTTTTGTTCTTTGTAAAAGAACTAGAAGTACCTAAATAATCCTTATAAGGTTTCAACTTACTACACTCGGGTTTTGTTTATAGGTCTCCAGATAAGAGGTCCTTCTAGTAAAAATCACTAGGCTCATGGAGTTGAGCATTGGTGGAGTGGACTAGGGGATCTTTGTGACCCGAACCACTATATATAGCTATATTATTTTCCTTTTATTTATTCCCATTGCTCACTCATATTTAATAGAGAAGTAAAGGTTCTCTACTTATCTATAGAGTTGTTCTTAATCCATCATTATTTTGAAGAACACAATTCACCCCCTCTTGAGTCTTTGTCTTCATCATCATCATCATCCTGACCTAATAATTGGTATTTAAGGTTGAAATCAATTAGAGATATTTATAATTTTGAAAATCCCTGAATATTCTATTTGATCTATTCAATATCATCAAGAAATAAAAAAGGCATGGATCTAATAATCCTGATTTAAATATTCAGATGAAGACATATTGAAATAGATGATTATCGGGAAGGTATATTAATGATTCATGCACCTTATTTTTTTGGTAACAATTTTGGATACTGGAAATCCCTTATGAAAATTTATTTGAAAAATCTTGGAATAAGGGTTTATTTAAAGGATGTTAAGCCTTATGATATTCCTAATGAGGATTCAGAATAATGGAATAATGATCAAAAATTATAATATGATCTCAATTCAAAATCCATTAATGATATTATGTGTTGTTTAAGAACTAATGAGTTCAATTGAGAATCTCAATGTCTTACTGCATGTGAGATGTGGTAGACTATTTGTGTTTCCAACAAGGGAACTGAAAATATCAGACAATTAAGGTACACTATTATAAAACTAAAGTTTGATACTTTCAAAATGTATGAGGTTTAAACTATCACTCAAATGAATGGAAGTTTCATAGAGATTTTCAACAATATTTATGATTTTGGAAATCCAATTTCACAATCAGATTAAGCATTAAAAGTACTCATATTAACACCCTATAAGTGGAATGGAATATCTGTAGCTATACATTACTCTACACCAGTGAAACATTTAGCTATAAAGGAATTGATTTGGACTTTAATGATGTATAAAGATGAGAAGTAGTATGATGATTAAAATCATATAAAACATAAAGAAGTTTCTATCAAATATACCATGGAATAATAATCAGATTCAATTCATTTATATTTAGAAAAATAATTATTATATCTTGTAATAAAATTTTAAAAAATTTAAATAAATAAAAATAAAGGGACTAAAGAAAATAGTTGTTGTGAATTCAAGGAAAAAGTTCATACAAAGGATAACTATCCTTTACTTAAAACTCAAAGGAAATCCAATTATAAGATAAAGGGAAATAAAATTATGAAATCCAACTAAATTAATTATTTTGGTTCATAGGATGGATCTTCTATAGATTTTGAGACTGAGAATAAAAATAAAATGGTATGTCTTATGGCTTATAATTATAAGCTAAAATATTCTTATTCTCACAACTGTAGTTGTGAAAAACTTTATTATGATTAATTAAATAGGTATTTATTTATTATATAAGATAAATTTGAATCCTTAAATAAATAATATAGAAAAAATGGAAAATATTATGATACTATTCAATTAGACATAGATTTTTTTTTTTCAAAATAGATAATAGATTTAAAATCTAATTATTTTAAAAAGTCTTTTGATTTGCGTGATACTAAAATTAAATAATTATTGGATGAAGTTGATAATTTAAAACCCACCTTCAATATAATTATTAAAGGATAAAAATATTTAAATCAAACCCTTGGTAAAAAAAAATCAAAAATGAAAACTGAGAATAAGAAGCAATGATGAAAAACCAAAATTGAATAAAAATTATTTTATTCCTAGTTTAAAAAGAAAAAACAAGTATAATGATATTTTTTTATTTTAGTATTAATGGTCATTATTTGAATTATTTCTTCTTTATAAAACCTAAAATATATGTTGTTAAAAATTTTTATTGCTCAAAATAATTATCTAACTTGAATTGTAAAATTCTTACTTAAAATAAACAAGTTTGGTTATCTATGAATTTAATTTATAACACTGCAGGATCCAGAATCACATGGGTACTAAAAGGTACTTGTATTTGATGTTTTGTAGGATTACACCACTAATCTATATCATTAAATATCTAAGTGGTTGATTTATTAATATATGAAAATATATATCAAAGGAGTGATCAACTTTAAATCTGTTTGTTATCAAATATTTCTCAGTACTAAAATCATTTATCCATAAAGTATAACTTTTGTACATATCAATATTATTTTAGTAAATTAACTATTTTATAAAGTGATGGAGTGATATATATTTTAATTTATTAAATACACTTCTTTACCCTTTGAAATAAGTCCTAGTCAATTTTGATAGTATAATTAATTTTCTATTTTTTTTTCAAATTTCTCTAAACATTGTTTTTATAATACAATATTTATTTAAAATTTGAAAGTGTTTATATTTTCTGACTTTAAACCCGTTGAAATATTTATATTTTGGGTTCTTAAAATTTCATTTTTTATGAAAACCTAACATATTTATTACATAATATGTTTTAAAAAAATTAAAATATGTATGGATTATTTTGTATTTTTTGACTAAATAATATGAAACATCATCTTCATTATGTCAAAACCAAACATATCATCTTCTTCTTATTTTTTTTGTTTATTTATATTGTTATTTGAAATATATTGTTCAAAGGCTTCTAAAAACCTGTCACAACAGGATGAATTGGTCAAGTACTTCATATTCAGAAAGGAAAATTTCTCACAAAAGGAAAAAAGGTAATATTTATGATCTATTAAAAGAAAAATTGGTTTCATATGTTGAAAATTCATCTAAAAAGTATTCTGAAAGAAATAAAAAAGTTTATAGTGATGAAGAAATGGAAGTATCTTCATCTAAAATGTCTTATGAAAGGATTCTATTTGAATTCAACACCTTTAATAAATAAAACAGGAAGTTACAAGCTATTTTGGATATGCATAGGAAGTCATATGAGGAAATAGAGAAATCATATTTATCGAAAATGTTTTTTGATTCATTACAAAAGGAATATTAGAATACGAAATATAGTTATATCTGAAAAGTATACTTTGAAGCTTTGAAGGTAGAAATATGAATTCAGATGGAGTTACTCATAAGAGAAGCCGATACTAAGTTAGATATTAATAAGATGAATATGTTTCTGGTTAAACAATGTTCATCTTCTTCAAATCAAAGAACAATATATGTTAAAATAAGATTATAACAACTGTAAAAAGTTTTACTAGCTTTAAGTGAAAAATTTTGGAGTTTAGAAAGTTCACATGAACCGTATAATCCTTTCCAACTATTTAAATTTATTTTAGCTTATTTATTTAAGGTCAATGTTATATATATAAATTCATTAAATGTATTTTTAGTAAGAATATGTTCTATAAAATGTTCTGTAATTTCTTTTAAACTTTTTATCTTACATAAGAAAAAAATTAATATTTTTTTACCTTATTACATAAATTTATTTATTATTGTAAGTAAATAATATTTTTTAATATTACTTCTAATAAAATTGTTTGAAAGTCTTTAATTAATTTTAAAAATGTTTTAGTTCATTGAATATCCTATGTGTTATGACTTAGAGGGAGTTTTTTAAGAAATAATCATTTTATTAATTAAATAAATTTTATTACTCCTTGATTTTAATTCTATATTTTTAATAAATCATGAATTTAGGTGGAGTTTATTTTAACTAAACCTTTACTCTTATATTTTATATGACACAAAAGGGGGAGAAGTTTATAGTTTATAGTTTACATGTTTTCTTATGAGGGAGAAATTTTTATCCTTATCAACCTTATATTGTTATTAAATTTATATTAACTTAGGGGGGATGTTCTCTTTAAAAGAAATATTTTAAATGGATAACATGGGAGAAATTTATATGAAAAATATTTTTGAGAAATATTATAAAGGGATAATGGGAGAGAAATTTATTTGAAAAATGTTTGATAAATGTATTATTATTTCATATTTATGAAAACATTGTTTTTAATTTTATGTTTTTATGGGTTTTGTGATCATAAAAAATGGTGAGATTGTTGAGAATATGTTGATTCAAAAATTTCATTAATTTATTTTTGGTTTTGATCCTCAGAAATGCCTATATTTATATTACTAATGAATTTTCTTTTAAGTTAATTTTAAGAAATTATTATTCCCTAAAATATTTATTCTAGAAATATATTCAAGTCATTAATCTATAGTAAATATTTGTTTCAGTATTCTAGATATGTTTTATACATATTTTGGAAACAATGTTCACACCCTACCTTTCTAAGCATAACATATGGTTCAACAACCCCATGTTTAAGATAAAAAGTATGGATCA
Organism: Viscum album; assembly: GCA_963277665.1. Classification (NCBI taxonomy): domain Eukaryota; kingdom Viridiplantae; phylum Streptophyta; class Magnoliopsida; order Santalales; family Viscaceae; genus Viscum; species Viscum album. The sequence continues at coordinate 18,970,357 of OY728123.1, forward strand.
TACACCCTATGATGTTGGTAAAGTATGTATAAGTAACCCTACATTGGGAAGAAACACTATGTTTGAGGAAATAAACATATGGTACATAAACTCTCCTTTTATGATCAACTGTACATTTTCAACCCTAGATTTGGAGTTTTTTCATCACATAAAGGAACCCTATATTTTAGTATTCAATGATGGAGTTTTAAATCAATGATATTATTTGCGTTTACTACAATGGTTTCGATGGAAGTAAATACCTATTCAAAGCTATTTTATGACTAATTCAAAGGCTCACTATGATTAATTTAAAGGCTCATATTCAATGGAGTAAATCATTTCTATTATTACAGGAAGTTATAACTCTATTAAATGATTTTGAATTCAAATATTCATGATTTATTGTGCAATATTTCCAGAGCTGGTTTGACCTGGAGCTTTTTTACCAATAGTATAAATATCAAGATTCTCTTTATCAGAGAATACAAGAGAGTATATATATATATATAAGGAAAAGTTGTGTTTGAAAAAAAGTGTGTCATTGCCTTTAGATCTTCACTTTAGAGACATACAAGTTTTTATAAATCGGACCGACTCACTTATTTTTCAGTCACTACTACTATATCTTATCGTTACATATTATTTTACAAATATCGAAAAATAATTTTTTAAAGATACACATTAGAGACATACATATTTATACATATGTATGGTGTTTTCTCTATCGATATTTGAATAATTCCTATGCAATGTTAAAGTTTTATTTTCTACTGTGTGTTATTGAAGATCAATCAAATCTATTAGTTTCTTATAAAACTATGAAGTATAACTAGTGTTCTAAATAAAATCAGTCTCTATTAATTTATTTGAGTTTCAAATACTTTTACTCAGTAATTGTGAAGTTTCATATACTTTTACTAAGATGTAGATTTTTGTTTCCTTGTAAAATAAATATAAGGCCCTATAAAATCCTTGTAAGGTGTCAGTTACCTTTACTTAGATGTTGTTTAGAGGTATTTAGATAAGGGGACCTTCTAGTGAAAATTACAAATCTCGTGGAGTATAGAATTGGTGGATTGGACTAGGGTATCTTTGTTCCTTAAAACACTAAACACATATATGTTATTTTCCTTTAATTATTTTTGTGACTCACTCATCTTTAAGAGAGAATGAAACATTTAATTATTAATAATAGAGGTGTTATGAATTCATTATGTTTTTGAAGAACACAATACACCCCCCTCTTGTGTCTATGACTTCATCATCATCTTCTCAACCTAACACACGGTATGTAACCCATACGGGGTACCTGGTTGTGTACTTCACATGTTTTCTCTCCATGTACTATTCATGACCTGTAGCCACATACCATAAATGGGTTCATGATATAAACCTTACACAACTATGTTCTCCTAGAATCAACATATAATGAGCCTCCCAGGATCCCCATTACCATAAATGGGTTTAAGATATAAACCTTACACAACCATGTTCTCCCTGAATCAACATATAATGAGCCTCCCAGGATCCCCATTACCATAAATGGGTTTAGGATATAAACCTTACACAACCATGTTCTCCCTAAATCAACACATAATGAGCCTCCTAGGATCCCCATTACCACACATAAGGAATTAATGGGTTCAGGATATAAACATTACACAACCATGTTCTCCCTGAACCAACACATAATGAGCCTCCCAGGATCCCCATTACTATAAATGGGTTCAGGATATAAACCTTACACAACCATGTTCTCCCTGAATCAACACATAATGAGCCTCCTAGGATCCCCATTACCATAAATGGATTCAGGATATAAACCTTACACAAACATGTTCTCCCTGAATCAACACATAATGAGCCTCCCAGGATCCCCATTACCATAAATAGGTTCAGGATATAAACCTTACACAACCATGTTCTCCATGAATCAACATATAATGAGCCTCCCAGGATCCCCATTACCATAAATGGGTTCAGGATATAAACCTTACACAACCACGTACTCCCTGAATCAACACATAATGAGCCTCCCAGGATCACCATTACAATAAATGGGTTCAGGATATAAACCTTACACAACCATGTTCTCCCTGAATCAACATATAATGAGCCTCCCAGGATCCCCATTAACAGAAATGGGTTCAGGATATAAACCTTACAGAACCATGTTCTCCCTGAATCAACACATAATGAACCTCATAGGATCCCCATTACCATAAATGGTTTCAGGATATAAACCTTACACAACCATGTTCTCCCTGAATCAACACATAATGAGCCTCCCAGGATCCCCATTACCATAAATGGGTTTAGGATATAAACCTTACACAACCATGTTCTCCTTGAATCAACATATAATGTGCCTCCCATGATCCCCATTACCATAAATTGGTTCAGGATATAAACCCTACACAACCATGTTCTCCCTGAATCAACACATAATGAGCCTCCCAAGATCCCCATTACCATAAATGGGTTCAGGATATAAACCATACACAACCATGTTCTCCCTGAATCAACACATAATGATCCTCCAAGGATCCCCATTACCATAAATGGGTTAAGGATATAAACCTTATACAACCATGTTCTCCCTGAATCAACACATAATGAGCCTCCCAGGATCCCCATTACCATAATTGGGGTTAGGATATAAACCTTCAATAACCATGTTCTCCCTGAATAAACATAAAATGAGCCTCCCAGGATCCCCATTATCATAAATGGGTTCAGGATATAAACCTTACACAACCATGTTCTCCCTGAATCAACACAAAATGAGCCACCCAAGATCCCCATTACCATAAATGGGTTCAGGATATAAACCATACACAACCATGTTCTCCCTAAATCAACACATAATGAGCCTCCCATGATCCCCATTACCACACATAAGGAATTAAAACTTAAAAACTTTTAATATATAAAACTTTCAGTGAAAAAAAAGTAAATGGACTAACGATTAGTGTAGTCACCAAAGTAAAACCTCATATTCATGCTCCATAACTATTGTATCATGATCCAATATTGATCGCCACCATGGGAAAAGTATAATGATACCTCCTCCTCCTCCCCTCTCGGCCTGACCATTATGTGAGGGTGAAACACGCGCCCTTTTTATCATGAATAATATGGAATTGGGTTTAACAACCAAATATTCTATATATATTTCCTTTTAAAAAAACTTGAAGTATTCAATATCTTTGTTCACACACAACACTGATCTTAAGAAAAACCCGTTATACAATTACATTATTATTATTTAATGTGATAGTTATCATCTAGTCACTGAATTGGAGTGTATGAATAAAACTAACTAAATTATTAAAAAAATATTGTTTTCACATGTATAGAATAAATTCAATGATTAACAATTCATAAAACATTTTATAGAAAACAAAGAGATGTTTTTCTAAAAAAACGTTTTTTATGTGTGTAATGTGTTTTTATCTTAATAAATTAAATTAATCACTATATATAAATGATTTTAATGAAATTTATAGATTATATTTTCAATAATTTTATTTAACATTCATATAATTGTTTTAAATAGGTATGGTATACAATATATTCTATTTTATTCTTAAAAAGGAATTTGAAAAATAATGGTTTTCATTGCATTTGGTACACTTATTTTAAAATGGATTTCCTCTACATATAAAAATTTAATCTTGGAAAAATGATTCCATATTTGGAATCATCATTTTGAAATTTGGTATATAGGTCAAATTTATTTTTGTTCATTATGAATAGTAATGAGGGTAAAATTTTGTCACCTTGGTAAAGGTAAATCAGTTAATAAGGGTTAAGAATAACATTATAAGGATTTAAAAAATAATCTAACACTTGAATTTTTTATTGGATGGGTTTAGTTCAACCATCCACATCCAATATTTCAACACTCATGGTTCCTTTTAATGGGTGTAGTGGGGGTTCCACATGGAACCATCATACATTCCAAAACATTATCTTGTATGTGTGAGAGTATTTGTGGGTGGATTTTAACTCCCAAACCTAACTCCTCTCAACAAATTGTACCCAATGAAACAAATTTTTAGATATTTTGAGATCATTTGATGTGTAATTTATGTTTTTATGATTAAATAAGTTGAAGAACTATTATTACAAATATAATAATAATTAAATAATTTTGAAAATCACGGGGATTCTTGCTTCATTGCAGTCTATCATCACATATCATGATAGTGAGTCAGTTCAGCTTAATGGAGTGTGGATTTTTGGACCAGTTACAATAATTTTTTCATATAACCATAAAAAATATTATTATTTTATAATAATTATAATATATGGTTAGTTGTTTTGATCTTAAGAGTGGACATTTAATTAACATATTGTATGATATAGTTCACCACATGAGGTGGTGATTGGCCAACATTGATGACCCAATAGACATTAAAAGTTTTTATAAAATTAAACAATGATGTTAGACTTTGAAATGATTTTTCTTGAATATTTTGATGGAACTTATGGAAAATATGAAATTAATTTTGATATAATGAAATTAGACAATAATTAAATAAGATAGTTTGTGATGAAAATATAATACAAAAGTACAATGTTTAATGAGAAATAGAATTATCATTAGATAAATGATAATGGAAAAAGACTTATGAATTATATAAGTCAACTTCTTGAGTGAAAATGGATTTTTAGGGGATTAGATAATCCTGGTAAATATGAGGATAGGAATAATACTCTGAAAGAGTTTTTTGAGTGAAATAAATTTAATCATATATATGAAATCATGAATTATGGTTAATAGAATAATGAATGTGAATAAAGAGGTTCAATTATAATGGCCTATAATGTTTACTATTAATGTAACTCACTAATAAATAAAAAAGGATGGTCCAACATAAATAAATAATTTTTTTCCTAAATAATAAAATATGATCATCTAGGAAATGGTGGGGGGGGGGGGGTGGATTAGTGGATATCGTGTGATAAATGTAATTATAACATATAATTATGATTCAAATCTTATCAACTAAGTTAGTGGAACCTTTTTGTTAAAAATTTAGGTAAAATAGTGGGAATGAATAGGGAATCTAGTGAATGTGCCTTGAGTTACTTATAAGGACTCAAACATGGATTTTAAAATGGAAAGTATTATCTTCTGCGCTTTTATGAGGATGGATAGATAATTCAATAATAAAATTTATCTAATATTAAATTATCATTAAATTACTATGGTTTTGTGAAGTGGGAATAATTTGAGGATGATATTTCAATTATATTATCTATGAAGGAAGTCTTGTGAGACTTATGGGGGGATCCTTGATTGTTATTGAGGTGATTGACTATATGTGATCATATTATTTGAGATGTGATATAGAATGAGATAGATAAATATAGATGGAAATGTGATACAATGGTGGATCTCAATTACACTCACCACGTAACACCCCATAATGTTAAAGTTCTAAAAGGATAAATGTTACTACCCATGGAAACAATGTGGACTGTCATTTTTTAGATCCTACCTAATTAGAACTACATAGTTAAAGAGGGTTTTCCTTGAGTAGTGATTGGTATGGGTGTCCTCCTAGGTAGTTTCCCATGGTGTTTGTGAGTGAGAAAACACACACTAAAGGAACATGTGTTGGCATGTGGGGATAATCATTTGTATGATGACTTATTCAAGAAAATGGGTGGACCCCATGGAAGGGACAAAATGAGTCTACAAGAAAACTAAGCTGTCTACGAGGACTAATTCTTATAATGGTATGAGAGGAGAGACCCAGCTAGAAATGCAGTGGAACTTCTTAGGTTGAGATGTAGAGTCCATGATAAGGATGTTGTTCTATAACAAGTATGGTTGAACGTAACAACCCAAAATGTTAAAGGTTTAAAAGGATAAATTTTACTACCCATATTAATAATGTGAACCTTTTTTTTCAGGATATTGACAGATTAGAACTCCACAGTTAATGAGGTTTGTCTAAGAGTAGTGATTAGGATGAGAGACATCTTTTGAAGTTTCCTAGGGTGTGTGTGAGTAAGGATAAATCAAAATGAAAGAACATATGTTGGAATATGGGGGCAATAATTAGTTTGATTAACCATTTGGGAATATGGGTGTCCCCAAGGAGGGGACAACATGTGTCTATGTGGAAATTTAGGTACCTGTGGGGCCTAGTTGTTAACCCATCCAACTAGACACTGAAATGGACCACAAAAATACATGAAGGGTTTTCTTGATCCTCATAGGCTAGCGAATTGAACCCATACATAAAAAACAGTTGTAATGATTTATTGCAAATTAAAAATAAATACATAGAAAAAATAAAAAGAGAGATAACCAGAAAAGAAATATTCCATAACCAAAAGAGTACCGGCAGTATTGATACAACCCAAAATCACATATCCATAAAACAATCAATAAGGAAAAACAAGAATAAAAATCACTAATTCATGTGATATATAGGAAACCTCCCACCATCTCATCACCATATACCTATACCCAACTTACATAAACCTCATCGCCTCACAACAGTGCCTTAAACTTTCTTGAATTATAAAAAACAAGGTATACACACCCGCATGGGAGTGTGTAGGTTGTGAGATAAATAGGATTAATAAGATCCCACCAAGGTGATCCATAAGAATTATTTGTATAATAATACCAATATGATCAATTTTAAGGAAAAATGACATGATAATAAATTACACTATATTATATCATAATCATTATAAACAGTTCCCCCTTTTCAAAATATTTCAAAAAACTGATAAAAAAGTTTCAAGTCATAATTACAATAACCATTTATATCAACAAAATCATGTATCATCTCATACCAAAACAAGAAATATAAATCCAATGAACAAATGAAAACACCCCAAGGATAACATAAATTCAGGCTAATTAGGTCACCTTTACCTCAATATAAATCAAATAATAGTGCAAACTCAATCCGCTAGAGACCATGTATCGAAGTCTGGGGAATATAGAAACACCATATAAAGTGACCACCTACAATTTCAATCAATTTCCTAGAGAAAATGTATTTTAAATATTCGAATGGAGGAGCACCCCGGAAAGTTAACTACCTTACAATACCAAAGGATGAGGCCCGATACTAATCCTTCCACATAAACACCCAAGGATCACATTGTAATTACCTGACCCCAGAATCCCAGAGCTGGTGCATTATTACATTACATTGGAATTATTTCAAGGTATAAAATCCTGAATTACTATTTAGTTTATTAGTCTTGGAAAGATAGATTACATAAATAAAACCCATAATACATCGAGAAAACAGAATAAAACATTCTACACAATAAACTAAAATAAAATCCATCCTTGAAATATAATTCAAATTTAAATTATTCATAACCTGAAAAAATAAACATAATATGGGTGAGATAAAATTCTTAGTAAGGGTAAGTATAATGGAAGAAATAATGAATCAGTCAATATGGAAAGGTAAATAACTGATGAAACTTTCCATAAAAATAACTCTACAAGGCATAAATAATGTGCCAAGTAAGAAAATGAAACACATGCCATAAATTAATAAACTGAGAATGAACTACGTCCATAGATATGCTGACACAAAATCTCATGGATAAACAATAAATGATACTAAATAAGTAAAATTTATTTCTTATAGGATTTCATGTCTCAGGAACATGAAAAACTATTACCATAAATACCTTTCACAATATGGTTTAAAACATGGATATAAACTTCTTTAATTTGTCTAACTTATTTGTCTCATGAGAACCTGTCGATGCATCGAGAAGCTATATAAATCCTGGGATCCACATTTCATTTCTAGTCCAAATAATTATTAATATTTAATAATCAAAATAAATAATATTCCTTATCAAATATTCATATTAAATGAGAAATATGAATCTATCAATAATTCCCCAATAATCAAATAATTTTCAAGTAACCACCATACGAAAAATGGTATACATTTTAGGAAATAATAATATCCATTGTATAAGAATATGGATATTTAATTAAATTTACAATTAATAATGATTACAATAAAGTGATTTCTTTATGGGAATTTACCAATCACAAAAGGTAGTGATATTAAGAACATTGGAGGAGAATTATCTTTAAACATTCCAAAGGGTCCCATACCACTTTGAAACATTTAAATCATAATCACCAGAAAGGTATTAAATTATATGAATATTATCATATAATTAGAATAATGGGATTCATTATATAATATATCAAAATGGGTAGTAGGTATGGCACACAAAAGAAGTAATTAATGAATATTACATTAATCTCACATATTTAAAAACTGAGATGAAAATCCTTTACCTTAACCTTCCTTATGTTTGGAGGTATTTAACCTAATTTATAGTGGTTTAAAATATGTTAATAACTAATAACATAATAAAAATCATGTTTAAAATACCATATATAAACTTCTTACAATATTTTATTTCCCATTTGTTAAAACTCTTTGATTATTTTGACTATTTCAGGTGTTAATTGCCTAGTTTTCTCAAGTACATTTTGACTTGTTATTTATTGTTCTTATCAAATATATCATGGTTTTATAATATCTATAATTTAAAACATGACTAAATTATATTATATATTCAGTATATATGTATTTATAATAGTCTATAATATTTGGATATTGGAAATGAGGTGTACCATTCATGGAGACTGTAGGTCGTACATACGCATGAACGCTACTTTTATTTATTTGTCGTATTAAATGAATTTATAAATAAATGATACATATTTATATTAAAATTTATACTATCATATAAATTTTATAATTTTTTCATAGTTTTATTATAACCATCCTTAATATGTTTCACATATGGCATGAACGATTCATATCACTTTGAGGGGGCAGTAGTTCACACTTCCTCAAACAAAATTATCATATTTACACAACTTGGAAAGAATAAAGGTATGTTATAAATAAAAATTAAATAAAAATAAAGTCATTATAAATTAAATATATTATATATATATAGTTTCCATCATAATGGACACCATGAGAGGTGGTAGGGAAAAATTGAACAATCATTGTTTTGTGAGGCAGTAGTTCACCATACACAGAAACAATATGTTCGTTACCCATTAGATGGATGTGTGTATAATTTTAGGTTGGATAATTATAATAAAAACATCATATTATATTGAGGATACTAGTGTTTTTTTAATAATATAATAATAAGCATATTGGGAGTGGATAATGGAAATGAAACTATAAATCAAGAGAGAAGGCGTTACCTCTTAATCATGTAACTTATTTTGGTTTGAACAAAAATACCTCCTTGGAAAGATTTATTCACAAAGGTATCCTTCTAGTTCGAGTAGAGTGATGTTGGGAGACTATTTGGTCAGGTATTGGCTGAACTTAGGTGGTTTTATAGGTGTGATGAATGGGGGGAGGTGGTGGTCGTTCATAGGGAAGGAAAATGATTCACTTGGAATTTTTGGAAACACGTTTTGTGTTCACATGTTCTTACCTAAAAAATTCATAAAAAACCAACAAAAATCAATAATGGAAGTTTAATATCCAAATTATGTCCAGAAAATTGGTTTTGGATAAGTGTATAGGTCATTTGGTCCCTTAAGTTAAAATTTTAGTCCTTTATCAAGTTTATTTTCACCTTAATAATTTTAATTAATTTTAATTACTTTAACTAATATTTTTGGTAAAAAAATTGATCTTATTAGAAATTATAAATTATTATGATTCAAAATATGGAAACCATTTTTTCCAATTCTAATCACATAAGTGGGAGTAATAAATTTAAATTTAGTCCCGTAGTTGGGACGACAATGCATGCTTTTAAGGTAAAAACGTCTAAAAGTTTGTTATGTTTTAATAGAAAATTTAAAAGTGAAATTGATTATAATGAAATAAATTTTATTAACTAATAAAAAATTTATCTTATTAAACTTTAAAACCAATTAAAATTATAATTCATCCTTATAAATTAATAACTTGAAAAAGCAGTTTTGAACTAAAATTCAGTATTTTTAACTATTCATTAAGAAAGGAATCTTCACCAAAAAATACAAAAAATCATAATAACCTAATTTTTATGTTTTTATTTAAAATAATAGGTTTATTTTGACATATTAAATTTATAAAATGGTTCAAATTCGGATTTAATGAGGGTTCTCCATCAAAAGGTGAAAAAACTACATATATAAAAAAATATAGTATTTTATGTTTAATATATGGTTTGTTCTTATCCTATGCCTATTAGATGAGTGTAAAATTATTATTTTTATATATAATATATAAATAAACTCTCTAAAAGTGATATAATTTAATTGAGTATTAAAAAACATTAATAAATAATGTTTCGTTTAAATCAGGTGTTGTGTGTATTGCAAAGATATCTAAAGGTAAATATGGAAAAGTCTTGGGGTGTTACATTCTTCCCTCCTTCAAAAATTTCATTCTAAAAATTTTAGGGTTATTACCTTTAAAAATATTTGGGTAGTTTTCCTTCATATAATCCTCTGGTTCCCATGTTGCTTCTTCCATTTTGTGATTTCTCCAGAGTACCTTTACTAGATGAGTCGTCTAATTCCTCAATACTTGCTTTCAGATATCATGAATATAGATGGGTTTTTAACAATATGAAAGGTTGGGTTCTAAATAAATTTCATTATATTTGAGATAATGAGTTGGGTCTGGAATGTACTTTCTTATCAAGGATATATGGAACACACCGTGAACCCTTGTGAGATTTTATGACAATGCTAAACGATATGAAATGATTCCAAATCTTTCTAGAATTTCAAAGGGTCTGATGTACCTGGGACTCAGTTCCATTTCTTACCAAAATTGATAACACCCTTCCATGGAGATACCTTCAAGAAAAAATTATCTCCCATTTGGAATTCCAAATCCTTTCTCTAATTACCGGCATTACTATTTTTCATAATATAAGCTGTTTTGATAGGTGCATGAATAGACTTCACCTTTGTCATCGTATCTTCAGCAAGTTAGGGGCTTACAAATTTCCTTTTGCCAACTTCATCCCAATAAGTTGGATCACGACACCTCTTTCCATATAATTCTTCATATAATTCCATTTTGATACTTGAATGGAAACTATTATTATAGGAAAACTCCACTTAAGGTAAGTATTGATCCCATATACCTTGAAAATTGAGTGAATATGATCTCAACATGTCTTCCATTATTTGAATTGTTATTTCTTATTGTCTATAAGTTTATGGATGGTAGGTAGTTCTCAAAAGAAGCTCAGTGTCAAGATCATTTTTAAGACTCTTCCATAATATTAATGTAAATTAGGGGTATTGATCAGAGACAATTTACAATGGTGCACCATGAAGTCTTAAAACTTCATTAATATAGAGCCTTGTGAGGTGATCAAGAGGAAGATCTTATCTTATTACAAGGCAGTGTGCAAATTTAGTTAGGTGATCAACAATAACCAATATTACATCATTATTTATAGGAGTATTTGGAATTATTGTAACAAAGTCTATAGTAATATCATCCCATTTACACATAGGGTTAGAAAGATATTGAATAACTCCATTAGGATGTTGTCTTAAAGCTTTCACTTGTAGAAAAACCGAACATCAAGATACATAATCTGAAATTTCATGATTAATTTTATCCCACAAAAAGAGTTCCCTGAAGTCCCTATGCACCTTTTCTCTCCTAGGGTGTATAGAGAAATTGGATCTATGAGAATCATCTAACAATTCCATTTTTAGATCAGGTAAATATGGAAGACATGACCTATTTCCAAATTTTAGAACACCATATTCACAAATAAAGTCTACTAATTTTCCATCATCCATGCCTTTAATTTTCTTTTTAAATTCCTCATCATCAGATTTATAATTCCTTATCCTCTCTATTAAATTTGGTTTTGAAATCATTTGATAAATGATTTATTTCTTCCCTTCCTTAGAAATTTCTATATCCATGTTCATTAGATCCATGAACATAGGATCCTTCTCAATCCTCATTTGGGTTAGAACATTAGTATATTTCCTACTCAATGCATATTCAACCTTATTTTCTTTCCTGGGGTGGTTGTGTATTGAGCAACCATAATCCTACAGTAGTTCGAGCCATCACCTTTGTCACATGTTAATATATTTAAATGAGAATATGTATTTCATGATTTTATAATCCATGTATATCTCACATATTTATCCATATGGGTAATGTATCCATATTTTGAAAGAAAATATTATAGCTGCTAACTCCAGATCATGTGTTGGGTAGTTATTTTCACAAGTCTTCAATTGACTTGATTAATAAGAAATAACTTTTTAATTTTACATTAAGACCCAACCATGTCCCTTATTTGATGCATCACTATATTTGAAAAACCAATCACTACCAGATGGTAGAGTCAAAATTAGAGCATTGACCAATATTCTCTTTTGTTCATCAAATAATTCTTCGATTTACTTCATCCATACAAACTTAACACCTTTACACATAATATTGGTTAAGGGGTTAGCTAATCAAGATTTTGTTTGAATTACTCTCCAATAATAACCTACCAAACCAATGAAACTACATACTTTGGTTATGTTTTTTGGCGTAGGATATTCTCTGACTACCTTTTTCTTCATAGGATCAACTGATATTCTATATTCAGAGACAATATGACAAAAAAAAGTGTCCTCTTGAATCCATAAATCGCATTTAATAATTTTATCATATAACTCTTCCCTTCTAAGAGTATTAAGGATGATCTATAAGTAATCCTCATGATTCTCATAGGTTTTATAATACAATATAATATCATCAATGAATACTATAAAAATGTTTTAAGATATTCCTTGAATACTCTGTTCATTAGGTCTATAAAAATAGAGGGCACATTAGTCATCCCAAATAGAATTATTGTAAACTAGTAATGTCCATACCTTGTCTGAAAAGCTATCTTAGGAATGTCTTACTTTTTCAATTTCAATTGGTGATACCCAGAATGAAGATCAATATTTGAAAAATATTGGGCTCTAAAAATTTGATCAAACAAGTCATAAATAAGAGGCAGAGGATACTTGTTATTTATTGTAATGAAATTGATTTATCTATAATCAACGCACAACCTCATAGATCCATATTTCTTTTTGGAAAAGAGGATAGGGGATCCTCAAGGTGAAACACTTGGGAGAATAAATCCTTTATTACCCAAATATTATAGTTGTTTATTTAACTCTACCAATACCACAGTGGCCATTCTATAGGGAGTATTTGATATTGGCCTTACATCAGTGATCAAATCAATAGAGAATTCAACCTCATGTTATGGGGGATGTCTATGTAAATCCTTAGGAAATACATCAATGTATTTCAGCACAATTGGTACATATTAAATTTTAACATTACCTCCTTCATCACTAGACATTATTTTCTCTTCCTCTCCAAGAATTTCATTCATTAAAGCTACTAAGGGTAGTTCTAAATAAGAATCTGGCGAGGAAGCTTTTCTCTAAATATGAGGGATTATACATCATCCTCACAAATAGTAATTTCCTTCCAATTGTAATAATTTTTTTGCATCATATCTTGAGATAAAATATACACTGAGGATAATATAAAAATAATCCATAGGTATTATAATAAGGTCAGCACATAAAGTACATTTATGTGTCATAATTAGGGCTAATAGACACATTTTTGTTGCAATGATACATTCCTTAGGAGTTTTTACCGATAACACTCTTATTAAATCAAAAGGGAAGTGTATAATTTTCTTATAAAACTGGTAGATATAAAAGAGTGTGATGATCCAAAATAAAATAACACATTGGATATATTTGAAGATAAGATTAATGTACTTTCCACCATGTCATTTGGTACTTCTACCTCCACTATAGTAATCACATAGGCTTGGCCGTTTCCCCTTGGCCTCTTCTGTTGAATATTACCTTGATGATTGGGAAAATCATTTTCATAATGTCCCATACCCATAAAATTATAGCACTAGAAATCATTGATCAGATTATTCCCCTTGCATTCATGAGCCTGATGACCCTTATATCCACATTTATAGAAAAATCCCAGTACCTTCCAACATTTCCTTGGGTGTTTTTTCCGACAGATTTTACAAGATGGGAATCTATCAAAATTATTATTCTTATTATTTGAATTCCCTTTCTCATGATACTTAGATGACCTCTTCTTGTCTTGCTTTCCAATGAATATAGTTAATCAAGAAAATTCCTTATCTATATTGATGGTATATAAAACTATCTCTTTATATGATGAAAAATTCCAAGAAACTAGCACTCTTCAGAGATGTGTCTTAAGAACTTTAAAGAAGTGGCCAATCTTGCACTCTGTACTGTGTATATAATCTGAAGCATACCTGGTTATCCTTGTGAGGGAAGATTCATAATATTCCACACTCTCTTCTTCCTTTTTCTTTAAGCTAAGGAACTTTCTCTTCATCTCAATTTGTTGATCATGAGGAAAGTACTTATCTAAGAATATATTTTTAAATATGCTCCATTACATGAGTTCTATTTCTTATTCTTCCATTGTATTCTAGATCATATACCACTATTGATCAACAACACCATAGATACAATATACTGCAAGTGTAACCTTTTCCTTTTCACTACATTCCAAGGTCATAAATATCTTCTCGTGAGACTTAATCCTTTTCTCAGCAATAAATGGATTAGTATTCCCACTAAATTATGGGTCCTATACTATATAAAGTGGTCTAACATGGAATATTCTCTTCATGGAACAATTTTCCCCATTCATGCAATGTTATTTTTCATAACCTGATTAATTTTTCCTAACATTTACATGATTTTCTCTCTTCCAATACTAGCTATATTGGTTTCCTCAGGAGTGAAATCTCTGCATTTTCCACGAGTTTTGTCACAATTATTCCTTCTAGGAGCCATTTCTAGATAATGACATATACTAAATTAGCTCATAAAATTAAGAAATCTCTATAACTCTAAAAATGGTTCAGTACATAACATAAATTTATGCATCTTAAATCTTGGAATCATAAGATTTGGTTACTTCGGGGCTATCTTTAATCTTAAATTCCTCATAATGATAGGTGAATAGAATGTGAATTATCCTAAGCGTATCCCCTAGGAGTGTCAAACTAGGTGCGTTGTAAGGCACTTTTTCATGTACTGGGTTACCCTGAGTCTAAACCATAACACCTTGTCAGAGTTGTTACTCTTAGGTACATTTTTTCCAGAAACACGTCCACTTGTAGTATCCAGATAAGGATGTATTTCCAGGAATACCCACATAATCTCTACATTACCAGAATTCAAGGATGTTCTTGTATACCTATCCTCAATGTCTATCTTAGGGCTATTCTCCCTAATCTAAATTTTCTAAATATAGTTTCCAAGGTTTTTTCTAAACTTCCTATGATACCAATTGTAACACCCGAACCCCAGAATCCTAGATTTGGTGCATTATTACATTAAATTGATATTATTACAAGGAAGAAAATCCCGAAGGACCGTTCAGTTTAGAAGTCTTGGAAAGCCATATTATATACAAAATACCCATAATACATTGGGAAAATAGAATTAAAACATTCTACACAATTAACTGAAATAAAATCTATCCTTGGAATATTATTCAAAGTTCTCTACTTCATAACATTAGGAAAGAAACATATTAAGGGTGATCTTAAATGACTAGTAAGGGTAAGTAAAATGGAAGAAATAATGAATCAATCCATATGTAATGGTAAATAAATTTGTTCAATTTCCATAAAAATAACTAGATATGGAATAAATAATATGGCAAGTAAGAAACTAAAACACATGCCATAAATCAGTAAACTAAGAATGAACTACGTTCTTAGGTATATCGATGAAAAATATCATGGATAAACAATAAATGATAAAAAATGAGGGAAATGTATTTCTTATTGGACGTCTTGTCTCAGGCACATGAAAACCTATTAGCATCAACACCTTTTACAAGACAGTTTAAAACATGGATAAAAACCAGTTTAATTTGGCCAATTTATTTGTCTAATTTGAATATATTGACCCATCGATGAGCTATATAAATTCCAAGATCCACCCTTCATTTCAATTACAAATCATTCCTTATATTTAATAATCAAAATAAATAATATTACTTATCAAATATATATTAAATGATAAATACAAATCAACCAATAATTCCCCAATAATAAAATAATTTTCAAAGTAACCACCATATGAAAAATGGTATACAGTTTAGGAAATAATAATATCCATTATGTGAGAATAAGTATATTTAATTAAATTTACAGTGAAAAATTATTATAGTAAAGTGATTGATTCGAGGGATGTTAACAATCACAAAAGGAAGTGAGATTAATAATATTTGAGGAGAATAATGTTTAAACATTCTAAAGTGTCCCACACCACTTTGAAACATTTAAATCATAATCACTAGAAAGGTATGAAATTAGATGAATATTATAATATCATAAGAATAAGAGTATTCATGATATAATATTTCAAAATGGAATGTAGGTATGACACAAAAAATATGTAATTAGTGAATATGATATTAATCTCATAGATTTAAAAAGTGAGATGAAAATCCCTTACCATAACCGTCCTCTTGTTACGTGGTATTTAACCTCAAGTATAGTTGTTTAAAATATGTTACTAAATAATAAAATAACCAAAATAGTGTTTATAATACCATATATTAACTTTTTACAATATTTTATTACCCGTTTGTTAACACTCTTTCCTTATTTTGACTATTTTGGGTGTTAATTGTCTAGTTTTCTCAAGTACGTTTTAACTTGTTATTTATTGTTCTTATTAAATATAACATGGTTTCATAATATCAAGAATTCAAACCATGACTAAATTATCTTATATATTCATTATATATGTATTTATAATAGTCTATAATATTTGAATATTGGAAATAAAGAGCACCGTTCATGGAGACGGTAGGCCGTACGTACACATAAACTCTACTTTCATTTATTTGTTGTATTAAAAGAATTTATAACTAAATGATAAATATTTATATTAAAATTTATAGTATCATATATAATTTATAAATTTTACATATTCTTATTATAACCATCCTTTATACATTCCATGTTTGGCATGAACGATTCATATCGCTTTGAGGGGGCGGTAGTCCACACTTCCTCAAATGAAATTATCATATTTTCAGAACTTAGAAAGGATAAAGGTATGTTAAAAATAAAAATTATAGAATCATAAAGAAATTTTAAATGATATATATATATATATATATATTTTCTATCATAATGGCCACCATGAGAGGTGGTAGAGGAAAATTGAATAATCATCATTTCGTGAGGCAGTGGTTCGCTGTACAAAGAAACAGTATGTTCGTTACCCATTAGATGGATGTGTGTGTAATTATAGATTTAATACATATCATAATAACTTAATATTATATTTATGATACTTATTATGTTATTTAATCATATAATAATAATATTATTTGGAGTGGGAAGTGGAAATGAAACTAGAACTCCTGAGAGAAGACGTTACCTTTTAATCGGGCAATTTCTTTTGGTTTGAACCAAAAGACTTACTTGGAAACCTTTCTGACCAAAGTGAGGCTTCTAGATCTAGGGAAGGGATGTTGGGAGACTATTTGGGTAGGTATTTACCGAACTTAAGTGGTTTACAGGTGTGGTGAATGAGGATAGGTGGTGGCCTTTCATAGGGAAGGGAAATGACTCACTTGGAATTTTTGGAAACAAGTTAGGTGTGCACATGTTATTACCTAAAAAAAGTCATAAAAAACCAAAAAAACTAAATAATGGAAGGTTAATGGAATAATTATTTATATATAATTGGTTTTGGATAAGTTTATAGGTCATTTGATCCCTTAAGTAAAAAAGTTTAGTCCTTTATTAAGCTTAATTTCACCTTAAAAATTGTAATTAATTTTAATTACATTCACTAATATTTTTGGTCAATTTTTTTTTTATTTAACATTATTTATTATTATGATTAAAAATATGGAATCTATTTTTTCAAATTATAATCACATAAGATGCAGTAATAAATTTAAATTTAATCTTGCAGGCGGGACGAGAATGTGGGGTTTTATGGTAAAAATGTCTAAAAGTTTGCTATGTTTTAATAGGTAATTTCAAATTGAAATTTATTATAATGAAATTAATTGTATTAATATATAAAAATATTATCTAATTAAACTTTAAACCCAATTAAAATTAAAATTTATCTTCATAAATTAATTAGATGAGAAAGTAGTTTTGAACTAAAATTCAGCATTTTTAACTATTTATTAAAAAATTAATCTTCACAAAAAAATACAAAAAATTAATCCTAACCTAATTTTTATGTTTCTATTTCAATTAAGAGGTTTAGTTTGACATATTAAATTTATAAAATTCTCAAAATTTGTATTTAAGGAGGGTTCTCTATCAAAAGGCAGCAAAACTGCATATATAAAAAATATAGTATTTTATGTGTAATATTGGGTTTGTTATTATCCTATGAAAATTTGATGAGTGTAAAATTATTTTTTTGGATATATAATATATAAATAGACACTATAAAAGTGATATAATTTAATTGACTATGAAAAACTTGACTAAATAATGTTTCGTTGAAACCGGGTGTTGTTTGTATTGCAAAGATATCCAAAGGTAAATATGGTAAAGTCTTGGGGTTTTACAAACATGACAGAATATATCAAATAAATTTAAAATGAAATTAAAATTTCAAGAATAATTCAAAATAAACCTTTATTCATAAAAAAACTTCTTTTAATATCAATTTCACAATCCATTTCAAAATTCTTTAAACAACACCTTTCTTTTAATAAAGTTTGGGAAAACCCATCTTTTATAAAAAATATTTTACAAAAACAAATAAATAAATAAAAAATAATGATAGTTCATTTTGAAAAGTATTTAATAAATCCAGATCATTCAAATTTCATCCAACATAGGCTAGAGATGGAACTTTTTACCTCAAACTCAGGGCGCACACCGACTGTGACGGGATCCACTCACATCAGAAGGAAATGAATGTAAAAACATTGAAAATAGTCCTAGAATCAATTATCTCTTATTATAATTGGGTTTTCATAATCAAGAGTGTTGACAGAGTAGGTATATCAAAACATAACTCAACAATCACATGCACTACACCACAACCGATAAGAGAACTGACCTCTAGAAGAAAATTACACAAGGGATCTACAAGAAACTGAACAAGGATCATACCATGATCAATATATTGAAAAAAACATCCCAAAACCGCTTATAATTTTTAGATAAATGAAGAGAATTAGAATATAATTATCATTCTTACAAAAAGAGGAGAAACCAACCAACCCGAAGATCATAGTGCTAAAAGGAGAAGACCAGAAGACCTCAATTCACCGAAAATCATCTGGATTAGGCCTAGGGTTTGAGGGATGAGGTGAAAACCCAGTGGTAGAGGATTTAGGCATGAAAAAATTAAATAATTATAATATAAATGATTCATGGTGTGAATAATTGATTCAAAATATGAATTTTTGGGATAACCTATATGCTAAAAAATGAATTGCCTTAGTTAAATATATCAAAGAACCATTTCATGATATAAATGAAATCTCACATAACTGTTGACGCTCCTTTCGTCACAGAATCTAAAGATCGGAAAAGGGAATATCTCAGCTGAAAGTGATTCATCCTTTGAAGAAAACATCAAAAATCGACAAAGGCATGAACAAAGGATCAAAAGCCAATTCACCGCGCAAGTTTTACCACTGTCGCGCAAGTACACTTGCGCGACTACCTTGGTCGCGCAGGTGAATTGCGCGACCTAATTGGTAACCGCCCGGTAACCGCCCGGGGTCTTCTTTTGCCTATAAATAGACCCTGTGGGCCCCCCATTCGGGAGGATCTTTTTCCAGAAACTCGGATTGAAGCTCCCGACGCCCAAGTCTCTTCTCAAAGCTTCCGGAACACTTATAAGGTAATTTATTACCTAGAACGGAAGATCTAAAGATAAAAAGGAAGGCCTAAGTGTTGAAACTTATCAAACACTTGCGCGCCTACTTAATTCCTTCAATATAACTTGCGCGTCCCTCTTCTGGAAGAACCTCAAGAGGATGGTAAAGGGTTTAATAAAGAGTCGCTCAAGCATTTCAATACTGGTTGAAAATCGCGCAAGTACCCCTCATGTCGCGCAAGTATACTTGCGCGACCAATACTTGCGCGCCGCCGCAGGACTTGCGCGCCTTTCAAGACTTGCGCGCCCCTATCTTTTTGGGTGCCCATCTTGCCCATTTTTACCCCTCTTAAGCCATTTCACCCTTCCTATTCAAGATTCAGTCTTCAAGATACTCTTCAAAGCCATTTATGGCATGATTTCTTGATTTGACATCCTTATCTGAAAGGAATTCTGTGAAATATCTCTCAAAACCTAGTGATTTAAACATCTTTATGTCACCAAATATTGAGAGTTCATTCATTCAACCTCATCCTTTAAGATGAGAGAATCTTAACCTGGGTCTCCTTTTCAGGAATAATCCCCAGTTATAAAACCTTTGATCTGGGCATCTTTCTTAAGAATAAGCCCCAATCAAGTCCTTTAATCTTGGGCATCCTCCTCAGGAGTAAGCCCCAAACCTTAATCCCTAACCTGGGTCTCCTTTTCAGGAATAAGACTCAGTCATAACCTTGGGCTTCCTTTTCAGGAATAAGCCCCAAGTCCCCTAAAACTTCTCTTAACCAGTCATAAATTACCTTTGATTTGGGTTCCCTTTTCAGGAATAAAACCCAATCATAAGTCCCATCCTAACTTGGGCATTCTCCTTAGGAATAAGCCCCAAGATTAGAGTATTCAAATCTCCATGAAGCACATATAACTTTGTGGACCCTGTTCATGGATTTTCTCCCTAAAAGTAAATCCTAAACCTTCGTCTATCAGGGCAGTCATCTATACATAAGCCCCAAAACAAATTCTTATGATTGCATCTTTTATGGCAAAATTGTCTAAATTTTACCAATACCTCTTGTTTCTCACACCGAGCATGACTCACGTGAGCTTAGAGTGTAAAAGTAATTATGACATTCATCTTTGATCCATCAATCATAAACATCATATCCCATTTCTCGAACTACGTGGGTTCTGATTCCTTTTTCAAAACAAAGGATACGTAGGTAGCCCATTTATGGGTTCGATCCCAACATTGAAATAATCTCTGTCCTTCTGAATGACGATAAACTTCAAGTGCCCCACTGAGTGGCTTTAAAACCAGCCTGGTCATCAAAATGACCAAGAGACTTTTATATAAATGTTTTGAAGGATACCATTGACCAAGAATCTCTAAACAAATATAGATGATTCTATATTGATGAAGAACCTCGAATACATATAAAAGATTCTCTAAATTTCTTGCATATTTAATCATTGATTGTTAAAACTAAAGGAAAGCTCATTTTATACTTGGTAATGTAATAAGGATTCACGAACTTAACTTAAATCTATAAAGAGAGTCCCGGAGTAGACAATAATTCCCCTCAAAAAGGTGTGATGAGTCCGACCTCCCATCCTCTCGACCAATGCAAATTCCTAAGCCTCATTAGCCCACAAGCTAATGAGTGCCTGCCTTTGGAAAGTAGGTCCAAACGGATGTGGAATCATTGGATGTTTCCGGTTCTACGAACAAACCCGTTAGAAACCGATCGGAACGTTTGAATCTCCCGTCAAGGAGGTCATCCCCGGATTCCGCACGAAACAAAAATGGTGAACCCGACGTGAATCCTTAACCAAGTGAAAGTGATGTTCTTCTTATTTGTTAGGCCCCTTGGGCCAACAAAGCAATCATTGACATGTGCTCATCCAAAAGATGCAGTAGCCGGATTCATCTTGATTATGTCTGTTACATGGAACATACACTCTTTTCTCAAGATCTTCTGCAGAAATGGCTTTCCTTAAATTCACCCCTGTGAATACTGCTGCTGTAAACACCTCTACTGTGAGGTCTACTGCTGTGAAAACCAATGCTGCTACTCCTGCTGGAACGTCATCCGCTCTGAGGATGACATCACCAACTCAGCGTCTTCAACGCTGTGTTTCTAATGCACTGGTTAAGGAGTACCGTCGCAACGGTACTATCCCAACTCTGGAGGCCGCTCGTCAAGCCCTCCAAGTTAACAATTCTACCTGGTCGTCCGGACAACGGCGACCAGCAATCAAGAAGCAGACGGTGCTGACTACCGTCTCCAATCGTTTCGGGTCGTTATCCCCGGAACACAATTTCCATTCACTCCCTTACTCCGAGGAAGTGAATGAGCAGGTCCCGCAGGACCTTAATTCAAAAAGACAGGAGTCCTTCTCAAGGGCTCCCATCAACAATCTCCGCCAGACTCGTGCGGTAGTGCGCCCTCAACATGATGAGGGTACCGACTCCAGGAATTCAGCTCAGGTTCCTCGAACCCGAGCAGGCAAGATGAACCACCAGAGACGGAATCCGGTTAACAATAGGCAGGTTGTCATCCCTGCCATCTCCGGAGAAGTCCACCAACCTAACTTGGTGGCAAATAACGAGCAGGCATACACACCTGTTCGTTTTAATCCCGCTGTCCAGCAGACTCGTCTGGCAGCATCAAGCCGATCCCGCCAGGCAATTCCGGCGGAGTACCATAGGCAGGAACATACACCTGCTTATACATCAGCAGTTAGTCAGCAGGCTCGTCTGACTACATATGATGGATCTCGTCAACCGCGTTTGGTGAAGTGTAATCAGCAGGCACATACACCTGCTAATACTAATCAAGCCTACCAACAGTCTCGCTTGGTAGCGCACGGAGAAGTCAGTCGGAAAGCCCCGACGACAAACAGGAGGCAGACTAAACTCTCTGCCTCCACACTTGAGTACTGTCAGGATTCACTGACAGGAAAAGGAGGACAGGAGCAGGCACATACACCTACTCCAAGCCCGGAATGGACGTATATCCCTGTTCCGGCGGCTGAAGTCACCAAACATATTTTGTCAATGGTGAAAGAGCAGAAGCAAATTCCTGCTCATATTCTGGATGCTTTCCAGGATATCATAACAGCTTCAGCATCATCTCAGGGACAGACACATAAATCTATCCCTAGCAGTGGAGTGACACATCAACAATTCACTCCGGAACAGACACACACATCTGTTCCAGTCCAAGAGGGTTGTGGGGCCTACTCCCCCATATCATATGGACAACCAAGTCAGGCACATACACCTGATTTGAGCGATGATCGTCAGCCTAACCTGACCATCTTTCCTGATCAGGCACATACACCTGCTTAGAGCAATCACTTTCTTTATCAAGTGGTTTCTAAAGTGAGTAAGAAGGCATCTAAGAAAAAGATCCACCCAGCACAGTCAGGAGATCAAAGGCCAATCTGCAACAAGGCCTTGCTCGATGCTGGAGTTCTTGAAGCCCTCAGACATTTATCTGTCGGAATTCAAGATTCTACTCCCTCAGTTCCCAATAACAGGAACATTAATCCCGAAGGTCTTCAACAAACACTTCCTCATGAAAACTTGCTTCATGAAAATTCGGTCAATCTTGAAGTTTCTTCTTCAGATGAGAGCCACAGGAACCCTCTGTGTGGTCAGAAGGCCAAGGAGCAAGAGATTTCATCTTTTGCTGTATCCCATCATGAAGGTCCTCCTCATGGTGATGAACTTCGCTGCGAAAGTCCTCTCCGCAGTAGTGATTCACATTGTCTCGAAAATTCTTCAGAAGGCAATGTAGTGACGAGAAATCCCTCCTATCTCGAGGCACTTTCAAACGTAAAACCAGTCATGTCTGAAGTTTTACTATCGGCAGGTGAAACTCTTTCTCCATCAGAAGATAGCTTGGGGTTCAGGTTATTCTCCGAACCTTCCCTGGGTCATTCATCTTCCAGCATGAATAGTGATTCCTCTACCAATCTTGTTGAATCCGATGAAGCAACAAGGAAACACCAACTCTGGTCCAAACAGGTAGAAGAATCTTCATTTAATGATAAAGAGGAAATGCTGAACATGAGGAAAAAACTGGAAAAAGGTGAAGTACCAGTCATGTTTTGGCCTTTGGCTGATTCACAGTATGACATTCCAAAGATGTTGACGGATGATGGAATCCATGATATTCGTCTTAACATATGGAAAACTCTTTGTCAATTAAAGAAGAAGGTATTATCTTACGATGAATATGAAAATCATCTTAAGATAATAGAAGGGTTACAACGCCAGATTGATTTGGCATCTCTATCAGTCTCTCGGTATCCGAAGGCTGAAAAGCAACAGAGAACCCTTCAACGTTCATGCCTTGGCGCACTAAGAAGATTGCGTCAGTTAATTTCCAATGCTCCATCTAATGTTCATATCAGAGAATGGGGTGTTCACGGAGCACTACATTTCACAGTGCTTTCCGGTCAGCAAAGCCCGCCGAAAATGGTCTCATGCAATGTTATTGCCCATGGCCGGCCACAGTCAATGGGCTTTGTTCATAATCAAAAGTTTGCTCGAGAGCAAGCTTAAACTAGTTCCTCTCAAAATCAAGTATATAGAGAACAGGTTGTTGAATTGCCCCTACATCAAGCAGGCGAGAATATTGCGCAAGCCTCTCGTCTGGAGCAAACACGTCATCAAATGACAGAAGTTTCGGAAATCATCCAACGGTCTGTTGAACCAGGTGATAAAAGTGGATACAGGTTAATGCATCCAGCTAATTTCCGAACTAAGATTCGCAAGATCAAGAGAGATTTTAAAAAGATCTCAGACATAGCATGTCAAGAGACACCCCAACTTGCCAGACTGGGGACTTCTCTAACCCAACCCTCAGAATCAACGAATGGGATTCGAGGAGTTGAGCGGAAGCAACAGGAACACCCCCAGTCCACCGGACTGGGGACTTTTTCAAATCTTCAATCCCTCTCTCAGAGAAAGTCAGTATTCTCTCGATTAGGGAATAAGCCTCAAGAGGAACGAAGAGCCAAGATGTCAGGAGATTCTCTCCAAGTGACGGTTCTCCAAGAAATTCCTGAGGGATCAAGTCAACGGAATGCCATGTCTTATCATGGACATAGAAGGAGACAATATCACAGAAATGCTGATAAAAAGGATTCCATGCAATATGCATCCATTAATGTCATCACTGCCGTTGCTGCTGATTCACCAGATGAGGCTCTATCAGAGGGATCAGACGAAGAGGTTCCTGCTCAAGAAGTTGCGCACACAGACCTAAATGAAGAAGGTGTGCGCACACGTAATCAAAGGCTTACCCAAAATCTGGGTATTCCTTCAAGTAACCCACTTCCCCCTCTCCGAAAAGGATCCAATAAGGGGAAAGGAAAGAATCAGGTTACTTCTCACCCTTCCTCTGAAGGAGGTCAATCGCTCTCATTAGAGCAAAGGTTTGCACAACAAGAGGATGAAATGAAAGAATTAAGAAGGTTGAATGCAGAACTACTTCAGAATAGTCTTCTTCTTAAGAATGCTGAAGTCCGACAGCTGAAGGAATTTGTTGTAACTACTGAGATGGATCAGGAATATCCTCCTTTATCAGTACACCCACAGAGGTCTAATCCTACGGGTCAAACGCAACAACGGTTGGCAGCACTACCATTAGTTGCAGCACCAACCTCCACGGCTGTCCAAGCTCCATTCATTGCACCTACCCAAAACCAAGTTCAACCTGACGTTTCTCAAAAGTTAATAACTACTATTGAGTCATTAACAGCTCGGTTAGAAACTATGGAAGGGAAACGGGCGCAAGTTCAACCTGAAAAGAAAGTTTACCTTGAATGGGTAGATTCAATTTCTCCTCCATCCAGTTTTGGAAACCCTATTTTCCCTACTTTCAATGGATCAGGCGACCCTGAACAACATTTGACGCATTACGTGTCTTGTTGTGATCCTATGATGGGAACTCCAGAGCAGCAAGAAGCAGTGAAACTCAGATGCTTCGTGCGAACCTTGCAAGGACCAGCTTTTGTCTGGTATACAAGCTTGCAATCCCGGTCAGTCATCGGATGGGAGGATCTTCGTCAAAAATTCCTTCTTCAGTTTAGCTCAACTTTGCCAAAAACGACAGTTTTCGATCTTACAAACTGCAAGCAAAGGGAGAATGAAAGAGTCTCTGATTTCATTGCTCGTTGGAAGGGATTAACGTATTCCTTGAGTTTATCACTCCCTCAGGAGGAATTGTTTCCAATCTGTGTGGCAAATTTGCGTGACGAATTACGCACGCCATTGATCCCTGTGAAGTACACAGGAGGGTTTCGAGACCTTACTTCAATATCTCAACAGATTGAAGATTCCCTTATACAGGCTAAGGTTAAATGTCGTGTAATTCCATCAGCTCCAGGAAGAAGAATGGGTAAAGCAGAAACTGCTACAGTTATGCTTAAACAGGCACCTGTACCTATTTCTACTTCAAAACCTTCGTCTTCTCGAAGAGCTCCACCTCCTGAACGCCAACAACAAAGGCTATTTCGTCCAAATGATCAAAAAGATCAACGACGAAAACAATTTGAGGATATGAAGAGTAAAAAATACTCTTTCCGAAGTGAGCAAGTTCCTGGTTACTTCATTTCAGCTCTGGAAAATAATTTGGTTCAATTACCAGTGCCGAAGAAACCAAACAAGGAAGGAGATGAAGACCGTCCCAATTATTGTCCCTTTCATCAAATGTTGGGACATCCCATCCAGGAGTGTTTTGTCTTTAAAGACCTCCTACAAAAGATGGTCGACTTGGGACAAGTCAAATTGAAGGGTTCTTCAGCTCATGTAGCGTGTATTACCGCTACAGATCCAGAAGAAGGAGGCGAGTGGCAGGAAGTCAAAAGCAAAACTGCGAAAAAATATGATGATTGGATGGTCAGAAAGACAATTAATCGGACCCATTCCATTTTGCGAACACAATTGAAGAAGCCAATTGTGTCTCCTACAAAAGCTGCAGTAAAGCCTCCATCAAAGGACAAATCCTCAAAAGGGCAGCTCCATTCAAAGAAGAAAGAGGAATCAGGAGAAGATGAGTATGTATCAAAGCCTAAATTGTCTTTGACTCTGGCAGATTTCATGCCATCTACTTCAAAGCCACGGGCACCGTCCCACCAAACGGCACAGCCTAAACAGGCCAACCAGGCAGAGTCTTTATCAGACGAAGAATTGATCTTTGGTTCTGTTAATATGATTCAATTAACAGATTCATATTCCAGTCTTGATGAGCCTGAATTCCCTGTATCAAATAAAGGAACCCGAGGAAGTTCTAGAGGTTCAGGATATAGGGGAAGACGTGGATCTTTCCGAAGCCACTACTCTAATTCTACCCCTGCTAGCACTGTATATGCAGCAGAAACTCGTGGTAGAGCCCTTCAGCGAGCTCAAAATGAACAAGCAAGTTCTTCTGCCAATGGCCAACTCAGCTTCGGCATAGTTATTTTGGAAGACCGATTAAAGGTTCCATCTTCTTTATCTCAGCAAGTAAATGGATCTAATCAGTCTAATTTTCCAAAACTAAAGATGTTGCCAACTTCAATACAAGATGCATCAGCTTCCAAAGCATCTGCTTCCAAGGTACCTGCTAAACCGCATATTTCCATTGGGAAACGCAGGCCTCTAGATCAAAAGTATGATATATTGAAACACTTGGCCCAAGTACCAGCCAAATTATCAATTTTGGATGCTTTGAATCTATCAAAAGATCTTCGGGAAGCACTCATCGAAGCTTTGTCAAGTCCTCAGGAGTTTGAAGCTGAAATTGCTGCAGCTGAAATTTATCACATAGAGAATAATCCTGCAGAATGCCATGCAGTGATATCTTTTACTGATAAAGATGAAGATGATGTTGTGCATGGGCACATAAAACCTTTGTACCTATCTGGCAAAGTCAATGGTATAGATGTTCGAAGAGCTTTTATTGACAATGGTTCAGGAGTCAACCTCATGCCCATTCGCACACTTCGTCGATTGGGCCTCACGGAATCTGATTTATCTCCTTCTACCATGATGTTGCAAGGATATGATAAAAATGAACAAGAACCACTGGGAGAAGTTACGCTCAGAACTCAGTTTGGAGATCTTGTTTCCAATTCAGATTTCATGATTGTTGATCAAGACTCAGCTTTCAATATCTTGCTTGGAAGACCCTGGTTACATCAGCATGCAGCTATTCCGTCATCATACCATCAATGTCTCAAATACTGTTTCGATGGTCAAGTTGGAACATTGTATGGTGATAAGGCCCCGTTCAAAACATGTGAGTCTCAATACATTGAGGCGGAATTTTATCACATGAAGGGAAGAGAAAAATCTACAATGAAGGAAATTACCAAAGTTAATGCTCCATATGGTTTGGAAAAAATTCCAATAAATCCATTTTCACATGTGAGTACAGATTATGTGTTACCTATCAGTCAAATTGACAAAATAGGCCCAAATCAAAATACTCTTATGGAAAGATCCATAATGTCAATTACGACAATCGAGCCAGACAACATGGGAGAAATTGGTAACTTACCAAGCAGTGATGAAAGCATAAGTGGTGACGTTTTCATTTCGTCTGCTGAAATCCAACAAGTCTATACTTCGCTAATCAGGCCAGAATAAGTTATAGCAACACCAGAGGTGAATGTTGATGTCGATTCTCAATCCATCATCTCCTCTTTATTTCCCAAAGAAGACCCTTTTTCATCAATAGGGTCGGAAATGGAAGCTTCTTCTTCAAAATGTGAAAATTTTGACATCTCTTATGATCATGAGAATTTCGTTTTTTCATCTACTTTGCAAGTAGAAACGGAAGAAATAACACATGATGAAGAGGAAGAGGAAGATCTTAGAGATGCTCCTCCAGCATTTGAAGAGGGTATCTCTACCACTGTGGATGAACTCAGAGAAGTAAATCTGGGTACAGAGAAAGATCCACGCCCCAATTTAATTAGTGCGACCATGACCCTTGAAGAACAAGAGATGTATATTTCTTTTCTAAAGCAAAATAAAGATATTTTTGCTTGGAATTATACAGAGATGCCTGGCATTGATCCTGATGTTGCCACCCATCATTTGGGTTTGCCAAAAGAACATCGAGGATTCAAGCAAGCCGCGAGAAGAACACACCCAACCTATGCTTCCAAAATCGAGGCTGAAGTGGATAAGCTTATCAAAGCTAACTTCGTCAGAGAAGTTCAATATCCCAAGTGGTTGGCTAATATTGTCCCAGTAAAGAAAAATAACGGACAAATTAGGGTTTGCATCGATTTCAGAGATCTTAATCGGTATTGTCCCAAAGATGATTTTCCAGTTCCGATTACAGAACTCTTAATTGATGCGACGGCTGGCTATGAAGTACTTTCTTTCATGGATGGATATTCTGGATATAATCAGATCCGAATGGCCCCAGAAGATGAGGAATATACAGCCTTCAGAGCTCCTCAAGGTGTGTTTTGTTACCGGGTGATGCCCTTTGGTTTAAAGAATGCAGGTGCAACATATCAACGCGCCATGCATCGTATCTTCAAACCTTTTCTAGGGAAATTTGTTGAATGCTATGTAGATGATTTGGTGGTTAAATCCAAACAACGTTTTGATCACTTGGCTGATTTGGAAATCATATTCCACAAGCTTCGACAACATAATTTGAAGATGAACCCCTTAAAATGTGCTTTTGGGGTAACCTCAGGAAAATTCCTCGGCTTTGTTGTACGCCATCGTGGTATTGAAGTCGATCCTGAGAAGACCAAATCAATCCTTGGTATGTCACCTCCTCAGAATTTGAAATAATTAAGAGGACTTCAAGGACACTTAGCCTATATTCGGCGTTTCATCGCCAATTTGGAAGGCAAAAGTTTACCTTTTACCAAATTATTGAAGAAAGGAGTCACTTACCAGTGGACTGAAGAATGTCAAGAATCATTTGATGTTCTCAAGAAATACCTCTTAAGTCCACCAGTACTCATGCCACCTGTTGAGGGTAGACCTCTTATCCTCTATATGACAGCTTTAGAGCGATCATTGGGTGCCTTTCTCGCTCAAAAGAATGATGCTGGGAATGAAAATAGTCTCTACTATCTCAGTAGAACTATGCTTGAAGCAGAAACCCGGTATTCGAGTATTGAAAAGTGCTGCCTAGCATTAATCTTTGCAGTTCAGAAACTGAGACACTACCTGCAACATCACGAGGTCCAATTGGTATCTCGTAATAATCCACTCAAATTCATCCTTAGTCGTCCAATGCTTACAGGACGTCTGGCAAGGTGGGCGGTTATTCTACAGCAGTTCGACATCCAGTATGTGTCTCAAAAGGCAATTAAAGGCCAAGCTCTGGCTGATTTCCTGGATGAACACCCTTCAGTGGAAGACACGTATTCAGATATCGAACTCCCTGATGAGGAAGTTTTTTCTATTCAAGAGAGTCCTCAAACATGGGAAATGTATTTTGATGGTGCTTCTAGAAGTCCAACAGGGAAGAAAATGGAAAATCCTAAATTCAACAAAGTTGGTTTAGGAATTGTGCTCATTTCTCCAGATAAGGCAGTGTTACCTTATTCCTTTTTGTTGTGGGAAGGTGGTACCAATAATGAAGCTGAATACCAAGCTCTCATTGCAGGCTTTGAGTTAGCGCTTCAAGCACAAGTGAATCACTTAAAGGTGAAAGGTGATTCAGACCTGGTAATCAAACAAATCAATGGGGATTATGCCATCAGAAAAGAAGAATTAATCCCTTTGTATGATTATGTCAGAAAGTTAATGTCAGAATTCCCTTCAGAACCGACATTTTCTTATGTCCCAAGATCACAAAATGCTCAAGCTGATGCACTGGCTAATATAGCCACAGCTTTAGCAGATCCAAATCGGGACGAGACAACCATCTGTATTGCCCACCGTCGTGCAATTTCACCTTATGTTCAAGTCAGAACAGAGGAAATTAATGAAATTAGTCCCATTCCTGAACCATATGGTCATACTACAGGATGGATGTCACCTATCAGGGAATACCTTCAAAATGGAACACTTCCACCTGATAGAGCCGAGAGAGAACAAATTCGGCGACGTGTGGTCAATTTTACTCTTTATGATGGTCCAAACCACCTCGAGAAAATTCTCTACAAACGTGGTTTTGATGAAGTTCTCTTCAGATGTATTGATGGTGAAGAGACAATGGCTGTCATAAAAGAAGTGCATGCAGGAGTCTGTGGTGCCCACCAGTCTGGACAAAGATTGTCTGATCAAATTCGAAGGCTTGGATACTTCTGGCCTTCAATGATACAAGATTGTGTTAATTTCACAAAGAAGTGTCATTCATGCCAAGTATATGCCAACTTCATTCATCAACCTCCAGAGTTGCTTCATACAGCTAAATACTCATGGCCATTTTCCACATGGGGAATGGATGTGGTGGGACCTTACCCTTCAGCTACGGCCAAGCAGTTTAAGTACATTCTTACTGCTACTGATTTCTTTTCCAAATGGGCAGAGGCAGTACCTCTCAAAGAAGTCAGTTCTAAATGCATTGTTAACTTCATCAAGTCTAACATCATTACTAGATTTGGTGTCCCTCATACCATATTGACGGACAACGGCACCAACTTCTGTTCTTCTGAGGTAAAGAGATTGTATCAAGAATACAACATTAAGTCCAACCATTCATCTCGATATCATGCAGCGGCTAATGGCCAGATAGAGGCCTTCAACAAGACTCTTTCAAATATACTGCAAAAGATGGTGGATAAAGATAAGAGGTCATGGCCTGATAAACTCTATCATGCTTTATGGGCTTATCGGACTACCACTCGCAATGCAACGTGGTCTACTCCATATTCATTGGTATATGGAACAGAAGCAGTCTTGCCAATTGAAGTTCAATTTCCCTCACTCAGAATAGCCATTTGTGATCAGTTATCAACAGATGAGCAATCCCAAAAGCGTTTGAATGAATTGGAACAGTTAGATGAGAAGAGATTGTGCACTTTGCACCACTTGGAAATCTATCAGAATCGAATAGCACGAGCTTTTAACAAAAAAGTTCGTCTTCGTTCATTCATTCAGGGAGAATTGGTATTGGTTCTCAGAACACCAATGATACCAGGAAAGAAGCCTCCCAAGCTTGAACCAAAATGGGAAGGACCTTATTCAATACATAAGGTCTACTCCAATGGAGCGTATTCTCTAATCTCAATGGATGGAGAACACATCACGACTCCAACTAATGCCATATTTCTGAAGAAGTATTTTGTATAAACACAAAATATTGTTCCCAGAACCAAGACTCTTACATTTGGTTCATACAGCAATGGTCCAGTATGACCTTAAACTACAACTTCGTCCAACATGACATTAAACTGTGTCACACTTCTGTCCGAGATGACATTAAACTATAATACGTCCAGCATGACGATAAACTGTACGGTCCATGCATATGACCTTAAACTATTCGCACTTATGTCCCTGCAACATGACACTAAACTGTGCAGCACCAATAGTCCTAACTGCAAGACTTTAAACTGCATAGTCCCTGATTTTGTCCTACATGACAATAAACTGTATAGAAGTTCCTATATTTTGTCCGAGATGACATTAAACTATATTGTGTCCTAGCAACATGACATTAAACTGTGTGGCACTTTCATCGTCCAACATGACGTTAAACTGTGTCAGTTCCCTTATCGTCCAACATGACGTTAAACTGTCACATTGGTTACTAATATGTTCTACATGACACTAAACTGTATATGTCCGAGATGACACTAAACTATATTTTGTCCGAGATGACATTAAACTATATTGTGTCCTAGCAACATGACATTAAACTGTATGGCACTTTCATCGTCCAGCATGACATTAAACTGTAAAAAAATCCCCAGAACTGATATCCTCATATTGGTTCACCTTAGTCCTAGCTACATGACTTTAAACTGTACAGCACCAGTTCGTCCTTGCTATATGACGTTAAACTATACAGCAATGGTCCCGTATGACTTTAAACTGCATCATCCCTGGTCCATGAATATGACCATAAACTATTTCCAAATATGTCCAGCAAGACGTTAAACTGTGACGTCCTAACTACATGACGCTAAACTGTATAAAAGTCCCTCACGTCCGGAAAGACGTTAAACTATATAATCATCAAAAGTCCAGCATGACATTAAAACTGCACAATCCCCCTTTCGTCCAATATGACGTTAAACTGTATTGTCCCCATCGTCCTAACTACATGATGCTAAACTATACAGAAAGTCCTTGATATGTCCTACATGACATTAAACTGTGCATCGTTAAGGTTGTTATTAACTCTTGTTTCTCACACCGAGTATGACTCACGTGAGCTTAGAGCGAACATCAACCATAACACTCCCTTTGGGCCACTAACCATGTGTAAGTCCCAACAACATTTTTTTTAGATCATTGTCCACAAGAACAACTTGATCATTAATTCATTCTTTAATTGAACTACACAGACTTTGATCCTTGCCCTCCAGGCTGGGTATGTAGGCAACCTCCCAAAGGTTCAAGCCCAAAAGAACAATCTCTTCACATCGTTTCACCACCATCTCATATGATGATGATTTGTGAAACCGCCCTTGAAATCAATATCTTTACATTGATTAACTTTCGTCCTTGTTATATGACGTTAAAATATACAACACTTCTGTCCGGTATGACAATAAACTACAATATTCTTTGATTTCCTCATTTAAGAAAGAACCATTATTAACATTGATTCTTTTTCAATCATGGTTTTCATTTTCAAAAGACTACGTACATACATGGTAATGCCTAAACTTTTTATTTTAGGTTAAAACCATCATTGCACTAAAGTCCCCTTTTCACCCTTCACATGTACGAACCAAATTTGTACAAAGGGTAGTTCTAGAACTACGTGGACTTGATTCCCATCCTTATGGGATACGTAGGAACATTCGAGTGTCCCTCGAATCCAGTCCCAAGTCTTTTGGGCCTAACCCCAAATCTCACTTTCAGTCCCTTGGCTGAAAAGTCCTCATGAAAACACACACTGTGTATTCATTATTATGGTCTGAATTCTATGACCCTAAACTAAGATTACTCATACTTTCGTCCTGCACGACGTTAAACTACATTTCAAGAACTACGTATGGCTTGATTCTCATTCTTATGAGATACGTAGTGAAGTCCAAGTTTCAATTCAGGACCCAGCCACAACATGATTATGGTTTTCATTGACCTATGTATCTCTATATACATTGGAAAATACCCATCTTTATGTATTATAATCCTAACCTTAAATATTTTCAGATCTTCATAACCCTTTTCATGACTTCTAGTCACAAAAATGTCAAACTTCTGAGAATTCTTTTGCCTGACTATGCAGCACGTGCCCATAGGTGGCCTTGCATAAACAGTCCACATAAAAGACTTGTCAGCCAAGAGATGCTATTTATTTGACCATGCAGCGAATGCCCATAGGTGGCCCTGCATGTTTTCAACCCCCTAACGGGTTTGTTAAATAATAGTAACTTCATTCTTGGGAAGAATGCCTCTTTTGTCCTTATTTGTCTTAAACGACAGTATGTAGGGATCCGCAAAAATAGCCATCCTTAACGTATTTGTCCCATATCCTTTTTCATGATCTGAAAGTATTCAAGTCTATGGTTTATTCTTCTTCCCTACGTTTGGGTCAGACCTTCGTAGGAGTGATATTCATCCAGTTCTTCGATATTCTTGTTTGGAAATATCTTCTCCATATTCAAGTACCTCTTTCCATACAACAAACTCTATGCTTTAGAAAATTTGAATCTCCATAAACTTTCACTGGCTTTTAGCACTAGGAAAGTAAATTTTTGGGAGTTCTTTTGCCTGACTATGCAGCACGTGCCCATAGGTGGCCTTGCATAAACAGTCCACATAACAGACTTGTCAGCCAAAAGATGCTATTTTATTTGACTATGCAGCCAATGCCCATAGGTGGCCCTGCATATTTCAACCCCCTAACGGGTTTTGTTAAATAATAGTAACTTCATTCTTGGAAACTACTTCTTCTAATGCTATTTAGCTCTTTTTCATATCATTGCTCAGATTCAAATATTCTTAAGCCATAGTTTACATTTTTTCCCTCATACTTGAGTATGGTAAATATGTTTTCAGATAAATTGTCAAGGAATTGAATCCATTTTAATCCATTTTCGGTCAAAGCTATTTCGACCTTAAACATTAGCCCCTTTATGTCCGGCTTGCATGACTTTAAACTGCCCACACAAAAGACAGAGGAACTATGAATAAAATTCAAGTTCCAGCTCACTAAATATACATTTTTTGTATGATTTAGGTAATATTGAGCAGTTAAAAGGTTCAAAGTTTGTAGGGTTATTTGTAATAATCCTAGTAAAAATCAAACTATGCTTACTAAGCCCATTGGCTTAAGTAAATTTGAAGCCGGTAATGGAAGAATGCAAGTACAAATGATTGAAGACAAAAGTGTTTTTCATTGATACACAAGAGTTAGAAGGACATCCACAGACTGGAATCTCTTCTCTTTTTCAAAGAATTACAGAAGATTGTCAACATAAGTCTTCATTTGATGTATAGCATCCTGAGCCTTATCAACAGTTACTTGAAGCTTGTGCACTTGACCAGCTTCACTCTTTTCAGCTTGCTGAAGTGCCTTCTTAGCATCTGCAATGGCTTTCATGCCATTCATATGAGTTTTATCCAATGATTTATTAAGCTGATCAAGTTCCCCAGTAACAGCATCTAACTGTTGCTGGAGTTGCACCTGCTGGACGACCTTTTCTTTGATTTTTTGCTTCAGATCCTTCATCTTGACAGCATAATCAGCTTCAGCCTGGGATATCGCAGCCTCAAATTCGCCTATGTTGACTGACAATTTCACTCTGGTCAAATCTTCGCGACTTGTCTGCATTTGCTCCCTCCTGAAAATAATCTGTTTCACCGCAGCATGGATCTTTTCATACCCAAAACCACCGAGTCCCATTATAACAAATTGGGATGACAATCGGGAAATTTTTGATGGTATCTCTTCTAAAGGCACCCCCGATATGATGTTCCATATGTTGTTCCATGCCTTACGTCGTGAAAAGATGAACGCTTTGAGCATCTCTGGATCTGATTCAACATCTTCGTCAGAAGGGGGTATGTAATCTGGAATTAACATGCTTAAGGAAGTGCCTCGTCCTGCTCTTTCCCCTCTGACTTGGGCTTCTTCACTTTCAATTCCCGTTGGGGAAGAGGCTGAAGCCTCATCTCCGGATCTAGCCATTACAGTTGATGGCCCTACATGATCAATTGAAAGATTTTAGTTGAATCTTAAAGGATAACAAAAGAATGGATTGTCTTGCAAATAAAGTACAATCACAAATATTGTTATCCCTTACCTAATGGTGGTTCAGCAACATGAGAAGACTTCTCCCCATCTTTCCCGGTTTCAACAGGATTTTCAAGATGGGTCTCAGGAGAGTTTATTGGATTTAGCTCTACTTGAGCTAATGTTTCTGCAATGATAGGGTTGACATCAGTGTCCACACCCTCTTCGGGCATTGGCAGTTCAGCAGCTTCTACGGAAGAAACTGCATATTATTTTACATCATGATTAGAAATATGTTTTGTTTTTAAAAGAAAAATTTGGGCGAAGGGTAACACTCACGCCCAAGGTCTTCTAAATCACATGACAATCTAGCATGATCATAAAATTCTTCAAAAGTCATTCCTTGATTCATCATTTCATCTAATGATACTTCAGAATCTTGGTTAGTCTCACCAGTGGGAGCATTTGCTACGTCTTCTTGCTGACTTATGTCCTGCAACCCCTGACCCTGGACAACATCTTTAGTAGTGGGAGGGATACTGGGAATGGATGGTAGCTCTTCTCTAGGAGCAACCAAGTTAGCTTGAGTCTGTGGTTGTTCTACAGCACCCTCCACGACCTTTGAAGAAGGATCAGTCCCTTCCCTCAAGGGGGAAATTGAAGAAGCCCCTGCAATCCTCAGAAATATGAGTAACCATATGATTATGGGTATAAACTCATGATTGTTCGAAGGACTTACCACTACTAATGAAACGTTTAGCTAAGGATTTCCTCCTTCGTTGCCTTGGCTTCTTTTGTTTTTTTGGAGTTTCAGTTGTCTCCTTTATTGGAACTTGGATTGGCGAATGAAAGGCTATGTCCAGTGCCTCATTCATGGCCTGCTGGCCTGGAGATATCTCGCCTGGTTCGCGAGGAGAATCAGCAGCAGCCCCAACAGCGGTACCACCAGGGATATATTGTGGCGAAGGAACCCCGATCCCTTTCTTTGCAAGCTACAAGATGAAGAAAATAACTTCCTTAAGTAACAAAGCTTCAACTGAAATCAAGTTGCAAAGAAAATAAGGAAAGAAAACTTACATCTTCAGGAGCCACGTACTCTTGCCACTCCTCATCTCCAGAACCACCAGCCCCCTCAGTGGTGCCACGATCAATCATTTCCTTCACCCGCCTGGTGATAGGAACCGAATTATCAGTGGCATATATGAGAATTTCCAGCTCTCTGATGTAAGCTCGCACTTCATTGGGGTTATCTCCGTATTGAAGGTCTTTAGAAGCTAGAAGATATCCTATCCCAGGAAGTTGTAGGCCCTCACACAAATCCAGCCAGGCGGTCTCAGTATCACAGTATAAGCTCTGCCATAGCTGAACAGCCTCTGGTCTTAGATATAAAGGCTGTGAGGAAGGTCCTACAATTTTTGATTTTAATTTCTTCCCGACTCCTGCAACTACAGATAGAGAATAAGAAAGTGAGACTTATTACTTTATAAAGTAGCAATGATTGAAGTTATTACAATCAAATAACTCACCAGGAGCTGATGGAGTGGGTCTTTTAACTCTGGCCGGAGGATTATATCGGGCACGAAACCACTTTGCTGCCGGTTGTGCCTCATCATCCCCATCATGATAATCCGAGGAATCAGTTCTAGAGGAGGAGTCTGTTGAACCTATTTCAGGAGGAGAAGCATCACCTTCATGAGGAAGAGTTTCTTTCTCTACAGTCCTCTTCCTCTTTCCCACTTGATATACAGGGTGATTCAATATCCCTTTAGGGTATGATTCTATCCAGTGTTCGGCATAAAATGTAGTCAGATAATGTGCCGCTTTTTCAACTGGTAGATCAAATACTGCCCCAGTCTTCTCTCTTGATGTCAGCAACCATAGTTGTCGAGCAACCATCAGATGTTGCTCTAACCTGGCATGTACTGGAGGGGATACAACAATCTGTTGCAAACATTTGAATTGGCGTGCAAATCTATATGGAGAATAGGCCTCGCATATGATTTCTCCATCAATCCTGGCTACTAACACGCCATCCCTGCAAGCTAGCATGTATGCCCTCAAATCCAAAGGGGCTTTCCCATCATCAACAAACCGCCCAGATGGCGGACTTCCATAAGGAAAGAAGTTGAATTCCTTATACATGCTTAGTCTTACTTTTATGTCATAACCATTGAAATCTAATGGAGCAATTCCAGAGAATGCTTGCACTGACGGTCTGAAAGAACTTCCAGGAATTTGTAATCCATTCTGTACATTGTAAGTCCTGAAGTGAGTGGCGATCCATCCCCACAAAACCTGGAATGGTCCCACTATTCTTAAAGGAGATTTACCCTGGAAGACGTGAAGTAAACTCCTGTGAATCTTTGCTAAAATGGGGGTAGCTAACCCAACCATTTTTCCCTCAGCCAACTTGGCCGCAATGACGAAGGTCCCTGGCCTAACGCCTCCCTTCGAATCCCTGACCGGCAAGAGATAAATACTGAGCCACATTGCCAAGAAACCCGCCAGACGAGTTTTCTTTGGAATTCTTTGATTCACTTCATAGCCCCATTTTTCAAACTCTCCTGCTTCTAGAGTTGGCCAGAATGTGCCAGGAGCTCCTCTCTTCTCAGGTTTTGGACAAGTGGTAGGACGTCTGGGCCGGGTATCCTTGGATTTCTTTTTCTTGGATCCTTTTTCCTTTGGCTCCATCCCTTTCTTCTCAGTAAGAAACACATTCATCCATTCTTCCGGATGGATATCTTTTCTGAAATGAGTTAATGAGGTCTATGAACTCTTGAGCTTGTGAAAGATTTTGAATAATTCTCGAGCCAAAGAAGGAGTCTTCTCTGGATCATTCCAAGTCACCTTGGGAGGAATGAATTCATCATACATATCGCCCAAGATTGGAGCTCCTGAAATCTTGTGGACATCCCACAAACTGATACCTACTTCTCCATGAGTCAAGTGGAAAGAATTAGTCGCTGGACTCCAATGGCTGAGTATCTCTGGCACGAAGATATCATGTCTGTAAATATATGTTTTCCCAACCCAAACAGCCTCATATATGCCAGCTCTCTTCAGATCCTCAATAAACTCTGCGCAAGTCTGTCGCACCCAGTATACCCACATCCAAGTTGGTTTCACACCTCCCCCAGGACGGAAATCCCAACTTTTCTTCCAGCCTTTGGATTGATCCATCTGAGCATTTCGGAAGATTGAAGGATGACAATGTGGTTGAAGCTCAGGTGTATGTTTTTTCAGATCTGGTGTGCAAGGGCTATGATGCATCACATAAGCCTTCTCCACTGTTCCAGCAGTTTGAAATGATCCTCCGCCTGAGATATTTGCTGAAGCAAAATTGGTATAATTCTGAAACCAAGAAAATGGAAGAAAATTCTTTACTTCTGGAATAATGACTTCTTGCAGATGACCATGACCATACAAAGGTAGGTAAGTGCAGTGAGGAAAGTCATGATGATATTTCTTCAGATACTTAGCCAAATCTGGAAGAGTGTTGTTTTTGACAGTATAGTAATCAGGGCCAATGATATTCATCATATCATCTATCCGCTTGCTAGTCATTTCATCAATTAATCCAGGTCTAAGAGCCATTGAATCTGCACAGGAGTTGAATAAATTAAACTCTTAAATGGGTTTTATTTTTTCATAAAATTTGTGAAAGAATTTGAAAAAAATGGCTAAGGCATTAAGGCGTGCAAGTATGGAGATGTCGCGCAAGTGATACATGTGCCGCACAAGTTTTGGTCGCGCAAGTATTACCGCGCAAGCCCTATTACCTTGAGAGTAGCGCGGCAGCGAAGAAACAGTGAAAACAAGAGACTTGCGCGGCGAGGAAGACTTGCGCGGCGAGAGCTCGAGAAATCTGGAACTTCAGATGCCATCTACGGCCGGAAGCGGTATATTTATAGGCCAGGGGGCCTATCTGCACGCCGCACCCAGAGCGCTCAAAGCCTGCGCGACGCAGACTTGTGCGCCACCCACTGACGCTGAAAACTTGCGCGCCTCCCTTTTCCTTTGGAAGGATTCGATTTCCTCAGAGTCAAATCCTCATTTCTCTCCGGATCCAACTCTGAGGGGGGACTTTTGTTGACGCTCCTTTCGTCACAGAATCTAAAGATCGGAAAAGGGAATATCTCAGCTGAAAGTGATTCATCCTTTGAAGAAAACATCAAAAATCGACAAAGGCATGAACAAAGGATCAAAAGCCAATTCACCGCGCAAGTTTTACCACTGTCGCGCAAGTACACTTGCGCGACTACCTTGGTCGCGCAGGTGACTTGCGCGACCTAATTGGTAACCGCCCGGTAACCGCCCGGGGTCTTCTTTTGCCTATAAATAGACCCTGTGGGCCCCCCATTCGGGAGGATCTTTTTTCAGAAACTCGGATTGAAGCTCCCGATGCCCAAGTCTCTTCTCAAAGCTTCCGGAACACTTCTAAGGTAATTTCTTACCTAGAACGGAAGATCTAAAGAGAAAAAGGAAGGCCTAAGTGTTGAAACTTATCAAACACTTGCGCGCCTACTTAATTCCTTCAATATAACTTGCGCGTCCCTCTTCTGGAAGAACCTCAAGAGGATGGTAAAGGGTTTAATAAAGAGTCGCTCAAGCATTTCAATAATGGTTGAAAATCACGCAAGTACCCCTCATGTCGCGTAAGTATACTTGCGCGACCAATACTTGCGCGCCGCCGCAGGACTTGCGCGCCTTTCAAGACTTGCGCGCCCCTATCTTTTTGGGTGCCCATCTTGCCCATTTTTACCCCTCTTAAGCCATTTCACCCTTCCTATTCAAGATTCAGTCTTCAAGATACTCTTCAAAGCCATTTATGGCATGATTTCTTGATTTGACATCCTTATCTGAAAGGAATTCTGTGAAATATCTCTCAAAACCTAGTGATTTAAACATCTTTATGTCACCAAAGATTGAGAGTTCATTCATTCAACCTCATCCTTTAAGATGAGAGAATCTTAACCTGGGTCTCCTTTTTAGGAATAATCCCCAGTTATAAAACCTTTGATCTGGGCATCTTTCTTAAGAATAAGCCCCAATCAAGTCCTTTAATCTTGGGCATCCTCCTCAGGAGTAAGCCCCAAACCTTAATCCCTAACCTGGGTCTCCTTTTCAGGAATAAGACTCAGTCATAACCTTGGGCTTCCTTTTCAGGAATAAGCCCCAAGTCCCCTAAAACTTCTCTTAACCAGTCATAAATTACCTTTGATTTGGGTTCCCTTTTCAGGAATAAAACCCAATTATAAGTCCCCTCCTAACTTGGGCATTCTCCTTAGGAATAAGCCCCAAGATTAGAGTATTCAAATCTCCATGAAGCACATATAACTTTGTAGACCCTGTTCATGGATTTTCTCCCTAAAAGTAAATCCTAAACCTTCGTCTATCAGGGTAGTCATCTATACATAAGCCCCAAAACAAATTCTTATGATTGCATCTTTTATGGCACAATTGTCTAAATTTTACCAATACCTCTTGTTTCTCACACCGAGCATGACTCACGTGAGCTTAGAGTGTAAAAGTAATTATGACATTCATCTTTGAGCCATCAATCATAAACATCATATCCCATTTCTCGAACTACGTGGGTTCTGATTCCTTTTTCAAAACAAAGGATACGTAGGTAGCCCATTTATGGGTTCGATCCCAACATTGAAATAATCTCTGTCCTTCTGAATGACGATAAACTTCAAGTGCCCCACTGAGTGGCTTTAAAACCAGCCTGGTCATCAAAATGACCAAGAGACTTTTATATAAATGTTTTGAAGGATACCATTGACCAAGAATCTCTAAACAAATATAGATGATTCTATATTGATGAAGAACCTCGAATACATATAAAAGATTCTCTAAATTTCTTGCATATTTAATCATTGATTGTTAAAACTAAATGAAAACTCATTTTATACTTGGTAATGTAATAAGGATTCACGAACTTAACTTAAATCTATAAAGAGAGTCCCGGAGTAGACAATAATTCCCCTCAAAAAGGTGTGATGAGTCCGACCTCCCATCCTCTCGACCAATGCAAATTCCTAAGCCTCATTAGCCCACAAGCTAATGAGCGCCTGCCTTTGGAAAGTAGGTCCAAACGGATGTGGAATCATTGGATGTTTCCGGTTCTACAAACAAACCCGTTAGAAACTGATCGGAACGTTTGAATCTCCCGTCCAGGAGGTCATCCCCGGATTCCGCGCTAAACAATAACGTAAAGGTTTCCTGACTTGAACCAAAAATTAATGAAAAATATAAATAATTTATTGACATCATGAAAAAATATTTCATGATGTGAACCAAATCATGTGGCCAACATCCATCCCAAGTCCTTTAAAAAACCCCCAGATTTTCTCTAACACCACTCCAACTCTCAAAATAGACTCTTAAATATAAAAGAGAGAGTACCTTAACTATCATGTTAAAAAACCTCAACCTAGGGTTGGTATGAGATAAAAGTGACAATAATTCTTCTCTCCCACTAATTTGGGTATATATTTATGGTGAATTTTATATGTATTTACCACTACTCACCCATAAATCTTGGTTGAGAAAGATTAGATATTTCTAAGAGATAGTTGGGGATATGTAATTCCTAAAACATATCTATTTTAGGATATCTAGAGATGATTAGTTCCTTTATAATACCTAATATAATAATTTTATGGATGGTAATTCATCTTAGTGTTGACACTCCCCTCCCACAACCTAGGGGTCAATGTGGAATGTGATGCAACAGAAATAATATTTCATCCTACTCACAAATCATGGACTTAGGAGGTCCATATATAAAACTGCAGATTTAAAGATTTTTATTTCCTCCAGTACCTTGGTATATAGATTTATCCATATATTTGGGTATTTCCTATGATTTCTATACATATATACAACTTCAATATTTAGATATGATTATTTCCTCTAGTACTTCCAAGATAGGCAGAGACATGCATTTCCTCCAACATCTGACAACGAGTTTATAAAGATTGAATTATCTTGATGGAAATATATTATGGGACATGTGATCATATTTCTATTATTTTCCAAATAACTATAATGATAAAAGTGATCCATGGGTATATTGATAAGGATTGATCAAGGAAAAAATTAGGTCTACAGATGAAATTAGGTGATGCCATATTGTCTAAAATTTACTTATTGATATTCCATGTAGATACTATATGTTTATGGGTTTAGTACCCCAATTGGGATGA
This sequence comes from Viscum album, assembly GCA_963277665.1. NCBI lineage: Eukaryota > Viridiplantae > Streptophyta > Magnoliopsida > Santalales > Viscaceae > Viscum > Viscum album. The sequence continues at coordinate 19,013,823 of OY728123.1, forward strand.
TTATACCGAATATTATTATATCACTTATGCATTTGAACTTACATGTTGATTTCATTTTTTCCATGTAGATCAACTGATGTAGATGATGGATGATCTTAGAGCATGGAGGTTAATTGTTGATGTAGATAGTTACTAAAGTGAATATATAATTATGATAACCACCTCATGTCATTAGTATTTTCAATAACATTTGTTCAGGATGAAATGGTTTTACATGGAAATTCATATGTTTCTTTTCATATTTTATTTGGAGTTGTTATTATATATTCACATGTTATACCACATCTGTTATATTTTTTAGTTTTTATTCCATGTATGTATTGGTGGATATTTATGTATGATATCATAGTATATGTTGTTTATAGGAAATTATTCCCATGACTATGTAGATACCTTAGTGATGGTCACTAGCCCCTGGCACAGTAAAGATTGGATTAGGGAGTTCAACTACTAATAAGATGAGACCTTGTGGTAAAGTCTAATTCTAAAATTTTATCAATGATCCCAAAGTAAGAAATATTCTTGAAAATATGATTTCTATCATTTACACTAGATACATTAATCACTATAGACAAAAAATTACTTAAATATTTTTCATTATACAAAATTAATCTTATTAATTTATAAAAAAATGATAATTATTAATTATACAAAAATTATAGGCTAATACATGTACACTTGATTCTTTGGTTAAGAATAATAAATTTTCATATAGAGATTTATGATTTTTTGATAACTATTTATAAAACAATTCTCAAAACTAACTAATAAATTATTTATTATTAGTATTTTATATTTTACCTCTAACCCTTATTGGTTTAAAATTTCTAATAGTGTCATTTTGAGTCTGAATGTATGATACACACTACGTACTATTATACAAAACATATAGGTGATATCCTTCCCAATTTTTTATGGGAATTGTAATAATATATCTTGATAAAATTTCATCATCATCAATGCATGTATAATGATGATATTTTATAAGACCAATTCTATTTATATTGGATATGTATTAAATAGAGAATCAAACTAATTTTCCTATAATATACCTCTCTATGATACAAAATTCTAGTTGGATTTTATTTTTTAAATACCCTTTTAATATCTTTATATAAAATTAAATATTGTAAAACCATTTTATGTGTATGAGAACATAAATTCATATCACTCTCACTAAGTGAACCAATAAGTTAACCATAATACCAAAAAATGGCAGGGGTACTAAAATTACAAATTTATATAAAGTAAAACCAATTTATTTTTTCATTTTTGAAAACTTTAATGGGTTAATAAATTTTGTAGATTTTATTTTAAAAAATAAATATAACTTATATATTACACAAAAAATATTTTTCTATACTATATTGTATTTTAAAAAATGGTAAAAATCATGAATAGAAATATTGAAATCATATGATTTAAAATATTTTGAATCCAGGATATTCATCAATAAAACAATATTGACATTCGATTAATACCCTTCACGAACCATTAAACCATTTTAATATTTAGAAAACTTAAATATCTACTTAATATAAAGAGTTTGAGTTTATGGATGAAGAAATTATTTCCTACCCTCATTCAATGAATCTAAATTGTATCATCCATGAATCAGATCACTTAAATGACTCGTGATCCAGAGATCCACTGACCTAAAGCATGTCTCACTATATTCCAATTAATTTTGAATAGAAATAAGGGAATTAGGGGTGATATTAAGGATACTATACCCTCATTATATATAGATTATGAAAAATAGGGTAATTAAAAAAAATAGTCAACACTATTAGAGCTAGTACATATAACAAAATATACAATAGTAAAAACTAAAATTTTATAGAAGCAATACAAAATCAAACTTGATCACCCATAGGTCGTTAAAATACAAACATATCCAAATAAAAAAAGGAAACCTGACTCAGAAATAAGGATTCACCTGGTCCAAATCCTAAATCCATCGCTAACCTTCCCATGTAACCACAACTCTACTAGTCACTAAGCTACTAGCATCATGACCTTGACCATCCTTGTGTTATGAACCATAAAGTTTGTACACATCTTGGAGGGACTGGGAAGGGTGTGATTATAAATTCAGTATTTTACCACCAATGGTGTACCTATATAATATCCATACATATACTAGTGTATGAAAAGTGAAATGAAAACAACCAATACAACATGCATAACCCACTCAACCCATAGACAAAAATCCATGATGAGCACGTTACCTAATTTGACCAATGACAAAGTGGGATGATACACTAATGACCTATCACATTTTAATTTCCATTTTCCTTATAACCAAATACACAACACATAATAATACCTTCCCACACATAACCAATAAAACTATTCTATGTCATTAGCAAAGACACTCCAAAGGCATGTCCAAATCCAACATTGCATATTCCATGATCAACCAATTCACATTACAACTACTAGAGAAAAGGATAAAAAAACCCAAACATGGAGATCACCTTCTCCCATCATGTGATCACAATCACTACCCATAACCCATGAACACCCCTAAGGAATATCCCTCCAATTAATTGATTCTCAACAACATCACTCTAAAATTATCATATATGGAGTATACCACTATACTTCCATTGGTTAGAACTACCTCTTGGTCTCTATCCTATGTGAATTCAACCCCAATGGTCTCCACCTTACAGTGAGTAGAAACCACTAAAAACCTATATACACAACTTAGTGAACCATAATTAACCCATAATCAGTGATCAATAACACCCAAATCATAATGGTTTATCCCATTCCACCCATGACAATGTTCATCACCACCCATGTCACACTAGTGAACCAGATATCCCTATAACCTCACATACCTCAACTTTTATGTTCCAAAGGAATCATATCATGAAAAAAATCATAGGGATCATCGCTTTCCACATGCGACTGTTAATTCAATAAGTTTCCTTATGAATTTTCCATTCCTTTATGTTCTGAAAATAAAAAAAACATTTTCTTAAGGAAAATTATCTTTCTCTAAGAAACTCTCTATTAAGGAAAATTTTCTTTGTCTAATAATGTTTTTTTCTTTACCTATGGTATTTAATTCCTTATATAATATTTTCTTAAACCAAGGCTAACAATTTTTTTTCTTAAAGACAAAAACATGATCCTTATCTAACTAAGAACCTTACAGTTCCTTATTATCTGGTTTCCCAAGAATTGTGAATCCAATTTCTCTAGAAATCAGAATCACATTTCTCCTGAAATCAGATTCTGATTTATTTTGAAATAAGACTCCAATTTCTTCTGAAAGTAGAATTTGATTTCTCCTAAAATCAGAATCTAATATCATCTAAAATCAGACTCTGATTTCTTTTGAAATCAAACTCTGATTTTTTTTTTCAGAAACCAAATTCTGAATTCATCAAAACATAGATTCTAATTATCAATTTTCTTAGAATATGATCATTAATATTTGTTAAATTTACATTTCTTCCTTAAAATATTGTTCCAATTTTATTGAATCCTATTATGATTAAGTTTTTTAAAATAGATAATTTCTGTCTTACATATTTTTTTTCTTACACATGATAATGTTTCCCATATTGTCTTACATGAAATGATCTCATACAATCTATTATTTAAATAATTGTTGGTTGAGTGACACATGTACATGTACCTCAGAAATTTAAGGAAAAATATGGCTGTTTTAGTAGAAATTCGACCATTGGTATTTTCTCCAATAAATACCCAACCATTTGAATGAGATAAAAGATAGAGTTTTCATTTAGAGTTGTTGATATCTATAATGAAGTGATACTCTACGAGAGATATTCTCAAGTACTCCTTGTGCGAATGTTGTGAACAACTTGTTCACGCTGAGAACATCTTGTTAAACCTACCTAATGTGATTTCGATTGTTGTTGATCAATCAAGGGCTTCTGGGGATAATAAGATAGTGGTACCAATCACCTTAGAGATTGAGGGCTTGTGGGGATAGTAATAAAGATACTGATTTTCATATCAATGGATTAACCTAGTGTGGGTAAGATAGAATTTCTTGAAAGTATAAATCTATGGACCTTTATCCAAGGTTTTTGGATACCATTCTATTTGGGTTAAAATATTTATTATACTTGTGTTGTTTTGTTATAACTTTTAATTCCACTGAATTTTGTTAAAGACAGGAAGTGTGACTTTCTTACACTTTCTTATACTTGTATAATCTGATATAAATAATATTCTATACAATTTAAGGTAGAATATTTACCTAAGTAAACTTTTATTAAGTTTATTTATCCTACTCAAGATAGTTTCTTTGTTAATAAATAAAAAGGATTTGTAAATTCATCTTGTTTAACTTTATTAAACATATATATTTCTTAAGGATAAAAATGAATGTTTTTAAACATATACATTTCGATCTTACAATTGGTATCAAAGTAGGTCTTTGAAATAATTGTACTTGCATATAAGATTTCTTGCTCATATTTTATTTCTAAATTTTACATGTTCAAGTTTCTATTAAATAGTTTTCTTTATCAAATCTTGGTTTATAAACATTTACTACTAATCCTTTTTTTAGAAAAGATATTTTGTATTTTCTTATAGAATAAAAGGAATAAAAGTTGGTTCTATAGAAAATTTAAATCCTAATAGACCCCCAATATTTTATGGTAATGTCTATGAATACTAGATATATAGGATGAATACATTTATTATCAATACCGACATGGACAACTTTTTTATGCTAACTGGATACTATAGGATTCCAGACAAGGAAATTAGACAATTCGCCGATCCAAAAAATAAAGAGTATTAACTTAACTTTAAGGTATGCAATACTTTAGTATGTTCTATGACCAGGAACATCTATATTCATATTTAATCTTGTGAAGCTCTTAATAGCATCTGGAAGAAATTAAAAGTTACACATTTTGGAACATCTAAGGTCATTGAAACAAGAAGATATATGTTTAGAGATGAATATAATGGTTTTATGTTTCCTTATGGAGAACCTATATGTAAAGTTAAATAGTGTTTTATAACTATTGTCAATAGCCTTAAATATATGGGTGAGAAATGACTTGATGATGATATTATTGTGGATAAGATAATAGATATTATTCCCAATGAATGGGAATCGAAAAGAACTACCATTGATGATAATAGAAAAGTTTCAAACATAACTCTTGATGAGTTATTTAGGACTCTTCTACAGCATGAAACTAGAATGAATAGAAATCCAGAGATTAATAAGAAAAAGAATGGTAATGGATGCCTTTATTTCACTACTACATCAAATCATATGAATGCAAAGACTCATGAAAGAGTTAGTAGATAAAAATCCCAGAAAGATACTATTATATCTAAATGAAGTTAAAGTGATCATTATGATAAAGAACTTTCCAATATTTCTCAAAAAAAGAACAAGATTGTGGGAAATAATGATTTAAAATACATATAAAATAAGAAATATATAAAGGATAAGAAATATTCAGAAGTGACTTGTTATTAATGAAAGAGGGCATGTCATATCAAACCAAACTGTCCTATGATAAAAAGTAAAGAAAGAAAGGATTGAAATTCAGAAAGAAATAAGAAAAGGTACTACAAGTCTATGTATAAGAAATTACTAAATGCTAATGGAATCTAGAGTGCTATTAGTGGTGATTCTTCTGATGAATATTTTGATATTGATTCTTCTGGAAATAAGAATATTGGTCTAATTACTAGAATTCCTACTAAAAATCAATGCCTCATGGCTAAGGTAAATACTTCTGAATATTTAACCAATATTTCTTTAAATGATTCTATTTAATGAATAATATTAGGAATATTTGGATTAATAATCTTCCTCATTTGAATATAGTACTATACCTTCATTTAAATAAGTATCAAGGTTTTCCAAATTACTTTAGAATTAAAATAGTAGGATCAATAAGAAGATTGATAAGGAAAATTATATATTTTTATTTAAACAAAAGAAGTATCATATCTTTCAAATGATCTTTATAAGAAAACCCTTTATTCTGAATTTTTTTCCAAAAACCTTACAGAAGTTAAATCTAAGAAGGATAAAATTTCCAAGGATCTTGAAAATGTTATTTCTAAGAAAAATGCTTTAGAGGCTAACTCAAATCCTAAGACCAATGACTATGAGGTTATTAATTTATTCATTAGAATAAAATATAAAATATTTTCCTTAAATAATATTTTTTCAAACATTAATCATGGAAAGGAAGGTTTTGATAAAATGTATTCAAAACATCATCCTCTTAAGAATAGTTCTGGATTTGGTTATTCTCATTCAAAACCTATTTTTAGTCACAATTATTTTCCCCCCAAAGTGATCCATTTTTCACTAAGTGTCAATGTGGTGGAAATTGGGAGAAAAACTATTCTTTAAACAAAACCCAATCCTTATGTTTTCATAACCCCATTTTTCTAAACAAATGCTGATTCCTAATATTTTACTTTCTAAAAATTACAGATCCAAACAATTTTGGATTCTAAAATTTTAACCATTTCTTTTCGAGGGAAAAAAAGTGTTTCAAAAAATAATACATGGTACATGGATAGTGGATGTTCCCTAAACATGAAAAGTATAAAAGCATCATGGGAAATATTATTAATATTAAACGTGTAAAAGTATCATTCTAAGAAAATGCTCAAGGATAATTTTTTGGTATTGGTGACATTGTTCTTCTTGTAACAACTTTAATTTCAAAGGTTTTATTTGTTAAAGGTCTTAAGAACAACCTTATAATAATATGTAAATAATGTGATGAAGGCTTTCTTGTGAATTTTAGGAATGATAATTATCTAGTACACAATTCCAAGGAAGAGTTTACTCTCTCTGCCCATAGGCATAATAATGTTTATGCACTTAACTTAGAAGTACTTAAGAGCCAAGACCTACCATTCCTTAGTGTAATTAAAGATTAATATTGGTTATGGATTAGAAAAATATGACATTGTAAACTTAGAAACCTATGAAAACTCTCTATAAAAAGACTTGTTAAGGATCTAATGGAGCTTAGATTTGATTCTTCAAAAGTTTTTGATCCTTTTCAATATAGAAAGTAACCTAAGTCAATATTTAAATAATTTTTTAAACCTCAACTTTTGAATCATTATAGCTAGTGAATATAGATATTTTTGGTCCAACACAAACTGGAAGTATTGGAGTAAAATACTATGTATTTTTTTTAGTTGATGAATACACTAAATTTAATTGGGTCTATTTTATAGAAAAAAAATACGAAGAATTTTGTTATTTTAAATATTTTTCATCAAAAGTTAAAAATGAGAAAAACCATCCATTGATAACTATTCATAGTGATCATGGGGGAGAATTTTCAAATTCATATTTTGAATATTTTTGTAGTAAGAAATGAATTACTCATAACTTCTCATCTCCATGTACTCCTAAGAAAATGGTGTTCTTGAAAGAATAAACCAAATTTTTAAAGAGATAACTAGAACCATGCTGAGTGAATATTCTATTGCTAAAAAATTTTGGGATGATGTTGTAAGGACTTCTTTCTATACTATAAATAGAGTTTTAATCAGGCCTACTCTTAATAAAATACCTTACGAGTTATGGACTGGTCAAAAACCAAAATTTTCATACTTAAATTTTTTTGGATGCAAAGTATTCATCTTGAATACTAAAGATAATATACATAAATTTGCACCCAAATTTGGTGAAAGAATTTTCTTAGGATATTCCAATAATTCCAAGGCCTATAGAGTTTTTAACAAAAATTATGGTACTATTGAAGAAATAGTACATGTTAAACTTGATGAAAATGGTCCATTTGTTTCTAAACAACATTTACCTAAATATTCAGATGTGTTTTCAAAAACTAATTATCATCCTTTGTGGGATGATTCTTCTAATAAGGAAAATACTCAAGAAAATTTTTCTAAAGTATTTACCCCAGAATAGTTTTTACCATAGGTTGATGAATAGGTTTTACAAAACCCAAATTAGTTGTTTCTAAAGTTTCATACCAATGATAGTATCATTGGTGATGTAAATCAACCTGTAAGGACTATAATTTCTTTAATAAATGAATTAGAACATCTTGTATTTATTTCAAAATTATAACATAAAATCATTGATGAAGCTTTAGGTGATGATGATTGGATTAAAGCTTTGCAAGATGAACTAAATGAACTCAAAAGTAATAATGTTTGGACCTTGGTTGAATAACCTAAATAAACTTCTGTAATTAGAGTAATGTGGGTCTTCATAAATAAATGTGATGAAAATGGAATCATTGTAATAAATAAAGCAATATTAGTTACTAAAGGATATAATCAACAAGAAGGAATAGAGTATGAAGAAACCTACACTCCAGTATCTAGACATGAATCTATTAGTATTATACTAGCCTTTGTAATATTTTTCAATTTCAAACATTTTAAAATGGATGTAAAGTGTGATTTTCTAAATGGATATATTAAATAGGAAGTTTATGTTGAACAAACTCTTGGTTTTTTAGGTAAAAAACACCCTAACATGTTTAGAAACTTACCAAATATTTATATGGACTTAAACATGCCCCTAGATCCTGGTATGACAAACTTACATAATTTTTGTTACAAAACAATTATATTAAGGGAACTACTGATCCAACCCTTATTATAAATAAAGATAATATTTTTTTTCAAATTTATATTGATTAAATTATATTAAGATGAAATCAACAATACTTAACTGATTCATTTGCAAATATCGTGAAATATGAGTTTTAAATGAGTATGATGGGTGAGTTAACATTTTTTCTTGGTTTTGAAATTTCTCAAAAACTAAAAGGAACTTATATATATCAACATATGTATATTAATGATATTCTTAAGATATATGTGTAGGACAACACAAAAATTATAAGTACTCCAATCAGTACCTCAAACACTCTTGATCTTGATGAAGTTGAGAAATCAGTTGATCAAACATCTTTTAGAGGAATGATAGAAAGTCTATTATACTTAATATCTAGTCATCTATACTTAATGTTTTCAGTATGCTTCTATGAAATATATAATTCTATACTAACATTATCCCATTTAAAATTAGTGAAAAGTATTTTTTTCTATTTAAAGGGAACCATGGATTTAAAAAATTTCTATTCTTTTGGAAATTATTTTGTTTTAAAAAGATTTTCAGATACTAATTTTGGTGGATGTAGAATGGATATAAAAAGTACATCTAGAACTTTTCATTTCTTAAGAGATTCATTAGTTTCTTTGTCATGCAAGAAACAAAACTCAGTTGCAATTTCTACTATTTACGTTGAATATATAGTAGTTTGAAGTTGTTGTGATCAAGTGTTGTGGATGCAACACACACTCATATACTATTTAATGAGTTTTACCAAAACAAAAATATTGTGTGATAATACTTGTTCCATTGACCTATGAAAAAACCCTACACATCACACTCCTACAAAGCACATAGACATTACATATCACTTTTTTTGGGATCACACACTTAAAGGAGATATAATTCTTCAATTTATCATAATGTAATATCATCTTGATGACATATTTACAAAACCATTACCCTCCGATAGATTTGAATATATTAAAAAAAAGTTAGGAATGACAACTTTAAGGTAATCATCCATATTAACTTTTTGTATAAACCATCTCCTAACACTAAGATACTCATTTTCATAGGGGGAGCACATATGTTTACTCTTTTATATTTCCTTGCGCAAAATTTTTTTGTATCCAAAATTTTTTGGAATATAAATTTTTTCTTTCCCTAATAAAACTTTTTAGAACCTATGTTTTTCTAAGAGGAACCTAAAAAATTCTGAAAAATATTTCTGAGAACTCTGAAAGGTATGCTCATTACCTATATTATCTTTATCTATGTTTTTTGGTATTTAAATATTTTTTTAAGAAAATATTATCTAATTCACTTTACTTAAATCCAATTTTCCTTAAAACCTCAAAAGATAGGAACCTATAAATCATTATTTGGAATTAATATCAACTATAAAATCATATCAAGGTAATCTCAACCATTTTATTAATCTTGGAATATGAACCATCACTACAAATACTATATAAAGGACCCTCGTATTCCTGTCCCACATCAGTTATCTTAGTGATTTTGTTTCAAATATCTACCACCCTTCAAGTTTTCCACTCAATTTCCCCATTCTCCTTATCTCTGAATGTATCTTGAAGTTTCTTCATAGGCATCGATGGCCTCCAAAAACTAACTCAAGTATTGGATAATTTTTAGTAAAAGGTTGGTGGACTCAAAATTATTTATCAAGTATGAATCCTTAATTTCAAAAATCATAAATAAGAATTGATGGAAATTTATCTATTTAAACAAAGAAAAGAACCAGGATCCAGTGTATACGGATTTGGTTATAGAATTTTATGATATAAATCATTTTTTTGAACATTGTGGAAATGATATGTTTTAATTTAAGAGTTATGGAAATATGTAATTTCTATGTTTTAATAAGGAAGAAAGTATATTGGATATAACTTTTAAAGGTGAAGCAATATTTTTCTCATATAGATTGCCTGATTAGGAAGGTTCATTTGAGAAAGTTAAGGTTATTGTGTGCCTTGGTCTTCAAGAAGTAAAGACACAAATGATTTATCATATTTTAAAAAACCACATATTACTACCTCATTGGATGTAAGGATTTTTGATTCCAAGAAAGGGAGACAAGGATTCTCTTAAGATATGTGATATCTTAATGACGGAGTTTTTTGGTAAATATAAGGAAGTTGAGACTCATCAAGTACATTCTTTTAACCATCATAAATATCAGGAATGGCACAATAAAGTCTCAAATTATGATACACCCTTTGATATTATCCAATATCATTGTCCTATGGTTATAATCCTTAAAAATACCATACATATAAAAGAATATAAACTTTAATATCACATTGTTAAGTAATGATTCCATGAGAAGAATGAATATTGGTTTCAGTGTTAAGATAGGAGAGTTCTTTGAACTTCCTGATACAGATGATCAAGATACTAACAATAAAGGTGAAGTTGTATAAATATCTAAATAAACACCTAAGAAAAGAAAAGGTAAAGAAATAGAACCCAAATAACAAGCGCCATCACTTGAGTCAGTATCTACTCCACCCGAACTAAAGAAACAATATAATTTTTTAGATGAAGTTGTTTCTAAATGGAGGGAGCTCAAGAAGAAGAAGAAGGTGGAGACATAGTTTTTGATTTAGACCCTACTAACTCTAAGGCATTAAAAATTCAAAGAGATGAAGAGATTGAGAGGAAAGATAAATAGAAAAATTTGAAGAAGAAAAAATCAGAGGTATAAATTTTCCAATCTTTGCTTAGAGATACCGAGAAGACATTTGAACAAGTTTCGGTACCAAAATATTTCTTACAAGAATCAATGCCAACTGAGACTCCAGTTTCAGATAAGATAAAGAAAGATATTTCAATTCTGGAACCCATATTTGAGTAAGAATAATAAGAATAATAGGAAGAGGAAAGTGATGATGTGATAAGGATGGTGGAAGAATATCAAGATAAGGAAAGACCTTCTGATAAGCTATCTATAAGAACAACCCAAGCTGAATCCACCAAGATAATTTCAGAAGGATAATATACTCCAAAAAATTATGATTCTAAGGATTAGTTTGATAAAAATTCAGATTATTAGATTATTAATCATTATTTTTTTCATCAAGTTATTGATAAAGAAATTGGTGACAAAAGTACTGATAAATAATCTGATGATGATGGTGATAGAATAGTCCAAGTTTCTAATAGTGAGTATGATTCTAAGAAAGTTGTGAAAGAAATATATAAATCTTATAAAGGTAAGAAAGTGGTTATTGATTCACCACATAAAGTTATAGTTGAAAAATACAAGAATGATGATGTTGGAACATCAATCAGGAAAGCATATGAGCAAGATTAAGTTCCCTCTCCAACAGAAGAATCTGCTTCAGAATCTTCATCTTTTTTAGAACATGATTTTGTGGTTTAGTCCTTGAATAATATTGTTAATAAAATTCCGTTATTTCCAATAATTGATTCTATATGTCAGTTACTTCAAGAAATAGTCAATCAGAAGTCATATTCAAAAAATATTCTTATGGAAAATTTAATCAAACTTGAAGCCGGGTTCAAAAATTTTCAGATCGGTTATGATGCTCATAAGAGATCTTTTAAAATAAATAACTAAGTGGTCCAAGTTAGTGATAAATGATCTTAAATTTTTTGATGATTTCACTGATTCAGTCAAGGATTCTTTTGATAAGTTCGATGACATAATAAATAACCTTTTAAAATGTATTTCAGAAAAGCTAAAGGAAAGCATTATAGCCATCAATAGGAAGATAAATATCTGAATGAGAAGCTGAATTTAGTTGCTCTCAATCTGAAAAGAGAAATGTAATTCAAGGAAGAGATAGCTGAAAAACATAAAGATCATTAAGAAGTGATAAATTATCAAGGAAAAATTCTTAAGTCTTAAGAAGGTAGGATCAAAGATATTGAAAAGAAAATTTAGCACCAGGATCAGTTAGTCATGAAGATTAAAGATGATCATAAAGAGTTGAAGAAGCTAAAATCTATTATGAAAGAGCTGATCCCAAATGATAAAAATAAGGATGAATTATTTTCTTCTAAACTCTGATATTTTTTTTATTTTCTTTGTAAAAAAATTTCCCATCTTAATGGAATTTGTTATCTTTCCATTTTTTGTTTTGTATATTCCAAAAATTCCAGGTATAATTTTTTTCTTTCCCTCCATTCATTTCTAAAAATCAAAAAGGCGGAGAAAATAATGATAACAAATATTATTAATAAAGTTATTGCTTAAGTAAGGGGGTGATTATTTAAAGAAGTAATTATTAACTAAAGAAGAAGTAATTTCTACAAAAAAGAAAAGAATACGGTCCTTAGGGATTTCAAAACCTAAAGGGGAGTGAGTTGTATTCACCATGATTCATAAATACAAAGGGACATAATTAATTGTTTTAATCTTAAAAATATAAACCTTATCCCATATATTCTTTCAAGGAATGTTTTTTTGTGATTTCCAAAAAGGGTGAGATTGTTGAGTCAATAAGTTTCCTTAGGAATTTTCCATTCCTTTATGTTTTGAAAATCATAAAAACATTTTCTAAAGGAAAATTATCTATCTCAATGCAACTTTCTCTTAAGGAAAATTTTCATTTTCTAAGAATGTTTTTATCTTTACCTATGATCTTCAATGCCTTATATAATATTTTCTCAAACCAATTCTAACAATTTTTTTCTTAAATACAAAAATTAGATCCCTATCTAACTTATAACCTTATAGTTCCTTAAAATATGATTTCCCCAGAATTGTGAATTTGATTTATTTGGAAATTAGACTCTGATTTCTCTTGAAATCAGACTTTGATTTCTCCTGAAATTGGACTTCAATTTCTCCTGAAATCAGACACCGATTTCCCAGCTCTGATTTCTTCTGAAATAAGTCTTCAATTTCTTTATAAACCGGATTCTGAATTCCTCATTACTTAGAATCCGATACTCAGTTTTCTTAGAATCTAATCATTCATATTTGTTAAAGTTACATTTCTTTAATAAAATATTGTTGCAATTTTATCTGATCCTGTTATACTTAAGTTTCTTATACTTGATAATTTTTTTCTTAAATATTATTGTTTTTGAAACATAATAATGTTTCCCATGTTTTCTTACATGAAACGATGTCATATAATCTATTTTTAAACTAATTGTTAACTGAGTGACACTTGTATAGGTCCCTATGAAATTTAAGTAAAAATATGACCATTAGAGGAGGAAGTTGATCGTTGGGATTTTCACCTATAAATACCTAGCCATTTGAATGAGTTAAAATCTATATTTTTCATTGAGAGTTATTGATATCTGGAATGAAGTGATACTCTATGAGAGCTCGACTCAAATCTTCCTTGTGCGAATGTTGTGAACAACTTGTTCAAGATGATAACATCTTATTCAACCTGCCTAGTTTGATTCCGATCATTACTGATAAATTGAGGGCTTTAGGGATAGGAAGATAGAGGTACTGATAACCTTTGATATTGAGGGCATGTGGGGATAGCAAGACATATACCAATCTTCATATCGATGGATTACCTTGGTGTGGGTAAGATAGAATTTATTGAAAGTATAAATCAAGGGACCTTTATCCACGTTTGTTGTATACCCTTCTCTTTGGGTTAAAAGATTTACTATACTTGTGTTGTTTTGTTACAAGTTTTAATTCCATTGTATTTTGTTAAATTTATGAAGTGTAACTTTCTTACACTTTCATATACTTGTATACTCTGATATAAATATGATTTTATATGCTTTAAGATAGAATATTTCTCTAAGTAAACTTGTCTTAAGTTTCTTTATCCTAAAGAAGTTTGTTTCTTTGTTAATAAATAAAGAGGCTTTGTGAATATATCTTTTTTATCTTTGTTAAACATAGATTTTTAAGGATAAAAATGAAAGTTTTAAAACTAAAATTCACCCCTCTTGTAATTTTGATATATACATATATATTTTGATCATACAATGATATCACTTGAAAACCAAGCCTTAACCCATCAACCAAGAAAGAACAATACATACCAAGATTAAACCATCATTACCCAATATGAAACTTACCCTAGACAACCCACACAAACAACAAATACCCAATGTGGTTCTATTCCTAGCAACACACATAACCCTACCAGTGCTCAATTACTACACAATTCATAAACACATATATAGAATCAAAAAAATATAGAAACCACATACCTAATACCAACATAGGTTCAAATGATGAATACAATATCTTGATACAACCTGAGGAGGATGAAATCAAGAATCCAAAAAAAATCCTTAAAACTAAGATTTTAGTTGAAAATCATCACAATGGAAAAAAATTCAGAAATAAATGGAGAAGGATGTAAATACATACACAAAATGAATATTATGTACTTATTACCTAATGATATAATAAATAAATGATTGTAATCCCACTTGTAATGAAGATAAATGAAGAGAGGGAGGGTGGGTGAGCCCATGTGGTTGGCTGGGCATAAATAAGTGGTTTCCCTAATTTTAATAATAAAAATGAAATGAAATTAATTGTATTTTAAAAGAAAAACACACCAAAAAGGAACTAGGTACCCATTATACTGACCGTGGGTACCCACTAGCCATCAAGCACTATCCATAGGTCTACGAGGTGGTCTGTGGACCTCATAGATCAACCTTCTCCCTATCCCATACCACTAGGTCCCCAATACTAGACAATAGGGTAACCCGTTCCATATTATTTCAAAATATAGAGTCTAAAACCCATTTCGACTTCTTTAACCCAACCTATAGTACTTTTGAAACACCTACCACACAACAAACACTCCTAAACCCACATGGTTAGGGTACTCCTAGACTAGAATTACCTTAAATATACACCTATGTTTTCACACAATTCTTCCCTATTTACTATGTCTTGATGTCATATTTGGACTTTCCTGTTTTATTTAGTATCATGATGTTCAAAATATCACATACATTATTATCAATATGCATGATTTATAAAAAAAATTATATATAAAAACTATTCTAATAAAGAAACTTGAAGAGATTTGATCTATTTTTCCAATCAACTATTCATTTTTTTAGGGAAATTTTTACTAAACACATTGACAATATCTTTTATATTATAAATTTCATCCACATCGGTTAATGGATATTTTGAAAATCCCTTTTCTAGGTTATAATATATATATTTTATATTATTTATATCTATGTAATTGTGAAAAAAAGTTTGATTCCCAAACAAAACATTATTCATAGAATGTTTCAACCTAACACAATGTGTATCTTCTTCACACACAGAACACCCTAACCTTCATTTTAAGTTATACCTTGAAAAAATACCATAAACATTAATGTTATTTATCATATATAAAACATGGATATGAATGATAATTATTATTTTTTTAGAATCATAAACCATGAGACATGTATCGGATAATAATTTCAGACATTCAATAAGGGGAGGTAAATAAATGTAAATAAAATTACTAGGATTTTTTCTAAAAAATAATCAATGAGAACATAATATACTTTCACTTCAATTATAACAACCATAGTTAATTATAATTATGAAACATAGTTATACATGTGTTGTGAGTGCTTCTTTGAAAACCATGGGCATCGATACCCTCCATAGATAACTATTGGGGCATGAATAGTAAAAATGGATTGAAAAACATTAGAAGGAAGGTTTAAGATAAAAGGGGAGATCAAAATTTTAATATAAATTTTATAAAGGAAAAAATATTTTATGTAGTATCCCAAGTGCTTCACGAAGATGCTCAAGTGCTTTGTGAAGCATCACCTAGTTTGCTGAGCAATCATCCATGGTGATTTTTTTTAATTTTCAAGGCATTGTGATCATCCCTAAATCTTTCATCATTAGTAGATCTAGAGTGGTGATTTCGATCCCACCATATAGCTCCTTCATGAATCCAATAAGGTTTGCGGTTCTAATTTGGCGATATCATCCTTGTTGTATGTTTCATTTAAGAGATGAACCTCAATAAATTCATGACCATGATATGTGATCACATATGTGTTACATGATTACCCATGACATACATAGACATATAATACCAACCTAGCCACTCATTTATAGGAATAGGTTACCCAACATCACCTATAAATACCCCATACCGACCTTGTAGTGGAAACACATTAGAGTAATGGACAAATCCTATGAAGAGAGGATGAGAACTTTGGTAAAATCCAGGGAAATAAAAAAATTTCATCGATAAAGAAACTAATAGGTAAAATATGGATCCAAAGGATAGAAAAAAGGAAATACCCATGATCCCCCTTCATGAATGAGAGTCCTGTGAGACCCCTTTACAAATGAGAGGCCATCATAAATCCCCTCCATGAACACAGAATCTCTATGAAAGTGGTAGACCCATATGAAAATATGAGACCCACGAGGGTCCTTTCATGATGGTCCCTTAATCAAAGATCTATAAAAATAACTCATATTTTTGTAACAATTCCCCTATAAAATATTGAGACTTTAAAGGGTGTTCATTTCCATCCTTTAAGTGATACCCAACTGAAAACCATCTGAAATTTATTTGATCACTCCAAGAAGAATCATATTTGGAGATTATGACCTCATTAACATATGTTATTCCGTACCTGTAACCCACCTTGGTTAGAATAACTTAAATAACCTTTATGGACTCCTTTTAAAAAGGTTAGAACCCTGAAAATGAAAAATCAATAACTTCTCCAAATACACCAAACATACATGATTAGGATATGCACATTAGCATGAACCCTTTTGATCATGTATTACATTGATAAAAGGTATCTCCAAAGAAATACTAGATAACTGATGGGACCTTAAGGGTAATAATGATAATGTATTCCCTTGATAATTAGGTCTCTTATATTGTGGATATTGGTGATACCTCCCCCATATCATGAAACTCAACTTGGATGACCCATATCCAACACCCAGACATCCATTTCCATGAGTGACCTCCTTAGTCCACTCAATTATCCATAAGGTCCTAAGATTCCTTATTAGGGTTAAGACCTGACCGTTAACATTAATTATTTTAATCAACATGATTCATCAATGGCCCAAGGGGATAGAGAAAGGGTGGTGGGAGACATTTATGTCTGTTGAGCCCGACCCCTAGTTGGAAAATATTTGCATAAGCCCTACTCTTTTCCACATAGGGATATATCCTACATGGGTCAAATCTTCCATCACCATAGACCATAGGATAGGGAGTGGATGTATAAATGGTATGTAACTTAAATAATCCCCACACACATATCTTTTTTTTCTATTATATAATAAGTTGGGCTCCTATTAGGTATAAACCCCATCCTGCCTCTCATGGGAAGTGCATGAGTAATCCCCAACTCATCTTAATGGGGTACTACCCTATGTGAAATCCCAATAAAAGAGCCACATTTCCTATTACCCATTCTAATAATAGGGCCATATTCCCTACAATTCTACCTTCTTAAAAAGATATATTCTCTATAATACATTCTACTCAAAGGACCATATTGCCTATGTCTCATCCTACTCAAAGGGTCATATTATCTACGATCCATCCTACTAAAAGGTCTATATTACCTATGAACCATTATACCATATCCTATTTCATTACAAAAAAGGATGATTTAGAAAGGCCCACTAATTTTTAGTCCCCACTAAATCCTCTATTTTCACCCCTTTTTTGACATTAACTTCCAAGTCACATGATGTATAAATGCATGACAACATCCTTACCACATGATGTTAAACTACATGATGAATTCCTACAATATGTACTTAAACTATGCATCTCAAAATATATGGGATTTTATTCATGTTAATCAAGATACATAAGATTCCACTTTGAGTTTTAAACCCAAAAATCATGATCTATATTTCCACTGGGATATACTCCTTTTGAAACCACATCCTAAATAGGAAATTAATTGTGAGACATGTCACTTCATCTCATTGGGTGATGTTATTGATGATGTTATATCCTACCTGGTGGGACATATCCCTATGATCTGAACCAAAAATATTTCTCTTGGGATCATATTCTCTATGAAACAAAACCATCTTGATCAGGAAATATTGCCTCTGAGGTCAACCAAAAAGGGTTGGTCATGCGTACGCCCCTACTGATAATTTCTAAGATCCTTTTCCATATAATTACAGTGCTTAGGACTTTAAATTTATAGGAATAGGGCCTATATGCATGACCTTAAAGGGAAAATAACTTGGTCATGGTTTCACAACCATAAAAAGAACCAATTTAGTATTTTCCAAATGAACTTAAAAGGTGAAACATATCCCATTAAGTGACATCGAGCTATGTGAGTTATGATTCCCTTCCCAAGGACACATAAGAAGCCCCTATACTATGCCTGATCCCAATATCACAACATCTACCACCTTCTTATATCGTGATAAATTCCAAAGTTCCTAGTAATTAAAATTTAAACTCTAGTTTATCATATATATATATATTGAGAACCATTGGTATATAAAGTCTTTTATGTCGAAACTTGATTTTGATCATATAATTTTCATATGTTTAATTAGTCATGTGATGTAATTTGTTAATGATTCACTAATAGATCTTAAATATATAATAGAGTACAATATTAGGCAATAATTACCCCTCAAAAGTTACAGATGAGTCCCAGTGAAATCATTATTTGGGAAAGAAGGTCCATGTCAACTAAAAATTCTATGGCCTAGGAAGCCATTGGAAAAAATGGAGAACCCAACATGAATCATTTAACTATGATAGAAATTGATTGAATATGATCTTACTTGTGATACTAAACTGACGAGTTTTCTTATTTTTGTTTTCTGATCCTTCCCTAGGACTTTTCTAAATCCTTACAGAGTTCTATTCAATCTAAAACAATGGAAGCATCAAGAAATAATCTATTTATGTTTAACATAATAGTCATACATATTACATGACAACGATGATAGTTAGGTCACAAAATCATTGGATAATGATATTTCCTACCCTTCACCATAAATGTTAGGTGAAAAAAGCACTAATTTAGCAGTATCATCTAAATGGTACCATCTTTTATTTTGAATCTACATAAGAGAGACTTCAATAAATGAAGCATTGGAAGATGTCCACTCAATGACCACTACTACAAATATGGCCTTTTTCAGTGCTAGAAAAGTCGATTAACCGTGCTAAAAAAGCACAGTTAATTGAGGAGAAGATGGGGGGGTCCCTTTTATCAGTGCTAAAAAAAGCATTGATAAATGCCAGTTTTATGAGTGCTTTTATAAAGCACTGATAAAAGTTGAAAAAATATTTAAAAAAATAAAAAAAATATTTTTTCAATTCTGGGGGGCTTTAACAGTGATTGAAGCCCCCCTTTAATAGCACCCACCACCCATGGTAGCCCATGCACTCCCCAGGCCAACTCCACCCAGCCCCACCCCCCTTTAACAGTGCTAGGTAATTCCCCCTACCTGCGCGTGCGACCTGCCTCCTCCAGGATTCGAACTTGAGACCTTCTGCCTGTGCACCTAAGCCTTTACGACTCCACCATATTGCTTTTCTCTGCATTTATTAATATATCTATTAATTTTTATATCTATTTAGTTATATTTACTCATATATTAATATATATGTATATTTAGTTATATTAATATATATATATATATCCATATATTAATATATATATATATACACTAACACACACACACATATATATATTAACACACACATATATATATAGTCATATTAATATATACATATATATTTAGTCATATTAATATATACATATATTTAATTATATATATATATATTCATATATTAATATATATTAATATATATAAATATATATTTAGTTATAATTTTTTATCCATATATATATTTGTATATTAATATATATTAATATATATTTATAAGATTATTTTTAAATACATTTATAAAATATGTTTTCTTATGTGTGTTTTTATAAATAAATAAATAAATAGACACATACATACATATATACAACACACACACACAGATAAATATTATATGAATATCTTTTAGTATAATTATACATATTTATATATATTTACAAATATTATATATTAATATGTATATACCAAAGTGCTAGAAATGGGGTCTTGAAAAACATAACAAATGGTAGAGTCACAGGAAAAGGCATAACTTCTTATCCGGGTGTCCATTTCAGCTCTGTGAATAGTCAAACTAAATCTCATGGAACAAAATATGATAAAATATGTGGTGGAGGCCGAACAGACCCACATATAAAAAGTTAGGATAGTTTTAAGAAAAATTTGACTGGGTTCCGGACACAGAAACTGAGTTTTGGAGGCCTTCTGGTGGGTTTTTGGATTTTTGGGTTCTATAAGTTAATTAGAATACATATGACTCAATAATATACGTATATCTATATGCTTCCTTTGATTTGATATGTGGTAGAGCTCAAACGGACACCCGGAGCAAAAGTTATGGCTATTTGACGTTGGACTTTTTTTGGAGTGCTATAACTGATATATATTTCATTTCTCTGATCTTCTAATACTTTTGACTAGATATAGTAATCACTCATTTCAAGAGATTAAATTTGAATTTTTGCGGTTCTAAAATAGAAAACCGGAGTAGATGTTATTCCCATTTTAGTGAGTTTCCGATTTCTTAGGTTTTTAGGTGATACAAGAGTTGCAAAATTTCAAACGACAATAAATTCTGCTCCGAGGGTCCATTTTGGCCCTACCACATATCAAATAGAAGATTGTGAAAATTTACACACTCCTGTGAGCACCTAAACCCCTTATAATGTTCTTTGGTGTTCAAAAAGGACAAAAAACCCTCTGAACAGTCATAAGTTTGTCTTCGGGGGTCCATTTTTCCATAACTTCTGTTTCGGGTGTCCGTTTTGCCTCAAACACATATCAAATCAAATATTATGACCATAAATACACTACGATGACCATTGTAACACCTTCTCATATTCTTCAAGGTACTAAAAGGTCCTTAATCCCCACAAATGGCCATAATTTTTTCTTTGGGGTGTCCATTTTGGGTCTACGATATATCAAATCGATATAAAACATATTTTAAAAAATATTTATTATATTTATATAAATATAAATACACTTATATATCAATATATTATTTTTTATGATTTTTTTGAAATATACACATTTATCAGCTGTAGGAAAATGCACACTAATAAAACCCCCATTTATTAGCCCTACTAAACAAATCACTCATAAAGGGATCCCCTTTATCAGTGCTAAAAAAGTGATGATAAGGGGGGGGGGGGCTTATCAGTGCTTTTTTTAGCACTGATAAAGGCCCCCCCCTTTATCAGTGATTTTTTAGCACTGATAAAGGGTGGTGCTACAGAAACCCAGTTTTGTGGTAGTGGATGGACTAAAAAGAATTAGGTTTCACCTGTTTCTACCTCCAATATCTTTAAGATCCTCTCCCTAGAACATAGAAATGTGTACCTCCGTTATATTTGGGAGGATAATCAAGAGGTCGACTAAGAAGTCATTACTAACCAGGAGCCAACTAGGAGGGATCCAATCACCATATGTCATCACTGTAAATGTTATAAAAATCTAGTTTGTCAGGATAAAAATGAGGAGGTACATATGAAGACTCAATTCCTGAAGACTCAGGACAGGGTTCCTAGTAGGATATCCCACAAGAGGTAGAAGACTCACCAGCACTGGGAATAGGTCCCTATTTTGGTTCTATGTGATAAATTCCCTCAACACATCATGGAAGATACTAAATAGTAGGTTCATATCTCTGATTAGATAGAATAAACCTACCATTACATCCTGGATTCATTTGGATGATCATGCTAACATATTCTAGAGAAAAACAATGAGAAAGACCATACTCTTGATTTCATATATGAAGTTTGTCGGTATATCCTGATAAAAATTTGGGAACAAGAATGGGCCTATATTTATATTTGAATTTATGAGAGGTCTCACATACCCATTATTTTTATAGAATCTTATCAACACATCATGGCAGCAATATAAGGGTTCACTCATATCCTTACCCACATCTTGTAAATATATGAGAATATTTTAGTAGCAACTGAAGATGAATGTCAACATATTTTGGCACTCACTAGGGGACATGCCTTCATTTATTCCCTTTTTAATGTTGATCTACCTCATCAAAATATCCCGATTTCTACATGATAGTTAGCTCATATTATCACTATAAATCAAGAGGATATTGAACTAGTCCATATTCTCACTCTAATTCAAGAATATATTCATCATGTATCAGTGAGGAATGAAGAACATGATTGAGATCATATTCTTGTTTTGAATGATGTTCACTGGAATATCCTAGTAGCCACATCAGGGTAGGCCCATGTCTCTTCTAACATCACCAGAACTCACTGAAATATTTATAATACCACTCAGAAGTTGGACTATATTCTTAATAATATTGAAAAAAGGGAGGATATTAGTATATTCTAGCAGCAGACAAGAAGAAGGATAACATTCCAATCTCGTTCTGAAGAAACTCATCAAAATATTCTGATCATGATTAATGATCTGGCACATATTCTTTCCTAGTTTCAAGAAGTGTATTGGAATATCTCGACAATAACACGAGAGTCATCAAGGAGGTCACCCACATATTAAGATCGTCACCCACATATGAAGATCATTTTTCACATTGCATGACCCCAATTACTTGATGGAGAACATAAAAGAATAAATTTCACTTAGGAAAATATATAACCTAAGAGAAGGCTCGTATCCCTTCCATAATGTTTGTGTTCTCCAGGCCCTTAAATATCATTCAATAGTGACCCAAGATTCTATCAGATCATCATCATAATGATAAGGTATCTATAATCATGGAGGTCCGCCCTATGATACTACAATTAGAAACTTTGGAGGTTCTCCCCAGAGTATCCACCATGAATTTCCTCTATATGGAGACATAAAGATTGATCATACTAACTTTTATCTTGGTGTAATCTACAAAAATAATCCTATAAATTAGAATATTGATTTCAATTAAGTTTATCCCCTTTCCAACACATCAAAAATTAATAACAATGGAGGTCATGCTCATGGAAACCATAACATCTTCCCTGAAGGTCCTCCCCATAGAATGTGTTGTAGAGTTCCTATATGTAACTAGGAACTAATCTAGAATGTTTTTCCCCCATGATGGTGAATATAAATATGACCACATAGGTCCTCCCAATGAAATTCACTGTGAAGTTCCCCCCTATAGTGGCATTTTATTTCAACAAGAAGTTCATCCCCTCGTCGAAACCACTATGAGGACACCCTCATATTGATAGTCACTTGAGAGAATGAGTCCAGCTACACCAAGAACCTCATACATAATTGATGATATCTATTCTTAATTTAAGGATAGCCCTAGGAAATGGTCATTTTCCATTCCACTTCCCACCCTTTTATGAAACATATTGGATTCTGAACAACCCCACTCCCATTGATATAGAAACAGTGAAATGATAGATTTGGTCAGATCAAGTAGAGGAATCAATATCAAAAGATGAAGAGAATGTTATGGTTATAAGGAAAGAACTAGTTGAAGGTAATATAATGGTTATATTATAGAAGATATCCAACTATAAATATGAATGTATAAATATATTTAATGAGGAATTCATAAATTAACTATTCTTAAATCTATACAAAACTATCTTCCACCTCAATATGAAATAATTTTTTCATAGGTAAGTATTTAAACCATTTCAAGGAAATAAGTTAACCCCATTTACAAATTGACTTAGCTTCCATTTTAGATTAATTTCATTCAATGTTAGAAAGGTTTTTGGAAAATATATAACATTAGTGCCTTAATGCTTTGAAGATTCTATGCCAAATAATCGATGATTACCCATTCAATATGAAAATCAAAGGTTGGGGTGAGCATGAAACACTATATTATACCCCACTCCATAGTCATTAGAGTAGTCTAAAAAAGATTTCATGTAATATCATCACCTTGGGCCAAGTAATGGCCTCTGGTTCAACATATTCAATATGTTATATATAATAGAATCCTTCTATCTATAAAGATAAGAAATTGAATACTATGATAATGGGTTATTGATGAGATATTACATCAATCTACTAAGAAATTTTAATAAGATTCCCATTGGCTGAAATTAAATACCTCAGTTTTAGAGAAAACCTTAGTGAAAATTAGTTCATGATCAGAATTCATGATACATCCTTACCATGCTCAAAATGAATAATAAAAAAATTAATAAGGAAGATATGAAAGTCACCTCAGTTGAAATATGCGAATATACCATTCCCAAAATATTGGGGGAATTTGTACCACCTCCACCACCCATGGGATCCTCAAATCCAGAATGGTTCCAAGATATGATTGTGGTAGGGTTGATCCAACCTGATCCCATAGGGATAGGGGAATTATTAACTCCTCCTCCATGGAATTTTTCCTTTTCCCAATTGGGTGAATCCTAATAAGAAAATACTTTATATTTTCTCCTACTATGTTACCAATCCTTCTAATTAGGGTCATGTTTGGTTAAGACTACTAGGGAATCAATTAGGTTCACCCTCTATAAATTACTTCTAGTATAATATCATAGAAATAAGGAAAATATTTTCAAGGTCTATAAACCAAAATAGTCTTCCAAAATGGAATATATTAAGGAATATAATGACCTATCCCTTGATGGATAAAGGTGAAAAATATCCTTATCCCTCTAACAATGATATGCTCCCATATTTTCATTATAAATATATAGATATCATCATTATTATACATGTAGAAGCATCCTAGCATGAAAATCTGGTAGATGAACATGATGGGGAAGTCTTTATCTAAAATACGATCCATAATGAAACACATGATGAAGGAATGTGTATCTGATAGTAGAGGAAGACTCAAAAACTATGATATCTTCCAAATACTTAGTTTCTACCTCCCCAATAGGTGTCACCAAAATAAAAAGGTTTGGGTGTGGAAAAATCCCACCCATCACCTGAAAAATTAATGCCCCCACCATCAATAATTATTTTTATTAATATGAATCCAAGTCAATGTAATTATGAAATATTAACACTAAATAACATAGGGGTGATATACCTACAAGATAAAATTCCCAAATAGAGGAATATATTTCCCTTATAGTGAATTTACAACAAGATAAAACTTTTTAACCAATAATAATAGAATAAAACTACCCAAAAGACTCTGAGACCAATGGACTGGTGTACAAAAACCTTTTAGATAAATATTATTAGAAGTTTCCTAAAAAAATTTATAAGTCAAAACTATGTCAAGAAAGTTACCCCAAGTGAGCTATACCAAATATCTACACTATACATGGGATAAATGACCATATATGGCTCCACCTACCACTTCTACTTGAGTGTTTACTTATAAGATAGTCCCTCCAGAACTCCTTAACTCCAATGAGCCTTTGACCACTCAAATGGAATCTATGAAAGGCTGATATAAGCCAATAAAACCAGAAATAAAACAATATCCTAAGTTGATGGATATGAATTATCCTCCACCTAAATTTTATAATACAACATTCCCAATATTTAATTGAACTAAGGACCTAAAATAAAACCTTATAAAATTTATATATTGTTTTGGAACCATGATAGGATCACTCAAACTACAAGAATAAATCATACTTAGGTGATTTATGTAAAATAAAGTGGGACACCCATTTTTCTAGTATAACAACCTACTAGATGAGTCTATTATAGGTTGGGAAGGCCTTCATATGTAATTACTATATCAATTCATCTCCACAATGAGGAAAATGATGATCCAAGATCTCTCAAATTTCATGAATCATGGGAATGAGAGGGTCTCAGATTTCATTACCAGATGGAAGGATCTGACTTACACTTTGAATATGAAACTTCTACATGAATAGTCACTGGAGATATTCATATAAAATATATATGTGAGTTATATACATCATTGATCCCATCGAAAAACCCTATCATATTCTATAAATTTAAAGAAGTTGTGTAAATGTTTGAGGATTTTATCTATTGATCAAGTCTCGAGTTATGTAAAACACCAAAACCCCAAGGATAGTGGATTGGAATAGAAAAAATGTAATGGTTATTCTTAATAAAATAGAAAAACTATCTCCAACACCTAAAACTGTGAGATATCACATTTTTCCTTCCCTTGAATAACATTGAAATCAATAGTATCCTCAATGGGGGAATTAAAGGAGAAAAGGAATCCACCATTAAATATTATAAGAATAAATAATATTCTTTTCAAAAAGAAAAAAGTCCCTAGGTAGTTCATTCCTTCACTGAAGACAACTTTATAAAGTTACCTAAAATTGTTAAACCTAATGATATTGGTATAAAAATATCATTAATTATTCCACATAACATCATATGTTGGGTCACAACATCCAATAATTTTTTTTCAAAGACATCCTCCAAATGATGGTTGATTCTTGAAATATAATATTGGGAAAACTATCAGTGAATGTGTATTTTTTCTCTTCTCTTACCCTAAAAGAGGATGGGTAATGAAATGTGGTCCTGGGAAAAGGAAAAAATTATTGATGACTGAATTAATAGAAAATAGGTAAATTGGTTTCATTTTATCATCATGGAATAAATGAACCAACCAGTCATGGCCTGAATTTTCTTTAAAATAGTTGATCCAAATTCTTGGGTAGCACATACACCTATAATTAGGTCTAATAAGAGCCAGTGTAACCAACATAATAAGAATAATTCATTGAAGGAGGAACCCATGAAAATTACTAAACCAATCTATACTCTTTGGGATTTATTACATATATCATTAGGAGGATGTTACCCACCCCATTAAACAAGACTATGAAACCTCCTCATCAAATGGAATCCTTTTCAGATGAAGAATCACAATATGGATCTATCAACATGATCCACCTAATAAAGACATTATCTAATGAAGAATATAACTATATATATGAGCTTATAGATCATAATTGGGGAGGATATACAATAGGTTGGTCAATCCGGGGAGGTTGAGGAATAAAAATTTGATATATACCTTGATATTCAAGCAATGCCTCTGCTAAATTGATATTTTCTATAAATTCTAGGAGTCTGGTGGTTTAGAAATATCAACATGAGAAACACTGTACTCTTGGATTATCTCGGTCCCACTCAAATACATTTATATTTGAAGTCTAACTAGTGAATTTTATTTTTATGGCCATCCAAGATACATAGGAAATATATCTAATCCTAACCCACATGCCACTAAAAATGTCCTCAAATATCGGTCAATAAAAGTAACCACTAGTACAGGCAACCATAGACTCTAAGACACAATTTATAGAACGAAATATTGTTGGAGAACACATAAACCTTGTCTAGAAATATTATATTTTGAAATATCTTAATATCCTTCCAGTATAGTGTTCAATAAAGGATTCCATTCACCATTAAAAAGAGATCTGAGAAGCACTCATTAAGGCCCTTTCAATCCCTCAAGAGTTCAAGCCTGAGGTAGTAGTTGTTGAGGTGTATCATGTAGAGAATTTACTCATTGAATGTCACATAGTCATAACCTTGATGAAAAAATACTGATAAATCACTATATAGGGACACATCAGACCCTTGTACATTTTTGTAAATATAAAAATCACTAATTTTCATTGGGATATTATTGATAATGGTTCTAGAATATACCTCATACCAATTTAGAGGTTCTGATGCTTGGGATACAATGATCTTGAAATATCTCCCTCTAATTTAAAAATATATGGGTATAAAAAGAGTGACCAGAAAACCTTTAGATGAATCAATATCAATGTTTATTCTTGAGACCTCATCTCTAATTTTGAATTTATGGCAATCCTATAAGATATATATTTCAAAGCTCTATTGGGGTGATTATTATAACATACCATGTATTTATAGAATAATAATTTTTCATATCAATTAATATTTATGAATAAGATATTAATTTTATATTAAAGGGACATTTTTCGGATAGAATACTTGACACGCAACAACGGGTTTCTCTAAAATCTTATGTTGCACACAATATTATGTTTTACCAAAAAATAATTCAATAATAACATTATTATTTTAAATGGTAGTTAATGCCAAGATGTTTTATTAGAAGGAATGAAACACAATAACTAAAAATTATTACACATGTTTGTTAAATGTTTTAAATTTATCCAATAAATTTTAGAGGCTTAAAATGAGAATGAATCCAATTTTAAGCATAAAATACTCTAATATTTTTAAAAGGTCGTTTTACCACCTTTTGATGGAAAACCATTTTTAAATCGTGGGTTTTCACTTTTCTATATTATATTTGAAAGAATAGACTTCTTCTTTGAAATTGGGACATCAAAATTTACTTAGGTTGAAATTTTGATATTTTTATGAGAAAATTCATATTTTAATGAATAGTGAAAAATACAACATTTTAATTCAAAATTTCCTTTTCGTATATTTTTTTTGTATTGATAGATTATCATTTGAATTGGTTTTAAAGTATATTTATATTATTTTTTTATAATTTAATCCAATTTTGGTCACTAGAGGTAATTTCAAATTTAAATTTGATATAAACACATGTTAATCTTTTGATGGTTTTTACTTTTAAAAAACCCGGTTTCTCATTTTGAAAATAGTAATTAATTTTAAATTAATTACTGAAACTTATGTGTTTTTAATTTTGAAAAATTGATTCCATATTTGGAATCATAAGGTTAAAATTATTTAAATAGGTCCCTTTTTTTTGGACATGATGAATAACAGCTTTAGTAATTACTTTTATTTACCAAAGTTAAAGGGTAAATTAGGTAAATAAGGGTAAAAATAAAATTATAATAACTTACAATTACCCTAAAATGTGTCCTAATGTTATTGTATGAGTCACATTCCACCAAAAAAATCCTTAGGCCGAACTTTTGGCATTTGGTAACTATTTGGGTGTGATAATGACATGTTATAATAGTCAATTTAAAGTAAAGAGAAATATAACACATACAAGTATCTTTTTACTAAAACAACTTTAAGGTGGGATAATATAATTTATATATTTGAATATAAATATTAATTATAAAGATTAAAATATTTCCTACATCATGGTAATTTATTTATAATTTTTAGACATTAAATAAATAAATTTATTTATGACACAATGATGATGCACTGATTACCATATTAATGAATGATTCAAATAAATGAGATTGTAAATAATAAAATAAATGTAATTTAAAATTTTTTATGCCATAAAAGTATTTTATGGATTATTATGACATTTTATCTTTGATTTAATTTAGTTCTTTTTAATGATTTATGTTTTTATTACTCTAACAAAAATCAATTACTAAATAGTGTCAAAATTGACATAAATGAATTTTTAAAATAAATACTATTTTATTAAATGATATAATAGTCATAAAAATATTTTATTTGAAAAATTGACTTATATAGTGTTAAAAATGTCATTAAGGATACACTTTAGGTTTTCTTTGAAATTTATAGTAACTATATTAACCATATAGTGTAAAAATACAAGAATACATGGTAAGAGTTAATTTATTTAACTGAGGGTTAAATCCAAAATATAAGGTTAAATTTTTGAAATAAACATGTATAAAACATATTGGTTGAGATTGTTTAGACAAATAATCATATTTTATTCAAAATATATAACTTCAAAGCTATTATAATTCAAAAAACAATTTATAATCAAATAATATTTAATGAATTTCCTAAAGTGCCCCTCCTCCCACTTATAAAAGGCCACCACCTATACCCACTTACTCACACCTCTAAAGCCCCTTGGATCACCCAAATTATACTCAAATAGTATCCCAAAATCTCTTAATTCTTCCTATAATCCTTACCTTGGGAATAAGGCAACTCCATGAAGCCTTTTGGCTCAAATCATAAGGAATTACCCGATTTAGAGATAATGCCTTCTCTTAAGATTCTTTCATTTATTTTCCTTCTCCAATAACCCTAACATATATTTATTCCATTATTTATAAAAAATCTGGTATAATTAATATACTAGGATGTTTTTATGCTATTGTTTAAACATATAGTTACACAAACCTCCATCTAATGGATAATGAACATACTGCTTCGGTGTTTGACGAACTACTGCATCATGAAACGATGATTATTCAATTTTCTCCTACCACCTCTCATGGTGGCCATAATGATGGAAATTTATTTATATATGATATATATTATATTTATATTATATCTATGCTTCTGTAACTTTTATTTACAATATACCTTTATACTTTCCATAATGTGTAAATAGGATAATTTCATTCTAGGAAGTGTTGACTACCGCCCCTCAAAGTGATATGACTCGTTCATGAAATACATGGAACGTATAATGGATGGAGTTAATGACCTTATGTAACATATATAATATAGATATTATAATGGAATTATCATATAGCTATGTATAATTTAGTTTTCAGTCCTTTAATATGAGAAAGAAATTAAATTAGTGTTCATACGTACGTACGACCTACCATCTCCATGAATGGTACATTTCATTTATTATCTCAAAATATTATGGAATGTTATAAATACATATATATTGGATATAAATTATATTTAAATCACTAATATAATTATATATATAATTTACTTATGACCACATGTATAATTTTCATCAAAATAATTTCATTTTTGACTCAAGTATCGAACATAAAAAAATCTGATATAAACTCAAATAGTTAACTAAATGATATAACATGGTAGTAAGTGATATAATATGAATTATAACTTGAAAACTGTTATGAATAAATTATAAATTAATCTAAGTTTATTATTCAGAAAATTAAAGAATGAACAAGACAAGTCAGACTCAAAGTAAGGGAATTCATCTCAATCTCCTTTCATTGAGGCATATTTTTATAATATACACCAAATTATTTTTTATGGTGTATAATAAAACCCTTTTAATTTTAATTAAAAGGGAATATTTTTTCTATTAATCATTTTACTAAATGAAAAAAAAATATTTTTTTAACTTATGCGGGGATAACAACTTCTCCGCCGCCGTAACCGTTATTTGATATTTAGCTTTCTCTATAAGATTTAATTTTTTTAATGAAAAATAAATACCTTATAACATTTTTTTGTATTTTATTATTGAAAATAGTTTTGAAATTAGATTGAATATTTTAATATCTTGAAATTATTTCTTGTGATTTCAAATGAAATTTTATGAGTGAAATGTTGACAATTTCAATAATTTATGTTTTATTATTATGTAATGGTAATTGGATATTTGAAGGGTAGTTACATGATAAACCAAATATGGGTGGTTGGTTAAATGATAAACCAAATATAGGTGGTTCTATGATAATAAAAGGATGGGTGGTTACGTTATAACATCCAATGCATTGGGTATGTAATTTGGTCGTATGGCTATTCTATTTGTAAGAATGATTTGTGGAAGTCGATCATATGGTTATTCCATTTATGTATGATAATGTCATAAGTTAACTTTTATATGTTATTTGTGATTTATATGGGTTTTATGGTAATATTTTGGTTACCAAAGGGAAACTAATGGGCATATATTTAGTTTAGATTATTTACTACTTCATAAAGGTAAAAAGTATTGATTTATGATAAAATATTCATGTTTTACAAGTTTTTGCAAGGCTATCATTTTTCATTCTATGTGTATCCCTTACTTTGCCTTTCATATTCATCCCAAGTTTGAAATATATTTCGTAGTATTTTAAAGGAGAATAAAGTCAATGATGAGATCATGGAAAATTTGGGATGTTTAACATGAAGCAAAACCATGATTCTTTTTAAAAGTTTTTTTTATGAAAAAAATGGATAGTGAGTAGAAGTTTATACTTTGTAATAATCAGTTTGTATTTATAGGTGATGATCTAATTCTCTAAATCACTAAACCTAAAAACATCCTCAACGTGAAATAAAGTAAAATTATTTACTTAACTCAAGATTATGTAACATTTATAGCTAAGGCCTTATATTTGGTATCAAAGGTAAATTTATATAATTTTAGGAGTTATAATATTGTTAATATAATATCCATGAAAGATATTTACTTTATGGTCAAATTAAAATGAAATTGCATTTGAAGATTACCATGTTTCTTCGTATAAGCTATGTTTGTTCAGAATTGTTTTCCATAGAGGAAATAGGGTAGTGATGGGATGGAATATAGAGGGAAATAACCTTCCAAATCAGCATCCTAAGATGGTTGGAATTGAAAATGAATAGTTGGTTGCAGTGATGGATCAGTTGAATCAAGAAATAAATGGTGGTAGTGTCCATTCATGAGATCAACTAGACCAATCATAGAGGAATATGTTGACAGTGGAACATTTCATGAGTCAATTTCCCTCATCATTCAGAGGATCATCTAAACCCGTGAAAGAAGAAGGGTGGATTAAAGCACTATAAAATATTTTTAATGTAATGGGGTGTTCAGACAATCAAAATGTTAGTCTTTAGGTTTATTGTTTTGAAGGTGAAGCCAATTAGTGGTGGTCAATGATTAAACATTTCAGAGGAATTGAAGATATTAATTCCACGGAGTGGGATGAATTTAAGAATATCTTCCTTGATAATTTTTTTCTTAAGTATATTCAACTTAGGATGGGAAAAAAATTCTTGGAATTGAGACAAAAGGGGGAAGATTCTATGGATACATATGAAGAAATTTTCACTTATTTTCTGAGGTATGTCCCAAATATTATATGGGATATTGATAGTAAGATAAATAGGTTTTACTTAGGACTAAAGCCAAAATATTGAATGGAGTTAGCTTTTTGAGAGTTCAAAATCTACAAGATACTTTTTTTAATGTGCTAATAATGTTGAAATAAAGTCTTTCATCAATTTTTGGATCAGTTTGTGGTTGTGTTTATAAATGATATTTTTGCATATTATAAATTCTGGGAGGAACATGAAAGTCACTTAAGGACTTTTTACAAAACATAAAAGAAAAGAAACTATATGGAATGTTTAGTAAGAGTGAATTTTGGTTGAAACAAATTTCATTTATTTGAAATATTGTTTCTAAATATGGTATAATTGTTGACCCTTATAAAACAAAAGTTGTGGAAGATTTTCCATGACCTTCCAATATCATAGAGGGTCATAGTTTTCGTGTATTAGTGAGTTATTACTGAAGGTTTGTTGAAATATTTTCTTAGTTATCTATACCACTAACTAAGTTAACATGTAAGAGAGTTAAGCTCATTTGGATAAAACAATGTGATGATTTTTTTTCAGGAGTTGTAAAGAAGATTGGTAAATACTCTAGTTTTGGACCTACCTTACAAGAATGGTGATTTTTTTATATAAAATGATGAATAATTTAAAGGAATTGGTTATTTACTAATGAAAAATTATTAGGTAATTGCTTATGATTCACATCAGTTGAAACATCATGAGTTAAACTACTCTACACCTGATTTGGAATTAACTGTTTTTGTTTTTGCATTAAAAATTTGGAGGCATCATTTGTATGGAATAATGTGTGAAATATACAATGATCCCAAAATCTTGAAGTATATATTCACTCAGAAGGAATTAAACATGATACAAAGGATATGGATGGAATTAATCATGTATTATGATTTCATGATTCATTACCATCCAGGAAACGGAAAAAAAGTGGTTGATGCTTTGAGTCAAAAGAGTAATGCTACATTAACCATGCTACATTTGGAACGAGATCTTTTGGTTATTGATTTGATGAATTTGGGATTGGAAGTTGTTGATGCAAGGAATTCCTATATTTTCTTTCAGGTGGCAGTGAAATCATATTTATCAAATAGAATTAAGAAATTATAAAAAGAAGACAGTGAGTTGTAGAAAAAGGTAGAATTGGTTCAGAAGGGAAAGTAACCTAAATTTAACATTGGTAAAGATTGTGTTTTATGGTTTGGAAAGAGATTATGTTTGCATTGTAATTCACAGTTGAAGAAATAATTATTATATGGAGATCATAGTTCTCCATTTTCAGTTCATCCTGGTAGCACTAATATGTACAGAGAAATTAAAGAGTATTACGGGTGGGATGTAATGAAAATAGATATCGCGAAGTTTACCCTAAGATATTTGATTTGTAAATAGGTAAAATTAGTGCATCTATTACCAAAATGGATGCTTCAAACTTTTCTAGTGACATAGTGGAAATGGGATAATATATCCATGTATTTCATATTGGGATTTCCAAATACTTCTTGAGGTAATAATTCCATTTGGGTTATTTTTGATAGATTGACTAAATTTTCTCATTTTTTTTCCTATTCGAGACAATCTGTATCTAGATCAACTTTCTCAATTATATATTAAAGAGATAGTCACGTTACATGGAGTTACCCTCTCCATTGTATGAGATCATAATCTTTGGTCTACTTATTACTTTTGGAAAGGCCTTTATATGTCATTGGGAACAAAATTAAGTTTCAGTACAACTTTTCATCTTTAATCAGATGGGTAGTCGGAATGAATAATTCAGTCCTTGGAGGATATGATATGTGCTTATTAAATGGATTAACGAGTAATTTGGGATCAATATATTCCTTTTTTTGAGTTTTCTAATAATAATACTTTTCATTCTAGTATATATATGGCACCATTTGAAGCATTATTTGGAAAGAATTGTTTAAATCCATCTTTTTGGGATGAATTAGGTGAAAGGAAGTTGATGGGACCAAAATTGGTAAATGATGATAGAATAAGTTTAGTTTATTCATAAGAATATGAGTAAATATTAGAGAAAGAATAAAATTTATACAAACAGCCGGAGGTAGGATCTTTCTTTTGAGGTAGTTGATTATGTCTTTATAAAATTTTCACCATGGAAAAGTGTGATGAGTTTTGGTAATAAAGGGAAGCTGAATCCGAGGTTCATCAGAATTTATGAAATCTTATAGAAAGTTAGGTCAATTCCCTACAGAGTGGATTTACCTTGGATTTTATATTAGGTACACAATGTTTTTCATGTTTCAATGTTGAGAATGTATATTCCAGATCCATATCATTTTTTGAGTCTAGAGGTAGTTCATTTTGAAGAGAATATTTCTTATGAGGAACAACTAGTACAGATTCTTGACCATAGAGAGAAATTGTTGTAGAATAAGGTGATTCATTAGGTAATGGTTTTGTGAAAAAACCACATGGTTGAATAGGAAATGTGGGAATATGATAATATTATGAGGGATAAATACCCTCTCATATTTCATATGTAAATAAAATTGTGGTGATGTAATTTCAAAAAGGGGGGAAGGATGTAACATCCCAAGTATTTATAGAATAATACATTTTCATATATATTAATATTTATGAATAAGATATTACTTTTATGTTAAGGGAATTATTTTTATGATAGCGTACTCAACACACAACAATGATTTTCTCCAAAATCTTACATTGCACACAACATTGAGTTATACCGAAAAATAATACAATAATAATAATAAAAATATTTTAAATGTTAGTTAATGACTAGCCATTGTATTAGAAGGAATAAAAATAACTAAATACAATATGATTACACATGTTTGTTAAATGTTTTACATTTATCCAATAAATTTTATAGGTTTAAAATGAGAATGAATATAATTTTAAGCATAAAATACTCTTATATTTTTAAAAGGTCATTTTACCGCCTTTTGATGGAAATCCATTTTTAAATCTAGTTTTTTTTTCACTTTTATGTATTGTATTTAACAAAATAAACTTTATATTTGAAATAAGGACATCAAATTTTAATTTGGTTGCAATTTTGGTATTTTTATGATAAAATTCACATTTTAATGAATAGTAAAAATACTGCATTTTAATACAAAATTTCCTTTTCATATAATTTATTTGTATTAATAGATTATAATTTTAATTTGTTTTAAAGTATATTTATATTATTTTTTTATCATTTAATACAATTTTGGTCATTGGAGGTAATTTTAATTTTAATTTTAAATAAAAGATGTCAATCTTTTGATGATTTTTTCTTTAAAAAACTCATTTTCTGATTTTGACGACAAGAATTAATTTTAAATTAATTACTGCAACTTCAGTGTTTTAAATTAGTAAAAATTAATTCCATATTTTTAATATGAATGTTTAAATTATTTAAATAGTTCTTTTTTATTTTTGGATGTAATGAATAGTAAATGTAGAAAATTTTTTATTTACCACAGTTAAAGGGTAAATTAGGTAAATAAAGGTAAAAATAATATTATAATAATATTAAACTACCCTAACACGTGTTATAATATTATTTTATGAGTCATGGGTGACCAAAAAAATCCTTAATCTGAACTTTTGGCATTTTGGAACCACTTGGTTGTGGTAATGACATGTTATAATAATTAATTTAATGTAAAGAGAAATATAACAAAAACATGTATATTTTTACAAAACCAATTTTAATATGGGGTTATATAATTGATATTTTTTAATATAAATAGTCATTATAAATATAAAAATATTTCTTACATCATGGTATTTTATTTATAATTTTTATAAATTAAATAAGTAAATTTATTTATTACATAATGATGATGTAGTGATTACCTTATCAATGAATGATTCAAATAAAAGATAATATAAATATTTAAAAAAATGTAATTTGAAAAATTTTATGCCATAAAAGAATTTAATATATTATTATGACCTGTTATATTTGATTTAATGCAATTTTTTAGAATGAATCAAGTTTTTATGCCTTTAACAAAAATCAATTACTAAATAGTGTCAAAATTGACATAATTGATTTTTTAAAACAAATACTATTTTATTAAATGATGTAATAGTCATAGAAATATAATTTTCATCTATCTGACTTATATAGTGTTAAAAATTTCATTAGTAATACCCTTGAAGTTATCTTGAAAATTTATAGTAACTATATTAACTATATAGTGTAAAAATACAAGGAGACATGGTAAGAGTTAATTTATTTAACTAAGGATTAAATCCACAAGATAAGGTTAAATTTTGAGCTAAACTTGTATAAAACCTATTTGTTGAGATTATTTCGACCTATAATCATCTTATCCTAAAAATATACCACTTTTGAGCTATTATAATTCTAAAATGAATTTTTAATAAAATAATATCTCAATACTCTCTTAAAGTGCCCCTCCCTCTTATAAAAGGCTACTACCTATACCCACTTAGTAAAACCTATAATGCACCTTGGATCACTCAAATTCTTCTCAAATAAGCTTCCAACATCCATCAATTCATCCTATAATCCTTAATATGGGTATAAGGAAACTCACAAAATCCTTTTTTCTCAAATCAAATGGAATTACCCGATGTAGAGGTAATATCTTCTTTCAAGATCCTTTCATTTATTTTCCTTCTCCAACATTCTAACATCTATTTATTCTATTATTTTAAAAAAAAACAAGTATCATAAATATACTAGTATGTTTTTATTCTAAGGGTTTTACCTAAACATACACACACCTCTATCTAATGGATTTAAAACATATTGTTTCTATGTACGATGAAAAACTTCCTCACAAAATGATGATTGTTCCATTCACTCCTACCACATATCATAGTTCCATTTATGATGAAACTATATTTATAAATTATATGTATTATATTTTTATTTTCTCAATGTTTCTGTAATTTTTATTTACAAAATACCTTTATACTTTCCATAATGTGTAAATATGATAATTCCATTTGAGGTAGTGTGGACTACCACCCCCTCAAAGTGATGTGACTCATTCATTATATACATAGATCATATAAAGGATAGAATTAATGAAATTATGAAAAAATATATAACATAGATATTATACTAGAATTATAATATACCTATGTATCATTTATTTTTCATTCCTTTAATGTTACAAAGTAATGAAAGTAGCATTCATGCGTACGTACGACCTACCGTCTCTATGAAAGATGAATTTCATTTATTATATCCAAATGTTATGTACTTTTATAAATACAAATATATTGGATATATAAGATATTTAAATAAAAAATATCATTTTTTATATAATGGACTTATGATCACATGGACAAATTTCATCAAAAAAATTCATTTTTGACTCAGGTACCGAACATCGATAAAATGTTCGATATGAACTAAAATAATTAAAAAGTTATTATAACATGGTAATAAGTGATATAAAATGAATTATAAACTTGAAAAAGGTTCTTAATAAATTATAAATTTACCTAAGTTTATTATTCCGGAAATTAAATAACAAATGAGATAAGTTGGACTCAATGTAAGGGACTTTGTCTCAATCTCCTTTCATTGAAGCATATTTTGATAATACACACCACCTTATTTATTAAGGTGTATAATAAACCCATTTTAATTTTAATTTAAAATGAATATTTTTTCAACGAATCATTTTAATAAATTACAAAAAAGGAATATTTTTAACATATTCGGCAACAATGACTTCTTTGCCGTTGTAAACGTTATTTGATATTTGGCTTCCTCTTTAAGATTTAATGTTTTTTAAAGGAAAAGAAATACATTATTCCCTTTTTGGGTATTTTGGTATTGAGAATGGTTTTGAAAGTGGATTTACTATTTAAATATCATGAAATTATTTCTTTTGATTACAAATGAAATTTTATGAGTGAAATGTTGATAGTTGCAATCATTTTTGTTTTATGATTATAAAATGGTACTTAGACATTTTATGAGTGGTTACATGATAAACCAAAGGAGGGTGGTTACTTGATAAACCAAATATGGGTGGTTCTGTGATAAACCAAGGATGGGTGGTTAGGTTATAACCTCTAATTCATTGGGTATAAAAGTTGATAGTATGGCTATTCCATTTATAAGAATGATTTGTAGAAGTTGACCGTATGGTTATTCCATTTAAGTATGATAATGTCCTAAGTTACTTTTTATATGTTATGTGTAATTTCTATGGGTTTTATGGTAATATTTTTCTTACAAAAGTGTAATCAATGAGGTTATATTTAGTGAAGAGTATTTACTACTTTCTAAAGGTGAAAAGTACTACTTTATGATCAAGTATTCATGGTTTACATGTTTTCTCAAGGATAATAGTTTTACTTCTTTATGTATCCTTTACTTAGATTTTTATGCTCATCCCAAGTTTGAAATGTTTTTCACTATAATTTAAAGGAAAATAAAGTCATGGATGGGATCGTGGAAAAGTTATGATGTTTAAACATGAAGCGAAACCATGATTCTCTTTTAAAGTTTTTGTTTTATAAAAAAATGCATAGCGCGTATAAGTATATACTTTGTAATAATAAAGTTCTTATTTATATGTTATGGCCTAGTTCTCTAAAGATCTAAACCTAAATGTTTCCTCAATGTGAAATAATGTCAAATTATTGATGTAACTCAAGATTATGTAACGTTTAAGGCCGAAACCTTATAATTGTGGCTTCATTTGAACATGTAAATTCCATCAATAAACCATTAGTTCCTCAATTATTCAACAAATCAGAAATTCGGGGTTTTAATGGTGATAATTACCCCTTTTAATCTTATGAATCATAATACATTGATTTATGATTCTATAAAAGGGAGAGAAAGTCAGTGATCTAGATAACACCACCTGGGTCACTACCCCTAATGTTTTGGAGATAGATCCCATAAATCCATTGAATGAACATGGTGAATAATATGTATTTACCCTCAATTAGATTTAGGAAATCACTTTAGGTTTGGGAATTCCCTAGGTCATGAAGGTTACCCTCATCCTCATGATATCAATTTTTTTATTAAACCTTGATAGTTAGTATATGGGTGTAAGTATGGCGAGGAAAGAATCACCTTAGATAAAAATTATCCCTCACCATATTTGGGATCCATATATTCCCCTATATCAAAATTTTTAGTTTGAAAAGTTTCTTCCTTTTCATAAAAATGAGTATATGATTCCCCTATATCATCCCTCTAATCATAGGATATCAGCACATATTCTACCCTTGGTGACAATGGGGAGGAGGGAGAAAATATCCAGAAAACCCTTTATAATGTTTCCTATACATCAACATTTTTAGGATATATATATTCCACATTTTCATTTACAATAGATAAAAAAGTTCTCATGTAGTCTTCCTAATATAAATATGCCTCTTCATCACCCATATTTGATTATATTGAGGAAAATGAAGAATATAAAGGAGATCTCAGAGATTCCCCTACAATATTTTAGGAAGACATATTTTCCACTGTTGATGAGATCATATAAGTGAAAATAGGTACATAGAAGGATGAAAATCCTATATTGATTAGTTCCACTATGTCCCTTTAATATTAGGAGACATATATCTACTTTTAGAAGAATCATGACGTATTTTCCAAAACATTCATGGAGATTCTCACACTGGACCTTGATGTGGCCACCCATTATTCAGGGCCACCTGAGAATCATCATGTTTTTAAGAAAGCAACCTAGAGAATATATCTCACCCATGATGCTAATGTGAATGAAAAATTTAATAATATCATCAAATCCATTTTCATTCATGAATTAAAATACTCATAGTGACTTTCCAACATCATCCCCATCAAAAATAAGAATGGGAAAATATATGTTTTTATTAGACTCAAGGAACTCAACTGAGTATGCCTGATGAATTATTTCTTGTTCCTAAACATGGAATTTTTTTATTAATTAAACAACCAATTTTCATGAACTCTCTTTAATTTATGGGTATTCAAGATACATCCAGATTTGGATGGGCCTCAAAGACGAGGAATCCACCACATTTAGAACAATCCAAGGGATATATTATTATTGAGTAATGCCGTTTTCCTTGATTTATTATATATCCATATACAAATATTCATGCACCATATCTTTAATCCCTTCATAAGGAAAATTTTGGAATGCTATTTTGATGACATAGTGGTTAAGTCTTAAAAAAATTATGATCATCTTGTCGATCTTGAGATAGTTTCCAAAAAACATTCTACAACATAACTTAAATATGATCCCCTTGAAATGTATTTTAAAGGTAACATCAAGAAATTTTCTTGTAATCAAGGTTCACCTTCATGTTATTGAAGTTAACCCTGATAAAACCAAGGTGATTCTTGAAATAACACCTCCTAAAAACCTCAAAGAGTTGAGAATGATTCATAGATATCTTACCAATATCATGAATTTAATATCCAACATCATTGGAAGTTTCACACCCTCCATAAGGATAATGAATAATGTATTCATCTATAAGTGGGATGGAGATTATTAAGATGATTTCAATGATCTTTAGAAGTATTTCGATTTGACACCTATCTTGATGCCAATCGTATAAGAAAAACCACTCATATTGTACATATAAACTATAGAGTGATTTTTGACACTATTTTAATGAATAATAATGTTTCAAGGAAGTAAAATTGTATCTATTACATTAGAATTACAATACTAGATACTGAAACTAGGTATTTCGATATCAAGAAAAATTTTCTTCCAATAATCTTTACAGTGCAGAAGCTAATTCACTACCTGTAGCATCATGAGGTCCACCTAGTCTCTCTCATCGATCATCTCAAGTAGATACTAAATATTACAATTATAACTGGATATTTGTCATGTTTGGAAGTCACCTTATAATAGTTTTACATTTGGTTTATGTCTTATAAG
This sequence comes from Viscum album, assembly GCA_963277665.1. Lineage (NCBI taxonomy): Eukaryota > Viridiplantae > Streptophyta > Magnoliopsida > Santalales > Viscaceae > Viscum > Viscum album. The sequence goes on from OY728123.1 coordinate 19,055,992, forward strand.
GTGAATAAAGGGTAGCTGTTAATCGATTTCCTCATAGTGCACCATTTCTCAAAGAACTCATTATAAAATATAAAGCTACCCAGTGAGGATTTTTTATTCATTTATGACACTCCAAAAAATATGAGATATATTTTTATGATTCTGTTAGAATCCTTGATGGAAGAAGAATGGAAATCCTAAAGCTTAACCAGACCAGCTTAGGGATTATCCTTATCTCCTTAACCTAATAAATCTGATTATATTATTTCTATCTATTTGAGGGTTGTAGTAACAATGTTATGAAAAAATATCTCATTATTGTCTTAGATATAGCTCTACATATTATATTATCCAATTTTAATATCAAAGGTAACTTCAAACAAAATATTGAGTAGATTAGTAGTAAATATGTTGTTAAGAAAGAGGAATTGGTCCCTCTAGTTGATTTCATATGAGAGTTTATGGAATAATTATCATATGATCCAATATTTTATCACATCACATGTTCTCAAAATTATCATACAGATGCATTAGTTAATGCATCCATAACCTTGGTAGATCCGAAAGAGGAAAAAATAACCATCCCATCACACAAGGTATGGTGGTATCTCCATTTATTGGTAATGACATGGTATAAATCAATGAGATCAACACCACCCATGAGTACGGTGATGTGATATCCTCACCAACTGATATCATAATTAGATAGATGTCTCCCATAATAAACTATCTCCAAAGTGTATTTTTTTGTTGGAGTGATCTAGGAAGGAATATATTCGATGCTGGGTGGTGAAAAGTTTCCTTTATGATGACTTAAATTCCTGAGAAGTCCTATATAAGAAGGGATTTGAATCATCAGATGAATTAAAGTATGTGAGGCCCTTTCTATTAACATATAAAGTTTATATAGGAACCTGAAATGATCATCAATCAAAAACCCAACTCTCCCATCAAATCAATAGGATTTTATAATTCTGGATGACAGTGACACAAGAATTCATAAAATTCAGTAAAAAGTTACACTATTTCCAGATACATTCAAATTTCATCCATCAACCCCCCAAAGTTGCTAAATACCACTAAATACTCTTATCCAATCATCATATAGGGGATATATCTCATGTGGAAATATCCAAAAACCACAACTAGGAAGTTCAAGTATGTCCTTGCTTCCACTGAATTCTTCTACAAATGGGCCAAGTCTATATCCCTTAAGTAATTCAGAACAAATTCTATAAAGAATTTCATGAATTCAACCATAATTACTAGATTTAGAGCCCCTCACACAATATTTATATATAATTACACCAAATTTTAATCTTTTTAATGGAAAATGAATTAATAATAGTAAAACATCTATACCAAAAATACATCTCATTACCATGTAGTGACAAAAATACACATAAGGGAGGTCAATAAAACTATGCCTAATAGACTATAGAAGATAGTGGACAAGGATAAGAAATAATAACATAATAAAGTCCAAAATTATTTGTGGTATTATCATATGGAAACCCACACAACCATTTTAGAAGCCCTATATTTTCTTGTATACAAGGCATAGATTGCATTACCCTTACATTGCTTCACCAAATTCAATTAGCTATTCGAAGATGAGTAGGATCAGAAAAAATTGGATAATTTGGAAAGACTCAATAAGAAAATGTTATGAACACTACATAACTTTGAATTCCATTAGAATTGGTTCATGCAAGAATTTTATAAGAAATTTCTCCTTCACTCATTTCTCTAAGAAGAATTAGTTATATCTATCATAACTTTAATGAAACTAGGGAAGAATCATCCAAAACACAAACCAAAGTGTGAAGGAACATATTACACACATAATTACTACTCACTTGGATCCTACTCAATTATAAAGTTGGATGGAGAGTGCATCACATCATCCATAAATGCGGGGTTTTAAAATATGTACTTTGAATAATTTCATGTGCAATGCATAGTTTTGGTCACCTGATGTTAAACTATAAAACACGATATCCATTATGTAATACATTAAAATGAATGTTCCAAGTCTCATCTATATGATGATAAGTCGGGGAGCATTCTATTTCTCATCATATAATGTAAAAAATAATGAAAAATTCTTTGTCATATGATGTAATTTTTTTATAAAAACATCCGCACTAAATGACATTAAACCGCATGGCCCAAATATTAGATACATAATGACAAATTACATAGTATTCATATCCTTATTTCATTATGTAAAACTGTAAAACAATTTACCTACCATACAATATAAAAACTACATGGTAACTCCTCACTGTACAATGTTAAACTGCATGGACCGAGTCCCAACTACATAATGATAAAAATTATAGTGTTCCTATCCTTGTCCCATGAAATAAAAATGCATGAAAATATCCATGTATCATGATGTAAAAACATCATGATAATTTCTTTGTGACATGATGTAGAATTGTATGATATGTGATAATATCCACCCCTACCTTGTGCTCCTATGTGATAAAATTGATCCTCTAACCGCCTCTTGTTTCTCACACTAAGGATTGTGTTAGCTTATGGGTTCTAATTGGTTTATTTTATTGGAATGAATAAGATACATAATTTTTCAAGGTAGATATCTTATTTCCAGTCACATGACAATAAACTAAATGACATATGGTCTACTATAAATAACCCTTTAGACTATTTGGGAGTGTATGTGAGACATGTTCTATTTATATAAGATCCAGATCTATGTAGTACTTATTAGTGTGTGGTCCCTTCCTCCACATGTTGGCTGAAATTCAGATAAAAATTCCTATATATAATAACTAGGTGTGTTTTTATTCCCATACCTTGGGATAAATAGTGAAGCTCAAATTACTCATCATGGGCCTGACCTTGAATTGCAATCACTCTCATTCTATTTACATGAGATCTAGATCTATGTAGGAGTTACCTGTGCATTTTTTTCTACATTCATCAGTTTTCACTAAAAATATAATTCTCCAAATCATATCTATCCTTATCTCATGATGTTAAACCACATGATACAAGAGTCCACTATAAATGATCTCTCAATTTTTTTGGGTTTTACTTTTTGTGAGACTCATTATTCTTACATGAGAGGAAGATCCATTTATGAAATCTTAGTGTATTCATTAATCCACATTAAGATGAAATCCCCCCACATATATCAAAAATACATGTGGATTGATTCTTATTACCTTAAGATATATAATTATTCTTGGGTTACATATCCCATGAATAACCAAGAATCTCACCCAAATCCCTAATATGTCTTGGTAAATTTATCATATCCACTCTCATCACGATCCCCCTTAACAAGTATGACATTAAGATAAATCTATCTCATTTTGCACATGAGCTCAATCAAAACGAGACCCCAATGAATGGTTTTATATTCATCAACCAATGCCCTGGTCAAAATTTCCTCTCTTTTAAAGTCCTAGTCATACAAAATTATGCAATATGACATACAAGTCTTAGATGAATGACTACAAACTTTGTATAATGTAGTACTATTGTAAGAAAATAAAATTTTCGATGTGTGTTATATCTTATAAGACCTTAAACTACATAGAGTGGTCCATCCTGTGTGGCCTAACTTCCATAGATGAGTTCCAAATATATGTAAGACCTTCTCCAGTATATGGATAAATATCTATGATTCCTCAAAAAAATCCCCTATCCTGTATAAGATCATTATCTACAAAAGAGCCTTCAACATAAAGTTCTTTATCCATGAACATATATTAATCAAACACCCCATGTTTACAAGAAAAATATGTGACATTATTTTTATTAACTAAAGGAATATAATGATTCATATTTCTTCTAACTTAGGCCCCCAAAAAATTTACCCTCACTCATCCTATTATTCAGGGTCCACCCCATTCATGTCTGGCCTTCTCCCTAGCCTCTTACACTAGGCTCTTACGAGAAGTATGTGTGGATTTATTCCTATTTCCATAGGATATATAGGGATTATGAGATCTAATATATTATTCCTAAAAACAAAATCAATTATAAATCTACTTCATCTTAATGTTTGAGCACTCCATTAATGATGATTTTCCCTCAATAGGTCAAACACTAAGACAAATCCATTTAACTTTTCATATGAGTTAGATTTGAAAAAAATCTCCTATACATGAAGTTCCTTATTGTACAACATTAAACTAAAAAAACCTTTTTCTTTTTGAATTATTTTAAACATTCTGGTACATGGTCCATCCTACATTAATTTGAAATGATTAAAGTGATCTATTTCATGTGACTTGATTTCCCAACATATGATCCATATCCATGAAATGAGTGCATGAATTATAGGACCCCACGGTAGGATAAAATACCCCTTTGTGCCTAAGAGTCTTATTTTTTGGTATCCCCATGTTCTTATTCATATATGCACTAGGAAACTACCCTGGGTACAATCAAGGGACTTCTTCTGTCTCCAATCCATTACTAAAAGATAAAAAATTTCCTCCCCTTCATTTGAGGAAATTTGATGTAGGGTATATCATTTATAAGAACTCTATGTGGCTTGATTCCTTTTATTTCAGGATACATAGTGACATATATACAATATATTTCATACTCAACCATACTTTATCATCCATTTATATTCCTATTTCATCATCCCCAAACAACATAATCATTTTTAGTTCAGGATTGGGATGTTTTGACCAACTATTTGATATTTACCTTCCAAATATCACACTCTATACCATAAGTGTTGGAATAACCACACATATTTCACATACATTGGTAATGAATGATTTTATCTCCAAGGGAAAACTATATTTGGTAATGATCATCATTGTATATATATTAAACCCTTCTAACTAGACACATCATCATCCTAATTAAAAGGTACTCTAATCCTTGCATGCCTTTAACAACATTGTCATAGAACCCATAATTAGAATGTGAGTTAGTGAACATCATGGGAATACTTGTCTTATATCATCTTATTGATTCAAAATTTTTATATGATGATTTACATTATTCCCGTCCCCCATTCATAGGTGTTGAAATACTCTTGGATCTCACGTCCCATGTGGGTTATCATATCATACCCCTATTTTTGGTCTTATCACTATGACCTTAAACTATATGCATCCCTATAATAGAGTATTGTTTTTGATATATATTGATACATAAATGAATGGAATGAGATTTTTTTCTCATGTATAATGACATGGTAGTAGATTAATCCTCACTCCAATTGAAAGTTCATGAGAAAAATTACCAGACTCAAGATTTGGAACTAGTAGTGGTAATTTTTTATTTGATTATATGGAGGTATTATTGAAAGGTGTGATATATATATAGATCATAAAATCTAAAAGTATATATTCACATATGTAAATTTTAAAAATAATATAGGGATATAGTTGGAACTGATCAATGATTATGAATACTTAATACATTAATACCCTAAGAAAGTCAATAATGTGGTTGATGCTCTATGTCAAAAGGACCATGAAAGATTTTCAATGAGGAGTATTGAAAGAGATCTAATAATTATGTATTTATAGAGGCTATAACATGAAATAATTTAAAATGGATGAATATATTATCTTTATCAAAATAATGTCCAACCATTCATTCATGTAATGATTAAAGAGGAATACGGAAGATATTGAGCTACATAAGAATGTAAATAATGTCCTTCAGTTCAGTCATGATAAGGATGGAATGATATGGTTCAGGAATAGATTATGTTTCTAATAAATACTATAATTAAATATGGAACTATTAAATGAAGCTCATAGTTCATGATTCTCTATTCATACTAGATGTATGAATATGTATAGATATATTAAAGATCATTTATAGTGGGATAAAACAAAGGGATATATTGAAGAGTATGTATATCTGTTCTAGGTATTCCAACAAGTTATGGTTGCGAGACAAAATTATAATGGGATATTAAAACCCTTACCCATAACTGAGTATAATTGGGAAAAGGTTATCATGGATTTTATAATGGAACTCCCCAATACATATAAAGAGAACAATTATATTTTGGTTGTATTAAATTGCCTTAAAAATATCATATAATATTTATATCTTTATCCAATCACTAGGTTATACATTAAGAAATTGGTAAGAGTACATAGAGTACCAAAATCAATCATATTTGATTTACATCCGAGGTTTAATTCAAATTTCTAGAGAATAATTTAACAATATTTTAATATAGTGTTGATCTTATTAATTTATATTATCCTCAGATAGATGGATAGTCTGAGAGGACCATTAAAACCATATAACATATGTTGAGAGATTTATAGATGGATTTCAAAGGAGGTTTGGATCAAACCCTTCATCTGGTTGAATTTTATTATAACAATAGTACTCACTCAAGCATTCAGATGGTTCCTTATGGATCCCTCTATTAAAATATGTATGAGACTCCAAAATTTTGGGATGAATTTATAGAATGAAATCTATTGGGACTTAAGAAAACAGAGGAAATGATAAATAAATTTAGATTCATTCAGTATAAAATCAGAGTAGCTCAGAGTCAATAAAAGAGTTATGATGATAACCATAATTATGATTTAGAGTTTAAATTTGGTGATAATTTTCTCCTATGGATATGTACTTAGAATAATGTTATATGATTTTGAAACAAGGGAAAGTTTATCCCTAAATATATTAATCCCTATGAGATTCTTTATCACATAAAGATATTGGATTATTTATTGGATATTCCTTTGAACCTATCCTATATTCTTGATTTAATACATTTTTCTATTTTTAGAAAGTATATAACATATCCTTCACATGTATTGAAATCAAAATTTTATACCATTGGAACATGATCATTCTGATTAAGAACAAATGATAAAAATATTAGATCATATAGATAAAGTGATATGGAATAAGACTACTAACCTTGTTAAGGATCTATATAAAAATAATAAATTCAATAAAGAAAATACGAACACAAGGATGTGATGAGGGAAAGGTATCCTTAATTTGTTGCATCATATTAAAATAATTTCAAGGATTAAATTCTTCTAAGTTTGTAAAATGTAACACCTAGAGATTTTATAATATATTTTATCTTTAATAAATTCAATGTGTTTTATAGATTTTGAAAAATGGGACCATAAATTTATTTAAATAATTCCCATACATTATGAAATTAATAATATAATTTGGTATTTTAAATAGAATATAAATATTGAAATTAATTTCTAATTTACTTTGAAAATACTATTGATCTTATTTTTGTTGAAATAATTTTTATGTGCATAATTTTAGTAATATATGTTTTATTTAAAAATTAATTCATATTATTAAACTTTTTAATATTTTTATGCATGTATAAAATGATTTCAATGGTTATTAATTGGTTATAAATGAAAATAAAAGCATTTGATTTTAAAATGAGATGTTGTTCTTGAAAAACTTCTCTATGTGTACAATGGGTTTTTAACTTAATAAATTAAATTGAAAACTATTGATGAATTATTTTAGTAAAATTTTAATATAATATATTCAATAAAATAATTTAAAATTCATTTGATGGTTCTTATTATCTAAGTAATTGGATTAAATTTATTGTTTTACTTAAAAATGATTTTTCTAGAAACAATTTTTTCTTAATTTTGCATGCTTATTTTAAAAATAATTTAAACTAATTTTAGAAATTTAATTTGATAAAATGATTTCCATATTTTTAATCATCTTGTTAAAATTATTTAATGAGGATATAGTCATTTTTTTCATAGTGAATTGTAACCACATTAAAAGATAAGGTTAAACATATCACTTAAACTTGTCTAAATTTGATTATTTAATGATATTTAGACCATAAGTTATCTTATATTTGAATTTGTGTTGACTTGTTTCCATGTTCACTTGAATATGAATTTATTATATTTTAATATTTTATGTATTTACAAGAGTGTCACTCCCGTAAATTATAAAAGGGATCATCCTATCTTCTCTTATTTACACCTTCTTGTGCTACTTATCTCAATAAAAGCGTACCCAAATATATTCTCAAGTTCAATAGAAACATTTTTAGGTACTGGTCCTCATAAATTACCGAACCAAGTGTCCTTAAGAATAGATCCAATTAATTTTTCTCATATAAGAGGAACTTAATAGCACATATGAATAAATTTAGTACATGAGGTAAGGGTTTATGTTGCAATATAATTTTTATTCATAATTTTTTATGCTTAAATATAATTTATGGAAATTAAAAGATCCTTATATTTTTAACCCCATTTATTTTCTTATCCTCTAGTAATTTTGGGGTTTTTTATGTTTTCATTTCATTCTCCTCTATTTGGAACTTAAAATGATTGAGATTTTTTTAAAGAAAAGTTGGAATTATTTCCTCTTTGGTAGGGAACATTTTTTTCCATCCCATATTCTTTAAAATGTTATCAAGAATGTTCTTTTATATAATCCCATTATTATTTAAATTTATTTTCAAACATATTTTAATTTCTTTTCAAAGGATTAAAATAGAATTTTTATAATTTTTCTAACTAGGTTATTTATGAATTTTTATAAAAACAAAAAAGGGAATCTTTGTTTTAGTGTTTACCGAAAAAATAAGTTTTTTCCATGATAAGTGTTTTTTATTTTAATCTTTAATTTCATTTTTTTTCATGGAAATTTTCAATGTAAATATTTTTCTCAATATTCTAGTATGTTTATCTAAAATGTTATCAAATGTAAATGTTATTTTTTTTTCATGTTTTCAATGAAAGGTGAAAATAATATTTTAAAGGTATTTTATATAATTTTCAACATCCTTTGATGTTACTTATGGTTTATTTTGGATAGGATCTAATGATATCTTCCATTCAATTTTCATAGATTTATTAAGACCATGTAATGATATTTTTTTGAAACATTTTTCTTTTCCATGGGTTCTGATATGATAAATGAATTAATGTTTATATAATCTTATGGAACACATATTTATGGTTTTAGTTATGTGATTAGAGAGACTAGAATTATATATCCATTTAATATATTTTTAATGATTGATATATCATAAGATAATATATATAGTTTGTGGATTGAACCCATTCTGGAGATGATAAAAGATTATGGAGTGAACCCAATTTATTAGGGGACATTTTCCACTATATAATGATAGTCATGGACTTAATCCCTGATTAATGAAATGATTTTTATGATTATATTTTCACCACAAATACTATAACATGATCTTATGAATATGATATTCTCTTATGGATCATGATTGATTAATGGTGATTCCTCACTCTTATGACTCTTGTATTTTGAAATACTAAAGATTTATGACATGACCAATGATTTATGATCTATGAATTATTGGGTATGAAAATTTTAAGTTATGATCATAATATCATACCCTTATGATTATATTATATTTTCTGGTTAATATCTCCCATGTTTACCCTTACCGAGCATCTGATCTCACCCTTCCAAGTTATGAAGAAACATTTTAATTAGGATATATATTATAAGGTTACACTGAGAGAATATATTTTTTGGGAGATGTAAAATATATTTTATAAAATAATTTTATTATATATGTAATCTTAAAATACACTAAAACTTTATGGTTTTGTGGAATATATTATTGTGAAATGTATTTAATATTAATCTAAAATGATGCAATATTTATGCATTCAATACTCAGGTCTAATTAGTTAGTATTAGAGTAGGTTTTATTTATTTTTGAAAATTATGTCATGAGGAAAATGATGATAAAACATAATAGAACCTATGAAGATTAGAAAGTGATATTGAGTGAACCAAAAAGTTTCATAGGATGATAAAAAGGTTCTATGATTTAGGAAATATTAGGAATTATTTTTATTATTATATTATTTCTCACTCTGATTATTTTAGATCGATTTTTATACCATGGATTTTGGTTTTATCCAATGGATAGAAATAAGAGAAATTGTGTTAGAAAAATGTGGTGGAAAATGTAATGATTTTTATCTCTAGGAATTAAATGAAATAGGAGCTAGAATGAAAAATCTTGTTGCTATGATCATGAAACTCTCTCATTCTATGAATCATACTAAGCTTACAAATGAGAAAATGAGGGACCAACACATCGTTGAGTCTTTTATGATGTGATGTACACCTTCTTTTAGTGGGTACAATAATCCACTAGTTGTTGATCAATGGATTAGTACCACATAAAATATATTTGCTATTATCTAGAACTTAGAGCTTAGAAAAGTTTCCTTGGAGTTATATCATTAGGAAGGTGAAGAAGATAAATGGTGGAATCTTTATTAAGATTACGATCCAAGAGGTGTAAATTGACTCCATGGAATGTGATGAGTTTAAGAGGGTATTTTTTAATAATTAATTTCCCTAAATTATTTTTATGAAAATGGAATGGGAATTCCTTGAGATTATATGGAAGGATGATGAATCTATTGGTATATATGAGGAAACTTTTTACAAGAATTAGGAGGTACAACTCTAGTTTTATCATCAACCCTGAAGGAAAAATTGATTGGTTATTCAGTGGCTTAAATCAATGTCTTTTAAAGGCATTGGCTATAAGTGAATTTAGTTGAAATGATTGTTTTTAAATTGAGAGTGGAGATTTTAGTCATTGTCATAGTTATAATATGGTGTGAAAGATGGATTTTTAAAAAAATTATAATAATAAAACCCACAGAAGGAAGAAAATAAATCATCCTTTATGCCAAAAACGTGGAAAGAAAAAATGATGGGAATTTTCTTAAGGTAAATGGTAAATGTTTTAATTATGGGAGGGAATACCCTATAGAAATTAAATGATGAATAGATGTAAATGGGAAAGATAATGAAATTAATGCAGAGATATATCAACCGAATGTGCTACCATAATTAAAATTATACAACTGAAAGTAGCATGATAATTATACAATCTAGTGCACAAATCGAATGAATAATTACAACAATTGTCATCAACAACCTCTTCAGATGATAGATAAAAGGAAATCTCATGTGATCAAAACTACCAAAGTGGATCCTAAGAATAAAGTGGTGAAATTTACACTTATCATCCACTCTAAAAATAAAAATGTGTTATTTTATTCTTGTTTCATCATCTATTTTATATTTTAATAATTTTATAAAGTATCACATCACCACATAAATGATCATATATTGAATTATTTATGAAAACTTCTAATGTGATGATAATTGTTTGTCAAGTATATATCTCCACTCTAATATAATTTTTTGGGAATGTGTTTCCTAAAAATTTTGTGATTCCACATCTAGTTGAATATGATTTGATTTTGGACATGGATTTTATTTCTTTATATAGATATAATATCAATTATTGAGGAAGGGAAGCCACATTTCATATTCTGAATGAACCAATGATTGTTTATTGGTTCTAGGATGAATATGAACTTCTAATGGAAACTAATTCCATTATATGGTTCTTAATAACTATTCATGAGGAGTATTTATCTCAAATGGTTGGGAAGAAACTTAAAATTGAGGATATTATTATTATTTTTAGAATATGATGATGTATTTCTTAAAGAGTTTCATACTCTTTCACCAAATCATGAAATTGATTTTTCAATATAACCCATAATTTGTGCTTTTCCTATTTCAAATACTATTTATAGAATATACCCAAATGAGTTTTAGTGATTTAAGAAGAAATTATAAGAGATTATTAATAAGGTATTCATTCAAATAAGTGAATAACCATGGGGTGTACTTATTCATTTTGTTAAGAAGAAAGATGGTTCAATGAATATTTTTCTTGATTATAAGTTACTTAAAAAGATTAATATGAAGAAAATATATCATATACACCATATTGATGTTTTTCTTGATCAACTTCAAGGATATAAATAATTTTTAAATATTGAACTATGATCTAGATATCATTTATTGAGGGTAAAAAAAGAGGATATATTCTCAATAGCCTTTTGTATGATGTATGAATACTATGAATTTATAGTGATTCTATTTTTTAATTTCCAATGACCTAACTATCTTTATGGATTTAATTAATAGATTATATATATATATATTCCCCTAACATATTTTTGTAAGTATTTATAGAATATATTATTGTATATTCTAAGAGAAATAAAGATAATGATGATCATTTGGGGATTGTGATGAAGATATTGAGGAAGGAGAAACTTTCGTAAATGTGATTTCTTGATAAAAAATAGTCATTATTTGGTTGTGCAATAATAATAAATGGGATATCAATATATCGTTCAAAGGAAAAATATATTGAAAAATGTCCTAGATTAAACTCAATGACCTGAAATCCATTTTTTTCTTAGGATAAATTGAAAACACCTTCTCTTTGTGAGAAATTTATCATGGATATCAAACTTACATACCAAGTTAATGACAAAGGGTTCCAAGTTACTTTGGATAGATGAATGTGAATTAAACTTCAAGGAATTTATGTGAAGGTTAGTAAACTCCCCTATGATAACATTTCTCTATAGTGGATAAGAGGTTTTGATCTATAGTGATGCATCAAATAAGGGAATGAGATATTTTTTTTATACCAAATGACATGGTAATAGCTTATGACTCACACCAATTGAAATTTTATGAGAAACATTACTTAACTTTGGATTAAAACCATTAGTGTTAATTTTTTGTTTTAAGATATAAAGGCATTATAATTATGATGAATTATGTGACATATATACGGATTATAATATAATTAAGTGTATATTTAAATAGAAATAGTTGAATATGCATTAGACGTGATGGTAAAAACTGATTAAATACTATGGACACTTAATACATTACCACTCTAGAAAGGTGAAAAATGTGGTTGATGCTCTAAGTTGGAAGGACCATGCAAGTTTTTCCACAATTATTATTTAAATAAATCTAATACCTGTGGATTTTTAGAGGATAAAACTTGAAATCATAAGGAAAATGGAAACATCCTATATTTCTAAAATGAATGTTCAACTATCTATTTATGTGAAGATTAAAGGGGAACATAAGAAATATTTTTATCTACAAAATAAGGTAAGGAATTTTCCTAAGTTAAATCATGATAGTGATTGAATGATAAAGTTTAAGAATCGATTATGTGTCCCATAAATACCATAATTGAAGAAAGAGTTGTTAGAAGAAACTCATAGTTTTTAATTATTTATTAATCTAGGAAGTATGAAGAAGTATAGAGGTCTAAAAGTGAATTTTTTGTAGGATAAGTGGAATAGATATATTTCATAGTATGCATCTTAGTGCTTGGTATGCTAGTAATTTAAGGATTAGAGATAGAAGTATAAAGGGATATTATAACCCTTACCTATACCAAAGTGGAAATGGGAAAACATCACCTTGAATTTCGTCATGGGATTCCACAATAAATCTAAATGGAATAATTATAATTGAGTTTTATTTGATTTCCTTCCAAAAATACCACATTTCATTAATATCAAATAATATTTCAATATTGATCAACTCATCGGGTTATACGTTATGGAAGTGGTAAAGTCTCATAAAGTACCACTCTCAATAATATATGATCAATATATAATATTTAACTCAAATTTGAAAATAATTATTCAACAATATTTGAATATAGAGTTGAGATTTATCATTTTATATCATCCTTAGAAAAATAGTCTATTTGGGAGGACCATTCAGACCGAATAATATATGTTGGGAGCATTTTCTATAGATTTCAAATGAAGTTGGGATCAAAACATTACTATTGTTAAATTTTAATACAAAATAAATTTCACTCAATCGTTATTAGGGATCTTTATAAATACATATATATAAATAATTATAGGAATCAAATATGTTGGGATGAAGTTAGAGAAAGAAAACTATTAGGTCTCAAGTCAGCTGATGCAATGGAAGATAAACTAAGATCCATTCACCAGTATATCAGACCCTATCATAAATGATAGAAGACTTTTATGATAACTACCATTAAGATATGGAGTTTAAAGTTGGTGATATAGTGTTCCTATGAATATCTCTGTGGAAGAATTCTATGATATTTGGAAATAAGGGAAATCCAATCCCTAGATCTATCGTTCCCTATGAGATTCATGATCCTATCGGGATGGTGTCTTGTCACTTAGTTCTTCTACTAAAAATTTACCAAGTTCATGATGTGTTTTATGTATCTATTTTTTATAAATTACATAAAATATCCTTCACATGTATTGAACTTAGAGTTCATACCATTTGGATATGATTTTTCTTATGAAGAACAACTAGTAAATATCATTGATCATACAGATAAATTTCTATGAAATAAGATGGATCACCTGGTTAAGGTTCTCTAGAGAGATAAAAAATTAAAAGAAGAAATGTGGGAACCTGAGGATGTGATGAGGAAAATGAATCCTCATATTTTTTATCATAGTGATAGATTTTTTAGGGTGAAATTCTTATAAGTGGGGTAGAATGTAACACCCAAAGATTTTAGAATATATGTTCTCATTAATAAATTTGAGGTTTTTGATCACTTATTAATCATGAAACCATGATATTATCTGAATAATTATGATAAATTATAAAATTAAAAAATTATATGGTATTTAAATAAAATTTTATTATTAAATGTAATTTCTAATTCACTTCGGAACTATTATTGATCCTAAAGAACTATTTTGAAATATTTTTTGATGGATTTTTTTTTTCATAATATATGTTTTATTTAAAAATTAATTTAGAGTATTAAATTTATGAAAATTTATTATTTAAACATGTAAAAAATAAATTCATTGGTTATAAATTAGTTATAAATGAAAATAAAAGCAATTTAATGTGAAAGGAGATGTTTTTTTAAAAACTTCTTTTATTTGAACAAATTATTTTTATATTAAGAAATTAAATTGATAAATATTTATGAATGATTTTAATTAAATTATAAGATAACATATTCATTAAAATAATTTAAAATTCATATAATGATTTTCACTAGGCAAGTAATTGGATTATATTCAACATTATGCTAAAAATGCATTATTTTGAAAACTATTTTTGTTTCATTTTATGCTCTTATTTGAAAATTGATTTCTAGAAAATTTAGAAATTGAATTTGATAAAATTGTTTATATATTTGAAATAATAATTTATAAATTTATTAATGAGCCCACTTTCATTTTTGATCATAATAAATCGTAACTATGGTAAATTTTTTTTACCTCTGTTACGGTTAATAAGGGTTAATGAGGGGGTTAAACTAAAAAATAAGTTTTAAAATATCACCTAAACCAATATAAATTTGATTGGTTGAATATTTTTATACCTTGAATTTTCTTATATTGAAAATTGTGTTTCCTCAGTGCCAATTTTACTTGAATATGACCTTATTATATTTTAATTTTTTAAGTATTTACAAGAGTGTCACTCCTTTCACTTATAAAAGGGAACCTCATCTCTTATCTTATTCACACCTTCTTTATCAACTTAGCTTAACTATAATATACTTAAATATATTCTAAAAATACTTATACATGTACTATAAGTGTTGTTATTATTAAAGTACCAACCTGAGTTTCCTTAAGAAGAGATCTATAAGAGGTTTCTCAAAGAAGAGGAAATTATGAGCACATGCGAAGAAAGTTACTGCTAGAGGTAAGGGTTTATAATAAAATCTCATTTTTAATCAAGATTGTTTATGATTGAATATAATTTTTTTAAATTATATTATTATCATATTTTAAATCCATCATATATATATCCTCTATTTATTTTAGGGGTTTTCATATTTTTCTTTCATTATCCTCTCTTTGGTACTTAAAACAACCAACAAAATATTTTTAAGAACAGTTGAATTTATTTCTTCTTTAGCTGATGAACTTTTTATTTCATGTCTATGTTATTTAAAAAAAATCCTTGAATGTTCTTTTTTATGATACAATTATTATTTAAAGTAATTTTTAACCATATTTGAATTTCTTTTCTGAGTATAAAAATGGAATTTTTACTATGTTTTCCAAACTTTTTATTTATGATTTTTTACAAAAAAGTGTGAAAAGAATATTTACTTTAATGTTTACCACATGAACAAATTTTCCTTCCATCATAACCATTACTTTACTAGGATATTCCTTTAAAATTTTCCATGATTTATTTAAAATAAAATAGTTTTCTCAATATTATGGGAATTTTTTAAAATTTTATCAAAAGAAAAGGATATTTTTATCACGTTCTTAATAAAACGTTCAAATGTTATTTTAAAGGAATTTTTCATCTTTTCAATATCCTTTTATGATTCTTATGATTTATTGAGGATAAAATCTTATGATAAAATCTTGGTAATTTCTCAATATGGTTTATTACTATATGATGATAAAATATTTATCAAATCTATTTCTTTTCCATAGTCTATTCAATGATGGAATGATGAATGTTTCTATGATATTGTGGTACACATATGTATTGTTTATTCATGTATTGGATGAGATAAGAATTATATATCCATATAATTCATTGGGTAATCGTGGATATATCATGTGATAATATGAAGAGTATGAGGATTTAACCCATTCAAAGGATGAAAATTGGTTGAGGAGTGAACCCAAACCATTATGATACTTTTTCCACTACGTGATGATGGTCTTGGTAGTGAGCCTTGACTTATGAAATGATTTTATATGCTTATTATTATTTCAAAATTACTATCACATGTTTATATTATTTTGATATTCTTTCATGGATCATGAATGTTTAATGATGATTCCTCACTCTTAAGACTCCTAAATTTTGAAATGATAAAGATTTATACTATGACTCATGATTTATGATTTATGAAAAATTAACTATGAAATTTATAAGTGATGATCATGATAACATACCCTTATTATTATATTATTATTTTCAATTGATATCTCCCATGTTTAATAATACTGGGAATCTAAGATCACCCTTTCTTATATTTCCATTTTCCCTAGGTTGTGAAGGAAGTTTTTGAGTAGAATTTGTATCATAAGGGTATAATGAGAGAAACAATTTGTGTATTATGTTGAAGATTTTAATAAAATAAGTTGATTATTTATCTAGTATTCAAAGACATTAAAAATTTAATTTTTCAAGACCTATATTATTTTGAAATGTATTTAATATTCATCTAAAATGATTCAATAATTATGTATGAAATACTCAGGACTCCTCAGTTGATACTCTTAGATTTATGGATATTTGGACAACATTTGACAAACCATTATGTTAATATGGAGTTATATGAATAGGTTGGAGGATGAGTGAGAAGATATTTTTTTGCTCATTAATCATGAGTGGAGAAGAGTCATTAATGATGTCACCCACTTTATTTTATTGGTATCACCTAGAGATAATTCCATGTGAATATTTAAATATGGTGTCACTATAAATACATCAAGAGGGTTGGATATAAATTCCCTCATATGTTCCATTAAGAAAGGGTATCATTCCTCCTCAGGTATCTCATTAGTGTGAGTACCTTGAACAATCATTTTCTATACTGTAGAATATTTTGGGGATGGAATGGGTGAATAATCCATTTTTTCTTCCTATAAAAACTGGGTGAATAATTTTAATAATGGAATTAGTGGAAAGAACCCAAAACTTAAATAAATATTTATCTTACCTCTCTCTTGGAAGTGCTTTGATTAGTCTTCCCTTCCCCAGTTTCAATTGATTATAATATAACTATTTCAATAATATGATATTATAAAAGTAATTGAAATTTAGTGAATGGATTGATGCCTCAAGGTATGGAGATAGAATTTTACTTCTTCAGTTTGAATAGATTATGATATGGACATGAGGAAACACATGTGCCCAAACTTCATAAATATGATTTTCTGCATCTCTAGGAAAAAAATATTTACTACATGCATTTTTTTCTTCTCTAAGGATTTAATTACTTACAAGACATAGGGAATGAATTTTAGATTTGAAAGGGTGGTTTAGCGATACCCCACCTTTGGAGTATCAACATCATAAAGCATCAATTATTTCCTTGGAATTTAGAAGATCATAGGATTCATCAATGAAACCCCCTACCAGATCTTTCCCCCTCCACCTAGACCCAATTTTCCTCATTATTTTTGATCATTTGTTGATTATTGACTTAAGGTACTAAGTAATATAGCTATGAATTAGGGTACAACCAAATACATGCCTCAAAATAGGAATTTTGAAACCTGGTAGCCACCTCAGCTGATAGGAGGATGAATTGAATCTCTATATCCTATTACATAATCATCAAAGAAAACTTCGTGTGACACCATGATATTATTTAAACGACACATGATAATAAGAGGGGTATAAAACATCTTTTTTATATTGTAAAATTGATATCCAACCCTGTAAAGTGTGTAAACCTTGATGATTAACTCTCCGTCAATCTTGGACTCTAATAAAACTTCCTTTAGATAGATGATGTATGTTTAATCCTCATGGCTACAAGATGAATTATCTTTCATGAATATAGTAGGTGTTGAGTATCGAATAAATAAAATTTTCGATGTTTTTTAAAATTTTTTATAACATCCCTCACACTTGATTAACTCCACTAAAACATTGGAGATAAGGTTGGAAGTGGGATTCAAGGATTTCCTGATCATTGATGAACTTATATACCCCCATGTGCGATGTTATCTAATCCAAAAGTACTTAAAAGGAACTAAATAATTTAAATGGGGCCTTTATCTTGTGAATGTGTCTAAAAAGTTACTACAAAATATCTATTAATAGTACCTCTAGGTCGATCTATGTCCCAATTTAAAGTTGGAATACTATCATGAATGTCCCAAATCTAACCCCAGTATGTGATTATCACACTAGAAGGAGATATATATTGAGGAACATCACAATGAATACCAACATGATTAATATGGGTCAAATAGGTCCTCAACCTAATTATTTTAGCTCCTAAAATATCAACATGATAAACATCTCGGGAAAGTTATTGAAATGAATATCTATATTTTGATTGATCTCTTCTTTCAAAATGTTTTGTTCCATTTTTAGTAGATACCTTGCAACAGGATGAATCTATTATGTATTTTCCCAAATAGAGTTTGGAGGGAAGAAATAATCATACATGTATCCCATGATCAAGGATCTACTAATCATGTTTACACACCAAAGTCTTATCCCAACATAATTTTGTTCTATATGAAAAGTTTTTTTATCTGGAATCCATCAACTAAGAAGGTTTGGTATGATGTTATTATTATAGTTATAGAAATAGTGTGAAAAAAAAATCAATTTATATAAACCAACTCATCTCAAATCTTGATCAATTTTAGTGAAAATATAACAAAAATAGAAAGACTAAATCCATTCCATGTTAAAGGTTCACCAAGAGAAAAGATTTCATATTAATGACCAGCTATCTCTATGGTTGAATTTATTATTCTTCATTAAGGATTTTTAGCTATGGGTATCAATCTTCGACACTCATCGTTCCCCTTACAGGTTCAAGGGGATATATTTAAATACATAACCATCTATGAGATCATCCTACTTGATGAAACATATCACTGTCGAAATGTTGGTTAGATCCAATTCTTGATGATGTTGTATCTAGGTGACTGGATGGTTCCCAAGTTGTGGTTAAGGAATGGGTGCATCATCTAATAATCTGAAAAGATATATATAGAACCTATATGATACTGAGTAGGCTCAAAATATTTCTCACATATGGCTTAAAATAATATGGTGTTTTAGGAGAATAATGAAACATTGACTAACATCAACACTCTTGACCATTTTTCCTCTTTTTTCACTAGCATGTTGATTAAAATTTCTTTGAGACATTTTTGTGAAAAAATGATTATAGTCAGGTTTTGAAAAAGACCACGAAAAAGAAAATAAAAAATAAATAAAAAATTTATACTTTTCACATAGATCCTAAATTATTCACATAAATTATACATTAATTGAATAATTCTATGCAAGTTGGTATTGAGATTTTAGAAGAGATGGTTTATGAAAGGGTTTCCATGAAGGGAAGTTCCTTTGCATAAGATATATTTTGAAAAGAATATATATAAAGGAGATATACTATGTGATTAAACAAGAACTCACGATCTCTCGACTCATTCATGAAGCACTCCAAGTCATTCATGACAAATAAAGGGCCCAAGTAGACCAATATATAGGTGGACCTCCTCCTCAGGTTCAGTATAATGTTACCTTGATCCACTTTAATTATTTCAGAATTGACTTATTTTTATATCAATAAAACTTGATTCCAAGGGGGGGATTATTTGGGGCCTTCAAATTATCAATGAAATGAACAAAACTTGAAATAAGGCTAAATATCAAAGTTGAGATCAAAAGTTAAATGTTTACATCACAAATGTTTACTTCACAAGTCGATGATGTATGCAATTTGAATACTATGATATCATTATCATTAAATGTTTACTTCACAAGTTGTTCCTTCATCGATTCAATGTCATGATATATGACTTCATACATCTTATGTGGCTATCCATTTCCTATGTGACCATCTATTTTGGGGAAGAATTTATATGACAACCCTGCTTTTTTTACAAACTTGAACCTGATTTATTACATAAAACATTCACTTGATACAACATGGAAGATAGAGAGGTCTAGTGTCTTTGGGGATTAGGAACATTAAATATAATTTTAAATCATGAAATACAACATCTTTATTGAAAACTTCCTTTACATGACCACTACATTCCATCGTACTTAGCATTGCATGGGATAACCTAATGACATGCATAAGAAAAGGGTGAGCTATAAAGCCCAGAAAGGGAATAATCATGGAATAACCTGAGAAATACACTACATGTTAGACAATAGGGATATCAATAGATCACAAGAGAAGTATAAACATAAAGGCATGATAAATCATGAAAATCATAACATGGAAATGTGGAAACAACACTTAACGTGGAATTAGAATGAGCCAAGGCTCATTGCACATGGATCACGAGTAAATCCTCATTTCACACAGAAACACGAGTAAAAACTTGTTTCAATTGAATTATAATGAGTCAAAACCCATTTCACATGACGTATCATGATACTATACTTTACCCAATGCATTGGAGCTCTATATGGGCGCACCCTTCTTAAACATTTCATTTCATGCATAAGTGTGCCACAAGGATCATATAACATGGATTCATAAAACATACTCATTTATTCCATGATGAAGGAATGTGGAATTAATACATGAAACTTTATAATCAACAAGTAAATGTGCATAATGGAGAATACCCTTGATAGAGAAATGGGCATGGTATTCACTACACAATGACACTGGCTTGAAAAATCGGTGCAATTTTGGCAGCGTAACGGCGTGATGTAAGAATTAATAAAAATTGTTGATGAGAGATAAAGGGGTATCTCATAATATTTAAATTATATGGATAGTAATGGGGTCATATAGATACATGTCCCAAAAATTGTAATGAAATTTAGAGTCATGATACAAATAAATTTCTTGAATGTAAAAGAGAAGAGAGAAGTTCCTTTTGGAATTTCGGCATAGTAACAAGTGTACATGGGAGGAATTTAGTGAGAGATAAAGGGGTATCACATAATTAAAACATAAAGAGGGCAGTATGGGGGAGGTGTGAATTCATACCTCAACATTTATAAATGAAATTAAAATGCATAACAATTTAAAGAAAATTAGACAAAAATGAGAAAGGAAGAAAAACCCTTACATGGAAGTGTGCTTCCAAAGGCTTGAGAGAGGATTATTAGGAGCTTGGGGCACCTTGTGAGGATTCTAGGGAGAGTAGGGGAGAGGTTGGACAAACTCAAAAGGCTTTGAGTGAGGAGAAAGTGGGATCTTGGGTGGGTTTATATAGGAAAGGTGAGAGAATTCTTTATTATTTAGGGTAGGGACACGTCATATTAAATTAATTCAAACCACAAACCATCCCATGATTTTTGACCATGTTTTTTTCCAAATGGGAGTGGAAAAAAATATTTTAAAATTCAAAATTCCGAAATTATTAAAATAATGGGGTTTCTTATGTGGAGGTGAGTCACACTCCCAAGGAAAACAATTTAAAAAGACAAGATGTTTAATTAGCCTTGAAGGGTCCATAAATGATTTGTAAAATAAGTCAAACAAACCCAACATCACATTATTTTAATGGTAAAACATATATTGGCCTAACATAAGGCTTATAGTATTTTATTAGATCACTATTGGGTCATTATGATGTCATAAAACACATTATATATTTAAATGGTATTTAATATTTACCCAAAAAATTTGATTGGATCAGAAAATTATGAAAAATTCACCGTTGGATAATTTCGACATCCCGATTCCAGAAATAGTATTTATTTTATGTAAATAATTTTCTAAATATGTTAATTTTCACTTTTAAAATAAAAACTAACATTTATCGAAAATTCACGTGTTTGGACAAAAATGGCTTTCGAACCTTAACAAAAATTACAATTGCATTCAAAAAATTATACGAACATTTATATTTAGTAAAAATTAATTTAATAATAATAAAAAAAATATTTTATTGAAATAATATTTAATAAAAAATCCATTAATTCATCAAAATAGTTTTCGTAGTTGAATATTAACAAAAACACTATTTTAGCTTTAAAAACTATTTACAAGGTAACAAAAATAACATGGAAATATATTCATTATTATATATAAAAAATAATTTACATAACCATAGTGATAAGGTCTTGTTACATAACCCCTTATAACACCCACATAATACCGAAGAGTAAGGTTTGCGATGGTGACAGACTCTTGGGGTGGCTCGGATAACATTGCTCGGGTGGTAATCTCAATCAACTTCCACTTCTCTCGTAAGTAGTCCTACTCAAGCTTAACCTTTTGAAGCTCAGGTTGGACTTAGTCAAGAGCGAAGCCCAATGACCCCACCTATTTTACGAGTTCTAACAAATGGGATTTGTATGGGGAATGTCTACGGGATGAGGCCATCGCCTCCTTTTTCTGAGTAAATTGGATTCATTAAAGCCCTATATTTATACTAATCATGCGATCACTGTTCAAAGACTATATTAGAAACATTCACAATTCTTAACATAAAACCAAAGAATTTGACATTTCATATAAACATTTTAAATAAATATACATTTAATTATATCAATAAGGGTTTCCATTAATGAATGTTTGGGTCGTTAGAATTTAACCAAATCCACTTATAAATAACCCACACCCATATTATAATAGACACAAAGTAGAGAAATAGGGAAATAGAGAAATCCCCTAAAGTGATACATATTGATTCAAGAAAATAAAAGGATTTATATATCATTCTTTCATGAAGGAACTCCTAGGTAAGATAGAGTGTTGGAGGAAATGAACAAGTAAATACCCACAATCCCCCGTCATGAATGAGGGACCCATGAAGCCCCTTAACAAAAGATAGGCCACCATGGATCCCGCATGAAAATGGAAAATCGCAATGTGAATAATACCCCTATAAAAATGATAGATAGGAAAGGGTCCTATCCTGATGTTCCCTCAATCTAGGCCCCATGTGAACCCATCATATTCAAATAGTAATTAACATATGAGATATTAAGGCCTTTTAGTGTGTTTATTTCCTTCCTCTTAGTAGAACTCAACTGTGAATCATTTTATGTTTATTATATTATTTAATAAATCATCCTAGATAGTGAATTAGACATCATGAACATTTGTTTTTCCATCCAAGTCATGCACCCATGCTAGATTAACGCAATGACGTTCATGAAATCCGCCTACCAAGTTCCAACCCTAAAAATGACAAGACAAGACCTTCTCCAAATCCACCATTCATACATGATCAAGCATACACATCATCATGAACCCTTTTTATCATGTATTATCTTGATAAAAGGTGTATCATGATAAATAAAACCTAAATTTTAAGACCCTAAAGGTAATAAAAACCATGTATTCTATTGACAATGATGGATATAATATTGAGGATATTGATGAGACATCCCCTATCTCATGTAGCATAATTTTTTTTACCTATATCCAACAGTCTATTAGCTCGATCCATGAGTGATGTACTTGATCCACTCAAGGATCTATGAATTATTGGGTTTCCTTATAGGTGTAACCATTCCCATTGATGATTTCATCAACATGATTTTCAATGATTCAAGGGGGGAGAGAAAGTTAAATGAGAAATATGTTAGGATTTTCAAGCCTCTTCAAATCTCCAGATTAAATTTACTTGAAGTTGGTAATGGTAGTGAAGAATTTTATCAGGGGAATATAATTAATTTGAAAATTTCTAATTGAAGTGTCAATTCATCGGAAGATAGATCAATCAGAGAGGTTAATCTATGGAAGGATGGTGATGAAATTGATCTTCTATTTGTAGCTAGTTGTGATGAGGATTGATATAAGTGATCAGTGGTTACTATTTGAAATGGATGGAGTAATAATAATGTTGGATTTTGGTGCAACCAAGAGATTAGTTTGACCCCACAAAAATAGAGTGTTAGGACACTTACTAATGTGTTATGTGATTACTTGATAGAGTGATTGATGTGGATGATATGTCAAAAGTGTTAATATCTATACTTTTAGAGAAATATTCTTTTATAGTGTTCTTCCTTGGAAGTAGGATGAATGTATGAATCATGAAAATCAAAAATTGATCTTCACTTTTCTTAATTTCTTTTACTCGCTTTTATACTTGTGTGTTTTTATTGAAAGACATAATTCATGGTGATTTAGGGTGCACACAACTTCCTATGTTTTTGTTATCTAATATAGGGTGGTTGAATTTTATGTTTTACATGATGTTTAATGGTTGAACTGCTGGTGGATTTAAAATCATGCTTCTGATGATTGAACATATAGTAAATTCATGATTTTTTTCTATATTCATCCTCACCAAACAAGTTATATCAAATATTGGTTCAAGACATACTCAACATACTCAGGTGTATTCATTATATTTATGCCTGACATTATTTAATTTAGTGGGAGTTACATTATTGGTATAAGGGAATCATTATATATGAATATTGAGATAGATACATTTAATATAAGGACCTATGGATTCTAGAGGATATGGATGAAATATTATCTCATGCAAAAGTACCTAGATGTTATATTAACTAGAGTCAAATTGATGAAAATAGAGAAGTATGAATGGGGGTATTTAGATCATAAAGAAACCAAATTGATTAGGATTCCATTAGAAAGGAATATTTATTTCAATGTCAGGGATAAGAAATAAATATTAGATTTTTTTAGCCTTTTTAGATATGTATGAGAAGATATACACTTTAAGAAAAGTGTTTATGATATTTAGGTTTTTTGAAATGAACTTTTTAGATGTAAGATTAGGTAAAAATAATGTAAATTATTTTAATATGATTAGAAGTTAGCTCAAGTTAGTGAAATTCAATTTCATTAATGATGTATAGGCACTACTTTTATTTTCATTTATAATAGATTGTTATGAAGTTATGTCTACTACAAGAAATAGATATACTAAAAAATCGAACTTAGTGTTTGGTTAAATCATGAATTTAGTCCTGAATGATGATCTCAGGTTGAGGGAAGTCTATGTACCCATTGATAATGTATTGAATACAAAAGGTAGATGATGGTCACCCAACTAGAAGAAAATTTATAAGAAAGAAAATAAATTCATAGATGAGAGTAGAGGTAAATATTCTAGACCAAGACATACATGATTGAAATATTGTAATAGGGGGAAACTCAAGAATGATTATAGATATAATAAATTGAGTTCTAGAATATCATCATCTATATGTTTTAGTTATTTTAATTCAATTTAAGATAATGATATCTAACTGTTAAGTGTTAATGTTTCATTAGAATCATAGGTGGTTGATTCTAGAGTGTCATTCCATTCCATATCAGAGTAAGAGTTCCTGGAAAATTGTGTATTTGAAATATTCAATAAGGTACACTTAGTGTATAATGAGGCTCTTGAAATTTTAATAAAGGGTGATGTGAATGTCCAAATGCTAAATGGGATCTTCCTTAAGTTTAATAGATTAAGAAAAATACCAATTTTGTAAAAAATCACATTTCTATAGGATAGATGAATGAATAAAGATATAATAAAAAAATTCACTAATGGTGTAAATAATGTTACCCAAGGATTAGTGGTTTTGGAAAAGAGACTTAAGTATGGGACATTATATCTAACCAGAATATTATATGGAAGTTAGATCATCGGAATGATTAATATATTAAGTTCATAATTATGGCACAATCAACTTGGTCATCTCAGTGATAATTATATGAAGGTTTTTATGAAAAATGATGCAATGAAGATTGATCAAACCAGTGACAGAACTTATGAGATTCATATACTTGATAAGTATAATATATTTTAAAAAAATACTAATTGAAATAAAGAACCAGTGCTAAAATTATAAACTTGTTCACACTGATATTTGGGTGACAACCTTGGTTTTTTCTCACAAAGATCCATTATACTTTCTTACATTTATTGATGATGCAATAAGAACGTTATGGGTATATTTACTAAAAAAAGTAATAAGCTTTTAATGTTTTAACTCAGTGTGAATACATGGTTGAAATGGAGAATATAAGAATGATAATTTCCCTAGTTATTATAATGGCGGTAAATATAATGGAAGGCAATTCAAACATAACTATCGGGAGAAAGGAATATGACATGAGAAAACTGTACTATAGACACTTGATTAAAATGGAATGGATAAATTTAGGAATATAATATTTAATGAGAAGGAATATAACATGAGGTTTTAATTTGAAATTACTAAATAAATTTTGGTCGAATCATTGAACTGCAAAATGTATCATCTCTCCAAAAGTCTTCCAACACTAGTTAAGAATTTGATTCCTAAGAAGTTGTTATTTGATTAACTACTATGAATTAATCATCTAAAAGAATTTGGGAGTCTTTTATATGTTCACATTGATGATAAGAAGATAGAGAATGTTGATTCTATGTCCTAATTTTGTTTCTTTTTTTGTGATATAGTTTTAAAAAAATTATTTCATGTCTCTCGGATAATAGTCATCAAAATATTTTCAAAGATTGAAATGTTATCTCAAATAAGAGGGTCTTATATAGGTACTATAACTTGGTTGAGGATGAAGTTTAGTTTAAAGAAGCAACTAGCCATGTATATGTTAATTTTTATATAAGCACCAGAAGTACGACAATTTTGATGAGTTCAGATATTGGCATTAATTATCTGGAAGATTGGCCAATAGAGGATATACCTAAATTCTCAAGATATATAGAGGCACAAAACAAAGATATGAAAAAAATACACTCCATGATACAAAACTAGTAGGATTATAATAACATATTTAATTGTGAAGGTATTCCAAAGTCATAAGACCAGTTCAAATCTATGTATGTGACATTCAATACTCACTTATAATGGACTAAGGAGAGACTAAGATCCCAGAAGAGGTGAAATCACTCAATGATTTCATTGATTGAAATTTATATATAAGAGTAAATGGATTCATTATATTCCCAAGAGACCTAGGAGATAAAGGATTTACCATGAGGAAATAATTTTTTTGAGAATAAATGGGGTTTTAAAATGAAATATGAAGTAGATATAATTAAAACACACTTCCATATGAATGGTATTAAGTTTGGTTTCTTCTGATCAGTTTTTCTTGGAAAACATGCATGTAAAGATAGGTTTCCTTTATGTTGATTTGGAGGAAGATATTTACATAATTAAACCAACTATATTTTAGGTTAATTGAAAGAAGGAATTGGTATATAAGATGAAAAAAGCATCTAAATCTCAACACAAGAACTAATATAATAGAAATAGAAATTTGATGGATTCGTGGATGGAAAGTGTTTCATGTGAAGAAACTGAAATCATTATTGTTATCAAAAGTTGTTTTTACATGATTTATTTATCATTCAGTTCCTATATTTTTATGATATGATTATTATGGGTCAAAAAATTAAAAATATATTGGAATTAAAGTGTGACTTTTATGGAAATTTTGAAATGAAGGATCTTAGTTTTGTAAAGTATATTATTAGGATGTGGATTTAAAGAGATAATACTGGCGGGAGTCTAGTATTTCCTTAAATATAATAAATATGTAAGGTCATCAAGGATTTTATAAAGGTTGGATATAAATAAATTTCAACTCATGTGGCCAGGAAATTTATGTTTTCAAGGGGGCAAGAACTATGAACAAAGGATGAGGCAAGATACATGAATTTGATTTGGTTTCTTTAGTATCCAAGAATTTTATGTATATGATGTTATTCACTCATTCAGACATTAAATTTTTATTGGGACCCATTATTCATTATATAGAAAATAAAAGGAAAGAACATTAGTAACTTTTGAAATGGATCAAAAGATATCTCAAAGAAATGGAACATATTTCCTTATTCTTTAGTTTAATTGAGTCATTTAATGGATATATTGTTTTGGATTTTAAGGGTGGTTATAAAACTCATAAGATTACAACATACTATCAGATTACAATTAGAGGAATGGAAATCATCTAGAAGTCTAAGTTTCACCTAGTGGTTTAACTCTTTAATATAGAGATATAGTATATGGTAATAATGAAAGATGTAAAGGAGATAGTTTGGTTCATATGTTTATTTTTGTAACATATAAGGAATTAGGAATTTTTTTTCTTTACTATGACAACCAAAATTAAATTCACTTGGTAAAAAAACCAGTGTTCAATTAAAATAATCAATTTTAAATATAAATACATTTGGGATTTCATTGAGGAGGGAGAGTTAGATCTATAGAATATTTTTGGGAAGATAAATATGGATAACAAGTAAAGTATGGTTCTAATATAATAAATTTTTAGGTAACATTGTGCCTTGGTTGTATTGGGGTGTTCAGAAGGTGGCATAGAGCACTGCATGTATATGGAAGAAGGATGAAAGTTTGGATTTGTCTAATTGTTAAAGTTTCCCAAGGATCATTGAATTATTCTTTATGTAGGGTATTGTTAGGATTGTAAAGTCTCTTCAAATCTCTATATTCATTTCACTTGAATTTGGAAGTAGTAATAAATACTTATATCAATTACAGATCATTCAGGAAGATTTTTTTCTATGGAAGTTTCAATTCAATGGAAGATGGATCACACGATGAGATCAATTTTCAAGAGGATGGTTATGTGCTCAGTCTACCTATTTTAACCAATTTTGATGAGGTTTTCTACAAGAGATTGGAATTTACCATTATAGATAAATGGAGGATTGTGAATTTTATAGTTCTTTGCAATTAGAAGACTAGATGGACCCCACTATAAATATAGGGTGGGACTACCTAATTATGTGTAATTTGATTACCTGATAAAGTGATCATCATAGACGACATTCCATAATTTTTAATCATTTATTTTTCTAGAGAAATATATATTTACAGTGTTCTTCAATGGATGTAATAAAAAATTATATACCATGTAAATACAAAAAGTGTTCTTTGAATTTCCATATTTCTTTTACTCTCTTGTATGCTTGTGAATATTTTTTGTAGGACCTATTGTGTAGTGATTTAGAGTGATCATAACTCCATAATTTATTAGGCTCTATGTTATGGAGGTTGATGTGTCTACAATGCATGATTTATTTTGGGTAAACGTTTTATGGATTCAAGATCCCACTTTAGGTGATTGAACATTTGTTGAATTCATGATTTGTTCCTTACATTCATCCTCTCCCAAAATTATGTTCATGCATGCAGTGCATGACCATTTCTTGGGTAGTATTTTCATAAGACTAAATACTTTCCACATGCTTCCATATCCCCCATGGTTATAGTCTTTCTTCACCATCCACTAGTGGGTAGTGAGTGGAAATATTGATGGGGATACACTTGGATAAGCCCCACACACATATCCTTGCTTATCCTATACAATAAATGGGCCTCTAATTAGGTATAAGTCTTGGAATAACACTCAAGGGAAGCCCAATTAGAAACCGAAACTCATCGTCATGATCCCCTACCCCCAATGAAATTCTACACAAAGGTCCATATTCCCTACAATCCATTATACTCAATGGGAAATATTACCTTTGAGCCATCATAATCAAAGGTTTATATTCCCTACAATCCATCCTAATCAATGGTATATATTTCTTGTGATCCATTATATCATTTTTTTGTTTCCATCAAATAGGATGAATAATAAATGGTTTCTCATGCATAATTCTCACTCAATTCTCTGATGTCACCCCTTTCACGATATGGAAATCCTAATCGTATGATGTAAAACTTCATGATAACTATCACATTATGTTGAACTATAATGTGAACTCCTCTCATATGGACTTAAACCATGCACCTAGAACTATGTGGGTTTTGATTCCTATTAATCAGGATACATGGGATGTCTCTTTTTGGTTCAAACGCAATATCCAAATCCATATTTCCACTAGGCCATACTCCCTGAGAAATCGCATCGTTAATAGGCCATGTTCTTTTGGAGACATGTCACTTCATCTAATTAGGAAACATTCATAACGAGGACATATTCTACTAGATAGGCTATATCCCCATGATCCAAACCAACCAAATATCTCATGGGGTTGTATTCCATTTAAAACAAGAACATCTTTATTTGGTCATATTACCTTTTAGGTCAACCCAAAATGTCCTCTCATGCATAATCTTCATACCAACCATTGTTAGGAAACTTTCTCTTAGAAGTGTATTCTGTATGACCTTAAACTACTTGGAGTAGGTCTTGAATGCATGTACTTAAAATTAACATCATTTTTTCATGGTTTTATATCCTTAAAAGTTACTAATTTGTTCCCAGTCACATGAATTTTAAGGGAACGATGTGTCCCATTTGTCGACCTCAAACAACCTATCTCCTGATTCCCTCTACAAGGATATATAGTAATCCATATGATAGTCCCAATCTCAATACCACAATACCTAGAACCTTTTTGGATGGTGATACTAAATACATGACTTTAAACCATAACATAATGAACTAAATAAATTAATCATATAGAACCTTGGGTATATATTGTTATTCATATTAGTGTATGGTTTTGATCAAAGCATTGGAATAGGGGTAACCAGTCTTACACTAGAATTTTGTAAGGATTTATGAACACATCTTAAATATAAAATAGAGTCCAGGATTAGGCAATAATTCCCCCTAAAAAGGTTTGTGTGAGCTTGATCGCACATCCTCTTGACTAGTGTACATTCCAAGATTTTTCTGGTAAAGTCCTCACGAGATAATACCTTTAGAAAATATATACGTGTCAAATAAAAATTACATGGATTTGGAATCCATTGGAAATAATAATTCATGTATGAATATTTTTTGAATCATTCTCATATTCATGGAACTAATTGTCAATTTTATTCCATTGATGAGTATCTTCTATGTGCCAAATATTGCCATCTAAAATTATTCTATTTTCAGGAACATGGACCAATTTCCAATCTTCAAACTTAAATACAATCATATAAATATCATAATGATCATAATGTACCTTATAAAATTGAATTAACTTGATTTATATTTTTTTTATTAGGATGCACCGCACTTGTGGTGTTTCTATAGATAATTATATTGACACAAACTAACCCATCAGGGCCCTTCCTTAGCTAATGGTAAGAAAAGTGTGCTACCCCAATATTGCCTTCAATATAACATTGAATGGTAAGTAGCATTTAGTACATATATCACATAATATAGGAGGACATAGCCTAATTCAACCAATAATAGACACATATCTCCAAATCATAAAAATAACCAGTAACATTAATAGAATATGTAAATATATATATAATTGAACTGTATATAACACATTCATGTGACTATATATAATATAACAATTTCACATATAAAATTCCTAAGGAACTACACATCTGAAAAGTATCTTAAATTGGAAAACACAAGACTCTAAAAATTTCATCCTCACTATGTCTACTCTTAGTTCTTATCTAGATGCACTGGTCGTTGCCATATTTACAAACCATCATTATCCCCATACACCACTAGGAATCTATAAGTTTTTACTCTAAACAAAACATACCGCCTTTATGTCAACAAATACACTCTATTAACCCTACATTATCTGTATAAATACAAGGGCACAAGGCTCGTGTAGGGTTGACTATAAACATATTTTTTTTTTCAGATTCCTTGAAACTATAAATGAAATGAAAAGTAACCAGTTTTCTCAAAACCCCTAGTATGAGAGAGTAACTGGTAGGGATATATGAAAGGATATATATATATATACACACACTCTACAACACAAAGTCACTAGAACAAATATAATCCTCATATATCTCAACACCCATTTATGAAGTTCTTATTCTATGAGAACCTTAGGATTCTAAGAGTATAGAAATTCATAAAAAGTCTAAATATGGTAACCCAGTTGTATGTATTATATCAATAATAACACATGGGAAAAAGAGGATCCCATTCTGCACGTATGTGGGGAAAATAATTAACCCATCTGAGGATGGTGGGAGGCCTGCACCCTAATGTAACTGCACTACTAAGGGGTTCCAACCCTGATAAGACTCAGATCATCGTGGCCAATACCTATCATCATCCATATGTAAATAAGGGAAGTAAACCAAACATTTAACCTCAAATATCATTTCTATTTCTTAATATAATATCACCATCATGTTATTTGAAAAAAGATTCTTATTATGGACTACTTGCACATCCGAATCCGAGTATCAAACATGGATATTTAGAAATTCTACTAAGACTGAAATAAATACACTGCATATACAATTGAATAAAAATTGTATAATCCCTTAGTAGTTTTCTATTCATGCACTATTTAACAAATGGCATGTGAGGTTAAAATACACATAGTGTACTATAGTGTACATGAAATATGGTACCAATGGGTGACTCGATGTGTAGTACCAATACATGGGTTTGTTTCATCTAGGGTTAAATGATGTGTCCTAGGGTGGTAGATGATGTATTAAACCCATTAAATAAGTCATCATGTACTACCAGTTCATTGAATGATGTAGTCCCTAACTACACAGTGTGTTATCCATAATGCCACCTTGTTTGTATACTATAAACCTAGTTGCATTATTATGAAATACATGGTGTATATCCTAACTAAACACCATGTGTTCAGGAATCTACTTGGTTTACCAATTTTGTTTGTAAATAAAAAATAAAAAACTTGTGATATTTATAAGCAACCAAAACCCCATCATCACAACCAGGTTATACATGACGTGTATTCTTCTGAACCACACACCATCTAGTTGGATTCATCACTCAAAATTCTCGATGTGCAAGATATATCATCATCACTACTCAGAATATCCCCTAATACTACCATCATGCCAAAAAACTTCATCCAAGACCATCAGGGGTCCTTCTATATATCCAATTAATTCTCCTTCTCCTTTTTCTATTGATTCATCTTGATCTCATTACAACCAAACCCCCAATGTTTCACCTTATGTTTTTTCTAACATCTGTACCATGTCTAAATCAATTATTGTCACTAGAAATTTCCAATGAATCACCCATTTGATCACCCCATTGTTGAACCACTTTCCAAATAAAATATATATGGAAATAATTCAACACATAGATAAGGTAAAATAAAGAATTATGATCAATTCAGATATTGACCAACAAAAAATCCAATAGAAGCATTCACCATTAAGAATGAAAGAAAAAATAAGTACCATAGGGTAGAAAAATAATGAAAAAGGGATATCCTCATGGAGATTAATCTTGCAAAGGATTTAAATACCCAACCCTAGAATATTGGAGATGGTGCATTATTTTATTATATTATCATATATACATGTTTCTAAACCCAAATTACCAGTCAATTTAGCAGTATTTGAAAATATATTACATACATAAACTTTAAATTAAAATTCAAAACATAAAATACAACATATATAATTATTTGATAATTTCATTATTCTCCTAGATTAACCTTGCATATGAATCATAATATACATCTTGGAATCCTAGGAAAATAAAATATAAGGAAGGGGTGAGATCAGATGCTCAATAAGGGTAAGTGTACAATAGAATCTATTACGAATAAATAATTATAAACCTTAAGAAAAGGTGTATAACTGAAAGAAAAACCATTTAAACACAATCTTGAGCATAATATGGAAATAATAAATAATTCTATATAAAATAATCACATGATATCGAAATAATAACCATGGAAATTATACTATATGAATAATCACGTGAAATTTCAATAACTAATCTCACAATGAGGGAATGAAAAATGCCATACATAATAATCATATCATCAAGGATTCAGTCAAGACACCATAAATAAACAGGTCAAAATGCAACTATTTCGTCTCATGAAACATACCGATGCATTGAGGGGCTATACTGGGCCCCACCTGTCACTTACTAAGTCCAATGAATTCCTTATTTGAAAAGGGTGAAACACAACCAACATAGACATTCGTATTAAAACTACCATATAAAATGTTAATACAATGACCATAAAACATGAATGGTATCGAAATAGCACATCCATAGTCAAACATATCATAAACCCTTCAGGACAATATGGTAGATTGTATCATAAAAAATCAACCTCAAATATGAATAAAATCCAACAAAGGATGTTGAAATATATGAAAATAATATAATAAAGTCATTACCAAAATCTTGATAAAAATACCCTTTTTCTTTGAAATCATTTATTTTAAAGTCTCAAATTTATAAGAGAGAACATTTTATATAAAACTATACTTATAAACTTGTAAAGGAAGCTTTGAAATATCAAGGATTCATGATCGAGGAAAAATGTGCTCATGTCGTATAAGTTAAAAAAATATTCTTTTTGTATTTTTGTAGAAAAAGTCATAAAGTACCTCATTTGGAAAACAATAAAATGATTCCTATAAACCCATTTTATAAAATTATAACATGTTTAAAATTCATAAAACATTTTTAGGATAATAGAAAAAATATTTTGAAAACATTTTTAAGAAACATGGACATGGATGATAAATATTTTCCATTAAATATTTATGTATAAACAATCTCAAATAATAACGAGATTGTGAAATAACCCTTAAATTTTACTTTACTTTAGTTTATGGTGTTTTAAACTCCTATATAATGGTTAAATAATGTTATTAAATTATAAATGAGATATATAGATATGTATGATATCATTTAAAATCCTCTTATATCATTTTTTTATAATACTTCTTTATTACAATTGTTTCGGGTGTTAATTGATTTCTTTTCTATTGTTAGTTTTATCATGTAATTCATGTTTATTAAAAATAAGATATATTTTATTCATATAAATAAATATATAATTCTTATAAATATTATATTCACTCATCATATACATTTTTTTATAATAATTCTTGAATTTTTAACATGGAGAATGAATCTCATCGCGTCGTGGAGACGGTAGGTCGTACGTACACACGAGCGACGATATCATTCCCTTAATGGAAAAGTGGTAAAGAATTGGATGTTATATTAATTATAAAGAATAAATATAATTTCATATTTATTATTTATATCCATTATATTCATCATTATACACATCCAAATAAAATCGATACAAAAATCAAATTACACCACAACGTGAAGACAAAAAGTTGTACGCATGTACACATAGTGATAATGTTTTTCATAGGATGGATAAAAGGAGTAATATGGTCTTCTCATAATCATAATAAAATATAAGAATATATATGATAATATTTTTTTTATTTTATAATGTAAACAACTTAGGAATAGTATGTAGAAGAAGAAAAAACATAAATGAATGGGAAAATAATTACCTCTTCTTTGGTAAAATTCCTTTGGATCTCCACTTAAGAACACTAGGGTTGATATTTTTGGAATACCAAGACCTCCAAAACTTAACTAATAATTTTTATAGGATAAATGGCCAGGTTTTTCAGAGCTATAGGGATCATTTTTGTGTGAGGAAGTGAGGTAGGATGTTTCCTTTTATAAATGAGGTGAGGGTCACTTTTTAAAATCCTCAAACTATTAAAATATAATAAGACCATTCTAGATCCAAATACTTAAAAATTGACCGTAAATGAAAATTAGAATAAATTTCAGACAATATAATATACCCTTGTGATTATTTAATTTTTTTTATTTTTAAATAATCTAAGAATAAATTAATTCATCAAGATATCATTATTTTCAAATTCAACACTATTATTTTAATTTGACTTTAAATTCCTCAAAAAAAGTGGGAATTCGAATATAATGCTTTCACTAATAATTATTTTCACAACCCCCTCCCCACAAAGTGTACCCCTCCTGGGATGACAATTTGAGAAGGGAGATAACGACCCCCCCCCTGAGTCCCACCTTCAGTAGGCTCCATGCTAGAAACTAGCACCGATGGTATAGTAAACACACAAATGGGAGGCATTACCCTCTAAGAGAACATTTGAAAAAGAGAGAGATAAGAGAGACACCAAACAACTCCAACTCAGACAACAATATAAATGAAATCCCAAGTACACATATGTAATGTCATGTAAAACTACTCCAACTGAAAGGGGAAAACATCAAGTACCCAAAACAAAGTAAAAACAACAGCAACCAAAAATCCCAAATAGTTCCTATAACCCCAAGATAGTAGAAACCCGCCGGATCTCCAACCTACTCCAAGTGACCTGAAAAAAAGTTTATATATACATAGGGTGAGTATAAAAGTATACTCAGTCGGATCCTCCCCAAAGCCTCTTATGAAAAAGTAAATAAATCATGTTAAAGCATAGTGAACAAAAAGTGAAACTAACTCGTCACCTAAAAAGGTATACAAAGTTCCCATAATCACCATGGCTACTCTCACAAAGTATCACATATAAGAGTATATAATATAATAAAGAATATCAAGGTCACCCCGCTACTACTTCCCCACTGGTTTTTCACTTTTCCCCAACGTCGCACGTACTAAGAATCTCTCTCCAAAAAGGCTTGCCTGCAGACACCTGGGCGAAGCAATACAACATGCTCCTCGTGCAGAAAACCACCACATCCACATAAAAAAAGTAACCCGATAGTTTCTAGGAGCCACCACAGATCTCATAACGTGTATCAGACATCGGGTATTAAACTTCAATCCATTATAGCTCATACACCGAATAAGGATCCTCTAGCTATCATCAACTTTGCATGTTATAAATTTAGTAATCCATAGGAAACTATATCC
The DNA here is from genome assembly GCA_963277665.1 of Viscum album. Lineage (NCBI taxonomy): Eukaryota > Viridiplantae > Streptophyta > Magnoliopsida > Santalales > Viscaceae > Viscum > Viscum album. Next base: position 19,093,113 of record OY728123.1, read on the forward strand.
AGAATATATGTTTTTGAATAACCACAATCCATTACAACCCTCTACACACACATATGGGGAAAACTAACCGATGTGCCTACCATCACAAGTAACTACCAAGAGAAGAGAGTGGGGCCAAAGGGGGTAGTCATCCATCCATCCTCCCACCAGAATGTTGGGGAAAACACACCCCTGGGCTCAAGAATACCTGGGGTGTCAGTTTCCCTAACTGACAGGGTGGAGTAGCGTATAGAAAGATAAAAATTATAGAATATACTACTGCTCACAACCATACTATGGGCATAACCTAGTCTTAGGCACAACTGTAGCAAATGTCTCTCGGACTCCCAGCTGCCACTTCTAACAATTGGTATCCTATAAGAAGACAACCATTTAAAGAGCTTAATTACATCACTTCTTTATTTTTTAATCAGTTTCACTTTATGTTAATTAATTCTTTAAACATTAATTAACCATTAACAATTCCACATTAATTTTCATTAGCATCACACCCAAAATCCACTATCCCTTTAAATTGTAACCTCAACATTGCATCTCAACAAGCTCCAAACCATTGGGATAACATCATTTATTCAATCATTTATTAATAAAATTATTACTTTCCCATATTCCCAGGTATTCTTGAAAAACATTCTAAGCTAATAAACACAAGGGTGATCAACTCAGTGAGTAGATTAACTACCCATCAAGTCTTTCCCACCTATAGAAAGAGAATAGACCCATACTCCCTCGAGAATCTAAACACAGAAATCACGTGGCATACCCCATGTGTTTTTTCCCTTTTTGGAAGGAGGGTAAGCAAACTAGTTGCCTTGAGAATTGGGAAAATAAAGAGGATAAAAAACCAACAAGAATCAGAAAGCATCCAAACATTCACATCCTTCCCGTTTCATCATCCTTGATGTCCCCCCCCCCCTGACACCCACATGCATAAACTGATGCATATCACCACTCTAGGAATCAACTACTACCACAAACAATTGGCCTCCATGCCCCCACATATCACAACAACCATCCAGACTCACGTCACAACACAAGCCGCAAAAAAACAGACATCACATCAATTGGGCTCTTGGACCTTAAACAATCAAGAGGGTAACTCCGAAACCTCAAAGGAATTATCTTTTATCAACCAACCAGTTCTTTAATCCATCTTGAATTAACTGATTTATTATTCACATGTTCTAACTATGGGAAACCTAAACAGTAATGTATCAAAAATTGATTAAACATGTTTACTGCATCAATTTGATTAGCATCAAATTACAACAACAACAATCAGATTCATTCACATGCCTCTTTATCTTTATCCAAACAATTATCAATTAATTCCAGCTTTACTTTCTTTACCAATTTCCATCAAGAATGAAAAGATAAACAAAGAAAGCATAGATATCACACTATATAGAAAAACAAGAGGCAATAACACATGATCGATATCAATTTATTTATCTAATTCAAATATTTATTATTTCAATTCCATTGTGATCCAATGGGATAAAACATGCTAACTATATAGTTTCATGTAGAAAAAATAGAAGAAACGAATCCCCTACCTCAAATGGTTATTGATGTTATTTACATGAGAATGGGCCACTCAACGGGTTGCGATCTCCTCTCCCCGTGACAACTGTATCCACCTTAGGATGCAGAGACACCAACACACCGGTCAACACCCAAGAAAATACCATTAGGAATATGTAGATAGAATTCCATAAAAGGGAAAGGAGAAACATAAGGAGATGAAACCAAAAGAATGATGATAGATCATACCTTATATCGAAGATTGATCGATACTTCTTGGTTGCATCAAAAATATAGGGGAACCAATCCAAGGTGCAATGTTTGATCGCACAACTCCTACGGGAAGGAATGGAAGGTTCGAGCATCTCACACCTGAGAACAAGGAGGAAGAACTAAGGAGGAAGATATCTCATCCCATTAGTAGATTTAAGGGAGCAGTGGTTTAAGATATGCTGGATTTTCCATTAAAAGAAGATCGCGTTAGACCACGCAGTTTGACCAAGTAAAAGCATCTCGATCCTTAGGAAAAATTAATATAGGAGTTATGGCCATTGAATCGATCTTGGAGTCCTTAAAACGAGGCTTTAAATTCATTTTATGTCAAAGGAAACGTCAAAGGGGTGAAACTATAGGAAGCTGGAGACACTGTTCATGAACAAAAAATTTGGCAAAGGAAATAGAGGCTACCGTTGGACCTCACCATTTTGGAACACTATTCATGAACTCAAAATTTGTCGAAGGAAATAGAGGTTACCATTGGACGTCACCATTCTGGAAACACTGTTCATGAACTCAAAATTTGACAAAGGAGATAGAGGTTATCGTTGAACCTCACCGTTCTAGAAACACTGTTCACATAACGTTACCGTTGTACTATTCACATAATATTACCAATGACACTGTTCACATAAGGTTACCATTTCACTATTCACATAAGGCTACCGATGAAAAGAGTAAAACATCAAACAACTCTATGTACTGAGCACGTATCTATGACTCACATTCCTAGGTACTCTTCTCCATGCCACCATGTTGCCATAAGACATGAACCAAGGGGACAAAATGCCCAGGCAACACCTTTTCTTTGTGGTATTGGATCTACACCGGTTGCTCCTCAAAGGTCGCATCATCATCTACATTGATCTCTCTCCAATCAATGATGTAAGAGTCATCATGATGATAATGAAAGAGCTGTGACACATGAAAAGAATCGTGTATCTGGATCATCTATGGGGTAAGGGCTACTTGATACGCCACAGATACAACACAAGATAACACCACTAAAGGCCCAAAAAACTAGGGTTAAAGCTTACACCCATGAATAAACCATCGCTACCCATGATGGGAAGTCAACTTCAGAGACACGTGATCCCCAAAATCAAACTCTAAGGGTCTCCTCCTTTGATTGAAATATGATTTTTGATGATCTTGGGTTGCCTTCATCCTCTCACGAATCACCTGAACAATATCTGTTGTATTCTACACTAGTTTCAGTCTGAGAATTGCTATCTCTCCGACCCCAATCCAGCACAACAGAGAATGGAAAGGCTATTCATACAAGGCTTCAAACAGATCCATACCAATGGTGGATTGAATACTATTGTTGTAAGCGAACTCCACATAGGGTAAGTTCCTCATCCACAAACCTTCAACATCCATGGCACAAGATCTTAACATTCCTCCAAGAGTCTGGATAGTCCGCTCTATCTGACCATTCGTCTGAGAATGAAAAGTAGTGCTAAGGCATACCTAAGAACCAAAAGCATACAGGAGAACTCTCCACACCCTAGAGGTAGAATGAGGATCTCAATTGGAAATGATCGTTCTTGGGACTCCATGAAGTCTCACCACCTCCTACAAATACTTCCTCGACAATACTTCCACTAATATTGACTCCTTGATTGCTATGAAGTGCGATGATTTTGTTAAGCGATCCAATACCACCCAAATAGATTCCTTTCCTCCCAGATCTTGAGGTAAACAAGTAACAAATTCCATTGATATGTCCTCCCACTTCTACTGAGGAACATCTAATGGCTGGAGCAGACCACCAGGAACATGGTGTTCGACCTTCACCTTCTGGTAGACAAACATAGGGACACAAAATCTGCAACCATATTATTCATCCCAGGACACAAAAACTAGCTCCTCAAGGCTCGATACATCTTTGTCATGCCAGGTTGCACTACTAAAGGAGAATTATGGAACTCTCTGAGAACCATATCATGTATCATCAAAGGAACAAATATACTTCCATGATACAACACTCGGTGTTGTTCCTCCTCAGACAAACCATCAGGGGCCTCGCCATAAACAACTAGGTCCTTCCAGACCTTCACCTATGGATCTCCCAACTGGGACTCTTCCACCTGCTGCACCAGAGATGACTGCATCTTCATCTAAAAAAGACAAACTCTTCCCCGAACTTCTGCCATATCAAGATGTAATGCTGACATTTTTTCCATTACTCTCCATGAGTCGCCAGATTCACGCACTGCATCACTACATGACTTTCGACTCAGTGCATCACCTACAACATTCCCATTTCTAGGAGTATATGATATTTGGAAGTTGTATTCCTGTAGGAACTCTATCCATTGTTGTTGTCGTAAGTTCAATTGACACTGAGATAAAACATACCTCAAACTCTTATGATCGGTGAAAACCAAAAAGCACTCGCCAATGAGGTAATGTCTCCACAACATCATAGAAAACACCATGGATGAAAACTCAAGATCATGAGTATAATAGTTACATTCATGGGGATGCAACAACTAAGACCCATAAAAAACAATTGATCTCTACTGCACTAGAACATATCCTAACCCCAAATGCGAATAATCACAAAAAACGTCAAACTGAACTCCATATTCTGGAAGAAAAAGAACCAGAGCACTTAATAACTTCTCCTTTATATTATCAAAAGATAACTGCTGATGTTGATGAAGAACTCCCAAAACGGAGTGTAGATGCTCTGCATGATCCTCCTCAGACAGGGAGTACACAAGGATTCGTTTGATGAAAACCACTACGAATTTTCTAGGAACTCACAAAACACAATGTTTATCAACCCCATGAACACATATAGAGAATTTTTCAGGATGAAATACATTACAATGAACTCATAATGCCCACGATGACAACAAAAAGAAATATTTGGGATACCCTCATCCTTCACATGCAAGTGAAGATATCCTGATCACAAGTCGATCTTTGAGAGCTAACTTTCACCCTTATGTTTATTGAATAAATAATCAATACGTGGAATAGGATAGGGATTCTTCACTGTCACTTTGTTTAAGAGATGATAATCGACACACATTCTCAAAATTCCGTCATCCTTCTTTATGAACAAAACTGGTGCACCCCACAGTGACACACTCAACCGAACAAAACCGCACTATAACAGGACATCAATATGTATACATAACTCTTGTGACACATAAGGGTCCATCCAATATGGAGACAGAGAGATTGGAGACACTCCTGGTTGTATCTTGATCCCAAAATCGATCTCTTATCAAGGGGGTAATGCTATAACCTCTTCTGGAAGGACATCAGGGTACTCTTCTTTGTCCCTAGGAAACCCCAACTACTGATCCTATTAAAAAATTAGCATTATCTCATCCATCATGAATGACAAGGACAGAACATGCCTCTGACCCATTTGGGGGTCTCGCTCGCCAACAAACACCACTGGCTCTCCATCCGCATAGAATAACACAACCTTCCTCCTGAAGAAATCCATGATAGCGTGTACGGAATAAAACCAATCCATGTAAAGTATGACATCATATGGTTTTATTCATAAAAATTTGAAATCTCCCCAAAAGTAGTGCTACCCAACACTAGATCACACTCTCTACATACTTTAAACAAGTCATCTCGGCCTCCAACTGGTGTAGTCAACACCAAGGGAACTAGAAGCTTCTCTACCTCAATTCTTAAAAAAAGGACAAGGGTAAGTGATATGAAGGAGTCTGTCAATCCTAAATCAAATAAGTCATACACCAAGGTATAAAACAAGAAAAGGGTACCTCAAATGATGTCTGGCTCGCCTAGAGATAGCAACAATAAAGCATGAAGATGACCACAACCCCCTCCACAGCCTCTTTGACCCTAATGACGACCACCACCATGACCCCACTCTACTCTCTGAGGACTGGGAGCATCACGAGGATGTCTTATGCCTACCCCATCTACCCTCTTATGATCTAAAGGTGGTGCAACCTACTGCTGCGGCCTCAACTGGAACTGCCTTAATGGAGGAACCTGGAGCGGAACACCTGGTGCATGATGAATGCTCTAAAAGGTTGGCCACTCTCAATGCTTGTGACCTCAACCACCATAAGAAAAACAATCACCTAATAACTTGTCATAGGACTGAGAGCTTCTACCCCTGAAGAAACAAGATGCTGAGGGCTGGGACCTACCGCCGGCTGAATGAAAACTCTTCTCCCATGAAAATAAGGAACCCTAAACCACAGATATGCTTCATTATGAATCATGAAAACTCCCATATCATGATGATACAGTTCTATAAAATGTTCTCTCGACAACCTCTTCTCTCACTATCACATAAATATAGGTCTTCAGCATAAATGGGGTGACTTAGCGCTGGATCGCTGGAAGCAAAACCTCCTCAAAATGCCTCACCCTATCCACCTCAACTGGAAACAGGTCTGAAGCATATCATAAAAGGATCCTAAAATGTATTCAAAACTCTTTCACACTAGAGCCCCCCTATCTAAGGGTACTAATCCCCTAGTGACTGGACGCCTTTTTGGGCGAAGAAAGAAACTCAACTCTAAACTTGTCTCGGAACTCCTCCCATGATATCGCCGACTCCTCGTGATCCCAAAGGAACAAGAGCCACAACTACCTCGCTGCTCAACACAGCATCGTCACAAACAAGGACACCCAATGCTCCTTCTGAGAATAGATTGAAATGAATCCTATCTCGACATCCTCCAACCAGTCTTCTATGACTGCATCTGAAACGAATCCCTCTTACTTCTGCAGACTCTGGTGCTGAAACTCTCAGAGTTTCCTCCTCAAAGTTTCATCATCATCAACCTCTACCATGTGATGATCTGCTGGCATAACCTACTGGACATCTTCTATGTGATCCTAATGAGGACGTCGACCTAGAGACATACCTATAAAATAACAAAAATTTAGAGCTCCTAAACCTGGAATAAGGAAGACTCAGCCTTAATTAATTGTTTTTTCTTTTATTCATTTTAGGTTACCCTATCCCAAAGTCTACCCATTAAAACACAGGCATAAGGAAGAATGATTCATGATTATTTCCTAGGTCTCTACCCTGAAACTAGTATCACCCATTTTAGTAGCCACTGTAAACATAAAGGTCCGTACATTAGATCATAGGGGGCCCTAAACTCCTCTGTCTCAGTCGGTCTCTAGTGTTTACATCACTTGCTAAACTTGACTGACACTGTTTTCCTACCAACCCTTGGAACCTCACCCATTCCTAACTCCAAACTCCATCCTATCCCTCAACTAGACCTCTAATACCACTATGTCATGACCCCCTCCCCATAAAGTGTACCCCTCCTGGGCCGACAATGTGAGAAGGGAGCTAATGACCCCCTGAGTCCTGCCTCTAGTTGGCCCCAGGTTGGCGAATAGCATCGAGGGTATAATAAATAAATAGATGGGAGGAATTACCCTCTAAGAGAACACATGTGAAAGAGAGAGATAAGACAAACAACAACCAATTACAACTCATACACTAATGTAAATGAAATCCCAAGTACACATTTTTAATGTCTTGAAAAAACACTACAACTGAAGGGGGGAAACTTCATGTACCCAAAAGAAAGTAAAAACAACTGCTGTAACGTCCTCGACCCAGAAGCCACAAAACCGGTGCTCTGAGCCGGGTGGTTACATGAACATAAGCGCGCCTCCCGGTACACCAAAGGCTGCCGACTAGCAGCGAGGGTCTACGGAGTAAAGTGGGGAGACTATACCCACTTTTTATCAGAGTAACCCCCAATAGAAATAAACCAAATAGCGGAAACAATAACCCACAAACACGGAACATACATAACAATCATTTCCAACAATAAATATACCATGTCATACTACAAGTGCAAGAGTGAATAAAACCCCAAATAAAGACAACATCCAAAATCCCCAAAATGGTCCTGACTCCAAGTCCGGATCCTCCACCAAGTGCTACCCATGTCCACTCACTATCTAGAAAGGAACTTTTCCCTTCTCCTGACCTGCAAACATGAAGTCAGCTTGGGTACCCTACAACGGTCCGAGCAGGGTGTGAGTACAACTTAGTAGGCCACCCCCAACAGTGTCTACAAAATATCCAATATGAACAGGTAGTGCATGGAAAAAGAATATGAATGATAATTTCCAAGTAATTAATTAAGGTTCCATTAACATGTTCAAAGCCAAATTCATTTCCATTCCATTACCATTAATTTATTACCAATTATCATTGCCTACCATTTCGTCACATTTCCATGGGTTAAACACACTCATTATGTTATATGGGTCTAAGGCCAACAATCACACGAAAGAGGGTAAACACATCGTTATACTATCTCACTAGGACTAACCCACTCATAGTAACCATAACCTCACCTTGAAGCCTCATTCCCGGTGGATGAAACCGTTAGGAGAATAGACCCTCAGTCCCCTTTCCTAACCCATGCATTTACGGTGGACTTTAGAACCTCTGTCTTAGCTCAACCCGTGGGCGTAGATCCTTATGTCATAGACAACTCTATGAAGCCATGTGCACATGGTTATATATAAGTAACCATCAACCATCCAAACCATTGCATTTCAACCAACAGTATTCATAACAACCAACATGGGAATCCACATCATGCCTTAACCCATTAACACATTACCATTTCACATCATTTAACCATTTACCCAATACCCATGTGTTATGCCTATCTCACTAAGCATTGAACATTAGACCCATAACCTATCCCATTATAGTATTAAATCATTTCACACATTAACCCATTTAACCGGTTTATCATTTCCATGAGTCAACCATTCATGTCAACAAATTTATCTAGGGATCAACAATTCATTACAACAAGGTCACTTGTTTTATAACAATCCCTACCAGGGAAAAGCCGGAACATCCCATGGATGGCCCTAAATTAGGTCAAGTCAATCCCAACACATCCCACGGGGATCATGAGGCTTCCAATTTACCATTTTAAACACCATTATTACCAAACATTCCTAGTTTATTAAAAACATAACCAAAGTAAAACAAGAACACAACTAAACATGCACAAATACCCAAATAACCATGGGATATAACTTTATAGAACACCTACCTTGAATCCGCGGTTGAACACACTCTCAATCGAGTCCTTAGACCTAGATCCGGAAAACCCTTGGAGATTTAACCTAAAACTCACCCAAAAGATAGGTTTTTAGAGATTCAGAGCAAGGGGGAGAGAAGATACAAACCCTAAACCAAAAAGAGAACCAAGGATGAGATTAGCCTTACCCGGATCTTCGATCTGCAACCAGAGACACCAAAAAAACCTTAGAAATGAGGGATATCAGTCTCTTGTAGCCTTTGGGAAATACGGTTCATACCTAGGGTGGAGTGGGAGGAAATGAGAGGAAATCCCGAGTTGGGGTTTAAAAGAATGGAGTGGCAAACTTGTACTTTTTCCCAACTTTAAGTGGCCGCACGGTTTGTCTGCATGGTTTGGAAAACCGTGTGCAAACCATGCACATGGAACTGTCCATAGGAGGATGGGTTGCACGATTTAGCCACACGGTTTGGAAAACCATGCACAAACCGTGCACATGCTTCTGTCTGGAGGAGGAAGGGTCGCACGGTTTTTCCTGGGCAGGCCGCACGGTTTACCTGGCCATGCGCAGGCCGTGCGCCCTAGCCTGTCTTGCCCAGATTTCCTTTTTTCCACACCCTGAGCCCCCGGAACACCCCCAAGGCCTCTCACACTTTCATGAAACATTTTAAATCCCCCCAAAAAAGGGTTCAATCCAAAACACAACAAAAAACATACCATTACAAAAACCGGGATCTTATAACCTCCCCACCATATAATGGCTCATCCTCGAGCCGAGTTTCCAAGCCTCATTGATCCACCGAAGAGAAGAGTTCGGGCCCCTGAGCCCACATATCCGATTCCCGCTCCCACGTTTCTTCCTAAAATTTACCATTTTGTCATAGTACTTGCAGTAATGGCACAAACTTGCCCCGTAAGATCTTTTCACTACAATCCACCACACGAACTGGATGCTCCTCAAAGGACGCATCAGCCTCAAGATCCACTTCTTCAACATCAACCTCATGAGATGGGTCAGGACGATACCGTCGAAGCTGCGACTCATGAAACACATCATGCATCCCACCATACCACTGTGGAAGATCCAACCAGTAATCCACTGTTCCGATCCTCTCCACAATTTCAAAAGGACCCACATACCTGGGTGCCAACTTACCCTGCTTTTGAATCTGTCAGTGACCCGACCTTGGCGACACCTGAAGGAACACATTATCACCCACCCCAAACTCAAGAGGTCTACGCCACCGATCTTCATATGAGTCTTTCCTACTCTGAGCCATAGACATCAGCTTCCTGATCAACTTAACTCTCTCTAAAGTCTCCTGCTTGAGACTTGGCCCCAACAACTTGGATTCACCGGCCTCTAGCCAACACAACAGAGATCTACATGGCCTCCCGTAGAGTGCCTCAAACGGTGCCATCTGAATCATAGCCTGAAAACTTTTTTTGTAGGAAAACTCAACTAAAGATAGGTGCCTCTCCCCAGAACCACCAAAGTCAAATACACAAGCTCTTAACATGTCTTTCAACACTTGGATCGTACGTTCTGAATGCAAGTCTGTCTGCGGGTGGAAATCTATACTAAAAAACACCTATGTACCAAGATCCTTCTGCAACCCTTGCTAGAAACGCGATGTGAAACACAGACCTTGGCCCGAAACTATGGTTTGTAGAACAACATGTAACCACGCTATTTCTTGAACATACAGATCACCCAACTGGTTGACTGTAAAGGTCTCCTAAATCGGTAATAAATGAGCCACTTTCGTTAACCGATCCATAACCATGCATATTGGATCATTATTCCATGAAATACTTGGAATACCCATGAAAAAATCCATTGTCACATCATCCCACTTCCATTACAGGATGAGAAATGGATGCAACAAACCACCTGGGAATTGATGCTGGGCCTTCACCTGCTGAAAGGTAAGACACCGTGCCACAAAGCCCACAACTTCCTTCTACATTCCAAGCCACCAAAATTGCATTTGGAGATCACGGTACATCTTGGTCAAACCAAGATGTACTGCCCACTTTGATGCATGGAAATCTCATATCAACTCTTCTCGCCCACACTTTGGCACAACCACACGATCATGAACACGAACAGCATCATCCACACCGATGACCCCTCCAGAAGGTAGCTCCCCACCTTTAATATTTTCCATCATGATCAAACACTCAGGATCATCAATCTAACCTTTCTTAACTCGACTCACAAGAATCGACTCCATCGTTAAGTAAGAGTGACATAACCATTCTCCTCCTGCACCTCCAGGTGAATCTCTACAAACAAAGCTATCACCTTCCACTCGGTACTGGATTCTTGAACCACTTGATTTCAAACCTTCCTGCTCAGAGAATCAGCAACACTTTTTCCTTTTCCTGATGTGTAAACTAACTCAAAGTCAAAAGACTGGAGATATTCAACCCATATTCATTGCTGAAGATTCAGATCCCACTGTGAGAATAGGAACTTTAAACTCTTATGGTCGGTAAAAATGGTAAATCGTTCTCCCAAAAAATAGTGCCACCAACACTTCAAAGCGTACACTACTGCCGACAACTCAAGATCATGGGTGGGATAGTTCCCCTCATGGGTTCTCAGCTGACTTGACCCATAATCCACAACCTTCTCATCCTGCATCAACATAGCCCCAAGTCCGACTCCAGACGCATCACAAAACATGATGTAATTCTTACCTGGCTCAAGTAAGATCAAGATAGGTGAGGTCGTCAACCACTTCTTCAATTAATGAAAGGAATTCTCACAAGCCTCAAACTACTCGAACCTGATTCCTTTCTTGGTAAAGCCCGAGAGTGGTGCTGCCAAGCGAGATAAATCCTGAATGAACCTTCAGTAATACCCAACCAAACCCAGAAAACTCTGAAAATCGGAAATTCTCTTGGGCTTCTCCCAAGATACAACTACCTGCACTTTATTTGGATCCACTAACACACATTCCTCCGAGATGATGTGACCCAGAAAATGAACCTCAACTATCCAGAATTGACACTTTGATATCTTGGCATATAGTCGATGATCTCTTACCATACCCAATACTATGTCAAGATGTTGGGCATGATCGTCATGATTTTTCGAGTACACTAAGATATCTTCAACAAAGAATACCAAAAACCGATCTAGATAGGGATTAAAGATCCGGTTAATCAAAGCCATAAACACTGCTGGTGCATTGGTCAAGATGAAAGGCATTACCACAAACTCAGACAACCCATACCGACTATGAAAATCTTTCTGTGGTATGTCGGAAGACCTCACCCTCAAATGGTGGTAACATGACTTCAGATAAATCTTAGAAAACACTGATTCAACCCTCAACAGATCAAAAAGGTCATCAATTCTAGGAAGAGGGTACCGATTTTTCACTGTCATCTGATTTAACCTTTGATAGACAACACACATCCTCAATGACCCATCAATCTTCTTAGCAAAAAGCACGGGAGATCTCCAAGGTGTCGTAATAGGATGGATAAACCCCTTGCGCTCCAACTCTTCAAGCTGAACCTTTAGTTCCTGGAGTTATTCTGGTGCCATTTGGTATGGCGGAATAGAAACTGGCTCCGCTCCCGGCAGCAACTCAATCGTGAACTCAACATCCCTCTCAGGGGGTAACCCCAAGAAATTATCAGGAAACCCGTCCTGAAATAGATCCACCACAGGAGGGAAAACAGAATGATCCCCTCTTTCATTGTCATCAAGCATGAGACATGCTACTCGAGCTGTGAGTCCACTCAACCACTGACCAAATGGTCCGGCACGACCTACTCGAATATCCCATTCACCACGGGGGACATAACCGTTACCCTCAAGCGACCTGAATGATACTCTACAATGATAGTAGTCTATAGGCACCCGATAAAACACCAACCAATCCATTCCCAAGATGAGGTCAAACCCTGACATCTTGAGAATGAACAAATCCCATAGAAAATGATACCCACTGACTTCCAAGGAACACCCCTTGCATTTCTTGATATCCTCAATCCTCACCCCCAATGATGTGTCAGTTGAAATAAATCCACACAACCTCTCCATAGGTAAACCCACCGCTACCACAATTTGAGAAGAGGAAAAAGAGTGTGTGGCACTTGTGTCAAACAATGCACTAGAAAAAGTAGAATCTACAAGGATCATACCTTGAACAGTCGATGGTCCAACCTCGCCACCACTAGGCACAAACTGAACTGCCTGAAGCTGACCTGACCCTCTACCTTGGTCCCCAGCCTGAACGCCCTGCGTTGCACTACCCTGCTGGCGTGAGTGATTTTTCCCTGCAGTTCCACATCCACCGCACCTGCCAGTACGACACGTGGAGCTCCAACTTCCTGCCTGATACGGGGAAATTGTTCCCCTTCCCTTACCCGACACCTTCTTTTCACCATCATGCTCACCCGCCTATCGAGGGTTCCTGCAGAATCTCTACACATGCCCCATCCTGCCACGCGAACGACACTCAACTAGAGGTCGAGGACACTGACCACGCATATTCCCCAACCTGCCGCACTAATAAAAAAACACCCGGTTCCCTCTCTGAGAGGCTGACCACCTCTTCCAGCCACTTTTCACACACCCACCATGTTGTGAACTCTCATGGCGTCGCTTTTGACCTTTGGTAGCTGCACCACTCATCTGTCCCACAGACACCACAAACCCACTACCTGAAGCTCCCTTCAGGTTTCCTTCCGAGATCAGTGCCTGATCTACTACCTCTGTGAACCTCTTCAAGTGGAAGATGTTTACTTGATATCTGATCTCATGTCTCAACCCATCCTGGAAACTCTTTTCTACTATTGCCTCATCCCCTACTAACCCTGGGAAAAAGCGTCTCAAATCAGTTAAGTGACTGGCATCGTCTATTACTGAATGCAATCCCTGAGTTAGGATCATAAACTCTGCAACCAACTCCTGTATCAAAGTCTCTGGGTAGAAATTCTCCAGAAACATTTCCCGAAACACCTTCCACGACATTCCCTCAGCCTACTCAATTTGAGCCTAAATGTTCCACCAACACCTTGTCTGGCCTCGCAACATATAAGCATCCAGCTTCACTCGCTTTTCAACAGGGGTCTCCAGATGGTCCATTATTGTCTGGACATAATCTTACAAGAACTCTGCTACTTATAGCCCACCCTCTCTAGTGAAGGTCGGAGGGTGTTGTAGCTGGAACTCCTTGGTCATCTCAAACATACTCGGTGCAACCCGCCCTGGGTCCCGATCCATCATCTGCATAAGGTGATCCATGTTCTCATGGAACTGGTCTTATATACCTTCATTGATCACCACATTTTCATGCTCCTCCACTAGAGGAGTGTTCTCAGCAACATCCTCCCATTGCCCAACTGGTAACTGAAGTCGTGGTGGCATTTCTCTACATTTCCAAGCACAAGATTTAGCATGCATACCATAAAATTTCATGACTCCATCAAAATCTCTTTACTAGCTACAAAAACCCATTTCATATACTATCCCAATGACATTTCCCAATTTTTTTCAAACCCTTTTACTCCATTAAACATCATTTACCATATATTTATTCTTACCCACTTGTGTTATTTAATTCATCTCATCATTTCTTGATTTTATGAAATAAACGATGCACCCTACTTTCCTACCTCACACACCCACCCTGTGCATGTGCATAACACAATGCATGTCACCTATCTCCCTAGGTGCCTACAATGATGCATGAATGCAAATCCTCATGCCGTTAAGGCCACGATCCAAACGTCATAAAATAGTCACATCAAACCACATGTGCATCACCCAACGGTGAAATATCATCAACTGTAACATCACACAACCAACAAAAACATTTCCCACCAAGGGTGACATGGGTTTCCCCCGTACCTGGGTTAGCTAATCCCAAGAATGATCTCATTACCAAGGCCTGAAACATCTTAACCATTGGCTACAAATCCCAAATAACAAGACCTCAGAGAAGGAGAAGAAATAACTACTCTAATACCACTTTGTAACTTCCCCGACCCAGAATCCACTAAACCGATGCTTCGAGGTGGGTGGTTGCATGACCTTAAGAGCTCCTCCCCGTATGCCAAATGATGCCGACTAGAAGCGGGGGTCATTAGACACAAGTGGGGATACTATACCCCCTTTTTATCAGAGTAATCCACAACAAAAATAAACCAAATAGCAGAAACAATAACCAATAAATACGGAACATGCATAACAATCATTTCCAACAATAAATATGCCATGTTATACTACAAGTGAAAGAAGTGAACAAAATCCCCAAATAAAGACAATAGCCAAAATCCCCAAAATGGTCCCGACTCCACGTCAGGATCCTCCACCAAGTGCTACCCATGTCCACTCACTATCTAGAAAGGACCTTTTCCCTTCTCCTGACCTGCAAACATGATGTCTGCTCAGGTACCAAATGGTGGCCCGAGCAGGGTGTGATTACAACTTAGTAGGACACCACCAACGGTGTGTACAAATTATCCAGTATGAACAGGTAGTCCATGCAAAAGGAATATGAATGATAATTTCCAAGTAATTAATTAAGGTTCCATTAAAAAGTTCAGAGCCAAAGTCATTGCTATTCCATTACCATTCATTTGTTACCAATTATCATCACCTACCATTTTGTCACATTTCCATGGGTTAAACACACTCATTATGTTACATGGGTCTAAGGCCAATAATCACACACAAGAGGGTAAACACATCATTATCCTATCTAACTAGGGCTAACCCCCCATATCAACAATAGCCTGACCTCGAAGCCTCAGTTTGGGTGGATGCAAGCGTTAGGAGAATAGACCCTCAGTCCCCTTTCCTAACCCATGCATTTAGGGTGTAGTTTAGAACCTCAGTATTAGCTCAACCCGTGGGCGTAGATCCTCATGTCATACCCCACTCTACGAAGCCATGTGCACATGCTTATATATAAGTAACCATCAACCATACAAACCATTTCCCTTCGACAAACACTATTCACAACAACCCACATGGGAATCCACATCATGCCTTAACCCATTAACACATTACCATTTCACATCATTTAACAATTTACCCAATTCCCATGTGTTATGCATATCTCCGTAAGCATTGAACATTAGACCCATAACCTATCCCGTTATGGTCTTAAATCATTTTAAAAATTAACCCATTTAACCCATTTATCATTTCCATGAGTCAACAATTCATGAAAACATATTTATCAAGGGCTCGACAATTCATTACAACAAGGTCACTTGTTTAATAAAAA
This sequence comes from Viscum album, assembly GCA_963277665.1. NCBI lineage: Eukaryota > Viridiplantae > Streptophyta > Magnoliopsida > Santalales > Viscaceae > Viscum > Viscum album. Next base: position 19,109,230 of record OY728123.1, read on the forward strand.
TCACTACCTGGGAAAAGCCGGCACATCCCATGGATGGCCCTAAATTAGGTCATGTCAATCCCAACACATCCCATGGGGATCATGAGGGTTCCCATTAACCATTTTAAACACCATTATTACCAAACATGCCTAGGTTATTCAAAACATAACCAAAGGAAAACAAGAACCCAACTAAACATGCACAAATACCCAAATAACCATGGGATATAGCTTTGTAGACCACCTACCTTGAATCCACGGTTGAACGCACTCTAAATCGAGTCCTTATACCTCGATCCGACCAAAACATGGAGCTTCAACCTAAAACTCGCCCAAAATATAGGGTTTTAGAGTTTGGAGCAAGGGGGAGAGAAGATACAAACCCTAAACCAAAAAGAGAACCAAGTATGAGATTATCCTTACCCGAAGCTTCGATCCACAACCAGAGACACTAAAAACACCTAAGAAATGAGGGATATCGGTCTCTTGGAGCCTTTGGGAAATCTGGTACGTGCCTAGGGTGGAGAGGGAGGAAATGAGAGGAAACCCTGGGTTGGGGTTTAAAAGCCCATAGTGGAAAACTTGTAATTTTTTCCAACTTTAAGTGGCCACACGGTTTGGAAAACCGTGAAAAAACCGTGCACATTCCACTATCCAGAGGAGGTGGGGTCGCATAGTTTAGCTGTATGGTTTGGAAAACCGTGCACATGATTCTGTCCGAAGGAGGAAGGGCCGCACGAATTAGCTTGGGCAGGCCGCACAGTTTACCTGGCCGTGTGCAAGCAGTACGCCCTGGCCTGTCTTGCCCAGATTTTCTTTCTTCTGTGCCTTGAGCCCCCAGAACACCCCCAAGGCCTCTCACACTTTCACGAAACATTTTAAAGCCCCAAAAACAAAGGGTTAAACCCAAAACACAATACCTTTCCAGATACTGAGGTCTTACAACAGCAACCACGAAGCCCATACAGATCCTGCAACCCCAAGCAAGTAGAAACCAGCCTGATCTCCAACATGCTCCAGGTGACTTGAAAAACAGTTTATATATACATAAGGTTAGTAAAAAAGTATACTCTGTAGGATCCTATTCAAATCCTATCATGCAAATGTAAAGAAATCATGCATAATCACAATGAACAACAAGTGAAACTAACTCATCACCTAAACAGGTATACTAAGTTCAGAGCCTCCCCATGTATTCTCTCACCAAGTATCGCATAGAAGAGTATATAATATAATAAATAATATCAAGGTTACCCTACTACAACTTCACCACTGGTTTGCTAATTTTCCCCAATGTCGCACGTCCTAAGCATCACTCTCCAAAAAGGCTTGCCCGCAGACACCTGGGCGAAGCACCACAACATGAACCTCGTGGAACAAAACCACCATGTCCATATAAGAAATGTAACCCAGTAGTTTCTAGGATCCACCACAGCTCGCATAACGTGTATCATACATCTGATATTAAACCTCAAACCATTATATCCCATACACCGAGTAAGGATCCTCAAGCCATCATAGCCTATACACGTTATACCTATAGTAGTCCATAGGAAAATATATCCAAAATATATGTGTGTGAATAACCATAAGCCATTACATCCCTCTACACACATATATGGGGAAAACTATCCATTTTTCCAACCAACACAACTAACTACAAAGAGAAGAGAGCGGGGAAAAAGGGGGTAGTTATCCATCCATCTTCCCCCCATAATTTTGGGGAAAACACCCCCTAGGGATTAGAATCCTCAGGTTGTCAGTTTACCTAACTGATGAGGTGGAGTAGCGAATAGAAACACCAAAAGTACATAATATACTATAGCTCAAAACTACACTATGGGTATAAACTATCCTCAAACACAACTACAGCTAACATCTCTTGAACTCCCGGCTTCCACTTCTAAGACAAGGTATCCTATAATCAAACAACCATTTAAAGTGCCTAATTATATTACATCATTCCCTTTTTATCAGTTGCACTTTATGATAATTAATTATTTAGAAATTAATTAACCATTAACAATTCCACATTAAATTTCATTAGCATCACACCCAAAGTCCATTGTCCCTTTAAATTGTAACCTTAGAATTGCGTCCCAGCAAGCTCCAACCCCTTAGGTTAACATCATTTATTCAAAAATTTATTAACAACATTATTAATTTCCCATATTCCCAGGCATTCTAGAAAAATATTCTAAGCTACTAAATACAAGAGGTCTCAACTCAGCGATTAGATGAACTACCCATCAAGTCTTTGCCACATATAGAAAGAGCATAGAATCATCCTCCATTTAGAAGATAAAAACAGAAAACACGTGGAATAACCTATGTGTCTTCACCCCTGTTTGTAAAGATGGTAATAAAACCAGATGCCTTGAGCAGTGGGGAAATTAAAGAGGATAAACAACCAACAAGAATCAGCAAGTATCCAAACATTCACATCCAACCCGTTTCATCACACCCAGTGTCCTCCCTGACACCCACATGCATAAACTGATGCATCTCACCACTCTAGGCATCAAATGCTGCCACAACCAATAGGCCTCCATGACCCCACATATCACAACAGCCATCCAGGCTCACATCACAACACAAGCAGTAGAAAAACAAAAATCCTATAAATTGGGCTCTTGGCCCTTAAACAAGAAAGTGGGTAACTCATAACCCTACAATGAATGATATTTTGTCAAAAAACCAGTTCTTTAATCCATCTTGAAATATCTGATTTATTATTTGAAGGTTCCAACTATGGGAAACCCAGACAGTAAGCTATCAAAAATTTATTAAACATGCTTACTGCATCAATTTGATTAGCATAAAATCACAACAAAAACAATAGGATTAATTCACATGCCTCTTTATCTTTGGCCAAAAAATTATCAATTAATTTCGTCTTTATGTTATTTACCAATTTCCACGAAGAACAAAAATCTAAATAAATAAAGCATAGATGTCACGCTATCTAGAAAAATAAGAAGCAATAACATACGATCAATATCAATTTATTTATCCAGTTCAAATATTTGTTATGTCAATTACATTATGATCTAGTGGGATAAAACATGATAACTATACAGTAGCACATAATAGAAAATAGAAGTAACGAATCCCCTACCTCAAATGGTTATTGATGTTCTTTATATGGGAATGATCCACACAATGAGTTTTGATCTCCTCCCCTCTTGACAAATGTATCCACCCGAGGATGCAGAGACACCACCACACCAGTCAACACCCAAGAAAATCCCATTAGGAACATGGAGATAGCATTCCATAAAAGGGAAAGGAGAAACTGGAGGAGGTAAAGCCAAAAGAATAACGATAAATCATACCTTATATCGAAGATTGATTGATACTGCTTGGTTGCATAAAAAATAGAGGGGAACCAATCCAAGGAGGAAATTTTGATAGAATAACTCCTAAGGGAAGGAATGAAAGGTTCGAGCATCTCAAACCCAAGAACAAGGTGGAAGAACTAAAGCGGAAGATATCTCGTCCCTTCAGAAGATTTAATGGAGCAGCTATTTAAGATATGCATGATTTTCCATTAAAATAAGATCGCATTAAACCAAATAGTTTGACCAAGTAAAAGCATCCCATGCCTTAGGAAAAATTAATATTGGATTTATGGCCTTTGAATCGTCCTTAGATTCCTTAAAATGAGGCTTTAAATGTATTTTATTTCAAAGGAAAAGTCAAAAGGGTGAAACTGTAGGAAGCTGGAAACATTTTCCATGAACAAGAAATTTGGAAAAGGAAATAGAGGCTATCGTTGAACCTCACCGTTCTAGAAACACTATTCATGAAATCAAAATTTGGCAAAGGAAATAGAGGCTACTATTGGACCTCACTGTTTTGGAAACACTATTCATGAACTCAAAATTTGACGAAGGAAATAGAGGCTACCGTTGAACCTCACTGTTATGGAAACATTGTTCACATAAGGTTACCATTGCACTGTTCACATAAGTCCTATAGATGACACCATTCACATAAGGTTACTGTTGCATTGTTCACATAAGGCAACCGATGACACTGTTCACATAAGGTTACCATTACACTATTCACATAAGGCTATCGATGACAGTGTTCACATAAGGTTACCACTGCACTATTGACATAAGGAAACTGATGAAACTGTTCACATAAGGTTACCATTTCACTATTCACATAAGGCTACCAATGACACTATTCATATAAGGTTACTATTTCACTGTTCACATAAGGTTACCATTGCACCCTTCACATAAGGTTATCGATGACACTGTTTACATAAGGTTACCATTGCACCATTCACATAAGGTTATCGATGACACTGTTTACATAATGTTACCATTTCACTATTCATATAAGGCTACCGATGACACTGTTCACATAAGGTTACAATTGCACTGTTCACATAAGGCTACCGATGACACTGTTCACATAAGGTTACTATTGCACTTTTCACATAAGGCTACCGATGAAACTGTTCACATAAGGTTACCATTACACTGTTCACATAAGGCTACTGATGGCACTATTCACATAAGGTTACAGTTGCGCTGTTCACCAAAGGCTACCGAAGACACTGTTCGCATAAGGCTACCATTGCACTGTTCAGCTAAGGCTACTAATGACACTGTTCTCATAAGGCTGCCGTTGCATTGTTTACCTAAGGCTACTTATGACACTGTTCACATAAGGCTACCGTTGCACTATTCATAGAACTGGAAACACTATTCACAGAACTGGAAATTTGGAAAAGTGTTGGGGATAAGTCACCTTTACCTCCCGGAACACCTCAAACATCAGATTTTCTCAAAGGAATGAACCAAAGAGGTCGGGGCCATTACAATTATTATATCTTATAGGTCTATAAAATTATTTATACACATTAAATAATAAAAAAATAAATATCATAATAAATATTATTAAAATAAATTATTTTATTTCTCTGTTGGTTAAATAAATATCATTTTAGTATTTAATAAGATTTTAAGGTAATTATATAATTTTATAAAATTCAAAATAAATTTTTATAATTATACTAACTTCCTTAGGGTCAAAATATATATTTATTTTCATTCATATATTGGTTTTTTTCTAATTTGGACACATAAAAGATATTAAAAACAAAGAGAGTGATATTTTGTAACTATTTTTGATTTAAAAAATATATAATTTATTTTCAAGGAAAGTTGTACAGTAAACAACTCAAAATAGATCATAATTTGATATGGTTAAAATATTATTCATAAAATAAATTTTTACTAGTTTTTTTATTTTTTTAATACCTATCTTTTTTTAAACCCTTATTTAACCCCTTTAACTCTTACCATTATATCATATAATTTCTACATTAAGGGATAATATTATTTAATTAAAATTCCAACCAAAAACATAATAGATAATTGATGATCTCTTTAACCTTATTAAAGTTATTTTCTTAATTTTATTTTTTTATGAATTTTATATCATTTAATAAAATATTACTTATTTTAAAATATATTAAATGTCAATTTTAACACTATTCATTTTTTTTGTCGTATACAAAATTGAAACCAACATGATAAATTTGAACCAATACTTAAAAAATATTAATAACATGTAAAATTCACCAATAAAAAAAATTATGACATTAAATCACTCAAATTATATTTATATTAATATTTTTAATTTTATTTATTTGATATTTCTATTAATAAAACTATTACTGCATCATCATTATGCAAGATTTTAATTAAATTATTTCTTCCCTAAAAATTAAAAACAAATATCATGATGATTATAAATTCATTATATTTAAAATAAATATTTATAGTTTAATTTATCTTTTATATAACCATGTATTAAAAATATAATACTTATTAAAATTATGAGTATGACATATTTAACTTATCTTTAAATAAAATATAATAAATTTCATATTATTACCCAAGTGCCATAAAAAGTTATAATTTCATCCTAATATTGATTTTGGTTTAAACCCACTCATCAAATGAAGTTAGGAAAAGTTTTTAGTTAACTTTATAATGCTTAAAATATTAGTTTTACAATTAATTACCCAATTTTAATTTAGTTGGGGTAAAAAAATAAAAAAGTTACGATTAACCAAAAATTAAGTTGATCCTATGATACAAAAAATTTCATACATATTAAAATAATGTATGTACATTTTTCCAAATTCAAATAACAACATTGACTAAATTAAGTTTAGCACTATTTCTTCAGTTGTGTCAAGAAGGCGAGTAAAAGAGATTTTCAAAAGTTCAATAAGTTTTTAGATCTAATTTCAATATAAAAAATATTACAGTGAACTAAATTGGACTAATATATATATATTAATGATATATTTTTACTTTACAAATCAGTTTAAATAATAATTAATATTTAAATGAAAAATGAATATTTCACTACAATGTAGTATTTTCACTATTCAAAAAAATTATACTTCTTAGAAAAATGATAAAAACTCACCCTAAGTTAATGTTCATATTATAAATTCAAATATTAAGTTAATTTTTTTAAAATAAATTTTATAAAATTTCCAAAAATTAGTTTTAAAATAGGTGCACCATGAAAAGGTCGAAAAAATACCCATTAAAAAATATAGTTTTATGCATAAAATCGGATTTTTTTTCTTATATAATTTTACAAGAAACACAATATATAAATGTTAAAATTATATGGAATATACATACGTTTAATAATGTGAATAATACCATTAAAAACTTCTATTTAAATGAATAGATTAATAGATTATGGGGCGTTCGAACTCGATATTGCATGCAACACATGCTATTGAATATAAGGAAACATACTCTGAAATATTGGGTTATAACAAAGGAATATCATTTTTTAGAATAATAACCCCTAGTGATCAATTTCAGTAATATAAATCATAATGAAACCCATAATAATAATAATGGTACTGATAAATAATCATAGAGGTTTTCGAATAATCAATTAACATGAAGAACAAGGTGGGAATCTAAAGAATATTCCCTACCTAGATGGAAAAATATTAATTCTTCACTTCCATTATCCCATCCACATGATCCACTCATAAATTTCATCACATATTTGATTCTATTCTTATGATCTAACATCGTTTCAATGAAATTATGATCCCTATCCCTTCAACTCAATCTAGGTTCATACTAAAAAATATGGATAACCCAAGAGAAATTATATAATAGGGGTTCAAATAGGGATCTCCTATTTTTTCCATAATAGAAATTATTTAATTAACTCAATTAAATAAAATAATTATATTAATCAATTTCCACCCACAATGGAACAAACATGGAAACACCAATGTGAACTTAAATTATTGTTCTCCTAGGATAAACCCACAATTTTAGATGCAAATATGTCATCAATTTTCCCACTTGATTCAATGTTCAAGAGAAAATGTATTGTTTACATTAATACACATTCACACACTAAAATTAATATATTATTTTTAATATTTTAATACTGAGGCTCCATAACACTTACATCTCAATATTGGCTTAATTCCTCATCCTAAAAATTCAACTCAAAATATTCTCAATGTAAAAAAAACCGATGTGGCTGCATCACCATCAGATCTCACATGATAAATATTTATATATGTAATAAATATTAAAAATTTCATTAAACCCAATATGCTTTGAAATTCACCAAAACCCATCCTGGTCATAAACATAACACCCCAAGATCAATGGGAGTATCATTTTTTTTGAGGATATATGTTATGGAAAATTTACCATTTTAACCTTATAGAGGTATTATGACTCTGAAAGTTGAAGCTAGGATAAGTCTCAACTAGGAAAAATCTGTGTCACTATATCATCCCACCATTTAAACATTTTCAACTTTGAAAAGGAAGAAACTGGAGCTACTTAAAAAGGAAGATCATGAAATAAACTCATGCATAAAAAAATACACCTTCAAATGAACCTCCTTCATCATTTTAGGTTTTACATTGAAGATAACTCAATATGAAACCATATAGGAATTAAAAAATTTATTCTCTCCATAATGATATTGGATATAACCTATCTTGGGGAAATATCCTATCAAAAACATGAATCCTATTTAGGAAATCCTTTCTATGACTCTACACCCAAATCCTTTCCTCATTCAAAGGTTGTATGACCCCAATGGATGAAATGGACTCACAAACCCTCAATATACATTTATACATGGTTCATTGAAAAGTTAAAGTTTGGTGGGAGTGCCTCATTCTCCACCATTAAATAGAATTCCATTTATTTATTATATGAGATCAAACCATCTATTCCATATCCTAACACTGGCCACTTTCCCACATATTTCAATAACATTAAAAGAATTAAAATATCACATAATATTCATATTCCACCTAAGCTCCTCTTCTATTCCCTTACAATAAGGAAAATATTTAATTGTTGCTATATTTTGGAACAATAGAAACATATTACACCTTATTAAACCTTTAAAAACATCTATGTGAATCCCCCTTTTGGATCATGACCTATAACAAGTTTTCACATGTTGTTGATGATAAACCACTTGTGTTGTCACAAATCATTAATGAAATCTATTGAAGAGTATATTAGGTAGAAAACCAACCACATTTAACCTCCCAACATCACCACCAATTCCTATTAGGTAGACCAAGACATCAAAATATGAAGTGGATAGTTCTGACTATTCAAATGTCCATGCTCTATCAGCTCTAGGCCCCTAAAAAGACTTTCCAAAACTTGAGAAAAAAATTACAACCACTTAATAAAAAATAATCCTCAATTTCATAGAATGAATCTCCATTTGTTTAGAAATTTTAAAAAGGTTTGATTAAGAGACTATACTCAGGTTCATTCTCTACCAAGGAATACACCACTTAGGATGACCCTAATGTTATTTAATATGATCACTAGGATAGAACCACAAAATTCTTATGGAAGGTGTATGATGTGCTACCCATATCTAGGGACACTCTTTAGGTCCATCTCTTAAAATAATCCATTCATACAGGACCATTAAATTGAAATCACCATCATAGTCCTTTATCATACATGGGAAGAGTGTGGGGCCACCACCATTGAGAAAAGGTGAGTAGTGCCTCTCTATCTTGAAGAAAGAATAAAATGTTTTGATGCTTTCCTCCCATGTGTCTCCTCCACTATTTGAACAAAAATACCTTTATTATGGGTGTTATATATCATTCCACTATTTCACTAATTCAAACTCATCAACCACCATGACTCCAACATAATAGAGGCTAATCATTCCCGCATGAATACTGAACTCACACTATAATATATTACTATATAGATAACACTCTCATGGTATGACTAGTAATATTCTTTAATTCCTTAAAAGTTTCAAAATAGAAATTATTGAGGATAGGTTTCATCTATATTCTCCAAAACTCCAAAAATTTATAATCTTCCCACTCAAAAACATTTGAACATCACCCTCAGAATTAAAGATGAAGGTTATGTCATCCTATCAATAAGGGTCAACCATGGGTCACCCTTTATAATCATCCATGCATTACTCAACATGCGTTAGTAGTGAATTTATTCTCCATACACATAAAACATGAAACAGGGCTTACCAGTTAATGGGTAGCCAACCATAATATCTATTAGGTTAACTTTTCTTACCATACTTGAGGGGTGAATTTATCATTATTAAAGATAGAACCCATCTCATCTACTCAATCATCAACACCTAATGATATTATTAATGGGAAAAAATTCATATTGATATGGGTATCAATCTACCTCTTCTATGATATGAAGGAGTCTCTTTAAAGGCCTCTTTCCCAACAAGTAAAAACACACTAAACTAAAGGATGTTATTAAAATATGGTTATCATCAATGGAAGTTATCTACCTTTACAAGGACTTTCCTGAGGTTCCAATTCAATCCCAAACACATGTATGTACAACACAATATAAATACCCACACAAATGTTTCCAATATGAGTGTTTATGAATATATTACAAGAATCATAATCTGAATTACACCTATCGATGCTGGACCTTATGAATTATCTATTAACATCATCCAATAACTCTAACTATTAGAACTCAATTTTAGAAAATAAGAAAAAATATATATATTGTGTGAGAGGATCTATGTGTCGTCCAAATCCAACTACTCTCACCCAAACTAATTATCCACCAAACAAATCCTATGTATTCCATAGGGCCAATGATAAGAAGGTTCATGGTTTCATAAACATATCTAATATAGAGGACTATCTATTTAACTCATATATAATTCATTAGGTGAAACGATAACATGATCCCATAGCCAGGGTATATATCTAGCAATAATTCCCAACTATCCATCATTTTCTTGGGTGACTCTGAAATAAGAAAAGTTTCATAGAAAATGACCATAACATGAAATTTTTTCCTCCAAATTCTCTATTTGAACTATTATGGTTAAAAATTACATCACTAAACATGTATAGAGAACACCTCACAAGGATTGGTTGTCTCAACACATACTCAATCATGATCAAAGAACCTTATAGAGGGTTCAACATACTCAGATAAAACTCTATCCCAGAATATAGTTCAAACTCTAACCATGGTAGAGTAGTCTTAGTGTGAGTTAAATAAAAACATCATCCAGTAAAGTTTCACTATTTAATATAGGCATCTCATTAAAAAAACTTAAAAAGTTCAACAAAATTTTAAACTATATGGCTCCAACCAAATATTTTTCAGATGAGGACAAGACTCTCCCCACAAAACCCTAAGGTATCTGATTTGAACACACATAACATATCCAATATAAAAATAGACTCACCCAACTCAACAGAAACGACCATATTCTTCACAAGAAATATCCACACTAAGAGGTAAGGGAATAAAACTTTATTCAGATCATGGGGATAGGATATATCTTTACTAAGCCTTTGATTCGATACATCATTACTCATAGATAATTGGACATGGACCATAATATAGGGACAATATCATAAAAAAATACCTCTACACATGATATGGATATCAAAATGTGTCTCCCTTAATTTTATAGGATGATTTTATAAGGATTCTAGAATATCTAAATGATATGACATAAGAAGTAAATGAAATACCATAATTGAACACTATATGATGCATCTACCAACTTACTTGTACTATGAAGTTATTGTCTCTGAGATCCAGGTCAATTATTGGGTTATAAAAGTCCTAGTGAAATGATACATCATCCACCACACCTACACTAGCCTCCCCAATATGATAAATGAACTTAGAACCCCCTTAACATAATTACCCGAAATCCCCACAAATAGTTATCACATGGCTGCTAACTCTAAACATTTTCCATAGGATATATAATATTTAACACCACTCAGACATGAACAAACACACTAGGGACCTTCCTAGTCCAGTGGTAATACAAGTGTTTCATCCCAATCTACCCTCTAATAGGTCAGGGTCTGGTGACTAGCACCAAGTAGGAATATCACACAAATCAGTTAGATGCCCCCAAACTATAAGGGAAAGGTAAAGTAATTGTTCATCTCAAAACCCTCAGTATGATAGAGTAGTAAGAAGGAATAAAATAAAGGATCCATATATTACCTATAACTAGAAGTCTTAGGGGAAAAAGAGCATTCCCTACCATCTCAGTTCCTACATACAAATATCATATTCTGTGAGAAATTATGGAATCTTAGAGTACCAAAATTCCCAATAAATTTGGTGTTGATTACCAAGTTGTATATCACATATCAAAGGAAACCTAGGAGTTCTTGAGGATTCACATAGCATGAAGAAATCCCAATTTTTCAAAATTTACAACTACCAAACTAATATTAAAAGTATGAAGGAGATATTTACCATAATTGAAGTATGTTCATCAGTTATGTATGTGTCAAACCCTATGGTCCATCAATACAAGACCACCAATCAGTTATATTAACTTAAAATTCCCAAAAACCCACATAACTATTGGGACCAAGTTGATTCAAGGATATTTAGAGGTTATTGGAAGATATTTTAAATAATTTTGTTTGACTTATTTTTGAAATTGATATTTTTTTTGAAATGGTTGTCTTTTGTTGTCTTAACGAAAATCACATCACTTTGTAAATTTAATTGAAAATTATGAGATGCAATTTTCTTAAGAAAGTTAAAATGATCAGTTGAAATTTCTATGAGAAAGTGAAAAATATTAGAAGAACTTTTATTTAGTGAAAATATTCTAAGGAATTTCTTTAAGAAGGTAAAAAATACTAGAAAGAGTTTCCTTAAGAAAGTGAAAACTTTTGGACATATATTCCTTAATAAAGTGAAAAACATCAAATGGATTTTCCTTAAGAAGATTATGATAAAAATGTTACCTAATATAGAAGTAAGTGAAAATAAAATCTTATGATTCTTTTATGTTATGAAAATTTCTAACATCATTATTTACAAAATCGCATAATCCTTGTGTTAGGAAGAAATGGGGAGAAAATTTTTCTAGTGTACAAATTTGGATAGATTTTTGGATGAGGAGTGTTTTTTATGATGTTTTCAAAGTTTGAAAAATGGGGTTGAACAATGTTTATGATTGATATTTGTGAAGTCTAGTGGATAGATAAAATTTTCTAGGTAATATAAATTTGAATAATTTTTTTATGAACAAAGTGAAAATTTTGTATGAAAATTTTTGAATAAATATTTTTGGACAAAAAAGTGAAAATTTCATAAGAAAATTTGGGGAAAATATTTTGGATGAATATTTTAGGATAACATTTTGATCTGATATTTTCTGTAACATGTTTTTTTAAGTGAATTTCATTACAAAAAATTCATAAAGATATCAAATTTGATAATGTTGAGAAAAAAAAATTAATGTTCAAATAAATCATGAAAGAAGTTTAGGATGCTTGAAATAATAAATATGTTTATTTGAGTTCCATAACAACGAAGTTAAGGAAATTCAAAAAATAAAGTGGTTTTTGGATATTTTTGAAAATCATCAAGAATAATATAGAATCCTCGATAATAATTAGTGATTTTTTTTGAGTGGGAGTTTTGAATTTTAAATATTTATTGAGTAGAAAAATAAATTGGATTCCCGAACTTTATTATTTCAATCGCACCTATATAAAGGTTTTTAAGTAAAAAGTACACATGTACTATTCACATGTGTGTAAAACTGAAAGTGATACATAATTTCTTTGTACAAGAATATGAGATGAATTGTTTTTTAAGAGTTTTGTGAAAGATCATTCAAACCATGGAATATAATGGTTAATTCTATAATAAGTTCATATCAAATAGAGAAGTTGTGATGAGGGTTTATTAGAAATTTTTTTATATTGGGTGATATCAGAATAATTGGGTGTAATGAAGTTAAAGAGTTTTTCTATATGTATTTCCTTGAAAAATTCAAGATGCCAAAATTCTAGACAGAAAAATATTAGACAAAAAAATTAATACAGACAAATTCTAGATGGATAAAGAATAAAGAAGTTCATACCTGCTTCTGGGTAAGAATTAGAAGAAGTTTTTTTTCAAGAAGACAAAAAACAAATTTTATACAAGAAATAAAAGGACAATATTATTAGAATATTGGAGAAGGTTTCTATAGTTGTTATGAAATAATGGTTATATATTTATTTGTGGGTAAATCACATGCACTGTAGTTTTTATAATAAGGTAATACAAGTGTAAAAATATTCAATTAATTTTATAAAAAAAAGGAGGATTATTTTCTAGAGGATTATTTGATATTGTATTATTTACAAGCCATGAAAAATACTAGCTCTTCTGTTTTAAATAGTGAACTTTGTAAATTATTGTGTTCTCATGGTTTTTCATGTGATATTATATTCAGAAAAGTTATAACTCTTTAATGGGAGGTGTTTTTTATTTCATAATAAAGAAAAAATAAAAGAAAATGAGTTCACTGATTCAACCCGACCCACTATATGTGATCACTTAGATCCTTTTTGGTTTTTCCAATTATCATCAAAGTGAAGTTTCTATTGATGACTCTTTACTGAAGTTGGAAAAAAGAGAAGTATCTATGGATATTCATAATTCATTGAATAGTAATGGGATTCTAGTTTTTTAATGGATGAACTATCATATTTGGAAAGATATAATTTTTACATATCTTATTCCTCTTAGTTATTAAGTTCTTGAAGCTATAACTGATGGTGTCCCACCTCATTCTAATAATTCTCCTCTAAAAAATATTGATAAGAAAAATTTGGAAAATGATGGGTGGTCTTGAAATGAAATACTTTCCTTACTGTATGAAAGTGATTTTATTATAGTTAAATGATAATGTAATTTTTAAATAATATTATTGAAGGAAATATGAAAGTTAATAAATCAAAGTTTTAAATATGGAGACTTAAGTATAATTATATTTAAATGGGTGATTATGAATATATTAGTTACTTTTTTACAAGAGTTAATGATATTGTTATAACCCTAATATGTATTAATTATAAGTTAGAATATTCTATCATTGTTTAGAAGATATTATAAATTATTCCTAATAAATTTGATGTAAAATTTTCATCACTGGAAGATAGAGATCCCGAAACATTATCTTTGGATGATATACTTATAACTATCATCATGTTTGATATAATAAGAGATATGGTTATGAAGAGTAAATAAAATTATGATCAATATATTATGTTCAAAGCTTTAAAAAAGGGAAAATATAAGAAAATTATTTAAGATAAACAAGTTAGTGATTCAGAAACCAAATATGATATTAATAACAATTTTCATGAATTTATCTTCTTATTTGAAAAAAATGTGGAAAATTAAATAGGGGAGTTAAAAGGGATGTTACCACTAAAGTTTATTGGTTGTAGATCCATTGTTCATTTTGCTGCAAAATTCCCCTGAATAAAGGAGGATGGAGAAAGTTATGATGATAAGAAAATCAAGAAGATCCTTTATTAAGAATTCAGAAAAATCCAAATTATCTTTTAAGAAAATGGATAAAATTTCTTAAAATCCAAAAGAGAATATTTTTGTATAAATATGATGAAAATGGAAATAGTAAAGAAAAATATAAAATATAAATTAATAAAGTTAATAAAAACACTTTTATTAAAATAGTGAATGATTAAAATTCACTAGTGATTAAAGTATTATTTCTGAAGAAGAATTGGATCAATATGAATATTCTATGAAAATAGAGTTTAAGTAATTTTTTTAAATATTGTATTAATTGATTGAGAGATCAGAAATTTAAAGAAAGAAATTTTTTTAGGAAATAATCAAGAATTTGTTCTTGAAAAAATACATGTCTCTAATAGGGTTAGATAATTTGAAGAAGTTGGTTGATGGGAATAAAAACCCCAATTTGAAACTTGAATAATAATTAAAGTTAAAAGAATAAGAGTATGAAGATAATCTATAAAAACTTACTAAATTCGATAAAGGAATTTAAAATTTCAAGAAATCAGTTAAATATTTTGGTGAAATTTATGAGATGTGTAAACCTAAGGAGGATCAAAAAAAGTTATCCTCAAAGGTTTATAATTAATATAGAGCTATTTAGAAAAATAATAAAGTTGAGAAAATCATGTATACATCCAAAATCAACAATGTTGAAAAATAAAAAGTTTCCAACATTAGGATGTTTAAACCCAAATTTCATCTACTAAAGATTTTTTTATAACTAATAAGAAACCAAAGTTCAAGAAGATAATTTTAAAATATAACAAAACTATTGAGGTATAAAAATGTTCCAAAGTAGGAAGTAACATAATTAAATAAAATAAGGTTTTAAACTCTATAAAAATGTAAGTTTCCAAGAAATTATTCCTACTATGGTTACTATTGGTTTTGTGGTTGGTTTCTCCATATAGAAAATATGTTTTAGTTCAATCAATAACATTAAAATAATCTAAAGAGAAATTTCATGAAAAGTTTGCGGGGTTATTCAACCCACTCTAAGAAGGAAACCATTGAAAGTTTTTATGAATATTTAAAGTATATTCCAAAATTTGGAAACTATTTTTGAAAGATTTGAATAACTGGGATACCTTTAAAAAGGGTGTCTTTTCATGTTATCGGTGTAATTTTTTTATAAAAAGTCTCAAAGATTAGATGTGAATAAAGTTAAAGGAAAGAAAAAACCTATTTTTTTTGAAAATACTCTCAAAGATAAAAAAGTACAATGATTATGGAAATTGTATAACAAGTCCTCTTTACATATGACAGGATATTTTAATATTTTGAAGAATATTAAAGAATTTAAATAAGGTATAATGACTTTTGGGAATGATGATTCACTCAAAATCAAAGGCATTGGACCAATAATTATTGGGGAAGAAAAATTAAAATCCCAAATACCCTTGTTTGTTCATGGATTAAAAAATAATTTATTAATTTTTCCATAAATTTTTTATGACTGTAATAATTTATTTTTAAGAAATTTGTTTTTTCTGTGAAAAAATTAGAAGATGGTAAAGTTGTTACCAAAATCCAATGAACAAAGGGAAGTTTTTTTCAATTTTGTTTTGTATAAAGTTCATTGTATCTTGGCATTAAGGAATAAAATCATCTATGGAATAAAATAATTGGTCACATGTATGAAAGGAATATAATAAAGTTAAAAAAAATAAATTGTATTCATGATATACCTAACATGATAAGAAAAATATATTGGTATTGATCTCTTTTTTATAAATGGAAGATTATAAACTTGGTAGATAAGAAAGTTGATATTTATACAACTCGAGCCTAGAGATGATAAATTCTTATATTTGTGAGCTGATGAGTAAAAATAAATACATAGAGATAAATAATTTATTTTATTTATTGAGGAATTTACTTTTATTACACAAATTATGTATTTGAAACATAAATCAGAGGTTCTCACAATGTTTTATAATTTTAGGAGAAGTACTGATAAAAAATGTGGACATTTTATAAAGAATTTATGAAATGATAATAATAGTTAATAGAAGAATTAAGAGTTCTGAGATTATCATGAGAAACATGGAATTATTCACTAGTTTAGAATACCATACACTCCATACAAAATAGTGTTGTTGAAGGAAATAATAGAAGACTGTTGGAAAAAGGGGAAACTATATTGATCAAGCTTAATGCATCTCATTATTTTTGGAGGCATGAAATCATAATAGTAGTTTATATTTAGAATCAATGTTTATATAGATTAAACTCCAGTTTGAATCTTTTCAAAATTTTATACAATGAAACCTTGTGTTTCAATCATCTAAGGGTGTCTGATAGTCCTTGTATTATAAAGAAAGAACTGTAAATCTTGATAATTTTTATCAAATAGGTTTGGATAGAATATTGTTTACCTATGATCTTAATGGTATAGGATAACGATGTTTTCCTAAATAATAAGTAAATGTATTTGATTATAAATTTATAAAAGTTCTTAAAAATATGATAACTTTTATTAGAAATAAATTCAGATATGGAATTTTGGGTAGATGAGGATATTTCTACTAACCAGAGTGAAAAAAATTATTTCAAATAAAGACTCAGACTCAGATATTTTTAGTGATTATGAATAACTTCCTATATCTCATCCTAGGGTGATAAATCATGTGTAATTTGAAAACATCACTGGTGATCAACAAAATCCTATTCAAACTAAAAGAACATCAATGTTAGTTTCACATAGTTATATTTAAAAGTTGAGACAAAAGAATTTAATAAAGTGTTTGAGCATCAAGAATGGATTGATGATTTGAATGAAGAGTTAGATTAGATTGAGAAGAATAATACTTGTGAAATTATACTAAAACCAAATAATAAAAATGTAATTGATACATAGTGGGTCTTCCAAAATAAGTTAAATGAATATGGTGAAGTGATAAGAAAGAAGGTACAACTTTTTTATAAAGGTTACTCACAAATTGAAGGAATTTATTTTTATGAGAATATTTCTCAAGTGGAATGATTATAAACTATAAAAATATTTCTTACTATTTCTATAAAACAAGGTTATAAATTTTTTTAGATGGATATAAAGTCATATTTTTTTAATGTATAACTTGATAAAGAATTTGATATTGAAAAACCATGGGGATTTGTAATTGGGAAAGATAACATTTATGTTTGTAAGTTAAATAAATATTTATACAGGTTTAATTGATGAAAAAGTATATATTGAATAACTGTTTGGCTTTTAGAATTTTGTATTCCAAATTGTATTCCTTCTTAAGCAATTTGAACTCTAAAAAAGGATTATTTTATAGTAATATCTATATCAAATAAAATCAATAAGCTTCCCTCATTGTGATTTTTTATGTTAATGATATCATCCATACTAAGAATGATGATAAAACTAGTGAAATTTTTTAAGGATATGAAGGAATTATTTGAAATGACCATTCTTGGAGAAATAAAATATTTTATTGGGTTAAAAAATTCATAGAACAAGAAGTATATTATCCTGTGTCAAGAAAATTATATAAAGGAACTTCTAAGGAAGTTTAGAATGAAATATTCAAATCCAGTATCCACAAAAATTTTAGTAGGATCCAAGTTGTAAAAATATAGATAAGGTAATGATATTTATCCTAAAGAATATTGGAATTTTCTTGGAATTTTTCTATATTTGAGGGCTTTAAGGAAAAATATTTTTTATGATGTTACTTTGTGTGAAATATTTAAATGTCCTATAAAATAATATCATCTCATAGAAGGAAAATGAATTCTCAGATATATTAAAGAAAAAATAGATTTTGGTATAAAAGTTGACATCTCAATAAATATTGATTTTTTTGGTTATATATATGTTGATTGGTTAGAAAGTGTTGATAAAAGATCCACACAAGGCGAAGTTTTCTTTTTTAGGATAAAACTATGTGAGATTTCATATAAGTAAGAAAAATTAGGTAACTATAAATATGGATGAAGTTGAGTATGTTGCTACCACACAAGATGTACATAACTTATATGGATAAAGACTCATTTGGAAGTTTTTTATTAGATTTGAAGTTACCCATGCTCTTGGGTTGTGATAAAAAAATCTCTATAAATGTCACTAAAAATCGAGTGCAACATTCTTATTCAAAGCATATTGATATCAAATATCACTTCACTAAAGAGCACATGGAGAAGAATGTACTAAATCTGAGGTATGTTCTTACAATGGGACATGTAGATGATATATTAAATAAACCACTTCCTAAAGAAACATTTTATAAAATAAGTTTGAACATGGTATAGAACCTCTCTATCTTCAGGGATAAGTTATGTTATTTCATTCCCTCTCTCATATTGTCTTTGGATAGTGTTTTCGAGGGTTAGAAAAATGAGATAACATAAATCTATCCATTTGTATGTGCTTAAACCTTTTTAAGGGAGGCATATATTTGGGGTAAGTTTCGAAAAGGGGTAAGTTGTGATTTCAATATGTATGAAATATTTTAACAGTTTTTTGAAGTGGATACATGAAATATTATTCCTGTAAGAAAAAGTGAAAAGATATTAAATTTTGTGGTTTGAGGAATTTTATAAAAATAATTTTCTTAATTCAATGGAAAACATGTTTTTTAGTTTAATGATTCTTTTCTCCTATATCAATTTCTCTCATGTAGGCTTAGAATTTGTGGATAAGTAGTCTATATATTGAGGTACAAATATTTAGTGCTTTAAGGTTCTTGGTTGAAAAAAAATAAAAGGGGGAGATTGTTGGGACCAATATTTTTGAAGTTTTTTTGGAGGTTGCTAGGAGTTTTTTTGAAGAATTTTGGTTGGGTTGTTTTGTTAAATAATTTTTTAATGGAACTGGTTGTATTTTGCTGTATTAACAAAAATTTCACCATGTTTTAAAGTTAAGTGAAAACTATTGGGTGAACTTTTCTTAATAAAGTTAAAAATATTTTATGAAATTTCCTTAAGAAAGTGAAAAATATCAAATGAACTTTTATTAAGTAAAAAATATCAGATGTACTTTTCATAAGAAAGTGAAAAGTATGGGAAATTTTTTTAAGAAGGTAAAAACTATCAGATGAAATTTTCTTAAGAAATTGAAAAATATTGGGTGAAATTTTATTAGGAGAAAAATATCAGATTGAGTTTCCTTAAAATGTGAAAAAAATCAGATAAAGTTTCCTTAAGAAAGTGAAAAAGATCAGATGGGGCTTCCTTAAGAAAGATAAAAATGTCAGAAAAAATATCCTTAAAAAGATTCTGAGAACATTACTGGATGTAAAATGTAGTGATAATCAGATCTGATGATGAATTTCCATTCTGAAAATTGTAGACATCGTGAGTTAAAAAATTGCATGATCATTGAGTTTAGAATAAAGGGGGTAAATTTTATTGGGAGTACAAAGTTGGACAGATTATTGGATGAGGAAATTTTTTTATTAAGTTTATGAAATTTGGAAGATACTATTGTGTGAAGTTTGTGATGGATATTTGTGAAGTCTAGTGGAAAGAATAATGTTTCCGAGTAATGTAAATAAGATAATTTTTTTTGACAAAGTGATAATTTTTGAAGAAAATTTTAGATGAAATTTTTTGATGAATATCTTATAAAAACATTCTAAACCAACATTTTGATGATGGAGTTTCATAAAGTGACTTTAATTATAAAAAATTCATAAAGATATAAAATGTTACAATGTTGTGCTGGTTGTTCAATGTTTTTAAAAATCACAAAGGAAGTTTTTGATGATTTTAAAGAGAAATATTTTTATTGATGTTCCTTAACACTGAAGTTGAAGAAATTTAAGAAGAAAGTGGTTTTTAAAGATTTATCAAAGATTCAAGAATAGTCAAGAATCTTTGTGAAGAATTATGGAATTTTTTTGAGTGGGGGTTCTGAATTTAAAATATTTATTAACTGGGAAAATTAATTATAGTTCTTGTATTTACTATTTCGAGAGCACCTATATAATATGGTGAAAGTACAAAGTACATGTGTACCATTCACACATGTGCAGAAGTTTAAGAGTTGAAAAATTGGTTTCATACTAGGACATGAGGAAAATTACTATTGGACATAGTTTTGAGTAGGATGTTTCCAACCAATTAATCTTAAGGCTGAATTGATGAGGAAGTTTTTATTGAGTAAAGGAGTTATGATTAAGGCTTTCAAGAAAAACTTTCATATCAAGTCATATCGGATGAACTAGGTGTCTGTAAGTTGATGAGTTTTTATGGATGAACTTTCCTTAAAATTTCTAGATGGAAAAATTCTGGACAAAAAAAATAAAGATGGGAAAATTATAGAAAGAAAAATTCCAGAGAGACATAAAATCATAATAGAAAATTTCTAAATAGTGTAATAAGATGATAGGTATTTCCTAGTACTAGGAAAGAAAGTAAGGAATAATCATTTTGAAATATTGGAAAAAATGAAGTTTTTATAATCATCAGAATGATAACGTTAGGATCCTATTGGTAAAGGTTTCTAAAGTTTGTCCAAAATATTTGTTACATATTTATTTCTACGTAAATTACATCCACTGTAGTTTTTATAATAGCTCACCACAAGTGTAAGGTGTGACATCTAGGACCCGGATTCCACTTGGTAGGTGCCCTGACCTAGGTGGCCCACATGCCCTCAAGCACATCTCCCCAAATTCTAGAGGATTCCGACTAGCAGCGGGGGGCTGGGGTGTGTCCATGGGGATACTTTTCCCTTATTACCAAAGTGTAGTATAGCGGGTGATGGAAAACATAGGTAAATATAAGAAGCAATATATATAAAAATAAGGCACAATAGAAAACATAGACAATGGTAACAATAACTGAAACAACTGGAATAACATTCAACAACTAATGATATTTCATGTCCCTATAAAACTAGAAAACATAGATATAAGACAAAAAACATAACATGTTCCACAATAGTATAAAGGAAAAAAAAGACTATCCCAAGCATCCTGATCTTGAGCTCAATCATCTTATATCAATCTCCATACTAAATAGAAACCAATCAAGTGTTTGAAGCTGCATGCTTCCCTTTTTCAACACCTCCAGCCATGTAATCTTCCTCGTGTACCAAATGAAACTCGGAGAGTGTTTGAGATAAATCTCGGTGGGCACCACCAAAAGTGTCTATAACCTCTGGCCCATGTAATGGAAATTTAATAGTGTGAAAGCATGAATATATATAAATTAAAGCATAATACTGTAATTAAATACCCAAGTACCTACTTCAACCCTCAGCCAGTGTCTGAACATGTAACTAGTTCATTTAATTAAGTAATTACCAATTTTATATTTGAAGGTCTTGTGGGGAATAATCGACACAGACATTACCTTGTGATAGTGTAAATAGTAAAGGTTCCAAGATGTAATAAGGAAACCATAATCAATGAAATTTAATAGTAATGCCCCAAGGTAATAACCAAGGTGATGTAGACCTCAAGGCTCACTAACAAAGTAATAACTATTACCCATAATGGGGTAAGAGTGTAATCCCGGGAGTGTAGTCCATGGAATTTCACAATGAGGTGCCTACTGAGTCCAAGGTGATCGACCAAGGTAAAACATGGCTACGAAATGACAGGGCCTAATGAGATTTAACCATGGACCCTACTTATCAATTATGGATCTAAGGAGTGTATCCAAGTCATCCATTTCATTAATGATGGATCCAAGTACTATATCCAATGAATCTTGTAGTACTACCTGAGAGATCCTATGATATCATACCTGAAATACAAGAACATACAAGGATCAGGATCTAGGTGGCTATCAAACTAAGAAATTTGTATCCTTGAATCAAGATTGGGTTCCCATGTGCTCATGGAATTCTATGATCATAATCCAAGGAAAGCTCATATCAGGCCATTACTATTTGATTCTGAAGTCATGTAATATCTTCTTTAGTTCAAGCCTTTACTCTCAATAGTGTGATAAGGTCAAGTAGCATACAAACTTATTATCATGTCATTTGGTTCAAAAATTTCCTTTCATTAGTGTGACAGGGCCAAGTAGCATGCAACCATTTAATCGATTTAAGGCATATTCCATATTCAAGGTTCATTCTACTACCTTCCATTAATGTGGTAAGGGGTGCTACTGATATGAAACCAATTAATAATTCACATTTAATTATCAATTTTAAGAACTTACCTTATGTGGGTAAAGTAGTCCACATAAATGGTACTTTCCATTATGAAATTAACAATATAAATAATCCATTTAATATATAAACACTTACCCTTTGGAAGGTCAATCCAAGGCACACCCGAATGGTGGTCAAACATGAAAAAATGGTTAAAAAAAATTATGGCATAAGATTGGACATATGAATGATAGAATTATGGTCATAACGATAAACAATTAATCATGTATTTGGATGGAGAATAACCATATGGTTTTAACTAGTATAATCATGGAATATTAATTCCATAAATTGAACCTGATGAAATCGGTGGGCCCTACACGTAAAATAAAAAATCAACAAACTTTATGGATGAATTACAGAAAACCCACATTAGGGATCTATGATTCTCCTCCTTTAGTATTAGAACTTGATTTGGCTCAAATTAGAGTAGATATAATAAAAAGAGAAAAATTATCATACCCTGATATCTCGGTCGAGTGAAAAAGAAAAGGATATTGACTCAAGAGGACTCGATTACTTACTGTTGTGCATCCAACGTGACAAAAAAAGCTCAATCAGTTATCGGATGAAGGATATATAATTATTACAATGTTACAACTTAAGAAATCCCCAAATTTAGTGAGAAATTGGTTAATCCTGCATAATATTAGATTAGGGAAGATCAAGGTGGCTTAAAAGATCCTTAAGGAAAATTTTGTAAATTTACCCAGAAAAGGCCTGTGCACTGTTTGAAAAACCATGCCCAAACCATGTGAGGTTTTCTGGGTAAAAGGGCACATTGCATGGTTATTCCACACAGCCATGCACAAAACATGTGAAGTGGTTATGTTCAGATATATCTATATTCACGGTTAGCTAAATCGTGCGCCAACTGTGCTCTAACTATGTGCCCTCTCCAATTTTCCCAAAAAGATGGGTTTAGGGCTCAGAACATGCACTGTACACCCCTAAGACCTTTACCAGCTCATTAGGAATCCATATTAGTTCCAAAATAAACATTTATATAGAAAAATTAAAGGATCCATATCCGAGTGAAAAACTAGGTTCTTATAGTGTTCCCCCCTTAAAAGAACTTTTCCCCGCGTTCACCTTTCAAGGGTGTAGAAACACTGTTTGAGAATAATTATGGCCACTGAGCATGTATATTGTCTTCCCTCTCCCAAGTATCATTTTGAACATGTCTATGCTACCATAACACCCATACTAAAGGGATAGACCAGCCTCAGAGAGCCATCATGCTCCAGTCGATGATGCGTACTGGATACTCCTCAAAGGTAGCATCAGACTGTAACTCCACTTCCTCAGGATCAAAAGTATGAGACAAATCAGCGTGATACTGTAAAAACTATGAAACATTAAAGATGATATCCATGGTATGGTACCTATAAGGTAGTAATAACTTTTAGGATACCAACCCAACTCTCTCCAGAATTTCAAAAGGCCTTACATAACAAGGAGAAAAATTTCCCTACTTTCGTAACCATCTTTTCCCAAGAATGGGTAATGCCCGAAGAAAAACATGATCTTCGACCATGAAATATAGAGTTCATAAATAGTGATCGGAAAAATATTTTTGACTAGACTGAGTAGTATTCATACGCATTCTGATCAGATGAAACTACTATGAAATATCCTAAATGAGATGAGGACCTAGTAGGGCTGCCTCATGTGCCTCTAACCAGCACAATGGTGAATGGAATGGCCAACCATATAAGGATTTAAAATTATCCATCTGAATTTTCACTTGAAAGATGTTATTATAGGATAAATTTATGAGAGGTATATGCTTCTACTATGAGCCACCAAAATTAAGGACAAATGCTTAGAGCATATCCTCCAGATTCTGTATTTTCCATTCTGATTGTCCATTAGTCTAAGGGTGAAAACTTTTCTTAGAATCACCTGATTCCCTAGAGCCTTTTTCAATCCCATTCTGAACTGTGATGTGAAAAAATAATCTTGATCTAAAATGATAGTAAGAGGGACCCCGTATAGTCGTATGACCTCACATACATATAGTCTTCCCAAATCATCAACTGAGAAAGTATCTCGAATAGTAATGAAGTTGTATGATTTCGTTAGTCGGTAAATGACAACCCATATATCATTTCTACCCCTCAGTAACCTAGGTAAGATCACTAAAAAATCCATGTAAACATCTTCCCATTTCCATCCGGGACTGGAAGTGGCTATTGAAAGACTGCAGGTCTCTTGTGCTCTACCTTCACCCACTGATAGGTGGAACACCTCATGATAAAGTTTGTTATATGACGTTTCATCTCAGGCCATTAATATTGGCTTCACATATTTCGAAACCAATCCAGAGGTGGATTATCTCCTGATATACTCTCATGGATAAAAAATCCTTCAGGATTTGAAAGTTGTCTACCATTAACCTTCTCAAGGATGGAATAGGTAACTACAAAGAATGATGTAAATGCTACTCATGACTATCATGAAACTCTAGATGTACTCTCATGGATAACAAATCCTTGCATAGATGTATGTTTCCATCTGATTTCTTGGAAACAACATTTGTTGAACCTCAAGAGGATGTACTCGGTCGTATAAAACCTTTGTCCTCTAAATCCTCTAACTACCTCTTGAGCTCTTGAAGCTCTATAGGTGAAATCCTTTATGGAGGAATGAACACTAGAGCTACTCCCAGAACAAGATCAATTATAAAATCTACCTCTCTATCAGGAGGTAAGATAGAAAAATCACCGATAAAGACATCCCTGAAATGATCCACTACTAGAGGGAAATCATCTTATCATAAACCCTAATCCTCCATGAAGATATTTTCAATTTGGATGGCCACTAAAACTATCCCATGATGCTCTGGTCCATCTCTACCAGTATAGACATCCCTCTCACCCTTATGTAGATAACTGCTGTGTCACGAACCAGGCCGGGTCGCCATCCGACCCAGCGCCCGACCCGGTCTGCGGTAAGGCCCGAAAGGGCATTCCCGATCCCCACGGGATGGCACAAGTGCCCAGGTATCAAGAGTAACCTGTGGGAACGGTTTACCTGAAATGGTATAAATAGACACTAACAAGATAATAAAAATGAAACTTGGAAATCAACAACCAAAGAGACCATAAAATTGAAATCAAAATTTAAAGGTTTACAACTAGAACCAAAGTCCAAAAATAAACGACAACAAAAGAGACTAAAACTATAACTCAAACCTCCAAGCGAAAAGAGTGGTGTAGCATCCGCACTCCACAACACCAACCTGCATGAGAAGTCCACTAACAACTCAAACCACCATCTCTGAGCATGGTTTCACAACCTGGAATACACAAGAAACAAAGTCTACATACACCCGAAGGTGTATGCAGGGTGTGAGCGAAAGGCCCAGTAGGACGTCACCCAATAAAAAGGTTCCATGCCACAATATCAAAAGGAAAATTTAATGTGCTTATTCAAGTTATACTTTTGAAATGTTCTTAAAGAAAACATTTATAAACCAAATGATAGAGGAAAATACTAAAAAGAACTCATTTCACAAACACGATTTTAAAGAGGAAGAGGAAGGTTTATTATGGGCACCCACACACACACACATACTCACACACACACACAGACACACACACACACACACACACAAGTGGTCCTCCATATGCCGACGGAAGGGACCACGCCATCGATGGTAGATCACTATAGGTAAACCCCTAAGGATCATCTAGCTCGAGTGGGACCCTAGAACCTCGTGTCTCGGTGAAATGTGGCTTAGAAGGCCACGACCCTCAGAAAACGTGGCTTAGAAGGCCACGGCCCTCAGAACACGTGGCTTAGAAGGCCACAACCCTCAGATATCATATGTTTAGTTAGTGTTGCAATCGTCAATCCAGCTAGGTGAAACAGGGATGATACCCATCCGGTTCACTAGCGCACTAGTTCTAGTCCGCCCACCTAGATACCCAGGGTTTTCCCATGTGCTCAAAGAAGTTTCACATTCACATAGTATATTTATTTCTCATTTCAAAGACCAAATAAGATATTTCACAAAAAAGTCACCATTTGCATACCAAAGCACTATTTCAAAGACACACGCACACGACATGTCTCATTTTATAAAAATACACCACTTTAATAGTGAACACGTATTCAACTCCTATAAAGCACCATTTTAGCGTCATATAAATGTACCAATAAATCATTTGAGTTTTTATTGATATCATTTCAAGAAAAACCCAGAAGACTTTACACAAAAAACAGCTTGATTTCATATAGAGGCATCACTTTAAAACTTGATACATGAGGTAACCATGTCAAAAACCTGTTTTCCATTATTCAAACAATTTTTCATTCCAATTTCAAAAGTACAAAACAAGGAAAACACACCAAAAGTGATTCATATATTTTGAAAAAGTCTATTTTTAAACAAAAACACCTAAAGTGACTTGAAAACACATTTCAAACCTGCCAAACAACCCTCAAAAACCTTTTAACCATGTTTCACACTCAAAACACCACTTAAATGAACAACTCCTCAATTTATAAAACATATCGAATGCAAAAGAAACCATTAAAAAATCAATTTCACAAATTGAACCTTCTAAAAACTCATTGGAACTCTATAAACAATTATTAAACACTTCTAAAATTTTCCACAATAGGATCAAAATGGGAAATAACATAACCGTTTCTAAAGAGAGTGCAATTTTCATCAAATGAACATGCCAAAACATTTTAAACATAGATCGCACCATGCAACTAATTCTTAGAACATATTAAATTAAAATAAACAAACAAATTAAATTATCTAAATGCTACAAAGGCATGGAACCACCTAACTCAATGTATGAACGAAAGAAAAATGATACGGTGCAATACTCCCGCTGCGCAAAGGTCGCACTGCACAAAAACATCAAAAAGGTCCAAAAACAGTAGACCAAAAATTCTCATCGCCAACTTATCACAACATCATCGATTTAATAAGTAAACTAACAATAAAATAAATTCAATAATAATAAATCAAATTGAATAATGATTAATCAAATTTAATAATAATTAAACAAATAGATTAACAATTAAACAAAATAAATTAACTAAATTGATAAACAATTAAACAGATTAAATAAAATGATTAACCAACATTATAATAATCAAATAAATTGATTAAAAATTTTAAACACATGCGATAATAAATGAATATATTAATTAACAACTAAACAAATCAATAATAATTAAATAATATAAAACCAACCATTATCGTAGAATTGTCGGGATCCAACCGAGGGGCGCGCAGAAGCTGTCCGGCGAGTACGAGCCAGGTTGCGGGGGCTATCCAGCAGCGCGAGCGAGAGTGCGGGATGGTGAGACCGGAAGAGGGTGGGGCTGGATGGATTTTTGGGAGGAAGAAGGGTGAGGAGAGAAAATAAAATAAAATAAAATAAAATAAAAGAGGGGGAAGATGGGTGTGCTGGGCGTGAATGGGAGGAGAAGGGGAGACTGAGGTGCGCTGGAAGGGTGAGGGGAGAGGGGATGGAGAGAATGAGAAGAAAGAAAAAAAAGAAAGGAAGAAAAAAATAAAAAGAGATAAAAGGGGAGGGGGTCCGTGGGAGGAGAAGGAGATTGGGTTGGGGTGCGCTGGGCAATTGGGGTGGGGTGAGGCGCGCCGTGGGAGAAGAGAGAAAATAGAGGGAGGAGATAAGGAGAAGGGAGGAGAGAGAAGAAGGGAGGAGAGAAGGAGAAGAAAACGTGGGGGAGAGTAAAGAAAGAAAAAAAAGAAGGGGGGGGGGGTGGCAGCTAGGGTAGGATTAGGTGGGTTGAAAAAAGGATTAAATAAAATAAAAAAGGAAATGAAATAATAAAGATAAAAAAATAAAAAAAATGGAGAGATATAAATACATATATATATATATACATGTATATATATATATGTGTATATGTATACACACACAATAATAATTATTAAACTATTCTAAAATAGAAAATGATAAAAGATTTAATAATATAAGTTAAAAATTTAAAAGTAATTAAAATAGTAATAATATTTATAATAATAAGGAAATAAGATTAAAATAAAAGAAATACTCGCTTAAAACGTTAATATTAATAATACCAAGTAAGACCACCCGTGTACCGGGAAGGCCACAAGGCTTCTCCCGTGCCGTGCCCGTGCATCGGGAAACGTCAAGCCCACGTCCATTTATCAGCGCAAGTGCGTACCACTAAAATCGTGCTCAGCTTGAACTCCAACTAAACAATTTACAAAAAGGCAATAAAACTTATGTGATTAAAATTAAAATTAAATACATGCCTCAAAGTGAAGGCCAGATGTGACAATTCTCCCCACCATGAAAACTTTCTGTCCCCGGAAAGCCATATCCAGGGTTGAGGCACAAAGAAGAAACTGATACCCACTAAGGTTTACAGAGGATCCCCACAATCAACAAGCAAAAAGAGGAAAAAGAAATGTTCTTACAAAAAGTGACTCAAATGACAACCTCAAGAAGAATATAAAAAGACTTTATGATATGTGGTGCCCACCCCAAAGATCTAGAACGCCTCCAGTTGATTGATTCAGGGAAGCAATTCTTGCACCTGCAGAAACCAACCTCAAAAACCAAAACATCTCAAACATCATTGAACGAAAAACACACCATTTTACTAGAACGAAGATACAAGACCAACCCACATCCAAGGAATACTTCAATAACCTACCACTAAACCATCTCTGGGAACAAAACTGAATGGCCCACCACGGGAAAGCCCGATGGGGCTCTCCACTATTAAAAAACTTTCCGACGCCTGAGACATGACTATAAAATCGACACGAGGAGGCCCGGGTGGACTCCCCACCATTAAGAACCTACTATCTCCCAAGATGGGTTTGGGAAATCGACATCGGGAGGTCCGAACGGACTCCCCACCATTTAAGAATATTCCAACATCGATTCATTCCAGAGATATTTGTACGAGATCCGATGTGGGTCTCCCCACCATTAGAACTAACAGCAGGTACAAAACTTTAGAAAAAAAAATATTCTCGATGGTGACCAAACACCCCACCACAAGGGGCGGGGAGGGGGGGGGGGCGACTACCGGGGCGTCAAAAGAATGACCTAAGACAAACCAGTATTTCCACATTCCTGGATGAGAATTATTCAGATTTAAGACAGATTTACTCAACAAACCCCATAAGGACACTAAAGCAATTACATCCAGTGGAACGCGACCCCCAAGACTTCAATGCACGAGATGAACACTCCTCCACATGGTCACAAAAACCTTATGCAACCAGACGGCTCATACGAACAGAACAACCATAGAAAACAATTTAAGCTGCTTTCACTTTCAACACCGATGACGAAAATGAAATTGGGGTTTTATACAATCCTGCGGTTCTTGACCACAAGCCAGCTTCACTCCGAGGCCTATGGCTGGAGCCCTGATGTTTGAAGCATCTCTTTCCTCGCAGTCAGTAATTGAAGAGTCCATAACGAAGCTTCTCCTTTTGGTGTCACATGCAACCACACTACAACCAAGGAAACACCAGCAACCACAACACATTACGACATCCAACTGATCGTACACTGAACATTCACCAACACAAGATCTTTAATGGTGCATGCACATCACCCTTTGTCACACTGGATGAGAACACGACACCACGAATTGTCACCTGAACAAGATCATTTCTGTTAAGAGGAACACTATACAGAGAGGGACTTCAAACTGAGTCTTAAACAATACATGATTCCTGCAGTTGACCGTAGCATCCCTATGTGACTCGGTCTGCCACACTAATGGCCTAATGTAGACCATTTCTTAAACAAAACCAACAAAGGACCAAAGGTCATTTAGAATAGTGGCCTACACTGACTACTCTAGGCTGCTTCCACCTCTCCACACTGGAATCTCCTTAACCATTTCCAAACATAACTTTCAAATTAATGTGGTCAAACTTCACCCTTAACAATCAAAGAGAACTTACACTGCAAGACGTCGCCGAACATGACCCTTGCAACCGATGAAAATACTACAAATCCCTTCAAGACACTGGTCGACACTGAAAATTCTGAACCACCTTCACCCTTACCAGCTGGATTTCCTTTCACCGTTTCCAGGGGAAACCTTCAAGCGCAACGACATCAAATTCCATACCCGACGACTCAGACAACTCAAATAAACCAAAACTCTGTTCAACTCCCCTCGCATCTGTCATTCCGTGGTGAGATTATCCACTTAACTGAAGGAAAAAGTAATAGACTTAGCATTGTCAGTAAAAAGGAAGAGTCCTTACTTTAGTCAACTAGAGGGTCGGCCCACGGCGAACCATCTGTGGTCGCACGTCAATTGCACATTAACTCCTTATTGGGGGTGTACACTAGTCAAGAAGGAAAACCATGGACCCAACCAAACTGGTCCGATGGTCAAGACATACCACCAACGAACACCAAACATGCAGGGGGAACCAATGCAAGGGCTCCCTGATGTACTTTTTTTAAAAGAGACCATTAACCACATGCTTTCACACCAACTGGCCAACAAAAATTCAAACTCAAGACAAAAATCAGTCAAAAAGGATCCTTGACTCAAAACGCCTCATAGCCAACATCTCCAAAACACAAGGACATTCCACACAAACACCTTTTACTAAAACACCATTTTTTCCCTTTAAAAAAACATTTTGAAAATAAGAAACCTAGTGGGTTTCACAGACACTAATGGCGTCCCACGAGCCTCGCACATGCATGTTCTCATGCCGCACCGGCACACACCTTATGTCCATCCAGGCACTCATCCACTCATGCCATTAACCATTTCCCTTTTCGCATACACCCATGCATGTGGCTTCCCATGAGAGCGCCAATGATCAAAACCAAAACTTTCCATTTTTTTTCAAAACCAAAATATCCAACCCACACTTTCCAAACCTTTCATTTCATTTTCTTTTTAAATCGTTTCTTTTGAAAACATCTTCCAATAAAAAAATATTTTTACTTAAAAACCAAATTTCCACGAATCCAAAACAAAAAGACGAGAAATGACGCAAGAGAAAACTTGTGTCAGTAGGTGACTGGAACGTATGGTTGGCTTCCATACACCAGTCATGCCACTGCGACGGAGGGTATTCTAGGACAGCGTCCCCGGCTCCACATGGCTTGCTAGACCCTGCGAGCTAACTAGGACCACTGACCTTACCCCTTTTCCATTTCCAATAGACAAGATTAACCGCAATGACCAAAAACACAGACAAACCTCAACACACTTTGGTAACTCGAGTCCCTCCACGAGATGTGCTGGCCAGGCACATTGCTCGTAGCTAGAATGCCGAGTTCCGACAACCTTAATTTTGGTCCACTCTGACTCTATCTCAAAAGAAAATGACCCAAGAGAGCAAAACTTTCCCTCTGATACCATTTTTTCACAAACCAGGCTGGGTCGCCATCCGACCCGGCGCCCGACCCGGTCCACGGCAAGGCCCGAAGGGTGTTCCCGATCCCCAAGGGCTGTCACAAGTGCCCAGGTATCAAGAGTAACCTGTGGGAATGGTTTACCCAAAATGGTATAAGAAAACACTAACAAGATAATAAAAATGAAAATTGGAAATTGACAACCAAAGAGACCATAAAACTAAAATCAAAATTTAATGGTTTATAACTAGAACCAAAGTCCAAAAATAAACAACAACAAAAGAGACTAAAACTATAACTAAAACCTCCAAGCGACAAGAGTGGTGTAGCATCCGCACGCCACAACACCAACCTGCATGGGAAGGCCACTAAAAACTCGAACCACCATCTCTGAGCATGGTGTCACAACTTGGAATACACAAGAAACAAAGTCTACATACACCCAAAGGTGTGTGCAGGGTGTGAGTGAAAGGCCCAGTAGGACGTCACCCAATAAAAAGGTTCCATGCCACAACATCAAAAGGACAATTTAATGTGCTTATTCAAGTTATACTTTTGAAATGCTCTTAAAGAAAACATTTACAAACCAAATACTAGAGGAAAACACTAAAAAGAACTCATTTCACAAACACGAATTTAAAGAGGAAGAGGAAGGTTCATTATGGGCACGCACACACACACACACATACTCACACACACACACACACACACACACACACACACAAGTGGTCCTCCATATGATGACGGAAGGCACCATGCCATCGATGATAAAGCACTATATGTAAACCCCTAAGGATCATCTAGCTTGAGTGGGACCCTAGAACCTCATGTCTCGGTGAAACGTGGCTTAAAAGGCCATGACCCTCAAAAAAATGTGGCTTAGAATGCCACGTCCCTCAGAACACATGGCTTAGAAGGGTAAAACCCTCAGATATCATACGTTTAGTTATTGTTTCAATCATCAATCCAGTTAGGTGAAACAGGGACGATACCCATCCAGTTCACTAGTGCACTAGTTCTAGTCCGCCCACCTAGATACCCAGGGTTTTCCCATGTCCTCAAACAAGTTTCACATTCACATAGTATATTTCTTTCTCATTTCGCAGACCAAATAAGATATTGCACACAAAAGTCACCATTTTCATACCAAAGCACTATTTCAAAGACACAAGCACACGACATGTCTCATTTTATAAAAATACACCACTTTAAAAGTGAACGCGTATTCAACTCCTACAAAGCACCATTTTAGCATCATATAAATGTACCAATAAATCATTTGAGTTATTATTGAAATCATTTCAAGAAAAACCCAGAAGACTTTACACTAAAAACAGCTTGATTTTATATAGAGGCGTCACTTTAAAATTTGATACACGAGGTAACCATGTCAAAAACCTGTTTTCCACTATTCAAACAATATTTCATTCCAATTTCAAAAGTACACAACAAGGAAAACACCCCAAAAGTGATTCATATATTTTGAAAATGTCTATTTGAAAACAAAAACACCTAAAGTGACTTGAAAACACCTTTCACATCTTCCGAACAACCCTAAAAAACCTTTTAACCATGTTTCGCACTCAAAACACCACTTAAATGAACAACTCCTCAATTTATAAAACATATCGAATGCAAAAGAAACCATTACAAAATCAATTTCACAAATTGACCCTTCTAAAACCTCATTGGAACTCTATAAACAATTATTAAACATTTATAAAATTTTCCACAATAGGATCAAAATGAGAAATAACATTACCGTTTCTAAAGAGAGTGCAATTTTCATCAAATGAACACGCCAAAACATTTTAAACATAGATCACACCATGCAACTAATTCTTAGAACATATTAAATTAAACTAATAAAACAAATTAAATTATCTAAATGATGCAAAGGCATGGAACCACCTACCTCAATTCAGGAATGAAAGAAAAATGATACGGCGCAATACTCCCACTACGCAAAGGTCGCACTACACGGAAACATCAAAAAGGTCCTAAAACAGTAGACCAAAAATTCTCATCGCCAACCCATCACAACATCAACGATTTAATAAGTTAACTAACAATAAAAGAAATTCAATAATAATAAATCAAATTGAATAATGATTAAGCAAATTTAATAATAATTAAACAAATAGATTAACAATTAAATATATTCAATTAACTAAATTGATAAACAATTAAACAGATTAAATAAAATGATTAACCAACTTAATAATAATCAAAATAATTGATTAAGAATTTTAAACACATGCGATAATAACTGAATATATTAATTAACAACTAAAAAATCAATAATAATTAAATAAAATAAAACCAACCATTATCGCAGAATTTTCGGGATCCAACCGAGGGGCGTGCAACGACTGCCCAGTGAGTGCGAGCCGGGTTGCAGGGGCTATCTAGAAGTGCGAGCGAGAGTGAGGGATGGCGAGACTGGAAGAGGGTGGGGCTGGTCGGATTTTTGGGAGGAAGAAGGGTGAGGAGAGAAAAGAAAAGAAAATAAAAGAAAATAAAATAAAAAAGGGGGAGATGGGTGTGCTGGGCGTGGAAGGGAGGCGAAGGGGAGAGTGAGGCGTGTCACGACCCGTCCTCGGGGCCCGTGCCGTGACTACCCCAAGCCCGCCTTCCATAGGCCAGGGGCTTGCGACTAGCACCAAGGTGTAAATCTCGGTAAAAAGGGGAAGGCATTAACTTTGTAAAGTAAACAAGCACCACATCGTAAGCAAGCGGAAAAGTAAACACTAAGTAAAAACAGAGTACAACTGAAGTGCGGAAAAGTAAAAGGGCCAGTATACAAACCCAAACTGGAAGTAAAGTACAAATCGAAAGGGAAAACAGAAACTGTAAAGTAAAAGACGCTACACCGAGCTGTCCACTGGAAATCCCACCTGAAGGGTGGGTACAGATAGCTCCACTGCTCCTCGGGTCCCGCCGTCCGCTCCGAGAACATCCCGCCCAGTGGTCCACCTCCAGGTACCGTCCTGCTCTGCAAGCCTCAACCACGATCAACGTTGTCTGTCGTCTGCAACCAGCACAACGTAGTGCGGGCATAGCCCGTGCAGGGGTGAGAATAACGATACTCAGTAGGGACCCCGAGACCCTCAAGGTCTCACTAAAACCAACAAGGATAACCACAAGAAGATCTCAACAGATAACCTCTACTTAGATATATGGCCATACATATACCTAAGTTATCAAGTAACCCATTTCAATCATGAGGCAAACACAAGGTCAAAAGTCTCAGCTCAAACCAGGATTTTCATCATCGAAACCGTAATTGCTGAAGAGCTCCGTCTCTGGAGTGTACAGTGGTCCTATCATGACTCTGAGGTACTGCTCACTAACCTATGACTATTTTAGTACTCCACCTATCGAGTATTGCGGGCCAACTGCTACAACCAAGCGCTCCCATGTGCCGCTACAACCAAGCGCTCTCTGTCGTGGGTCTGCCGCTACAACCAAGCGCTCCCATGTGCCGCTACAACCAAGCGCACCTCTGTCGTGGGTCTGCCGCTACAACCAAGCGCTCCCATGTGCCTCTAAAACCAAGCGCACCTCTGTCGTGGGTCTGCCGCTACAACCAAGCGCTCCCCTGTGCCGCTACAACCAAGCGCACCTCTGTCGTGGGTCTGCCGCTACAACCAAGCACTCCCCTATGCCGCTACAACCAAGCGCACCTCTGTCGTGGGTCTGCCGCTACAACCAAGCACTCCCCTGTGCCGATATAACCAAGCGCACCTCTGTAACACACCGGGTCATTCGATCAGCAGTCGTCGGGTCTCAGTCAGCTACACGGTCTCCGTACTCCGCACGCTCGTCTCCGGGAGGGTCCACTCCATGAGCTACTGGTCGATAATCCAAGTATCAAAAAGTCCCACAAGGAAGTATCTCAAAGGACCACCTCGTCGTAGTGGTCTCAACGCAACAGACGGCGCGTCAATCAGACGCCCAGTCTGTGAGTTACTAGCCTTTTCGTCCCAGGGGCCCGGTTGGTTTCGTGTGCGAACCAATCCAGCCGTAACTCAACTATACCCCCGAACACTCATAGGGTATACTCATAGGGACCATTTCTCAACGATATCACCAACGCCGCTGATGGTTCGTCAAATGGACGTTCTGTCAGAAAGGTAGCAGCTTTTCCGTTCCAGGGGCCCGGTTGGATTTCGGGTACAACCCAACCCGGCTACTATCCATTTGCATCCAAATTTCGGGCGGAGGATGCTAAAAGTTCCGTCTCATCAAGAGGAAAGCAACGAGACAGACGGCGCGTCAATCGGACGCCCGGTCTGTGAGTTATTGGCTTTTTCGTTCCAGGGGCCCGGTTGGTTTCGAGAGCGAACCAACCCGACCACACTCCAACGACATCCAAACCTCGAGCGGAGTAAGCCAAAAGATCCGTCTCACTTAGAGGAATTCAACAAAGCTGACGGCACGTCAATCAGACGTCCGTAGATCAAGATATGAGCATTTCCGCTCCGAAGGCCCGGTTGGTTTCGTGTACGAACCAACCCGGCCGAACCCAAGGTATTCCGAAACCTTGAGTGCGATATACCGAAACGACCGCCTCGATTCAAGGATCGTGTTTCCTGCTGACGGCGAGTCGTTTGGAGGCCCGTAGCTCAAGTTACGGCCATTTGAACGAAAACCGTCCGAAGACGGGGGGTCCGGGCCCGGGCCGACCCGGCCCGACCCCCCCTGGGTCGGCCGAACCCGGTCCGACCCGGTCCGGCCCGGCAAGGGCACGGCCCGGCCGGTCGGACCGGTCTGGCTCAGCTTGGCCGAGCGACGCGGGGGGGGGGGGGGGGGGGGGGACCCCCGCGGAACCCGCGGGTGTCATCCGGACAAGGCCGAGCGACGCGGGGGGGAGCCGCCGCCCCCGCGTGACAACCCCGCGGCACCCGCGGGGTGTCGCTCGGACAACCGGACGCGGCTTTCAGCCGCGTCCCGCGCACGTCGGACCCGCATGGCCGCCGGTCCGCGGGCGCCGCCGCCGCGGCTTCTGCCGCGGCGGCCTTATCCGGCGGCGCGCCGGGGCGCCGTCGCTCCCGGCTTCTGGCGCTGCCGTGCCAGCGACCCGCGCCGCCGCTCCCTGCTGCCGGCGCCGCCGCGCCGGCGACCCGCGCTGCCGGCGGCTTCCGCGGGCCCCCGGAGTCGCTCCGGTGGTCCGATTCTGTTCCCGTCTGCGCCGCTGCTCCTCCCGGGACTCGCTCTTCACTGCGGAACCATCAAACTTCCGTTGCGGCATGTTCCGTCGTCACCCATCAAATCCGCACAAAAACGAAGAGTGGCGGAGGGTCGTCGGGCCGTGTTTGTTTGGCCCGCACCCTCCGCGTTAGAGATAAACAATGGGAGGAATAAAGTTCAACACATGAACGCATATCCGAAAACAATTTTAATGAAATAAAATTGTTTTATAAATCGGGTTCCTCATTTTTAATGGAAACAACATGGGAAAAAGAGGCATTTCCAAAAATAAAATCCCTACCTCGTAGTCGTCGCGCGTGAGCGTTCTTCACGGAATTGTTCATCATGGAAGAAGGGGATCGTCGCGTCGTCGCGGAAGGGCGTCACGTCGTCGCGGAAACTGGCGTTGAGTCGGCAAACTCAACGGACCATGAAACAGTAGATTTAATTTAATTAATTAAATCCGTGTTTTGTTAAAAACCACAAAGGAGATTAAAAAGAAAATCCGAGACTCTTACCTTAAGCAGCTGATCGAAGATCCGTTGCGGAGGAAGAGGCGTCGCAGAAGAACGTTGCAGGAAGGGAACGTCGGCGTCGCGGAACACGGCGTCGCGTCGTCGATTTCCGGGATCGGCGTTCTTCATCGAAGGCCGGTGTTCTTCGCGTTCTTCGCGTTCTTCGCGTTCTTCGCGAAGAAGGATAAAGGCACGAGGACTCTGTCAAACCTCTCAACCAGTAATCCTCCAAAAAGATTGGTTGGTCTTATTTTATTATTATGCCATCCAACGAAAAAGGGGTAAGTAACGACCCATCAATTCATTGAATTAATTCAACGAAAGAAACATCTCATTTAATATACGAAATAAACCGCCCAATTAAATGGTCTGTTAAGAATTTAAGAAAACGCGTCAGTTGACTTTCATAATGATGGGTTTTCGCGGGTGCGTTACTTAGCGGAAAGAAACGGCGGGGATCGTGTGGGCCCCACCTCACAAATATCCTACCGAGAGGGTAGGATATTTCTGGATAGTCCCATATCCATTTCAACTCAGTTTAAGTGGCTTCCAAGTGGCTTCAAGTTGCTTAAGTGAAATAAAATAAAGTTGTCGTAAAATTATTTTATTTCTTAACTTTAAGCTCGAAAATTAAAAACCACACCCGAGCAAACGCAACTCCGAAAGAGGCGTTTCTAAGCAAATACCGACGCTGCGATTTCATTGGTGCCCTGAGAATTCGATTCCGGGCACCGGTTCAAAAGTTAGAAAAACTAGCTCGTCCGTTCACTGAACGTACCCGAGCCAAACTTTGGAAAATGATTCCGGGAACACCGGGCCTCGGAATCAGGTGCCGTCAGAAACTGCACTCTTGTCAAATTCCAAAGAAAATTAAGAAGAAAAAAAAATTTCCTTGAAATTTACGGGTCTTTACATTACTCCCACCATAGTGCTTTACGTCCCCGTAAAGCTTCACTACAAACTTAGGGATACAAAGGCGGTACTGAGCACGCATCTGAGCCTCCCCCTCCCAAGTGCTCTCATGGAGGCTCCCGAGCTGTCATCTGAAGTGAACTAGAGGAATCGATTGTCCACGTAGGACCCGCTCCTGTCGATCCTCGATCTCTACCGGGGCCTCCGCAAAAGTCGCCCCATTATCAAAGACTAGCTCTCCATGGTCAAAGATGTGCACCGGGTTGTGCACGTATCTCCTCAGCTGAGATACGTGGAAGACGTCGTGCACCCTGTGCAACTCAGGTGGTAGAGCCAGGCGATAAGCCACCTCACCAATCCTGCTGAGGACCTGGAAAGGCCCGATGAAGCGTGGAGACAACTTGCCACCTCGGCCAAATCTCCGCAAACCACGTCGAGGTGAGACACGCAAGAAGACGTGGTCGCCATCCTCGAACTCTAGTGGCCTCCGCCTCCTGTTAGCATAAGAATTCTGTCGGCTCTAAGCTATCTTCATCCGCTGTTGGATGACCTGGACCTTCTCTATCGTGGCCTAGACCACCTCTGGTACCACAAGAGCTGCTATGATTTCTTCCTTGCCGATAAGAGAAATCTGGTCTCATCCCCTGGATGAACCACGTTCTTTGCCTAATACTATCAATCCTGACATGGATGATACTAACCCATACCAAGGATGACGTCGTAAGACCTTGACACTACTACAAAGAGATCCAACCGTTACTCTCGCCTCCAAGGGCTGAGTCACACTGTCGGCATCAGTGTGTGGTAACTGGGTCTCCTCCAGTAGGTACCTCTCAAGTGAGGGTCAAGTCAGCGGTCTAAACCAGACCCTCTTAGTAACAACAAAAGAGAGGAAAGGGAAGTAAATGCCACAAGGAAAAGTGTCTTTTATTACTACAGCTCAAGTACAAAGACACAAAGCATCTACAAACATATATCAACAAAACTAGAAGCAACATGAACAAAAGTCTCCAGGTCTGAAGCTAGTCCCGCTCCTGTCCATCTGCTCCCAGAGCCCCATGATCGTAGGCCTCAACTGCCTGAAGCTGAGCTCTCCCATGTCCTCCTGTCCCCTGCGGTCGGGGTGGACCTCCTGGTGGTGGTGGTGGCAACACCCCGAAGCGTCGTCCACCTCCAGCTGCACGGCCAGCTCCCCTTCCATGGCCGCCTTCTCCTTGCG
This sequence comes from Viscum album, assembly GCA_963277665.1. Lineage (NCBI taxonomy): Eukaryota > Viridiplantae > Streptophyta > Magnoliopsida > Santalales > Viscaceae > Viscum > Viscum album. Next base: position 19,149,447 of record OY728123.1, read on the forward strand.
GCCTGCCCTGATCGAACCTCTGCCTCTGCCTGGGGGGTCCTTCGTTTGTCTGCTGGTCATCCATATGGCGGGTCAGACAGTCACGAGCCATGTGACCTACCCCGTCGCAGGAGTAACACTGCCCTCTCATGGTAAGTCGTTGCCCACCCCGAGTGCCTCGCGCAAACGATCCAGAGTCATGCTGTCGACCACCTGTAGGTCCAGTCCTCTTGGACCCCTGCGTCATCCGTCTACTGCCCGCTGCAGAAGACTCTGCCGCATGCCGATAAGTGGTGGGTCCTGCTGCTGGAGACTGCTTAGCAAGGAAACTCTCCACTAAGAGGGATCGCTCCAACACCCATGCCTGAGTCGGAATGTTGAGGGAGATCCTCGAAGCCCTTATCTCATGCCTCAGTCCCTGCTGGAAGGTCTGGGCCTGGAAGAATGGGTCCCGTACCATATCTGTGGAGTAGCGCGAGAGATCAGTAAATCACTCCAAGTACTGGGCCACTGACATGCTGCCCTGCTGTAGCTGTAGTAGCTCCTGGATGCGCACCGCTCAGAGGGTGGCTGGGACGAACTCGGAGCGGAAGATGCTCTCAAAGTCCGTCCAGAGGAGAGACGCCTCGTCGTGCACCTGGAGCATCAAGCTCCACCATCTGCCTACTGCCGCGTGCAGGAGGCTCGCTGCGAGGATCACCATGAGGTCTGCTGGTGTCCTCACTAATCTGAAAACCTGTACAACTACCTCCAGCCAGTCCTCGGCGGCCTGAGGGTCCGTCTCCCCGTGGAACCTGGGCGGTCGCTGGCGCTGGAACTCATGCAGTGCACTAAGGTGACATGCATCATCAGCGGCTGGGGCTGGTAGCTTCGGTGCCTTGGCGGGTATAGGTACCGCCGATGCCTCAGCTATCAAAGGGCCCTGTACCGAGTCCTCGATGCTCGGTGGGCTCTCACCACACACATCGCTCGGAACCCTAGCTGGCTGTCATCGTGGGGCCATCCTGAAAAGGAAACAAGTGCGCCACGGTCAGGACAGTATACCTGGTGAGATGACACAAGTAATCACAAAGAAAACTTGAAACACACATGCAATCAATGTTTTCTTGCATTAAGTCGGAAATCAGAATTCAGGGTCCTGGTGTACGGATACGTCGGCCGCCGCACCAACACCCCTGGACTTATAACCACACCCAATACGCTAAACACTATTGCTTCACATAGAAGAAAGATCCGAGTCTGCGGTAGAACCGACCACCTCTAATACCAATTTTTCACGACCCATCCTCGGGGCCCGTGCCATGACTACCCCAAGCCCACCTTCCATAAGTCAGGGGCTGGCGACTAGCACCAAGGGGTAAATACTGGTAAAAAGGGGAAGGCATTTCATTTGTAAAGTAAACAAGCACCACAACGTAAGCAAGCAGAAAAGTAAACACTAAGTAAAAATAGAGTACAACTGAAGTGCGGAAAAGTAAGAGGGCCAGTATACAAACCCAAACTGGAAGTAAAGTACAACTCAAAAGGGAAAACAGAAACTGTAAAGTAAAAGACGCTACACCGAGCTGTCCACTGGAAATCCCACCCGAAGGGTGGGTACAGATAGCTCCACTACCCCTCGGGTCCCGCCGTCCGCTCCGAGCACGTCCCGCCCAGTGGTCCACCTCCAGGTACTGTCCTGCTCTGCAAGCCTCAACCACGATCAACGCTGTCCGTCGTCTGCAACCAACACAACGTAGTGCGGGCATAACCCGTGCAGGGGTGAGTATAACGATACTCAGTAGGGACCCAGAAACCCTCAAGGTCTCACTAAAACCAACAAGGATAACCACAAGAAGATCTCAACAGATAACCTCTACTTAGATATATGCCCATACATATACCTAAGTTATCAAGTAACCCATCTCAATCATGAGGCAAACACAAGGTCAAAAGTCTCATCTCAAACCAGGATTTTCATCATCGAAACCGTAACTGCTGAAGAGCTCCGTCTCTGGAGTGTACAGTGGTCCTGTCACGACTCCGAGGTACTGCTCACTAACCTAAGACTATTTTATTACTCCAACTATCAAGTATTGCGGCACTACTGGAAATACACTATTTCCCAACGGTTCACAACCGTTGGGAAATCCCCTCAAACAGTTGGTATATCATATACCAACGGTTCTGATAACCGTTGGGAAGTAAGCCGTTGGGAAAGGTTTTCCCAACGGTTTACTGGAAACCGTTGCAATAGGCCCATAGAAGTTACCCTATCCCAACGGTTTGGGTGAATCGTTGGGATAGTTTTTCCCAACGGTTCTCCCAAACCGTTGGGAAAACCATTTGGAATGTGGAACATTTTCCCAACGGTTCTAAACCGTTGGGAATTGGTGAAGTCTTTCCCAACGGTTTAGAACCGTTGGGAAAAGACATGCTAAAAACTTATATGCCAACGGTTTGAAACCGTTGGCATACCCTATGCTGCAAATTGCAGCACCCTGCAATTTGCACAGCCCCTGTCCCCTTTCCATCACCACCAGTCATCAGGCCTCATTTTCACCTCATTTTCACCTCATTTTCACCTCATTTTCGATCCAACTATTGTACCAGTAATAAAATAAAACATACATATTCAATTACGAACAAATTCATACACATTTAACATATAATGGATCCTGAAACTATACAAATCCATAATTAAATTACAATTCATAAACATACATAATTCATATAGAATTCAATTTAAAATTTAGATGACAATTATACGTGGAATCTGAAATTCAATTCATAATATGATCGGTTTTTTCTATACCATATATTTTTACCTCAAATGATGTCCATTTTAAACAAAATACATACACCTGAAGTGATACCGGCCACACCGCACCTCAGATTGAGGCGGGGTTAACTCGTACACGTCACATTTGACTCATGGATCGTTGTGCTAAAGTATCGACAGAATCCTAATGCGTTTGGTCGGTTTTCCGTATGCCAGTTGATGTTTTTCACTTAAAATGGCGTCCTTTTGAAACAAAAGACGGACACTATGAGCGGTGCCGACCACACCGCGTCTCCAATTGAGGCGGGGTTGATTCGTACACGTCACATATGACTCATGGATCGTTCTCCTAAAGTTTCAATGGAAACCGAATGCGTTTGGTCAGTTTTTCGTATGTACTTAAAATGGTGTCCATTTTAAACAAAAGAGAGCCACTTAGACTGATCTCGGCCACACCGCGACTCGGATTGAACCCGGGTTGCCTCGTACAGGTCACATATGACCCATGGATTGTTGTGATAAATGATCAAAAGATTCGGAATGCGTTTGGTCAGTTTTGCGTATGCCTGTTGTTCTTTTTCACTTATAATCATGTCCATTTTAAACAGAAGAGACATAGTTAGAGCGGTGTCGGCCACACCGCGTCTCGGATTGAGACGGGGATGATTGGTACACGTCACATATGACCCATGGATCGTTCTCCTAAAGTTTCAATGGAAACCGAATGCGTTTGGTCGGTTTTGCGTATGCCAGTTCTTTTCACTTATAATCCTACCCATTTTAAACAAAACAGACACAGTTAGAGCAGTGTTGACCACACCGCGCCTCGTATTGTGGCGGGGATGATTCGTACACCTCACATATGACCCATGAATCGTTCTCCTAAAGTTTCAATGGAAACTGAATGCGTTTGGTCGGTTTTCCGTATGTACTTAAAATGATGTCCATTTTAAACAAAAGAGAGCCACTTAGACTGATCCCAGCCACACCGCGACTCGGATTGAGACCGAGTGGGCTCGTACATGTCACATATGACTGATGGATCGTTGTGATAAATTATCAACAGATTCAGAATGCGTTTGGTCGGTTTTTCGTTTGGTCGGTTTTGCGTATCCTGTCCATTTTAAACAAAAGATAGACAGTTAGAACAGTGTCGGTCACACCGCACCTCGGATTGAGGTAGGATTGACTCATACAGGTCACATACGACCCATGGATCCTTGTGCTAAAGTGTCGACACAGTCCGAATGCCTTTGGTCGGTTTTTCGTATGTCACTTGATGATTTTCACTTAAAATGACGTCTTTTTGAAACAAAAGAACGACACTTTTTGAGTGGTGTCGGCCACACCGCGTCTCTGATTGTGGCGGGGTTGATTCGTACACGTCACATATGACCCATGGATCGTTATCCTAAAGTTTCAACGGAAACCGAATCCGTTTGGTCGTTTTTCCGTATGTACTTAAAATGGTGTTCATTTTAAACAAAAGAGAGACACTTAAACTTATCCTGGCCACACCGCGACTCGGATTCATCCCAGGTTGGCTCGTACACGTCACATATGACCCATGGATTGTTGGAATAAATTATCAACAGATTCGGAATGCGTTTGGTCGGTTTTCCGTAAGCCAGTTGATGCTTTTCACTTAAAATGACATCCTTTTAAAACAAAAGACGGACACTTTGAGTGGTGTCGGCCACACCGCGTCTCCGGATTGAGCTGAAACCACCGTGAAACATTCTAATTATTATTCTTGACGTGTACGCGCAGACGGCACGTCAATCGGACGTGCGGTTTGCCCGGTACGGATCAATATTCATGTTTTAAGTGATGCGCGCGCTTCGAAACGCGCGTGAGGGGGTCCAAACGGGCCGAACGATGTCGGAATGGCCTGAAATCAGACGTTAAATACGGGTGAGTGATTTATGAAGTGGTCAAGGAGACGGCACGTCAATCGGACGTGCCGTGTGCCCGCGGTGACCGACAACGCAGTTATGGTGTCATAAACGGCCAAAACGGGCGTCCAACGGTCAAATTCATAGCGGACGACCACGGATTCACCCGAAACCACCGTGAAACATTCTAATTATTATTCGTGACGTGTACGCGCAGACGGCACGTCAATCGGACGTGCGGTTTGCGCGGTACGACTCAATATTAGTGTTTTAAGTGATGCGCGCGCTTCGTAAACGCGCGTGAGGGGGGTCCAAACGGGCCGAATGATGTCGGAATGGCCTGAAATCAGACGACAAATACGGGTGAGTTATTTATGAAGTGGTCGAGCAGACGGCACATCAATCGGACTTGTCGTGTGCCCGCGGTGACCGAGAACGCAGTTATGGTGTCATAAACGGCCAGAACGGGCGTCCAACGGTCAAATTCATAGCGTACGACCTCGGATTGAGCTGAAACCACCGTGAAACATTCTAATTATTATTCGTGACGTGTACGCGCAGACGGAACGTCAATCGGACGTGCGGTTTGCGCGGTACGGCTCAATATTCGTGTTTTAAGTGATGCGCGCGCTTCGTAAACGCGCGTGAGGGGGGTCCAAACGGGCCGAACGATGTCAGAATGGCCTGAAATCAGACGAAAAATACGGGTGACTGATTTATGAAGTGGTCGAGCAGACGGCACGTCAATCGGACATGCCGTGTTCCCGCGGTGACCGACAACGCAGTTCTGGTGTCACAAACGGCCAGAACGGGCGTCCAACGGTCAAAATCATAGCGGACGGCCTCTGATTGAGCTGAAACCACCGTGGAACATTCTAATTATTATTCGTGACATGTACGCGCAGACGGCACCTCAATCGGACGTGCGGTTTGCGCGGTACGGCTCAATATTCGTGTTTTAAGTGATGCGCGCGCTTCGTAAACACGCGTGAGGGGGGTCCAAATGGGCCGAACGATGTCGGAATGGCCTGAAATCAGACGACAAATACGGGTGAGTGATTTCTGAAGTGGTCGAGCAGACGGCACGTCAATCGGACGTGCCGTGTGCCCGCGGTGACTGACAACGCAGTTCTGGTGTCATAAACGGCCAGAACGGGCGTCCAATGGTCAAATTCATAGCGGACGGCCTCGGATTGAGCTGAAACAACAATGGAACATTCTAATTATTATTCGTGACGTGTACGCGCAGACGGCACCTCAATCGGACGTGCGGTTTGCGCGGTACGGCTCAATATTCGTGTTTTAAGTGATGCACGCGCTTCGTAAACGCGCGTGAGGGGGGTCCAAACAGGCCGAACGATGTCGGAATGGCCTGAAATCAGACGAAAAATACGGGTGACTGATTTATGAAGTGTTCGAGCAGACGGAACGTCAATCGGACGTGCCGTGTGCCCGCGGTGACCGACAACGCAGTTCTGGTGTCATAAACGGCCAGAACGGGCGTCCAACGGTCAAATTCATAGCGGACGGCCTCGGATTGAGCTGAAACCACCGTGGAACATTCTAATTATTATTCGTGACGTGTACGCGCAGACGGCACCTCAATCGGACGTGCAGTTTGCATGGTACGGCTCAATATTCGTGTTTTAAGTGATGTGCGCGCTTCGTAAACGCGCGTGAGGGGGGTCCAAACGGGCCGAACGATGTCGGAATGGCCTGAAATCAGACGACAAATACGGGTGAGTGATTTCTGAAGTGGTCGAGTAGACGGCACGTCAATCGGACGTGCCGTGTGCCCGCGGTGACCGACAACGCAGTTCTGGTGTCATAAACGGCCAGAACGGGCGTCCAACGGTCAAATTCATAGCGTACGACCTAGGATTGAGCTGAAACCACCGTGAAACATTCTAATTATTATTTGTGACGTGTACGCGCAGACGACACGTCAATCGGACGTGCGGTTTGCGCGGTACGGCTCAATATTCGTGTTTTAAGTGATGCGCGCGCTTCGTAAACGCGCGTGAGGGGGGTCCAAACGGGCCGAACGATGTCAGAATGGCCTGAAATCAGATGACAAATACGGGTGACTGATTTCTGAAGTGGTCGAGCAGACGTCACGTCAATCGGACGTGCCGTGTGCCCGCGGTGACCGACAACGCAGTTCTGGTGTCATCAACGGCCAGAACGGGCGTCCAACGGTCAAAATCATAGAGGACGGCCTCGGATTGAGCTGAAACCACCGTGGAACATTCTAATTATTATTCGTGACGTGTACGCGCAGACGGCACCTCAATCGGACGTGCGGTTTGCGCGGTACGGCTCAATATTCGTGTTTTAAGTGATGCGCGAGCTTCGTAAACGCGCGTGAGGGGGGTCCAAATGGGCCGAACGATGTCGGAATGGCCTGAAATCAGACGACAAATACGGGTGAGTGATTTCTGAAGTGGTCGAGCAGACGGCACGTCAATCGGACGTGCCGTGTGCCCGCGGTGACCGACAACGCAGTTCTGGTGTCATAAACGGCCAGAACGGGCGTCCAACGGTCAAATTCATAGCGGACGGCCTCGGATTGAGCTGAAACCACTGTGGAACATTCTAATTATTATTCGTGACGTGTATGCGTAGACGGCACGTCAATCGGACGTGCGGTTTGCGCGGTACGGCTCAATATTCGTGTTTTAAGTGATGTGCGCGCTTCGTAAACGCGCGTGAGGGGGGTCCAAACGGGCCGAACGATGTCGGAATGGCCTGAAATCAGACGACAAATACGGGTGAGTGATTTTTGAAGTGTTCGAGCAGACGACACGTCAATCGGACGTGCCGTGTGCCCGCGGTGACCAACAACGCAATTCTGGTGTCATAAACGGCCAGAACGGGCGTCCAACGGTCAAATTCATAGCGGACGGCCTCGGATTGAGCTGAAACCACAGTGAAACATTCTAATTATTATTCATGACGTGTACGCGCAGACGGCACGTCAATCGGACGTGCGGTTTGCGCGGTACGGCTCAATATTCATGTTTTAAGTGATGCGCGTGCTTCGTAAACGCGAATGAGGGGGGGTCCAAACGGGCCGAACGATGTCGGAATGGCCTGAAATCAGACGACAAATACGGGTGAGTGATTTCTGAAGTGGTCGAGTAGACGGCACGTCAATCGGACGTGCCGTGTGCCCGCGGTGACCGACAACGCAGTTCTGGTGTCATAAACGGCCAGAACGGGCGTCCAACGGTCAAATTCATAGCGGACGGCCTCGGATTGAGCTGAAACCACCGTGGAACATTCTAATTATTATTCGTGACGTGTACGCGCAGACGGCACGTCAATCGGACGTGCGGTTTGCGCGGTACGGCTCAATATTCGTGTTTTAAGTGATGCGCGCGCTTCGTAAACGCGCGTGAGGGGGGTCCAAACGGGCCGAACGATGTCGGAATGGCCTGAAATCAGACGACAAATACGGGTGAGTGATTTCTGAAGTGTTCGAGCATACGGAACGTCAATCGGACGTGCCGTGTGCCCGCGGTGACCGACAACGCAGTTGTGGTGTCATAAACGGCCAGAACGGGTGTCCAACGGTCAAATTCATAGCGAACGACCTCAGATTGAGCTGAAACCACCGTGGAAAATTCTAATTATTATTTGTGACGTGTACGCGCAGACGGAACGTCAATCGGACATGCGATTTGCGCGGTACGGCTCAATATTCGTGTTTTAAGTGATGCGCGCGCTTCGTAAACGCGCGTGAGGGGGGTCCAAACGGGCCGAACGATGTCGGAATGACCTGAAATCAGACAACAAATACGGGTGACTGATTTCTGAAGTGGTCGAGCAGACGGCACGTCAATCGGACGTGCCGTGTGCCCGCGGTGACCGACAACGCAGTTCTGGTGTCATAAACGGCCAGAACGGGCGTCCAACGGTCAAATTCATAGCGGACGGCCTCGGATTGAGCTGAAACCACCGTGGAACATTCTAATTATTATTCGTGACATGTACGCGCAGACGGAACGTCAATCAGACGTGCGGTTTGCGCGGTACGGCTCAATATTCGTGTTTTAAGTGATGCGCGCGCTTCGTAAACGCGCGTGAGGGGGGTCCAAACAGGCCGAACGATGTCCGAATGGCCTGAAATCAGACGACAAATACGGATGAGTGATTTCTGAAGTGGTTGAGCAGACGGCACGTCAATCGGACGTGCCGTGTGCCCGCGGTGACCGACAACGCAGTTCTGGTGTCATAAAAGGCCAGAACGGGCGTCCAACAGTCAAATTCATAGCGGACGGCCTCAGATTGAGCTGAAACCACCGTGGAACATTCTAATTATTATTCGTGACGTGTACGGGCAGACGACACGTCAATCGGACGTGCGGTGTGCGCGGTACGGCTCAATATTCGTGTTTTAAGTGATGCGCGCGCTTCGTAAACGCGCGTGAGGGGGGTCCAAACGGGCCGAACGATGTCGGAATGGCCTGAAATCAGACGACAAATACGGGTGAGTGATTTCTGAAGTGTTCGAGTAGACGGCACATCAATCGGACGTGCCGTGTGCCCGCGGTGACCGACAACGCAGTTGTGGTGTCATAAACGGCCAGAACGGGCGTCCAACGGTCAAATTCATAGCGGACGACCTCGGATTGAGCTGAAACCACCGTGGAACATTCTAATTATTATTCGTGACGTCTACGCGCAGACGGAACATCAATCAGACGTGCGGTTTGTGCGGTACGGCTCAATATTCGTGTTTTAAGTGATGCGCGCGCTTCGTAAACGCGCGTGAGGGGGGTCCAAACGGGCCGAACGATGCCAGTTGATGTTTTTCACTTAAAATGATGTCCTTTTGAAACAAAAGACATACACTTTGAGTTGTTCCGACCACACCGCGCCTCGGATTGAGGCGGGGATGACTCGTACACGTCACATATGACCCATGGATCGTTGTCCTAAAGCATCAACACATTTCGAATGCGTTTGGTCAGTTTTTCGTATGTCACTTTTTGTTTTCACTTAAAATCTTATGGAAATTCATATAGAATATTTTTATATCATATTTAGTATGGATTAGATTTTAGTTGATCGTGCTATGAAACATTTCAGAGCTAATGAAATTAAGGAAGGTGGAGGGGATGTCCGGGGGGCTGTCCGGGGGGGCTGTCCGGTGGGTGTCCGGGGGGCTGTCCGGGGACCAAGGAGGAGGGTGGGGGGGCTGTGTGGGGTCTGTCCGGGGGGTTTTTGGGGGTTGTTCAGGGGGTTGTCCGGGGTTGTTCAGAGGGCTGTCCGGGGGTTGTTCAGGGGGTTGTTCAGGGGGTTGTCCGGGGGTGTTCAGGGGGCTGTCCGGGGGGTGTTTGGGGGGTTGTCCGGGGTCCAAGGGGGGGGGGTGGGGGGGGGGGGGGTTGTCCGGGGTCCAGGGGGGGGGGGGGTTGTCCGGGGGGCTGTCCGGGGGGCTATCCGGGGTCCAGGGTGGAGGGTTGGGGGCTGTCCAGGGGGCTGTCCGCGGGGGCTGTCCGGGGGGGCTGTCCGGTGGGTGTCCGGGGGGCTGTCCGGGGACCAAGGATGAGGGTGGGGGGGCTGTGCGGGGTCTGTCCGGAGGGTGTTTGAGGGTTCTTCAGGGGGTTGTACGGGGTTGTTTAGGGGGTTGTCCGGTGGTTGTTCAGGGGGTTGTCCGGGGTTGTTCAGGGGGTTGTCCGGGGGGTGTTTGGGGGGTTGTCCGGGGTCCAAGGGGGAGGGTGGGGGGTTGTCCGGGGGGCTGTCCGGGGGGATATCCGGGGTCCAGGGTGGAGGGTTGGGGGCTGTATGGGGGGCTGTCCAGGGGGCTGTCCGCGGGGCTGTCCGGGGGGTGTTTGGTGGGTGTTTGGGGTCCAAGGGGGAGGGGGGGTTGTCCAGGGTCCAAGAATTAGGGGGGTTGTCCAGGGAGTTCTCAAACACACAACCACTAAAAGACAACAACATCCATAAAAACAGACAATATATAAAAATAACTCAACTCCAATACTATACTACGAGTCTAGATAAAACCAACAACTAGAATAGATTAAACATCAAATCTCAAGTCAAAAATGTAACGGATCAATATGTCCCACATCAGCATCACCATCTCCATCATCATCATTATCATCGCCCTCGTCATCGTCCTCCTCATCGTCCTCACCCTCCACAACGCCTTCCTCCTCGCCTTCGCCCTCCTCCTCGCCCTCCTCATCTCCCTCCTCTTCCGCATCAGACTGCTCGCCATCATCATCTTCAAGCTCGACATCGGCCTGACCACCACTGGAACTGCCACCTGGTGCACCATATATAGAATGTATCGACGACATGTATTCATCAATCGCTGGGCTGGCCTCTGCTGGAAGTGTTGGACGTCGAACTTCAATAAATTTCATAAATGCACTGTTTGCCCTTGCAGACTGTTCTGCCGTCTCTGTGGCCCTTTTCTCAGCCTGTTCTGCCTATGCCCTAACTTGCTGCAGCTTGGTGGCACTACAACTCGTACCTGAGGCAGGCCAATACCTCGTCGGGGCTATCCTAGGTCGGCAGCGTACTCTGCCAGAATGATCATCTCCCAACACCTGATGTAAGTGATCAGATGGCCCAAAATTGTCTGCTTCTTGGGCATCGAGGGCCTCTAAAGCATCCTGTTACAAATATAAATATATTGTTAAGTTACGAAATAGATATTAAAATATAAAATCAACAGATTAAAACTTACAATCTGCTGCTGAGTCACTTCGTTGACAGCACGTCCATCCTTTTTTCGTCTACTCGAGCAAAACAGTTTTGCTCGAGGCACACGTCCTTCAATATTTTGTACTTGCCTCTACAATGACATTGAAAAAAAAATTTATATAAAGACTTCAGCAAATAATTAAATAATTGAGGAAACAAAAGAAAATGTAAGTCGTAAAGAAAACTTATAAACAATTGTCATACCTGCTGCCTCTCATGATCCGGCATCGTCGTGCGTCCTAGTGTATGGAGGTATTTTTTTGCATCAATGTTTTTTTTATTTTTTCCAGATGATTCCTAAATAAAATTCGATAATGCAAAGGATAATATTAATGCAAAACTTGAAAGTTATTATTTAAATACCTCAAATGTAATTCATACCTTAAACTGGGTACTCGTCCAATGAGTAATCATCTGACGATACTGCTCTATAGGACAATCATCCACGACTGGTACCGCCTCTAACTCAGTGCCAACTCTAGCACGCCAGCCAATATACAGCTCATGCTTGTAGGCTCTCCAAAGCTCGCCTAAATCCTTTAGACGTTCCATTCGTGCACCCTCACCATCAGGAAAATTAAATCGAAGCTGAAATGAAAATATTAATTTATATAAATACAAAAAAAATTCATGGCATTAAATACAACAGATTTTTTTACCCATATCTCTGCCCAAGCTCTATCTTTGACCTCATGTGGCAAATGTCTCCATGACAGCGGGCTGACGGGAATGATGTCGGAGTATTTGGAAAGCGTCGCCATAAAACTCCGACATTGCTGCCCTGTTTTCTCAACCATCTGATTGTCTTCATTATATTCCACCATAACCTGTGTGCGACGGTTCCACACCGAACGCATGCGTGTACGACCCCGCCCCCGCCTCCTTTCAGTAGATGTATCTGTCATGAAAGAAAAACAAATATTTTATCAAAACATGTTATAATGAAAATAAATATTTCTATAAAAATTTGATAGGGTTTTATAAATATACCTGTGCTAGTCTGATCAATGAGTGGCGCCGGATCCACAGAACCTGATGGAACACCCTCTGGTGGAACAGGAGTCGAAGACGATGGAATATAAAAGCTCGGAGAGACAGAAGTAGAAGGAAAAGAAGATGGAACAACTGTATGACCTGATGCTGATTGGGGAGTGGGAATCATCATGGGATGTGAAAATGATGGGGCAGAAGATGCAGAAGGTAGCGAAAACATGGGAGGTCTAAATATCCCGTGTGTCCCTAACGACACACCGGGATCAGAATGTGGGAAGGCTGAAATGTCAGTGGGAGGGGCAGGGTCTAGTCGGGCACACGCAGCTCTATGTCCACCTCTGGTACGAACCCTCCTCGTACCACCGGCCTGAGTACTAGGACCAGTACTAGGCTCCTCGTCGAATAACTGTCGACGTAATGGTGGATCCTACAAAAAAGTTTACAAAAAAAATTAATCACATGACATTATATATTCTGTAAATATATATATATATTTGAAATAAAGTACTCACTGTAGGCACTAATGGTGGAATGCCCATCTCCTCCATCCGACGATTGTTCTCCGCCATTTTTTTTCTTCGTCTCTCTTCAATTGGCTTCATTTCCTGCATTGGAAAACAAATATGTAATTAATTAGAAAAAGAAAATTAATTTGTAAACCAAAAAACTAAATATATGAGGGAATGAGGGGATTCATTGGTAATTTAGCTATCAATTGTTTTAGAAGAGCTTGAATGAATTTAATAAAACATACAAGTTGTAATGTTCACCAAGTTAGAAATATTGTTTGATTTGGTTTGAATACAGTTCAATTCCAAATTAGAAAATGCAATTCAAATAAAACAGCAACCAATAATCATTGAAAATTCACATAACGGTCAAGTCAGCTAAAACATATTTGTGATCAATACTAAATAAATATGAATATTACCAACCTTAACAACCCAACTCGAGGTAAACCAAAAGAATTGAGAACATGGATGAATGATTCTATATATTTCCAACCACAACTTCAGGTTCACAATCAACTCTGACAATTGAGCTATTGGAGTCATCAAAAGAAATAAATGGATTGGTTCCAATGGAAATAGGGACAGTGTCAATTCCATCATCAGCATCATCAAAAATATTTCTTGGAATTACTTCAACTACGACACCAAATTCAGGTTGAAGTTGATCTTTGACATAAAAAACTTGTTTAGCCATTGATGCCAACACATATGGTTCTTCGGTTGCAAGAGTGCGGGTCATATTAATTACTCGAAATACACAATCATCAATAAATGTGCCATGTCTCGTCATAGAATCAAACCAATGACATTTCATCATTGTGACTCGTCCATGAGAGTAATAATCCAATATTATTATTTTCTCAACGACTCCATAATAACCCACATTTTCAAGTCGCGGTCTACTATCTGATGCACTGGCATAACAATCTGTTGTGGCAGTAACCATAATACCATCATGTTGTGTTCTCATGTTTTTGGCTCGTTCAGTGACAATAAATCTGTACCCATTGATAACAATTGATTTACAGTCACGAACAACGGTATTAGGACCAAAAGCCAAAGCTCTTATTTCCTCAGAGACAGAGTCAGCAGACAAACTCAATACCTGCAATATAAATGACAGTTAAACTTAAGTAAATATTGAAATAATTAATTTAAACAGTAATATTTTTACCTTCAATTTTAACCAAGCAGAAAACTCTTTGCTATGCAAAGTCTCTCTCCTTCTCAAAGATAAAGAACGATGCTTCCTATTTATCATTGTTTTATGTTCCCTGTAGATAAAAAAATATGAATAGTTTAATAGATATATATGTAAGATATACATATTCAATTTTGTTACCTGATATAGTCATCGAACAAATCACAGTTGAACAAAACTGTGCGATGTGCCATCTCCTGCTCTTCATGGCTTAATGTCTTCAATGTATATGATCCAGGAATTCCTCCTGTTTGAGGAAGTGATGGAAAACTGGGTTCAATTTGCTCATATTGTTCTTCTTCATTTCTCATTGGTCTGTTCATTCTTGTAGTAAGATCAGACAAATACATTGAACAGAAATCCATACATTCTTGAGCTAAGTAACCGTTCACGATAGAACCTTCGGGATGATTCTTGTTTCGAACATAAGACTTTAATGTGAACATATTTCTTTCAGTTGGATACATCCAACGAAAAGAAACAGGTCCTCCGAGAAGTATTTCAGTTGGAATATGGACAGTCAGATGCAGCATGCATGTGAAAAATGATGGGGGAAATATTTTCTCCAACTCACACAAAATTAATGGGGCATCTATCAACATTTTTTGCAAGAAAGACTTGGACAACTTCTTAGCACAAAGATCTCTAAACAAATGGCACAACCGAATAACACCCACCCTTACATTATTGGACAAAAGATGACAGATTGCTATTGGAAGCAACTCATGCAGTAGAACGTGATAATCATGAGTCTTCAAAGATTTTAGCTTCAACTCTCTTCTGTTGACCCGTTTAGATATGTTGCTTGAATAGCCATCAGGAACTCTAATAGTCTCTAATACTTCCAAAAATTGTTTTTTTTCAGTAGGTGTCATCACATAAGAAGCACATGGAAGTTGCCATTTATTTTCACTGATACGCACATGATGCAATTCTGGTCTGATGCCCCAATCCACCAAGTCACGTCGAGATCGTAAATCATCTTTTGTCTTCCCCTTGACATTTAGAAGAACTGAAAGCAACATTTCACATATATTCTTTTCAATATGCATTACGTCTAAGCAATGACGTAGCAAATTGGTTGACCAATAAGGCAAATCAAAAAAGATACTCCTCTTCCTCCAATTGTAACAGGTTTCTGTGGAAACATTCTTTCTCTTTCCAGATTTCACTTGACCCTTCCCGAACGAAAAACTGAAATCTTTCAATTCATTAAGCACATCAGTTCCAGACATACGCTGAGGTGGATCATCGGTCTCTATAGTATTATCAAATCTTCGACGATTCATTCTATATGGATGATCCTTTGGAAAAAATCGTCGATGTCCCATAAAACTGAAACTACAACGATGTTTCAGTCTTCTGGATCGTGTATTCTTCATACAAACTGGACATGACAGTTTCCCATTCATGCTCCATCCAGACATCATTGCATAAGCCGGAAAATCATTGATTGTCCACATAAGCGCAGCGCGCATCTGAAATATGTCTTTCGAACATGCATCGTATGTGCGCACACCCACATCCCAAAGAAGCTTCAACTCTTTTATTAAAGGTTGCATGTATACATCAATATCAATGCCAGGATCAGAAGGACCAGATATGAGTATACTCATGAAAGTGAAAGGTTTTTTCATACACAACCATGGGGGAAGATTATAAATGTGTATAAAAACTGGCCTTGTGCTGTGCGAAGTAAGCATCTGCCCAAACGGATTAAAACCGTCGCATGAAAGACCCAACCTCACATTACGCACGTCAGCTGCAAAATCAGGATGTCGAGCATCAAATCTCTTCCATGCAAATCCATCTGCAGGATGAACCAACTCATCATCAGTCTTCTTTCTCTCGGTATCATGCCATCTCATTTTTATTGATATGTCATCAGACATAAAAAGATTCTGGAGTCTGGGGATCAATGGAAAGTGCCACATTACTTTCTGTGGAACGCGGGATGGTGTTCCATCAGATTTTGACTTCCAGCGGGATGTGCCACATTTTATACAATCATTTTGTTCAGCGGTTTCCTCCCAGAATAAACTGCAATCTTTCGGGCAAGCATGAATTTTGTTTCTTGAAAATCCAAGTTCCTCAACTAACTTCCATGCCATATAGTGGTTTGAGGGAATATCTGCATCATCTGGAAGTAAATCCTTCAAGAGGGTAAGAATGTAATCGATTGCTGTATTAGAAATCCCATACATAGTTTTCCCATGAAATAATCGGATTAAAAATTCCAGCTTTTTCATTTTATCGCATTGCCGATATACTGGAGTCGTGGCAGCATCATTCAATTTTTTCACCCTATCAATATCATAATTTTCACTAGATGCATCAACTGTCCTCATAACGAAGTCTTCTTGAGTCGAAATCCTTTCTTTTTCATGATGACGAATAAACGGAAACCGATCATCTAACAAATTCTCCATTCCAGTCTTTTCATTTCGATCATCACCAATTTGAGATTTCGTTTTCTCCCCATTGTGATACCACAGAAAGTAGTTTGCTTGAAACCCATTTTTGGTTATGTGGTAGCTGACTTCTTCACGGCTCAACCAAGGTCTACCAACACAATTTGAACATGGGCAGTGTATGCGACCACTATCTGAAGCATTGTGAAATGCAAAATCTATAAAGCTCTCCAAATTGTTTTGAAAATCATCTGAGATCCGATCGGTTTCATACATCCAACTTCTGTCCATTCTGTAAAAAGAATTTATATAAGTCATTTTGTCATAAACAATTCAATAGGCATTAACTATAATAGAATATACATTTAAGTAAACGATAAAGGAAGAAAATAATCAAGGTATCAACTACACATGTCAAAAAAACATACAAATGTGTTATTGAAAAAATGTAAAACCAACAAGAACTTAATGTGTTATATCACATAACAGCATGACTCATCCCATAACCATATTAGTAGGGTATCATGAACATGAATAACATCAACCTTGTGCCATACTCCTACCCTACATGACCCCAACCACATGCCACATCTTATTATAGCCTTATCACATCACACCTCATCGAAAAACACTAGGGAAATCATAGTACATCTCACCTGAAGACACATGGACAATCACATCGCATCTTGCCTAAAAACACATGGTCAATCACTTTTGAAGGAAGAGTAGGGAAGACATGGTAGCTATCCAAACATATAACCACCATCCTAGATATTAGAAAAAATACCCATAACTCAAAACCTCTGATCGTTGGTAAGTTTATCCAACTCTGGTTGGGAATGTGTAGAAATAACATAAAAATACATGATATATAGATAGCACAAAATACTCAACCTATGGGTTCACATTAACTACATAATCACACACTTCACTACTACCATAAAACACATAAACCACACCACCACCACACAAGACGCATATCATTGGAATATAATTCTACATTCAATAAGTCTATCTATGGAATTATCATAAGAATCCATGTATCAATTGGAATATAATTCTACATTCAATAAGTCTATCTATGGAATCCCTCCCTTGGATCCATGTATCACCAATGGCTTAATCAATATTCAAAGAAATGAGTCTATCCGTGGAATTCCACTGTGAATCCATTTATCACATAAAGCATATAAGTTAATAGAAACAAGATTATATACCTGACATCCTAATAGAATCCATGTATCACTATTTACTATTAATCATTTAATGAATTTCATTTCATTTAAACAATTCATTAAACATACCAAGGTCAATAACAAAGGTATTTAATACAACTCACCTCAAAATGGCGACTCAATCAAATAATAACCTGAAAACAATGAAGCTTCATTTACTCATGTTGTAATGACAAGATAATGAGATTCTCTTGCTTAATCAATCAATTCCATATCATGGTCTCAACATAACTCATAATGGCTAGAAATTCAATGAAAATTCAAGCACTCACATGGGAATTTTTAATATAACACTCCTAACAAGACTATAAAGATATCACATGCATTAGTTATAATATATCTAACATGGTAGCATAAAATATAAGATAAATTCAATCCAATTTCATAGATTCATAGCATAGTCTCTACTTTACTCACATTGGCAAGGCAATACAATTAAAACATGTGTTAAAAAATAATTGGCATTCATGTGTTAAAGGGGAATGCAAACCATAAAATACCCTTAATTAATTTAATTTACAATTCAATTCAGAAATCGAACAATCAATTCGATTTATATAACCTTTCACAAATGACATCCCATGTTCAAGGGGTAAAATCCAAAAAGGAATTTTCAAGAAAACTCACCCTTAGGCGCCGGCAGTAGCTCCAAAATCGTCTAAACTGAAGGGAAAAATAATAATAAGTTTAAATACTATCCAAACATTTGAATACCTTTTGGTGGTGTGAATTTCACTTTGAATTGTTAAAAAATAAAATTGGTAGGATGTTAGAACCAAAGTGATCTGAGTTTGAGAATGATAATGATTTTTTATTTTTGTAAATTTATTTTCAAGTTGATCAATGTATAAATATGAAGGACTAAGACATAATTTATTTCATGATCCATAAAATACATTCCCAATAATAAAATCCAAGGATCTAGAGGAATCACATCTTTGTAAGATTATATACATAAATTCATGATCAGAAATGTAAAAAATAGGATTATTTAAAACTCCACATAATTCTTATACAATCCATAGAAATTATAAAACTATATATGACAATCCAAGGCACAAAAAAACAACTTTGAAAGTTCTCTCAACACCCCACAAGCCGGATGCCACACTAGTTAGGGATAACACTCAACTAGATGGAGGTTTTACTCATTGAGATCCAAACATTTGAATACCTTTTGAGATAAAGAAGAAGAAGAACCTGAAGAAGAGCTGGAATCCGGCCGACAGTATCTCCAAAATCGGCTGCTGCTGCTCCCGTTAGGGCTCTGTAACGCGAATGGGGGAGAGAACGGGCGGCTGGGTTTTTTGGGGAAAACCTTTGCCAACGGTTTTAAAAAACCGTTGGCATATGTATGTTTTTCCCAACGGTTCTATAGAACCGTTGGGATAAACTCCCCCAAACCCATCTATCCCAACGGTTCCTTAGAACCGTTGGGAAAAACGCCCAAAAACAAAGCTTCCCCAACGGTTCTAATGAACCGTTGGGAAAAGCCTCCACTATTCACCTCAATACCAACGGTTTACTATAACCGTTGGTAAAGCCTTCCTAAACAATCTTACCCCAACGGTTTCATAGAACCGTTGGTATGTAAGTGTGGGTAAAAACCCAAATTCCAGTAGTGCGGGCCAGCTGCTACAACCAAGCGCTCCAATGTGCAGCTACAACCAAGCGCACCTCTATCATGGGTCTGCCGCTACAACCAAGTGCTCCCATGTGCCGCTACAACCAAGCGCACATCTTTCGTGGGTCTTCCGCTACAACCAAGCGCTCCCATGTGCCGCTACAACCAAGCGCACCTCTGTCATGGGTCTGCCGCTACAACCAAGCGCTCCCCTCTGCCGCTACAACCAAGCGCACCTCTGTCGTGGGTCTGCCGCTACAACCAAGCACTCCCCTATGCCGCTACAACCAAGAGCACCTATGTCATGGTTCTTCCGCTACAACCAAGCGCTCCCCTGTTCCGCTACAATCAAGCTCACCTCTGTAACACACCGGGTCGTTCGATCAGCAGTCGTCGGGTCTAAGTCAGTTACACGGTCTCCGTACTCCGCACGCTCGTCTCCGGGAGGGTCCGCTCCACGAGCTACTGGTCGATACTCCAAGTATAACAAAGTCCCTCAAGTAAGTATCTCAAGGGACCACCTCGTCGTAGGGGTCTCAACGCAACAGACGGCGCGTCAATCGGACGCCCGGTCTGTGAGTTACTAGCCATTTCGTCCCAGGAGCCCGGTTGGTTTCGTGTGCGAACCAATCCGGCCGTAACTCGACTATACCCCGAACACTCATAGGGTATACTCATAGGGAACGTTTCTCAACGAGATCACCAATGCCGCTGACGGTTCGTCAAACAGACGTTCTGTCAGAAAGGTATCTGCTTTTCCGTTCCAGGGGCCCGGTTGGATTTCGGGTACAACCCAACCCGGCTACTATCCATATGCATCCAAATTTCGGGCTGAGGATGCCAAAAGTTTCGTCTCATCAAGTGGAAAGCAACGAGACAGACGGCGCGTCAATCGGACGCCCGGTCTATGAGTTATTGGCTTTTTCGTTCCACAGGCCCGATTGGTTTCGTGAGCGAACCAATCCGACTGCACTGCGACGACATCCAAACCTCGAGCGGAGTAAGCCAAAAGATTCGTCTCACTTAGAGGAATTCAACAAAGCTGACGGCACATCAATCGGACGTCCGTAGCTCAAGATATGAGCGTTTCCGCTCTGAGGGCCCGGTTGGTTTCGTGTACGAACCAACCCGTCCAAACCCAAAGTATTCCGAAACCTTGAGTGCGATATATCGAAACGACCGTCTCGATCCAAGGATCACGTTGCCGCTGACAGCGAGTCGTTTGGAGGCCCGTAGCTCAAGTTACGGCCATTTGAACAAAAACCGTCTGAAGACGGGGGGTCGGCCCGACCCCCCCCTGGGTCGGACGAACCCGGTCGGACCCGGTCCGGCCCGGCCAGGGCGCGGCGCGGCCGGTCGGACCGGCCTGGCTCGGCTAGCCCAGCTCGGCTCGGCCGAGCGACGCGGGGGGGGGGGGGAGCCGCCACCCCCACGTGACACCCCCATGGAACCCGCGGGTTGTCGCCCGGACAAGGCCGAGCGACGCGGGGGGGAGTCGCCGCCCCCGCGTGACAACCCCGTGGCACCCGTGGGGTGTCGCTCGGACAACCGGACGCGGCTTTCAGCAGCGTCCCGCGCGCGCCGGACCCACGCGGCTGCGGGTCCGCGAGCGCCACAGCCGCGGCTTCTGCCGCGGCGACCTTGTCCGGCGGCGCGCCGGGGCGCCGCCGCTCCCGGCTGCAGGTGCCGCCGCGCCGACGACCCGTGCCGCCGGCGGCTTCCGCGGGCCACCAAAGTCGCTTCGGTGGTCCGATTCTGTTCCCGTCTGTGCCGCTGCTCCTCCCGGGACTCGCTCTTCAATGCGGAACCATCAAACTTCCGTTGCGGCACGTTCCGTCATCGCCCCTCAAATCTGCACAAAAACGAAGAGTGGCGGAGGGTCGTCAGGCCGTCTTCGTTTGGCCCGCACCCTCCGCGTTAGAGATAAACAACGGGAGGAATAAATTTCAACACATGAACGCATATCCGAAAACAATTTTAATGGAATAAAATTGTTTTATAAATCGGTTTCCTCATTTTGAACGGAAAGAACATGGGAAAAAGTGGCATTTCCAAAAATAAAATCCCTACCTCGTAGTCGTCGCGCGTGAGCGTTCTTCGCGGAATTGTTCGTCGCGGAAGAAGGGGATCGCCGCGTCGTCGCGGAAGGGCGTCACGTCGTCGCGGAAACCGGCGTTGAGTTGGCGAACTCAACGGACCATGAAACAGCAGATTTAATTTAATTAATTAAATCCATGTTTTGGTAAAAACCACAAAGGAGATTAAAAAGAAAATCCGAGACTCTTACCTCAAGCAGCTGATCGAAGATCCATTGTGGAGGAAGAGGCGTCGCCGAAGAACGTTGCAGGAAGGGAACGTCGGCGTCGCGGAACACGGTGTCGTGTCGTCGATTTCCGGGTTCAGTGTTCTTCGTCGGAGGCGGGCGTTCTTCACATTCTTCGCGTTCTTCGCGTTCTTCGCTTTCTTCGTGTTCTTCGCGAAGAAGGATAAAGGCACGAGGACTCTATCAAACCTCTCAACCAGTAATCCTGCAAAAAGGCTGGTTGGTCTTATTTTTTTATTATGCCAACCAACGAAAAAGGGGTAAGTAACGACCCATCAATTCGTTGAATTAATTCAACGAAAGAAACATCACATTTAATTTATGAAATAAAACGCCCAATTAAATGGTCTGTTAAGAATTTAAGAAAACGCATCAGTTGACTTTCATAATGACGGGTTTTCGCGGGTGCGTTACTTAGCGGAAAGAAACGGTGGGGCTCGTGCGGGCCCCACCTCACAAATATCCTACCGAGAGGGTAGGATATTTCTGGATAGTCCCCTATCCGTTTTAACTCAGTTTAAGTGGCTTCCAAGTGGATTAAGTGGCTTAAGTGAAATAAAATAAAGTTGTCGTAAAATTATTTTATTTCTTAACTTTAAGCCCGAAAATTAAAAAACACACCCAAGAAAACGCAACTCCGGAAGAGGCGTTTCTAAGCAAATACCGATGCTGCGATTTCATCGGTGCCCTCAGAATTCAATTCCGGGCACCGGTTCAAAAGCTAGAAAAACTCGATCATCCGTTCACTGAACGTACCCGAGCCAAACTTCAGAAAATGATTCCGGGCACACCGGGCCTCGGAATCAGGTGCCGTTAGAAACTGCACTCTTGTAAAATTCCAAAGAAAATTAAGAAGAAGAAAAAAATTTCTTTGAAATTTATGGGTCCTTACAAGGCGTGTTGGAAGGGTGAGGGGAGAGGGGAAGGAGAGAATGAGAAGAAAGAAAAAAAATAATGGAAGGAAAAAAATAAAAAGAGATAAAATGGGAGGGTGGTCCGCGGTAGGAGAAGGAGATTGTGGTGGGGTGCGCTGGGCAATTGGGGTGGGGTGAGGCGCGCCATGGGAGAAGAGATAAAAGAGAGGGAGGAGAGAAGGAGAAGGGAGCAGAGAAGAAGAAGGGAGGAGAGTAGGAGAAGAAAACGTGGGGGAGAGGAAAGAAAGAAAAAAGAAGAAGGGGGGGGGGGGGTGGCGGCTAGGGTAGGATTAGGTGGGTTAAAAAAGGATTAAATAAAATAAAAAAATGAAATGAAATAATAAAGATAAAAAATAATGGAGAGATATAAATACATATATATATATATACATGTATATATGTATATGTTTATATGTATACACACACAATAATAATAATTAAACTATTCTAAAATAGAAAATGATAAAGGATTTAATAATATAAGTTAAAAATTGAAAAGTAATTAAAATACTAATAATATTTATAATAATAAGGAAATAAGAATAAAGTAAAAGAAATACCCGCTTAAAACGTTAATATTAATAATACCAAGTAAGACCACCCGTGTACCAGGCAGTCCACAAGGCTTCACCCGTGCCGTGCCGTGCCCGTGCATCGGGCAACGTCAATCCTGCGTCCATTTATCAGCGCAAGTGCGTACCACTAAAATCGCGCTCAGCTCGAACTCCAACAAAACAATTTACAAAAAAGCAATAAAACTTATGTGATTAAAATTAAAATTAAATACATACCTCAATGTGAAGACCAGATGTGACATGTTGCCCTCTGGTGATGCAAAAGATACCCTGTGGTGATAGAAGTCTACAAAAGCATGAGAGTGAACAAACTGATCCACCCCGAGTATGAAATCGAAACTCTTCATCTCAAGAACAAAGAGGTTACATAAGAAAGGTTAACTTTCTACCTTAATTAGACAATCCCTACACTAAAATATTCCCTAAGTTCGTACCATTAACATCATATCTATGGTCATTACACTATAGTAAAACTATATCTATAGTCCAATACTTTACATGATAGATAAAGAGATACAATAGGCAGTGGATTAAGAGGCACTCTTTGAGGTAAGACTGGTGGATCAATGCCCATCATGTCTAGAGCATGGTCATCACAACCCTCCTGGAATATGATAAGTGGACATCGTGGGGGAATTGGTCTGAATATGCCAAGAACATGCCTCCGAACAAGATGAACCAGAAAGATAGATTCACTAGAAGAATTTGAATGTAGGAAAACTCAGTACCGAAGGCATACTACCCCAACTACCTACTTATATGGCTAGGTATAAGTATGTTCTCAAGTATAAGTTTCCTTTAATTTTAAATTTAATTACCAGGTTCACTTCTTTTCCTTTCATAAACATGAAAAGGATAGATAAAGAGGTGAAACCAATTCATTTTAGAATTCATGATTCATTTTAAAATGGGTAAACATTTAGGATGAATCAATTCCATTACACTATCACCAGAAAAGATACCCATTTATTTATATCATAATGTTTCGACTCTATAAATTACTCATCCCAACCCATGAGGGCCCATAAACCTCATGAATTGAGACATGAAATAACTCAATAAAAACCAAGAGTAATACATGTATTGGAAACTATCACAACATCCCTCAACAATCATAAGCATATCAAGCAATGAAAAAAAGTGAAATGCACCAATATGGCTTGTCAATATTCATGACATGTAAATTCTAGGTTCCTATAATGATGTATAAAACAATTCTCCTTTCCCTTATATCATGGGGCCAAGGATGAAATAAAATCCTCAAACAAAGTAATAATAAACAACACCACACAACATGTGTGTCACCTAATGGTGAAATAAAATCAACTATAATAGGAAAAATCATAACAACAATTATAATTTAGGAAACTTGGTTTTTACCACAACCATGGGTTCACGATGACCAAGCACATCTTATGTCCACATCCCAAGCATTCCTAATCTCCAATATATTATCTACAAATAGTAAAACAGGAAAACAAACCACGACTCTAATACCACTTTGTGACTTCTCGGACCCAGATGCCATTTGATAGGTGCCCCGATCCTAGTGGGCCACTTGGACTCAAGCACATCTCCTCAAATTATAGAGGCTACTGACTAGTAGTGAGGGCTTGGGGTGTTTACATGAGGATACTATGCACTCATTACCAAAGTGTAACATAATGGGTGCATGTAAACATAGGTAAATAGTGGAATCAATATATATAAACAGAAGTCACAACATAAAATAGGGACTATAGTAACAATAACTGAAACAACTCGAATAACATTCAACAATTAATGATATTTCATGTCACTAGAAAACTGGAAAACATGGATACAAGACATCAGGAAAAACATATTCCACAATAGTATAAATGGAATAAAAGACTATCCCAAGAATCCCAAACTCCATCTAGGTCATCTATTATAAATCTCCATACTAAACTTTAATGAATCAAATGTTTGATTTTGTATGCTTCCCTTTTTCAACACCTGCGACCTTGTAATTTTCCCTGGGTACCAAACATTTCCTGAAGAGTGTGTGAGATAAATCTCAGTGGGACACCACCAACGGTTTCTATAACCTCCAGCTTGTTTAATGGAAATGTAATAGTGTGTAGGCCTGCATATATATATATATATATAATAAAGAAGTATAATGTAACTAAATACCCAAGTACCTACTTCAGCTATTGACTGGTGTCAAAATGTTTAATTAGCTCATTTAATTATGTAATTACTAATTTTAGATTGATAGGTCTCGTGAGGCATATAGGACACATACATCACCTCACGACAGTATAAATAGTGAAGGTTCCAAGATGTAACAAGGAAACCATGATCAATGATATTTAGTAGTTAATTCCCAAGGTAATAACTAAGGATAAATAGACCTCAAGGGTCACCAAATCAGTAATAACTATATCCTATCCTGGGGTAAGAGTGTAATCCATGGAGCATAGTCCATGGTATTCCACAATGATGTGCCTACTGAGTCTTAGGTGATCAACCAAGGTAAAAAGGGGCTAATAAATGACTGGGCCTAATGGGTTTTAACTATGGAACCTATGTTTCAATGCTAGATCCAAGGAGTGTATCCAAGGAATCCTTTTCATTAATTCAAGATCCAAGGAGTTTATACAAGTCATCCTATTGTACTAAATGATGGATCCTACAGTATCATATTGGGCATCCAAGAATAGACAAGGATCATGATCTAGTTGGGCCTCAACCTAATCAAGTCATATTCTTGAATCAGAATGGGGTTCCTGAGTGCTCATGGAATTCATTGATCAGAATCCAAGGCAAGATTGAGTCAGTCCATTCCTATTTGATTATGAAGTCATGTAATATCTCATTCAGTTCAATCCTTGCCTTTCATTAGTGTGATAAGGTCAAGTAGTATGCAACCTTTTTATCAAGTCATTTGGTTCAAGCATTACCTTTCATTATTGTGACAAGGCCAAGTAGTAAACAACCATTTAATCCATTTAAGGAATATTTCATATTCAAGGTTCATTATTCTACGTTCTTTTTTTGTGGTAAGGGGTGCTACAGATATGAAATGAATTAATCATTCGAATTTAATTATCAATTTGAAGCACATAAATTAGTCACATCAAGTGGTACACATATATGGTAATTTCCATTTTGCAATTAATAATATAAATAATCCATTTAATATAGAAATTGTTACCATTAGGAAGGTCAATCCAAGGCACACCT
This sequence comes from Viscum album, assembly GCA_963277665.1. NCBI lineage: Eukaryota > Viridiplantae > Streptophyta > Magnoliopsida > Santalales > Viscaceae > Viscum > Viscum album. The sequence continues at coordinate 19,175,800 of OY728123.1, forward strand.
GAATGGTTTCTCAACGTTCCAAAATGGTATATAATGATTATGGAACCTTGAAAATGGGAAGGATGGATTTATGGTCATAACCACCTATAATTAATCATGTATTTGGAAATATAATAACCATATGGTTCTAACAAGTATAATCATGGAATATTAATTTTATAAATGGAACACAATGAAATCTGTGGCCTACACATGACAAATCCAAAATCAAAGAACTTTAGGGATGAGTTATAGACCACCCACATTAGGGTTGTATGACTCTCCTAATATGGTATTGGCCATTTATTTATCTTAGATCAGATTACATCTAAGAAAAAGAGAAAAATTATCATACACTGATATCTCAGTTGAAAGAAAAAGTGGAGAACAACTCAAGAGGACTCAAGTACTTACCATTGTGCATCCAACATGAGAAATGAAAGCTTGATCAGTTGCTGGATGAAGGAGATCTCTTAATTCCAATGTTATATCTTTAAAAATCTCCAAATTTAGGGTGAAATAAGTTAATCCTACCTAATCTCGAATTAGGGAATATGGAGGTGTCTTGAAATATAATTAAGGGAAATTTTGTAAATTTACCTAGAAAATGGCATGTGTTTAGTTTTCCCACATAGTTTGAAAAACCATGCGCAAACCATGCGAGGTTTTATAGGTATAAGGGAAAATTTAATTTTTAGGGAACATGCCTACAAGAAAAGTGCGTGAAGTGATTTTTCTTAGATATTTCACTCTGCATGGTTATCCAAACTGTGTGCCAAATTTGAACTAACCATGCAACCTGTCAAGTTTCCCAAAAATATGGATTTAGGGCTTCAAACATTCCTCAGACAGCCCCAAGACCTTTACTAAACCATTATGAATCCTAATTGGTCCAAAATAAATATTTATACCAAAAATTAAAGGATCCATAACTGAGTGAAATACTGGGTTCTTATATATGGTTATTCCCTTCTTATTGTAACCATAGAATGAGGAAGGTTTTATAGTTAATTTTGAGGTATTTGATTATTTCCAAGCCATTGCAAAGACTAGATGATATTTTTGAGTATTGAACCTTATAAATTCTTGTGTTCTTATTATTGGTAATGATATTTTTTTCATAGAAGTTATAAATCATAAATAGAATGTGAGTGTTGTTTCCTAAGGAATGAAACAGAAAATAAAAAAGAGATCATTGATTCACCCCAACCCCTCTTAGTGATCACATACATCCTACTTGGGAATTTTAATAACCTCACATGAACTATAGTGAGAGAACTGTGACTTGTAAAAGGAAAACCATTGGTTATGGTAGTATCAACCCTAGTAGACGATTCATAACCCTGTTTGAGCTCTTTAGAAAGGAGGAATACTGACTCCACAGATAGAGGTTCCAATTAACTAAGTATCTGATGGGAATACCAACCATGTATGATTCTAATATTTAGATCCCACACCTCTGGTAGATAGGGGGAATACCAACCCTATATAAGGATGGTGTGAGGATATATCCCTAACATAATTATGATACCTGGGAGTTTCCAACCTCAAGAGCACTCTGCCCTCCATTCCCAATCCCCTATGTCAACCATATGGAGGTAAGGGAGGTTAACCACATTTGTAACCTCATTTATTTCCTATGTTTCTAAATAGAATCTCATCACCGTGTTATTCACGGAAAAATTTTTAGGTTAGACTACCCATGTGACTATATCTGAGTCCCTATTAGGGAGATATGAAAATGTTTCTAAGCATGAAAGAATTTAACAACATGTTCTATAAACAACATGATGAATTTTCCCTGGGTAGTTGTATTGTCTTGAACTTCCCAACACATGGAATTTAATTCCAAACTATATAGAGTGTACTATTATGTACATGGCATGTGATACCAATGGATGGCATGGCATGTACCACCAATACAAGGATCTTCATCATTCAGGGGTACAAGGTGTATCCGGTGGTAGTATTTAGCATGTCACCCACTCTTAAGAAATCATCTTGTACTACAAGTTCACTAAGTCTTGTAGTACCTCATTATATAGTGTGTCCTATTAGTCAAACGAGGTCTTATCCATGATAATAACCTAGTTGTGTGCTACCACCTATGCCATGTCATGTAGGCCATACATGGACTGTATCCTGACCACATACCATGTGGTTAGGAATCCACTTGGTAGAACAACTGTGAGGTTTTGTCATAAATACACACTATGTAATATTTATAACCACAAAAAATTTTGACATTGCATCTAGATTGTACAAGATGTGTATTTTTCCAAAATACAAGTTGTATTATTAGGTTCTTCATGTGGAAGTTAATATCTACTATATATCTCACTATAACTACCAGAAATCATCCTCCATCAAACAATCACACCATAAAATGTCCTACAAGACCACTGAGTTTCCTTCCCAAGATCTATACCATCACTTTTCTCCTTTTCTATGTATTTGACTTTGTTTTGTTGCAACTGAACCGCTTCCACTCTGCTCATGATTTTTCTATCATCGTTCCCATATTCGAATCAAGTATTGTAACTGTGGAACATCCTATCCACACCCTTTTGATTTATCAATGGAAAAACCACTAGTAAAATCCAATATATGATAATGAATTTCTATATTGAATATATAATGAAAAATAGAAGTTATTTTCTATGAGTATTATCTATGAAAACATGGATGTATATAATAATCCTTGAATTTTATTTCAAAAGGAGTATATTTCCTTAAAAAATTCCCCTAAATTACATTATTCTTGGTAAAATAAAAATAAAAAAGTTAATGATAATAAAAAATATTCTATCTATTTTTTACCCTTACATATAATTTCTATGATAATACAACAATTTTCCATCTTGTTCCCTACTAATTTTTTTTTAAAATTTAAAATTAAATAGATGTTTAAAAGTTCAATTTCACTTTTTAAGATGTTTTTAGGGAAGATAGAGTTAATGAGATAATCTTAGTATTATTTTGTAGAAAAATAGAAATAAACATGTCATGTAGAATAAGACTACATGCTATATTGTTTTGAAGAATACTTTGAGAATATCTCAAGAGTTGTGTAACCATGTCCTAGCTAGGAAGAACACGTTGTTTCATCATTACATAATCTATGTGAACCATACTTATGAGTGTTCACTATCTAGAAAAGACACTAGATGAAAGGTTTCTATGAAATCACATGTCATGTGTCCCACCAAATGATTGTTGACTGAAAAAATTAATTGGGACGTGGAATTTTGTGCTCAGTACATGAAACAATTATGAAAATTTTTCATTGACTAAGGAAGTTTAGAATGAAATATTCAAATAATTTGGTGGGACACATGACTAACTGACAATTTTTTAAAATATTGTCAATTAATAAACATGTTTCTCCATCCAGTTCACCTAAAAACTCTATCTATCTCTCATCCTCCTTTATTACTTTTTATCTCCTTTATCTCCATCTCCATTCTTTGTTTCCCCAATTTATATTTATTATTTATTAATAAAAATGTTAACAAATGGAAATATTAGAGAATTTTGTAATGAACTATAAAATTAGAAACATGTTTATTAATTGACAATATTTTAAATTATGAGCATCAATTAACCATTTATTCTTATGTTCATCTTTAATAGTTAAATCCTCATTTGAGGGTGATTCCCTTGAGTAGGTATGTTATTTTATAGATGTCACTCCTTATCTCCTCCTTTTAATCCAAAACACATCTCTTGAGGATGTAAATAATTTTCCTCAATATTTTAGAACATCACTCCAGTTAAAGAAAGTTTCTCAAGTGCTTTACCTTATATGGGAGTGTCAACATACATTTTCAGGGGAAATCATTCTCATTATTGGTATTATTCCAACTAAATGTATTCCATTTTTATTAATTATTGAGGCTAAAAAAGAGTAGAATACACCCCCACATAAGAAAATTTCACTATACATTTTTATACATAGAAAATTAAATAATAAAATAACAACATGATATGTAAGAGGATTACATGATGTCATGAAATAATACACACACAAACACACACACACACATAGATATATATAATATTTTTTATAATGATAAAGTTATTATATCACATATAATATTATATAATTTTCCTAAAAAATCCAAGACAACACATTATTTTGATATATATATATATATATAAAATCAATAAAAATTAGGAATGAAGCATATGTTGAAGGTCAGTAGAGCTTTTAGGATGTAACCAATCACTGATTTGAATCCCCACTCAACTTTTAGTTTCAAATTTATTCTTTATTTTTTTCACATGTCATGTATATCCATGAATGTCTAATTTTTAACACCTTTGAATAAAAAATAATGTAAATACGAAAAATTACATGGTAATTGAGTGAATGGGGATTCCCCAGTTTTGTGAAATCCATGCAAGTGAACATTTCGCAGGATCAAACCATGAGAGTTACATACTTTCCACTTATTTTTATTTAATTTATATTCATGTACACTATATAGCACATGTGTGTGTGGATTATTTTATTAGGAAATAATAATAATACTAAAAAGGTAACAAAATTTCAAAGGAAAAAAATTTAATCCAATGGTTATGGGTGATTAGAATGACTGACCTAGTCATCGGTTCAAACCCCACCTCTGTCATGAGGGAATGTTTGTTCCTATATCTTAATTTAAATAAGTACACATTGTTCTTATCTATATAAACATCATGTATTTTTTTTCGAAATATTAATTTCATCTTTTGATTTTCTTTTTGGTTTAAAATAAAACAAATAAATAATCAACATTATGAATTAAAAATTTATTCCTTTTCTTTTATTATGGTGTCATTTCTGGTTTTTGTAAAAAATAAATAAATTAATAAATAAATTTCAAATTTTACCTTCATCGCCTTGGAATTTATTGAAAATCAATTTTGAATTTCCAAATTTCAATTTGATTTAAAATTTAAAGAAAAAAATTCATTAATGGAATGTGAGTATGATCGTTGATTTAACATTGGTGGGTAATTATAGTAAAATTGGTTGTTTATCAAAGATATAGTTTGTTGTATATTTATATAAAACTGAATATTTCGATAATATATATGCACGTTTTTATGGAATATTATGTCATTTAATATCACAAAACATCATTTCACACAACAAGGAAATATGTATCTTTTCTACTTAATTGATGGTATATATAAGTTAGGTTAATGTTAGTTGTCTTACAAAAATGTTTTTTATATGTTCATTTCTTATCTGATCAGTTTTTTTACTGTACAATATTTACTTATGGTTGATACATAATGTTTTTATTGAAAAAACTAAAAAAATAAAATCAAAATTATCAAAATAATAATAATAATAATAATAATAATAATAATAATAATAATAATAATACACCACAACCTATATAAATAAACAAAAAAATATGTGAAATTCATGAATTATTAAGTGAGTGGGTTTTGAAATCAGATTGCATAGGGTATATGGAAGGTTCAGTGGAAATAATCAGGTAAGAAAAAAATTAAAATAAACTATATTTATAGAATAGAAAGTGGGAAGATAGACATGAAATGGTTTTCACACACAAATATGGGGATTTAGTGGCATAGTTGGCTCATGAATTTTCTTTCAAGGATTAGTATTATATAACTCCTAGAATTTCATTTTGATACAATTTTTGAGAAACTTATTTCCATGCTTACTAAGATTGACTCTTTATTTTTATTCTTATTTTCTTCAGATTGATGCGTTGAATTTAATTTCGTTTTAAGGTTCAATATTCATGAACTAGAGACAATCATCCTAAGTATGTCATTTTCTATAATTTATGAAATGTTAATTTACCTAGGAGTGTAATGTTTTATGTGTGGGGGTGTAGTAATATAATAATTTACATCCATTTTTTCCTTATATAAAATGTTTTAAATGATTATTAGATAAACTATCTAAATATTATGTTTATTTTCACTTATAATTTTTTAAATGTGTTTAAAGTAAAATAGTTTTTAAAAAGGAAAAATTTACCTCTTTTAATGTTTTCACGGTAGATGAAGGTGATGAGGGATGCTCAAATTTTTTTGGAGAATCTTTGAAATGTAAACATTGTGTGACTACACACCATGTATTTTTGAATAATACATGGGGTGTGTATCAATATTTACATTACAATGTCCTAGATAGGACGTTCATTCCATTTCATCAGGTTACACACCATGTAAAACATGATTTTGAGTGGTTGGTTCTTGAAAAAGACACTCCACACCATATTGTTTTTGAATTTGAACCCACATGTCCTACTAACTGAATTAAAAAAAACGATTATGTGAGGATTTTTTTCATAAAAATGAAAATACTTTGAAAATTAATTTTCAACTGAGTGCATGTTGTGTACTTTTATAATTTTCATGTAGTTTTAAGAAAACAACAAATAAGTGTTTTGGGATATGGATTCAAAGTTTAACACCCAAATAATTCATAGTAAGTTATTTTATTTAAAGTAATTCAATAGCTTGCACTACACACAGCACTGAGTTTGAGTGCACCACGACTTACAAAAACTCGCCGTAAAAAAACGGTTATGAATAGTATTAACTGAATTTTGAATTTTATATAATCCGTATAATTTTAACGTACATATTATGCATTTCTTAAATATAATATAAGAATAAATTCAATTTTTAAGAAAAAAGAGTTATTTCTCAAAAAATGCAATTTTATCACCTTTTAATGGAGAACCATTTTTCAATCCAATATTTGACACTTTTATATATTCAATTTAGAAAAATAAAATTCTTCTTTATAAGGAGGACATAACAATTTAGATTGTATAAATTTTCTGTGCTTTTATGATAACATTCATATTTTGATAAATAATAAAAAATACTAAATCTTGACTTTTTTTTTAATCAAAATAATTTATAGTGTTAAATTATAAATTTGAATGGTTTTTAAGTATAATTAGATTATATTTTTTATCATTTAATCCAATTTTTTTTATTAGAAGTAATTTTACATTCAAATTTATCATAAACACATACGAATCTTTTGATAGTTTTTACTTCTCAAAAACTCGCTTTCTAAGTTTGACAATGGGAATATTTTTTTAGTTTAATTAATAAAAAATCTATGTTTATAAATTGGTAAAATAGACAACATTTTTTAATTTGGAATATCAAAATTATCTTTGGGTAATTTCTTGGTAATTTTCTAAAAATTTCAATTTTTGATGAATAATGAAAAACTATGCGTTATTGTTTAAAGACGAATTTTTATTTAAATACTTATTTTTAATTTAAATTTTTTTAATGTAAAAATAGATACATAATACCTATATTATTAAAATTTAATTCATTGAATTAATTTTATAATAAGATTAATTATATAAAATTTTATTGAACTTTTAACCATCTTTTACTCACCTTTTAGGAGCATTTGCAAATTTGAATAAAACATAATTTTACCGCTTATGTGAATTAAATTTCAAAAATATGAGAGACCCAATTTTCATATATAAGTAAAATGTGATTCAATATGATGAAAATATTTTTTTGGTGAATAGTAACTTTTGAATTTTACTTACCATAGTTAAATGTAAATAGGGAAATTAAAGGTAGAAATGATATTATAATTACCCCAACACGTTTCCTAATTATATTAGATTAGTGTATTTCGACCAAAATCAACATTAAGAATAAAATATGATCCTTTTGATCCACTTGTATTAGATTAGGATATTTATTATTATTTTATTTAAAAAAAGAGTTAAAAGTGTTAAATTCGATGTTTAATAAATAAACCATTTTTAATATAGGGTTATACATATGATAAATTCTACTATAAAGATTAATTATAAAGATAAAAATATTTTCTACATCATGGTATTTTATTTATAATTTTTAGACATTAAATAATTAAATTTATTTATGATCCAATGATGATGCAGTAATTACATTATGAATGAAAGATTAAAATAATCGATATTATAAATATCAAATTAAATGTAAATTTATACTTTTTATGAATTCCAAGAAGTTTCTAGGTTAATATGACATGTTAGGTTTTATTTAATGTATTTATTTTGAAGTATTAAAGTTTTGTTGACTTTCACAAAAACCAAATACTAAATGGTATCAAAATTTACATAAATGAGTATTTGAAATATTCTACATTATTAAATGATATAAAATTATTAAAAATATATGTTTAGGGCAAAGGACTTATATAATTATAAATATTTCATTAATGAACCACTTCAGGTTTTCTTTGGCATTTTATAGCAAGTTTATTAACCATGTATTATAAAAATACAAGAAGACATGGTAAAAGTTAAACTATTAAACTAAGAATTAAATCTAAAAGATAAGGTTAATATGGTGATATAAACATTTCTAAAACCTATTGGTTGAGACTATTTTGACCCATATCCAACTTATCCTAGAAACAAATCCATTTTTAGCCATTATAAACCAAAAATTATTTTATAATAAAATAATATTTCAAGTTTTTTCTAAAGTGACCCTCAAATCTCTTATAAAAGGGTACTTCCCCTTTTCTCAAAATCACAACTCCGAATACATTTTTCTCAGACAAAACCTGATAAAATATCCTCAAAAATACCCTCTCGTGATCCTAGAGGCTTTACTTTGATCGGAAAGCCATTAAAAGGAAGCACTAGAAGAAGAGGTAATAATTTCTTCCCCTATTTCAATGTTCTTTTCTTCTTCCACTTCCTATTTCATTGTTATTTTCATAAGAGAATAAATAATCAAGTAACTTATACATACTATGATGTTATTATAAATATTCTACAACCATATTAATTATTCTATCCATCCTAATAATGATAAAGTCACCATACATGCATACGTATGACTTACCGTCTCCACATCGTGGTGTAGTTTGTTATTCAACACTTCATTATTTTGATGGGTATAATAATGAGTTTAAATGATGTAAATATTAAATATAACATGTTAATTATTATGTAAATATAATATACCATACAATTACATATTATTTCACCACTAATAGAATAATATTGTCGCTCGTGCATATGTACGACTTACTGTCTCCACGATGCGATGAGATTTCGTTCCCCATCGTATCCATTCAAGAATAATTTTCATTTTATGATTAAAAATAATGTTTAATAACTTAATATTATTATGGATATAAATAAAATACATCATATCCATAACAAACATGACTTACATAATAAAACATATAAAGGAAAAACAAATCAATTAACACCCAAAACAATGATAATACTGAAATATAATCAACAAAGCAATATTGAAAGATTATATTTGATATAATATTTATATATGTGGTTATTTTGTAATTTAATAACTATGATTTGACCATTATACAGGAGGTTACCAAGCTCTCTACTAAGGAATAGTACAAGGTAAGGGGTTTTCATCTCACTTTTTATTCTCGTGAGATTCATGCTATATTTTACACTATTTCCTTTTTTGTGGTGTATGTATTTCCCACAATTCTATTATTCGTGTTATATACTATAATTTATGAGATTTAAATCTTCATTTTATGATACTTCTTTCATGGGTTGTATGTTTTGTACGTTATCAAATCGTTAAGGGAATTTCTAATTTCAATTTCAACTCATTTGGTTTTACGTATATTTCATTGATTATTTTAGTCCAAGATTATGTATGGAATCACTATTTATTTATTTATGTAGTAATTTATACTCCCATTTATGTGGATATAATTTTGATACACATAATCACTCCATTTATAAAATTTCAAGTCATTTATATGAACCTGATAAGGGTAATCCTAACACAATTTCCATTCATTGAGTTAAACACCCAAGTCATTGGTTTTGTTTTTAACAAAAATATGCACGAATGTCCTTTGATTGATTTACACGTAATATAAAATCATATCAAGTGTATTTTTGTTTTTCACACATAATTATGTCATTGATTTACCCTTCATCTAAGGATACAGTATTTACAAAGGATTCCATTTCAATTTATAGTCTATTGAGACTTCTTTGTTTTTATGAGCCAATTCACTTTTATATAGTGTATATACTATCCATTGACATATTATATCACTAATACCTTTATTCTCATGATATTATAAAGGTTTGATTAATTTTAATACTCAATTATTTTTATTCAAGCGTCTCTCATTTGGTTATGAACTCTAACTAAAATATCATTTTAAATGTTTTAAATATTTTTTCATCTAAATAGTTCTCATTAATGTCTATGTTTTAAAAATGGTTTTAAGGATTTAATTTTATGGAAATGAATGTTTTAAAATTAAAATTCCTTTTAATATTTTCAAACTGGTATGGGACACTTTGATTCAAAAATCTATTTTAAACGGCTTCTTAATAAATTACGACACCTTTAAACGTTTCCAAGAAAAATGGGATATTTCTCTCAAATAATTTTTCTATTTATTTTCATCTATGTCAATATACTTCATTATTATTAATTGAGGTTGATTTATAAAATCATAGACATTGTATTTCATGAGTTATGTTTGACTATGGATGTTCTATTTTTATACTATTCATGGTTTGTGGGTAAAATATTGACATTTCGTATGCTAGTTTTAATATGAATGTTTAGATTATGATTCAACCTTTTCATATGAGGAATGAATTGGACTTAGTAAGTGATGGGTGTAGCCCACTATATCTCCTCGATGCATCGGTATGTCTCATGATACAAACTAGTGTCTTGGTACAGGGCCTTGACAAAATATTATTTGTAGTCTTGGCACGAGGCCCTGACTACCTAGTTATGATGTCCAAAATTATGCATTAAATCATTATGAAATTAGGTATTGATATTATATGTGATTATTGGACTAGTATAATATCCTTGTGAATAAGTAAATGGAATTATTTGATTTATCTTTTCCATATTATGATAAAGTTTAAGATTAAAAGGATTGTGTTTTAGTCTTACACATTGCCTTAAATGTTTATTCTTATTTATGATAGTTTCTACTATATTATTATCCATACTGAGCATATATGCTCACCCTTTTCTTATTTTTTCTTTTTCCCAGGATTTGAAGAAGTATATTATGATTAACCTGCAGTGATAGGCCAAAGTATATGAGTGTGTTCAAAAGGGAACAATGTTGTTTTTCTTTATTTCATGATGTAATGTAAAACTTATTTATGTATATAGTACTTCCAAGGCTACTAAACTAATCAGTATTTCAAGACTTGATCTCTTTTGATCATGCCAATTTTAGGTAATAATGAAACAACTATGGCTAACTAGGGTTGGGGCATTACAGTTGGTATTAGAAGAAGTTTAGTACAAACCATAGAAGCTAGATTTTGAAAAAATCTGATTAGAAAACACTACCCTAAGATTGACTTTCAGGATTAGTATAAAAGAACGTCTAAAAAATTTGGTAATGTAAATATTATGTGGGTTTTACAAGAAATACATCCCTCTCTTGATATGAGCTAGTAGAGGCGGCTCTAGTATAGATGAAACTAGGGGTAAACCAACAAAACACCACTTTGAGCTAGACTCGAACATGAACTGGTGTACGACAACGGGCCTTAATGCACTCTTGGTTACGACACTCCTGGGGGATATGCTTAGGATAATTCAAATTTTCTTTACAAACCGATTTGAATGATTTTAATATAAGATGAGAATAAATAACAGTGGTTAATACTAAGGTGTTTTAAATTTAAAATAAGGTGTCATGATATTATCTAAATTATTTTATGAATATTTCTACTCACACTATGATTTATAGTTTTAGTCAATGGATGGATTCCAAGGAAGTTTTAGTAACATTGAACATGATGTACAAGTTAGGAATGATGGTGGAAATGAGCAACTAAATGAAATGTTGATAGGCATAAAAGATATCATTTTCTTGCCGAAGCAGGTTTCCAAAAATATGATCAATAATATATACATTAACCAACTCCCAAACTCAACAATGAATAGAAAGGTGGAGAATGATAAGTGCTCTAGCAGTTGAGATCATGGAGAAAAGAAAGAACAATTTCTATCATGCTGTAAAAATGGAAGGAGACACCCATGAAAGAAGGACATAAAGTAAATAAAGTCAAAAAGTAAAGAATTTCTGAGGAAAAATGAAGAGTAATATGGATGAAAATAAAAATGATCCTAATAATCCATTTACAGTCATTTTCTATAAATGTAGGGGACCTGGGAATTACCTGAGTCAATTCCCTATTCTATAGAATAACCACTAGGTCAAGGAAGAATCTATGTGGAAATAAATGGATGGAGAAATGTTTAAAAGTATTAATGCTCTTTTTTTATGGGATTAATTTGGAAGACTTATCTCTTATATGTGTAACCCTAAAGTTTTTTATGTGAAAATGATATTCGAGGAAGAATTATCTTTTCTTTTGTAGATATAGTTATAAAGAACCATTTGGGTTTATATGATCCTTGAATTTGGTGAAATTATTGGTTATTAATTTTTAGGATGAAAATATTAGGTATGAGATAAAAGTTGTTGTTAAATTATGTTATGGTTATTTTGTGGAATTTATCTCATTTTGGGAATGTTATAAAATATAGTTTTTGAAAAAGGACAACACACAGACTATGTGAAATCTTGTCACGTCAAACAAAGCTGCTTTAATCGAACCCACAACCAAAGTGTGACTGGGATTTATCACATACCACTGGACCATGTGAAGCCTCTAGTTAGTGTTACTAATTATTTTTAGTTAAAATATTTTATTGATCAATAATAAGTTGATTTGGGATCTTATATTTTATCAAATGGATATCCTTAATATAGGAAAATGATTTGGTGATTAAGTGATAAATGTTATTTTAGAATACTTTCCCTCTATTGGGAACACTATATGCCTAAGGAATATTGAATACTATGGGATTTCATTTGAGGAGTAATAGTGGATTATAATTTTTATTTTTTAAGAATCTATGTTTCTTTATAGAGACCCAGGTTATTAATGGAAATTATTTACCTATCATATAGAATACGTGATTTGGTTTATTACACTTCTGTATGAGACTTTAAGAGTATTTGATGTTATTTTGAGATAAATGTTAAGATTTACTATGAAAGACTATGTGATTAAATTATTTTTAGTTTCAATTTTCAATATTAGTTTGGATTATATTGTTATATTTTATGGATAATTGTTTATTGAATGGTCTTTATTGAACTTTGGGTATTGTTTGTTCAATTTTGGAAATTAAGATTAGTATTTCTTTCTATAAAGAATTATCCATTTTGGGGATCATCTGATCTTGTACTTACCATTTGGTTTTGGTTAATATCTAAAGACAAAAGAAGTATAAATTTCATCCTTTGTGAATTATTTGATTCTCTAGAAGTTGATTCTATCTCTTCATGTGTGACAAAGTCATCTTGAATACTCATCGTTTAGAGAAAAGATGAGTTAGTGGTACAAATTTATTATAGGATAAAACTCTACTTAAAAAGTAATTATATCTCTTTATGTTCTTAGTCAATCTCAAAAATAAATTCCTTAACTTTATAAAATGGAACTTAAAACAAAAAACTTTGTCTGTTTACTTTTTATACTGGGAAACTAATGACCATTTAATCCATCACAAGTTCGTGGTTTTCTTATTGTTAACTTTCTCCTGATCATGTTTTCTATCACTCTCCATCAGAACTTGACACGTAGTGTATCTTCCATATCCTTGTTTTCCTACATTAAATCCTAATATGAGATATCTATGATGACCTTTAACTAGTACAAAAACCTTTTTTTACGTCACCATTTTTCATGTCGGTTTTTTAATACCGACGTAAAATTATCTAAAAATCAATTTTTCACATCGGTTATTTTATAACCGACGTAAAAATACATTTTCGCTGATTTTTCACATCGGTTATATAAGAACCGATGTTAAAAATCCATTTTATCTGATTTTTCATGTCGGTTATTATATAACCGATGTGAAAAATCAATGTACATCACTTTTCCACGTCGGTTATTAAATAACCGACATGAGGAATCCTTTTCCAGGAAAATATATTAAAATTTTCACTTATTTTTCACGTCGGTTATTGAATAACCAACGTGAAAAATAGATTTTCATGACTTTTTAACGTTTTTTATTTAATAACCGACGTGAAAAATGTTTAGAAAAATTTAGTTCATTTCTCAATCTTTAATTTGACAGGTCACAGAGCTCAAATAGAGTTACGGATTAAAAGTTATGGCCTTCAGAAGTTGATCATCTCTAAACGATGTCTTAAGGATTTCCAAATTATAAAGGCCATAACTTTTAATCCGTAACTCCGTTTGAACTCCGTGAACTGTCAAATTAAATATTTGAAAATGAGCTACATTTTGGTAAACTTTTTTTCACGTCGGATATTAAATAACTGATGTGAAAAATTCCTTTTAACGCCGGTTATTAAATAACCAACGTGAAAAAGTCATGAAAATCGATTTTCACATCGGTTATTTAATAACCGACGTGAAAGAGTGATGAAGATTGATTTTTCACGTCGGTTTTATATTAAATGATGTGAAAAATAAGTGAAAATTTTAATATCTTTTCACGTCGGTTATCATAAAACCGAGGTGAATGAAAATTTTAATATCCCGCGAACGCGAAATTTAAATTTTTTTACATCGCGACATCGAAATTTTGAATTGTCACCTAAAATTTTAAATACCATGTTTTCTCATATAATATCAATTATATGTTTCCATTATAAACCCATCCTAATTTTACGATCATTTATTTCAACCATTATCGTCCCCCCAAATCAACTCTTTTTCTCTCGAACGTGAATCAATTATTTCTTCTTTCCGCGATCTCGTCAAGGTATATTTTATCATACATCCTTGGTTTATGGTTTTAATGATTTGTTTTCTTAATTTATATACCATTTTAATATCATTTCACTAAATCATAATCATTCCACTGAATTAACTTGTTTTATTTACAACGTGAATCAATGATTTCTTGTTTCCTCGACCTCGTCAAGGTATTTGTAATTATTTTCCCATGATTTATATTTTCTATGAGTAGTTTTCTTAATTGATATACCATTTAATGATTATTAATTTATTATAATAATGGATGATTCTTTATATCATGATAAAACTACAAATCCCCCTACGGATTCAAAAATTCCTTCTAATATGAAGCTATAGTTGGCTAATTCAATCTTTCCTCGAAAACAATATCAAAATTCTGATGGTCATAACTTTTGTTCCATAAATACATTTGAGATCTATGACCTGTAAAATAAAAGATTAGTAAATTTTCTACAAGATAGTAAACATTTTTTACATCGGTTATTTAATAACTGACGATAAAATAACTTTTAACATAGGTTTTTTAAAAAACTGACGTAAAAAATGGCTTCTTATCGCCATTTGCAGAATGTATTTCAGGTCGGTTTTTTAAAAACCGACGTTAAAAAATATATTACCATATTTTTGACATTGGTTATTAAATAACCAATGTAAAAAATCATATTTTTAACGTCGGTCGCAATAACGACGCCAAAAAACCGAGGTTAAAAAGCCAAAAAAACCGACGTAAAAAAAGGTTTTTGTACCAGTGTTTGTACTTATCTTTCTTTCTTTTAAAGTGTTAGGTTTATTGAATATTTTTCCAATGTGATACTTTTAATGAAGTTCATAAGCCTAGTTTTTAAAATTATGAGGATAAAATTTCTAAAAGGGTGGAATATTGTAACACCCCAAGATTTAATAGTAACTTATTTTCTTTAAAGTAATTCAATAGCTTGCGCTACACACCACATCGAGTTTGAGCACGCCACGACTTGCCAAACTAGCCGTAAAAAAATAGTTATGGATATTATTAACTAAATTTGGAATTATATATACTCTATTTAATTTTAACATCCGTATTATGTGTTTCTTAATCATAATATAAGAACAAATTCAATTATCAAGATAAAAGAAGTATATTTCAAAAAATAAAATTTTACCGCCTTTTAATGGAGAACCATTTTTAGATCCAATATTTGACACTTTTATATATTAAATTAGACAAAATAAACTTCTTCTTTAGAATTGGGACATAAAAATTAAATTTGGATAATTTTTCGGTGCTTTTATGATAACTTTCATATTTTGATGAATCGTGAAAAATACTAAATTTTAATTGAAAACAAATTTTTTCAATAAAGATAATTTATAGTGTTAAATTATAAATTTTAATGGGTTTTATGTATAGTTAGATAATGTTTTTATCAATTAATACAATTTTGGTCATTGGAAGTAATTTTATATTTGAATTGGTCATAAACACATACCAATCTTTTGATAGTTATTACTTCTCAATAACATGCTTTCTGGTTTTGACAATGGGAATATTTTTTAAATTAATTAATTCAACTTCTATGTTTTGAATTTGGTAAAATAGAAATTATTTTTTAATTTGGAATATCAAAATTATCTTTGGGTGAATTTTTGGTATTTTTCTAAAAATTTCAATTTTTGATGAATAGTGAAAAACACTTCGTTATTGTTTAAAGAAAATTTTTATTTAAATAATTTTTTTATTTTTAATTTATTTTAAAGTAAAAATTGATACATAATACCTATATTAGTCCAATTTAATTCAATGAAGTCATTTTATAATAATATTAGATATGTAAAATTTTATCGATCTTTTTACCGTCTTTTACTCACCTTCTTGGCACATTTGAAAATTTGCATAAAACATAATTTTAACGCTTCTGTGAATTGAATTTCAAAAATCAAAGACATATAGTTTTCATTAGTAAGTAAAATGTGGTTCAGTAGAGTGAAAATAAATTTTGGTGAATAGTAACTTTTGAATTTTATTTACCACGATTAAAAGTAAATAGGGTGATTAAAAGTAAAAATGATATTTTAATTAACCTGACACATGTACTAATTCTATTGGATAAGTGTATTTCGACCAAAATCAACCTTTTGAATAAAATATGATCCCTTTGATCCAGTTAGATTAGATTAGGAAATTTATTATTATATTATTTAAAAAAAGAGTCAAAAGTTTTAAATTCAATGTTTAATAACTAAACCATTTTTAATATAGGGTTATACCTAATATAAACTCGACTATAAATATTCATTATAAATATAAAAATATTTCCTACATCATGGTATTTTATTTATAATTTTTATATGTTAAATCATTAAATTTATTTATGACACAATGATGATGTGTTAATTACCTTATTAATGAAAGATTAAAATAATTGATATTAAAAATAACAAAGTAAATGTAAATTGAAACTTTTGATGAATTAAAATAATTTTATAGGTTATTATTACATGTTATGTTTGATTTAATGTATTTTATTTAAGTAATGAAGTTTTTTTTGACTTTCACAAAAACTAAATACTAAATAGTGTCAAAATTAACATAAATGAGTATTTAAAAAATACTATATTAATAAATGATATAATATTCCTAAAAATATAAGGTTCAGAAAAAGGACTTATATAATTATATATATTTCATTAATTAACCACTTGAGGTTTTATTGTCATTTTATAGTAATTTTATTACCATGTAATATAAAAATACAAGAAGACATGGTAAAAGTTAAACTGTTTAGCTAAGAATTAAATCTAAAAGATAAGGTTAATATGTTGGTCTAAACTTGACTAAAAACTATTTTTTGATAGTATTTAGACCCATAGAAACCTTATCATCTAAATAAATTCATTTGGAGCCATTATAAATTGAAAATTATTTTATAATAAAATAATATTTCAAGATTTTCCTAAAGTGACCCTCACATCTCTTATAAAAGCATATTTTTCCTTATCTCAAAATCACACCTACAAAACACATTTTTCTCATCCATACCCTGATAAAATATCATCAAAACTACCCTCAATTAAACCTAGAGGCCTTAATTTTATCTTAAAGCCAACCTAAGTAACCCTTTTGATCATATCAGAAGGAAGGGCCCAAAGAAGAGGTAATAATTTCATCACATCTTTCAATGTTATTTTCTTATTCCACTTTCTCTTTAATTTTTTTTCCATACCAAAATAATAACTCTAACACCTTCTATATAATTTGATGTTGTTATTAATATGGTACAACTTTATTCATTATTCTATGCATCCCATGAATGGAAAAGTCACCATACGTGCATACGTACAGCTTACCATCTCCACGTAATGGTGTAGTTTGTTATTCAACAATTCATTATTTGTATTTATATAATAAGGAGAATAAATGATGTAAATAATAAATATAACATGTTAATGATTCTGTATATATAATATTCCATCCAATTACATACGACTTCACCACTAATAGAATGATATTGTCGCTCGTGCGTACGTTCGGCTTACCATCTCCACGACGTGATGAGATTTCGTTCCCTATTGTAACCATTCAAGAATAATTTTTATTTGGTGATTAAAAATATTTTTTAAATAATTAATATCATTCTGAATATGAATAAAATACATCATATCAATAACAAACATGACTTATGTAACAAAACATATAATGGAAAACTAATCAGTTAACACCCAAAACAATGATACTACTAAAATATCATCAACAAAGCAATTTTAGAAAACCGTATATAATATAATATTTATGTATGTAGTTATTTTATAATTTTATAACAATGATTTTACCATTATACAAGATTTTAACATACCCTCTACTAAGGAAACTACAAGGTAAGTGGTTTTCTTCTCGCTTTTTATTCCCGTGTGATTCATGCTATGTTTGCCACTATTTCCTTTTGTGTGCTGTATGTACTACCCAGGATTGTATTATTTGTGTAATATACTATAATATATGGGTATTTACATCTTTATTTTATGATCCTTATTTTATGGGATGTATGTTCCGTATGTTATCAAATAAGAAAGGTAATTTATAATTTCAATTTCCACTCATTGGGTTTTACGTATACATCATTAATTATTTTACTCAAAGATTATGTGTAGAATCACTATATATTTATTTATGTTGTAATTTACACTCCCCTTTTGGTGGATATACATTTTATACACATAATCACTCCATTTATAAATTCCCAAGTCATTGATATGAACTTGATATGGGTAATCCTAACTCAATTTCCATTTATTGAGATAAAAATCCAAGTCATTGGTTTTGTTTTTAACAAGAATATGTGTTAATGTCCTCTAATTGATTTAAAATTAATATCAAATCATATTTAGTGTATTTTTTATTTTTCACAAATAATTATGTAATTGATTTATCCTTTATCTAAGGATACAATCTTTATAAGGGATTTTATTTCAATTTACATTCAATTGAGACTTTTTTATTGTTATGCGCCAATTCACTTTTATATGGTGTATATACTATAGTTTGACATATTATACAATTAATCCCTTTATTATCATGATATTATAATGTTTTGATTAATTTTATTCCTAAATTATTTGTATTCAAGCATCTCTCATTTGGTTATTAACTCTAACTAAAATATCATTTTAAATGATTTATAGATTTATTCATCTAAATATTTCACATTAATGTCCATGTTTTAAAAATGTTTTTAAGGATTTATTTATATGGACAAGAACGTTTCAAAATTAAAATTCATTTTAAAGGTTTCAAAGTGGTATGAGACACTTTCATTAAAAAATCTATTTTAAATGGCTTTTGATAAATAGTGATACTTTTAAATGTTTCCAAGAAAAGGGGATATTTCTCTAAAATAGTTTTATTTTTTATTTTAATCTATGTTAATATCCTTCATTATTCTAGATTAAGGATGATTTATACAATCTTTCATGTTGTATTGAATGAGTTATGTTTGATTGTGGATGTGCTATTTTTATACCATTCATGGTTTGTGGTTAAAATCTTGACATTTTGTATGCTTGTTTTAATACGAATGTTTATATTATGATTAAAAATTTTTATATAAGGAATGAATTAGACTTAGTAAGTGATGGGTGGATCCCACTATAGCTTCTCAAGGCATCGGTAGGTCGCATGCGACAAACTAGTCTCTTGGCACAAGGCCTTGACAAAATTATATTTGTAGTATTGGCACGAGGCCTTGACAATGTGGTTATGATGCCCGACATTATGCATTCCATAATTATAAAATTAGATATTGATATTAAATGTGATTATTCAACTATTAGAATATCCTTGTGAATAAGTAAATGGAATTATTTGATTTATCTTTTCCATATTATACTGAAGTTTTAGTTTAAAAGGCTTGTGTTTTAGTCTTACACATTTCCTTAAATGTTTATGCTTATTTTTGATAGTTTCTGCTATATTGTTATCCCTAATGAGCATATGAGATCACCCATTTATTATGTTTTCTTATTCCCAGGATGTGAAGAATTATATTATAATTATCCTGCAGGGATATGACAAAGGATATGAGTGTGTTCAAAGGGGACAAAATGTTGTTTTTATTTATTTAATGATGTAATGTAATACTTATGTATGTATCTAGTATTTCCAAGGCTTCTAAACAAATCAGTCTTTTGAGACTTGATCACTTGTGATCATTCCAATTTTATGTAATAATGCTCCGACTCTTGGTAACTAGGGTCAGGGCATTACATAGAGGTTCAAAGAAGGGGTAAGGTACTGCCCATTTCAATTTTTGTTTGATATTATCTCTTATTTATTTTACCATTTAATTATTTTAATTATTTGTAAGTTTTTTTATATTTTAGATTTGTATCTTTTTATTTAATGTTTAGTTTTGTAGTTATATTTTCATGATTTATATTTTGTATTTGAATGATTATTCTTTACTTTTATTTTATTTTCTTTTATTTCTTTAATCACACAATCCCTTTTACTCATCATAATGATGTACGAGAAAGTCCACCTCTTTTAGTGGGGTTGAGATTTGGGATTTGGAAATGATAAAGAGAAATATATCTTAAGGATTGTTGAACTATCCTTATGTGTCATCTATCATTAAAGTCATGTATTATTGGAATACATGATGGAATTTAGGTGATCCAAGGATTATTTTAGAAACTATTTGTGTAGAAGTTCATGGATTATTAAACCTTTCATTATATTTTATATGTTTTTTATGAGAACAAAGGTAGAGGCTTTGATTATAGCCAATGTCCAATGGAAGTTCGATTTAACCTATATACTATAGCTGATGTTGATTGGAAATGGAAAGTCTTTATTCTAGATGACATAATTTTTTTTATTTACTTTTCTTAATCTTCACCACAATCAATAAAAAACTATTTTATTTTTATTTTCAACTTATTCCCAGGTAATTTAAAAATAGAGTCATTTTCAACCTCTTTAATTTTTATTTTTCCTTTTATTTGACTTAATAAATATTCTCTTTATATCCAACTATTAAAATTTAATAGCATACAGACTACGATTTCTACTTTAATATATCTATTGTCATATAAAATAAATAATCAATTAAGTGCATAAAAATAGTGACCACCAGTTCATCAAATGTTTTATAAAAAATTATAGTTATTATAAGTTTTAGATTGTTTATGAACAATTAGAGACTATAAGTTATTTCATTTGAAACTCAAATAAAATAATTTAATAGGGGAAAATTCAATACCCAAAAGGTTATCCTCAATTGAATAAAATGTATTATGATTACTTACAATTTGGATAGTAGAACACAAAATATTTTTATTTCATCTTCTATAAATGAAATGAATCATCACACTATGTAAAGAAAAACTTATAGTACATAATTAGTTATATTGATAAATGGTAACCTTCCTCCATGTTTATACATGGAGTTAAATAATAAGTTATATACACTAATTATAAGTCTCAAAAAACCTATAATTGATATTGAAATCCTCATGTAACCATTAATTAGTGATTTGTAATTATTATAGGAGATGAGTTTAATGATGTATAATAATCACAATGAGAAAAAATTTATATTGAGAGTTGTGTTGTTTGGTAATATAAATAGATTTTCTATATATGGTAATATGTTAAGATATAATTTTAAATTTAGGATTTATTTTCTGATATGTGAGGAAGGTACGTATTCAATTTGATTAAAATATTATATAAAAAATATATTTCTCTAAAGTAATATGTTTTTATCTCTATGAAATAATTAATTATGGTGGATAATCAAATTAAATAATAAATCAAAAGAAGTTGTTTAACCTTATTTATTAAAAAGTGATGAAAATTTATAGAATGTAACAGATATTATCACAACTCTTCCTAAACCTTTTTCTAAAAACCTTATGAAAACTTGATGGAAAAAAACTATTTTCTTCAAATTACCTTATTTTATGTCTTTTTATGTTAGATATTTTCTTAATATCATGAATAATTTAAAAATTGAATAAAATAGTGTAATTGGTACATTTATTAATATAAATGGATATACCAAAGATGAAATTAATTTAAAGCTAGATATCATTGAAATGGGAATAAAAAATGTGTTGAGACCAATAATGGAGTGAATGCATATTTTTATTATAGTAAAAGGCTATGATCATTCCAATATGGAGAGATTTAATTTTCATAACTTTATTAATAATATAACCAATACACATGGTTGTTCATCAAATATCAAAAATATTTTATCAATGAATTGTTTAAAGTTAAGGATTTTAAAATCATATAATTATCTATCTTCAATGAATTATTAAATATCTTTATTTATATATTTTATTTTTCTAAAAAATTATTTACAAATTACCAACAATAATTATTTTTTCTAAATATTTTTTTGAAATTTTATTTTCATGATGAAGGTTTATGTAATTGAAAAATAAATTTCTGTTATAATATATGAATTTGAAATGATCACCCCACTATCATTATTTCATATTATTGTTTAGTTAATAGTTTACTTAGTGAGAGAGATCCAACTCTAGGATCCTATATATTTGGGATAAATTTACTCTATTGAAAGTTATATTAATATATGTAAAGATTATTATAAAAAAATTATTACTATAAAGTTTTATTATAGTGGATTATATTATTAAATAAGTATTTAAATTTTCTACGAAGTATTTTTCCCAAGAAGAAAAAAAGAATCCTGAAATCTTTTCATATTGGGTGCATTATGGGTCAAGGAATTTAAAGAAGAAGGATAGTTAAAATATATATCAAATATTGGGATAAAAATTAGTAATATATTTTATAGAACAGTTTAGATGATTATTTATATGTTAAAAACCACAAGGACATTCTGAAGAAGTTGAATCCAAATATGGTTCAAGTTAGGATATAAAAAACACATAATAAAAAATTATATTGCTTTAGAGACCACATATAAAAAGAGTAATATGGAAATATAGAATCCATTTATGAAATAATATAATATTTAATAAATGTAAAAAGTTGATATATATTATTATATAATTATTACATAATTCATGATAATAAATTCTATACAATAGAATAGTATTTTCGTAATATAATAAAAAATGGTGGTTC
The DNA here is from genome assembly GCA_963277665.1 of Viscum album. Taxonomy (NCBI): domain Eukaryota; kingdom Viridiplantae; phylum Streptophyta; class Magnoliopsida; order Santalales; family Viscaceae; genus Viscum; species Viscum album. Next base: position 19,199,191 of record OY728123.1, read on the forward strand.
CACCGTTATGGATCAAATAATTTATGCACATTTTTTCCAGGATAAAAATAAAAATTATAAAAACATGCCTTACATCAGCGTTATTGAATAATTATGAGATTTTGATTATACTATATTACACCTATAAAATTTATTATAAAAATAGGATGATAATAATAGTGGAATTAATGTTGTTGTATTAGGTCTTATCTAAGTGAATTTTCATAAAAAATCATGCAATGAGGATCCCTTTATTTTTTCATCATGTGTATAATAACTATTTTATATTGCATATCCATTAAATTAAAATTGTTTTAGTGAAAATATTAAAACTAATATAATTAAAGAAATGAGGGAAAATTTATTTGAAGTTAATCCTTTTCTTATGATATACAAGTAATTTCTTTGGGGAAAAAATGAATATTATAATTTTGTGACCAAGATACCTAATTTGATACCCCAAGAGATGTATCCATATGACATCCATTGTATTCACCTAAAACACTGGATAATACTAATAAGTGATGAGGGTTGAAAACTACCATGGGTAAATTATTTCCCTTAATCAAACCTAACTTATCATTCCCTTGTTTATGAAATTTTTTAATGAAGTATCTATAATTTTGATAAATAAAATAACCTATTGATAAAAAAACCCTCTTATTTGGGAGTATAAGAATAATTTAACATAAATATAAATATTATTAAGATAAATTTTACATATAAATTCACATAATAATTAATAAAAACCAAATAATCTAGTATTACATGATACGTATGTAAAAAATTGGAAAATGTATAAATGGACGACCTATGTGGTGAATAATGACCAACAAATTATTCTAAAATCCAATGGAAGGAACACATAGAGACCTCAACCATCTCCCCTCGTGTAACAAAAAATATAACTCACAAATCATAACAATGTTCAACTGCATGTGTGCTGAAGTGTATATGTAGAGGGTGAGTATAAAATACCAAATAGGATTTCATAAAATTACTCTCATGATTTCCCATGCATGTGTAATCAAAATTTTCTCATTATATGATAATCATAAAATATAAAACAATTTTAAAATATAAAATCCAATCCATTTTTAAATAATTTGACCACTAACACTTCTAATTAATGTAATATATAAATTTCATAGGATTTTATTTTAAACAAATAAATTCACCTGTAAATACCAAAAAATAAATTCACCACATATATATCTAGAATAGTTCTATCAATTAATAATAACAACCAGTGAAAAGTGAGTATTTTTATATAATGGTCCTCAAAAGGATACCTATGATAAAATTTTCCAAGGTTCAAAGGCTCCCACATAATATGTCTATTTTATCCCATACCTGACCTAGTATTCTTTGAGAAGTATTTATTGTTCTTCACAATCATAGGTTTCACTCACATCAATAAATATTCCTTATATAAAAAATAAAATAATCTAAATAAATCATTTCATCCACAATTGTTAATTACTTCAATCACTTATAATAAGATTATAAGTACCCCTTATTTGATCTAAACCAAAAAATGATCCAAACACACTTTTTGGTATCATGAATTGGTTTTTCCATGAAATTTTCCATTGATGTTTTAGGAGTTTGGGGGTGAAAATTTTCATTTTTAGGGAAATATGGAGATAAAAACTATTAGGCACAAAATTGGCCTAACAATTCCTTTCAAAATTAAAAAGTTAGAGGATTATATGAAAAATACACATAGTTAGGTGCATGATTAGCCTAATTGTGTGAGATAACCATGATTCATAAAGTAATTGCATACTATATATGTAAGTTTAGTTGTATGATTAACCTAACTATGTGACCAAATCATGTATATCCGTACTTTGACATAGATATCATTTTTAATACCTAGTTTGACTCCATAAGACATCATTATCACTATAATTTGACTTGGTATAGATTTAAGGATCATTTATGATGATTGTTTGGGGATTATACACCAATGGACAATGTATTTAAAGAATTATTTAATTAGATCAATGAAAAATCAAAAGTTAGGGTTCAACAATTATCTTTTGTTCATGAATCTACCATTATCTATCTTAACGCTCTTCATTCAATTATATACCGAGATATTGATGATGGATTTATGAGTTATTATAAATGACATAAAGGAATATCATTCATCATGTTTAATGATTAAGTATTTATTCCATTGATGTGATTGAAGAATTTGGGGATTTTTTGATTTCTATAAAATAACATGACTAGGTAGGTGGCATTGATCTATTTTATGAATTGGATAATTAAATATATTTTACTGATATATTTTGGTTAATTAAGGGGTTTATTTGATTATTTTTGTAATTTTGGTTTATGAAAATGTAGTTATTTTTTCATAATTGTATTTTATGGGAAATTAGAAGTTTTTTAATATTTTATTTGAAATAAATCAAGGGAATGAAAACCAAGTTATTTTTTTAAATTGAATTATTATGGATTTTTAAAAATTGGTTTTATCAATGAATTTGGATTTGTTTTTATTTTTTCTTTGAAAATGGAATTTTCAGTAGATATTTCATGGTTTTGTAAAGTGATTTAATTTTATGAATAGTATAATTTTGGTTATTAATTTAATTTTCATAAATTGGATGTAATGGATAAAATTGAAATATATGATATATATAATATATATAATATTTTTAATATGTATTTAAACAATGTATTCCCAATTTTTTTTTCATTTTATGTTAAATTTCTTCATTTTTGTAATTTTGATGTGTTTTGAGTGTAATTTTGAAAATGGCATAATCCGGTAATTTTAACATATTTTTCAATTTGAAATTTTTTTAAATACTAATCCAATTTTAAATATTATTTTTTAGGTTCTCATAGATCATGGTATTAATTTATTTTAAATGGACCTTGTTTTGAATTGACATAAATGAGGCTCAAATAAGTCTCTCAAGATTGAAACTATTTTTTAGAAAAAAATCGAATTACCTTCATTGAAGAGACCCAACCTGGGATTAAAATGTCCAAATGAGTTGATTTAAACTAAATAGGAAATATAATTTGGAAGATAATTTTTCATTTAAATTTAAACTTCAAATTAATTCCTTAAGGCGGTTGATAGGGTCATAAAAATAGAGGAATTCTAATAGTCTTTTTGTCTAGAAAAAGTATTTTTAGTAACTCAGGAATACCTTTTCCGAACATATCTAATAGATCTCAAAATTTATGGGTGAAAACATAATACATATGTGAATAAATTTAAATAAAGTACATAAATGAGATTCTACTTCCATATTGGATAAAAGCAATCAATATTTGGATAGAAGAAAACAAAATAGAAGATTTTCCACACCCTTTTCCGATATAATTTCATCTCCACAAAAATTCAGGCAGTTAAGGAGAGAAACAAGAGGGGTATTTTGGAGATGTTTATAAAGATACTATTTATTCATATTGTAAATAATATAATAGAGAATATAGGATTTTCTCAAGTGATGTAAGGGTGAGAACTAAGTGGTTATGGATAGTGACAATTAAAGGTAACTCACTTTCAGGTTTCAATATTCACCTATAATCTCTTTTAAATTTATCTTGGACGTTTGTATTTTAATTAAAGTGGTCATTTTATTTCCATCATATATTTAAACTATATTTTTGTATGTTTTTATAACCTATGGAGTAAAATAACTTATTTCACTATTTAAATTTCTTCAGCGAGGTCTTATCGTTGTGTATAGTGATTTTAGTTAGGTTTGATGGCTTGATGCTCTTCAAGTAGTTAAATCACTTATATAGGAGTTAAAACCATGATATTGAGGTCTTGATATTATTTCCATGATAACTCGAGTGTTATTATGGAGGTATTTGGATTGGAATTGAGAAATTAAATGGGGATGTATTTTCAAATAATGAAGAGGGGAGTGTCTGAGAGGTCTAATCATTTCCATAACCATTATTTCAATTCTGATTTCACATCCTTTTAATTTTAATTCAAATCTTTGTTTTGATATTAATTTTTTAAAAATTTATTTTCTACTTATTTTACATATTATACCATTTTATTAAATCTATAAAATATTCATTATGTAAAAAATAAAGAAAAAATGAAAATTTTTTAACTCAAATTGAAACCTCCTTAAGAGAAAAACTAGGGAAACCTATATTGAATTTCTCTACTGGATAAATTGTTTGACTAGGGTTTTAAAAAATCCTTAACCAAATAGGCCAATTTCTTAAGATGTTTCTTGATTTTTTTTAATTTTTTTTTTCATGACCCCAAATTAGGACCTTAAATTATTACCACTAGATTCTAAAATTTATAGATTATATCAATCAAGGGCTAGATATATTAAAAAACCTCCTATCCCTAGTCGTGAATCTTCCATTAACACCCCTAGAAGGAACCTAGTTGAACCCAAAATTAAAATGGCCGACACTATAAATTTGATTAATTGTATTTATCCTATAATGAAAATAAACACAACCGAGTGAAATATAAAAATGAACCTTCTAGGTTTGAAATTAAATATAATTTTATTCACAAACATCAAAAATTTAATTTATTTATAGGAGAATATACACATAAAAATATTCAATATTTTTTTATTTGTGTCAACCTGAAACATTAAGGATTAGATGGAAAACAAATGAAATTAAGGTCATTTCCTTTTTCTTTATAAGTAGTATCCAGAGAATAGTTTTTCTATTCACAATTATCATTGATTAGAGATTGGAATGAATTAAAAAAACATTTTTTTTAAAAAAATTTCCCTACTTCGAGAACTGATTCCATTTGAAATGTTATTTATGGGATTATGAAAACTCAAGGTGAAAATTTTCATAAGTATTGGGAATGATTCAAAAGAATCTATTTTAATTTCCCATGACATCAAATCATTCACAAAATATTGATTCAATATTTTTATGAATGATTGGGTATTTTTGATATGAGAATGATTTATTCCATTGTATTATGAGATTTAGTTGATAAAAAACTACATTCTTATAAGACTTTAATTGGAAATATGGCCCAAAATTCTCAATAATTTAGAAAAATAAGCCTTATTCATGTGAAACCTGCCCAAGAATTCCCCACTACTAGTTTAAAAAAATGATAGTAAGTCAACTTAGTGATATTAAAACCATAATTAGATCAATTATTTTCTACAACACTCCACCAACCCCACCAAAACATGAAATAACTTTTAATATGCCTGTTAATTTTTGGAATTTGTTCTTCTATTGACCAATTTAGTGGTAAATTCCCACAAATGAAATATACTTCTAGTAATTTAAATATATTTTTTTGGAAACCCCTTTCAATCAGGGCTTTAAAACCCACTCTAATAAAATATTTTGATAATATAAAAAATAAATAATACTCTTTCAAGTACATTCAATTCATTCTCAACCAATATATTTTAATTAACAAACTAATGTTCTTTTTGTAAAAAACTTTTTTCATGACTGACCCACTCAAATATCATAGATTTTCCTTGAAGAAGCAATGAGACAGAAACAAGAATCAATGATATAGTAAAAAAAATCTACAAAGTAGTAAAATATCATGCTAAATACCTTAGTGTCTCAATTAGGTCAAGTAGCCACTGATCTTATTTGCATGGGATATCAAATTAGTAGAGTTTTACCTTTAAAACCCTAAGTGGATATAAGAGATAAAGAGAAATAAAATGTGATTGCTATAGGACATAGGAGTGTCAATAGATTGACTAACCCTTATACTATGAAACTAAAACATGTTGTTGAAACTAAAAATTATTGAGAGAGTTTCAAAAAACTTCCATATAGTATAGAAACTGTTAAATATAATCACACCACTAATGAAAATGCCTGAAATTGTGAATTTTATTTGAATGACAACACAAAGTAAAAAAAGAAGAATCTATATTTGAAATAACCAAAAACTATTAGAATATAATTATTGGTGTTATTTTTCTCAATGAATTTCTCATAATTGTCCAGAATAATTCAAACAACTACTACCATATCTTAAGCGTGAACCAACAGAGAAGACAAGTTCTAAAAAAGAGTTGGATAAGGTGGTATTGGAAACAATAAGAAAATTCAATTCAATATATATTTTCTAAGTGTTGTGAAACATATTCCAAATTTTGAAATGTTTTTTAAGAAAATATGTTCCCACAAGTGTAAATTCAAAGGAGGGGGAAATTGAGTTTAGAAATGAATATTTTATCCCATATTCAACATGATTTTCCTATCATATTTAAATAACCAGGTAAATTTACCACTCCCCTCACCATAGGGGTATGTAAATTCAATGATTTAATGCTTGATTTAGGATCTTACATAAATGTTATAACACGTTATATTTACTTGTAATTACATGTTAGATAGAAAAACCCCTATATAATTATCACCCAACTTTCTAATCGAAGGACCACCAAACCGGCTGGAGTTATAAATGATGTTCTACTTTAGGTGAGAGACATTATTTTCCCTATATATTTCTATGTATTAAATATGAAATATTATCAATTTAGTTCCCATGAACCTATAATTATATGTATAACCCTTTTGAAAACTTCTAAAGTAATCATTAATGTTCACAAAGGAAAAATTTCACTTGAATTTGGAAAAGATATTGTTTACTTTAATATTTTTCAGTTCATGAAACACAAAATTGAGTATCATTCATCCCCTTAGGTGAACATGATTAATTTTTTTCTACTAAAATTGATGAGTGTAAACCATATGATTTTTTAAATGCTGAAAATTATTTCAAAACAATTGTTGATAATAAGGAAGCTCATATCAAAAAATAATTTCTCAACTAGAAAATAAATAAATTTATTATTAAATGGATCCTGAGATCGTGGAAAGTGATCAAATTGATTTATAAATTGAATTTCATTTCAATTATGGAATTTAACTGAACAAAAAAACCTGGTATAAGTATAGTAAAAAACCAGGTCATCTAAACTTTAATCTAAAATATACTTGTTTGAAGAAACAATTAGGAAATGAAACTTATTTCATTGAGTCACATAATCCTTATTTAACCAATGAAAATACCCCACTGGCACAAGTGTTAAAAATAATTTCTATGATTCACCAATATGATATCTTAGGTGAGAATGAACAATTTCTTGTAATCATTTCAAAAAAAATTCAGATACCACGAGAAACAACTATTAAGAGTCCTTAAAAACCCTAAGAAATAGATAGTATGGACTTTATATTATATAACTAGAATTAGTCCCTCTGTGTGCTGGAATTGAATTTTTTTGGAGGAAAAATGCTAAACTAGTGAGACAATTTCAAATAATATTTAACCAACATTTTTAGATGTTGTTAAGAAAGAAGTCACCACCTTTTTGGATACTAGAATTATTTTTCTAATATTTGATAGTTTAGGGGTGATCCCAATATAATTTACCCCCAAAAAATTCATATTTATAATATCAAGGAATGAATATGTTGAACCTGTCCTTGTTAGGCTTCCAAATAAATTGGGGATGTGTATTAATTATAAGAAACTCAATTTTTTTACAAGGAAAGACCACATCCCATTTCAAATTATTGATAAAGTTCTTGAAAGAATAGCTGGACAGACCCACTAATTTTTTATTAATGGATTCTCTTGTTATTTCTAAATTCATACTTCACTAAGTGATAAAGAGAAAATCACTTCATTGGACACTTTAGAAACTTTTTTATAGGATAATTCAATTTAATTTATGCAATAAACCTATAAATTTTCAAATTTGTATGATGATAAATTTATCTAAATCTATAGAAGCTTTCATTGAAGTTTTTATTGATGAAATCATTTTTTATGGTTCGTCATTTTAATTTATTTGAAAAGATTTACCAATGTTCTTAATACATTGATGAATAATAATATTGTCCTCAGTTATGAAAAAATCCATTTATTTATATATAGGGAGATTTTTCAGGGTTATGATGTGTCTCTATATTTAATTAATGTGAATCAATACAAATTTGAGGTCTTTTATTCATTTTCATACCCAAAAATTGTGAGAGATGTGAGATCTTTCCTTGGTCATGTTGGTTTTTACAGGAGATATAAAAATGATTTTAATAAGGTTTAAATTTTTCTATATTTTTTAAAAAAGAAACCAAATTTTTATTTTATAAATGCTGTAAAAATCCTTCATGGAGGAAAAAACAAAAACTAATAATCCCTTCCATTTTTAACCACCTAATTAGAAATTTCTCTTTGAAATCATGACTGATGCATCTTATTTTTCTCTAGGGGTGTTTTGAGTCAAAGTATGGAAATAAAATATCATGTGATTGCTTATGATTGAAGAACATTATACCAAACCAAATAAAAATACACAAAAATTGAGATAAAATGGTTGGTTATTGTATTTTCTTTAGACAAGTTTAGATGTTATCTACCATGATCCAAAGTGATAGTTTTCAAAAACCATTATTCTATGAAACTTTTGATAAATAAACATGATTAAGAAGAGATAATTTTGAAATGGATACTGTTTTTATAGTATATTTAGATTTAAATAAAGGATAATAAAATAATTGAAAACCATATTGCTGATTTTTTAATTAGGGACCGATAGTTTTGAATGGAAAAATTTATATTTTTTCAACAATTAAAGAAATATATATATATATATAAGGATTTATATGATTTTAAGAGTGAAATAACATTTTTTTATGATCTTGTAGATTATTTTGATGATGATAAAGTTCCCCACTAGTTTTCCAAGAAACAAATTACTAAAATTATGAGAAATTCAAAGAATTTTATTTGGGATAATCCTTACCTATGGAATATTGGTAGTGATCAAATGATAAGGTTATGCATTCTAAACACAAAATTATAATAATCCCTACATTTATGTCACAATTTGAGTTGTTAAGACCACATTGAACACCAATTTACTGTAAGAAAATTTATTGATTTTGATTTTTACTGGCCCAATATTTATATATATTCTTTTTCATTTTGTAGAACATATAAAAAATTTATAATTCAAGGTAGAGTTTCCAATATTAATGATTTTCATCAAAAAAAATTTTTATTTTGAGATGTATATTATGTATAGGGTATGTATTTCATGATATATTTTCCCAATTATTTAGGATATCTTTACACATTTCTGGGTTTTTATTTTTTCCAATTGGGATGAGTCTATTACCACTAGAGTTGATAATTCCAAAACTATATCCACATTTTTGAATGAAAATATATTTTTTAAATTTGGATTTACATTTTTTTGTCACTTTTTATGGTATCCTATTTTGTGAAAGGACTTTTGAATCTCTCTCAAATAACTTTGTTGTTTATCATAGGGTCTCTACAACATACTACCCCTAAAAATGGAACAAAAGTTCTTTCAAAAAAATAAATTAAATAGATTATAGGAAAAATCATGAACCCAAATATAAAGGATGATAGTTTTTGACTAGATGATGCACTATAGGCATATAAGACTACATTCAAAACCCCAATTGGAATTTCTCCAATTATATTATTCTAGGGAAAGGATTTTAAACTTCTTGTTGCGTTAGGACACAAATATTTTTGTGTTTTGAAAACATGTAACATGAATATGTTTTCAATTGGAAAATAAATAAAATTACATTTATAGGAGCTAGAAGAGATAAAAAATAACTCTTATGATAGCTCCAGGTTGTGCAAGTAAAGAACCAAATATTTTCTTGATGGAATGTTTCTCAACAAAAAAATTAAATAAGAAGATAAAGTGATACTATTTCATTTCATATTAAAGATATTATTAGGAGAATTTCATTCCAAATGGACTAGACCATTCATTTTTTAATCATGTTTTTCCTTTTGGTCATATCCATATAAAATAACGATATTAAGAGACAAATTTTTTAGTCAATGGGTACATGTTGAATCTGTTTAGGGAGAATTTTCAAGAGCCTCCAGGATAGGAGATCCATCTTCAAGAAGCTGAATACATATGAATCTAGGTTGTGTATTTATTTATCACATATTTTTTTGTTATCTATTTAATTTTGGAATATCATTTTCCCACAAAAAAATTATTTCAAAATGAGTACATTTCACAAAATAATTGTGTTTGTGAGGGAATAATAGATATATTATGATTTTTGTGTGTTTAGTTTTCAAATTTATATTTTCATTTTTTTCATTCAATTATCTTTTTTTTTATTTATATTTTTTTGTTTTGTGAAATTTTTTAGATTAAAATCTATTAACATAGTGAATTAAAAACTGATTTCAACTAATGGAACCAACTTGATTTATGGAACTAAACATAAATTATTTATAAAATATTTTGTATTTTGGATTCTAAATTGTGGAAATTCATGAAAATACCATTGAATTATGAATTTAATGCCATGAATAATATCTAAAATTGAAAATAACTTATCCATGAAGAATATAAACCATTTTTACATCTTCTTGAAAATAACCCTACTTATTGAGTGAACAAAATAATGCTTATTTTAACCAAAATATTTAATTATTGTTTCAAAACCTATGAGCATTAAAGAACATATGTTCAATATTATTGAGGGTTTTTTTGTGACTGAAATCCCCTTTTCAAAAATAGAAAACTCAGTATTCATCATTAAATTTTCATTTTATCATTTTGATCCCTTAGTGTCCATGAACATTTAGTTTAGTTATCCTCATTATAATAGAGTTTCCCTATCCATCCTTCTCTTGATGTAAATTTCATGATTTTGGGGAAGATGATTTGTGATTTAAAAAATCCTATTTGTCTAATTTTTGTGGATAAAAGTAAAAGGATGGAGATTAGATTTTTTATATTGATATTATTGAGTCAAAACATGTTTCAACTTTCCCATCAATCATTTTTTAGAAATCAAAAATCACACAATCAGAATCACTATCTTTAATATTCATGTTTGATGTATACTTATCCTAGTTGTGTTAGTTTATTAATTTACTTTGTTTTATATGTTGTTTCAATAGTAACCCAATTATTCATTGAATTAAAATAAGAAATAGTAATTAAATTATTTATTTATTTTTAAGAAGAAATCATAACTATATTATATACTTCATTCTATTCAAATTCATCGAAATATCATGAATCGTAACCAGTTCATGCATCGTAACCATATTTTTTTTAACCTGACTGTGTATTGTATCGTAATCAGGAATTGATACATGATTGTGTATTGTATTATAATCAAGATGAGTATAGTATCAAAATTTCATTGTACCCATACTTTGTAACCAGGTTAAGTACCACAACATATCTACATCGTAACCTGGATAGATTCTAAATTGTAATCATGATATTATAACCACGATAGATTCTGAATCATAATCAAGTATCAAAATCACATTATTGTAACCAGGTTATGCATCATTTTGTTATTATGTATTATATCCAAGAATCATAACCAAGTTAAGAATCATAACCATGTTATGCATCATATTATTATTATGTATTATATCCAAGAATCATAACGAAGTTAAGAATTGTAACTAGGTTTTAATTTTCAATCGATATGCATTGTTACCATGTTAAGCAAAGAAAACAAGTTTTGTATTGTACTTATGAAATAAATTACCCTCTTATCTTAACTTCAATACAGATTTCATGAGCCTCATACTCATTGTTTTGTACTTACTACTTTCAAACTAAAATGATGTCATTGAGTTGGTAATTTAACAATCAAAATGATGTTGTGTGTTATATTTTGTTTTGAACATTTTAATGTCAGGAGTCCAAGTCCCTCCGAGTTTTTTGGTGAAATATGAACGTTTGATAAAATATGACTATTGGAACCTGAAGCCTATAAATAGGGGGTCGTTCAAATCGAAATATACAACTTTTTCTTCTATCAAGTTTTAGAGATAGATTTTGTAGATCCTCCCTTTATTAGTACAAAATCCTTGAAGATACAAGAAGTGAACAACTTGTTCCTTGGTATTGTATTACTATAAGTGCTTTGCTTTTGATTTGTGAAACCGATCATTGTGATAACTATCGAGGACTTCTAGAGATAGAAAGACATTCTTCCAATCATCGTATAGAGGGACTAAAATTGTTTGAATGATAGAGGTGTTGATTACCTTCTTAATTGAGGACTTACAGGGATAGGAAGATAGAAGTGCTGATATTCGTATCAAGGGATTACCAAGGACATGGTAAGATAAACCTATATCCTAGGTAAAATGATACCCTTGTATTTGGGATAAAAGAATTATAATACCTTTACATTTCTACTATTATTTTTTTTAAAAATTAAATTTTATTTCTTCCCCTTTATATACATACTCTTTTCAATTGTAATTGTTTCAATTACGATTATCTAACTATATATTGTATTAATTGATTCTATATGCTGTATGGTTGAATCTTTTACATTTGAATTAATCTATTGGTTGTATTTTATTCAAAAACAATTTTATTACTTTACAAATAGTATTACATCTTTCATTATCAATCAGTTCCAAGACTTTTATGATTAATTGTGTTAGTTTAGAATTGTATTAGATTAAAATTTCTAAAACAAAGCATCTTTTTAAGTGTTTAAATACAATGTTTTTAAATATAAAATCCACCCCATCTTGAATTGTGCCATTTAATTTAAATTTACATATATATTATGATCCAACAGATAGTTATACCTTTTTATATATTTCAAGGGAAAAACATGTACCTTTCTAGAGATTTATATAAAAAATAATTCTTAAATTTTGGGAAGAATTTTTTATACCATTTCTGCTGAATTGGAGATGTTTTTGTACATCCATAAAATAAAATTTTAAGTTATTCTGGATATGATTTTATACCCAAAATAAAGAGGATAATACCATGATTATATGGGAAATATAATCATTTAATATTTATTCAAAAAATATCCAATCCATCTCTATTTTTCCTTATAATATTTTAAATTTGAAACAAACCAACCTTCAAACCTCATAATAACCCTTGATAAGTCCTCATGATGGATATAATTATTAAACTCAATTTTGTAGAGACATATAAATACTTCAAGCTTATGGTTACCTTTTCATTTATTTGGATGAGAAATACTTTTTTCAACATCAAAATCATGTGTTTATATGAAAATATGTGAGGTATACATCATTGTGCATGGAAGAATAAAATAAATTGAAATGGAATGAATTAAAATAATATATAATTTTTAATTAAATTTTTTTAATATTATTTATAATTTGGTTTCCATGATTTTAATCCTTTTTTAATTTCATTGACTTGTTTTTTTAATTTATCAATGGGAATTTATTTTTAGTGCTAAATCTTCTTGGAGTCCAAGTGTCACGTGTGAGGGAATTGATAGAGAAAATATTTTCAATACTATTTTATAGGTATTTCAAGGATTTATTCCCCACCAATTTTTTATTTTATGTGAAAAATTCTTCATTTTTTAAATTTATTTTCACTTTCATTATTTATTGACCAATTCTGAAATTTTAATTTTTTTTACAACTTGGTATTTTTGACATAAATATTTCAATACTGAACCAATTTTATAAATTTTTTTAGTGCCCCATAGCTCTTTGAATTAATTTATTCTAACTAGACCAAGTTATTAATCTATCTTAATGAGGCATAAATATATCTATCACACTATGAAATATTTTTTCCAACATAAATGACATAACTTTATTAATGGAGACCAAAATTGGTATGCAAGTGTCCAAATGAGTTTAATCCATATAGAGATGAAATATAATCTGTAGTATTATATATTTATTAAATTTAAAATTAATTTTCTTTCTTTAATATAGTCAATATTTTAGAAAAATTGATGGAATTATAATATCCTACTCACCCAGAAAACATCCTTTTAGTAACTCAAAAATATCATTTCCCCATGTGTCCAAAAATACTAAACATTTTTGGTTAAAAATATAATATGTGTGAAAAAAACTTTGATTAAGGTTACATTTTGAGATTTATATTCTAACTTGGATTAAATTAAGGAAACTTTGGATTTATAGAATGAGAAAAATATATTTTACACACCCTTTTCCTATATATTTTCATCTCCATTCATCTTTAAGGGTTTATAGAGAAAAAGGAGGGGGATGTTCTTGAAAGGTTTTTAAATATATTGTGAATTAATATTTAAATGTAAGGAATATAGAATATATGATTTTAATGAGTGATATGAGGATAAGAACCAAGTGGTTGTGTGGAAACCAAAGGGAACTCACTTCCAAGTTTAAATATTTATCTATAATCTCTTTTGAATTTCTCTTAAAATTAGGTTTTTGAATAGAAGTGGTCGTTTTATTAATTTAATTTATCTTCAACTAATTTTTTTGGATGTTTTTTAACAATATGGATTAAAATAATTTATTTCAATATTTAAATTTCTTTGGTGAGGCCTTTCCATTGAGAATAGGGATTTTGATTAGGTTTTATTGCTTGGATGTCTTCATGTGGTTGAATCACTTCTATAGCAGTAAAAAATTACATTGATGTATTGATATATTGTTTATAAAAACAATGGTATTTTTATAGAGCTTTTTTATGGGTATTGAAAAATTCAATTGGGAAATATTTTTGAATAATGAAGGGTGGAGTGTCTGAGAGATATAAGCTTGTCCACAATTGTGATTTCGATTCTGATTTCACACCTTTTTAATTTTCAATCATATTTTTTCCATTGAAATTTCTTGTACATTATTTTCTACATATTTTTTATGTTATACATATTAATTAAATCTCCAAATTTTTTTCTGGTAACAAAAGTATAAAAATTGATGGTTTTATAAACCAAATTGAAACCACCTAAAGAGGAAATCTAGCTACTATTATATTTCATTTCATTAGGGTATTAATTTTTTGATTGATCTTTCATAAAAAATATCTATGAATCAGTAAGTGAATTTTAAAATGGTTTCTCGTATTTATCGCACCAAGTGTGTGAATGTGTTAAATGTATTTTCATGGGACCATACTTCAAAAACCTTTATGTTTCCAACATGGTAAAACACGTAATTTGGAGAGTGAGAATTATGAAAATTATCAGTGGGGATGACATAGATCGAAATTATATACCATGTTATGAGTCTTGGATATAAAAATATGTCAAATTTTTTTGTTTTAATTTTTTTTTGATTTATTATGGTATATTAATGTTGAATTTGAAATTTATTCTACATGGATGTTCATTAGAGTCTTGGGAAATTTCCATTGAGTTTATGATCACCCCCAACATGTTCACCTCAATGGAAATGTAGATATGATTTAGGTAATGAGAAGACAATGTTAATTGTTAGTGGTGATTCATATTTCCATGTAAGTGTTATGTTAGGGGATATGGTGGATTTTGGTTTGAGAACTTATTAGTGATGCCATATTACATCACTTTTTTTCTTTTTTATGCTTAATTTATGTTGATCCTTGTAAACCCAATTTAGTTTTCTATCTAAAATTATTTTAAAGTTTTTTATTAGTTTAAATAGTTTTACATGATCAATCATGGTTTAAGATTTTAATTTCAAATAAAATAATTTCCAATAGTTACCATTGTTTGTCACTCATAGATGATAGCCTTTGGTAATCAAGTAACACACTTGAGGAAACATAATATCCTAGTTTGGGTCACAAGTTATGGGTTCCTGGGTTAGGATGTTAGAAAATGATATCAGAGAGGAGTTATTGAGTCAAGTATTCATATGATTAGAATACATAGAGAATAATATTATTGGGACATGTAATGTTACTATAAGATGATGTAGTAAATATCTTTATACATAAATTTGAGTTACTAGGAAGTATATTCAAGAGATAGGTTGATGGTAACCTTTTAGGATGATTGTTTTCTATTGTGTGTACCCTAATGGGTAGAAAAAAACAATATTTCATGTGTTATGGTAGGCATGATACAGACTACATAATTTTACTTGACTTTATTATATGATTACCTTGTAGTATTATTATGAAATTTGATTAAACCACTATAATGAAAGATTATGAATTAAATTATATAAAGGAAAAAATATTTCAACTATTAATAGTGCATAATATCAATTTGTTTAGTGATCAATGATAGGGTAATTGTGTGTTTTTTATTAAAACTTTGGTGTGTTATAGAGTAAGTCACTTAGTGGACATTATACTAGATAAGGATGAGTATTTTTTGAAATATATCATTTATATACTGAGATGCGGAGTACAATCATTCAAACTATCTAAGCACTGGACAAGGAGGATAATCAGGAAAGGAGGAGAAGAATGGATTGGGTATTAATGTTTTTATGGTTTTTACAAGGGAGTATGTTAGTGATGGAATACACATTAAATCATTCTGATATTATATAATATAAACTGGAGTTATTATTGAATGATAAATTAAATTTAATATGGTTCAATATATATTTATAACCATTTATATGGTTAATAATCATACCTCTAAAACTGTAAAATTATTCAATGGATGTTAGTAAAATAACTAAAATAGTTGTAGATATAATGACCATTGTATATGAGATCATACTATTCCCAAGATAGGTGATGTAAATAATCTCATTAACGATCATAAGAGGGAGTGGAAATATTTAAAAAAATACTATAAATTCATTTTAACAATTTAATCAGAAGATGATTTCACTGGAATTATTTTAGTGTGGTATATTTGGGTACCCCAAAATCCTAGGGTCTAGTTCCACATAGTGACTACTTCTAGTGAGAAATATGGGCCACCTAAAGAAGTTTTATAATCATTACCTAAAGTTAAATAATTATAGAACAAATATCCTTGTGAA
Organism: Viscum album; assembly: GCA_963277665.1. Classification (NCBI taxonomy): domain Eukaryota; kingdom Viridiplantae; phylum Streptophyta; class Magnoliopsida; order Santalales; family Viscaceae; genus Viscum; species Viscum album. The sequence goes on from OY728123.1 coordinate 19,215,908, forward strand.
TTATTCAAGGATGTAAATTTATACACCGGGGAAAATTTAATTGGGGAATTATGGTAGGGTGAGAAATCATAATTTAGAGGAGGGGTTACTACAATATAAGAAGAAAAGAATTCACTCTATAATAAAGCATGCATTAAGATAAGTTGAGATTGACATGTATGATTTAAGGTCATATTCTCATATCTTCTATCATTATTTATATAATGTTTAATAGTGGAACATAAAATTCATTTTCCTTCATGTGATTGGTGGATCTATTGGGGTTATATATAGAGATGATTCTATATTAAATGGGAAAGAAACCTCCAATGGGTGAAAGAACCCAGTGATAATTTAAGTGTATATTTTATTTAATCCTAATTTGAAATGTGTAAATTTTATAAAATGAATATTTTGGAATCAATTGTTGAGGTAGATAGGAATAACATGATCAATGTATAAATATAATACCATGGATGGTTGATTATTTTGTTATATTAAATGGGACTACCCACACTTTTAGAAATGAGTGGAATATCTATGTGAGTGAGGCTAGGATAATGGATAATGTGGTAGGATCTATGATGTGTTAACCGGAAAACATAGTTATTAGGTCAATATGAGGGAATTTTTATCTCAATATTTAAGGATAGGGGGTTGGTATCCAGGTGTTTTCCTAGTAGACTTATTTAGTTTTATACATGGTATGGATGTTTACATTTCTATTGGATTGGTACTGACAACCAAACTCGTTTCATTATCATTATATCATATAGAATCCCTGGTTATTAAAGAATTTAAATATATCATATTGATCCTGATTGATATGGGTCTCTTAGAATGAGTTTTTTCCCTTTGGTAATAGTGAATTTATTTTAAAATTCAATGATATATTGAGGTTATGTATTTTATTAGAAAGATAAAATAGTAAATAATAAGAAACCATACCTAGAAATTATGATTTGATTGACCATAAAAGGGATATCATTGGTTTTCCACGGTTTACCTCTATTGTTTTATCATTAGTTATGGGTCAAATAAGAGGATATATGGATATTCGATTTCAACACAAAAATTATGATTTTTTTCATTCTTTTTAATGTTACCAATGAACCTACATTTTCATATCCTCAATGAATATGATCTTATATTTGAATTTTGACTCTTTTTATTAGTATTTATAGATTAAATACTTATTTATTTAAGGTCATATAAAAATATGGAGAATCATTTTGAAATTGTATTAGAGGTTTTATGTGAGTATAGTATTTATGTTATGTTGTCTAATTTTTTTTTTAAATTTAGGAGGTAATGTTTCTTGATGATTCTTTTTATAATACATATATCATCATAAACCTTGATAAAGTTAAAGCAATGGTGTATTGGAGAAGATCAAAGAATATGTTTGAGATCCAGAGTTTCTTGGGGTTGGTAAGATATTTTGGGAGATTCATTTATTATTGTTCAATGTTTTCTTCTCGTATTATGAGTTTAACATAGAAGGGATCAAAGTTTGAATGTAATGGTAAATTCCAATAGGAATTTGAGAAATTAATAAGTGAAACTAATTTTAGCGTATGTTCTAATTATCCTTAAATTAAGAGTTTTTTGTTACGTTTATTATATGACAACAATATTGAGTTTGAGATGTGCCTTGATAAAAAAAGTAATCTTGTGGAAAATAGTTATTAGAAGTTGAGGCATAATGAGAATAATTACTTTACGAATTCCTTGGAGTTATCTAATATTATTTATTCTCTAAATAATTTCAGGTATTTTCTTTTGGGTGAGAAATTATTTGTATAAATTAATCCTATGAGTTTTGAGTATAATTTCTCACAATGCAACTCGACTTGAGGAATCATAAGAGAGTGAAATATCTTTAAACCATTTAATTTGAACTCAGGTATACACTATGAAAGAAAAATACAATGGTTTATTACTTAAGCAAGAAATATATAACACATTCATTTAAAGAAGCAAATAAAAGTGGAAACTAATGGGTATATTGTTAAAATTACACATGGTGGTAATAATGATGACCAAAAGTGTAGTTATTTTTAGTATCTATGTGATGTATATATTGGTGGAGTGAGTAAATAAGGGTAGTTTTATGATAATAACTACATGAGGATATAGTATTCCCTAAATAGTGGGGGTACCATCATAGGGTGGTCAGATATAATAGATTCAATCCCTTATTTTAGAGGATGGATGGTGGTTCCTCTGGTGGTCAGGAAGAATATTTTAAAATCTTATCATGATTAAAGCTAGTGAGTATATATTTGATTACTACCTCTATTATTATATGGGTAATTGGTTTGTCCAAATCTATATGTGGTGTTAGATAAGGTGATCCCTTGTCCCTAAGTCTCTTTATCTTAGCTTAGGAGGTGTTGAAAAGGAATATTCAACAAAGTTTGGAGGAAGGAAGGGTTATACTTTAAAGAAATAGGTTTGGGAATGGGATTGTTTCAAACCTCATGTTTTTGGATGATATATTGTTTTTTATTAATATAAGACAAATATCAATTGTGTGATTCAACAGTATTATGGAAAATTATTGAAGATTGAGTTTTCAATGTGTCAAATCAAGGAAAAGTAGTGTTTATATATTCAATAATTGTTGAGGAAGGCAATGAAATGTTATTCAGGAGAGATTGGGATTTCAAAGAAGACATCTACCAATGGTTTATCTTATTAATAAAATATAATATGGAAGTGTTAATATGGTTTCATTCATTGATATTATTAATCTTCTCATGGGAATAATTTTTAACTGAAAAATAGGTTTCTTTCATTTAGAGGAAGGATTACCCGGATCAACAGTATCTTAACCTCAATCTCGAAGCTTGTGCTTTATATCATCAAACCACCAAAAGGTATAATTACCAAGCTTGATAATGTGATGTCATCTTTTCAATGGGATGTGAATAAAACTTGATGGTTCCACTTGGATACTTGGAAAATCTTGGCCAGGATAATTGACGAAGGTGGAATTAGGCTTCGTAGCATGGTTGACACCATGCAGTTCATGCAAGAAAGGTTGGCATGAGATGTCATAGAAAGAAAATTGATTTAAGAAAAGTTTATTAAATATATACATGGTGATCAATGGAGGAACTAGATGTGTTGAGCCAGAAGATTTTCTAGTTTAATGCTTTGTATTCATGAACACTTGGAGGATATTCAGGGGATGGACCAATGGATTGTCAGCTATAGAGATATTAACATGTGGAAGATGAGATGGTTTGGAGAAACATTGTTTTATATTGGATGTCTAGTTTCTAATATCTCATTCAAGGAGGCCATTGCTTACCCTTCTTTCCTCACTACCATTCTGGACCATGATTTGAATAAGTTCATTGAAAGTATCAGGATGGTGGAGGAACCAGATCGTTGTATCTTTTTGAGGTCGAGCTCTGGTAAATTCTACGTGTGGGCCAACATGGAAATATTAAAATGTGAAATAGGATAGATTAATAAGATGTAAAGTTATATTTAAATGGTATTACTGAGAATATTATTTTTTTATTTTGGAAATTGAGTAACCAGATGTTGTCTATGGATGAAAATATCCAGAAAAAAGAGTTCTAAAGGCGTCGCACTGTCAATGATGTTCTAGTCCAAAACCTAAAATAGTTTGGAATGTATTCTTACAAGGTGATTGGGTTAAGTGGGGGTGGAACTTAATGGTGAAAGGAATGAATTTATGAAGATATGGGGATACTATTTAGGGGTTTATTGAATCCTCATTTTGGGATGCTAGACAATAAGGGTCGGAGGTAAGGGATCATGGTATGTCATTTATGGTAGTGTTCTGGATACTATGGGATTCCAAAAATAGGTCACATAAGAGAAGGAAACACACTACACTTTTCTTCCTAGTAATGTAGAATGCTCTGGTGTGGTAGATTGGGATTTTAATCAAGGGAGGAATCCATTTTAGATCTTTGAGAAGGATCATTCGAGGTCCTTGATTTAATATGGATAATGGTAGAGGTAACCAAGGTAGGTGGGTCAAATAGAAATATACTTCCATGGACTCCAATCTTAATGTGGATGGATCCTGTATTGGTGGAGAGATGTTGGGTGGAGGTATTGTAAGAGATAGCATGGGTTCAATGTACATACGTTTCAACTCTTTTTATGGCCCAAGTAATTGCATTGGAGGTGAGGTGAGAGCTTGGGAAACTAGTATCATGTTTTACAGGAACCATACTATTTAGATTGCTGAAATTGAGTCCAAATCAACAACATTGGTTGAGTTTCTATAAGGGAAAAATAATTCTTCATAGGAGATGAACTACTTGATCAGTAGCTACCAAATTTTTATCAATCAATGAGTCAATGTTGATCATACATGGAGGGAAGGGAACTTTGTAGCCAATGCACTTGCTAGCCAAGGGAGACAAGATGATAATTTGAATTTTTAAACCATCCTATTGTTTCTTCCAAATGCATGTATGTTTTTAGTTAAGGGATGTTCCCTTGGCCTTCACCATTTCCACCCCACCTAAGTTGTTTCTCTGTTTGTTTAAATGTTTGCCTATTAGAAGGCTTATTTCCCTTTTAATAAATAGTCAATTTTCAGTCATATAGGTGTCCATAATATTTTTGGAATATAGCTTGATATTATAATTAAATATCAGAAATTGATAATATAATTTTATAATTATATCTTGGATGAATTTATTTAAGATCTATTCATTCTTTATTTAAAAATTCATTATGTTTTTATTGGTTTTTGTAGGAAATTGGAAATCAATTTTCAAAAGAGGATCTTCTATAATTTTAGTAATTTCATATATTACACAACATGAAACATGTTCATTTTGTGAATTCCTATAAGAATAGGATACTTATAGACCAAATCCTAACATGTGAAACTAGTATAATTCATGAATCATCTAGGCCAAAGAAATACACAATGTTAATTTTTTACATTTTGTGAAAGTTTATATTTTTTAACTCTCTAAATATTAAAGATGTGAAATCCATGAGATATGATATTTTAGGATTTTTTATGTATTTGAGTACATGACATGAATTTAATATACATTTCATGAATTTTTTGTGGAAGAATCCTTTTAAATAAATATGACAACATGAATCCATTACACATGATGAGATGATGGGGATTATATATATATATATATTCTAGAATTGATTCAGGGAAGAGATGGCCAAACATTATTATTTATTCTATTATTTATTCCTTTCACATTTCCATATCTACTTTTGTTCAATTTTATTCTTCATTTTCTATTGCTTTTGCTGCTGTACATTATTCAAAGACTTATGGATTTCTTTTTCAAGTTCTAACTATTGTTCAATTACAACTATCATTTCATTTCCAATCGATGTGTTCCCTTCTTATTCCATTATTCAAGTAATTTTTTATTCTATTTTAAATTTATTTAATCTTGGAATGATTTTATATAAATATTTTAATTGATATATCAAGCATTTTTTTGATTTCTTCTCCTCATAATATCATTGATTTCATGAGCGAAAAATCTACTGGGGTTAGGGGTCAAGAGTATGGGTGTTTTAAACCAAATGAATCCTTATATAAAAACTCGAGAAACCCTTTGTCTAGTAATTAGGTTAAGAATTATTGTTAATCATATTCTTTTTCACAAACTTGATATGAGGAATTGTAATAGAAGGAGCCCAACTTAGTTGGAGTTGTGCAGGCTTGGACTAATCAATTGTGAAACTTTATTCCCTAGAAGAAAAGCGTATTTTACTTGGGTTGTTGACTACCCATTGAACAAAGAGTAGTTTATATTGTAGGTAGATACAGTTGCTTTAACCAAAATTAACTGGCGACTTCTTCAATTATTCACATCTTAATGCATAGGACTATCCCAATCCAGATATTATAATACATTTTTCAAAGACTTAAAATTGAATCTAATCCATCCCTTTTTACTGAAGTAAAAAAAGAAACTACATAATTCTTAGATAACTAAACCTATAAGGGTCATGGGAGGAATCCGTCTGTCAAGTTCTAATAACTATGTTACAAGCATTTCCAGCTTGTCCCTATGGGTTCAAACCCATGCTGCCACTATGTTACACAATTTTAGCTAGTGTAGTTTTGGAATTATAAATTTATAATATGATCAATTCCCATGTAGAATCAAAGAGACTATGGAATCCATTAAAATTTTGGTTCTATTTCTGAGGATAGCTATTTCCTAGGCACAATGACCTTCCGTGAAAACTTGGGATTAACTCACTCCATATTTTCCCTTTACCCTTTCTTTTTATAATTTTCACACACAGACTAGCACCATAATCTACCTTGTAAACTAGTGAAAGTCCCAAGGACCTCTTACTCAGTAAAGGATCCTTGACACTTAATAACTTTTTTCTTCCAATCTTGTGATAGATAGATTAACTTTTGCATGAATTCACTCAATTATGGATAAATTCAACAACCTTGTGATTCCTAACCCTCAAAATCTCCAATACGCGTCACTTGAACATCAAGGATAGTGATTACCCCTATAGGAGTGCACCATTATGGACATGTCTAGGAATACATTAGTGGTGTTTCACCTATAATCATTCGCCATCCTATCCAGGTGCATACATTCAAAATAAAACCAGGACTCATTCACAAGATCTAGAATAGGGGACAATTTAGTGGACCTCAGACCAAATACCCACATGATCATATTTCATGTTTGCTAGAAGTTTACAACACCTTCCAAAGTCAAGTCAAGATCTCAAGTCCATTATAACTTGGGATGATTTAGGCAAGAAGTTTTTAGACAAATACTTCCTTCTAATATGAACATGGAAGTTTAGAAATGAGATCCTAAACTTCACTGAGGTGGTGGAGAATCTTCTTGGGAATCTTGGGATTAATTCAAAGAGCTGGCCTAGAAGTGCCCACATCATGGACTTGATGTATTGATATAACTTTTAACATTTTATCGAGGACTATAACTAACTATACATACCATAGTGGATTCCTACATTGATGGAGGACTCATGATAAAAAATCTAGAAGTTTGAAGGAAAAATTTAGATGAAATCTACCACAATTCAATTTTATATAAGAGAGACCAAGGACCTCCTCAATAAATAATTCAGCTGGTGGAAGATAATTCCTTCCTTGTAGCTAAATTTGAATCCCTCATAAAGAATATACAAATTTTTCATCCACCTTGCCCACTCTTTCCACTTCTTTCCCTAGTTATATAAATTCATTCCTGTGAAATGTGACAAGGGCCACACCCATACCACAAATATAGAGCATGAATGGAAGAACCCCAATATTAGGATTTTAATTATGTAATTAGAATCGACAAAATTAACAATTTCAAAAATCCCATCCATACCAAAAACTTTATTGTCAACAAAAACTAGATCAATAACGCAACAAACAAATCAAGTCTAATAACATGAGACGAGTTGGCAAAAACCACCATAAAATCAGGGAACACCTAGGTTCCCACCTCAGAATATAACTCCTCAAATATAATAAAAATTTATTCAATAACATTTTCCCTCTAAATAAAAACTATTTCCACCCCAAAAATAGTTTCAATAAGATCCATTAAATCATCCACAAAGTCTCTACCTCAATAATCAAATCTTGAGAACCTGCTCACCAATTTTTTTTTTCAGAAGGTAGGTCAGAGGATGACCACCAAATAAACAGAGATGTAGAGTCAAAGGTATGCCCTCTAAAATATTGTGCACCAGGGGGGAAAAATATCCAAGACTCTATCAAACCTATTACCTGGTACGTTTCATGATAATATCGAGACACATCTGAGAGAGTATTCCAAAGTTGCGGTTCTTGGGTGTGAAAAATGATGAATTTTCAGTATCCATGCATAAGTGAGGAAAAGAAAAAAGAAGATCCTGAAATATATTTGACAATCATCAACAAAGATAATGATGATAGCATACATAAAGCTAGTAAATAATGACATATGGAATCAGATCCAACTGTAGAACCTCTTATACAAGAGAATATTGAAAAATAAGACTTTTATGTGGAACTTCTAGAATAAATACCATTATTACCTTTCAAGAAATAATGAGACAAGGTAATATATTGGGGAAATGAAAAAAGTTTTTAGAAATGTTAAAGCAGTTACACATCAATATCCTATTTGTAGAGGTCATCACATGGATGCCTTCTTATGAAAAATTATTGAATGATTTTCTATCCAATAAAAGAAAAATGGAAGACCTAGGATTAATCTCCCGGAATGAAGATTGATTACAGTCATTCACTGGAATCTCAGACTAATTATGTGAGGCCATGGAAGCTTCTCAATTCCCTACACTATCAAAATGTGTCAATTCAGAAAATCCTTGTGAAACCTGAACCCAAGTATTAATATTATTCCTATGAGTACCTTCCAAAAGTTAGGGCTTGAATATTTGAAACCAATAAGAGTTTCTCATTCAAAGGATGACTTATTAGTCAAGTACCCATGATGAATTATCGAAGATATTTTACTCAAGGTTTGTAAAATCATTTTTCCTACTGATTTCCATATCATGGATATGGAGAAATACATGTCCCCATTATTCTAGTGAGACCATTTCTCACCACTAGAAAGGTGTTTATTGAAGTGAATCAAGGAAGATTGGTTTTCAAAGGTAATTATGAAAAAGTATTTTTCTATTTAGTGAAAGATTCCAAACAAGGTGGTGATTTGTTTGATTGTCAAGCCATATTTCGAACCTATGAGAAATATGATTACATGACCATTGGGAATGAAATATATACATTACCTCTAGATGAATATGAGTATAGTGATTATGAGGATTATAATTGATGGGAACATTTAATGATGGGTACCATTCCAAATTTTATACCTGTATTAATCAATCCATCGATGTTAGAATTTAATCCTCTACCAGACAAATTAAAGTACTCATTCCTAAAAAATGTTGTTTCACAATTGATTATAATCAGTTCGAAGACGAATCATGTGAAAAATATAAACTAATTAAATTCCTAGGAATAAATACTCAATTTCTTGGGGGTGTGGCTGATATCAAAGGGATATTTCCCATGATTTTCACCCACATAATTTTGTTAGAGTAAGGTGATAAACCAAATTTTCAACCCATGAGGTGACTTAATCCAACAATGAAAGAATCCATAAAGAAAGAAGTATTAAATCTTCTCAATGTAGGTACAATTTTTTCCTTCTCTAACAGCGAGTGGGTGAGTCCGCTATAAGTCATCACAAAGAAAGTCAACTTCACTATTATTAAAAATAATGAAGATGAATTAATCATAACTCAAAATAATTGTTTAATGGAGATTATGTGTTGATTATATAAATCTCTACATGATGACTCAAAAATACCATTTTAACTCACATTCATGGACTAGATGTTGAAGGGACTATCCAGTCCTGAATTATATTGTATTCTGGATGGATATTCTAGATACAATCAAATCACTATTGACCCAACAGTTTTTAAAAAAACCACATTCACATGTCCTTTTGGAACATTATCCTATTAAAGGATTTTATATTGAATGTAAAACACACTATATACATTTCAACGTTGCATGAAACACATTTTCCATGATATGGACAAGAAATTTCAAGATATTTTCATGGTTGATATCTCTGTACACAGATGATCTTTCAAATTCTACCTACGTAATTTTGAGTTAGTCGTAAAGTGTCATGAAGAGAATTTCCTAGTGATAAATTATGAAAAATATCCTTTTATTTTCTATGGAGGAATATTTGTTTAAGATAAAATATCAAATCATGACATATAATTTTATTTGAAAAAAATCAAGGTGATTAAAAATTTACCTGAACCAAAAACAATGAAATGCATAAGGATTTTTCTCTACTACATAGAATTTTATCATCGCTTCATCTAATATTTTATAAAAATATACCATCCATTAAACACATATTATCTAATGACACCCCATTTGATTTCACTAAAGTGTTTTTTTGGGAATTCAACACTCTAAAAAATATCTATGTGCCTGCTCCGATCAAAGTGTCACCCGAATGGCATAAGGATGTTGAATTGATGTGTGATTCCATCGATTTCATTGTGGGAACTGTTTTAGGATTGTGAGATAGACACATATTTAATCTTATGCATTATTTAAGCCATACCCTAAATGAATCTTAGCTCAATTATATGATCACAGAGAAATAACTGCTGGAAGTTGTCTTTTCCTTTGAAAAATTTCGATCATACCTCATTCTTTCCAAAGTAGTGATGTATAAAAATAATAAAGTAATGAAATACCTACTGAGTAAAAATTATAGCAAAATATAGATAAAAAAATTAATCCCATTGTTATAAGAATTTTAAATAGTCATCAAAGACACAAAAGGGACTGAAAATGTCATTTTTTATCACTTTTCTAGAGTTCCACTACCGAGTATTAAGGATGAGGAAAATATGAGTATTGAAGATTATTTTATTGATAAAAAACTTTTCAATATAAATAAATAATAAATAATATGATTTTTCATATTGAGAAGTATATTTCAATGATATATCTTTAACCAAAATTCTCTTATCGATAGAGAAATAAGTTCCTGGTTGATGCTTCATGATACTACTTGTAAGAACCTCTATTATTCAATCATTGTATTGATGGATTGATGTGTAGTTACATCCTAGATGATGAAAATAAATGTGCATTCTAAATGTGTCCCATGTCTTTATCTATAGGACATCATGATCCTGAACTCACCATGGCTAATATCCTACAAAGGAGACTATTCTATCCCATAATCCATCAGGATGCGAGGAGATTTGTACAGTGTTGTGATTGATTCCAGTAGATGGGAACCATTAGAAATTGAAAAAAATTCCCCTAAACCCTATCCTTGAAGATTAAATCTTCAATGAATGTGGGATTGATTTCATGGGACGATTCCCTAATTATTATGGAAAGTATTTCATCCTGATTAGCATGGAGTACATATTAGAGTGGGTAGAAGCTGATGTTATCACCCATGAAACAGCCGTGGTGTTCATTGTTTTTTTATGAAGAATAATTTTCTCCATATATTGGTTTACTAGATTACTCATTAGTGAATGGGGAGTATATTTTAAAAATAATATTATTAAAATTATTTTTTAAAAATATAAAATTTGATACAACAATGGAACTCCCTACCACTCGCAGACTAGAAGGAAAGTTTAATTGTTCAATCAGGAGATAAAACAAATTCTATAAAATACATCAAGTAAAATTAGGAAATATTTGAGTCTTAAATAGGATAGCAGACTTTGTTAATATCACACAACATATAAAAAACCCATCAAAAGTACTCTATTCTAACTTGTTTATGGGAATCCCCATCACCGACACGTGGAATTAGAGAATTTATATTATTGGGAAATCGAAAAACTAAAAATGGATGTTCAAAATGGGGTAAATAATTATTTTTGAAATTGGATTATTTGGGATAAATTAGAAGGGATGATTACAAAAAATCCTGAATTTATAAATAAAAAACAAAGAAATAGAATGAACAACACATTTTTGGAAAGGTCATTACACCAAGGGACAAGGTTCTACTCTTTAATTCATGTCTGAATCTATTCCATGGGAAAATAAAATCCCAAAAGTCATGTCCCTTTTAAGTTTTCAAAATTTTCCCCTATAGTACTATTGAAATCCAAAGATGTGAAAGAGAACCCTTTATGTTTAATGGTCAAATATTAAAAATTTATCAAGAAAAATTTCAATAGGGGTGTATTATTACTTTAAATTTATTTTGAATATAAGATTGTATATCTCTTGAAGTAATAAAAGTGTTGATTAGATGGAATCCCAGGATAGATTCCATAGGTTAGAGTTTTTTTCTAAAGTTTAGGAAGGCTCGACAATGCTAGTAGTAGGTAGATGCTCTTGATTTTTTTTTTGTGAAAATAGACTCATTCAAATCATGTATACTTTACATGATTTGAATATTTCAGGGTAAGTGAAAATAAATTATTTCATTTTATAAGTCTTGAACAATATAAATGTAGTAAAAATAGTGGGATGACTTTATAATATAAGACTCTAGAGCTCATAGGCTCCCCATCCAATCATTGGCGTCACCTTATCTTGTGCATTACCACCAACCATTATCATACTTTCTTCCCATTCTTCCACTCCCAGACTAAACTTCATCCCATTTCACTCAATTCCATTCTCATTCGTTTTCATTTCCATATCTCACATTAAGATTGCAGGTGCTATGTCTTCAAAAAGAGCATTCTAGTGGGAAGATTATCCTCCACCCAAGCTTCCAGCATTGGATCCACCAACGCCACCCATAGATCCTTCCCCTTCCTCATCATCATCATGATATACCATTAACACTACCTATGAACACTCCTACTCCTCTTACATCCATTATTAGGGTACTTATGAACACCAGAACTTGCACCCATGCCTCCACTTTTCTGAGCCTCAGCAGTAGGTTCTCTTGGTTTGTCTTCAGTCCAAGCCAATGAGGACCAACTAGACCCTTGATATTTCTATACTAGAGAATATCATCATACACAAGGAGGTCTTAGATATCATTTTATGGATTAAAATATTTAGAATCATGTAGGTATGTGAGGAGATGCATCAGGATATATTATTGGAGTTCTAGGCCAAGCTAGAGCTTGACATTGCACACTTCACCTTCTGTTTTAGTGGTAGACCATGGGAACTGACACTGGGGGAGTTTTTCATTGGTATAATAATTTATACTATTTATTTCATTTATTCTATTTCGTATTCTACTTTTTGGAGTGATCCGAATAAGTTATAAACTCCAAGGAGTTTGGCTTTTATAGCCCATGACCCGTGTAGCTTTCATGAACCACGTATCGAGAAGAGCATCCAGCTGTGGGGTTTTAACTTATAGATAGTTCATTAAGATCTCACCCATTCTTGGATGGATTGAGGAAATGATTATGAGTGCGTCAACAATATAGAAGTGATCATTTTGGCCTCTTTCATGGGTAGCCATGTCGTCAACATGGCCTAGAAGTTCACACTCCACTACAAGACCCATGTGAGGAGGGATCATGGTACCTTGATGGGGGTATATTAATCACTCATATAACACATAATATCTAATTTTTAGATCCCACTCATCCCCTTTCCCTTCAGGGTAATATGGAATCCATTGATCTTGTATTTCTCTAGAATATGGGGATTCTATTGAAGATAAGGGGTGCCATACTTAGCCTCTTAAGTTTGCTGCAGTAGATGATGGGAAGCTAAATCCTCATAATCCAAGTCCAAAGCCTTCTGACATATATTTCACCCATGTCACCCACACCACTTCTCCTACTCCATCTCCCCGAGCTACTACCACTACACCATCTCACCCATATGCTCCTCCTTCCACCACTACTCCACCACCTTTCATTTCTCCACCTACCCCACCATTTTACTCAGACATATGGGCTATTCTATAGTGTATTATAGAGAACCGTAGTTAGATATATGATGTTATTAATATTTTAAAAACTTTTATATACTCCCTTTACAAATTCTATATGAAATTTCATAATTTGTGTGAAATATTAATGTTTAAATATTAAATGTAATTTTTGAGCATTATTTGAATTAATAAAATCGATGTCAGTTTACAATATTATTTATAACTATCACCCAAATTATCAAAATTGAATGGTAATTATTTTTTAGGATTATTAATTCAATATAAAACATTTCATTAGCAGGTATCTTGGGACAATTCTTTCATTTGAAGGGTCATATGGTCCACACAAGAAGGCCTACAAAATCTATGAAGAAACTGGACCAGCCATGATGGTTGAGTTACTAGGATCCATCAATAAGCACGAATTTTATTATACTCCTGAGTTTGTTCGTGATTATCCAAAGTAATCCTGGACAAAAATGTAAAGGCCCAATCCCAAGAACAAGGGGCCCAACTGATTCATTTAAACTCAGCCCACCATTCTGGCAAAGAATTAAAATCAGTATAGTATTCATGAATTTTATCCAGATATAGACATCCAATATTGCTAAAATATTTAATTTTGAAAGAAAATATATGGAAGGACAACTTTTTTGAAGAAATTGTTTAGATTTAAAGTTATATTCCTATTGATAAACCCATTAACATTTTGTCCTTATAAAAATATAGATTGAAATGGACAAATTATAATCCTTTACTAAAACCACCATAAAATTTTCTCAATAAGTAAAAAAGACTCCAAATTTTGAGAGTAGATGACAAAAATTATTATCTAAAACTTTTAAGAAGTATATATATTGATATTCAGCTGTATGGATGTCTAAATCATCGAGCCAAGTGGAGGTGTAGTTTTGGAATGCAAACAGTCCATCACCTTGGGTTATAAGTACATCCCCTCCTCTCTTTTCAAAATGATAGGAAATTCAGAATAGAGGATTAATTGGCACGAAAAAGGCTCTGTCAAAGGCCTGGGAGGACATTCCAAACCCTTGTTTTCACTTTAGAGACCCTTCCTTCTCTCTTTGATTTCATGTTCTTTCGGTTCATTTTCAATTGTAATTTCGTAAGTGTTGGTTTTGTAATTCTATATTAATACATGTTTATTTGTCATTATATGTTAATATAATCCACCCTCTATTTTGTAATATTAAATTTATTAAATTAGTTTAAACCAAGTTAAAATCCATTTTAGATTTTTCTTCCTCATTCAATCGAAATTTTATTTTAATTTTCATCAATGTTCGTGAGTGTGTGTGTTCGGCGCACAACTCCTTTCCTATCCCTTTATTTTTATTCTCTTATTAATTCATCATAAAAAATATAATAAATCAGTTTACTATTAATATCAATTTCTGAGTAAATCTATCATTGGTGTTAGTCAAAATTTAGGGATGTTAAGTGATTGATAGTATTTTCTCGGTGAATACTCTTTTAATTAACATTGTGTATGTTAGACTAAACATGTCATTGATTAATGACTTGTTTTGTTTAACATGTGGTTTACATGGATTATTGGAACCATAAATACACTAACACAAACAAGATCTTATTGACATTATTACCCTAAGTTAAGTTAAGTCTTGGATTAAAGCCTTAACACATAGGAATTTCAATCAACATTATCTTGTGAAGTGGGTGTTAATTTAAATGAAATATAAATCAAAACTCAAGGATATCACAGGCTTATCTCCCTAATAATAAACTCACCCCAATATTTATCAAAGTGTTAAAGAAAAAAAAACCATTAATCACTTCATTTATGCTCTACAAACAACCCCCCCAATAAAAATACAATCAACTAAAAACAATCCACTATTAAAATTTATCATTATTGAGGATTTGACCCAAGTTATTTTATACACATTAGCAGAGCATAGAAATCTTGAACTGTTGATAGGCGACAATCATCCGCGCTTTCAATCTACCTTAATTTCAGAATCCATTACATAGAGTGATCCCAAGTTAAAACTACTTCCCCACTACTAACCACTCCATCTACCCAACCACCACCTTTTACTATAGACCCTACTTTGACCCCCCCATTTCCACCCCATCCAACTCAGTCCCATCATACACCCATGTCATAATTCCTCAAGAGCTTACATACAATGCCACCTAGAAGAATGTTTTCATGGATCATGCTTGATAGGGAAAGGGACCCACCATACCTTCTATATTTTAGTTACCATTCATAGATTCATCTATCATACATTCATCTCTCGCACGGATTATCATCTCTCCACCACATGTGATGACCAAGCCCATTTCAAGAACCATGAAACCTTATATGGTGACCGATCCACCCACCTACACCTCCATAGATTCCATATACAAGGTGTTCAAGATCCAAACACCTACTTTTCATGAGGGGACATCAGATACTAATAGCAGCAAGTATTCCCACATTGTTTAGTCATTTTCATGCATACCCCTCCTCCACTGTACTCGTTCTTGGGTATATTTTTTGTAATATTTCTATTCCCTATTATTGATTGTATAATTTATTTTATCCAATAGTAAGGATACACCTTTTGACTCCATATATTTCTTACAATCTAATTCTATCTTATACATTCATTTTTTTATGTCTCTATCTACTACATCTTCCATTTTTATCGATGAGTCTATTAGACTTCCATATCACCTCATACATGAGGTATTTACTCTATTGGATAACATATAGATAAAACTCCAGGAGATCCATCTACATACTACATAGTAGTCCAATCCATAGATTGTAAAAATGATCCATCTACCACATGAGATCATTGATCAACCTATTCTTGAAGTGGTAAATCTCACCAAGAGACCCCATGATCTCGAGGATATAACTAATATTCTTGTAAGAGGTAGAGGAAAGTTGAGTCGATAGACCCATCTTCTTGATCTTTTCCTATCTAACTGGATAACAATATCATGTTATTGATTTATGGGTGGTAACCTTTTTCTGTTTTTTAATATATTATGATTTTTCATTTATTTTTAAGTATTTATATTAATAGTTTATTTATTGATCTATTGTAATATTCTCTTATCACTGTGATATGAATTTTTATTCATTTCAAATTACTAGGTACACTTTTTGCCTTACTAATTTAATTTTGGACATATCCTATATTCTGGATAATTATCTGGTGTAGGTATGTTTATTTCTAAAACTTTTTTCAGGAATCCAAGTGTGCCTTAAAAATTCATCATTTCCCCTCATGGTATGAAATTTTTTATAGGGACCTCTCGATTCCCAACATTAAATTCATAATTCTCATCTCATGTCTCTATATGATATTTTTTCTTTCTCTCCCACATTACATTCCAAAATAGTGTGGGAATCATTTTATTTTTAATGCAAGGGAGACTTTATTGAGATTTATTATGTTTACACCCATTGTATTTCTTTTGTTCAATAGTATAGGAGAAATGTTTCATTGGAATCATACTTTAACTTGAAATCTCATTACACCCATTAAAATAAAAGGCAATGTTTGGTGGGAAAATATTGAAAAATATTTTTATTCCTACATAAAATTTCAGCATGATTATATCATTGAGTAATTTACTTCTAATTATCATTTCTTTCAATTTATTTTGATTGATCTTTTACTAGTTTATATACCCTGAGTGATTTACTTACTTTTTATTCTAATTACCTAGAGGATTCTAGACCTACATTTTCATATTCTTTTCTGGGCATTTTTCTTGTGAGATACTTGGGGTATGCAAAACTATTAGAACATACACGTGAATCTTATCAAGAACATGACTGAATAAATACACTGTTAAAATTATTGAGGAGATATTTTTTGAAACATTTATCCTAAAACCACATATATATTTATCCTTAATAAACATATAGGTTCCATGAATTACCTTGTTAGTATTCATATGTATTACAAGCACATTTTATCCCTTTATACACTCCTCTTGATATAATTACATGATTTTCACTTAAATAAGTGTGGGGGAGATGGTCATTGTTGATATAAATTGGATTATTACTAATGAGGTTATTTACATTGAATTCCTGACATGATCTATAAGAAGTGTTTCATGGTTCTTCTTATGTACCATTCGGGATTATCCTGTTAATATATATATATATAGATAAATAAAATAAAAAAATATTTGTTTTTCATTAGGTTGATAAACAATAACCATTATGAGAATGATGAGTATTATGATGGATCATATGTGGTTAGGTCATGGATGTGAGGTATATCCTATATATGACTTTTGAGAAAAAATAAAAATAATAAACATGGTACTTTCACTGCACTTTTATGAAACATCCATGGATATACATTGATATTTTTTGAGTGTGGAGATGTAACTCTCTAGAGTAGATTTTTAATTTTATTATTCATGATGATCATGTATTATACTTGAGATTTTACCATAATTTTTGATATTTATTTGTTTCATCTACCCACCTACCTTCAGCAACAAAGTCATTTGAACCTTATTGCTAAATCCATAATGATTAATTGTGTGCTTGAATTTACAGAGTGGAAATGATAGAAACTAATGTAATATTTTCATTAGGAACATGTATTAAACATATAATCAGAATTATAGTTTCATTTTACCTTGATTTATGAGACAAAATTCATGGTGAGGTAAATTTTAATATGGGTATAGCTTCTATGTAACAAATGAATAATTGTAATTAAAAAAAGAAAGGACCTGAATAAAGAACTTAACAATGATGCATGACTTATTTTCCCTATAGGAGTGATTCTAGAGGGATATATTTTATGCTAAAAAATTTATTTTTTTATCAGTAATGCATGTTTCCTTCTTAAAAATTGTTTCATTTAGAATCCTTATTGAGATGCTTTTTTCTTGAGGACAAGTAATTTTTCAAGTGTGGGGGAATTTAATAAGATGAATATATGTATATATATATATATTGGATGAATTTATTCAAAATATATTCATGATTTATTTTATAATACATTGGGGGTTTTATGGTTTTTGTAGGAAATAATAAAACAATTCTCAAAATAGGAGATGCTATAATTTCACCAATTTCATAGATTTTGCATGAGGAAACATGTTCTCAGATGAATTAATCAAAGCAAAAGACACCTAAAAACTGAAGGCCAACAAGTGGAACCAGTACAAGTCTTGATTCCTCCAGCCTAAAGAAATTGATGATGTGAATTTCTTACAAGATGTGAAAATTTATAATTATGAACCCACCAAAGATTCATGTTCTGAAATATGGGAGTTATAATATTTCTGATGTTTTTTGTGGATATGAGTGTTGAACATGAATTTACCTTAAACATCATGATATTTTTGATTCATAATTAATTTAATCCAATATCACAAATAGAAATCAATACACGCCATGAGATGATTAGGCTTATATATATTCCAGCATCGATGCATGAAAGAGATGAAAACAATTTTTTATTTCATCAATGTTTTTTTCCTTTCACCTTTCCAAACCAAATTTTGTTCCATTTATTTATTTAATTTCTGTTCTTTTTTATGTTTTACATCATTCCAGGACTTGTGGAGTTATTTTTCATGTTCCAAATTATGTTCAATTTTATCTATTTTTTCAACCCAATCACTACATTCCCTTTCTCGTTCCATTATTCAAGTAAGTATTTGATTGATTTTAATTTTTTTTTAAAATGGATTGGTTTAATCTAAAATATTAAATTAATATTTCCAGGATGTTGTTTATTTCTCCATTTCCTAAAAATGTTCTCATCATGCATGGATCACCTTCTAGGGTTAGGGGACATGAGTAGGGTTTTTAAACCTAATGAATCCTTAAATCAAAAATTGGGCAACCCTTTGGCTAGTAATTATGTTAAGAATTAATTCTAATCATAATATGTTTCGAAACCCTGATCCTGATAATTGAAATAGAAGGACCATGTCCTAGTTGGATTTTAGAAGGCTATGATGAATATCCTATGATGATTTATTCCCTAGAAACTAAGTTTATTACACATGGGTTGTTGGATACCTCTATACTAAAGTGTATTACACCATGTGGTACTGTAGCAGAACTGTACACTATGTCGTGCTGTAAAAGAACTTGTACACTGTAATGGTACTGTAGTAGAACTGTACATTGTGAGAGTACTGTAGTAGGTACTGTAGTAGGTATTGTAGCAGTACTGTAGCTCTTGCTGTTGCAGGTATTGTTTGGTACTATAGCAGCATGAACTATTCACCTTGGGCCACCAGTTCGGACTTGGAGTCCTTAAGGCTTTTGGGCCACACAGGACTTCGGGTCAGTAGGGATTTCAGGCCACCTTTAAGGCCTTCAGGTCACCTCAAGGCATTCAGGCCACATGCAGTTTCCCCAGAAACACTACAAAAAAGGAGCAGCCCCAGAAGAGAATTCAGAGTAGGTGCACTCACCAGAGTAGAGCCAAATGGATTTCTCAGAATGAGAGGATATGGATATGCCATCGGGAAGACTAGCCATATGGTCATGTAAAGGTGGAGAGCTACTATCATGATGCAGATGCTGGGGAGGGGCAGTTTCTTGTAGATAGTCTGGTTGAATTCCCTAAGACCTTCAGGTCATGTAATCTCGTAATCCTACGGGCCTTGTAATCATTGAGCCTATAGGCCTTGTAAGGGTTACCCCTCTTCCCTTTAAAGGGAGATTGTTAATAATCAATAAAAATGAAGGCCTTAGGGCCATTCGGGATAGACCAAAGTGTAGTTTTCACATAAGGTATATCCAATTGGTTTGACCAAAACCAAATAGAGACTTCCTTAATGCTTCACAACCTAATCCATAGGACCATCCCAAGATAGATCTAGGAATACCTTTTACCTAAACACTAAAATTGACCTTGATCCCTCTATTTATATAAAAGTAAATCCAAACTAAGGAATTCTTAAAAAAACCAATGAGGGTCATTTAAGGATTCCATCGGTTAGGTTCTAATTTGTAGGTTACCTACTTTTCCATCTTAACCCTGTGGGTGAAACCTTGTTCTGCCACTATGTTATTCCTTCGTAGCTTATGTAGTTGAGGAATTATAAATTTATAATCTGATCAAAACCCATGAAAAAATCAATAATGTTTCGAGGGTCGACCATCTATTTATGGATGAAAAAACATAACATTTTATCCACATTTTTAAGGATATCCTCCAGGAAGGTGTGATTGATTTTATAAGGTCATGAGAGGATCAATTTCAATTGGTGAAATATTTGTATAATAATAACTATTAGGGATTAATTCATATGGATTTATTTTTATATTTTTACATTTGGATATGTCATTGGAGATTATGTTGAACTCATACAGGTGAGAGGAATCTCATAGGGCCTAGTTTTGTGTGAGATATGATAGAGTATTTTAAATTGATTTATGAGCATATGACTTCATCTTAGAGACAATATAAGTATTAAACCGATCATTGATGATGTCCATTGTGATTTGATATTAGGAAAAAAATTCTTGGAATCTTCTATATTGGGGAAAATGAGGCTTAGATAGATATTTAAATTTATATTATGGTATGTGGGGCTAGTTGATATCATTTAGTGGATCATTGAAGTAGATCACGTGTTATATTTTCCATAATTTTATAAAACTATTTATAAAATTTGTAATGTTTCCCAGTTGATACTTTACCAACTAGACACATATCATGTTTTTAGAGAGAGACAGTGAAATGAGAGCCAAATTCAAATTTTTTGAAGAGTTGTTTTGGGTTTTTCATCATGGTGAGAAGATTCATCAAGGAATAAGAATTCATTGGTATGAGTGTTATAGTGTCATGGGTCGATTAAAGAGGAGAGGTGGGAGAGAGAATATGGTATGAGGTAGTAGTGGCTGGATTAATTCATGAATAATAGATCTGAATTACTTTTTAAGAATGGAAATTATAATAGTGGGGAGAATTGTACTGTTTCAATTTTGGTAACTAATTTTCCATTGTGTTTTCTAGTGTTTTGGGAGTAAAAAATGGTATTGTTTTGTGAAATAGGGAGATAATAATGATTAAATGCATGGTTATCCTAACTATAATTATAA
Organism: Viscum album; assembly: GCA_963277665.1. Lineage (NCBI taxonomy): Eukaryota > Viridiplantae > Streptophyta > Magnoliopsida > Santalales > Viscaceae > Viscum > Viscum album. The sequence continues at coordinate 19,237,382 of OY728123.1, forward strand.
ACTAGGAATGGTTAAAGGATTATCCATTGAAAAAACATGGTTATGTGCATAGTTATATTAATCATGTGAGATATGCATGTGTTATAATACAATTATCTAGTAACATTGCATTATTAGGTGTATGATTAGCCAAACCGTGTGACCTAAACATAAATACCGGGACTTAGTAATGAATTTCATTTTTAATACCATGTTTTGATTCCTAAGAATTAATTATCCCAATTATTTGAGTTGGGATGGATTTATGGATAATTTTGGATGGTTTTTGTGGATTCTCTTCCTATAAATGATTATTTATTATTTAATTTGATTGGATCAATGCAGAATCAAAGTTCAAGGTTTGATAGTTCTATTTGGATATTGAATCTCTCTTTAAATGTATTGAGGTTTATAATTCTCTTGAATATATACATATTATAAATGTATTTATGAGTTTTAATACATAGAATTAAGAAATTTCATTCATTATATTTATGGATTATAGATTTATCCCATCCGTGTGATTTGAGGATTTATCAATTTGGGTATTTAAAAAAATGATATGGCTAAGTAAGTGGATCTAGTATCTTCTATGAATTAGATAATTTCTTATATATTATTGATTGATTATGTTTTATTCTAGGACTAATTTTATTGAATTGTGTAAAATTATAGTTTATGAAAAACAGTTATTTTTGTTATAATTGGAATTTGTTGGGATATTTTTGGTTTTCATAATCTATTATTTGGAAGTAATTAAAGTGGTCCAAAATAGAGTTTTTTGTTGATGTGAAATTAAGTTATTTTTGAAATTTAATAACGGGGTTTTTCAAAAGACATGGATGTGGTTATTTTAGATTTAAAAATGAAATTTTCAATATAGATTTCACAGTTCTGTTAACAAATATTATTTTATGAAAGTTGTAAAGTCCTTGTAATAGTTTTATATTCATAAATTAAATTTAATAAATTGAAAGGAAATAAATGAATTTGAATATATAATTATATATTTATTATAGCAGGTGTGTGTGTATGTGTGTGTGTTTTTTCATATGTTAAAAATATTTTATTGAGAACGTTTTTTAAAAAGCACCATGTTTCAACAAATTTAAATCTTGATACTTAAAGAAAATGTGATAAGGTGGGAATTTTTTGGGACGATTGGGACTAAAAATAGAAACTAAATATGTTATTAGTATTTGATGTATGAATGGAATTCCGACCTTTGGAAATCTAGGAAGTTAAGGATTATTAAAAATTTGGGTTTCATGACTAGTTTTTCATGAAAATCCTTAGTATAGAAAATTTATATTATATTCTTGGTAAACATTGAGTTTTTTTCAAATATTTGGGTAAATGGGAATTTTTATTGGTTTTTTTGGGAAACTAGTTGTTTTCTTAGAACTTGGAAATAAAATATTTTTATGAGATGAGTTTTCTGGGAGGAAACATGGTTTTAGAGATTTATTTGGAATTTAATTTTATTGATTTGTTTGTTAAACTGTTTAATTATTTACAAAGAATGCTTTTGATTTGAATGTTTATATAAATAATGTTTTTTAGTTTTAAAATAATTTTTGATTTATCATCACTTTCTTACATTTTATTTTAAAACTTGTCTACATGGATGTGGATTGTGGTTAGGATAAAATCCTACTGATTTATACTCACCCTATATGAGAACCTCAGTGGAAATGTATTCATGATGGATGATGATATTCGTAAATGGATGATGCCGTTAATTATCATTGGTGATCCTATTAAAAATTTGAAATCATGTAATTATTTGAACTTATCACTAGAATCACCATGTAGATGATATAGCTTCATGAGACCCCTTTCATTAAAAGGACCCCTCCACCAGGATTTGTGTAATGTAAGAAACGAAGACCTTTCACCGTAATCGCCATGCCAATTAAAAATCGTACAAACTCAAGAAAATTCATAGCACACACAATATCCAATATTAATGTAAGAATAAAAAACAAAAGGAAAAAATACTTTGGTTTTAAATTATTTAGACATGATTTTTGTAATCATGAGAGAACACTACTATGTATTCTATTATAATTAGAAGATATAGAAGTTAATTTTCCAAATCAGTAAATTACATCACTAATTTAAAGTAATCTCGAAATCACATTATTAAACATGTATGTGGTGTCCCACTTATTTATACTATGTTCTAGATGGAAATATAATTGTACCACCCTACAAGATTCATGGATGATGGACCATTGAACCTGGTGGTTGTCAATATCCTATAGTGATTGACACCTAAATGATATATCCAATGAAAAATCCATGTTACACAACCCTAACATCATTTCCTATTAAACCATGTAGTGGACCCTGTCTGTAACTTCCAATGAAAACCTACCAATGAGACCGACCACTATACATTCCCATTGGATAATATCATCATCGGATCAACCTACCATTAAATGGGAATATTATTTTCAATGCTTAAACAACCAAGGCTATGATATCATATATATTACCTCATTTTGGTAGGATTAATTATCCTTTAATAGGATTTGTGTCATAAGAAATATCACATTTGAATATTACTTCATGTAAATCTTGGAATATCTCTAACACATTGGCATAAAAATATCATCCGCATTTGTAGAAATAACAATTAGTGCTCTCCATAGTTATCCATTCACCCATGTATCACTAATGAATAATGTTTCCTTATAATTTTTTTTAGACTAGAGTCTTGGTAAACTTGTATGGTGGATTTTTATTTCAAGCAATCTTCTGCAACTCTAACACCCCATCCTCTAGAAAATTATAGATGAAATGATATTTTAGGTTTATGTGTCTTTTCCTTCCTTAAAACACTATATTTTAAGCTAAGTGAATTGAAATTTTATAATTAAAGGGTAACACTCAAATTTCCAAATCCATTCATGCTCCTTCAATAATCACATCAATCATATCTGTTCCTTTCCATCCTTTGTTTTTTCTAGGTACTCAACTTCCTCTATGGACAATGTAAACATCGGTAGTAGATGCAATATCCATATGATGTTCATTAATACATAGGTGAATAGGAACCCTATAATGATCTTGCAGATGTTTAAATACCCAAAAAAATCTGGAATCAATGTAACCTTGTAATGGATAATATTCCCCAAATCACAGGGTTGTATCTTTTGATCCCTTAAAGTAAAAGATAATCCATTGTACAATCTCTAAATATTACCATCTGAAATTATCCATGAATCAGTCACCAATCCCGCTAAAAACTTAATTTCTATTCATATAAATATCATGGAATATATCTAGATACTTAACAATGATTCAAATAAACCATTCTCCTTGTGTCAGAACTCATATTCTATTTTAGATGACTTATACTTGGACAATTTGAAGTGTCCAACCAATGTATTTGAGATTTACCTATATCAAGATATCCTAGATTTCAAGATGTTCTTATGGTTGTTCTTCATGTAATATAGAACCAAGGTCCTGGATTCTCTATCTCATTTAAACACCATTCTCGATATCTTCTTAACATTTCTATGATCTTTCATCTTAAAAGTTATAGATAATTAACTCTTTTAATTTTTTTGAATCCTTGTAATTTTTGATGTAGCTAGAAACATATCATCCATGTATAATAGAAGTATGATTTATCTATAATTATCCCACACATTCTAATAGAAACAATTATATACACTACAGTGAGTAAAACATTCCTCGGTCATGAATGATTCAAATTTCTGGTTCCACTACCTTGTAACCTACTTCAATCTATAGAGACTGTAACACCCCGAGATTTTATGAAAAATATTATTTTTAATTTCATTAATGTCTTGTGTTGTATGCTACACCAAAATGAGCTTGCTCAACACGCATCCTTGACTTGCCTTTCATTGCACGCAATCGCGACCTACCTTGATAGCGTGTGTAGTACGCAATACCGAGTTTCACTAAACAACGATATGCTATTAAAATATTATTAAAACTAGCCGTTATGAATAGTAATAACCACTTTTTGAAATTTTGTAAATTTTATTTTTCAAAATGGACTTCATTTTTGGATTCGGAATATCAAAATTAGCTTAGGGTGAAATTTTGGTGATTTTCGGATAACTTTCATATTTTGATGAATAGTGAAAATTACTAAATTTTAATTAAAAACAACTTTTTCAATCGAAATAATTAATAGTGATAAATTATTAATTTTAGTGGTTTTAAAGTATATTTAGAATATATTTTTACAATTTAATACAATGTTTTTCATTGGATGTAATTTCACATTTAAACCAGTTATAAACAAGTGTCAATCTTTTGATAGTTATTATCTCTTAAAAACACGCCTTTTGTTTTGACGACGGGAATTAATTTTTAAATTAATTAATGAAACTGATATGTTTTGAATTTGGTAAAATAGAAATCATTTTTGAGTTCATAATATCAAATATAGCTTAGGCCTAATTTTTGGTATTTTTCTGAAAACTTTCAATTTTTGATGAATAGTGAAACCACTAAGTGGTAGTTAAAAAAACTGAATTGCTCATAAAACTTAATTTTACTACTTATGTGAGTGTAATTTCAAAAATCCGAGAGACACGGTTGATTTCAGTAAGTAAAATGTGGTTCAATGAGATGAAAATAATTTTTTGGTGAATAGTAACTTTTTACTTTTTTTTACAACAGTTCAAAGTAAATAGGGTAATTAAGGGTAAAAATGATATTATTATTATCCTAAAACATGTATTAATTCTATTGGATAAGTGTAATTCGACCAAATACAAGTTTAGGAATAAAATATGACCATTTAGGCCCACTTGGATTCGATTAGTACATTTATTATTATTTAATTCAAAGAAGAGTTAAAAGAGTTAAAATCAAAGTTTATTTACTAAAACATTTTTAATATAGGGTTATACCTAAGATAAATTCGATTATAAATATTCATTAGAAATCTAAAAATATTTCCTACATAATGGTATTTTATTTGTAATTTTTAGACATTAAATAATCTAATTTATTTATGACACAACGATGATGCAGTAATTATCTTATTAATGAAATATTGAGATAATTGATGTTATAAATACCAAAATAAATATAATTTGAGACTTTTTATGAATTCCACTAATTTTATAGGTTAATATGACATGTTAGTATTGATTTAATTAACTTTTTTCGAACTTATCATTCTGTTATGATTTTCACAAAAATCAATTACTAAATAGTGTCAAAATTGACATAAAATAGTTTTTAAAACATATATTATATTATTAATTGTTATTTTATTCCTAAAAATATAAGGTTCGGCCAAATGACTTAGATAAGGATATATATATTAATAATAAACAATTTGGGGTTCGTTTGGCTTCTTATAGTAAGTTTATTAACCTTATAGTGTAAGAACACAAGAAGACACGGTAAAAGTAAAATTATTTAACTTAATGTTAAATCTAAATGATAAGGTTAAAATAGGAACCTAAACTTCTCTAAATTATATTGGATGAGAGGATTTAGACCCATCCCAACCTTAGCCTAGAAATAAATCAATTTGGAGCTATTTAAAACCGAACTTGACTTTATAATAAAATAATATTTTTAGTTATTCCAAAGGTGCCCCTCTCCTCCCTTATAAAACGGCACCTCCTCCCTCTCTTCCTCACACAACATTGAGCCTTCAAGCTCGGCCAACCCCTGCTAAATTCTCTTCTCCACTTCCCTGGAATAATCCTAGAGGTACTTGTCTTCTTCAAAGACCAATCTTAGTTCCCTAAGTGGAGGATTCAAAGAGGCGTTTCAAAGAAGAGGTAATATCCATTACCGATCTTTTCAATTTCTTTCTTCTTCAACTTCTTCTTCTTTAGTTGTTTCATGACAAAGTAATAAAATAATTATTACTTACATACTGATATGTTATTATAAATATGAAACAACCCTAATTCACCTTCTATCCATCCTACGGAAAAATGAAATCACCGCACGTGCGTACGTACGGAATACCGTCTCCACGCCGTGGTGTAATCTATTTTCCACCCCCACCTTAATAGGATGGGTATAATGGTGTAATGAGTAACTATATATGATTATTATAAAGTGATATTGATACTGAAATAGTCTACATACACTTCAACACAATTCCACGACCATGGGAACGATATTATCGCTCGTGCGTACGTACGGACTACCGTCTCCACGACGCGATGAGATTCATTCTCAATGATTAACCATTAATGAATGATTATAAAGTATATATAATAAGTACTAATGAAATATATGACATAATAATGATACTGGATTTATCTAAATTTATATGTATGTCATCTACTTAATTCCATTCACTTCAACAAGGAAACGAAAACAGCGTTGATGCGTACGTACGGACTACCGTCTCCATGAACGGTGTATTTCATTCCATTTATTGATATTATATATATATATTATGAATATATATTATATATAAATCATGTTTTACATTCTGGATATAAGTAATCATGATCCAAGTAATCATATTAATAATTACAAGTTAAAAACACGAACGACAAATGAGACGATTTTACCCAAAACGCTACTTTAACATGAATTTACAAAAGAACGGGTAATATAAAGTAATAAGTGGACCATATATGACATAATAACAATTAATATGATTCTGGAATAAGTCAATAACATGATTTAAATCATTATACTGGGGGTTCGGACACTTACAAAGCAAGTCGGACCTAAGGTAAGAGAAATATCACAATCTCATTTTTATCCAAGATTGTTTAAACTTTGGCATTTACTGGGGTGTATTTTATCATCCACATCCATGTTTCCTCAATATGTAATATTATTTCCATCCACCTAAAATTGTTTAAATCCAATTTTACCCTTCAGTGAGTTTTTAGTAAAGGATATGAAAGGAATCTTTTGTTGTTTTTCGTACGAGGTACTTTTTTGACTTTTCCGAAAAAAGTACGAAGAATGTTTTTTTCTAACTTATACGGCATGAATGGATTTTTAAATCATTATTTCCAAGAATATTCCTTTACAATTTTTCAAGTTTATTTATAATAAAATTCTTTTAGTTTATAATTGTTCGACATGTTAAGAAAGGAAAAGTGTTTTTGAAGAAGAAAGGATATTTTCTTCAAGAATGGAGTTCAAGTGTTTTATCAAAATTATTTTCCATATAAGATAATAAAGGGTTATGTTTTTCTCCCTATTATTACATTGATTTGATTATAATTCGATGGAATTATTTTTATGAATTCCTTTATCTTATATGAATTGTTTTATGATGTCCTGATGTTTAAGATTCCCATTTTTATTACATGGGTTATGAAATGATGTATGATTTATGATTTTGTGGCACACATAAGAATGGTATCATTATGAGATGGGTGGGACCTATATCTCCCTTCAATGCATTGGGTAAAGATTTTATATCTCATGAGATAGACATGGCTGGAATGGTAGGTTATACCGGTTCAATGAAACAGGACTGAAACGAGGGTGACTCGGTTCAGAAAGGGACTTTGTCCACTAAGAAAGTCTTGGAAATGAGTCTTGACTAACAAGAAATGATTCTCTATGATTATGTGTGTATGCCACAAAGTTTAATTTTTTAATTTATGATTATTGTGATTACATTTCACTGCCATGATTTATCCCATGTTATGAAATTATGCTCTCTTTTGCAGGTTAAGATTTCAAAAATGTTATGTTCTTATGAATATGATGTGATTGATATTTCTTTTGTTTACCCTTACTGAGCATTTGAGCTCACCCTTTTATGTTTTATTTTCCCCAGGATATAAAGAAAGGTTTTAGGTATAAAAAAAAGAAGATCTGTATGGGAGATGTTGAAGATCTTTCACCAGGATTAGAAGATTATATTCTGAGTTTCCAAAGACACTAAACTATTATGATCCTTGTGTGTGTGTTTTTGTTATGTACTAAGTATTCCGCAAATGTAATGTAATGTCAATGTATGTCAAGCTTTGGGTCTCTACAGTTGGTATCAGAGGAAAGTTTTAGTCATGCTTTGGAAACTAGGATGCAAAAACATTAGTGAGATCCCTAGAGATATTTCTAAGGTATGTCAAGGGATGTCCCTAAGGTTAAGTATACGTATAGGTTATAGTACTAGAATTACGCTAACGATCATAGAATTTAACATAAGATGTTAGATATTGAAGTTACTCCCCCTTTATTATGATTTTTGCCTCTCACATTATTCTTTTTGGGTTTTAGACGATGGCTGGAACCCGAAGGAACCGTGTTGATCAATGCAATGGACAATGCAATGATTGCCCTCCTGAACAAACAAATGTTATGGGAGATGGAGTGAAAAATCTTATTGCTATACTTACACAAGCTATGAATCATTCTGGACTACCAAATGAGCAGAGAAGGGAACAATATTCTATTGAGTCCTTCATGAGGCAACTCCCACCTTCTTTCAGTGGGTCATCTGATCCACTTGTTGCTGAACAATGGATCAGTACCACTGAAAAGATATTTTCAGTTCTTCAATGTTCTGAGCATGATAAAGTCATCTTAGCAGTATATCGTTTGGAAGGTGAAGCTGATAAATGGTGGAATCTTATCAAGAATACGAGACCAAGAGATGAAATTGAGTCCATGGAATGGGACGAGTTCAAGAACTTGTTTTTCAGTAAGTACTTCCCTCTTATTCTTCGAAAAAAGATGGAAAAGGAGTTTCTTGAGCTGAAGTAGAAGGATGATGAATCTATTGGTATATACGAAGTGAATTTTACAAGACTTGCAAGGTATGAATCTCGCATTATCAACCAACCTGAAAGTAAAGTTGATCGATTTTTCAGTGGCTTAAAACCAAGTCTTCGAAGGGCAATAGCTATAAGAGACATCAGTAGCTATGATGAAATTGTGCGTTTTGCTATCAAGGTAGAAATGAAAGTTGGTGTTACATATCCATCTCATGGTTTTGACAAGAAATGAAAGATGGAGTTCAAGGATAAATCTCAGAATAATGGTGAAAAGAAGATGAATGTTTCCTTATGCTCAACGTGTGGAAAGAAGCATAGAAATGAAAGATGGAGTTCAAGGAGAAATCTCAGAATAATGGTGAAAAGAAGATGAATGTTTCCTTATGCTCAATGTGTGGAAAGAATCATGGTGGAGATTGTCTTAAAGGGACTAGAAAATGTTTTAAGTGTGGAAAAGAAGGTCATTGAGCAGCTAAGTGTCGAAGTAATGGAAAAAGGGTTTCTAATGATGTGAATAAAGAAAACACTGCAGAGAACACACCACCAACACTTCAATGCTTCAAGTGCAAGGAAATGGGGCATTATGCTAATAAATGCCCTAATCCAAGGGTTAGTGATGATCAACATGAGCAACCACTTAAGGCAAAGGACAAAGGGAAGTCACATGCAATCACTATTGGCGATGTTGAATATGACAATGATGTGGTGGAATGATTAAGTGTTTATGTAATGGGATTACAAAATAATGTTGTATCATAAAGTATTGGAATATTTATGTGTTGGTATAATGTGGTATTCAAAGTGATTGAGATATTTTTGGAAATAAGATGATATGCGCATAATGAAGGGAAAACGAGAAAACGAAATGTTTAACAGTATTCATGAGCTCATGATTGATATAAGGACTAAGTGATATCATGGTTTGAGTATATAGAATTTTGAGGATTTTGGTATGTGGAAAGTGTTAATGTTTAACTGCATTCATGTTTTCAATAAGGTTCAATTTGTATTCAAGAGAATACATGATTAAGGCCTTTGAATGTTTAGAATGTGACCAAAAAGACATATCTTATGATATATGGGGATCAACGATGGTATTAAATCTCTGGTAATCGTTTTCACTATATTATGAGAGTGGACTGAAGTATTATGGATAAGCCTAAAGATTGGAATGGATTATGTTGTACATAAGTTATTATTGTTTAAGGATAGAAGATTTTTTCAATATTATTGATGGGATGTTATAGTAATATAGTTTTAGAAAAAGGACAACCTGTTGGATGAGCGACAACCCATCGCGTCGGACAAGGCTGTGGGAATCGAACCAACAACCGAAGTGCGACTGGCCTTTATCGCCTACCACTGACCTACATGAAGTCCATGTTTAGTAGAAACTAGTTTTATTATATTACGCAGTATGATATATGAAGTATAAGTCCATTTTAGGAACCCTATATGATGAATCTCACTATAGATGGACTTATGTATTTTTTGATAACTTTTCTAACCTTTTGTTTGAGATAGATGGAATGACCCATCATTCTATCACATGATCTGCTAACACATCACGGATGACAAATTCAACTTCATTTCTTTAAGAGATGGAGTGGAAATTGTCCAAAGAACGACAAACGGTGAGACTATACCAAAATTACGAAATTATTTCTTCTAATTCCAATTTCATCAACTTTAGGGAAATGATCTTGAAAACCAAAAATGTTGTCCTAGTGCTCTTATATCTGATGAATCAGATGGTACCTTCGATCATCACAAATTTATGGATTTTTGATTGCTGTCTTTTCCATAGCCATGTTCTCTACCACTCTTCATCAGAACATGATGGTTAGATTTTTCTTCCATATCCATATTTTCACCTATGTGGAAACCCAGTGATTAGTTTATTTGGGTAACCGTTAAGTTTCATACTTTTGTTTTTAAAGATTAGTTTTGGTATTCCTTTTTACGATGTGGGTTTCTATCAAAGAAACTTTCGAATAGTAAACCATTTATAACCCCGACGAATTTCGAGGGTGAAATTCATTTTAAGGGGGGTAGAATGTAACACCCCGAGATTTTATGAAAAATATTCTTTTTAATTTCATTAATGTCTTGTGTTTTACGCTACACCAAAAGGAGCTTGCTCAACACGCATCCTTGACTTGCCTTTCATTACACGCAATCGCGACCTTCCTTGATAGCGTGTGTAGTACGCAATACCGAGTTTCACTAAACAACGATATGCTATTAAAATATTATTAAAACTAGCCATTATGAATAGTAATAACCACTTTTTGAAATTTTTTAAATTTTATTTTTCAAAATGGACCTCATTTTTGGATTTGGAATATCGAAATTAGCTTAGGGTGAAATTTTGGTGATTTTCGGATAACTTTCATATTTTGATGAATAGTGAAAGTTACTAAATTTTAATTAAAAACAACTTTTTCAATCAAAATAATTAATAGTGATAAATTATTAATTTTAGTGGTTTTAAAGTATATTTAGAATATATTTTTACAATTTAATACAATGTTGGTCATTGGATGTAATTTCATATTTAAACCAGTTATAAACAAGTGTCAATCTTTTGATAGTTATTATCTCTTAAAAACACGCCTTTTGTTTTGATGATGGGAATTAATTTTTAAATTAATTAATGCAACTGATATGTTTTGAATTTGGTAAAATAGAAATAATTTTTGAGTTCATAATATCAAATATATCTTAGGCCTAATTTTTGGTATTTTTCTGAAAACTTTCAATTTTTGATGAATAGTGAAACCACTAAGTGGTAGTTAAAAAAACTGAATTGTTCATAAAACATAATTTTACCGCTTCTGTGAGTGGAATTTAAAAAATCTGAGAGACATGGTTGATGTCAGTAAGTAAAATGTGGTTCAATGAGATGAAAATAATTTTTTGGTGAATAGTAACTTTTTACTTTTTTTTACCACGGTTAAAAGTAAATAGGGTAATTAAGGGTAAAAATAATATTATTATTACCCTAACACATGTCCTAATTCTATTTGATAAGTATAATTCGACCGAAAACAAGCTTAGGAATGAAATATGACCATTTAGGCCCACTTGGATTAGATTAGGACATTTATTATTATTTAATTCAAAGAAGATTTAAAAGAGTTAAAATCAAAGTTTATTTACTAAAACATTTTTAATATAGGGTTATACATAAGATAAATTCGATTATAAATATTCATTAGAAAGATAAAAAGATTTCATACATAATGGTATTTTATTTGTAATTTTTAGACATTAAATAATATAATTTATTTATGACACAACGATGATGCAGTAGTTATCTTATTAATGAAATATTGACATAATTGATGTTATAAATACCCAAATAAATATAATTTGAGCCTTTTTATGAATTAAATTAATTTTATAGGTTAATATGACATGTGAGTATTTATTTAATTAACGTTTTTCGAACTTATCATTCTGTTATGATTTTCACAAAAATCAATTACTTAATAGTGTCAAAATTGACATAAAATAGTTTTTAAAACAAATATTATATTATTAATTTTTATTTTATTCCTAAAAATATAAGGCTCGGCCAAATGACTTATATAAAGTTATATATATTAATAATAAACAATTTGGGGTTTGTTTGGCTTCTTATAGTATGTTTATTAACCTTATAGTATAAGAACACAAGAAGACACGGTAAAAGTAAAATTATTTAACTTAATGTTAAATCTAAATGATAAGGTTAAAATAGGAACCTAAACTTGTCTAAATTCTATTGGATGAGAGTATTTAGACCCATCCCAACCTTATCCTAGAAATAAATCAATTTGGAGCTATTTAAAGCCGAACATGACTTTATAATAAAATAATATTTTTAGTTATTCCAAAGGTGCCCCTCTCCTCCCTTATAAAAGGGCACGTTCTCCCTCTCTTCCTCACACAACTTTGAGCCTTCACGCTCGGCCAACCCCTGACAAATTCTCTTCTCCACTTCCCTAGAATAATCCTAGAGGTCCTGGTCTTCTTCAAAGACCAATCATAGTTCCCTAAGTGGAGGATTCAAAGAGGCGTTTCAAAGAAGAGGTAATATCCATTACTGATCTTTTCAATTTCATTCTTCTTCAACTTCTTCTTATTTAGTTGTTTCATGACAAAGTAATAACATAAGTATTACTTACATACTGATATGTTATTATAAATATGAAACAACCCTAATTCACCTTCTATCCATCCTACGGAAAAATGAAATCACCGCGCGTGCATACGTACGGAATACCGTCTCCACGCCGTGGTGTAATCTATTTTCCACCACCACCTTAATAGGATGGGTATAATGGTGTAATAAGTAACTATATATGATTATTATAAATTGATATTGATACTTAAATTGTCTACATACACTTCAACACAATTACACGACCATGGGAACGATATCATCGCTCGTGCGTACGTACGGACTACCGTCTCCACGACGCGATGAGATTCATTCTCAATGATTCACCATTAATGAATGATTATAAAGTATATATAATAAGTACTAATGAAATATATGAAATAATAATGATACTGGATTTATGTAAATTTATATTTATGTCATCTACTTAAGTCCATTCACTTCAATAAGGAAACGAAAACAGCGTTCATGCGTACGTACAGACTACCGTCTCCATGAACGGTGTATTTCATTCCATTTATCGATATATTATATATATATATATTCTTAATATATATTATATATAAATCATGTTTTACATTCTGGATATAAGTAATCATGATCCAAGTAATCATATTAATAATTACAAGTTAAAAACACGAACGACAAATGAGACGATTTTATCCAAAACGCTACTTTAACATGAATTTACAAAGGAACGGGTAATATAAAGTCATAAGTGGACCATATATGATATAATAACAATTAATAGGATTCTGGAATAAGTCAATAACATGATTTAAATCATTATACAGGTGGTTCGGACACTTACAAAGCAAGTCGGACCTAATATAAGAGAAATATCACAATCTCATTTTTATCTGAGATTGTTTATACTTTGGCATTTACTGGGGTGTATTTTATCATCCACATCCATGTTTCCTCAATATTTAATATTATTTCCATCCACCAACAATTTTTTAAATCCAATTTTACCCTTCAGTGAGTTTTTAGTAAAGGATATGAAATGAATCTTTTGTCGTTTTTCGTACGAGGTACTTTTTTGACTTTTTCGACAAAAGTACGAAGAATGTTTTTTTAACTTATTCGGCATGAATGTATTTTTAAAACATTATTTCCAAGAAGCTTCCTTTAAAAGTTTTCAAGTTTATTTTTAATCAACTTCTTTTAGTTTATAATTGTACGACATGTTAAGAAAGGAAAAGTGTTTTTGAAGAAGAAAGGATATTTTCCTCAAGAATGGAGTTCAAGTGTTTTATCAAAATTATTTTCCATCTAAGATAATAAAGGGTTCTGTTTTTATCCCTATTATTACATTGATTTGATTATGTTGTGATGGAATTATTTTTATGAATTCCTTTATCTTATATGAATTGTTTTATGATGTCCCGATGTTTAAGATTCCCATTTTTATTACATGGGTTATGCAATGATGTATGATTTATGATTTTGTGGCACACATAAGAATGGTATCATTATGAGATGGGTGGGACCTATATCTCCCTCAAATGCATTGGGTAAAGATTTTATATCTCATGAGATAGACATGGCTGGAATGGTAGGTTATACCGGTTCAGTGAAACAGGACTGAAACGAGGGTGACTCGGTTCAGAAAGGGACTTTGTCCACTAAGATAGTCTTGGCAATGAGTCTTGACTAACAAGAAATGATTCTCTATGATTATGTGTGTATTCCACAATGATTCATTTTTTAATTTATGATTATTGTGATTACATTTCACTTCCATGATTTATCCCATGTTATGAAATTATGCTCTCTTTTGCAGGTTAAGATTTCCAAAATGTTATGTTCTTATGAATATGATGTGATTGATATTTCTTTTGTTTACCCTTACTGAGCATTTGAGCTCACCCTTTTATGTTTTCTTTTCCCCAGGATATAAAGAAAGGTTTTAGGTATAAAAAAAGAAGATATTTATGGGCGATCTTGAAGATCTTTCACCAGGATTAGAAGATTATATTCCGAGTTTCCAAAGACACTAAAATATTACGATCCTTGTGTGTGTGTTTTTATTATGTACTAAGTATTCCGAAAATGTAATGTAATGTCAATGTACGTCAAGGTTCGGGTCTCTATAGAGACTACCTTTCAGTTTTCACCCTAAAACTACATTGGGATAATACAAACAACCCATTGGTTTTTTCATGTAAATCTCTTCCCCTAAGTCAACATGAAGAATTTTTTTTACATATAATTTCTCTAAGTGAAAATCATCCAACACAACCATTCATAGAACTATAGGGATGGTAGTGTGATTAAATAACAGTGAATAGATTTTAGAGAATTAAATCCCATCCAAATGTTAAAATCCCTATACCACTAGTCATAACTTATACTACTTCTATCTTTTATCTTCCTCCTTTAAACAAAACACCCACTAATTATCTATTACTCTATTACTATGTGGTTACTCAGTCATATCCTATGTTCATTTGGTAAACAATGAGCACATTTTATATTTCATAATCGACTCCCATAGTTTGGATTCAATATGTGTAGTAACCTATTTGGGGATTTATGGTTCTCCCTTATCTACTAGACGAATAAATTTCATGCCAACCTCAAACCTCTAGACTAGCCACCTGACTATGGGAGATCTTCATAGCTGAAGTTGAGACTGTTACCATTATGATACTATATCTTCTAATATATTTTATTTCAATAACTTATAAAACTTTTCACTCAGCCAAAGTAGTTTTAGTTCATTTTGGTACATCATCACATAATCTCACTCTTATAATTCTAGTTTTTCTACCAAAATTCTTCAGAACATTTACCATTCTAGTATCTCTAATCAGATCAACTTAGACTTTTTCATTTGATCATTTTATCTCAACATATAACTAATCCATGTTTTGTTCCTTCCATAAAAACCTCTCATTAAAGAGAACATATGAACTCCAAATGAATTGTCACTTATCATTATCCTATAGTGGAAATTGAACATTTTTATCTCCATGTACAACAAACAAGAATGTATTAGATTTTTCATTAAGATTATTTCAATCCATAGCATCCACATTGTCATTTATAATACTCCCAAAAACATTTAGGTGGATGACTTCTATTGTTTTATCAAAAAAAATTATTTTGTGGAATCTTTTATCCTAATGGAGAAGATATGATTTTGTTGACTAGGTATACTATTGTGTTCACAAATTCTACCCAAATTTCATTGGAAATTCCTATGTGTACTCATATACATGATTACTTTTATATTAAATTATTATTAATTATATCCATTTAAAAATTCTTATATAGTATAATGTGAAAAACTATCTCCAGAATGATCCTCTTCTTCTGGAAGATGTTCTGGAAGTTCTTACCAATGTACTCACCATATTTTTTATTTCTTAGGGATTTTAACATCAGATCAGTTTCCCTCTCTACCTAGAAAATAAATGGGAGGAATGATAAAAACTCTGACTTTTATATTAAGAATAAAATCAATACTTTCTTAGTTTCACCATCAATAAAAGTCATAAATTAAAGTTACCCATTATGAGATTGAACTGGGGTAAGTTCCAAATATCTAAGTGAAATAGTTAAAACTTATAAGAATTGGGATTCATTATATTAAATTTAAGAAACACATTTTTCTAATTCCCAAGAACAAAAATCCCACAAATTATGATATCAATGTGATAATTCTTCATAATACCCTTTTTGTTAAAAATTTATTGAACTTCTCATTGATATGTTTTTGATGTAAATACCAAAATTAAGTCCCTCAAATTTCATTTATATGGAAATTAAAACTCTATATGATATTCTAGTCAAATAGAGGATATCATACATTAATCCTCATGTCACTACCAATGATCCCTGAGTAACTATCCAAAATCCATTAGCAAAGCTACTACTGTAGACCAACTCATCAAGCTGCCAGACCAAAATTAGGTTATTCTGGAGTAAATGGACATTTTTGACTTATTTAACATATAATAAGATTATATTATTCATCCATGCATTAAAATATTATTTCCCCACAACTTATAGATCTTTATAATCTTTTAATTATACTTTTATGGACTTATCAAATATATATTTGTCTATTCACCCTTGAGGTGAGTGGCCCCTTCATTTTACATTTAGTGTGTTATTGAAATGTGACTACACATCCCAATATCTGATTTATTTATTCATCATAAAGTTATTGAAAACCTAAAAGACAAATATTTCCTCCCAAGATAATTTCCAATTGTTGTTACCAATACATCTCATGTCTCTGATAGTGATGATAGCAATAGAAAAGACCATTCATCATCCAAAAACTTAAACATCATTAATTTGAGACACCCTTGAATAATTCTGAAGTTTTTCACATGATATTCTATTATTCTACGTTCTGATATCCTCATGAAAAATAATATTTTATCCATGATCACATTATTAAGTTTTACTAGTTTATCATACATGTTTGATAGGGCCTCTATTAGATCAATTGCGCTCTTCCCTTCATAGATGTTAAAGCTCATGTTCCATGCTAATGACATCCAAATCAGACCTATTCCTTTATTTTCTAGTCATTCCCATTCAACCTTCTTTATCTTATTCATATTAACTCCCATAAATGGAATCTATAAATCCTTTTGAATGAGAGATTCATCCATCAAGATTCTCTAGAAACTGAAGTTAGTTCAATCAAACTTTTATATATGGAAGTTACCTTCATTAAATTTCATATATTATGATGATAGTACACTCCTACTAAAATTTTAATAACATCTAAGGTAAGAGAGTGAGTGTTACATAAGCTTCCTCTAAGTGTGATAATGAGTGTGAAAAGAACCAAAATCCTTGATACCACTTGTTGGAAATTTGACACCACCTGATTATAGAAAATAATCATAAGAAGCATCATAAAGTGACACATAATCATATAAATCATTTCACTAGAATGTCCCCCCAATATTGGTGTACCAGAAGATAAGAATACCTTTCACCTCACTCACTACACTAATTTAACCTCACACACACTCAATAAAACTCATAAATCTCATGAATTCAATATATAAAAAAAATGAAATAACTGTAACGCCCCGACCCTAGATACCCAGAGTCGGTGCATTATTACATAACATTGGCATGATTACAAAGGATCAAGTCTCGAAAGACTGATTAGTTTAGTAGTATTGGAAACACTAGATATATTCATAAGTCTTACATTACATCATAAGGTAAAAAAAACTACAACAACATCTTGTCTTCATATCCCCTCATACTATCCCTGTAGGTCATTCATAAATTACTTCTACATAATCCTAGGAAAAATAAAACATTGAAAGGGGTGAGCTCAGATGATCAGTAAGGATAACATTATAGGAGAAGCTTTCATAGATAAGCATAAACACTTAAGGAAGTTTATAACCAAAACGAAAAGCCTTTTAAACTTGAACATCAGCATAAAATGGAAAAGATAAAATAAAATAATTCCATTTAATTACTCACATGGATATTATACTAGTCAAATGATCACATGCAATATCAATAACCACTTTCATAATGATGGAATTCATAATGCCAGACTATCATAACCACATATCCAAGGCCTCGTGCCAAGACTACAAATAAGATTTTGTCAAGGCCTTGTGGCAAGACACTAGTTTGTCTCATAGACCTACCGATGCATCGAGGAGCTATAGCGGGCTCCACCCATCACTTATAAAGTCCAATGAATTCCTCATATGAACAGGTTTAAACATAACATAAACATTCGTATTAAAACTAGCATACGAAATGTCAATACTTTAACCACAAACCATGAATGGTATAAAAATAGTATATCCGAAGTCAAACATAACTCATTCGATACAATATGGAAGATTGTATTGTATCACATTAACCTCAATCAAGAATAATGAAGGATGTTGACATAGATGAAAATAATCATCAAAACTATTTGAGAGAAATATCCCCCTTTTTCTTGAAATCATTTAAAAGTCACACTATTTGTGAAGAGGCCATTTAAAAATAGATTTTTGAATCAATGTGTCCCATATAACTTTTAAACTTTTCTTAAAAGGTGTTTTAATTTTAAAACTTTAATGTCCATATAAATAAATCCTTAAAACCATTTTTAAAACATGGACATTAATGAGCATGATTTAGATGAATAAGTCTTTAAAACATTTAAAAATGGTATTTTAGTTAGAGATTCTAACCAAAAGAGAGAAACCTGGATATAAATAATTAAGGTAATTAAAACTTTGTAATATCATGAGAATAAAGGGATTCATGATATACTATGTCAAAGTACATTATATACACCACATAAAAGTGATTAGGTGTATAAAAACAAAGAAGTCTCAATGGAATTTAAGTTGCGATGAAATCTCTCATAAAGGATTTATCCTAAGGTTAAGGATAAATCAACGACATAGTTATGTGTGATGAATATAAATACACTAAATATGATTGGATATTTAGTGTAAAACAATCAAAGGACATTCACACATAATCTTGTAAAAACAACACCAATGAATTGGATGTTTAACTCAACAAATGGAGAATGAGTTAAAATTACTCTTATCAAATTCATATTGATGATTTGAGAAATTATCAATGGAGTGATTATGTGTATCAAAAGTATATCCATAGGAAGGGGAGTGGAAATTATGACATAATCAAATGAATAGTTATTCCACACATTATCTTGGAGTAATATAATCAATGAAATATGCGTAAAGCCAAATGAGTGGAAATTGAAATCACAAATTCCCTTATCGATTTGGTAACTTATGAAACATGCACCCATGAAATAAGGATCATAAAATGATGATGTAAATACCCATAAATTAAATTATATTACACAATTAATACAATCATTGGAAGTACACATACACCACATTCAATAAATAAGTGGTGAACAATGGAATTCTCACGAAATTAAGAGTGAGATAAGAAACCCCTTACTTTGTACTTTTTCCTTGGTCAATGGTAGGTTAAACTCCTATATAATGTTGAAATAATTGTTATTAAATTATTCAAGAATCATATACATTAATATGATATCATATATGATCTTTTAATATTTCTTTGTTAATAATATCTTATAATTATCGTCGTTTCGGGTGTTAACTTACTCGTTTTCTTTTATATGTTTTGTTACGTAAGCTATGTTTTCCATGGATAGGTTGTATCTTATTCATATCCAGAATGATATAAAGTTCTTAAACATTATTTTTAAATCATCAAATGATAATTATTCTTGAATGGATATGATGGAGAATGAATCTCATCGCGTTCGTGGAGACGGTAGTCCGTACGTACGCACGAGCGACAATATCATTATTTTGATATTAAAATAATATATATAATTGGATGGTATATCATATATAAAGAATAATTATCATGTTATATTTATTATTTAAATGAGTTACACATCATTATTATACCCATCCAAATAATAATATATTGAATAACAATTACACCACGACGTGGAGACTGTAAGCCGTATGTACGCACGTATGGTGACATGTTATTCAAAGGATGGATAGAATACTGAGTATGGTTGTACCATATTTATAATAACATCACAGTATATATAATATACTGGAGTTATTATTTTATAATGGTAATAACAAATAAAGAAGAAGTGGAAGAAGAAAGGAACTTGAAAAGGGGTGGTGAAAACATTACCTCTTCTTTGGGTTCTTCCTTTTGATTTGATCAAAAGGGCTCCTTAGGTTGGTTTTCTGATCAAAATAAGGCCTCTAGGTTGTAGTTAGGGAAGTTGATAGAGTAATTGGTCAGGGGTTGGCCGAACCAAAAGGTTATGAAGGTGTGAAGAAATGAGGAGGAGTTCCCTTTTATAAGAGGGGTGAGGGGCACCTTTGGAAAAGCTAGAAATATTAATTTATAATAAATTAATATTCGGTTTATAATAGCTCCAAAGTTTATTATTTAAATTTTAAGGTGGGTATGGGTCTAAAACCACTTATCCAATAGAATTTAGACAGGTTTGGGTCATTATATTAACCTTATCTTTAAGTATTAACTCTTAGTTAATTAGTTTCACTTTTACAATGTCTCTTTGTATTTTAATATTATATGGTTAATAAACATACCATATACATACAAGAGACCCCCAAGTGTTCCATTAATGATACACCTATAATGATATAAGTCTCTTGGACGAACTGTAGATTTTTAGGAATTTAATATCAATTAATAATATAATATTTGTTTTAAAAACTCTTTTATGTCAATTTTAACACTATTCAATAGTTGATTTTTGTGAAACACATAACAGAATTATTACTTAGAAAAAAGTTAATTAAATCAATCCTAATATGTCATATTAACCTAGAAAATTAGTTTAATTCAATAAAAGTCTCAAATTATATTTATTTGGGTATTTATAATATCAATTATTCTAATTTTTCACTATTATGGTAATTACTGAATCTCCATTGTGTCATAAATATATTAATTTATTTAATGTTTAAAAATTAAAAATATATATCATTATGTAGGATATTTTATTATCTTTCTAATGAATATTTACAATCGAAATTATCTTATGTATAACCCTATATTAAATTTTTTTAGTAAATAAACATTGATTTTAACTCTTTTAACTCTTCTTTGAATTAAATAATAATAAATGTCCTAATCTAATCCAAGTGGACCTAAATGATAATATTTTATTCCTAAGGTTGTTTTTGGTCGAGATAGACTTGTCCAATAGAATTAGGTCATTTGTTAGGGTAATATTAATATCATTTTTACCCTTAATTACCCTATTTACTTTTAACCGTGGTAAATAAAAGTAAAAAGTTACTATTCACCAAAAATTATTTTCATCTCATTGAACCAAATTTTACTTCTTGATATTAACCGTGTCTCTCGGATTTTCGAAATTCCATTCACAAAAGCAGTAAAATTATGTTTTATGAAAAATTCAGTTTTTTAACTACTACTTAGTAGTTTCACTATTCATCAAAAATTGATGTTTTTCAGAACAATGCCAAAATTTCACCCTAAGCTATAATTGATATTCCAAATTCAAAAATGATGTCTATTTTAAAAAATTATAAACATATAAGTTTCATTAATTAATTTTATAATTAATTCCCGCTGTCACACCAAATAGCGTGTTTTTAAGAAACAATATATATCAAAAGATTGACAATTGTTTAGGTCCAATTTCAAAGTGAAATTAATTCTAATGAACACCATTGGATAAAATGGTAAAAATATATTCTAATTATACTTTAAAACCACTAAATAATATAATTTATCACAATAAATTACTTTGATTTAAAAAGTTGTTTTTAATTAAAATTTAGTAATTTCCACTATTCATCAAAATATAATTGTTATCCGAAAAGTTCCAAAATTTCCCCCAAGGATAAATTCGATATTACGAATCCAAAAATGAAGTCCATTTTTAGAGATAGAATTTATAAAATTTCAAAAAGTAGGTATTACTATTCATAACGGCTAGTTTGATTGGTTGTGGTGTGTTAGAATCTCGAAGTTGCGTACAATGAACGCCATTGCATTATTCGAAGGGAAACGTACCATGGATGCTTTGGGTGTTACATTCTCCCCTCCTTCAATAAATTGCGTCCTCACAATTTTTAAAATTGTGCTTGGGAATATAATGGAAAGTCCAACATCTTAAAAAGAGTCAATAAAACCATCACTTTAAAAGAAAGAAAGAGAGGTATAAAGGTCCACCAAGATAACCCATACTCGGATTCCATGTAGGAAAACATGGATATGGATGATAAAATAAGTTTCAAGTTCTGATGGAGAGGGATAGAAATCATTATCAGGAGAAAGTTAACAATAATAAAACCACAAAATTGTGTTGGGACAAACGGCCATTAGTCTCCTAGTAGGAAAGTAAACAGACAACATTTTTTTGTTTAAAGTTACATTACATAATGATGAGGAATTTATTTATGATATTGACTAAGAATATAAATATATATACTTACATTTTAAGTAGAGTTTCATTCTTTAATAAATTTCAACCACTAACTCATTTTTTTAAACGATGAGTATTCAAGAAGACTTGGTCACACTGGAAGAGCTAGAATAAACTTCTATAGAATCACATGATCCATGCAGGATGAACTATATATTTACATTGTCTTTAGAGATTAATCAAAACCAAAATGGTTAGTGCAAGATCTAATGATCCCCCAAATTGATATTCCTTGAGATAAATAAACACTAATCATAATTTCCAAAATTAAACCAACAATACCCCACAGTTAAATAAATACCATTCAATAATCAATTGTCCTTAGAATCCTTTAATATAATCAAAACTAATATTGAAAACCAAAACTTATTAAGAATGTAGTTTTCCACGTTAAATTGTATCTTCAAATGACATTAATTACTCTTAAAGTCACATACTTAAAAGTAATTAACCTAATCATTTCCATAAATAACCCAAATCATTATAAATCCACAATAAAAACATAGATAAAAATCCACCATTACTCCTCAAATGAAATCCCATACTACTCTATTTTCATTTGGCATATATTGTTCTCAACAAAGCGAACAACTTCCAAAATAACATTTATCACTTAATCACCAAATCATTTTTCTATACTAAGGGTATTCATTTGATAAGACATAAGATCCCAAATCAAATTATTATTGATCAATAAAATCATTTAACTAAAAATAATAGTCACACTAACCAGGGACTTCACGTAGTCTAGTGGTAGGCGATAAATCCCAATCGCACTTTGGTTGTGGGTTCGATTCCCACATCTTTGTCCGACGCGACGGGTTGTCACATGGTCTACGTGTTGTCCTTTTTCAAAAACTATATTTTATAACATTTCCAAAATGAGATAAATTTCTCAAAATACCATAACATAATTTAACCACAAATGTTATATCATACCTTTCATTTTCATCCCAAATTATCATAACTTATAATTATCTCAAACCCCAATGATCATATAAAACGAAATGGCTATTTATACCTATATCCACAAGAGAAGAGATAATTCTTCCTCAAATATCATTCTCACATGGAAAACTGCGGGGTTACAAATACAAGAGAAAATTATTCCAAAGTAAACCCGTCAACAAGGAGCACTAATACTTTTTAAACATTTCTCCAACCATTTATTTCCACATGGCTTCTTCTTTGACCAAGAAAATATCATATAGAATAGGGCATTCACTCGGGTAATGGCCAAGTCCCCTACATTTACGGCAAATGACTGTAAATGGACTCTTGGGACCATCTTTATCTTCTTCCATAGTACTCTTCATTTTTCTTCGGCAATTCTTCACTTTATATCCTTCCTTCCCACACATAAAGTATTTGTTGGACCCATTGAGACACTTTCCCAGGTGTCTCCTACCACATTTCTTGCATGATGGAAATTGAGGGTTCTTTCTCCATGGTCTCCATTACTGGAGCTCTTATCATTCATCGCCTTTCTCTTCTTTGTTGAGTCCGGGAGTTGGTTAATATATATGTTGTTGATCATTTTTTTGGAAAATTGATTTGGCATAAAGACGATATCTTTTACGCCTATCAACATTCCATTTTGTTGCCCATTGCCACCATCGTTCCCACCTTGTACATCATTCTCGAAGTCACTATGACTTCCTTGGAATCCAGCCATTGACTAAAACTAGAAAGCATTGTGTGAGTGATAGTAGTCATACAATCATTTAGAGATTAACATGTTACCATATTCTCAATTTGAAACACATTAGGATTAACCAAGGTCATTTACTCTCATCTTATATATATATAATACTTTAAATCGGTTTGTAAGGAAAATGTAATTTATCTTAAGCATATCCCCTGGGAGTGTCGTAACCAAGCGAGAAGCAAGGCCCATTGTCATGCACCAGTTCCCGTTTGAGTCTAGCTCAAAGCGGTGTTTTTGGGTTTTACCCCTAGGTACATCTATGCCAGAGCCGCCTCTACCTGCTCATATCTAGACAGGGATGTATTTCTCGGAAAACTCACAAAATCTCTACAATACCAGAATTCTAGGATGTTTTTCTATACTAATCCTCAAAGTTCATCTTAGGTCTACATGCTCTAATCAGAGTTTATCAAAATCTAGCTTCCAAGGTTTTTACTAAACTTCCTCTGATACCAACTGTAACGCCCCGACCCTAGATACCCAGATTCGGTGCATTATTACATAACATTGGCATGATCACAAAGGATCAAGTTTCGAAAGACCGATTAGTTTAGTAGTATTGGAAACACTATATATATTCATAAGTCTTACATTACATCATAAGGTAAAAAAAACTACAACAACATCTTATCTTCATATCCCCTCATAATATCCCTGTAGGTCATTCATAAATTACTTCTTCATAATCCTGGAAAAAATATAACATTGAAAGGGGTGAGCTCAGATGCTCAGTAAGGATAACATTATAGCAGAAGCTTTCATAGATAAGCATAAACACTTAAGGCAGTTTATAACCAAAATGAAAGCCTTTTAAACTTGAACTTCAGCATAAAATGGAAAAGATAAAATAAAATAATGCCATTTACTTACTCACATTGATATTCTACTAGTCGAGTGATCACATGCAATATCAATAACCACTTTCATAATGATGGAATGCATAATACCAGACTATCATAACCACATAGCAAAGGCCTCGTGCCAAGACTACAAATAAGATTTTGTCAAGGCCTTGTGCCAAGACACTAGTTTGTCTCATGAGAACTACCGATGCATCAAGGAGCTATAGTGGGATCCACCCGTCACTTATTAAGTCCAATGCATTCCTCATATGAAAAGGTTTAAACATAACATAAACATTCGTATTAAAACTAGCATATGAAATGTCAATACTTTAACCACAAACCATGAATGGTATAAAAATAGTACATCCACAGTCAAACATAACTCATTCGATACAATATGGAAGATTGTATTGTATCACATTAACCTCAATCAAGAATAATGAAGGATGTTAACATAGATGAAAATAATCATCAAAACTATTTGAGAGAAATATCCCCCTTTTTTGAAATCATTTAGAAGTCACACTATTTGTCAAGAAGCCATTTAAAAATAGATTTTTGAATCAATGTGTCCCATACCACTTTGAAACTTTTTTTAAAATGAGTTTTATTTTTAAAACATTAATTTCCATATAAATAAATCCTTAAAACCATTTTTAAAACATGGACATTAATGAGCAAGATTTTGATGAATAAGTCTTTAAAACATTTAAAAATGGAATTTTAGTTAGAGATTCTAACCAAAAGAGAGAATCTTGAATATAAATAATTGAGGTAATCAAAACTTTTTAATATCATGAGAATAAAGGGATTCATGATATACTATGTCAAAGTACATTATATACACCACATAAAAGTGATTAGGTGTATAACAACATAGAAGTCTCAAATGGAATTTAAGTTGCGATGAAATCTCTCATAAAGGCCGTATCCTTAGGTTAAGGATAAATCAACGACATAGTTATGTGTGATGAATATAAATACACTAAATATGATTGGATATTTAGTTTAAAACAATCAAAGTACACTCACACATAATCTTGTAAAAACAACACCAATGAATCGGATGTTTAACTCAACAAATGGAGAATGAGTTAAAATTACTCTTATCAAATTCATATCGATGATTTGAGAAATTATCAGTGGAGTGATTATGTGTATCAAAAGTATATCCACAGGAAGGGGAGTGGAAATTATGATATAATCAAATGAATAGTGATTCCACACATAATCTTGGAGTAATATAATCAATGAAATATGCGTAAAGCCGAATGAGTGGAAATTGAAATGTCAAATTCCCTTATCGATTTGGTAACTTATGAAACATGCGCCCATGAAAGAAGGATCATAAAATGATGATGTAAATACCCATAAATTAAATTATATTACACACTGAATACAATAATGGGCAGTACAGATACACCACATGCAATAAATAAGTGGTGAACAATGGAATTCTCACGAAACTAAGAGTGAGATAAGAAACCCCTTACTTTGTACTTTTTCCACGGTCGACGGTAGGTTAAACTCCTGTATAATGTTGAAATAATTGTTATTAAATTATTCATGAATCATATACATTAATATGATATCATATATGATCTTTTAACATTTCATTGTTAATAATATCTTAGAATTATCGTCGTTTCATGTGTTAACTTACTCATTTTCTTTTATATGTTTTGTTACGTAAGCCATGTTTTTCATGGATAGGTTGTATCTTATTCATATCTAGAATGATATAAAGTTCTTAAAAATTATTTTTAAATCATAAAATGATAATTATACTTGAATGGATATGATGTAAAATGAATTTCATCACGTTCATGGAGACGGCAGTCCGTACGTACGCACGAGCAACAATATCATTCTTTTGATATTAAAATAATATATATAATTGGATGGTATATCATATATACAGAATCATTATCATGTTAGATTTATTATTTACATGAGTTACACATCATTATTATACCCATCCAAATAATAATATATTGAATAACAATTACACCACGACGTGGAGACGGTAAGCCGTACGTACGCACGTATGGTGACATGTTATTAAAAGGATGGATAGAATACTAAATATGGTTGTACCATATTTATAATAAAATCACATTATATATTAGATACTGGAGTTATTATTTTAGAATGGTAATAACAATGAAATAAGAAGTGGAAGAAAAAAGGAACTTGAAAAGGGGTGGTGAAAACATTACCTCTTCTTCGGGTTCTTCCTTTTGATTTGATCAAAATGGCTCCTTAGGATGACTTTATGATCAAACTAAGGACTATAGGTTGTAGTGAGGGAAGTTGAGAGAGTATTTGGGTAGGTTTTGGCCGAACCAAAAGGTTTTTAAGGTGTGAAGAAATGAGAATGAGGAGTGCCCTTTTATAAGAGGGGTGAGGGGCACCTTTGGAAAAGCTAGAAATATTAATTTATAATAAATTCATATTCGGTTTCTAATAGCTCAAAAGTTTATTATTTAAAGGTTAAGATGGGTATGGGTCTAAAACCACTCATCCAATAGAATTTATACAGGTTTGGGTCATTATATTAACCTTATCTTTAAGTATTAACTCATAGTAAATTAGTTTCACTTTTACAATGTCTCTTTGTAGTTTTATATTATATGGTTAATAAACTTACCAAATACATCCAAGATACCCCCAAGTGGTCCATTAATGACACACCTATCATGATATAAGTCGATTGGCCGAACCTTATATTTTTAGGAATTTAATATCAATTAATAATATAATATATGTTTTAAAAACTCTTTTATGTCAATTTTGACACTATTCAATAGTTGATTTTTGTGAAACACATAACAGAATGATTACTTAGAAAAAAGTTAATTAAATCAATCCAAATATGTAATATTAACCTATAAAATTAGTGTAATTCAATAAAAGTCTCAAATTATATTTATTTGGGTATTTATAATATCAATTATTCTAATTTGTCACTATTATGGTAATTACTGCATCACCATTGTGTCATAAATATATTAATTTATTTAATGTTTAAAAATTATAAATAAAATATCATTATGTATTAAATCTTATTATATTTCTAATTAATATTTACAATCGAATTTATCTTATGTATAACCCTATATTATAAATGTTTTATTAAATAAACATTGATTTTAACTCTTTTAACTCTTCTTTGAATTAAATAATAATAAATGTCCAAATCTAATCCAAGTGGACCTAAATGATAATATTTTATTCCTAAGGTTGTTTTTGGTCGAGATACACTTTTCCAATAGAATTAGGACATATGTTAGGGTAATATTAATATCATTTTTACCCTTAATTACCCTATTAACTTTTAACCGTGGTAAATAAAAGTAAAAAGTTACTATTCAACAAAAATTATTTTCATCTCATTGAACCACATTTTACATCTTGATATTAACCGTGTCTCTCAGATTTTCGAAATTCCATTCACAGAAGCGGTAAAATTATGTTTTATGAAAAGGTCATTTTTTTTAACTACCACTTAGTAGTTTCACTATTCATCAAAAATTGAAGTTTTTCAGAACAATTCCAAAATTTCACCCTAAGCTATAATTGATATTCCAAATTCAAAAATGATGTCTATTTTAAAAAATTATAAAAATATAAGTTTCATTAATTAATTTTATAATTAATTCCCACTGTCACAACAAATAGCGTGTTTTTAAGAAACAATATATATCAAAAGATTGACAATTATTTAGGTCCAATTTCAGAGTGAAATTAATTCTAATGAACACCATTGGATAAAATGTTAAAAATATATTATAATTATACTTTAAAACCACTCAATAATATAATTTATCACTATAAATTATTTTGATTTAAAAAGTTGTTTTTAATTAAAATTTAGTAATTTTCACTATTCATCAAAATATAAGTGTTATCCGAAAAGTTCAAAAATTTCACCCTAGGATAAATTCGATATTACGAATCCAAAAATGAAGTCCATTTTGAGAGATAGAATTTATAAAATTTCAAAAAGTAGGTATTACTATTCATAACGGCCAGTTTAATTGGTTGTGGTGTGTTAGAATCTTGATGTTGCGTACAATGCACACCATTCCATTATTCGAAGGGAAACGTACCATGGAAGATTGGGGTGTTACATTCTCCCCTCCTTCAATAAATTTCATCCTCGAAATTTTTAAAATTGTGCTTTGGAATATAATGGAAATTCCCACATTGGAAAAAGAGTCAATAAAACTATCACTTTGAAAGAAAGAAAGAGAGGTATAAAGGTCAACCAAGATAACCCATACTCGGATTCCATGTAGGAAAACATGGATATGGATGATAAACTAAGTGTCAAGTTCTGATGGAGAGGGATAGAAATCATGATCAGGATAAAGTTAACAATAAGAAAACCACAAAATTGTGCAGGGACAAACGACCATTAGTCTCCTAGTAGGAAAGTAATCGGACAACATTTTTTTGTTTTAAGTTACATTACATAAGGATGAGGAATTTATTTATGATATTTACTAAGAATATAAATTTATATACTTACATTTTAAGTAGAGTTTCATTCTTTAAAAAATTTCAACCACTAACTCATTTTTTTTAAACGATGAGTATTCAAGAAGACTTGGTCACACTGGAAGAGCTAGAATAAACTTCTATAGAATCACATGATCCATGCATGATGAACTATATATTTACATTGTCTTTAGAGATTAATCAAAACCAAAATGGTTAGTGCAAGATCTAATGATCCCCCAAAAGGATATTCCTTGAGAGAAATAAACACTAATCTTAATTTCCAAAATTAAACCTACAATACCCCAAATTTAAATAAATACCATTCAATAATCAATTGTCCTTAGAATCCTTTAATATAATCAAAACTAATATTGAAAACCAAAACTTATTAATAATGTAGTCTTCCACGTTAAATTGTATCTCCAAATGACATTAATTACTCTTAAAGTCACATACTTAAAAGTAATTAAACTAATCATTTCCATAAATAACCCAAATCATTATAAATCCAGAATAAAAACATAGATAAAAATCCACCATTACTACTCAAATGAAATCCCATACTACTCTATTTTCCTTTGGCATATAGTGTTCTCAACAAAGTGAACAAATTCCAAAATAACATTTATCACTTAATCACCAAATCATTTTCATATACTAAGGGTATTCATTTGATAAGACATAAGATCCAAAATCAAATTATTATTGATCAATAAAATCATTTAACTAAAAATAATAGTCAAACTAACCAGGGACTTCACGTAGTCTAGTGGTAGGCGATAAATCCCAATCGCACTTTGGTTGTGGGTTCGATTCCCACATCTTTGTCCGACGCGACGGGTTGTCACACGGTCTACGTGTTGTCCTTTTTCAAAAACAATATTTTGTAACATTACCAAAATGAGATAAATTCCTCAAAATACCATTACATAATTTAACCACAAATGTTATATCATACCTTTCATTTTCATCCCAAATTATAATAACTTATAATTCTCTCAAACCCCAATGATCATATAAAACCAAATGGATATTTATACCTATATCCACAAGAGAAGAGATAATTCTTCCTCAAATATCATTCTCACATGGAATACTGCGGGGTTACATATACAAGAGAGAATTATTCCAAAGTAAACCCGTCAACAAGGAGCACTAATACTTTTTAAACATTTCTCCAACCATTTATTCCCACATGGATTCTTCTTTGACCAAGAAAATATCCTATAGAATAGGGCATTCACTCGGGTAATGGCCAGGTCCCCTACATTTACGGCAAATGACTGTAAATGGACTCTTGGGACCATTTTAATCTTCTTCCATAGTACTCTTCATTTTTCTTCGGCAATTCTTCACTTTATATCCTTCATTCCCACACGTAAATCATTTCTTGGTCCCATTGAGACACTTTCCTGGGTGTCTCCTAACACATTTCATGCATGATGGAAATTCATGGTTCTTTCTCCATGATCTCCACTACTAGAGCTCTTATCATTCATCACCTTTCTCTTCTTTGTTGAGTCCGGGAGTTGGTTAATATATATGTTGTTGATCATGTTTTTGGAAAATTGATTTGGCATAAAAACGATATCTTTTACACCTATCAACATTCCATATTTTTGCTCATTTCCACCACCGTTCCCACCTTGTACATCATTCTCGAAGTCACTATGACTTCCTTGGAATCCAACCATTGAATAAAACTAGAAAGAATTGTGTGAGTGATAGTAGTCATACAATCATTTAGAGATTAACATGTCACCATATTCTCAATTTGAAACACATTAGGATTAACCAAGGTCATTTTCTCTCATCTTATATATATATAATACTTTAAATCAGTTTGTAAGGAAAATTTAAATTATCCTAAGAATATCCCCCGGGAGTGTCGTAACCAAGAGAGCAGCAAAGCCCATTGTCATGCACCAGTTCCCATTCGAGTCTAGCTCAAAGCAGTGTTTTCGGGTTTTACCCCTAGGTACATCTGTGCCAGAGCCGCCTCTACCTGCTCGTATCCAGACAGGGATGTATTTCTCGGAAAACTCACAAAATATCTAAAATACCAAAATTCTAGGAAGTTCTTCTATACTAATCCTCAAAGTTCATCTTAGGTCTACATGCTCTAATCAGAGTTTATCAAAATCTAGCTTCCAAGGTTTTTACTAAACTTCCTCTGATACCAACTGTAACGCCCCGACCCTAGATACCCAGAGTCTGTGCATTATTACATAACATTGGCATGATCACAAAGGATCAAGTTTCGAAAGAAAGATTAGTTTAGTAGTCTTGGAAACACTATATATATTCATAAGTCTTACATTACATCATAAGGTAAAAAAAACTACAACAACATATTATCTTCATATCCCCTCATACTATCCCTGTAGGTCATTCATAAATTACTTCTTCTTAATCCTGGGAAAAATAAAACATTGAAAGGGGTGAGCTCAGATGCTCAGTAAGGATAACATTATAGCAGAAGTTTTTATAGATAAGCATAAACACTTAAGGCAGTTTATAACCAAAACGAAAGCCTTTTAAACTTGAACTTCATCATAAAATGGAAAAGATAAAATAAAATAATGCCATTTACTTACTCACATTTATATTCTACTAGTCGAATGATCACATGAAATATCAATAACCACTTTCATAATGATGGAATACATAATGCCAGACTATCATAACCACATAGAAAAGGCCTCATGCCAAGACTACAAATAAGATTTTGTTAAGGCCTTGTGCCAAGACACTAGTTTGTCTAATGAGACCTACCGATGCATCGAGGAGCTATAGTGGGATCCACCCGTCACTTATTAAGTCCAATGCATTCCTCATATGAAAAGGTTTAAACATAACATAAACATTCGAATTAAAAATAGCATATGAAATGTCAATACTTTAATCACAAACCATGAATGGTATAAAAATAGTACATCCACAGTCAAACATAACTCATTCGATACAATATGGAAGACTGTATTGTATCACATTAACCTCAATCAAGAATAATGAAGGATGTTAACATAGATGAAAATAATCATCAAAACTATTTGAGAGAAATATCCCCCTTTTTCTTGAAATCATCTAAAAGTCACACTATTTGTCAAGAAGCCATTTAAAAATAGATTTTTGAATCAATGTGTCCCATACCACTTTGAAACTTATTTTAAAAGGAGTTTTAATTTTAAAACATTAATTTCCATATAAATAAATCCATAAAACCATTTTTAAAACATCAACATTAATGAGCAAGATTTAGATGAATAAGTCTTTAAAACATTTAAAAATGGAATTTTAGTTAGAGATTCTAACCAAAAGAGAGAAACTTGAATATAAATAATTGATGTAATCAAAACTTTGTAATATCATGTGAATAAAGGGATTCATGATATACTATGTCAAAGTACATTATATACACCACGTAAAAGTGATTAGGTGTATAACAACAAAGAAGTCTCAATGAAATTTAAGTTGTGATGAAATCTCTCATAAAGGCCGTATCCTTAGGTTAAGGATAAATCAATGACATAGTTATGTGTGATGAATATAAATACACTAAATATGATTGGATATTTAGTGTAAAACAATCAAAGGACATTCACACATAATCTTGTAAAAACAACACCAATGAATTAGATGTTTAACTCAACAAATAGAGAATGAGGTAAAATTACTCTTATCAAATTCATATCGATGATTTGAGAAATTATCAATGGAGTGATTATGTGTATCAAAATTATATACACAGTAAGGGGAGTGTAAATTATGACATAATCAAATGAATAGTTATTCCACACATAATCTTGGAGTAATATAATCAATGAAATATGCGTAAAGCCGAATGAGCGGAAATTAAAATCTCAAATTCCCTTATCGATTTGGTAACTTATGAAACATGCACCCATGAAAGAAGGATCATAAAATGTTGATGTAAATACCCATAAATTAAATTATATCACACAATGAATACAATCTTGGGCAGTACACATACACCACATGCAATAAATAAGTGGTGAACAATGGAATTCTCACGAAATTAAGAGTGAGATAAGAAACCCCTTACTTTTTACTTTTTCCTTGGTTGACGGTAGGTTAAAATACTGTATAATGTTGAAATAATTGTTATTAAATTATTCATTAATCATATACATTAATATGATATCATATATGATCTTTTAACATTGCTTTGTTAATAATATCTTAGAATTATCGTCGTTTCATGTGTTAACTTACTCATTTTCTTTTATATGTTTTGTTACGTAAGCCATGTTTGTCATGGATAGGTTGTATCTTATTCATATCCAGAATGATATAAAGTTCTTAAACATTATTTTTAAATCATCAAATGATAATTATACTTGAATGGATATGATGGAGAATGAATCTCATCACGTTCGTGGAGACGGCAGTCCGTATGTACGCACGAGCAACAATATCATTTTTTTGATATTAAAATAATATATATAATTGGATGGTATATCATATATACAGAATAATTATCATGTTATATTTATTATTTACATGAGTTTCACATCATTATTATACCCATCCAAATAATAATATATTGAATAACAATTACACCACGACGTGGAGACGGTAAGCCGTACGTACGCACGTATGGTGACATGTTATTCAAAGGATGGATAGAATACTGAATATGGTTGTACCATATGTATAATAAAATCACAATATATATTAGATACTGGAGTTATTATTTTGGAATGGTAATAACAATGAAATAAGAAGTGGAAGAAGAAAGGAACTTGAAAAGGGGTGGTGAAAACATTACCTCTTCTTCGGGTTCTTACTTTTGATTTGATCAAAAGGGATCCTTAAGTTGGCTTTATGATCAAACTAAGGACTATAGGTTGTAGTGAGGGATGTTGAGAGAGTATTTGGGTAGGGTTTGGCCGAACCAAAAGGGTTTTAATGTGTGATGAAATGAAAAGGAGGAGTGCCCTTTTATAAGAGGGGTGAGGGGCACCTTTGAAAAAGCTAGAAATATTAATTTATAATAAATTCATATTCGGTTTCTAATAGCTAAAAAGTTTATTATTTAAAGTTTAAGATGGGTAGGGGTCTAAAAACACTCATCCAATAGAATTTAGACAGGTTTGGGTCATTATATTAACCTTATCTTTAAGTATTAACTCTTAGTAAATTAGTTTCACT
This sequence comes from Viscum album, assembly GCA_963277665.1. Taxonomy (NCBI): domain Eukaryota; kingdom Viridiplantae; phylum Streptophyta; class Magnoliopsida; order Santalales; family Viscaceae; genus Viscum; species Viscum album. The sequence goes on from OY728123.1 coordinate 19,272,441, forward strand.
TTTACAATGTCTCTTTGTATTTTTATATTATATGGTTAATAAACTTACCAAATACATCCAAGAGACCCCCCAAGTGGTCCATTAATGATACACCTATCATGATATAAGTCGCTTTGCCGAACCTTAGTTTTTTAGGAATTTAATATCAATTAATAATATAATATATGTTTTAAAAACTCTTTTATGTCAATTTTGACACTATTCAATAGTTGATTTTTGTGAAACACATAACAGAATGATTACTTCGAAAAAAGTTAATTAAATCAATACTAATATGTAATATTAACCTATAAAATTAGTTTAATTCTATAAAAGTCTCAAATTATATTTATTTGGGTATTTATAATATCAATTATTCTAATTTGTCACTATTATGGTAATTACTGCATCACCATTGTGTCATAAATATATTTATTTATTTAATGTTTAAAAATTATAAATAAAATATCATTATGTAGGAAATATTATTATATTTATAATTAATATTTAAAATCTAATTTATCTTATGTATAACCCTATATTATAAATGTTTTAGTAAATAAACATTGATTTTAACTCTTTTAACTCTTCTTTGAATTAAATAATAATAAATGTCCTAATCTAATCCAAGTGGACCTAAATGATAATAGTTTATTCCTAAGGTTGTTTTTGGTCGAGATAAACTAGTCCAGTAGAATTAAGACATATGTTACGGTAATATTAATATCATTTTTACCCTTAATTACCCTATTTACTTTTAACCGTGGTAAATAAAAGTAAAAAGTTACTATTCAACAAAAATTATTTTAATCTCATTGAACCACATTTTACATCTTGATATTAACCGTGTCTCTCAGATTTTCGAAATTCCATTCACAGAAGCGGTAAAATTAATTTTTATGAAAAATTCAGTTTTTTTAACTACCATTTAGTAGTTTCACTATTCATCAAAAATTTATGTTTTTCAGAACAATTCCAAAATTTCACCCTAATATATAATTGATATTCCAAATTAAAAAATGATGTCTATTTTACAAAATTCTAAACATATAAGTTGCATTAATTAATTTTATAATTAATTCCCACTGTCACAACAAATAGCGTGTTTTTAAGAAACAATATATATCAAAAGATTGACAATTATTTAGGTCCAATTTCAAAGTGAAATTAATTATAATGAACACCATTGGATAAAATGGTAAAAATATATTCTAATTATACTTTAAAACCACTCAATAATATAATTTATCACTATAAATTATTTTGATTTAAAAAGTTGTTTTTAATTAAAATTTAGTAATTTTCAATATACATCAAAATATAAGTGTTATCCGAAAAGTTCCAAAATTTCACCCTAGGATAAATTCGATATTACGAATCCAAAAATAAAGTCCATTTTGAGAGATAGAATTTATAAAATTTCAAAAAGTAGGTATTACTATTCATAACGGCCAGTTTAATTGGTTGTGGTGTGTTAGAATCTTGATGTTGCGTACAATGCTCACCATTGCATTATTCGAAGGGAAACGTACCGTGGAAGATTGGGGTGTTACATTCTCCCCTCCTTCAATAAATTTTGTCCTCAAAATTTTTAAAATTGTGCTTGGGAATATAATGGAAATTCCCACATTGGAAAAAGAGTCAAAAAAACTATGACTTTTAAAGAAAGAAAGAGAGGTATAAAGGTCAACCAAGATAACCCGTACTCGGATTCCATGTAGGAAAACATGGATATGGATGATAAACTAAGTGTCAAGTTCTGATGGAGAGGGATAAAAATCATGATCAGGAGAAAGTTAACAATAAGAAAACCACAAAATTGTGTAGGGACAAACGACCATTAGTCTCCTAGTAGGAAAGTAAACGGAAAACATTTTTTTGTTTTAAGTTACATTACATAAGGATGAGGAATTTATTTATGATATTTACTAAGAATATAAATTTATATACTTACATTTTAAGTAGAGTTTCATTATTTAATAAATTTCAACCACTAAGTCATTTTTTTTAAACGATGAGTATTCAAGAAGACTTGGTCACACTGGAAGAGCTAGAATAAACTTATATAGAATCACATGATCCATGAATGATGAACTATATATTTAAATTTTCTTTAGAGATTAATCAAAACCAAAATGGTTAGTGCAAGATCTAATGTTCCCCCAAAAGGATATTCCTTGAGAGAAATAAACACTAATCTTAATTTCCAAAATTAAACCAACAATACCCCAAATTTAAATAAATACCATTCAATAATCAATTGTCCTTAGAATCCTCTAATATAATCAAAACTAATATTGAAAACAAAAACATATTAAGAATGTAGTCTTCCACGTTAAATTGTATCTCCAAATGAAATTAATTACTCTTAAAGTCACATACTTAAAAGTAATTAACCTAATCATTTCCATAAATAACCCAAATCATTATAAATCCAGAATAAAAACATAGATAAAAATCCACCATTACTCCTCAAATGAAATCCCATACTACTCTATTTTCCTTTGGCATATAGTGTTCTCAACAAAGTGAACAACTTCCAAAATAACATTTATCACTTAATCACCAAATCATTTTCCTATACTAAGGGTATTCATTTGATAAGACATAAGATCCCAAATCAAATTATTATTGATCAATAAAATCATTTAACTAAAAATAATAGTCACACTAACCAGGGACTTCACGTAGTCTAGTGGTAGGCGATAAATCCCATTCGCACTTTGGTTGTGGGTTCGATTCCCACATCTTTGTCCGACGCGACGGGTTGTCACACGGTCTACATGTTGTCCATTTTCAAAAACTATATTTTGTAACATTACCAAAATGAGATAAATTCCTCAAAATACCATAACATAATTTAACCACAAATGTTATATCATACCTTTCATTTTCATCCCAAATTATAATAACTTATAATTCTCTCAAACCCCAATGATCATATAAAACCAAATGGATATTTATACCTATATCCACAAGAGAAGATATAAATCTTCCTAAAATATCATTCTCACATGGAAAACTGCGGGGTTACATATACAAGAGAGAATTATTCCAAAGTAAACCCGTCAACAAGGAGCACTAATACTTTTTAAACATTTCTCCAACCATTTATTCCCACATGGCTTCTTCTTTGACCAAGAAAATATCCTATAGAATAGGGCATTCACTCGGGTAATGGCCAGGTCCCCTACATTTACGGCAAATGACTGTAAATGGACTCTTGGGACCATTTTAATCTTCTTCCATAGTACTCTTCATTTTTCTTCGGCAATTCTTCACTTTATATCCTTCCTTCCCACACGTAAAGCATTTCTTGGTCCCATTGAGACACTTTCCTGGGTGTCTCCTACCACATTTCTTGCATGATGGAAATTCATGGTTCTTTCTCTATGGTCTCCACTACTGGAGCTCTTATCATTCATAACCTTTCTCTTCTTTGTTGAGTCTGGGAGTTGGTTAATATATATGTTGTTGATCATATTTTTGGAAAATTGATTTGGCATAAAGACTATATCTTTTACACCTATCAACATTCCATTTTTTTGCTCATTTCCACCACCATTCCCACCTTGTACATCATTCTCGAAGTCACTATGACTTCCTTGGAATCCAACCATTGACTAAAACTAGAAAGAATTGTGTTAGTGATAGTAGTCATACAATCATTTAGAGATTAACATGTCACCATATTCTCAATTTGAAACACATTAGGATTAAACAAGGTCATTTACTCTAATCTTATATATATATAATACTTTAAATCAGTTTGTAAGGAAAATGTAAATTATCCTAAGCATATCCCCCGGGAGTGTCGTAACCAAGAGAGCAGCAAGGCCCATTGTCATGCACCAGTTCCCGTTCGAGTCTAGCTCAAAGCAGTGTTTTCGGGTTTTACCCCTAGGTACATCTGTGCCAGAGCCGCCTCTACCTGCTCGTATCCAGACAGGGATGTATTTCTTGGAAAACTCACAAAATCTCTAAAATACCAAAATTCTAGGAAGTTCTTCTATACTAATCCTCAAAGTTCATCTTAGGTCTACATGCTCTAATAAGAGTTTATCAAAATCTAGCTTCCAAGGTTTTTACTAAACTTCCTCTGATACCAACTGTAACGCCCCGACCCTAGATACCCAGAGTCGGTGCATTATTACATAACATTGGCATGATCACAAAGGATCAAGTTTCGAAAGACCGATTAGTTTAGTAGTCTTGGAAACACTATATATATTCATAAGTCTTACATTACATCATAAGGTAAAAAAACTACAACAACATCTTATCCTCATATCCCCTCATATTATCCCTGTAGGTCATTCATAAATTACTTCTTCATAATCCTGGGAAAAATAAAACATTGAAAGGGGTGAGCTCAGATGCTCAGTAAGGATAACATTATAGCAGAAGCTTTCATAGATAAGCATAAACACTTAAGGCAGTTTATAACCAAAACGAAAGCCTTTTAAACTTGAACTTCAGCATAAAATGGAAAAGATAAAATAAAATAATGCCATTTACTTAATCACATTGATATTCTACTAGTCTAATGATCACATGAAATATCAATAACCACTTTCATAATGATGGAATACATAATGCCAGACTATCATAACCACATAGCAAAGGCCTCATGCCAAGACTACAAATAAGATTTTGTCAAGGCCTTGTGCCAAGACACTAGTTTTCTCATGAGACCTACCGATGCATCGAGGAGCTATAGTGGGATCCACCCGTCACTTATTAAGTCCAATGCATTCCTCATATGAAAAGGTTTAAACATAACATAAACATTCGAATTAAAAATAGCATATGAAATGTCAATACTTTAATCACAAACCATGAATGGTATAAAAATAGTACATCCACAGTCAGACATAACTCATTCGATACAATATGGAAGACTGTATTGTATCACATTAACCTCAATCAAGAATAATGAAGGATGTTAACATAGATGAAAATAATCATCAAAACTATTTGAGATAAATATCCCCCTTTTTCTTGAAATCATCTAAAAGTCACACTATTTGTCAAGAAGCCATTTAAAAATAGATTTTTGAATCAATGTGTCCCATACCACTTTGAAACTTATTTTAAAAGGAGTTTTAATTTTAAAACATTAATTTCCATATAAATAAATCCTTAAAACCATTTTTAAAACATCAACATTAATGAGCAAGATTTAGATGAATAAGTCTTCAAAACATTTAAAAATGGAATTTTAGTTAGAGATTCTATCCAAAAGAGAGAAACTTGAATATAAATAATTGAGGTAATCAAAACTTTGTAATATCATGTGAATAAAGGGATTCATGATATACTATGTCAAAGTACATTATATACACCACATAAAAGTGATTAGGTGTATAACAACAAAGAAGTCTCAATGGAATTTAAGTTGCGATGAAATCTCTCATAAAGGCCGTATCCTTAGGTTAAGGATAAATCAATGACATAGTTATGTGTGATGAATATAAATACACTAAATATGATTGGATATTTAGTATAAAACAATCAAAGGACATTCACACATAATCTTGTAAAAACAACACCAATGAATTGGATGTTTAACTCAACAAATGGAGAATGAGGTAAAATTACTCTTATCAAATTCATATCGATGATTTGAGAAATTATCAATGGAGTGATTATGTGTATCAAAATTATATCCACAGGAAGGGGAGTGTAAATTATGACATAATCAAATGAATAGTGATTCCACACATAATCTTGGAGTAATATAATCAATGAAATATGCGTAAAGCCGAATGAGTGGAAATTGAAATCTCAAATTCCCTTATCGATTTGGTAACTTATGAAACATGAACCCATGAAAGAAGGATCATAAAATGATGATTTAAATACCCATAAATTAAATTATATTACACAATGAATACAATCTTGGGCAGTACACATACACCACATGCAATAAATAAGTGGTGAACAATGGAATTCTCATAAAATTAAGAGTGAGATAAGAAACCCCTTACTTTGTACTTTTGCCTTGGTCGACGGTAGGTTAAAATACTGTATAATGTTGAAATAATTGTTAATAAATTATTCATGAATCATATACATTAATATGATATCATATATGATCTTTTAACATTTCTTTGTTAATAATATCTTAGAATTATCGTCGTTTCATGTGTTAACTTACTCATTTTGTTTTATATGTTTTGTTACGTAAGCCATGTTTTTCATGGATAGGTTTTATCTTATTCATATCCAGAATTATATAAAGTTCTTAAAAATTATTTTTAAATCATCAAATGATAATTATACTTGAATGGATATGATGGAGAATGAATCTCATCACGTTCGTGGAGACGGTAGTCCGTACGTACGCACGAGCAACAATATCATTCTTTTGATATTAAAATAATATATATAATTGGATGGTATATCATATATACAGAATAATTATCATGTTATATTTATTATTTACATGAGTTTCACATCATTATTATACCCATCCAAATAATAATATATTGAATAACAATTACACCACGATGTGGAGACGGTAAGCCGTACGTACGCACGTATGGTGACATGTTATTCAAAGGATGGATATAATACTGAATATGGTTGTACCATATTTATAATAACATCACAATATATATTAGATACTGGAGTTATTATTTTAGAATGGTAATAACAATGAAAGAAAAAGTGGAAGAAGAAAGGAACTTGAAAAGGGGTGGTGAAAACATTACCTCTTCTTCGGCTTCTTCCTTTTGATTTGATCAAAAGGGCTCCTTAGGTTGGCTTTCTGATCAAACTAAGGACTATAGGTTGTAGTGAGGGATGTTGAGAGAGTATTTAGGTAGGGTTTGGCCAAACCAAAAGGGTTTTAAGGTGTGAAGAAATGAGAAGGAGGAGTACCCTTTTATAAGAGGGGTGAGGGGCACCTTTGGAAAAGCTAGAAATATTAATTTATAATAAATTCATATTCGGTTTATAATAGATAAAAAGTTTATTATTTAAAGGTTAAGATGGGTAGGGGTATAAAAACACTCATCCAATAGAATTTAGACAGGTTTGGGTCATTATAGTAACCTTATCTTTAAGTATTAACTCTTAGTAAATTAGTTTCACTTTTACAATGTCTCTTTGTATTTTTATATTATATGGTTAATAAACTTACCAAATACATCCAAGAGACCCCCATGTGGTCCATTAATGATACACCTATCATGATATAAGTCTCTTGGCCGAACCTTAGATTTTTAGAAATTTAATATCAATTAATAATATAATATATGTTTTAAAAACTCTTTTATGTCAATTTTGACACTATTCAATAGTTGATTTTTGTGAAACACATAACAAAATGATTACTTCGAAAAAAGTTAATTAAATAAATCCTAATATGTAATATTAACCTATAAAATTAGTTTAATTCTATAAAAGTCTCAAATTATATTTATTTGGGTATTTATAATATCAATTATTCTAATTTGCCACTATTATGGTAATTACTGCATCACCATTGTGTCATAAATATATTAATTTATTTAATGTTTAAAAATTATAAATAAAATATCATTATGTATGAAATATTATTATATTTATAATTAATATTTACAATCTAATTTATCTTATGTATAACCCTATATTATAAATGTTTTAGTAAATAAACATTGATTTTAACTCTTTTAACTATTCATTGAATTAAATAATAATAAATGTCCTAATCTAATCCAAGTGGACCTAAATGATAATATTTTATTCCTAAGGTTGTTTTTGGTCGAGATAAACTTGTCCAATAGAATTAGGACATATTTTAGGGTAATATTAATATCATTTTTACCCTTAATTACCCTATTTACTTTTAACCGTGGTAAATAAAAGTAAAAAGTTACTATTCAACAAAAATTATTTTCATCTCATTGAACCACATTTTACATCTTGATATTAACCGTGTCTCTCAGATTTTTGAAATTCCATTCACAGAAGCGGTAAAATTAATTTTTATGAAAAATTCAGTTTTTTTAACTACCACTTAGTAGTTTCACTATTCATCAAAAATTGATGTTTTTCAGAACAATTCCAAAATTTCACCCTAATATATAATTGATATTCCAAATTAAAAAATGATGTCTATTTCACAAAATTCTAAACATATAAGTTTCATTAATTAATTTTATAATTAATTCCCACTGTCACAACAAATAGCGTGTTTTTAAGAAACAATATATATCAAAAGATTGACAATTATTTAGGTCCAATTTCAAAGTGAAATTAATTCTAATGAACACCATTGGATAAAATGGTAAAAATATATTCTAATTATACTTTAAAACAACTCAATAATATAATTTATCACTATAAATTATTTTGATTTAAAAAGTTGTTTTTAATTAAAATTTAGTAATTTTCACTATTCATCAAAATATAAGTGTTATCCGAAAAGTTCCAAAATTTCACCCTAGGAAAAATTCGATATTCCAAATCAAAAAATGAAGTCCATTTTGAGAGATAGAATTTATAAAATTTCAAAAAGTAGGTATTACTATTCATAACGGCCAGTTTGATTGGTTGTGGTGTGTTAGAATCTCGAAGTTGCGTACAATGCACACCATTGCATTATTCGAAGGGAAACGTACCGTGGAAGCTTGGGGTGTTACATTCTCCCCTCCTTCAGTAAATTGCGTCCTCGAAATTTTTAAAATTGTGCTTGGTAATATAATGGAAATTCCCACATCGGAAAAAGAGTCAATAAAACTATCACTTTGAAAGAAAGAAAGATAGGTATAAAGGTCAACCAAGATAACCCATACTCGGATTCCATGTAAGAAAACATGGATATGGATGATAAACTAAGTGTCAAGTTCTGATGGAGAGGGATAGAAATCATGATCAGGAGAAAGTTAACAATAAGAAAACCACAAAATTGTGTAGGGACAAACGACCATTAGTCTCCTAGTAGGAAAGTAAATGGACAACATTTTTTTGTTTTAAGTTACATTACATAAGGATGAGGAATTTATTTATGATATTTACTAAGAATATAAATATATATACTTACATTTTAAGTAGAGTTTCATTCTTTAATAAATTTGAACCACTAACTCATTTTTTTAAACGATGAGTATTCAAGAAGACTTGGTCACACTGGAAGAGCTAGAATAAACTTCTATAGAATCACATGATCCATGCATGATGAACTATATATTTACATTGTCTTTAGAGATTAATCAAAACCAAAATGGTTAGTGCAAGATCTAATGATCCCCAAAAAGGATATTCCTTGAGAGAAATAAACACTAATCTTAATTTCCAAAATTAAACCAACAATACCCCAAATTTAAATAAATACCATTCAATAATCAATTTTCCTTAGAATCCTTTAATATAATCAAAACTTATATTGAAAACCAAAAATTATTAAGAATTTAGTCTTCCACGTTAAATTGTATCTCCAAATGACATTAATTACTCTTAAAGTCACATACTTAAAAGTAATTAACCTAATAATTTCCATAAATAACCCAAATCATTATAAATCCATAATAAAAACATAGATAAAAATCCACCATTACTCCTCAAATGAAATCCCATACTACTCTATTTTCCTTTGGCATATAGTGTTCTCAACAAAGTGAATAACTTCCAAAATAACATTTATCAATTAATCACCAAATCATTTTCCTATACTAAGGGTATTCATTTGATAAGACATAAGATCCCAAATCAAATTATTATTGATCAATAAAATCATTTAACTAAAAATAATAATCAAACTAACCAGGGACTTCATGTAGTCTAGTGGTAGGAGATAATTCCCAATCGCACTTTGGTTGTGGGTTCGATTCCCACATCTTTGTCCGACGTGACGGGTTTTCACACGGTCTACGTGTTGTCCTTTTTCAAAAACTATATTTTGTAACATTACCAAAATGAGATAAATTCCTCAAAATACCATAACATAATTTAACCACAAATGTTATATCATACCTTTCATTTTCATCCCAAATTATAATAACTTATAATTGTCTCAAACCCCAATGATCATAAAAAACAAAATGGCTATTTATACCTATATCCATTAGAGAAGAGATAATTCTTCCTCAAATATCATTCTCACATGGAAAACTGTGGGGTTACAAATACAAGAGGGAATTATTCCAAAGTAAACCCGTCAACAGGGAGCACTAATACTTTTTAAACATTTCTCCAACCATTTATTCCCACATGGATTCTTCTTTGACCAAGAAAATATCCTATAGAATAGGGCATTCACTCGGGTAATGGCCAGGTCCCCTACATTTACGGCAAATGACTGTAAATGGACTCTTGGGACCATTTTTATCTTCTTCCATAGTACTCTTCATTTTTCTTCGGCAATTCTTCACTTTATGTCCTTCCTTCCCACACGTAAAGCAATTCTTGGTCCCATTGAGACACTTTCCCGGGTGTCTCCTACCACATTTCTTGCATGATGGAAATTCACGGTTCTTTCTACATGGTCTCCACTATTGGAGCTCTTATCATTCATCACCGTTCTCTTCTTTGTTGAGTCCGGGAGTTGGTTAATATATATGTTGTTGATCATATTTTTGGAAAATTGATTTGGCATAAAGAAGATATCTTTTACACCTATCAACATTCCATTTTGTTGCTCATTTCCACCACTGTTCCCACCTTGTACATCATTCTCGAAGTCACTATGACTTCATTGGAATCCAGCCATTGACTAAAACTAGAAAGCATTGTGTGAGTAATAGTAGTCATACAATCATCTAGAGATTAACATGTCACCATATTCTCAATTTGAAACACATTAGGATTAAACAAGGTCATTTACTCTCATCTTATATATATATAATACTTTAAATCGGTTTGTAAAGAAAATGTAAATTATCCTAATCATATCCCCTGGGAGTGTCGTAACCAAGAGTGCAGCAATGCCCGTTGTCGTGCACCAGTTCCCGTTCGAGTCTAGCTCAAAGCGGTGTTTCCAGGTTTTACCCCTAGGTACATCTGTGCCAGAGCCTCCTCTACCTGCTCGTATCCAGACAGGGATGTATTGCTCAGAAAACTCACAAAATATCTACAATACCAAAATTCTAGGAAGTTCTTATATACTAATCCTCAAAGTTCATCTTAGGTCTACGTGCTCTAATCAGAGTTTATCAAAATCTAGCTTCCAAGGTTTGTACTAAACTTCCTCTGATACCAACTGTAATGCCCCGGCCCTAGATACCCAGAGTCGGTGGATTATTACATAACATTGGCATGATCACAAAGGATCAAGTCTCGAAAGACCGATTAGTTTAGTAGTCTTGGAAACACTAGATATATTCATAAGTCTTACATTATATCATAAGGTAAAAAAACTACAACAACATCTTGTCTTCATATCCCCTCATACTATCCCTGTAGGCCATTCATAAATTATTTCTTCATAATCCTGGGAAAAATTAAACATTTGAAGGGGTGAGCTTAGATGCTCAGTAAGGATAACATTATAGCAGAAGATTTCATAGATAAGCATAAACACTTAAGGCAGTTTATAACCAAAATGAAAGACTTTTAAACTTGAACTTCAACATAAAATGGAAAAGATAAAATAAAATAATGCCATTTACTTACTCACATGGATATTCTACTAGTGGAATGATCACATGCAATATCAATAACCACTTTCATAATGATGGAATGCATAATGCCAGACTATCCTAACCACATAGCCAAGGCCTCGTTTCAAGACTACAAATAAGATTTTGTCAAGGCCTTGAGCCAAGACACTAGTTTGTCTAATGAGACCTACCGATGCATCGAGGAGCTATTGTGGGCTCCACCCATCACTTATTAAGTCCAATGCATTCCTCGTATGAATAGGTTTAAACATAACATAAACATTCGTATTAAAACTAGCATACGAAATATCAATACTTTAACCACAAACCATGAATGGTATAAAAATAGTACATCCACAGTCAAACATAACTCATTCGATACAATATAAAATATTGTATTGTATCACATTAACCTCAATCAAGAATAATTAAGGATGTTGACATCAATGAAAATAATCATCAAAATTATTTGAGAGAAATATCCCCCTTTTTCTTGAAATCATTTAAAAGTCACACTATTTGTCAAGAAGCCATTTAAAAATAGATTTTTTAACCAAAGTGTCCCATACCACTTTGAAACATTTTTCAAAAGGAGTTTTAATTTTAAAACTTTAATGTCCATATAAATAAATACTTAAAACCATTTTTAATACATGGACATTAGTGAGCAAGATTTAGATGAATAAGTCTTTAAAACATTTAAAAATGGTGTTTTAGTTAGAGATTCTAACCAAAAGAGAGAAAATTGAATATAAATAATTGAGGTAATAAAAACTTTGTAATATCATGAGAATAAAGGTATTCATGATATACTATGTCAAAGTACATTATATACACCACATAAAAGTGATTAGGTGTATAACAACAAAGAAGTCTCAATGGAATTTAAGTTGCGATGAAATCTCTCATAAAGGCCGTATTCTTAGGTTAAGGATAAATCAACGACATAGTTATGTGTGAATAATATAAATACACTAAATATGATTGGATATTTAGTGTAAAACAATCAAAGGACATTCACACATAATCTTGTAAAAACAACACCAATGAATTGGATGTTTAACTCAACAAATGGAGAATGAGTTAAAATTACTCTTATCAAATTCATATCGATGATTTGAGAAATTCTCAATGGAGTGATTATGTGTATCAAAAGTATATCCATAGGAAGGGGAGTGGAAATTATGACATAATCAAATGAATAGTGATTCCACACATTATCTTGGAGTAATATAATCAATGAAATATGCGTAAAGCCGAATAAGTGGAAATTGAAATCTCAAATTCCCTTATCGATTTGGTAACTTATGAAACATGGAACCATGAAAGAATGATCATACAATGATGATGTAAATACCCATAAATTAAATTATATTACATAATTAATACCATCATGGGTAGTACACATACACCACAAGCAATAAATAAGTGGTGAACAATGGAATTCTCACGAAATTAAGAGTGAGATAAGAAACCCTTTACTTTGTACTTTTTCCTTGGTTGACGGTAGGTTAACCTCCTGTATAATGTTGAAATAATTGTTATTAAATTATTCATGAATCATATATATTAATATGATATCATATATGATCTTTTAACATTGATTTGTTAATAATATCTTAGAATTATCGTCGTTTCATGTGTTAAATTACTCATTTTCTTTTATATGTTTTGTTACGTAAGCCATGTTTGTCATGGATAGGTTGTATCTTATTCATATCTAGAATGATATAAAGTTCTTAAACATTATTTTTAAATCATCAAATGATAATTATACTTGAATGGATATGATGGAGAATGAATCTCATCGCGTTCGTGGAGACGGTAGTCCGTACGTACGCACGAGCGACAATATCATTCTTTTGATATTAAAATAATATATATAATTGGATGGTATATAATATATAAAGAATAATTATCATGTTATATTTATTATTTACATGAGTTACACATCATTATTATACCCTTCAAAATAATAATATATTGAATAACATTTACACCACGACGTGGAGACGGTAAGCCGTACGTACGCACGTATGGTGACATGTTATTCAAAGGATGGATAGAATACTGAATATGGTTGTACCATATTTATAATAAAATCACAATATATATAAGATACTGGAGTTATTATTTTAGAATGGTAATAACTAAGAAAGAAGAAGTGGAAGAAGAAAGGAACTTGAAAAGGGGTGGTGAAAACATTACCTCTTCTTCGGGTTCTTCCTTTTGATTTGATCAAAAGGGATCTTTATGTTGGTTTTCTGATCAAACTAAGGCCTCTAGGTTGTATTGAGGGAATTTGAGAGAGTATTTGGGCAGGGGTTGGCCGAACCAAAAGGTTTTGAAGGTGTGAAGAAATGAGAAGGAGGAGTGCCCTTTTATAAGAGGGGAGAGGGGCACCTTTGGAAAATCTAGAAATATTAATTTATAATAAATTAATATTCAGTTTCTAATAGCTACAAAGTTTATTATTTAAAGGTTAAGGTGGGTATGGGTCTAAAACCACTAATACAATAGAATTTAGACAGGTTTGGGTCATTATATTAACCTTATCTTTAAGTATTAACTCTTAGTTAATTAGTTTCACTTTTACAATGTCTCTTTGTATTTTTATATTATATGGTTAATAAACGTACCATATACATCCAAGCGACCCACAAGTGGTCCATTAATGATACACCTATCATGATATAAGTCTATTTTCCGAACCTTATATTTTTAGGAATTTAATATCAATTAATAATATAATATTTGTTTTAAAAAAACTTTTATGTCAATTTTGACACTATTCAATAGTTGATTTTTTTGAAACACATAACAGAATTATTACTTCGAAAAAAGTTAATTAAATCAATCCTAATATGTCATACTAACCTATAAAATTAGTTTAATTCAATAAAAGTCTCAAATTATATTTATTTGGGTATTTATAATATCAATTATTCTAATTTTTCACTATTATGGTAATTACTACATCTCCATTGTGTCAAAAATATATTAATTTATTTAATGTTTAAAAATTATAAATAAAATATCATTATGTGGGAAATAGTATTAGATTTCTAATTAATATTTACAATCGAATTTATCTTATGTATAACCCTATATAAAAAATGTTTTAGTAAATAAACATTGATTTTAACTCTTTTAACTCTTCTTTGAATTAAATAATAATAAATGACCTAATCTAATATAAGTGGACCTAAATGATAATATTTTATTCCTAAGGTTGTTTCTGGTCGAGATAGACTTGTCCAATATAATTAGGACATGTGTTAGGGTAATATTAATATTATTTTTACCCTTAATTACCCTATTTACTTTTAACCGTGGTAAATAAAAGTAAAAAGTTACTATTCACCAAAAATTATTTTCATCTCATTGAACCAAATTTTACTTCTTGATATTAACCGTGTCTATCGGATTTTCGAAATTCCATTCACAGAAGTGGTAAAATTATGTTTTATGAAAAATTCAGTTTTTTTAACTACCACTTAGTAGTTTCACTATTCATCAAAAATTGAAGTTTTTCAGAACAATGCCAAAATTTCACCCTAAGCTATAATTGATATTCCAAATTCAAAAATGATGTCTATTTTACAAAGTTATAAACATATAAGTTTCATTAATTAATTTTATAATTAATTCTCATTGTCACAACAAATAGCGTGTTTTTAAGAAACAATATATATCAAAAGATTGACAATTGTTTAGGTCCAATTTCAAAGTGAAATTAATTCTAATGAACACCATTGGATAAAATGGTAAAAATATATTCTAATTATAATTTAAAACCACTAAATAATATAATTTATCAATATAAATTATTTTGATTTAAAAAGTTTTTTTTAATTAAAATTTAGTAATTTTCATTTTTCATCAACATATAAGTGTTATCCGAAATGTTCCAAAATTTCACCCTAGGATAAATTCGATATTAAAAATCCAAAAATGAAGTCCATTTTTAGAGATAGAATTTATAAAATTTCAAATAGTAGGTATTAATATTCATAACGGCTAGTTTGATTGGTTGTGGTGTGTTAGAATCTCGAAGTTGCGTACAATGCACGCCATTGCATTATTCGAAGGGAAACGTACCGTGGAAGCTTGGGGTGTTACAATAACTTTTTGGGTTTATATGTTTAATACATGAAACCTATATCCATGTGAGAATACAATTGCGTATTCCATTAAAATAAAAGGATATGATAAATAAATTCACTGTTTCCATGTTAGAAAATTAGTTCAATAACATCATGTAATCTCAAAATCACATTATTACACAAATTTTGGTGGTCCCAATTAATTATAGTAAGTTATATCCTATCATCTAGTTTTATCACCATCTACGATTCATGGATGACCCACCATTGAACATGGTTACAAACAATCTCCTGTAGTGATCAATACCTGATTAATATTGTTGATGAGTAAGAAAAGTCACAAAACAATACCATTTTTCTTTGTTGAACCATGTGTTGGACATTGGAAATAACTTCCAGTGAACACCTATCAATGAGACTATACACCACAGATTCCCATCGAATAATAAATTCATCTGATCTACCTTCCATTCGCTAGAGATATCAATTTTTCTCAAATGAAGAAAAATTACTTTTAAAATTAATTTAAATTAATTTAATAATTTATTTTTTAAATATCATGACTAAACGTAGTATAATTACTCACACAGTGAGAGATGATCAGATACACTAACCCCCAAATACCATTCAGAAATTAATATTGGAAATTCTTTTTCATAGTCTCACTCTTCAACACCAATAAAACCTAAAATAATGAAAAAATAATTCAAAAGTTTCATTTCTAAGGCATAAGTAGGTCTTGGGTCATTGAAATATTATTGATAAAAAAAAGAAAATTATTTTTTCATTGAAGATAATGTGTTTTATGGTTACAAACTGTAACACCCCAAGCTTCCATGGTATGGTTCTCTTTGAATAATACAGTAGTGTGGGTTGTATGCAACTTCGAGTTCTAACACACACGACAACCAATCAAACTAGCTGTTATGAATAGCAATACCCACTTTTTGAAATTTTATAAATTTTATCTTTCAAAATGGACTTCATTTTTGGATTCAGAATATCGAAATTATCCTAGGGTGAAATTTGGGTATTTTTCTGAAAACTTTCAATTTTTGATGAATAGTGAAAAAACACCGAGTTATAGTTTAAAACCGAATTTTTATTTAAATAATTTTTTATTTTATTTAAATTTAATTTTGGTCAAAATAGATACATAATACCTATATAAGTTCAATTTAATTCACTGGAGTTAGTTTAGAATAATTATAGAGATATAACACTTTTATTGAACTTTTCAACGTCTTTTACCCACCTCCTAGGAGAATTTGGAAATTCACATAAAACATAATTTTACCGCTTCTGTGAGTGTAATTTCGAAAATCCAAGCGACACAATTAATATCAAGGAGTAAAATGTGGTTCAATGAGATGAAAATAATTTTTGGTGATTATTAACTTTTTACTTTTATTTACCACAGTTAAAAGTAAATAGGGTAATTAAGGGTTAAAATGATATTAATATTACCCTAACACATGTACTAATTCTTTTGGACAAGTTTATCTCGACCAAAAACGAACTTAGAAAAAATATTATAATTTAGGTCCACTTGGATTAGATTAGGACATTAATTATTATTTAATTTAAAGAATAGATAAAAGAGTTAAAATCAATGTTTAATTATTAAAACATTTTTAATATAGGTTTATACATATGATAAATTCGATTATAAACATTCCTTAGAAAGATAAAAAGATTTCCTACATAATGATATTTTATTTATAATTTTTAGACATTAAATAATTTAATTTATTTATGACACAATGGTGATGCATTAATTACCTAATTAATGAAATATTAAAATAATTGATAAGATAAATATCCAAATAAATGTAATTTGAGTCTTTTTATGAATTACACTAATTTTATAGGTTAATATGAAATGTTAGTATTTATTTAATTAATTTTTTTCGAACTAGCCATGCTGTTATGATTTTCACAAAAATCAAATACCAAATAGTGTCAAAATTGACATAAAAGAGTTTTTAAAACAAATATTATATTATTAATTGATATTCTATTCCTAAAAATCTAAGGTTCAGAAAAAGGACTTATATCATGATAATTTTATCATTAATGGACCACTTGGAAGTCTCTATTCTGTATATTGTATGTTTATTAGCTATATAATATAAAAATACAATGTGACATGGTTAATGTCAATCTAATCAACTAAGAGTTAAAACTAAAAGATAAGGTTAATATAAGGACCCAAACCTATATAAAATATATTGGTTGAAATTATTTCTATCCATACCCAACATAGACTTTGAATAATATACTTTTAATCCATTAGAAACTGAATATGAATTTATTATAAATTAATACTTTAAGTTTTTCATAAAGAGCCCCTCCTCCCCCTTATAAAAGGACACCACTTCTAACCAATTATTCACACCTTAAAAGCCTTTTGGTTCGGCCAAACCCAACCCAACTATTCTCTCAACTTCCCTAAATTCTACCTAGAGGCCTTACTTTAGTCAGAAAGCCAACCTAAGGATCCCTTTTGATCAAATCAAAAGGAAGAACCTGAAGAAGAAGTAATGTTTTTAACCGCCCTCTTTCAAGTTCCTTTCTTCTTCAACTTATTCTTTATTTGTTATTCCCATTTTAAAATAATAACTATATTATCTTCTATATACTGTGATGTTATTATAAATATGGTACAACCATATTCAGTATTCTATCCATCCTTTGAATGACATGTCACAATACGTGCGTACGTACGGCTTACCGTCTCCACGTCGTTGTGTAATTGTTATTCAAAACATTATTATTTGGATGGGTATAATAATGATGTGTAATTACTGTAAATAATAAATATAACATGATAATGATTCTGTATATATGATATACGATCCAATTATATATTATTTCAATATCAAAATAATGACATTTTCGCTCGTGCATACGTACAAACTACCATCTCCACAAACGCGATGAGATTCATTCCCCATCGCATTCATTCAAGTATAATTCTCATTTGATGATAAAAATAATTTTTAAGGACTTGATATCATTCTGGATATGAATAATATACATCCCATCCATAACAAATATGGCTCATATTACAAAGAATACAAAGAAAGACGAATCCGTTAACACTCGAAATGATGATAATACTAAGATATTATTAAAAAATCAATGTTAAAAGATTATATATGATATCATATTAATGTATATGATTCTTGTATAATTTAGTAACAATTATTTAACCATTGTGAAGCAGGTTAACCTACCATCAAGCAAGAAAAAGTACAAGTTAAGGGTTTGTTTCACAATCTCTTCATTATCCGAGGTTGTTTATACGTAATTATCTACTCGGACCTATTTATAATCCACATCCATGTTTCAAAAAAACATATTTAAAATAATTTTTAATATTTAATAGAAAATGGGTTAAAGTCATTTATACCTTTATGTGTTTTGAAAGGAATCTTTCTTTCATTTTACAAACAAGGTACTTTTTGACCTTTTCGACAAATTTAAGGTAAGAATGTTTTTTTAACTTATACGGAGGGTGCGGATATTTTCCTCCGTTATAACATAGTCAAATATTCCCTTACAAGCTTATAAGAATATTTTCAAAATAAATGTCTTCTTAAGGTGACTCTTAAATGATATCAAAATATAAAGAGATATGTCTCTAAAAAAGGTTTTGATTTCATCTATGTCAACATCCTTTGATGGATTTTAAGTTTATTTGAAGTTTATTTATTATGATACAAAACTTCCATATTTTATTTAAGGTTTTGTGATATGTTTGACTATGGATGTGCTATTTTTATACCATTCATGGTTTATGGTTAAATTATTGACATTTTTTATGCTAGTTTTAATACGAATGTTTATGTTATATTTCAACCTTTTCATATGAAGAATGTATTGGACTTAGTATGTGACGGGTGGAGCCCGTTATAGCTCTTCGATGCATCAGTAGGTCTAACGAGACAACTAGATGTGGAATTGGCCAAAGCCCTTTCCCAATTTTATTTATGGTTTTTTCCAAGGCCTTAATCATTTTTAGACGTCTTGGCCGAGGCCTTGACAAAATGTTTCAGAATGTCGGGAATTATACATTCCCTCATTATGGAAATAATATTGATGGTTCATGTGGACATTCAACTAGTAGAATACCCATGATTATGTTTTATTATGGCATTATTTACTCATCTCATATTCTTGAAAAAAAATTATTCATGTTTATTATTGGTAAAGGAATGTGGTTTCAATTATTTACCATGCTTAATATTTATGTCATTTTACACTGTATTACTTACCGTTACTAAGCATTTGATCTCACCCCTTTCATATGTTTCATTTTCCCTGGATATGAAGAAGATAGTTATAAGTGACCATCAGGCATAATCTAGGAGGCTTGGATGTTTCGAATGAAATATATTTTTGTTGTATTTCTTTTCATGTTGTAAAGTTCAACTTATGTATGAATCTTGTTTCCAATAATACTAAACTGATCGGTCTTTCGAGACATGATTTCCTTATGATCATTCCAATGTTATGTAATAATGTGCTGACTCTAGGTAATTGGGGTCGGGGCCTTACAGTTGATATTAGAGGAAGTTTAGTACAAACCTTGGAAACTAGATTTAGATAAAATCTTATTGGAGCACATAGACCAAAGATGGACTTTGAGGATTAGTATAGAAGAACATCCTAAAATTTTGGTATTATAGAGATTTTGTGAGTTTTCCAAGAAATAAAACCCTGTCTGGATACGAGAAGGTAGAGGTGACTTTGGGACAGATGTACCTAGTGGTAAAACATGAAAACACTGCTTTGATCTAGACTCAAACGGGAACTGGTGCACAACAACGGGCCTTGATGTACTCTTGGTTACGACACTCCCGGGGGATATGCTTAGGATAATTCTCATTTTCTTTACAAACCATTATGAAGGGTTTATGAGTATATACTTCCTAAAAGAAAACATTTTTTATTATTATGGATTATATCCATAAATAGTTCAATTTATTTTAAGTGTTTTACAAGTATGGAATTATGTATTTTGATTCATCAACTAATCTAGTTCATGTCATTGTTTAGAAATAGCACCTAGTGTAAGAAATGTAAACTGTATCAATGCACTCACTCCATGTAGGGATTTCTCTCCTGCTCAAGATAATTATAGTGGTGTTGGTGATTCAACTGGTGCTGATCATCTAATCACCATACTGGGACAACTCACTCAGGTTATGAATAATAACCTTACCCGTATGGAGCACCCTGATCCACAGCATGGAGGATCAATGTTAGATCTCTTCATGAGGCAACAACCACCAAAATTAAATGGGAGTACAAATACATTAGTGACAGAGCAATGGATAAACTCCTTAGAGAAAATATTCTATGCTTTGGGGAGTAGAAAAAGGGAAAAAGTTGTCATGGAAGTTTACCGCCTCATTGGAGATGTTGATCAATGGTGTCCATTGATTCAAAACACAAAGGAAGATGATGAACTATCAAATATGGAATGGAGGGAGTTCAAAGATCTATTTTTAAAAATATACTTTCCTCGTGACCATCGAGCAGATATAGAAAGGAAATTTCTGAGTCAGAGAAAAAGGAGGATGAGAATATCGCAAAGTATGAGGAAAACTTTACAAGGATAGCAAGGTATGCTAAAGATTATATACATAACCCAAGAAGTAAGATTGATCATTTCTTTGATGGGTTAAAACCTTTTCTCCATTGAGAATTGGTCTCACAATCCTTCTCATCATACGTAAATACTGTCTCGTGTGCTATCAAGATAGAAAAATAATTCTAGAAGTTTTATTACTTTAAATAAAAGAAAGAGAAGAAGAGATCTGCTGAACACTCTTAGAAAGCAAATATGGAAACAGGGAAGAAGGGAAGAATTGAATTTCCACCTTGTGATAATTGCAGAAGGAAGAAACCTGGTGCCTGTCTAAAAGGAAAAGGAGTATGCTACAGGTGTGGATAGAAAGGGAATCTAGCTGGTGATTATAAAGGAACGAAATATTCTACCAATGTTCAATTCTATAATTGCAGGGAGATGGGACATTATGCAAATGAATTTCCTAAGCGTCAGTGGAACTTACCTTAGAAAAGGCCAAAGGATCAAGGTCATGCTTATGATATTACTGCTGTTGAGTTATAAGCTCTAAAAGGCGTGGTGGCAGGTAATTTAATGGTTTCCTCAAGTTTAGAAAATGCATTATTTGAACCTATATCATCGAATTGTTTCATATCTTCCCAGTTTTTTAAGAAGATTAGATATTTACAATTTTATTTAACAAGGGAGTTATCAATTAAAACTCCTAAGGGAAGTATTACTGTAATAATGTTTTGTGAATTAGTCCCCATTAGAGCACATAAATGTTCTTTATCTACAGATCTCATCGTCATACCTATGATTGAATTTGATATAATCCTCGGTATGGATTGGCTTTCAGACCATGATGTAAAAATTTATTATAAGAAGAAGGAGGTTACTATTTTTGATGATGATGATAAGGAACACCTTATCTTTAGAGCAGAATCGTCACCCCCTAATTCTTACCTATATCCACCCCCAATAGCTCAACTAAATTCAATTAATGGGGAGTAAGAGAATGAAATAACTGTGGGTGAGGAAATGAATGTTCAAATTGAGGATGTACCTATTATGAGAGAATATGTTGATGTGTTTCCAGAAGATTTACCTAGACATCGTCCAGAACGAGAAATTGAGTTTTCCATTAATTTAATTCCTGGTTCAAGGCCTATAACGAAGACCCCTAATAGAATGACCACTTTCGAATTAGTTTAACTAAAGAAACAAATAGAGGAATTGAGTAATAAGGGATTTATTCTCCCTAGTGTTTCCCAATGGGGAGCCCCTTTTCTTTTTGTTAAGAAGAAAGATGGATCTATGAGGTTATGTATCGACTACAGGGAGATCAATTCTATAACAATAAAGAAAAAGTATCCACTACCTTGCATTGATGATTTATTTGACCAACTGCATGGAGCTCATACTTTTCAAAGATTTACCTTTGATCTGGATATCATCATTTGTTTATGAATAAGTAAGACATTCTGAAGACATCATTTCGAACCAGGTACGGGCATTACGAGTTTACAGTAATGCATTTTGGATTTAATAATGCACCCTCTGTATTCATGGATCTAATGAATAGAATTTTCAAGTAACATCTCGATGAATTTGTGGTGGTATTTATTGATGATATCTTGGTATACTCCAAAATCTACGAGGATCATGAAAATCAATTGCGCATTATCCTGAAGACTCTGAGAAGACATGAATTATATGGGAAGTTTTGAAAGTGTGAATATTGGCTTTAGGAGATTTATTTTCTTGGACATATTGTCTCTAAAGATGGAATCTCTATTGATCCTTCTAAGACCAAGGTAATCCAAGAATGGCATGCACCAATGAGTTTAACTGAGGTACACAATTTTATTGGTTTAGAAGGTTATTATCGACGTTTCATCCAGAATTTTGCCCAGTTGGCTAACCCATTAACAAAGCTCACACGTAAAGGGGTTAAATTTGTTTGGACAAAAGAGTGTGAAGAATTTTTCGAAGAACTAAAGTGAATATTAGTGAATGCTCTTATATTGACTCTACCATCAGGGAATGATGGGTTCTTTATTTATAGTGATTCATCGAAGAAAGGACTTGGTTGTGTCCTTATGAAGAATGATAGGGTTATTGCCTATGTATCATGATAGTTGGAAATTCATGAGCAAAACTATCCTACACATGATCTCTAGTTTGCAGCTATGATCTTTTCTTTGAAGATATTGAGAAACTACCTCTATGGTGAAAAATATGAGATTTATACTAATCACAAGAGTTTGAAGTATATTTTCTCACAAAAAGAACTCAACATGAGGCAAAGGAGATGGCTTGAATTACTCAAGGATTATGATTTCACAATACACTACCACCTGGGGAAGGAAAATAAGGTGGAAGATGCTTTGAGTAGAAAAGATCATGGAGTTATGGACAATATGAGAATTGAAAGGGATCCAATTTTCATAAATCTAGTGAAGATGGACATGGGAATAACCATGGAAGGTGAAACATCAATACTGTTTCAAATGGTTGCTAAACAATCTTTACTAGAAAGGATAAAGAGTTCTCAGACTGGTGATGAAGAGTTTCAATAGAAGATTAAAGCTGTGAATGATGGGAGAATGAGTGACTTTGTGTATGAAGATGGAATTTTAAAATTTGGGAAGAGAATTTGTGTTCTCGATATACCTGATCTAAAAAGGGAATTGTTAGATGATGCTCATATCTCCAATTTCTCTATACACCCTGGGAGCACCAAAATGTATAGAGATTTGAAGGAACACTTTTGGTGGGACAACATGAAGAGGGAAATTGATGATTTTGTGTCAAGATGTATGGTTTGTCAATAAGTGAAAGCTGGAAAGAAACATCCTGGAAGATCCATGTAACCTCTTCCCATACCTGCATGGAAATGGGATAATATCACGATGGACTTTGTCATGGGACAACCAAAGACTCCTAGAAGGAATGATGCAATATGGGTTATTGTGGATCGTCTAACCAAGTCAGTACATTTTCTTGCTATAAGAGAAGATCTACCACTGGAACATCTAAAGAGACTATATATTAATGAAGTTGTGAGACTTCATGGAGTACCCCTATCGATTGTTTCTGATCGTGATCCCCATTTTACTTCAAAATTATGGAAGATTCCTTAGAAGGCCTTGGATACTAAACTTCATTTGAGCACCTCCTACCACCCTCAAATATATGGACAATCAGAACGGACTATTCAAACCATAGAAGACATGTTGTGGTCATGTTCACAAGACTTTCAGGGTATGTGGGATCAATGTTTACCTATGGTAGAATTTTTCTATAACAATAGCTTCCATTCGAGTATTCAGATGGCACCATATTAAGCGTTATACGGAAAGAGATGTCGCACACCAACCTGTTGGGATAAAGTCGGTGAAATAAAACTTGTAGGCCCAGAACTGGTGGAGGAAACAATGGAAAAGGTAAAGATAATCCAAAACCACATCAAATCAGCTCAAAGTAGGCATAAGATCTATGATGATAATCGAAGGAAGGATTTGGAATTTCAGGTAGGAGATCAGGTTTTCTTGATGGTATCTCCATGGAAGGGAGTTATACATTTCAGTGAGAAGGGTAAATTGAGTCCTAGGTACATCGAACCTTTCGAAATTCTAGAATGAATTGGGGCTGTAGCTTACTGTTTGGAAATTCCGCCAAGTCTCTCCAAAGTTCACGATGTGTTCCACGTATCACTGTTGAGGAAATACATGCCTGACCCAACGCATGTACTCACCTACGAGGAATTAGAACTGGAACCCGATCTGTCTTATTGCGAAGAGCCCATCAGGATTCTTGATAAAAGGGAACAAGTGTTGAGAAACTGGATGACTCTTCTGGTAAAAGTTCTATGGAGAAACCATAAGATGGAAGAGGTAACGTGGGAACCCCTGGAACATGTGATGAAGAACCTCCTGAGTCTTTTCATGCGGTAGTATTCTAGAAATTTAGAGGATGAAATTATTTTAAGGATGGGATAATGTAACACCCCAAGCTTCCATGGTACGCTTCTCTTTGAATAATACAGTAGTGTGTGTTGTACGTAACTTCAAGTTCTAACACACACCACTACCAATCAAACTAGCCATTATGAATAGTAATGAACACTTTTTTAAATTTTATAAATTTTATCTTTCAAAATGGACTTCATTTTTTGATTCGGAATATCGAAATTAGTCTAGGGTGAAATTTGGTATTTTTCTGAAAACATTCAATTTTTGATGAATAGTGAAAAAACACTAAGTTATAGTTTAAAACCGAATTTTTATTTAAATAATTATTTATTTTATTTAAATTTAATTTAGGTCAAAATAGATACATAATACCTATATAAGTTCATTGTAATTCAATGGAGTTAGTTTAGAATAAATATTGATATATAAAAACTTTGTTGAACTTTTCACTGTCTTTTACCCACATACTAGGACAATTTGGAAATTCACATAAAACGTAATTTTACCACTTTTGTGAGTGGAATTTCAAAAATCCGAGAGAAAACGTTAATTTAAAGGAGTAAAATTCAGTTCAATTAGATGAAAATAATTTTTGGTGAATAGTAACTTTTTACTTTTATTTACCGCGGTTAAAAGTAAATAGGGTAATTAAGGGTAAAAATGATATTAATATTACCCTAACACATGTTATAATTCTATTGGACAATTTTAACTAGACCAATAAAAAAATTAGGAATAAAATATTATCATTTAGGTCCACTTGGATTAGATTAGGACATTAATTATTATTTAATTCAAAGAATAGTTAAAAGAGTTAAAATCAAAGTTTAATTATAAAAACATTTTTAATATAATGTTATACATAAGATAAATTTGATTATACATGTTCATTACAAAGATAAAACTATTTCATTCATAATGGTATTTTATTTATAATTTTTATACATTAAATAATTTAATTTATTTATGACACAATGGTGATGCATTAATTACCTAATTAATGAAATATTAAAATAATTGTTATTATAAATATCCAAATAAATGTAATTTGAGACTTTTTATGAATTAAACTAAATTTATAGGTTAATATGACATTTTAGTATTGATTTAATTATGTTTTTTCTAAGTATTCATGTTGTTATTATTTTCACAAAAATCAAATACCAAATAGTGTCAAAATTGACACAAAAGAGTTTTTAATACAAATATTATATTATTAATTAATATTATATTCCTAAAAATCTAAGGTTCAGCAAAAGGATTTATATCATTATAGTTTTATCATTAATGGACCACTTGGGGGTCTCTTGGATGTATATAGTATGTTTATTATCTATATAATATAAAAATACAAAGTGACATGGTTAATGTCAATCTAATTAACTAAGAGTTAAAACTAAAAGATAAGGTTAATATAATGACCCAAACCTGTATAAAATCTATTGGTTGAAAGGATTTAGACCCATCCCCACATTAGAATTTGAATAATCCACTTTTGATCCATTAGAAACCGAATATGAATTTATTATAAATTAATACTTTATGTTTTTCCTAAAGAGGCCCTCCTCCCCCTTATAAAAGGACACAACTTCTAACCAATTATTCACACATTCGAAGCCTTTTGGTTCGGCCAAACCCTGCCCAAATATTATCTCAAAATCCTTCACTTCAACCTAGAGTCCTTCCTTTAGTCATAAAGCCAACCTAAGGAGTCCTTTTGATCAAATCAAAAGGAAGAACCCGAAGAAGAGGTAATGTTTTTCACCACCCTCTTTCAAGTTCCTTTCTTCTTCAACTTATTCTTTCTTTGTTATTACATTTATAAAATAATAAATCCATTATCTTCTATATACTACTATGTTATTATAAATATGGTACAACCATATTCAGTATTCTATCCATTCTTTGAATGACATGTCACCATACGTGCGTACGTACGGCATACCGTCTCCATGTCGTGGTGTAATTGTTATTCAAAACATTATTATTTGGATGGGTATAATAATGATGTTTATTTAATGTAAATAAAGAATATAACATTATTAGGATTCTGTATATATGATATTCCATATAATTTTATATTATTTTAAAATCAAAATAATGATATTATCGCTCGTGTGTACATACAGACTACCATCTCCACGAACGCGATGAGATTCATTCCCCATTGTATTCATTCAAGTATAATTCTCATTTGATGATAAAAATAATATTTAAGGACATGATATCATTCTAGATATGAATAATATACATACCATTCATAACAAATATGGCTCACATAACAATGAATACAAACAAAGATGAATCCCTTAACACTCGAAATGATGATAATACCAAGATATTATTAACAAATCAATGTTAAAAGATCATATATGATATCATATTAATTTATATGATTCTTGAATAATTTAGTAACAATTATTTTACCATTATATAGAAGGTTAACCTACCATCAACCAAGGAAAAGTATAAGGTAAGGGTTTATTTCACAATCTCTTCATTATTCGAGGTTGTTTATACGTAATTATCTACTCGAACCTCTTTATCATCCACATCCATGTCTCCTAAAAACTTATTTAAAATAATTTTTAATATTTAATATAAATGGGTTAAATTCATTTATACCCTTATGTGTTTAGAAAGGAATCTTTCCGTCATTTTCCAAACAAGGTACTTTTTGACCATTTCGACAAATTTAAGGTAAGAATTTTTTTATAACTTATACGACGAGTGCGGCTATTTTCGGCCATTATATCATTGTTGAAGCTTACCTTACAAGATTATTAGAATATTTTCAAAATAAATATTTTATTTATGTGACTCTTAAATGATTTCAAAATATAAAGAGATATGTCTCTAAAAAAAGGTTTTGATTTCATCTATGTCAACATCCCTTGATGGATTTTAAGTTTATTTGAAGTTGATTTATTATGATACAAAACTTCCATATTTCATTGAAGGTTTTGTGATTTTTTTGACTATGGAAGTGATATTGGTATTCCATTCATGGTTTATGGTTAAATTATTGACATTTCGTATGCTAGTTTTAATATGAATTTTTATGTTATATTTCAACATTTTCATATGAGGAATGTATTGGAATTAGTAAGTGATGGGTGGAGCCCGCTATAGATCCTCGATGCATTGGTATGTCTCATGAGACAACTAGACGTTGAATTGTCCGAGACCGTTTCCCAATTTGATTTATGGTTTTGGTTGAGGGCATAATCATTTTTAGACGTCTTGGCTGAGGCCTTTACAAAATGTTTCAGAATGTCTAGCATTATACATTCCCTCATTATGGAAATAATATTGATGGTTCAAGTGGTCATTAGACTAGTAGAATACCCATGATTATGTTTTATTATGGAATTATTTACTCAACTCATATTCATTCCATAAAAGTATTCATGTTTATTATTGGTAAAGTCACGTGGTTTCAATTATTTACCATGCATAATATTTAGGTCATTTTCCACTATATTACTTACCCTTAGTGAGCGTTTGAGCTCACCCCTTTCTTATGATTCATTTTCCCAGGATATGAAGAAGTTAGTTATGAGTGACCAGAAGGAATAATTCAGGAGGCTTGGATGTTTCTAATGAAATATATATTTTTTGTATTTCTTTTAAAGTTGTAAAGTTCAACTTATGTATGAATCTTGTTTCCAATAATACTAAACTGATCGGTCTTTCGAGACATGATTTCCTTTTGATCATTCCAATGTTATGTAATAATGCACTTACTCTGGGTAACTAGGGTCGGGGTGTTACACAAACATAGAGGAAACATGTAGAGGTGGGTGATATATTATAATTTATTTTAATAATAATTTCTCGAAACCAAGAATGAGGATCTTGTACATCAAATTTATAATAAAATTATTTAAAATTTGAATAAATAAATAATTGGTCTTAGTAAATTTATTCATTAGTGAATTTTGATTATCTGAAAATACCCTTTCATATTAACTTCATTTCACTTTGAGGATCCAAGAATAGAATCCCTCTAGTAGTGATCCTCACATTCTCCTATGATATTCTAGAAACTCCACTTGATATTCGAGTGATAGCATGGTGAGTCAAATGCATTGTGTTGTTATTTCTTGATCGCTCATTCTTTATTCTTGAATAAATCTCTCTTAAAATTATATTTATTTATAGGGATATAGAATGAGGTGTTTAGAGAAAATTCATTATGGCCAACAATTCTCTATTTTAGATTTGTGATACTCTACACAATAGACATAACCATCTATTTATAAAGTTTAGATTTAGGTTAAAATATTATTTAATTTCATACAGGCCATTAAATAACATTTATTACCTTTAATAAAACCAATTCCACATAATATTAAATTATATTAATATTATTTTATGTTTCACTCCAACTTGTTCAATAACACATATTATGTAATGGACCTGATAATTATTATTTTTCACCAGACTTTGTATTGGTTAGTTCAAAATACTGTAGAATTTATTGAATAACTGAGTAAATATTTTACTCATAAATAAATATTTTATTTATAATCTAGAGAATAAACATTTATTAAAATATTCAATAAATAAAATAAATATTTTATTCACATGCTGGTGAATAAATATTTATTTTATTTATGTGATAAATATAACGAGAATAAAATTATCCCTCAATATTGAGAATAATAAATATTCCATTAATTAAACTAAAATAAAATTTAATCAATATGAAAAGAAACACTTAGTGTGTGGCCCTTTAGGATTCCGTCTCATTGGCATTAGCTTGGCTTGCTAAAAGTCAAATATTATAGTCTATAAATGGGTCAAGGCACCCAAGATAAATAACTTAATGTTTCAATGTAAAAACCACACATGAATGGTCATTGTGTAAGAAAATCCCTTTTTTATAATATCTCATTAAGAAGATTTCACATCCATGTCACTAACATATATGCCTGATACGTATTTCATTGAGTATCTGAAATAAACACATCATTATACCATGTCCATCGAATTTAATGTGATGGTTCTATTCCGATCAAAGGGATGAGATATCAGCTACCATAAATATGGAAGGAAAAAATCATTCTTAGAATTATTAATTAATGATATGTCACTCATGATACACCCAATGTATCCAACTTCTCCATTAACTTTTATTATCGAGGAGTATGAAAAACAATTAATTACATGGGTTGTAACATTAATTAATAAAAAATTTAAAGTCTAAGGACCATCACACATGATCATAGATAGGAATAACTGATGACACAAAAATATGAAGAATTCCTATTAGTGGGTCTGTTCTCATAATCTCTCATATTGTAGATTTCCAAGTGAGAACTTCATGAGAAGAAGCCCCATATTCATCTGAGTACTCATGCCAGACAGTCTATGTGATAGTTGTCTCAATATAGTACATTATCCCACTATAGATCATTATTTGAGAATAACATCATAGAAAATCAAGGTTCTCATCATAGTAGGGAATTGCTATGACCTTATCAATGCGACATAAACTCTAGGACATTGTTACATTAGAGTAATGCATAAAAAACAACATTTAATATTAAGTTTTATTATTATTTTATACATAGATTATTTTTGTAATCAAAGTAAAAAATATTGATCTTAGGACACTAACTCGAACAAACTTCTACAAGGACTATATCCAACTACCTGTGACCTTTAGTGCACTATACCTCACATGATAGTCATGTTTCTATTCTTTTAAGGCTTTAGTCATGGGGTCTACCACATTTTCTTCTATGGAAAAACTGATCGTTGTGACTTCACCTCTCTATGAAAAATCACTCAATAGATGATACTTCCAAAGTATGTGTTTCGTCAGCTGATGTGACCTTGTATCTTTTGGAAGATCCACCACTAAAGTTTTATCACAATAGAGTTTGATATGATCTTTATTACTATGCACCATGTCAAGCTATTGGATGAAATTTCTCATCCATACTACTTCTTTAGCTACCTTATAAGCTGTAATATACTCATAAACTTTTTTAGTAGTTGTAACCACAACCTTATTTAAGGTTTTCTTGCTCACAACACCTCTATTCAAAGTGATTACGTATCCCATTTGTGACTTCATGTCATCTTGATCAGTTTTGAAACTAGCATCTGCATATCCTATGATGACTAGTTCCTCATATCCTTTGTAAACTGGAAATATATCTTTAGTACACCTCTAGTACATAAGGATAGTCTTTACTTACATCCAACGGTTTTCACCTAGATCAACTTGATATCTTCCTATTGCACTTAATGCATAGGAAACATTTAGCCTAGTACATAGAGTCTCACACATGATTGGCCCAATAACTGATGTTTATTGAATAATTTTCATTATTTTTCTTTCCTCATGTGTCTGAGGACACATTTTCCTAGAAATATGGATACCATGTAATGCTAGAAACAATACCCTCTTGGATTTTTCCATACTGAATCTCTTTAGTATCATGTCAATGTATGTACTTTGAATTAGTCCAAGAAACCTATTGGATCTATCAAGATGGATCTTTACCACAATATTATATGTTTCCTCACCCAAGTCCTTCATAGAGAATTATTTATTCAACCATGCATTAATAGAATGTAAGACTGGTATTTCATTTCCAATGAGTAATATGTCATAAACATATACTATTAAGAAAATGGTTACACTCCCAATAAACCATTTATAGACACATGGCTTGTATTCATTATTTATGAAATCAAATTCTATTATGGAATCACTAAAAGGAATTTTCAATGATCTAGATGCTTTCTTTAATCCATAAATGGATTTTTGCAACTTTCATACATTGTTGGCATCCTTTGGAGTAAAAATCCCATCAGGATGTGTCATATAGACATATTCCTAAAGGTTCCTATTAAGGAATTCAGTTTTGACATCCATCTTACAAATATCATAATCATTGAAAGCATCAATATAAATTAGAATTCATATGGATTTCATTACTAAAACTAGTGAAAAAGATTCATCATAGTCAATATCATAACACTTTTTAAAACCTCTTAAAAGTGGTCACAACTTATAGGTACTAACATGTACTTCCATGTCTAGTTTCTTATCGAATAACCATTTTGAACCAGTGGGATTTACATATACTGGAGGGTATACCAAAATCCATACTTTGTTTTGGTATGTGGAATCCATTTCAAAAATCATGACTTCTTTTCACTTGGCAACATCTATGAAACTTATTTCTTCGTTATAGTTTAGAGGATCATTATTATCATCTAATAATGAGTGAACATCCTTGATGACTATAAAACAATACCACTATGGTTCTATAACCTCTCTAGTAATCCTTCATAGTAATTTTGTCTGTGGAACAATTTCTTCTTTCAAGGGACTTTATAGAATTTTTTCTTATACCAACTCTTCTGTATCTTGATCTTGTACTTAATGAAAGTCTATCTTTCTCCCACTATATCTTTTAGATACAACTCATGAAATGTGGGATGTCTATCAACCACTAACTTTTTTTAAAGGATTGTATAAGTAGTATCCCTTTTTCTTGGATATCCTATAAAGATACACATTTTGCCTTGGGGGTGCAAGCTTGTTACCTAAAGAGACCTTAACAAATGCTTTGCTGCCCCACAAATCTAAGTAATAAAAAATGAGTTTCTTTCCATTCCATAATTTGTATGGTATAACATATGTTTCTTTATTTGGCACTTGGTTAAGTAAGTATGCCACTGTTTGTAAGATGTATCCCAAAAAAGATAATGGAATACTTTCATGACTCATCATTGATCTAACCATTTAAAACAAGCTGTGGTTCTTCCTTTCACTTAAACCACTCCATTTTGTAATATAAGGAGTGAGTTGAGATAAAGTCTCAAACTCTCATAGATAATCAATGAATTCTTGATTAAGATATTCTCCACCATGGTCTGAGTGAAGTTTCTTAATCTTCTTAAAAAGATAGTTCTTAACTTCATTCTTGTATTCCTTGAATTTTTCAAAATAATATGACTTGTACCTCATTAAGTAGAAATATCCATATCTACTAAAATCCAAAAT
The DNA here is from genome assembly GCA_963277665.1 of Viscum album. Classification (NCBI taxonomy): domain Eukaryota; kingdom Viridiplantae; phylum Streptophyta; class Magnoliopsida; order Santalales; family Viscaceae; genus Viscum; species Viscum album. The sequence continues at coordinate 19,305,698 of OY728123.1, forward strand.
AAAAGTTATAAAGAATGAGTACCCACCATTTTATTCAACAAAAAATGGTCCCGACACATTGGTATGAACTAATTAAATAATCTCATTAGCCCTTTCACCTTTCCCACTAAATGGGGCTATGGACATTTTTCCTTTTAAAAATTTGTGATATACACCATGTTTTTTCAGTTCAAAAGAATCTAAAGATCCATATTGTTGTAATTTAGTCAAGATATTTTCATTTAAATGACCAATATAGTGATGCCAAAGTTGGGTGTGGTACGATTCATGTAATGTTACTTCGTTATTGATTGACATTATTTGTTTCATGTAATACAACATAAAAATACCATTACTTAAATGATCCTTACCATAAAAAATACTATATTTATAAAATAATCAACATTAATTAACAAATTTGATAATAAATCCATATATATCATGTCTGGATATTGAAATAATGTTTTTGGTAACTAAAGGAGCAAAATAAAAACCATTTAAAATATAGATCATTCTAGTTGGAAATGTGACACAGTGGTCCCTAATAGCTACAACAACAAATTTAGCTTTGTTGGCTTCCTGAAGGTCAACCTATACTTGGTTAATCTTTTTGAATATACTTATTTCCTATATTTGAATACATATGTGAACACCACAAGATATATTGAATACCCAATTTGTAGAAATAGATAAATTTCCCTTGATAAAAAATACATATGAATCTTCCCCTTTCTTATTTGGATGGCTGTAGTTTTTTTCCAATGGCCCTTCTTATAGCCTGAAAAATAGATAACATCTTCTTCCCTTGCTTTCCCATTGATCTTCGTCTTCATGTAAGGGTGTGATGAAACTTTGGGCTTAAAGATATTTTCTTTCCCTTTCCATTTTCACACCATAAGGATGAATGGTTTTTCACACTTCATATCCTAATATACTCAGAGAAGAAGAGTAAGAAAATTTGGCATAGACTTCTCAATGTTGTTCATATTAAAATTCACAACAAAGCTCGAGAAGCAATGAGGGAGTGATTTCGGAATTAGGTTGGTGCCCAGTTCTTCAGGGATATTAAACCCTAGAACCTCTAAGAACTCAATGTAGCCATTGATATTGACTGTGTGAGGCCTAGCTAGGGAACCTTCTCTAATATTTCTCTAAAAGAGAACCTTGGAAATCTCAAACTGTTTCTATCTACTATCTCATAATAAAGATGATGGAGGTGCTCAAGCATTCTATACACATCCATGTTTTCATGAGACTTCATTTGTTCAATAAACATTTATGAAAGCATAAAACATTGAACTTTGACCACTTCACTCAAATTTTTTTATAGATAAAGAACTATTCCTTACTCTCCTCTTTAACAGGACGATCAGGCATTGAGGATTATAGAACGTAAGATTTTTGTTCATTAAGTAGCTCATCCCAAAGGCTTCTTAACCACTCCTATAATTTACTATCAATTATGATGTTATCTTTTTTCTAAATTTAATCATAAGGATAGTGTGGATTATGAACTTTTCATTTTATTATATAATTTAAAAGAGATGATTATTAGTACTTTTTCTTGATTACAAAATAAGATAGATATAATAAATTAAATGTTTTTATTTATTTTTTTGTTAAATATTACACTATTTTATCAAGTTTCAATAGCCCTCACCATTGATATCGTAATTTTTAGTTTCTTTAACATTATAGTGGAAGGAATCCCCATTACTTTTATTAATAATCCAGAATTTTTACATGAAAAACATAATAAAGTAATTAGGTTGGTGGTATTGCTAACTGTAGACTTGTAGATCCTTGATACATTGAGTGGATTTTTCTATCCTAAAATCCTGAAATAGACATCCTCAACACTTTCCTCCAAATTTGTTTTGAATAGAATTTGACCGTTAAACTCAATACAATTTCGGTTAAGTAAATTCCAAACTCTCATGAGAACTCCCCTATAAAAGTATGTCTCTAGACTTTGTCCATATGCTACACTTAGTTATATGGTTATATTCCCAATCAAGTAATGGAAAGCTTAGTCTGACTTAATATTTAATAGAGGTATTTTCATTTATTATTCATTAAAATTATCTTGATTTATCCTTTACACATCTTGTTAATATTAAGTGGATGTTCCTTAATTAATTATCCTTGTTAGATAAAAAATTTAAAAACAATTCATTAATTTAATTTCCATATTTTCACATTAATTAATTTATTTATGTGATCAAAGTCGTGTATCCATAAAATAAATAATTGAATAAATATAAATAAATAATTAATTAAATGTCCTATTCATTAGATTTAGCTGATGGTTGATTTAATGAGAATACATTAAATAAATATGTGACCTTGGGGAAATAACACCTTTTTTCAATCTTGGCATGAGTTATATCATTCCACCTATCCACCTATGTATCACCTGGGTTGACATCATTATGGTTCTTTCGTAAACCACCACCAGGTTACTTGGGATTATATATTAATTAAAAATATTTATTAATCATATTTAGGTGAGGGGAACCAATTGATTAGTGAAAGGGGGTTACATAAATATCTTTGTACGCATAGGTACTACATAATAATGGAGGGAGGGACGAATCACTTTCTATCATTTAATTTAATATAAAATAATTGAAAACTCATGTAATAAATTGTATTAAAACCTCCAAAACATACATAGTTCTTGTTATATCTCCTGAGAGATCATACATATAATGAATATGAATAAGTAAACATCTAAAATTTATTTATTTGTTCATTTTTTTTATTTCTTAATATAAACGTGCTTTCATTAATTAATTAATTAATTAATTCCCTTTCATATTAATGATCATCTAATTTTATTTGTAGAAACCCATCATTAATATCATTCATGGAAAATAAACAATAGAATCAATAATGATATATTAATTATAATAAATTAATTGATAATTTAATATTATTTAAGACCATTATTAAATTTCCAAATACACAATGGTGTTCTAATTAATAAAATAAGGTTTTAATGATGTAATTTTCATATTTAATGTAATTTTAATTTATTCCATTAATGGGAGACTACACGTAGTGTAAATGAATCTACACACCATGTACCTCAGTTGTTGTATATCCATGTCACATGTCTGGGGCTTTAACATGTTAACTCTGATAGACTACACAATGTATACATGCTAGCTACACTCCCTGTATCCATTTTCCATCTTCCAGGATGTCTTGGTCCACACACAGTGTGCAATAAAATCACCACGTGTAATTAATTTCTTGGAACATCTAGATACAATGTTCAGTATACACCAGTTGATCTAGATTCATGTCAAGTAACATTGTTTTATCATACCATGATTGGGAACTTCCTGATAGAATCTCTAGTCATTCATCATTTGTTCTTAAATATTAAATAAAATTAAATCCCTAAAAAACATGACTGATATGTCAATAACATTTTAATTAAAATCAGATTAAATATTTAATAACCTGAAAATAATATCTAACCACAATTGCACATAGATAAAAAATCAATTAAAAAATTATAAATTTAAAAGTGACTGCTCTGATACAACTTTATGGTTCTGGGTATAAAGGAAATGGGAAGAGGTGGGCAATATATTAAAATTTATTTTAAAAATTGTTTTTTGAAACCAAGTGTGAGGTTCTTTCACATCAAATTTATAATTAATATGTTTAATATTTGAAGAAATAAATACCTTTTTTAAGGAACATTCTTCATTGGTGAATGTTGATCATATGAAATGACCCTTTTAGATTACCTTCATTATACTCTGAGGATCCAAGTATATAATCTCTCTATAAATGAACAACATCTTCTCCTTTGATCTCTGAGAAGCACCACTTGACCTTTAAGTTCTAGTATAACGAATCAAATGTCTTGTGTTGTTCATTCTTGATAACTCATTATTTAGTATTGAAGAAATTTCTCTTAAACTTCTCATTCTTGAGAGGAATGGAGAATGAGGAGTTGAGAGATAATTTGTTGTGCGCAATAATTCTATGTTATCAATTTTGGATAGTCTACACAATAGACATAGATGTTTATTTATAGAGTTTGGATTTAAGTGAAAATATTATTAAATTTCATATTATCCATTAAATAACATTTATTACCTTTAATGAACATCATTCAATAAAACAATAATTATATTATTACTATTTTGTGGTGCATGCCAACTTGCACAATAAAAAGTATTATATAATGGTATTTTTAATTAATATTTTTCATTGAACTTGATCTTGGTCCATTCGAAATCCTCCAGCATTTATTGAATAACCAAATAAATATTTCATTCATGAGTAAATATTTTATTTACAATCTAGAAAATAAATAATTACTAAAATATTCAATAAATAAAATAAGTATTTTATTCACATTTTAGAGAATAAATATTTATTTAATTTATGTTATCAATATAAATTGAATTAAATTATTCCTCATACTTGATAAAAATATTTATTCTATTAATTAAACTCAAATATAATTTAATCAAGATCAACAGAAACACTTAGTGTGTGACCCTTTAGGATTCATTCTCATTGGCATTAGGCAGGCATTCCTAAAGTCCAAGATTACTATCTTGCAATAGGATGGTACCAAGAGAAATAACATAGTGTTTCAATATCGAAAACCAAATATGAACACATACTATGTTATATAATCACTATGTCACAACATCTCATCAAAAAAGTTTCGCATCCAGGTCACCAACCTATAAATCGATGTGTCTTTATTTGAATATCTATAATAAACACGCCATTACACCATGGGAATGGAATTAAATGTGATGGTTCTATTATAATAAAAGGTATGAGATATTATCTTCCATAAATATTAAAGGGAAAATCCTTCATGAGTTATTTATTAATGACATGTCACTCATGAAACACGCAATGTATCCAACTTCTCCATGAACTATTATCATTATAGTTTACAAAATACATCTTAGTAAAAGAGTTGTAACCTATATAAATAAAAATCTTAATGTCTAAAGACCATTACACACACTCATAGATAAGAATATCTAATGACACAAAAATAGGCAGAATTCAAACTAGTAGGTCTGTTCTCATAATCGCCAATATTATAGATTACCCAGTGTAATCTTAATAAGAAGAAGCCTCACCTGCTTATGACTAATCACACCTAACAGTATATTAACTATGCGTCCCATCATAGTATGTTATCTAACTGCAGAACATTATTTTATAATATCGCCATAACACATCAAGGTTCTCATCATAGTGGGGAACTGTTATGACATTATCATTGTGATGCATGCTCTAGGAAATTATTTCATTAGATTCATACAGAGTAACAATCAATATGTAATAATAAGTTTTATTAATATTCCATACATCGAATGTTATTGTAATAAATGTACAAAATATTGGTCATAGGATAACAACTCTAACAACGTTCACCTCACATCGAGGCCCTAAAATATCTTAATACAAATACCATTTGGAATAAAGAGTTTTACCATGCCTTAGATAATCCCCAAAATCTCCAAAACCCATAACTATAAAAGAGAACAAATGGTAAAATGATAAGGATAAAAAGAATATGAAATATAAGAATAAGATAAAGAGTATTTAATTTACACCTAAAAAACAAGTTGTTCGTGGGAGTGGTAGAATAAGGAGAAAGAGAATTATTCTTTATCCTTTGGATTAAATAAGATATACAAAGGAATTAGGGGTTCTCATACCCTTAACATAAAATAATAATAATAATAATTTAATAATTATAATTTAATAATAATAATAATAATCAAATACAGTCGGGGAAGTGAGTCAAGGAACCATTCCCCTCAAAATTCTACGAAATAAATGTAAGAGTTGGAATAAGGATTAAATGTAGGTATAAAAAACACCCATAAAATTATAAAAATGTAAATGAGGAAAATTATCATCAAGGGTGAAGCACCAAAAACCTCCAATACTTCACTGCATTCTTGGAAAAATAATCTACAACCATGGTTTACTGCATATAAATGTGGATAACATCTAATTGAATCATTTTTAAGTAGTCCAAACAAGCCATCTGGTAATTTATGAGTTTCCAAGGAACCAATGATGATCAGTTACTATGAATATTAGGCACCATGATTGAATCACTTTCAATACATTGATTACCCCATCAAAAATACATATCATAATTAACCACATGGATGAAAACCCAAAGATCTACTTTAAATGCAAAAAAGGTACTAAGAAATTTATAAAAGTATCCCTTGATAAATACCCTACTACTTATGATCGTAGAACAACATCTTGTAGGTTTAGGTGTACTGTGTGTTTCACAATAAACATCAAATCTAATCCATATTAGATGTGGAAGAAATCACCTGATATACTTTAGTTGAATGGGTTTATAGGGAACACCATTAACACCAATCAATTTAAGTGTAATAAGATCATCCATAGAATTATGCATACATATGACCTATAGTTTAGAATCAATATGAATATCCTTTAAGATACTCACATGAATACCCCTAAATTGGGGATTACCTTCTTCAAAATTTAGGTAATTTCTATCAACCTATAGGTGATGATAGTTTGAACCCACAAAATAGAAGATAATATTCTTAACCTGCATGTGGAGGTCCAAATTAATCAAAACACACCTAAAATATTCAAGTTTATCATTAGTTGAAAGTTTTAATGAAAAATATTTTCTCCATGGATATAATGTTTCTTATTGGATATACCAAGTTAAATACCTTTGTAGGGGTGAATCAAGGTATGAAAAATTAAAACCAAAACACCTTTATGGATATTTCTTTATTGTTTAAAGAAACTATCTTCTCTCTTATTTCCATATCAATGGATAATTGGAAATTAAAACTTGAAAAAAAAACAATAATTTTACTTAATTCACCCTTAGTAGGCTATATCTAAAAATCAAACTTCAAAAATGATTTAAAGTTGAAAATACACTATAGTTTATTGATGTTGTAATTTTGGGATTGGTCTCATTTTACCTCCCTGTTCACTACTAATCACACTTTTAAATCTCATTGTCTCCCAAATAAAGTGTTATCACTACTACTTCAGAAGATTCTCCCATTGATTTCTTGAATTGATTTTTTCACCCCATTAAATGTGTCAATAAACTAAACATTCATCCACATAATGGATATCAATTTAGGACATAATTTCTTTATAATTCCTTATAGTTCAAACACCTTTCTCTTTTTATAGTATTTTCACAACATTCATGAAACTTCCCTAACTTTCACATAACTTTCAGTTTTATCATGAAAATCCCAACTTTTGTGAAACTTTTTAGTTTTCCATATAACTCCCAAATTTCATTTCACTTTTTTTCTATCATGGAACTCACTTTTTCATATATACACATGTACCTTTTCTACATGAAACTAATTTTTAAGTTGAAAATTCATGCATCAAATTACTTCACAGAACTCCTACATGATTTCAAAGCCCTAATATTCTCTAGGGGTTGTATAACCCAAATGAGGGGGGGGGGGGTAAAAGCTTATTTATAGACACAGTCAATCCTTCATGTAACTACATTTTGTGACACTGACCTTGTGTGTAAAATTATTGGTTCATTTAACTTTAATGATTTGACATGCCCTTTAGCAAAAAAATCATTATCATCGCACAAATCCCATATGTATTTTTCAGGTTCATACAACTATGTCTTCTTCATGGAACTATAAATTTCATGAAACCTCAGAGATTATGTGAAATAATTCCCTTTATTTTACTTCTAAGAGGTGGTATCAAGTATTTACTATTCAAGAAACTTCACGAAACTCCTTCACCCTTTTATGTAACTTGTTAATTTGTGTGAAAAAAGCAATCCTATTCTTAAAAGAAATCATTCACATCCCTTTAAATTTTAGATCTCAAAATGTTGAAAATTTTTTGGAAATTATGCCTGTCACGACCCCCTCCCCATAAAATGTACCCCTCCTCAGCTAGAAATGTGAGAAGAGAGATAATGACCCCCCCAGATTAGACCTCCAATAGGCCCTAGTTTGGTGACTAGAACTGAGCGTATTGTAAACAAAATGATGGAAGGAATTACACTCTAAGAGAAGATATGTTAAAGAGTGAGATAAGATAGACACCAACCAACTCTTTCTCAGACTACAAAAGAAAAGAAATCCCAAGTACACATATGTAATGTAACGGCCTAATAATTTATGAATAAAATTATCTTTCTTTTAATGTCTTGTGAATATAGAAAACACATGCACTATTTTTATTATTATTATGGGGTTTAAATTACCTTTATGAATCATTATAATTGATAATATAGTTGTTGAATAGTGATCAAATAAACAATATATATATATATGGTTTTTTCCAAAAAAACCTTTCGACACAGAAAAAGGAGAGGATGGCCTCATCCAGTAGACTCGTGTTGTACAAAGATCATTTGTTGGAGCTTAGAAAGGATGTAGTGTCACTAGGATTCAATCTTGACCAAGACAAAGCCATGCTTCAATGCGTTAAGGTTGAATGGAATTTCCTACAGGAGAAGTTCATGTTAATATAAATTACCTCCTGGGCGATGTTATCTGAGCCTCCCCAAGAGTCTATCACTAATGCACACCTTACCCTTAGGTATTATACAGGTGTAATAAGGGGTTATGTAACAAATTATTAGTTAGTTATTTTGTAATATCCTTCTATAAATAAAATTTTTATTCCATCAATTCCTTTATGAGAATAGACTTTCTTAAAAAATGATGAATTTGATAAACTGACTCTTCAGGTAAAAATGGTTCATTTGAGATATATATATATTTTTTATTATATTAAACTAAGTTTTTTATAAATAATATTATAAAAATAATTCTTATAAATTATGATTATATCAGTTCCTTATCTGTGAATGATTAGGTAATTAGTTTGATAAGAGTTATATTTTTTAATACGATAAAACAGAAAGTGTATTTTTAAGTAATTTATTTTAAGGAATTAATGAATTTTTGAAATAATTAATATTGTAATAAAATATTATTATCAAATTAATTTTATGAATAATAAATGTGTATATAATTTTTAGGAAATCAAATGTGATCTTTATTAAGGTTTGAAAGCTGTTTTTTGTCAAAAACCCGTGAATTTTCAATAAATATCAGGTTTCATTTTAAAAGTGAAAATTCACATATTTATAAAATTATTTAGATAAAATTAATATTATTGTTGTAATTAGGATGTAAAATTTATCCAATGGTAATTTCTTCATAATTTTCTGAGATAACCAAATTTTTGTGTAAAACTGAAATACCATAAAAATAAAATATGTATTTTATGACATCATAATGACCCCAAAATTATGTAATAAATACTATAATGGATATTTTCTACCAAATATATGTTTTAACATTAATAAAATATGATTTATGATTTTTTTATAATTATTTTATAAAGCCTTTGTGTATCCTCCAAAATGTATAATAAATTTTATTGTTTTAAATTTATTTCTTTAAAAATGTGACTCACCTCCACATAAGGATAATATTTCAATATTTTCAGAAATTTTTCTTATAAAATAATTTTTTCCACTTATATTTATATAAAAACATTTGAAAAAAATGGAATGGTTTGTGGTTTTAAATATTTAATTATATAGATTCCAAAACCTATGTTTTTGAAATATTAAATAATTCCCCGCTCATTTCCTATATAAACCCAACCAATATCCCACTTATCTTCACTAAAAATCCTTTTATAAAATCCCTAATCTTCCCTCCAATATCTATAATCCTCCCATGGTGCTCCAAGGTCTCAATAATCCCCTATTCAATCTTTTGTAGTCACACACTCAAGTAAGGGTTTCCTTCCTTTCTCATTTTTATCCAAGTTTCTTTATATTGTTACGCCCTTTTATTATACAATTAAAAATTATTTGGTACGTGTTTTCACCTCAACCATACTTCCCATATTATTTTTATATGATTTGAGACCTATTTATCTCTCACTAATCCCTCCCATTTACACCTGTTACTATGCCGAAATTTCATAAGAGTTATCCCATTTCTCCTCTTTCTTGATGTTTCTTTATTATGTTACGCATTCTATTTCAAAATTCCTTATGTTGGGACATGTATATATATGAAACCCTTACTTTACATTTCATGTATATATTATGATATGCCACTTTTTCAATCAAAAAAAATTTTAATAAATTTTTATGTCGTATTGTTAGGCTGCTGAAATTGCACTGTGATTTTCCATGCGAAAATCATCGTGTAGTGGATACCATTCCCATTTCTCTATCAATCGTATTCAACTTTATAAACATATATTCAGTAATTAAATGTATTTATTACACACTCCTTGATCATGTAATGAATTATGATGAATAAATAATTCATGTTTTATGATCTATGTGGAACACTTAAGCATGAGATTGAAAATATTATGAAGGGTGCACCCGGATAGTGCTCAAATGCATTGGTTAATGTTTAGTATCATGATATTTAATATTGGTATAGGGGTTTAACATATTACTTTTAGGACATTTTCCCACCATTTTGGGATAAGTTTTTACCAAATTCATTTATATTAATGAAGTAATGTTTTAAGTTGTTGCCACATTTCCATGTTATGATGATCATGTTATATCGTGCCTTTTTGTTAATGTTTCTATTATGCTCCATTGATCTATAAATTTCCTAAAATATATTTTATTCATCATTTAATGCCTTTTTTACTCCCTTATTGATCTTTATATCTCACCCTTTTCTTTTGTATGTCCTTAGGTTATCCTATTAAATACTAAATATGAAGAAATGTTGTGGTCATGTAAAATAAGTTTTCAATAAATATGTTGTATTTTATGTCTTAAGTTGTCATGTAATTTTACTAAGACCCAAATACACTATACCTCTTGATCTTATAGGATCTATTAAGTGCAATTTTATGTAATAAATCTTGTTTAAGTGTATTATAAATAGTAGGGTTTTTATAATTGGTATTAAAGTATGGGTTTAGTTATTTTTGGGATTAGGATTAGAAAAAAAAGCCTTAGAGATAAGACTAAGTATAAGAAAAACATCCCTAAATTTTGGTGAGTATAGAGTAGGTGTTTTATCAAGAAAATACATCCCTGTATGGATGTGAATAGGTATAGGTGGCTCTGGAACATGTGTATCTAGGGGTAAAACCCAAAAACACTGCTTTTGGCTAGACTCAAATGGGAACTACATCACAATTATGGGCCTTGATGTACTATTGGTTCGACACTCCTAGGGGATATACTTAAATAAATCTAAAATATTAGTACAAAACATTATTAAGGGATCAAAAAATTCCCTTAAGAATAAATGTTAGGAAGTAGATCATGGATAACATAGATCGAAACTTAAAAAATTTGTAAGTTGAGGAAATAAATTTAATTTATAAGTTATCTCTTTTTTTCATTGGAATCAGTTTTATGTGTTTAATATTCTAAAATAATTACCCCTAATTTTCCTTTTATTCTATCCAATGGCCAGTAATAAGAAGACTCTAGCTAATAACTGATTTAAAGATTAATGTGATGTCAATTCTAATGAGATTCCCAATCTGATGGGAGGGTAAATTGAAAACATTGTCACAATACTCTCTTATTTAACTCAAGTTTGGAATAGAAAAATGGGTAAATAAGAACGTCCAACCCCACTAAAAAATAATATGTCGCAATTGAGAGCTTCATGAGAAGAAGTCCTCCTACTTTCAATGGATCATTTGATTCCTCAATCACTGAAAAATGGATCAACTCCATTGGGAAGATCTTATATATCTTTTAATGTACCGAACATGAAAAGGTTCTTCTAGGTACTTATCTTATGGAGGGTGAAGTTGATCAATAGTGGACATTGATAAAAAATATGAAGCTTGAGGAAGAGATTGAGGCATTGGAATGGAAGGATTTTTGGAAAATGTTTTTTTGATAAATATTTTTCTCACACCTCCCGACATAAGATAAAAATGAATTCCTTTACCTCAATAAAATGACAAATCCATCAGAGAGTATGAGGAAAACTACAGAAGGCTTTCATAATATGCCTTGGTATTTTTCATTACTCATGAATTCAAGGATGACCACTTCATTTGTGGGCTAAAACCTAGCCTAAGGAAAGACTTAGCGATCCATGACTTCGATAGCTATGAGGAAATTGTTCGATGTGCCCTCATAGTTGAAATAGAGATCGGAAAATCTCAAGGGTATCATGGGGATAAGAAGTGGAAGGTTGAATTTAATTTTGGTGGTCCGACGGATAAATCCAATGGTGTTATGAAATTCCATCACCCCACTTGCCAAAGGTGCCGAAAGAAGTAGCCCAAAAATTTCTTGAATGGGATAAGGAAATAATTTAGGTGTGGAAGAGAAGGGAACCTGACCAATGATTTCCAACAAGAGAACCCCACTAATATGACAAAGGAGAGGGATTCTCTGTCTGGCCCTCAATGCATTGTTCATTTTTACAACTACACATAACCAGGGAAATTTTTGATCTAGTGACCTAAGCTAAGGGTTTTTGAAGGAAACTGACAACCTCCAAGGCTGCAAGGGAAAGTATTCTCCATCACTGCTATCGAAATGAATCCCAACAATGAATTTGTGATAGGTATTCTAGTTATTCATTAAATAATAGCAAACATACTTTTTGATTCTGGTTATACTCATTATTTTATATCCTGAAAGATTAGTATAACAATACAATCACCACCACAAATCATGGAAGTAGAGATTTCAGTGAGAACATAAAATCGGAAAATTATTGCATCCGATAAATATAACTCCTCCCCTATCACAATTTATGCATTTAACTTCCTAGTAAACCTCGTCATACTCCCTCTGGTGGAATTTTATACAATTATTGGCATTGATTGACTTTCCCTATAAAAAGCCAACATAAAGTATTGTGAGAGAGAAATCACTGTCCATATGGTGGATCGACCCCCAATTATATACAAGTGAAAGGAAGAGGATGAATCTTGTTTAGCACCATCATCCAAAGCATGGATATTACTACTATAAGCATGTATATATTTCTCATATGATTGATTCTAAATAAGGAATAATCCTCAAAGACATGACTATTATGAGGTAATTTGCTGATATGTTTCCTGAGGAATAACCTAGCCTTCCTCCTATAGGATATGTTGAGTTTTTTATTGATCTTATACCTCAGGCATTGCCAATATCCAAGACTACGTATATAATGGTTGTTGTAGGGCATGAGGAGCTAATGAAACAACTACAAGAGAATCTAGATAAATGGTTTATATTCCCAAGTGCTTCACCATGGGGTGCACTAGTCCTCTTCGTCAAGAAGAAGGATGGGTCAATGCGCCTTTTCATTGATTATCGTGAGATCAAAAAAATAACGATAAATAACAAGTATCCTTTTCCAAGAATTGATGAATTTTTTTCAACTACATGGGTAAAAATACTTCCCCATGGTGGATCTGAAGTCGTGATATTACTAAGGGTGAAGAAGAAGAATATACCCAAGACTGCTTTTCATACAACGTACATGCACTATGAATTCATATTAGTTCCTTTAGGACACACTAATTCTATAAAACTCATCATGGAATTGATGAACAGAGTCTTTAGATATTTCCTCAAAAAATTTGTGGCAGTCTTTACAGACGATATTCTAATATACTCTAAAACCAAGGAGGAGCATGAGGAGCATCTAAGAACTGTACTAGAGACCTGAATAAAGGATAAGCTATATGAAAATTATATAAAGTGTGATTTATGATTGGTTGAAGTCTCATTCTTGGGGAATATCATCACAAACAATGGTATATCTGTGGATCCTTCCAAGACAAATGCAGTTGAGGGACGGTCGAGGCCAAAATTAATGATTGATATTCATAGCTTCCTTGGGTTAGTGGGATACTATCTCTAATTTGTGATAAATTTATCACGTTTTCCAAATCCTCTCATTAAGTTAACTCAAAAGGGAGTCATGTTTTCTTGGAATGATGAATGCGAAGATATATTCAAGTAGTATAAAAGGAGGCTAATCACTACACCTTGTTCTCACACTACCCATAAGTGGATAACTTTTCATGGTATTCAGTGATGCTTCAAAGAAGTTCCTAGGTTGTGTGTTGATGAAAAATGAAAACTTCATTTACTATGCTTCATTTAAATTCAATTTTCACGAGAATAACTATCCAACACTTGATCTGGAGTGGGCTATAGTGATCTTTAGTTTGAAAATTTGGCGACATTACCTCTTTGGGGAAAAGTGTAAAATATATACAGATTACAAAATTATCAAGTATATTTTTACACAGAAAGAGTTGAATATGTGCCAATAAATATGGTTAGATATGATTAATGACTGTGAATTCTCAATTAACTACCATCTGGTGAATGCGAATAAAGTGGAAGACTCTATAAGTAGAAAGGATACAGTAACTCTTTCATTAATGTGAATTGAAAAAGATCTAATCTCCTTATATTTGATGATGATGGACATGGGAATCATAAAGAATAGAAAATAATCAATCCTTTAAAAAGTGATTTCTCAATCATCTATTTTGGAAAGGTTAAAGGATGCTCAAAAGGGTGATGTGGGAATTTAGAAGAAAGTGGAAACTATCAAAAAATGGATATCCTTGGAGTTAAATGTTAATGAATAAGGAATTATGAGATTTGGGTCAAAAATATGTGGTCCATAAAATACGGAGATAAAGAAAGATATTTTGGATGATGCATAGAGTTCTAATTTCTCTATTCAACCTAGAACCACAAAGATGTATCAAGATCACTGAGAGAATTATTGGTGGGATAAAATGAAGAAAGAGATCACTGAGTATATATTAATGTACTTGGTATGTCAGCAATTGAAGGATGAGAGGCATATGTATAAGGGGATGATGAAACCATTACCCATACCAACATGGAAATGGGAAAACACCATCATGGAATTTGTCACTGGATGTCCGATGACATCCAAAGGAAATAATGATTTATGGGTTGTTTTGGATCGTCTTACAAAGACTACACATTTCCTTACAATTTGGGAGGATTTCTAATTTGATCAACTAACATGAATATAATCAGATAAGTGGTAAGGCTCCATGGTACACCACTATCAATTATATCTGATTGAGATCCAAGATTCACCTCTAAGTTATAGTAGAGTCTCCAACATTCTATGAATATTGATCTAATCTTCAGTATGGCTTATCATTCTCAAACTGAGGGCCAATCTGAGAAGACTATCCAAACACTTGAGGATATGTTGAGATCATGCTCAATGGACTTTAAAGGAGGATGGGATCAACATCTTCCTATAGTTTAGTTCTCTTACAACAATATTTTCCACTCAAGAATCCAAATAACTCCTTATAAATCCCTTTATGGGAAGAGGTGTTGAACACCGACAAGTTTGGATAAATCTAGAGAGAAAAAACTTCGAGGTCCAGAATTGTTAGAAGGAATGGTGGAGAAGGTTAAGACCATCCAACAACACATTAAAACTATTAAGATTCAACAAAATATCTATGTTGACAATCGTCGATGAGACATAGAGGTTGATGTTGGAGACATGGTATTCCTCGGCATATCATCATGAAATAGAGTTATGAGATTTGGGAAGAAGGTAAATATTAGTCCAAGGTACATAAAACCTATTGTGATCCTTGATTGCATTTGATCAATGGCCAATCAACTAGAACTCCTACCAAACATGTCTCTAGTACATGATTTATTCCATGTATCACTCTAGAGTAAGTACATACCAGACCCATCACATGTATTCAATCCAGAGGTGGTACCATTGGATAATGACCTCTCTTAAGAAGAGAATCTCGTGAAGATCTTAGATCATAGAGAATAAGTTATACAAAATAATATGATGCCCCTCATCAAGGTGTTGTGGAAAAACCATATGTTTGAAGAAGAAACAAGAGAACTAGAGGAAGTGATTAGGTAGAGTTACCCTCATGTGTTTTAGTGTGGGAAAGGAAATTTAGATGGAGAAATTTCTTATGGGGGTAATGTTGTAATGACCTTGTCATTTATGAATAAAATTCCATTTATTTTAATTTATTATGGATATATAAAACAAATGAACTATTTTTTTATTATTATTGGGATTAAATTACCATTAAGTACCATTACCCTTGATTATATAGATGTTGAATAGTGATCACATGAGTGATATAAATATAAGTTTTCTTAAAAAAATCCCTTCGACATAGAAAAAGGAGAGGATGGCCTCATCCAGTAGACTTAGGCCATAAAAATATCATTTATAGGAGATCATAAAGGAGGTAGAATCACTAGGATTCACTCTTGATAAATCCTAAGTTGAGCTTTGACACATTAAGCTTTAATGGAATCACCTACAAGAAAAGTTCAAGTAAATAGAGATTACCACCTGGGTGATGTTATTGGAGCTTCCCCAAGAGTCTATCACCATCACACACCTTACCCTAAGGTCTTATTTGAGTGTTATAAGGGGTTATTTAACAAGTTATTAGTTACTTATTTTTTAATACCTTTATATAAATAAAATTCCTATTCCATCAATCCCTTTATGTGAGTAGTCTTTCTTAAAAAAATTATGAATTTGATAAATTGAGTCTTCATGTAAAAAATTGTACTTTTGAGAAATATATATATTATTATATTATACTAAGATTTTTATTAATAATATTATATAATATCTTATAAATGATGATTATATCTGTTCCTTATTTGTAAATTATTATGTAATCCTTTTTATAAGAGTTATATTTTTTATATGATAAAACAGAAGGTGTATTTTTAAAGAATTTATTTTAAGGAATTAATAAATTTTTGAAATAATTAATATTTTAATAAAATATTATTATCAAATTACTTTTATGAATAATAAATTTTTATATAATATTTATGAAGTCAAATATAGTTTTATTTAGTTTTGAAAGCTGTTTTGTCAAAACCCATGAATTTTCAAAAAATGATGGTTTTCATTTTAAAAGTGAAAATTCAAATATTTTGAAAATTATTTATATAAAATGAATATTTTTTTTGGAATTCGGATGTTGAAATTATCCAATGGTTAACTTTTCATAATTTTCTGAGACATTCGAATTTTTGTGTAAAAATTAAATATCATATAAATAAAATATGTGTTTTATGACATCATAATGACCCTAAAATGATGTAATAAATTCTATAATGTGTATTATTGGCCCAATATATTTTTGACCATTAAAATAATTTGATTTCATATTTTTTTACTTAATTTATAATTCCTTAGTGCATCCTCCAAAATGTATAATATATTTTATGTTTTTTAATTTATTTCTTTAATAATGTGACTCACCTCCACATAAGTCTGGATAATATTTTAATATGTTCGGCCATAGGACTTATAAAATAATTTTTTCCACTTCCATTTTGGAAAAAACCATGGGAAAACTATGGGAGGGTTTGTGGTTTTGAATATTTAATTATATAAATTCCAAAACCTAAGTTTGTGAAATATTAAATAATTCCCCTTTCATTTCCTATATAAACCCACCAATGATCCCACTTCTCTTGACACAAAATACGTAAATCATGACCATAATATATACTCCCCTTTATATAATCCTCCCAAGGCACCCAAATATGTCCATAATCCCCTCTTTAATCTTTTAAAGTCACACACTCAAGTTAGGGTTTCCATCCTTTCTCATTTTTATCAAAGTTTCTTTATATTATTACACCATTTTATTTTTCAATTAAAAATGATGGGGTATGTTTTTGAACCTACCAATACTACCTTTATTATGTTTTTATTATGAGAGTCCTCTTTCTCTCTCATTAATCCCTCCCATGTACACTTGTTACCATGCTGAAATTTCATTAAAGTTATTCCATTTCTCCTCTTTCATTATGTTTCATTATTATGTTTCACCTTCTATTACCAAATTATTTGTTTTGGGACATGTATCTATATGACCACCTTAATTCCAATTTCTTTTATATATGATGATATACATTTTTCTCTCTCATGAATGATATTTATGAATTTTTATGTCACCTTGTTAAGCTGCCGAAATTGCACCACGATTTCCCATGCTAAAATAATTGTGTAGTGAATACCATGGCCATTTCTCCATCAAGGGTATTAAATATTATGAACATATAACTTTTTTATTGAGTAATTTAATTTTTTTCCACACCCCATGATTATGAAATGAATTACTATGAATAATGAATCCATGTTTTATGATCTATGTGGAACACTTAAGCATGATATTGAAATGATTATGATGGGTGTGCCCTGATAGCGCTTCAATGAATTGGGTAATGTTTAGTATCATGATACGACATGTTTGGATAGGGATTTTCCTGATTCCTATTTGTACATTTCTCTATCATGTTCGGACATGGGTTTAGAGAAATTATTTATACTAACAATGAAATGTTTTAAGTTGTTTCCACATTTCCATGTGATGATGATCATGATATATCGTTCCATTATGTTCATGTTTCTCTTATTCGCCATTGATATGTATATTTTCTAACATGTATTTTATTCATCAAGTTATGCCTTTATTAATCCATTAATGGGATTTATAAATCACCCTTTTCTTATATATATCCTCAGGTTATCCCACGCAATGCTATGTATGAAGGAATATTGTGGTCATCCAAAAGAAGTTTTCAGTAAATATGTTGTATTTTATGTATTAATTTTTAATTAAATGTTCCTAATACCCAAAGATACTAGACCTATCGATCTTATGAATTATGTTAATTGAATGTTTTTGTAATAAATATTTGTTAAGCGTGTAATAAATAACAAGGATTTTTTAGTTGGTATCAAAAGGTAGGTTTAGTTATTTTTGGGATTAAGATTAGAAAACCCTAGTGAAATCCTTAGGGATAAGACTAAGTATAAGGAAAACAACCCTATATTTTGGTGAGTACAGAGTAAGTGATTTATCAATAAAATACATCCCTATCTAGATACGAACAGGTAGAGGTGGCTCTAACACAAGTGTATCTAATGGTAACCCAGAAAACACTACTTTGAGCTATAATCAACGGGAGCTGGTGCATTAAAATGGGTCTTGCTTCATTATTCATTTGACACTCCTAAGGGATATGCTTTAGTAAATTCATAAGATTAGTATGAACCATTATTAAGGGAATAAAAAATTTCCCCTAATAATCTATGTTAGGAAGTAGATCATGGATAAATTAGATAAAAACTTACAAATTCATAAGTTAAGGAAATAAATGTAATTTATAAGTTACCCCTTTTCTCATTGGATTCCCAATTATGTGTTTAATAGTTCATAATAATTACCCTTAATTTTCCTTTTGTTCTAGACAATGGCCAGTAATAGGAGGACTTAGACTAACAACCGATGTGAAGATCAATGTGATGATTGTTCTAATGAGACGGGAAATCCAATGGGAGCAGGAATCATAAACTTTGTCACAATAATCTCTCAATTAGGTCAATGTTTGAATGAAACATGGTTCAAGAGGAACGTCACCCTCCCCCCTAAGAAAGAACAAGTCACAGTCGAGAGATTTGTGAGAAAAAGGCCTCTTAATTTTAATGGATCATTTGATCCCTCAATCACGGAACAATGGATCAAATCCATTGAGAAGATATTCTCCATCCTTTAATTTTTAGAACAAGAGAAGTTTATTCTTGATTCTTATCATATGGAGGGTGAATATGATCAATGGTGGACATTGATAAAAAATATGAATCTTGAGGAAGAGATTGAGGCATTGAAATGGAAGGATTTTTAGAAATTTTTTTTGATAAATATTTTCCTTACACCCTCTAACTTAAGATGGAAAGGGACCTCCTTTCCCTCAAGAAGAAAGATGATGAATCCATCAGAGCATACAAGGAAAACCTCACAAGTATTTCATGATAAACCTCCTTATTTGTCATTACCCCTGAATTAAAGGTTAAAAAATTCATTGTTGGGGTAAAACCGAGCCTACAGAAAGCCTTAGTAATATGTGACTTCGATAGCTATGAGAAAATTGTTCGATGTGACCTCAAAGTTGAAATAGAGATCAGGTAATCTCTAGAGAATCATGGGGATAAGAAGTGGAAGGTGGAATTTAATTCTAGAGGTATAATTGACAAATCCCAATGGTACTAGGAAATTCCATATACCCACATTCCAAAGGTATGGAATGAAGAACCCCAAAAGTTGCCTAAAGGGGATAAGGAAATGCTTTAGGTGTGGAAGAGAATGGCACCTGACCAATGATTGTCAATCAAGAAAAACCCACTACTATGACAGAGGATAGGAACACATTGTTTGACCCTATATGCATTGTTCATTACTAAAACTACAGTTAACTAGGGAAATTTACAAACCATTTTCCTAAGCCAAGGGTTTTTGGAGTAAACCAACAACCTCTAAGGCTGGATGGATGATATTTTTTCATCACTACCGCCAAAGTGAACCCCGAAAATGAATTGCTGACAGGTACTCTTGTTATTAATTAAAGAATAGAGAACATACATTTTGATTCTGGTTCAATGAATTATTTTATACCCCAAATGATTCAAAGAAAATTCCAAACAGCACCACAAATCATGGAATTAAT
Organism: Viscum album; assembly: GCA_963277665.1. NCBI lineage: Eukaryota > Viridiplantae > Streptophyta > Magnoliopsida > Santalales > Viscaceae > Viscum > Viscum album. The sequence goes on from OY728123.1 coordinate 19,326,258, forward strand.
GATGTCGGTGAGAACTAAAAATTGGGAAAATATTGTGTCCTATGAATATAACTCCTCCCATATCACAATTTTTGGATTTAAATTACTGACAAAACATATCATACTCCCTCTGGTGTAATTTTATGCAATTCATGGCATGGATTGGATTTCCCTATATAGATCCAACATAAATTGTCATAAGAGGGAAATCACTCTCCGTATGGTGGATCGACCCCCAATTCTATGCAAGTTTAAGGAGGAGGATGAATATTATTTAGCACCATCATCCCAAGCACAGATATTAATACCCTATGAGCACATTTATCTTAGTAAAATGATTGAGTCTAAGGAAGGAACCATCCTCAAAGACATGCCTATTATTTGGGAATTCGCTGATGTGTTTCCTGAGGAATTGTCGAGTCTTCCTTCTAGACGAGATGTTTAATTCTCGATTGATCATATACCTGGAAACTTTACAATATCCAAGACTCTGTATAGAATGGATATTGGGGAGTTTGAGGAGATAAATAAAAAACAATATAATAATATAGATAAAGTGTTTATACACCCAAGTGCTTTGCCATGGGGTGCACCAGTCCTATTTTTCAAGAACAAGTATTGGTCAATGAGCCATTGAAATTGATTATCGTGAGCTCAACAAAATCATGATAAAGAACAAGTATCTGTTTCCTTGAATTGATGACTTGTTTGATCATCTATATGGAGAAAAATACTTCTTCAAGGTGGATCTATGTTCGGGATATTATCAAGTAAGGTTGAATAAGGAGGATATCCCCAAAGCTTCTTTTCATACAAAGTATGAGCACTATGAATTCATAGTAATTCATTTTTGACTCACTAATGATCTAGAAATATTCATGGAATTAATGAATAGAGTCTTTATAAATTACCTCAACAAATTTTTGGTAGTATTTATAGATTATATTCTAATATACTCCAAAACCAAGGAGGAGCATGACGATCATCTAAGCACTGTTCTAGAGACCTTGTAAAGGATAATCTCGATGAAAAGTACAAAAACTATAAGATTTGGTTGAAGAAAGTCACATTATTGGGGAATATCATCCTAAGAAATGGAATATCTATGGATACCTCCATGGAAAATGAAATTGAGGGATGGATGATTCCAACATCTATGAAAAATATCCATAGCTTCCTTGGGTTAGCGGGATACTATCGCTGATTTGTGAAAAAATTATCATGTTTTTGAAACCCTCTTACCAAGCTAACTCGGAAGGGAGTCATGTTTTCTTGGAATGGTTAATGCAACAAGAGCATAAAGAAGTTAAAAAGGAGGCTTATCACTTCACTCATGATCACACTACCCATAAGAAGAGAACTTTTCATGGTATTCAGTGATGATTCAAAGAATGGTCTGGGATGTTTCTTGATGAAAAAAGAACAATTCATAACCCATACTTCAAGGTAATTTAAAGTTCATGAGAAGAACTATCCAACACATGATCTGGATTTGGATGTAGTGATCTTCAATTAGAAAATTTGGAGACATTACCTCTTTGGGGAAAGGTGTGAAATATATACAGATCACAAAATTATCATGTATATATTCACATAGAAACAGTTGAGTATGAAATAATGCAGATAGTTAGAGATGATCAAAGACTATGATTGCTCAATTAACTACCCTCACGGGAAAGTGAATAAAGTGGCAGATTCTATAAGTAGAAAGGATCTAGAAATTATTTCATTTATGAGAATTAAAAAGGGTCCAATCTTCTTAGATTTGATGGATATGGATATGGGAATCATAAAAAAGGGAACATCATCAATCCTTTCAAAAATGATTTCTCAAACATATCTTTTGGAAAGGTTGAAGGATGATCAAAAGGATGATTTGTGAATTCATAAGAAAGTGGAAACTATCAGAAAAGGGAAATCCACAGAGTTCAATGTTGATGAAGAAGGAATTGTGAGATTTGGTTCAAGACTATGTGTTCCATAAAATTTGGAGTTAAAGAAAGAACTTTTTGATGATGAACATAGTTTGAATTTATCAATTCACCCAGTAAACACAAAGATCAATTGAGATACCAGAGGGCACTATTGGTGGGTTAACATGAAGAAGGAGATCACTATGTATACATCAAAGTTCCTTATGTTTCAACATGTGAAGGCTGAGAGGAATACGTCTAAGGTGATGATTCAACCATTACCCATACTAAATTGGAAATGGGAAAACATAATAATGGAACTTGTCAACAGACTTCTAAAGACATACAAAGGAAACAATGATATCTGGGTTGTTGTGGATATTCTTACAAAGAATGCACATTTCATGGAAATTCAGGAGTATTTCACATTGGATCAAATGACAAGAATATATATCAGAGAAGTGGTAAGTCTGCATGGTGTAGCACTATCGACTCTATCTGATCAATATCCAAGATTCAAATCTATGTTCTAGGAAGACTCTCCAACATTCTATGAATATTGATCTGAACATCAGTATGGTTTATCATCCTCAAACTGATGGACAATCTAATTATACTATCCAAAAACAAGAGGACATGTTGAGAACATGCTCAATGGAATTAAAAGGAGGATAGAATCAACATCTACCTCTCGCTGTGTTCTCTTACAACAACATTTTTCACTCAAGAATCCAAAGACATCCTTATGAAGCCCTTTATTTGAAGAGGTACATAACACTGGCATGTTGGGATCAAGTTGGAGAGGGAAAACTTCTAGGTCCAGAAATGGTCAAAGAAATGGTGGAGAAGGTTAAGGCCATCCAACAACATATTAAACCTTATCAGATTCGACAAAAGATCTATGCTGAAAATCATCAAACAGACCTAGAGTTTTATGTTGAATACATGGTATTCCTATGCATATCACCATGGAAAAGAGTTATGAGATTTAGGACGAAGGGAAATCATAGTCCCAGGTACATTAACCCTTTTGAGATATTTGATCAGATTGGAGAAGGGGGCTATCGACTAGCACTCCCACCAATCCTCTCTCAGTTACATGATGTATTCCATGTATCACTTTTGAGGAAGCACATATCTGGCCCATTGCATGTACACAACCCAGAGGTGGTACCTGTATAGAATGACATCTCCTATGAATTGAATTTGGTGATGATCTTTGATCATAGATAAAAATTTATAAAAAATAAGGCAATGCCCCTATCAAGGTGTTGTGGAGAAACCACAAGTTTGAAGAAGCAATGTGGGAACTAGAAGAAGTGATGAGGAAGTGTTACCATCATATTTTTTAGTGTGGGAAAATGAATTTTTTTGGGTGAAATTTCTTAAGGGGGGAATGTTGTAACAAACCGTAAGTTCATCCGGGAGACCCGGGATCAAATCCATACAGAGACATTATTTCTGGGTACTGTAGAAATAATGTAGCAGGTACTATATCAGTACTGTAGCAGGTACTGTAGCAAGAATTGTGTAGTATTGTAGTTGGAACTGTAGTATGAACTGTAGTAGGAACTGTTTGGCACTGTACCAGCCGGGAATATGCCCCCGTTTGGGCCTTTGGGCAACCGATTTGGTCCTCGAGTCCTTTAAGGCCTTTGGGCCACCCAGGCCTTCGGGTCAGTAAGGACTTCAGGCCACCTCAAGGCCTTCAGGCCACCTTAACTGCAGATGCATTCCAGACGACCTACGGGGAACAAGCTCTACAAAGAGGATGACCAAGGAGCTTTCACAACAGCAGAAGCTAAACATATTGCAAGAATGAGAGGGTATGGAACCTATAATCGGGACAAGCCTGTGCATGCACGGGATTGCCTAGCCGAATAGCCATACGAAGGTAGAGAGATGATTTCATGATGATGATTCTAGGGAGGAGCAGTTCCATGTAGTTTTTCTGGGTTGTATGTAATTTTTGAAGCCTACGGGAAAATTAATTCATCTAAGGCCTATGGGTCATGTAATACTTACGCCTACAGGCCTTGTAAGGGTTCCACCTCACCCCTTGAAAGGTGGATTATCAAAAAATAAATAAAAAATGAAGGCTCCATTGGAAGTATCATTACTATTTATAATATAGGTTTTGAACAGTGATCACACAACGGATATAAATATAAGGTTTTTAAAAAAAATCCTCCCGACAATGAAAAAGGACAGGATAGCCTCATCTAGTAGACTCAGTTTGTATGAGGAACATTTATCGAAGCTCGGAAAGGAGGAAGCATCAATGGGCCTCATTTTTTAACTATACTAATACGATCTTCAACACGTTAATATTGAACTGAATTTCCTACAAGAGAATTTGAAGTTAATAGAGATTACCACCCGAGCAATTTTATCCAAGTCACCTCAAGAGTCTATCACTATCGCACACCTTACCCTTAGGTCTTATGTGTTTGTTATATGGAGTTATGTAATAAGGTATTAGTCAGTTATTTTTTAATCCCTTTATATAAATAAAAGTCTTATTCAATCAATTCCATTATTATAATAGTCTTTCTTAAAAACAAATGATAAATTTGATAAATTGACTCTTTGGGTAAAAATGGTTCTTTTGAGAAAAATATATTATTATATTAAACTAAGGTTTTTATTAATAATATTATAAAAACAATTATTATAAATGATTATTATATCAGTTCCTTATCTGTAAATGATTAGGTAATCAGTTTGATAGGAGTTCTATTTTTTATATGATAAAAGAGAAAGTGTATTTTTAAAGAATTTATTTTAAGGAATTAATGAATTTTTCAAAAAAAAAATTAATATTTTAATAAAATATTATTATCCAATTAATTTTATTAATAAATCTTTTTTATATAATTTTTATGAAGTCAAATGTAATTTTTATTTTGGTTTGAAAACTATTTTTTCCAAAACCGATGAATTTTAAATAAATGTCAGTTTTCATTTTAAAAGTGAAAATTCACTTATTTAGAAAAATATTTATATAAAATGAATTTTATTTTTTTAATCTAGAAGTTGAAATTATCCAATGGTGAATTTTTCATAATTTTTTGAGACAGTCTATTTTTTGGGTAAAATTAGATATGGTATAAACAAATATGTGTTTTATGATATCATAAAGAACCAATAATGATGTAATAAATACTATAATTGGTATTACCAGACCAATATATATTTTCCCATTAAAATAATTTGGATTCATATTTGTCTTAAATATTTTATAAATCCTTAGTGAATCCCCCAAAATGTGTAATATATTTTATGATTTTAAATTCATTTCATTAATAATGTGACTCCCCTCCACTTAAGCCAGGATAATATTCTAATATTTCCATCAATTGTATTTATAATATACTTTTTTCCACTCCTATTTGGAAAAACCCATTCGAAAAACCTTGGAAAGGTTTGTGGTTTTGAATATTTAATTATATAGATTCTAAAAAACTATGTTTGTAAAATATTAAAGAATTCCCATCTCATTTCTTATATAAACCCACCCAATCTCCCACTTCTCGTCACTCAAAAATCCTTGAATCACATACCTACTCTATCCTTCACTCTCAATAATCCTCCCAAGGAACCCCAAGCTCTCAATATTCCCCTCTTCAAGCATTTTAAGTCACACACTCAAGTAAATGTTTCATTCCTTTCTCATTTTTATCCAAGTTTCTTTATATTGTTACACCCTTTTATTTTTAAATTAAAAATGATGGGGTATGTTTTAGAAACTCCCCCACAATAAACTTATTATGTTATTATGATTGGATACCTCTTTCTCTCTCATTAATCACTCCCATCTACACCCCTTATCATGCTGAAATTTTGTAAGAGTTATCTCGTTTTTCCTCTTTCTTCATGTATCTTTATTATGTTACTCCTTATATTTAAAAATTATTTATGTTGGAATATGTATATATATATATGAACCCATTAATTTAAATTTCATGTATATAAAACGATATACCCATTTCTCTCTCATCAACCATTTTTATTAATTTTTATGTCACGTCGTTAGGATGTAGAAATTGCACTGCGATTTTCTGTGCCAAAATTGTCGTGTATTTAATACCATACCCATTTATCTAGCAATGGAATTCACCTTTATGCATAGATAACTTTTTTATTGAGTAAATAAATTTATTTATTCCACAATACTTTATCATGTAATGAATTTTGATGAATAATTAATCCATGTTTTATGTTCTATGTGGCACACTTAAGCATGAGATTGAAATGATTATGAAGGGTGTGCCCAAATAGTGATCCAATTCATTGGGTAATGTTTAGTATCATGATATTTTATGTTGGGATAGGGGTTTACCTGTTTACTTTTAGTACTTTTTTCAACCATGTTTGGATAGGGGTTTTCCTTATTCTATTATGTTAATGATGAAATGTTTTAAGTTTTTTACACATTTCCATTTTATGATGATCATGTTATATCGTGACATTATGTTAAAGTTTCTCTTATACTCCAATGATCTATCTATTTCTTAACATGTATTTTATTTTTCATTTTATTCCTTGTTTACTCCCTTACTGGGCTTTATAGATCACCCTTTTCTTATGTATGTACTCATGTTATCTCATGCTATGCTAAGTACGTAGGAATGTTGTGGTCATGTAAAATACATTTTTTTTAAATATTGTATTTGATACCATAAGTTTTCATGTAATGTTCCTAAGACCCAAAGACATTGCACCGGTCAGTATTATGGGTTTTATTAATTTTATGTTTATGTAATAAATCATGTTTAATTTTGTAATAAATAGAAGGTTTGTTATTGTTGGTATCAATGGATAAGTATAGTTTTTTGGGGGATTGGGATTAGAAAACCCTAGTTAAGGCCTTTGGGATAATATTAAGTTTAAGAAAAACATCCCCAAATTTTAGTGATTATATAGTAAGTTGTTTATCAAGAAAATATATGCCTTTCTGGAAACGAACAGGTAGAGGTGGCTCTAGTAGAGATGTATCTAGGGGTAAAACCCAAAAACACCGCTTTAAGATAGACTCAAACATGAACTATTGAAAAACAACAGGCCTTGATTCACTCTTGGTTCAACACTCCTAGGAGATATGCTTTGGAAAATTCATAATCTTAGTAAGAACTGTTATTAAGGGAACAAAAAAAATCCCCTAATATTATATATTAGGAATTAGATCATGGATAATGTAGATTGAAAGTTAGAAATTCATAAGTAAAGGAAATAAATTTAATTTATAAGTTGTCACTTTTTGTCATTGGATTCCCCTTTATGTGTTTAATATTTTAAAATACTTACCCATAATTTTCCTTTTTTTCAAGAAAATGGATGATAATTGGAGGACTCGGGCTAAAAACTAATGTGAAGATCAACACGATGACTATTTTAATGAGATGAACAATTTGATAGGAGCGGGAATCAAGAACTTTGTCATGATACTCTCTTAGTTACCTCAAGTCTTGAATAGAAACATGGGTAAATATGAACTTCCAAAACCCCCCCAAGAAAGATCAAGTCACAATCGAGAGCTTCACGAGACAAAGGACTCGTACTTTCAATGGATCATCTGATCCCTCAATCACCGAATAATGGACCAACACCATTGAGAAGATATTATCCATCCCTCAATGTTCCAAACAATAGAAGGTTCTTATGGCTGCTTTTCGTATGGATAGTGAAGCTAATCAATGGTGGACGTTGACCAAAAATATAAATCCTGTAGAAGAGATTGAGGTGTTGAAATGGAAGGATTTTGCAAAAATGTTTTTTGATAAATATTTTCCTCACACCCTATGACTTAATATGGAAAGGGACTTCCTTTCCCTCAAGAAAAAAATGAAGAATCCATCGAAGCATATGAGAAAAACTTCACAAGGTGTGCATGATACATCTTAGTCTTTGTCAATACCCCTTAGTGTAAGGTCGAATGCTTCTTTGGTGGGATAAAACCTATCCTATAAAAATCCTTATTGATCTGTGACTTAGATAGTTATGAGGAAATTTTATGAAGTTCCCTCAAAGTCAAAATAGAGATAGGAAAATCTCACATTTATCATGGGGATAAGAAGTGTATGGTGGAATCTAATTCTGGCAGTCTGACAGATAAATCCAATGGTGCTAAGAAATTCCATCACTCCAATTTCCAAAGGTGTGGAAGGAAACACACCAGATATTACATGAAGGGTATGAGGAAATGCTTTAGGTGTGGAAGAGAAGGGAACATGGCCAATGATTGTTGATAAGAAAATATTGATTCTACAATAGAGGATAGGAATTCTCTGATAGACCCTCAATACATTTTTCATCTATACAACTACAAATTACTAGGTCACTTTGTGAACCAGTTCCCTATGATAAGGTTTTTTGAAGGAAACCAACAACCTACAAGGCTGTACGGGAGAGAATTTTCCATCACAACCACTGAAGTGAATCCTGAAAAAGAAGTGGTGAAAAGTAGCTAGTTAATAATTCAAGAATAGAAAACATAATTTTTTATTTTGTTCCTACGCATTCTTTTATATCCTGGAAGTTTAGTAGAAGAATCCAAACACCACCACAAATCATGGATGTGGAGATGTCGGTGAGAATGGAAAATGGAGAAATTATTGCATCCCATGAATATAACTCCTTCGCTGTCACAATAAGTTGATTGAACTTCCTGGAAAACATTTCCATACTCCATCCAGTTGAATTTTATGCAATTCTTATCATGGATTGGATTTACCTATATAGATCCAATAATATTTTTCATGAGAGGCAAATCACTTTCTATATGGTGGATCGACACCCAATTCTATACAAGTGTAAGGAGGAGGATGAATCTTATTTAGAACCATCATCCCAAGTGTCGATATTCCTACCCTATGAGAACACATATCTTTCTTAGATTATTGATTCTAAATAAGTAACCATCGTCGAAGACATGCCTATTATGAGGGAATTCCCAGATATATTTCCCGAGGAACCGTCTAGTCTTCCTCCAAGACAAGATGTTGAATTATCGATTGATCTTTTACCTGGGGAATTTCCAATATCCAAGACTCCATATAGAATTGATATTGTGAATCTTGGGGAGATGAAGGTTTTATACGCCCAAATGCTTCACCATGGGTTGCACCAGTCCTCTTGGTCAACAACAAGGATGGGTCAATGCACCTTTCCATTGATTATCATTATTTCAACAAAATGATTATAAATAATAAGTTTCCTTTTCCAAAAATTGATGACTTGTTAAATCAACTACAGGGAGCACAATAATTCTCCATGGTGGATCTACAGTCAGGATATTACTAAGTAAGGGTGAAGAAGGGGGATATCCCCAAGACTATTTTTCGTACAAGGTACAGTCACTATGAATTCATAGTAATGATTTTTGGACTCACTAATACTCCAGAAATCGTCATGGAATTGATGAATAGAGACTTTAGAGATTACCTCGACAAATTTTTGGTAGTCATACAGATGATATTATAATATACTTCAAAACCAAGTAATAAAATGAGGAGCATCAAAGAATTGTACTATAGACCTTGTGACATAAGAATCTATATTCAAAGTAGATAAAGTGTGATTTATGGTTTAAGGAAGTATCATTCTTGGGGATATCAACAAAATAAATGGGATATATGTGGATCCCTCCATGAAAAATGAAATTGAGGTATAGATGAGGTCAGAATCTGTGAAAAATATATGTAGCTTCCTTGGGTTAGCAGGATTTGATCACTGATTTGTGATAAATTTATAACATTTTTAAACATTTTTACCAAGATAACATGGAAGGGAGTCAAGTTTTCTTGGAATTATATATGCAAAGAGAGCTTTAAGGAGTTTAAAAGGATACTTATCGCTGTGCCATGTGCTCACACTACCCATAAGTGGATAACTTTTCATGGTATCCAATGATGCTTAAAATAAGATCATGGGATGTGTGTTGATGTAAAATGAAAAAGTTATTTCCTATGATTCAAGGAATTTGAAAGTTCATGAGAAGAACTATTCAACACATGATCTGGAGTTGGATAAAGTGATCTTCACTTTGAAAATTGGGTGACATTATCGCTTTGGGGAAAAGTGTGAAATATATACGGATCACAAAAGTCTCAAGTATATATATTTTCACAGATAGAGTTGAATAAGAACCAAAGAAGATGGTTATAACTAATCAAAGGATATGACTACTCAATTCACTACCATCTAGGGAATGTGAATAAATTAGTAGATGCTCTAAGTATAAAGGATCCAACAAATCTTTCGTTGATAAGAATTGAAAAGGATCCAATATTCATAGATTTGATGAAGATGGACATGGGAATCATAAATAATGGAACATCATCAATGCTTTCACAAATTATTACTCAACCATATATTTTGGAAAGGTTAAAGGATGCCCAAAAGGAAGATGTGGGATTTCAGAAGAAAGTGGAAACAATCCGAAAAGGTAAATCCTTGAAGTTCAGTGTTAATGAAGAAGGAATTCTGATATTTGGTTCAAGAATATGTGTCCCATCAAATCTAGAGTTAAATAAATTACTTTTGGATGATGCACATAGTTCAAATTTCCCCATTCACCCAGGATACACAATGATTTATCAAGATCTCTGAGAGAATTATTGGTGGGATAACATGAAGAATGATATCATTGAGTATAAATCAAAGTTCCTAGCATGTCAATAAGTGAATTCTGAGAGGAAGATGTCTAATGGGATGATGGAACCATTACCCATACCAACATGAAAATGGAAAAACCCACCATTGACATTATCATCGAAATTATGAAGACATCCAAAAGAAACAATGCTATCTATGTTGTTGTGGATCTTTTTACAAATATTTCACATTTAATTGCAATTTGGGAGGATTTATCATTGGATAAACAAATAAGAATATACATTAGAGAGGTGGTAATGGTGAATGGTGTACCACTATCGATTATATCTGACCAGGATCCACAATTCACCTCTAAGTTCTGTTATAGTCTCCAATATTCTATGAATACTGAGTTGAACTTTAGTATGACTTATAATCCCCAAACTAATGGAAAATATGAGCAGACTATCCAAACACTTGAGGACATGTTGATATCATGCTCAACAGACTTTAAATGAGAGGGGATCAACATATTTCTCTGGTTTAGTTCTTTTACAACTACAGTTTTTACTGAAGCATCCAAATGGATTCTCATGAAACCCTTTATGGGAAGAGGTGCAAAACACTAGCATGTTGGGATGAATTTGGGGAGTGAAAACATTTAGTTCCAAAAATGGTCGAAAAAATGGTGGATAATGTTAAGACTGTCCATCAACACATTAAAGCTACTTAGATTTTACTAAAGAGCTATGCTAACAATCATCAATGAGACCAACAATTTTATGTCATAGACATGGTATTCCTACACATATCACCACGGAAGAGAGTTGTGAGATTTGGGAAGAAGGGAAAGCTTAGTCCAAGGTACATAAGCCATTTTGAGATCCATGATCGTATTATAGTAGTGACATGTCCACTAGAACTCCCACTGAACCTGTCTCAAGTACATGATGTCTTCCATGTATCACTCTTGTGGAATTACATACCTGACCCATTGTATGTACTCAATCCATAGGTGGTACCATTGGAGAATTACCTCTCCTATGAAGAAAATATGGTGAAGATCTTAGATCATAGAGAAAATGTTCTACGAAATAAGATGATGCACCTCATCAAGGTGTTATATAGAAACCACAAGTTTGAAAAAGAAACGTGGTAACTAGATGAAGTGATGAGGTATAGTTACCCTCATATGTTTTAGTGCAGGAAAAGGAAATTTCAAGGGAGAAATTTATTAAGGTAGGAATGTTGTAACGACTCAATCATTTATGAATAAAACTCACTTTATTTTAATGTATTATGGATATAGAAAACACATGCACTCTTTTTTTTTATTATTATTGGTTTTAAATTACCATTAAGTATCATTACCATTGATAATATAGTCATTGAATAGTGGTCCCACGACTGATATAAATATAAGGTTTAAAATAAAATCCTTTCGACACAAAAAAGATCAGGATGGCCTCATCAAGTAGACTCGGGCAGTATGAAGCTCATTTTTCAGAACTCAGAAATGAGGTAGCATCATTAGGATTGTCTCTTGACCAAACATAAGCCAATATTCAACACATTAATCTTGAATGTAATTTCCTATGAGATAATTTCAAGTTAATAGAGATTACCACCCGGGAGATGTTATCTGTGCCGCCCTAAGAGTCTATCAACATTGCACACCTTACCCTTAGGTTTTATGCAGGTGTTATAAAGGGTTATGTAACAAGGTATTAGTTACTTATTGGGTAATCCCATTCTATAAATAAAACTATTATTCAATCAATTCTTTTACTGAGAATATTCTTTCTTAAAAAAATGATGTATTTTCTAAATTGACTCTTCGGGTAAAAATGGTACTTTTAAGAAATATATATTATTATATTAAAATAATTTTTTTATTAATAATATTATACAAATAATTAATATAAATTATTATTATATCAGTTTCTTATCTGTAAATTATTAGGTAAACAGATTGATAAGTGTTACATTTTTTATACGGTAAAACTGAAAGTGTATTTTTAAATACTTTATTTTAAGTAATTAATGAATTTTTTAAATAATTAATATTTTAATAAAATATTATTATCAAATTAAATTTATTAATAATAAATTTGAATATAATTTTTATGATTTCAAATGTAATTTTTATTAATGTTTGAAAACTTTTTTTGTCAAAACCCATGAATTTTCAATAAATGTTGGTTTTGATTTTAAAAGTGAAAATTCAAATATTTATAAAATTAGATAGAAAAAATTAATATTATTTTTGTATTTATGAATTTTAAATTATCCAATGGTGTATTTTTTATAATTTTATGAGATAGTCGTATTTTTGGGTAAAAATTAAATACCTTATAAATAAAATATATGTTTTATGACATCATAATGAATCTAAAATGTTTTAATAAATACAATAATGGGTATTCTCAGCCCAATATATGTTTCCCATTGAAATATTGTGTTTTTATATTTTTTTTACTTATCTTATAAATCCTTAATGAATCCTCCCAAATTTATAATATATTTTTTGATTTTAAATTCATTTTTTCATAATGTGACTCACCTACAAATAATCCAGGATAATATTTTAATATGTGCTGCCATTGGACTTATAAGATAATTTTTTCCACTCCTCTTTGAAAATAACCGTGTACAGAAACCATGGGAAGGTTTTTGGTTTTGAATATTTAATTATATAGATTCGAAAACCTAAGTTTGTGAAATATTAATGAATTCTCCTCTCATTTCCTATATGAACCCACTCAATCAATCACTTATCTTCACTAAAAATCCTTGAAACACGTCACAAATATGTCCTTCACTCTCTATAATCCTTCCAAGGCAACCCAATCTCTCAGGAATACCCTCTTCGAGCTTTTGGAGTCGCACACTCAAGTAAGGGTTTCCTTCCTTTCTCATTTTTTTCCATGTTTCCTTATATACACCCTTTTATTTTTCAATTAAAAATGATGGGGTATGTTTTTTCACCTCCCCAATATACCCTTATTATGTTTTTATGATGGTATACCTCTTTATCTCTCATTTATCCCCCCATGTACACCTGTTACCATGCCAAAATTTCGTAAGAGTTATTCTATTTCGCCTCTTTCTTCACGTTTTTTTATTATGTTACTCCTTCAATTTATAAATTCATTGTGTTGGGAAATATATCTATATATACCCCTTACATTAAAATTAATTTATATATTATGAGAGTCCCCTTTATCTCTCATCAACCATTTTTGTGAATTTTTATTCCACGTCGTTATGCTGTCAAAATTACACCATGATTTTCCATGCCAAAATCATCATGTAGTGAATACCATGTCCATTTATCTATCAAGGGTATTCACCTTTATGAAAATATAAAATTTTTATTGAGTAATTAAATATATTTATCCCACACTCCTTTATCTTATAATGGATTATGATTAAGAACAAATCCATGTTTTATGATCTAAATGGCACACTTAAGCATGATATTGAAATGATTATGAAGGGTGAGCCCTGATAGCACTCCAATGAATTAGGTAATGATTAGTATCATGATACGTCATGTTGGTATAGGGATTTATATGATTCCTTTTATTACATTTTTCCTCCATGATGGTATAGGGTTTTTCTTGACTCCTTAATGTTAATGATGCAATTTTTTAAGTTGTTTCCACATTTCCATGTTATGATAACCATGTTATATCGTGCCTTTATGTTATTGATTCTCTTATGCTCTATTAATCAGTCTATTTCCTACCATGTATTGTATTAATCATGTTATTAATTGTTTAATCCCTTACTATTATTTATAGCTAACCATTTTCTTATGCATTTCATAAGGTTATCTCATGCAATGCTAAGTACTAAGGAATGTTGTGGTTATATAAAAGATATTTTAAATAAAGATGTTGTATTTTATGTCTTAAGATGTCATTAAATGTTCTTAATCCCCAAAGACACTAGAAATATTGATCTTTTGGGTTGTATTAAGTTAAATTTTATGTAATAAATCATGTTTAAGTGTGTAATAAAGAGCAGGGTCTTTATATGTAATGTCATGAAAAAAATACTACAACTGAAAGGTGAAAATTGAATGTACCAAAAAAATGTAAAGAAGCAGTGACCATGAATCCCAAATAACTCCTGAAACCCCAAGCTATTAGTAATGAATATGATCTCCAACCTGCTCCAAGTGACCTAATAAATAGTTTTTATAATGTTGGGTGAGTATAACATTATACTTGGTAGGATCCTCACTAGAGCCACTCTTTCAATAGTAAAGAAATCATGCTAAATCATAGTGAACAATAAGTGAAACTAACTAATCACCTAAACGTGTTTATTATGTTCTCAAACTCACCATGGGTACTATCTATAAGTATCACATAAAGGAGTATACAATATAATAAATAATTTCAAGGGTACCCCACAACCACTTCCCTACTGGTTTTTCGATTTTCCCAAATGTCACAAGTCCTAAGAATTTCTCTCTAAAAAGGCTAGCCTGAAGACACCTAGTAGATTCACCGCAACCTAAACCTCGTGGAACACACCAATACCTCATCTACATTACCAAAGGTAACCAGGTAGTTTTCAGGAGCCACCAAATACCATATAACATGTAACATACATCGGGTATTACACCTCATGTAATTACATCCCATACACCGAGTAAGGATCCTTAAGTTATCACAAATTATACACGTGATACCTATAATAGCCATTAGGAAAATATATCCAGGATATATGTTTGTGAAATAACTAAAACCATTACATCCCTCTATTCACATATATGGGAAAACTAACCTTCATTCATACCAGCATAAGTAATGACCAAGAGAAGAGAGTGAGGCCAAAGAGGGTAGTCAGTCATCTATCCTGCCACAGGGATGTTGGGGAAAAAACCCCCCAGGGCTCAGAATCCCGGGGGTGTTAATTTTATTAACTGATAGGGTGGATTAGCATATAGAAACACAAAAATGATATAGTATAATATAATATATATCACAACCAAATTATGGGAATAACCTAGTTTTAGACTCAACTGCAGCTAACGTCTCTCAAACTCCAAGCTTCCATCACTAACACTAGATATCTTATAATCACAAAACCATTTAAAGAGATATATTAAGTTACTTATCCCTTTTTATGAGTTTTAAATTACATTAATTAATTCTATAACCATTAATTAAGCATTATCATTTCCACATTACTATTAATAAGAATTACAATAAAGTTATGTGCCCTCTAGGCATAACCAAACTGAGTCAATAGCTTCTCAAAGTAAAAACCCCAACATTGCATCCTGGAAAACTCCAACCCCATGGGTTAAACATTCAAACATTCAATAATTTATTAATAACATATTCACATTCCATAATTGCAGTCATTATAGAAAAGAAATCTAAGATACCAAAAGAAATGGGCTCAAAATGGTGAGTAAATGGACTACACTTATAGTATTTTCCACTTATAGTAGGATCATAGACCCATCCATCCTTGAGAGGATAAACATGGAAATCACATGGAATACCCGCATGTATTCACATATTTTGGAAGGAGGGTAAGAAAGAACATCTACATTAAGAATTGGGGAAGGTAAAATGGAAAAACAAACAACATGTTAAACAATAACCGCTTTCACATTGATGGGTAATCCCAGATTTAACCTGTTCCATCATCCTAGGTGTCCTCCCTAACACCCACATGCGTAACCTGATGCATATCACCACTCCATGCATCAATTGTTTTCACCACCACCATTGGGCCTCGCTACCCACACATACCACAATATCCTTCCAGGCTCATCTATCCCATGCTCATGCCACAACACAAGCAATGGGAAACAAACAACATAGAAATTGGGCTCTTGGACCTAAATAAGGAATTCAACCTTCACTCACAATGATCACTCACAACACCAAAGAATAAGTCATTTGTCCTTTAAAAAAAAGGGTAACTCATAACCCTTCAAGTAATTATCTTTATCATAAAAATTAACCGATTCATTTCAACATGCATAACTGAATCCATTTTGTTATCATCAAAGAACAACACCAACAACTAGATTCATTAAACATGACTCTTTATCTATAGATAATTAATTTAAAATTAATCCTAAATTTAAGTTATTTACCAATTTTCACAAAGAAAGAGAATCTAAACAAATCAATCATATATATCACACTATCTATAATATCAAGAGGCAACCTGTTTTCATGGTATAAAGCAACAACATTCGATCGATACCAATTTTTTAATTTGGTTCAGTATTTAATTTTTCAATTTCATTTTTATCCAAGGTTTAATCATGATAACTATAATAATGAACATAAAATAATATAGAATCCATTAATCCTATCTCTTAAAAGGTTTTCGACGTTCCTTACATGAGAACAAGCCAACATAGTGGTTCACGATCACCTCTCCTATAATGACTGCAACCACCTGAGGACGCAGCAACCAACCACATCAACCAACACCCAAGAAAGCTCCACTAGAAACTTGAAGATCACATTCCATAACATGGAAAGTATAATGAGATAAAATATATTGAATAACAAAGAATAATGGTGATAGAACATACCTTATAATGAATTCGGATCGACACATCCTAGTTACACCACAACATGGGGTGCGCATGCAGCCGAAAAACTCCAAGAGAAAATGATCCAAGAATTTTATTTTGATCACATGACTCCTTTGGTAGAAATAACTCTTGGAATCTTGTACCGAGGAAAAAAATAAAGAAGAATAAGGAGGAATCTATATCGGGCTTTTGAAAATTAAAATAGTGTATTAGTTTACATATGGTTTATATTTCCCAATAATGTGGATCTTTTAAGACTATGAAGTTTGACCGATTAAAGGAACCCAGACCCTTATAAAAAATTAATATAGGAGTTATTGACTTTAAATAATCTTTAAATCCATTAAAAATTGCTTTTAATGCATTTTACGTCAAATATTATAATAAAGGGGCGAACATGTAGGATGCTGAAAACAATGTTCATCGACCAATCTGGAAACACAATAAACCTACCAATAGATGAGCTATCAATAGAAGGAAACATGGTATCACCTACTAATATATGACCTAATGATATCTAGAAATACTATAGAACCTACCAATAAATGACCTATTGATAATTGGAAACACTATATCACCTACTGATAGATGACCTACCATTCTAGAAACATTGTAATACCTACCCATAGATGACCTAAAAATAGTTTTAAACACTATAAAACCTATATATAAATTACCTACTGATAGCTATGAACACTATAGTACCTACCGATAGATGACCAACCAATAGCTTGAAACATCGTAGCACAAACTGACATCTGACTTACTGATAGCTGGAAACACTGTAGCACCTACCGATAGATGACCTACTGATAGCTAGAAAAACTATAGTACCTACCGACATATGACCTCCTTTTAGATGGAAACACTATAGAACCCACTGATAGATGACCTACCATTAGATGGAAACATTTTAGCACCTACCGACAGATGACCTACCGATAGTTGGAAACATTGTTCACAGAACTATAAATTTTGAAAAGTGTTGGGAATAAGTCACCTTAACCTCCCAAAATACCTCCAACACCAGATTTAAGCAAAGGAATGGATAGAAGAGGTTCGGGACATTAAATTAGATAACTCTCAAAACATTCTCATCCTTGAGAATCTAAAACCATCCTAGAGATGAAATAGAAAAAAGGTCAGAACAACCACCCTACAAGATACTTCTCAAGGCTCGCACCACCCCATGACCTCAACTGCTTCATAAGAGAACAATGTGAAACCAAGAAAAAACTACTACCAACTCTTATCCACTATCTTAAGGTAGATACCTCTCAAAAGAGAGAGAAATCCACAATAAGAAATAAGATAAATCCATCTCATAAATATGAAAGGACTATAATTAGGAAACGAACATCATTATAAGAGAAGAGCTAAAAATAAAATAGCTTGGGGTACTGAGCATGTATCTATGACTCACATTCCCTAGTACTCTCCTCCATGACACTATACCACCAAAAGACACGAAATATGGAGATAGAATGCCCGCACAACACCTTCTCCTTATGGTCGTGGATCTCTACAGGTCACTCCTCGAAGGATGAATCATTTTCAATATCAATGTCGCCCAATTGATGATGTGAGAGTCATCATAAATATAACTATGGAGTTGTGAAATGTGAAAAACATTGTGTATCCTACTCATATAAGTGGGAAGTGATACCCAATACACCACGACTCCAACATGATCCAACACATCAAAATATCCAACAAACCATGGAGAAAGCTTACCCCCACAACGAAACCTTCGCTGACAACAGTGGGGAGTCTCCTTCTGAAACACATGATCCCCAACATCAAACTCCAATGGTATCCTCCTATGATTAGCATAGGATTTTTGAAAATCTGGTGCTACCTTCATCCTATCATGAATCACTTAAACCATCTTTTTCGTGTTTTGTACCACTTCCAACCCGAGAATGGATAACTCATCGACCCCAGTATACCACAATGGAGAATAGAAAAGTTAGTCATACAAGGATTCAAATGGTTCCATAAAAATTATGGAGTGTAAAATATTTTTGTAAGGAAACTCTACCAAGGGTAAGTTACTTATCCACTAACCTCAAAAATCTAGGACACAAGAGTGCAACATGTCTTCAAGATTCTGGATGGTATGCTCTTTTTAGTTGTCTTTCAAGGGATGAAAAGTGATGCTAAGGCAGAGTTGAGAACCAAAAGAATATTGGAGACTTCTCCACACCATAGAGGTAAAATGAGTATCTAAATCAGAAATGATCATCCTTGAGACTCTATGTAGTCTCACCACCTCCTATATATATTTCCTCATCAAAACCTCCACTGAGCTTGACTCCTTGGTCACAATAAAGTGGGATGATTTTGCAAATGATCCACTACTACGCATATAGAATCATAGCCTCCCTGATCTCAAGGTAAACAGATAAAAAATTCCATCGATATGTCCTCCAACTTCCACTAAGGAATATATAATGACTGAAGAAAACCATCAGGAACGTGGTGCTCAACCTTCACCTTTTGGCATACCAAGCATCGAGACTTAAACTTTGCAACTTCACGCTTCAACCCAATTCACCGAAACTGACTCCTCGATGATCAGTACATAATTTTAAAGCTAGGATGTACCACTAAGGTAGAACTATAGAACTCTATGAGAACTGTCTCAAGCATTTATAAATGAATAAAGAGCCTTCCCCGAAACAAAACTTAGCGTTATTCATCCTTAGACTAGCCAGTAGGGGCCTCACTACAAACAACTCGGTCTCTCTAGACCTCCAATTTAAGATCCCCCAACTGGGATTCCTCCACCTATTGTACCATAGATGACTTCACAATCATCTGAAAAAGACAACCTCTACCACCAAATTCCCCAAATCCATATTTAATTATGGGATTTCTTCCATCACCCTCCATGAATCACCATATTCATGCACCACATCACTATGTGACTTCCTACTCAATGCATTGGCCACAATATTCCTCTTTCTAGGTGTATATGAAATTTTCCAGTTGTAAACCTATAATAACTTCATGAAATGATATTGTCACAAGTTTAGGTAATGCTGGGAGAAAATGTACTTCATGCTCTTAAGATCAGTGAAGACCACAAAATGCTCACCAATGAGGTAATGTCTCCACAACTATAAGAAAAAACACCACTCATGCCAACATAAAATTTTGGTTGGCATAGCTATACTCATGGGCATGTAACTACTGATACCCATAAGAAATTACTGATCTATACTATATCAGAACACAGCCTAACCCCAAATTTGAAGCATCATAAAAAACCTAAAATTGAACTCCATCTACTGGTAAAAAAAGAACTAGAGTACTAACCAACTTCTCCTTTAGATACTCTAAATCTTCTTAAAATTGATCAGTCCTCACAAATACATAATCCTTTATGTTAAATTCTATTAGAGGAGTCTCAAACCAATAGAAATCAGTTATGATCCTCCTATAATAGCCTGCAAGCCAATGAAACTCTGCACCTTTTCCACTGTCTTAGGGGATTCCAAAGACACAACCACTTCTATTTTTTCCAAATCCATGGCTACTCCCAACTGGGATAAACATGTCACAATAAATATACTTATCGAGCCCAAAAATAACACTTTTACAGCTTCCCAAATAGCTATTGTTAACGAAGAACTCCAAAAATGGCATGTAGATGCTCTGCATGCTCCTCCTCAGATGTGAAGTACCCAAGGATGTTGTTGATGAAAACCATCATAGACATATCCAAGAACTAATTAAACACATCATTCCTCAACCCCATGAACACAGTTAGAGAATTCATCACACCGAACCACATCACAAAAAAATCAAAATTCCCATGACGACAAGAGAAAGTAGTCTTCATGATATCCTCATCCTTCACACGCATATGATTATATCCTAACTAAAAATCAATCTTCGAGAACCAAATTGCACCCTTTAGTTGATCTAATAGATAATAAATCCATTGAAAATGATAGTGGTTCTTCACTATCACTCAATTCAAGGGAAGATAATCGACAAAAAACCGTAAACTGTCATCATCCTTATTTACGAAGAAAATGGGTGTACCCCATAGTGGCACACTCAACTGAACAAAACCGCACTAAAACAAACCATCGAGTTGTATATACAGCTCTTGCATCTCCCAAGGTTACATCCTATATAGATACATCGATATATTAGACATTCCTAGCTCTAGCTCGATCCTGAACTAGATCTCACATTGAGGTGGTAACACTGCAAACTCTTCTAGAAATACATAAGTGTAATCTTCCACGATCATAATAAATGATGACTACTAAACCTCTGATGAAATCATCATCAGCTCAACCATCAATGATGAAAAGGATAGAACACACCTCTAATACCAATCTGTCCTGACCCCCTACCCACAAAGTGTACCCCTCATGGGTTGGAAATGTGAGAATAGAGACAATGACCCCTGATTCCCACCTCCAGTAGGCCTCAGGTTAGAAACTAGCACCGAGGGTACAAAAAACACACCAATGGGAGGCATTACTCTAAAAGAACACGTGAAAAAGAGAGAGATAAGACAGACACCAACCAACTCCTTCTTATACTTCAATATAAAATAAATCCCAAGTACATATATTTAATTTCATAAAAAACTAATAAAACTGGAAGGGGAAAACTAAAAGTACTAAAAAGAAAGTAAAATGTAAATAACCACGAAGCCCGAACAGCTCATGCATCCTCAAGCTAGTAGTGACCAACCTGATATAAAACATTCTCCAAGTGACCTAAAAAATAGTTTATATAACATAGGGTGAGTATAACAGGATACTCATTAGGATCCTTCTCAAAGCCCCTCATGAAAAAGTAAAGAAAACATGTTAAAGCACAGTGAAAAACAAGTGAAACTAACTCATCACCTAAACAAGTATACTATGTTCATAGCCTCGCCATGGATACTCTCACCAAGTATTACATACAAGAGTATATAATATAATAAATGATATCAAGGGTACCTTCCTACCACTTCCCCACTGGTTTTATGCTTTTCCCCAACAACACACATCCTGATCATCTCTCTCCAAAAAGGATATCCCAACGATACATGGGTGAAGCACCACAACTTGGACCATATTTAACACACCACCAACACATCCACATAACAAAATGTAACCTAGTGGTTTTTGGGATCCACCATAGCCCATATAACATGTCTCATACATCGGTTATTATACCTCAATCCATTATATCCCATACACTAAGTAAGGATCCTCAAGATATCACAACCTATACATGTCATACCTATAGTATCCATTAGGAAACTATATCCCAAATATATGTTTGTGAAATAACCACAGGCCATTAAACCCCCCTACACACATATATGGGGAAAACTGACCATAGTTCATACCATCACAAGTAACTACCAAGATAAGAGAGCAGATCCAAATGGGTTAGTCATCCATCCATCCTCCTACTAGGATGTTTGGGAAAATACACCCCCAGGGCTCAGAATCCCAGGGGTATCATTTTCTATGATTGACAGGGTAGAGTAGCATATAAAAACACAAAAAGTACATGGTATAATATATTATATCTCACAACCACAATATGGGCATAGCCTATTCTTAGACTCAACTTTAGTTAATGTCTCTTGGACTCCCATATTCCATTATTAAGACTAGATATCCTATAAGCACACAACCATTTAAAGAGATATTTTAAGTTACTTATCCCTTTTTATTAGTTTCTCATTAAATTAATTAATTATTTAACCACTAATTAACCATTATCATTTCCACATTACATTTCATTAGAATCACAACAATGTTTCATGCCCTCTAGGAATAACCAGACCGAGTCCACAGTTTCTCTAAGTCACAACCTCAACATTGCATCCCAGAAATCTCCAACCCCATGGTTTAAAAATTCATTCATTAAATCATTTATTTATAACATATTAACTTTACATAATACCAGGAATTCTATAAAAGAATTATAAGATACAAAACACTTGGGGATCAATACAGTGAGTATATGGGCTACCTGTCAAGTCTTTTCCACCTATAGCAGGACCGTATACCCATCCATCATCTAGAGGATAAAAATAGAAAACATGTGGCATACCCCAAGTGTCTTCACCTCTTTTTGAAGGAGGGTAATAAATACTATCTACCTAAATCATTTGGGAAGGTAAAACAGATAAATAAACAAAAATTTCAATAGAAACTACTTTCATATCAACATTTAGGCCTAACTTCAACCTATTCCATCAACCCTAGTGTCCTCCCTAACACCCACATGCATAACCTGGTGTATCTCGCCACTCTAAGTGCCAACTACTTCCACTAACACCATTGGGCCTCACTAGCCCCACATACCACAACAACCTTCCAGGCTCAGCTATCCCAAGCTCACACCGCAACTCTATAAGCAAGAAAAAACAACATAGTAACTTGAATCTTGGCTCTAATTAAGGAATTCAACCTTGAAACACAACGAGCATTCAAAGATCCAAAGCATAAGTCACTTGGACTTTAAAATTTGTAGGGTAACTAAAAAACCTTAAATGAATTATATTTATTGAAAAAAGGTTCATTATTCCATATTGAATTTATCAATTCATTTCAACTTGCATAACTGCATCTATTTGATTATCATCGAAGCACGAAAACAACAACCAGATTCATTAACCATGTATCTTTATCTTTGGACAAATAATTTTCAATTAATCCCATATTTACATTCGTTACCAATTTCCATAAATAAATAAATGATAAAAAAAGAAATCATAGATATCACACTATCTAGAACATTAAGAGGAAAACTATCTTCATGGTATAAAGCAAAAACATATGATCGATACCAATTTATTAATTCGGTTCAATATTTATTTTGTCAATTTCATTGTAATCTCGGGGTAAATCATGATAACTCTATGATGGAACATAAAATGAAATGAGAATACATGAATCCCCTACATCAAAATTTTTCTAATGTTATTTGCACAAGAATGGTCCAACACGATGGATCATGATCACCTCTCCCATAATGAATGCATCCACCTGAGGATGTCATTGCACAACCGCATCAATCAAAAACCAAGAAAGATTCCTTAGAAACATGGAGATCACATTCCATAACCTGGAAAAGTGAACAAAAATAAAAATATTGAGGAAACCATAATAATGGAGATAGAACATACCTTATATTGAGGATAAATCGACACTTCCAGGTTTCACTAAAATAGGGGGTGCACATGTAGCAGGAAAACTCCAAGGGAAAATGATCCAAGGATTGTAGTTTGATCACATCACACCTATGGGAGGAATAACGATGGGTATACCATACAAAGGAAAAAAATAAGGAAAAACAAGGTTAAATGTATCTCAACCATTTTAAAATCAAAATAGAGTAGTTATTCAGATATGGTTTAGATTTTCCATTAAAGTTGGATCTTTCAAGACTACACAGTTTGACCGAGTAAAGGAACCCAGACCCTTAGGAAAAATTAATATAAGAGTTATCAGTTTTGAATCATACTTAAATACATTAAAATAAGTCTTTTATTTCATTTTATATTAAAGATAACATGAAAGGGGTGAAACTGTAGGACGCCGGAAAAACTATTCACTTATCGATTTGGAATAATTGTACACCTACCAATGGATAACCAACAAATATATAGAGACATTATAAAACCTACCGATTGATGATCTACCGATAGATGGAAACACTGTATCACCTATCGATGTATGACATACCGATAGCTGGGAACAATGTATCATTTAATGATAGATTCCCTATAGATAGTTGGAAAACCTGTAGAATCTACCGATAGATGACCTAATGTTCTAGAAACATTGTAGCACCTACCAATAGTTGGAAACACTATAAAACCTACCAATAGTTGACCTACCGATATCTAGAAACACGGTAGCACCTACCAACAGATGACCTACTGATAGCTCGAAACATTATAGCACCTACCGAGAGATGACCTACTGATAATTGGAAACACTATAGCACCTACCGATAGAAGACCTACTGATAGTTGCAAAATACTTTAGTACCTATTAATAGACGACCTAATGATAACTGGAAACATTATAACAACTATCGATAGATGAACTTTCAATAGATGGAAACATTTTAGTGCCTACGGATAGATGACCTACTGATAGGTGGAAACATTATAGAACCTACAGCCATATGACCTACTGATAGCTGGATACATTGTTCACAAAACTAGAAAATTTTCAATGTATTGGGAATAAGTCACCTTAACCTCCCAGAACACCTCAAACACCAGATTTCAGTAAAGGAATGAACCTGAGAGGTCTGATACATTATAATGCCTCTATATACATGGAACATACCATATAACATCCATAGATTTCATACCTCTGTCCTAGAGATTTTTCAATATACTTTTTCAACAATCATGATGGAAATTCACAACTAATTAAGTTAATCAGTTTTATCAACAAACACAATTAACCCAAAAAACACTACAATGTCACCATAAGGGATTTTCCGAAAAATTTCTTAGAAAATAAGAAATCAAAGAAAGGTTGATGATTATGATGGTGATGATGATGATCATAATTATAATAGTAACTTTTTCTCATTTAAATAACTAAAACCCCAAAAAATATGTCTCAAAAAAATCAATTTAATAACAATAATTTTTCCTCAAAATATTCATTTAGTAATTAATTATATTTTTTATTTAAAAATAGGGTGTTGAAATTATGGTATTTTTTATATGATAGGTGATCATGAAAAAAATTGGATAATAAATAAAGGGGAAAAAATATTTAACCATTAATTAAAAGAAAATCATTCAAATAATCAAGCTATTTTTTCTATACATATTTTTTAATCTATGTTTTCTTTATTTTTAAACTTTAAAAATACATAGATAAATAAATAACAATAAAAAATATAATACAACAATAATATACATAAAAATAATACATGTTATTAGATTTATATATATGATTTATGATTTTTATTTTTTTATTTTTTATATATGTTATGTGATTTAATTATAAAATATATATTTCTTTTTTGTTATATATAATTTTAATGATGAAAATAAAAAAATATCAATTCATAACAATAAAACACATATATATTTGGTGTTTACAACTGCAAAACTTATATGTTTTCATTTTTTATGCATGCCATGTGATTTTATTTATTTTTATAACCTATGGTTCATACAATTACTTCTCCACGTAGTCACCCATATTGAAGGTTAATATAATTGCAATCCTAAAGTAGAGAAATAAGTTATAGTTTAGAATTTTTATAAAAATGTAATAGTTTCTTCACATGATGAGGTTTTCTAAATTCATTAAAGTAAAAAAGAAAATGAAAAAATTATGTTGCATGGAATTAACATGATCAACCTATTAACCTAATAAAATATATATTAATAATTTATATCAGGTTTATTAAAATAATTTACAATTAATTTGAAATTAATATTCATAATGATTACATTATTAGAATAAATTTACTCATTTAGGAAAACATCATAGTAACATGGGTATTATAGTTAGTTCTTTTCTTGTGGTCTAACTGTAGAAATATTATTATTTTTCATAATAATTTCATTCTTTAAGTCTATAGGATGACCCTTGTATTAAATCTGTCCACATAGAGTCGTAAAACATTTTAAATTACACATTCCATTAAAAATAATAGAGATATTGATGTTAATGTCAATCTTCACCCTCCTTATATATTTGATGGAATCATCTCTAAAAAACTTAGGATGATTTCATTAATCCACTTAAGGGGGAGGAATTTAAAGAAACTATTAATTGATTTTAATTTATTTGTAATAACATGTATAAAATATTAAATTTTGCAATATTAATTTTTAAAAAATTAAAATTTACTTGTGAACCAAAAACATGCCGCAAATATACTATACCGAAATGAAAAGTAAGAACAAGATATCGAAAACCTGAGAAAAAATTTATATTTTCATTGGATTTATAATAAAATTTTGTTTTTATATATAAAAATGATTATTTTTTTATATTAATATTGATCAATTTAAGTATGTAATTTAGTATATTTCATTGGATGTATTATAAAAGGAGATACCAATGAGCCTATATCTGAGTAGTATAGGCTCCTGCTTGGAATCCAAAATACTGAGGATCAAATGTAGGTTGAGGTGAGTTTTCATGTTACTGTAGTAGTAGTGTAGTAGTTACTATAACAGGTATTGTGTGGTACTATAACAACAAGAAGTATTCATCTGATTTGGGCCTTCGAGCCACCGATTTGGGCATATGGGTCTCATGGCCTTTAGGACACCAAGGCCTTTGGGCTATAGAGATTTTGGGCCACCAAAAAATCCTTAGATCCATGGGGCCTTCGGGCCACCATTGGCCTTTGGGCCAACATGATAGAAAGGACCAAAAATCAGCTCAGGAAGACCACACAAGATGGGGCCACAAAAGAGGATTCATAGCAAGTAGCATCCACTAGAATAGAGCAGACCAAATTAGAAGAATGAGAGGGTACACCACTTTTCATCAGTATCAGGAACCATGCAGCTCTGCATGGGGAAATGATATTCGATCAGCTATGTGAGGTGGGGAGCAAGGTTCCTTAAAAGATGCAAGATGCTGTGTAGGGGTAGTTCAAAAAGTGTAGTAAGGTCTTGGGCCTTCAGAGGTCAAGTACTGGGCCTTGTTCTTATAGTACTTTAGGTCATGTAAGAGCTTTGTTCCTATGGGTCTACGGGTCATGTAAGGGTTCCCCCTCAACCCTTAAAAGGAGGATTAGACTAAAATAAATAAAAATTGAAGGAATTCAGGATTTCATTGTGTTATAGAAGGATCCACGTGTTATCATAAAATTTTATTAGTAGAAAATGACTTATAAAATTATGGGACACACATATAGGTTTGAAATATTTGAAAAATAAGTTTTGTTTATTTAATAAAACATAATAATTAAAACTTATCTCTTATTTTACTCTAATACTCGCCCTTTATGGAATAATCATAAATTATATCACATGTTAGAGTAAAAGAGAACATGCTTATATAGTAATTAAAAAACCAAAGGAGTATTCCCATGTAAGGGTTGAAAGTTTCAAAGTCTAAAAATGGGACATATTTGGAATGATATGAGTAAAGAAACACATAAATAGTGAAGTCAGATAATTAAAGGATAATATGAATGTTATATAAGTAAAATTAAATAATCATTTCAAATTAATAAGGTGAAAATTATATTATTGCAATGTAATTATCAAAGGGTCCAATGACAAAAAAATATTAAACCCACATACCATCTATAGGGTGGGTTGTGTTTCACTTCACATACATTACCTACCCTAGATAAATATATTTGTTCTAAAATATTTTTTTAACCATGAATAAAAAAAATTACAAATAATTCTATTATTTTTAAATATTTTAGGGTGAAATTGATTCTAACTTATATCTATTTTTACCTGTGCACTACATGGATGATAGAGGTGTGGTGCACAATATTGAAGTCAATACACTGCACAATACACTACTACCTTATAAAAAAAGTAAAAGTGTGGATTTAGGAAGAACACGATTTGAGATCTAAGATACCAATTCCTCTTAATGATTTCAACAATCACACCATGTAACATATTATAACAATTTTTTATTAATAGCCATTTAATCTTATAAAGTCACGTAATAGTAAAATTGTATTCCATTTTTAACTTCTATATTTTTGAATATATTTTGTTGTAAGAAATTAGATCTAAATACATTATATAATTATAGGATAGGAAAAACCAAAATTATTTGAAAACTTTAGCGTAATTATTTTTTACACCGATGAATTCAATACTTGACCTCATTTTTATTGTAACAATAAATTTGTCAAACTGGTTGACATTAAAAATTATTCTATGTAATCATTTTGTAGATGGTAATACATGTGACTTAAATATTTATTAGATATTTATAATTAATTGATTCATGTTATTTTTTGTTACGAGAACATTGAGAAAATAATGGATCACAGTTTTTTAGGTGCTGCTATCTTTGAAATATATATTAAGTGTGTTATCAAAATTCTTAAGCTTAATTTTCTATGAGTATTTTTATAAATCATTTTAAATCATATATCAATTTTTCAAATGAATTAAAGGATTTTTTTTATTTTAAATCCTCATGTAACTTATACACTTGAAAATAAAATTTAATGAATTGAATTATAATCATATAGAAACAAGTTTTTATTTTTTTTAACGAGCACAATATTTTTATTATCTTATAGAAAAGGGAAAAACTATTTACCATGGGTATTATTAAAATAGTATTATTTCTAAATGAATGACTTATTATCTACTAAATAATTGTTTAGGAAATATTTTATATTGAATATGATTAATATTTAAACTCCAATGCAAGATTTTTTTATCCATTAAATATATATCCTAAAAATGGACCACACATGATGAACATTTTTAATTACTAAGGAATTATGTAAAATAATCTACATATAATTTTTTAGTTGTTTACTTTATAATAATTTTTAATGAATTTTTCTATAAATTTTAAAAAGTATATATTATCATACATCACTATTTATGTATATATTATAAAAAATTATTCAATTTTAATTGCTTTCATAATGTTTATGATAAATAAATAACACCATTTTTAGATACCAAGTATTCAAAATTATTTAACATGTAATTCTCTATAAGAAGCCTAATATCATTTAAATTATATTTAAATTTTTTTATCTTTTTTAAAATTTGAATTTTCATTAAGAATATTTATTAATTCTTCCTAAAATTATTTTTAGTAATTTTGAGATACTTATTTCTAATCATATTCCAACCATGAAAAAAAAATTTTAAGGAAAGAGTGGGAATTATTGTTTAACCGAGAATGATTAATATGGTGGTATAAATATAATATTGTAAAATTTTAAAAAAAATATTGATAGCGTATGAAAATTATTACAGGATTTTTATAAGTTGTAGTTTCTTTAGAAATATTTCACCCACTTTCCCTATTTATGTGGTTTTATTTGAAATTTTTCAAAATCCTATAAACTGTATTATTGTTTTATTCTTATAGGCCTAATGAACTTTTGTTTCAGACCACACTCTTGAGGTATGATGTTGAATAATTCTTTGGTATTATAGTAAAAATGTTTTTTATGTCTCAACATGTTATTTGTGTGATTTTATATATACTTATTTACTAAATTTATAGGTATTAATATATAGGGACACCTATAGGGATACCTGCTATAATCTATAAAATTTTATTAGACTATTTAAATGATATAAAAAATGAAATCATGATCCTAAAAAATATTTAAAACCAATTACCCTCTGTTTGATAATGATTATTATAAATTTCATATATCATTGTCATAAGTGATTAACGATTTTTTTATACTTCTTAATAAAAAATTATTTTTATATCACTTATTTTATTATTATTATTTTAAAATATTATTGAAAATACCTTTCATATAAAAAAAATATCAATTAATTTTTCAATCTATGTATCATAACAAGTTTTATGCATTGTAAAATTTTTAGTAAGTTATTTCATATAAAGTTATTATACTTGTATTTTATAAAGAATAATTTTAGAAAATAATTGGTTTTTAAAATATCATGAAAAATATTTTTACACTTAATACTTGAATAAATCCATTCAAGTAAGTGAAATAAAAACACTTCTTAAAAAACTAATCTGAAAAAATTCATCATTAAAAAATTATTAATTGTGTTATTTTTTTCTGTAACACTAATTGAAAATTTATATAACAATCATAAATTATAATAACTTCATTTGTGTAACCTTTTAAAAATAGACTATTTTAAAAAATCAATTTTCTACAAATTTAAGTGGTTTTCTTCCAGAATTATGCGTATGTATTTTTTTCAGAAAAAACATACACAAATTATTAAAATATATTCTGTTATATATTATATATCATAGATTTTTTTAAAATCAATTATATTATAATTATAGTTTAGTTTCTCTTTCAATTTCATTATATTTTTTATGTTATTTCTTTTTTTTGTGGTGTACATTAATTTTTAGTTGAATATTATGAGAATTTTGGAAATAAAATAGTATTATTTGGATTTTGAGGTATTTGAGGGTAAAAATATAATTTTATCCTAAATGAAGTGTTGAATAAAAAATTGGATTTTCCATTTAAACATTGATGAATATATTTTATCAAGTTGACATTATGGCATTAATCTGACATTGTTTAATTTTTTAGTGACACTAGTGATTTTAAATTAAAATAAATTAAACATGGATATATATATATATCTCATCTAAAATATACCCTAACTCTTTTAATTTATTCTCTCAAGCAAACAATCATCATGGGAGGATTTTTATGGAGATTGGAAAAGAATCCAACAATATGGAATGATTCATTGACTCTAAGCTCATTTATTTTTCATTTTTTATCATTCATATTCAATTTAAAATTAAATAATATATTCTATGATTCATAATTTTTTTTCTTAATATCAATGTGAATATATAGATGATATAAACATGTTGGTATAATAATTTCAAAAATATGATATAAATTTCTAGAGATATTTTACAAATACATTATTAAATAATATTTCATAAGAGTGTGATAAAAATATATTTGTTTTCAATTATGAGGTCTACTATCTATAAAAATGAAGTTATTGAAATGAAAAATCTATTAAGACAAAGAGTCTGAAGATTTATTTAATGGATTTAATGGTATCCTAGAGAAATGGTCTGTTAAATTACATCCTCTATCAAATTTTTGGTAAGCTTAATGTTTGATTAATATTTTTGAAAATTATATTTTTATCGTATAATTTAGATGAATCTTCTAATAAAATTTAGTGATGTTCATGGAAAGAAATCATAGTTTTAGTTCTTTTGCAGAGGCAGGTGTTAGTGGTGAGGCGAAAATGAGTTATGAGCTATCAAATATTTAATCATATGGTCGAAATAAAGCCACATAGACATCACATTCATGTGATAGAGTATAAAAAAGTGGAAATCCATATAGAACATGTGTTTTCTCAATCCATGAATCTATTCAAATCAAACAATGGAGGACATATCATATGTTGATGCATCGGTTAGTGGGCATGCAAGAATATTAAAGTGACACATATATCCCCTTTAATGTTTTAGAAAATTTATTGGACTTCAAGGGAATTGAGGAGGTCTAATTTTGATAAAAAATGATACACTATGCTCTTTTTACCTCCTAGACATAACAAAATCATGTTTTTAAAATTGGATTAATTTTGGAAATTATATATCCATTTGAGTGATTAGAGATTAAATTTACCTCATGAAGTGAATTGGAAAGGGGGAGTTGTGTTTATCTCAATTGTGACATAGTCAAAATGGAATTTTTCTTACACTAAAGGGTGGAGTAATCTCACAACCAATGTTTTATCCTATAAAGAGGTGTTTATATAATCTTAGTATTGAATACATTCTATGAATTTCTTCTTGATTTAATCTATTCATGAGTTTGAGATGTTTTTAAAATGTATTAATTAGAAAAATTCTCATGGATAACTTTTATGATCTTTGGAGTTGGGTGAAGATACATAATAATGAAAGGGGTGATGTTTTGATAAAGATAAAAAACATAATGTGATGGATAATGTTGAAGCCACATAAATACAACATTTATCTCATAAATAAAAGAATATATATTATATGAAAAGGAATATATTTTATGTGATTTATAGTTAATATTCCACATAAATTAATTAATATATTTTTATAAAGAATTACACTACAACTATTTTTTTGTGTTGTGATGATACTGAAAGAGGAATTATTTAATATTAAATAAGTAGCTGGTGAGGTAGAGTTAAACTGACATGAGGATATAGTTATTATAATTTGAGAAGGACTACACCAAAACAAGATTGGTTATCACAAGGGGTATTTCGAGGAGATTACTAATCTTTGAAAACTAGGTTTGGAGAATTATGTCTGGAAATGGTTCAGGTGTGAAGTGGTCTTCTTCCATGAACCAATGGTTCATGATGTAATTTGTGTTGAAGTAAAGAAGAGCATTATAAAATATAAGAACCATGTAACTAAAACTTAGGTGATAAAGTTCTTATGATTTATTGGTTCAAGATATTCAAGGTTTATCACATCATAGTTCATGTTACATACAATAATGATTATAAATTTAAGAGTTTGGTGGATCATCAGTTCTAAAAAAAATTAATTATTTCGCACCATAAACTAATTGTCACACAAAAAATATAGTCAAATATATTACAAGATACTCTAAGATTTTTATGATTTATTATTCTATATCTTTTAAATATGATGGTAATTCCACCACTAGGAACATAATTCCTTAATATAGGTTGAATCTATAAATATATACTGACCCACTTGAAGAGAAGTGTGTGTTATAAAAAATTATAATTTAAGATAATTATTCAGTATTCCAAGAATCATTTTTAAGTTATTTAGGATAAGAAAAAGGGTGTACACCAAGTCAAAATTCACAAGTCACTTGAGATATGGGAAATGAATACCCTTAAACATATTGATTCCTATTACTAATATTTTAAAATGGAGTTCAAGAAAATCCAATTACTCCTATCCTTGCTCCTTAAAAAATAACTTTGAGCATGGGAAGTGATATTTAAACTATTTCACAATAATGATTATCCCCCTAATAATAAGGATGGGTAACCCTTATAAATTCCTTATTTCCATGTGCATTGTTACTCTCTTTGGTTTATCATCACATCATCACAATTGACATAATCTTTCATTGATCGGTGAAGAGAATCACATAACTTGAGATTTTGTGTTCTCAATAACCATTGTTTCACCCCCAGTGGTGGTATAATCTCTCATGTTCCTCTGAATAGAAATCAAATGATTCTTTAAATGGTTAATGGTAAGATTCCCATAAATCTAATTTTTATTTCAATTGAATATATCTTTAATTTATGAGATCCATGTATTCAATGAATAACTTAAAAAATATGATATTATCCATGTTTTATGGGAGTGGATTTAATATATGGGGAGAGAGGATAGTTCCCTATCTTGTCTCACTCAGACTAGATTTTCTTGATATCATGGTGAAATGTGTTAATATTCTTGAAGATGCAATGGGATATACTTTTTGGTATAAAAATAATATCAGAGCTAATGGGAGAGTGCATAACACATTACTTTAATCACTCTCAATGAAGTATTTGACACAACTCATGGGAATGAAAATTTAAAAAAAATGGATAAAACATTTTGATATCAATGAAGGACACAAGAAGGTTAAGGATTCTTGGTTACAAAAAATTTAGGAACAATTATATGATATCAGAATTGGAGGAAATTAATTAGTGGGTGAATTATTTTTTTGAATAAAAAAATTAATATTGATTTAAAGATATATAGAAAATTTTAAATTTTATAATACCAACAATGAGTTGATGAGAATACTATAGGATAAATTCTATATTAAAATTATTTCCCTTGAGGATGAAGACTTGGATAAGTGTAAAATCATAAAACTCAACATTGAGTTTATTTCTTACAAGACGTGAAGAGGACTAACCATAAGGAGAAAATTAAAAATAAATAAGGATGCTACATTAAATGGTTTAAAAGGATCAAATTTTTTGTGTAATATAATTCTCATGATTAATAAATGGATGCAGAAGATGATTCCATAGATATTGAAGAATTCACATCTTTTTCTCAAAAGGCATGCAACGAGGAAAAGATTTATATAGAGTAAACTTACCATTTAAATGATTTAATTATGGAAATATTGACTACTTTTTTGTAGCATTACCTGATGATAAATAACAATTGGAGAAGGATGATCAACCCAAAATAACATCTAGGAAGGACAAGATGGTTAACAATTGAATTGGAGGAATATTTTTCAAAGGAAAATAAAAATCCATTAAAATAAGTAATAAAAATATTTATTCAAAACATTTTTCCACATATTTTGATGAGTAATGTGAAAATGAACAAGGAAAATCAAAGGATTAAGGGAAAATATCCTTTATATAATATTAAAAATAACCTAAAGATTCGTTGAGTGGAGAAGAATAAGGATGGATTATTGAAGAATAAAGAAGATATAAGAATTCACCAAAAGAGTTTCGTCTTAGAGTGGAGCTCAATGAATTCTTAAAAGATAATAGATACAACAAAATAGAAAATGAAATAATTTTGAACAGATAACTAATAATTAAGTAAATACCTTGATGTGTGAAAACATAATGACATTGGGGATATAGATATTGAGTTCAAATTAAAAATTGGATAACTCAATGTAATTCTTGGAGAAATTGAAAACTTGCTTTATACTACCACTATAAATCTAATTTCTAATAATAAGGAGGTTAAATATCTTTTGGAAAAAATAATCAAAGTTGTAAAAATCCTTGATCAAACCCAAAGATGGGGATTTAAAATATTTAGTGAATGAAGTTAGTGAAAAATCGAAAATATAAAATAAATATAATAATTCTACTAGAAAACTAAATTATTGTTCTATGGTACCATGAAAAAATGTTTTGAACACTCAGATGGACAATTACTACAGAGGAAGTAATGATAAAGGAAAAAAATTTATTAATTAACCAAAACATGAAAATACCACCAGAACCATGTTTAAATATGATTCTATAAACTTCAAAGTCAAATATAAATAGATGTAAAATAATATATTGTCCATGACTAAGGTAAAGGTCAAGGTAAAAGAGAAGGATCCTAAGAAAGAGAAGATTGAAAAATATAAGTGGATATCAGATCAAAAGGATGCTCGAGGAAATGATTTAGAAAAAAGATCTATGAGGATATTTCTATTTAAAATACGATATTAGTTAAACCATGCTTATGGACACAAATCCTATGTGTGTGGGTGTAATCTCTCACTCCCTTGATCGAAATAGGTTTTGAATCCGGGGGGTGGGGGTAAATCTGAAATTACTAAATGGCATCCAAAAAAACATCCAAAAGAGACTGTTCATTTCAAAATTATTTTCTTCTCTTGAGTAGACATGTTGAAGGTTTTATTAAATAGGAAACACTAAAAATAAATTTATTACCGTGATACTGGAGTAACTAGGGAATAATTACAGTTCTAAATATTATAATAGGATGAATAACCAAAAGCATGTAATGATTCTTGAGGTTTCCTATAAAGTGGTGAAAGGAGAGAATCCACTGATACATGGTAGGGATTTCCTATCACATATGGATGAAAATAAAAATATCTTGAATGATATCCAATGGTATGATGGAGTACCTAACACTTTAAAAATGATTGATCACTCAATTTTCAAGGATTTAGATACTCCGAGATCAATAATAAGAAATCAAGTGATTTTATCTTTTTTAAATAATTGAGGCACAATATTCTTAGTTTTTATCAACATTGAGATAATGGTAATGAGGTGATATTTCAGAAGAATGAATGTGTTCTAAAGAGTTTTAGGGATGGTGATATCATTATAAAGGGGAAACAAAGATATGATTTTTTTTTCATTTTCTTAATGACCAAATTTATGTTGCTTGAGAAAGAAGAAGGAAACCCAAATTTTGTATGGTGGACATACCCATTTGGGTAATAAAAAATATTTTTAAGATTCTCAAGCATGATGCCATTATAAATATATTAAACATAGAACACAAGAGACTATTATACCATGGGATTCCTTGAGAGGGGATGGGTGAATTAGGGTGTCAAATTTTTTCGTTGAATTAAATCAGATCATATCCCCACATTGGTAGGAACTCAAAATTTTTTCCTAATTTCAAAGTACATTCACCAAACACACAAATACAGAAATAAAGCAAAATACATCGATTTTTACTTTCACTACCAAAATATTCAATTTGCTACATTTTTAGATACATTTCTCAAAACATTGAAAATGTTTAATTAGAAACATTTTTAGGAAAACATCGCTAATTTTTAATGTAGAAATTTTTTCTTAAAAATGTTTCTAATTTTACACATTTTTAAGAAAACATGGCTAATAATATTTATGTATATATATATATATGTTTATAATATATTAAAAATTTATTATTATTTATTATTATTTATTATTACTAAAAATATTTAATATATATAGAATAAATATATACATTTATATTTATTTAACATATATATAACTATAAATATATTACAATATATATAATAATATAATATATAACATAAATGTGTAACTATATATAAGTTTTTGAAAAAAAATATCCTATAATATATAACAATATATAATAATAAATAGCTTACATATATAACATGAATATATATAAATATATAATAATATGTATATAAAAATATATATATGTAATAATATATATACATAACAATTATATAATAAAAAATATATAACAATATATAACGACATATATATATATAACAACATATATATAACAATATATATAACAATATATATAACAATATAATAGTATAATAACAAAAATATAATAACAATATATATACAAAAATAAATATATAAAAAAATACGTGTAAAAATATATAAAAATAAATATATAACAATTTATAAAATATATATATATATATATAATTATAGGAAAAAAATATATATAAATATATATATTTTTAATAATATAATAACAATATATAATAATATGATAATAATATATAACAATAAATAATAAAAATATATAACAATAAATATATAACAATATAGTAACAATAATATAACAAAACAAAAATATAATATTATAACAATATAATATTATAACAACGTAGTACTATAACAATATGACAATATTAAAATAAATGTTATACCAATAAATATAATAACAATATATATAACATAAATATATATAGTTACATAATATATTATTAATAATACGTTTTTATTATATTAATACAATATTTTAATAACAATATATTTTAATATTTTAAAACATAGTTAATATATATTTGTGTTTGTGTGTAATTATTATATATATTAATAATATATAAATAATTCATAGAATATATTAACAATATAATGTTGTGCGCATTGGGATTCAGTCCTACATTGAAACTCAACAAGGGTGTCCACCCCTTAAAAAGTAAAGAGGGTGGGTTGGGGTTCAGCATGTGCGGGGGTCGGTGGTCGATTACCACATGTTTGGGGGTGAGTTTGCATGAACAGGGGAAGGGGCATCATCTAGAGCGGTGGAGGCGTAGTGGAACTGGGGTGATGGGGGTCTTCTTCTGGCCAAGCAACGACAAGGACGAGGGGGTCAGGGTTGGTGGGATGTGATAATGGACGGGGTCATCTAGGGCCATGGAAGTGGGACGTAGTTTGGTTGAGCAGTGGTAGGGTTGTGACTTAAGGGTGGTAGTGGTAGGGGGCTTCCATCGGTTGAAAAAAATCCATAAAATAATATTTACCTAATTTTATAAAAACATAGGTAAATAAAATAAAATTCCCTACATTTTGATAAACATAGGTAAATGGCCATAAAATGTTTTATGGTTTCAAAAAATATCTATAAAATAACATTTACCATTATTTTTTTGTTGGATGCATTCATTTTTTTATTCATTTTTGATAAACCTCATTTTAAGGGTTAAAGGGGAACCCAACAAGGCATGTAGGATTTGTGTCATTACAAGACTTGGAGGTCTAAGAGGAATTAATCCAAGATAATGACTACTTGAAACTATTCCTCTCCAGCATATTCATCGTGATCCATACTCCACCTTCAGATGACTGGTTAGCTAGTTGTCCTGTGCTCGGATGAACATGCCTAGTGCTGATGGCAAAGTCATGACCTCTCATTATTCCATGATCAATTAGCTCTTCTCTGGTGAATTCACCTTATTTGAATCCCCATTTTGGGACTTGTTCCTTGTAGGTCATTCGGGTACATCTGTAATTCATGTGGCCCAAAGGCCTTGAGGTGGCTCGAAGTCCTTGAGGTGCCTTGATGGTCTTGAGGTGGACCGAAGGCCTTGAGGTGTCTCGAAGGCCTTGAGGTTTCCTAAAATCCGTACTAGACTAAAGGCCTTGGGTGGCTTTAAGGCCTTGAAGGACTGGAGGACCAAACTGGTGGCCCAATGGCCCAAATAGGTAAATAGTTTTAGCTACTACAATACTTTCTACAATACCTACTACAGTAAAACTAATTTAACCTGAAAAAATTCCTTCACCTGGATTTGATCTCAAGTCTCTTGGATGCACCAAAGGTATAAGTCCCCAGACATAAATATTACATAATCTTTATTTAAGTCAAAAATTCATATTAAGGATCTTTTCAAGTTTAGAGTTTTAGAGAATTAGTCCATAATTATTACATTACATCAAATATTACAAAGTAGAAACTCCTAATCAATCCAATTTTTTCACAATAATAAAACTCCTTAAAAAAAGAATTATTTTCATGATATAAATATTCTTGAATTTTTAATTTCTCTTACCCTTCCTTATACCCTATAAAAAACATTTCAAAAAAATGGGATGAGTATAAAAAGCTCAGTAGCGGTTAAAAATAATGAAATAAAACATTTGTCCATCAAAACAAAAAAATCATTGAAATTATACTTTTCAATCAAAAAAAATAATCTCTTTAACATAACTAATGAAATAATAAGATATTTAAATAATACATAGAAATCATAAATAAAAAAGGTAACATGTGGCATCCATAACATACTTAAATTGTAGCTTTCACAGCTACAATATATGCCTCAATGAAAGTAGATTAAGACGAAGTACCGTACAAAGACCATTATGTAATTAAAATAGTTCGATTATGTGTATTCACTATAATTACACATAAATAAATTGTAAATACAATATAGGATATCAAAATTAATTTCTCACATAGTCACAACATGACATAATTATTAAGTATAAAATAAACCTAAATAATCAAAATTGGGTTAACAAGTTCCCTTACCTTGAGTCTGACTTGTCTTGTTTGTTATTTATATTCTAGAATAATAAATTTAGGTTAATTTCTACTTTCTTTATAACCCTTTTCAATTTTATTATTCATTTTATACTACTTATCATCATGTTATGAAAATAATTGTATTAATTGATAAAAATATAATCCAATTACACTTTAAAAAAATTAAAATAACAATCTAACTATATGAATAAATTAGATGAAAAGGCAGTTTTGAATAAAAATGTAGTATTTTCAGAATTCGTTAAAAAATTAACTTTATAATAAAATTCACAAAAAATTAACCAAAGTAAATTTTGGTGTCCTAATTCAATAGAATAATTTTATTTTGTCAAATAGGACATAGAAAATTGAGAAAACTAAATTTTAAAATGGGTTTCCATCAAAAGGCGGTAAAACTACATTTTTAGAGAAAAAACTTCTTTTATCCAAAAAAATGCATTTTTTACTATATAATATCTAGAAAAAACATATAAGATGAATTTAAAACATTAAATTGAATATATGACATATATTTTTCAATAAATGAAAATCCATAAAGAGTGATGTGATTTTATAAACACAATTATTCTCTTTTTAGATAAGTTTTCATAAAAACACATCCTTTATATTCCATTGGTTTTTATTTATATTTATAAACAATTTGTTAACCAATGAATCATTATTTAAACATCTTTATACCATATTTCAAATTTCATTTGATATTATTCATTCCCGCCATTCCAAAGATAAGGCGTTAACTACCATTTAAAATAATAATAATATTAATGTATTATTTTTTCAGTATAACTCAATGTTGTGTGAAACATAAGATTATTAAAAAACTCATTGTTTCATGTAGACTATGCTATCATAAAAAAATATCATTTAACATAAAATTAATATTTTATTAATAAATATTAGTATAAAAGAAAAACTATTATTCTATAAATACCAGGGTTGTTACATAAGGAGTCATCGCCAACCGGGTTGAGACTCATGTGCCCATTTACCCACATTTAGAAAAACATAGGTATATAAAATACAACAACAAAAATTTAAAAAAAATGTAACTAATTTTATAATTAGCTACATTTATAAACATAGTTAATCAGTGACACCAACTTTCCTTTTGTTTTTCAGAATCATAGGTAAATTCATTAACTATATTTTAAATGTAGGATATTCAAAAAAACATATCTAAATTAAATTTTCCTTATAGTGTTGGTTCACCACTATGGTCTAGTCCAATGGGTATACACTGATGATGTGGCGACCATACAAGAATACACTAAAATTCACTATATTTTATGTATTACAATTTTTCATCCTGGGTCACACTATGCTAGGTTATTTTAATTTACAAAGAATTCACATATAGTACATTGCCTCCCTTGGTTCACTCCCATTGAATCTTCCTTAAACACTAATTTGGATGAAGTCTATATCAATTTATCATTATGGAAGTTGCTTATACATGGTTAAGAGTGCATACTTTTATTTTTTTCATGAAAGACTTTATTTGTTGCTTCAATGAACTATATAGTCTCTAAAATACCCACATGTGATATACATGTGAAAACACCAACCCAAAACATCCTCAAAAAAGTAACCATGTGTTACCCAGTTCACCGAATACTCAACTTCACAGATCATGTAATTAACTTCATAAACTTCAATATTCAAATTATGAATATCTCTCTCAAGCAGCCTAAGTCCACCACATTCTCAACCTCATGGACCATTTACCACTCTTCATGGACCATGTACCATAGTTCATGAACTGATCCTCATATACACATTTTTTGGTTCCAACTTAAAAGACGATTCTTTTATTTCATGATCTTATTATTACTCTTAAGATCTTACATAACATCACATAGCTCCTCAAAAAATGTATTATTGAGGTATTTAAAGGAAATTTTTTCATTAAAAATTCTAATAATCAAAATTACTATTCAGTCTTTTAAAAAAATACAATTTAGGGCACTCAATTTTTTTTTCAAATGAGTGTGTACTCCCCAAGTGTATCATGTACATGAATTTTTAGTGGATCAATAGTCTCCATTTTGATACAGCATTTGTTCCATGATAATTGTGTACTAACTTCATGTTTATTCCAAAAATATTCTCCTTCTAACTATATGGTGTGTTTTGCAATTTCAAACTTCCTCAGGGTATCGAGTACTCACTTTTTTCGACCCCTTTTACTAGTTTTTCTAATTCCTTGGTGATTCGCATACTTCCCTACATGGGTCATGTACTTTAATACATGGGTATTATGATTGACCTTATAGGATACCTTCCTTCACACAACATCTCCATAACCTCATTTTTTTCATGCCAAAAACTTTAGTAAACACTAGAAAACAACACTTTGAAGAAAATAATTCAATTTCTCCACCATACTTACATTTATTATAAACCATATTTAAAGGTATCTATACTCATTTTATTATCTCAGAAATTGTTTGAAAACAATCCCAACATTAATACCAAACACCATTCTAGGTCACATTGGTTCCAAAGTTATCCCCCTTTGGGTTTTTTTGCAATCCAAAGTGAAATTATATACTACAAAGACCTCAGATAGATTTAATATAACACATTCATCACTCTAAGTCTACTTGAGTAGAGATAAATGTAGGAAAGAAGTGTTCAATTATACATTTCATGTCTCATGTCATACCATAACTATCCTTATATAAATTCTAAAAACTCTCCTTAAATTAAAGACTCGTAGTACTGAAATATCAAACATCCCCCCCCCCCCGAAAAAACATAAATCACCCTAGAAGCTCCACCACTAAATTCATCCAAAATATTTCAACAACCATTATCCCTCATTGAAAATATTCCATAATATAAGGAGTTTTATGATTTTATTTCAATACAATATAGCCCATTGATTATTTCCCCCCTTAATCTTGAATTAGTTTAAAAATAGTTATAAATAGTTAAATTCATGGGGAGATGGGTACCTACAAACCCCGACAATCTAGGGGAGGTGGTTGAACGTCAAGGTTCAACCAACATTTCTCAAATTTTGATGTGACCAACAGGTTATTCATGATGTCCCACACTTGGTAATTAGTTCGGACATGTTTCACTATGACCAACCCTTTCTACACCTTCTCTTTAATGAAGTGTTACCTAATCTAAATATGCTTGGTATTGGAGTTTTGGTTTGGATTTTTATTGACATCAGTCACTCTCTCTTTTTCCTGAATTTTGTGTCACTGACTACTCCACCTATTTAATCATTTATTCCAGTTGTTTCTACATCCATAAAATTGGAGTGGACACCTTTGTCAATGATATATATTTATCATTTATCATACATAGTGAAGTGCTTCCCTACTTACTGTTAAACCTACCACAAATTTATATCCAATGAAGAATGCACCAACACTTGTGTGCTTTTAGTCCACCACATCACTATCCCAATCAGTGTAAGAAAATAGTAACAACTCAGGATCCAATCTTGTATCAAAGAGCTATCCAAAATTTAGTGTGTCTTGGATTTACAAATGATTCATTCGCCTACTTCTATCAGACTAATCTAGAAATAATCCTCTAAAAATGTTTCAAACACAATATCTTTCCATGTTTTATCCAAATGTAGTAATCTTCTGATTATCCTCCTATAAAAGGTGGGATCAACATATTTCACATCCTCATTCTTCCTGAGTTTTACTCCAACCACAATCATAATTAACATTTGTTTAGATTGATGCATGTCAAACTTATTTAGATACTCTATTTCATACTTATTCTTGGATAAACAAGTGTATATTTTCATCTAAATCATCTGTAGTCCCATAAGGTAATTGAGTTCACCGATCCTGGGCATTTAAAACTTTGAGTTCATCATCTTAGAAAAATTTTCCTCAATTTTTTTTTCTTTAACCAAGTATGATATCATCAACATAGACTAACACCATGAATAGTTATTCCTTATATGATTTCATATAAATATTGTCATATAAACTAAATCTTATGAATTCTATATGTCTTAATTATGGTTAAATTCCCTCATACTATGCTTGTGGTGCTTGGCTTAGACCATATAGAGCATTCTTCAATATATAATGTTTTTAATCATTTATAATTATAAAACCCACTGAATATTAAATATAAAATTATTTATCAATAATTTATTTCAAATCACATTTGGACATATATTTGATAAACCTTGTATCCTCGTTTAATTTTCATAGCTCATAAGTTCTTGATAGACTCCAATCAATATATGGGGGAAATGTTTTTTCAACAACGACACCTCTAATATGTGTATAACAATTACACTAGCACATGAGCCTTAGCCCAGTTGGTGAGGACCTCTTAAGTGAATCAAAGAGACCCAGGATCAAATCAAGGTGGAGGCTATTTTCTGGGTTATTGTAGCAGTACTGTAGTGGGTACTTTAATAGGTACTATAGCGGGAATTGTGAAAAACT
This sequence comes from Viscum album, assembly GCA_963277665.1. NCBI lineage: Eukaryota > Viridiplantae > Streptophyta > Magnoliopsida > Santalales > Viscaceae > Viscum > Viscum album. Next base: position 19,370,686 of record OY728123.1, read on the forward strand.
ATAGCAAGTACTCTAGTAGGAACTCTGCAGAACTGTAGTAGGTACTGTAGCGGGACTATAGTAGGCACTGTTTGACATTGTAATAGGCCAAAATATTCCCTCATTTGGGCCTTCAGGATACCGATTTGGTCCCCAAGTCTTTTAAGGCCTTCGGGACACCCAGGCCTTCGGGTTAGTAAGGCCTTAAATCCACCTCAAGGCCTTTGGGCCACCTTAATTGCAGATGAAAACTAGAAAAACTACAAGGAAAAAGCTTCATAGGAGGAGGATCAAGGAGATTTCACCATAGTAGAAGCTAAAACTATTTAAAGAATGAGAGGGTATGGCACCTTCTCTAGGGATAAGACTGTGCATGCATGGGAAATCCTAGATGAACAACCATGCGAAGGTGGAGAGCTGATTTCACGATTAAGATTCTGGGGAGGAGAAGTTCTAAGTATTTAGTCTAGGTTGTATGTAATTTTTGAATCCTACAAGCAATGAATTCCTCTAAGGCCTACAAGCCATGTAATAATTATGACTATATGCCTTTTAAGGGTTCCAACTCATCCCTTGAAAGGTAGATTATCAAAAATCAATAAAAAATTAAGGCCTTTGAGCCATTGGAGGAGTGTATAACCATTACACACTTGACATTCCTTGTCACTAATTATATTTCCATTCTCAAAACAAATCTTTATGAAACACTTCATTTCATTACATTGTATAGTTTGGTCCATTCAATAAGCTTCCATGTATTTTTTTATCAATATTGTCTAATTCTTTATTCATGGATTTAACCCAGGATTCATCTTTTGATACTTCATCTAAAGAGGATAGTTCCACCATTAATAGTAGAACCATATGTTCAATATTTTGAATTCTCCTTTTCTGAGTTAGTTTAGATATATCACCAATTATATTGGATTAATCAACCTTTTCTCTATAGTTTCTCCTCTGAAGTTTATACTATTCTTCTTTGGTAATACCTTCCTCTTCTAAATTGGCCTTAGAGACTTCACCATCCATAAAACTTTGAAAATATTATAGAATTATACAATCTTCATTTTATTCCTCTTCTACATCATATATAATTCCATAACTTATGCCTCTATAATTCTTCACAACTTTCTCGTCAATGAGTTTTACATAACTGCACTCAAAAAATTTACTTGACTTGTTGTTTTAGAATTTATAGACATTAATATATATTGAGTATCCTAGAAAGACTCTATTATCTATTAAATCACCATAATTTCTCTAATTTCCATATTTTTAAGATATATCATTTATTTCCAAAGATATGAAAATGTTTTAATAATGTATTCCTTCTATACCACATTTAATATGGGGTTCTCGGTTCCTAAGGGCTTAGTAGTGTCTAATTTTGAGTGTGCACTACAACTTGAATTACCACTTTCCATTATAATATAGTGTGGCCAAGGTATCCACATAATAGACACTCCATAAGAGGAAATAATTTCTCTCCTTCATTTATTGACAACCCCCAACCTTAATAAAAGGCCTTGGTTATTGAAATGTATTCAGGGAATATGAAATTTGTTTGGCCCTTTATTTTTTTGAGTGATAATTGTCCAATTGAATTATGATTGATGATACAATAAAAATTGTCTACTTTACCTTTTTCATATCTATCATTGCAGTTTATTTTGATGTCTCGATATCACAATTTATCCCCTTTTCACCCACACATTTGGGTCTTTGATCATTCATAATTTTATTGACACATAAAGAGACTTACATAACCCTTTATATCAATTCTCTATTTGCTAACCTTCCAAAATGTATCTTCTTCTATGAACCACTTGATTTCACATTTAATTCAATTCTATTTCTCAATAAAATATAATTTTCTTAATTTGGATAAATATTATTATCTCAATATTATAATAAATAATCATAGTCATCAATGGTCTTATCTTGTTATTCATTAATCACCCTGAAATTCACAACCTCTTCAAAGTTCACAAGTTCAACTAATTTATCTTATAGTTTATTTTTAGATAACCAATATGAGCTTTGAGCTAGTCCACATATTCACAATATTTCTTCATAAAACGTGTGCCCTTTTTATTTTTCTTATTTTTAATTTTAAACACTTTGAGAGCTCCTTCGATTTCAACCGTGATATTGGTAACATCTTCATGTACTTTGTTATCCTCTCTTTCAGATACAAAATTTTCAATAGTTTTAGCCACGTAGTCTTCAATATATTATTTAAATTCGGTTTCAACATCCTCTAGAAATTTTTCTTCACCATCATCTTCTTTTCTTACATAGATCTTTATATGAAAATTTATTTCAAATAAACTTCTTATTTAAGAGAATTTTTTAAGAGGGGGATATCCTCTATGGGATCTCTGATAATTTTTATTCACTTTTTTGTTCATTAAATGTTATTGGGTACCTTGCTACAATATTCCCAAAAATACCACATAAAAATCATGCCAAAGGTATCTTGACTTCAAATCTAGCTTTTCCACACTTAAACATTCTAAAAAAAATATTATTGAACTCATCATCCTTTTATTACACTTAAACTCATTCTGGATTGATATTAATACTTTACATGGAATTTAATTCCATCCCTTATCTTGTGTGTCCTGATACCACTTTGGAATTAACTCACATTTCATATTCCACCAAGTTTATTATAAGATCATTTATAGAAATATTGGACATATCCTCTTCTTCAAGAGATGAAACCTTCATATTGTACATAGATGGGAAACATCATAATATTTTCTTAATTATATTCATATCCTTTATTTCTTCTACAAGTCTCCAAATCAGTCTAACAACCTCAATGATTTGTTTGAAGAAACTCTTTTCATTTTCATAAGGTATCATTTTCAAATAATCAAATATATTATGAAGGTCTTTTATCGTATCCACCTTAACATTAATATATCTTTCATAAATATTGGGAAAAATTCCTACAATGATTTGTCACTTGTGCCGCTCACCACTTTCATATATATCTAATCTAAAAAAACTCCCAAAAGAGAAATTGGAGATTTGGAATCATCATCTATCATTTTCCTATAAAGGTTGGTCATAGACTATCATATCAAGTCACTAACATGAATCCCATAAATGATGTAAAAAATAAATTCATGTACAATAGATTAAAGATATGATCAAAACCTTTTTTTCAAATATGATAGTTGTTCCCAATGAAGAGTGGAACTTCTTTTACATTAACTAAATTATATATATTGAATTTTAAAAAATATATTCAATTATAGAATTACTAGATTTGATACCACTTGTTTTACATCATGATTCCCTAAAAGGATAAAGGTGAATAAATGGGTCAAGTTTTTCTTTTAATGAAATCAGACCATGTCCCCACATTAGTAGAAACTTGTTAAACCTGTCTGATTACAACACATTCACTAAACACAAAAATAAATAAAAAAAATAGTGTGCATCAATTTTTAAATGGTTTTTCATAATGGTATAGTCCAATGATTATACACTAATGATGTATCAATCATACCCAAATCCTCTAATCTTCACTAGATTTTTTGGATTGCAATTATTTAGAAGTGGTTACTCTGTGTCAGGAGAACTACCTTTACAAATAATTCATGGATCAAGTCACTCCTATCGAATCTACCTTGAACAATTCTTTGAATAAAATCTACCTCCATTTATCTACTTGAAGGTATATTCTTTGTAGTTAATAGTAATTATTTTATATTCATAAATGAAGCTTGAATTTTATGCTATAATGAACTAAATGTTCTCCAAAAATACTTGCATGTGATATTTATGTGAAAATACCTACCCAAAACTTCCTTAGGGGAAGTAATCATATAGAACCAAGTTCACCACATGCTAAACCTTACCATCTTTGTTCCTAATCTCACAGAAAAAGATCTAAAATTCATGCAGATCTATCTAATGTTACTTCAGTGTTCCACAAACTCAACCTCATTGACTATGAACCTCACACCATATTTCATGAACCGATCCTCATATACTCACTAAGCGGTTCCTAATTTACATATAATTCTTTGCTTATTCAATCTTATATTTACATTATAGATCTTATTTGACTTTTGTTTCATCTGTAATAAATATATTAATAAGGTATTTATAAGTATATTTCTCCATCAAACATTCTAATCCCCCAAATTACTCTTAATCCCTTTGCAAAATACCATGTGTGGCACTCAAAAAAACATCATTAAATGACCACATACTCTCAATGCATACAACATACATGAATTTTAAGTGGATAAAAATTATTTAATATGACACCACATATTTTCAATGTAAACCACATATTTTATTCATGGTTATTCTAAACATCATTTTCTTTCAACCTCATGGCGTGTCTTTTGATCGAAAAATTCCTCAGGGTTATCGTATTATCACTTCTCCAAACACCATTTTAAAAGTTGGTAGATTCTCCAATAATTCATTTTAATCCCTGTAAAATCCATGTAATTGACTACTCAATCCACATACTAAACCACTCGAGTTTCCTTCATTCGACTTAAATCCTTCACAGAATAGACTACTTCAATTATTCTATTATGTTTCCATTATATTTTAACCATCATTTAGGGTCTCCAAACTCCTTTGATCAACTCAAAAACGAATTAAAAACAAACATAGAATCAAGACCAAGAACTATACCATATCAAGTTGGTTCCAATAGGGATTTAATACATGTATTACATATCATAATAGAAATTTAGTAAACAAGAGTACCAATCTGGTGGAAATTGAAATGAAGAAACCACTTGAGATACCACACTCAGATGTATGTGGGTAGATGAGTATAAATCAAACCAATAGATATGACTATTTCATTTCTTTTTTGGTTATTTTAATCATATAAATTCTCTCTATTTTATATTTATTAAATCAAAAACTTATAATAAAATTAAACACTTTTAGTGGATTAATACGAATCAAAAAACAAATTTGATCAAATTTTTTTAACCAAATAATATATCCAAATAAAATAAGAAAGACTCTGAGGCATATCTTGAGAAGAATCATATTAAAAATTATTATATCACTCTATAGAAACTATAAAATCATAATGTTTTTTAGAGGAATAATTGAATATTTATGGACATGTGACGAATTATTCCATCGAAAAATGACACAACAAAATATTTTTGGATACAAGACACAACTGTGGTTGTCTATATTGTGAATGGATATTAACTCCATCCCAATTTGTTCAGTACACCATATGAGTTATGGTTCTAAAAGAATCCATTTTTAAAGAGTTTCATGGTGTTTAGAGGCCTATGATATATCAAGATTCAAGGAATACATTTTGGGAACATTCAATTAGAGATTTGAAGAAGGTATATGTTTTGGGAATACACATGATGGGATAAATTACTAGTTCAATATTAATAAGTTGAGTATATTTTGGTCTCATAATCCATAGATTGAATGATATGTATAAAGTCATATCTATATTACATAAGGGTTGATTTTTCATTCTCATATGTGATTTTCTTTGATCACTAGAGAACAACAAAATTTTCAAATAATCTAGTGAAACATTATTAGGAAGAGCATATTAACATCAAGTACCACTTAATTATATAGAGGGTGAGGTGGATTGAGCTTTAATTAGAATATGTTTCAAAAAAATATAAAGTTATAGATATATTAACCAAACCTTTTTCAAAGGATTACTTCTAACATATAATAGTGTTGTTTAGAGTGAATTGTCTCCCAAAATCTATATTAGTTTTCCTGGTGTTCACCCCTATTATATTCCTTTTCATTTATTGAAAATGGGGGACAATACAATATGAACTATTTAGGAAAACGGGGAGAAATTATAGTATTTTTTCATGTGATTTTCAAGAAGAGAGTAGTTGAGAATTCTTCTAAATTAAGGGAGCTTGAGGTACTGGAAGATGATGTTTTTAGATGAACACAAGTACTTATTTTAATATTTCTAACAAATAAAAAATGATGATATTGAATATAACTTTGAGATATTGAATAATGAAGATCACTTATGAAGTGAATAAAAAATGGATAGTTGAATTGATCTCAATTGAAACATAGTAAAATGAAATTGATCTTATATTAGGGTATTTATTTCTCTCACAATAATAATTATATCCCATGGATAATATTTTAGATGGTATTATTATTTAAGGAATACTATATATTGTTTCTTGAAGAAATTAATTCATGATTTTGAGATGATATGATGTTTTATTCATTGTAAATAGTCTCAAGGATGATTTTGAACCTATTTATTGTTGAGTGGGTATGTAAAAGAATGAAAGGATTTAAGTTTTCATAAATATGAAAAAAACTAAAGCATGAAGGTTGATGATCATATCATAGCATGCTTGGGTTGATCTCATGCTGAATTGAATATATCTTATGCGATAAGTTATATATATTAAATGAGTTTGAGTTAATATTACATGGGCATGAACTAATATAACAGGAGATAGAATCACACCGTAGTTGTTTTGTTTTTTCCAGGATGATGTTGATTAAGGAATTATTTAGTATTACATATGCAGTTGGTGTAATAGAGTTAATTTGATGTGAGTATAGAGTTATTTTAATATGAGAAAAATTATGTTGCAGTTAGATTGGTTATAATACCAGAGTTTTTATAAGGAGATAACTATATTATAAAGACCATCCTAAAAGAAATAAGTATCATGATACTAAAAACCCATAACCTTTCAGGGTGTCAATTCATGAGGTATATTTAATTCCCTATCTTAGTGGTGGGTTTGTTTTGAGGACTGATACTCATAATGATATTTAGAGAGTTTTAATTTCCATAAAGAGTGCCTTTGGATGGGTTTTAAGTCTCTAGTGGTGTACTGAGTGTTTAGAAAGTTGTTGGGAATGGTTTAGAGTGTCCACGCTTCTAAAAATAGTAGTTTTAGTCCATTAACATCCTAAACAAGTGTTCACTTTGTTCATTTATTGGGAAATGGGGTTTCCCTTTTCCTATTGGAGGGTTCATGGTGTGAACCCTTATTCACACCATGAATAGTTCCTAGATGTTTTTTATATGGGGTTAAACCCATATTTTTACTAGGTTATACCCCCTTAATCTTTATTCAAATAGGGGTTCTAAAGGTTCCATTTAAATCCATGCTCCTCCAACACTTCTCTCTTTCAACCCCCTTCTCTATTTGGGATGGTTACCAGTGTGATTTTGTGGTGATTCAAGGTGTGATATACCTTTTCCATATTCTATTCCTTCAATTGTACCCATTTCATTTTGATTTTTTATGGTTTCGGTGCTAATTCCACCAAATCATGGTTGAATTGACTGATTTTGATGGGAGTTTTTATCATCTTATGTATTGGGCATCTTGAGACGATCTATGTAGATCATTTTTTTATTACAAAAATGGTATATCATCATATCATTTTTTCAAGGTTTTGTATTAAATTAAATTAATTTGGATATCGAATTAGTGTTGTGTGTTAGTTATTTTTTCTAGGATGGTGTCCGGTGTATCTTACGAACCATATGTCGGTGTTTAATTGTGGTTTCGATGTGTTAGGGTCACTAAATGATATTTTAGGAAATTATTCTGAATTATGTTAAATTAATTAAATTATCAATTTTTATAAAAATAATTGAGTAAATAAATATAAGTTTTTATACATAATTTTTGTAAGTTATGGTTTACGTTAGGTCCTTAGGAATTTGAATGATGGACAATTGGAATTGTATGGGCCTCATCGACGATGGTAAAGTTTATTTAAAGGATGGTAACTTCATATTATGGTAGTTTTTCCCTTGTAAATACCCCGTTAGTATTTTCTTTGGTTTATATGTTTGGAATTTTATATGTGGTATCACCATTAAAGGTGATCACACTTTTATTTAAAATGAATTTCCTATTTAAAATGAAATGCATGGGACTAATCAAAGTTACAAGTTATACCTTAGACACTTGTACAGTAGCCTGATTTCTTTGGTCATTGATTGAGTTGGTGTTTATTGTGATTATATATTCCTTGTGACACATAAACCTTAAGGGGTGATAACTAAATGAGTGATGTGTAGCAGTCCTAGTGATAAGTGCCTTAGTAACCTCTAGGTAGAGGCTAGTGATGAATTGAGATGGTTGTGAAAGGAAGTGGTCATGTTGACCCTTGAGATGCATTAGATCCCTCAAGATAGTTTATATGACTATAGAGAAATTGTTCCTCTCCCATTGAGAAATGATTACTTGGGTGGATAAATCCTATGGAAATTGATTGATAGGTTGGGTGTGAGGGCTATCCTAGGGTGAATTTGGAAGAGAAAAGTTGTCACGACCCCCTCCCCACAAAGTGTACCCCTCCTGGGCCGGCAATGTGAGAAGAGAGATAATGACCCCTGAGTCCCGCCTCTAGTAGGCCCTGGGTTGGCAACTTGCTCTGAGGGTATAATAAACATACAAATGGGAGGCCTTACCCTCTAAGAGAACACATGCAGAAGAGTGGGATATAATAGACTCCAATCAAATCCAACTCAGAATTGAAAAAAAAGAAATAAAATAAATCCAAGTACATATATGAAATGTCATGAAAAAGTACTACAACTGAAAGGGGAAACAAAAAGTACCCAAAATAAAGTAAAACGGCTGCGACCACAAGCCCGAACAGCTCCTCCTCCAACCAAAAGCTAGTAGTAACCAGTTTTATCTCCAACTTGCTCCAAGTGACCTAAAAAACATTTTATATATACATAGGGTGAGTATAACAGAATACTCAGTAGGATCCTCCCCAAGCCTCTCGTGAAAAAGTAAAGAAAGCATGATAAAGCCCAGTGAACAAAAAGTGAAACTAACTCGTCACCTAAATAGGTATACTAAGTTCCCAACCTCACCATGGCTACTCTCACCAAGTAACCAATACAAGAATATAACATATAGTAAAGATTATCAAGGGTACCCTGCGACTACTTCCGCACTGGTTTTCCGCTTTTCCCCAACAACATACGTCCTGTGCATCTCTCTCCAAAGGCTTTCCCGCAGACACCTGGGCTAAGCTCCTCAATCTGCACCTCGTGCACCACAAAGGCTTGCCCGCAGACACCTGGGTGAAGCACCACACCATCCTCACAACCAAAATCAACCAGGTAAGTCCCAGGAGCCACCACAACCTGCATAACGTGTATCATACATCGGGTATTATACCTCAAGCCATTATAGCCCATACACCGAATAGGGATCCTCAATCCATCACAGCCTATACATGTTAAACCTATAGTAGTCCATAGGATACTATATCCAAAATATATGTGTGTGAAATAACCATAAGCCATTACAGTCCTCTACACACATATATGGGTAAAACTAACCAGTGTTCCTACCAGCACAACCATCTACCAAGAGAAGAGAGCGGGGTCAAAAGGGGGTAGTCAGTCATTCAACCTCCCATCAGAATGATGAAGAAAACACCCCCCAGGTCTCAGAATCCCCGGGGTGTCAGTTTCCCTTACCGACAGGGTGGAGTAGCGTATAGAAACACAAAAAGTACAGAATATATATGTAACTCACATCCACACTATGGGCATTACCTATTCTTAGATACAACTGCAGCTAACATCTCTCAGACTCCATGCTGCTACTTTTAAGACTAGGTATCCTATAAGCACACAAACATTTGAATAGCTTTATTAGATTACTCCGTTCTCATTTTATTAGTTCCACTGTACATTAATTAATTCTTTAAACATTACTTAAGCATGAACAATTCCACATTAATCTGAATTGGCATCACATTCAAAATCAACTGCTCCTTTTAAGATTCACATCACATTTAAATTCTAGTATCTCCATCCCCGTGGATATTCACTATTTAATCAAACATTCATTATAGAATTACTTTTCCATATTCCCAGGCATTATAGAAAATCATCCTATGATTCTAAACACAAAGTAGGCTCAACACGGTGAGTAGATATACTACACGTCGAGTCTTTTCCACCTATAGAAAGAGCATATACCCATTCTCCCTTGAGAGGATAAACACAGAAAGCACGTGGCATACACCGAGCGTCTTCACCTCCTTCGGAAGAAGGGTAGAAAGACCAACTACCTTGAGCAGTGGGGAAAAAAATCAGATTAACATTCAATGAGAACCACAAGAATCCAGCAACCACATCCATCCCATTCCATCACCCCTGGTGTCCTCCCCGACACCCACATGCATAAACCGATGCATCTCACCACTTTAGGCACCATCCGCTGCCACAACCACAAGGCCTCCCTGCCTTCATATATCACAACATCCATCCAGGCTCACATCACAGCACAAGCAGCAGGAAAACAACAGTCACAACCATGGGCTCTTGACCCTTTAACAAACAAGAGGGTAACTCAGAACCCTTTTAGAAATTCCCACATAATCTGTTCTTTAATCCATATTGAATTAACAGATTTGTTATGTGTAGGTTCCAATTATAGGATACCTAATCAGTAAGCTATCACAATTAAATAACCATGCTTACTTCCCTAATTTGATTATCCTCAAACTAGAACAACAACAACAACAACAATAACTAGATTAATTTACATGCCTATTTATATTTATCCAATTAATTAATAATTAATTCCAGCTTTACATTCATTATCAATTTCTATCATGAACGGACAAAAAATCAAAGAAATCATAGATACCACTCTATCTAGAAAAACATGAGGCAAACCGTTATCACGGTATAGAGCAACAACATGTGATCAACCAATTCTTTTAATCCGGTTCAAGTATTTAATTAGGTCAATTTAATTGTGATCCAAAGGAATAAATCATGATAATTCTACGATTGCACATATACAATTATAGAAGCCATGAATCCCCTACCTCGAAGAGTTCTTGACGTCCTTTATCCACACAACGGGTCACAATCCTCCTATCACGACAACTGCATCCACCAGAGGATGACACGGTATGACAGTACCAACCAACCCCAAGAAAAACCCATTAGAATCTTGGAAATTACATGGTATAATATAGAAGAGAGAAACAAGAGAAGATGATCCCCAAAGGAACGATGATAAAACATACCTTATTGGGAAGATAGACCGACACAGTTCGGTTGCATCCAAAACAGAGCAGAACCAATCCTATGAGTAAAGATTGATTGTGCAACTCCTACGGGAATGATTGAAAGGTTCTAGCATTTCTTAGCTGAGAAAAATGGGAAAGTTCGTTCCTTTTTGAAGATTTAATGGGGTGATGGTTTAAGATCCGGTTAAGTCTCCATTAAAAACGGATCGCATTAACCCATGCGGTTTGACCAAGAAAATTCATCCCGGGCATAGGAATAATTAATATAGGATTTATGGCATTTGAATCGGCCTTAAGAGTCCTTAAAACAAGGCTTTAACTGTATTTTATGTCAAAGGGGCGAAACTGTAGGAAGCTGAAAACACTGTTCAAGTCCACCATTAGAAGGTCACCGTTAGAAGGTTACCGTTCTGGAAACACTGTTCAAGTCTACCGTTAGAAGTCCACCAATAGAAGGTTACCATTCTGGAAACACTGTTCAAGTCTACCGTTAGAAGGTCACTATTAGAAGGTTACCGTTCTGGAAAAACTGTTCTAGTCTACCGTTAGTAGTCCACTGATAGAAGGTTACTGTTCTAGAAACACTGTTCAAGTCTACTGTTAGAAGTCCACCAATAGAATCTCACTGATAGAAACACTATTCAAGTCTACCGATAGAAGTCCACTGATAGAACCTCACCGATAGAAACACTGTTCAGTGAACCTCACCGATAGAAACACTGTTCAAGTCTACCGATAGAACCTCACCGATAGAAACACTGTTCACTGAACCTCACCGATAGAAACACTATTTGCCTACCGATATTGTTCATAAAACTGGAAACACTGTTCACAGAACTGGAAATTTGGCAAAGTGTTGGGGATAAGTCACCTTGACCTCCCAGAACACCTCCAACACCACATTTTCACAAAGTAATGGACTGGAGAGGTCCGGTCCATTACATTAGATACCTCTCAAAACATTGTCATCCTCGAGAATTAAAAACCCACCTAGAAGAAAAGAGGGGTCTGAACAACCACCCCATAAGATACCTCTCACGGGAAAACCACCATGAGTTGTTCAAAAGATGGAGCAAAACTACGACATCCAAGAGTATGGGAACAAGCAATCCATATCCAAACAATTCAATCATAACATCACATCAATGGTACATAAATAAAACAATAAAGGTCTAACTATAAAGGAATCAACATTATATGGAAGGAGTTAAACATTAAACAACTCTGGGTACTGAGCACGCATCTGTGACTCATGCTCCCATGTACTCTCCTCCATGCCACCGTGTCACCACAAGACACGAACTAAGGGGATAGAACGCCCACACCACACCTTCTCCTTGCGGTCTTGGATCTCCACAGGTCGCTCCTCGAAGGTTGCATCATCATCAATATCGATCTCTCCCCAATCGATAACATGAGATTCATCATGAAGATAATGACGGAGTTGTGATACATGGAAAACATCATGTATCCGACTCATCTTAGGGGGAAGTACTACTCAATACGCCACAGCTCCAACATGAGCTAACACCTTGAAAGGCCCAACAAACCGGGGACAAAGCTTACTACCACGACCAAACCTTCGCTTCCCACGACGGGGAGTCACCTTCAGAAACACATGATCCCCAACATTAAACTCTAAGGGTCTCCTTCTTTGATCAGTATATGATTTCTGACGATCCTGTGCTATCTTCATCCTCTCACGAATCACCTGAACCATCTCTGTTGTATTATGCACTAGTTCAGGTCCAAGAATTGCGGACTCTTCGACCCCAGTCCAGCACAACGGAGAATGGCATGGACGGCCATACAAGGCTTCAAAAGGCACCATACCGATGGTAGAGTGAAAACTATTATTGTAAACGAACTCTACCAGGGGTAAGTGCTTCATCCATGAACCTCCAAAATCATGAACACAAGAGCGCAACATTTCTTCAAGAGTCTGGATGGTTCGCTCTGTCTGACCATCTGTTTGAGGATGAAAAGCAGTGCTAAGGCACAATTGAGAGCCAAAAGCATGCTGGAGACCTCTCTAAACCTTGGAGGTAAAACGAGGATCTCGATCCGAAATGATCGTCCTAGGTACTCCATGAAGTCTCACCACCTCATCTAGATACTGCCTCAAAAAAACTTCCACTGAGCTCGACTCCTTGATCACTATGAAGTGGGACAACTTTGTTAAACTATCCACTACCACCCATATAGCATCATTTCCTCCCAGAGCAAGAGGTAAACCTGTAACAAAGTCCATTGAGATGTCCTCCCACTTCCACTGAGGAATCACTAATTGCTGGAGAAGACCACCAGGAACACGGTGTTCGACCTTCACCTTCTGGAAGACTAAACATCGAGACACACACTCTGAAACCGTACGCTTCAGCCCAGGCCACCAAACCTGACTCCTTAAGGATCGATACATCTTCGTCACAACAGGATGTGCTGCCAAGAGTGAACTATGTAACTCTTGGGGAACCGTCTCGCGCATCGCCAAGGGAACAAAAAGCCTGGCATGATACAACACTCGGTGTTGTTCATCCTCCGACCAACCATCAGGGGCCTCACCACAAACAAATTTGTCTCTCCAAACTTCCACCTCTAGATCACCCAACTGATACTCTTCCACCTTATGCATCAGGGATGTCTGCACTGTCATCTGGAAAAGACAACCTCTACCCCCAATTTCCCCCATATCTAGATGCAAAGCTGATAGCTCTTCCATCACACTCCAGGAATCACTAGATTCACGCACAACATCATTACGTGACTTTCGGCTTAGTGAATCAGCTACAAAATTCCCTTTTCCAGGTGTATACGATATTTCAAAGTCGTATTCTTGAAAGAACTCCATCCACTGATGCTGCCGCAAGTTCAAGTCACATTGGGAGAAAACATACCTCAAACTCTTATGATCGGTGAAAACCACAAAGTGCTCACCAATGAGGTAATGTCTCCACAACTTTAGAGAAAACATCACGGTTGCCAACTCAAGATCATGGGTGGCACTGTTGCATTCATGGAGACACAACTGCCAAGAACCATAAGAAACAACCGACCTCTGCTTCATGAGAACACATCCTTGCCCCAGATGTGAAGCATCACAAAAAACATCAAACTGGACTCCCTCTGCTGGAAGACAAAGGACTGGGGCACTTACCAACTTATCCTTTAGATACTCGAAAGCTGCCTGACACTAATCATTACATATGAACGCTTGATCCTTCCTGGTCAAAGATATCAGAGGATTCACAACTCGGGAAAAATTGGCTACAAACCTCCTATAATAGCCTGCGAGACCAAGGAAACTTCGCACCTCTAACACGGTCTTGGGGGCTACCCAAGACACCACTGCTTCTATCTTCGACGGATCCACAACTACTCCCTGTTGGGACACAACATGCCCCACGAAACAAACTTCTCGAGCCCAAAACTCACACTTTGACAACTTCCCAAACAACTAATGTTGGTGAAGAACTCCCAAAACGGCTCGTAGATGCTCTGCATGATTTTCATCAGATGTAGAGTACACAAGGATGTTGTCGATGAAAACCACAACAAACTTGTCCAGGAATTCATGGAACACAGCATTCATAAACCCCATGAAAATAGCTGGAGCATTCGTCACACCGAATAGCATTACAACAAACTCATAATGTCCATGACGACAACGGAAAGTAGTCTTCGGGATATCCTCATCCTTTACACGCATCTGATGATATCCTGACCGCAAGTCGATCTTTGAGAACCAACTTGAACCCTTCAGTTGATCAAATAGGTCATCAATCTGTGGAAGAGGATAGCGGTTCTTTATTTTCACTTTGTTCAATCGATGATAATCGACACACAACCGTAAACTGCCGTCAGCCTTTTTCACAAAAAAAACTGGTGCTCCCCATGGTGACACACTTGGCCGAACAAAACCGCACTGCAACAGACCATCAAGCTGAATACGTAGCTCTCGTAACTCAGAAGGGTCCATCCTATACAGATACATAGAGATAGGAGACGCTCATGGCTGTAGCTCGATCCCAAACTCGATCTCTCGTCGAGGGGGTAAGGATACAACCTCTTATGGAAAGATGTTAGGGTACTCCTCTACGATACTAGGAAACGCCAACTGTTGAACCTCTGATGAACTCAGCATCATCCCTGCCATCAAGGATGATAAGGATGGATCTCGTCTTTGACTCATCTGAGGATCTCTCTCACCAACAAACACCACTTTCTATCTATCTGCATCAAAGAAAATGACATTCTTCCTGTAGCAATCAACGATATCCTGCACCGAATACAACCAATCCATGCCGAGTATGACATAATATGGTTGTATTCGTAAACATAGGAAATCTCCCCAAGAGCGGTGTTGCCTCCACACTAGCTCACAGTCTCTACATACTTCAAACAAGTCGGCTCGACCTCCAACTGGCGTAGTCAACGCCAAGGGCACTGGAAGCCTCTCTACCTCAAGTCCCAAAGCATGGACAAGGGTAGGTGATATGAAAGAGTGTGTTGCTCGTGAATCAAACAAGGCATACACTAAAGTAGAAAACAAGCAAAGGGTACCTCGAATGATATCTGGCTCGCCTGGGGCTGGCAACGCAAGAGCATGAAGCTGACCACGAGCTCCACCACGGCCTCTCTGACCCTGATGACGACCACCACCATGTCCGCGCTCTGCTCTCTGAGGACGGGGAGCATCATGGGGTTGTCCTATACCTGATCCATCTACCCTCAGGTGATCTAAATCTAGTGGAACCTACTGCTACTGCCTCAGCTGGAAGTACCTCAATGGAGGAACCTGGAGCGGAGCGTCCGGTGGATGACTGCTCTAAAAAGTCAGGCACTCCCGCTACTGATGACCACGACCACCACAAGAAAAACAAGCACCTGATCCCTTGGCATAGGCATGAGAGTTGCTGCCTCTAGAGAAATGAGATGGGAAGGGCTGGGGCCTACCCCCAGGTGAACAAAAAATCTTCTTCCCTGAAAACTGGGATCCCCGGACCACAAATTGTCTTCGTGAGGAATCATGATGATTCCCCTCTCGTGACGATCCGGTCCTAGCCAAAGTCCTCTCAACAACCTCTACCCTTGCCAGCACCTCAAGATATGTCTTCAGTATAAATGGGGTGACCTGGCGCTGGATCTCTGGATGCAAAGACTCCTCGAAATGCCTCGCCCTGGCCTCCTCATCTGGTAACAGGTCTGAAGAATATCGTAGAAGGTTCCTAAAACGGATTCCAAACTCTCGAACACTGGAGCTCTCCTATTGAAGGGTAAGAAGCTCCTGGCGACTGGATGCCTTCGCAGTCGAAGAAATAAACTCTATTCTAAACCTGTCTCAAAACTCCTCCCATGAGATCGCTGACTCCTCATGATCCTCGAGGAATAAGAACCACCCCTGCATCGCTGCTCCACGCAGCATTTTCAAAACCAAGGAAACCCAGTGTTCCTTCCGAGCATGAATCAAATTGAAGCCTATCTCGACCTCCTACAACCAGTCTCCTGTGACTGCATCTGAAACGGATCCCTCGTACTTCTGTAGACTCTAGCGGTGAAACTCTCAGAGTGTCTTCCTCCAAGTGTCATCGTCGTCAACCTCTACCCAGCGGTGATCTGCTGGAACAGCCTGCTGGGCATCTTCTGTGCAAACATGACGAGGACGTCGACCTGGAGCCATACCTGTAAAATAACAATTGTTAGAGCTCCTAAGCCTGGAATATGTAAGACTCAACATTAATTAATTAATTGTTTTGTTTTATTAATTTTAGGTTACCTATCCCAAGGTCTACCCATTCAAACACAGGCGCAAAGAATAATGATGCATGATTCTTTCCTAGGTCTCTACCCTGCAACCAGTGTCACTTTGGTTAGTAGCCATCGTAAACTTAATGGTCCTTGCAACAGATCATTGGGGGCCCTAAACGCCTATGTCTCTGCCGGTCTCCAGTGTTTACCCCACTTGCTAAACATGAATGACATCATTGCCCTACCATCCCATCCTCACCTGTGCCTCACTCCAAAATCCATCCTATCCCTCAACCAGACCTCTGATACCACTATGTTAGGACCCCCTCCCCACAAAGTGTACCCCTCCTGGGCCGACAATGTGAGAAGAGAGATAATGACCCCCGAGTCCCGCCTCCAGTAGGCCCCAGGTTGGCGACTAGCACCGAGGGTATAATAAACATACAAATGGGAGGCATTAACCTATAAGAGAACACATGCAGAAGAGAGAGATAGAATAGACTCCAATCAACTCCAACTCAAAACTGAAAAAAAAAGAAATAAAAGAAATCCAAGTACATATATGAAATGTCATGCAAAAGTACTACAACTAAAAGGGGAAACTAAAAGTACCCAAAATAAAGTAAAACGACAGTGACCACAAGCCCGAATAGCTCCTCCTCCAACCACAAGCTAGTAGTAACCAGTTTGATCTCCAAACTGCTCCAAGTGACCTAAAAAACAGTTTATATATACATAGGGTGAGTATAACAGAATACTCAGTACGATCCTCCCCAATCCTCTTGTGCAAAAGTAATGAAAGCATGCTAAAGCCCAGTGAACAACAAGTGAAACTAACTCGTCACCTAAACAGGTATACTAAGTTCCAAACCTCACCATGGCTACTCTCACCAAGTAACGAATACAAGAATATAGCATTTTGTAATGATTATCAAGGGTACCCCACTACTACTTCCCCACTGGTTTGCCGCTTTTCCCCAACGACATACGTCCTGTGCATCTCTCTCCAATGGATTTCCAGTAGACACCTGGGCTATGCACCACAATCTACACCTCGTGCACCACAAAGGCTTGCCCACAGACACCTGGGCGAAGCACCACACCATCCTCACAACCAAAAGCAACCGGGTAAGTTCCGGGAGCCACCATAGCCCGCATAACGTGTATCATACATCGGGTATTATACCTCAAGCCATTATAGCTCATACACCGAATAGGGATCATCAAGCCATCACAGCCTATACACGTTACACCTATAGTAGTCCATAAGATACTATATCCATAATATGTGTGTGTGAAATAACCACAAGCCATTACAGCACTCAACACACATATATGGGTAAAACTTACCAGTGTGCCTACCAGAACAAAGATCTACCATGAGAATAGAGCGGGGTCAAAAGGGGGTAGTAATCCATTCAACCTCCCATCAGAATGTTTGGGAAAACACCCCCCAAGGGATCAGAATCCCCGGGGTGTCAGTTTCCCTTACCTACAAGGTGGAGTAGAGTATAGAAACACAAAAAGTATAGAATATATATGTAACTCACATCCACACTATGGGCATTACCTAGTCTTAGATACAACTGCAGCTAACATCTCTCAGACTCCAGGCTGCTAATTTTAAGACTAGGTATCCTATAAGCACACAAAAATTTTAAGAGCTTTATTAGATTACTCCGTTCTCATTTTATCAGTTCCACTGTACATTAATTAATTCTTTAAACATTACTTAAGCATGAACAATTCCACATTAAACTGAATTGGCATCACATCCAAAATCAACTGCTCCTTTTAAGATTCACATCACCTTTAAATTCTAGTATCTCCATCCCCGTGGATTTTCACCATTTAACAAAACATTCATTACAGAATCACTTTTCTTTATTCCCAGGCATTCTAGAAAAGCATCCTATGCTTCTAAACACAAAGGAGGCTCAACACGGTGAGTAGAAATACTACCCGTAGAGTCTTTGCCGCCTATAGAAAGAGCATAGACCCATTCTCCCTCGAGAGGCTAAATAAGGAAATCACGTGGCATACCCCGCACGTCTTCACCTCCTTCGGAAGAAGGGTAGAAAGACCAGCTGCCTTGACCAGTGGGGAAAAGCAAATCAGATTAACATTCAAAGAGAACCACGAGCATCCAGCACCCACATCCATCCCATTCCATCACCCCTGGTGTCCTCCCCGACTCCCACATGCATAAACCGATGCATCTCACCACTTTAGGCGCCATCCGCTGCCACAACCACAAGGCCTCCCTACCTTCATATATCACAACATCCATCCAGGGTCACATCACAACACAAGCAGTAGGAAAACAATAGTCACAACCATGGTCTCTTGACCCTTTAACAAACAAGAGGGTAACTCACAACCCTTTTAGAAATTCCCACATAATCTGTTCTTTAATACATATTGAATTAGCAGATTTGTTATGCGTAGGTTCCAATTACGGGATACCTAATCAGTAAGTTATCAAAATTAAATAACCATTCTTACTTCCCTAATTTGATTATCCTCAAATTAGAACAACTACAACAACGAAAATAACTAGATTAATTTACATGTATCTTTATCTTTAGCCAATTAATTAAAAATTAATTCCGGCTTTATGTTCATTAACAATTTCTATCATGAACGGACAACAAATCAAAGAAATCATAGATATCACTCTATTTAGAAAAACAAGAGGCAAACCGTTATCACGGTATAAAGAAACAACATGCGATCAACCAATTCTTTTAATCCGGTTCAAGTATTTAATTAGGTCAATTTCATTGTGATCCAAAGGAATAAATCATGATAAATCTATGATTGCACATATACAATTAGAGAAGCCATGAATCCCCTACCTCGAAGAGTTCTTGACGTCCTTTATCCACACAACGGGTCACAATCCTCCTCTCACGACAACTGTATCCACCGGGGGATGCCACGGTACGATAGTACCAACCAACCCCAAGAAAAACCCATTATAATCTTGGAAATTACATGGTATCATATGGAAGGGAGAAATAAGAGAAGATGATCCCCAAAGGAACGATGATAAAACATACTTTATTGGGAAGATTGACTGACACAGTTCGGTTGCATCCAAAACAGAGTAGAACCAATCCTATGAGAAAAGATTGATTGTGCAACTCCTACGGGAATGATTGAAAGGTTCTAGGGTCTCTTAGCTGAGAACAAAGGGAAAGATCGTCCCTTTTTGAAGATTTAATGGGGAGACAGTTTAAGATCCGGTTAATTCTCCATTAAAAACGGATCACATTAACCCACACGGTTTGACCAAGTAAATACATCCAAGCCTTAGGAATAATTAATATAGGATTTATGGCATTTTAATTGGCCTTAAGAGACCTTAAAACAAGGCTTTAAATGTATTTTACGTCAAAGGAAACGTCAAAGGGGCGAAACTGTAGGAAGTTGGAAACATTGTTCATGTACACTGTTAGAAGGTCACCGTTAGAAGGTTACCGTTCTAGAAACACTGTTCAAGTCTACCGTTATAAGTCCACCGATAGAAGGTTACCATTCTGGAAACACTTTTCAAGTCTACCGTTAGAAGGTTACCGTTCTGGAAACACTGTTCAAGTCTACCTTTAGAAGTCCACCGATAGAAGGTTACTGTTCTGGAAACACTGTTCAAGTTTACTGTTAGAAGTCCACCAATAGAATCTCACTGATAGAAACACTATTCAAGTCTACCGATAGAAGTCCACTGATAGAACCTCACCGATAGAAACACTGTTCACTGAACCTCACCGATAGAAACACTGTTCAAGTCTACCGATAGAAGTCCACAGATAGAACCTCATCGATAGAAACACTGTTCACTGAACCTCACTGAAAGAAACATTGTTCACCTACAAATACTATTCATAAAACTGGAAACAATGTTCACAGAACTGGAAATTTGGCAAAGTGTTGGGGGATAAGTCACCTTGACCTCCCAGAACACCTCCAACACCAAATTTTCACAATGTAATGGACCGAAGAGGTCCTAACCATTACAAAAGTCTTAAGGCCATCACCCTTATGTGATACTGATAATGGATCACCTACAAATCCAATTAATCAATGAGATGATATCTTAATGAATTTTAGGAATGTTATGATCTCTAAGTGATGGTTATTAGCTTGAGAGATGATAATGAGATATAGGAGACTATATGGGGTGTCCTGACTATGATGGTACCAAGGGGACCCTGATGGGTACCCTGATAATATGATTACCAAATCGATATTTTCTATAAGAAATGAGTAGAGATGATTATATCTGACACGTTAGAAAATTAATCAGTGATTTGAGCATGTTATGTTATGATAATTATAGGCCCTTTCACTAGAGATCCCAACCTTGTATTTGTGGGAAAAGTTCAAGTACATGTACAACCTGTCAAGGTGATATTATGAGATGATTTTCATGGGACTCACTTCCTAATGATTTTTATTTAGATACATGGGATTCATTAGATAATATAATTATTTTGAGATTTTTTTCATGCTACTATGATGATAGAATCCTGGAATGGGACCATCACACCCCTATCTCTAGGTGATGTATTCCAAATAGCCTATGTTTCTGGATATTGTTTTTTTTGGAGGGGGGAGGCACACCCCTGTATCTAGGTGATGGATTTATAACAGGGTAGTCCTTATCTCTAGAATATTTGATTGTTGGAAGGGGTAAGACATTCCCCCATCTCAAATTAATGGATTTTATGATAGGGTACACCCTGCCTCCAGATGATGTGATGCATCACATGCGAGCGACATACCCCTAGCTCTAGGTGATTGATTACTGGTAGAGTAAACCCATATATAGTTTATATATTCCCAACAAGGCACTCTCATGAGTTTCTAGATGAGGTTTTCTAGGTATAGTGAAGTTAAAACTTGGATACAAGTGGTGGTATTAGTGGGCATGGTTATGTGACTTGTTCAAAGACACCATGAAATTGGTCAAAGAATGTTTAGGTTGATCCTAATATTTGTAGTTGAACCTGAGGATCAATAGTGATTATTTTTAACTCTTCCACTCTGTTTTATTTTTATATTTATCATATCACATGTGTACACTAAATTTACTAGTTATGTATGAGACCATGTTGGTGGTTCCCTATTGAGTTGTAATTAAACCCTGGTCAGGAATCCATGGCACTTGGGTACATAAGAAAGCTTAACTAATCATAGGATCAAGATAGTCAGAGGATTAATTAGAACGATCAAGTGGGATAACTCAATTGGGATTGGATTTCCAAATGAGATGATGCTTAGGGATGAAATTGGATCCTTAATGAATTTTATTCATTTATTTATCTTTGTATATGTGATTTCCCTACTGGGTAGTTACTGTTGTATGCTATCATAATTGTGAGTTAGTAAAATTGTATGATTTTTCATTCATGTATTATTGATAACTATGTTTAAAAATTATAAATACTCTAATGGTTATTATATTGGATGATGTTTGGTTAATTTATTTTTTATTGCAGACTTTGATATGGGGATATAGTCTCCCCATGGTGCTACCCTAAATACCTACTACTAGTCATTTGTGTCAATCATACAAGAAGGTGTTCCTGAGGAACCATTAGTAACTCCTCTAGTATGAGAACTTATTAGTTTTCATTACCTATGAGAGGATTTTAAATGGTGGTATCAGATTTTTTAGGTGACCAATATCATAGAATTTATCAGAATATTTTGTTTTTTAACATTTGGGGAGATGGTATAAATGTGACATAAAAATTTGCCGAGTCATATGATAGACTTCAAAATGACGTGTCACAAAAACCTTTCATTATGGGAAGTCTATATTAAAATATCCATGAGATTTATATTCTTGGTTTTTTATGTGAATGTTATATGATTTCACTTACCTTAACACACTTGTTATTGGTAATTTATGGTTTTTATTTATTGTATTTTAGATCTTGGTCCATTGGCAAGAGCCTGATTTTCATGTATCATGTTTGGCATGTAGTATTCACCTGACATGTGTGTGATTTTCTATGATTAATATCACTTAATATATAGGATATATTTTCTTAAATTTTCAATAACAACTTATATGGTGTTTTCCTATATAACATGGTTGTGTAATTCTTCTCATTGGAATAATAGTGTATTTGTTTATATTGTTACATCATGTGGATCTATGGAGAGATTCTTTGTGTTGATGGATATACAGTCCCTCAGTTAAGGTATGTGTTATTACCCTAGTAGGTCACTAAATGAAATTTATGCCTTAGTGGTAGATCCCTTATGGGTTCTTGGAAAATGGGTTTGGTTACTTGAGGTTGCAGAAACAACCTATATATTGTTTTCCCATATTGATTCATAGTGCCATTATACTTAAATGAACCATATAACTTTGGTTTCCCTACATGTATCATCTTGGATGATGTTTTTATATACATATATATTGATGGATAATAATTTTATCCTCAAGGTGGAGACTCATATATGTATATTTTTGGTGAGGATCAATCTAAAATTTATGATTTTCAAGGGGGTAATCCAGTATACAGATTCCCAGTGAGAATATGTTCCCTAGTAGATAGGTGAATTAATATGTCATGTTTTATATGAATATGTGTACATGAGAACCCTAGAGTGGTTATATTGGAATGTGAGTTTCGTGGTGAATTTTGATAGTGGGAGAAGATATGTGTTTTCTAATGATATATGATTTACATTAGCTAATACATATGGGTGGAGTTAGGAGATCCTAGTGATTTTTAGGTGTGTCTCATGATATTGGTGATTCAGGTATTATAGTTGATTTGAGAATTGATATATATGTGAAGGTAACTTGATACCATGGTAATCCCAAGATTTTGAGTTCCCTTAGATGTGAAAATAATGAGTGGAATCATTGGGTTATGTGGCCAGTACATGGTGGTGCTGCCATGCATGGAGGTTCCTTAGAATTTTTATTGAAGAACATAAGGTTATTTTATAATTAATGTGGAAATTCATGGGCATGGTCAGTAGGATACATGCACTTTTGTATTTGGAATTTTTTTCTATGGATTAGTGAGAGCGTAAGTCGATGTTTTGGGTTTATTGATGATTTTCGGGATGGAGGGAGATCATCTAATCGGTTTTGGTGAGAGATTATGTGATTTTTCCTTGACATGTGATGGATTTAATTCTTTATGGATGAGGGAACTATGAGTTCTTGTCTCTAGAAGATAATTAAATAGGATTAATGCTTGATTTTGAAGAAGGTTGTTAAGGGTGTTTCTAGTTATATGGGAATGACATTCTATAGATCATGTTCAGTTTCTTAGGTGTGTGAGAATAGATTTAAGATCTATAATTCATTGGATCATGATTCAGTTTTTGTAATTGGGTTGTACTGGAACATACACCCATTGGTTTGGATAAAATTTTAATACTGAATTCTCATTATGAATAGTGTTTTTTAATTTCTGATTTGTGTATTTTAATGTGTGGGTTGGGGACTGATGGAATAGATGAAATGATCTTGGGAATAAATTCTTGGATATTTAAAGGGAATGAAGAGTGTCTCTTAAATAGTTTGATGAAAAAACTATGGATAGATGGTGTTATTTTTTAAAGGATGGGTGGTTATGGATTTGGAGAAGCGACATGCAATAAATGGTGGAACATATGGAGGTTACACTATAGGAGTTGTATGAGGGAGTCCATATGGGGGGAGTGAACCATTGGTTATTAGAGGGTATTCTACTAATTATAGAAGAAATTTAGGTGGATGTCAAGGTTGAAATTCACATGAGTTGTGACCAAGTAGTAATTAATGTTTCATGTTATTTCTCAAATTTGAAAATGTAAAATACATCTATTCATTCTGTATGGTAGTCAAAATAGTTTGTGTCATAGAGGTACAACCCCATATGTATAGAGACATGGGGATGATGAGGTCGGTCGTTGGATGGTTGAGGTGGCACATATATTTTGGTGAAACGATGAATCTGATTTATCAAGTATCATGTGAAATTATAGATTTTGAATTTATATGGCGTATTTGATAGATACTACATGTTAGTATCAACTTGAGGATGAATTTAATGTGATTCGAGCAGAGTTCGGTTGGAGGTGTGTTGGTAATTGGGTGAGGGTATGGAAATGGTTTTTTTTTTCAGGAATCAACCATATAATTACCTCTATATTTGGGTTAAAACATTAGTGTGGTTGTTTAGATGATCTTGGGATGTCTTCAAAAATTAAATCATTGCAATCGACTAATAAGATGACGTCTTTGTGGGTAAGACCACTCTTTTTTTGGAATAGTCAACTAGAGGAGGGATGACCATTGTTTTCACTTGTAATTGGGTATGGTGTAATGGTAACCACACCAAAAGGGTCATTGGGCTGTAGAGAATTTGTTTTTGTAGGTGATTCCGATGGAGGGGAGCACCATGTCTTGAAGTCATCACTTTTGATCAAAAACTAATAGTTAGGAGAACCATAAGCTAGGTGATGAACTTATTAATTAAACTATAGTGTCTTGGGTTATATGGGTTCAAGTAATATTCATCTCAATGAACCGGTGTTGGTGACGAGTGATGGCTCAATATTTCATTAATAGTGAACCTAATATTTGGAGTTACATATTAGAATATCATTTTTTGTTTTAGGCTATAACATGGAAAACTAAGCATGAATTGAAAACCAGGTTAGTTTGGAGTTAATGGTTAAAATATCAATTAGAATTATTGGGAATGAGAATTTCTATAGTGGGGTGGTTACAGAAACCTATACTATTTCAGGGTGTGAATTCTTGAGGAATTTTTTGGGCTATCTCATTTTGAGGAATAGGATTTGTAATGAGATTTCAAGAGTTTTGGCATCCTTAAATGGTGTATTTGGATGGGTTTATTTGACAACCGTACTTTTATTACATACTTAAACATTATTTATTACATAAAACCTTAACTTGATACAACATATAAGATTGAGAGGTATAGTGTATTTAGGGCTTAGGAACATTACATAATAACTTAAACCATAGAATGCTACATCTTTTTGAAAACTTCCGTTACATGACCACTGTATTCCCTCGTACTTAGCATTGAATTAGATAACCTGAGGACATTTATAAGAAAAGGGTGAGCTATAAAGCCCAGTAAAGGAATAAAAATGGAATAACATTAGGAATAAAATACATGTTAGAAAATAGGAATATCAATGGATCACAATAGAAACATGAACATAATGTCATGATAAAGCATGGTAATCATAACATGGAAATGTGGCAACAACACTTAACATGGAATTATCATGAGCCAAGGATCATTGCGCATGGATCATGAGTAAACCCTCATTGCACATGAATCATGATTAAACCCTTGTTTCACTTGAATTATCATGAGTCAACACTCATTTCATACGATGTATCATGATACTATACCCAATGCATTAGAGTGCTATCAGGGTGCACCCTTCTTAAACATTTCATTTCATGCATAAGTGAGCCTCGAGATAATAGAACATGAATTCATAAAACATAATAATTTTTTCCACTATTAAGGAATTTTGAATTAATACATGAAACACTTACATCAATATGTAAATGTGAATAAAGGTTAATACACTTAATAGAGAAATGGGAATTTTATTCTCTACACAATGATTTTGGCTTGGAAAATTACGGTGCAATTTCGGTAGCATAACAACGTGACATAAGACTTCATAAAGATGGTTAATGAGATAGAAAAGGGAGTATCATCATATGTACATGAAATGGATAGTAATTGGAGTTATATATATACAAGTACCAACATAGGTAATGGAATTTAGATACATAATACAAAATAATTTCTAGAATGTAAATGAGGAGAGAGAAATTCCTTAAGGAATTTCAGTATGGTAACAGGTATATATGGAATGTGCCGATGAGAGAGAATGGGGTATCTCATCATTCAAAAATAAAGATGACAGTATAGAGGTAGTGAAAAATCATACCCCAAAATTTATAATTGAAAATAAAAGAGGCATAATAATTTCACGAAACTTGGATAAAATGAGAAAGGAAGGAATCTCTTACTTGGAAGTGTGATCCCAAAGGCATGGGAGAGGCTTGAGAGAGGCTTCTTGGGAGACCAGGGCTCCTTGGGAGGATTCTAGAGAGAGTAGGTAATAGGTTGGACGAACTACAAAGGCTTTGAGTGAAGAGTAAGTGGGATCTTGGTTGGGTTTATATAGGAAAGGAGAGGGAATTCTATATTATTTAGGTTTGGGACACCACACATTAAACTAATCAAAACCACAAACCAGACCATGTTCTTTGCCCATGGGTTTTCCAAAAGGGAGTGGAAAAAAATATTTTATAAGGCCAATGGCCGAACTTCTTAAAATAATATGGTTGCATATGTGGAGTTGAGTCACACTCTCAAGGAAAACAATTTAAAAGGAAAAAATGTTTTATAAGCCTTGAAGGGTCCACTAAAGCTTTGTAAAATAAATTAAACAAACCCAAAATCACATTATTTTAATGGGAAAACATATATTTTCCGAAACTGATGTTTATATTATAACATTACATTACTATTGCGTCATTATTATGTCATAAAACACATTATATATTTAAACTGTGTTTAATTTTTAGCAAAAAATTCGACTGTCTCAAAAAATTATGAAAAATTCACTGTTGGATAATTTTGATATCCTAATTCAAAAAATAATATTTATTTTATCTAAATAATTTTTTAAATATTTTAATTTTTCTTTTAAAATAAAAACCGTCATTTATTGAAAATTCATGGGTTTTGACCATAACAGCTTTCAAACCTTAATAAAAATTTCAACCGCATTCATAAAATTATATGATAATTTATATTTCATAAAAATAAATTTAATGATAATAATAATAATTTATTAAAATATTATTTAATTCAAAAATCCATTAATTCATCAAAATATATTTCTTAGTTAAATAATAACTAAAATTAATATTTCCGTTTTAAAAACTATTTACAATCTAACAATAATAAAATGATTGTATATTATTTATTATATACAATAATAATTCACATAATCATAGTAGTAAGGTATTGTTACCTAACCCATTATAACAACAGCATAAGACCAAAGGTTAAGGTGTGTGATGGTGACAGACTCTTGGGGGTGGCTCGGATAACATCGCTTAGGTGGTAATCTCTATTAACTTATAATTCTCCCGTAGTTAGTTCCGCTCAAGCTTAACGTGTTCAAGATCAGCTTGGAATTGGTCAAGAGAGAATCCCAATGATGCCACCACCTTTACAAGCTCTGAAAAATGGGATTTGTATGGGGAAAGTCTAATGGATGAGTCCATCACTTCCTTTTTCTGTGTAAATTGGATTTGTTAAAGCCCTATATTTATACTAATCATGTGATCACTGTTCAATGACTATATTAGCAATGGTCACAATTCATAACGGTATTTTAAAAACCAAAACATAGAACCAAATAAGTGCATACGTTTTACATAACCATAATAATACTTTTAAATAGACCAATAAGAATTTCCATTAATGAATTTTTGGGTCGTTATAGTTTTAAAGATCTAGTAGTGTCTTAGGTGTTCAGTAAAACTTCAAGAATGGTTCAAAGAGGTTGTGCTACATAAAATAGTAGCTACATTCCATTCACTATGTGAATAAGTGTTCACATAATGAATATATAAAGAAAATGGGTGGTCCTCCCAGCCTAGTGGAGGGATCATGTAATAAACCCTTTTTTCATTGTGAACTATTCCAAAAATGTTTTTCTAAATAGGGGAAACCCCAATTTTTTACCAAGGTGTTCCCCATTCTTCCTGTGTTAGGAAAATGGTTAGGATCCACTGTTTTAGGGTAGTGCTCCTCCCCTTCTTCTCACCTTCATCTCCCTTAGTTTGATATTTTTTTGGGTGTGATTATATATTGAATCAAGGTTTATTCTCCCATTATTTTCATTTTCTATTATTTTCATTATATACCATTGATTTCGGTTTTGTTTTGTTTAGGGTTTTTGTGATGATTCCATCAGATCATGGTGGAATCATATAATTTTTATAGGGATTTTCTCAACCTATGTAGAGGAAATCTCAAGATAGAATTTTCAAATCATCTGTTTCAATTTTTATGGTATGTTTCCATATTAATTTTTATTGGGTTTGGAATAAAATAAATTAATTGGTATATTGAATCAGAATTGTAGGGTATGGATTTTCCTTGGGATGGTGTCGAGTGTATCTTAATGACCTTCTACTGGTGTCTAGTTGTAGTTCAGTGTGGAAGGGGTACCATGTGATATTTTTGGTAATTTTATATAATTATTTAAATTTAATTCAATTATAAATTGTTATAAAATAATTAATTAATTATAAATTGTTTAAAATTAAATATTAAATTTAGGGAATTGGGATTTTGGATGGTGGTTTTTTGGACTTAGATAGGCTTTGAAAAGGATGGTCACGCAACATTAAAGGATATTATCTTCATATTAAGGTAATTTTTCCCTCACACATACATATTTGGTATTTGATTTTGTTTATATATATGACATGTCAAATGTGATATCTCTACTGAGGGTGATTTTCTTTTATTTAAAATGAATTTCTTATTTAAATTGAAATTTATGTAATTAAACAAGGTTCCAAGGGCCACATTAGACCATTAAAAACTAGATTTATTGCCTTATCCATATATGGGTATGTACTTGATTGTGATTTTGTGTTCCTTGTGACACATAGACCCTGAGGGGTGAGATATAAATGAGTGAGGTGGAGCATATCTAGTGATTGGTTCCTTAGTGACCTCTAAGTAGAGATGAGTGGTGAATTGAGATGGTTGACCAAGAAAGTACCCATTTTGATCCTTGATATTCCTTAGACCCCTCAGGATAGTTGAGATGACTAATGGATGAGCATTCATTCACCAAGGATATTTGATTACTTTGGAGGGTAGACCCTATGAAAATTGATGGATAGATTAGGTGTGAGTACAAAACTTGGGTGACTTGGGAATGGGGTGGTATTGAGTCAATATACCTCGAGTGATACCAATATTGGATTAACTATGAATAAAATGAGGTCATGTGATGGTATCTTGATATTGTTGAGGAATTATATGCTCTATAATTGATGGGTGTTGGATTGAGAGATGAGAACGAGATATAGGATCCCATTTTGGGTTTCCTGGCTATGATAAGGCTCATGGGACCCTAGTAGATACTCTGTTAATATTCTAGCAACAACAAGGGTGATTATAGGAAATGGGAAGAGAAGTTTGTGGGTGTCACCTTAGAACCAAATCCACAATTTGATCCTATTATAGTTGTGATGGTTATTGTAATGGCCCGAACCTCTCCAGTCCATTAATTTGTGAAAATGTGGTGTTAGAGGTGTTCTTGAAGGTTAAGGATTCTTGGGGTGAGTTTTGGTGGAATTTTAAGGAAAGCTATAGGGTAATAGCATTCGCAAATTTGGTGCACGGTTTGCCTAAATCGTGTGGCCCAAACCGTGCAATAATGGTCTTGGGGGTAGTGGCTAATGCACGGTTAGTGCAAGATTTGTATAACAATGCGGATTAACCATGTGAGGAGTTTTTGACGAGGCAAAAGCTAAAGCACGGTTATCGCATAGTTTGTTAAACCATGCGGACTAACCGTGCGGGCATTTATAGTTAGATCCTAAAATTGTGGATCTAACTCTTTTTTCCCTCAATCACCTCATTTATGCCCCTAAGCGGCCCTAAATCAAGATTAATCTCCCTTTGAGATTAGAAAACCTCTCCCAAGCATTTTGGAGGCAATACAGAGGCTTCCCTTTGCGAATCGAAGCCAGTTTCTTGAGGTGTGTGATCGTTCTTGGTTGGTTTCTTAGATCTACTTAGATATACTCCTACTCTTCTCTCGGTTTCTTAGATCTATGCTTGTTATGGGTAGATCTAAGTGTGTGGATGCCAAATATGATGAGCTTTGGTCTTGATCTTGCTAGGAGGAGAGATCCAAGGTGGGGTTTTGGAGAATCGACCCGAGTTTCTTGGGAATTCTTCGTCTATTGTGGTTTCTGTCAAAACCGTTGATGTAGGGGATTTGTGGCTTCACTAATTGTTTATGTGAAATTGTAGAGTTATCATGATTTTTTTTTGGATCACAATGGAATTGAATTAATTAAATACGTGAACCGGATTAAAAGATTTTTCTTGATCGCATGTTGTTTCTTTGTGATGTGATAAGGATTCACCTCTCTATTTGCTAGATAGTGTGATATATATGCCTTGATTGTAAGTATATTTCTCTTGATGAAATTGATAAAGAATGTAAATCTGGAATTAATTGATAATTAATTGGATAAAGATAAAGAGTCATGTAAATGAATCCAGTTGTTGTTGTTGTGGATTTTGTTCCATCTTTGTGTTAATCAAATTGAGGCCGATGATGTGTTTAATTCAGTTTGTTGGTAAACCTGAAATCTATTGGTGCTTGTTGTTTGAAGGTCGAATGCCTTGTTAAAGGGGAAAGAGCCCAAATTGATGTGATCTTTGTTTCCCTACTGCTTGTGCGGTGATGTGACCCTAGGAGGGTGTTGTGATATGTAGGGGCGTGGAGGCCTTGTGGTTGTGGCAGCGGATGACGCCTAGAGTGGTGAGATGCATCGGTTTATGCATGTGGGTTTCAGGGAGGACACCAGGGATGATGGAATGGGATGGATTTGATTGTTGGATTCTTGTTGATTCTTTGGTTTTTTATCTTCTTTACTTTTCCCCATTACTCAAGGCAGCTGGTTTTGCTTACCCTTCTTCTAAAAGAGGCAAAGACATGTGGGGTATTCCACATGCTTTCCGTGTTTAGCCTCTCAAGGGAGAATGAGTTTACACTCTTGCTATAGGCGGAAAAGACTCGATGGGTAGTACATCTACTCACTGTGTTAATCCGCCTTGTGTTTAGTAGAATAGGATGCTTTTATAGAATTCTTGGTAATATGGAAAAGTAATTCTGTAATGAATGTTTAAATAAATGATGTACACCGATGGGGTTAGAGTTTGTTGAAACTTAATGACGAGGTTGAGAGCTTTTGAAAGGACAGTGGGTTTTGGATGTCATGTTAATGGATTTTTAATGAGGATTTGTTCTTGGTTAATTAATGTTTAAAGAATTAATTAATGTATAGTGGAATTTATAAAAAGGGAATGATGTAATTTAAATAATTCCTTTAAATGGTTTTTTGCTTATAGGATACATAGTCGTAGAATTGGCAGCCCGGAGTTCGAGAGATGTTAGCTGCAGTTGTGTCTAAGACTAGGTTATGCCCGTAGTGTGGTTGTGAGTTATATTATATTCTGTACCTTTTGTGTTTCTATATGCTACTCCACCCTGTCAGTAAGGTCAACTGACACCCTGAGGATTCTGAGCCCTGAGGGGTGTTTTCCCCAACATTCTGGTGGGAGGATGAATGGCTGACTACCCCCTTTGACCTCTCTCTCTTCTCTTGGTAGATACTAGTTCCATTAGGCACAACGGTTAGTTATCCCCATATATGTGTGTCGAGTGCTATAATGTCTTGTGGTTATTCACACACATATATTCTGGATATAGTATCCTATGCACTACTATAGGTGTAACGTGCATAGGCTATGATGGCTTGAGGATCCTTACTCGGTGTATGGGCTGTAATGGTTTGAGGTATAATACTGGACGTTATGTGAGCTATGGTGGATCCTAGAAACTACATGGTTACTTTTGGTTGTGAGGATGGTGTGGTTCTTAGACCAGGTGTTTCCAGACAAGCCTTTGTGGTGCACATGGTGCAGATTGTGGAGCTTAGCCAGGTGTATTTGGGCAAGCCTTTGGAGAGAGATGCACATGATGTATGTCATTGGGGAAAAGTGGAAAAACATTTGGGAAATAGTAGCTGGGTACCCTTGATATTCTTTACTATATGGTACATTCTTGTATGAGTTACTTGGTGAGAGTAGCCATGGTGAGGTTGGGAACTTAGTATACCTGTTTTGGAGATGAGTTAGTTACACTTGTTGTTCACTGTGATTTAGCATGCTTTCTTTACTTTTGCACGAGAGGCTTAGGGGAGGATCCTACTAAGTATACTGTTATACTCACCCAAAGTATATATAAACTATTTTTCCGGTCACTTGGAGAAGGCTGGAGATCAAGCTGGTTACTATTAGCTTGTGGTTGGAGGAGCTGTTCGGGCTTGTGGTTGCTGCCGTTTTACATTCTTTTGGTACTTGTAGTTTTCCCTTTCAGTTGTAGTACTTTTTCATGGAATTTCATATATGTACTTGATTTTCTTTTATATTTCAGTTCTGAGTTGGAGTTGGTTGGTGTCTATCTTATATCTCTCTTCCGCATGTGTTCTCTTAGAGGGTAATGCCTCCCATTTGTGTGTTTATTATACAATCGGTGCTAGTCACCAACCCAGGGCCTACTGGAGGCGAGAATCATGGGGTCATTATATCCCTTTTCACATTTTCGTCCCTGGAGGCAAGATCGTCAAAAATCATATGTTGATCAATGGAGGAGACCCTTGGAGTTTAATGTTGGGGATCATGTGTTTTTGAAGGTGACTCCCTGTTGGGCGAAGCGAAGGTTTAGTCATGGGAGTAAGATTTCTCCCCATTTTTTTGGGCCTTTCGAGGTGTTAGCTCATGTTGGAGCTATGGCGTATTGAGTATCACTTCCCCCTCATATGAGTCGGATACATGATGTTTTCCATGTATCACAGCTACGTCATTATCTTCATGACGACTCCCACATCATCGATTTGGGAGAGATCAATGTTGATGATGATGCCACCTTTGATGAGAAACCTGTGGAGATTGAAGACCGCAAGGAGAAGGTGTTGCGCGGGAGTTCCATCCCCTTAGTTCGTGTCTTGTGGCGACACGATGGCATGGGGGAGAGTACCTGGGAATGTGAATCATAATTACGTGCTCAGTACCCAGAGTTGTTTTATGTTTAACTCTTTACATGTATCGTTGCAGCTTATGTGGTTATGAAACGTTCTTGTTTATGAGATGGGTCCCTTTGTTGTTTTGGTGGCTTTCTCTCTATTGAGAGGTATCTCGGTGGGTGGTTGTTCAGACCCTGTTTCGTTTTCTCTTTAGGTGTGTTTTGGATTCTCGAGGATGAAAATGTTTTGAGAGGTATCTGATGTAATGGCCTAGACCTCTCCAGTCCATTACTTTGTGAAAATGTGGTGCTAGAGGTGTTCTAGAAGGTTAAGGTGGCTTGGGCTGTGTTTGGGTGGAATTTTAAGAAAAACTATAGGGTAATATATTTCGCACGGTTGGTGCACGGTTTGTCTAAACCGTGCGGCCCAAATCGTGCAAGGATGGTCTTGGGGGAAGTGGCTAACGCTTGGATAGCGCAAGGTTTTTCCAACTGTGCTAACTAACCGTACGAGGAGTGTTTGAAGAGGTAGAATCTAACGCATGGTTAGCGCATTGTTTGTCAAACTGTGTGGACTAACTATGCAGGAACTTAAAGTTAAAACTGTGGATCTAACTCATTTTTCCTTTAATCACCTCATTTAAGCCCCTAAGCGGCCCTAACTCAAGATTACTCTCCCTTGAAGGTTAGAAAACCTCTCCCGAGAATTTTTGAGGCAATCCAGATGCTTACCTTGGCGAATAGAAGCCGGTTTCTTGGGGTATGTGATCGTTCTTGGTTGGTTTCTTAGATCTAATTAGATCTACTCCTCCTCTTCTCTCGGTTTCTTAGACTTACGTCTGTTATGGGTAGATCTAAGTGTGTGGATTCTAAATATGATGAGCTTTGGTCTTGATCTTTCTAGGAGGAGAGATCTAAAGCGGGGTTTTGGAGAATCGACCCGGGTTTCTTGGGTGTTCTTCGACCGTTGTGGTTTCCATCAAAACCATTGAGGTAGGGGATTCGTGGCTTCTCTAATTGTTTATGTGCAATTGTAGAGTTATCATGATTTGTACTTTGGATCAAAATGGAAATGAATTAATTAAATACTTGAACCAGACTAAAAGAATTGTTTTGATCGCATGTTGTTGTTTTGTGCCATGATAACGGTTCGGCTCTCGATTTCCTAGATAGTGTGATATATATGCCTTGCTTGTTAGTATGTTTCTCTTGATGAAATTTATAAAGAACGTAATGCTAGAATTAATTGATAATTAATTGGATAATGCTAAAGAGGCTGGTAAATGAATCTAGTTGTTGTTGTTGTGGATGTTGTTTCAACTTGGTGTTAATCAAATTAAGGCCGATGATGTGTTCAATTAAGTTTGTTGGTAAACCTGAAATCTGTTGGTGCTTGTTGTTTGAAGGTCAGATGACTTGTTAAAGGGCCAATAGCACAAATTGATGTGATGTTTGTTTTCTTGTTGCTTGTGTGGTGATGTGACCCTAGGAGGGTGTTGTGATATGTGTGCACATGGAGGCCTTGTGGTTGTGGCCGTAGATGACGCCTAGAGTGGCGAGATGCATTGGTTTATGCATGTGGGTGTCGGGGAGGACACCAGGGATGATGGAATGGGATGGATATGATTGTTGTATGCTTGTTGATTATTTGGTTTCTTATCTTCTTTACATTTCCCCACTTCTCAAGGCATCTGGTCTTGCTTACCCTTCTTCCGAAAGAGGCTAAGACACGCGGGGTATGCCACATAATTTCAGTGTTTAGCCTCTCTAGGGAGAATGTGTCTACACTCTTGATATAGGCTGGAAAGACTCGACGAGTAGTACACATACTCATAGTGTTGAGACCCCTTGTGTTTAGTAGAATATGATGATTTTCTATAATGACTGGGAATATGGGAAAGTAATTCTGTAATGAATGTTTCTATAAATGATTTTAACCCATGGGCTTTTAGTTTGTTGAAACCTAAGGATGAGATTGAGAACTTTTGAAAGGACAGTGGGTTTTGGATGTGATGTTAATGGATTTTTAATGTGGAATTGTTCTTGGTTAATTAATGTTTGAAGAATTAATTAACGTACAATGGAATTGATAAAAAGGGAATGAAGTAATCTAATAAATCCTTTAAATGGTTGTGTTCTTATAGGATACCTAGTCTTAGAAGTGGCAGCTCAGAGTTTGAGAGACATTAGCTGCAGTTGTGTCTAAGACTAGATTATTCCCATAGTGTGGTTGTGAGTTATAGTTTATTCTATACTTTTTGTCTTTCTATATGCTACTCCACCCTGTCAGTAAGGGCAGCTGACACCCCGGGGATTCTGAGCCCTGGGGGGTGTTTTCCCCAACATTCTTATGGGAGGATGAATGGCTGACTACCCCCTTTGACCCCACTTTCTTCTCTTGGTAGATATTAGTTCCATTAGGCATAGCGGTTAGTTTTCCCCATATATGTGTGTAGAGGGCTATAATGTCTTGTGGTTATTCACACACATATATTCTGGATATAGTATCTTATGGACTACTATAGGTGTAACGTGCATAGGTTGTGATGTCTTGAGGATCCTTACTCAGTGTATGGGTTGTAATGGCTTGAGGTATAATACCCGACGTATGATACACGTTATTCGAGCTATGGTGGCTCTTGAAAACTACCTGGTTACTTTTTGTTGTGAGGATGGTGTGGATCTTAGCCCAGGTGTCTCCGGGAAAGCCTTTGTGGTGCATGTGGTGCAGATTGTGGAGCTTAGCCCAGGAGTAGGGCAAGCCTTTGGAGAGAGATGCACATGACGTAGGTCATTGGGGAAAGGCGGAAAACCAGTGGGGAAGTAGTAGCGGGGTACCCTTTATATTCATTACTATATGCTACATTCTTGTATGTGTTACTTGGTGAGAGTAGCCATGGTGAGGTTGGGAACTTAGTATACCTGTTTTGGTGATGAGTTAGTTACACTTGTTGTTCACTGTGCTTTAGCATGCTTTATTTAATTTTTCACGAGAGGCTTCAGGGAGGATCCTACTGAGTATACTGTTATACTCACCCTACGTATATATAAACTGTTTTTCAGGTCACTTGGAGCAGGTTGAAGATCAAGTTGGTTACTATTAGTTTGTGGTTTGAGGAGCTGTTCGGGATTGTGGTCACTGCCGTTTTACTTTCTTTTGGGTACTTATAGTTTTCCCTTTCATTTGTAGTAATTTTAAACGGCATTTCATATATGTAGTTGGATTTCTTTTATATTTCAGATCTGAGTTGGATTTGGTTGGTGTCTATCATATCTCTCTCTTCCGCATGTGTTCTCTTAGATGGTAATGCCTCCCATTTGTGTGTTTATTATACCCTCAGAGCTAGTCACCAACCTGAGGCCTACTAGAGGCGGGACTCGAGGGTCATTATCTCCTTTTTCACATTGTCAGCCAAGGAGGTGTACACTTTGTAGG
This sequence comes from Viscum album, assembly GCA_963277665.1. Lineage (NCBI taxonomy): Eukaryota > Viridiplantae > Streptophyta > Magnoliopsida > Santalales > Viscaceae > Viscum > Viscum album. The sequence goes on from OY728123.1 coordinate 19,407,785, forward strand.
GAGGGGGTCATGTCAATTATAGTTCATGCACTTGAGAGTCCAGCCTTTGTTTTTTAGGATGGTTTTGATCAGATGTCTAACTTTTAAATTTCTTTATTATAAGATGATTAGGGTGGGTTAAACTACCCAAAAGGATGTTTTTCTATGCATGGGATGCCTTGTATGATATCCTTGGATCCATCCCTCATGCCTGGTACTATGATAATGGATACCTATAAGGGGAGATATACATCATGGGTTCCATGTGATGGATTTAAGGTAGGGAAATACCATGAATTTCTAAATGTATTTTTCCTAACATGAAAATAAAGTTAGTTTTTTATGTAGTTTTCATATAAGGGGAGAGCCACACCCCCTAGATCTATGTGATGGATTTATGAAAGGTTACACCCTATATTTATATGATGTAACCCCTAGAAGGGTGAGGACATACCCTTGACTCCATGTGACAAATATTATGGCATGGTATACCCTTTCTCTATATGATCTAATTCTTGATATGGGAGATTAATAGACCTGGATCTAGGTGATGGATCCCGAGATGAATATGCTTTGGTTCTAGATGATGGATACCTAGAAGAGAACTCCTTTTAATTTTTGAATGAGTTTTTCCAATTTGGGTGTTTTATGCCCCTGCCTAGGTTGTCGTATTAGTTGTCATGGTTATGTGATGTGCTCAAATACACCCTTGAACTATGCAAATTATGATGGGGTCAGTATTGGGTTATATGGAAGAACACTAGGATCAATGGTCATTATTGTTTATACTTACAAACTATTTTATTTTTATTCTGATCAGGTCACATTTGTATACTAATTTTAATAGTTATGTATGTGACTACCTTGGTTCTCCCTTACTAAGCTATATTCACACCCTTCTCAAGTAGCCATGGAACTTATGTAGCTAAGAATACTTAAATAATCATAAGTTTAGGTTGGAAATAGGACTGATGTTTCATAAAAAAAATGATTCCTCAAAATAGATTGGTGTTCTAGATGAGGATAGGCTCATAGATAAAAGTAGAGCCTTGATATATTTTATTCTTTTGTTTATATTTGTATATATGATCATTTCAATGGCTGGTCGATGTTGTATTCTGGAATGATCTTGATTATATATAATTGTATGCTTATGCATTCATGTATAATTGATTATTAGTTTAAAAAAAATTATAATCTGATGATTGTTGTATTGGATTATGTTTGTTTAATTTATTTATTTTTATGCACTCTGATATAGGGGTATAATCTCCCTATGGTAATATGCTAGTCCCCCGCTACTAGTTAAAATCCTCTAGTGTACGGGGAGAATATCTTGAGTTCTTAGTTGTGAATTTTCATGTCTGGTCACCACTAAGTTTCCACAACCTTGGGAAGGATGTTACAACACTGGTTCAAGAGTCTAGTGGTCTTGTCCCATAAATAAATAATTCACCCAAAAATGTGTGGTGAAGTAAATAAGATCATAATACAATAGAATGATCGATTCACTACCACCTTTTTGAAAATGTTTTGAGGATTTTATAGTTTTAGATATTAATGGAGTATCATGTTGGAATGAAAATTCCATGACATGGAGAGTATGGTACCAAGAGTTAAATGGATTTTCAAATATGGAAAAATAAAATACTACATTTTTTTAATTTACCAATAATTCTACAAACCTAGTAAAAGTTATTATCATATACTCTAAGATATTTGGATTTGGGATTTCATATATTTTTTATCTGATTTTAATGTCATAACCAAGAGACTCATGATCTAATATAGGGTAAATATTAAAATATATTGTTACTCACCTAGAGAAAAGTATATGTGTCAAAAAGAGGTTAATATGATAGAATTATCTAGTATTCCAAGATTAATTTGGTCGGCTATTGAGGAGTGTAACAAGGGTTTTCACCAAGTAAAAATTATATATTCACTTGAGGTATAGGAAGTGGATATAATTAAACTTGTTTAAACGCATTTTTTTTATTGAAATTGGAAGTTCAAGACAATCCTCTTATTTTTATCTTTTTTTATTTAATAATAAATTGGAACACGGGTAGTAGGATCACAACTATTGCATATAATTGATTATATACATGATATTAAGGGTGATTTAACCTTGTAAAACCCTTGTATCCATGTGTGTTCTAAATCACCCAATCTTTCATAATCACATAATCATTATCGAGATCTACTGGAACTAACCAGCGATGCGAATTATCTAGATTGAGAGTAGGTATTTTGTCCACCACTTATTCAACTCCCCTATTAGTGGTGGTATAATCTCTCATGGGACTCATATAATTTTAATTTTACTTTTTAACATCTGTAGATATCATACACATATTGTTATGTAGCAATTTGTAGAATTTTTTTAGAATAATCCATATGATGAGGTGGACAAGTTATGGTGTTGTGGTTGACATATATTAACAATGATTTAAACTTCTCATGATGATGTGATATAATTTTTGTAAAGATTTCATAGGTTTTATGTGATGATGTTCCAAAATTAATATTAAAGTTATGTGTAATTTACAACAACTCTTCGATAATCTTGTAGGTATGAATTTTAGTTGGGCAATATGGTGTGTCGTATAAATTCACCATGATCCATTCATCTGACATGGTTTCTAAGAGGTGAAATTTGTTGATGATGGTGGTGGTACAACCAAATAATTATTATATTTTCTCACCCATATACCTAGTTTTGAATAATACTAGTCATAGAGGAACTTCTATAGAATAGTAATAGTGATAATTTCTTGGTTGTTTCATCAAACATGTGAAATTTTGGGATGAGTAGTGTTATGATATTATGTTATATTATTTAGGAGCACCAATCCTCAACACACAACTACCATCATCATGTGATAAAAGTGACTTCCAATATAAATTAATGTTTTATTGTATGGATTGAGTGTTATGACCTGTTACCACTCCCCAAGAATCAATGGCTAGGTAGTATATAAGTTATGGTTTGAAAATTCAGGTTTCCTCTAGTAAGATGTATAATTTTAGTTCCATATTATAATCATTTTATGTTTTGTTATACACATATACAATACTATTTAGAAAGTTTGGGTATGGAGAATTATAAACATATTAAATAAGAAATGAAATAAGGTTGGTTATTTTAGTTTGGATGGTCTAGGTTATGTTATGTGTTTATGCACTATATATTATGAATGAACATAAAATTGATTTATAAGAGGGATTTTTCATTATCTAGGATAAAAATATTTATTATTATTGATCACCCGTGTATGTGAAATTGTATAACAATTCTCATATGTTTATACTTGTTAGTTGGTGTGGTTTTGAAGTACATTGGGATGATTATAGATTGGTTGTGGCGGTGTTAAAGTATATGTTTAACAAATTCTTAATATTTCTCATGTTAAGATTTTATTTATTTATTTTTTGGGATTTGATATTACTTCAGGGGTTTTATGGGTGTTTGTGACATCCATGTATGTTTTATATTTCATATATTAAGTTTTTTATTTGTTTTATTATTGATTATATTTCATGATTAGCTGTAGATATAATATTTATTAGGTTATTTTGTTTAATTATGTGTGGATTCCTCAAAACTACTTTCCAGTTTCTATACCAATGGAGCTTGGATTAAGGATTTCACTTACTAATAGTTCTAGATGTGAAAAATTAGTATTAGACAATTATTTTAGAGTTTGTAATAGTAACTCGGTGAGGTTTATTTGATATGTTTAAAGTGATAATACCTTAAGAATGTAGATTCATTTATTTATAATAGGGGCTTAATAGAGAATAAGGGGTGTCTGCATATTCTTATATTGGACTCTCATTGATAAATTATTGACCAAGAAACCTTGGTATAACATTCACTGAGTATGTTGTAGGTAAACAAAAATCATGCACATTTAGGTCATTATTTTGTTTGTTTTAATGATTTGAAAACATTTTCCTTTGGTTGGATTATTGGTAATATATATTTTTTACAAATCATAGGCCTAGAGCTTGGACAATGATATTATTTGAATTTTATTCATATAGAGTAATATATATTCTACTATAAATAGTGATAGGTACACATGAGGGGGAGAATCAGTACATAAGGTACTGATAGATATAATATTGAGAGATAATATTGATGTAAATCAATAACCAGAGGCCAAGAGGTAGAGAGGTGAGGATGAGGTGGAACATTTACCCAAGGTTGTGAAATAGAGAATAGAGGTTGATACAGATGATTGGAATACATGGTATATAAATATTTCTCAACTAAAATGAAGTAGAACACTAAGGTATTAGGGAGGGGACTCAGATATTATATCTAATTTATGGAAAAAGGTGTTATACATTTCATTCTTACTAGTACACACACATGTGGAGTATCATTTAATCTTGTTGGTTAATTTTCTTCATGATATAACTATTCTGTTGTAATTATTAGTATATGTAAATAAATAGGATTATATATTTAATTATGAGTTATTTTTACTCATTTTTATAAGAAAATTATTTTATTATCTCTTTATATGAAGTGATAAAATAAGCTTTTTGAAATACTAAAGGGAGAATCTAGTGTTTGAGAGGTTGTATCTTTATTTACATAATTGGTACATTTTTTCCTAATATGAAGAAAATTGATGAGTTTAATGAGGTACACATTGAATTATATCTATATCTTGAGATGTATAAGAAGGTGGGAGTCCTAAACTTTAACATGTACAAATAGGTTATTAAGAAATATATAGTGGTGAAGTGATTTATCATAAGGGACAAAAGATAACATGAGAGTCAGTAGAGGTTTGGAAATGGGTGTCCCAACCATGGATTATCTCAAATTAAGATCCATATAAATTTTCTATCAAGGAAAACATGATTCTAGTATAAGAAATGTTCCTAATCTCAATCTCATCCTTATTCTGATATATCATGGGTATTAGGTCCTGGTAATTTTTTCTCTATTTAGTGGATCATTGAAGAGTTTTAGGTTATTATTATGTGCTTGAAAAGGTAAATTGAATCAATAGTACGACTCTCCCATTGATGTAGATGGTCATCAGAGAAATACTTAGAGTATGATAGTGGATGAACCATTGAGACAAAGTAGATATGTTGGGATGAAAAAATAGATAAGTGGCACTTGAGGCAAAAAATTATAGGGGTATGTGATGTAAGGAAGTCTACGTGGAGGTCCGCATTATAGAACTCCTCATTCCCATAGTACAAAAAATTAGGTCAACATTAAGGTACTGTTAGTCCACTAGTTAATCAGAGAAGATTTCTATGTGGATAAGTAGGTAAATGGTAAGTTTTATGGAAGTATAGGGTTTGTTTCATGAAATAAAGATGGATGAGTAGAATAGGCAACTTAAATTGTGATTTTCTAAGTTACTATCAATGTATTTTTTATTTTTTATTCATTTTTTATAGACATTAAAGCTTTAAATTTACTTATTACTATGTGTCTCATGATATAGATCTATCTTCCTTTGTTGAGGCTATAATGACCACCAGAATTGTTGACACTATTTAGTGGGAATCAAAATTTTCAATGGTTTTTGGGGATTGTGTTTTATACCTTGGTAATTACAAGACAATGTGGGACCTCATTTTTTAGGTATATGACTCTATGATATAATTATTGAAATTAAGTATCTCACGTGAACTCATGTATATGATAAATGTTTATGAAAAAATTATATATATATTAATCTCATTAGAGAGATAATAATGTTAATTATAGATAGGAATTATCATCTTGAGGCGAGTCATTTAAGGAAATAGGTTGTAACTTTTGTCCTAAAATTTCAATGAAAGGTAGACTATAAGAGAGTTGGTAAATTTTCGTTTAAAAATATAGAGATCAATTTTCCGATCCATAGATTTTAGGTTGACTATTTTTTTAAAATTCTGATCAAATCAAAAATAAAACTAAAGTTATGCAGAATGTGGAAATATATAATGTATGAAATATCATAAGAACACATAAAATAAACACATTAGAAGTTAAAAAAATGAAAAAAATTAGAAAAAACTAAAAATTTAAATAAAGGGAAGGTTTAAAAACAAAACATTAATTATTGATTTATAAACCAAAAACTCCTCTAATTGATATTATTAAAACATAATTTAAAACTGAAGTGTAAGGTGGATCTTTAAACTAGGTCTAGGTATATCTATCTTTATATCCATGAAATACCATGAATTAAACCCATTGTAAGGTTCTATGACCTCTTATCCTTAGAATCCCTTAACCTAAACTATTAAAAGGTGCTTTGTCTTACTGTCCCTAAATACCATTGAGATAACCTATCGGTAAGTATAGTGTTCCAGCCTTGATAAATCTATCTTACTATCCCCTAAATCACACAATATTGAAATAAAAAAAATTACAATGAGAAGTACTAAGAACTTTAAAATAAATGCCTCACCAAAAAATAGATCTTAGAAAATACACAAAAAGTGAGACAATTGTAAGTAAAAATCAACAAGTTGTTAAAGACTTCAAGAAATTGCATGCTTTCTCAACTTATCATATTTTTCTTCTCTATATATTTTTGGTTCTATTTATATATGAAAATCTAAAAAACATCAACTGTTGATTTTATTTAAAATACAGGATCAATTGTAACTACATTAGTAGAAACTTCTTCACCTTATAATGAAATTTATGTTTCTCTATATCTATAGATGAAGTTACTACAACACCACTATAATTCTCATTAATCTGGTGAATAGAACCTAGTAAAAAATTTCACATCACCATAATTTTATAATTCATCTTAATAACTATAGAATATCAGTCATCAGAAATTAATTTTTAACAATAATAAAAACAAAAAAAAAGACTCAATTTAAATAAAAATTACAAGAAATGTATTGTGGTTTTTAAAAAAAGAAGTGATTTATTAACTCAATAATCTCCCGCTAGTTGGAAAGAAAAAACACAGAATAAGAAGTTTGAATGAATTTTAATGAAATATCCCTGTGAATTAAACTAGAGTGAATTTCTCCCCCTTTCCTTATATCACTTCATAACATCTAATTATATATATACAAGTTAAAAAAGATTTAATATTTACCACTCTTTTAGAAATACTAATCAAAGAAAATACATGTAATGAATTTTTAATTTTCACTCTCAAAAACATATGCAAAGAAAATATAAAATTTTCTTTAATTTTATGAATTTTAAATTTTATCAAATTTTCATAAGCTTATACCCATAAAAAACTACAAAAAATATTAATTTTATCCTCCATTGTGATTTTAGAAAATAATAATGAATGAAAATATGAGTAAATTTTATTAATACATTTAAATGAATAAATTTTATTCTAGAGGTTACATATCTTCACCTTGATTAATCAATGAATTACATGTACAAACAAATTTTTTTAATAAAATTAGAAGATAATATGATAGGATAAATTAATCCTTCTATAAATTAAGCATAACATGAAATCAATTTAATAGATAAAGTTAACGTTTATTTACTAGAGATATAAATATGATGAAATAAATATGTAAATAAAAAATAAAACAAATATGATCACCCTTTCATAAGGTGTTTTTAAATTTTAGTAGATAGAATAAACAAGAAGGGAATTGATGATCACTTTAAATTGATCATTCCCAAATTTTTTTTGACGTATTCAAATTAATAAAAATTTATGTCGTGTAGTTGTGCTTTATCTTAGTGGTAAGCACCCCGTAATCCTACATGAAAAATGGGGGTTCAAACCCCATTGGTCGTAGAGTACTATAGCAGTCCTATATCATACTGTAGCAGTGGCAGCACTATAGCAATGGCAGACACTGTAGTGGCGGCAAGGCACTGTAGTGACGGCAGGTCGCTATAGCGGGGGGGGGGGGGGGGGACTGTAGAGGTGGCAGGTCACTGTAGTGGCGATGGGTCACTGTAGAGGTGGCAGAGCACTGTAACGGCGATGGGTACTGTAGCAGGTGGGTACTGTAGTAGTACAATTCACAGAATGGGTCTTAGGCAAAAACATTGGGCCTACATGCCATGTAATGGGCCAAATACCCATTGGGCCTTTGGGATATATAATGGGTCTCCCTCTACTCAGTTAAAGAGGTATTTGCTTTGATTTAATAATAAATGAGGCTTCTTCCCTAACCTTTAAAAAAAATTAAATGTATTAATAAAAAAATCACTAATATGTTTTTCAATTATGATAAATTAAAGAGCTATATGTCATATTTTTGTGTGATACCTATGAAAATGGTGTCTAAATCCTATGTGCTTTACTCATGAGAGATGTATTAGGTTTATAGATAGATAAAATTATTATTATTATAAAAAAGTTTGGAATTTTAGTAAAACTCAAATAACAGTCTTTGAGTGTGTGCTGCATCCATAATAATTAAGAACAACGACTTTTAACTGCCACATATTAAGCTTCAACTGTGGAAAGTGAAACCAATAGTTGGTTCTCATTAGAACATGAAACTAAATATTATCATAATAAAAAATATGTTCCAAAATTTCCCTTTCTATCTAACTCACATCCTCTAAATTTATCATTTGGGTAACTTTTAAGAGAATAATAAATTTTGGAATAATAAAATAGACCAAGTTATAATGTTCCTTTAAGTAAAAAAATATGTTATCACTTTTAAATGTGATGATTCCATATTTTCTTAAAAAATTATACAAAAAATATTAACAACAGAATTTAGGTTTACTTTAGGAAAGATATAGTAAAATTTTGATCGTACTTCTATAATGTTTTTGACCGATTTATTTTCTAGATTCATCAAGATCAAGATTGATAAAAATGATTATCATAGTAATTGTACTTGATTAAATGTCAAAACCAAAAAAAATAGTAATTATCTAATATATTTGTGTTGATTTATAATATTTTCTATTATAGTTTAAGAAATTTTAAAACCAAGTGATAATTTTAGTTTTCCTATCAAGCTCATTTCAAACTCATTTTTCATAAGTTCAAAACAAATATCACAAATAGTTTTTTAAGTTGAACCAAAAAATTATTTCATCGAAAGAAATGTGAAAAATGATGGCATCCTTAAAAAAATATTTATAAAAATAATTGGAATAGAACATCATTTAACAAAGTTGTTTTGAAGTAAATGAATTATTAATTTAACATACCAAACTTTTGGCGCTTGTTTTATACCATAGAGTTCTTTGGTAAGTTTGTAAATATTTCTTATAAATTTTGTACCTTTAATGGTTGTTCAACATAAACTTCTTACTAAACATATCTATTATGAAAAGAACTTTTAACATCCATTTTAAATAAATTAAAATTCTAATGTGCTACAAAATATAGTAAGATCTGGATAGATTCAAGTCTAGCTACCCATGAAAAAGTCTCACTATAGTCCATTCCTTCATATTTAAAATAAAAATTATTAAAAATTATTCATTTATATTTAAAAATAGCTTAATTAAAAAAACATCGTACCTAAAAACCCATTTATCTCTCATTATTAAGATATATTTAGGTTCGGCGCAATGACGCCATTTTTCAGCAAGCTCACAACCCCCCCGATGTTTGGATTGATCGGGTCATCTCCTAGATTGAGGGATGGAAAGACCACAATGGAAATTTTATTCTAGGTGCTACACTATCCTTTCCCCCTCATTGGATTCCCCCAACGGAAGGGACCCACAATATTAACGTGGACGCATCATTCCCAAAGGATGGGCTTGTCACCCTAGGCCTCCTGGCCCAAAATCATCTGGGGAAAATCCTTGCGGCAAAACACAAACCACATCAGGCTCACTGGGAGCCTGCTGTTGCTGAGGCCATCGCCATCCTTTCCGGTATGATGCTCACTGTGGAATGTGGATGGGTTGATATCATTATTGAATCTGACTGCCTCACCATAATCAATGCCCTTAACAATAACGATGGCGGAATCCAATCATTTGGCTTCATCACCAGGAGAATTTGCTCGCTTCACCAATGCTTCTCTCATTGTACCTTCTCCTTTACCAAAAGGGAAGGAAACAATGCGGCCCATCAGCTGGTGGCGTCAGGCCTCTCTGATGTCAACCAGCTCTGGCTGGACAATTTACCTTCATGGTTCTCCACTTGTACGTCTGTTGACCTTCGTCATTAATGTTATCTATCCTTCTTTTTTTAAAAAAAGTTTTGTTATTAAATTTATTTCAAAACAAAATTAAAGTTTTGACTATTTTTATTACATCACCAATTATGTTTTTAGTGAGATGAATCCTTAACATCAGCTAGTTTGTAGGTAAATGGGTGAGTTTATTCTAAAATATAAATTATATATCTTACATTGATGTAATTTTATGATATATAAAATCCATTGATCTTATATCTAGTTGAATTTATTTTAGTTTCTGAGTATCAACTTCTGGTAAACATACAAGAGAAATGTCAAAACTATCATCCAAAGGATGTATTTCATAACATTTTACAAAAAATAAAATATCTGTTTCATCAAATTTTATATGAAAAAATTCATCAATAATATTTTTTTAATTTATTAAACACTCTATAAGTCTTTCTAGTTATATCTTGAATATACCAATGGCATTATTTTTGTTGATTTTTTGATAACCCCCTTTCAAGGGATGAGGGGAACCCTTACAAGGCCCGTAGGCATAGAGATTACATGACCCATAGGTCTTAGGAAATATACAGGCTATATCTCCATGGAACATCTCCTCCCAAGCTTCTTCAGCAGGATATCATCTCTCCACCTTCGCATGTCAAGTTTGGTTAGGCTTCCCCTACAAGAACAGGCTGGTCCCGATGGAAAATTCCATACCCTCTCCTTCTGAAAAATCATTTTAAGAATCTACTCTAGTGAATGCGCCTGATCTAAATCCTCATCTAGAGTCTTCTCCTTGTAGATTCCGCCTGGTCATTCAGTTGAATTTCAGGTGGCTCGAAGGCCTTGAGGTGGCCCTAAGGACTTGAGGTGTCCTGAAGGCCTTGAGGTGGCCTGAAATCCTTATTGGACTGAAGGCCTTGGGTGTCCTAAAGGCCTTGAAGGACCTGAGGCCCAAAGCAGTGGCCCAAAATCCCAAATGTGTGAATTGTTATGACTTCTACAATACAAAATATTTCCTGCTACAGTACTACTACATTACCCCAAAAATTGTATCTTCACCCGGTTTTGAACTCAGGTCTCTAAGATGCACTTGTTGAGTCCTCACCAACTCGGTTAAGGATGAAGAATCTAAAGTAATAAATCATTGGTTTTCTTCTATTCCAAAACACATAAGGAGTTTTATTAAAAAAATGATGAAGTGAAACTCGATTTAAAGTTTAGAAATTAGTACTCACATCCTTATCCAATAAATTTATAGCAATAGAATAGTCATTTAGAAAAGTAAGAGTAATTAAATAAATAATTCTATATATTTTTTCAACTACACTATATTTTTGTTGTATTATAGGTGATGAAAAATTATTATTATTACCTTTATTGATATAAAAAGTTTCAAAATATGATTTCAAAAATTCACCACAATGATCACTATTGATATTAAGAAAAGGTAGGTTTTTCTTATTTTTAATTGAATTATGAAAAGCCATGGTAAGTTCCACGTATTTTTTTGTGATAAAATAAACCCAAGTAAATCTAGTGAAATCATCAACCAAGACATACCCATAGTGTTTTCCTTCAATGATTCCAGTTTTTTAGTAATAAATAAATCTATGTGAACCACCTGTAAATAAATTTTATTTTAAAATTCACTTATAGGTTTAAAACAAGATTTCTGTTTCTTAAAAAATTGACAACGATCATAAATATTGGTTGAGTTAAACTTATGTTTTTGTACATATATAATATATATTTTCATAGAAATTTTATCTAAAGTATAAAAGTTATAGTTACCAAGTATTATATTAAAAAACTGATACAAATCATCAATTTTACTTATAAAAGGTAAATTCTGTTTTCTTAAGTCTTCTACGTCAAGTGAAAATTCATTTTGATGTTTATTGATAGATAGAAATAAATTACATTATTAACTTTGAACAATACATTTTTCATTCCTAAATTACACAAGATAAACCTCATTTCATAACTAACTAATACTAATAAGTTTGTTTCAAAGTCCAAAAATATGTAAAACATTTGAAATTAAAGTTTTTTTTAAGAAAAGAAACATCACAAATTCTGATGATTTCACCTTTTGTGTTTTATCTAAAAGTGAATTATCCTCTATTAAACATTATCTAGTTCCAAACATTAGATTTTTATCCAGTAATATTTATAGAAAAAATATTTTCCATGTACCACTTGTTTTGATTGTTGGGATATATCCTATTTTCCTTATCCCTAAATCATTTTTCATCTTTTGGAATATCTGCATAAAATAAAATGATTTTCTAATTTTTACTATTACTATATTTTAATAAACTATTAAAATAGGAATAAACTTTACTCACACTCTAGGTGTCAAAATATTTCAAAATATATTTCCCCTTGATCTTAGAGTATATCTTTTTCATTATATCTTTCTTCTCCAATTCATGAAAATTCACTCTAATATGAAAAAAATTCTTACACTCAGATTAAATTAAATCTGATGATTTTTTCTTATCATGTGTATCATTTCTATGTTTTTTATGAGTATACATGAAGTTATAATTATCAACTATCTTATTATTCCATCTATAAAGTTTAGAAATATCATCCTCACATTCATATAAACTGTTTCATTTTGAATTCTTACATTTCTTCTTTGAAACATAATATTTAAAATTATTAGCACAAGAATTAAAATCATCGAAAGTATTATTAACATAAGTATATAAAAATTACACTTCATTATTACATTTCTCCTTTTTATCATCTATCCTTAAAATAATTTCATATTTCATTAGATCACTGATCAATACATCTAGACATAGATTGGTTAAATGCTAAGTTTCATTAACAGTTATCCTCTTTGATTCCCATTACTTTAGAATAATATCAATTTTCACTTCAATAAGATGATATTATATTGATTTCTTCTCACCAAAGTATTTTTAACTATCCATAATATTCTTAAAATGTTAATTAATTTAGGTTATTTATTATCTCGGTATATAATTAATATCTTGGTAATATACTCCTAACATATCTTTGTGAGTTTCTAATATCTTAGAATTTCTAAAAAGAGTAATATCTACTTATTAAAAATTTTATTCACCATTTCATGATATAAAATCTAACTATAAATATTCATGATCATAGAATACAACAAGGTATTATGAACTTTATAGTTTACTAGATATTTCATTTTTTTCTTCATGAGAAAAATAAAAAACCTCTTTCTCCAAATTTTTGTAATTTTTAGTCATCATGAGAAAATTTTCAACTCTAGTACTAATGATAAAAATATTCATAGGAGCATGAAAATAATCATAATTAGATCCATCAAAAATAGGTGGTCTACATGGATTTAAATTTTCAAGAGTTCCAATTATAAGTCCTTCTATCACAACAAAAAAATTATGACTATGAACACAGTTGGTTTAGGGAAAATATGATGAAATTCCAATAAACTAATAGAAATACATAAATTTATAAACAAGTAGAGAAATTATGTGATATGAAGTTTTTAACAATAAGTTCTATAGAAGGACGACTATAATAGGTTAGTGAATTTTAGTTTAAAAACAAAATAAATAGTTTTCTAACCCTCTATTTTAGGTTGATCACTTTTTTGAAATTATGGTAAAATAAAAAAATAGAGTAAAACTTTTCATGCTAAAATAATATAGATTGTAAGAAATAAAATAATAGTGATGAAAATAAACACATCAAAGGTTTATAAAATTTAATAAAATTACAAGTCTAGTAAAACTAAAAATTTAAATATGGTGTAAGTTTAAAATAAAAAAAGGATTATTGATTTAGAAACCAATAACTCCTTTATAGGATATTATAAAACCACACTTTAAACCCAAGTGTATGATGTATCTTTAAACCAAATCCAAGGTATATTTATTTTTCTATCATTGGATTCTCTAAAATTAATTCCATTAGAAGGTACTCTTTTTTTTCTATCCTTGGAACCCCATGACTTAACCTATTAGAAGGTCATCCGTCTTCCTAACCCTGAAATCCCTCAACTTGGCCTTTCTATATGTATAATTATCTATCACTATAAAAGAATAATTCTTATCCCTAGAATCCCTTGATCATGTAGGATCGATATAAGAACAATTAAAATGAAAAATATTAATTGTTTTACAATAAATGACTCACCAAATGTATCTCGTAGTAAACACTCAGAAGGTAAAACAATCGTAAGTAAAAAATCAATAAGTTGTAGAGTACTTTATTAGATTGAATGATTTATAAATTTCTCTTATTTTTATTCTATATGTAGAAAAAATTATATTTATAGATTATTTTTTAATGAACTTAAATGGATATATTTATATAAAATTAAGGATCATTTTTAACTATATTGGAAACTTCTTATTCATCTTCTGATGAACTCAGTGCTTCACTACACCTATCGATGAAGTCACTCCAACTTCGATAAAGTGCTCATTAATCCAATGATTTTAATATGGCATGAAGGATTATATCAGTAGAATTTCACAATCCTTATTATATTCCCAATAATTTTAGTTACCAAAAAATTAATTAATTTTAGTCATAATAACTAACAAAAGACTTAATTTAAATCAAATTTAAAATAAGTGTATTATGGTCTTCAAAAAAATGAAGGAAGTGATTCACTGACTCAACAATAACTTCTTAGTTTTACCATATATATTTATGCATAATGGATAAATACTAAAAGAGTTTTTAATTTTAGTGAGGGAATCCATTTATATGTTTTTCTAGAAGGTGGTTAACATACCACCTTGATAAGATTTTGAGTTTAGTATAATGTTTTTTCTTGGGTCAGTGCATATATATATTGTAGCTGACCCGAAAACACTATTTGAGCTAAGAGAGATGATAGAGGAAGTAGATGATTTATTATATAGATGACTTATTTATCCTAGTATGTCTTTTTATGTTTATATAGTTCTATTTATACACAATGAGAAAATGAGCTTATCAGTTTTTATTAAAAATTATATATTGAATAAGATGGTTGTCAAGAACATGTATTCATTTCCATGTATTGAGGAATTTTTTGATTATTTGAGGGGAGATTGATATTTTTCCATTATTGATCTTATTTTTGGTTATAACTAGTTAAGGATTCAAGAGGAGAGTATCCTAAAGTGAATATTCTAAAATTGGTATAAAAATAATTGGTTTGTAGTGATGCCTTATGAGAAGATAAATGCCCCAAAGTTGTTTATGAATACAATTGTAACACCCTATAACTATTATAAGGTATTATAAACCCTCCCACTCCACCCCATACAACTTTTAATATTTCTTTGGTTGGGTTTAGTTTGGGGTTTTCTTGGGTGAATTTTTTTGATATTTTGAAAACTATAGCCTAGTACACAATTAGAGCATAGTTTTCCTAAACTGTGTGAGCTCTCAAGGAAAATCATGCAAGCCCAGGCAGTGGGGTTTTTCATGGATTGTTCATGGTTTAGAAACTGCATTACCTATTTTGAAAAATTGTGCATCCCATTTAAATGGGAACACAGTTTGGTCTATCCAGGAAGCCATATCCATCTAACCATGAACAACTTTTAATTGATCCAAAAATATAATTTTAAAATCCTAAAACCCCCACTTTTGGTTCTGGAAAGACCTAGAACGACCCCATATGGTGTCTTATTCCTTGGTAGCACCCAAGAGGATAATTTATCTCCCCTACACTCTCCCAAAAGAGGATAAAATCTTGGTGAATGATGTTTGATCATCTCTCGATTAGTTTCCTCTTCCCGTTCTCTTCCTCCCACTATCTCTCTTCTCCCCCCTAAGGTTTTTTAGATCCGCATGTTGATTTTTTGGATTTAATACACACTTTTTTGGGATATAGAACCTAGGTTTTACCCATGGTTTTTTCATCTTCTTTCTTCATTGGTGAATCTCGATTAGGGTTTGGTGATTCAAGATCTAGCGATCATGAGGTTGGTGGTTCCTTCTTGATACCCTGTTTTTATTAACCCAAAATTTCTTTATTTGATTTCAATTGTTTTATTTGTATGTAATTTATTATTTCAATTAAATTTATTTAAATTGAATTTTTTTTAAAATCCCAATTCCAATGAATTTGGGGTTTGGTTTTGTAAATTTTATTTTGGCATGAAATTGGGGAAAAACCCCTAATTCCATTGAACTGGGGTGTGTTTGTGAAATTGATGGAAATTAATGAAATTTAAATTGTTGAATTTAAAGTGTGTACTTGGTTTGATGGAAAATTGTGGGATTTAAATGGTTATTTATTTGATGAAATTGATTTCAAATTATATTTGATGAAAATGGCTTAAAATGGTTTTGATAGAAACCTTTGGGTTTTATCTTGGAAAAATGTATGTTTTCTATTAAAGAACTGTGTGTTGGTTTTTGACTAGAAATTGGTATATTTTAAAATGAGAATAATATGACATGTATTTTGAACAGTTTTAAAATAAATAGCCCGTAATTATTTTTTTATTATATCATATACATTCCTTAGGATGTTAGAGGGTTATTAAGTACAAACATGCTAGGATGGGAATGCCCTAACACCAGATTGATACTTTACAACTATAACATAAACTGGTTGGAAAACTTTATTCCCCAGTGGGATGTCGATGAGTCCTATTTTATCGGTATTGAAGGAAATATATGTGCATTTCCACTATCACTATATAAGTGTGTGAGGATCCCATAACCTAGAACTATCATACCTTTTGGAACATGACTGTATTTCTCGCTTGTTTGTATTTGAAATGAATATATTTCATTGTTGTAAACTATTTTACATTCCTTGTGGAATTTTTTAAAATATTTTATATAAAAAAATTTTAATAAGTTTTTTTATAAATATTCTATAAATTGAAATGTGAATAATTTATTTAAAGTATTTCCATCATTTGAAATGTAAACAATGATTTTTTTAAAGATGATTTTGAAAATCCAAGCCCATTTATTTAAAATTGAAAACTATTTATTTTTTTAATTAATTGTTTTCATATATCATGGAACCCTTGGAGGGAACCTAATAGGATTTTATCTCACACCCTACCTATTCCTTTGGGTGATTGTTGATTACCTCCTTCTAGGTTCGAGCAGGGGAAAAGAACCAATTAGAGGTGGTTTTGGTTATTGATATTTGGGCTTGAAGAGTTGAGTGTACTTGGACATGGGTTGTTCTTTCAGTTTTTAGTACTTTACTATGGTAATTTGGGTTTTTTATACCTATTTAAATTTTGTTACACTTATCCCTATGGAGTTTCTTTTTTATGAATACTGGTTTTTTATCTTGATTATACAATGTTTGTGGAAAATTCATTCCTTCCTTAATTTTGTATGATTCTAGGTTCTAGTCTTTAACCCCTGGGGATTGAGAATTCCCTTCCAGCCGTTTTAGTGCGGGCACAGTTATCGAGTTACCAGGGTAACCGATATGGTTCAAGATGAAGTTGTATTTGAGCTCCTGGTTGGGATTTTGTCTTGAAGTCAGTATGCATTTGTGTAATCATGTTGAGACTTAGGAGGTAGTTACGATTGTGTTCCCAGATATCTCTCAATTTAATGAACATTAATTCACAAGGGTTGTTTTGGGAAAGACATCTTGAGGATTAGTTTTAGTCTTTTCCCTGATTTTTATTTGGATAGATTAAAATCCAAATATTTTTTTCTATCTGTTGGGATTAATTTTCCCTTATTTCTCTGTTTGATTGTAAATTTTTTTTCTTACTTGTTGTCTACTGATGTTTTGTAGCATCATGCCACTAATAATATGTACTAATTGGATCTAGGAGGAAGCTACTATGGAACCTTAGTAAGAAAATCCTCTAGTGGACCTGAATCTGGTTGAGATGATTTTGTATACTATCCAAGATCTAGGAAAAGAACCACTACCCGTTACCATTCAGGCTCCAGTTATGGAACCTCAAAGGGATGATATTTGGAGTAATTCTCAAGAGTCCCTTTTCCAAAAGGCACCAGTTTTCAAGGGATAAAATGATCCTCAAGAGGAAAATGAATGGCTGAGAAGGATATAGCATTTGTTTGGGTTCTTAGAAACACCTGAGGAGACAAAGGTGAAGTGTTAAACATTTGTGTTGGAAGGACCAAACATAATATAATGGTACATGATTGTGATGGTGAAAAAATATGAGGTCTTAGAGTATAAATATTTCAATAATATTTCCACCTACCAGTTTAATACCAAGTCAATAGTGTTGGCCAAGGATATATATTTTTTCAAACATGAGCAAGATGATAGGATCCTTATAGAGTATACAAACTATTTTATTGATCTTGTAAAGTTTTCACCTAATATAGTTTAAAATGAGAAGATGAAGACTAAATAATAAAAGTTAGGGTATCGACAAGATATTCATTCTGAGTTATTCTTTTTGAAGCTACCTTCTTATGCTTACATTCGAGATAGAGCATTGATGGTCGAAATGGAACTGGTTAGAAAGTTAGGGTTACCCAGATTTTCTTTCTCTTCCAATGGCCGCATGGGTTCCTTTAAAGGGAAGTGGAAGCGTGATGATTCTCTTGGTGGTTCTCGATATTAGGTTCATTCTAAACCTCATACAGTCCCTGGAATAGGTCAACTAATTTCCTACTACTATGGAAATACATGTCATTAAAAGAGGGTTTACACTAAGGTACCAAAGAAGTTTGGATCCTATGGATTCTTGGGTCACTTATTGAGGTTCTTCTATATCTTTTACACTCCTAATAGTGGCATGGGTTCATCATATCCTTCTAAATTTGTGGTGTAATAACATGATTCACATAAAAAGAGATCCAACAACAGGCATCTAGAATAAAGCTTCTTTACATAGTGGAAGAGTCTCTAGTTAAAAAAATATGGGTCCAGTGACCATGAGAGGAACCATCACTATATCTTCATCATTAGTGACTTCTTTATTCGATATTGAATCGTCTCATTCATTTATTTCAACTTGTATTGTTAATATTCAAAATATTATTAGAAAGATTTTATCTTATGTCATGGATATCACTACACCCCTTGGAACAAAGAGAGATTGGGGTCTCCATAGTCCTGTGTGTGCCTTCTCCCTATAAGATTTTGAGAATTCTTGGAGTTTTATGGTTCTCAACATGAAACTACTTGAAGTCATTTTCAGAATAGATTGGAACCTTGACAATAATTCATGGATTTTTTGTTATCTTAGATGGGTCTCCTTTATTACACTCTATGTTGTATGCAGTATCTTTCAAGAATAATGGGACCTAGGGTCAAGTAGGTCTAGACCTTCTTATCTATAGTTGGAAGAAAGTGATATCTATGTTCACTTTTTTATTTTGAGAAAGAATATTTGAGTAGTGATCTCCCCCTAGTGGTCATTGAGATTCCTAAAGTGTTTCCTTATGGGATCTCTGGTTTTCAATTGGCAAGGTAGGTAGGTTTTTCTATTGATTTAGCGCATGGTACTCAACCGGTTTCTATTCCTACTAACCAAATGGAACTAGATAAAATGAAAGAGCTGAAAATGTAATTATTTGATCTTCTAGAGAAAGGATTTATACCCTTGAGTGTTTCACCTTATGTGATTCATGTTCAATTTTCTATGAAGGATGATGGTTCACTATGCCTTTTTGTTAATTATCCAAAACTCAATCGAGTGACTATATTAAAAAATTATATGTTCCCACTTATTGATGCTCTTTTTGATTGGTTGAAAGGGGAGAATTGGTTCTCCAAGATTGATCTTAAATCTGGTTACCATCAGTTGGAAATAAAAGAATCTGAAATTCAGAAAACCACCTTTTATAGAAAGTATATCCATTATGTGTACCTTTTCATGCCCTTTGGTCAATCAAATTCTCTTACATTTTTTATGGATTTAATGTAAATTATTTTCCATGAGTACCATGATAATTTCATGGTTGTGTTTTTGGATGAAA
Organism: Viscum album; assembly: GCA_963277665.1. Lineage (NCBI taxonomy): Eukaryota > Viridiplantae > Streptophyta > Magnoliopsida > Santalales > Viscaceae > Viscum > Viscum album. The sequence goes on from OY728123.1 coordinate 19,427,768, forward strand.
TAATTATTTACTATAATTCTGAGGAGGATCATTGCATCATCTAAGATCAGTTTTGAAATTGTTGAGAAATCACTGACCTTAGCAAAGATTTCAAAATGTGATTTATGGATTCAAGAAGTGATGTTCTTGGTGAACTTGGTATCTAAACATGGTATATTATTAGATAATGATAAGTTAAAGGTTGTTATGACATGGGAACAACTATGAAATGCCTTTGAGATTTGAAGCTTCTTTGGCTTAGCTTGTTATTATCACCTGTTTGTATAGGATTTCTCAAATTTAGATCCTCTGATGACCACTCTAACTCAGAAGGGATTGAAGTTTTCTTAGGATGTAAAATTTCGTAATTCATTTGATGAGATGAATCATCTTTTGACTATAATTCCAGTGTTGAATCTTCTAAAGGATGATCAGGGCGATGTGGTTATCTTTGATGCATCTCATTTGGGTTTGGGCTACATTTTCATGTAGGTTGATAGTGTTTTTGCTTATGGATCTCATATTCTTAGTTCATATGAGAATAATTACCAAACCCATGACCTTAAAATTGTAGTTTTCATGCATGCACTTAAATGTTTTTGTCACTACCTTTTTGGAGAAAGTTTCAAAATGTTTTCATACCACAAGAGATTGACTTATATCTTCTCTCATAAATACTTGAATCTCCACTAGAGTAATTGGATGGAATACCTATAATATTTTGACTTTGACATAACCTATACCATAGGGAAATGGAATTTCATTTCATATGATTTCAGAAAGAAACTTCCAACCCAAACTATGAAAGAATCATTAAAAGAGTGGAACTTGATAGTTATCTTTGAAAAGTTTCATATTTTCATCTAGGAATTAGGGTATGAGGTTTATTTGGCTAGTGTTCAATTGATATCCACTCTTCTTGAATAGATTTATTAGTAAAAGCAGTTTAATGATGAGTTGTATAGCATTAGAGACTCTGTTAAAGGAGGGGAAACATATTTTGAGTGGTAATTATCCAAAGAGGGGATTTTATGCTATTGTAATCGCTTTGTTGTGTCGTTAGTAGTAAGTAATATTATCATGGGGGGGTTTTCACAATTATCAATGTTATGTGCACCAAGGAACCAGAAATATGTTATGTGACATGCGGTGGAAATATTTGTTGCTAGTTATGACATGATTCATTGCTAATTTTCTCTCTCATTGTTATACATTCCAACAGGCCAAATCCAAGCACCAAAAACCATTGGGTTTTCTTTATCCAGTTTGGGAACCTATATGAAAGTTGATTGAGATCTATATATTATTTTTGGTTAGGCTTCCATGTACCTAGATAAAGAATAATTTGATATGTGTTTTGATTGATAGGATGGCCAATTCGGCTCACTTTTTAGCCATTTATGATACAACCAAAGTTAAGTAGTTGGGAAAACTCTTTGTGAAAGAGATGGTTCATTTTCTTAGAGTTCCATATGCTATAGTTTATGAAATATATCCTCAATTTACTTCTCATTTTTGGAGAGTCCTTTAGGAGGCAATGGGATCTCAGGTTCCTTTGAGCATGGTATACCATCTGCAGTCAGATGGCCAGATAGAAAGAGCTATATATATTGTTTATGATATTCGTCATGCTTGTGTTCTTGAATTTGGTGGAGCTTGGGATGATCATTTGGGGTAGGTTGAGTATTCTTATAACAATAGTTACCATCCCTCAATTAGAATGGCTCATTTGTATTCCTTGTATGGTCAGCCTTGCATATATTTGTTGTGTAGGTTGGAGATTGGATAAAGTTCCTTGGTTAGAGCATGCTTGTTTCATGAAATGACAGAAAAGATTCAGTTGGTTCATTATATATTTTTTATGGAATAGATATGATATAATTCTTATTTTTATCATCACCATAAACAATTTAAATTCTTAGTTGGTGATCAGGTATTCTATAAAGTTTCACCTCGGTTGGGTATTCGATGGCTTGGGAGGAAAAGGAAGATTAATCCTCAATTTGTTGGACCTTTTTAGGTTTTTGAGAAGGTTGGAAAAGTTTTTTACCAATTAAAACCTCGACCACAGCTTGTGTCGATACATAATGGGTTACATGTATCTTAACTATGGAAGTATCTATCTGGTTCATCTAATGTGCTGAGCTAGAGTGATCTTGGGGTTATCCTGATTTATCCATGATGAAATGGCCGGTCAGGATAGTTGATTCTAAAACTAAAGAACTTTGTGGGGGGAATATACCTTTAGTTTATGGTCTATGGTAACATGGTTATAATTATCATGATATTGGGAGAGGGTGATGCTGATAAGAGAGAAATGGCCTTATCCTTTAGGATTGGAAGCTTCTGAGTAGGCTTTCTAGGGATTAAAATATTCTATGGTAGGGAGTCTATAATAACTTGTTACTTTTTTAGGTATTCCTAAACCATAATATTTTAATCTTTATTTGGTTGGGTTTCATCTGGGTTTGTCTCGGGTGAAAATTTTGGAAATTTTAAAAATTATGGGCTAGTGCTCAGTTGGCGCACGATTTTCCCATACCATGCGACCTCTCAAAGAAAACCATGCAAACCCAGGCAGTGGAGTTTCTCATTGTTGGCACACGATTTACAAACCGTGTGGCCCATTTAAATGGACACACCGCTAATGCTCATGGTTTGAACTAACTATGATACCCTTCCCAGCTAAAAATGCACATATTTTCATTAAACAGAAAATCTATTTTTTGAAATCCTAAAAACCCCACTTTAGGTGTCGAAATGACCTAAAATGACCCCCTATAGTTTCTTCTTCCTTAGGAGCACCAAAGAGGTTATTTTGGCCCCTATACACACACACACTTGGAAGTAGATAAAATCCTCGAGAACAATGTTTGATCCTCTCCCAGTTATTTTCCTCTTCGCGTTCTCTTCCTCCCCTATCTCTCTTCTCCTCCATATGGTTTTGTAGATCCCCATATTGATTTGTAGATCTAATACCAACTTTTTGGGAACTTAAACCTAGGTTTAATCCAGAGCTTCCATCATCATCATTCTTTATTGGAGAATCCAAATTAGGGTTTACTGATTCAAGGTCTTTCAATCCCGATGAAGGTATTTCCATCATGATGTATGATTTTTACTAACCCTAGATTGTTATATTTAATTAAATTGTTTGAATTAAATGAAATTTCTTTATTTCAATTATATTTCATCCAATTTTATTTTTTTAAAAACCCAATTACATTGAATTGGGGGTTTAGTTTTGTAAATTGGATTTGGGCATGAAATTGGACCCCCACCCCAATTCCATTGAATTGGAATGAATTTTTGAAATTGATTGAAATTGATGAAATTTAAATTGTGAAATTATTTTGATGGGAAATTTGAAAAATTAATAGAAAATTAATTTTATGAAATAGATTTCAATTTTTTTAATAAAAGTTTATTAAAATGGTTTTAATAGAATACTTTGGGTTTTATCTTGGAAAAATGTTTGTTTTTTTATTAAAAACCCATGTGTTATTTTTTGAATGTAAATTGGCATATTTGAAAAGGAGAATGGGATGAATTTTATTTAAAAAAGTTTTAAAATAAATTTCCCATCATTGTTTTTGTACAAGAGAACATGAAAGCCTTAGGTAGTTAGTGAGTTATTAGGGAAAATATACTAGGATTGGAATGCCCTAATAGCAGATTGATGCTTTTCAAATCTAACATAATCTACTTGGAACATTTTATTCCCCAGTCATATTTTGATGAGTCCTATTTAACCAGTGTCTAGGGATGTGTTTTCACATTTTTTTTATCATTATAGAAGTCTGTGAGGATCCCATAATCGGGAACTATCAATCCTTTTGTCACATAACCATGTTACTCGCTTATTTTTATTTGAAATGAATATATTCTATTATTGTAAAATATTTTACATTACTTTTTAATTTACATAAAATGTTTTATATAAAATGTTTCATTAAGGCATTTGTTTATAAATATTCCATCAATTTAAATGTGAAACATTTATTTAAATTATTTACATCATTTTAAATGTAAAGAGTGATTCATTTTAAGATGATTTTGAAATGCCAAACCTATTAATTTAATATTGAAATATCATTATTTGGATAATTAAATTTTGGAATCTATTACCAAATCCTTAGTGAGATGATATTGGTCTTTTATATCACACCTAGCATGTGACTTTGGTTTTTTGTAGATTACCTCCTTCTAGGTTCAGAGAGAGGAAAAACTCCACATGGTGGTTGTTCTAGTTGTTGATATTTGGGCTTGAAGAGTTGAATTAGCTGGGAATTGGGTTGTTCATTCATTTTCTGGTACTTTTATTTAGTTCTTTGGGTTGATTATACATGTCTTCCTTCTAGTACACTTCTCCCCATAGACTTTTTTTTATGCATATTGATTTTTTATCTTTCTTCTGCAATGTTTGTGGAAATTTTATTCCCACCTTAATTTTTTATAATTCTAGGTGCTAGTCACCAACCCATGGGGATAGAGAATTAGCTTCAATACATTTTAGTTTCAGCTCGGTTATCAGGTTACTAGGGTACCTAGTATGGTTTGTGATAATAATGAATTGAGTATTTTGTCAATACATGGATCAATTAATTATGGTATTTATGGATTATATATTTGTTTACTAATAGTATTAATAGGATCATTCAAATAATTTTTAGGTTTTATAAGATAATTTATAGAAACATTACATATATGGTAATATTTCAAAATGAAAATTTTGTAATTGAATGGTAAAATTATAAGGTCATGTTATACCTAAGGCTAGATTTTTAGTTGGTCTAGCAAAGGTCAGTATGGTAGTCACTTTGGATCTTTCCAAGAGTATTTTTGAGTTTAGAATCTTCTCGAATAATGTAATATATTACCATTATATTGTTCAATATTTCTCTATGATAGATGATACTTTTTCATCTTTGAAAAATAAGGGATACACTTTTACATAGATAGAGAAATTTCAAGAGGCCATTAATTTTCCGAAAGAGAAATTGAATGGTGCACTGATTCTCAAATTTTTAGAGGGGACACTATATGTGGTGTATATTATTTATTCTCATTTGAAATATGGTTATGTATTAATGTGGGATCATATATTTATTTCATATAGATTAATGAAATAGAGGACTCATGATCATAAATACACTACCCCTATTATGGAGTTAACAACTGTTGTTTTTTTCTTTGATTTCATATAGACATTAATTACATAAGGAATAGTTTCAAGTTATCTTGAACAAAAAATGATTATAATATATGATTTCTCCATGAGATTTTGACATTTGGTGTAATGAACCGACCTAGGATACCTTTTGAAACTGGAACCAAATATGATATGTTACATACCTGAAGGGTGTTCCAAATCCCCATGGGTTGATGACTAGCATCCCAGACATCAAACAATAATTAGAGGGATTGATTTCCACAAACCTGAAACAAGATACACAGTACATACATATATAATGTAAATAAACTAGAATATATTCCATAACTAAAGAGGAATATTTGTAGAGATACATCCCAAAAGTAACATGAGAAAAACCAAAGTATATATATCCTAAAACTAAAATGAGAACCAAAACTGGAAACAATTACCCCAAGTGATATGTGAGAAACATAAAAACATCCCATTACTAGATACCCATACCCAGCTAACATAAACCTCACCACCTCACTATAGAACCATTTCTTTTTTTATTTATCAAAAAGCAATAAAAGATATGCACATTACTGAGGGAGTGTGCAGGGTGTGAGATAAACATGATCAACAAGATCCCACCTAGGTGTTCCACACCAATTCTGTATAAAATAATCCCAATATGGTAATTTTAATAAAACATGACATGATAAGTAGTTAAAAAAATTTTATATCAAAATCCAGTTAAACAGTTCCTCTTTTCCATAATTCTAAAACAAACTAGGTAAAATATTTTCAAACCATATTTAACTTGAACATTTTCATTAGAAAAAGAATATATTATATCATATCAACCCATGAAGTTAAAATCTAACACACCAAGAATAAACATATCGTGGATAATATAGGTCAATATTTCTAGGACACTAATACCAAAAGCAATGACTATTTTGTACTATAATTCCCTAAACAAAATCATAAAATCTATAAAGTAGAGGAACACCCCATAAAGTGAACCCTAAACATTCATACATGTTTTTAAATCCCATGAATCTACACTCCATGAATATAGGAACACCCTAGAATGTGAACCCCCTTAAAATATAAATGTAAATGGACCAATACTATACCTTCTACCTAAGTACCAAAGGTTCCCATGTGTGGGATATTTCAAAATAATTTAAAAATAGATAAAAATTTCACAAAAGTTTCAAAAAACCCTTTATTTCATAAAAATGTTCCTTTGAAAACCCAATTTGAAATACAATTCACATTGATTTTAAAATATATTTCCTTTACGAAAATTAGTTGAAATCCCATATATTCTCAATAACACTTTTCAAACACACAAATCAATAAATAATGAAAATTCAATTATAAAACTATTTTTAAATTTAAGAGAAATTACAATTCATCAAATATAGGCTTGAGTCAAACCCACCTACCTCAACTATGGCCACACAAAAACTCCAATGATATCCACACACGAAGAGCATAAATAGAAAATCATCTTTCAACCTAGTACACAATAGACTAAATAAATACCCCACTAGTGAAACATTAGAACCAACCATCCAATTACAAATAGCCTTCCCCAGGTGAAGAACAAGGAGAAAATAGGGAGAATGGGGGAGGGAAACTCACCTAAAACTGCCAAGGATTTCTCTCCCAAGTTCAAGGTTAAAAACCAAAGAAAAGGGGTTGAAATTTTTTTTTGGATGCACTTGGGTCACCTAAAAATTATTTGAATATCCAGAATAAATATTGGTTCTGAAAGTGTTTTAGAATTTATAGGTGGTCTACAAAATATAAGACCACAATGCAACCCCATTTACCATGCTCCAGAACTATTAAAAAGGGAGGGGATTAAGGCATAATAGAAAGAACCACAACAAAGTGATGTTTTTCAAGGTAGACATTGAGAATATAAGCTATATCCATATAAAAAAACTGATAAAATATGAAAAGGGGTCATGGTGTCTCAAAGACAGTTATCCCACAAAACCCAGCAACTGGGAGGGGGTTGCTCTATAGCCTAGCTCCATGGCATAACAACCCCAAAATCAAAAACCCCCCCCAAAACTTGTAAGAGTTGGTGTCCTAGAACCAACTGGTTTTACTTTGATTATATGGATTTTAAATGTATTTAAATATTAAACATCTTATTACATATTGTTTATTATTCTGTATGAATATGATGAAATAATGTTCTAGAGTATTTGTTGCATTGATAAGGTCATGGAAGTTCCCCTCTATGATGAGAACCTTGATATGATATTAAAATATTCTTAAATATAGTTCTAAAGTTGTATGAAATACTATTATGGGACACATATCATGTATACCATAAGGTGCGAGTACTCGTAAGCAGGTGGGACTTCCTCTCATGTATTTCTCACGTGGTTATCTCTAAGATAGGAGATTATGAGAGAAGACCTACCAGTAGGAATTATGTATGTTCTGGATTCATTAGATATTTCTATCTTCAAGTGTGTGTAACGATCCTTAGACTTTAATATTATCATTAATATGTGTCACGACTCGCGCACTTTGATTTACTGACAAAAACTGCCACACAGATAGGTGGTGGGAAGTTGGGTACATTGGGTGCGTCACAAGTGGCATGTTATTAATGGATAAGTAGCGGAAGGATTTTTTCCTTCCATTTATGTAAGTTGATATCTCATACATTTTATTGAAATAGAACTGTCATGTGAAATTCCATGTCCATGGTGTAATGACAAGTTTATTTCAGGTAGTCATAGAACGACGTATCAAGCATAAAAGTTGATGACACTATCATGAAACCTGCTTGATGAGTTATTATGACAAAGGGGTTATATTACACAGTGAGCATTAGTATGTGGATGTCTCTGTTTTAACGTTAAGTTCTTTATCTTGGGTTCCTTGACACTTTAGTAGATATTACTCTTGGACTTTAGGTAAGCCCACCAAATGCCTACAAGAAATAATCCCAGAGGGTTACACACTAAGTGTTTCTGGTGGTCTCAGATAATTTCTATTTTAATTCAATTAATAAATATTATTATCAGGACACCAGAATAATTTTATTCAAGTTAAAATGATTTCATAAATTATATAAATATTTATTCACCAAATTGTGGGTAAAATGTATTTATTTATTTTATTGAACATTTAAAAAATATTTATTTACTAATTTGTAAATAAAATATTTATTTAAGATAATAAAATATTTATTTATATATTTAGGTGTTCAATAAATGGAAGTGGACTTCGAGCAGACCAAGGCTGGTCCGATAGTAAAATAATTATTTGCAAGAGTATAAATAATTATTTAACTAGTCAGCACAAGTTAAAATAACACTGGTATTATTTTGTGACGCATAATTTTATTTATAATTCTGTTTGTGCAAGTTGGCACACCATAAATAATGACATGATATTGTTATTAATAGCATGGGTTTTTTCTAATGTTATGAATGTATTTAATTACTGTAATGCAATTAAATATTGTAAGTGAAGCCTCATGTCAATAAATAGACACATACCTCTATTGTACCATGTACTGAACCACACACCCAATGAATTGATAATTGCTGAGATAAACAATTTCTTTCTTGAATCCTCTTCTCTCCCCTCTTAAGAATGAGAGACGTTCTTTAAGGCTGAAGAACAAGCAGTCAAGAATGATTAACACAAGACACTCGCTTCAATGCACTAGCACCCATAGAATGAGTGGTGTCGATCTGAGGCCATCTTAGCATGTGTGGATCACCGCTAGAGGGATTCTAGTTTGGATCCTTGAAAGTGTAGTGAGATAATCCGGAAGTTTCATTCTGGATGAACAACATCATCAATGAATAAAATACCGAAGATCCAATAATTATTTTCTTTATGAAATTAATTAAATTAAATATAAAAATTATGTGAAAGATCCTCTCTAAAGGTTTCGAGCCTCTTCCGTATTTATCTAAATCTTTGATTCTATTCTATGGAGATTGGCATTCATCATCGTATTGATCCTGGATAATCATTGATCATGGTAAAAATCGAAGTTGGGTACCGGCCCAACCACACTTCTGCTGCGCCTGGAACCTTCAAAACCCACCCCTAGACTCCATGCCTCAGTTATGGTGACCATTCTATAGGCACTCCAAATTTTTAAATAGAACAAAACTCCACCGCGAGACCCTCCTATACTATATTCGGCCTCTCCCTACTGTTGTGGCCCTGCTTATGGCACAAATTCTCTCATACAATGTGAAGTCCCAAAAAATAGTCAAATTTCCTCCAATATCCCTAAAACCAAATTAAAAAAGTATAAAAAAAGAAAAATATAGTTTATTTTTAACCAAAGTATTACAATACTCTCCACTGTATCAATTTCCTTCTTCGAGAATTCATGTGGAAGAAGGATTCTCCACAAATATGTGAGGCTACTTCTCCCTCATTGGAAATTCACACTCCCAAATATCATGAGAGTCTAAAATATTCCTCAACAAAAACTTTTACCAATAGAATAGAGTTACCAAATAATAATTTTATCTAAAAATAAATAATCTCCACTGGGTTGTTCACAAAATAAACATCTATCTCCAACTAAATGTCCTCCCAACGCAAGAAATCGGATGGATCTAGATGATACATACTTAGATGATATATGTGGAAAACATCACGAATACCTGTCAATTATAACAGAAATTACAATTGATAATAAAATTAACAAATCCACATGGTGGCCTCAAACATTCCAACACATCTAGAAGCTACCTTCCACTATTTCCCAAGTTGGCAGTGATGCAACCTAGAAGAAACATTCAAGAAATCTCAATCACCAAAGGAAAACTCCAAAGGATTATTTTGATGATCCACATAAAACTTCATTTGATTATAAGGTATAACCAAGCATCAAAGTACATCATAAATCCTTTTCTATGCCTCATGAATTGGACTCGGTTTAAAAAGAGAGGTTTCTCCCACCTCTGACCAGTAAATAGATGAAATTCATAGGTGACCATTCAAAGCCTCGAAGGGTTCCATTCTTACTGAAGACTTGTAACCGTTATTATAAAAAAATTCAACCTGTTATAGATAAATTTTCCAGGATCCACAAAAATCCAAGACATGTGCACATAGAATATCCTCCAGAATCTAAATAGCATACCCCATCATTCCATTTGTATTTGAATGGTAAGTTATAATAAACCAAACTCAAGTCCCCATAACCTCTAGAGACTCTTCCATAATTCGGAAGTAAACCTAGAATCGCTATCTAAAACAATAACTAATGGAATCGTATACAATGCTTAAATGATGATAACGTGACTGAAGATCGATTTTTGAAAACCACTTCACCCACATTAATTGATCAAACATGTTTTCCACATGGGGTAAAATGTATTTATTCTTAATAGTCACCTCGTTAAACTTTTAATAGTCCACACACACAATCATTGAACCATCCAACTTCTAAAAAAGAGTATGAGGGATTCCCATGATGAACCACTAGGGTGAAAAAACCTTTTCCCATCATATTATCCAACTAGCTCTTCATCTCTTTCAGATTTGTAGGTGTCATTCAATAGTGTTTATCAGGATCAAAGGTTTACTCATAGTAGATAAATCACAAACTCCACCTCACTTTCTAGAAAAAAAAATCAGAGAATTCATCTGGTAAAATATTAGGAAAATATTATACAACTATAGAAAGATCGATAAAAAGGAAACATATTCGGAATCAACTGAAATGATGGACAAGAAACTTTTGAGATCAAGGTATAAATATCCTACATGACCAGACCTCAGTTCCCACTCTCCCTAAAACACCTAAGATATCCAAACGATATAAATAAATGAAACATTATAAATTTAAAAAATAAATAATATCATGATGATAAATTTTCAAATCCATCCTGATGATGATTTCAGATATGTCCAAATCAAGAACCATGAAATATCATACTAACTTCATGTCAAATATCGAAAGAGGACAAGACAGACAGCGAAACCCATGCTCTTTCCTTTTACTAAGAGGCATTTCTATCTCCATAAAAAAGGACATGACATCTATTGGAAGTTTAATCACATTAAAAAAATGGGAAGATATGAAAGGGTGTGAGGAACATGTATCCAAAATAGAAATTTCAATTTTAAATGAAACAAAAATGGTACCTCTCACTATAATCAGGTCCACATCAACATCTTCTTAAAAATCATCAACCTTTTGATGTTCATTCACTCCTAAAAACTATGGATAGATCCTAGTGTAATTTTAAGCTCCTGATTGTGTAATAGTGTCCTTTATATTCGAATATCCCTAACCATAATGGGGGATATACATATCATAGAATAACCTCTACAAATTCCCTCAATATCCATAACCACTGTAAACATTTATGGGTATAGGGAATGTACTTCGGGTTTTCCCAGCTTGGACACATTGATAGCAAGTCATGGGCACACTAATGACTACTATTGATGGTTAAAAGGAGGCTCACTATTGAGAACCACCTCCAACTCCCACTATATTATCATTATACTTCCTCTTTTTCCCCTACGCATCACTGAAATAGTGAATGGGAGGATGATATGTGGAAAAATAGACAATCCTGCTGCGATATTCATCTATACCATCATATACCTATATAATATCTCATCATTGGTGGATATATTTAGCATAAATACCTGAAATATATGCCTAGTAAAAAACCCTGTAGGTAATTCTGAGTTTTCAATTGATCATTCACCACCATCTCTAGAAAAAAATGGAATAGCTCCATAAACCAATTGGTGTCACTAGTAGAAAAATTGGTTTTTATGGTTTAGTTTTCACATCAGTTATTTATAACCGACATGAAAATTTGGGCATATTACTTTTACACATTGGTTTTCCTAAAACCTACACTACTAGAAATTTAGGTTATATCCACAAACCTATAGCCACGGTTTTATAGTTTTGTGGCTATAGCCAGTTTATAGCTACAGTTTAAATAAAAAACCATGGTTAAAATTTTTTGTCCCCCTTTTTTTCCAAAAATCCATCAGGCTCCTTCATTCTCCCCTGATCTGTTTTTCATCCCCCCCCCCCTTTTCCACCAAAATCCGTCAGGATCATCCTTTGTTGTTCTTTGATATGCGACCCTCCATTCCATACCCCTCCATCTTCCCCTACTTAGTAACCCTCCACCCTCAACCTCTCTCTCATGGTGTCTCCCTCCTCCTCCATCCTCCCCCGATCCGCGACCCTCCACTATTGACCTGTCTCATGGTGGCATCATCCTCCTCTATCCTCCCCCAATATATGACCATCCTCCCTTGACTTATCTCATGGTCGCGCCCTCTTCCCAGATACCCTCTACAGACGACCCTCCAACCCCAACGGTACCCATCACGACCTCTCTCACAATTTCTTGGCATTTCATTCTAAATCTATAACATGGGAGATTTTATCTATTTTGAGGAATCAGGTTGCTTTAGATCGGTCCATCCATCAATATCGGATGTATAGGATCATATAACTGTGTGGTAGGTGGTCCCTAAGTTTCTTATTCAATTTATATGAGTTTAATGTGATTTATGATGTGTGAGTCTTGACAAGCATGTGAAAATGTCTTGAGATGAAACCAGATTGAATTTCTCAAGGGTCTTTCATAAAACCTAGGATGAGGACATCTCAAGATTCCATTTACACCTGGTTTCTCGGAGATTTGGAATGTTATGTTATCATTGTGGATTTTCGTAGTCTTTCACTAAATTTAAAATTAAATTTACAATTTCATTGGAATTTGTTTGGGGGATTTGTCTTGATGTAGGTATGGGGATTTAAGAGAGACCCTTGGGATTTCATTGTACTTGGTTCTAGTGTAATAAGGTATCCAGTTAGATTTTTGATTATTATTCCCTTTTATAATTAAACTAATAAATTAATTTTAAATTAATTAGATAATTGTTTTAATCTTCTTAGAGAGAGTTGGGATCTTTCTTAGTGATGTGGGATGGGACTGAGCATGGAAAGTCCTTGGTGTTCCTTGGAAACTTCTTCCTACCTTTGGGAAATTATTAGAAATGCATCAAATAAAGATAGGTGGTATGCATACTTTACCATGTGGTATTTATGCTTTTGATTTATTCTCATGGATTGCGGTCTTGATAATTAAGTGATCAATTTATTTAAATTAAATTAACCCCATAACCAATATATAAATTAATTGGTTTTAATTAATTAAATTTTTTAATTAATTAAATTTAAATTCATCGATTATGATTTATAAAGTGTTGAGGCCTTACCATGGACACTAATAATTTAGGCATTAACTTGAGACACACTTAGCCTAATTTATGGACTTGGGTTGGGTGAGCAGATGGACCATGTGAGACCTTGAAGACCAAAATGGGTCATGTTCCATATCTTGAGTTTTGTCAACATGACATATCTTGTCTAGTAAATAAGATTGTGCTCTATTGATTGTGATTCCAAGAAAAATAGTATTACTTTGAGCATCAGTTCTTGAACCAAGAACTGTACTGAGATCGAGGACCCGTGTTAGGGTGCCTCTATTACTAGGGGGCCCCAATGGGTGCCTTGTTGACTAACTAACCCTAAGTGGATGCATATGGACTTGGTAGAGATGGTAGTGGGTGTCATATTAAAACCTGCATCAAATGTACAATTCCATGGGGTTATGAATTGTAGTGATGGTTTTTGGAAATTTTTAAAAACCATAACTTTTTTTTAATACCTTCATATGTTTATTTTGGATGCAACCATGGTGCCCATATGTACTTCTTAGGACCTGACCTATGGGCCTGATGTGACAATGGTATGGTGGTTTCTTAAGAGTGTTTCCTAGGATCTGACCTTGGGCCTTATGTGGAATGGTTGTGAGACAAATTATACATGATGATGTCATCATGGATTCCTAAGATTCAACTGTTGAACCATGTGAAGAATGCTTGGGATGTTTGGATTCGACCTCAAGTCTATATGGGATTCTTTGTATGCCAAAAGTCCCTAGGATACCCATCCTATCTAGGATCCAACTGAGTTGGATTAGGGGATTATTTATTTTTATTCAAGATTATTATTATTATGAGATGACTATGTTATACCTAGGATTATCTAGTCAATCCTGATGATTTTACTTATTCTTGACCAGGATGCATGTGATCTGACCATTTGGCATGGTGACTTGGGGGATGTTTTTTATTCATTGATTACCTGAGGTGCCTAGTAATCAACCTCATTCCATTCATTTTATTGGAGTTTATAGAAATTCTCACGATTCTTGGAAAATATTCATGGATCCATTCATGATGAGTAGTTGGCTGTTTGGACCTGATAATTTGGTATGCCAGGGTTACACCAAGATCTGATATCTATATAGTTGGCATGATATCATGAAATGCTTAGGGGGAGGGGGTGTGTAGTAGGTAGGGGGCAGTGGGGGTGCAAGGGGCAGGGGGGTGCAAGGTAGGGAGGTGTGTGTGTTATGGGAAGGGGGTGAAAGGGGGTAGGGGGTGGTGCATGGGCTCAGAGGTTGGGGCAGGGGGGTGTTAGTGTAGGGGTAGGGGTGAAAGAAGGGGGTAAGGGGTGGGGAAGGGGGGGTATTGGTGTAGGGGAAGGGGGTGAAAGAGCTTCTTGATAAAAAATCATGAGTTTTTAAGAATAAAATAGGTGATGTTGATTTGATGCTTGGGTTATTCATCAGAGCTTAAATCATTGTGATTTGATCTCAATGAGTGATGTTTGAAAAAAAGAGATTTTTTAATGATAATCTCAGTATATCACCAAATCACATAGGTTGAGGCCTCATACCTCATCTCATATCACCAATCTATTCTTTAGGTCAGGTCTCTTATCATATCATGTAACACCACTATCTCATTCAAGACATGGCCTACATGAATATAGTAAGGGAGTATGAAATCCATAGAGAACACAACCATATACCTAGCACATGGCTATCCAGTAAGCCATACCTAGTTCCCCACTAGAGGATACCCCTCTATAAAACTAATAATCAACTATTTTTTTCCTTTATTAGAATTGGTACCCAGTGTACCTAGACATGTTAACTTATGGGTCTTAAAATTAAGTAGAATGGACTAGAAACCCTCTAAATTCTACTTGATTAAACCATGACCACCTAAACACCTAAATAGGCATAAAGACTCCTCAAGAGACATCCCAACACTCATATTGTTTTTCTAAATACCACTTCTTGAAACTCACGCTAATTGGAGACTAAAAATTCAATTTCATTTGAATTCTCTTACCCATAACAATATAGGTAATTATAAACTCCCCACAAAATGGATACACATCTTTGGAAAGTATCCTATATTATCCAAAAAAATCAATATTTATTAATCATAATGGAAAAAACTAATCATTCCAAATTCATGATTGGATTCATGGAAATCATCCATCATTCTGATCTATGGAAAAAGGGTTTTTCTGAAAAAACATCACGAATGATCCTTTATACACATATTTCATTAAATTTTTGAAGTGGAATGAAATGTGGAGGGTGGGTAGGGGAGGATGGGGTGGGCAGGTAGGTGGGTAGGGGAGGGAGAAGGGGGTGTGAAGGTGGGGGGCAGGGGGCATGGGGTGTGCTTGGGGCAGGGGGAGGGGGTTTGTAGGTGGGGTGGTAGGGGTAGGGAGGTTACTGGGGGGGGATGTGAAGGTGGGGGGGGGGGCAGGGGGGTTTGTAGGTGGGGGTAGGTGGCAGGGAGAGGGGGGTGTGCAGGTGGGGGGGCATGGGTGTGCTGGGGGCAGGGGGAGCAGTGTGTGCAGGTGGGGGGAAGGGGGAGGGGGTTTGTAGGTGGGGGGTAGGGGGAGGGGGTGTGCAGGTGGGGGAAAGGTGCAGGGAGAGGGGGGTTGTTTGGGGTAGGGATGTGTAGGTGGGGGGTAGGGGAGGGGGCAGGGGGTGTGTAGGTGGGTTTTTTATTACAGATCGTTAGCCTCCTCTTATTTGAATTTGGTATGATTTATTGGTTTCAATTTATTGTATTCTTTATTTTCAGATTTTCCTTGGTTATTGTTTAGTTGTTTCGACTTATTGAATATGATATAGTTCATTTGATTTGTTATTTATTATAATTTTATACATTATATTTCTAATTTTTCAATTGTTATATGTAGATATTGTTCAATGTTTCAGATGAACATCAGTACAAAGGTAAAATGTGATTATCATTTATGTTTTCTACTATTTTAAGTGTCTCCATATTTAATCTACTTTTACTGCAATATTTTGTAACACTAATTTATGCATTCAATATATTGAATATAATCAATATTAATACAATGTTTCGATCCAGAATACAAGGTTACATGGTGGAGTAACACTATATTTTGGAGAAATACAACATCGTGGAAGGTAAAATGTGATTATCATTTAATAAACTGCATCTTTTGTAACCTCCCACACCCTTGTTTTCAAAATTAATTTTTTTTCTATATAGATTTTGTTATATTTTATTGGTTTCCAAACTATCTCCATTTTTTTGACATTCACAGTGACAGTTTTCTGGTTTCAATTTTCATTACTATTAGTTATTATTTGAATAGAACGTTACATCATATATTTGATTTCTCAATGGTAAAAATAAATTTTTATTCATTTCCATATAAAATTAATGTTTACTTATATTGTGATGATGTCTTAGAAACTTCTACAACTATTTGTTCTTATTTGAATTGTCTATTCATTTCTATGTTATTTGTTTTGATGAAAATTTAATATTTTCACATATGATTAGAGCATTACTACTGCTTTAGAATGAGAATGGGTGATGAATCATTAGTAAACATTAACTGTGTTGGGATGTTCTTGATCCTACATATAGGGTCATAGGGTGGAGTCACACTAAAATTTAGAGAAATACACCCTCATGTAAAGGGCATTAGTGACTCATTTTGAAGCTGTGTATCTTTAAAAATTAGTTGCAGCACTGATGTTGGGTAAGTTTTTATTATTTCATCATATTTTAAACAAATTTTTATTTTAGCATATCTGTTACATATCCACTATGCACATATTAGTTTAAATATTTATTTCCAAAAAACATTACATTCAACATTAAAATCTTTAGTCCTTTCTAAGATCATTTAGATTAATCACCTTTTAGAGGATTGATCTATCTATTCATTGCTTTCAAACTACCCATCCATATGAATTGATTTTACAAAATACTGAAATAATACACATAATTTTGTTTCAAACTGAATTTATTTTCGTCTCCCCACTCTCTAGTTTCTACTGATACTCCATTATTTCTTCCACGCAGTCCACCACCTTATGCATCTTTGGTTTTCCCAATATAGGGTTTCCACAGCTTCTCCATTTTTGGCTTCCCTCATCACAATCCCTAGGCATTTCTACAGGACCATTTCCCCTATCACCCATCCCTCCATCCCTCGATTATCTTCTGTTTATGGTTGATACTTTGTATAGTTATCAAATTTGTTCTGTTTTAGTTCGTTTAGTTGATATACAAAACATGCATTCTGTTTTTATTTTGTTGTTTCTAACTGAAAATTCAGTTAAATTTTTATTAGTTATTTTTTTAATGAAGTTTTTTGGATCCATTTTTCTCAATTTTCAACTGAAGATTTCATTTTAATTTTTGATTAATAGTTAAATTGTTATGTTTTTTTTAATGAAGTTGAAAACTTTTCTTTTAAATTGAATTTTTATTTTCTATAATAGATTTATAGGTTTATCTATGATAAAACATGTTTTTTGTTTTTGGTTTCTAAACAATGAATATTTAGTTTTTCATTATTAAATGAATATTTGGTTGTATTTATTTTCCTCATGTGATATTTCTTCTCATTCAGGTATTCTGTAATGAAAAAAACTCTATAAATGGATCAATAAATGGGGAATCTCTTTCATTTAGAAGAGGAGTATGTATTCCCCTTGAAGTTTTTTAGGATTCACACATATTTTTTCCAAAAATAGAGCACTAATTTAAACAATGATTCTTGGACTACTAGATCCTAAATAAAGAAATGATTCCACTTGGAACATTGACTCTTTGTCACCCAAAAAGGTCATTCTTCTATGTTTTCCTACATGTCAACGTTTCGAAACTATCATATTCATAGTTTTAACTGTTCTACAGCCAGAATGTTCTAAATAATCCTGAAAACATGCAGTACATATCATAAGATATATATATTTTCAGATGTTTTTGGTATGTCCTTCCAAATCATTTCTGATTGATAAGAAATGGGGCCCAATGGGCTACTATTTTGATAGATTTGTAATTTTTTCAGGGATGATATTTTTTAAATAGACTAGGTGATTCAGGGTATTTTTTACTACTGAATTTCTATGTAACTTAATACTATATATTTTTATTCATTTATTATTTGATGACGGGTTTTTGGTGGTTTTTCCATTCTATGGTAATTGATGTGTGAATTCTATTTATTTCAGGATATGTGTTCTCATTGAAGAACATGTTTTTGCAAGGAAGAAGTGTTGGTTCAATTGAAGTTGGAACCAGGTAATAATATGAGTATAAAATATTTTTTTTATAAACAATTAATATTATGTTTGTCATTATTAAATGAAGATAGCATTTTCTTTTTTAAAATATCTATAATGTTCTATTTTTATGGTGGTAATTAATTTTTTATTAAAAACATCTCTATTATGTATGTTCTTATTTTGCAATGGATATATGTTATTGTAATAAAAAAATATACATTTGAGTTATTTAAACAAAATAATTTATCTTTTTTCTAGGTTCTGGGGGGGGGGTTCCACGGTCTGTCCGGGAGGGTGGCGGAGGCTGTTCAGGGGAGTGGAGTTCTGGGTTGTCCATGGGGATCTGTCCAAGGGAAGGGGGAGGTCTGCAGGGCAGGGGGTTGGGAGGAGGGTGGAGGGGGCAGGGGCAGGGGTAGGGGGCAAGGTGGAGGGGGTGGTTGTCCAGGGGGTGGAGGTCTAGGCTGTCCAGGGGGGTCTATCCAAGAGGTAGGGGAGGTCTGCAGGGCAGGGGCATGGGGGAGCGTGGAGGGGGCATGGGGTAGGGGAGGTTTGAAGGGTAGGGGCAAGGGGGAGGGTGGAGGGGGGCAGGGGGTAGGGGGAGGTCTGCAGGGAAGGGGGCAGGGGGCAGGGGGCAGGGTGGAGGGGGCAGGGGGAAGGTGTGCAGGGGGGTTCAAAAGGGGGGTGTCTAGAAGGGGTGGTGGAAGGGGGGTCCAGTAGGGGGGATGTTGTCCAGGGGGTCACCCAAAAAGGTCCTTCTTCTAAGTTTTCCTACATGTCGATGTTTTGAAACTGTTATATTCATGGTTTAAACTGTTCCACACTCAGAATGTTCTAAATAATCTTGAAAACATGTAGTACTTATCATAAGTGATATATTTTTTCAGATTCTTTTGTTATGTCCTTCCAAATCAATTCTGATTGGTAGGAATTGGGGCCCAATGGGCTACTATTTTGATAGATTTGGAATTTTTTCAGGGCTGAGATTTTTGAAATGGACCAGGTGATGCATAGTATTTTTTACCACTTCTTTTCTATGTACCTAAATACTATATATTTTTATTCATTTATTGTTTGCTGATGGATTTCTGGTGGTTTTTCCATTCTATGGTAATTGATATGTGAATTATATTTATTTTAGGATATGTGTTGCCATTGAAGAACATGTTTTTTCATGGAAAAAGTGATGGTTCAATTGAATTTGTAACCAGACAAAAATATGAGTATAAAATATATTTTTTCTAACCAATGAATATTTAGTTTGTCATTTTTAAATGAAGATAGTATTTTCTTTTTTTAAATATCATTAATGATCTGTTTTTTATAGTGTAAATGAATTTTTTATTAAAAATATCTCTGTTATGTATCTCATTATTTTGGAAGGGATATATGTTGTTGTAAAAAAACATGCATTTGAGTTATTTAAACAAAATAATTTATCTTTTTTCCAGGTTTTGGGGGGTCCAGGGTCTGTCCAGGAGGGTGGGGGTGGCTGTCAAGGGGAGTGGAGGTCTGGGCTATCCAGGGGGATCTATCCAGGGGGAGGGGGAGGTCTGCATGGTAGGGGCAGGGGTGGAGGGGGCAGGGGGTAGGGGGAAGGGGGAGGTCAGCATGGAAGGGGGAAGGGGGGATGGTGGAGGAGGGAAGGGGGCAGGGGGAGGTCTGTAGGGAAGGTGCAGGGGGAAGGGGGTGGGTGGAGGGGGCAGGGGGAAGGGTGAGGGGGGGGGGGGGGGGGTTAGGGTGCAAGGGGTAGGGGAAGGGTGGGGGTGGCTGTCCAGGGGAGTGGAGGTCTGGGCTGTCTAGGGGGATATGTCTAGGGGAAGGATGGAGGCCTGCAGGGTAGGGGAAGGGGGAAGGGGGCAGGGGGGCAGGGGGATAGGGGTAGGGGGTAGGGGGAGGTCTGTAGGGCAGGGGGCAGGGGGTGGAGGGGGCAGGGGGCAGGGTGTAGGGGGAGGTATGCAGGGCAGGAGGCAGGGGGTAGGGTAGTGGAGGGCATGGGATAGGGGCATGGGCAGGGTGGAGGGGGACAGGGGGCAGGTGTGCAAGGGGGTCCAGCAGGGGGTCCAACAAGGGGTGTCCTTAGGGGTGGTGCAAGGGGTCTAGTAAGGGGGTAAGGGTTTTTCGAGGGATGTGTAGGGGATGTTGTCTAGGGGGTCCAGTAGGGGGAGCTGCTATCCAGGGGGTCCCGTAGGGGGTTTATGTCTAGGGGGGCTGCTGTCCAGGGGGTTTGTTGTCCAGGGGGTCCAGCAGGGGGGGCTTATGTCCAAGGGGGTCTAGCAGGGGGGGCTTATGTCCAAGGGGGTCCAGCAGGGGGTCTGCTATCTAGGGGATTCTAGAAGGAGGGAGGGCTGTTGTCTAGGGGGTTCAGGAGGGGGGCTGTTATCCAGGGGGTCCAGTGGGGGGTGGGGGCTGCTGTCCAGGGGGTCTAGCAGGGGGGGATGCTGTCTAGGGGGTTGGGGCTATTGTCTAGGGGGTCCAGTAGGTGGGTGGGTGGGGGTGGGGGGGGGGGTTGTTGTCCAATGGGGTCCAGTATGGGGAAAGTGGTGTGCAAAGTGGTGTTCAAGAGAGTGTGTTCAAGGGGTGCGAGGGATGTGTGTGCGGGGGGGGGGGGGGGTGTTATGAAATAGGAAGTTTTTTAGCCACAGTTTCAAACCATAGATAAAATCCTATAACCACGGTTAATTGACCCGTGGGTGGCCTTGGCATGGATATAGGGCCAAATCTATAACCTATAGACATTACAATACCAGCCACGGTTCAATGAATTGTGGCTATAACCTATAGCCACAGTGTTTTCGTCTTATATCCAGAGTTCTAAACTGTGGCTATAGCCTAATTTTCTAGTAGTGCTATGTGAAAAAGTTGGTATTTGGTTCTCCTTTACATTGGTTCTATATTTTAACCGATAGGAAATAACGGTTTTTTACATCGATTATTGTATAACCAACTTGAAATACCTCCGAATATCCATTTTTCACATCATTTATAATATAACTAATGTAAAAAACTATTAAAAATTTATGTATCAATCGAGGGTTTCATTCTACGATCCTCCAGTTTCATGACATAGATATAATTTATCTATCTCCAAAGCTCAAACTTTATGGTTTCTTCAATATAATGGTGCAAATACTGCCTTACGATTTAAATAGAACCATATGGTTTCATTGACCTTTGGTCATGCATCTGAAGTAAGACCCAATAATTTTGATTTCTGCCTTTTTATTCATTATTTATCTTAAAATATCTACCTAATGATTATTCAATGAGGTGTTCTTCATTCTCACATTACCATCTTCATACATTCAGTTTTTTTATCTTCATCACTGCGTGTTTCATTATAGTTCTGCTCATCTCCAACTATCCCGCCTGAAGTTTTGAATATATGTTATATTGTGTTAATTAGTTGTTCCTAAATTACCATTTTTTTGTAGGGATTGAGAATTATTTATTTAGAAATATCTTCTTTATATATATATTTTAATCAATGGATTGATTTATCTGTCACTGGGTGATAATTGCATAGTGTTAGAAGTAGACGGTTGTACTATTTAGTGGTTTCTGCATGTTTTAACATCCATAATTATTTAATTTTTGGTCCAATCAACTATAAATTACTAATAGTTTATTTTTTTATACTATTTGTTTTTTGAATTTATCCAAATTTTACAATTATAGAAAAGGTAAGATTCACAACCCTCCACATTCAAGTTCATATTAATAGAAATAAAGGGTTTTTTCACTTAATGATGGTTTGTTTTTGATGATTGTTGAAACATATGATGGTGTTTTTGGTTTAATGATTAATGAAAAACATTTTTTTCCCCAGGGAACTAACTATTTCATAGAACTTATTTTTTTTAATCTTAATCTTTCATAAATGAGTTAATACCTTCGTCCAGGGTGCACTGTGTAATATTTATTTATTTTTATTCTATTTTACAAACCAAATAGAACAACAATTTTCCCTTTTTATTTTATAGAATACTTACCATATTTTCCCTATTTAATTTTATGAATCAAACATGACAATGCATTGTATATAAATCTAGGAGAAAAATTCCTACTCTGGTTTGGGACCAAAAGATTTTTATTTTTGATGTATTAAAAGTTTCATTATAATAGTGTATCACCTAAATTGTTGAAATTGAAATATAAATTATTTTTTAACTTATAATTCCCTTTTTTATTTTCCATGTTGATATATTAAACTATAAGAAAGTTAAATAATAATAAAATCAAACATAGTAGCTATTTTTAGATCTACAGCTTTTTGGAACAAGTTAAAGTCAAATTCTTAATGCATGCCTCACTTGATTGTGATTGTATATTCTACTTCTGATTTAATAAAGTATTAATTAGTTCTTTATTTTATTTACTATGACATTTTTTTTAAACTAAGACTCAATTTATAATTATATTATATTGTTAATTATAATTTAGAATAAATTTTTTGTTTCTATAAATAATCAACTATGAATAAGTTGTTCTCATTCTATATTTTTTATAAATACTATTTTATGGGTATCGTTGTACATATTTTTTAATAATTTCATATGGTTATATTCATTTATTTTTACTTGACACATTTTTCAAAGAAATATATTTTTCAATTCCTTCCTCTTGAATTAATTTTCTCATTATTTTTTTTATTTTCCTTCTAATGTTTCCATTCGTGGTTTTTTAAATTTTTCAATGTCATTTCTAATATCAGTATTTTATAAATTAATACCTTTTTTATATTAATTTTTGATATTTTTTTAGATAATTAATCAATGTTGGATTAATGCACCTTGAATAGGTGTTGAATATGAGGAAGGTGTCTATGATTTTTTGGAAGTTTCTAAATGGAATGTTCTGAACAATTCGAAGTTTTTCTATCCATGACTGAAATGTTTAAATTTTGTTAATTTTAAATGCAGAGAGATCAAAGATCATTTAATTTTTCATGGTTTAAATTCCTGCTATAACCCTTGGATTTGGCGTGGTGAAACTAGGTAGAATTCCAGATCTATTGATCATGGTGCTTTATAAGATGATAAAGCAGATAAAATTGATGAAATGATCCATGATATTTAATTAGAGGCAATTGAGAAACAACCAACAATTGAGCATGCATATGGTAATACTGAAAAAACATTATATCTAGGTTGTATTGAATAAACAGTTTTATCAATGGTGTAATATTTATAACCCTGATAGTAAAACATGGATGGAGTGATAAGACTTTTATAGATCTGCAATAATTGTTGAAAGACGTTCTTTCTAAAGACAATGATCTTCTATATTTATATTATAAGTCCATGAAAATATTATGCCTGCTGGGATTGGTTTATAAAAAAATGCTTGCATGCCGGAATAACTATGTTCTATATAGTAAACAATTCATTTTTTTAGAGTATCCTAATATCACAGTATAATTTGAAAGAAAAATCATCGGTTGATTCATAAGTTTTAGATAACCCTTAGAAATCATTTTGGTATCTTCATATAATTCCTATTTTTAGAAATTTATTTTATAATTTATATGATTCAAAAAAAGATAAGATGGCATGCTTATGAGATGATATGTGATGGAAAAATATGTCATCTGGCTAATTTTCCATCATATAAGAACATTGATCACCATTTTCCAATATTTGTAAATAATGTTCGAAATCACAGACTTGTACTATGCATAGATGGAATTAATCTATATTGAATCCTTAGTGGCACACATAGTTCAAGGCCTATTTTATTTATAATTTACAACATATCTCCTGAATTTTTTATGAAGTGAAAATATTTCATGTTGAGTTTAATGATTAGTGGACAAAAATAGCTTAGAAATGATATTGACATTTTATGTTCAACATTAATTGATGATTTGAAACTATTATGAGAGGAAGGTATAAGGGTGTATATAAAATGGAATATTTTATACTTCATGCGATGATTATGTTCACTATAAATGACTTCCTAACATATGGAAATTTGTTTAGATACAAGGTGAAGGGGTATAAATCTTGTCAAATTTGTGAAAAAAAGACTTCAATTTGTCAACTACATCATGGGGGAAAATAGTATACATGGGTCATAGAATGTTTTTTCCTATGGATCACACTTATAGAAGATTGAAAAATGATTTGAATGGTTCATGAGAATTTTATATTTCTCCAGAAAAATTATACACTAATTAGTATTTTTAGAGGGTGAAAAAAAATGATGTGACATTTAGAAAGACCCATAAATATAGTAGTGATAAAAAAATTTGGAAGAAATGGTCAATTTTTTTGAGATACCATATTGGATATATCATTAGGTCAAACATAACATTAATTTCATACATTTGGAAAAGAATATCTATAAAAGTGTGATTAGAACATTGTTAGATATTAATTGAAAGAATAAAGATAGTTTGAATTCAAGAATAGATTTACTCTCAATGGGAATACGTTTGCAGTTGGATCCCACTCCTCATGGAAGGAAAACATTCCTACCCTCATCTTGTCATACCTTATCCAAGAGGGAGAAAACTAGATTTTATCAATGTCTTCATGATATAAAAGTTCCACATGCATATTCTTCAAATGTAAAAAATTGCGTGTCTTTAAAGAATTTGAAGTTGAAAGTCATTAAATCTCATAACTATCACATCATATTGTAACAACTCATACAAGTTGTATTTATGGAATATTTATTACCTATTTTAGAATGACTATCATTAAGGTGTATTAATTTTTTAATTCAATTTGTAATAAGATGATTGATTTGAATGCTTTGAACATTTTTTTATAATAAAGTGGTTTCTATACATTGCAATTGGAAATGTATTTTCCTACATGTTTTTTTGATATCATGGTGAATTTAATGGTTCATTTGGTGTGAGAAATAATGATTTCGATACCTTTATATCTACATTGGATGTATCCTTTTGAAAGATATATGAAGATATTAATTGGTTATGTTAAGAATCCATATCGACCTAAAACTTCCAGTTTTGAGAAGTATATTTCTAAGGGGATTGTAGAGTTTAGTATAAGTTATTTTTCTGTTGTGGAGCACATCGGATTACATACATCTCACCATGAATGAGTTAATTTTGGGGGAAAGGGTGTTTGTGGCTTGAATGTCAAATTTTTTATAGGTGAAAAGATAAAAAAGCTAAAATTATACATCCTGAATAGAATAGATGATGCTCAACCATATATACCATTTCATATTAATGAGTTGAAACAAAGTTATGCAAAGAATAAAGATATGTGGATTTTGAATGAGCATAATAGAATTTTTTCCATGGTTTAAAGAGACCGTGAAATGAGATGCATCAGAAACATTGAAATGGTCAGTGGGGGGTCTAAGTTTAAATTTGATTACGTGGTCTAAGTATGAAATTAATGGCTATAATTTTAATACAAAAGGTTAGGACAACATAAGTTCGATTTAGAATATTAGTTTGTTGGTGCTTGCAAAAGAAATGCATTTTTAAAGTGCCAAAGACAAAATCCAAATCTTTGTATCAAGTGCAAATTATAAAGTTATTGAAGAAATATGGGAGGTCAATTACATTAAATTTCATGATCAATTGTTTAAGTGTAAATGGTTTATCAGTAACAATAGTGTATGACAAGATGAATTTGGAATGACACTAGTTAATATGAATAAATTGGATTACACAAATAATCCTTCTATCATGGAAATACATGAAAAAAATTTCTATATTCTTGATCAATCTGATATGAAGTGTTTTGTTTTTTTACAAGGAAAAAACAGTATGTTAGTGATTATAAACTTGAAAAAGATGCTTATTTATGTGAGATCCCTACATCTATAGTACAATTAACAAAAAATATTCATGAAAACATTGGAGACATGTTTTGTTCAATGCAGAATGATCATGATTAAGGAATTTGGGAAAAAATCATTAGTAAATTCCTAATATTACATGTAACATGTGTTTAATTATGGTTTACATTTTAAAATTTAATAAGTTATATATTTTAATTTGATTTTATTTATTAAAACACATATTATAACAAATAAGTTAAATTGTTTGTTTATATAAGTTTAGTTTTGTATAGTTTTCCATGTTTACCTTTAAGTAACTTATCTATTAATTTATTTTTTTGAAAAATAATTATTTTAAATTTTAATTTTTAAATAAAAACAAAATATAACGTATAAGAGTATATTATAAAATAATTTTTTTGTTATAAATTTTCTTTATCAGGTTTGTGAATTTTTACTATGTAATTTCATCTCTCATTAATATTATTATTTTTCATTCATTTATGTCATTTCATCTCTCATTAACATTGTTATAAAATTTTTTAACTATAAAAAATATGAATAAAAATGTGTTATTTTTTCTTTAGTTTTCTTTTTATTCATAATTATTAATTTTTTATATACTTTTTCAAGTAATTGTTGGATTTGTGTATTTTTGTACTAATTGATGTCAATTCGATTTGTAGGATAATGACAGATTAATCCTTTAATCCACCACATATTTCTAGAGATGATCATACGCAAACCTATGGGAAGGAACTTACACATGCTCCTATTGATGAGCCACCTCATCCTTCTTTACATGAGACATCTATTTCCATGGGGGGAAAGGTTCAAGGGTTGGTAAACATATAACCAGACGTTTACCAAAATTATCAGCTGCTTGTACCTAAGAACAAAGGATACCATTGGAATTTTATGATAATGATATTATAATAGGTCCAATGGAAAAACAATTAAAGACTTTTATATTATTATAGGATAAAAGCAAAGTTAGTATTTTGTATGATGATTGGAAAAGTGTTGAAAAAGTGACATTATTACAATTTCAGGAGACCATTTTGGTAACCTTGTTTGTTGTTATTTTACTTATCGTGAAATGTTTAAAATAATATTTTTCCCCTTCTTATCAGAAGAAATATGATATACCTAATACTAGAGGAGTCAATAGGAAATGTATATCATTGGTCGCAAAGAGATGGAGGGCTTTTAAATCATCCCTCACGTCATAGATCATTTTTGGGAATAGAAAGAATGAAAACCATGTGATATATATCCATTTATAGATGAAGATAAATAGAAACAATTTTTTGAAAGTAGACGATGAGAATAGTTTTTAGTAAGTGAAATTTTACCATTTTAATTGATTTTTTATATTAATGACCATGTTAATTATTTATTTATTCTTAATTCTTAATTTATAGCAATCAAGGATATATCATCATGAGGTTTAAGATAGAAATGTATACCCTTATATGTTATCTTGGGGAGGGTATACATTATTGGAAGAACACATGATAAAAGTAAAACTTAAAAAGATTAGAGATGAGTCATCAGAATCTAGAGAGGTCCCCCCACCCGCTAGACATGAAAAATGGATGAGGGCTTTAATGGGAAAAAGGAAAATATCTTATGAAAGAGTCAATATTTTTAGATAATAAGATTGTAATATGTTTATTTGTTTATTGAATTTAAATCTAATCTTTATATATTTTGATTCATTGTATATTTTTTCAAATATTCCATAATATATTCTCTTAAGATCAAAGCACATAGAGGATCTTTATTCCTGAGGGTAGATAAGAAATTTTATCTAAAACCTTAGGAAATCCCGAACACCCGAGTTGTGTATGAGGATACCCAAGAGGTATATATATAAGAAAAGTGTTTCCACATTTGGAATCTTATTTAAAGGATAATTCTTATAAAAAATAGAATCTTTGGAAACCAAATTTATGGATATTAAAGCAACTCTGGAGAACAAGATTGAAGCATCTATACTGGCGATGTTTGCAAAAATGAAAGGATAGTTTTGACCTTCCAATCTGACTCCTCCACCTCTTCCAGTAGATCCCACTCCTCCTCCTCATCGTACTCACAAATATTTGTTTCCAGACTCCACTCCTTATCCTACCCCAACACCCCCCCTTCATAGCTGCCAAGTTATTATGAATTATTTTTTGATGATCCTCGTCATATTTTTCATATGGGATTATATATTATATCATCAATACCATTCATAATTTCTAAATTATTGTAGTGCATCATAGGGTCATTGTATAAGATATTATAGATAGATCAACAAAAATACCATTTCCTACAGATGAAGTGAGTATATTTGGACAAAGTATCGATCATTTTTTGGTTTGGTCTTATAAACTACTTTGAAATATTACCATAGAGGTATATATATATATATGTTATATTTAATTTCATTTTGTTAGTAATTTTTTTTCTCACTTTAATGTTGATATATATCTCTAATGTTTTCAGTAATACTTTAAAGGTAAAGAAATATAGTATAGACAACAGAAAATTCAAAGTTCGATGACTATATATACAGATTATACTGGTCTTGATCGATTTTCAACATACTCAAATTTCTTATTGGGAGTATATGACATTCCATATGATGATTCTATTTGTGAGTGTTAAATGGATGTGAGACTTTTGTAAAATGACATCACGGAGATTGTAGCTAGAGATCAATAGGTCATTAACACAATGCATGGTTTTTCCATGTTAGTCAATTAAGAAATGTTTTTCATTCTATTAATTTATTGAAATTTTATAATTATCTATGCTTTGTCTTAGGTATCTATATAAAATTTTTACAGTTCATGACAAGAAATATGTATATGGATTTGTGGACTAACATTTTATTTCTCATATAGCCAGAATAATGACTGATTCTCAAAGAATAGTTTGTATAGCTTAATGATTTTAGAATAATGTCATCATTCAGTGTTGGATGTTTCCATATCTTGAAAGGTATGAAATATTTTTTCTCACAAAGTGTTATATATCACTTAATATATTAAAAAATTATATTAAATTTTATTTTATATTAGTGGTCATTGGATGTTGAGTGTTTTTTGACTGAGAGAGGAGACATTGTATTGGTTATTCTCTATACATAGTAAAGTGAGAGAAAATATTAAGAATATATTGAACATGTAAGTTTTCTTATTTTAATAATTTTTTATATTATAATGAATAAAATTCATTATATCCATGTTATTTTCAAACATGGAATGAAATTTATTTATATAGATGACAAGAAAGAAGATCACCAAGAGAGCCAAGAGAGAATTTATAAAATATAAGGTGAATTATCATTTACAATTAATAAATTTTAAATATATTAATTAAAAAATTATTTTGAATTAAAATATATTTGAATAATTTTAATAAAAAAAAGATCGAACTGAATTTGGATATTATGTTTTAAGATTCATGTCTGAAATAATTTCTACTGGGACAGTTTCAAATTTTCATAAAGTCAGATCTCATTATAAAGAATTTTGTAATATTTAATATGTTTTATTGAAAATTAAATTCAAATTATTTCTATATTATTTTTGTTATATTTTATATAATGAACAGTCATATAATGAATAAGAGTTGAAACATTTACAAATTTAATGCGAAAATCATTTTATAGGTTTGATTGGTTTTTAGTTTATTTAAAAGTTTAATGGTATGTGTATTTTGCTGGATTTTGTACTGTCTTTTCTACTGACACTTGTGATATTATTTGGATGTTGTTTGTGGAGGATATGAATAAATGTACATGTGTTTTTAGTTTATTATAATATTCAATGGTATGTGTATTTTTCTGTATTTTGTGATACTATGCCTCTTTTTCTCTTTTTGGCTGATGGTGGACACCTTTTCTATTTTTGGGTGTTGTTGGTGGAGGAGATGAATCAATGTATATTTTTTAAAAGAATCTTGTTTTTCATGTTAGTTATTAGATAACCAACATGAAAAATAAATTCTCGTGGTTTTTCACATCCTTTTTCTAATAACCGACATGAAAATACATTTATCATGTTGTTTATATAAATAACGGACATGTTAAAGGGTCTGAAATTGATTTTCCACGTCGTTTATTGGATAACCGATGTGAAAAACACATTACCCACCATTTATAATGTCATTTATTCAATAATTGATGTGAAAAATCCATTTATCACATAGATTATTTATAATAAATAATTTGATAAATGGTGTATAATGTATTTTTCACATCAGTTATCCAATAACCAAAGTGAAAAACAAATGGAAGATCTTATTTATAATGTCATTTTTAAGTAATTGATGTGAAAAACTATATTTACAATGTCCCTTATAACCAAACCTCCTAAAAAATAATGTGAAAATTCCTAAAACACAACATGAAAAACCATTTATGCACTAGTGGGTACTCTAACATTTTTTACTCTCCCTACTTCAAAGAGAATAACTCCATAGACTTCTTCATAAATAGAGACTCTAGGTAGAATTGTTAAAATAAACGGGTATTGAAACCCTTTTAATACAGTATCACATGTTAATTTTCTTGTACCATTGAATCCCGCCATTTCGTACTTAGAACCTCGAGTTTAAACATCGTGTACTTCACCTTGACAGCCCCATGTGTATCCTGGATGTCAAAGACCCAATCAATATTTTCCAACCAATCCTACTCCTACTAGGGATCACTCTTACCCTTAATATAGGGGGGTTTCTCATATAGGAACTCTCAATCTTGATATCTATCTCCCTTATCTCTTTTATTCACCTAAAAAATGGGTTCTAAACATGCAGTACATTTTGATCCATGGTATGAACTGATCAAAAATAGCCACTATAAGATTATGATCCAAAAGAGATTCCCTTGAGGACCATCTCTTGTTTCACCCTTCAGTGGAGCCTATGGAAGATGTCTCATAGGCATATTATTACACACCAAATGTAGAATAAAATGAGCATAAAATAAGAAGATATAAATTTAAACTAGAAAATCATATGTAGAAACTGATATTAAGGTCAAAACATGAAATATAAGACATATATCCCAATATAACATGGTAACTTGATACTTTTAATCGAATGAGAGGACCAAGAATTCACCAAAAACTACCTATCATGTTTTGATGATCCTATATTTTGCCTACCAGACATCCCAAAATAATAACATTTAAGAAAAAACCTACCCTTTAATAACAATTTGTAATTAAATGACCCTTGAGACCCTCCAAAACTTGTACCTAATCCAATATTATACACACCCAAATGGAATTCCCAATCCAAACTAGTTGGTGAATGGAACCTGTCAATTAAAAAATCCATAGGGAATTATTTTCTCCAACCACAAACAAGATACATGGAAAATATAAATTCATTGGAAAGAAAATAGAATATAATCCAAAACCAAAGAGGAAAGAGGTAGTGATACATCCCAAATGAAACAGGATAAAAACCATGATATAATTCCAATTACCAAAATCAAAACAAAAATAGGAAACAACTACTCCATGTTATATGTGGGAAACATCCCACCATCTCACCACCAGCTAACCATACACAATGGACATAAACTATGCCACCTCACTGTGGAACCATTATGTAATGACCAAAAATTTTATTAATGAAAATTACTCTTGATATAATTAAATGTATTATTATGTAAATTGTGATTTAAATCATATACACTTCCTTGGTTTTTTGTTTCTGGGTTTCAAAATACCATTAATCATTATTACCATTACTGATATGGTCATTGAACAGTGATCACATGATTATTATAAATATAGGGCTTCAAAAAATCCAATTTACTCAGAAAAAGGATGTAATGGCCTCATCCACTAGAATTTCTCCATACAAATCCCATTTCTTGGAGCTCAGAAAGGAGGTGGAGTCCCTGGGCATCTCTCTTGAACAAGACCAAGATGAGCTTCAATATGTTAAGCTTGAACAAAACCGCCTGTGGTAGAAGTGGAATTTGAAAGAGATTACCATCCGAGCAATGTTATATGAGTCTCCCCAAGATTATGTCATCATCGCACACCTTACCCATAGGTCATATGTGGGAATTATAAGGGTTTATGTAACAAGACCCTAGCACTATTATTCTGTGAATTATTTTTGTATAGAATAAATAATATACATTCATTTAATTATTGTTACTTGGTAAATAGTTTTTAAAGAACAAATAGTATTTTTAGATAATATTCAATTGATATTTTTTTTGATTAATTAATTTATTTTTTAATTAAATAATATTTTTTTAAAAATTTATTACTAAATTAATTTTTATTAAATATAAATGATCGTATAATTTTTATGAATGCAATTGTAATTTTTATTATGGTTTGAAAGCTGTTTTTGACAAAACCCATGAATTTTCGAGAAATGTCAGTTTTTATTTTAAAAGTAAAAATTCACATATTTATAAAAATATTTAGATAAAATGAATATTAGTTTTTGAATCAGGATGTTGAAATTTTCCAATGGTGAATTTTTCATAATTTTCTAAGATAGTCAATTTTTTGGGTAAAATTTAAATACCATTTAAATATAAAATGTGTTTTATGAAATCATAATGAAACAATAGTGATATAATAAAATAATATAAATGACTTGTTTGGACAATATATGTTTTTCCTTTAAAATAATGTGATTTTAGATTTGTTTGATTTATTTTATGGTGCCTTAGTGGAGCCTCCAGGACTTATAAAATATTTTAACTTTTAAAATGATTTCCTTGAGAGTGTGACTCACCTCCAAATAATCAAGACTAATATTTTAAGAAGTTATTCCATTGGACTTATAAAGTAATGTTTTCCACTTCCCTTTTAAAAAACACATGGTCCAAAACCATGGGTTGGTTTGTGTTTTTGATTAGTTTAATGTTTGGTGTCCAAAACCCAAATAATAATGAATTCCATCTATTTCCTATATAAACTCACCCAAGATCCCACTTCTTCTCCACTAAACGACTTTGGAGCTTGACCAACCTCTGACCTCCTCTCTCTAGATTCCTCCCAATGTGCGACAAGCATCTAATAAGCCTCTCTCAAGCCTCTACTAAGCCATTAGGATCACACTTCCAGGTAGGGGATTTCTTCCTTTCTCATTTGTGTCCAAATTTATTTATGTTGTTATAACCTTTTATTTTAAATTAAAAATGTTGGGGTATTATTTCAAACATCCCCCGTGATGACCTCCTTATATTTTAATGATTAGATACATCTTTCTCTCTCATTAATGTCTCCCATGTACACCCATTACCATGCCGATATTCTGTTAAAAATTTCTCTCCTCTCATTTAAATTCAAGAAATTATTATTTTTGGAATCTAAATTCCATTACATATATTGGGACATGTATCTATATGACCCACTTACTGTAAATTTCATTTACATATTATGAGACACCCATTTCTCTCTCATCAACCATTTTTTGAATTCTTTTTTATGTCTTTATGCTGCCAAAATTGCACCACGATTTTCCAAGCCAAAGTCATTGTGTAGTGAATATCATGCTCATTTCTCTATCAAGGGTATTCACCTTTATGCACATTTACTTATGGATTATAGATTTTCATGTATTAATTTCACATTCCATTATCTTGTAATAAATGATTATTCTTAATGAATCCATGTTATATGATCCATGTGGCACACTTATGCTTGAAATGAAATTATTAAGAAGGGGTGTCCTAATAGCACTCCAATGC
This sequence comes from Viscum album, assembly GCA_963277665.1. Classification (NCBI taxonomy): domain Eukaryota; kingdom Viridiplantae; phylum Streptophyta; class Magnoliopsida; order Santalales; family Viscaceae; genus Viscum; species Viscum album. The sequence goes on from OY728123.1 coordinate 19,461,870, forward strand.
ATTGGGTAAAGATTAGTGTCATGATACGTCAAGTGAAATTAGGGTTTAATCATGCTAAATCAAGTGCAATGATGGTTTAATAATTCTAATTCATGTTAAATAATGGTTTAATCATGCTCTATGTGCAATGAGCCTTGGCACATGCTAATATCATGTTAAATTTTGTTCCCACATTTCCATATTATGATAATAATGTTATATCATGCCTTTATGTTAATGTTTATATTGTGCTCTATTGATATGCCTATTTACTAACATGTACTATATTATTAATTTTATTCCTTTTATACTCCCTTACTAGGCTTTATAGCTCACCCATTTCTTATGCATGTCCTCAGGTTATCCCATGCAATGCTATATATGAATGAATGTTGTGGTCATGTAAAATAATTTTTCAATAAAGATATTTTGTTTCATGTTCTAAGTTGTTATGTAATGTTCCTAATTTCCCAAGAATCTAGACCTCTTGATCCTCAGAGTTGTATCAAGTGAATGTTTTATTGAATAAATCATGTTTAAGTGTGTAATAAAGACCATGATTTTATAGTTGGTATCAAAGGATTGGTTTAGTTATTTTTGGGATTAGGATTAGAAAACCCTAGTGAACGCCATAAGGATACGACTAAGTATAATAAAAACAACCCTAAATTTTTGTGAGTATTGATTCATTGGTTTATCATGAAAATAAATCCCTATCTAGATACGAGCAGGTTGAGGCGGCTCTGGCATAGATGTATCTAGGGGTAAAACTTGAAAATACCACTTTGAGCTTGACTTGAATGAGAACTGGTGAATGACAATGAGCCTTGATTCACTCTTGGTTATGAAACTCTTGGGGGGATATTATTTGATAAATTCATAATCTTAGTATCAACCATTGTTAAGGGAATAAAAAAATGATTCTCATAATATATGTTGGGAAGTAGATCATGGATAACATAGATTTAATCATATAAATTCATAAGTTAAGGAAATAAAATAATTTATAAGTCAACCATTTTTGTCTTTGGATTACCCTTTATGTGTTACCCCTAACTTTCCTTTTATTCTTTTCAATGGTCGGTAATAGGAGGACTCAGGCTAAAAAATAATGCAAAGATCAATGTGACAAGTGTTCTAATGTGATGCCCAATCTGATGCGAGCAGGAATCAAAAACATTGTCATGATACTCTCTCAGTAAAATAATGTTTTAAATAGAAACATAAGTCAAGAGTAAAGTTCAACCCCCTAAGAATGAAAAATTTGTAATCATGAGCTTCATGATACAAAGGCCTCCTACATTTAATGGATCATTTGATCCCTCAATTGCTGAAAAATGGATCAACTCCATTGAAAATATCTTCTCCATACTTCAATTTTCTAAACAAGAGAAGGTACTTCTAGATGATTATCATATGGAGGTTGAAGTTGTTAAATGATGGATATTGATAAAAAATATGAAGCTTGAGGAGGAGATCAAGGCATTATAATGGAAGGATTTTTGGAAAATATTTTTTGACAAATAGTTTCCTCCAACCCTCTGACTTAATATGTAAAGGTACGTCCTTTCCCTGAAGTAGAAAGACGAAGAATCCATTAAAGCATACAAGGAAAAATCCACAAGTCTTGCAAAATATGAATCAATATTTTTCTTTACCCCTAAATAAAAGTCTGAACACTTATTTGGTGGGCTAAAACATAGCCTATGGAAATACCTAATGATCCATGACTTCGAGAGCTATGAGGAAATTATCTGATGTGCCCTTAAAGTTGAAATGGATATTACTGAACCTCAGGGGAATCATGGGGATAATAAGTGTAAGGTGGACTTTAATTTGGGAAGCCCTATGGATAAATTCAACGGTGCTAATAAAATCTAGTACCCCACTTGCCAAAGGTGCAGAAAGAATCACCCTAGAAATTGCCTGAAGGGGACGAGGAAATTCTTTAGGTGTGGAAGATAAGAGAACCTGGCCCATAACTGGTAATAAGAAAAACCAGTGGTTGTGACAGAGGAGATAAACACTCCATTCACCCCTCAACGCATTGTTCATTGCTTAAACTGCAGAGAATTAGTGCACTTTTCAAACCAATTATCTAAGATGAGGGTTTTTGGAGGCAACCAACAACCTCCAAGGCAGTAAGGGTGAGATTTTTCCGTCACTATTGCTGAAGTGAACCCCAAAAATGAAGTGCTGATAGGTATTCTAGTTATTCATTCAATAATAAAGAATGCATGTTTTGATTCTGGTTCTATGAATTATTTTATATCCTTAAGGTATTGTAGAACAATCCTAACACCCCCACAAATCATGTAAGTAAAGATGTTGGTTAGAATGGAAAATGGGGAAATCATTGCATCCCGTGAATATAACTCCTCCCCTATCATAATTTGTGGATTGAACTTCCTGGTGAACTTCTTCGTACTCCCTCTAGTGGAAATTGATGCAATTCTTGGAATGGATTGGCTTTCCCTATATAGAGCCAACAAAAATTTCCGTGACAGAGAAATCACTTTCCATATGGAAAATTGACCCCCAATTTTGTACAAGTTAAAGGAGGAGGATGAATCTTCCTTTGAACCATCATCTCAAGTGTGGATTTTACTACCCTATGAGCATGCATATATTTCTAAGATGATTGATTCTAAGGAAGGAACCATCCTTGAATACATGCCAATTTTTAGGGAATTCATTGAAGTGTTTCCCGAGGAATTTCTTGGCCTTTCTCATAAAAGAGATATTTAATTATCAATTAATGTAATACCTGGTGCATTTTGAATATCTAAGACTCTATAGAATTGATATTGTGGTTATTGGGGAGCTGAAGAAACAACTATTGGAGAATTTGGATAAAGGGTTTATACGCCCAAGTGCCTCACCATGGGGTGCACCAATTCTCTTCGTCAAAAAGAAGTATGGGTCAATGTGCCTTTGTATTGATTATCATGAGCTCCAAAAAATCATGATAAGAAACAAGTATCCTCTCCCACTAATTGATGACTTGTTTGATCAGCTATGTGACCAAAATACTTCTCCAAGGTATATTTGCAGTTGGGATAATACTAGGTAAGGGTGAAGAAGGAGGATATCCCCAAGACTGTTTTTCGTACAAGATATGGGGACTATGAATTCATAGTAATGCCTTTTGGACTTACTAACACTCCATAAATCTTCATAGACTTAATGAATAGATTATTTATGTTTTACCTTGATAAATTTGTGGTAGTCTTTATAGACAATATTCTAATATACTCCAAAACCGAGGACGAACATGAGGAGCATCTATGCACTATACTAGAGACCTTGTGAAAGGAGAAGATCTATGAAATGTACAAAAAGGGTGAGTTCTGGTTGACGGAGGTCTCATTCTTGGGTCATATCATCACAAGCAATGGGATATCTATGGATCCCTCCAAGACACTACAATTGATGGATGACTAAGGCCAACATCGGTGATGGATATCAAAGCATCCTAGGTTTAGCTGGATATTATCACGGATTTGTGAAAAATTTCTCACGATTTTCCAACCCTCTTACTAATATAAATCATAAGAGAGTAAAGTTTTCTTATAGTGATGAATGCAAATAGAGCTTCAAGGAGTTAAAACGAAGGCTTATCACTGTGCATGTGCTCACCCTACCCACAGGTGGAGAACTTGTTGTGGTATTTAGTGATGTTTTAATGAAGGTCTTGGGCTGTGTGTTGATGCAAAATGAAAAATTCATTGTCTATGGTTCAAGGAAATTAAAATTTCATGAGAAAACCTATAAAACACATGATATGGAGTTAGTTTTAGTAATCTTTGCTTCGAAAATTTGGCGGAATTACCTCCTTGGGGAGAGGTATGAAATATACACGGATCACAAAATCCTCAGGTATATATTCACACATAAATAGTTGAACATGTGCCAAAAAAATGGTTAGACCTAATCAGAGACTATGACTTCCCAATCCATTACCACTCTGGGAAAGCGAACAAGGAGGCAGATTCTCTAAATAGAAAGGACCCAGCGATTCTATCATTGATGAGAATTGAAAAGGATCCAATCTTCTTAGATTTGATGAAGATGGATATGGGAATCATAAATAAGGTAACAACATCAATCCTTTCATAAATGATTTCTCAACCATCTCTTTTGGAAAGTTTAAAGGATTCTCAAAAGAATGATGTAGGAAATCAGAAGAAAGTGGAAACTATCATAAAATGGAAATCCTTAGAGTTCAATGATAATGTAGAATGAATTGTGATATTTGGGACAAGGATATGTGTTCAATAAAAAACAGAGTTAAAAAATGAACTTTTATATAATTTAAGTAGTTTAAATATCATTATTCTGTCAGGAAACACAAAGATGTATCATGATCTCAGAGAGTATTATTGGTGGGATAACATGAATAAGGATATCACTGAGTATAAATCAAAGTGACCAATATGTTAGCAAGTTAAGGCTTGGAGACAGAATTATAAGGGTATGATGCAACCAATACACATATCAACATAGAAATGGGATAACATCACAATGGACTTTTTCACCGAGCTTCCAAATACATAAAAAGAAAACAATGATATCTGGGTTGTTTTGGATTGTCTTAAAAAGACTGCACACTTCATTTCAATTCAAGAGGATATATCAATGGATCAACTGGTACAATTATATATCAGAGAAGTGGTAAGGCTTCATGGAGTACCACTATCTATTGTATCCGATCAAGATCCAACCTTCACCAATAAGTTCTAGAATAGTCTTCAATATGCTCTGAATACTAAGCTGAACTTCAATACAGATTATCATCCTCAAACTGATGGCCAATCCGAGCAAACTATCCAAACACTTGAGGAAATGTTTAGATCATTCTCAATGGAATTAAAAGTTGGATGGGATCAACTTATTCCTCCAGTTTATTTATCATACAATAAAAATTTACACTCAATGATCCAAGTGGATCTTTATAAAACCATGTATGGGAAGAGGTGTAGAACACTGAAATGTGGGGATGAAGTTGGGGAGCGAAAACTACTAGGTCCATAAATGGTCGAAGAAATGTTATAGAAGGTTAAGAAAATCCAGAAGCACATTAAATCTACTCAGATTAGACAAAAGAGCTATGTTTATAATCATTGACGAGACCTAGAGTTTGATTTCGAAGATATGGTATTCCTCCGCATATCACCATGGAAGAGAGTTATGAGATTTGGGAAGAAGGGAAAGCTTAGTCCATGGTACATCGACCCTTTTGATATCCTTGATCGCATTGGATAAGTGGCCTATAGACTATCACTCCCATTGAACGTATCTCAAGTACATGATGTATTCCATGTATCACTCTTGAGGAAGTTCATACCTGACCCATTGCGTGTACTCAATATAGTGGTGGTACCATTTGAGAATGACCTATTCTAGGAAGAGAAGTTTGGGATGATCTTATATTGTATGGAAAACGTTCTAAGAAATAAGACAATTCCCCTTGTGAAAGTCTTGTGGAAAAATAAAAATTTTGAAGAGGCAATGTGGGAATCAGAGGAAGTGATGAAGCAGAGTTACCCGCATATATTTTAGTGTTTGAAAATGAAAATTTGAGGGTGAAATTTCTTAACGGGGAAATATTATAATGACTCAAACTTTTATTAATGAAAATTTCTCTTGATATAATTAAATTTATTATTATGTAAAATAGTTATGTAAATCATATGAATTTCCTTGGTTTTATATATTTGGATTTTAAAATACCATTAATAATTGTTACCGTTTCTAATATAGTTGTTGAATACTGATCACATAATTAGTATAAATATAGGGCTTTAACAAATCCAATTTACTTAAACAAAGGAAGCGATGGCCTCATCTAGTATAATTTCTCCATACGAAGCCCATTTGTCGAAACTCGGAAAGGAGGTGGCATCACTGGGATTCTCTCTTGACCAATCCCAATACAAGATTCAACACTTTAATCTTGAATGGAAACGCCTATGGGAGATGTGAAAGTTGATAGATATTACCACCGGAGTGATGTTATTTGAGCCTTCCCAAAAGTATGTCTCCATCGCACACCTTACCCTTACCTCATATGTAGGTGCTACAAGGGGTTATGTAAAAATAACCAATCACTATGATTATGTTCATTATTTTTTTATAGAATAAAGAATATATATTCATTTTATTATTGTTACTTTGTAAATAGTTTTTAAAGAAAAATAGTATTTTTAGTTGATATTAAATTAAGAAATCTATTTCTATGAATTAATGGGTTTTTAAATTAAATAGTTTTTTAATAATTTTTTTTTACTAAATTAATTTTTATTAAATATAAATGATCATATAATTTTTATCAATACAACTGTAATTATTATTAAGGTTTGAAAGATGTTTTTGAGAAAAACCATGAATTTTCAATAAATGTCAGTTTTTATTTTAAAAGTAAAAATTCACATATTTAGAATATTATTTTGATAAAATGAATATTATTTTTTGAATTGGGATTTTGAAATTATCTAATGGTGAATTTTTCATAATTTTCTGAGACAGTCAAATTTTTCGGTAAAAATTAAATCCCGTTTAAATATATAATGTGATTTATGACATCATAATGACCCAATGGTGATGTAATAAATTTTTATAAATGATATGTTCAGCCAATATATGTTTTACAGTTTACATAATGTGATTTTATATTTTTTGTTAATTTCATGGAGCTTTATTGGACCCTCTAAGACTTATAAAACATTTTAACTTTTAAAATGATTTCATTGAGAGTGTAACTCACCTCCACATAAGAAAGCCTGATATTTTAAGAATTTAGAAAATTTGCCTTATAAAATAATTTTTTACACTCCCCTTTGGAAAAAACCATGGTAAAAAACTATGGGTTGGTTTTTGTTTTTGATTAGTTTAATGTGTGGTGTCTAATACCTAAATAATAATGAATTCCCTCTCTTTTCCTATATAAACTCACCCAAGATCCAACTTACCCTTCAATAAAAGCCTTTGGATATAAAACAACCTCCTCCCTACTCTCTCTATAATCCTATAAAGGTGCCCCAAACTCCCAATAAGCCTCTCTCAAGCCTCTCCCAAGCCTTTGGGATCACACTTCCGAGTAGGGTATTTCTTCCTTTCTCATTTTTGTCAAAAAAAATTTATATTGTTATACCCTTTTATTTTCAAATAAAAATTTTGGGGTATGATCTCTTAACTCTCCCATAAATACCTAATTATTGTTTAGTGATGATATACCTCTTCCTCTCTCATTAATGTCACCCATGTACACCTGTTACCATGCCGAAATTCCATAAGTAATTTATCTCCTCTCATTTACATTCAAGAAATTATTTTGTTTTATGAATATAAATTCCATTAAATATGATGGTACATATATCTATATGACCCTATTACTATAAATTTCATGTAAATATTATGAGACACACCTTTCTCTCTCATAAACCATTTTTATAAATTCTTATGTCACATCATTATACTGCCGAAATTACACCGTGATTTTCCAAGCCAAAGTCATTATGTAGTTAATACCATGCCCATTTCTCTATCAAGGGTATTCGCCATTATTCACATTTACTTATTGATTATATAGATTCATGTATTAATTCCACATTACTTTATTATGGAATAAATTATGATGTTTAAGGAATCCATGGTTTATGATCCATGTGTCACACTTATTCATGAAATGAAATGATTAAGAAGGGTGTGGCCTGATAGCACTCCAATTCATTGGGTAAAGATTAGTATCATGATATGTCAAGTGTAATGAGGGTTTACTCGTGATAAATTAATTGCAATGAGGGTTTAATCATGCTAATTCAAGTGCAATGATGGTTTACTCATGCTCCATGTCCAATAATCCTTGGCTCATGCTAATATCATGTTAAATGTTATTGCCACATTTCCATGTTATGATAATCATGAAATATCATTACTTTATGTTCATATTTATCTTGTTCACCATTAATATTCCTATTTCCTAACATGTACTATGTTCTTTATTTTATTTCTTTTTTACTCCCTTATTGGGCTTTATAGCTCACCCTTTTCTTATACATGTCATCAGATTATCCCATACAATGAAAATTACGAAATAATGGTGTGGTCATGTAAAATAAGTTTTCAATAAAGATGTTGTGTTTCAGGTTCCAAGTTGTTATGTAATGTTTCTAATTTCCCAAGACACTAGACTGTGTGATCCTTATAGTTGTATCAAGTGAAGGTTTTATATAATAAATCATGTTTAAGTGTGTAATAAAGAGCAGGTTTGTTATACTTTCCTTTCCTTACATCAAAATTCGATGAATGGTATACACATTCCTAAGGTAATGTGTAGAGTGTGATCTAAAAAAGCTTAGTATGACCCCACCCAGGTGTTCCGTATCATGTCTCTATTAAATAATCCAAATAAACTTACTTTTAAAAAAAATATCATGATAAGATGTTAAACCGTTTTACATCAAAATAATGATAAACCATTCCCAATTTTCAACAATTATAAAATAATCCATGTAAAACTATTTAAAATAAAATTTAAAATAAACTTTTTCATCATTAAAAGCATGTATCATAGTATATCAAATCCAGTAGTTCAAATCCAGCACACAAATTACAAACACCCCAGGGATAACATAGGTCAATCTATATAGATCACTCATTCCACAATCAAAGACTAGTATATATTGAAATTCCCTAAACACTTGCATAAAATCTAGAAATATATGGAACACCATAAAAATTGAACACATCAATAGTTATAAAAGTTCTAATAGACCATGAATCAGTGCTCCATGAACAAACGAACACCCCCGATTGGTAACCCCCAGTAATATAAATGGATAAGGCCAAAGGCTACCCCTTACACCTAAGTACCCATGTCTCCCATGTGTGGAACATTTCAAATAAATTTATAAAATGGATTAAAATTTAACAAATGTTTTACACAACCATTTATTTCATTAAAAACATTCTTTAAACCCCCATTTTTTTTAATACAATTCACAATGCTTTGAAAATACCTTTTCCTTTACCAAAATGATGGGAAAACCCATATTTTCTCAATAACCCTTTTCACACTCCAAAATTAATAAATTATCTTAATTAATTTATAATACCAAGAGAAATTACAGTTCATCCAACAAAGGATAGAGGTAGAACCACCTACCTCAACTTAGGGTGCACAATAACCACAAATAGATCCAAAACCTAAGAGCAGAAATGGAAAATATCAATAAAATTATAACATAACAACCCACATTAATCCCCCTATAATGAAACACTGTAACTAGATAGTCCCTTTTCCAACATCCCACATTAATCCCACTCTAAATAAACATTGTAACTAGTTAGTCCCTTGCTAGCATCCCACATCAATTTCATGCCAATGAAGCACTAGAACAAATAATCCCTTGCCTAAAGTTCAAATTTCCACATAATTTATTTTTAAATCCTTTTTAATAAATTTATATTTATTATATTTCTATAATAAAACCATATTCATACTTATAATATCATATTTTTTCCAATTATAATATTCCAACACCCGTTTAATAATAATTATTTATTAAAAATTCTATTTCTCAGTGTTAATTATTGTATTTTTCATATAAGTTTTAGTTTAGAAGTTTTCGTCCTTGATTCTTGATTAAGGATACATAATATATTGAATTTAGATAAGGATATAAATATAATATATATTAATTATATAAATATTTAGAATCATCCATGAAATAAATACATGAAAAACAAAACACATCTTTTTGTGGATTTTATAGTCCACTCATACATCTAAGTGACATTGTCATTTTTTAATGAGTAGAAGGGTAATAAAAAAAATGATATATTATATTTAAATAATTATAAATATGTCATAAATATCATATATATTCATTATTTTCATCTGTATTACCATCCAATTAAATTGATTATTAAAAATGAATTACATCCTTGCATGGAGATGGTAAGTTATACGTACGCATGAGCGATGATTTCACCGTTTATAGGGTGGAAATTGGTGGGAAAGAGTTTATAATAACAATAATAACATATAAATATTTTTATTATACTAGAGTAATTTTTTATTGGTATAACATATTTATATGAATTATAAAAAAGAAATAAATTTGAAAGATTCATAAAAATGATTACATCTTCTTCAGAAGACCGCATTTAGGTCCCTTATTAAGGACCATTGGAATGTTAATTTAAGAATAATATAACATATAAATTTTGAATAGGTAATTTTATAAGATAACAGTGTAGGTTTTGGATCATCTAGGTGGCTAGAGGTGATGTAAATAAGAGAGGGGAGGGGCGTCCGTTTATAATTTGAGGAAAGGACACACATGGAATTAATAAAACAATTTAATTAGAATAACTTAATTTTCATGTGAAAGTGAAACAATGTGGCCATAATTTTGAAGATAAGATAGTATATGGTTTTAATCCATTCAACCAATAACATTTTTATAGGGTTAAATGGTATTTTAAACCTTATCTTTTGGTTTAATCCCTTTTATAACCAATTTTAACCTTAACTACAGTAACAAATTTTTCAATCTTAAAGGGTTATAATTTTACTTCTAAGGTACAAATTTTCACATAAATGGAAACGGGATGAAATTTTAAACCATTTCTCATCTTATTTTTCCTATTTAAATATTTTTATTATTTTTAAATAATTTAATAAAATATTATTTATCATAACATTCTATTAAAGTCATTTTAATAAAAATTAGCATAATTTGACTTTAAAAACATCATGACCTAAATATAATTATAATATAATACATTTAAACATATTTTGTATAGAATTATTAAATATAAAATTTAATTTAAACTATTATTTATCCAAAATACATTACTTTTATTGTTTTTAAAATTATTTACTATGATTTTTCCACTGTTTGCATAATCATTATATCAACGTTCTATAATATTTTAAGGTAATTATATAATAAATAAAAATTATAAATTAATTAAAATCATGAAAATAATTTCATTATTATCAAAATTAAATTTAATATTCATTCACAGCTTATTTGTATCCTTATGTAAACATATAAGATAAATTTAAAATCAAGATAGGGATATTTTGTATCTTTCTTTACATAAAATATTATATATGTCATTGTCAAATAAAATGGATCCAAATGGAAATAAATTATAAACTTATATGTGTATTGAAAAAATAAACTCATACAATATGTAAGATTAAATTTTTATGTATATTTCAAATCATTTTCACGTTATTTTTATCCTGATTAACTATTTTACCATGGTGACAAATATTTGTTGTTTTTACTATACATTATAACCAAAAATTAAGTATACCTTATTAAATAATATTAATTATTATGATTCAAAATATGGAATATATTTTAAAAGATTCAATTTTATAAGTGGTAGAAATTAATTTTAAATAAAAATTTAAAATGAAATGAAAATTTGTTTTCTGAAAAATGCATTTTTAAGTCTAAAAGTATTTTTATACCAAGATCCAGTATGTTTTAGGAACAAGATGATAAATTTTATGATCATATTTAGGTATTTTATTTTATTTTTAATATTTTAAAAAAAACTGGAAATTACCTCACTTTATATTTGTTGAAATTCATACATACCATCATATTCCATAAATCAGACTCACAATGATTAAAAAGGTCCATCATATTCAGGTGAAGCTGGATGGAAGAAAAGGTTCATCAGTCACAAACTGAATCTACAATGGAAGGTTTGATCATAATGGGGAATAATCGAAGTCTATATGAATAAGATAAAAATTTGATGATGCTTTTTTGATCTTGGAGTTCTCTTAAATAACGAGTATTATTTAAACTTATGATGCAATCTTGATGAAAGAAAGGGGGAGAGGAGGTTTTTACAATCATACTCAGATTAATCATATCTGGGCAGAAAACGAGAAAATGGGCTTCCAATATTATTCAATAGGATTGTAATCATGTCAATCGTATTTAGGTTGAGTAAGAAAGAATGATTTTTCTAGAGGTTTGGGAAGTCACAATAGTTTTCATTGTAAGTAGGACACTATTAAAGCTAATCCTCCACATAATTAATGTCAGATAATGCTAAAGCTGAACTTCAATATATTCAAATCCATGAAGGAAGTCATGATACTTGCTGAATTTTTAAATAATAAATTTTTTTAAGACAAAGATTTTGGGTCATCAAAATGAGTTCATCATATTCATATTTGTTTGAAGGTTGGTAAAGTTTGTGGAAAATTTAAGAAACTAAAGGTACTGATTTTTAGTCAGACCAAAATTCAAGAGATATAAATATTTTGAGAGTAAATCTAATGGGCATGGTAATCAGAAAATAAAATAAGTTGTTTTATGGAAATATCATTTGTATCGTATTCAAAAAGAAAATAATCTACCGACACTTGTAGGATGTTCTTTTAAAGGTGGATCTTGAAATTAGAAGAAGATTATGTTTTTTTGGTGCAGAGAAACGTAAGAGGAAACTATTGGTTTAAAATTTTATTAATCATAATGAGGAATATTTTAATGAAAATGTAGAATCAGAATCATGATGATGTTTATAAAGAAAGTCTGAAGATGAGATTAAGTTATCAGAAGATTCTAGAAGGATCAAGAAGAGTTGATAAGTGTTGAAGAAATCTAAAATGTATCTGAAATTCAAGGAAACATTCAAATTATGATAATTTGGTTGAGTAGGAAACAATTTAAGAATCTCATCCAAACCACTTTTGGGTGAGTATAAAAGTAAAGAATAAAATTTTACTTCTAGTGACTGAGTTCACTATTCAAAAAGTAAGAGAGAGAAGTTGTGCACTTATAGGGAGAAGAATTTTTTATATGGAGCTTTATGGAATAATTTTTTTCAGAAAGAAGTGAAATAAGAATAGACAATATTTTAATATATTCACCTGATCATCTTATTCAGTGGATTATCTTATTTAGTAGATTATCGTATTTACCTCGTGATTTTATTCAATTGCTCATCATATCGAGATGGATAATTAAAAAAAAACATAGTATTGGATTTTATAGACTGAGGAAGAACGTTTTCATAATTTTCTAAACTATATTCTAATAGAGTTATATTTTCCATATTGAGAAATAAGATTGGAAGAATTGAACTTAGAAAAATCAGAATGATTTTTATAAAAAGTATAGGAGGTTCTTACCAGATTTTGGGTAATAAAGTGGAGATTTTTTTTAATAGAATAAATTTGTGGAAGTTGATAAAGAAACAAAATAAGATGGTTTTTTCTAAAAACTTTGAATTACACTATTTGTGATAGGAAGAGAAAATGCACTACTGGATTGTTTACATATCAATACATGAGTTAAAGGGTATATCATACTCATTGTATTCCACACAAAAGTATTGTTTTCTAGTGTATTGTGTGGTATTGGATTATTTTAAAACCATACCAAGGAGTTAGATATTTTTTTTAATGGTAACCCATATAAATAGTTGTGGTCCTGTGGATGTGTGTTTGATTTGTTTCCAGTAGGGAAAAAATATTTAACTGGAGGTTAAGGTTTTTTCTTCAGAAAGAAAATTAAAAGAATATGGTATCATTGATTCACCCCTCCCCTCTGAGGGATACAATTATCCTTACTGAACACTTACAATTGGTATTAGAGTTGAAGTTTACCTTCACTTATTCTTTTCCATGGTTTTGAAGATTACTTTATATAGAATCTGAATTTTGAAAATAGTAAAGGATTTATGGATTTCAATGGTATGAATTATCATATTTGGAAACATAAAATGTGGATTTATCTTATTTCTATTGGATATGATTTTCTTGAAGATGCAATAGATGGGTTTCCTATTATTGATAATGAAGTTCCTCTTATATATGTAGATAAGAATAATCTTGAGAATGTTGGAAGGGATAAGAATAATTTTCTATCTTTACTTTCTGAAAGTGAATTTATAAGGGTGAAAGGTGTTTCCACAACCAATGGTATATGGTACAAGTTGAAAAACATACACAAAGTCAATAAACAAGTGAATAAGGAAAAATTAAAATTATGGAGGCTGAAGTATTAAGATTGGATAATAGGTGAGTATGAATCTATTAGGTACTTCTTTTCTATGGTAGATGACCTTGTTAGCACTATTAGATTTCTTGATGAAAAGGTATAATATTCTAAATTTTTTGAAAATATTTTAAAAAAAATTCCTAACAAGTTTGATGCTAAATTATCTTTATCAGAGGATATAGATCTTGAAACATTATCCCAAGATGATTTTTATAGCACTATATTTACATATGAAATTAGAAGGGAGAAAGATATGAAAATAGGGAGAACAATTTGATAAATAAATGTTTTTCAAGTCCACCAAGAAAGAAAAATAAAAAAAAGATTCTTATTGAATAAGAATCTGGTGATTCTGATTCCAAAAATGAGGTATGTAAAAACATTAATGATATTTTATCCTTGTTTTCTAAAAATTTAAAAAGAGGTATAGATAAATTAAAATGGAAACTTCCCATAAAATTATTTTAATCTATATTATTTGGTCAATTTGTGGCTAATTTTCCTCTAAGAAAAAAAATAATAGGATAGTGATGAATAAAAAACAAAAAACAAGTATATCATTGAAGAAATAGTGTGATAATGATAAATAGTTTTCCAAAGTAAAAGATAGAAAATTCTTCAAATCAAAAAGTATAATTTTCTTGTCTAAAGATAAAAAAGAATAAGATAGTGATAGTGATTTTGAAAAAACTACTGAGAATGTTGGTGAGAATACTTTTATTATAATAATGAATAATAAATAATTAAGAATTAGTAGTTCTTGTGAAGAAGAAACTTGACTTGAATTTCATTTGAAATAAGAGTTGAAATAATTTGTGAGAAGGATCAGAAGGCTTATAAAAAAACAATAAATTTGAAGATAAATATTCCTAAAAAAATTCAAGAAAGTTTTTTTAGAATATAAGAACAACATTCTAGTAGAGATTGAAAATTTGAAAAAATATCTTGAGGAATAAAATAATCGTAATGATCATATGGAAGTAATGTTTAAGGAAAAAAGAAGAAGATATGGAACTTGTCCAATAAAAACTATCTAAAGCTAAACTGAGGAATACAAGTTCCAAAAATTCTATCTTTGAGGTTGGTGAAATTTATAATAAGAGGGAACTTGATGAGGATCAATAAAAGTTACCTTCAAAGTTTAATAAGAAATATTAATTTATTTCATAAAAAAAAGAAACTAGGAAAGTTATTTATGTGTCCAAGATTAACAAAGTGGAGAATTCATAAGTTTTAAAATACCCAGAGTTTGAAAATTTGTATAAAAATTACCAATCCAAAATTGTTTCTAATACATCTGTTTCTATTAAATCTGAAAAAAAATCAATCTGAAAATAAAGATTCAAATTGATAATATAAATGTTGGTGATTCAGATAAAAAAGCAATAAGGTTTCTAAGAGACATGCTCGCAATTTTTTGTTACTTTAGAAACTTTATAGGAGAATATTATTTCTATAGATACTACTAGTATTATGGTGGTTTCTGGCACATAGAAAATATGTGTTGGTTCAACAAAAAAAATTATTGTTAGTCAACAGGTTAAAGAAGGAAATGTTTTAGGGGGAGTCAAACTCCTCAACGAAAGAAGCCTAGGAATGTTGTTTTGAAAAAAACCTTGGAAGGATAGAGTAATAATTGAAAATATGATCGAACCATTGGAAAATATTTTTGAAAGGTTTGAACAACCTGGAAACCATTCAAAATGATATCTTATTTGGTTACTGACACAACAAAAGTTTCTTAACAATTATCAAATGCTACAGGTAAATAAAGAAAAGGGAGAAGAAAACTATCTTTCTGTTGAAACCATTCTGAAAGCTACAATATGAGAACTACCTTAGATTCTTGATAAAGGGTGTTATTCTCATATGATAGGGAATTTATATTTTTTGAATAATTTTAAATACTTTAAAGAAGGAACAGTGACATTTGGAAATGATGAATCCTTTAGAATTCAAGGTGTTAAATCAGCTGTTATTGGAAAAGAAAAGATTAAATCCTGGAGAAATTTATATATTGATGGGCTAAAAAGATAACTCGCTAAGTGTTTCACAACATTGCGATGAGTGTAACAAAGTTATTTTCAGAAAATATGGGTTTTTTTGAAAAGTTAGGAATATGGAAAGATATTTACAAGAGTCCAATGTACAAAGGGGAACCCGTTTAAAGTTGGTGAAATACAATACTCTTTTTATTTGAGTATTGTGGAAGAGAATCAATTTTGACATAAAATTATGATACTCATGTATCAAATAAACATGATAAATCTATGAAAATTATATAGTGTTTGTGATATTTCTGATTTTCAAAGAATAATAAATTGTTGTTTCACTATTTTTTAGAAGGGAAAAAATAAAAACTCAATGCATAAGAAAGTTGAGATTTGTTCAAAAAAACCCCTAGATCTTATTCATTCTGATATTTGTGGGGAAATGATAAAAAAGTAAAAAATGGAGATAAGTACTTCATCACTTTTATTGATTAATTTACTCACATTACTTTTTTATGTATATTAAACATAAGTCATATGCTTTGAAAATGTTTAAAATATCTAAAAATAATGATTATAAGGAATGTGAGTATTCAGTGAATGAGTTGAGAACTGATAATTGCGGTGAATATAAGAATGATTATTTTTAAATTTATTTTGAGAATAATGGAATTTGGTATGATTATAGTTCCCTGTACACTCATCAACAAAGTGCGGTAGCTGAAAAAAATAATAAAATTTTGGTGGAAATGGGGAGAACTATGTTACTCGAACATGGTCTTTCTCATTACTATTGAAATAAAACAATTATTATTATTATTTATGTTCAAAACTTATGTTTCTATAGGACATGTTTATAGATGAATCCATATGAATTATTTTATTGGAAAAATCCATGTTTTAAACACTTTATATTTTTTGGGAGTCTGTGTATTATAAAGATGAATGGTGGAAACTTTGGAAAGTTTGAGAAGAAAGGTAAGGATTGAATTTTTATTGCCTATGCTTCAGAATAAAGAGGATATATATATATCAACAAAAAAACACAAAGAATATTTTATTCCTTTAATGTGAAATTTATTAAAAAGACAAAAGAAGAAAAACATACTCATACAGATAAGGAATAAGAAGGATTAGGAAAATATTTTTGATAAAGATATAAACAATTATAATCCAATTAAAGAAGAATAATCTTACTCAAATATTTCTAGTGACAAGGAAGATACTCAAAAATCTCATCCTAGGCTGAGGAAGCAAGTGGAAGCTCAGAATATTAATGGTGATCAATATCAAAAGGTTCAAACAAGAAGAAAAAAAATGTTATTACACATACTTTCTTGGATTCAAAAGTTGATTTGAATGATCTGAATAATTATTTTGAGTATTTTTAATGGGTTGAGTCCATGAATGAAGATCTTGATTAGATAGAAAAGAATGATACATAAGAACTTGTTCCTAATTTAGATAACTAAAATTTTATTGGTACAAATTAGGTTTTCTAGAGTAACATAAATGAAGAAGGTGATGTGATAATAAATAAATAAATATTAGTATTCAAAGTTTAATAAAAAATTAAAGGTGTTGATTTTCATGAAAAAATTTCAATGGTTGAAAGTATTGAAATAATAAAAAAAAATCTTGCTATTTATACACAAAAAAGTTAATTTTTTTTAAAATGTATGTAAAGTACACATTTCCGAACAGGGATCTTGATGAGGAAGTTTACATTAAACAAACTTGTGTCTTTATTATTGGGAAAGATGTAAGTTAAACATGTAGGTTTAAGAAAGCCTTGTACGATATGAAACAATATCTAAGAGCATGGTATTCCAAATTGGATACTTTCTTAAGGAAGATATGTTTTATTAAAGGAAGAGTTGATAGAGATATTTTCTTCAATGAAATTAAAGAGTATCCCATAATCTTAATTGTTTATGTTGATGACATTATATTTGTTGGGAATGATGAAAGACCATGCGAAAGATTTTATGAATAAATGAAAAAGTGTTTTGACATGTCCGTGATAGGAGAAATGAAATAATTTGTTGGGTTACAAATTTTACAAAATAATAAATAATTATTTCTCTCTCAAGAAAAGTATGCTAAGGAGATTCTTAACAAATTCATCATTGAAGACTAAAAACCTTTTTCCACACCAATGTTAGTGAGAAAAAAGTTTTATAATAATGGATAATGAAAGGAACTTGATTAAAAAATATTTTAGAAGATGAATGGAAGTTTTTAATATTTGACTTCCTCAATACCTAAAATTGTTTAAGTTGTTACCTTATATGAAATATTTTAGAGTGATCCTAAATAATCACATTTTGTTTCTAGAAAAATAATTCTCAGATGCGTCAAAGACACACACAAAAATTGGAATTAGTTATGATAGCTCAGAAAGTATTGATTTGTTTGTGTATTCAGATGTTGATTGAGTAGAAAATTTTGATGATAGAAGATCCACATCTGGTTGAGTATTATTTCTTGGGAAAAGTTGTGTTTGTTGGAATAAAAAGAAGAAAAATTTAGTAACTCTTAGTATAGATGAATTAGAGTTTGTTTCTTCTACTCATGATTCTAGCCAACTTATATGGATGAGAAATCAATTAGAAGACTTTCTTGTTGAATTAAACATTCCCTTGCTCTTGGGTTGTAATAATCAAAATGAAATCAACATCAACAGGAATCTGGTTCAACATTATCATTCAAAACATATATATTTATATCAAACACCATTTCATCAAAGATCATGTGGGGAAAATTAATTGGATTTAGAGTATGTTCCAACTTCAAAACAAGTTACAGACATTTTTCACAAAAATGTTATTGAAGGAACACTTTCCTAAATTTAGGTTGAACAAGGGCGTCCAACCTCTTTCTCATAAAGGTTGAGGTATGTGTTTTTCCCTCTATCATATTACCTTTGGATAGTGTTGTCAAGGGGGAGAGTTATTTTATAAATCTATCATTATGGATGTATGTAAAAAGGGGGATTTTTGGGTAATCTATAAATACAACATTGTATTGTGTGTGAAAAATTCTATCAATTTGTTGTAGTGGTTGTTGGAAACAAATTTTTTGTATTCTTGGAAAGTTGAATAAGTGAATATAAGCTAATAATTTTTTCATGATCACTACTTTTAGATAGCATGGCTTGCTATCAATAATTATTATTTCAAACAATGAGTTAGATCACATAGGCTTAGAATTTTTGATAAGTAATCCATAGATTGAGGATACAAATTTTAGTATTTTATGAAACTCGGTTGATAACAAAATCTAAAGGGGGAGATTGTTAATACCAATCTATGAAGGATGGTGATTGTATTCAGGTATTTTATTTATTGTCAATAATTTATAAGAATAAATGGAAATCACTTCACTTTTTATTTGGTGAAATTTGGACTTGCAATCATATTCAAGAAATCGGACTCACAATGCTTGAAAAGGTGCATCATATTTCGGTGAATCTGGAGGAAAGAAAGCATTCATCATATTCACACTGAATCCAAAATAGATGTTTTTATTATAATAGGGAATAATTGGAGTTCGCATGACTATAATAAAAATGTTATGATGCTTTTATGATCTTGGAGTTCTCATAAATCCCAAGTATTCTGTAAACTTATGATAAAATCTTGATTAAAAAAGGGTGAGAAGAGGTGTTTCCAATAATACTCAAATTAATCACGTATGGGTGGAAAAAGAGATAAGGGGATGCCAATCATATTCAGTATGATCGTAATCATGTCAATGGTATTTAGGTAGAGCCAGAAAAAAGATTTTGTTGGATGATTGGAAAGTCACAATACTTTTCATTGTAAGTAAGACATTGTTGAAGTTAATCCTCAATGTAATCAAAGTTAGATGATGATAAATATGATCTTTAATATATTAAAATTCATGAAGGAAGTGATGATAGTTTTTGAATGTTTAAATAAGAAAGTTGGTTAATCCAGATATTTAGGTTCATCATAATGAGTTCTTTGGATTCATATTTCTTTGAAGGCTGAGAAGTTTTATGGTTAAGGTGAGAAACTAAAGGTTCTATAATTAAGTCAAACCAAAATCCAAAATATATAAATCTTCATAGAATGAATCTAAAAGGAATCATAATTAGAAGAGATAAATAAGTTATTTTTATATAAATATTATTTTTATCATATTCAAAAAAGAAAATAATCCACTAATACTGGTAAATCGAATTTATCATATCATGGTATTCATCATTGGAATATTTTTTTGAAACCAATAAATAGAGAAAATGTTTTGTATTATGAATGGGTCAAAATCCATTATATTGAAGATACTCCATGTGAAGTCCTGACCAATCATTGATTTGGAAGACCAAATGTGAATATTTATCCTAATGGCCTCGGAGCAGCGACATCTCCTCTCTATTGAGGGATAGGGTTCCAATCTCAGCTTTGCTCCCTCCCCTCCTCAGAATTTTCAGTTGGTTGGCATCAACAACACCTTCCTCGATGATTCTCAATAAGATCGGTTTTCATCTTCATATCATCTCAGTAGGATAATTCTTTAGATCTGGGTGGGAAGAGGCATCTTGATGGCGGATTAGGGCTTGGCGGATGTGGGTGATGGCTCTAGTCTGAATCAGATTGATGGTGGTCCCGGAGTGGCGCAGAGATGGGAGGGATTTTTTTGGACTGTTTTCTAGGTTTTTTGATGTTTTTGATGTGTGTCGATTTTAAAAAGTTCTTATGATGACATATATTTGGTGAGCCCTTCTTCCTCGTTGGTTCCTCTGGCCTTCCACGGTTCTTCTATTTAGGAATCCGTTGAAGGTTCTTCTGTGGTTCCTTCTCAGATCCCCTCAACAGAGACCTTATCTCAAGGTATTGTTGTATCTTATAGTCCTAGGTGATGAAGACCCAAATTCATGGTCCCAAGATCTTCTTATTCTTATGGTTGTTGCAGATGCAGTTGAAGGTCTCACGTGGTTACAATGGGGTTCTTCCAGTTCGTCTCTGGTGCTTGGGCTCTGTGCTGTTGAATGTTTGTTTTTTTGAAACTTTTTTGGTTCTGGAATTTGATTAGAAGGCTACTAGTTTTTGGAATTGATAGATTCTAGTTTGATCTTGTGATGGTTCATATTTGGACTAAATTCTGTAGAGGGTGTATGTGTAAGAGAGTCAGGGTGTCCAGGTAGGAGAGGGGTTGTCTGCTCCTGGTCGGCTATATTTTGGTCTTTGAGTATCTGGGATGGTGTTGCAGCTGGACTTAACCAAATGGAATATCCAAAAAGGAAGATTCTGATCTTACAGTTCATCTTTTCAGATCTTTTTAGATTTGGTTTTTTGAGACGGTATGTCGTCAGCCATCTGATCGGGTCTATGCTTTGACACCGGACACTTGCTTGCTGAACTACCATGAAAAGGGAATCATGATCATTTTCTAGGGTGGGGATGCTCTGTCTTATTTTCTATTTTTTATCTCTTTTACCTTCAGGTCATGGTATGTCCTACATCTAGGATGTCTGGGTTTCCACCTTATTTCTTTAAAAGGGGGTTTATCTATAATAAAAAAAATTAAAGGCGTTCGGGCCGTTGGATGGAAGGAAAGAAAAATAATTATACCTAGAGATAGGTGGATATGTTTTCAAAGATAGTTCTTAAAATGAAAATAATATTATGTTTATTTGGTTTAGAGAAACATAATTAGAAAACTATTGTTTAAATTTGTCTTCATCATAATGAGGAAGATCATAATGACAATGGAGAATTAGAATCAGATTGATGTTTATAAAGAAAGTCTGAAGAAGAGATAATGTTTTCAGGAGATTTTAGAAGGATTGAGAAGAGTTGAGAAGTGTTGATGAAGTCATAAATGTATCAGAAATTCAAGAAAAATTAAAATTCATATAATTTGGTTGAGCAGGAAACAATTTCAAAATCCCACCCAAACCATTTTTTGAGTGGGCATAAAACGTGATAAGTACATTTTATTTTTATTGACTAAGTGCACTATTTATAAAGGTAGAGAGAGAATATTTGCACTTATAGGAAGAATAAGTTTCCATATTGAGATTTTTTTAAGAAGTTTTGTCAGAAAGAAGTGAAAGGAGAAGAGACAAGATTGTGACATATTCAATTGATTATCATATTCTGTGGATCATCGTATTCAGCTGATTATCATATTCATCTTGTGATTGTATTCAGATGGTCATCCTATCAAGATGGATAATTGGAATAGGAACATCGTATTTGGATTTTTGGACTGAGGGAGAAAGTGTTTATAATTGTCTAAAATGTATTCTGATAGAGTTATATTTTCCCTATTGAGCAATCAAACTGGAAAAATCAGAATGGAAGAATCGAACTATGAAAAAGCAGACTAAGTTTTGTAAAAAGTATAGGAGGTTCATTAAATCTTATGTGTAAGAATGTGATTAATATTTTTAACAGAATACATTTTTAGAAGTTGATAAATAAGTACAGTAAAATGGTTTGTTAAAAAAACTTTGTATTTCTCAATTTTTTCTAATAGGAACAAACACACTTTTGTATTGTTTACATAATTCTACATGAGTGAAATGGAATATCCAACTAATTGTATTCAATACCATCCAACATTAAAAAATTTATTCATGAAAAAGGGGAAAAGGGGGTGGGGCCTTAAAGGAGCAACCACACAAACAAATTGTGTCATGGTGGTCAGAAATAATGGAGCCTCAGGGAATTTCCCCGTATAAGGTTCACCCCCTCCGGTTACATACTAGACACATTAGTAAGACACGTCACCTGCATACTAGGAACCACAATAGATTCCATATATTCTGCCACTTTTTCCCCTCTCACCATGTGTGTTAAATGCAGACTTTGTCATTTAGGAGTGACTTACACAGTCTAATTGTATAGGTGATAGACCAAGGTTTGGTGCTTCTACTTATATGAGCGTTATGGGTAATCATAGAGTCTGTTTTCATGTGGTTAATTGAAATGCCCCTGAGTCTGCATAAAGATAGGCCTGTAAGAACATCCATATCTTCTGCCCATATTGATGTTCCGCTTCCATAGTGAGCTGAGAAGGCCATCACTAAAGTCCCATTGGAGTCCCAAATAATGCCATCTCCCCTCATGTTACCCAAGAAAAAGGATCTGTCAGTATTAAGCTTGAGCCCATCACTTGGGGGGATCCAATGGATCCACCTTCCCTGCTCCTCCCCACCATTCCCGGTTGCCCTCCTCAGAGGATCTAGCAGCACAGACGTGGATGAAATCTCTCTCTCAATGCTCGCGGTGCAAATCAAGTTGACCAGCATGCACTGGGTAATTTCTTCCACAGATCGACCAGTGGCACTTTTACCCTCATATCTGGCCCGGTTCCGGGCTTGCCATAAGCACCAGCAAACCGCGTTGAAGACAGTGACTCACACCTTGGACTCCACCACTAACACACTAGCCTCCTGGAACCAGTGCTCCATAAAAAACTCCATATTACCCCCTTGTTCTTGGTATCCTGATTATTCTCCAAAAAACCTCCAAACGTGTCGAGCTCATTCTCCTTAAAAAAAGATGTGATTCATGTTCTCTTCACTTTTGTTCCCACAACATTGGATACAAGACGCAAGACTGATTCCAATCCATTTAATATGGTCATCAGAGGTAATATCTTTATTATGTATCCTCCAGGTAAGGAAATTTAGTTTCTCCATAATCTTGTCGGACCAGGCCATGCTATTCCATCGGTCACTTTTCCCTTGTATGTCATTCATCCTACAGAAATCTTTGGCGTTGAACCTACCTAAAATTGAAGGTGTATATACACATCTTTCCATCTCAGAGTTCATAACCACCGAGTCGAATGTTTCTTGTTTAGTGGCATCCAAGACCGACCTGTAGAATAGGGGGTACCAACTTGCCTCCCTAAAAGAGATTGAGGGGGTTAGGCATCCCGTGTAGCCTAGTACATAACCTGCCATGTTGTGGTTCCAGAACAGGATGATAACTTCTCTGACTATCCATCATGAGAGAGGTAGGAGAGTCGAAATTATGTTAAACACTGAGGTCCATAATGTCGTCCCCCTAGTGGATTGTGTGGTATTTGATTATTTCCAAACCCTACCTAGGACGTAGCTATTTTTGTTGAATAGTTAAACTTTTAAATACTTATACTCCTATGGATGTGTGTTTGATTTGTTTTCAGTAGGGAAATAAATATTTAACAGAAGGAAAATGTTTTTTCTTAAGAAAGAAACTGAAAAGAAAAAGGTATTATTGACTCACCCCTCCCCCTCTCAGTGATAAAATTATTCTAACCTAGCATTTATAGTATAATATTGATCCAAAAGGTATAAATTGAATTATTTTTAACAATAATAAAATAATGAAATTTTCAAACCAATAAAAATAAAAACAGGTCTTTGAAAATACTATATTATAATAGATGATTTTCTTCAAAAATTAATATTTACACTATTCACCCAAAAATCATCTTTTTATAAAATTTCCAAAAAATCATCCTAAGTTAATTTTTATATGATGATTGAAAAAATGATATCAATTTAAAATTATTCAATTTATAAAATTTTATTAAATTAATTATAGTATCGATGCAAAAAATAAAATAAAATATATTTTTGAAAAGAACATATTTTTAAAGCGTAAAATGAATTTACCAAAAATTGAGTGCATATTCATTATGAATTATGAAATATATTTGAATTATATAAAAACACTATAAATATTTTTCATATATTATTTATTTCTATTCATATCACAAATTTAATGGTCATGTTATACTAATCAGATTTAAATAATAATATTTTTATCACAGTTTACTTAATGCTTGGTATTGCATGTTATGTGAGCTATCGATCATATTATATATACTTTTTAAAACTAAGTTTTTAGGGTATTGAATTATAATCCCATTAAATAAATTAAACTATCAAAAAAAATTCTCGATAATCAAGGGTTCAATTTTTTAAAATGGCTTCTTAGATATCTCACATCATACCAAGGAATAATAAAACATCCCTTGAAATGGGGAAGTGATAAATATAAAGGTTACCTGAAATAATGCATAATCATGTTTCTAGATAAGGAAAAAATTAGTAGAAAGTGAAAATATGGACATGGGGGGGGGAAACAAAATCCAAGGATTAATAGAGAGTGATGGAGAATAAGGTTGTGAAAAATTTAATGGCTACAAAACCATACATCATTAAGGGATAAAGAAGACCACCAAAAAATAAAGGTAAAAGGTAAAATTTTATTTCAAGATACTTTTCCAATATTTTTTATGCATCATATACAAATTCATAAATCCTAAAAAATAAAAAAGCCCCACTAATGAGGATTATTTCAAATCCAAACATAATTATACAACCATACTTATAACTAGGTAATAACTATTCATGCTTACAGATTCAACTTGATATATTATAACCATATTCCTACTAGGTGTCTGTATTGATAAATAATTCCTTGGAGTGTCAAGGTATAATTTAATTATCCATAAAATATATAAAAGAGCGTAGAGATCTGGAATCAAATAAGGAATTGATTTATAATTAAAATTGCATATTATCACTACTTAAGGGATATCAACTTTAGTTGTATTAATTTCATAATCATGATCTTTATCCCTTAACATTTTACAAGATACATTCTCTCAACATATGGGGAATAATTTTTTGTAGTGACCCATCTCATTATAGTTGAAACACTATACATTGGTAACTTCATTCTTTCCCTTACACTCATATCCTTGATTTCATTTATACCCAAACATGAATAAAACTTCCTTTGACTTTAAGAAAGTATTGGGGTGTTTCGTTTAATAAATATAAAATGTGGAAAGTTCAATCCCTCCCTTCTTTTTCATCAACTCATTCCCTTTTTCTTCTTAATTTTCCATCATATTTTTTTCCTGATTTCTTTTAAAGATATGTCACTTAGACAATTATTTCTCTATCCTAATGACACTTGATAACATATCATCATATGATGAAAATGTTTATGATTCTAGTTCCATTTGGAGTCTTGGATTAATCCCATCAAAGAAATGAATGATATTTTTTTATGGACTACATATGTAGTCTCTAACATGGATTACTAATCTTGTAAAATATTCCTTATAATTAGTAACACTTTACTTATCCTATTATATTAGATTGAGTAATTTCCTTTTCATGTCAGCTCATTTCTCATGAGTAAAGTATTTTTCGTAGAATATCTAATTAAAGTTGTACATTGCATTCTATATATATCATAATCCTCCTTTTTATTTCGTATCAATGCCCACCATTTATTCGTATACTCCTTTAAAAAATAAACTACCATAATAGCCATATCTCTTTTATTAGTTCTAAAATACAGAAACATATTTTCTAGGGAATTGATACACTATTCATCTATTAGTGGATTAGTAGTTCCATTAAAGGATAGAGGTTAATTCCACATGAATTTTTCCAATATAGGTGAATTATGCAATGGAAAAATAGGTTTCTCCATATGGGTAAGGTTGTTTATCATAACCTTAGTCAACTTCCATAATATTTCCATAATCAAATATGTTTCAACAATAGTTTTATTGGCTTTATTAGTGGGGAAATCCAAAAATTGACTATGGGTGTTGACACATTTTCCATTCATTCCTCCAGGTATAATTCCTAAAAAAAATTATACATTAGATTGGATAATTACATTATGAATCATAATGTATGATTTCCGAACTAGTAAAACACTTATCATAAATTAAAATTTTATTTGTAGATAATCTCAAATCATATGTTTGGTTTCTTTGGGAATATTATAAAATCAAAAAAAATATTTTCAAATATTTCATAATGGTTTCTAAAGAAAATATGAATTAACCCAAGAATATCCCCAAGGAGTGTCAAACTAGGGGTTAGTAAGGGCCCATTCATCATGCACTATAATGATAGTCGAGATATAATTGACCAACTCTTTTATGGATATTACCTCTAGATGAATATGTCCCAAAACCATATCCACTTATAGTATCCTGATAGGGATTTATTTAAAAAAACCACATAATATTTACCTTAAGAAATACTTTATGATATTATCCAATAATTAGACATATCATTTAAATATATCATAGGGTTATGTTCCCTAATATATGTTTTCCAAAATATAATTCTCTAGGTTTCTACTAAACTTGACCTGATACCAATTGTAATGATTCTAATCCAATAAATAATATCCAAAGTTTAATTTATTACATTGGTAGAAGATACATTGTATCTCCCCACATCGGATCGATCAGTTTAGCAGTCTTGGAAAACTAGATACAAACAATATTTTCCATATTAGATTAGAAATATTAAAACATATCATAGAAAATATTATTCCATCCTTGATATCATTCATAATTTTGTTCTTTATGTACAGGGTAAAGTAAAACAAATAAAGGGTGAGCTCAGATTCTTAGTAATGGTTACATACAATGGAAGCTATCGTGATTAAATAAGGCATAATCAACATGTCAGAGTGGGTAATCAAAACACTTTTCATTTAATAAATAAATTGAGTTCAATGAGAATCCATGGATAATATCAACATATAAAATGCAAGGATAATGAAACCTGAATTCTTAGAAAAGTAAATGCATAATTCAAGACATCCATGATCAAGGCCTCTCAACCAAGATATCATGAATATTACCATCATGGTCTTTCAACCAAGAAATCTTTCTCAATAAATGGGTAGGTATAAACCAAATACCCATCTAATATGGAATTCGTGATATTTTTTCTCATGAGACAATTTGATGCATCAAGGTATTATTTATAGTCGAGCCCCACTGGTCACTTTGACAGCCTATGTATTTTTCATATTATTAATGATCAATACAATTCATTCTCAAAATTTTTTATACGTTAACAATTATCAATATTGAATCAAGAATATAGAATATAAATATTTCATCATCATAACCATATAGAGAAAGAATCAATATTGTATTATTGTATCAAATCCATAGTAACATAAATGGGTGTTTTCATAGATGAAAATGTCATTAAAAGATCACTAGAAAATTTCTTGAGGAAAATACTCTTTTTATTTTTAAATCACTAATTTTTAATATAAAAGTTTTAAAAATATTTTGGATTTTTTTTAAATAACCATGTAAACTTATAAATTAATCTTTAAATTAAATCGTATTCCGGATGATAGGAAAATATGTTCATATTTTGTACATTAAAACAAATATGTATTCACACTTTTGGTAAAAAGTACCAAATTTTGAGAAGGAAAAAAGATTAATTTTAATCATTTTTATTGAAATTAAAACAGGGGTAAAAATGAAATTAATAAATCTTTTTTGGATATTAAAAACATTCTTGAAAAAAAATTAAATAAAATATTTATATAGAATACAAATATTTTCAACCAAAGAAGAAATAAAATAAATTTTTATAAAAAAACATTTTATCAATCATTTTGAGAACCAAAGAGAATAAAATAGAACTATTACTTGAAAATTACATGAATATCCAAATTTGATGAAAATTAAATGGGTTAATTAGATAAGGATCATATAATTTCCCTTAATATAAATACAATTATAAGTAATCCTGAAATAAAATGAGATTTTAAAATAAATCCCTTACCTCAGGTTCAACTTTCCACATAAGTGATTTTAGCCTACTGTATATATTTTTTTATTTATTAAAATTATATAAAATAACCATATGCATACTTATAGTATCATATATTAACCTGTTATTGTAACACCGCAAGATTTTATGAGAAATATTATTTTTAATTTCATTTATGTCTTGTGTTTTATACTACACCAAAATTAGCTTTCACTATACTTAAACACTATTCTTGGCTTGTGTTGCACGCAAGAGCGACCTTCCTCGATAGCGTGTGTTGTACGCAATACCAAGTTTCACAAAACAAAAATATATTGTTATAAAATAGCCTTTATTAGTAGTATTAACTAAATTTTTAATTTTATTACATAAAAATTCATCTTACACATATTCTAGAACATGGTATGAGAATAAAATTAATTTTTCAGGTAAAATTAGTATTTTTCAAAAAATGCAGTTTTGCCGCCTTATGATGGTGCCCTCATTTTAAATCTAGTTTTTAACACTTTTATAAGTTAAATTAGACAAAATAAAAATATTAATTGCAATAAGTATATAAAAATTTAGTTTGGATAAATTTCTGACATTATTTTGATAACCTTCATATTTTGATGAATAGTAAAAATGTGCTAAATTTTAATTAAAAACAATTTTTTTCATCGAGATAATTTATATAGTTAAATTATAATATTTAATGGTTTTAAAAGTATAAATAGAATTTATTTTTACAATTTAATATAATTTAATCCATTATCATTAATTTTATATTGAATTCATAGGTAAAAACATTTCAATCTTTTGCAATGTTTTAACTTTTAAAACCCATTTTCTCAACAATAGGATTAATTTTAAATTAAATACTGAAACTTCGGTATTTTGAATTTGGAAAAATGGATTCCATATCTGGAATCATTAGTTACAAATTTTTTTAATAGGATACTTTTTATTTTTAGGCATTATGAATAGTAACTACGGTAAATTTTATTTACCATAGTTAAAAGAAAATTATGTAATTATGGTTAAACATAATATTATAAAATTACCCTAACACCTACCAAAATACTATTTGATGAATAAAAGTAGACCCATATCACCTAAGGGTCGGAATAGATTCATTTCAAGGACTTTTTACCAAGAAAATGGTGTAATTATTATTAAAACCAAAGAAAGTGACAACATGTCACTCTCTTATATCTTATAAGTATAATAATTTAAATTAAGTGATAAACTTCAAAAAAATTAGAATATAAATAGTATCCAGAAATATAATAAAATTATCTACATCATGGGAATTTATTTATAATTTTTAGTGAATAAATAATAATCACTAATGATGACACAATAAATATGTATAAATTATTTTATTGATTGAAATATCAAATAATTGGTTTTAAAAATATTAAAATAAATATTATATAAACTATTTAATGTGATCCACTAATTTTCGAGATAAATATGACATGTTATGAATCTATTTAATATTTTTGTTTGAATATCTCCTATGTGTGGATTTTATTTAAATTCAAATAAATTAATAGTGACAAAATTGACATTATTGTTATCTTATAAAAATAACATATTAATAAATTGTTAAAAAATCAAAAAATTATTTAAAAATTATAAATTGAAATTTATATGGTCTAAAATTTTATAAAGTATACAATTATTGAAAATTCACAACACAAAAGTAATTATTTATAACAATTAAAAATTTAGAATATTATTACCATAAATAAAATTAAATAGATTAAATAAAAATAAATCATGTTTATAAGGATTAAAATAAATTCCCAACATGTCTAAATTTTATTGGATGATTAGATTGAAACCCTATATCATATAATGTTATAATGGAGTCATTTTTGGAGGTTTTTAAGTGGGGTTTGATTTTTTTATTAATTAATATTTTTGAGGTTTCCAAAAGTGCCCCTCTCTTCTCTTATAAAAGGTCACCTCATCCCTCTCTTCCTCACACAATTTTGAGCCTTCATGCTCCGAAAAACCCTGAAAATTTATCTTCTCCACTTCCATATAAACATAATAGAGGTCCTTATCTTCTTCAACGACCAACGTTAGTTCCCTAAGAGGAGGTTTATTAGAGGCGTGTTGAAGAAGAGGTAATATCCTTTACCGATTATTTCAAATTCATTTCTTCTTCTACATCATCTTATATTGTTGTTTCATAATAATGTAATAAAGTTAGTATCACTTATATACTGATATGTTATTATAAATATTTAACAACCCTATTTCACCTTCTATCCATCCTACGTAAAACGAAATCATCGCGCGTGCGTACGTACGGAATATCGTCTCCACGCCGTGGTTTAATCTGTTTTCCACCACCACCTTACTTGTATGGGTATAATGGAGTGAAGAATAACTATATATTATTATTATAACATGATACTAATTCTGATATATTATATAATCCACTCCAATACAATTCAACAATTATGGGAACGATATCTTCGCTCGTGCGTACGTACGGATTACCGTCTCCACGACACGATGAGATTCATTCTCCATGTTAACCATTCAAGAATGATTATAAAGTATATATAATAAATAATAATTAAATATATGACATAATAATGATACTATATTTATGTACATATATTTTTCATTTACTTAATTCTATTCAATTCAATAAGGAAACAAAAATAGTGTTCATGCGTACGTACGGCCTACCGTCTCCGTGAACGGTGTATTTCATTCCATTTATCGATCTATCATATATATTTATATGATAAATATATATTATATATAATCATGTTTTACATTCGGGAATTAAGTAAATTAGGATATAATTAATAATATCAAGAACAACAAGTCCAAACACGTACGATAAATAAAATGATTTTACCCAAAATGCCGCTTTAACATGGAATTGACAAATGAAAGGGCAATATAAAGACGTACGTGAATCATATATGATATCATAAATATTATTATGGTTCTATTATAAGTTAATAATATGTTTAAAACCACTATACAGGACTCTCAGACACATACGTAAGAAATTGGACATAAGTTAATGGATAATTTTGCAATCTCATTTTTATCCGAGATTGCTTATACGTAAATATTTACTGGGATTATATTTATCTTCCATGTTCGTGTTTTATAATAATTTTTTCATGAAGTGTTTAATATTATTAGATGTATTTTTAAAGTCATGATTACCCCTTTTTGAATTTTACTATGTTTTATGGATGGAAACTTTCTTTTGTTTACCATAAGAGGTACTTTTTGACTTTTCCGGAAAAAGTACAAGTAGAATGTTTTTTTAACTTATACGGTATGAACATATTTTTACGGTTTCATAATACCTTATTTTCAGGAAGCTTCCTCTACAAGATTACATGATTATTTTCAACAAAAATCCGTTTCTTTTAAGATTTCATGTCATTTTGTAAAAAACTGATTTTAAAGATGAAAGGATATTTTCTTCAAAAATTCATTTCAAGTGTTTTATTAAAAAAAAAATTCCATCTAAGATGACATTATTTAGTATGTTTATGTTTCAAGTATAGTGTCTCTATTATTTACAAGGTTTGATTTTTCTTATGATGAAATGATATCCATTTGTTTTATCTGGATTATGTTTTGATGGGATGATATTTATGAAAACCATGTTATTATTTGGGTTATGATGAGTGATTTATGTTTATGTTGTGGAAAAAGAAAGAATGATTTCATTATGAGATGGGTGGTGCCTATATCTCCCTCCAATTAATTGGGTAAAGATTTATATCTCATGATATAGACATGGCTGGAATGGCATGTAAATCTGGTTCAGTAATACAGGGTTGGAATAACATGTAAACCCGGTTCAGAAATGGACTTTGTCCACTATGATGGTCTTGGAAGCAATGCCTTAGAAACTATGGAAATCATATCATGTGGTTAATGTTTTTCCACAATTAAATGTTTTATTCCCATGCTATTTTATCCTGGTTGATGTTCCTTTATGATCTATGCCTTACGTACTACCATGATTTATTTCACAACTTAAGATTTTGATGTTTGAACTTTATGTTCATGTTTTTAAGTTCAAATGTGTATAGTTTGTTTTATTTTCTCCATGATTTCCCTTACTGAGCATTTGAGCTCACCCTTTTTATGTTTTCTTTTCCCAAAGATATAAATAATGGTTTTAGGTAAAAAAAAGGGGAATATCTTTATGGGAGATGTTGAATATCTTTCACCATGATTAGAAGATTATGTTCCGAGTTTCCAAAGACACTAAACTATTACAGTCCTTGGGTGTCTGTTTTTTGTTATGTATTAAGTATTACACAAAACTAATGTAATTTCCATGTACATCAAGCTTTGGTTCTCTACAATTATAACATTCAAACACTCATATTTTAATATTTCTTTATTAAAATTATCATTTCTGAGTATTAAGAATTATGTTTTTTAGGTAATTTTCAGTTTGGTAGTTTCAATACTTAAATATTAATCATGGTTATATTATATTTAGAATTTAAATAATAATATAAATATGATATTGTTTTATTATATAAATATTTAGATTCATCCATGAAAGTCAGACATGAAAAAAGAATCACATCACTTTATAGAGGTAGTAGTCCACATATATGTATGAGTGACGTTATCATTGTTTAACAAGTGTAAGGATAAGAAGGTAATTGATATGTTATATTTCCATAATTATAATTATTTTTTAAATATCCTATATATTCAATACTTTCATCTTTATAACCTTCCAAGTAAAATGGTGATGAAAAATCAATTACACCACTTTGTGGAGATGGTAAGCTGTATGTACGCACTATCGGTGTTTTCAATTATTTTGGGATGTAAAATAGGTGAAAATGGTTTTATAATAATTATAATGACATATATATGTATTTATTATATTGGTGTAATTATTTTAGTATGGGTACTATATTTTTAGAAGAATTATAAGAAGAAATAAATTTGAAAGAGTTGTAAAAATGATTACCTCTTCTTCGATAGACGTCCTTTAGACCCCATATTAAGAACCGTTGGATTGTTATTTTAAGAAGAACATAAACTATAACTCATGAATATATAATTTTATAAGACAATTTATCATGTTTTTTTAAAATATATGTTCCTTAAGGTGGTGTAAATAAGAGAGGGTATGGGTGTCCTTTTATAAGTAGAGGAAGGACACATGTGGATATAATAATTTTTTTCAATATAATAAATTCATTTTCATGTGAAAGTTGCACTATATGGATATAATTTCACAAATAAGATAGGATATTGTTGAAATAAATTCAACCAATAAAATTGGTAAATTTGAGTGGTATTCTAAGCCTTATCTTTTGGTTTAACCCCTTTGATAACCAGTTTTAACCATAACTGTAGTAACGACTTTTTCAATTTTAAAGCGTTATAATTTCACTAATAAGTAAAAAGTATTCTAATAAATGGATAATGGATGAAATTTTAGAACATTTATCATCTTGACTATCCTATTTAAATATTTTTATGATTATTAAATAATTTAATAAAATATTATTTAACATAAAATACTATTAAATCCATTTTAAAAACTATTCAAATATTTTGACTTTAAAAACACCAAGAAAAAAAATTAAATTTTAATATAATACATTTAAAAATTATTAATACATTTTTAATAACTATAAAATTCATTTTTCACCATAATTAACAAAAAATACATAACTTTTAATGCATTTAAAACTGTTTACTTTTATTTTTACACTACTTTCATAAGAACTATGTCATCCTTGTATAAGCATTTAAGGTAATTATTTAATCAAGAAAAATTATAAATAAATTTCAATCATAAAAATAATTTCATTATGATCAAAATAAAATTTAATATTCATTGACAATTTATTTTTATCCCTATGTGACCATATAAGGGAGATTCGAGAGCAAGATAGTGGAATTTTATAGTTTTTTACATAAAATATTATATAGATCATTATTAATGAAAAAAGATATAAATTATAAAATTAGATAATAATTCACTAAATAAACTCATAAAATAGTTTATAGGAAATTTTTCGGGGTATTTTACATCCTTTTCACATTATTTTTAACCTTAATTAACTAGATTTACAATTTTACTATGGTGACAAATTATTAATGTTTTTACTATTCATTAAGACAAAAAATTAAGTTGATATTATTAAATAATTTTAATTGTGATGAATTAATATATTTAATCCATTTTATAGTTTTAAATTTCTTTATGTTTTATAAATTCATTTTTAAATAATCCCACAAAACACAATGAAAATCAGTTTTCTAAAACATGTCTTCTCAAATATAAAAGTACTTTTATACCAAGATCAAGTATAATATTTATAAAAGGGTAAAAATAAAATTATGTTTAACAAAAATAATCTAATAACATTTAAAAACCAATTCAAATTATAATGGGGCTCTGAAAATACTAGGAAAAAAAGATACTTTTCTATAAAAATTGGTATTTTCACTATTCACCTGAAAATCGTCTTTTTTGTAAAATGACATAAAATTCACTGTAATATAATTCTGATATTCTGATTTAAAAAATGATATCATTTTTATAATATTTAAATTATAAAATTGGAATAGATTAATTATAATATATGTCCACAAAATTCAATAAAACCCATTTATAAAGAAAACATATTTTTGAGGCATAAAAGGACTTTATTGAAAATTGAGTTCATATTTATTATTTATTAGTAAATAAATTTGAATTGGTAAAAAAATTTACATATTTTTTCTAATTTATTTATTCCAATTCCTATTTCTAATTTGAGAACTAGGTTATATTGGTCACATTTAAAAAATGATATTTTTATCGTATTTCTCTTAAAGCATGGTGTTGTGTGTTATGCAAGCTCTCTATAATGTTATATTTTTTAAACTAAATTTTTAGGGTGTTGTACGAAATTCATGTTTTCATTAGATAATAATGACTTTATCTTTGGATTCAATTATTTTCAATGAATAGGGTGAATATCTTGAGTGTATGGTTTGACATGACCATATTATTCATGAGTAGTCAATAGAAGGTTGGAAAGAAGGTTTAGATAACCAAATTTTACTTTAAGAGAAGTTTTTTATTTCCCAAAAGCTGAAAAATTATGTTTTATAATAGTTATATTACTACAATTTGGTATTTTTTTCTTATATAAATAAATATTTATCTGTATTTAAAGATATATTTATAGTGTTATGCCATAAATAGAGATATAATTGATTCATAGTATGATATGTCACTTATTAGTAGGTGAAGCCAAAACATCATATACTAGTAGGATTCATGAAACATGTTAGTACAGTATAATTGGAATGACATGTCGATGGATTTTGTGATGGGTTTTTTCTATATTACTAGAGGACATGAAATTATATGATTTATTGTTAACTGTTTGGTGATTTATATGAATTTCATACCAATTCATGACTATATTTATATAGTAATCTTAGAGAAATTATATATAATTAAGATAGTGAATCTACATAGTGTTCCATTGGTGATAATTTAAAATCAATAATCTTATTTGACTTTAAGATTAAATGAGGGGTTAAAAAATAATTTTGGCACAATTATATTCTTGAGTACTTATTTTAATCCACATATATATGGGTAGTTGATGTGGATGATTCATACTCTACAGGGTACATTGAGGATGTGAATAATGGGTTTTTGGGGTGCATGGTCGGAGTGTATACCCTTAGTGGGATTTATATATACTAACAATTATCACCCTATAATTGGTCTAATGGTTTTGAGGTGTTGAAACAGAGACAATGTAAATATATATTTTTTAGTGTCATGGTTATTGGTTCATCTGTTCTAGGACCCATCTTAGTTTCATGTAAGATAAATAATTTATAACATATTCAAGAGAGAATTCAAAAAATGTTGAGTCTTCAAAAATCATATTCTATTTACATTATGATACCTTTGGATTTTTGGTTTCCGATCATGTTTTCTTGAATGTCTCACCACAAATATGATAAATGATTTTTTAAGGGAAAAAATTGTATTTGAGGTTTTTTAGACTATTTCAGATATAAGAGTGAGTTATAGAAATGGATTACTAATTAGAATTACTTCCCTAGCTGGAGAAAGTTCATATTATGTTATATGTATCATAACTATATAGGTATCTAAACAATCATCTTTATGTTGTAGTTTGGAATTAAATGTTTTAATAGGATGATGTGATTCTCATGGATAAACTTATAGAGATTCATGATCATCGAGATTGATATTTGTGGTTCTAGATGTTATCTATGGTATGAATTCATTAGAGGAATGAGAGTTCTAAGGATAATACTTAGAAGTGGGGGGAATATATTAAATATATGTATCAAAACTTCTTCACATGATTAATGCACCTAAATAATTTTATATTTTTTAACAACCCAACCTAAACCTTCTATCAGCCCAAACCAGGCCCCCACATACCCCAAGCACATGCACCAATTTTTAGGGATATAAAACTAGAAATGTGTCCTAATAAGGAATTATTTGGGATCAATTTACCCTCTTATAAACAAAAACATAGTTAAATGTTGGATTCTATAAGAAATTTTCCATGACCCATCTATATGTTTGATGTTTAAAAAATTAAGGTAACAACATATCTACCAAAGGGAGAAAACCTATACAACATGTAATAACTACCATACCTATTTAATAGCATAAACATACCAATATAAATGAATTAATACAAACTATAATGAAATATTTTAGTAATAATGTCCTAAAACAAATAATATATATAGAATTCAATAATAAAAAACTCTAAAATAATAATACTAAATAAAAGTTGTGATGTGAAAAAATATTCCTCATTCCCATGTTCACCACACAAACACTAACTCTAAGTGGTAATATGACCTACCAATGGAACATAAATTCTCAAAAAACTAAAAATCATACAAGTAGTAAACTTTTTCACATTCTTATACCTAAAATTCAAATAGTAAAGTTGTATGTCTAAGTAAAAATCTATGAACATGAAATGTGTGAGTGTGAAGGATGAGTAGGAACCAATAATATACCTCAAATTTCACATGAAATAGTCTGGTGTATTCATTTTAATATGTCTAAAAATTTATACACACATTCACACATAGATATATATATATATATATAAATTTATTAAATTATTCAAGAAAAATTAAATGCACAAAGCATGATTGGAATTAATAAATTTATTTCATAGGATAATAAAGTTAATAGATAACTCTTGTTCTACTTGGATAATACAAACTTAACTGAAGGATGACTCAAAATACAAAAATAAGAAAAATGTATAGTAGTAGGAACTAATTCATCACTAGACTAGTAATACATATTGAATTCCTAAGGCACCCTCATATAATTCATTGAGTTCCATAAGAACCCCATTGTAATTTATCAAATTCCTAAAGTACCTCGGTGTAATGTATCAATTTACCTAAGTACCCAAGGTTAAATACATATATCCATGTGTATTTAGTGTACATAATAACTACCCTAGGTCCTATAATCATGAACTTGTTATTCACTTGATTAAAAATTTATGAAAATATAATCATAAAAATAATCATAGTATCTATCAGTTATCGTAATATATAGAATAATAAAAATAATTAATGGTTTATGGTACCTATATAATAAATTCATAACTATAAAATCAAACATAATAATCACATGATCTGTTAGATCTCCTATTATGAAACAATATCTTATATATAAAAAATTGAAACCAACACATGCTTACTCAAAGAAGAATTTTAATACAAGTCTAAAATTCTAAACTAGCAATTTAGAGAAGATAAATAAAATCCAAAAATGGATATAAAGAGTTTAAGGGAAGTACCAAAAAACCAATTCTATTTGTAACTTATACCATCTCAAACCAAAATATCACCACTTGAGAAATAAGAGTGAAAGGAAAGTTCACACAATCTCATATAACAAAAAAAACAGTCACTCCCAATAACTAAAATTTTCACCCAAAAATTTCCCCTAACCATGTTATCATCACCACATTTTAAATTTCCTAACCCTATCTAGGTTACTAAATATATCACTGGTCCATTAATACATTAACACATAAGTTATTAAATGAAAACATATCATTTTTTTAATTCCTTTATGGAATTAAATATGAGAAAGGAAAAGTCCTGATAAGAATCATGTGGATGAAAAAGAAAATAAGTCTTCAATGAGACAAACATTTATCCTAACAATAACTAAATACAATTATTTTAAATTCCTAATGACCTGGGAAAATGTAATAATTAATCGAGATAATAAAATATAGGAATGATGTCAACCTCATTAATCCCTAAACAATCCATGACTAATCTATTTTCCAAAGTCACCTAGTCAGATAAAAATATATTCAGTCATCCTTACATAAGAGGTTACTCAGGTTGCCCATACCTCAACGATAAAGCTTTTACACATTAAACCATTTCAACATAAAACGTGATTAATTTATGAATTAACCATTGGGACTAAATAATAAAACCATCCATTATTGTTATATCAAACCCATCCATTACATCTACATTAATGAAAACTCTTAATTAATGATTAAGTTTTATTAATTAACTTATAATTCATTCAAGTTATTAAAGGAATGGATTTAATTACTTAATATTTTTCTAAAATATAATTTAGAACATGTGATAATAGGCTATAATAATATTGAAGACAAAACATGCTTTAATA
Organism: Viscum album; assembly: GCA_963277665.1. NCBI lineage: Eukaryota > Viridiplantae > Streptophyta > Magnoliopsida > Santalales > Viscaceae > Viscum > Viscum album. The sequence continues at coordinate 19,501,185 of OY728123.1, forward strand.
AAAACTGAAAAATCATGGTCCAAATGCATACTTTGTCACATAACATAAATACTTCCAAGTTATACCCTTCCTCAATATAGAAACAAATCCTTAAATACATGCACAACACTTTATCAAAGTATAGTAAGGAGAATAAATACGAAAATGAAAAAAAAATGATTTAAAATCTACATAGAATAGTCAAATATAAATTTCACTAAAATAATAGATGTGTAAAATGTCAATGGAATTTTATAAACAAACTAAAAGTTAACATCGTGACATTTCAATTTTATAAAGTGAAGAAATCTTTTTTTCCTAATTTATATCAAAAATTAAACAACTAAATAAAAATTTTATCAAGGGATTTATAAATTTACTAATAATATATATATATTTATAATTAATTTAAATCCCCAACAAAAATATGTCAAGTGGTAGAATACATCATGGGAAAATAAAAAACAGCCACTGAATTTAGATAAAATTTTATTTAGTATTAAGCAATAAAATAAATATGGAAAAAAATAATTCATAATTACAAAATAATTATTTAAAACATTATTAAAATTTTATAAATCAACTAGAAAAACATTTTAGGAATATCCTAATAAGTAAAAGTAGGGTTGATACCACTAAAAACAATAGTCCATTAGAAAGCTCCTCATAATTAGGTGATAATAAAATAACTTTCTATAATTAATAAACGAAATTGAAAAACTAAATAAACTCAAATAATTAAATTTTATAATGAAATAAAATCACAATATGATAAAAACCCTTACAAACAACCCATAAAGGAATTTTCAATGCAAAAATAATAAAACCCCTAAATTAAAAAACTGAAATAATCCTTACTTTATAGTAAAATAAAATAAATACCAAGGGAAATACTCCAAAAATATAAATTAAACAAAATAATGCTTAGTGGATGGAAAATGTTCTTCCTAAACATATTATATCTTGGACATATGAAATCCCTATAATCGTTAATATATATCATCATGCTTAAGTGAAATCCATCATAGTATCCAAAACAAAACACAAAATAAATTAGAGGTAGTGGAATAAAAAGGGAGGGGAGAAGGATAATAATGATCCCAACTCGATTTGGTAAGCTAGAATACCATGAAATTGTAGAGGGAATAGGGGAAGTAAGATATAAGTTATGGGAGGGTAGAATACCTCCATTTATAAAACCAAAATAATAGAACCTGTAAGGGGGTTTAAAATATAAATCTATTAAATTACAATTATGTCTACTTTAAATTAAAAAAATTTGGATTACACTAGGTACCCAATGGAGTCTCACAGGCCATCAGCTGGCAGTCTAGTGGGAAACAATCCACTATATTATTCTTTGGTTGTTCGGTGATGAGATTCTAGGAACCTTATATACAACTAAAATCACCTTCACTTCCTCTTCGTTATATTAATCCTCAAATATTTAACTATTAAGTTTTTCTAAGAATCATACCATCTCAAAACATACTCTTTAAACCTCCTGAAATACCAAAAATGATTCCTCTCTCATTCTAAACCCAAAATTCAAATAATATTTTCTTTCAACCACTTTAATTTACCAATTTAAAAACAATAATTTTGTTAAAATAATTAAATAAGGATATTGGTCACTACAAACCCCCTACCATGGAACTTTTCATCCATAAAAATCCAAAACAGTCTCTTATCCAAAATTATTTTGCTTTCTTTATCACTAACTAATAGTTTTCACACTATATAATTTCCCAAATTCTCACCACACTCTCAATGTGAAACTCCAAAAATTAAAGAATACCATGAATTTCTTAAAAATCTAATATAAAAAAGATATTATAACAAGCATACGGTTTACAAATTACTTGTGATCAAACTAATCGTATCCTTATGGTATTCCTTACCATAAAAAACACCTCATGTTTTACATTTCTAGTTATGAAACTAGATTTCTAAAAATATAGAATATGTTCACTAATAAAAATATTTATTAATGTTATTTTTAGTTTCATATCATCATCCAATTTAATTTACAACCCCACTAGCTTCATAATACCATCTTTTAAAATTCATTTAAAGAAGTTTAAATAAAATATTTATATATAAAAACATGAAAGCAAACATTGTTGGCATATTAAAACCATCACACCCCATGATCACTTATAAATATATAAATGACACTTTAAAACCATATTTTTACGACCAAATTTCTTATATTGTTTAAAAAACATGGATGTGAAAAATTGTGATCACATTTCAAAACCCCTTTTTCCCTTTAAAATAAAACATTAGAAAAATTTTCTCTTTACTTTTGAAAAAAAATAATTTTAATAAAAGTAAAAGGACAAAAATTTATAAAATATTATTAGTTATACATCATTAAACAGAGAACACATCATCAATAATAATATAATATACATGTGAGTAACTTTATTTAATTACATTATATATTTACGAAAACAATGATTACTTTATTATTTTATTATAATTAATTAATGACTTTTACATACAAAACATAGTAAGTAAAATTCACATATCCTATGTTCCACTAACCAGATGATAAATGAAAAAAGATAGAAGTTAGTTCACAACCGAGACCTATAAATCTTTCCATGTTTAACTATTTAATATTGAATATACTTAAACTAATTACTCACTCATGGCTAAGATTACTAGACTAATTACTCTTACATACAAAGTAACATAGGTTTCCATTATGGCCATGTTTTCCAAAATTTCACATGGTGTACCCACTTAGTTCTAAAATAATATCTTATGTTTATAAAATCTAAAAAAACTAAAGCACTATTCTAATAAAACTTCCAACAACCCATCCTCAATCATTCATAAATCTGAACCGAAACATCCAAATACCTAAATTATGTTTTTCAATGTTTATGGGTTACTGACTAACACTAGGGGTTTGGAGGAAATATTGAGAAAATATTTACCACCTTTTAAATTACAAGAGAGTTTAATACTAAATTTTTCCATAAATTCGAGATGACTTATATTTATATTTTATGTTTCCTAAAATTAAAGTAACAACTTATTTTCCATGTTATGGAACCTAAAAAACATCAAAATTCCCATCATTACTATTTAGTAATATAAACTAACTTGATTAAATGATTGTATACAACCTAAAATTACACAATTAATACATAAAGTTCTACAAAAACTAATATAGATATAATAAAATAAATAAAAATTACAACAATAATAATACTAAATAAAAGTGATAATGTGAAAAATGTGTTTCCAATCAATGTTTTCCTCCCATGATATCACTCTAAGTAGAGACTTGGCCTGAAAATGAAACACAAATTCCTATATAACTATAAATAATACAAGCAGTAACACATGTACTTTCTTATACCTGAAATGAAAATATTAAATTTATATGTCCATTGAGGTGAATATGAAGAGTGTGTGAATGGTGTTTATTAATAACCCCAAGAGACATCAACTCCCATATTAAAATTTAGTTTTATCTATATGAGTGCATATACAACATTTACATATAACTATTTCAAACTTTCAAACTCTCAAAAATAGTTAAAAAACAAAAACTGTTAGGAATAAATAAAGTATATATAATATGAAAATAATGATAATGATAACTCTTTTACCACTATGATTCCCCAAACCTCCCTCGATCTAAGCAGAAAATCCACAAGGAAAAAACATATAAGTGTTGTTCCACCAGGATCGGTGCAGCCACACAAAGAGAGTGGGATTGAACACTATGGTTACATTTTACTAATTTAAAAATTTCCCCTTCTACCACTACACCTATTTGGTGAATTTATCGAACAAAATCTTCTAATAATTAGTTTTCATGCAAGTAATATAATAAAAAAAGAATATAAAAAGGCATACATGTAAGAACCTAGTTTGTATTTGAGGTACAGATTCCTTTTTTTCAATTCTCAATCTAATTGCTTAAATATGGCCTAATAAGAGTTCCCATTGAGGTAATAGAGGGATCATATGTGTCTATGGATGGGTCGAAACCTGAAACCAAGTTTTGGATGAAAATAGGTTGTTGTGCAGTTTGTGTAAACCATGTGGGTTGGGCTGCACAACCATACGGCTAGGTCTGTAGTTTTAGTAGAACTTGACAATGGAATATCGTATGGTTTTCACATATTTAGTAAAATATGTAGGTAAACCATGTTTTATTACCCAAGACAATGGTAACTCATGCATGTATTGCACACAGTTTCATAAAACATGTGCATAAACCATGAAACCCTATTGTTTTTGTGGATTTTACTAATTTAAATTAAAATTAAAATCCTTTTAAAACGTAATTATGGGTTACTTTTCCTATGCATAGAAAATGGAGATTGAGATGATTTCCACCTTGATATATCATATGTTTTGAGAGATATCTTCTGTCTAGACACTAATTCACCCACGGTTATTCTCTTTGGATCTGTAACAATAAAATATAAATTCCTTTTTTTAGATGTTCTTGATTCTTTAGCTACCAGTTTTGCTATTAGGATTTATGATCATATTCCCTAATTTCTCTTTCTTAATTTATTATTTAGATTTCTCTTTATCTGATCCAAATCAAGACTTGATATTGGATGAGCTATCTAGAATGGACCTAAGGTAGGTGGTATCATTCCTTTTTCTTTATTCAAATTGTTTATATATGTTGTCGTCCTGCATGCCCAATTTTAGGGATTTATCTAAATTGAAATTGAATCATAGAATTGATTGGTATGACCTACTCAGTTATAGTGGATTATTTATGCTTGTTATAAGTTGTATAATTGAAACTAAATTACCCCTTGGGAGTTGATTCAAAGGGACCATATGATGGCTTCGCCCTTAGAATCCTATGAGGAATGCCTTTTACCCCTTGAATGGGATTTCACTTGTGAATTGATATGTAGATAAAATTTATTAATTGGTTTATTAATTTAATTTTAAATTAAATGATTTAAAGTCATGGGATGGATAACTCGACCCCATGGCCTTAATATGTTTTTTGTGTGATTAATCTTGTTTTCCATTATTTTTCATTGCTCGTGTGGGTTAAATAAAGGCTATGACATGAACTCGTTTACTTGGATTAAATTACCTTAAATGTTTTTTCCCATGTGAGTTATATGATAACTAGTCCATGTGTTATCTTGTTAATATGGTGATGTTAGTTATGTTAAAAATGGTTAGGTTAGTAATTAAATGCTTATTCCTTATTATAGTTTTCTTATACATGTATTGTATTATACATTGAAATACCCATGAGAGAAATTGGAAAGTACATGACTGATAATGTTTCTTAATGAATTTGAACACCTCTTGAGGTGTGATTGATATTGAACGCTCTTGGTTTTGACTTTGTCATGTTAAATTAATTTTTCAAATGGAATTGAATTATTGAAATTATTAATATCCATGGGTGAATCATGGATACAATTGAAGGATTCCCTGTACATTCTCATTTTACTAGTAAAATGTAAGCTTTGGGTGAATCACAGATCCAATTGAAGGATTCCATGGATGGAATCAATGGCATGAACATTGATTATGCCATGGGTGAATCATGGATCCAAATGAAGGACACAATGGATGGAATCATTAAGGATTGATTTATATACTGAGTGAATCGTATATCCAAATAAAGGATGCCATATATAGACTAAAAAAGGACATTGACTATTTATTCCATTGGTGGTACTTGGTCTCCCTATAGGACCACCGATGATGGACTCGATTAGCATGGATTTATACCTCACTTAGAGAAGTACCAGGTTCCTGAGAGGTTTGCCAGGGTGGACTTGTAGGGTTTAGGTGGATATCACACCTAGGAAATACTTTAATTCCAACTTATGAATATCAAGGATGGGCACCGTTTTATATCATACATGGAGTGATACCTGAATTCTAGCTTAGGAATGCCAGGGATAGGCTTAGATTCCAAATTGATTCAATTATAAAAGACTCTATGAACCATCTTCCAAGCCAAAACAAAGCCTTGGATTCATTCTTGACTCATATCTTTATTGATATCATGTTTAGGTATATGTTTGTGTTATTTACTATATAGGTGATGTTGGGATTAATATGTATATTGGGAAATATAAACACAATGTGATTTAATTGTTAAATGAAATTGATTAAATGAGATGGATGTTACTTTTGAGTACTTATTTGTTATTGTTATGCTGAACGCACACTTGTTATATATATATATTAACTGACTGATTTTGTAATGTCCTAGAAATTCCATGTAATTTTTTTTAAAATTATATGGAATTATTTCGAGACCTGTCGCTGAGATGACGTGCGATTTCGAGGCCCGGAGTTCCCAGAATGATCTGTCAAAAAATGCTACGTTTTAAATAGCACACATGAATGGTTTTCCTGAAAAAGTGCAATAACTCTTAAATGGGTTCCCAGATCCGAAATATGAGGGAACTGTTGCATTCAAGATGGTAGTTTACCCTAAGCGAGACTTATTTTTAGTCGGTATAGGCCTCTAGTGAGAAAACACAAAAATTGAAAAACCCTAAATAAAATAATTAAATAAAAATATTTTATTTTTAAAATGCTTATAACTCAAGAACAGTGACTCAGATTGAAAATATGAGATCAACATTGAGCTCATGGGGGTATTCTTTCCTTAGGAAGAGCCTAACATTGGCCGGCATAGGCCAATAGTGGAAGTTAGATTTTGTCTAAAAATAAAATAATTAAGTAACAATTATTTTATGTTCAAATCCTTATAACTCATAATTGGTAACTGAGATTGTAAATACGAGATTACCATTGAGCTCAAGAGGGTGTGTTTCCCTTAGTCGTGGCTTAACCTCGACCTACATGGGTCGAGGATGAGAGATAGATTTTGGGAACTTTTTTTAAGAGAATTAAAATGGTGTGCATGCACGATTTTGGAAAATTATAAACGAGTGCCTAAATTAAAATTATGAAGGCACTGTTGCATCTGGAATGGAGACCTTATCTATGAATGTACCTAACCTCGACAATCATAGCTTGAAGAAAAAGTTAATTTTGGGACTTTTCAGGAGAAAAATAAAAATATTTTAAAAAATATTTTTATTTTATTTTCCACACAGTTGAGTAGTGGCACGCCAGCACTGTGGTGTGGCAACAAGGAAGCTACAAACCCAATTAATGAGGATCTGAAATGAAAATATTAAGGACACTTTAATAGAATATTATTATATACTACATTTCACTAATGAAATAGCGCAATAACTCAACGACGTAGTGTATTAGAAACATTGTGACACGTTTCTCTTTTAAGGAGATAACAGGTTGGAGAATCAAAGTTTCAATTTATCCAATGAACCGAAAAGGATTTTCTCTCCAACAAAGAATTCTATTGGATCATAAATTAGCAATGATGCCTTGGAGGAAGGATCCTGGACTGAAGATCAACGAATGCCAACGGCTTCCAATGGATTGACACCAACGACAAACCTTATCTAGGTAGGGTTTTTTTTAGTTTCCCCATTCTGAATTCTAAAACAACAAATGAGAATCAACTCATGAATAGGTTGATCTAAATATTGCATTTTCTTTCATGAGGGTGCTTATACTCGGGGTATGAATTGGGGTTACCATGTTTGTTATAATCTTGAACATCCCCTTGTTTTAAAACTCTAACCTGGAGGGTGGGCCAACGCAAACAAGGACTGATCCCCTCCGCCTTTGTGAGTTCTTCATGGCCGAACCTCCAAGTTGATGGAAAGAATTTTTCATTGCTAAAACAGGGAATATGGAACCCCATGGAGGCCAGAGGAATAGAAATCTTGAAGAATGAACCACCGGAGCAGACCTGGGTGTTCGCAGAAGGCGGGACCGACAACGGTGGCGGCGCTGGTGACTGCAAGCGGTGGCCCATGGAGGTGGTCATGGGTGGGTTGTGGAATGCTAAAACATCACATTGAGGCGGTATCAGTGGCTGGATCAGGCCACGACAGTGTAGCAGAAGCCCTCGGCAATGGGCCGGCAGCTGGCAGATAAGACACGGCCACCTGACCGCATTAGATAGGGTGACCTGCACTGTGCGGGCTGTGGAGAACTGCTGGCACGTGGTCTAGTGGGACTATGTGTAGGAGATAAGGTGGCCAACTAATCTAGGAATAATGCACTAAATCCGGATGCACGTGTGTCCAGCTGGAGGAGAAATCACCCGCACAAGCAGGCCAGGCGAGAGGCGGGCAGAGTTGGATCTGGACCCGGGTTGGGTTGGCAGACCTAGGTTGTGTTAGTGGACCCCGAGATGGATTGGTTGAGTCAGTATGACCGAGTCGGACCGGACCCAGACACAACCGGTCCCTGTTCACTAAAATGTCAATATATTTCAGATAGGGAGTCTGATTAATGCATCATCTATGGAGTTGATACCTTAGTGATGAGAGGATTTTTTGAGAATACTCTATGTGAGATTCTTTGATATTTGAGATGTGACTAATGTCTTGAAGAGTGGTTTCTCCCATAATCAAACGAACTACGTGCAAAAATTTTACAGCTGACTGATACCCAAAGACTGCTGACAAGAGAACATGTATGGATCATCTATAAGAGACCCTATGTGGATAAGCTACGATTTATTAGTGGGAAGAAGCCCTGTGTGACCCAATAGGCCCATAGGGGGGTGCAGCTCTTTGTGACCAGGTAGACCCACATTACTCATCAGGGATGAGTAACTCAGTACGATGGAAAAGGTGGGAAGCAGCTCTATGTGACCCGGTAGGCCCACAGTGGAGAGTGCCTCTGTGTAACCCATTATACGCATGGTACTCATTAGGGATGAGCACCCCAGCAGTCCAAGGTGTTCAATGTTGTGACTGATGGTATTTCTTTCTATACTTTAGATTATACCTGTGTGAGATGACTCTTAGTGTTCTTGGAGTACTATCCTTAGTGGTATACTTATTTTACATGGTTGAATCACCTCAGTGGTATACTTAGTTTACTTGGAATACTCTCCTCAGTGATGTACTTATTGTACTTGGTGTACTCTCCTCAATGGTGTACTGACAGTAACTTGTGCATAATCTCCTTTGTGGTCTTTACAATGTGGTTTGGGGTCCCTACTGAGTATTTTGTTTCTCACCCTAGCATGGGATTCGCTAGCATGTGTTGTGTCCCATGCAGGTGATTGACGCTTTGATGGAGACCTTGGTGGTCCAGGACCCGGTGGTGCACAATGAGAGAGGACAGACGGATTCATCAACGGATACCTTGGTGGTCTCGGACCAGGTGGTGCACAGTGAGACAGAATGAATGGCCATACTAATATGGATAAAAGTAGCTACTCTTCACCTACCCATGAGGTATGGTCTTGAGTGGATGAACCAGGGAAATTTTACTTTCCTTTGAGGTTTTGGCTTGTATTTTGGACCCTTTGTACATTCCTTTTTTGTTTTGGGCCTATATTCTAGCTCCTTTGTACTTTCAGTTTGTGTTTTGTGTGTGTACAAGTTTAAATGAAAATTCCTTCCATTTTGAGGATATTACTTCTTGGTTTTATTCACCAAACCATGCCTTATGTAAGGTGGGATTGGGTTTAGTCATTGCACGGGACCTGGGAGATAGGTCATGAAAATATAGTATCAGAGGCGGCCAGTTCTACCATAAGAACTAAGAGTTTATAAATTTTTATAGGGAAATAGTGTTGAGTGTTTCATGTTCTTCTTTCAGGCCAGAGAGTCCAGTGTTGTTGCAGAAGGTGATGTATCCATACACCAGGACCTTGAATTCTAATTTTCTGATTCGGTACATGAAAACATAGGTTGTATACATCTTTAAGGGGTTTCCCATGATCTTTTTGAGTCATAGTTAGATCACCATGTATAATAAATTGAATTTGGTTCATCTTGATTCTCTTTCAAGTTTCCCCTCCACTCTTATACCAAGTTAGAGAGGGATAGTTTAAATATGTCGACTGTGAGGCCCAAAATTATCATTTCCACACAAGACAATCTCTTGATGGCTTTTCAATAGGTTGGAAGAAGTTTATCCTTTTCAAAGTATGCACAATAGTATTACATTCATTGCGAGAGGCATTTTTTAGGAAGTTCCATACCTCCCCTTTAGTGGTACATCCTAGAGTGGAAAAGATGTACCAGGATCTACGATGTTAGTACGAGTGGCTAGAGATGAAGAAAGTGGTGTCAGAGTTTGTTTCACAGTGCCTCAGTTGTCTTTAAGTGAAGGCTAAGCATCAAGTTCCATATGTTTTGGCCTAGCCACTTGAGGTATCAGAGTGGAAGTGGGATGGTATATTGATGGACTTTGTGGAATGACTACTATGTACTTCCAGGGGACATGATACCATCTGGGTGATCGTAGACAGATTCACCAAGTCAGCTCACTTACTACCCATTCGAGAACAAAGTTCAGTAGAGGGCATGGGATGCCTCTACGTAGAGGAGATAGTTCGAATCCATGGAGTACCATTTACGATGGTCTCATATCATGATACATGCTTTACATCCCAGTTGTGTAAGGGATTACTGGAGGCATTTGGGACTCATCTGCGCTTGATCACAACCTTTCACCCATAGATGGATGGTCAGATGGATCATACCATACAGACCTTAGAAGACATGCTCCGTTCTTGAGTTCTTGATTTTTTGTCACGATTGGGAGGACCGTCTACAACTGGTAGAGTTTGCGTAAAAAAATAGATACAACTCCACTATTTACATGGAATTGTTCGAGTCTTTGTACAGGTGACCTAGGAGATCAAATTTATGTTGGATAGACCCAGGGGATTCTGCCCTCATGGGTCCATTGATGGTATAGGAAACCACTAAGAATGTGTAGGTCATCCACGAGCGAATGAAGACTACACAGAGCCGATATAAGTACTATGCTAAAAGTTTATGGAGAACCATGGAGTTCATGGAGGGGGACCATGTATTCCTACGATTCTATCCTCGACGATGGATGAAGAGATTTAACCGGGGCAGCAAGTTATCTCTAAGGTCCATCACCCCTTTCCAGATTCTGGTCAGAGTTGGTAAGCTAGCGTACTGCCTAGTTCTACCCCCACAGATGCACTAGGTGCATGATGTTTTTCACATGTCATAACTGAGGAGGTAAGTTCATGATCCATTGCACGTCATCGATTGGGGAGAGCTGGAATTTGATGATGGGATGACCTTTGCAGAGTTCCTGGTGGAGATAGAGGATCAACAGAAGTGGGTCCTTTGTGGAAGGTTGATTCTTCTAGTGCATGTTTGACAACATCACATGAATCTCCAGGAGAGCACATGGGAGTGGGAGCCTCAGATTCATTCTCAGTACCCCCATTTGTTTATTTAGACATGTTTTGGATTACGGAGATGTGAATCCTTAAATCTTTGGGTAATGTAATGTGTATGAAATTCCATGGAATTGTTTTTAAATTATATAGAATTATTTCATAAATAGGTGTTGAGATTGTGTGTGATTCTAAGGCCCAGAGTGCCAAGAATGATCCATCAAAAATTGTTAAGTTTTAAATAGTTCACATGAGTTGATTTTATGAAAAGGTGGAATAACTCTTAAACAGGTTTCCAAATCAGAAATATGAGGGCACCATTGCATTCAACATGGCGAGTTTACCCTAGGTGTGACTTATGTTTAATCAGCATAAGCCTCCAATGAGAAAACTCAAATATGGAATAACTGTAAATAAAATAATAAAATAAAATAATTTTATTTTTAAAATAGTTATAACTCAATAATGGTGACTTAGATTAAAAAACGGAGACCACCATTGAGCTCATGAGTGTTTTCTTTCCTTAGGTAGAGTGTAACGTTGTCCGGCACGGGGCAATAGTGGAAGTTGGTTTTTGTCCGTAAATATAATTATTAAGTAACTATTTTTTTTTTTAAATCCTTATAATAATTATGTAACAAGGTGGTTGGATGAGCTGACACTGGCACAATGAAGCCAAACACAAGGGCATCTGGTTGGAGGAGAACTGACCCACACCATCGGGCTGGGAGGGATTCGGGCTTGGTCGGGTCTGGTCAGAGGACTTGGGTCAGGTTAGTAGACCCCGGGATGGGTTGTTCAGGTCGATGGTCCCTGGGCTAGGTTGTTCAGGTCGGTCTGACTGGGTCAAACCAAGATTAGACATAACTAGCCCCTATTCACTAAAATGCCAATATATTTTAGACCGGGCATCTGATTAATGCGATGTCTATGGAGTTGGGACCTTTTCAATGGTATAGTCCTTTTAGAATACTCTAAGTGAGATTCTGAGATAGTAAAGACGTGACGAATTGCTTGATGAGTGATTTATCCCTAAAGAAAGTGCACTACATGTGGGAATCATGTGTCTGACTGAGACCTTATGACTTTTGACAAAAGACCCTGTGTGGATCAGCTAACAAGAAACCCTATGTGGATCAGCTATTATGGCCTAGTGGGAAGTGGCTCAGTGTGACCCGGTAGACCCATGTTGGGGATTATCTATGTGTGACCTGGAAGAACCACAATACTCATCAGGGATGATCACCTTAGTCTGATGTTCAAGGTGGGAAGTAACTCTGTGTGACCCAACATGCCCATAGTGGGGAGCGGCTCTATGTAACCCATCATACCCATGGTACTCATCAGGGATGAGTACCCCAGTAGTCTAAGGTGCTTAGTGTTGCGATTGATGGTCTTTCTTTCTATACTTTATATCATAACTATGTGATATTAATATTAGTATACTTGGCATAATCTCCTTAGTAGTGTACTTAGTGTACTTTGGGTACCCACCTCTATGGTGTACTTAGTGTACTTATTTTACTCTCCTCAGTGGTGTACATATTTTAATTTGTGTACTCTCCTCAGTGGTGTACTGTAAGTACCATGTGCATACCCTCCTTTGTGGTATTTCCTTTGTGGTTTTGAGTCCCTATTGAGTATTATGTTACTCACCCCCACATGGGATTCAGCCTCATGTTTCATGTCCCATGTAGGTGATTAATGCTTAGAAGGATACCACAGTGGTCCGGGACCAGGTGGTGCTTAGTGAGATAGGACAGATGGATGCTTTAATGGATACCTTGATGGTCTGGGACCAGGTGGTGCTCAGTAAGATGGGAAATATGGATGTACTACTATTACTATAGGCAACTACCCTTCACCTACCCTTCAGGTTGGGTCTTCAGGGGATGGACTGGGGCAGTTGTACTTTCATTTGAGGTTTTGGTCTTGTATTATGGCCCCTTTTTTACTTTCCATTGTAGTTTTGGGCCTGCATTCTAGATCCTTTTTACATTTAGTTTGTGATGTGTGTGTGTAAAGGTGTAAAGGAAAATGCCTTAAATTTTTTAGTATATTCCTTCTAGGTAATAGTCGCTAGCCCCTAGCCAATGGAAGGTGGGCTTGGGGTTAGTCACAGTATGGGCCCTGGGGGACGGGTCGTGACAGATTGGCACAGATCTTGGGTGGTTTCCTACGGGGATTATATCTCACACTTTTTTTTGGTCACCTTTTTAGACCCAAATAGATTATATGATTGCAAGTTTCAATAAGGACAAGCTCCATAATAGGGGTACTTGATATACTTCTTAGGAGCAAGAGATCCTGGTACCAATCTAAGGATTGTGATGATATTAGGATTCTTTTGGCCATTTTTTTATTTTTCTACATGTATTCTATATGAATATTATGTACCTATTTGGGATATTTTATTAGAAAAATGTGACATGAATCATCTTCTTGTATATGACATGACTTCTAGATTTGTTTACACTATCAGTATTCCACTGTTTATTTATGTTGTTTGGTTTTTTTATTCCACTATTGAACTATTGTGGTATTTATACTATGTTACACTCTACAAATTATGGAATAGTATCCCCACTGACTTGATGATTCCCTCACTTGTATTCATCAGCCTATGGGGTTTGGGTAGATACACTTGAGGCCATGTGGCCAACTGAGCTCAGAGTACTGTTTAGTGGCATCTAGGTCTAGGATGTTACAAAGTGGTGTTAGAATTTTTTTTCAAGGTTTTATTTACTATTTTGAAATGATATTAAGTAATTGAAGTAGGGTAATGAGTTTTTAACAGGTGTAGCTAACACATCTACTGGGAAAATCCAAATTTCCTCAAATTTAATTGTTATTTTTTGGATTGTACCTAATACATTTGATTTGATTCCACCATTGGATGATACACTTGAATTAGGTTGTTATTTTGGATATGAATTTGGTTTATATTCTATTGAACACTAATGATATGAGGTTATTCTATCTCATACACCATATAAAATATCGATATATTTCACATTCCATGAATTATGCCATTCCATTTAGAATGCATTACGAATTACATATTATTATGATAGGTTCCATGATATGTATTCTTGTTATTGTGATAGGTATATTGAATTGTGTTATGTTATGGATGAAATGGACACAAAACTTTGGTCTTTGGGGAGTATAGGCCCTCATAGATCAGAATTTGGTGGAATATGACTTCATCCTTCTTACATGAAATGTGATATAAATTTGAATGAGCATGGAATTCAAATGAGAATGAAATAGAGACTAAAATGTCTTATAGAAGAGAACTTGACCTAAACTGGCCTTAGTAGTGGTATATTGGTAGTTTCTCTTACTTATATGTGGTCTGTGTAACACCTATACATGACCCATGGGGCAGGAAAAGGGGTGAGTTCTTATAGAGGAAGGTTTTTACCAATCCTGTTGAGATATATGTGCTTTTGAGTTGTAAACCTTGATAATGATCTTGCAATGAGGTGTGTGTTTGTAATTGTAGAGTCGTGCCATAATGAAAACCTACAATGGAATTTTAGGAGGGTGGAAATGATCACACTGTAGAGATGGTAGGTCAAGGGATACCAGTGGATCCTCCAGTCATGCTAGTTGTCGCACTGATTGTTATATCGAACATAGGTGATAAGTAACAATTCTGTGATGGGTTCTTGTGATTAATTCAGAATGTTTAGGGAACACCATGACCTACCCTGACTTTGGAATAGTTTATGTGTGAGTTTAATCACTAGAATCCTCCCACATTTTCAAGGTATGGTAGACCACAGGCTGTGGAGTCTTATATAGAGGTCATGCTTTCTATCATTGAGCATTTAGAGACACCTCATGAGAAGCGAGTAAATCTTTCTATGTACATGTTGCATGATTTTTTCAAGATATGAAGGGATGTTATCACTCATACTAATCATCATCGGTAGATGGAATAGAGGAATTTTCATACGGCCTTCTACAATTATTTATATTTTGATACTTTGAGGGATGATAGAGCCTGGGAGTTCTTACATCTAGAGTAGGGAACACTGTTAGTTATGGAGTATTCAGACAATTTTATAGAGCTCCAACACTTCGCACCTATTCTTCTAGGTGATGATCTATGTAGATCCAGGAAATTCGAGGATGGTCTCATGTATAAAATCCGATCGAAGGTGAATGTCTTTTAGGTGACTACCATTTCTGGATTAGTGAATCAGGTGATGATCACAAAGTGTAACTTGAGAGAGGTTGGGGTGAAATCTAGGGATATTTAGCATCTCAGTCTTGTATTTATTTGAACGGTAGTTATAAACATCATCTGGATCTTACATGAGGTGATATTAGAAGTCATACCACACCTTTAGGTATCTAGGTGAGGTGCTAACAGTTTGGTAGGTTGGGGCATATGAGGACATAGTTTCTGAGTTACCTAGTTGAGTATTGAGATTTTATAAATATAGGACAAGTACAATTATAATTTAGAACATTTCCATCATCATCGATTGAGATAAGGATTACACTGACTCCACATTCAGGAGTTGGGTCATCAACTTATCATCAGGGGGGAACTGTGGTATAGCTACCCGAATAGGCTGCAGTGGTGGTTATGGTCATGGTAACTAGACCTCAGGTTCATAATGACAGTAGGGTGGATCAGCTCTAGGTATCCAAGTAGTTTCATAGGTCCATGGTACTATCTAGGCATATGTAGTGAACTAGACCCATGAGGAGTAGGATCTCAAAACTGCTACTATCAGAGGTACTATTATTGTAGCCTCCACTTTAGCTTCTTCACCCTTTGATAAAGGTGTTTCATATAGCTTTATATTTGTTCCCATTGTGGAGATACTTGGGATTAGGGTTTAGTATTCTGACCACATCATGACTCTTGAAACTGGTTTGGGAAATACAAAGGAGGGTGTATAGTAGTGCAGGGAGTTCCCCCTCGAGGTTGGCAGGTGTCACTTCATATGGGGCCTCTTCTTCCTCGAGATGATAGGATTTGATGAAATTCTAAAGATGGAATGGTTGGTTCACTTTCATTATTTCTTTGACTATTATAACTGAATGCGGAGATTTTCATCACCATAGGGTGGATCGTACAATTACAAAGGTGAATGGGATGTCCATGAAAGATGAGCTGGACCCAATCATCAGGGGCTAGGTAGGATAATAGTCCAGAGTGAGATTTTATATCTGGATGATTAGGGGACATGTAATATTGATTTCACTATAGTGTTTGATCATTTCAGGGATTTATTCCTAGATGATTTATTAGGATTACCTCTGATGAGATAAATATATTTCTCTATCAAGATAGTTCCAGGAGTTACACTGGTATTAATTCCTCATTTATAGATGTATATGATGGAGTTGTAAGAGCTCAAAAGAAAGCAATAGGATTTAGAGGAAAAGGGTTTCATCTGACCCAGTACTTCTCCATGAGTTTTGTTGGTCCTTTTTGTGAAAAATGAGGATGATACCCTTTGGTTATGTGTTGATAACCAAAATTTGAACTAGTTGATAGTTAAGAATTAGTATCATCTACCATGGATAGATGATCTCTATGACCATCTTTGATGAGATAGGGTCTTCTCAAAGATTGATTTGAGATCTAGTTTCCATCAGGTCCATGTTAGACCATCATACATACCTTTTACAGCCTTCAGGATCATGTACGGTCTATATAAGTATATGGTTCTGTATTTCGGTCTCACGAACACACCAGCAGTCTTCATGACACTAATGAATCGAGTGTGCCATCCATACCTCAATTCTTTTTGGTGGGTTTCATGGGTAATATCTTAGTGTAATCTCATAATTGAATCAACAATTCCACCCATATTGATATTGTGTTGAATACACTAAGAGAGAATCAGTTTTATGATAAGCCCATAAAGTGTCCCTTCTGTATGGATATGATTCACTTCTTGGGTCACATAATCTCAGAGATAGGAGTATCAGTGGACCCAGATAATGTGTGACCTATATTTTTCTATGATAATCCCAATAACTTCTTTGAGGATAGAGTTTCTTAGGGTTGGATGGATACTATAGGATTTTTATATAGTAAATCTCACACTTAGCATCTCCATTAACGGTCCTGACTAAGAATGGTGTCAAGTATGTATGGTCAGATTACTGTGAGAAGGCCTTTCAGAAGCTGAAAGGGAGATTAAATTCAATGCTAATAATGATTTTTCCAGAGCCAAGAAAGATTTAAACTGTGTGCTTTGATGCGTTAGGTATCGGTCTAGGAGATGTTATTATGTAGATGGGTTGAGTCGTCATGTATGTATCTCAGTAGTTGAGGCCACATGAGAGGAATTACCCGACACACGATCTTGAGTTAGCTATAGTTGTTCACACGTTGCGTTGTTGGATACATTACTTACACAGAGAGTATTTTATGGTTTACATGAACCAAAAAATCCTCAATTATATATTTACACATCATGATATGAATCCGAGGTAGTGAAGGTGGGTCGGAAACATTCATTATTTCAACATCAATCTTTCCTACATGCATGGGAAGATAAATATATTAGATGATGCACTGAGAAGGATTGCTCATATACAGGAAGTTCAGTAATCCAATAGTGAGTGGAAGTTCATGGATTTTTTATCTAATATACACTTTTAGGTGGATGATAGTTATGGGTATACTTTCCTTTCATATTTATCTGTTACCTCTACCCTACTGGATAGAGTGAGGATGAGGCATCTATCAGGTTCCAAAATCCTAGTTCTACTGGTGAGTGTGGAAATTGAGGACCCTCCTGATTGGACCATAGGTGAGGATGAGATTATATGTTTTTGTGGTTGCATATGGCTCACATCAGACATATGTGAGTAGATAATGTGATATTTTTATGATTCATCATGGGAAGTTCATGCATCCTCGTGTCACCAAGATGTTTCAGGATTTACATCGCCAGTACTGGTGGCTAGGTATGAAAATATATGTAGTTGGTTTTTTCAATATGTATTCCATATTTCAATAGGTGAAAGTATAAAACCTGTGACCATCCAGACTTTTATAGTAGCTACCCATTCTCAAGTGGAAGTTGAATGATGTTCCGATGGATATTGTGACAGGTTTACTATGCTCGCATTAAGGTAATTATGCTGTATGGGTTTTTGTTGATAGGATCACAAAGGTTTCTAACTTCCTACCTATCGAGGAGACCTTTTCAGTTGATTAGTTTGGGAGGTTGAATATCTATGTTATTGTAAAACTTCATGGGGTCCCACATTCTATCATTTAATATAGGGATTCTTGGTTTAATTCATGGTTGAGATAAGGGCTATAGAGGGAGCTGGGTACTCAGGTACTTTTTATCACAACATAACACCCCCAAACAAATTTCCAGTAATAGCACATGATTCAAGTGCTTAAGGCCATGCTGCGAGCATGAATTCTCGACATCAAGGGTTCTTGTGAGAGGTATATACCCCATGTTTAAATAACCTACAACAATGGATTTTAAGATACTATTCAGATGAATCCATATGGGGATTTTTATGATAAGACATGCTTATCACCACTGCATTTGTTAGAGGTAGAAGAGGTAGCTATGATGGGAACTCATCTTGTTCAATAGACTACAAAGCATGTTCAGTTGATTTGGAAGTGTATGGGTGTAATATAGTCTCATAAAAAATCGTACATCGATTTCCATAGACAACCTATAGATTTCGAGATTGGGTATTGGGTTTTTCAAAGTGTTTCACCGAGATTGGGACATAAGAGTATCAGTAGACAAGTTAAGAATTCGCTGATAAATGTCATGTCATTCAAGATTCTAGAGAGAGTTGGGATGGTATCCTATCAGTTGAAGTTACCACAGAGGTATCAGGCTATGCAAAATTTCTTCCACATTTCTTACCTAAAATGTTTCTATGAAGACCGGTCTCATGTCTTTTATTTTAATGAGGTTGAGTTACAACTAGATGCATCATTTAAGGATCATCCTATTCGTATTGTGAATCACAGTATAAAGGTTCTCTGAGGCCGGTTTGTTCCTTTAGTATGGGTGTTATGACAGCACAACCAAGTACGAGATGAGACATGGGAGTGGGAGGCTGATGTACAATCTCAGTGGTCAGAGTTATTCTCATATCATGCATCACCAACCATAGAAGGGAAATTCAAGGATGAATTGCATTAAGAGGGATATTTTTAAGAAATCAGTTCTTCTTTGAGGTAAATATTCCTTCTTCAATCAATTATAAATTTAATTACTTAAATATGGCCTAATAAGTGTTCCCATTGAGATCATAGAGGGTTCGGGGGTGTCTAGGGATGGTTTGGATCCCAAAACCCATGTTTTGGGTGAATAGAGGAGGGAAAATGGTTAGTATAAACCATACGGGTTGGGTCGTACGGCTGTGCAGCCAAGTCTACAGATTTATTATAACTTTAAAGTGGTTTATCGCATAGTTTTTTCATGGTTAGTAAACTTTTTGGGTAAACCGTAATCTATTACACAAGCCTATAGGAACCCATGCATGGTTTTTTCATGGTTTGGTAAACTGTGTGCATAAACTATGCGACCCTGCTGTTTTTAGGGATTTTAATAATTTTAATTAAAATAAAAATCTTTTTAAAAGATAATTTTGGGTTTCTTTTCATATGTGCGGTAAATGGATCTTGACAATCTATCCACCTTGATCTATCCTAGGATTTGAGAGATCTCTTTCTCCTGGACTATGATTCAAATGTGGTTTGTCCCCTTGGATCTGTAATAGTAAGATCTAAATTCCTTTTTATCCATTCTCAATTATTCTATCAATCAACTATGTTATCTGGATTTAGGACCATATTCACTAATTTCCCACTCTTCATCCATTCTTTAGATTTATTCTAATCTAGTCTGAATCAGGACCCGATATGGATGAGCTCTCTAGCATGGACCTAAGGTAGGTGGTTCCGTGCCTTTCTCTTAATGTTAGTCTGTTTATATATGTACTCATGTTGCCCCCAATTTCTAGGAATCGACTAAATTGAAATTGAATATCAGAATTGATAAGTATGGCCTAATAAGTTAAAGTGTATTATTTACGATTATATAGGTTGTAGACCTTGAATCTAAATCACCCCTTGGGTTTTGATTTAAAGGTACCATTTGATGGATTGACCCCTGGATGCCTATGAGGCATGCCTTTTACCCCTTTTATGGGATGTCACTTGTGAATTGATATGTAAATCAAATTGATTAGTTGTTTTATGAATTGAATTGTAAATGAAATGAGTTAAAGTCATGGGATGGATAACTGAACCCCTTGGTCCTAATATTTCACTGCTTTATTAAGCTTGTTTGTCTTTTTTTATCCTTTCCCATGTGAGTTAAATAGAGGTTATACCATGAATTGATTTACCCGGCATGAATTTCCTTAAATTTTGTTTTTCCCATGTGAGTTATATGGAAAATAGGCCCCGTCATGGCTTATTAATCTTGTGAATCTATTTATGTTGAAAATGTCCAGGGGAGTAATTTAATTATTTTCTCTTTTAATAGTTTTTTTATGCATGTGTTTTCTTATAATTTGAACTACCCATGTGAGAAATTGGAAAGGCCATGCCTTATGAGGTTGGAAAATGACATTGAAAATCTCTTGAGGTGTGATTGATATTGAATGCCCTTGGTTTTTACATGGTCATGTTAACTAAATTTTTTAAATGGAATTGAATTTTTGAAATGATTAATAGGCATGGGTGAAACATGAATCTAATTGAAGGATTCCATGGATGAACTGAACTGACTAGTGAATTGTATGATTTGGGTGAATCATGGATCCAATTGAAGGATGAAATGGATGGACTGAATGTATTGAAAATTGATTATGCCATGGGTGATTCATGGATTAAAATGAAGGATTTCATGGATGGAATCATTGAGTCTTGATTTATATACTGAGAGACTCATGGATCCAAATGAAGGATTCTATGGTTGGACACAAAAAGGGAATTGACCCTTTATACCATGGGTTATACTCAGGCTCCTTGTAGGACTGCTGAGGAAAGACTTGATTGGTGGGAATCTATACATCACCTAGAGTGATATCGGGTTCCTGAGATGTTCATAGGGATGGTCTTGTAGGGTTTTGGTGTATATCATACCTTGATGATAATTTAATTCCATCTTAGGAATGATATGTAAGTGCATATTTTGATATCATACCTAGAGCGATACCTTAATTCCATATTAGGAATGTAAAGTACGGGCTGAAGTTCCAAATGTATTTAATAATTAAAGACTATAAGAACAGTTTTCCAATCCAAATCACTTGATTGGATTCAAGCTTGACTTATATCATTATTAATAGACTATTTAGGTATTTTTTTGTGTTATTGACTATATTTGGGATGTCAGGCTTGATCATAATCTCTAGTTATATAAATTCAATGAGATTTAATTATTAAATGAAATTGATTGAATGAGATGGATGTTACTTTTCAGTACATCCATATTATTTTTATACTACCTACACACATGTTATATATATTCATCGACTAATTGGAATAAACCCTGAGTTGTTGTTTGTGGGTATTATATCTCACACACTATTTTGGTCACCTTTTTTGACCCAAATAGATTATATGATTCCAGGTGTTGATAAGGTAAACCTCTCTAATCCAGTTACTTGATATATAGCTTAGTAACAAGAGAGCATGGGACCATGATGAGGCTTGTGATGCTACATGGATTATTTTGGCCTTTTTAACTTTTGGGAGATGTATTGTATATGAATTTTTTGTACCTATTTTGGATGTTTTATTATAAACATGTGACATATATCATCATCATGAATATGATATGACTTCTAGATTGGTTTATACTATCAATATTCCACTTTCTATTTATATTTTATAGTTTACTGCTTCAACTATTGAATTATTATTGAATTTTCACTAGATTTTGCGGTGCAACGACCTTCAACGGTTTTGATTGAGTCCAATGATGGCTTTTCTTATAGGCAGAGGATTTTTTACCATCAGGGATCATGGTTTTTCATTGGCTATGATTTTCATGGCCACACAGTGAGGGATTTCCGAAGATGGCGAGGAGTTGTGGAGACTTCCTGATGGGGCCCAGTTGCTGAGTCGGGTCAGGATCCGCCTTCCCTGGATAATAAAGCGACGGGGGATGTTAACAGCACACCCCGGCCTTTATCAAATTCAAATTCTTCTGACGGCCCTTGTGCGGTGGAGATAGCGGATGGGGAAAACACAACTGACATGATCAGTAGGCGGTCGGCCTCTCCTTCGGATCTCTTGGATCTCATTTCCTGGTCACCTGGACCGGCAGTCCAGAAGCTTTCTCCCTCATGCAGCACAGGGATACTTTCTCAGTAGGATATGGAGGTCTGCGTGGATTTTTTGTTCGGGAGCCCTTTTAGATCTTTGGATCTCCCATCCTCTCCTTTCTATATCTCCACCCATCTGTCGCTGAAGATGATTCAAACATCCCTGGTGAGTAACTTGACTTTACCGTCACATGGAGTGAGGGAGAAGAATGGCATGCCGAGTGGTGTTGAAAAGGAATTGATGGTCTCCTGCATTTCACCTGAACGGCGACTTATGATCTCATTAGATCAAGGAGATTTGGGGACAGGCGGCTCGGATTATCTTCCTTTGGGAAGGAGGATTCATTTGGAGGATGCGATTATCTTTTTTAAGAAGATTATTTTATCACCAAAACAGAGAAATGGTGAATATGGATTTTCGGGACCAATTACCCGTTCTAAGGCGAAAGAAAAAGGTATGTTTGCACTACCCCTTTTACCTTCCTCTCCATTACAGAATGCCTGCAAGGGCTCATTTTAATGTTTTCTCTCATCATCTGGAATGCACGTGGTCTTGGAGCTCATGCCAAGCGTGCTTACTTGGCTTCCGAAGGCAGGAAGTCTAGTGTCTCTATGGTAGTGATTTTGGAACCGAAGCAGGATCCATGAAAGTTAGAGGGGTTTGCTAAGGGGATGGGATTTCATAATTCATTTCATGTAGGTTCTATAAATTCGCAGATCTGGATCAGATGGAGAAGCATCATTTTGGTGGAAATCAGGAATATAATGCCTCAGTGCATTGATAAAAGGAATGATGTGGGCAGTTCTACCATTATTTTCTCGTTTGTCTATGCGAGTACTATGGTTAATGGTAGAAGGTAATTATGGAGTCACTTGGAAGAAATGCAAACAGGTTCTATGCCATGGTTTATGGGAGGGGATTTCAACACCATTGTGGATTTCTCTGAGAAAAGAGGAGGATCTGGGTGGAACCATGAGAGTATAATGGAGTTTCAGGAGTGCATGACACACACAGGCCTATTGGATTTGGGCTTCATGGGTTCTAAATATACATGGTGAAAAAACTGTAAAGGGTCTAACCGCATCTGGAGCAGGCTGGACAGATGTCTCACAAATATTCAAGGTTTGGATCTTTTCTCAAGAACATCGGTCACACATCTCACACGTATACTCTCGGATCATGCTCCTCTCCTGATTGAAGTCCGACGTGAAGCGGTGCTAGGCAGGTCCTTCCATTACTCAATTGAATGGCATAGTGATCCTATGTTCATGCAAATGATGAAAGTTTCATGGTTGAAGGAGGAAGGATAACAGTCATGGGGAGGGCTTGTAAACCATCTCAAATGCCTAAAACAGGATATTAGAGGTTGGCTAACCAATTAACCAGATATTTCCAATGGGGTGGTGAGTTTACAGGTCGAGGTGGGAAGACTGGAAGAATCACTCCAAACCTCTTGGGATGAGGAAAATTTTATTATTTTATGTGACAATAAGGTTATCCTTGCTGAAAAAATCTTGGAGATTGAGAGAGTTTATAATTAGAGGTATCAGGTACATTGGTTAAGAGAGGGAGATCAGAACAATGCCTTATTTCAGGACTACATTAAGGAGAAGAGAAGCATGAAGGCCAATCTAAAACCAGAGGATGGGTCCTATACGTCATATGTGAATACTGTTGGGAATATGGAGTTGGAGAACTTTGAGGGTCTTCTGGCTAGGAGGAGAACTACGAGTTCTGAGAGGGAAGCATTGGATTATCCTGAATTCCAAAACATCCTTCCTCCACTGGTGAATGAAGTGGATAATTCCTTCCTTTCCTCTATTCCATACGATAATCAGATCAGGGAAGCACTAAGGAGTATGCCACAGGAGATCGCCCCTGGCCCTGATGGTTTCCCGGCCTCCCTTTTCAGTGTGGCATGGGATGTCGTGGGACCACATGTTGTGCATGCGATACAAGATTTTCTTGGTGGCGGGTCGCTGATAAAGGGTGTATCCTCATCACGGGTGGTGCTTGTTCCAAAGATCAAGGACCCTAGCCTCCTTAATGATTTCTGGCCCATTTGTCTCTGCAACATTTCGTACAAGATTTTGGCCACGATTATCAATAGGAGACCATCCAAAATTATTCCCAAGATGATCTCAGCAGTGCAACATGGCTTTATACAGGGTCGACGCATCCAAGGGGCGGTCGACATCGCTAGTGAGCTGGTCCATGACCTCAACAGACGTACCGTGGGATTCAATATCATTTTCCAAGTTGACATGAACAAAGCTTATGATATAATAGAATGGAGTTTTATCTTTCGTGTCATGAAAGGGTTCGATTTTCAGGAATGGTTTTGTGACATCTGTTTCAGGTGCTACTCCTCACCCTGGCTCTCGGTATCCATGATGGGAAAGTTTTCTGGTTTTTTTAAAACTGTCTGAGGTGTTCGACAGGGTGACCCCCTGTACCCAACTATTTTTTTTCCTTTCCCAGGATGCATTGTCCATGAACATGGTTAGAGGATTAGAAGAGGGAAAGTTGAAACCTTTCAATGGAAGAAGTAATGCATGACACATCTCACACTTTATGTTTGCGGATGATATTATGCTCTTTATGAATGGCTATAGTATATCCTTGAAGCACCTCAAAGATGTCATGGCCAGGTATAATAGGTTTAGTGGACAATCACTCAACCCTTTGAAGATTTATGTTTTTATCTCGGATAAGTTCCCCGGAAGGAGATGTATGGTTATCCAGGGGATTCTGGGGTGAAAGCAAAAAAAACTACCTATTTTTTACCTTGGGGTACCACTTTCTTGTGGTCGAATCAAGAAATTCCAGTTCAATGAGATCTTCGATCAGCTTTGGGGTAGAGTTATCAATTGGAATAACAAAATGCTATCGTTTGGAGGATGGGTTATGCTCATTAATAGCATTCATTTTTCCATTCCTATGCACATATTCTCTGTTGTCAAACCACCGAAATGTATGGTGGAGAAAATGCAGCGTATGTTTACTACTTTTCTTTGGGACGCAAAATTGGATGGACGTCGCCACTGGGCATCTTGGAAGCGGCTGGCCTGTCCAGTGGAAGAGGGAGGAGTTGGTCTCCGTGACATCCAGGATACCATTTTGGGACTGCAAGAACGGTTAGCCTAGGAAGTCATTGTGGGGGAGACCCTATGGGTGAGGTCTTTCAGAATGCGATATGGCTCGCAGGGGGAGTTTAATATGTAGGGCGCGACGATTCTAGCTAAGTGCATGGTTGCCCATATTGAGAGCTTGTATTTCTATGTCAAGTGGATTTTTGGCCGAGGGGAAATCAATTACTAGGAGGACAACTGGGCTGGTGAAAGGCTAGCCTTCTCTAGTTGCCCTTCGCCGAGGATTTCTTTCAGGGACTCAAGTTTCAGGTATGATTTTATCCAGGGAACTCTTAATCCCAACCAGTTAAAACTGTTTGAAAGCATTGTGATGAGCGATGAGCCATACTTGTGTTGCTTCACAGAAGCAAGCTATGAGAGGTATAACATTGGTGACTATAGGAAAATCCTCCAGAGAGATCGTCCTATGGGGGAATGGGGACCGACTATTTGGTGCAAGGAGATACCGATGAGAATGAACATCTTAGTGTGGAGGATTCAGAACAGGGCAATACCGATGGAGGATAATATAAAAAAAATGGGGGTATGCATGGTGTCAAGATGTTATTGTTGTGAGAAACTGAAATCAGAAATGATGGCCCATCTTTTCTTCCAAGGGCAAGGGGCCTCCTATCTTTGGTCTCTCTTCACCCATTCCCCGTTTCCTGGTGGTGAGTCCTAGTCCGTCCAGGATTTTATATTTTTCTGGTTTCCAGGTACTGAAAATAGAGCAATGGAGTGGGCAGTAAGAACCATCATTCTGGTTGCTATTTTTTGGGTAATATGGGAGGCGAGGAATCAGGATAGGCTGGGAACCAAAAGGTCTTTGATTTCAATTCAGTTTCAGCTTAAGTCTCTCATTGTGGAACTGGCTTCGCTTGTCAAAGGGGGGCTCACATTAGTGGAAGTGTGCAATCTGTTTAAACGCCCCTACATATAGCATAGTGGGAGAGGATGTTGGGTGAGGTGGCACCCTCCGAGCCAGGGTCTGAAGCTGAACATTGATGGATACTTTATCAGGGGAGTCATGAGGGGAGGTGGCCTACTTTGGGACTATTGGGGATCTATTCTTCTTGCTTTTAGTTCCTTTTATGGCCCATGGAACTCTTTGGGGGCAGAGGTTCGGGTGCTTCTTTCTGGCCTGATGGTTTGTAGGCGGAGAGGGTTGCAGGTAACGGAGGTGGAGTCATATTCTGAGGCTCCAGTGAAGATGTTATAGGGATTCCATAGCACACCTTGGGATTTGATATATCTTATCCAAAGGTGAAAGGCAGAGACCAATCATGGAAGGATTATTCATCATAGCTGGAGGGAGTCCAACTTTGCAGCAGATGCTCTTGCTCGCTGTGGCAGATAGGAGGAGTCACAGATGTTATATGATAGTCTGAACTCTCTTCCCCTTGAATGTTTTACCGTGGTGCGAGGGGATGCCCTTGGACTTCATTAATTTATCCCTCCTTGAAGGGATGCCCCCTTTTTATGTTTCCATCTTCAAAGAGTAATAAAAAAAAGTAACTTTCAAGATATAGTATTCCTTAAGAGTTTCATCTATTATTATTTGAATATAAATATTCACCATGGTTGTTCTTATAATACTTCATACATTATGATATAATGAATCATAATCTAGTTTTCTCATTATATTATTATTTGTCCTATATGATAATCACTAGATAATGAGCAATTCAATCTGTTTCTCTTATCATATTTTTTCAATTTAATGTGAAAAATGATATTTTTATTTAAAATGTTGGAAATGACTTTCTTTCTTTAACTAATATAACATAGAGGATACTAGTGAAATTAGTTTCTCACCATCTTCTACTTTTCTTCAACAATATTAATATTCAATAGTAGTGCACATTGGGCTCTTTTTTCTCTACCTTCTTCTCATTCTCTTCAAGTTTATATTCATATAATCTTAAATGAATAATATTATTATACACGAATATATAAATCCTTCAATCTTGATATCATGATCACCTCACTCAAATATACATAATATTTGGTCTTAGTACTAGCCTATCGAGGATAATTTTATCCAATATTAAATGTACAGGTAAATGGTTCTGAAGATTCCATGAACCATTCCTTGTTAATAAACCTTTAAATATTCAAATGTAGCTATAGAATAATATCACATAATATGGATAGTTTCCATAATTTAATTCCCATAATCTCATCCTTTTATTATCATGACCTCCCATAATTATCACAATATATTATCCTTTTATTTTGGATTCAATCATAGATCTAATAACCATTATGATATTTATTTCTTTAATTCCAGTACTGCATTGTCCCATTTTATCCTTCTTCTAAATTCACCTTTTAGAAATCATTATTCTAAAACTCCATGTATCTTAAGAAACAATGTTTACATAGTTTTAGTAATTTTTATTCAACTCTTATATAAGTATTGTAAAATCTAGTTGATTTTATATATCACCCTAGTGAATCTTACACATTATTTGAAACCATGGGGTTACCCATCTATATCTTAATGTAACTGAATAATTTTCCAAATTCAAAATATAAAACTCAAACATAATCTTACATATGAGTAAATGACCCATAGACTTTATCAATTAAGAGTAACTCTTATATACAATGTTAAAAATCCAAAGTGACTCTTGTGTATCCCTTAGTAAAGTCAGATAAACTCTTATATATGTACTAATAAATCATGTTTACTCTTATATAAGTAATAATTAATTAAGTTAACTCTTATTAATAGAGGGGTGCAAAATTTTCAATAGCCTAGAACTCTGAAAGCCTATAAATTCTCTCTATACTATTTCAAACTTATTCAAAACATCTCAAACACTTCAAATTTCATTTTAATAACTACAAATCAACTTCAATCATCATAGGGATATTTCCA
The DNA here is from genome assembly GCA_963277665.1 of Viscum album. Classification (NCBI taxonomy): domain Eukaryota; kingdom Viridiplantae; phylum Streptophyta; class Magnoliopsida; order Santalales; family Viscaceae; genus Viscum; species Viscum album. The sequence goes on from OY728123.1 coordinate 19,529,744, forward strand.
AATATTATTTAGTATATATATAATCCTTAGAGTATCTCAATGGATCTTACATTAACTAAAAAATAGAATATATTCTTCAAACATCATCCATGTATCTTCTCTTCATAACATTAGTCTTCACAATATGATAAAACTTAGGATGGATCTTTATATTTATCTTTCTTTACTTCCTCATAGAGATATAAGGTCCAGCAATCAAAATACTACATGTAACTCTTCTCAACTTGTGTTCTTCACAATATTAGTGAATGAAACAACCTACAATATTAATTTTTCACTATGATCATGAAGAATATCTTCATACTCCAATTAGTGGCATCTTAATAATCTTCAACTATATTCTCTAATATTGGGTAAATAAGTGGTATCTATGAAATATTGGTAGAAAATCAATCCCTTTTCCATATAGTACTGAATATCTAAGAAAAGAGAAATGAACTCCACCATTTTCTTTTTTCATATTAATAATGTAAGGAACTCACTTTTAATGAAACATTTTTTCATCAATCCTTATCTAATAATCACCACTCAATATATATTGACACCTTATACGATTACTTCACTCAATCTTCTCATCAACATGATTGGGTAATCTAAATTCCTTACAAGATTATCTTCTCAACACAAATTTAAATCATGAATATTGACTTAATTATTATTTATATGAAATATAACTTACCACCAATTGGGTTCAACAATATACCATTTTTACCATGTATTTCATCCCTAAAAACATTCTATGTCACAAACTTTTCTACTTTGGCATCCTAACCGCACAACTTTGGAAAACATTTTATGATTGAAAATTCCTATTGGAAGATGTATGTCCTCTATTTATAAAATTCTCTTGACCATGTGAGGTCACTACCATTACTATCTAGGGAACAACAATCCTCTTATGACTCAATATGGGACTCATTATTCAATAGACCAATGTATCCCCCAAACCATCCATGGGTGGGTTGTTCAACCCCTCTCGAAAATCCATTTTTTCATGTGTTTCATATAGTTCCAATAATATCTTACAGAACACATTCCCTAATGTATCTGGACCCATGAACTTACACTCAAATACCACTTTTACCAAGTATTACAGCCCTAAAATCACTTTATATCATGAAATTTTATACTTTTACATCCCTATCACATGCCCTTACTTTCCTAGGGTGTGTCCCCTGACTAGAAAATGCCTTGTGATTGGGAGAGTATCTCACCATTATTCTCAAGTGAATAGTAATACTCTCATTCCATAATTTGGTACTCACGATCCAATTGCCCGATGTATCCCCAAGTCATCCACGGGAGGGATATTAAAACCATGTCACAAATCCATTTAAGCATGTGCTTCATATGGTTCAAAAGATATGATGGTGAAAAAATATTCATCATTGTACCTTTAAAACATATTGAATGTTCAAGTAACCCATTTATAATGTTTCAAGTTCCATAAGCACCCAATGTAACATATTAAGTATCAGAAAAACCTTTATGTATCATATTGATTTCTATAATCACCATTGAGTAAATCCTTATATCTATATGTAGATAGTGTACACAATACCAACCTGTGGTCCCATCATTATGGAATAGTTTTTCACTTTCTTAAAATTTTTTAATTGTACATGTACAATAGTAATCACAACATATATTAGTCATATAAATATACTTTTTATGCAACATAATCAATATCTTATGGTTCCTACATAATAAATTCAAAAAATACCAACAATCATAATAATCATATAGAGTGTTACCACTCCTATATTGGAACAACATCAATGATGCACAACATTTCTGACTATTTATTATTAAAAAATGGTAACCAACATAATTTAATCAAATAGTCATATTAAAAAAATTATATAATTCAAAAAAAGGAAGTAGAATTAGTAAAATAAAATAAAAAAATAGAAGGAAAATATTTAAGTAAACTCCTAAAAATAAAACAAAATTATGGTTATATTTCACACTAAATAAAACCAAAAGATAACCACTTGAAAAATGAGAGAGAAAATGGAGTTTTAAGAAATCTTACTTAACCCCTAAAAAAGTCACTTCCAAAAACCAAAATAGTCACATAACAAATTCCATATACCTTTCTATCATCACCACATCACACATTTTCTAACCTTTTCTTTGTGACTAACCTATTCATTATTCTATTAACACACTTCCTCACAAGCACCAAAAATGTAAAAATCTCAATTCAAGAACTCCCTCAAGAATTAACTTATAAAAGGGAAAACTCTCAATAAAGACCAAGTGTATGAAAAAGAAGTAAAATCCTATTTGATATAGGAATTTAGAACAATATTTACCAAGAATAACCATTTTAAATACCTAATGTATTAGTAAAAAGTATAAGAACCAAAGTATTTAATAGTGTGAAAGAAGAATATTATCCTCAATAAATCCCAAACAATTTAGGACTAATAATTATTCCAAATTTACAAAATATGGTAACATCATAACCACTCATCCTTACATAAGATATTACATTGGTTACCGATACCCTAAATATGAGGTTTTTACACATTAAACCATTTAAAATTAAAAATTAATTCATTTATTAAAGAACCATCAAGACTAAATAATCAATCCACACCTTCATACTGAATCAAAATAATCCATTAAATTATCATTGATGAGACATATTATCCAATGGTTATGTTTTTTTATTGACTTATAATTCAATCAGGTTATTAATGGAAAGGATTGATTTAATAAAAATTTTACCAAAAGATAATATAGATCTTGTGATTGTTGGTTATAAACGTATTTAAGAGAAAATATACTTCAAGAAGAACTAATAAATCATGTTTCATTATGATAAATTCATACTTAGTAACATAACCTAAATATTTCCAAAATTATTCATTTTTATCTTGAACAAATATCCAAAGGATCACAATAAATTATCAAATTATATTAAAGTTAATAAACATGAACATGTGCTAACAATATTTCTAATTTATATATCATATTCAAATAGGAATTTGATAATAAATTCTAGACATGTATCATATTAATTGATTCTTATCAGAAAAATGAATTTTCAAATTGGGGTATATATGTTTATGTAAGGAAAACAATATATACATGCTCAATAATTAATATCAAGATTAAAATAGATGAATAAAAATTTATTCATGTGGTCTAGAAATAAACTATGAATAACCATGGATTTATAATAAATTAAAATCTTATATTACAACTTGTAATAAAGTAGTAAATGAAATAAAAAAATAAAAAATTACCCAAAAATTCTTATAAACTTTTAACAGAAAATCATTTTGTTTAAAGTATAAAAATATTATGAAACCATTTCCTTCATATTTGAAAATAAGTTTTTTAAAAACATCATAAATTTTTAGAAAATAATTATAAAACTTATTTTATGCATACCCTAATAAATTAGAATTATGTTTGATTCCACCTACCAAAATATTACATTAGTGATATCCTCATAATTATTCTAACAGTAAACAACTTCTTGCATTTGATAAACCAAATTCCATAACCAACTAAAATAAATAAAACAATTCCATAACAAAAGAAACATAATATCCATCATAAACCTTTAAAAAATGTAATAAACTTCTAACTCTATAAATCACAAATCCCTAAAATTAAATAACATAAAATATCCCCAATTTATAATAAAAGAAAATAAATACATGGGAAAGTTAACCAAAAAATATATTGTCATGAAAAATTTATCAACAGAGGAAGAATGATCTTCCTCAGCTTTCTCTAGCTAGGAAATGAAAAATACCAATTATCATAAATGTATTTCATCATTCTCTAATAAAATCCATCATATAATCCTTAACTCATCCCAAAATAAATCTGAAGTGGAAAAAAGAGGTAAGATGAGAAGGATGGGGAATGGTTCTACCTCAATTTGGAAAGTTAGAACACTATATAACACCGTGGATTAAAGGGTGGAAAGTGGAGAGAAAATAGTGGTATGGAAGAGAGGTCTCCCTATATTTAGATGACCGAAAAAATAGATCCCAGAAGAAGGTAAAAAATATAAAACCTCAAAATTATCATTACTTCTCATCTATAAAAGAAAACTAGACTCCATCAGGAACCTGTAGGAGTTCCACCATCCATCTAGTGGTAGTCCAGTGGGAAAACCAATTTTTTTATTCATTGGGTAACTAACAGCCACCTAAAACCACATCTACATCCTCTTCCTTTTACTTACCTTCAAATATTTAACTCATTTTATTTTCTAAAAATATTTTCATCTCTGATAAATTATTTAAACTTTAAAGTATACCAAATAATATTATTCTATTAGTATAAATCATAAATTTAACCAATCCCATTTTTTACCCCTTTAATTTCATAATTTGAATCCAATAATTATACTAAAATCATTAAATCAATAGTAAAATCAGTAAATATTTCAACTCTAGTTATTTTATTTTCTAGGAACAAAATTAAGGTGTGGAGGATTTTTTATCATAATTTATTTTTTAGAATATTTTATCATATTCTAATTATTTTTCTTCTATTTTTTTCATTTGATTATATAATGCCAATATTTTTTAATAGTAAACTTTTAATTTTTTTTGAATATCAAAAGAAGTTTAGAAATAAAATTGTTTTCTTAGGTTTTTAGGGAAACTAAAAATGGCATTACGATTTTATCTTAAATATAATATTGAATTATGAAATGGGATTATCCATTTAAACAATGATTTATAGTTTTTATTAGGATAAAATTTTGGATTCTCCTAGAATAGATGAAATTTTTAATGGAATTAGTGTTTTTAAATAAAATTAAATATAAATAAATAACTAAAGAATGATTTTATATAAATATTCATGTTCTATCCATTTGAAAAAAATCATAGTTATATTTATTTTTTTAAACAAGGAGGTAGTGTTTAAGGGAGGATTTATCTAAATATCATAAGATAATTTTTAATAAAGTTATGGTTATATGACAACTGGGCCCCATTGAAAGCACAGACACCCCACCTTATCATGGTTGTCAGGTCCTAGCCCACCAGGTACCACCAGTTTCCCTTCAGATACATAGTCCCCACCCTAGGGCCTACCCATATGCCTAAATGGGTCATTTGACTAATGGCAGTCCCCATAGGCTAACACATGTCCTTTCCAGTGTGATTTGTTCTCACTCACACACACATTGAGAAACTTCCCAAAAGTTCAGTCATCTTGGTCACTACTCCAAACCAAGCATACATAACTGGGGAGTTATAATCAGGTAGGCTCTTGAAAAGGAAGATGCACCTTGTTTACATGAGTCATATCATTTATTCATTTAACTCTTTATCATTATAGGGTGTTACATTCACCTCTCTACTCCCATTGTGAGCCCTACATCTCAACCCAAGAAGTGCACCACACTTTAGGCTGGATACCACCTCTGATACCAAATGTGACAATTAGGCCCCGTTGAAAGCATAGAAACCCCACCTTAACATGGTCGTCACGTCTTGGCCCATCAGGTACAACCAGTTTCCCCACAAACACATGGTCCCCACCCTGAGAACCACCCACATGCTTGAATGGGTCATTTGACGAATGAAAATCCCCATAGTCCAACACGTGTCCTTTATAGTGTGATTTTTCCTCACTCACACACACACACTGAGAAAATTTCTAGAAGATCACCCATCCTGATCACAACTCAGAAGCAATCACGCTTAACTTTGGAGTTCTAATCAGGCAGACTACTAAAAAGGAAGGTGCACCTTATTGACATGATTGATATCAATTACTCATTTAACCCTTTATCATTCTAGGGTGTTATAGGTTCTTTGATTTTGACATCATTTATTGTTCATTCTTTATCAATATTCTTAAAATAGGAAATTTATATATTCATTGGTCTATGAACACTACATTATATTATCATAATTATATCAATGAGATAAACATATGGGTGATTTTTTTTTTTGAAATATTTTCATAATATACTATAGATATTTTAGAGATAAGTTTTTACATAAAATTTTATAAATGTAATAAATAATTCACTTTAGTATAAATAATGAATTTTAATATATATATATATATATAAATGTAGGTATTATTTATATGAACCCAATTACTAAGAATGTAATGATACATGTTACATTTTTAGAGTAATATTATAGATAAATTTAATAAAATTATAAATTCTCCCTATCTTTTGGTAACCTTAATATTCAATTAATATTGTGAAACTTATATTTTTGGTCCTTACATAAAGAAAAAAAATTACAATTTAGTACTGATTAGAGATAAAATAATAATAAAAAATGGCCTTTCATGGTGATAGATGACAGTGTGGTGATGCAAATGTGGTGTATTGTTCTAGGCCATCTGATGGATGGATTTGGGACGGCTACATAGACCACCCCTTTATAAAATTTCATGGTATGGTGTGGTGCAGTTCAACATAAATCACATCAACCCAAATGATTTTCATGATTGAAAAACCATAGGTATCAATGTTTTCAATTCATTTGAGCTATAATATATGGTAATATACCATTTGATCCATGAATCCTTGTAGATCAAATTATATAGAAAAAAATACATACCAAAGTTCATGGTGGTTCATGCGTATGTATGTGTGGGTTATATATGGAACTCTCAAAATGGTCTAGATAAAATTGGGTTTCATGGGGGAATGTAGGAGTTATTATTTTAAAATTGAAATTTTATTTTATATCCTTTTAATGGAATCGACATAATAAAACCCTATTTTCATATTTTTAATGAATTTTAGATTTTTAGTTTTACTTATTTACTTTTATGGATGCTTCTGTTCTTATACTGTTATAAAAACTTTTAGAAATTGAAAAACTAATCTAAATGATGTTTTGTACATTTTATAGTGATGTGGTTAAATTATATTAGTGATAGTGTGGACTTCTTGGGATAATGTGATAAAAATTTTTGTAAATATTATATGAGTATCTTGATAAGATTTCATGGACTTCTCATGATTATGATGTGGAATTTATAGAAGATCTAGGTTACAATGTAAAACTCTATTACCCAATATATACAACATTATATTGGGTAGTGTGATGTGTTATGGATATTTATTATAATCTATTCATCATATAAAATTATTAAGGGGGAAAATTTTTCTGTAATGAATATCCTATAACCAGATAATTATTACCTTTTCTCAATCATAACTCTAGGTTCAATAAAAACTAGTTATAGAGGCTCTTCTATTATGTGAGAAAAATGATAATATATTAAGAGATTCATGAAACATGGTATATTATGGGATGATAAATTTTATGATATTATGTTATGTTATTTTGTAGAATTTATTCTTATTACATGATTTTCATCCTTAAATGAGGTGGGTGAGTTTAAATATCCATTGAAGTGTATTCATGTGGCTAGAGTATTATGATATGATACCCCTCCCCTGGTAACTAAAGGTCATATGGGAGATGATTTGTAGTTTTGGTATTCAGGTTTCCTATTTCAGGACATAGTACATGGGGACCTTTATGATGATTTAATGAGAAATGTGTTATATGTATTGTTATTTTTTTAGTGTAATTATAGTGATTTATGGGTAGATTAAATAAGAAATTAATTAAGTATTATGATATTATCCCAATTTGGTTTCGACATGTTATATTATTCTTGTCCAATTTTAAGATTTATATGGTGGTTGGTTGATTTCCTGAGTTAATCATACATAGAGTTATTTCTCATCCTTTTATGTGATTCTTCATGTTTTTTTATTAAGTATATAATATTCAATACAATATTAAATATAAATTAAATTTTAGAGATAAATGTAAGAAAAATCAAGTTTATCTCCATAATTTTAAGGCCTTAAAATCAATTTTTCACCAAACCATGCTATTTTTAGAATACCCACAACTATAAAAATCCATAAAAATAATAATTTTGAAAATCTAAAATCTGAATTTAGTGATATTATAGAGATAATTTTTTATTGAAATTTTATTAAATTAATATAAACATATCTACATTTAAAATCATATAATATAACATTTACAAAATAAAAGGTTTTGAAAATATGAATCCAATGAAATTAAGAATGATATGATCCATTTTATGAATTGAAAGTAATCTTAGAAAGAATTTTTATTAAATTTTAATTCATCTCTAAATTTTTATAGACCTAATGTTTGATTCATTTTATGGAACTTATATTTTATTAATCCACGTATCAATATGAAGAAACTATTAAAATTTGACATCAAATGTAATGATCCAAATTATTATAAATAAAATTCTCCTTTTTGTTTAATTAATTGTCTAATTATGGAATATAGTTATAAAAAACACATGAAATTATTTTCTTATATCCAATTGGATTTAAAATATTATTATGTATCATTAACATTGATAATATAGTCATTGAACAGTGATCAAATAGTTAGTATAAATATAGGTTTTTAACAAATCCAATTGACACAGGCCAAAGAAATGATGACTTCAACTAGTAAGATCGTACCCTATGAAGACCATTTATCATCGATTCTTAGGCAGAAATAATCCCTAGTATTTTCCCTTGACCTATAAAAATATGATATCCAATATCTTAATCATGAGAAAAAACATTTATGGAAGAATTTAAAGCTCATCGAGATCCCAACTGAAACTATATATGTCGAACCATCCCATGAAAGTCTCACTATCACACACCTTACTCTTAGAGATTTTGCAGGTTAATTAAATGAATTTGTATCAAGACCATATAATTATGAGTATTGAAATTATTTTTTATATAATTATAAATATATTTTCATCCTATTATGGTTACTTTATAAATGATTTTAATTTCGATATAATAAAACACAAATAGAATTTTTCAGTAATATTCAAATTCAACCAATGAATTTTTTTTATGAATTAATTTAATTTTGAAATAAATAAAATTTTAATGAAATATTATTATTAAATCAGTATTTTTAAATATAACTGAACATATAATTTTTATGAAGTCAAATTTTATTTTTATAATGGTTGAAAAACTGTTATTGTCAAAAAACACAACATTTATTAATAAATACAGATTTCATTTTAAAAGTAAAAAATTTATATATTTATAAAATTATTTATATAAAATTAGTATTATTTTTGGAATCATAACATTGAAATTATGAATCATTCATTTTTTTCATAATACTCTAAGATAGTTGAATTTTCAGATAAAAATTAAACATCGTATAAAAATACTTTGTGTATTATTAAATAACAATGTCCCAAAAGTGATCTAATAAATAATATAAAGGGTATACACGGCCAAATATATGTTTTAAATTTAAAATAATCTGATTTTATGATTATTTTATTAATTTTATAAATCCCTTATGAATCCTCCAAAACCATTCCATTTCTTAAAGAGTATGACTAACCGCCACCTAAGAATGGGTATTATTTTATTAATTTCATCCCTTGGCCTAATAAAATAATTATAAACACTTAAATTTTAATGAAACAATGGTATTGTTTTTGTTTTTGGTTATTTTATTATGTAGAGTCCAAAACAAAAATAATAAAGAAAACCTCCCCTTGTCCTATATAAACCCACCCAAGATCTCATTTCTCTTCACCCAGACTCCTTTTATCACATCCATAATCTTACCTACAATATATATAGTCTTACCACGGTGCCTCTAAGATCATATTAATCCAATCCCAAGAATTTGGATTCACACACTCAAGTAAGGGATCTTCGACTCTCCTTTTTTTATCAAGCACTATTTTTTGTTATGTCTTTGAATTTAATTTTACTTTTGTTGGGATATTTTATTATATGTCCATATTACTATAAATTTGATGTATATATTATTATATATTAATTTAAATATCATTAATCCTTACATAATCCTTTATATACACCTGTTTCCAATACAAAATTTAGTAAGGGGTCATCACCTTCTCTTCCTTATTCAAGTTTCTTTATCATCTTATGTATTCTATTTTAAATTCCTAATGTTGGTATATTTTTTTACATATCCCTATTAGTACCCATTTTATGTTCAAACTATGAGAGAAACCTTTTTCTCTAATAAAATAATTTTATTAAATTTTAAGTTACGTCATTATGCTGTTGAAATTTCACCATGATTTTCCATGCCAAAATTTTTTTGTAGTGGATACCATACCCATTTCTTATCAAGGGTGTTCACATTTATACAGTTATACCTCTTTGACTTGGTATATATGTATATTTATTAAAAACTCCATTATTTTAATAAAATGTGATGATAAATTATTACATGTTTTATGATCTATTTGGCACACTTAAGCATTAGGGTGAAATAAATGTGAAGGGTGAGCCCATAATTATATAAAGCTTCAATGCATTGTATAATATTTAGTATCATGAGACATCATTTTGGGATAGGGGTAAACCTGATTTCTTTATGGCTATTGTTTCACCATGATGTCTTATCAATTTATCCTCAACCTATGTTTATGATGCGGTGTTTTATGTTGTTTCCACATTTCCCATGTTATTATTATCATGTTATATCACGTATCAATTTTCATATTTTTAATTACTAATCTTTTTATTCTCCATTGATATGCCTATTTTCTAACATGTATCACATTATTCCATATATATTCCCTTATTTTGATTTATAGCTAACCCCTTTCTTATGTTTTTTCCCAAGTTATCCCATGTTGTTTTAAAAGACATGGAATTTTAGAAGCATGTTAAGGAATTTTTCATTAATGTTGTTATATCCCATGTTCAAGATGTTATGTTATGTACCTAATTCCAAAATAAACTATAATTGTCAATTTTTTAGGTTCTTTTATGGGTATATTTATGTAATAAATCAATAATTAATGTGTAATAAAATAAAAAAAATATTATTATAGTTGGTATCAGAGAAAAAGTTTAGTTATTTTTGGGATTAGGATTAGAAAACTCTAGATAAATCCTTAGGGATAAGACTAAGTATAAGAAAACATCCCCAAATTTTGGTAAGTATGTAGTAAATGGTTTATGAATAAAATACATTCCTATATAGATACTACAAGTGGACATGGTTTTGGAAAAAATGTATCTATGGGTAAAAAGTCTGACAAGGTGTATCAAGCCTGACTCGCTGTAACCTGGTACACAACAATGCGCCTTACTGTGCACCTGGTTTAACTCTCCTAAGTAATATACTTTGGTAAAATCATAATATCATTACGAATCACTATTAAATGAAAAAAACCCCATATAAGTCAATGTTAGGAAATATATCATTGAAATCAGAGATTAAATCCCAGAAGTTCATAAGTTAAGGAAATAAATGTAATTTATTAGTTATCACATTAATGTCATTGGATTCCCATTTATGAGTTTAATAGTTTACTCATCCCTAATTTTCTATTTATTATTTTCAATGGAAAAATAGTATAAATTAGGTAAACAATCAATATGATGGGTAATGTGATGACTACCCCAATGAGATGCCTAATTAGATGGGAGCTCAAGTTGGACATATTGTGATTATACTAAACCTGATATCAAAAATCACAATTAACAACTATAATATTATTGAATTCCAAAATACTTCAATGATGTTGAATATGAAGATATAAGTAATTTTATCAGATAAAGGTGATAATGGAAATAAAACACAATTTCCTTCGTGAAAAAAAAATTGTGGAAAGAGGTACCAAGGGAAATGTCACAAAGGGACTATGAGATAATTTTTGTGTAGAAATATAGGGCATAAATTATCAAATTTACATAGAAAAATGGATAATTTTATGTATGTAAATAAGTTTCAATTTAAGGTAACTTGTATGGTTCTATTTCATAAATGTGGAAAAGTTGGGTATTATATATGACAATACTCTATTCCAAGGGCTTAGAATCATGATAATAATCAACAATTTCCAAGAAAAAAGAAACAAGGAAAGTCCCATAGTGATATAGATCATGATGATTGAAGTACATGTAACCTCTACTCAATAGTTTTGTATTTCATATTTTATTTCAATTCATGCCCTATTATAATATCTTGTATGTTTTCTAAGAACATCGAGTAACCTTCTAAAATGATTTTATATCGTCAGGTAAAACTTCTATGTATTTGTATCACATGTGGAATTTTTTTATTGTTATTCATGACAATATTATAAGTACCCCTTTAGTGTAATTTTATGTTATACTATTCATGTAATTTTTTCCTTTTATAAAGACAACAAAGACTGTTGGAAGAAGGAATCCACCCTATATACCATGAATCACCCACTAATTCTATATAAGTTCAAGGAGGATTAATCATTTTTATAACCAACATCATAATCATGGATATTATTTCCCTAAGAGAAATAATATCTAGATAAAATGATTGAGTTTAAGGAAATAATCATCCTTGAAGACATGCCCATTGTGAGAGAATACACTTTTGTGTTTCCTGAGAAATTTCTTAGTCTTCCTCCTAGACAAGAGGTTGAATTTTCAATAGAGCTTATACCTGGGGAATTTCCATTATCCAAGACTCTATATAGAATAAATGTTGTGGAACTTAAGGAGATAAAGAAACAACTATAGGGTAATCTAGATAAAGGGGTCATATTCCCATGTTCTTGACTATGGGGTGCACCAGTCCTCTTCATTATGAATACGGATGGTTCAATGTGCCTTTTTATCAATTATTGTGATCTCATCAAGATCATGGTATAGAAAAATTACCCCTTCCTAGGATTGATTACTTGTTCGATTAGCTACATGTATCACAATACTTCTCCATGGTGGATATTCGGTCGAGATATTACTAAGTTAGGGTGAAAGAGGATATTCCCAAGATTGATTTTCATATGAGGTACGAGCACTATGAGTTCATAGTGATGCCTTTTGGGCTCACTAATGCTCTGGATATCTTCATGGAATTTATGAATAATGTCTTTAGAAATTCCCTAAATAATTTTTTTTAGTCTTACGGATGATATTCCAATATACTCTAAAAGAAATGTGGAATATGAGAAGAATCTGAGCACTATACTAAAGATTCTACGAAATTAGAATCTTTATTCCAAGTATATAAAATGTGAGTTATGGTTGAAGGATGTCTCTTTTATGAGGAATATCATCACAAGAAATGGGATATCTATAGACCCGTAAAATATGGAGGCAATTTAAGGATGGTTGAGACCAATATCTATAACAGATATCCATAGTTATCTTGGGTTATCTAGGTATTATAACTGATTTTTGAGAAATTTCTCAGGATTATCAAACCCCATTACCAATATAACCTATAAGGGGGTCAAGTATGCTTGGAATGATGAATTTAAAGTGATATTAATGGAGTTAAAAAGGATTCTTATCACTGTCCATGTTCTCAAATTACCCACAAGTGGATAACTTTTCATAGTATTTAGCAATTCTTCGAAAAAGGGATTGGTATATGTGTTAATATAGGATGAAAAGGCCATAGCCTATACTTCAAGTCATTTTAAATTTCATGAATAGAACTACCCAATGCATGATCTAGTGTTTCTTGTAGTGATCATCACTTTAAAAATATATTATCATTATCTCTTTGGGGAGAAGTGTAAAAAATATATAGATTACAAATGAATTAAGTATATATTCACATAAAAAGAGTTGAATATACACCAATGAATATGTTTAGAGATAATAATGGAATATGACTTCTCAATTCACTATCATCCATGAAATGTGAATAAATATTAAGACACTTAAGTAGAAATTATTCATCAATTCTATTAATGATTATAATTTAGAGGGATCAATTTTCTTAGATTTTAAAAGGATAAACATTGGAATCATAAAGGAATAAACATCATCAATACTTTCAAAAATGATTTCACAAACATCTATTTTGGAAAGGTTAAAGGATGCACAAAAAATGATGTGGGAATTCAGGAGAAATTGTAAACTATAAGAAAAGTTAAATCCTTGGATTTTATTATTAATAAAGAAGGAATTGTGAGATTTGGGTCAAGACTATGTGATCCCTAAAATCCTGTGTTAAAGAATGAACTATTGGATGATGCACATAGTTTGAATTTCTCTATTAACCTAAGAAGCACAAAGATGTATCAATATCTCTGTGATCACTATTTTTGGGATATTATGAAGTAGGATATCATTGAACATACATCAAAGTTACCATTATGTCCGCAAGTGAATCCTGAAAGGTAGAAATCTAAGGGGATAATACAACCATTACCTATAACAATGTGGAAATGAGAGAACGTCACCATGGAATTTTTCAACAGACTTTAGAAGATATCCAAGGGAAACAATGTTATATGGGTTTTTGTGGATCATATTACAAAGACAGCCCACTTTATCACAATTTGAGAGGACTTCTCACTGGATCAACTTGCACGAATATACAATCAGATAATTGGTATGTATACATGGATTACCACTATTGATTTTATCTGATCAAGATATAAGATTCAATTCCAAATTCAGTAAAAGTCTCAAACATTCTCAAAACACTGAGATGATCTTTATATGGCATATCATCCTCAAACTTATGTCTAATATGAGTGGACTATTTAGAAACTAGAATTCACATTGCAAGAATATTCTGTGGAATTCAAATGAGGATGGAACCAACATATTTATTTGGTTGAGGTTTGTTATAACAATAGTTTCCACTCAATCATGCAAATGGATCCCATTGAATCCCTTTATGGGAAGAGATGTATAACACAAGCATGTTGGTATGAAGTTGGGGAATGAAAACTGCTAGTTCTTGAAATGGTTAAGGAAATGGTGGAAAAGGTTAAGACCATTCATCATCATATCAAGGCTACTCAGAGTTGATAGAAGTGTTAAGCTGAAAATAATCAAAAATACCTAGATTTTTATGTTGGATACATGGTATTCATCTTCCTATCTTTATGGAATAAAGTGAAGATATTTGGGAAGAATGGAAATCTTAGTCCAAGATACATCATCCCCTTTGAGATCCTTAATCGCATCAGAGTGATGACCTATCGACTAGCACTCACATTGAATCTATCTCAAGTACATGATGTATTCCATGTATACCTCTTGAGGAAGTACATACTAGATTCCTCACGTTTACTCAATCCATAGGTGGTACCATTGTAGAATGATATTTCCTATAAAGAGCAGTAGGTGGTGATCTTAGATCAGAGAGAAAAGGTTCTATGAAATAAGAAAATGCTACTGGTCAAAGTGATGTGTAGAAACCACAAGTTTGAAGAAGTGGTGTGGGAACTGAAGGAACTGATGAAATAGAGTTATCCTCTTCTTTTTTAGTGTGGGAAATGAAAATTTGGGTGGTAAAATTTCTTAAGGTGTGAATATTGTAATGTCCCGAACTATTATGAATAAAATTCACCTTTTGATTTAATTAAATGTCTTATTATGTAATATGGTTTTATAAAACACATGTACTTATTTTATTATATCCAATTGTATTAAAAATTCCATTAAGTATCATTACCATTGATAATATAGTCATTGAATAGATCACATGGTTAGTATAAATATAAGGTTTTAATAAATATAATTTACAAAAAAAAAAGTTATATCCTCAACCAGTTAGGATCATACCCTATGAAGCTAATTTACCTAATCTTCTAAGGGAGATAGCATCACTGGGATTTTACCTTGACCAATCCCAAGCTAAGATCCAAAAACTTACTCATGAGCTAAACCATTTATAAGGGAAGTTCAAGCTTATCGAGATCATGGCTCAAACGATGTACGCTGAACCCCCCCCCCCCCATGAAAGTATCACCATCATGAACCTTAATCTTAGGGAATTTTTGGGTGTATTAAAGTTATATGTATAAATACCCTATCATTATGATTATGTTCATTATTTTTATAGAATGATGAATATATTTTTATCCTATTGTGGTAACTTTATAAATGATTTTTATTTAAATATAATAAAGAAATTTTTTTTTTGTGTAATATTAAAATTCAGTTAAGAAAATTATTTTTGATAAATTAATGGATTTTTAAAATAAATAACATTTTAATGAAATATTATTATTAAATAATTTTATCCAATGGTAATTTTTTCATAATTTTTTGAGACAGCTGAATATTTGTGTAAAAATTAAATACCATATAAATATACTTTGTGTATTATGATATCATAATGACAAAAAAGTGATTTAATAAATACTATAAAGGATATCCAAGACCAAATATATGCTTTAACTTTAAAATAATGTAATTTTAAGTTTATTTTATTAATTTTATAATACCATTTTGAATCCCCCAAAACCATTAATATATTTTATTGTTTTAAAACCATTTCTTTATGAGTATGACTCACCTCCACATAATAAAGGGTATTGTTTTATTAAGTTAGGACCTTGGAATGATAAAATAATTAGAACCACTCGCATTTTTCAGAAACCATGGGAAAAACCCATGGGATGGTTTGTGGTTTTGGTTATTTGATTTTATAGATTCCAAAACCTAAATAATTAAGAAATAATCTTCTTTTCTTGTATAAACCCACACAAGATCCCATTTCACTTCAATAAAACTCCTTTAAGCACGTCCATACTCTTTCCTACACTCTCTATATTCATTCAAATGTGCCTCCAAGCTCTAAATAATCCCCTCCCATGCATTTGGATCCAGACACTCAAGTAAGGGATGTTTCACTCTCCTCTTTTAATCAAGCACAATTTTTATTATGTCTCTAAATTTCCTCTTTATTATGTCGGTATATGTTATTAAATATCCCCCTTACATTCCATTTAATGCATAAATGATGATATATTCACTCTCATTAATCCTTTCATGATTCATTACGTATACCTATTACTATGCTGAAAATAGTAAGGGATCCTAGCTTCTCTTCCTTATTCAAGTTTCTTTATTATCTTATACCTTCTATTTCCAATTAATAATATTGGGATATGTATTTAAATATCCCTATTACTTCCCATTTGATGTCCAAATAATTAGATAACCCTTTATCTCTCATCAAATAATTTTATAAATTTTTAAGTGACATTATTATGCTATTGAAAATTAACCATGATTTTCCATGCCAAAACAATTGTGCAGTGGATACCATACCCATTTATTATCAAGGTTGTTCACCTTTATAAACTTATACATGTTTTAATTTGGAATTAAATTTATTTATTACAAACTCCAAGTTTGTGGGATAAAATTTGATGATAAATGATTCCATATTTTATGATCTATGTGGAACACTTATGCATGAGAATGAAATGAATGTGAAAGGTGCACCAAGAATTTTATAGTGCTCCAATACATTGGGTAATGTTTAGTCTCATGAGACATCATGTTGAGATATGGAGTGAACCTAATTCCTTCATGAGGCATTTTCCACCATGATGTCTTTGTGGTTTATCCTTGACCTGTGTTTATGATGTAGTGTTTTAAGTTATTGCCACATTTCTCATGTTATAATTATCATGGTATATCATGTCTCATTGTTAACATTTATGATTACTACTATTTTTATGCACCATTTATATGAATATTTTCTAACATGTATCACCTTATTCCATGTTTATTCTCTTACTAGGATTTATAGCTCCCCCCTTCTTATGTTTATCCCTAGGTTATCCCATGCAGTTTTAAAATCTATGGAATTTTATAAGCATGTTAAGGAAGTTTTCATTAATTTTTTTATCATATGTTCAATATGTTCGGATATGTACCTAATTACCAAAGACACTAGGATTCTACATCTTTTGGGTTGTATTATGTGTAATTTTATGTAATAAATAATGAATTAACATATAAAAGAATAGTGTTATTATATTAAAGAGTAAAAAATTCAGCTTTTAGGCCATATATTATGTTGAAAAGTAGAAAAGAAGGGTGACTCTGGTTACTAAGTGGAGAAATCAAGATCATTTAATCTTTGATTGAAGGTTCATCAAGGCTTTCATGGAGTGTATTGTATGCGGCTGTCTGGTCCTTGAGATCAGATAACTAAGAAGAAGTTACTCAACTAAGATAAGCCACGAGAATGAAATTTGTGAAATATATGGATCTCACAGATCAGATTCATAGGGGAAAACCCCCACACCAACACATGAAAAAAACTCTTAAAACTTTTTTAAGGGTTCCACATTGAACTCCATGGTTATATGAGATAAGGAAAGGTGTTTTAGGGTATGTGTATTATTTTTTTCAACACTAAAAATTTCATTATACTCTTTTTAAACTCTTGGACCTAATATAGTCTTGTTTGGATTAGTTTACTGAATTTATTTTTTCCAATTTGACTAGTTTACTTAAAATATGGTTCATGTGGTTATACCGACATTCCTTGTTATATAATTTTAGTTTAATAATTATAATGATGATGTATACCTATCATGGTGGTGATGTCAATTTATCATGGTGGTAACATGGACTTCTCATGGTGGATTCATGGATTTATCATGGTTATTACATGTATTTGAGATAAATATAAAGTGTATTTATTATATTTATAATTTTAAATTATTTTTTTTATAGAATGAGGTGAACTATAAACTTGGGTGTCCTGAATTTACATGTAAATTATTTGTGGTAATTTGGTTTGATTAAGATAATTGGCTTGTTAGTGATCCTAGTTTAATGTTTTTATCATTATTTTGATTGATTATTGACGTTTGACAAAGATATTTCATATATTTTAATATATTATTAATGATGGTGGGTTATTCTATTACTGATTCAATGATCAAGATAATTGATATTTTGGGAAATTCTTTTCATGTGAGATGTGACAAGACCATTCATGTAATCCCAATCCATCTAGGCCCAACATATAATCACATATGAGGTTCCATCTTAAAATAAATTGTTTAGAAGTATTATCTCATAAAAGATTATATATTATCCAAAAATACTTGTTAAAACTAATGTTGGATTATGTTTTCATCAAAAAATATTCTTATCATACCAAATACTATATAGTTTTGCATCCCCTTCAATAATAATCCACTTGATCTAAACATATTTCATAGCTATTATTCATCACTAGGATGCATCTCCTGATCACTACTATAGAGAATAATTTTGAAATATGGTACCACCATGTATCTACATGCTCCAACTGAGCCACTATTATCGTTTCAAGGTCAAAATATTCTATCCACATCACACCATAGCTAAATTATGGATCTAATACAACTTTTCAGGATCATTATTCTTATTCAAATCCTTCCAAGCCCAACATATAATATCATATAGGGTCCCATCCAAAAAAACATGTTAGTAGTAGTATACCATTAAATACTAATATTATCCATTCTCCACACTAAAATTGATGTCGGATTTAGTTTTCACCTAACAATATGACCCTTTTGATGATTATGGTTGAGTGTATAGTATTTTTCTAAACCACTACCCAATGTTTGAGGTAGAACTAATATATAGGTTTTTCTCCAACATGAGACCAATGATTTATTATTTATATTTATTTATTAAACATAAAAAATATGGTTTGTGTGGTGTTATATATTATTATGTAATGTTATTTTATGTTGGATCACTTCTCTTCTATTGGTGGATGATATTATAATGAAACAATTATTGTTACATCTTGTTAAATAACTACTATCTATATACTTAACTAGTGAGTTATGATATTAATTTAAATGTCTCTATATAGGTAGAGTGTCATAACCTGTTAACCTTCCCTTGGTTATTGTGGTCTATGTAAGAGATGAGTTGTGGTTTGGTTATCCAGGTAGCCTCAAACATAACATAGTATATATGGGACTTTATATTTTGATTATTATATTGTTTGTGTGTTTTTAAATATTTTTATTTGGAGATTGTAATTGTCAATTAGGATTTGGGTAGATTAAACATGATTCAAAAAAAAAATGAGGATATTAACTTGGTGGTATTTTTTGTTTTATTATTTTATAATTTATATTTTGATCATGTGCATAGTTTATAGTGTTGTGAATGTGAATATATTTGAGAGTAAAGGTTACACATGAGGTGTTTAATAGATTAGGGGAGATTATTGGTTAAATATGAATTGAAGTGAATGTGGTTAATGAATTTAGTGTTGTATTTTATTGTTAGATCATTTTTCAAAACATTATTTTCATTAAAAATCAGATGATTTTAGATGGTTTAGATAATCAAAAGGTCATTTAGAATTTTAAAAGTTCTTAGAAAAGTTTTGAGAACTAGATCAAACCCCATAACAAAAAAGAAGATATCACATGACTATTTTCTTCACAGAGAAGTTATTTATAATGTATATACAATAATGCTACAATAAGAATATATTGCATCATGATTAGTTCCCTTATTTGATGATACTTATATTAATCTTAATGAAAAAGGTGTCACACAAAAATGCTAAAGTCATTATTTACATATGATCTAGATGGATGTTATCAGAAAAATATTCAACTTTGAATAATGAAATTGAATCACAATTAAAAATATTCCTCTAAAAAATTATACCATAATAGAAGTGTCATGTCACTGGATATGGTACATTACATGGTAGTTCGGTGTGCCACGTTACAATGTTTATGGTGTAGGGTTCAGTTTTAGAGAATTCAGATGTAACCACTTGGTAACTATAAATGTTATTACATATTGATCCTGATTATAATGTAATATATGCAATAATATAGTTTTGATTATTTTTGGTTATGTGGATTTATGGATGACTCGTGCGATACTTCAACTCAAACCTTTAATTTAACACCCTAATATTTTGTGAAATATATTTTTTGAATAAATTTAATATTTCTATATATATCATTACATTTAATATTAATTTTATCTTATGTAACATAAAAAATATTTTTTATTTCATTAAATGAAAAACTTATTTAATCTTGTGCTACACGTGATACTGGGTTAGCATGCATTACACACGACATTGAGTTTTAATAAAACCATGATATAGTATAGTTATTTAAATGTGACTGTTATAACCTAGCCATCAAAATTAGTGATATTAATAATTAATAACTACTTTATAATTATTAATTATAATGGTTTTATATAAATAAAATTTATTAATAAAAATGTACTTAGTTTTTAGTAAAGACTTTATATGTTTTGAAAATACTATTTTCTCAAAAAATGATTTTTTTTAATAATAATAAAATTAATTTTTCAAATATTAATAAAATCAATTTTATAAAGTTAAATTTATTTTTTAAAAATCATATAAAAAATAACTTGGGATTGTTTTTTTTTTGATTTTTCTGAAAAGTTTAATTTTTTGATAAATATTGAAAAATACTAAATTTTTATTGAAAACTGACATTTTATTTAATATATTTATAAAGTTAAATTATATTTTAATTTTTTTAAATAAAAATTATTTCAATTAAATATCGATTAATCCAATTTAGTTCATTTTAATTAATTTAATATATTTTTTACATAAAAACTTTGTAAACATTTGAACATTTTCCCTTTAAAAACTCTCTTTCTTGTTGCAACTGCTGGATTAATTTTAAATTAAATTTTGTCACTTATATAATTTTCATTTTTAAAAATAGAATCCATATTATTAATAATCTTAATTTCTGAAATATAATTAGGTCAAAATAATTTTTGACTAAATGAATTGTAAAAATAGTACAAAATATTTACCACGATTAAGGTAAAAATGGGTTTATCAGGGGTTAAATTAAAAAGATGAGGGTCACAAATCACAAAAAACTTGTAAAAACCCATTTTATGGACATGTTTTTACCTTATATCATATATTAGAAATAATTTTACAATATTGGATCTGTGTTACATGAAAAAATCATAGGTGAAATTCTTTCTTTCAAAAAATTACAAGTGTTCCACTTGCCTCACTTTTAAAATGCCACCCCTTATCCCCACATGTTCACACATTAAAAACATTTAGGTTCAGAAATAAGCTACCCAAATTTATTCCAAAATTACATCATATCATCCTAAAGTCCTTATTTTGGACAAAAATCCAACCTAGAAATGATTTTGGTGAAAACCTAATGAGGATACTTAAAGAAGAGGTAACATTCTTCAATGGGAATTTTGGTTTTACTTCTTCATCCATGTACTTAAATTATTAGTATAATATGATGATATAATAACCATAGTATCTTAAATATACTGATATGTAGTAATGTAATGTTAATTACCTACAACCATCTCCACTTCCATCAAATGGGTTAAAAAATCATCAATTGTGTGTATGGTGGACTACCACCTCGTGAACTGATGACATTCATTTTTTCCATTACCACCTCTCAAGTCTAGTAATAATGATGTATTTATTATTTATATTTTATATTTATGATATTATTATTCTTATGGAGTTATTTTATCACATATACCTTCATGCTTTCTATTTTTTGGGAATACGATAACATCGCTCGTGTGTATGTCAGACTACAGTCTCGTGAAGTGATGTGATTCGTTCACACTTTACATGAAAGGTAATAAGTATGGGTTTAATGAAAAAATGTAATGTATATGAAATAAAAAAGAGTCTATAATAATAAAATATTATTTATATTTCTTTCTTTCAAACCAATAAGAAAATTGAAGCAACGTCCTTACATACGTATGGCCTACTGTCTCCATGAACGGTGTAATTCATTTTCTATCACTAAATATTATGGATTTCTAAAAATATATGTATACTGAATTTATATTATATTTATATAATTTTTAACATTATAGATATTATTGAATCATTAAAAAAGTAATAAAACCCAAAAAAATTAAAACATTTATGAAAAGAAAAGTGATTATTACACGAAATGTAACTTTAACATGTAATTATTAATAAACAAGTAATGAAAGGTCATAATAAAATCATATATGGTATGATATATTGAAATATTTTTATTTAATATAATAATTATACACTTATATTTATTAAATATATTTTTCTGATATGTATGACAAATTCAATAATAAATGTAATGGATTTCTAATCTCTCTTTTATTTCTGGGAGACATATGAAAATTCACCACTTGTTTCTTTTTATGTGGTGTATATACTACCACTTTGAAATATTTTATAACGAATCCAATTATTTTTAGGATATTTAATATTTCATTTTATGTTATTATTTAATAGGTATTGCAATTAAAATTTACCAAAGTGGTAATGATTTTGGGTTCTAATCTCATTATTTATTGGGATTGTTTATAATTGTGTTTCCAATGATAAAATATTATGTTCCATAACTCAAAAAAACTCATAACTTTTTTATCCTATATATATTCATGATAATTTCAAGTAATTGTACCATATTTCCACTCCTTTGTTCTTAAAATAACTGAGAATATGTTTTTAATAAAATATGACTTTATTTATCCCCTCTATTGGAAATATGTTTTTTTTCTAAAACAAAGTTTTCTAAAAATGTTTTCATCAATATTTTAATATTAACCTATGATTTTTAAAAGAAATATTTACCCATGTTTTACTTTTTAAAAATGTTTTTTGATTCATGTCTCATTCTAAACAATGCTTGTTTTGATATTACCAAAAATTTGAAAGGAATATTTTTTTAACATATACAACATGAACACAACATCTCATCGTCATAACCAAGTATTTATTTGAATCTTCCTTTATAATTTTCATGATTATTTTCATTGAAAAATATTTTCATAATATTTTATGTTTTAAAAGTTTTTTTTATAGGTTTGGATATTTTCCTCATGAAAAGTTTTAAATGATCGTTCAAAATGATTTCCCATCCAAGAAGGTATCCCTTGATATTTTCTATTCCTTACTAGGGATATGATCCAAGGATACCATTATTATTCTTTATTTTAATGGTTTTTGTTTATGGTGACATGATGTTTTTGAAACTCTTCTCTCTTCCATGGGTTATACCATTATATAATTCTTATGGAACCTTTTTATTTTCCACGAGTTTTGCTATGATGAAATGTTTAAATTATAATGAAACTTTTCACTTTTCCATAGGTTATGATAGGATGAAATGTTTATGAAACCCATTTTATAAGGACCCAGCGTTAAACATTACTTAATCCTGAGTTATTTCAAGAAGACACGTTGAGGATCTATTAAGGATTAGAGATTTAGAGAATTAGATCATAAAACATGCATTAAATTCCACATTTAAACAAAGTGGTTACATAAAAGATAGTAATCATTTTTCCCATCGACAGAAAAATATTTAAAATAAAACATGGATTATTTCTTGACACTTCCTTGACACTATCATCACATCATGTACTTTTCCCTTGACTTGTGAAAAACATTTCAAAAACTTGGGATGGGCATAAAAAGCTCAGTAAGGGATACAAAAGTACGAATTGAAAACATTAGTCCATGTCTGAAATCATACATTACTCATAAAACATAATCCCTTTAACATTCCTCATCAAATCATGAATTAATCATAGAAATCATAATACATAAAGGTAACTTGAGGCATTCATAACATTATTACATAGGGAGTAACCCTCATGGTTACGTTTGGAATACTCATCATAGTATATTCCCTAAATCTCTTTGGATAAACCTTAACGTTTAACTCCTTCGCGTTACCCAATTAATTGGAGAGCTATATCGGGCTCACCCTCCCTTAGTTTATCACAGAACCACCCATCTTCATAACAATGCCCAAGAACCATAACATAATCGTATCACATAAAACATGCATAAAGGAAACATAACATTTCCACTTTTCAGTCACAAGATTTCAATACAACACATTGATATAAAAAAATTATGAAAACCATTTTCAACACAAAAATAAAAGAAAAGTAAAACATGGTATTTATTTTTCATTCAAAAAAAGTTATGGCTTGTAGAGGAAGCCGAAACTCAAATAATGGTCACGGTGGCGGAGAAGTCATTGTCGCCACATACGTACGACAAAAAAAACATTCCCTTTTGTCCTTTAGTAAATGATTCATATAAAAAATATTCCTTTTGAATAAACGTAAAAGTCAAAGGGTTTTATACACCATATAAAATAAAGTTGTGTATAAAACATAATATGCCTCAATGAAAGGAGATTGAGATGAAGTCCCTTACCTCGTGTCCGAAATGACTCAATTGTTCTTTAATCTCATGAATAATAAACTAGTGTTAACTTCTACTTTTTTAAGAACCTTTTTCAAGTTTATTATTCCTTTTATATAACTTATTTCCATGTTATAAACGTTATGTAATCAATTAATTTAATAAAGTTCATTTTGCCGATATTTGGTACTTATGTCAAAAATGTACTTCTTACAATTACATGTTGTTTTTGTGGTCAAAGGTTCATTATATCCAGAATGATATTCATGATTTGTATATCATATATATCATATATATCCATCATATACATGTATTAATAATAGTACATAACATTTAGTGTTAAGAAATGAAATGCACCGTTCATGGAGAGGGTAAGCCGTACATACACATTAACGCTACTTTAATTTCTATTTCATATTTTATGGAATGGAATCATAATTACATAAAGGTATATTATAATTCCAGTATAATTTAATATATAATATCATTAACTACATCATTTATATGTCCCACATATGGCATTAACGAATCAAATCACTTTGAGGGGGCGGTAGTCCGCACTTCCTTAAATGAAGATATCGTGTATACCCATAATGGAAGCCATAAAGGTATGACATAAATGAAAAATACATAAGCTTAAGGAAAACATAAACATATTATATATCATATATAAATATAGTGTCATCTTAATGGCCACCTTTGAAGGTGTTAGAAGAATATTGAACAATCATCGTTTCGTGAGGCAGAAATTCGCCATCCACGGAAACAATATGCTCTTTAACCATTAGATGAAGGTGTGTGTAAGTTTAGCTCTAATAGTTCTCATAAAAACATCCTAGTATATTTAAGATACTGTTTTTGTTACAAAATAAAGGAATAAAAAGAGTTTAGGGGGTTGGAGAAGCAAAATAAAACATAAGAACACAAGGGAAGACACTACCTTTAAAACGGGTAACTCTTTTTGATTTGAGCTCAACTGCATCCATGGAAAGACTCCTGCCCAAAGTGATGCTTCTAGGAGTAATAGAGGGATGTGTAGAGACAAAATGGGAAGGGGTTTTCCGAGCCAAAGGTTTTAGAGGTGTGGGTAAGGTGGTAGAGGTGGGGGCCTTTTATAAGAGGAGAGGAGGGGCACTCTTGGAAAGTTATAAAAGGTTACTTTATTATAAAATGATTTTCAGATTTAAATGGTCCCAAAATTAAATATTTCTAGGATAACGTGATAAAAGTTATAAATACAACAATCCAATAGGTTTTTGACAAGTGTAGGTCTTATAGTTTACATTATCTTTTCATTTTATTTAAATCGTTAAATAATGAGGTAATCACTGCATCATCATGGTGTCATAAATAATTTAATTTATTTAATGTCTAAAAATTATAAAAAAATATCATGATGTAGGAAATATTTTTATATTTCTAATGAATATTTATGGTTATAAATATGACTTGTATAACCCCATTTAAAAATTGTTTTAGTAAAACAACATATGTTTGTGACATTTTTATTTTAATATTAAATAAAAAGTTATTAATGTAATTTTCCTACCAAAGTGGCTTCATGGAGTCCCCAAGTTGACCCATGGATTTTATTGGTCGGACATGACACATAAAATAAGGGTAGGATATGTGTCAAGTTCATTTCATATTATTAAAACATTATTTTTACCTTAAATTACACTAATTACCTCTAATCACGATTAAAACTTAATAGTTACTATTCAACAAAAAAATATTTTAATCCCATTGAACCAAATTTTACTTCCTAATGACAACCATGTATGTTGGATTTTTGAAATTCAAAACATGGAGGTGGTAAAATTTCATTTAAACAAAAAATCAGTTTTTTAAGTACCACTTAGTGGTTTCATTATTCATAAAAAATTGAAGTTTTTCAGAAAAATACCAAAACTTTACCCTAAGCTATATTTGATATTATGAATTAAAAAATGATGTTTATTTTAAAAAAATAAAAAAAATATAAGTTAAATTAATTAATTTAATAATTAATTC
The DNA here is from genome assembly GCA_963277665.1 of Viscum album. NCBI lineage: Eukaryota > Viridiplantae > Streptophyta > Magnoliopsida > Santalales > Viscaceae > Viscum > Viscum album. The sequence continues at coordinate 19,556,731 of OY728123.1, forward strand.
CCATTTTCAAGACAAATAGCATGTTTTTATGAAACAATATATTTCAAAAGATTGACACTAGTTTAAGTCCAATTTCAAAGTGAAATTAATTCCAATGACCAATATTGGATTGAATGGTAAAAATATATTTTAATTTAAAATCAAAACCAATTAAAAAGATAATCTAATCATATTAATAAATTAGATTAAAAATTGGTTTTGAATTAAAATACAACATTTTTCACTATTCATTAAAAATGAACTTTATTGGAAAAATACCAAAAATTTACACAAAGTAAATTTTGATGTCCCAATTCTAAAGAAGAATTTTATTTGGTCCAATAGAATGTATAAGAGTGACCAAAAATATAGTTAAATAGAGTTTTCCATCAAAAAAGGATAGTTCGACCTTTTAGTGAATATTAGAGTATATATACCTAAAATTGAATTCTTTTCATATTTTAAGCCTTAATATTTTATTGGATAAATGTAAAACCATTTAACAAACATATATAATTATATTTTATTTGTTTCTATTCATTCCCGCCAATACAACGGCTACATGTTAACTGCAATTTAAAATAATATTATATTATTACTAGTGTGTAACGTATGATTTCAAAGAATCTCTTTGTTGTGTATCGGGTACGCTATCGAACATAGGAACCCCTTTAAAATAAAATTAATATTTAATTCGAAAATATTAATAAATATGAAAAGGTTTTATTCTTTATTTACCTGGGATGTTATATCCTTCCCCCCTTTTGGGAATTGCGTCCTCACAATTTTGTTCACTTATCAAAATAAGTGGGGGTATTTATCCCTCATAGAATTTTCAGATTCCCATGTTGCCTCTTCAACCATATGGTTTTTTCACAAAACCTTTACCTGGTGAATTACCTTATTTCGCAGCACTTTCTCTCTTCAGTCAAGAATCTGGACTGTTTTTTCTTCATAAGAGAGATTCTATTCCAACCGAACTACCTCTGGGCTCAAAACATGAGATGGATCTGGAATATATTTTCTCAACATCGAAAAAAGAAAAAAACTATGTACCTGAGATAAACTCAGAGGTAAAGCCACTCGGTAATAAACTGATCCACATTTCTCCAGAATTTCATATGGTCCAATCAACCTTGGACTCAGCTTTCCTTTCTTACCGAATCGCATCACACTTTTCCATGGTGAATCTTTGAGAAAAACATGATCACCTACCTCAAAAGATAGATCCTTCCTCCGGTTATCTGAATAAATCTTTTGCCTTCTCTGAGCTGTTCTCATGTGTTTCTGAATCAACTGAACTTTTTCTACCATCTTTTCTACCAATTCTAGTCCCATCAGTTTCCTTTCACCCACTTTATCCCAAAAATCTGGAGTTGGACATCATCTACCACATAATGCCTCTAATGGATCCATCTGTATATTGGAATGAAAACTATTATTATAAGAAAGCTCAACCAAAGAAAGATATTGGTCCCAACTTCCCCGATAATCAATCGAACACGCACGTAGTATATCCTCTAAAGTCTGAATTGTTCGTTCAGACTGCCCATCTGATTAAGGATGAAAAGCTGCACTAAAATTTTATTCAGTACCCAACGACTTTTGTAGGCCTTTCCAAAAGTTAGAAGTAAACCTGTGATCATGATCAGATACAATGGAGAGATGAACTCCATGTAACCTAACTATCTCTTTAAGATACAAATGGGAAAGTTGATCTAGGGAAAAGTTATCTCGTATAGCAAGGAAATGAGTAGATTTAGTCAAGTGATCAACAATAACCCAGATTTCATTATTATATCAAGGTGTCTTCGGCAATCCCACAATGAAGTCCATGGATATTTTTTGCCATTTCCACTCTGGTACTGGTAAAGGCTCAAGAATCCCTTTCCGTAACTACTCCTCTACTTTTACCTATTGACAAGTCAAACACTTCACAGTAAAATCTGCAATATCTTTTTTCATTCCATCCCACTAGTAACACTCTCGATGATATCTATACATCTTAGTACTTCCTGGATGAACTGAAAATGAAGAACTATAATCTTCACATAACTCTCTGTTCAATTGTGAGTCACACGGCACACAAAATCTCTTCCCAAATCTCAAAACACAATCATTATTAATGTTGAATTCAGGCAACTTACCCTTCTGAACCAGCTCTACCTTTTTCTGCAATTCATTGTCTGGCTTCTGTGCTTGCTAAATTATGTCTGATAGAGAAGATTTCACTGATACCTGAAACAAAACAGAAGAACATGCTACACCAAAAACATCCATGCAAAAGTTCATCAAATCCTTAACCAAAGGATCATGTTCCAAATGCAACATTGTTAATGAAGCATTACTTTTTCGACTCAAAGCATCATTCACTTTATTTTATTTTACCGGATGGTAATGAATTGTACAATCATAATACTTGATTAATTCTAGCCATATCCTCTGTCTCATGTTCAATTATTTATGAGTGAATATATACTTTAATATTTTGTGATCAATATATATTTCACACTTTAATCCATACAAATGATGCCTCTAAATTTATAAAGTGAAAAAAAACAGCAGCTAATTCCAAATCATGTGTAGGGTAATTTACCTCAAGAGTTTTCAACTGTCGTGAAGCATAAGCAATTACCTAATCATTCTTCATTAGGACGCAAAAAAGTCCTTTCAATGAAGCATCACTGTAGATAACCAACTCACCATTTTGGGAAGGTAGTGCCAAAACTGGATCATTCACCAATCTTTTTTTCAGTTCCTGAAAACAATCATCACATTCTTTTGTCCAGATATACTTAACACCCTTCTGAGTTATCTTTTTCATTGGACTAGATAACCGTGAAAAATTTCTAACAAACCGTTAGTAATATCCTGCCAAACCAAGGAAGCTATGAATCTCAGTTACATTTGTGGGTCTTGGCCATTCTTCAACCACCTTTGTTTTTGCTGGATCAACAGTTATCCCATCTTTAGAATCAATGTGACCAAAGAAAAAAAAAATCTTTCAACCAAAACTCACACTTGCTGAATTTCCCATACAATATCTTTTATTTTAAGGTTTGGAAAATAACCTTTAAATGTCTTTCATGCTCCTCTTTAATTTTAGAAAACACCAAAATATCATCAAGGAAAACAACCACAAACTTATCCAAGAACTCATGGAAAATTCTATTCATAAGGTCCATGAATACAGCAGGTGCATTGGTTAGCCCAAAAGTCATTACTACAAATTCATAATGTCCATATCTTGTTCGAAACGTAGTCTTCGGAATATCTTCTTCTTTTACCTTCAACTAATGGTACCCCGATCTTAGGTCAATCTTTGAAAAAAACTGATCTCCCTGGAGCTAATCAAACAAATCATCGATATGAGGAAAAGGATATTTGTTCTTAATAGTGATGTTATTCAAGGCTCTATAATCAATGAAAAGTCTCATTGAACCATATTTCTTTTTAACAAATAAAACAGGAGCACCCCATGGTGATGTGCTAGGTCGAATAAAACCTTTCTTTAATAAATCTTGCAATTTCTCCTTCAACTCTATAAGTTCAGTTTGAGACATTCGATAAGGGGGTTTTGAAATTGGCATAGCATCAGGAACAAAGTCAATAGTAAACTCAACTTCCCGATCTGGTATTATTCCAGGAAACTCATCAGGAAAAATATCAGGATACTCATTTACCACTGGCACATCATTAATCTGAACAGTTCCCTTGTTTTCAATGATATGTGCAAGGTAACATTCATTTCAATCTTTTACAAAATTCTCGGCCTCTTGATAAGTTATCAACAGTACGAGTTCATTCTTGTACACAAACTGAAAGTATTTCTGAAAATAAACTTCTTTAGCTCTACAGTTAGTCTTAGCATGGTAAATAGAGAGCCAATCTATACCCAGGATAACATCAAACTCTACTAGAGGTAAAACAATAAGGTTTGTAAGTAGGTTCTTTCCACGGATAAGGATAGGAAGATTCTTATAAAAAATATTTGCCTCAACATTTCCCCCAGGTGTTTTTACCACAAGTTCAGTAGTCATTTCTTGAGATGGTATTACCATTTTTCTAGAAATGTTTTCAGAGATGAAAGATTGTGTAGACCCCAAATCAAACAACACACTGGCATAATCTGAAAAAAACAAACAAAGTACCTGATACAACTTCATTTGATGGCCCAAAATCTGCTGAATTAGTTTCAAAGGATTTCACCACCCCTTTCTGCTTGTAGTCTAAATGCTTCCCATCACTCGAGCTCTTTGTAGGACACTTATTTGCAAAGTGACACATCTCATTACACTCAAAAAATTTCACTAACTATAAATCAAATTTGGTCTTACCATCACCCTGATCTTTTTCAGTGCAATCATGAGCCTTATGTCCCATTTTACCGCATCAGTAGCACTTTCCATAATTCAAAAGACATTCCCCAGCATGCCTTTTACCACATTTATCACAAAATGAAAACATAGTTTTCTTACTGTCAGACCTTTTTGAAGAATTATTTCCTTTCTTCTGCCACCTTGGTCTATTATTCTGATGGTTGTTATAGAACACTTGATCATCAAAAAACTCCATTTCCACCTTCTCATCACATCAAACAAGATTTTCATAACTCTTGAACTCATGAGAAGCTAAAGACCTTCGATATTTTGGCTTTAATCCTGAGTAAAAACGAATGATTTTACTATCAACGTCTTGGATAAAATTTAGAGCATACCTTTCCAATTGAGTGAACCTTTATTCATAGGTAGCCCCTGAGTCTTCCTCTTGCCTCAATTCCAGGAATTGTTTTTCTATCCTAAGTCAAACAGCCTTAGGAAAATACTTCTCAAGAAACATACCTTTGAATTCATCCCTATCGAGAGCATCAATCTAATCAGCGTCCATGATATTTTTAACCATAGACCACCACTGATCTGCTTCACCCTCCAAACGGTAAATAGAAAGACTAACCTTTTGATTGTCTGAACACCCCATGACATCGAAAATCTTCTTCAGTACTTTAATCCACCCTTCAACTAGAACATGGTTAGATGATCCTCTGAATGATGGGGGGGTGTTGCCTCATGAAATGTTCCACCACTGACATGTTCCTCTGCTGTTGATCTGGCTAATCTCGTGTATGGATACCACCACCTTTTATCTCCTGAGTCAACTGCGCCATTACTGTAAAAAACTATTTAGTTCCAATTCCAACCATCTCAAGATGCTGATTCAGAAGGTCATTTCGTTTTGTATGCTATCCTAGCACTGCTTCCCTATTTCCTCTGCGGAAAACCATTATGAACAAAAATTTCTTAGATGAAGCAACATGGTAATCTTCAAATGCTATATCATTTAAATTTGACCATAAAAAAATAATATTTTTGGATAATCATTTAATAGAATTCTAACTCCTAAAGTTATCTAAACCAACCTCTGATATCAACTATAAGGACCTAGCCTTAAACATTACTTAATCTTGAGTTATTTTAAGAATACACATTGAGGATCTTTTGAGGTTTAGAGTTTTAGAGAATTAGATCATAAAACATGCATTACATTCCACATTTAAACAAAGTGGTTACATAAAAGATAGTACTAATTTTTTCCATCTACGGAAACATATTTAAAATAAATCATGGATTTTTCTTAACACTTCCTTGACACTATCATCACATCATGTACCTTTCCCTTAAGCTGTGAAAAACATTTCAAAAACATGGGATGAGCATAAAAAGCTCAATAAGGTATATAAACATACGAAATGAAAACATTAGTCCATTTATGAAATCATCTTTACTCATAAAACATAATCACTTTAACATACCTCATCAAATCATGAATAAATCATATAAATCATAATACATTAAAGGTAACTTGAGGAATTCATAAAATTCTTATGTAGGGAGTAACCCTCATAGTTACGTTTGGAATACCCATCATAGTATATTACATAAATCTCTTCGGAGAAACCTTAACTTTTAACTCCTTCACGTTACCCAATGAAATGGAGAGCTATATCGGGCTCACCTGCCTTTAGATTATCACGAAACCACTCGTCTTCATGAAAATTCCCAAGAACCATAACATAATCGTATCACATAAAACATGCATAAAGGAAACATAACATTTCCACTTTTCAATCACAAGACGTCAATACAACACATTGATATAAAAACATTATGAAAAAAAATTTCAACACCAAAATAAAAGAAAAGTAAAACATGGTATTTATTTTTCATTCAAAAAATGTTATGGCTTATAGAGGAAGCTGAAACTCAAATAATGGTCACGGTGGCGGAGAAGTCGTTATTGCCGCATACGTACGACAAAAAAACATTCCCTTTTTTCATTTAGTAAAAGCTTCATATAAAAAAGATTCCTTTTTAATAAATGTAAAAGTCAAAGGGTTTTATACAACTTATAAAAGAAAGTTGTTTATAAAACATAATATGCCTCAATGAAAGGAGATTGAGAAGAAGTCCCTTACCTCGTGTCTGACGTGACTCATTTTCTCTTTAATCTCCTGAATAATAAACTATTTTTAATTTCTACTTGTTTAAGAACCTATTTAAAGTTTATTATTTCTTTTATATAACTTATTTCCATGTTATAAACGTTATGTAATCAATTAATTTAACAAATTTCATTTTGTCGATATTTGGTACTTAAGTCAAAAATGGACTTCTTACAATTACATTTTGTTTGTGTGGTCAAAGTTTCATTATATACAGAATGATATCTATGATTTTGATATCATATATATCATATATATCCAGCATATACATTTATTTATAATACTACATAACACTTAGAGGTAAGAAATGAAATGCACCGTTCATGGAGACTGTAAGTCGTACGTACGCATGAACGCTACTTTAATTTCTATTTCGTATATTATGGAATGGAATCATAAGTACATAAAGGTATATTATAATTCTAGTTTAATTTCATATATAATATCATTAACTCCATCCTTTATACATCTCAAATATGGCATTAACGAATCAAATCACTTTGAGGGGGCGGTAGTCCGCACTTCCTAAAATGAAGATATCGCGTATACCCATAATGGAAGCCATAAAGGTATTCCATAAAGGAAAAATAAATAATATTAAGGAAAAATTAAACATATTATATATCATATATAAATATATTGTCATCTTAATGGCCACCATTGAAGGTGTTATAAGAATATTGAACAATCATCGTTTCGTGAGGCAGAAATTCGCCTTCAACAGAAACAATATGTTCTTTAACCATTACATCAAGGTATGTGTAAGTTTAGCTATAATAATTCTCATAAAAACATCCTAGTATATTGAAGATACTGTTTTTGTTACAAAATAAAGGAATAAAATGAGTTTAGGGGGTTGGAGAAGCAAAATAAAACATAAGAACACAAGAGAAGACACTACCTTTAAAACTGGTAACTCTTTTTTATTTGAGATCAAAGGCTTCCTTGGAAAGAATCCTACACAAAGTGAGGCTTCTAGGAGTAATATAAGAATGTGGATAGACAAAATGGGCAGGTTTTGGCCGATCCAAAGACTTGAGAGGTGTGGGTAAGGTGGTAGAGGTGGGGGCCTTTTATAAGAGGATTGGAGGGGCAGTCTTGGAAACTTATAAAAGGTTACTTTATTATAAAATGATTTTCGGATTTAAATGGTCCCAAAATTATATATTTCTAGTATAAGGTGATAAGAGTTCTAAATCCACCCCTAAAATATTTTTTTGACAAGTTGAAGTCTTAGATTTTACATTATTTTTCATTTTATTTAAATCGTTAAATAATGAGGTAATCACTGCATCATCATGGTGTCATAAATAATTTAATTTATTTAATGTCTAAAAATTATAAAACAAATATCATGAAGTAGGAAATATTTTTATCTTTCTAATGAATATTTATTTTCAGAAATATGACTTGTATAACCCCATTTAAAAAATTGTTTTAGTAAAACAACACAAGTTTGTGACATTTTTATTTTAACACTAAATAAAAGGTTATTAATGTCATTTTCCTACCAAAGTGGATCCATGGGGTCCCCAAGTTGACCATGGATTGACTTGGTCGGCCATGACACATCCAATAAGGGTAGGACATGTTTCAAGGTCATTTAATATTATTAAAACATTATTTTTACCTTAAATTACACTAATTACCTCTAATCGTGATTAAAACTTAAAAGTTACTATACACCAAAAAATTATTTTAATCCCATTGAAACAAATTTTACTTCCTAATGAAAATCATGTATGTAGGATTTTTGAAATTCAAAACACATAGGTGATAAAATTTCATTTAAACAAAAAAATCAGTTTTTTAAGTACCACTTAGTGGTTTCACTATTCATAAAAAATGATGTTTTTCCGAAAAATACCAAAACCATACCCTAAGATATATTTGATATTCCGAATTAAAAAATAATGTCTATTTTAAAAAAATTCAAAACATATAAGTTAAATTAATTAATTTAATAATTATGTCTTGCTGTCATGATAAATAGCGTGTTTTTATGAAACAATATATATCAAAAGATTGACACTAGTTTAAGTCCAATTTCAAAGTAAATTAATTCCAATGACCACAATTGGATTGAATGCTAAAAATATATTCTAATTTAACTTTAAAACCAATATAAAATATAATCTAATAATATTAATAAATTATATTAAAAAGATGTTTTGAATAAAAATATAACATTTTTCACTATTCATTAAAAAATGAACTTTATCGGAAAAATACAAAAAATTTACACAAAGTAAATTTTGATGTCCCAATTCTAAAGAAGAATTTTATTTGGTCCAATATAATGTATAATAGTGACCAAAACTATATTTAAAGAGGGTTCTCCATCAAAAGGGGATAGTTCGACCTTTTAGTGAATATTAGAGTATCTGTGCCTAAAATTGAATTCTTTTAATATTTTAAGCCTTAATATTTTATTGAATAAATGTAAAACCATTTAAAAAATATATATAATCATATTTTAGTTGTTTCTATTCATTCCCGCCAATACAATGACTATGTGTAAACTACCATTTCAAATAATATTATTTTATTACGAGTGTGCATCGTAAGATTTCAAAGAATCTCTGTGTTGCGTATCAGGTATGCTATCGAACATAGAAAACCCTTTAAAGTAAAATTAATATTTAATTCTCAAATATTAATAAATATGAAAATGTTTTATTCTTTATTTATCTGGGATGTTACACATTTAATTTCATGGGTTATGATATGATGAATGTTTTATGATCTTATAGAACATATATCTATGATTTTCATTATGTGACAGGTGGGACCTATATATATCTCGGATGAATTGGGTAATGATTAATGTTATATAATCTCAAATGGTATGTGGGAGGTTATCCCAAGACTAAAAGAGGGTACATGGGATGTCATCCCAAGACTGATGTTGGTACATGGGTGGTTGGACCAAGCCTAACAGGCTATTAATGTCCTAGTGTATATCCGTGACATAATATTTTCTATTCTTATGTGTATTCCACAAATATATTTCTTATGCCAATGTTATTACCTCATGGATTATGTTATTTGATTCCCTTATGATTCACGTCTTATCACCTACAAATATTTATTCCATGACTCAATATTATGATCTTTAATATGCATGGTATTGTTTTCAAATTTTATTCAATTGTTCTCATACCTTTATGTTCATCTTATGATTGAGTATCTCAATTTTCACCATTACTAATCATCTAATATCACGTTTTCTTTTGTTTCCTTTCCCAGGGTTATGAAGAAATTTATTATTTTTGATATTTCTAAGAAGGGTAATAGTTAAAAATATAATAGTGGGATATCAGGTAGTTACCTATGGACTGGTTTTTTTATGTTTTCAAAGACACTAAACTATTACGATCCTCATGCCTGTGTTTGTATAATGTAATGAATATTCATAAAAAATGATTTAATATATATGTATGATATGTCTAGGTATATATAGTTGGTATTATATGAAAGGTTTAGTTATCATTTGGAAACTAGGATGATAAAAATTTAGTGTGATCTATAAGGAAATGTATTATGATAAGTCTAGGGATGAGTTAGAGTATAGGACAATTTCATGGAATTTTGGTAAAGGATAGAGTGAGTAGTTTCCAAGAAATTAAATCCTTACCTTGATAATACAAGTGATTGTGGATCTAGAAAATAGGTACCTATGAGTAATAAATCTGAAAAGTTTATATTAATCAAGACTCTATAATTACCTAGAACATGATAGCGGGCCTTACTGCACACGTGGTCTGACATTCCTAGGGGATGCACTTTTCAAACTCTCAAAATATTTATGAACCATCATGAAGGATTTAAATATATAATGACTGTGAATGAACAAGGACAAACCTAAGGTGTCATATATTAAATAATTTTTCATGGTTAAAACATAAAATAAGTGATTTTTCATGATTATGTGGTTCCCCATAAGGATTACTGTTTTTGACACTATGATTTTTGGTTTTAGTCAATGGTTGGAACCTGAAGGAACATTCTTAATGCTAATTGACATAGATAATATAATGATTGACCTCACGATCATCCAAAAAATATGGGAGATGTAATTGAAAATATCTTTGATATTCTCATATAATTTTCTCAAGTTATGAAGCGTGCTTGACATACTAACAAAAAAGTAGGGAACAATATTCTGTCGATTCGTTCATGAGGTAATTTCCACCTTCTTTTAGGTGGTCTTTTAATCCACTAGTTTCTAGAAGATGGAGCAGCACCAATAAAATATATTTTTTGTTCTCTATTTTTTGAAACATGAAACATTAATTTTTTTTTCAATCATTTTGAAGGTGAAAAAGATCAATGGTGGACTTTTATCAAGAATATGAGGCAATAAGATGAAATTGACTCCAATGATTGGGATGAGTTCAAAAACTTATTTTTTTAAAAGTACATTACTCATATTATTCATAAAATGATATATAAATGGTTCCTTGAGATGATACAAAAGGATGATGAATATTTTGCTACCTATGAGGAAAATTTTACAAGGCTTGTAAGGTATAGTTCTGGTATTATCATCCAACATGAAACTAAGTTTGATTGGTTATTTAGTGGTTTAAAACCAAGTCTCTAAAGGATGTTATCCATAAGAGACTTTAGTAACTATGAAGATATTTTTTGGTGTGCTATCAAGTTGTAAATTGAGGTTTTAGTTACATATCAATCTCAAAGTTTTGATAAAAATAGAAAAATGGAATTCAAAGGAAAATATAATAACCATGGAGAAAAGAAGATGATATTTACTTTATGCTCAATGTGTGGGAATAATAATGGAGTAAATTGCTTTAAGGGTAATATTAATTTTTTTAATCATATAAGGTAAGGTTATTGAGAAATTTATTACCAAAGTGATATTAAGAAGTTAGATAACTATATAAATAGAGATAAGGATGCACAAAATACCCCATTCACACTCTTGTGTTTCAAATTCCTTGTGTTTGAGAATCATGCAAATGAATCCCCCAACCCAAGGTCTAACGAGTATGATAAACCACAAAAACCTCTAAATACAAAGGATAATGGGAAATATTATGAAATCGGAATGGTTGAATTGGATCCTGATAATTATTATACACTAATCCTCCCCTCCTTAGTTGGGAATTTTATGTTTGCTTTTATATGAATAAGCCTTATGAAAATATTATTGTTCATCCTTTAGTAAAATTTCATGTTATTATATCTATATAAATGAATTATATAATAATTAAATCAATTTTTATATTATATTGGTATAATATTAAACCCCATATTCCATTGTAAATGTTTTTTATAAGATAATATCTTATATAAAGAATAAAAGGTGAATTAACTTTTGGAAGTGAATATGTCTCCATGTAAAATTAACTTAAGATTTGTGGATTTAATTATGTGTATATTATTTTAAGGTTGACCATAAGTCATTGATATCAATTTTTAGGTTTTATGATATGGGAGTTTGTCAAGATTAAGGAAATTTTAAGAGGCAATTATGGAAATATAACCCTTTTATTTTTTATATATTTTAGTGAAAATATATTTAAGCAGGGATGACTTTAAACATTGTTGGAATATGATTAAATTTACTAGTAACCTTTAGGTTTTATCTTATCTTTGATGTTGAGTTAATGAAACTTAAAAAATTCGGTCATTATAAGCTTTTTTTTTAATTTTAGAGTAATTGTAATTTTTTATGAAAATTGTCAAATGTTTAAGGAATAAGAAAGTGATGATGAATATTTGTCATCAAAGAAATTATCTAGGAAGAAGATGTAAAAATTTATCTAGAATAAATAAACATATTATTAAAAGAAAAAAATAACTTTTATAAATTTAAAAGGAAGATTTATTTTTTAAATATTGTGGAAGAAGAGTGTGTTGTTAGTGAATGTGAAAAGGATTCATCACCCAATTATCATAGTTAACGGATTTTTTTTATTTCCAAGATGAATTGAAATTAGTTTTATAGTAATAGAGATGAATAATAAATAGACATAAAATTCAAGTTTAAGCATGAGTTTAAGTAATGTTTCATAAAAATCAGTAAACTAAAAAACGTAGAATAAGAATTTGGGTAAAATACCTCATGTTTCAAATGAGGTTGAGAAAGCCCAATGATAAAAAGAGTATCAATTCATGAAATGTGTAATTAATCTAAGTATAATACTTATAATAGAGAATATTTGAATTATGTAGTGAAGAAAATTAGTAAAGGAAAATATCATGTTGTTTTCTATTAAAAGGAGATTGAGTTAGAAGAAACATTTATGAAGATCATGTTCTATTTAAAAAATATTTGGTAAAGTTTATGGATGTTCAGATTATTAAGAAGATTAGTAAAATTTCCAAGAGTTGTGTTGATCATAAAAATTATGAAAAATAATACTCTATTGATTCATAATATCATGAAGTTATGTAAAATAAAGTATAAGGTAAATTGAAGAGGAAGAAGGGAATAAAAGTTTATAGGGAAGTTCAATTAAATATTTCTAATAAATCTAGAAATGATGACTTAAAGATGAATTGTACTAAAAATAGAAGAAATAAAAAATCATGAAATAAGTTTAAAAAATAAGTTTTATATGTGAATAAAAAAAATTGGTTCAAAAAAATAATTATAAATTAGTGGTCCTAAATATGAGGAAAGGAAGATCCATAGTCTGTATAAAAATAGTTTCTTCTTGAAAATTCTCATTTTATTATAACTTTTTAGTAATATGGTGTCTATAAGTATGTGAAAAGGAAATTTTGGTTCAATGAAAGATAAAAAATAAAATTATATAATTCTTTTAAGTTATAAATTACTGTTGATATTACCCACTCAAAGAAAAAAATGTTTGGAAAGAAGTTTAAAATTCAAGAGTTCAACTAAAAAATCAGTTTCAAGTTATGAATGAAGTTTGTGGGAAATTTGATCAACTATGTCACATGTATAAGGAATTATTATAATTTATCTCATAAAATTGAGTATGAATAATGAACAAAAAAATTATAAGATGAAATAAAGAGGAAAGATAATGTTATCATGGTAGAAGTTACTTTGGAATCACCTCAAAAGGATCCCCCATGGATACTTCGTAATGGATTATATATATATATATATATATGATAGGTGATATAAGATTTCATAAATTCATTGAGAATTTTATAAAAATATCATTCAAATTTATTAATTATGTGTCAATAAAAAATTATTTATCTTAAGAAAAATTAGAGAAAATAGTTGAAGTCAAATAGTACTCTCTTTTTTTATGGTTTAAAACATAACTTTCTAAGTGTTTCTCAGCTATGAGATAAATGAAATGAAATATATTTAAAAAATATAGATTTTTGGTGAATATATTGAAGTATATATGTGTTATGACTCGATGATAGTGAATAAAAAGAAATCTATTTCAAGTACGATACACTAAAAATTCCATTTAATTGAGAATACAAAATGAAAAGGAGTTAGGTCATCAATGACCAATACACATTAATTAAAATACAATGAATAATTTAACGCAAGGTAGAATTTTTTTTAATGTGTGATTTTTTAAGAGATAAAATAAAATGTATTTCACTACATATTGAGCATAGGAGAATATGAACTCTTTACATAAAAGGGTGTATATTCCAAAAAAATCATCCCTTTGAACTTTTCCATTTAGATATTTTTTGAGAAATGAGAAAGAAGTCAACAAAGGGTGATAAATATTTCATTTCATTCATTGATTAATTTACTTAGATCACTTTCTTCAAGTTAATGATTCATAAATTCACATTATGGAATTGGATTAAAAATTTTAGTAGGATTTCATAAGAAGAATGTAGTAATTACATAAAGAGGTTCCATTCAGATAATAGAGCTGAATATAGAAGTGAAAATTTTAAAGGTGATTCAGATAATAATGGGTTTCTTCAGGCATATAATTATCCATATACCCTAAAACTAAAATGTTTTTTCTGAATAAAATAATCAAAATTTGATTAAGGTTGTTCAAACCATGTCTGTGGAAATCTTTTTTCTCATTTCTTTTAAATTAAAGTGATTGGGATAAGGGTACACCTTTAAAACCAATGTCTATATTTTTTGAAATATGAAATGTCTCTATATGATATGTATTTCAAGAATACCACTAGATTAGAGTATCTACTGGTGTTTTTAATCCCTTATGTTATCAAGGTTAGGGGTTCAAATATGATAAAGTTTTAGTAAAGAGTAGTTGAACAAAATTTACTAGGATATCTACTAAATGGGAAGTGATATAAATACTACAATAAGAAATATAGAAATATGGTTGATGCTACAGATGTGAAGGTGTTTGAGAAATAATATTATTAGTGTAAAAATCAGTAAACGTTTTTTGAATTTAATCGAGAAGATAAAGGATTTACTTGAAAATTATAAAGAAATCAATAAGTGTGGAAGATGCAAATAAAGGGAATCAAGATATTTATTTATCTATATACAATGATAAAGAATAATGAATCTCATATCATACAAGGTTAGGGAAGAATGTTTTTTTCTATTGAATTATTAGTAACCATGAATAATTTATAAAAACTATGAGATCATTGAGGATGTCATTAAAAACCTTATTAATTTTTCAACATGAACCAAGGAGTGTGGATGATCCATTGAATCATAAAGCGTATATTCATGTTATGAAATAATAATTCAATATTATTGAAAATAAAAACACTTTGGAGTTGGTTTCAAAGTCTTGAAAAATAATATTATTGGTAAAAAGTATGTGTTTCCTATGAAGTTAAATGAAAAAGGAGAAGTGGTGAGGAATAAGCCAAGGTTCATGTGAAAAGGATAATATTGTGTTAAAAGTATTAACTTCTAAGTCAAATTTTATTATTTTTAAATTCATGAGACTATAAATATTTTTCAAATGGATTTGAATTTGGCCTTTCTCAATGGTGAACTTTATGGGGAGATGTACAGTGAATAACCTAAAATATTTATTCTATGATAAGGTGATAGATGTGTTTTCAAGTTAAACAAATCCCTATATGGGATTAAAAAATCTCTTAAAATAGTGTTCAAGGATTGACTAAAATGTAAATTCATTGGAATTCAGGTAAGGAGGAGTGTAAAATAACCTCAATATCAATTAAATTATTAATTTATTTCTCATAGTTATTTTCTAGTTGATCATATACAATTTAATGGAAATGAATATAATGTTTTTAAAGAATTTTCCACACAAATGAAGGCGATATTTTATATGATAATATTAAGATAGATGAGGTATGTTACACCCCAAAATAAACCATTGGGTCTGAGCTGGGGTTTGGATGACCTCGTGCATGCTTCCCCATACAGTAGAGGCTTCTGGCTAGAAATGATTGCTTAAGTCTATCAGTGAGAGACTATACCCTCGATATCATGTCATCAGGTAGAAAATAATAAATAAAAGATAATAAAAAATATCATAGTAAACATTTGGAAACTAAATAAATGGAATACAAGTAATATAAATAAAATATCCCAATGTATAAAGTCTATCTAGAGTAATGAAACAAGATAAATAAATAAAATATAAAATATGGGGTCCTCCAGAGTTCATCCAAATCTTCCACTTGCTCCATTATCCACTACTCATCCATCAACCAGAGGTCCCTTTCCCTTCACTAATTTTTCATGAAACCTCTAAGAAAACAGATATTCATGAGTAGGGTGACGGTACAAGACTCAGTAAGACACCAAAAATGCATACATAACAAGTGTTCATGTGAATAAGAGTCTATAAAATAATAAAAAATAAATGAACACAGAAACAACAATCATACTGATCATTCATAAGATAACTAAGACACCACTAAAAATTAATATACCTTCTTCATCACTATGATAGAAAACATTGGAATGGTTGTGGAAATGTCACAACATTAGAGACAAACTCAAGCTTCTCAATATACATACAAGCCTTGGACCTCTAGGTCAAACCACACTAAGTTGTCTTACCCTGATAAAATCTCTAGTTCAGGTCACATAAACCATCATGCCCCACTATCACTATGAAGATCTGATCACACATGATCGTCATGCCCCATGGTTATCACACAGGTCTAATTACTCATGATCTTCATATCCCCAAGTTAGGCCACACTAGGCCATTATGCCCTGCCATCCATCTTAGTCTCATCATCAAGTCACATGCAGGATCTAAACCTGATCCCCCTTTAGGGATACCAAGACATGATGGGTTTGGCTGTTACTTTAGTACCATTCATAACATAATATAAAATTACATACCAAGAATATCACAAGGAAACAATGGTATCATATCAATATTCACATAATATATCCTGAGTGTTAGCAAATACAATCATAAACACATGTGAGAAACTCAATATGGTCTACAGAACTTCAAAATTCATAATCATATCATGTCAATTTTCATAAACATGGCCCCATCATGGTAATGAACCTCCTTCCTCACAGTTTTCCAAGTCAGTGTTCAGGTTTGTTGGAGAAGTCATTACATGGACCACACTCTCGCACCGAATGGAAAATGATCACATGCCATCAACTCCTAGAAAATCCAAAACATCAAATAAAGGTTTTTAGATCAAGGTGAGGTGAAATGATATTAGGGAGAACTAAATTATTTCCCCGAGATAGGATACTGGAGAAAACCCAGAGGGTTCCATGATAAAAAGAAGAGGTTGTGGCATATAGGTGTATTTTTAATCACCACCATAAAAAAATACAACCCACTATGGCATAGTGATATTCCATAATAAGGCTATAATTGTGTAAGTTAGACACCATAATGAAAAGGTGCACTAGAAAAATACCACCACCACACAAAGGGAGCACTACTGCATACGGTTTAGGTCACCATGGGTAAATAGGGGAATACCATGGTGCAAGGGAGTGTATGTGGAATAAGAGGGGTTCAATATGGCATAGATCACATCTGTAGTCATAGGGATTCTCATAATAATGATAAATGGGGATGGGTAAATCTATATTTATAGGGAAACCTTGGAGTTACCATCCCCATGAAAATACCCTCATAAATCCCTATTTAATATCCAAAATGGTTTCCCTACATTCAATTTAAAACAACCTTTTAAATTTATTAACACCCAAATACTAAAGACCAATCATTTCATAAATGAATTTTTTGATGGCGTAGTGTAAGACACCATGACATAAGATTACAAAAATAACCCTATATTAAAATGTTTTCAGATCAAGATACCCTCATAAAAAATCCCATGGTGTTTCATATTTTACTATGGTGTGGTGCCTATTCAATTGTTTGGATGTGGCACAATTAATTATTCCATGCTGTAGGATACTCTATTGTATTGTGGTCATATGCAGTGTGGTATAGTCACCCTTGTTTTAACAGCAAGCTTTTCTAAAATAGCCTTTAATCCTCCAAAACATTCTAAAGCCCTTTGGCCTCAACCAAATCATGGTGAAATACAAAAAAAAGATATAAAAGGGATTTTTTTAAAAGAAAATGAATTTTAGGGATTTATAATTCTCTCCCACTAAATAATTTTCATCCTCAAGATGTTTCTCTAGGGTTCCAACTTAAAGTATTCTAGACACCGAGCTCAAAAATTATCCTTTATCTCCCAAGTCTCCTCCTAAATCCACCCATGCTTCCACAAAATTTGTATGAGTGGTATTTTCTTACTTTAGAGTACATTCTCATTCCGGTCTATAATATTCACAGGAAACTACTCATATGATGCATCTATTTCCAACTCAACATCCTCTTAATTGATAACATGCATAGGTTTGATCATGTGATTATGAATTTATGACACATGAAACACATTATGAATTCATTGGTAGTGATAAGGAAGGTACATATGGTATGTCGTTGTCCCTATCCACTCAGTTATCTTAAAGGGTCCTATAAAATGTGGTGTTATCTTTCCCTGATTCCTCATACATATATTGTATAATTAAGGAGTCTCCATCAAGAAAACATTATTTCCAATACAAAAATACAATTTTCTCCTTATATGGTAAGCATAAGATCTATTTCTTCTCTAAGTGATGATAAACCTATTTTGGATCTACTACACTCTTTTTGAGGTCACATAAATCATGTTGGGGAACAGAGCGGTGAATGGAATGGCCTCTCATACAGAGGCTCACAAGATTCCATATCAATTGAATCCTAGTAAATATTTTTTACACAAACTCACCAAATTTTAGGTGATCATCCCATTATCTATCTATGTCTTGAATATAAACTCATATCATATCCTCCATTATGTATATATTCCACTCAGACTATCAGTTATTCTATGAATGATACATTGTATACAATCTTTGTTGATTCCCTAGGGCCTTCTATAAGACCTTCCAAAACCATGATGTAAAACATATATCTCTATCTAAAACAGTATTCAGGGGAAATACATGTAATTACATGATATTACAAATATAAATCTTTCCCAGGTCATCTACTGAGTGTATCTCTCTTATTGGTAAAAAGTGGGAAATTTTTATCAATCGGTTAATAACCACCCAGATATCATCCCAACTCTTGGGGGAACTAGGTAACCTTTTCACAAAGTTTATCATGTTGTTCTCAAACTTCCACATGGGTATAGTAACTGGTTAGATCAAACCAGCAGGTTGCTAGTTATCAACCTTCACCTTCTAATAGGTAGGCATTGAGAGATGAAACCAACAATGAATCTCTTTATCCCTGAATTCTAGAACTAATTCCTAAGGTTATGGTACATATTCATTGCTCTAGGATATACTATGAATAATGAGGTAAGGTACTCCTTCATTATGGCACACTCTGGGACAAACTTCTAACCAATATTTACAATATCTATAAGTGAATATGTGATCTTTAAAGGAGTAC
Source organism: Viscum album (assembly GCA_963277665.1). Lineage (NCBI taxonomy): Eukaryota > Viridiplantae > Streptophyta > Magnoliopsida > Santalales > Viscaceae > Viscum > Viscum album. The sequence continues at coordinate 19,576,063 of OY728123.1, forward strand.
AAGTCACAGATCCATGATCCTCTAAAAAATCCATCCTCCAATCATCCAAAAATATCATCAACTCTTTTGTCTTGGGTTTAGTTCCCTCTATGTTAAGATATAGAAAATGATCTTTTAGTCCACATACATAAAAAATATATCACCGTAGAGATAGTTTCACCATCACTTTAGCACAAACACCATGACTGCAAGCTCCAGATCTCATGGGGTAATAGCGGTTAATACCCATAGGTTACTACCTACTTTAATTAAATTAACACCACTGCCAAGACAATACCTAATGTATCAAAATGTACTACATATCCAATCATAATCTTAGGGAGTATCAGTACTGGATTTATCATCAAGTTCCACTTTGGATAAAGGAAAGATTCTTCACAATGGTTCTACTACTGGAACTTCACTAGTTTATTCATCAGCATTGTTATGGGTGCTGATAGTTGAGATAAGTCCTAAATAAACCATTAGTGATATCATGTTATTCCCAAAAATCTCCTAATCTAAAACACATTCTGGGGTAATGTCTAGGACATTACTGGTTCAACTTTCTCTGGGTCTATAGACATACCTATCTCAGACACAACATGTCTTAGGATCTTCACCTATCAAATCCATAACTCACACTTTGAAACTTTCTGTAATTTTGATGTAATTGAAGCATACTCATGACTATATATAGTTTCCTAGCATAGTGCTCTGGTGTTGGCATGTAGGAAAGGATTTCATCGATGAACACTAAAATGTACAAGTCCAAGTATGGATGGAATATATTTTTCATGAGTTCCATGAACACTATAGGAATATTCTTCAACCCTAACGTAATCACCAAGTACTCATACAAGACAAACATTCTCTAAAACTCCATATTTATAATTAAATCCTATTATAAATAAAAAATTATGCTAGCCTGATTGAATATTAATCTTATAGAACCACCAGACTCCCCTTAGATGATTGAAAATATCATCAATCTTGTTAGAGTGATATCAGTTATTCACTGTCACCAAGTTTAGTTTTTTATTAATCAATTAAAACTCAATGAACATTATATTCCTTCTTATTGAATAACATATGTGCACCCCATGGTGATGTACTTGTCCAAATGAATGCCTTCCTCTCCAAGTCATCCAATTGTACCTTGATCTCCTTTAGCTCTATTGGTACCATACTATATGAGGGTATTGAAATTGGTTGCACACCAGATACAACATATAACACAAATTCAAATCATACATTAGGAGTGATTCCTTAGAATTATTCTAGAAAGACAGCTTGATATAGATCCATGATTGGAGGAACATATGTTTGGGTTTCCACTGATCCTATTGAACGTTCCAAGCACACCATGATTGTTGTGATCATCTTAAGCTAACTCAAGTACAATCCAACACTAGTAGCTCCCAATTCCCACTCTCCAGTTAGTAAAAACTTCTCTAATTTTGGATAAGTGAACGAAACATGCATCTAATAGTAGTCTATGTGAGATCAAATGTTGGTCATCCAATCCATATTGAGAATCATGTCGAAGGTAATCATCTCTAGTATCATAAACTCCCACATATAACCATATATAGTGAAAAATATGGGACACTTCTTGAATTGTTGAAGATGTTCTACTTTCATTCCCAATGGTATTTCCAAGGAGACTAACTCAGAAGATAAATTAACTAGTGGGAAGTAGCAGTATCAAAAAAAAGTAGTATATAAGGGGAAGTGATAAGAAAAACTCAAATAGTATATGGACCCTCTCTATCACCTATTAGAACCGGATATATCATATAGAATCACCTTATATTATCTATACTACCTTTCCCCTAAGGTGTCTTCATTTGGGTAGTCTGAACCCTCTAGTGAGGCCCCTATCATGTCCCATATCTCAATGCCTTAGTTTTTCTCAGGCCCCTGTGAGGCCTTACTCATGATGCCTTTGAGAATAAACAATGTATATGTGTTATCTTATTTCATAAATGGAATATTGTATCATATTTTTCAAATTAATTATGAAAACACCCATACTACCAATAGTTGTTACAATATGGAACTCATTCACCGACATGAGGTGATGAATCTCCCCTAGTTAACTCTGACTATTTATCACTTCTCTGGTGAGGGTTATTTACCTTCAACTTCCTTCTGCCAAAAGATACCTCTATAGTATTGAGTGAATACTCAATCATTGGCCTACTATGGGCTAGAAGTATACTTGTCACCCAATGATCCTCTAAAACCTTCACAAAGGTTAGGGCCTTTTGTAGTACATGGGTGTACATTGTTTGGTTGAAACCCTTGAATTAATGTCTGATCTCTGGTTGAAGTCCTATCTCAAACTTATAATCTTTATTCAATTCATTACCATACAACAAGTTAGAAAAGTTAAGTAACTCCAGGAAATAAATCGAATAAGTAGATAAAATCATGGTACCATGTTGCAACTCCATAAATTCATGGTCATAGTCTAGCTTCATCATGGTAGGAAACTAATACTCAAGAAAAAAATCTTTGAAGGTCACCCAATTAAGAACCCCTCATCTCCCAGCCCAACTCATGGAATTCCACTATCTCCTGGTGGGTCCACAAAACATGAAGGTCACCAGAATCACTCTTCCCTCCTCAAGAGTCTATAACAACTCAAATATTCTGTCAATAAATTCTGTCCATTTCTCTAAATCTTATCGGCCAATAGATCCCTAAAATTTTGGAAGATGTTAGAGCTATAAATCTAAAGCATAGTTAGTCATGGTCCTCTAAGTAGACTCACCTTAAACATGAACTATTTGAAACATCCTTGGATAAATGGGATCTGCAGCCTGAATCAGTTGTACTGGTATAGGATCATGCTGAGAAACATCTTCCTACACCACAGGTGGTGGCATGTGGGCATCCTTGGTTTCCATAGTTGATGGTCTCATCAAATGTCTCTAAAGATGAATCTTCTGTAAAATGAATAACATTTGGAGTATAAATATAACCTAAATAGTCTATGGTATCACACACGGTTTTTCTTGGAGTCTACCCTTAACCCAAGGTAAACCCTGTCTATAACTATCCCCTATCACTATCCCTGCATATTAATCATAGTCATCATATATAAACTAAAAAAACAACATGGTCAATTCAACCAAAAAATTTCAACATAGATATATCACACATGAACTATCCTGAATAGATAGTACAAACAAGATATTTAATTAAATAACTACAATGTAGCATAGAAATAGGTATATATATGGAATCTGAACCTACATGCCTTGTTATGATGAATGAACACACCCAAAATCACATAAATCTCAGGTTAACATCATGTGCATCACCAAAATTTAATTTAATCAATAATAATATAAAAACATAATTTCCCCAGCTTTATGAAAACTTGGAGGCCTACTATGCAGGTTTTTCTAGACACTATCATAGTTACCCTACCCATGTCCCAACTATCCTATCTCATGTCTACCGTATCCTAAATCAAGGGAAATTTATGAAATGAGTTAGTAAGTCCTATAATTTTATACCATTTTGTAACACATTAACCCAAACCACCGGGTCTGAGTTGGGTGATATGTGCCCTCATGCATGCCTCCCTATATGCAAGAGGATGTTGACTAGAAGTGGTGGCTTAAGTCCATCATTGGGGATATTAAAACCACAGTATCATGTCATTGAGAAGATAATAATAAAAAAATTAATATCATAATAAACATGTAGAAACAAAATAAATGGAATAAATTCCATAAAAATAAAATACATGAATGTGGAAATCCTATTAAGAGTAATGAAATAAGATAAATAAATAAATAGTAAAATGTAGGGTCCTCCAAAGTATATCCCAATCCACCACTTTCTCTATGATCTTCTACTCAACCATCCACCACATGGCCCTTTCCTTTCGTTAGATCCCTCATGAAATATATAAGAACACCAAAATTCCCAAGTAGGGGTGAGTACAAGACTTGGTTGGACACCTCCAATGAATCCTTAACAAGTGTGCACATGCATAAGAGCACATGACATAATACAAATAAATATAAACACATGAAATAATCATACTAAGTGTTTGTGTGCTAACCAATCCACAACAAATGTCAGACACACCTGCTTCAAAACTATGATGGGAAACATCATAATGATCATGTCAGAGCCATACTCAAGCTTCTCAATATCCATACTGGCCCCAAGCCTCCAAGTAAAACCGTGCTTGTTCATCATACACAATCTCTATGTCTTGGTCAGGTTACATAAACCACTATGCCCCACTATCTCCATGTAGGTATGATCACCCATGATCATCATGCCCCATTGTCATCACATAGGTATGATCACTCAAGATCATCATACCCCTAGTTCAAGCCACACTAGGCCATCATGCCCCGTCATCCATCTCAGTATCATTATCAAATCACATGAAGCATCTAAACATGCTCACCCTCTAGGGATACCAAGCCACGAAGGGTCCACTTGTTACTTTAGTACCATGCATAACACAACATCATAGAACATACTAAGAATATCATAAGGAAATAATGGTATCATATCAAGGCACACATAAAATATCAGGAGTGTGTCCAATTCTAATCATACACACATGTGAGAAACTAAACATGGTCTAAATCACATAAAAATTCATAAGCATATCATGTCGACATTCATAAACATGCACTCATCATGGTAAGGAACCTCCTACCTCATGGTTGTCTAAGTTGAAATCAAGGTCTATTGAAAATTCATCACATAAACCACATTTTCACACCAACCATAAAATGATAACATGCCAAAAAACGCCTATAACCTCAAAAAATAACATCAAGGGTTCTAAAGAACGGAAAATATAAATGAGACAAGGGAGAACCAAAGTATTACCATGGGGTAGGCAGCTGGAGGAATCCCAGAGGGTTCCATGGCGCAAAAAAGATACTATGATGCGGAGGTGTGTTATATATCAGCACCATGGTGTAGGAAAACCCATTATGGTGTAGTATTATACAATAATAAGAGCACCAGATTGTAAGGTAGACACCATAATGAAAAGGTACACCGTCATAATACCATCATATTGCAAATGGAGGACTACGACATAGCGTGTAGGTCAAAAAAGTGTTGAAGAAGAATACCATGGTGCAAGGGAGGTATTGTGGTGTAGGAGAGGTGCACTATGGCATAATGATCATCTATATCATTTATGAATTCCCAAAAAAATGTTGAATGGGGATGGGAAAACATGTATTTATAGGGAAAACTTAAGGGTACCATCCGCATGAAATTTCCCTAATAATTCCTTCGTATATATCCAAAACGATTTCTATGAATTCAATTCCTAACAACATTTTAAAGACATTTTCATATGAATACCAGAGACCAGCTACTTTGTAGTGGATGGTTTTGCGGCATTGTGAAGGACACTAAGATATAACCTTTTGTGAATAACCCTCAATATTAATTTTTGAAGTGAAATAACCTGCTTCATAACATCCCCAAGGTTAAACATCTTTTGTTATAGTGTGGAATCTATTCCAAAGTATGGTTGTGGTTCATATACATCTTCCAAGATGCTAGATACTCCGTTGTGGAGTAGTCATATGTGATGCAGTGCAATCACCCTAGTTTTGGTAGTAAACTTTGACAAAACACCCTTTATGCCGCCAAAAACTTCCCAAATACCTTTGGACTCAACCAAGTCATGGTACAACATAAAAAAGAAGATAGTAATACTTTTATTAAAGAGCATGAATTTCAAGACTTTACAAGGTACATCTTGGGACTTAAAATTTCATAAGAAAAGGATGCCAATTTTATTTCTATGGAGAAGCATGGCCATGAATTGTTCAAAAAAATTAGAATGGAAGATTATAAGTAAGTTTCTACCCCAATTTTAGTGGGAATAAATATTTTTAATGATGAATATGGAAATTATGTTGATCAGGTGTTTCCTAGGTCTGGTAAGATCAAAAGGAGGGAAGGGGTGAATCATTGATCCCTTTTTTTTTATTTCATTATATTAAACCAAAATTTGTGACCAGTTAGTATATTTTTCCTCTCATTATTAGTTTTCTTATACTTTTTAATATTTATGAAAATGAAATAACATATAGAATATGAATATTTACAAGGTTTAGACAAGAAATACTTCTCTTTTTCAGGTTTGGGTCGAGTTTTGAGACCTGGATTTTCCATTATAAACACATAGTATAAATAAAATATATATTTTGAAAACCTTGGAATAAGATTTCCTAAAATTCCTAGTATCAACGGAATATAGTGACAATATTATGATGTTTTATTTATAATGGATCACACCAGTTGAAGTTATCAAGTGAATATATTCTTTCCATCTCTCGATGGGAACTTTATACTTCCTCTTTATAGTTTTTCTATAACAACCCCAAACTCACACTCTTTTATCCAATGATAAAAATATATTTACATTTCTAGATCTGATTTCAAAAAATGTAACCCAATTTCACCAATCCAAAACTTATGAAATCAAATGTAAATATTACATCACTCACATACCAAAGAACCTTAGAGTTTTATAGAATTTGGAAAAACATATACATAACAATACCCATGTCTTCAAATGTGTACTTTTTCCAATACACCCAGATTTTCTTATTCTATATTAAGTATTGAAAAAATAATATAAAATTATTCACACATGAAACCTTTCTATACATAATTCATTTGACATTATTCTTCAAAACCTGAGAAAATAGAAAATATAAGAAGGGTGATTTCAAACACTCAGTATGGGTAAACGTAAGAATTAATAATTGAATTTCATTAGTGATCATAATATGAGACTAAGGGTATGATAATATAATAAATGTACATGAGTGAAACATAATATAATTTATACCCATCAAAACCTAGTTTATAAATCATGAAACATGGCATTACTCTTTAACATAAGACAAGATTCATATAAGTTAAAAATCATGATCCATGTGAAAACAACCATTGAACAAAAGAACCTTTATAAATTGATGAAATGATAAATAAAACATGTTGGTAACTTGGAATATCATTTTCATATCACCCTTACAATAAATATTACAAATTCAATAACCTACTCGGTAAATTCTAATAATCTCTTAAGTTAAACCTATAGGGAGTTAACATCATCCCTTTACCCAATGGATTTGAGAGCTATATCAGGACCACATATCATCATAATCTATATCAAGATAATATTTCATTATAAAAAATATCCAATAACCATAACATAATAATAACATGTGAAATATTTCATTTTTCAACATAATAATAACCATTTTTATTTTAGATAATGATTTACCCATGGAAAATAAATGGGTTTCATAACAATCACTTTGAACCAATAATGATACATCTAGAGAAATAAAAATTATGGAATAATTAAAAAATATCCCCAGTAGATCATAATTAAAATCATGTTTTATTTTCATTGGTGAATAGAAATAATATTAAAATATCATTAAAAACATTATTTAGGAAAATGACCTTTTCAATTTGAATTTCACTTTTAAAAACTAAAAATTCAAAAAAAATTGTGAAAATAATTTTCTTTGAAAATAAGCATAAAAAATTATAAAGGAATATTAAAATAAAATAATGGTTAAGATGGTGGTAAAATTCATTCATATTGTAAACATTAAAAATAAACATTCTTTTTTAACTTTTGTAAAGATAGTAAAAAGTGACCCACACTGAAAACATTAAGAAATTTCTTTATAAAACATTTTCAAAGAATTTAAGAGATAAATTTAGGAAATAATTTATGTTTATAAAATAAAATTCGTGAAAACATTTTATAAATAATAGATATGGAAGTGAAATATTCCTAATTTAAAATATGATAAAATATTGGTATCGCTTATAAATAACTTTCTTAATGTTTCATTAAACAATAATGGAGTAATTGGAAATTAATCATGTTAAACCATTCATAAAAAGATGATAATAAAAGATATGTAGATTAATAAAATAATATCATATGATCACTCCCAAAGTAACCTTGATCATAGATATTTCTGAAATAAGATGATATTGTATCATAAAAACCCTTACCATTTTAGTAACTTTTAAATCATAAGCCTCATGAAATAATAACTTATAATGAAACAATAAATATCCTAAACATTAGGAGATTAATTATATAACATATGAAATTGGTATTACTTACACCTCATTAAATAATATTGGTTTATAACCTAACATATGTCTCAAAGAAGATAATTTTAGGCGATAAACCCTTACAAAGACCACATCATTGAATTTGAGAATTAATCAATGGAGCAATTACGTGTAACAAATATAAATCCAAAAATAAATTGGAAGTATAAAATAAATGAAATAGAGTTAATTTATCATATAATCTTTACATAATATAATCATTGATTAAGTGATATAACCCAATGAGATGAAATTATGTTAATAATCCCCATACCACTTGGTAACGTTCAAGTAAAACCCCCTTGGATGAAATATTTTTAATTAAAAGTTAAAATAATTTAAATTATGAAGTATTCATGATATAAAATTTAAAATGGATGTATATACACTATAAAAATAAATTACCCACATAATATTAAAACATGCCTCAATGAAGGAAAATTGAGATGAAATCTCTTTCCTCAAATCTGAATTTTCCATGTATATCCTTCAAATCCTAGATAATAAAATTATAAAAATTATTTACATGTTTAATAAAATTTTAATAATTTATAAATTTATCATTAAAACATTTTTTAAATTTATCTCAATTAAATATTTAATTACTCAATCACTTAAGTCCACAACATTTTTTTTAAGGATATTTGGTTCATAACTTCAAAATTACTTCGGTATGTTAACCATGGAAAAATGGATTTTTTTCACATCTACAAAATAATTATCATTAAATAATTATCATTTTAATACATTAATTATAATTTTAAAATAAATCATGTAATCTGGTTATGAAAAATAAATTTTGATGCAATCAAAGAGACGGTAGGTCGTACGTACTCATGAATAACATTTCCATTTTTTAAAGAGCATGAGGGGAATAAAGTAAGTATAATTTTATCCTTAAATAATTATTATTATATAATAATTATCATATTATATACTTAAATACACTTATATAAACAATACATGTGATGTGGTGATGAAAAATAAGACACATCACTTCATAGAGGTGGTAGTCTACATGTACGCACGAATGATGTTATCATTTTTCAATAGAAGGAAAAGTAAGAAAATAGATGATATATTATCTTTATATACTGATAATTATTTCCTTGACATAATATATATATATATATATTTAATCCAACATTATATCAGTCTTTTAGAGTTAATTATGGAAAATGAATTACATCAGATCGTGAGGCAATAGTCAGTCGTACACATGAATAATGGCTTCATTTCCCATTTGATGGAAGAGTATATAGATATATGTTATTAAATAAACATAATAAAATATAATTATATCAAATATACATATTTTTTTATTTCATAATTTTTTAAAAAATATTTTAATGATTTAAAATAAGAAATAATAACAAAACATTCAGTTAAAATCTATACCTCTTATTTAAACAACCTCCATTTATTTACACCTTAAGCCCTATGAGGTTGGTATTATTCGAAAAATAATACCTTTGGAACATTTTTAGTTATTTTAGGAAGGTATTTATTCAGGTATTGGCCAAAAAAATACACTTTAAGTGTGTAGAGTGAAGGAGAGGGGTGTTTTTTATAAGTAAGGGGCGGGTCACATTTGGAAATACATGAAATATTATAATATAATATGAGTCTAACTAATTTAAAAAGGATCCAAAAATTCATTTTTTATAATATAAGGCGTATATGGTATTAATATAATCATATAATTTAATTTTTATAGTTTTATATATCATTTTAAACCTTATCTTTTGAATTAAACCTTCCGTTAATCATTTCTAACCTTAACTGTGATAAACAAAATTTAAAAATTAAAGGGTTATAAATTTTATTCATTGTTAAAAATTAGATAATTAATATATATTGGATGAAATTTATGACCATATATCATCCCATGTATCCTATTTAAATATTTTTATTATTTTAAAATAAATGAATAAAATATATTAAACAGAAAATACTATTTATCTCATTTTGATAACTATTAACAGAATTTGACTTTAAAAATAACATGATATAAATGGAATTAGAATATAATACATTTAACAATAAGTAATACATTATTATTAACATTGAAATTATTTTTCCACCAAAATTAATCAAAAAACTTATTACGTTTTTGGTATTTAAAATCGTTTACTTTAATTTTCTACTTCTTGCAAAAGAAACTATGTCGGCATTGCATAAGAATTTAATGTAATTATTTCATCACTAGAATTTAGAAATAAATTACCGTCATAAAAATATTTTAATTATTCTCAGAATCACATTTATTTTTCATTTAAATCTTATTTTTATCCCCTTGTGAACATATAATATAAATTTTAAAAAAATATAGTGACATTCTTTATTTTTATTTTCTTAAAATAATATATAAATAATTTTCAAAAAAAAATGGAACATAATGGTAATAAGTTTTTATATTGGATTATTATGTCTTAAACCCACTCATACAATTTATTAAAGGTAATTTTTAGGTCATATTTATTCCTTATCATATTATTTTTACCCTTAAATACTCAATTTACCCTTATAAAGGTAAAAAATATTTATTATGGTTATTATTCATAATCTCCAAAAATAAAAAGAAATTTTTTAAAACATTTTAAAATATTTATTGAAAATATTAGATCCATTTTTCATGATTAAATTTTAATGTTGATTAAAATAACATTTATTGGATATTTTTTAATAAAAATGAAATTATTATATTTTATAATATATTAAAAATAGAATGTTACATTGTAAATACTTGAAAAGAATAGACAGTTTCCAATAAAAATCATAATTTTTCACTATTAATTAAAAAATAAAAATTTTCCAAAAAATATAAAAAATTCATCCTAAGATAATGTTTACATGATTTTTCAAAAATAAATTTCATTTCTTCAAATTAAATTTATATAATTTTGAAATAAATATTTTAAATAAAACCATAAAATGCATGAAAACCCAATTTGGTTATAAATACATCATTTTTTCCTTTTGACTAAAAATTTTCCAAATATTGTTATAATGAGTATAAATATATAAAATATAATTAATTAATATTATTAATGAATTAAAATTATTTATCTTAACATTTCCTTGGTAGTTACATTCTTCCTCCCTTTGATAAATTTTATCCTCACAATTTTATCTTGTGCCCGATAGAAAAGGATTAAATTATTTTCAAAATCAATTCCAAGGAAACATATAGACCTGAAAGGAATTTATTTTTAATTTTTAAAAATAAATTTATTGAATACCCAAATATTGAAAATGTATAATAAAACTTTCTTTTGAAAATATTGAAAGGTAAATATAAAGTTCATCTAGAATAACACGTAACTAGGTTTCCAAATAAGAGAACATTAGTGGGAAATGAAAATATGGGCATTGAGGAAAAAAATAATTTCAAAATAATGATGGAGATTGATATAGAATATTTATTAAAATAAATTGAATGAAAATTATACATTCAATTACCAGAAAACCATAAACCAATTAAATGTGAAAAAATCCATCAATTAATTAGAAATAACGGTACTAGGGTAACATTTTTTTTCAAGATCTTATTCCTAGTGTTAAGAAATTACTTTACCATATAGACTAAGAAAATAAGTAAATATACTTACTTGAAAATTATAATTTCATCCTTTAATTAATTTCTACCATAATCATATCTTTTTCTCCAAATAGTGAGTATTCAAGTGGAATTTTTCATGCCTGAATCACTAAAATCATCTTCTATTGGATCACATAATCTTTAAAAGGATAATAAGTTATTTCTATTTTATTTATATATTAAACAAAAATTAAATATTTAGAATACGGTAAGATAATATATGAAACATATAAACGTTCATATGAATAAATAATAAATTAATCTCCAAAATTAAATAATAACACCAAAATCTCAACTTAGATCATTCTAAAAATAAATAACACTATATCCAAAATTACCTTAATATTGACATTATATAATTGTTTGAACTCCAAGGTTATATCATACCCTTCATCTTATATCCCCAAGAAATATAAAAAAACCTAAAAAATACTTCACATTAAACCACATGATACACCTAATGGTTTCTTGTATCTTAACAAAATAAAATATCCATAAAATATCATTAATCACTTTAAAATCTTACCACTTAAAACCTAAAAAGGTGGTTTCTATGACTTTGAAATTATAATAAACCTTAAAATTATAAACCCATGATTATATCCATAACTTTTATGTTAACCTCGCATGAAAACATTATAATCTCCAAAGTTATCTAAACCATTACTCTAATACCAACTATAATAGCCTCGAACCTGCACTCCTATATCCCGTGAAAAAACGTAATCTTTACATTTCTAGATTTAATAACAATAAAAATGGCCCAATTTCAACCACCCAAAACATATAACATCAAATGGAAATATTAGATCACTTAAATACCCAAGGAAATTTTAGGTTAAGAGTTTTAGAGAATTTGGATAAACTCATACATAACAATACCTTGTCTTCAAATAAGTATTTTTTACACTATATCTAACTTTTATTATTCCAAATTAATTATTCAAATTTCCCATAAAATTATTCACATATGATACCTTTATATACATAATTCATTTAACATCATTCTTCATAACCTGGGGAAATGTAAAACATAATAAGGGTGAGACCAAATGCTTAATAAGGGTAAACATAAGCGTTAATAGTTGAATGAAATTAGTGGTCGTACGATGTGTATAAGGTTATGATGAAATAATAAAATTATATAACAAAAAAATAAAAGAATTCATACCCATCAAAACCTGGTTTATAAATCCTGAAACATGGCATGATGATTAAACATAATACAAGAGTTATATAAGTCAAAAATCACGAGCCATGTGAAAAAAATACTTGAAAAATGATATATTAGAACTTGATGAAATAATTAATAAAACATATTGGCAACATGGAACATAATTTTCAAATCAATCTTATAATCACTCTTACAAATGGAATATCTTACCCATTAAATTCCAATAATCTCTTAAGATAAACCTATAATCGGTTAACTCCATCCCTTTACTTAATACATGAAAGAGATATATTAGGATCAGCAATCATCATGAACTATATCTAGCTCACCCGTCATCATAAATAATATCCAAGAACTATAAAACAATCATAACACATCAAATACTAAATATCTTTAAACCAATCATAATACATATAGATAAATAATAAGGATGGTATCATTATAAAATATCCCTAGTGGAGTATAAGTAACATCATAGTAACACCCCAAGACTTAAAAATATTTTCATTTCTGAATAAATTAAAATTTGTTACTTGATTGATTTTTATGAAACACCATGTTAAGATTAAGCTACACATAATAATGAGTTGGCTTACATTACATGCAAGACCCATTTTTACTGAACAACAGAATATTAATAAAATATTATTATGATATATAACATAGCCGTTAAATTAGAGATTATGAATATTATTAACCACATTTTGAATTTTATATATTCTATATAATTTTAAAATTCACCATACATGTTTCTCAAACAAAATATAAGAACAAATTCAATTTTTTTAGATAAAACAAATATTTTTCAAAAAATACAGTTTTGTCGCCTTTTGATAGAAAACCAATTTTAAATAAAATAATTTACACTTTTATATATTCAATTTGAAAAAATAAATATCTTATTTTGAATGTGGACATAAAAATTTTGTTTGGATAAATTTTTATTGTTTTTCTAACAACTTTCATATTTTGATGAATAATGAAAATAATGAATTTTAATTGAAAACAATTCGTTTAATAGAAGTAATATATAGTGTTAAATTATAGAAAATTAATGGTTTTAAAGTATAATTAGATTATATTTTTATCATTTAATATAATTTAGGTCATTGGAATTATTTCACACTATAATTAGATATAATCACATGTCAATCTTTTGATGGTTTTTACTTTTGAAAAACCAATATTCCCGTTTTGACAACTAGGATTAATTTTAAATTGATTACCGCAACTTCTGTGTTTTAAATTTTTAAAAATGGATTCAATATTTAGAATCAGTGAGTCTAAATTATGTTAATAGGCTACTTTTATTTTTGGGTATTATAAATAGTAACTTTAGTAATTTTTTATTATCGTGGTTAAGGGTAAATCAGGTAATTAAAGGTAAAATTAATATTATAAATTTCCTTAAAACTATCACAATCCTATTGGATTACTAAATTCTACCCTTATCATATATGTTTCAAAATTTAATCACTTAATGGCCACTTTCCCCTGAATATGACATTAATATTATTAAAATCAATGAATGTGACAAAATGTTACTCTCATTTTATATAAGTATATTAATTTTAATATTGGGATAAACAAGAAGATAATATAGACTATAGGTACTATCAATAAATATAAAAGAATTATCTACATCATAGAAATTTATTTATAATTTTCTGATTTTAAATAATTATAATTAGTGATGACACAATACTGATGGAGAAAAAATTTTATTAATAAAAATATCAAATAAATGGTTTTAAAATATTAAATGAAATATCATTTGAATTAATTAAGGTTATATAATAATTTTCTGGGAGACTATGAAATTTTAGTTTTATATTCAATTTTTTGGTTCGATGTTATCTTCTGTGTGGTTTTTATTTAAATTCAAATAAATGAATAGTCTCAAAATTGACACTATTGATATTTTATAAAAATAACATTTTATTAAATTACATAAAAATCATAAAAACCTTTAAAAATTAAAAAGTAAAATTATATGTTCTAAAATGTGATAAAGTTTCCAATTATGGAAAATTTACACCACATAAGTAAATATTTATAACCATTTAATACTTAGAATATTATTACCACAATTAAAATTAAATAGATTAAATAAAGATAAATCAAAATGATATGGTTTAAAATAAAATCAAACCATGTAAAAAATTTATTGGTTTAAAGTATTTATAACCATCCATATATTATATAATAAATAATCCACTTTGGATCTATTTGAATTCAAAAATTAGTTTATATTAATTTAATAGTTTTGGTATTTCCAAAGGTGACCCTCCCCTCTCTTATAAAAGGGAAGCTCTCCTTATCTTTTAATAACACCTCTAATTCCATTTGGCACAACCAAAATATTCCTATTTTATCTCCCAACATACCTCACTACATCCTAGAGGCTAAACTTGGTGTATAATGTCATCCTATGGAGTCCTTTTATGCATACCAAAAGGAGATACCTGAAAAGAGGTAATTGTTTTATCACCTCTTTCAAAGTTATTTTCTTATTCTAATTCTTATTTATATGTTATTTCCATGTAAAAGTAATATATACAATATCATAAATATACTGATATATTATTATAATCATTATAAATCCATATTCCTCATTTTATCCATCATATGAATAACAATATCACCAAGTGTGTGTGTGTACGGATTGTCGTCTCCACATCATGGTGTAATTTGTTATACAACATTATTTTAATTGGATGGACATAATTATGAGTATAATGGATATAAATAATTAATATAACAAGATAATTATTCTTTATAACTAATATATCATCCAATTCCATACCATTTAACCATCAAGGGAACGGTACCATCGCTTGTGCGTACGTACGACCTACCGTCTCCATGACACGATGAGATTCATTCTACACATTAACAATTAATGAATGATTATAAAATTTATATTATGAGTAAAAATAAAAATTATGAACTTAATGTAATATTTTAAATGAATAAAATATATCCTATTCATAACAAACATGACTTACATGGCCAAACAGAAATGGTAAAACGTAGTAGTTAACACCCAAAATAATGGTAATATTGAAACAGTATTAACAAAATGATATAATAGGATCATATATGATATAATAAATACTTATATGGTTATATTATAAATTAATAACATACTTTAACCATTATATAGGAGTTTATCACATCCTCTACTAACGGAATGTTCAAGTTAAGGGTTAATTTCGCAATCTCATTATTATCCGATATTGTTTATGTGTAAGTATTTACTGAGAAATGTTTATTATCCATGTCCATGATTATTAAAAAAAATCAAAAGGAATATTTTTATGTATTAGGTAAGGTACACTTTAACTAAAACATCATTTTAAATGTTTTAAAATTTTATTCTTTTAAATATTACTCATTAATGTCCCTATTTTCAAAATAGTTTTAAGGATTTATTTATATAGAAATGAATGTTTTATACTGTTAGTTCCATTCAAAATTTTCGAAGTGGTATGGGACACATTGATTCAACAGTATATTTTAAATGTATTCAATTAAAAATTGTACGAATTTTAAATGACTTCAATGTAAAAAAGGGATATTTCTCTCAAAGAGCGCTAATGATTTTATTAGATTATTTTCATCTATGAAAACATCCTTTGTTGGATTTTATGCATCATTGAGGTTGATTTATTATGATTAAATATTCCATATTTTATTTAAGGGTTTATGATATTTTTTTATATAGATGTGATATTTTCATACCATTCATGTTTTATGGTTAAAGTATTAATATTTTTTATGATATTTTTAATACAAATTTTTATGTCATTTTTCAGCCTTTTCATAAGAGGAATGCTTTAGACATAGTAAGTAATGGGTGGGGCCCACTATAGACTCTTGATGCATCAGTATGTCTTGTGAGACAAACTAGATATGGAATTTTCTAAGGCCTTTCCCATTTATTTTCATATATAGATTTGGTCGAGGCCTTAACCATTTATTTTTAGATGTCTTGGTCGAGGCCTCGATGGTATGTTTTAGATGTCTGACATTATGAATTCCCTCATTATGAGACTAGTTATTAATATTACATGTGATTATTAGATTAGTATAATATCCATGTGAATGATTAAATAGAAGTATTTGATTTATTATTTCCATATTATATTCATTTTTTTGTATAAAAGGATTCTGTTTTAGTTTTATACTTTCCTTAAAGTTTGTGGTTATTTATGATAGTTTCCCCTATATTTTTTAACCTTACTGAGCATCATATCTCACCCATTTCATATATTTTATTTTCCCAGGATTCCAATAAGTTTTTTATTATTGATATGTAGCGTTAATCTATAATAATAATTGTCTTCTCAAAGAAGGGACTATGTTGCAAATTTTGTTTTTAATTATAATGAATGTTTCGTGTATAAAATCTATTTTCCAAGACTACTAAATTGATCAGACCTTTGGTAATTTCTTCCTTGTAATGATTCCAATGTATTAAAATAAAGCACTGGCTCTGCGCTTCTCGGGTCGAGGCGTTGCAATCAGGGTTGTTATTGTTTGTGAATAAAAATACTACTAAAATATTATTAATAATATTCTTAAGGAAAATAATCGTTCCACTTTGAAAATAAATTTTAAAAACAAGAAAAATAAAATAAAAATTAAATATCCATTTATTTGAAAGTAACCTTGAAAACCTAAAAAGGAATATTCAAAAAAAAATAAGGGTCGTAGTGACGGGAAAATCCTTAAATGTTGTAAACATTAAAAATAAACATTATTTTCAAACTTTTTTAAAGATAGTCAAAATTAAATAAGAGAATATGATCCCTCATAAAGGAACATTGATCATAGACAATCCTGATATAATATGAGATTATATTATAAAAATCCATACCATTTTGGTAAATTTTTAGTTATAATCCCCATAAAAGAATAAATTAAAATGAAACATAAAAAACATGATTACGAGGATATTCATGATATAAAATTTCAAAGGGGTTTTATTTATGCCTCATAAAATAATATAGGTTCATAACTTAATATGTGTCTCAAAGAAGATAATTTGAGACTATAATCCCTTACAAATATCATATCACTGAAATTGAGAATTAATCAATGAAGATTTTATGTGTAACTAATTTACATCGAAAATAAACAAGTTTAAATACAATATAAATCAATAAAAGGGATTTTTAAACATAATCTTGACATAATATAATCAATGAAGAAGTGATATAACCCAATGAAATGAAATTAAGATAAGAACCCCCTTACCAGTTGGTAACTTTTATGTCAAATTCCCTTAGATAAAATAATTTTAATTATAACCTAAAATGACATGAGTTTTTAAGGATTCATGATATACTATTTAATAGGTAATTATACACAACACATAAAATAAATTTAATTTATAATATTAAAACATGACTCAATGAAGGAAAATTGAGATGAAATCCCTTACCTCGAATCGAGAATTTCCTTGTATATTTGTTAAATCTTATATAATAAAAATATATGAATTATTTAATTTTATAATAACATTTTACAGGTGTTTTAATTTATCATTAAAAAAATGTTTTTTTAAATGAAATATTTAATTAAATAATAATTTAATTCCATGTTGGGTGTTTTGAGGATATTCGGTTCCTAAGTTCAAAATGACTTCTGTATGTTAACCATGGTAAAATGGATATTTATTACCACATATCAATAAAAATAATCATAAAATAGTTATAAATTTTTTAATTTACTATAATTTTAAAATAAACTATGAAATATTTTTATGAAACATGGATCACATTACAATCATAGATACGGTAGGTCATATGTGTGCATGAATAATTTTTTCTTTTTAAAAGAGCATGAGGGAAAGGATGTAAGTATAATTTTATCTTAATATAATGATTATTATATCATATATATAATATTACATCTTTAAATACACTTATATAATTAATCCATGTGATGAGATGATGAAAAAATAATCACATCACTTCGTGGATGTGGTAATCCACACATACGCATGAACGACACTATCATCTTTTCAATGAATTGAAAGGTAATAAAATAGATGATATATTATCTTTACAAATGAAAATTATTTCATAAATATAACACACATAAAAACACACACACACACATATATATATATATATATATATTAAATACATCTTTATAACCATCCATGAGAAGCGGTGATAGAAAATAAATTACACTGGTTCGTGAGGCGACAGTCTAGCATACACAAGAAAAATGGTTTCATTTCCAATTTTATGGAAGATGAAATGGATATAGATTATGGAAGTAACATAATAAAATCTCAATAAATTTAATAAACTTGTTTTATTATTTAATATTGGTTTAATATGATTTTATGGAGGTATATGAATAAATAAAACTAAAACATTTGGTTACAAAATATACCTCTTCTTTGAACAAGTTTCTTTGCTCTACACCTTAATCCCTTTAAGTTGGGTATTATTCCCAAAATAAGACCCCTATAACATGTTCATGGATGTTAGAAATGTATTTTCTTATGTGTTTGTTAAAACAAAATACAATTGAAGTGTGTATAGGAGAAGAGAGTGGGTGTCCTTTTATAAGAGAGGGGAGGGGCTCTTTTGGAAATATATGAAATATTATAATATAATATGTGTCTAACTAAAGTAAAATGGTTTCAAAATGGAATGTATTATAACATAAATATTTTTTGGTATTAATATAATCATACAATCAAATTCTTATAGGTTTATATATCATTTTATGCATTATCTTTTGGATTAACCCTTTTGTTAATTTTTTTAACCATAACTATAGTAAGAACTTTTTTAAAATAAAAGGGTTATAAATTTACATCTAAGTTAAAAATTTGATCATATATAGAAAATAGACTAAATTTAAAACCAAATTAGATCAGTTTTATCCTCTTGAAATATTTTTATTATTTTTAAATACTTTAATAAAATATATTTAATATAAA
Organism: Viscum album; assembly: GCA_963277665.1. Classification (NCBI taxonomy): domain Eukaryota; kingdom Viridiplantae; phylum Streptophyta; class Magnoliopsida; order Santalales; family Viscaceae; genus Viscum; species Viscum album. Next base: position 19,595,947 of record OY728123.1, read on the forward strand.
ATACTATTAATGACATTTTTATAACTATTCACATAATTTGACATTCAAAATAACATGAAAGAAATATAATTATAATGTAATTCATTTCAAAAATAATAATACATTATTATTAACTATAAAATTAATATGAAACCATAATTAATCCAAAAAAATATTACTTTTGATGTATTTAAAATTATTTAAATTAATTTTATACAACTTGCATAAGAACTATATCGGCGCTACGTGCAAATTTAAGGTAATTTTCTCATCGCTAAAAATTATAAATAAATTCACATAATAAAATTAATTTTATTATTATCAAAATAGCCATTAATATTCATTTGAAACATATTTTCATCCCTATGTGAACATATAATTGATATTTAAAATCAACAGAGTGACATTTTGTATTTTTCATTACTTAAAATAATATATATGTCATTTTCAAAGAAAAATGGCCCAAAATTTCCATAACCATTAATCATGGATGAGAATGGTCGAACCCCACTTATCTAATAGATTAAACACAAGTTATAGGGTCATTTTTAGTCCATATCATATTATTTTCAGCCTTAATTTCCCGATTTACCCTTACCACGGTGACAAATATTTGTTATGATTTCTATTCATAATGACCAAAAATAAAAGTTAATTATTTAATAAATATGAACCTAGTGATTAAAAATATGGTATCTGTTTTTTAATATTATGTTCATAGAAGTGGTATAATTCAATTTAAAATTAATCCTGAAAAACGTGATGAAAAAATATTTTTTAGATAAATATTTTTTTAAGTATAAATTTTTTTATAACAAATTAAAGTATATAGTTGATTCCAATAAAATTTATTAGATTATTTTTTATCAAAATTAAGTAATTAAAATTTAAAAATATTCTGAAATAGAAAACTACTTTATATATACTTGAAAAGAAAAACGGTTCTTAATAAGAATTAGTATTTTTTAACTATTCATTAAAAATCAATTTTTTTAGAAAATTCTAAAAAAATCATCCTAATCTAATTTTGAAATTATTATTTAAAAATTAAGTTATTTTTTTAAATTAAAATTCTATAATTTGTAAATAAATAATTTAAATAAAACCATATAATGCATGAAACCACAATTTGGTTAGAAATAAACATTTTTCTTTTGACAGAAAAAATTCCTAATATTTATATAATGAATATAAATATATAAAATCTAATTAATTAATATTAATAAGGCATAAAAAATATTTACATTAATATTACATAAGTTTTTACATCTTCATGATCCTCCACAACCTTCTTTGAATGGGTCTTTGATTTCTCTTCTCTCTTAGTATAGTGTATAGGTCAGCCATGTTCCCCTTAAATTCCTCACATAAAAATATCCAATAGGATCGTTAACCTTGATTAATTTATTATATTGATTATATGATAATATCATAGGTCATAGGAAGTGCTTCTCTCTTCTCACTTTCTTCTCATCTTTAATACTATAACAGCAGTGTTGAATCCTCCTCTCAATCTCCTTTTATGATGAAAGTGTACCAAAGGCTTTCATATTCTCCTTATTATTTGATACAAAAGGTCTCTCCTTCATATAGTCAGGTTCTATAATTTGATATATAAAAATTATTCTCTCTTGAATTCAGTATTGGTTTCTTTGGTCACACTAATATCTCTTTCATTTCCTGTATATTTTATATTCACAAAATAACATGTGAATATTATTTCCCAAATTCAAAATATTAGAACTCCTCAAACCAAGGTTGGTAGGTAATATTCCAATTCAAATCTGGAAGATATTTTAATTTTTTAAATATCATTTTAATCTACAAAATCCAGTAAAATATTTCCATTTATGTTTCCTAAAGACTCAGAATATTTTTATATTATAACTCCATAAAAACAATATCATTAATACCATTGAATTTAATTCCATGTATACATGTCCCCATATGTCATGGCTTGGAATCATCCTTCATATATTGGTCATATTATTTCTTCATAGAATATAATTTTTCTTGATTTTATATTCTTATCATGAGCCAAAATGCAACTAAGTAATTGTGATATTTAAATCCATGAAGAACAGGTCTTGAGCATTATCAAATTTAATTCAACTCATTAGAATAATTTATTATGGAATTATCAGTTTTTGAAATATCATATTTTCCACACAAAGTGAACTTCATAAGACTTTGTAAGTCTTATGAAGTCCCTTTTAACCCCTTCCTTTTTCGAATTTTATGAAACTCTAAATCTTACAAACATTTGAGAATGTATTATGAACTCAAATAAAGTCTTATAAGCTTCATCAATTTTTTTTGATATCCATATATAATACATAAGAATTACTTTAATAGTTTTATGAAAAAATAATTAGCCACATTTTTATCTCTAACGTAGAAGTTCCAATCATACTTACAAAATCAGTTCATCCTTATGATGTTCCCATATGATCCTTAGACAGACTCCAAGACTTAACTAAATTTCCACCATATGGATAAACGATAATTACGTAGGTCTAATAATTCTTATTTAACTCATGGATGGTTGATAATAAGATTCCAAATTACTTTTACATAGAGAAATTTTCTTCTTAAATGTATGATATGTAACTCTAATGACTCATATGAAACTCTAGATAACTCTTATATATACTAGACTAACTGATATACAATTTCTAGATAACTCTTATGCTCTATGCCTTTGTCCAAATTTTATTACTTAATCTGAAAATTAATCCTACGTATATTTATAACGACTCTTATGCATAGTCAATGCCTTTGATTATTTTAAAAATTTGTCATATAATTCTAAACTTCATTCAAATCAACTTCAAACCTCATACTAAGGTTCTATTTACACTTATATAATATCATGTGTCTTCAGTATTCCATGGATGGTTTTTCTTCACTTTAGATAGCTTTCATTCTTACTTAATGCAGTTCTTCAAACTCTTCCACTAGATAGAAACCTAAAAATACCATAAAATGTAATAGAAAACACTTCCACATAATTATTATTTATCTTTTACATTAAGAATATTTCAACAATCATCACATATATTAATTAATTCTCAAGTTTCATCCCTGAAATCAACTCTATCATCTTTAACACATATAGATTTTTTCCCTAACCACATTATAGCCTTATGTATTGAAAATAAATACAATCCATGCATGTGAACTTCAATATCCCATATTTTATTTTTTTCAATACCAAACTCTTATAATGTAAATATGTGTACTCATTTATTTTCCCCCTTATTGATAAAAAATGCAAATATTTATATAGGTTTTTGATCTCACTTATTTCAAAATATATTCTCCTCCGACTTATGATTCAGTTAAGATTTATCCTATTGATATAAGGATGGTATGAAATACTTTCTTAGAAATGGTCCATTAGTTAGTCAATTGAAAGTCTATAGAGGCGAACCTACTGTGTAAAATAAGAGTGACTAACCATGGTGTTAAAATATGTCCATAACTAAACATATATATGATATCATTCTCGATTTATCATTTTAGGGGCTCTTTGAATTTATTTATCAAGAAATAATAAATATTTCACTCATATCAACAAACATATAAAAAAAATTCAAGTTCATTTTGGATAAATCTCCCCCTTTCTCTTAGATTTTAATCAACCATAACTCCCAGTTTAAAAACATATTTGATACAATCAAAACTAGGATTTAAAATGTGATTGATATACCTAAACTACAAATTTTAAAGGGTTGTGAAGAAATTCCATATTTTATAAATTAGAATCATTTTGGTATCCCCCCTTCATTGTTGATCTCCCTCAAGTGATGCATTCTAAATATCATCCTCATGTAAATGAGAATATTCAATGATTGTCAGTTCCTTTTTTTGTTTAGTGATAAAATACTCATTTGACTCCACATTTACTCTATCTCCTTCAATTCCATGTATATAAATATAAAAAAAATAATAAGGGAATAAATAGGGGTTATTTATAAGTTCTTCACTCTAATAAATAGGTTTGACATTTGATTCTCAAACCAAACCCTCTCTTAAATTTAATTCCAGATCCAAGATAACTCTTCATGATTGCTCTAGTTTTGTTTTTCTAAGTCTATTTTCTTTTGGGAAGAATTGTATTCGTCTTCTCTTTAGTTTAATAATTTTATGGATTATTCTTTATTACCTTTTCTAATAAATAAACTTCTTCTATATGTTTTTTTCTATTTTCTTTAATCTTATTAAACATTCCCTTTTTGAATAGAAGAAGATTCATATAGTTTTTATAAGTATGACTTATAGAGACCGAGTCTAAACATAGAATATATAGTACAATAATCACATGATTTAATGAATACATCTCATAAGTAGTCATAAAAATCAAGGACCAATAAGTTTAGTGTCTTGGAGATTAGGTATGTAAACATATTAATCTACAGTTATTTATCCATAATCAAACTCATTTAGACTACCCTATAAACATTACCTAAGATATACTTATCTTTATAACCTAGGGGATAGAAAACATAGACAGGGGTGATCTCCGAAGGTCAGTAAGAGAAAACATTCAATCATTTCACTAAGGGTTAGATCATAATAATATGAGAAAACATGTTCAATAAAGAAATTTATTATTTAAAACAGAATGGAATAATAATAATTGTTCATAATCCTTGATTTATGGGCATGTAATCTAAAATTAACAAAACTTTACCATAGAAAAGGTGTACAGAATATTGAGACATTAAACATGAGTCTGGGATAATAATAATAGGCATATATAAATATAGAATTTCATATAAAAAAATTATCACGAGACAAACAAATTCATATAGATATTATAGTATTGTGAACAAACAAAGTGTCCACACTACATGTTGTAAAAAAATATCCATGCTTCTTGTTGTGAACAAAAAAATTCCCAGACATCATATTATGAACAAAACAAATACTTATTATTCATGTTGGGAAAAAAATCACTTGATTTATATTGTGAACAAAAAAACTCACACACTTCATGCTGTGAACAAACAAAATTCCAACACTTCATGTTGTAAACAAAAAAATTACAATGATTTATGTTGTAAAAAAACAATATGAAATTGCATAGAATCATTTTCTAATGCAATATAAATCCTTAACTTTGTCATTTGAGTGAAATATAATACCCCACTCCTCATAATCCATACAAATGTGTTCCATTTTTTAAAAATTAAGCATAAAAATATCTTAAAGAACCCGTAAAAAAAATAGATTTCTTACACCTTTAAAAAACATCACAAAGAATAAACATAAGAAATAATAGAATATAAAAAGTATAATTTTAAAAAATAAATAATATCATAATAACATATAAATGGTGGTTAGAAAAACATCACTTAATGAAAGATAATACTTGGAGGGTAAATATAATTGAAAATACAAATGTTTTCACAAAAACATTGAAAACATTAAAGTAAAAATTACTTTTAAAAAAATTGAAAGGATAGATAAGAATTTTGAAAACCATATTCCTAAGGAAAATATAATTTAAAATAAATATGGATATATAAAGTAAAAGTAAAAATACATTGAAATGTTTTACTTTTAAAAGAATATTTAATAATATAGACTTCAAAAAGATGTAAAGGTTTCAAAAGGGGGATATAAAAATACATTGAAAACTTTTAATTTCAAAAATAATATTTAACAATTTAACCTTTCAAAAACAAAAAATTTATCAAAAGAAAATGTTAAGTGGATGATAAGACTATTTTTGAAATTATGGAAAAACCTTTTGAAAATTTTAAAATAACCTTGTTGAATCCCCACATCGTTAAAAAGATGATAAAATATTTATTTTAAAATAATTATATCATAGAAAAAGCGTAATTGGAGATAAAAAGATTTATTTTACACTAGGTAAAGGATATAATTGTTTGGAATTAAAAACATGTATTGGGAAGGAAAATCCATTAAAATAAATGAGAATTATTCTTATGATAAATGAATTTTAATGAAACAATAGAATCATAAATGTAGAATAATTTGGTGTGAAACATGATTTAAAAAGAAAATTTGGTGTAAATAGATCATAAAATCATAATAGTGTAGAATATATCAATCTTGGAATATTATAGTAAAATAAAAAATATTATAACCCATGGAAATTATTTGAGTCATTAAAACCCCTTAAAACCTTTATAATATTGGAATCAAAACAGCATGAGACATATAACATTAAAAAGATAATAAAATATCAATAAATATAAGAGAATAATGTTACAAAATTATAATATATAAGTATTTACACTATTTAAATGGAAGCATTGTGCATATAATAAACATGTCTCAAGGGATTCAAATTTGAGATAAAGAAACCCTTACCTTGTTTCCTTGTATAGTTGATGACACTCTAAATTCCTAAAAATAATAATTAACTTAATATCTTATTATATAAACTTAATGATAAATATTACCCATTTTTTATCCTTATTATATTTTTTTATCATGAGTGGATTAACTAGTTATAGTATATTATGACCATCGGGTGTTAATAACTTTAACTGTTTTGCACATGTTTGATAATTCTGATATCATTACCCATTATTTTATACTAAATTAATTATTGATATATAATTTTATTTTATTTAATATATAACTTATATTGATTTAAAAATTTATTATTTAATTCTATATGTTTCTTGTTTAAGTTATGTGACTACAGAATTGATAACAGCTTATTTTGGTCATTTTAGCGAGAAAAAATGATACTTTAATAATAAGTTAAAAATTAATATATTATTTATAGAACCATATACCAATAATTATTTTTTATTATATTATAATAACATTGGTTTTAATGTTCCCATATTCATCCATAATTGGATTTTAAATCATCGTTCATGACGGTGGTTAATCCAACCCAGTATTGAACTCACTTTAACTCGATTAGTGAGTATGGTTGAGGAGGTATTTATTTTTACATAATATCATTCTTACATAATCATAATGATATAATTGTTATTTTTTATGATTTTTAACTATAATTTTTATTTTTGGATAAATAAATAAAACTATAAGAAAAATTTAAAAAAAAAATCTTTATGGAGGTGATAGTCCACGCATATGCATGATTGATATTCCTTTGTTTTTATAAGTGAATTGAAATGAATAAATAATGGTTGTAGAATTAATATAAAACACATTAGTATAATAATTATACTTAATTAATAATATTATTATGGTAATAATATATTTTTAAGGGTAATATTAAGAATAAAAACTTAGGAACGAGACGATACTTATGTTGGAGACTTTATTTTTCCTTGGAATTTCCCATAAAATTGAAGGGATTAGGATAAATATGAGTGAACATAGGGTTATTTTTGTCGGATAGGTTTATATTTAAGTTAAAATTTTAGAGTTTAAATTGTTATTTATAAGGATATGTGTGTTCTCGAATGGGTTTAAGTGATCACCTTTTGTAAGATAGGAAAAGGAAACTTTTTGAAACACCCTTTATATTTTAATAATTACATGACACTCTTATAAGTTAAATGGATCCAATATTTCTAAATAATATATTTTTAGTGTATTTGTGTTGATAAATTATCAAAAAAGTGGTTCCCCACATGTTTTAAACATGTTACCGGGTTTTACCATTTAGTTTTTACATTTTACACTTTTGCATTTAAATTAGGTAACTAGTTTTTAACTAAGTGGTTTTATGATTTATTAAAAATATTACATAACCCATATAAAAAATGTGGGTGTTATGGAACTAAATTTAAAATATAATAAATTCAATTAAATTTATAAATATTATTAAATTAACATTAAAATTAAACTAGATGTTATTTATAAAAACTATTTTAGTAGAAAAATAACATTTTGACCATTATAGATTATTAATATTTTATAGTATTGATTAAAAACTAAAAGAGTGTTAATATATTAATTTATGTGTTTATAAATCATATTATAATCATTATTTAAATTTTTTCAATTTAATTAATTCAATATAAATTCCATGATATTAATAACATAATAATTTTAAAATATTTATTTCACCATTATCATGGTAATTAGCATTAATCCTAACAATCTAATTTCATACCTAAAAAATAAAATATGACATATTAAATAATATGAACATTATTTTCTCAAATATAAGAATCATTTTATCGAAATAACATTATTGTGTAGCTAAATTTATTTTTTAACACAAGCGCATGTAACACACAAAACCCTATATTCTGAAAAAAAAAGTATTTTTAAGAAAAATTATTTATGATTAGGATAGTGATATCAATTTAATTTATTACAATTAATTTAAAATAATTATTATAATTAAAATTTTATTTATTTAACAATAAAAAAACATCATTTCGTCATTTTATAATTAATTAAACAAAACAGTTGAAAAAAAATCCTTTAAATCTCAACATAAATTTTCAAAATGTTGACCAAGGGGTTTATAAATTATACATAGTATTTTAAAGTTATTTATTATAATTTATTATATATAATTTTATAGGAAAAAAGTTTCAAAAAGTTTCAATTTATTTATATAATAAAATAATTTCATGAAAGTGGTGGCATTAATAAAATCAATATTTCACTATTCACTGGAAAATTAATTACTTTTGAAAAATAACAAAAATTAATCTTAAGATAATTTTATAGTGATTAATTCAAGAATTAATTTTAATTTATCAATTTAAAATCTAAAAATTTTAAATTTAGTATTTTAAAATAAAAGATATATTATTAAGAAAATAGATTTTATTGAAAATAACCTTTTCAATATTAACTCATATTAATTATTTTTCTTCCAAAGGTAAAAAATATAAATGGTTGACCATATAGAGTTTATTATGATTTAATTAATAATTCCTTTTTAATGTGTTATGGTTTATTTATGATGTATCATATGACACAAGTTATATAACATTGTATATATTTTATAGGATCCCAAATCTTGGGTCGTTACATTCTTCCCCTTAAATAAATTACATCCTCTAAATTTTAATTATCACTTACTATTGAAGATATTTAAGCGTATCCATAAGATAGATATTACTCAATAGTTAATTTATAATGTGGTATCAGCCTTATTAATTCATTTGAGACTATGAAACTCATTTATTCCTTCTTAAGAGGTATATACAAGTATTGGGTTTTTTTAAAACATTTGAGCTAAACACCTCTCATGGTTTGTTGTTAAGACCTATTTTTTCTCATTGAGTTCATATTCAAACTTTTAGTGATATATTATCAAATTTGGTATGAAATATGACTCTCTATTTTGGTAATTGGTGTTGAGTCATAAGTACTACTTCTTATTTTTTTATTCATTTAGTTTTAGAAATCATAAACACATTCTTAAAATATGTTTACTATATTTTTATGTCCCAAGTGTTTTAGTATGTTTTTATAGAAAAAAATCACTTTTACCAAACATAAAAATAATTCTAATTTATTATGAATATGAACTTATCATTATTAAATATTATCCACTATATTATAAATGTGTCTGATTCATCATACTGACCTTTATTCTGACCAATGTTTATAATTTTTTATTTTCTATGGTATTGATAAAAATCATGACCATCAGACTAATAATGGTACCAATACATTAGACTAATATTATTAAGGTTTACCATATTTAAAAATAATAAGGAAGTCTATTAGACAATTTTTAGTTTTTAATCGTAATATATTTAATTTGTTTCCATTGTACGGAATACCAAATAACATTGCAATTTTGATAAAAAATGTTGTCGGACATTTAGTATTTTTAGGATGTCAAGTGAATGTTGTCTGATGTCATTGTTACTAACTCATAAATATTCCCATTGGAGCATTACTTATAAATATATGATCATTTTTAGAGTTGGTAACTGATAAATTTTTTCAACTCAAGTCATTTAAATATTTATTAGTATGAAATTATTGTTTTTAGTCATTTTAATACTATAGAGAGTTATCATTTAAGGAATCCTTGTTAGGTTTGTTTTCTTTAGAAAATTTTCTTTTGTATCATGTTCCAGATCATTGTAATGATTGAGGCATTCTAAGGATAGGAAGATGGTGAATTTGATCCATTGGATCGAGGGATTATAGGGCTAGGAAGATAGATGTTGATCATCATATCAAGGGCTTCTGAGGAAAAAAAGACAAAGTAGTTTTGATCATCGTATAGATAGATTTCCTAGTAAGGAAAGAAATACTTTACAGTAAGTATAAAACTATGGATACCTTTAGTTAGTGTTGTTGACTACCTATACTTTTAAGGTAAAAAGTGTAATTTTTTTTAATATATCATGTAAGTCATTATTAAATTTACTATCTATTATATTGCTTGTTTTTACAAGTCTTTATTATGTTGTTCATATTACGATATAAAGTATGTTTTAAAAATATTTCTTATCATTTGTTTTATTAGTTTATCTGTGATAACTATTAAAACATACTATGATATAATCATAAAATCTTCGATTATGATTCCTTAACTATGATCATTGGACAGTACGTGAGCCTGATCTTTGACTTAAAGTGTAATTGTGTTTTGTTTTAGTTTAAAATTTTAAACTACAATTCACCCCCCCCTTTTGTAATAGTAACCATCTCAGTTACTCATTTAATCGAACAATTGTTATCAGAGATTTTGGGTTTGGAATATTCATTATAATAAAAATATTTACAAAAAAGGTCAGAATAAAAAATTATTTTAAATATTTTGGACCTAAAAACTTTTACAAAAATATTCAAAACAAATTTTTTTTAAAAAATTCCATACTCAAAAATTTATTTTTGGATAATATTTTTTTTTATAATGAGTTATCTTAATAAAACTAACATAATAATTTTTTATAATAAAACTATTGTAATAATTTTTCATAATAAACTATCATAATCAAACTTCATCATAAAAATGAAGAAGAATTAGTTATTCATACTGATGATACTTTCTACTCAGAAAGGTATTCTTCTTTTAGTTTTTTCACTTCTACTTTAGTTTAAAATTTTGGTTGATTACTTATCCTTGAAGTTTTAATACTTGGTTTTTTCTTTTCAAAACTTTAAAAAAATTATAATCAGAATGATACTCCATCTGATGTAAATATTTCCTAAAAATTTGAGGGTTCAAAATAATACTTTAAAAAAAATCGATAAAATATTAATCGTCAGATCAGTTAAGAATTAATCTCATCCATTAAAATTTTTTGGAATACAAATCAATGTTTTCTTGCGCATATATAAAGGTGGGACAACCCCTGTCTCACATCAGTTTTAGAATATTCTCTCCCAAAATGTCTCCCTCCTCAAATCTGTCAGTCTATTTATTTCGTTGTTTGTCTGATCTCTAGCACAAAGTCTCATTATGATATCAACCAAAGAAGATTATACAAAAAGGAATGCTTTCCATAAACATATTATGGAGAGAAATTGGTTTGATAAATATGATTCAATTCTCAAAATTATGATATATTTTAATTTTTTTGAAAGTGTATGTGTAGAGAAACCAGATAAGGATTTTGACTTATATTATCCTAAATTAATTAGAGAATTTTTTGCACCTGTTGAGTTTGTTAAAGATGAAGGTAAGGGAAAAAATTCTATGTTTGTAAATAAATAAAAGTTTTATTACAAAAGATTAGTTTACTTGGTTAGTGTGACCAATGGAGGTGAATCCTATTTACCCTCTTACAAATTACTAGACAAACTTGGATATTTTAAGAGAATGAAGGAAAAAGCTTCTTTGTTTCCATGTTATGATAAAGTGAGGAAAGATTCAAATTTATCACTAGATATAAGGGTGGAAGCGCTTTGGTTTTAGGGGTATTTGATACCCAGGAAGGGTGACTGAGATACCCTTAAGGTTTTAGATATTTTTGTGTTGGATTTTTTAATGAATATGAGGAAAATAAACTTGGAAAAAAATTATAATGATAGAGGATATCAAGAGTTCCTTAATTACGAAAAAGATCACCATGTTTCCTTCCTTCATCAATAAGTCAATTATGAAATGTACAGAACTTTTTAATGTTGAGAATAAGTTTATCGAGTCAAATAAAATATTTTTTTCATTAGTGAAGACATAATTTCAAGAATGAAATTGGTTTTTGATTCAAATTCAAAGAAGTATATTGATAAAGTCGATGGTGCTGTGTTTGATGCTCAAAAATACAAGAAACTAGAGTTTTTTGAAAAAAATAAAATAAAGGAAGATTATTCTCCCACAAAGAAAAAAAAGAAAGAAAAGAAGATGTATGATGATGAGTTAAAATATCCAATAGAGCATAAGGAAAACAAGAAACAAAGGGACCCAAAGTTTGGTATTGATTTTTTTGAGGAAAAATCTTTTATAATTCTAACATTTTACCTGTTGAAAGAAGATGAGAAAAATAAAAAAGAAAAGAAAATATTAGAAGAAGAAAAAATATGTGAAACGTTGTTAGAGTATGTTGAGAAGGATTTAGAAAATATCTATCTTCTAATTTCTTATATTGATCAAGTCATTGATTATGGGATTATTTTTAAAGAAACATCAGTTATTCTTATAATAGTCCTTTCAGCCAGTGATAAGGTAAAATAGAAAGTTATTACAAAAGAATCGATCCTTGAAAATGAACCAGTTTCTAAATTAGTTGGAAAGGGGGTTATGTGAATAACGAGGCAGTTGAATCTAGATCTTGAGGAAGTAGAGGAAGAGAAACAAGAAGAATACATAAGAGAATAAAAAATAAGAAAAGATAAAGAATAGGGAGAATAAGAAGATAAATAAGAGAAAGAAGAAGAGGAAGAGGAAGATGAGGAGGAGGAAGAAGAAGAAGATAATGAAGAGAAAATTGAGACCGATAAAGGCTCAAAATAAAGAAAAACATTAGAATCATCATCATCTCCTTTACCTTAGCAGGTGTATAAGGATGCAGATATAAAATGATCTCAAAAATAAAAGTATTTAACAAAATCTGAAGATTTATAATCTATAGAGGAAGCTTAAGAATAGTATATATATTCTTATAAAATATTTTCTAAAAATGATAAATCAGATAAGAATTTGTATATTCTTGAATTCTCAGACGATAAGATTGTTTCCATGAAAGGTAAAGATATAATCAAGAAAAAACCGGATATAGAATCCTTAAGACAGAAACCTCCCAAACCTTCATTGGGATCACTGGATTTGGAGGTGACAATTTCAAAAAATGGATTCGATTTAATTTTCCAATAATTGAGTTGGTTAGAAGATGCCATTACCTATTTTTCTAATCTTGAGGCAATATGAAAGTTGATTCAAATTTCGTTGAATAAAAAATGGGATCCCCTAAAAATTATAACAGAATTAGTTATCTGTATTGATGTAGAGCTGAAAAAATTTCAAGAAAAGTCTCGGACTTAGTAAAGATCATAAAATAATATGGTAAAGTGGTCCAATGCAGTGGATTTTGATATCAGGAAACCTGGCGATCAATTTCTTATAGTTAAGAAACTCTTCTTAGAAAATTCATAATATTTAAAGATGTTATCCTTATATGTTTTTTATATAGTAGAGTTTGTGGAAGAGTTTAGATACAACACTGATGATCGAGCTATGGATATAATAGTTTTGAAACAAGAGGTTCAAAGTTTGGAGTTAGAGAACAGTAAGCTCGGATCATGTGAATATAAATTGATTCTTATAAAGGATGAGAATAAAAAGTTTTCTAAAGTGATTTAAATCTTGAAGAATCATGTGCATAAGTAATAAGTCATGGAATAAATAATCTTAAAGCTTGACAAGTATCGATAGGAGTTTAAAAAGATGAAGTCTTTTTTCAAGAAATTGATGGAGAAAGAATGAATACTTTTTCATTTTGAACTATCAATTTATTTTTTATCAAACATTTGAATGTTTTATGAATGTTATTATATTTTCATCCAAAACATTATTTTTGAATGTATTCTGATACTTTTGGATTTATTTTCTTTCTATTATTTCATGGATTATTGGTTAGTTCACAATTTTTTGTTTTCTGTGTTATCTTTCCTAATATTTCAGGAAACTATGGTTACTTTTCTATTTTTTTGTAAATCACAAAGGGGGGGGAGTTTTGAAATATTTATAAATGGGGGTTAATCCTTTAAAGGTAAAAGTATTGTGATGTTTTTAATAATTTCATAAAGGGGGAGTAACTATCCTTAGGGGAGAATTATTAATACTTTCAATCATATCACAAAGGATTTATAAAATCAGGGGGAGTTATAAAGTATATATTCAAAGTTATTAATAGGTAAAAGGGTTGTAATAATTTCAGGTTATAATTTTTCATTTATGTATTGTGGTTTGTGCTTTCCAAAAATGGGTATATTGTTGAATTAGAAGTATTACTTCTTATTTTTACATTCCTTTAGTTTTGGAAATCAAAGAAACCTTCTTAAAAATAGGTTTAATAAATTTTTATTTATGAAGTGTTTTAGTATGTTTTTGTAGAAATCATTATGTTTAACTAACATGGAAATAATTCTAATGTATTACGAATATGAAGTTATCATTATTAAATATGATCCATCAGATTAAGGATGCATATGATTAATCAAAATACCCTTTATTCTGACTGGTAGTTATAATTTTTTCATGTCTATAGTAATGAAAAAAAATCATGACCATTAAACTAATAATGGTATTGATACATCAAAGTGATCCTTATAAGGTTTATCACATTGAAAAATAATAAGGAAGTCTATCAGACTATCCTTAGATTATAATCATAATATATAGATATTTTTCTATTATAAAGGATACAAAATATCATTTTAATGCTGCTAAAAATGATGTTGGGCATTCAATTATTTCTAGGTTGTCAAGTGAAATTTGTTTGAGGTCGTCGCAACTAACATGGAAATATGATCATTAGAGGTTCACCTATAAATATTCGGTCATTTGAATAGTTGGTAGCTGATATGTTTTTGTAACTCCAGTCTTCTAAATATTTCTTAGCGTAAGCTACTCGTTTTTAGTCTTTATAATGCTTTAGAGATTTGTTCTAAGGAATCCTTTTTAGGGCCGTTTTACTTAGAATATTTTCTTTTCTATTTTGCATCCAATCATTGTAATGATTGAGGGATTTTACTGATAGGAATATGGGGAATACCATCTATCAGATCGAGGGCTTCTAGAGCTACGAAGACATACTTCAATCAACATATCGAGGGCTTTTGAGGATGGGAAGAAAATATTGTTATGATCATTATATTAAGGGATTTCCTCATAATGAAAGACACACTTTAAAGTAAGTATAAAATAGTGGATACCTTTAGTCAGGGTTGTTGACTACCTATAATCTTAAGGTTAAAAGAGTGAATTATTTTAATATAGCTTATAAGTCATTCTTAATTTTACTAGCTCTAGTATTGATTTTTTTAGAAGTCTTTATTTTGATGTGTGTATTATGATAAAAATTTTATTTTAAAAATAATTATTATCATTTTTTTATCATTGTATCAGTGATAAAAATTAAAACATACATTGATATAATATATGACAATCATTGATTCTGATTCCTACACTCTTATCATCGGATGATCTGTGAGTTCGATATTTTACATAAAAAGGTATTGTGTTTTGTTTTAGTTTAAAATTTTAAACTAAAACTCACCCCCCTCTTGTAATAGTAACCACCATAGTTACTCTTTCGATTCAAAAATTAGTATGCATACAAATGAACATAATTGGACATACCACACACATTCATCTCTCCTCCCTCGTACTTCTTCAACTCGGCGATGCCTATGGGAGGTTGAGGTCGAATGATAAAGCTAAAGAAGAATGATCCTTATCCTTATATGTCTTTTGGAGATCTACATTTAAATCATTTTCTTCCCTTTTATGAGGAGTCTCCTCCACCGCACTGGCTTGTGCCCTTTCCAAAATTTCCCTCACATGCATCATCGTCTTCAAAAGATACCCACCAATATCTTAACCTTCCTATTACACTAGTCCCAACACTACCCAATACATGAAGACCTCCTAGATGAAGGTCAGTGGGGGATGGAAAGTTTGCCAAATCATCTTCAGATTGCACTTCATATGCCCAAAAAGGACTTCCAAGACCCAAACTATTTCCCACACATGTTTTATGGGCTCACATGTTCTAGGGCATCATACCTTATTCCTAAACGACTCCCAACCTCAGGGTCATAGGGTGGCCTAACCCTTTTCTACCTCACTATCGTGTCTTGATGTAGTAGTGGTGGTAGTTGGGTTTTTTTTCTATATCCACCATTGGTATGGGGTTTTTAACTTCCCTAGGAACAATAGTGCATGTATGTGCCCCTTTTCTTCCTCACTATTGTGTCTTGATGCACTAGTGGTGGTAGCTAGGGTTTTTATTCTACATACACCATTGGTATGGTGTTTTTAGCTTCTCTAGCAACAATAGGGAATGTATGTGGTAGTGGTGCATTGACGGATGGTGATGATGATGATCTATTGTTTTCTTATGCCATTATAGTGATGTTAATATCTCTCTACGATGGATGCGGGTTGTTTTATCTACCCTCATCCATTTTCAACAATAAAGATATTGTGGGTAATCTGAACATGATTTATAGAATAGGGAGTCTGTGTTGAAATAGTTATTTCATTACCATAATCACATCTATTCCATCTAATGGAAGAATAATAAGATTTATGTTTTCCTAAACATTAACTTGGGATATAATAATCTTGCTATTAGAAGTTTCCTTAGATAAAAACCCCATTGGGGTGGTGAATTAATACTCATTGAAAACTTCATGGATACACTTGTGTGGCTAGAATAAGAATCCTATAAGGCATCCATAACTCTTAAGTTGAGGATAAGTGTACATTCTTCCCTTAATTTTAAAGAGAAAATACCAATAGTAGGAGAAGCATAGGCTTTCCAATGTTTCCTTTATCTTATAGGATACTGATGTTTATCATCCTTGTTAGCCTACAGTTCTTTTAATACAAACTATGTCACTCATAACTCAACATATATCATCCATATCTCAATTTATATCATTTTAGGTCCAATCTATGTTAATTTGAGTTGGGTTTACTCATACTTCTTAACCTAATCCCCAATATAGAGATCCAAATTTTTTATGAACATTCTTAAAATATTCTAAACCCAAAAATCATTGAAATATATGCTCTCAAAATCCAACTTATCCTTTATCTACGAAATAACATATAAATTAATATGTACTTCAACTTAAAATCCCTAAACATATTCAAATCCCTCATAATAGTTCATAATGTGAATGTGATTGACCAAATAATATCCCCATGGAGTGTTAAACCGAGTGTGTGGTCTGGGCCCATTCACCATGCACCATAATAATGATCGAGATGTACTTGACCAACTCTTTTTTGGATTATTACCGCTATATGCATCTGTTCCAAAACAACATCCACTTGTAGTATCCAGAAAATGATGCATTTCTAGGAAAATCATCTACTCTAGACTTAAACAATATTACATGATATCATCCTATACTTAAACTTGTCCCTAGGTTTTTTACTAAGGTTATATAACCCTAAAACCAAAGGTAAATTTACTAATCTCTAAAAATAACTAAGCCTTTCATTCCTAGGCTAAACATAACATAACATAAATAATACAACAATCTCATGACTTAATTAATACATCTCATAAGTAGTCACACAACTCAAGGACCAATAGGTTTAGTGTCTTAGAGATTAGATATAAAAACTTCTTAATCTACAATATTTTCTCCATAATCAAACTCCTATAGACTCCCTTCTATAATTTCCCTGATATATACTTATATTCATAACCTGGGGAATGGAAAACATAAAAAGGGGTGTGCTTAAACGCCTAGTAAGGGAAAACATTTCAATATGACCTCAAAGGATCGATCATAAGCATATGAGAAAACATGGGCATGAAAGATATTTCTTATTAAAAAGAACATGGAATAATAAGAATTTTTTATAAGCCATGATTGAAGGACATGTAATCTCAAATGAAAAAACCTTTACCGTGGAAAAAGTGTGTGGAATCCTAAGACAATAAATATGATTCAAGGAGATAATTGAAGAGTGAAGTTTTTTTGTGTCATTTTTTCCACTTACTTCAAAACTTTTTAATCACCTAACTACTGTAGTAAAACAACATCTAGGGTTGTCACCCAATGAAGTTGTCACTTTAGAGTTTTTGTATCCTGATTTTATTGTTATTATTTCTACTTAAACTATTTCAAAGGGGGGTTATGATAGAAAAGGAACTAAACTAGTTTCTAAACTAAAAATTTATAAAAATAACAAAAAACAAACAAGAAGAAGTTAATGAAAAGTAGAGAGAAATCAAAAAAGGCTTAGTGGTCTTCCCAAGTGATTATCTTGCATAAACCATTCTTTATTGCTTAAAAATGTTTCACATTGTAAATTCTCTCAACACAAAATTCAAAATCTCTAAACTATGTGTTTCATTAAGTTTCAGAAGTTGAGGTCACCAACTATGATCATAGTTATTGACCTCCTTTCTATAAGAGCCGATTGAAACACTCAATGATTATTGAGCACTAAGACACAATCGAGCTTCCACTGTGCTTACAATTCTCTATTGAGAATTGAAAAGCTTAAACAACGTTAGTCGACCACCAACTCCTAACTAGACTAATAATTTTATACTCGATGAACAACACACACTGATCAGCTATATTTCAAACAAATAATGGATGAGAAAAGAAAATGAAATGACAGAAGATGAAATCATCAAATATCAATCGATTATTTAACCATCACAATTCCAGAAAAAATTTACAGTTTGAAAGAAAAGATTAAAGGTCGGAACGGAATCACTAGAAGAAGTCACACGGTTAAACTGCTAAAAAACTTTTTTGATCATTCTCGTGGAATAAGAAAGGTCTTCGATCTTCATCTTCATGATTGGTAGCAAATCTTCTTCAAGCTTGTCGGAAGATCTCTTGGTTCTGTCTTCCACTCTCTGCTCCAAATGTCAAAAAATGCATTGTTGTCTACTATCCACCTCAATTTTTTTTTGTTTTTTCTTCATCATTGGCCACATCGATTAAACAAATATGGATTTGGCTGGCTCGTATTCGGTGTTGTTGCAATTCTGGTCGCCTGCGACCTTCTTCAGGCTCAGACAGCTTTAGCGGCATAAGGGTTTCAGTGGTCGGTGCTTTATCAGTGGCGACGGATTGACCCCACTACCACTTCCCAAATCCCTCTTCACCCCAACTGAGCATGGGGAAATGGATATGTGAATTTTAAGTTGAAAAGAAACTAATTATTTTGTTAAATGAATAAAAAAATAAAAATATTAAACAACTGATTATTTTATTACGTGATTAATGAAAAAAAAATTAAAGCTTTTACGGAATAGATTAGTAATTTCCTATAAGGTTTGAACTTGGTATAACATGTAATCTTTTTGGTTTTCTCATTTTCCCTCAAAAGTGATTTCAGAAATAAATTTTTTAAATTGTCAGGTCATAAAAATTATTCAAATAATGAAATTATAATTTAATGCCACAATTTATTAAATTATTTAAAGAAATAATATTAAAAGAAATTAATTACTAAACTAAAATTAACTAATTAAAATATTAATTCTAAAACCAAAAGAGGAATGAAATTAAATACATGAACACAAAAATTAATCAAAAACACTAAATTCAATATTTTAAAAGAATCTTCAAAAATAAATAATAAAATCAAATTTAACCAAAATTATAATTAAAACATAAAAGGAAAATTAATTAATCATAAAATAATTAAATTAATAGTTATTATTTTGACATAAAACAAACAAAAAAGTAAATAAGCCAATCAAAACTATATTTTAACAATAAAAAATGATTAAATTAAAGGAATCACATGGAAAAATTGTATCAAAACACACCCATATAAATTTCCTCACCCAAAACATTTCTTTGTCCTCAAGGAAATATTGATCCAAATTCAGTGGAATGAAATGAATCTCAAATTTGAAATATGGTATGAACACAAATTATTGATTTTCAAAATGATATTCACCGTTGGATTTTCATCAGGCTATAACAAATTTTACCATCACGAAATTAAATATTCTTAGTGGAAAACTAATTATTGTTTTAAAAATATGATCCACCTTAAAAATTTCAAAATAAATAAACCCAGTTCAATGTGTATTAAACTGAAAGTTCATACTACTCTTTACCTCCAAGAGAACAGACTTACATAAGTAGAAAGAAAATAAATTAGACAAATTATTTAGATTAACAAACATAATAAATTAAAAGAAAAATAAATAACTCATTGGTCAATATAAAGAAAAAAAGAACCAGTACAACCTGGATTATAATTTTCATTTCAAAATTCATTTGAATTTATATTTTACGAGTTTAAATAAAATTTCAAAAATTCAAAGACAATGATAATTGTAAAACATTCACTCAATATTTTTCCAAAGTTATCCTCTTTTCAAGATGGCAATGGAAAATGATTTACAGAACTCAATCCAAGGGGTAGTGTAGAATTAACCACCTAAAAGTGGCTACACAACATTCAATATTAAGAAAAATATAAAACAAATGAAAACAATTCATTAAAACATGAAAGCAATAAAAAATTTTAAAAAAAATTGGGTTTTTCAATGGGTTCACATTGAGGTACAATTTAACACATTGAAAGACCATTTCCCCCACAATAAAGCTCAACATTGTCCACAATATTGAATCCATGGTGGAGAAACATGTTTATTCAATTTCAATGTTCAAGAAATATTAGGAAAATTAGTAGATAGAAATTATCTATAAAATGGTTACAGGAAAGATAAATGTTTTTTCCACTCAACAAATAACAACACACAACATGCACAGAAGGTTACTGACTGGCCACCACTTCAACCATTCAACTCAAGAATAAAATGTGCAAACTAATTCAAGTTCAAATAAGTGTTCATAAAACATTTCCAATAAAGGATGAAATTTTCCGCACTAATACACAACCAAAAACACCAGATTAATAGCAATAACCATCATTTTTAATCACAAAATTCAGCATGCAAAGACTGTTTCAGATTCATTCCTTTTAAAATCAATTTAAAGGACAAATGACAACAATAATAAAGTAGAATTTTAAAAGCATGAAAATGAGAATAATTTATGTGAAAATCTCCCCTAAAATAGAATCACTTTTTCAATTAAATACAAAAATATTCCCCCTTCTTCTCTTTGAAAATGTTCCTTTGGTTATCTTGAAATCTCTTAAATATGGAAACAAGTAAGCATTTAAGTCCAGAAAAATTCAACATCAGTAAAATAAAACCATAGTTTAGAAAGTAAGTGGTTGATTGAAGTTTCTTCAAGTTGTAGCTTGTAACATCCCAGGTAAATAAAGAATAAAAAAATTTCATATTTATTAATATTTATGAATTAAATATTAATTTTACTTTAAAGGGGTTTCTATGTTTGATAGCGTACCCGATACGAAACAAAGAGTTTCTTTGAAATCTTATGTTGCACACTAGTAATAAAATAAAATTATTTTAAATGGTAGTTAACACGTAGCCATTGTATTGGCAGGAATGAATAGAAATAACTAAAATATGACTATTTATGTTTGTTAAATGTTTTTACAGTTATCCAATAAAAGATTAAGGGTTAAAATATGAAAATAATTCAATTTTAGGCATATATACTTTAATATTCACAAAAAGGTTGAACTATCGCCTTTTAATGGAGAACCATATTTAAATATAGTTTTCGTCTCTCTTATAAATTCTATTAAAACAAATAAAACACTTCTTTAGAATTGGGACATCAAAATTTACATTGTGTAAATTTTTGGTATTTTTCCGATAAAGTTCATTTTTAATGAATAGTGAAAAATGTTGTATTTTAATTCAAAACCTATTTCTAATCTAATTTATTTATATGATTAGATTATTTTTTGAATTGGTTTTAAATTTAAATTATAATATATTTTTACCATTTAATCCAATAGTGGTCGTTGGATTTAATTTCACTTTGAAATTGGACTTAAACTTGTGTCAATCTTTTGATACTTATTGTTTCATAAAAACACGCTATTTTCTCTGACAGTGGGAATTAATTATTAAATTAACTAATGTAACTTATATGATTTTAATTTTGTAAAATAGACATAATTATTGAATCTATAATATCAAATATATCTCAGGGTGAAGTTTTGGTATTTTTCTGAAAAACTTCAATTTTTAATGAATAGTGAAACCACTAAGTGGTACTTAAAAAACTGATTTTTCCTTTAAATGAAATTTTACCACCTTTGGGTTTTGAATTTAAAAAATTCAACATACATGGTTGTCATCAAGAAGTAAAATTTCGTTCAATGGGATTAAAATAATTTTTTGGTGAATAGTAACTTTTAAAATTTTAATCGCGATTAGAGGTAATTAGTATAATTTAAGGTAAAAATAATGTGTTAATAATATGAAATGACCTTCAAACATGTCCTAACCTTATTAGATGTGTCATGAAAGTCCAAGAAAATCTATGGGTCAACTTGGGGACCCCATGGAGCCACTTTGGTAGGAAAATGACATTAATAACTTTTTATTTAATGTTAAAATGAAAATGTCACAAACATGTCTTATTTTACGAAAACAATTTTTATATGGGGTTATACAAGTCATATTTCTGACTATAAATATTAATTATAAATATTAAAATATTTCCTACATCATGATATTTTTTTTATAATTTTTTTACATTAAATAAATTAAATTATTTATGACACCATGATGATGCAGTGATTACCTCATTATTTAACGATTTAAATAAAATGAAAAGATAATGTAAAATCTAATACCTAAACATGTCAAAAACTTATTGGATGGGTGTATTTTGAACTCTTATCACCTTATTCTAGAAATATATAATTTTGGTACCTTTAAAATACTATAATCAATTTATAATAAAGTAACCTTTTATATCTTTCCAAGAGTGACCCTCCTCTCCTCTTATAAAAGGCCCCCACCTCTACCAGCTTACCCACAACTCTCAAGCCTTTATCTCGGCCAACCCCTGCCCATTTTGTCTCTCCACATCCCTCTCTTACTCCTAGAAGCCTCACTTTGGGCATGAGTCTTCCCAAGGAATCCTTTGAGCTCAAATCAAAAAGAGTTACCCGTTTTAAAGGTAGGGTTTTCCCTTGTGTTCTTATGTTTTATTTTTATTCTCCAACCCCCTAAACTCTTTTTTTCATTTATTTTGTAAAAAAACCAGTATCATCAATATACTAGGTTGTTTTTATAAGATGTATTTTAGATACACTTACACACACCTACATCTAATGGTTAAAGAACATATTGTTTCTATGGATGGAGAATTTCTTCCTCACGAAACGATGATTGTTCAACACTCCTATAACACCTTCAAAGGTATCCATTAATATGTCACTATATTTATATATGATATATAATATGTTTATGTTTTACTTATGCTTCTGTATTTTTCATTTATGGAATACCTTTATGTTTTCCATAATGGGTAAATGTGATATCTTCATTTTAGGAAGTGCGGAATACCGCCCCCTCAAAGTGATTTAATTCGTTAATACCATATGTGGTAGTATAAAGGATATATTTAATGATATTATATATGATATTATACTAGAATTATAATATACCTTTATATAATTATTATTTCTTTCCATTAAAGTATGAGATAGAAATGAAAGTAGCGTTCATTCGTACGTACGAATTACTGTCTCCATGAATGGTGTATTTCATTTCTTATCCCCAAATGTAATGTACTATTATAAGTACATATATATAATGGATATATATAATGTATGTTACATCTAAATGATGAATATAATTTTTGAATTAAAATATACATATCTCTCATTTATTTTTCACTCCATTAATATGACATAGAAATGAAAGTAGCGTTCATGCGTACGTACGGCTTACCCTCTCTATGAACGGTGCATTTCATTTCATACCTCTAAATGATTATGTAATATTATAAATGATTGTATATATTGGATATATATTATATATATGGAATCTACATCATGAATATCATTCTTGATATAATGGATATTTGACTATGTGAACAACTTGTAAATATAAGAAGTTCACTTTTTACTCAAGTACCAAATATCGACAAAATGAACGTTATTAAATTAAATGATTAAATAATGTTTACAACATGGTAATAAGTGATAGAAAAGGAATAATGAACTTGAAAAATTTATTATGTAAGTATAAATTAACTCAAGTTTATTATTCAGGACATTAAAGAACGATCGAGTCAAGTCGGACCCGAGGTATGGGACTTCATCTCAATCTCATTTCATTGAGGCATATTTTGTTTTATACACAACCTTCTTTTATACGGTGTATAAACCCCTTTTACTTTTATTTTTATCCAAAAAGAATCTTTTTTATACGAAGCGTTTTACTAAACGACAAAAGGGAATGTTTTTGTCGTACGTATGCGGAGACAACGACTTCTCCACCGTCGTGACCATTATTTGAGTTTCGGCTTCCTCTACAAGCCATACCTTTTTTTAAATGAAAAATAAATACCATATTATACTTTCCTTTTATTTTGGTATTGATAATGGTTTTCATAATGTATTTATTATATCAATGTGTTGTATTGATATCTTGTGATTGAAATGTGGAAATGTTTTTTTCCTTTTTGCATGTTTTATGTGATATGATTATGTTATGGTTCTTGGGAATTGTTATGAAGAATGGTGGTTCTGTGATAAAATAAGGGCGGGTGAGCCCGATATAGCTCTCCAATTCATTGGGTAACGCGAAGGGGTTAAACTTTAAGGTTTCTCCAAAGAGATTTAGGGAATATACTGTGATGGGTATTCCAAACATAACCAAGAGGGTTACTCCCTACGTAAGAATGTTATGAATGCCTCAAGTTACCGTTATGTCTTTTGATTTCTATGATTTATTCATGATTTGATAAGGTATGTTAAAGTGCTTATGTATTATGAGTAAAGTATGATTTCATTGATTCTTACATATACATGTACTCATGTTTCCTTTCCATATTTTATATCCTTTACTGATCTTTTTATGCTCATCCCAAGTTTTTGAAATGTTTTTCACAGGTCAAGGGAAAGGTACATGATGTGATGATAGTATCAAGTAAGTGTCAAGAAATAATCCATGTTTTATTTTAAAAATGTTTCTGTTGATGGGAAAAATGAGTACTATCTTTTATGTAACCACTTTGTTTAAATGTGAAATGTAATGCATGTTTTATGTTCTAATTAACTGAAACTGTAAACATGAAAATATCCTCAACATGTATTCTTGAAGTAACTCAATATTATGTAATGTTTAAGGTTGAGGCCTTATAGTTGGAATCAAAGTTCAGTTTAGATAACTTTAGGAGTTAGAATTATATTAAATGATTATCCGAAAATATTTTTTTATGGTCTAATTGAAATGATATAGAATTTAAAGATTTCTATGTTGCTCTGCCTAATATATTTCTGTGTTCAGAATGTTTTTTCATAGATAAAATAGAACATCTTTTCTCGGAAGGCATACATAGGGAAATGACCATTGAAATCAGTATCCGGAGATGGTCAGAATCAGAACTAAACATTTGGTGGTAGTGATGGCTCAGCTGACTCAGGTAAAAAAAGTTGGTTGTTTTTATTTTTTTCATTTTAGATTATTCAAAAAGTAAAGAGGAGCATAGAATTCATTTAAGGGATATCTTGCAAACCTTAGAAGAAAAGAAAATGTATGGAACATTCAGCAAGTTTGAGTTTTGGTTACAACAAATTTCTTTCCTTGGTCACATTGTTTCAAAAAAATGGAATAATGGTTGATCCTTTTAAACAAAAGTTTTTGAAGAATGGCCAAGACCCACAAATGTAATCGAGATTTGTTGTTTTCTTGGTTTGGAAGGTTACTACCGAAGGTTTGTTGAAAATTTTTCTCGGTTATCTAGTCTAATGACTAAGCTAACTCAGAAGGGTGTTATGTTTATCTGGACAAAAGAATGTGATGATTGTTTTCAGGAGTTGTAAAAAAGATTGGTGAATGCTCCAGTTTTGGAACTTCCTTCCAGTAATGGTGATTTTTTTATATACATTGATTCTTCATTGAAGGGACTTGGTTGTGTCCTTATGCATAATTATCAAGTAATTGCTTATGCTTCACGACAGTTGAAAACTCATGAGATAAATTCCCCTACACATGATTTGGAATTTGCTGTTGTTGTTTTCACTTTAAAAATTTGGAGGCATCATTTGTATGGAGTAAAGTGTGAAATATATACCGATCACAAAAGTTTAAAGTATATATTCACTCATAAATAATTGAACATGAGATAGAAGAGATGGATATAATTAATCAAGGATTATGATTATACAATTCTTTACCATCAGGGAAAAGAAAATAAAGTGGTTGATGCTTTGAGTAAAAAAAGTAATGCTTCATTAACAATGTTGTGTTTGGAACGTGATCCTTTGGTTAAGGATTTGATGAAATTTGGCATAAAATTTGTTGGTGCAGGATGTCCTTCTTTTTTGTTTCAGGTATCAGTGAAATCTTCGCTATCAGACAGAATCAAGCAAGCACAGAAGCAAGACAGTGAGTTGCAAAAAAAGGTTGAGCTAGTTTAGAAGGGTAAGTTGCCTGAATTCAACATTGATAATGATTGTGCTTTGAGGTTTGGGAAGAGATTATGTGTGCCTTGTGATTCACAGTTGAAGATAGAGTTGTTATGTTAAGCTCATAGTTCTCCGTTTTAAGTTCATCCTGGCAGTACTATGATGTACAGAGATCTGTGAGAGTATTACTGGTGGGACGGAATGAAAAGGGATATTTCTGATTTTACTATGAATTGTTTGACATGTCAACAGTTTAAAGAAGAGTGGAAGTTACTGAAAGGGATGCTTCAACCATTACCAGTACCAGAGTGGAAATGGTAAAATATATCAATGGACTTTGTTGTGGGATTACCGAAGACATCTCGAGATAATAATGCAATTTGGGTTATTGTTGATCGCATGACTAAATCTTCTCATTTCCTTGTTATGAGAGATACTTTTTCCCTAGATAAACATTCTCGTTTGTATCTTAAGGAGATAGTAAGGTTGTATGGAGTTCCCCTATCCATTGTATCTGATCGTGATCCCAGGTTTACTTCTAACTTTTGGAAAGGCCTTCAAAAGTCATTGGGTACTGAATTAAATTTTAGTATAGCTTTTCATCCGCAATAAGATGGGCAGTCAGAATGAAAAATTAACACATTGGAGGATATGCTACGTGCTTGTTCGATGGATTATCAGGGATGTTGGGACCAACAACTTTCTTTGGTTGAGTTTTCTTATAATAACAGTTTTCATTCCAGTATACAGATGGTACCGTTTGAGACATTATATGGGAAGCGGTATCGAACTCCAGCTTTTTGGGATGAAGTGGGTGAAAGGAAGATGATGGGATCAGAATTGGTAGAAGAGATGGCAGAAAACGTTCAGTTGGTTCAAAAACACATGAGAATAGCTCAGAGTAGACATAGAAGTTATGCAGACAACAGGAGGAAGGATCTATCTTTCGAGGTAGGTGATCATGTTTTTCTCAAAGTTTCACTATGGAAAAGTGTGTTGTGATTTGGTAAGAAAGGAAAGCTAAGTCCAAGGTTCATTGGACCATATGAAATTCCGGAGAGAGTTGGATCAGTTGCTTACCGGGTGGCTTTACCACCGAGTTTTTCTCAGGTACATAATTTTTTTCATGTTTTAATGTTAAGGAAGTATATGCCAGATCCATCTCATGTTTTGAGCCCAGAGTTAGTTCAGTTGGAAGAGAATCGCTCTTATGAAGAACAACCAGTCCAGATTCTTGACCGAAGAGATAAAGTGTTGTGAAATAAGGTAATTCACCCAGTGAAGGTTTTTTGGAAAAACCATATGGTTTAAGAGGCAACGTAGGAATATTAAAATGCTATGAGGGATAAATACCCCCACTTATTTTGATAAGTGAATAAAATTGCGAGGATGCAATTCCAAAAAGGGGGAAGGATGTAACATCCCAGGTAAATAAAGAATAAAACATTTTCATATATATTAATATTTAAGAATTAAATATTAATTTTACTTTAAAGGGGTTTCTATTTTTGATAGCGTACCCGATACGCAACAAAGAGTTTCTTTGAAATCTTACGTTGCACACTAGTAATAAAATAATATTATTTTAAATGGTAGTTCACACGTAGCCGTTGTATTGGCAGAAATGAATAGAAATAACTAATATATGATTATTTATGTTTGTTAAATGTTTTTACATTTATCCAATAAAAGATGAAGGCTTAAAATACAAAAAGAATTCAATTTTAGGCATATATACTCTAATATTCACAAAATGGTCGAACTATCGCATTTTGATGGAGAACCTTCATTAAATATAGTTTTGGTCACACTTATACATTCTATTGGACCAAATAAAACTCTTCTTTAGAATCGGGACATCAAAATTTACTTTGTGTAAATTTTTGGTAATTTTCCGATAAAATTTATTTTTTAATGGTGAAAAATGTTGTATTTTAATTCAAAACATCTTTCTAATCTAATTTATTTATATGATTAGATTATATTTTTAATTGGTTTTAAAGTTAAATTAGAATATATTTTTACCATTTAATCCAATAGTGGTCGTTGTAATTAAATTCACTTTGAAATTGGACTTAAACTAGTGTCAATCTTTTGATAGTTATTGTTTCATAAAAAGACACTATTTACTCTGACAGCGGGAATTAATTATTAAATTAATTATTTTAAATTATATGTTTTTAATTTTTTAAAATAGACATAATTTTTGAATCTGAAATATCAAATATATCTTAGAGTAATGTTTTGGTATTTTTCTGAAAAACTTCAATTTTTAATGAATAGTAAAACCACTAAGTGGTACTTAAAAACTGATTTTTCGTTTAAATGAAAATTTACCACCTATGTGTTTTGAATTTCAAAAATTCGACATAAATGGTTGTCATTAAGAAGTAAAATGTGGTTCAATAGGATTAAAATAATTTTTGGTGAATAGTAACTTTTAATTTTTTTTTAATCGCGATTAGAGGTAATTAGTGTAATTTTAGGTGAAAATAATGCGTTAATAATATGAAATGACCTTGACACATGTCCTACCCTTATTGGATGTTTCATGGACGACCATGAAAATCCATGTGTCAACTTGGGCACCCCATGGAGACACATTAGTTGGAAAATGACATTAATAACTTTTTATTTAATGTTAAAATGAAAATGTCACAAACATGTCTTGTTTTACTAAAATAATTTTTTCATGGGGTTATACCAGTCATATTTCTGACTAAAAATATTAATTAGAAAGATAAAAATACTTCCTACATCATGAGAGTTTTTTTATAATTTTTAGACCTTAAATAAATTAAATTATTTATGACACAATGATGATGGTGCAATTACCTCATTATTTAACGATTTAAATAAAATGAAAAGATAATGTAAAATCTAAGACCTAAACAAGTCAAAAAACTATTGGATGGGTGTATTTAGAACTCTTATCACCTTATCTTTGAAATATATAATTTTGGGACCTTTAAAATCCTAAAAGCATTTTATAATAAAGTAACCTTTTATTACTTTCCAAGAGTGCCCCTCCTCTCCTCTTATAAAAGGCCCCCACCTATACCACCTTAAACACACCTCTAAATCCTTTGGCTCGGCCCACCACTACCTATTTTGCCTCTACACATCCCTATATTACTCCTAGAAGCCTCACTTTGGGCAGAAGTCTTCCCAAGGAATCCTTTGAGCTCAAATCAAAAAGAGTTACCTGTTTTAAAAGTAGGTTTTTCTCTTGTGTTCTTATGTTTTATTTTGCTTCTCCAAGCCCCATAAACTCTTTTTTTAATTTCTTTTGTAAAAAAACCAGTATCATCAATATACTAGGATGTTTTTATAAGAAGTATTCGATCTAAACTTACACACACCTACATCTAATGGTTAAAGAATATATTGTTTCTGTGGATGGTGAATTTCTGCCTCACGAAACGATGATTGTTCAACACTCATATAACACCTTCAAAGGTGGCCATTAAGATGTCACTATATTTATATATGATATATAATATGTTTATGTTTTACTTAAGCTTCTGTATTTTTCATTTATGGCATACCTTTATGGTTTCCATTATGGGTAAATGCGATATCTTCATTTTAGGAAGTGCGGACTACTGCCCCCTCAAAGTGATTTGATTCGTTAATACCATATGTGGTACATATAAAGGATAGATTTAATGATATTATATATGATATTATACTGGAATTATAATATAACTTTATAAAAGTATTATTTATTTCAATTAAATTATGAGATAGAATTGAAAGTAGCGTTCATGCGTACATACGACTTACCGTCTCCATGAACGGTGCAGTTCATTTCTTATCACCAAATGTAATGTACTATTATAATTACATATATATAATGGATATATATGATGTATGTTACATATAAATGATGAATATAATTTTGGAATTAAAATATACATATCTATCATTTAGTTTTAATTCCATTAATATGACATAGAAATGAAAGTAGCGTTCATGCGTACGTACGGTTTACCGTCTCCATGAATGGTGAATTTCATTTCTTACCTCTAAATGATTATTTAATATTATAAATGCATGTATATACTAGATATATATGATATATATTAAATCTACATCATGAATATCATTCTTGAGATAATGGATATTTCACTACGTGAACAACTTGTAAATATAAGAAGTTCACTTTTGACTCAAGTATCAAATATCGACAAAATGACCGTTATTAACTTAAATGATTACATAATGTTTATATCATGGTAATAAGTGATATAAAAGGAATAATGAACTTGAAAAATGTTCTTAAGCTATTAGAAATTAAGTCAAGTTTATTATTCAGGACATTAAATAACGATCGAGTCAAGTCGGACCCGAGGTATGGGACTTCGTCTCAATCTCCTTTCATTGAGGCATATTTTGTTTTATACACAACCTTATTTTATACGGTGTATAAACCCCTTTGACTATTAAATTTATCCAAAAGTAATATTTTTTATACGAATCATTTTACTAAACGACAAAAGGGAATGTTTTTGACGTACGTATGCGGTGACAACGACTTCTACGCCGCCGTGACCATTATTTGAGTTTCGACTTCCTCTACAAGCCATACCTTTTTTTAAAATGAAAAATAAATACCATGTTTTTTTTTGGTATGGAAAATGGTTTTCATAATTTTTTTATTATATCAATGTGTTGTATTGATATATTGTGATTGAAATGTGAAAATTTTATGTTTCCTTTATGCATGTTTTATGTGATACAATTATGTTATGGTTCTTGGGCATTGTTATGAAGACGGGTAGTTCCGTGATAAACTAAGGGCATGTGATCCCGATATAGCTCTCCAATGCATTGAGTAACACGAAGGGGTTAAACTTTAATGTTTCTCCGAAGATATTTAGGGAATATACTGTGATGGGTATTCCAAACGTAACCAAGAGGGTTACTCCCTACGTAATAATGTTATGAATGCCTCAAGTTAGCTTTATGTCTTATGATTTCTATGTTTTATTCGTGATTTGAGGAGGTATGTTAAAGTGCTTATGTTTTATGAGTACATTATGATTTCATTGATTCTTAAGTATACATGTACTAGTGTTTCCTTTCCATATCTTTATATCCCTTATTGAGCTTTTTATGCTCATCCCAAGTTTTTGAAATGTTTTTCACAGGTCAAGGGAAAGGTACATGATGTGATAATAGTGTCAAGGAAGTGTCAAGAAAGAATCCAAGTTTTATTTTAAAAATGTTTCTGTTGATGGGAAAAATGATTACTATATTTTATGTAACCACTTTGTTTAAATTTGGAATGTAATTCATGTTTTATGATCTAACTCTCAAAAACTCTAAACCTAAAAAGATCCTCAACGTGTATTCTTGAAGTAACTCAAGATTAAGTAATGTTTAAGGCCAGGTCCTTATATAGCTTCTCTAGATCATTGTTGATTATAAAGTATCTACTCCAAATGATGGAGATAAACCTCAAGTTGATTCCACTAGTGAAAAACAAACATAGCATATTATGGAAATCCTAGGAGAGGTGTGTACTTAGGTGATATCATCCTTATTTTCTATAAGAAAAACTAGTTGATTTTAAAATTTTATTGAAATTTAAATACATAGTACTAAAACTAAATGGAAATATAAAGGAAAGAGAAAATAAAACTTGGGTTAAACCCCCCAAGTAGTGCATAAATTTATGTTATTCATAGTTGGATAGTCTGTTGCTCATCTCCAATCAATCGGTGGATGGGGTTTATGTGGTAAGAACCACCACATCTTCTTCTTCCCATAACTATTCAATTTTACTCAAATGTTGAGGTCCCCTTTAGAAAAATATTTTGTGTCCATCCCCCTCACAGTGTGATACAATTCATCAATTGGGGAGGGATGAATGATATATGGGCCCCCATGTTTATCTTCTCAAGAAAAATATTTATCCTCTAGTCCCCCCGCATCTTGTAGGGACATCCACAGAAGATGGAAAAAAATTTCTTAGCGGAAAAAAAGACATCATTCTCCTCTATTTACTACTCCAAATGCTCTTCTCCAGAGGTTTTCTCAAGTTCAAGCTCTAGCTTCTCATTATCCACTCTAAAATATATTCCTTCTTCAATAAACACTTCTAGTTCTTCTTGGTCTTGTTAAGTGGGTGTCATTTTTACAATGAAATAATAAGGGGATTTAGTCATTAATTCAAACACTACCACAAATTCATTCAAGGGATGTGCTGGCATTTATCAGTGCTAAATATAAAATTCTAATAAAAGGGGTTTCTTTGTCAACGCTAGCTAAAAGCACCGATAAAGGTGTACCCTATATCAATGCTTTTTTAGCACTGGTAAAGGTAGGTTTATCAGTGCTATTATTAATGCTGATAAAAAAATTTAATAAAAAATATTATTAATTTATAGAAAATTATTATATTTATATTCAAAAATAATGTTTATTTGTATACATTAAATAAAAAATGCATTTTTAAAATTAATATATATTTTCTAATAATTCCTATATATATATATAATATTTTAAAAAAAGTATTTTTAAAATTATAATTAAATAAATATATATTTAAATAATTGTAAGATTATAATAAATTTCATTAAATAATAAATATATTTATTATTTTTATTTGATTTATTAGATTTATTAGATTTATTAGATTTATATATTTATTATATTTAAAAATACTTTTTAAGTATATATATGTATAATTATAATTATAAATAAATATATATATATATGTTTCTAATGAATATGGTCAATAAATATAATGATTCGTGAGTATAATTGACATGTATATATATTATGTATTCGTCATGAATGTTCATTTATACATTACACCCTTCTTATTATTCATGTTGTCCATATGTGGTGACTCATTTTTTGTTATCTATACTTTACTAGGTATATGATTCATTCATGTTATAACCATGAATCTATTATAATCTAAAAAGATAATTATAAGACTACGAAAAATATATTTAAAAAATAAATATATTTATTATATTTATAATTATAAATTTTAATTATATATAATTTTTTAAAATATATTTAATTGTAATTATAATTATAACTATATATATATTTAAATAATTATAAAATTACCATAAATACATCTATTATAATTATATATATATATATATGTATATATATAATTATATCAAAATATTTATAAAAATATTTATTTATAGTAATAATTATTACTATAACTATAAATAAGTAAATATATATATATATATGTAAGTAATTATAAAAATTATAATAAATGTATTTATAATAATTATAAAGTTATAAATATATATAATTAAATAAATATATTTATAAATATATACAAATATTTATAAATAAATACAAATAGTTATAATTATAATTCTAAATATATATTGATATATTTAAATAATTATAAAATTATAATAAATATATTAATTATATATATTTATATACAAATATTTATAAATAAATACAAATAGTTAGAATTATAATTATAAATAAATATAGATATATTTAAATAATTATAAAATTATAATAAATATATTAATTAAGACTTCATCTTCCTAAGATCCCTCACCCGTATTAGAATCCTTCTATTCTCTAATCAATTTGGAATGTGTTTGGACTTTTTCTATATGCTAAAAAATCCACTCTCTAGATGTAGCACAATATAGTGGATATAATCTATGTGGATCATGACTTGGGATCACCTTTAATGCTCAACATCATTGAGGCATGTCCTTTTACCCTCTGGGATCAATATTCTCTTGCTAAACTGTTATTCCCCTATTCTTAGGGTCTATTTCTTTTGATTTAGCCAAATTTCATTTGATAATTATATTTTTATGGTAGTAATCTAATTCCTATATTTACATATATAATTCTACTAACGATGTTCATTAGGTCTCACCCTCCTGTGTGTCTCCTCCATTGGACATGGATTCTCCTCATGATCAGATTGTGCAGTCAGTTGAATCACCCAAGACATCAGCCTTCATGAATCAATTGTGGGCAATAATCCTCAACTTCTCAATAAATGAAATAAGAATAAGAAAACTAAATATTTTTCCCATAATCCATGATGTATGATCACTCGATCAATGCATAATTACAAAATAAATTTTGATACCCAACATAATTCTGTTTCAAGCACCTGGGACTCCACTATGTCGTCTTGATGACCTCTACATTGATATGGAATTCTAAGGGAATTTGATCCCCATTAAAGATTAAATACCAGTGCAATTTAATTGGGAGTATTATCATTTCACAACATAAATTTTTGTATCAAATCAATTAATATTTATTATTTTTGGGTTTTTCTCAAAAACATCATATAACTAATAGTTTACATGCTTATCTATAGATCTAACTAACATTGTACTTTCAATTTCCAAAATATGTATATATATTTATATCACATAGTGATTATTATTCTATTTAACAATAAATTTTTAATGTCCTTGGAATATAATTCACAATAATAGGTTAAACTAGTTTCCCACTATAACGAGAATATAGAAAATCCATAAATATATTCTTAAATCAATATATCATATAGTCTAGATACATCTATCTTACATTACATAGATGATGGTTGACTATCAGGTGATGAAGTCTCATATGAAATTGATACATCTTCTCACAAAGTTCACAGTTTGTGATCTCTAAGAAGAATTGTCCCAAGTAAAGACCCACTAATAGGAATTCTACATGGTTTATGTGTCATTTGATAATACTATATGAATTTTTATTTTTCCTAAAAATAGATTTTTTTGGTTTGTATTATAGATTAATATTTTATAAAATCTTGGTTATTTTTGATTCATGTATCTTTTATAAAGTGCTTCTCTTGGGACTTATGTCATCGTGAAAATACCTAAGCGCCTCTTTTAAAATGATTCAAGTGTTTTGAAATGTTTCATAAAAAATTATATGTGTTCAATATATGATTTTTTGGTTTTAAATAGCTTTGAAATGATCTTAACACTTGGCAATTACTTAGGTTGCATGCCAACTATTTGTCAACTCACCCGATTGACTTTTATAAAGGTATGTGAATGTTTTGAAAGTGTATTTAATCTTGGTTTCATTTTAACAAGGGGTGTGTGATGTTTTAAATGAAAATTTGTAAAATATAGATGATTTCCATTCATTTTAAATGATCATGACTATTGGGTCATGAAGTTTCCTTGAATGCTCTAAAACCAATGAATCATGGTTTTGTGAAAGAGTGCTTGGAATTGATTGGTTTATTTTAAAAATGGTTTGTTATTTTAAAGATTAATGTGTGTAAATGGGTTTTTAATGGTATTTTAAATGTGATTTTATAAATAGTTTTCAAAGGACATCTGAAATGTAGTTTTCCCATAATATTTTATGTTTATATTTTTATAGAATTACAAAAAAAAATTCATTATATAGGGAGGATAAGTAGATTGATAATAATACCATGGAAAGGACATGCCACTAACTCTATCCAACCCATAGGATATCCATCATGACCTCAATCATGTAAAAGGTGAATTAATTTTTAACCCCATTGCAACTCTTAAACCTACCTTGCATCCAATATCAACTGCATGGTTTATATTAGGGGCCCCTTGTTTGATATGTTTATTTAGGACTTTTTTCCTCATAGGGATGCAATTGATTATTAATATGAAATTCTTGATGCTTCTTCAGGGATGTGAAAATGGTCGCTTTGTTGTGAGGGTGTTAGAGTTGACATGTGATTTACTATTTATATTATATTTATTCACATGATGATCATTGACTTGTTCTTTCCCATTTCCACTTGTTTGGTTGCATGGGAACCCTATGAATTAATAAATAGGTCCAGATGCATACTACACTAGTTATCTCACACACTAGCTAGTTTCCCCTAGTTGTATGGTTTTCTTAGTCTATAAGAGTGTCCCTAATGAGGAATGTGTGGGTAAGTCAGGTGGATTTTCTATTTTTTTACGATTCAACATAGGTTGACTATTGGACTCATTTTAGCATCAGTACAAAATAAAGGAATAATTGAATTCCATCTATGATTTTGATATATTGTATATAATAGAATTTGAAATAGGAAAGAGGGATCTATTGAACAATTAGATTCAGCATCTAAAGAAGAAAGTAGGTGATAGGAAATAGTGAAAGGTGTCTCTAGTTGTAAATGTATTTCAATAATTATAATGATTAGATATCAGTTAGATTTTCTCTTCTATTATAAGGAATATAATAATTTAGATGGTTCTCATCTTGGTTTCCATTGAAGGTTTATTTACATAAAAAATCGATGTCATGATTATATTTCTTTATATAGATTTGGAGGATGATATCTATATAGATTGACTATATAATAATTCTGATATTTCACAGCTTGGTTTCCATTGAATGATTATTTCTAGAAAAAATAGATGTCATGATTATATTACTTCATGGAGATTCGGAGGAAGATATCTACATAGATAAATTGGAAGGTTTCATACTAAATAGAATAGAAGGTTCAGTTCTAGTCTGAAATGGAGTTTTTGTGGGCTTAAGTAGGCACCAAGATAGTGTAACTAGGATTTAACGCTTTCATGGTAGAATTAATGTTCATGAAGTGTAATGTAAATAATTTATATTAAATAAATGTGTATAATGATAGGATCTTAGTCATTTTACTTATTTATGTGGATGATTTTCTCTTAGTGGGAACAATGAAGGAAAATATGGAAGAGCTGAAGATTGATTTATCTAGAAAATCCCAAATGAAGGATCATGGTTCTAGAAATTAGATATTAGTAATAAATATTGAAAGAGACTTAAATTATATAACTTTTTTTTATACTTGGTTAATTTTTATATCAATGTTTTCTGTATTTATTTTGTTAAATATTAATATTACTAAATAAAATGGGATGGATATGAACAAATAATGGTTGGATTCCAATCATCTAACAAAAGAGTATGAATATGGAGTGAAAGAGTTTGTCAAGTTTTCAAAAGATCGTGCATATGACCCTTCGTAAATCAATTTTCCATGTTTATGTTCTAGTTATTCAAGAAAAATTAGTCTAAATAATTTGGAAGAACACTTGATCTGTAACAGAATAGATCGAAGATATAAATGTTTTAATAAACATGTGGAAAAATATAATTTAGCTAGTGTCTAGGATAATATTACATTTTATGGATCATCTGATATGATTACAAGTTCAAAAAATGAAGAAGACTATATTGAGGGTGTGATTAGAGATGTGAATGATGATGATGATCGTATTGAGGAAATAACAAGGAAAGTTAAAGATAAACATCATGATTGTCGAAAATTGTTTGAGAAGTTAAAGAGTTGTGAACAGATTCCATTTTATACTGGTTGCATTAAATATACAACATTTCCAGTTGTACTGAAGCTATATAATTTGAATGCAGGAAATAGAAGAAGTGATGCAAGTTTTTTGGAACTACTTGCTCTATTGAATTACATGCTCTTAGAGGATAATTATCTCCTGAGCCGAATAGACAACACCAAACAAATAATGTTCTTGATGGGTATGATCTATGAAAGAATACATGATTGGTCGAATGATTGTATAATATTTTTCAAGGACCAAATATTACTTAATTAATTCCCAATGTGTGGTGCTTCTTGATACAAGAAAGATGAATCCAGTCCAATGAAAGTTGTATGGTACTTTCCAATCATTCCAAGGATTATGTGCCTATATAGAAGTGAGGATACTGTAGGAAAATTTATGTGGCACACAGATACACGAATTAAAGATGGTAAACTATCTCACCTAGAAGACTCTCCTTAGTGGGAGATAATTGATAATGAGTATCCTGAATTTCGAAACTATCTGAGAAACATTCATCTTATATTATCTACAAATGGTGTGAATCCTATTGGTTTTCAAATTATCCCTCACAGTACATGGCTGGTTATATTGGTAAATTATAACTTTCCACTGTGGTTAAGAATTAAATTAAAATACATCATGTTATATATACTTATATCAGGACCAAAAAACTGGGTAATGATATTGATGTTTATTTGGATCCATTGATCGAGGATTTGAAATTTTTATTGGATTCAAGTGTTATGTTTTATTATGCTTAAAGAAATGATGATTTCATATTGTGATCCATATTTTAAAAGAAAATAAATGACTTTATTTCATAAATAAATTTGTCAGGATATAACATTAAAGGAACTCAAGGGTGTCCCATTTTTGAAAAAAAGTACACAATAAATTAGGTTGAAATATTCATCGAAAACCATGTTTATAGGACATCATAGATTTCTACCTTGAAGGAATAAGTACTGATCTTGGATAACATCATTCTATGGAAGTTTAGAAGGACATAAAAACCATCTCCACTAATAGGTGATCAACTATTTGAAAAGGTAAAACATGTGGACACTACTTTTGGTAAACCATTTTTGAAAAACCATACTAAAAATTAATGGAAAAAGTGATCAATTTTTTTTGAATTACCATACTATAATTTTCTATATGTCAAAACATTTCATGATGTTTCGCATGTTGAAAAAACTACATTTGATAATGTCATTGACATATTGATAAATGCACCTAAAAAAGGATGAAATTAAGTCTAGGTTAGACATGGTTGATATTAGAATACGAGAAGAGTTAGCGCCAGTAAAGGGTGAAAAAAATTTCTTCCTCCAACTACTTACACTCTTTCCAGATAGAAGAGATATCAGTTTTTAGCTTCTTGAATAACGAAAGGTTCCATTGGGGTATTCATAGAATATCAAGAACATCGTGTCAATGATATATTTAAATTTAAAGGGTTTGAAATCACATGGTTGCCCTGTTTTTATGAAAGATCTAATGCCTACAACTTTACGTTTCATTTTTCCTAATAATTACAATCATACATTAACCAGGATCTGTTTCTTCTTCAAATCTATTTGAAGCAAAGTTACAGAACTGGTGAAATGGATGACTATGGGAAGATAAATCGATGTTATATTATATGAATTGGAAATATTCTTATAGACAACATTATTTGATATGATGGTTCATTTGATTGTTCACTTGGTTAGATATATTCAACTATATGGTCCTATAAAAAATATATGGATGTACCTCATTGAATGGTATATGAATATTTTTAAAGGGCATGTGAAAAATTAAATTCGTCTA
Source organism: Viscum album (assembly GCA_963277665.1). Taxonomy (NCBI): domain Eukaryota; kingdom Viridiplantae; phylum Streptophyta; class Magnoliopsida; order Santalales; family Viscaceae; genus Viscum; species Viscum album. The sequence continues at coordinate 19,635,643 of OY728123.1, forward strand.
GAGGGTTGTATTCTAGAGTGATATATTGTTTAGGAATCCATTTGATTCTATAAAAAAATACCTATCTGGTGTGGAAAGCATTGGTCTTTTAAAATCTCATCACATTGGGTAGCTTGCGGGTGAAGTAATTTCTAGAAGAGTTGTTGTCACAATCAATATTATAGATTGGGAGTAGGCCCACCTTTACATTTTTCATAACAATTTGGAGGTTTCCCCATATGCTGAAACCCACAAATAAATTCTTAGAAATTTGAATCCATCAAGGGGTGAAATATGTATATCAAATACACATAATCAACTATTTATAGGAAGGTTTAGGGACTATATTTTTAAGGATTAAGATGAAAATCTGGATTCAATTTTAGAATGAATTCGATGGATAATCGGAGGTACAAGTGTGTATGTATTATCTTATAATGGTTATGTTATTAATGCTTATACATTATATTCAAATGAGCATGATAAAGAAAATTCCATGAAAAGTATTGGAATTACACTTGTGGATGAAGCGATTCATGTTTCTAGTACTAAGGGAAAAAATCCAATTTACACAAATATTTAATACTTTGGCATCATTAAAAAAATAGGAGTTGAATTATACACCATTCCATGGGCCAATTTTCCATTGAAAGTTTGTTGATAACATGAGTGCAGTTAAAATTGATGAATTGGGATTCGTGAAAATTGATTTTAGTAATGAAGGGTACAAAGAAGAATTTTTTATAAAAAAATCACATGTAGTACAAGTATTTTATGTTCTAGATCCTGAAACTGAAATTGGTAAGTTTTATTGTTATCGACCAAAACCATTCAAGGTTCAGATGAAAATTAAACTGAGGATAGACCTTTTATTGGGATGTCACAATCATTTCTCAACTATCCCAATGTAGATGGTGTTTTTTATGTCATTAGAGACCATAATAGAGGGATTTGGATAGTCAATAGAGGGTTCAAATCTCTTTAGCCTTTTAAAAAAGAGAGTTCAATAATTAGGTAATATTTTTTTATAATATAAATCATGTTACCTCATTTTATTATCCATTTTCAATAGCATTTATGTACTCTGAATTAAATTTTAAACCAATTCTATACATGATGAATTACGCATGTGCTGATGCTCCCAATATCGAGGAACAAAAGGTCTCTCAACTTGCTGCTACTCGTAGTGTAGAGGAATAATAACCATATGCATTTACTGGTGCTCCCAATCCTAAGGCACAATAGGTATCTCAACCTGACACTGATCGTAGTGCAGAGCAACGACCTTCTGCACAAACCGTTTCTCTCATTCTTAAGAAACAACATGTTTATCAACCTGATGTTGCTCCTAGTGTAGAGGTACAATGACCATACACACATGATGATACTACCCCTCCAGAGGAACATACTGACGATGTTGAAACTAGGGAAATGGTAAGAGATGAAGGACTAACGACACATAAAAAATAGGAGCATCGTAGTTTATAGTGTTAGCACAAATAATTATGTTGAAATTCAAATTTATCAAATACGAGGTCATATGGAATTCACAGAGCCAACATTTTAACCCCAACAAGGCCATGTTCAGATGTTACATTGGAATTTTCACTTAGAAATGTGTGTCAATTGTGGTATATTTGTGGTACCATGTTGTGTATAGACATAAGAAACTGATGTGATAAGAGATTATGGTAACATTATGATATCATTTATTTATTTTAATAAAAAATAAAATAATGAAACATTGACTTACTCTTTATCATCCATTGCAGAGTGAATTTATAGTAGATGACTCCCACAAGAAATATGTATTAATTATTGATGGAAAGATTCATAAAGTATTTCTCACAATTCTAATAAGACATCATCTTAAAGACGCTGAAGGGAAATCAAAACCTCACCCACCACTTATCTATGAATAATTGATAACCCAATAAGCATGGGATGTGTTTACTTACTGTCATATGGATGTGTCTTTTCAAGTACATTATGGCTAGTAATATTTTGTTTAATAGTATGTGTATTCATCAGATTGATTGAATTTTTTTTATTTATAAAATAATAACTAGGTTCCAGAAATAAGGAACGAGTGGAAAACCAGTATACCTATATCTTAAATCAAGGATGGGGTACGCTTCACTTGAAAAAAAATTGGTACATATTTTAAATCTACCACAATAATTTTATGTGACATGAAACAAAACCATAGTTATGTTATTCTATTTATATGTAGATTGATGACTCTAAATCTAAATCTAATTCCATCCCACACCATGTGCTATGGAAGGAGGCACGTGTAAATAAATATAGGATACTAATATATTAAAACACACAAAAAGTTTTGGAAACATATGTAAGTATTACATAATAATTTTTTTTGATTTAAATCCCTATTACATAATAATGATAACTTTTTTTCCTATATTTCCTCTCTGATATAGTCATAGGAATCATCGACACCTATACTAGATGAACACATACTATTTTTGTCCTTGAAGTGGCCAAAATAGTATGGCCATGTTAGAGGTGCAGGTTTTGGGGTGACACCCTAAACATATTTTGAGAAAAAAACAAGAGGGGGATCAAAGTGAAATAATAAAACAGATGAGAGAAAGAATAGATACCCTTTAAGAATAATTCCAATTTTGAAGAGAGACAATGAAAACCTTTTGGGAGGTGGAAGAGAAGAATAAACTTAAGAACAACCACCACATAGAGATCTTTCTCCACCCCCACCATCTATGAGGTGAGCCATTCCCCTCAAAGAGATGTCTTAGCTGAGGTAATCAATGTTCTAATAAATTTTTCTACGAAATGTGAATTAGACAGACACTAATACCTTTCTTGTACTGATATTCTATAGGGTGATAATGACTATGATTTATATCTATCAACACCCACCCATCGCCTTGTAGTGATAGCTATAGTGTTAAATATCCAAAATGACATGCTACATTGTAGACCACTTCTAATAGGTCAGTTTGAGTTTCGATTAGCATATCCCATGAGCTGAGCACCAAGCTACCTATTCTAATTCATGATGAATATATTCATATGATCGAAAAATCTGTTTGAACATTCATCACATGGCCATCACATCTTGTAAAAAAACATGTTGATAATAAAGTATTTATTTCCAATTTATTTTTCAAGCTAAAACATTAACAGTTAATGGAAAAAGGTATGAACTAATGAATGTTATTATATATGGACAAAGGGAAGGGGATGGAATAAAATACCAACTCAAAAACATCTAAAGGATTGACCAACCAATCACAAAGATCTACTGAAAGCACCATTACCCCACACGTTATATATCTAAATATACTAGCATTAATGGTTCCTATGGATACAAAGTTAAAATATGGTCATAATAACATAGTTGGTTTTGATAAAAATATGTATATAGATAAAGACCAAGACTTAATTAGTGTTGATAGTGTATGTTAAATCCTTGACTATGATTGGTTAGGCGGCTCAGTAGTAAATTTATACATGAGGTATGTTTTCATGATTTGATTTTCCAAAATTCGATATACTATTTTAATTATAACTAAATACATTTCATATTTTTGGAAGCGGTATATACGAAAAACAGTTGAATGGATTTTCTGATGAAATAAAATTTGGACTCGTTAGTCCTCACATTTCCTCAACAAAACAACCGAAAATAGATACTAGAAAAAGGATGAAATTGTATCAGGTCTAATCAAATCATTTGAATGAAAAATTTCAGATGAAAGACTCTATTTAATACCAATGATGCAGGGGAAAAACTCTAAAATTTAATCATATCGAATATATTTTCATTTCTTTCATTAATTATTCCTTTTTATGCTTTTAAGTAGCATTGGATGCTTATTATGGTAAATTTGGACACTCCAAAGATTTATTTTCTAGATTCAATGCATGAATATCCAAAAAACCATCCACACATGATGGATTTTTTCAATAAGTAATACACTACATCCAACATTTTAGAACTAAACATCAAGTTATATAATTTATATTATCTTTTAATGAGGATTTTTTTATGATAGGGTGGTACATCAATATCATGAAAAATAAGGATTGAGGCTAGGGGCTAAGCATGAGAAAGAATACAAGTTCTATGACTGGAAAAGTATCAGGGTATATATAATAATATATCACTATCCAAACACAAATCAAAAAAAATTACTTATTCTCCTCAATGTTTCGGTAGTTTCCAAAATAAACCATTAGAAATGATTGTGGTTATTATGTTTTTAAATCTATGAGAGATATCATATTCCATGAACAAACTAGAAACTATGAAGAGGTATTTTCAAAGATAATTACTATTTTATTAAAATATTTATTAATTATTTGTATATTTATATTTTTCCAGCACTACTAAGACTGTCGAAAAGAATCATATTCACAATACAATATAGATGTACTCAGAAACAAATGGGAAGCATACCTAATAGATGAATGTAAATAAATAAAATGAATATATAACTTCTGTAGAAGTATTGGATTGTTTCGTATTTATGTTTAATTTACATATTTTTAGTATTTCTCACATAAGAATTGTTTTCTTAGACAGGTAGATTCTTCTATTTGAGTTGGGGTGGTTTGTTCGAAACTGATCATGCTCATGAGAGATTAGACTTCGAGGGTGGAACTGAGATTATAATAATAAGTAAATGGGTTAAGAATTTATATAGGTTAATAAGTACTACTTATGAAATTAATTAATTTGGTCATCATTTTACATACTCAAAACTGAGAAAAAAGAACAAGTGACCAGTATCACTCAAAGTGTCTCTTTATTTAAAATTGATATTAAATTTAGTAAAAAGAAGAAGTGACATACTGAAAACTAAGAAAATTCATTAGGATTGTTTTGTTAATTTATTAAAATTATCCATAAGTAATTTTTGATGTGTAAGAATCAACCAAACCTCAATCCAATACACGGTGTGCCCAGTATTATTTTAAGTGTGTATTTTATTTTAAATTGACATTAAATTCAGAAAACGGAAGAAGTGACATACTAAAAATCAAGTAAAATAATTAATATTGTTTTTATAATTTAGAAAAATGATCCATGATTCATTTGTGACATGTAGGAATCAACCACACCTCAAGCCGACATACTATGTCAACAGTATGATTAAAAGTGTCCGTTAGCAGTTTAAAATTGACATTTTAGTTCAAAATGTGTCACTCGCTGAAAACCAGAAAAATGCAGTCCTATGGTATTCATAATTTATTACAGAGATTAATAATCCATTTTTATGTGCATTAAGTAGTCTCAAATAAAACTGACACACGATGTGATCAGTATGACTCATAATGTGTATTTCTAGTTTGAAATGACATTCTAGTAAAAAACACAACTAACATACTAAAAACTAAGAAAACACATTCATATTATTTTGAAACTTTATGAAAATGATATATAAGTCATTTTTGATGTGTTAGAATCAACCACACCTCAGTATGATGCACGGTTTGGCCAGTATAACTCAAAGTGTCTCTTTTTTATTTAAAATTCACATTAATTTAAGTAAAAACAAAAAGTGACATACTAAAAACCAAGAAAAAACATTATGATTGTTTTGATATTTTATTAAAATTATCCATCACTCATTTTTGATTTTTAAGAGTAAACCGAACCTCAATAAGATGCACAATGTGACCGGAATGACTCCAAGTGAGTCTTTTTATTTAAAATTGACATTAATTTAAGTAAAAATAACAAGTAACATACTGAAAACTGAGAAAACACATTCATATTATTTTTATATTTTAGGAAAATGATACATGAGTCATCTTTGATGTGTATGATTCATCTTAACCTTAATTCGATGCATGGTGTGACCCGTATGACTCTAATTATGTCTTTTTATATAAAATTAACATTAATTTAAGTAAAAACGAACAAGTGACGTACAAAAAACAAAGAAAACTCATTCATATTCTTTTAATACTTTATGAATATGATTCATGAGTCATTTTTGAAATTTAGTAATCAACCACATCAAAATATGACACACAATGCGACTAATATGCATAAGAGTGCCTGTTATCAGTTTAAAATTGACATTTTAGTTCAAAATGTGTCATTCACTAAATACAAGAAAATGAACTCTGATTGTATTGATAATTTATTACAGATATTCATAAGTCATTTTTAGGTGTATGAAGCAGTCTAATGTCAAACCGCTGCATGATGTGATCGGTATGGCTCATAATGCATTTTTCAAATTTGAAATGACATTTTAGTAAAAAATAAAATGGGTACACAAAAAAGTTAGAAACAAATATTCGTATTGTTTTGATAATCTAGGAAAATGATCTATAAGTCAATTTTTAAGAGTAGGAGTCAACCTCACCTTAATAATATGCATAGTGTGTCTCATATAACTCAAAGTGTCGCGTTTTATTTAAAATTGACACCAATTTAAGTAAAGACAACAAGTGACATACTGAAAAATAAGAAAACATATTTGGATTATTTTTATATTTTAGGACAACAATCCATGAGTCATTTTTGACATGTAGGATTCAACTTTACCTCAATACTATACACATGATCAGTATGACTCCACATGTGCCTTTTTATTTAAGATTGACATTAATTTAAGTAAAAAGAGAAAGTGTCATATTAAGAACTAATAAAACACATTAGGACTGTTTTTATACTATAGGAAAATGATCCATGAGTCATTTATTACCTGTAGGAATCAAACAAACCTCAATCAAATTCATGGTGTGACCGGTATGACTAAAAGTATCCATTATCAGTTTCAAATTGTCATTTTAGTTCAAAACATGTCAGTCACTAAAAACCAATCAAATGAACTCCTTTTGTCTTTATAATTTAAAAAAGTGATTCATAAGTCATTTGTAATGTGTATGAAGGAGTCTCACATCAAACCAATGCACGATATGGCCAGTATGAATCTTAATGCATGGTTTTAGTTTGAAATGACATTTTAGTAAAATAACACAACTGGCATACTAAAAAATGAGAAAACAGATTTGGATTGTTTTGATACTCTAGGAAAATGATCTATATGTCATTTTTGATGTGTAGGAATAACACACACCTCAATACGATGCATGGTGTTTCTGGTATAACTCGAAGTGTATTTTTATTTAAAATTGATATTAATTGAAGTAAAAACAATAAGTGACATACTAAAAATTGTGAAAACACATTTATATTGTTTTTATATTTTAGTAAAATTATCTATAAGTCGTTTTTTATGTGTAGGAACCATATGTACCTCAATACAACGCATGGTGTGTCTAGTATCACTCAATGTGTCTCTTTTTATTTAACATTAACATTAATTTAAGTAAAAACAACAAGTGACATATTGAAAACTAAGAAAAAATATTCAGATTGTTTTTGTACTTTAGTAAAATGATCCATGAGTCATTTGAGACATGTAAGAATCAACCACACCTCAATTCAACACACAATGTGATTGATATGACTAAAAGTGTATTATCAGTTTAAAATCAACATTTTAGTTCAAAACGTGTCACTATCTACAAACCAAGAAAACACACTCCTATTGTATTAATAGATTAGGAAAGTGATTCATAAGTCATTTGTGATGTGTATGAAGCATTCTCACATCAAAGCTATGCACGATGAAACCAGTATGATTCATAATATGTGTTTCCAGTTTTAAATAAAATTTTATTTAAAAAACACAGGTAACATACTATAAATCAAGAAAACATAATCATATTGTTTTGATACTTCAGGAAAATTATCTATAAGTCATTTTTGATGTGTAAGAATTACCTTCACCTCAATACGATACAAAATGTGGCCGGTATAACTCCAAATGTGTCATTATTTAAAATTGACATTAATTTTAGTAAAAGAAAAGGTGACATACTCAAAACTGAGAAAAGAAATTCACATTGTTTTGATATTTTAGGAAAATGATCCATAACACATTTATGACATGTTAGAATCAACTTCACCTCAATAGGACACATAATGTGACTCGTATAACTCCAAATGTGTCTTTCTTATTAAATATTTACATTTTATTAATTTATTCTTTCATATTAATGTTTAATTTATTTATTTATAGTATTACTAACATAATATTTGTTTTCTTATATAGGAATAATATTTTTCTTTGGTTGAGATGATTTTCTTCGAATCTAATACTATGGGTGGACATTTTTGAGAGAGGATCATGAGCATCAAAAGTTGAAACATTACTGTTTTTAAATGTTTGTTGGATAATAGTATATATAATTATATAAAACATTGTTTGAAATATATATAGTAGTTTTTTTGTATATACCATGGGTGTGCATTTTTTTATTTCTAGTTTCACATTAAAAGTATATATTATTGTCTGAAATTATAGGTTTTGGCTAGGTGTGCTGTTATATTAACATCACATTGTAGCAAGAAAGGCCTTTATCAGTGCTATTTCGAGCATTGCTAAAGGGCCTCCTTTAAAAATTATATTTAAATCACTGATAAAGGATACCCCATTTATCATCACTATGATTTACAATGCTTTTTTAGCACTTTTAAAATCCATTTTCCACATTTTTAAAGGGAATATATGTAGTAGTGAAATTTAAAAAGGCCTAAATATGAGAGTACAAAATGGTAAAAATCCTCCAGAACTAGATCATTTGGAAGCCCTTGTTCATCTTCCATGGCCTTATAAAAATAAATAATATCTGGAAGTTAATGTTTATCAAGTTCAACCTCAACCTCTCGTATTTCTTCTTCACAATTTGGAAAGTTAACTCTCTTATATGGAACTTAGAGAAAAGTGTGAAAACTCATGTAGTTCTTAAAATAAATCATCCAAGACTTGTGGATTCATATCCTATTTAAGTTATTCTATCATTGATTGGAATTAATTTTCATGTAAATTATTTAAAAGATCCCAGGTTTTATAGGAAATGTATCCAACAATATTGTCCAAGGGTTGGTTAGAGTCCATTTGTTCTTGTTTTTTTAGTTTTTTAGTGTTTTTTTTAACTCCTTGGAAGCCTCACAAGAAATGGTGTCGATTGAAGAGTGAGGTTTCATGTGTCCTTTTTACCTCCTACTTAAAACATTTTAATCACCTAACTACTGTAGTAAAATAGAACCCAAGGTTTTCTCCCAATGACGTTACTATTGTGGAATTTCACTATCATGATTTTATTACTATTATTTATACTTAAACTATTTATAATGGATATTTTTATGATAGAAAAGGAACTAAACTAATTTCTAAACCAAAATTTATGAAAATAACAAAAATAAAACAAGAAACATTTAAGGAAATTGGAGAGTTGTTAGAAATTGATCAGTATCCTTACCTAGTAATTATCCCGCATCAACCATTCTTCATTATATAAAATCTTTCACACTATAAATTCACTGAATACATAATTAAAAATATCAAAAATTTGGGTCTCATTAATTTTTAGAAGTTGACGTCATCAACTAAGATCTCAGATATAAACCTCTTTTTTATAAGATACCGTCGAATCAATCAACAATCATCGAGCACTAAGACACAATCGAGATTTCTCTATTCTCACAATTATCGATCAATTATTGAAATGATTAAACAACGTTATTCAGCCATAAAAATCCTAACTAGAATGACTAGTCTATAATCGATGAACAATACATATCGATCAGATATATTCCAATCAAATAATTAAATAGAAAATTAAATTAAATTCAAGAATACCTAATCATAAAACATCAATCGATTATTTGAAAATTGAAATTATTGAGAAAATTTACAGGTTAAAAGAATATCTTAAATCTCAAAACTAAATCACAAGAATAAATCAAAATGTTTAGCCACTAAAAAAATTAGTCAATCATTCCCACAAATGAAGAAATTCCTTTTATCTTAATATCCATGATTAGAAGTAAATCTTATTTGATCTCACTAGAAGTTCTCCAGATTCCACCTTTTGTCGCTATACTCTTGATGTCATAAAATGTGTGGATGCATGTTATATGCTTCTACCATTCAAGAATTTTACAGCCTTCATAATTACTCTAGAATCCTATTTTATTCAACCCAAAAATCACTAACTAGGAAACACTATGTTTGTTCCATGATAGTCAAATTTTATAGAAAATCACTATCCTTCAATCATAGTTGTGTTGACATTAGAAAAACACTGTCAAGCACTTTCATTCACTTTCAAAGACAATGATTACCTAGTTATCAACTCAAATAAAATTCTTCAACTCTAATAAAAAAAATTTGTTTCATTAATTTTCCAACATTATTTCTAATTTATTCCATGGCCTTGATAACTTTTGGATTCATCCATATATTAATTTACGGCCAAGAACGCACTGAAATCCTAAAATGGTGGCTTTGTATTTAGTTCAACAAAATAGAATGATTCATAAAAATTAGATTCATGACCATATCTACATTCCTAAAGAAATTTTATGCTTGTAAGATTAGGGAAAACATCTTCAAAAGAGGAAGACCAACTGCTTAGATCACTATGAAGGTAGATCAACTCAACCAGAACAGACTCCCCTGTATAGGAGATAACCAAAATACATAGATTCAATCACCTCTTCAATAATGGCCCAAAATATTTCAATAGGATGCATCATGATCTTCTACCGAATGATACTACATATTGAGATAATTAATTCAAATGTCTTCCTCTTTTGAAATAGAATCATTGAATCTCCTCAGAAAATTGAGATCTGTAATTTTCATTTGTTCTTGGTCAATATTTCACTCAAGAAAATCGTTATAAAAAAATAAAAATTAACAAACCTCAAACCTTCTTCAACGAACATTGGTTCATTATCAACCCATATTTTAAGTATCCCCTTGTACTTTATCTTCACAAACTCAGGTGAATCTACAACCTAAACAACATCAGCTCGGTGTTCGGGTATTCTTCCTCATGAAGGCATCTAATCAGGTTGGGTTCCAAAAAATATTCTTCAATAATTGAATATTCTTATTTCAGGTTTTCATCTTAGTTTCAGGATATTTTTGGGGTTTTCTTCATAATTAGAAAAACTAGGTTACCATATCTAGTTTTTTTCATCTCAGATTCGGTAGTTTTGTGGTTCAAATTGGTGGAAACATTCTTCAGGATCAAATGGATTTAATGTAATAAGTGGGATGGTGGTCAACACTTTATTAGTGGTGATGTATTGGCCCGGTTTATTTTAAACATGATCAAAAGGATATCGAGTGTGACAATAGGGTCATCTAACTCGATGGTGGATTATCAACAGTGGTAGTGTTAGTGCGGAGGTTGCAAGCTCGAATAAATCCCAAATAGATTGTCAAGGGTGATACAGAGAGAAAAGAAATGATATTGAGGGGATAAATTGGTTTCTGATGTTTTTAGAGGTAATTTAAAGGAGAGATAAATGATAAGGGGATAAATGGAGAGAAATAGGTTTCTCTCATGCTATTGTTTTTAAATCACCCCAAAATTGGGATGATTTAGAAAGAAATAACGGTGGTGGGTTTTTAATATTTTAAAATTATAATTTTATCCATATTTTCTACATGTATCACAAAATAATTTCTTTTCATTTCCTTTAAAAATATTCACCAAATAGTATGGAGAGGAATCCAAATCATTTATTTTATTTTACTAATTTATTGATCCAAACATAAGGAGAGAGATCACAATCATTTCTTCTCTTTTATAATCTATCGAATCATTTATTTTATTTTATTTTACTAAAATATCACCAAACATAGTTCTAGTGTGAATTTATTTATTGGAAACTTGATAAAAATGATGACAACATCAAATATGGGTGCTCTAATTTGACCAGATCTCTCATGATCCAGTCATCATATTAAAAAATAGACTGAAGCTTGGTTCTAGATGTATTGAGGATGGATCGAACATCCCTTGTGTAGATTTTATTTTATTTTGGTGAGGAATCAAGTACATGGTTTCATGTACCTGATTATTTAGATATGTGAAATCCACATCAAAATTGGCTATGTGGTCCTGGATTTGGAAATGGCTATGTCGATTTTCAGTAAATTTGGCTATGTGGATGCCCTTTATATTTGTCTACGTGATTTGCCAAAAAATGGATTTGTAGCAAGTAAAGTTTACAAGTTTTGTATCCAAATAAAATAAAAATACTAAAATAAAAAGACAAAAAATAAAAAATAATAAAAAATAATATTTTTTAAATAAAAATTAACGAAAGTAAATAATAAAATACAATAAAAAACTAAACTAATTATTTTGTTAAAATAATAAAAGATTAAAAGTATTAAAAAAATGAATTAAATAATTAACTTATTATTTATTAACTAAATAAATTAATGATAAAAATTTATCAAAGAATTAAATTATAATTTAATGTCATGATTTATTATTATTTTTTAAATAAATAAGATTAAAAGAAATTAATTTCTAAACTACAATTAACTAGTTAAAATAATAATTCTGAAAACAAAAAGAGGAAATAAATTAAATACATGAATATAAAAATTAATCAAAACCACTATAATTAATATTTTAAAATAATATAAAAAAAATAAATAATAAAATCAAAGTTAAAAACTATATTTAAAGCGTAAAAAAATTAATTAATCATAAAATCATTAAATTAAGAGTGTTACTATTTTAACATCAAACTAATATAAAAGTAAATTAACTAATTAAAATATTATTTTAATAATTAAAACTTGATTCAATTAAATATATTATGTGGTAAAATTGTATCAAAATATATCCACATCAATAATCTTAGTAATATAGAAAAATGACATGTCATATAAAAAAGGATCATGGCACAAATATAATCATAGATAAATTATAGCATTATGAACAAAAAAATTTCAAAGCTTCTTGTTTTGAACAAAAAAAATTCCCACGCGTAATGTTTTGAACAAAAAAAATGCTCGTTCTATATATTAAGAAGACAAAAAACTCTCACACTTCATGCTATGAAAAAAATGCACACCCCTCATGTTGTGAATAAAAAAAATTCCCATGATTAATGTTGTGAACAAAAAAAATTATCACACTTAACATCCTTTTCTAATGAGATATATATCCTCAACAAATGAATTAGATTGTAATATAAGACCCCACCCATTATCATCCATACAAATTTATGCTATTAAAAATTTTAAACATAAACATATCTTAATGAACCCATGGTAAGGGAATGGGTTTCTTAAACCTTTCAAAAAAAACACATGACATAAACTTAAGAAATCATAGAATATAAAAACTCTCATTTAGAAAAAATAAATCATATCATAATAACATATAAAGGGTGATCCAAACATCACATCATGAAAGTTAAACCTTGGAGAATAAATAGAAGGGAAAATAAAAATGTTTTCACAATAAATTTTAAAAATTTGACTTACTAATTACTTTTAAAAAACATTTTTCTAAAGTTATAGAGAAGAATTTTTAAAACCTTATATTCAAATAAAATATCCTTTAAAATACATAAGGTTTCAAATATGTGAATTTCAAATACTTTGAAAACATTTATTTTTAAAATAATATTTAATCATAGAGGATTAAAAAGGATATAATGTTTTTAAAGGGGGGATATGAAAATAAATTGAAAAAATTACTTTTAAAAAGAATATTTTATAATTTAATCATTAAAAATTCATAAATTTGTTCAAAATAAAATGTGAAGTGCATGATAAGACACTTTATTTTTAAAGGATGGAAAAACCTTTTGAGAATTCTGGGATAACCTTGTTGAAAACCCACGTCACTAAAAAGATGAAGAAAATTGTTTTAAAATAAAAAAAGGTAGAAAAATGATCTTTGGAGATAAAAAAATTATGTTTCCAATATATAAAATAGAACATTGGTGGGAAATAAAATCATAGATAGGGAAGTAAAATCGGTTAAAATAAATGATAATTATTCTTATGAAAAATTCATTTTAACAAAATAATATAATCATAAAGGTATAAGTCTTTGGTGTGAAACATGATTTCCCCATAAAATTAGGTTTAAATACAACAAAACATCATCATAGGGTAGAATATATCTATCTTAGAGGATTATAGTAAAATAATAGTGATTATGACCCAAGTAAAATCTTTAAGTCATAAAAACCCCATACAACCTTAGTAACATTTGAATCAAAACCACACGAGAGGTATAACTTTAAAAATAACATTGAATCTCATGAAATATAATATAGTAATTATATAAAATTAAAATAGGGGAGTATTTACACCATTGAAAATGAAACACGGTGATAGCTTAAACATGTCTCAAGGGATTCAAATTTGAGAAAAGGAAACCCTTAAATTGTTTCCTTGCATAGTTAATGACACTCTAACATCTTGTAAAAAACAAAACTAAGTTAATATACTATTAATAAACCTTAATCATAAATATTACCCTTTTATAATCATTATTAAATTTTTTTGTCATGAGTACATTAATTAGTTATAGCGTATTATGACTATCGGGTTTTAATAACTTTAATTATTTTGTGCATGCCTAATAATTTTGATATTGACCATAATTTGATACTAAGTTCATTGTTGATATATAATTTATTTTTATATAATATATAATTTATTTTTATTTAAAATTTTCTTATTTCATTATATGTGTTTTGGTTATATTATGTGAAAAGAAAATTGATAACGACTTATTTTGGAAATTCTAGCAAACCAAAATGATATTTTAATAATAATTTAAATAATTAATATAATATTTAATGAACCATATACCAATAATTATTTTATTAGTATATTATTATAATATTAGTTTTCTTATTCCCATAGTCATCCATAATCATATTTTAAATCATCATTCATGTAAGTGGTTAATCTGACACAAACTTGAACTCATTTAAACTCGATTGGTGAGTATGGTAAAGGAGGTATTTATTTTAAAATAATATCATTATAACATAATTATAATGATATAATTTTTATTTTTTATGATTATGAACAAGATTTTGTGATTTTTTATAAATAATTAAAAACTAAAATAAAATTGAAAAAAATAATTCTTTATATATGTGGTAATCCGTACACATGCATGATTGATGTTACATTAATTTTCTAGGTTGATGAAAATGAATAAATAAGGTTTGTAACACTAATATAACAATGTCACGAACCAGCCCAAGTCGACCTTGAATTGGTCACCCGATCCGGTCTATGACATGGACCGAAGGGTGTTCCTGATCCCCACAGGCTGGAAACTAGTGTCAGGCATCAAATCAAGCATTTGGGAATGATTTATCCTAGAAAATAAAAATAAATATAAATAGAAATAAACCGGACAAACAGGTAAACACTAACAATGAAAAAAAGTAATGGTAACCAGCTAGACATACCTCTAAGTGACCCGATGGGTCATCACCAAACCTAAATCGAAGATCGAGCGACCCAAAAATAAAACCTGAAACTGAAGAGGTAAAGTAGGCTTGAGCATCGAGATGCTCAGTAGGAAAGCTAAAATGCAAAAATTCCCTATGCCAATGCATTTAATAATAAATCCAAAACATGCTAGTTTGAAAATAATGCATAATAAAATAATTTTTTTTTCTCCTTTCAAATTCTAATAACAATCTTTCATTTACATGGAAAACATTTCTCTTACCATTTCACAACAGGTTTTGAGCATACATTAACATTTCAAAATTAAAGGAGATCAATTAATATTAAAAAATATTGTTTTCAAAAAAGAGGGGACAAGCATGAAACAACTGAATTGAAAATTGTATCACAAGAACCATGGGAAGTCCTTAAGCATCTAGTGTTAGTTGGGGTCCTAGGATCTTTGTGTCTCGGTGAAACGTGGCTTAGAAACCATGACCCTCAGAAAATGTGGCTTATAAGGCCACGACCCTCAGAAAACATGGCGTGGAAGACCATGAACCTCAGTCATTCATATGTTTAGTTAGTGTTGCAATCGTCAAACCTGCATTGAAACTGGGTCAGGTCACATCCGGACCACTAGCCCAAATGTCCTAGTTTCCCCCACCTAGATACCCAAGTTTCCCATTGTTCTCTGTTTCATGTGGTGGTGAGTTTTTATCAAGAAAACATATATATACAGAACACTTTATTTATCCAAAACTCATTTAACATCTCACCAATTTTCTCCCTCCTTAAGCACATTACCACTCTTCCATGCCACAAAAAGAATAAGCATCAACACTAGGAACATATCACAAATCACATTTTAACACTTGCATTACATTTCTAAAACTAGGGGGGATGCCTCAAGAAGGGTTTTCCAATTTTTTAAATCATTTTCTAAGTGCCAAACGAGCCTCATTAATCCACAAGAATGATTTTACTTTAGAAAACATGTTCACCCAAAACCCATTTTTGGAGATCATTTTGGAACGTCTTTGGAAAACAACGTGTCATTTCACTTTTACAACAAAATCGGCTGAAGGACCACACGTCTTTAAAAATACCCACTTTATGTTCAAAACATTAAGGAAATCACGTTTCACAAACCAAAATAATTTATACATATATATATATAGCATATGTATTTCATGTAGAAGAAGAAGATGCACTTTTAATAAAACACTAAATAATTATGGAAATTCTAATTAAAGATCAGGGCATAGGGGACCTACCTCAAACATGTCATTATTCATCGACGACCACTCGAACTGACACTTGGCGCATACACGCACATGCATTTATACATATATATATATATATATATATATATATATACCCCTAGATGCATTGCATATATTCCCCATTCCATGAGGGAATATTTACAAAGAGGGCATATATTTATGCCTTACCCTATGCATGTACATGTAGGATACCTCAAAACCCGTAGCCCAAAACCATCGTAGCGAGGTCCAGTGCACTACACATATAATTTTATAAATTAATAGAACAATTTATGCAACACTTCAATGTTAGCACCACAAAATTTACACAAAAGATACATAGCCAAATTATATAAAAAGGTGACTTTTAAACCAACTGTACATCATAACCATGCCAAAACATGACTTTCTACATTTAAGCAATTTAAAAAAACCATTTAAAAATTTTATAAAGCAATTTTAAGAGGAAACGCATGGCTTTGTACACAAAATCCCACTCTCAATTCCACTTTTGAGGCCAAAAGCACACTAAGACCATTTAAAATCATAATTTTCACCACTTTAATAATTTAATATATAATTTAGAAACTTAATAAGACAATTCTATGAAACTCCACAAGGATATAAACAAAAAACACACTAAAAATACAAACTTTTTAAACCAAGCGCACACTGAAACCTTCCCAAAGTATCATTCACATCACACCCACAAATAAATAAATCATTTAAATAAATAATAAAACATTTCTAAAATGTACTACAAGGCTTTACACTAAAAACATACTCCATTTCCTCTCTTTTAAATCAAACGCGCCTCAAAACTTTTTCCAAATATGGTTTGCACCTTTTATACAAATAAAAACACCATTAAAACAACATATAAAAAAACTTCAATAACACCCACAAATGATTCTAAACCCAAAGAGAACCTGAACCCTCTTAGAAAAAGATCAATTTCATATCAAAGCCTTACTATAATACAATTTCAATCCTACTCATAATTTAAAAAACTACATGCATGATTTATAAAATCATAAGTAGTGACGCGACTAAGTTTTCCACATAAAACAAACACTATTTCACATAAAATAACCACTTTAAACCCAAATACACCTCAATTCCTTTCACAAATCATTTTCACACCACCCAAGATAATAATAGAACATGAAAAAACACTCAAGAAAGCAAAAAAAATCATCAATTAAAGGATAATCATGAAATCACCTGTCTTGTGTGTCGAAAACTCCAACACTCTATTGAAAACTTCAATCGCACACAAAACGCACCACTAGAGAACCCAAATAAGTCATGATTCATTCAAAAGCGACAAGATTAAACCCTAACATGAGCCCCATACCTGCTGAAAACCTAAAATCCCAAAATTAAGAACCCAGATGCTAGGGAAAGGAGAATAAGAGCTTACCGGGAGGGGAATCGCCCATGGAAGAAGGTTACATCGATCGAGGAGGGGTGCGGCAAGTCTGGTGCGAAGAAAATGAATTGCACCAGTGCAGTTCACACCAGCCAGAGGAGGGTTGCACAGTTGGGAAGGGGGAGGCATTTTGGTGCGGCGTGAGCAGGCCGACAGAGAAGGAGGCAGCGGTCGCGACAGGGAGAGGAAGAAGCCGGTCGGAGGTCCAAGCAAAGGGGGTTCAGTATCGCACAACGGGAGGGGATAGTGGGGGTTCAGCCGCAGAACAGGAGAGGATAGGGGGGATCATCCATGTGGTGAAGGTGGGATTTATATTAGGTTTTTTTCTAATTCAATTGATTTAAACAAATAATAATAATAATAATAATAATAAAACCAAAAAATGAATAAAATTTAATAGAATATCAAAAATAAATAAGAAAATAAAAAAAATCGTGAATTATCGGGTCAGGGTATGACAAACAATATATAAGTGTACTAATTATACTGAATTAATAATATTATTATGTTTATAAGATATTTGGAAAAATATGATTAAGAAGAAAAACTTAGGAAATAGATAATGCTTACATTAGAGACTTAATTTTTCCTTGGATACTCCCTTGAAATTTAAGGGATCAGGATAAAGATGATTAAATAGGGGATTATGTTTTTGGGAGAGGTTTGTGTTTGAAATAGTGCAAGTGACTCCCTTTTATTAGAGAGGAAATTGGACCTTTTGGAAAGACCCTTTATATTTTAATTATTCCATGACACTATTCCAATTTCAATGGCCCCAAGGTTTAAAAATAATTTATTTTTTGGAATATTTGGGTATATAAAGGCTCAAAAAAGTGTTTCCATATGTTCCTCAAACATGATATTTGGTTTTTACCACTAATTTTTTCATTTTAATCTTTTACTTTTAAATTTGGTAACTAGTTTTTAACTAAGTGATTTTATGTTTTAATAAAAATATCACATAACCCATATATCCAAATTTTAGTGTTATGGAGCTTAATTTAACATATATTAAATCCAATTAAATTTCCAAATATTATAAAAATCACTTTTAAATTAAAATAAATATTTTTTGAAAAAACTTTTTTTTTGTAGAAAAATTACATTTTGACTATTATGAATTCTTAAACTTATTTAGTATTGATAAAAAATTAGTATTAATATATTAATTTATATGTCTATAAATCATATAATATTCATTATTTAATTTTTTTTCAGTTTAAATGATTCGATATACATTCTTTGATATTAATAAAATAATAATTTTTAAATAATTATTTCATCATTATCCTGCTAATTAGCATTAATCCTAACAATATAATTTCATACCAAAAAATTGAAATTGAACATATTAAATAATATAAATATTATTTTTCAAATATTATAATAATTTTATCATATATACTTTTTGTGTGTTGGGAAAACTAATTTAAACATAAGCACATGTAACGTATGAACCCCTTTTTTTAAAAGGTTTATTTTTAAGGAAAATGATTTATTATTAAGATTATGTTATTAATGAAATTGATTCCAATGAATTTAAAATAATTATTTTCATTAAATATTTTTTATTTAAAAATAAAATAAATTAAAAATTCATTTCATCATGTTATAATTAATGAAACAAAATATTAAAAAAATAGTTTTCATTTAATATGCTATATAAATTTTAAAAATATTAACCATGGGTTTATATTTATTAGAGAGGGTAAAACGGACCATGTGTTTATAAATTCAAAAATAGTTTTTTTAAATAATTTATTATAAATTATAATATATAATTTTATAGGAATTTTTTTAAAGCTCTCAATATATTTATATAATAAAATAATTGTATTAAAATGACACCATTAATAAATTCAATATTTCAATATTCAATTGAAAATTAAATACTTCTAAAAAAATTAATTTATTAATCATAAGATAATTTTTTAGTGACATATTCAAAAATTAATTTTACTTTGTCAAATTTAAATTCTAATATTTTTAAATTTATATTTTAAAAGAAAATATATAATATAAATAAAATAGATTTATTGAAAATAACCATTTCAATATTAACTATATTAATTATTTACCTTCTAAAGGTAAAAATTATTAATGGTGTACAATATTAGTGTTTATTACAGTTTAATTAATAAATCCTTCCTAATGTGTTGTGGTTTTTTATGGGGTATCATGTGACACAAGTTATAGTGCATAATATGTATTTTAAAGGATTCAAAATCTCGAGTCGTTACATAACCAACTTCTTTGCGCGTTCCACAATGTTATTTTATAATCTTTGGGTCACCACCCTTGGATAACCTCTCTTTAAGTTTGAGTTCTTTTTTTGTGAAAATTTCTGTTTTGATTTATTATTTATTATTACTTCTCTATCTATTTATCCATTTTTAATTGGTCTATCCAAATCTCCACACACTCCTTTCTTATAAATAATGTTTTATTAGATTTTTCACATGGTTTATTTACAAATTTTCTATTAGCATACTTGGGAAAAAACTTCCCCTATTCTTATGGGATCTATTAAATCAATATAATATTATCATTTCTCTAATAGATTTATTATTTTTATATGTTCAACCCACTTCCATTAATTTTTATTTCCATGGCCTATTTTCATTTTTCCATGGCATGGACCTTTATTCAATAGTAGAATCATCACTGTTTGATTTTTACATCCTTATCATCTTTCTTATTAGACCTCTCAAGTGTCCTTTTCTCAGTGATCTTCTTTTATTTAAATCTTTTCTCTACTTACTTTCCTCCCAAGGTCAAATCATCTTTCCCTCTAACCTGATTTTGTCTCTATTGCAGATTTAATTATCTTTTATAATATTATTTATGATTTCTCGGTACATACAAGTTCTTATCATTATTTTTTCCACCCATGTTGTTGTAATCACATAAAATTTGCAAACCTTCAAATATATTTTTAGTAAATAGACTTTTCTTTTCCTGTTATGTTTGATACTTCTCGGTAGGTACCACTATTTCTTCAGATATACTCACCATTACCCCAGGCATTCTATTTTCTCAATATATTTAAATATTCTTCTAATACTTTATTTCCTTATGCTAACGAGCCTCCTTATTTTTCTTATGGTTACAATCTAACTAGATTTTTTTACCTTGTTGTTTTTGGGTATAAGTACTATCATTTTGGGATCTTATTGGGGGAATTATTCTTATATATGAAAATATACACATTTTATGTGCCCATAAATTTATTTACATTTTTATCCACCCATTTTTTTATATTTTTATTTTAAAACCTGAACTTTCACAAGAGACAACATTTGTTCTAACAAAATCATTAGGATAATGGGTTTTCTTTTTTCTATGATCATGTTGTAAACTAATTATAAGATGTTTAAAGATTCCTCTTTCCATGTGTTTGAGTAACTTTTGAGACTAGATTCTCATCTAAAGTTAGTGTGTAAATCTCTTTCTTTTCAAATGTTTGGGTAATTCTATCTTGTTTTGGTTCTATATTTCTTAGTATTACTTCATGTTTAAGACACTTAATATTGAGTGAATTCTTTTCATCCTCAAATAACCTCAAAATGTATTACCAATTTTTTCTCAACTTCACAATATGTTCCTCATTCATTTTTTTCTTCTTATAAATAGTTTTAATGATCTCTCACCATTTTACCCTTAACATCCATATGATCATATTTTACATTTGTTGAGGTTTTGTATAACTTTTCCAACGCATGGATTACAACACTAAAAACATGCTTTGTTACTACCTTAACACAAACCTTTATTTAAAATTATTCTTCAATTAAGGAAATATGTTAATTGAAAAGGGAAACATATTATTCTTTGTATTCAATAAATCATATAAGAGTATTACACTATTGAAACTTATTAGCTAAATAATCTTCCATCTCTTCATCTTCCACTTCTAGGTATACATTTTTTATAAATAATTCCCTTGATAAAACCTAATATGTAAGTAAAAAATTCAATGGTAAATTTATTAATATATTTATTTACTTCAATTTATAGGTATTGAAATATTTAAATTTTATAATCCTCCAAATTCTCTCCATGAATTGAACTAGTTTCATCCAAAGGTTCTCTCTTTATAGATTTAGTAGATGAACACCTATCTCTTTGATCCTTATTTTCCTTTGAAACATTTATCTACTTCCTTTCCTCTATATTCCTTATATTATTTTACTAAGTCATTTCAAGAATCATTTATAAAGTTTGGATGTTCTATAGAAAACCTAGTTAAATTAGATACCACTTGTAGTACCCAGGTCCAGTGAGATCATTGAAAAGGAGAGGGGTTGAATTCCATATCCCGTTTTTTATAATTGTTATATTAAACCATCCTGTATAACTAGTTAAGATCATTATCCTGTCATTTTTAGTTGTTTTTACCTTTCTTATATTCAAGAAGATGAATGAAAAGAAAAAACCTGGGATTCACAAGGTTTGGTCTTGAGATCCTACTCCTTTCCAGGCTTGATTCATGTTCTTGGACCTGCATTTTCCATTATAAAACACAATGTGAAAATAAAAGAAATCATCTAAAAATATTTTTAGACAATATCATAAAAGCCATGGTCTCAATGGAATATAGTGGTTTCCTCCCAATGAGTTCTTTATTCTAACTCTCATCAATTGAAGTTATCTCCTAAAAAGATTACTATATTATCCCAATGGGGTCTTTATACTTCTCTTAATATTCCTTAAAATTCCTCTACAACCTTCCTTGAGTAGGTATTCAAATACTCTTATATCCTTATTCAGTGTGTATATTTTCATCATTCTCCTTTAACTCCTCACATACAAATATCTAGTGGGATCCATTGACCTTACTCACCTTATTCTCTTGAAAATATGATGACATCATAGGTCATGATAAGGGGTTATTTTTTATTTCTTTCTTCTTGACTTCAAAACTATAACAACATCATCAACTCCTTCTCCTCTCAATATCCTTTTATTATATAGATGTATCACATGCCTTCACTTTCTCCTTATTCTTTGATTTATAGGGTATATCCTAGACACATTTGGGTTCTCTAATTCAATATATATAAGTTCTCACCTCTTGAATTCGGTATCAGGTTCTCATGTCACGCCAATTTATCCTTCTTCACCTTTATATTTTATATTAAAAAAAATATCATGTGAATATTATTTCTAATAATTAAAATATGGAAACTCCACAGAAATCAGTTGGAAGGAAATATTCTAATTCAAATATATAAGAAATTTTATATTTTGAATCCTCATTTTAATATAATAAAAATCCTAGTCAAATATCTTGATATAAGTTTCTTGAATACATTTGAAATTTTTATCTAATGAAATCTCTATAAAAACCACATCTTTAATTCTAATGAATTACCTTCCACATATGCATGGACATAAGTATTATGATGGGGCATAATACTTCACAACATTGGTCTATTATTTCTCCCTAGAATATACTTTTACATGATTCTATTTTCTCAGCTTGAATCACGATGAAACTGATATATTGTGATATTTAAATCCATTTATAACAAGTCTTAATCATTGTATAATTTAATTTAATTATTAAAAATAATTCTTTCTGGAATTATTAGTTTATAAAATCTCATAATTTCCATACAAAATGATTTCCATCATACTTTATAAGTCTTAATAAGTCCTTTGTAACCCATTCCTTTTCCAAATTTCAGAAAACTACAAAGTCTTACAAACCTCATAGAAACTCACCAAAACTCAAATTAAGTCTCAAAAACTCCATCAAAAGTATTATCATCTCCTTATAAAATTATTTCGAAGTGTATCCAAAGTGTTATAAAAAAATACTTAGCCACATTTTCAGCTCTCGTATGGAAGTTAAAATCATCCTTACAAATTCATTTCATCCTTAAAAGTTACTATGATGATCCTTATATAGACTCTAATACTTATCCAAATTTACATCATAGGTCTCACATGATCATTACTTTGGTTTAATGATTCTTACATAACTCATCGATTATATATATGTAGATTCCAAATGAATTTTACCAATATCCATTTACTTCCAAAATGGATGATACATACCTCTAGTGACTCATAATAAACTCTGCAATGACTCTTACATAGGATGAATTGACTAATACATAGAGTCTAGAATACTTTTAAACTATCTAACTTGGTCAAAATCTCAATACTCAATCTAGAAATGACTCATATGTAGATCTAGAATGAATCTTACATAGAGTCAATGCCTTTATTGATTTTTAGCTTCTGACCTATAATTCCATACATCACTCAATTATAACCAAATATCCTTAAA
The DNA here is from genome assembly GCA_963277665.1 of Viscum album. Lineage (NCBI taxonomy): Eukaryota > Viridiplantae > Streptophyta > Magnoliopsida > Santalales > Viscaceae > Viscum > Viscum album. Next base: position 19,659,934 of record OY728123.1, read on the forward strand.
TACATCTCCAAAACTCCTCAATAAACTAATATAAACTTCAAACCATGTCCAAAGCATTAACGTAGACTAAGACAACAATATTTGTCTTCGGTAATCCCTGGATGGATTTTATTAAATTCATCTAACTTTATTTCTTACTTAATTTAGTTCTTATAACTCTTACACAACCTATAAACCTCCAACCTTCATAAAATTTTGTTGATGGAACTTTCACATAATTAGCATTTTTCTTTCACATTAATAATAACCCAACAATCACTACATATATTCATGAATTATCAATGTTCTTCCATGGAAGCAACACCATTATATTAAAAACAAATTTACTATTTATCCAACCTCATTGTATACTTTATTGTTGAAAAAAAATAAAATCCATTCATGGTCACTTCAGATAAAAATTGAGTTCAAAAAACTTTTTAGGGTTTTTCTCTATTTAACATTTTTAAAACTAAATTTTATCCATAGTGTTATATTATATGTGAGTTATAAATTTTTTATAAAATAATATAATTTCATTGAAGTGAATTGGATTATAAGTTTAAAAAAAGGTACTGATTTTTTTGTATTTCAAATATGATACTAAAGGAAATCTTAATCCTTTTGGATATTATGTTGTTGATTTGGCTAGAAGTGTAGATGACCGAGATTACAGGTCTGATGGAGTGTTTTTATTTGTATAAATGTCAATTACATGAAACTCATGGAAGAAAAATTTTATTACCCTAATAATAGTGTAAGAATAACATATTTATACCACCTAATAAACAACATAAATTATGTGAATAAATAGAAACTAAAATATTTTAAAATGTAAGTGAAGTTATCTTTGATAGTGGTCTATAATTATCAAAGTTCCATCAATCGATTGAGAGATCTATTTCAATATTATCAATCATGGAACATTAATATCAAGTTATATTTATAAAATATAAGTTAGAATACAGATTATTTAGGTTGTAATATATTCTTAAAAATGAGAATGTGGTGGATGGTTTTACAAACCACTACATAAGGATGCATTTTATAAATAAAGGTTCATGATGAAAATTTATTCTCAATATTCTCAAGGATATTGTTTAGTGTCTCATCCCCACTCTTGCATATTATTTATATATAGTTTTCAAAGGTGTAAAAATATATTAATATAAATCCAAAGATATATATTTTTATAATGGGGGTTAAATCTCTTATTAATGGGGAGTTTATATTTAGTGAGATTTTTTCAAAGAGAAAAAGTGTGTGTTTAGCATACATAAGTGGTGTGTGTATGTGAATATATGATTTTAGAATGAGTTTTAACTTTTTTTGTGTGTGAACTATTCTAACATAATTTTTGAGTATGTGTGTAGTATGTTTTCATGGGTATATATATAAGAATAGTTTTTGAGAAGATACATTGAGATTAGAATTGGAAGTGCTATTTGAAAGTGAATGTGAGTTATTTTTATAGATAAATTCGAAATTTTTATTCATAGTTATTATTTTTACACCAATTTTTATCATATAGGTAAAGAATGATTGAATTATGCTTGATTTATATATAAGAGTGATTTATATTTAATGTTACAAAAGGGGTAGTTCTTGTGACTTGGAAGATGTGTAAGAGTGAAGGTTCATCATGATATGTTTGATATAAAGAGGGAGATTAATGGTTGAAGATAATGTGATGTGGGTGTTATTGGTGACATTTATGTTGTATTTTATCCATCAAAATACCTTTTTTATATTTTTATAAAAATAAAATTTATGGTTAATTGGGAATTGAACAGCCTAGAAAACAAAAAGCAACACTAATGCATATTCAAAATTAAAAACATAATGGAGACACCAAAACTTTGAGAGCCCTAAAATGTAAGGTTAAATTAAACTTGAGGAGAATAAATAACTCATCCTATGAGATCTATTAGATCAATTATTCATCAATCAAGGACCAATGATATATGATATTTGACTCCATACACCATCCATCAACTCCACAAATTGCATCAGTAAGAGAATCAAACCACTGAAATCAATACCCAAAATCATTATAACCCTACATACCATCTGAATCTAAACCATTTCACCAAGTAATAAACATCACAATAACAAAACAATAACAAGATCATATTAATCACACCCAAATATATTATTTATCGATGAATTTTCACCACTGTAGTCAACATCCACCACCCAACATCATTCCTTAGAAATACTTCCATTATGATTCATCACAATTCCTTTATAGAGATAACCACTTAAAAATACCAACTTCAACCACTACTATTTATGAGACTAGTTTAAAAGGAATCTATAATAACTGATACCAATGAAAAATGTAACGATGCCAAAACACCCACGCCACCTTCAACCACATCCACCATCACAATCCTAAACCGCCATAGAACACATCATTCTTGAAAAATATTAGATAAAGCATGATGGATTTGGTGATAAGATCATAAGTGAATGACTAAAAGGATAAGGATAACTGGAAATAATAACCCACTAACACCAACTAGGAATAAATAGCCAATACTCCAATAGAGGACTACCACCAAAACCGACTACTATCATAATCCCAATACATTGAAGCAACATCATTCAAGGATAAACATGGTTGTATTTCATGATGATTTTGTAGTAAGGAAAATTATTAGTTGGTAAATTAAAACTAACAAAATAAAAAGTAATGTGAATCCCTAAAATATAGGGAATATAATGAGGGAAAAGTGATAAAAACTAAAAATAGAGGGAATAGATCCCATCACCTCCAAGAAAAACAATAAGAGGATATGCTTTGGGAAAACCATCAGAAAAAAAGAGTAAACATGAGGGATGAGGCAGATTAACTATTGAAGAAGTTAAACCCTAGTGATGTTGGGGGGAGGAGATTTCCCAATATACGAATGAGTGTGATGATATCCTCTCTCTCCTATATTTTTTTAATTAAAAATTCATTTTTTTACACATGAACCACATTCAAAATGAAATTAATTTAGATGTTTCAAATTATTTCAAGGTTATTTTTAAGTTTTTAAGTGTTTGGAATAGTTTTGAAGTTTAATAATGGAGTTTTGGAGATGTTTTGTGTGATGTGGAATAAATGTCACCAAAATAAAAAATATTACATTATGATTTATTTCTTATAAGTTTTTTTGGTTAATTAGAAACAATCATGTCTCAAAAATAATATATTACTAAATTATTTAATTCCCTTATTTGATGATACTTATGTTAGTATTCATGAAATACGAGTCACGCTTAATGCTAAGGCCCTGATTTACATATGATCATTTTGTACCATACATGAAAAATACTAGGCCCAGAAGAATTTAATTGAACCATGAAACAAAATATTATTTTATAATGTAATGATGTAATAAAAGGGGAATGTCACGGGATATTGTGCATTATGATACTATAAGGTGTGTCACAAAACAATAATTCTGGTGCAAGAGTCATTTTTAGATCAGTTGGATATAACTTATTAGTAAATACACATGTTAGGTTGTAATACAATTGATTATGAAATTATTTGAATTGTGGGATAGTTTAAAATGTTTTTAGTGATATTTATTTGTTGATGACTTATGGGTTACTCTATATAAACTATTAAGTCCCTAAAACATATCAAGGGTGAATAAAAGGGTTGTATATAAATTATGGGTTACTCCATATGAAACTATTAAGTCCCTAAAACACATCAAGGATAAATAAAAGGGATGGACTGATTCAATTGATTAAAGTGAAATGGGAGAAGTTAGAATATGAAGTTAAAATGTAAAATTTAAATGAAATAAAAATTGGTTATAGTTGATCAATATGTTACACATAGAAGAGGGGGAGGGGGGAGAGAGATAGAAGGATAGAGAGAGAGAGTGTGTGTGTGTGTGTGTGCATGTGCGTGCACATTGACCAATTTTAGAGGAATGTAACATAGTGAGAAGAAGAAAATACAACCAATAAAAAGTATAGATATTGATTATTAAATGTTCTTTATAAGGAATCATTACATAGTGATGATGAAAGTCTTATTTTTAAAAAGAGGAACTATAGTAGTTATATATATAGTTTTAATGTTTGTTATTTTGGTTTTAATATAAAATATTTATCTGTACTTTTTTATATCTCAATTGAATAAGTATTAAGGAGTGGTCTATAATAAATGTTAGGTTTCAGAATTTTTGACTTTTAGTAAACAATGTGAAGAAGATGGGGTGATAATATATTTATAGTTGATTAACAGCTTCTTGGTAAGTTTAGAAGATCCTTTTTTCCGTTTTATCAAAGAGTTATCTTAAAGACCATAGGATCACATAATAGTTATTAGCAGATATTTATACACACATGAATGTCATGGATAATTTTTTTTAATCCATTTGGTGATTCTTATGGATATTTGGTAATAAATGATATCATGTCATTCCAAGGATATAATTGTTCCTTTTTAATGGTGAAGCTTATACATCATTGTATTCTTTTTGGTTTTGTGGATGTGATAATGAAATAAATAAACTAATTTATTAATATAAAAAAAATTGTGTTGAAGAAGAAATTCAGGGACATATTTATTTTTTCATATTAACTATTGATGAAGGTTTATTGGTGAAAGAATCATAAAAGACAGTTATTCACTATTTCACACCCTCTCGGTGAATATTAATGTGGTATCTTACTAATATTAGTGGTAGTGTCGTCTATATATTGTTTATATGAGGTTCAAGATATTTCTTAGGATTCCAATTCTAATTATTATTTCTCATTATTGTATTCCCACTTGTTTTATTTTATTCTTGTGTTCCTGTAGAGAAATAAGTACCTCCATGAAATACTCGTAGGTGAGAGTAGCTTAGTGCTAATTGGTTTAATTCTAAATTTGGAAGAACACATAGTATATTTCATGTTGAGGTACATTTTATATTCCATGTTTGTGTTGGTGTGGTGAATTTTTGGGTGATTTTATGGGTTTATTATATTCATGTTCTATGATAGTGATGTATAAAATTTATGTTTTTCACCAACAGTCAAATTTTAAGGGTACCAAAATTTAGAGAAAAGTTATAATTCAAAAAAAATATCTTTGATAAACATCAATAATTAACTTGTATATTCATATTCTTAGTATCATTGTATTAATATCATAAATAAAATCTATTTGATTCATGGTAGACCACATGATTCAAACCTAAGAGAAATTTATCTTACTTTTAAAAAATTTGATATAACATATTATCTCTAAAATATCTCTAGAACAATCTGGTAGAATTTTAAAATTCTTTCATGCACATGATCATATCATTCAAATATACATGCTGATATAAATTAGAGTTCCTAAATCATATAATAGAGAAATCTGTATAAAATTAATAAATAATAATGAAAAAATGCATAATGAAAAATCATAATCAAATAACAATATCATTCTAAAAATTTTCCTTATGATCTTTGAAAAAATATTTCCCTAACACTGCCACCACGAGAAGACAAAAGAATAAATGTAAGGTTTATATAATATAGTTCAAAATAAGATTATATATAGAGATATTTATATTTCAATTGTTTTATTTAATTTATTATAAAAGTTCAAATGTCCCTAAAAGTTTTAATTACAACTGTTCAATTCCAAACTACCATCCTAATAAAAACTACCCATACCAAATTAAATGGTGAATACTATATCTTTATTAGATACCCAATTTAGGTAAAAATATAGTTTTACCCTTAGTGATACTAGAATATCAGTAAGGTCATTTTCTTTCCAGGATTCTCTAAATATTGAATTAAACATTAAAATTACACTATTAAAAAAATAATAAAATTAAAAATTGGAATGAAATCCACCCCCACTATTCCAGGGGATAGAAACTAGTGGTAATATATTCAAAAAAATGGGAGGCATTATATTTATATAAAACAAGTCACCTACTAAAAATTTAAATTAGTCTATAATATAACAAATAAAGCATCTACTACCAGGAATATAAATATGAATGAATAATATAAATCTCCATAATTCCATATTATATAACAAACCCCTTAAAAATATCCATGTTTCAATATTCCATCACATAAAATATGCATGAAAATGAAAATAAAATTAATGAAAAGTAATATAAGGTGTCTACCAATATACAGATTATAACTAGATACTACTAAACTATTGTAATATCAAGGCATATCCTAGATACACTTAATTACATGCTTATAAAAAAGGGAACAAACATACAAGTTTTCATGTAGGGGTGAGAAATTATTTTAGTATGGTCATCCCAGGTATTGAGCCGAACCCCGTGTAAAACTAGTGACTATATATATGATAAATATAAAATATGTAAGAAAAAATAATTTACTCAATTTTATCAAATTCAACATATTTATTCATGGTTCATATCGTATTTAAATTATGAATGGATTACCATAATTATATTCTCCAAATACATATATATATTAATCACAATATAAAGACTCCCATGTACAATATCCTTATAGATGACACTTGAATACCCAAAACCACAACTCAACTCTTGCCTGACCCATAATTACTCAGGCAGGGGAAACAAGTCATAAGACCCATTTTTTATGGATACCCCTCAAAAGATGTTGAAACTCACCCTAAAATCATGTTGATAGTAGTCACTTAATGTGATTTCACCATAGAATATTCAATTCAGCCACATACATAGAAATAGGATCAGTTCTCAAATGTGAAGTAAATGATATAATAATATATAATACCATATATCACACCTTTATTAATTTATTTAGATTAAACTAAATAATAAATTTTTTGTTTCATGTTATAGTATCAAATCCATGAGCGGTCAATCTCAAATAAAGAGTAGTGAGTGATAAATAAGACTATATATTCAACCAAAATCATAAAATAGATATTATCACATGAAAATAATTGCATAATTATTACTACTCGTGATCATAAACATTTTATCAGAAAAAAACCACCATCCACAAAAAAATATTATAAGATAAGAACTTTTCAAGTTAAACCTCCACAGTGAATTAAATTAGTGACTAATATATCAAACAAGTGTCATACATAATTTCATTATCTCATGAAAACCTAATTCTATCAACAATCTACAATGAGTTTCCACATCAAATCATGACATGAAATTTTAGTGTTTACCTCATCCCATACTAAATCATAATTCCATATCAACAATACAAAAAAATAATTTATAAATATTTCAAGTAAATGTCATCACTATGACAAGTCCACATCACCATAATAAGATGTCCAAATTATCATCATAATAAATCAAAGTCATCTTCAAAATAAACCTTTATCATTATCACAATTATTCATCATCATAATCCCGATAAGTAAAAATATTTTTTATTGGAAGTCAACATCATCACCATGAAATGACTATATCATCATTAAAAGTATTCCTCCAAAAATATGCAATTTAATATGTTAATATGAGCAAAAAATCACCCACTAAAGTGAAATTTATAATTTAGTCTACCAAACTTCACTAAAATATTCCAAATAAGATTCATTGGGTTTGAGAGGTCCAAAGAAACATCATTTAACTTTTAGTGTCTGATTATGATCTTGCATGCATCCCAAGATCCTCGGACCATCTCTAATAAGTAGGGGTGCCATGTGGAACCCCCACATACCACCATTTATATTGGTGCATAGAATCCAACATAGATAACTAATTCATATGTTCTATTTGTTGAACGATGAACATGAATAAGACTTGAATCAATCGATCCACCCTTATATTTCTATCCAAACACATGGATTGTATAGTCCCATTCCATGGTGCCCTACACCAATCCCTTTAAAAAACAGAAGGACCACATGGCCTTTCCTATATCATCATATCAATGATTGGATTGTCTTGATCACCCTGGTGATCCTACTACCTAGCTAATAGAGTTGTCCAATGCTATTTTCATCAACCATTCCACAAGGCTTAAAAATTAAAAACATCCATCTTATATTATCAATAAAATAAAAAACCTAATTGATAAAAATATAATAAAATAAAATATATTCCATGTGAATCAAATGATGATGCCTTTAAAAAATTGAGAGAAGTTATAATTTAATCAAACTACTATCTAAGATAAATTGTATTCTATATCATAGATATTTATATTTTTAGTGTCATTAGATTCATCTCATTTATACATTCATTTTTATATAGTATCCCTTGTCATTAAATATTTTTTTAGGTTTATCCCATTAATAGAAAAATCAATAGAAAAATTCAATCTAGAATATATCTAAAACCATACATCCAATTTAGAAATCCCCCCCCCCCCCCGAATGTGTGAATTTTAAATATATTCATGTTGATATAAAGTAGAGTCCATAAATAAAGGTAGTAGGAAATTTATCTACCTTTCAATAATATTGAAAATGAATTAATATAAAATGAGGTCAGAGTTAAAGAATAATACTTAATGATGAATATCTAACATTCTCCTTGATCCCTAAAGTTTACATCCTCCTTTTACAGATTCATCTATGAGAGAAAAAAATAATAGATATAGGGTCTATATAAAATCTTCTATAAAGGATATATATATATATAGAGAGAGTATTAAGTTTTATTATTTAATTTAATTTAATATAATTTATTTTTTAAATCACCAATAATATTAAAATTTCCAATTTTTTTAGATCAATGCCTAAATTACACCCTAATAAAAACTCCATTTTTTGGTATTGATGGTGAAATATGTTTCACAATTTTATACTGTTCTTATAAGATATTTCAATTTTACCTTTAGTGGGCCTCAAAAATATTATTTTTTTCCAAACATTTCATGATACGCAATTAAACCATTAAGCAATACAATTTGATAAACATGACCACCAATGAATCCAATAGAATATAAACACATAAAAAGTTTATATTATAATATAATCCATTATAAAATAGAAACTATAATGATATATCTTCTCAACTTTTAAAACATCTCTTCCTTGAACTTTAAAAAACAAGGTAACTACATATTCCTTGATAGAGGTATACCCTAAATCATAATATTTATATAATAAATGTTATCCTATATCATAGGTTATGATATAGGGGGATATAATATTGGAAAATGTCTATTATTACAAGGAAAGACAAATTCCATAGATGGACATATCATTTGATATGATATGAAGATATTATATGACTATTTCCCAAGTAATTCATAGGATATTCCATGGATATATAATAAGGAAGTGTTATGTAGTGAATCATATTATGTGATTTATATTACACCCTATGATTATTAAGGAAACTAAATGTTAACAATTAATGTTTTGGTAATCTTAAATGTCAATTTATCATCATAGATATTCCATACAAAGAAACATTTGAGAATTCATTCGACCGAGTGGTTATAAAAAATTTATAACCACATGCATTAGTCGTATTTTTTGTAATGTAAGATTAAATGCTTGAAAGGATATGAGAGCATACAGGAGGCCTATATAAAAGCACTAGTATCCATTTCAATGGTAGGTCAAATCCATGCCCCATGTTTTTCTAATTCTCTTTATAGATTTCTCCTCTTCCATCCTTTCACACTCAAGGTACTAGTATACTATGGTTATGAAGAGGGTCCTACCCAAGCGTTGGGTGATTCAGTTCATCCCATGCACACACCTTAGAGGTAAGAGTTGTTTAGATGTTCCTTAGTGATATTTATCAAGAACTTTATTGAACAAAATCAGAAACCATGTACAATGAAAGTAATATATTATACATTTAGTTTATACATGGTTTTTATTTTTCAAATAATTGTGATCTTGGATTTTGATGTTTCAAATATCTTCTTCTACACTAAATAAGTTTATTTAAATCCTTAGAAAACCAAATGTGGTATCAAACATTTACCATGATTCTTGATACGTGAAAACATATTGAAATGAAGAATAATTTATATTTTATGTATAATGAATTTGATATTGTAAAAATTGATATAGATTTTGTACTATGGTTACTCTTATGATATATTATATCATTTATGGTGATATAAATTTTCAACTATCGCATGTCTTGTGAAATTTTATATTATAATCTAAGATAGGTTCGTATCATACAATATGTGATATCATAATGTATGATCCATTTAAAATAATTTGGTTATATACATATATATATATTTTTTAGTGTATCATATAGGTTATCATATTCGATAGTAGTGCCAATTAGATGCAAAAAAATATAGCCTTGAATAATCAAGGCAATATTGGTTATATTGTCAAATACAAAACCCGTCATTGAATGCTGATATCACAAGCCATGGTCATATATTATAGAATATGATTAATAGCACTCTTATATCAATTATAATTCAAAACACCATGTCATTTGATGTAATACTATATTTTGGCATATCAAATGATATATTGAAACTTGCGATATATGTAAAAAAATTAATTTTTCTAAATTTAAATTATAAATTGATTTATATGGTTTATAAATTATAGAAAAATGTTTTTTTTGGGTTTTTTAGTTAAGTTATAAAATATTTATATATTTATTAACTATAAAATTGTTTATAATTAGTAATTAAATATTTATGAAACATTTAATAAATAAACAAATATAATATTAATTGTTAATATTTAATAGAATTGAAATTATATGGAATAATTTATAATTTGGATATAAAATGTTCATATAGAAACTATAAGGTGATTTATAGTGTTTTTATAAACTAAAAAATAAGTTTAAATTTAAAGGAGTTTATGTTTACAATTAATAATTGTTAAAAATATTTAATTTTAATTGTTCAAATTTAAAACCCTTATTTGAGGAATTATTTAAACCATATCAAAGTTTGTGTTGATAATTCATATGTTCAAGATTTAAATATTAAATAAATTTTATTTAGGATGTTTACATAATATATATGGATAGTTAATTTATATAATGTTTATATTTCATGATATTATATATTTATTATAAAACATCCTAGAAAGGTCAATATGGAAGAGTTCATATTAGAAGTAAATATAAAGTATTTGTATTTATTTAATTATGGATTATTCATAACATATGGATAAATTATTTAGTGTTTATAATTTATTTATTTATGATATTTCAAAAATGGTTATCTCATGTTTATATATATAAATTGTTAATTTATTTGATATTATTCTCTACTTTTTCATGAATATAATTATTATATTATGTATAGTTGTATGTTTTAGTTTTGGAGATACCATGTTAAAGGTTCTATTTTTTGTTCACATGTGTGGTTGTTGTTATAAGAGAAGGACTATCGAAATGTGTTGACAATGTGTGAAGAGATATTGAATTTTTTTCTAGTGAAAATGGAAAAGGAAGAAAATGAATTGTAGCCACTACTATCCTATAATGATTAATGTATCAACACTTATATGTGATGATTATAGATTTTATTTTCAAGTAAACCAAGGAAAAATATTGATGGATAAAGAAACTGTGTTTAGAATAGTTTATAAGATGATTTAAAAGAAGGGGGATATTTAAGACTAATTTAAAGACCCCGACCCCAATAACCCAGATCTGGTTCCATACTTTATTACATCGGTATAGATACAAGACACGAATCTCAAAGGACCGACCAGTTTAATAGTTTTGGAATCTAGATTCCATACATGAACATTACATTACAACATTAAATAAAAAAACATATAAAATCCATTGGAAACACCCATATACCCCTAGATTATAACTTCAAGTCATTAATAATATACATATTCACATATTGGGTAAAAATAAAACATATGAAAGGGTTAGATCATATGCTTAGTAAGGGTAAACAATATTATAAAAGCTATCATAAATAAAAAAATAAAGGTAAATAACTGAAACACATGGAAATAAAACATAACCTTGAGCATAATATGGAAGGAATAAAATCTGAATGAACAATTCCATACAAATAATCACGTGAAACTTAATGATGGATATTCTACTTGTCGATTAATCACATGATTTATCAATCACTAATATAGTAATTAGGGAATGCATATTCTAGACATCATAAATATACCTTCGAGGCCCCGACCAAGAATTCTAAAAATAAATGGTTAATTCCTTCCCCAAAATCTATTTTTATTTTCTCTTATAAGACCTACTGTTGCATTGAGGGGATATAGCAGGCCCCGTCTATCACTAAATATGTCCAATGCAATCCTCATATGTATAATAAAAAGATATATTTAAATAAAAGTTCCCCAAAACACTTTGAAATATTTGAATCACAATCATATACTAAAATAATCTAGTAAAATAATTGACAAATTTTTGGGGAAAATAATCTTTAAACATTCCAAAGTGTCCCATGCCACTTCGAAACTTTTAAATCATAATTCTTATAAATGAATTAAATTAAATGAAACTTATAATATCATAAGAATAATAATAATCGTGATATGATATATCAAAGGGAAATATCTACATCATATACAAGTAATAAGTGGTTAACAAGGCATATATCTCAAAGAAGTAATAGTGAGATAAGAAAAACACTTTTTTAATTTGAAAAAAAAAATATTTTGGAAAATAATTTGTATTTTTCATAAAATCATATTGTAAGAATTTATATCCTAGAAAAGAAATTGTAAAGACAATGAAATTATATTTTAGGCATCAATGATGGAAAACTGAAGTGAAAACAATGTAAAAAGAGTGTTTAAAAAACATTAGAAATAATACTCTTTAATGTGGTTTAAAGAAAATATTAAAGAGTATTTAAAAGGGAAAAAGTAAAAATTGATTTTATAAAAAGAAAAATTAAAAAATATAGATTTTAATAATAAAATGTGTGCTTTTATAAAAATATTGGCAGCTTAATAAATATTATTGGGGGTACTTGAAAATGGGTAAGAAATTTGAAGGTTCCCTTAAATTGGCCTTGATTATCAAGAGGTATTGAAAATAGAACCTTATAAAACATGTATTATCCCATAAATGAAAGATAAAATAATCTAGATGTATGATTTTAGAACATATACATAGAATATATAATAATTATATAAAAATAATGTAGAATTACATTGGGTTAAAGAGAGAAAAAAGTGTAACCCGAATGGAAAATGGAGGTTTGAGAAGAAACCCTTACCACTTTGCAAATAATCAAACAATATTCCCTATAAAATCAATGGTAATCAAATAATACATTTAATACCCAGAATATAAATAGATTCATGATATCATATATATAAATGGGAAGTATATATATCCCACATAAGAAATAGTGGTGAATAAGGCATATCTCATAGAAATAAAATGAGATGAGAAAACCATTACCTTATTTCTGAAACTATTTCATACTTGACCTTAATATCCTGGAAAATAAATTTAAATTTATTAAAAAATTAAATTATAAAATTTTATACATGTATTTGTATTAAGATCATTTTTTTCTTTTTTATGAGTTATAAGATATAATTTTATAGTTCGAGAGTGTTCGTTTTCTTAGTTTTCACAATTGGTTTACTTATATATGAGTATGGATGTTCATGTAAAATGGGAATAGATATCCAGAATTGAAGTTATATTTTATTAATGAACATAAATAATATTAAATGTTTATATATTTCATTTGGTTATATTGGGTGAGGATGAATCAATTAGTATGACGTTAGGGATAACCGTTTAGATTATTTTGGCGGTTTTTTGATCATCACAAACTAGTTTTGTTTAATTAATTAACATCATGTATATATAATGTATGACAACCCTAATTTTATTACAAGCTTAAACATGATTTATAACATAAACTATTCACAAGATAAAACCTGAAATATTGAGAGTTCTAGTGTCTTTGGGGCTTAGGGTAATTACATAACAACTTAAAACATGAAATACCACATCTTTATTGAAAACTTCCTTTACATGACCACTACATTCCCTCATACATAGCATTGCGTGGGATAACCTGAGGAAATGCATAAGAAAAGGGGTGATCTATATATCCTGGTAAGGGAATAAACATGGAATGAATGAGGAGTAAAATACATGTTAGACAATAGGCATATCAATATAGCATAAGAGAAACATGAACATAAAGGCATGATAAAGCATGATAATTATAACATGGAAATGTGGAAAAAACACTTAACAAGGAATTAGCATGAGCCAAGGCTCATTGCACATGGAGCATGAGTAAATTCTCATTACACATGAAGCACAAGTAAACCCTCATTTCAATTGAATTAGCATGATTCTTCACTCATTGCAGATGACGTATCATGATACTATAATTTACCCAATGCATTGAAGTGGTATAAGGGCGCACCCTTCTTAAACATTTCATTTCATGTATAAGTGTTCCACAAGGATCATAAAACATAGATTCATTAAACATAATAATTTATTCCATGATAAGGGATGTGGATTTCATACATGAAACTTTTTAATAAATATGTAAATGATCATAAAGGTGAATACCCTTGATTGAGAAATGGGCATGGTATTCACTACACAAAGGCATTGGCTTAGAAAATCGGTGCAATTTCGGCAGTGTAACGGCGTGATATAAGACTTAATAAAAATGGTTGAGCATAGAGAAAGAGGTGTCTCATCATATTTACATGAAATGTAGAGTTAGGGGGTCATATAGATACATGTACAAGCATTTTTAATGGAATTTAGATTCATGATACAAAAGTATTGTTTGAATGTAAATGAAGAGAGAGAAGTTCCTTTCGGAAATTCGGCATAGTAACGGGTGTACATGGGAGGAATTTAATGAGAGATAAAGGGGTCTCCCATAATTAATAAAATGAGAGGGAAGTATGGGGGAGGTGTGAAACCATACCCCAAAATTTATAATTGAAATTAATAGGTCATAACAATATTAAGAAAATTGGACAAAAAAAGTTAAAGGAAGAAAAACCCTTACATGGAAGTGTGCTTCCAAGGCTTGAGAGAGGCTCGAGAGAGGCTTCTTGGGAGCTTGGGGATCCTTGGGAGGATTATAGAGAGAGTATGGAAGTGGTTGGATGAACTCCAAAGGCTTTGAGTGAGGAAGAAGTGGGAGCTTGGGTGGGTTTA
Organism: Viscum album; assembly: GCA_963277665.1. NCBI lineage: Eukaryota > Viridiplantae > Streptophyta > Magnoliopsida > Santalales > Viscaceae > Viscum > Viscum album. The sequence continues at coordinate 19,674,948 of OY728123.1, forward strand.
TATAGGAAAGGTGAGTGAATTCTTTATTATTTAGGTTTGGGAACCCTTACATTTAACTAATCCAAACCACAAATACGCTCATGGTTTCTTCCCATGGTTTTTGGGAAAGGTATGAGGAAAAAAATATTTTATAATTCCAAAGTCAGAACTTCTTAAAATAATGGGATTGCTTTTGTGGAGGTGAGTCACACTCCCATGGAAAATAATTTAAAAATACAAGATGTTTAATAAGTCTTGAGGGGTCCATTAATGATTGGAAAAGTAAGTCAAACAAACCCAAAATCACATTATTTTAATGGTAAAATATATATTTTCAGAACATAAAGCTTATAGTATTTTATTACATCACTATTGGGTCATTATGATGTCATAAAACTTATTATATATTTAATCGGTATTTAATTTTTACCAAAAAAATTGATTGTCTCATAAAATTATGAAAAATTCACTGTTGGATAATTTCAACGTCCTAATTCCAAAAATATCATTTATTTTATTTAAATAATTTTCTAAATATGCTAATTTTCACTTTTAAAATAAAAACTGACATTTATCGAAAAATCACAGGTTTTGAGAGAAATGGCTTTCAAACCTTAATAAAAAATTATAATTGCATTCATAAAATTATATGATAATTTATATATAATGAAATTAATTTAATAATAATTATTATATTTTATTAAAATATTATTTAATTCAAAAATCCCTTAATTTAATAAAATAGATTTCTTAATTGAATAATAACTAAAAACACTACATGTACTTTAAAAACAATTTACAATGTTTCAATAATTACAAGAAGGTATATTCATTATTATATACAAAAATAATGTAAATGAACATAGTACTAGAGATTTGTTACATAACCCCTTAAAACAGCCGCATAAGACCTAAGGGTAAGGTGTGCCATGGTGAAAAACTCTTGGGCTGGCTCAGATAACATTGATCGAGTGGTAATCTCTATCAACTTCCACTTTTCCCGTAGACGGTCTCGTTCGAGCTTCACATGATGAAGATCATCTTGGGCTTGGTCAAGAGCGAAGCCCAAAGACGCCACCTCTTTTCTAAGCTCTAAAAAATGGGCTTCATATGGAGAAATTCTACTGGATGAGGCCATCTCTTCCATTTTCTGAGTAAATTGGATTTGTTAAAGCCCTATATTTATACTAATCATGTGATCACTATTCAACAACTATAAAAGAAACAGCCACAATTTGTAACATAAAACCAATGAAGTTGACATTTTATATAAAATTTTTACATAAAGGGACATTTAATTAGATCAGGAGGGTTCTCCATTAATGAAAGTTTGGGTCGTTACAATATTACCCCTTAAGAAATTTCACCCTCGAAATTTCCTTTTCCCGCACTAAAACAGATGTGGGTAACTCAGCTTCATCATTTGCTCCAATTCCCAAGTCGCTTCTTCAAACTTGTGGTTTTGCCACAACACCTTGACGAGGGGCATTGTATTATTTCATATAACTTTTTCTCCGTGATCTAATATCTTCACTGGTTGCTCCTCATAAGAAAGATCATCCTCCAAGTATACCACCTCAGAAGAGGGTACATGTGAAGGGTCTGGTATGTACTTCCTTAAGAGGGATACATGAAATACATCATGTACTTTTGCCATGGTATGAGAAAGTACTAGTCGATAGGCCACAGCCCCGACATGATCAGGAATTTCGAAGGGGCCGATTTTCCTTGGACTTAATATACCGTTATTTCCAAACCTCATGACCTTCTTCCAGGGAGATATGCATAGAAAAACAATATCTCCAACTTTAAACTCAAGGTATCATCAATGATTATCTGTATAAATCTTCTGTCGACTCTGGGATGCCTTGATATGCTGCTGAATGGTTTTAACCTTCTCCACCATTTCCTCGACCATTTCTTGTCCAAGAATCTTACGTTCACCGACCTCATCCCAACACACCAGTGTTCTGCACCTTTTCCCATAAAGGGCTTCATATGGTGCCATTTGGATGCTCAAGTGGAAACTATTATTATAAGAGAACTCAACCAAAGGAAGATGTTGATCCCATCCTCCTTTAAAGTACATTGAGAATTCTCTCAACATTTCCTCAAATGTTTGGATAGTCCGCTCAGATTGGCCATCAGTTTGAGGATGATAGGCCATACTGAAGTTCAGTTCAGTATCCAGAGCATGTTAAAGAATCTTCCAAAACATAGAGGTGAATCTTGGATCTCGGTCAGACATAATAGATAGTGGTACTCCATGCAGCCTTACCACTTCCCTGATATATATCTGTGCTAGTTGATCCAATGATAAATCTTCCCGAATAGAAATGAAGTTTTCAGTCTTTGTAAGATGATCCACCACAACCCAGATTGCATTGTTGCCTTTGGAAGTCCTTGGAAGTCCACTAAAAAAGTCTATGGTGATGTTCTCCCATTTCCATTCTGGTATGGGCAATGGTTGCATCATCCCCTTAGACTTCTGCCTGTCTACCTTCACTTACCGGCACACCAGGAACTTTGATGTATATACAGAGATATCCTTCTTCATATTATCCCAGCAAAAATTTTCTCGGAGATCTTGATACATCTTTGTGCTCCTTGGGTGAATAGAGAAATTTGAACTATGTGTGTCATCCAAAAGTTCCTTCATCAGCTCTGGATTTGATGGAACACATAGTCTTTTACCTAATCTCATAATTCCTTCTTCATTAACATTAAACTCTGAGGATTTCTCTCTTTTGATTGCTTCTAATTTTTCCTGAATTCCCACATCATCCTTTTGATCATCCTTTAACCTTTCCAAAAGAGATGGTTGAGCAATAATTTTTGAAAGGATTGATGATGTTCCCTTCTTTATGATTCTCATGTCAATCTTCATCAAGTCTAAGAAGATTGGATCCTTCTCAATTCTCATCATTGATAGAATCGTTGGGTCCTTTCTACTTAGGGAATCTACCATCTTGTTCACTTTCCCAGGTTGGTAATGTATTGAACATTCATAATCCTTGATGAGACCTATCCATCTTCTCTAGCACATATTAAGCTATTTCTGTGTTAATATATATTTAAGACTCTTGTGGTCAGTATATATCTACCTTTTTCCCCATAGAGATAATGCCGCCAGATTTTCAAGGAAAAGATCACTGCTGTCAACTCCAGATCATGTATTGGATAGTTTTTCTCATGGATTTAAAACTATCTTGAGGAATAGGATATCACTTTATCATTCTGCATCAGCACATATCCTAAGCCCTTCTTGGAAGCATCACTGAATATCACAAATGGTTCCCCACTTGTGGGTAAAGTGAGCACGGGCGTAGTGATAAGCCTTCTTTTCAACTCCTTAAAGCATTATTCGCATTTATCACTCCAAGAAAACTTTACTCCCTTTCATGTTATCTTGGTAAGAGGGTTGGAAAATCGAGAGAAATTTCTCACAAACCATCGACAATATCCAGCTAACCCTAAGAATCTAGAGATATCTGTTACTGATGTTGGCCTCGCCCATCCCTCAATTCATCTGTTTTGGAGGGATCCACAAATATCCCATTGCTTGTGATTATATGGCCCAAGAATGAGACCTCCTTTAACCAGAACTCACACTTTCTGTACTTTGCATAGATCTTCTCCTTATGCAAAGTCTCTAGTATAGTTATTAAATTCTCCTCATGATCCTCCTTGGTTTTAGAGTATATTAGATTATCATCTATAAAGACTACCAGAAATTTGTCAAGGTAATCTCAAAAGACTCTATTCATCAAGTCCATGAAGATTTCTGTAGTATTAGTGAGTCTGAAAGGCATTACTATGAATTCATAGTGTCTGTATCTTGTAAGAAAAGTAGTCTTGGGGACATCTTCCTTCTTCATCCTTACTTGATAATATCCCAACCGCAAATCTACCTTGGAGAAGTATTGTGCTCCACACAGCTGATCGGACAAGTCATCGATCCATGGTAGAGGATACTTGTTCTTTATCGTGATCTTGTTAAGTTCACGATAATCGATGCAAAGCTGCATTGACCCATCCTTCTTCTTGATGAAGAGGACTGGTGCACCCCATGGTGAAGCACTTGGGCATATAAACCCTTTGTCTAGATTCTCCTGTAGTTGTTTCTTTAGCTCTTCAAGATCCATGACATCCATTCTATATAGAGTCTTGGATATTGGTAGTGCCCCTGGTATAAGTTCAATTGATAATTCAACATCTCTTTTAGGAGGAAGACCAGACAGTTCCTCGGGAAACACTTCAGCAAATTCCCTCACACTAGGCATTTCTTCAAGGATGGTTTCTTCCTTGGAATCAATCATCTGAGCCAGATACGCGTGATCATAGGGCAGTAATATCCATTCTTGAGATGATGGATCTAAAGGATATTGATCTTCCTCCTTACACTCATAAAGAATCGGGGGTAGATTCTCCATATGGAGTGTGATTTACCTCTCCCGACAATTTATGTTGGATATATATAAGAAAATCCAGTCCATGCTAAGAATTGATTCAAATTCCACTAGAGGGAGTATGATGAGGTTCCCCGGGAAATTCAATCCACATATTATGATAGGGAAGTAGTGATATTCATGGGATGCAATGATTTCCCCATTTTTCGTACTCACCGACATTTTCACTTCCATGATTTGTGGTGGTGCTGGGATTGTTCTACTAAACTTTCGAGATATAAAAGAATGCATAGAACTTGAATCAAAAAGTACATTTTCTGTTATTGAATTAATAACTAGCATACCTATCACCACTTCGTTTTTTGGGTTCACTTTGGTAGAAGTGATGGAAAAAGATCTTCCTTGTTTCCTTGGAGGTTGTTGGTTGCCTCCGAAAACTCTTGGAATAGGGCACTAATTTTCAAAATGCCCTGGTTCTTTGCAGTTGTAGCAATGGAAAACACAATGAGGATCGAACAGAGTGTTCCTCTCCTCTGTCGCAGCCAAAGGTCTTTCTTTCCGACAGTTAACAGCTAGGTGCCTTTCTCTTCCACACCTAAAGAATTTCCTCATCCCCTTGATGCAATTTCCAGGGTGATTCTTTCTTCACTTTTGGTAAGTGGGGTGCTGGATCTTCTTAGCACCGTTGGATTTATCTATCGGACCAGCAACATTGAAGTCCACCTTACGCTTCTTTTCCCCATGATACCCATGTGATTCCCCGATCTCTATTTCGACCATGAGGGAACATCAGAAAATTTCCTCATTTCTTTCGAAGTCACGGATCGCTAATGCTTTCTGTAGGCTAGGCTTCAGCTCACCAAATAAGAGGTCAACCTTGCATTCGAGGGTAACGACAAAGCTGGAAGTATATTATGAAATCCTTTTGAAGTTTTCCTTGTACGCTCCAACAGATTATTCGTCTTTTTTGCATGAGGTAAAGGAAGTCCCTTTCCATCTTAAGCCAGAGGGTGCGTGGAAAATATTTATCAAAAAAAATCTTCCAGAAATCCTTCCATTCCAACACCTCAATCTCTTCCTCAGGCTTCATATTTTTTTATCAATGTTCACCATTGATCTACTTCACCCTCCATAAGATAAGCCTCCAGGAGAACCTTCTCTTATTCAAAACATTGAAGAATGGATAAGATCTTTTCAGTGGAGTTGATTTATTGTTCAGCGATCATGGGTTCAGATGATCCACTCAAAGTAGGTGGCGTTTGTCTCATGAAGCTCTCGATAGCAACTTATTCCTACTTAGGGGGGTTGGATGTTCCTCTTGACCCATGTTTCTATTAAAAGATTAAGTTAGCTTAGAGATAAACGTGACAAAGTTCACGATTCCCGATCCCATTGGATTGGTCATCTCATTTGTACAGTCATCACACTGATCTTCACATCGGTTGTTAACTCGAGTTCTCCTATTACTAGCCACTGGCTGCAATAAAATGATTGTTAGGGGGTAACACATAAAGCGTAATCCAAAGACAAAAGTTTATGACTTATAAACAAACATTTATTTCCTTAACTTATGAATATATAGGCTTCAATCTAGGCTTTTCGTGATCTACTTTCTAACATATATTCATAGGGGGTTTTTTTAATTCCCTTAATAAGGGTTCATACTATGCTTGTGAATTTACCAAAGAATATCCTTCAGGAGTTTCGTAACAAAGAGCGCAGCAAGGCCCGTTGTCGTGGACAAGTTCTTGTTCGTGTCTAGCTCAAAGCGGTGTTTTCGGGTTTTACCCCTAGGATACATATGTGCCAGAGCTGCCTCTACTTGCTCGTATCTAGACAGGGATGTATTTGATTGATAACCCACTTACTCAATACTTACCAAAACATAGGGATTTTTTTATTATACTCAGTCTTGTATATAAGGCTTCACTAGGGTTTTCAAATCCTAATCCCAAAAATAACTAAACCTATCCTCGGATACCAACTATGACAACCCTGCTTTTATTACAAGCTTAAACATTATTTATTACATAAACTATTCACTTCATACAAAATGGAAGATTGATAGGTATAGTGTCTTTGGGGCTTAGGATCATTATATAACAACTTAAAACATGAAATACAACATCTTTATTGAAAACTTCCTTTGCATGACCACTACATTCCCTCATACTTTTCATTGCATGGGATAACCTGAGGACATGCATAAGAAAAGGGGTGAGTTATAAAGCCCAGAAAGGGAATAAACATGGAATACATGAGGAGTAAAATACATGTTAGACAATAGTAATATCAGTAGAGCACAAGAGAAAAATGAACATAAACTCATGATAAAGCATGATAATCATAACATGGAAATGTGGCAACAACACTTAACATGGAATTAGCATGAGCCAAGGATCATTGCACATGGAGCATGAGTAAATTCTCATTGAACATGAAGAACTAGTAAAACCTTGTTAAACTTGAATTAGCATGAGTCAACACTAATTGCACTTGATGTTTCATGATTCTATACTTTACCCAATGCGTTGGAGAGCTGTAAGGGCGCAGCCTTCTTAAACATTTCATTTCATGCATAAGTGTGCCAAATGGATCATAAAACATGGATTCTTTAAACATAATCATTTATTACATGATAAGGAATGTGGAATTCATACATGAAACTTTATAATCAATAATTAAATGTGCATAAAGGTGAATAAACATGATGGAGAAATGGGTATGGTGTTCACTACACAAAGGCATTGGTATAGAAAATCGGTGCAATTTCAGAAGTGTAACTGCATGGCATAAGAATTCATAAAAATGGTTGATGAGAGAGAAAGGGGTGTCTCACCATATTTACATGAAATGGATAGTAGGGGGGTCATATAGATACATTTCCAAACAATAGAAATGGAATTTAGATTCATGATACAAAAGTATTTCTTGAATGTAAATGAAGAGAGAGAAGTTCCTTTCGGAAGTTTGGCATAGTAACAGGTGTACATGGGAGGCATTTAATGAGAGAGAAAGGAGTCTCCCATCATTCAAACAATAATCGGGCAGTATGAGGGCGGTGCAAAACCATACCCCAACATTTATAATTGAAATTAAAAGGGCATAACAGTATTAAGAAAATTGGACAAGAAATGTGAAAGGAAGAAAAACCCTTACTTGGAAGTGTGCTTCCAAGGCTTGAGAGAGGCTTGAGAGAGGCTTCTTGGGAGATTGAGGTACCATAGGAGGATTCTAGAGAGAGGTGGGAAGAGTTTGGACGAACTCCAAAGGCTTTGAGTGAGGAGGAAGTGGGAGCTTGGGTGGGTTTATATAGGAAAGGTGAGTGAATTCTTTACAATTTAGGTTTGGGACCCCTTACATTAAACTAATCCCAACCACAAATAAGCTCATGGTTTTTACCCATGGTTTTTGGAAAAGGTAAGAGGAAAACAATATTTTATAAGTCCAAAGTCCGAAATTCTTAAAATAATGGGGTTGCTTATGTGGAGGTGAGTCACACTCCCATGGAAAATAATTTAAAAAGACAAGATGTTTAATAAGTCATGAGGGGTCCATTAATGCTTTGAAAAGTAAGTCAAACAAACCCAAAATCACATTATTTTAATGGTAAAACATATATTGGCCGAAAATATGGCTTATAGTATTTTATTACATAACTATTGGGTCATTATGATTTCATAAAACACATTATATATTTAAATGATATTTAATTTTTACCCAAAAATTTAACTGTCTCAAAAAATTAGGAAAAATTCACCGTTAGATAATTTTGACGTCCCAATTCCATAAATATCATTTATTTTATTTAAATAATTTTCTAAATATTTTATTTTTCATTTTTAAAATAAAAACTGACATTTATCAAAAATTCAACAGTTTTGACAGAAATGGCTTTCAAACCTTAATAAAAAATAATAATTGCATTCATAAAATTATATGATCATTTATATATAATAAAATTAATTTAATAATAATAATAATATTTTATTAAAACATTATTTAATTAAAAAATACCTTAATTTAATAAAATATATTTCTTAATTAAATAATAACTAAAAACCCTACTTGTACTTTAAAAACTATTTACAATGTATCAATAGTGACAAGAAAGTATATTCATTATTATATACAAAAATAATGTACATGAACATAGTACTAGTTATTTGTTACATAACCCCTTAAAACAGCCACCTAAGACCTAAGGGTGGGGCATGCTATGGTGACAAACTCTTGGGGTGGCTCAGATAACATTACTCGAGTGGTAATCTCTATCAACTTCCACTATTCCCATAGACGGTCTCGTTCGAGCTTGACATGATAAAGCTCAGCTGGTTTGTGGTCAGAAGCGAAGCCCAAATATGCCACCTCTATTCTGAGCTCCGAAAAATGGGCTTCGTATGGAGAAATTCTACTGGATGATTCCATCACTTCCTTTGTCTGAGTAAATTGGATTTGTTAAAGCCCTATATTTATAGTAATCATGTGATCACTGTTCAACGTCTATAAAACCAATGGTCACAATTCTTAAAATAAAACCAAAGAATTTGACAGTTTATATAAACATTTTACATAAAAAGACAATTAATTAGATCAAGAGGGATTTCCATTAATGAAACTTTGGGTCGTTACATAATGGTTCCAAAATGTTGGACTCGCCTGTTTTGATAATCCCAAATGATGTTTAATTTATGTGATAATCATGTTTCTACTATAGAATAATCATGTTTCCTTAATATTTATAGTCTCTATCTAGTGATACTTATGTTTCATTAATCTCACTATTATATTATTTAATCTTACAATGCAAAATTTATCTATGTAAAGGTCAGTGATAGAAAGGTCGCCAATAGAAAGGTCACCGATAGAAAGGTCACCGATAGAAAGGCCACTGATAGAAAGGTCACCGATAGAAAGGTCACCGATAGAAAGGTCACTGATGAAAGGTCACCGATGAAAGACAACGATGAAGGTCTCCGATGAAGGTTTCTGCTAAAGGTTACTGGTGAGAAGGTTACCGCTGAAAGCTACCGCTGAAGGCTACCGATGAAGGATACCGATGAAGGCTATCATTGAAGGCTACCGATGAAGGATACTGATGCACACCTACTGATGAATCCTACCATTGTGAAGGCTACCGTTACCAGTCTACCGATGCTTACCCTTCCATACTTTTTCAAATTCTTTAGATTATTCTAACAGTCATATTTGGTAAATTTAATGCTTCTGACATTAATTAATGCTGATTGTAGACATATCAAGAGACCATATCTAGGGACAATATGAGGTGCAAGGAGGAGCGCACATGGTTTACTTATTCCTATTTTCGAATCTAAAATATAAAAGAGAAGACTGAGGATGAAACCAAAGATCTGAAGAAGAGTAAACAACAGAGGAATGCATGAGAAAGAACTTACTCGCTAGATCAAAGAGAAAAATGAAGAATCAGTCAGGCACTTACACTGTAAACCCAAGAGTCTCAAGAAGATCATTTCAGGAGAACAAATTCAAGGATGACTTCTTTACTTCATCAAATCTCGATCAAAAGAAGAATAAGAACACTCAGTTCCTAAAAGCTAGAACCTAGTGTTGTGACACTCTATTTTGAAGACAACTTCTATAGAAAGACTCTAACAAAAAATTATTCACACCAAAAAGTCAAGAGATGAAATGCAAACACATAGATCTTCCTAAACTCAATCTTATAATCCTAGCTATACTGTATTCTTTTATTTTACATTTCTAAGAGGTGTGGGGGTCTGTTTGTTACACACACTGTCATCTGTGCTTGAAATGAAGGATACAGAATATCCTCACATCAAACATCACTTACACTTTTTCCCAAATACAAATATGGAAGAGACCATGTGTGGTTTGTATTGTTTTTTTTTTCATGAAGAACTGTGGTAGAGGGTGTGAACCCTGGAGAGTTTTTGAAAACTATTTTAAATCCAAATACAGGATGTGTATGAAGTTTATCAATTGTATAAATTTCACGGTGGTAGGTGATCACCTTGTGTAGAGGATTAAGTCTTGGCTTGAGATTGAACCTTTTGTTTAAATCCACTGTGTATTATATTTTGTAATACACTATTTTTTCTATTTTTCACTTCTTATAATTTCAAAAATAGAAAACTGTTTAGAATTTACTTTGATAGTTAGTTATGGTTAGTGTGTTTATATGTTTAATTCAGTAAACTTGTTTCTAAAGTCGAATAAGTGTTTTACATTGATTTAACTGAGGTCTAATCACACTTTGAGAAACCTGTGGATAACCTAAAAATTTATATATCCACTTCCTTAATTAACTGGTCCGTTTCAAAATGTGGGGTTCTTAAGCATAAATTTTTTAACATAAATTTTAAGTAGGAACTCAATTAACCCCCTCTTAAGATTCTACTCTGACCAAAATTTGGTATCAGGGGATATTTTTATTGCTACTATCTGAACAGTTGTGAAAGTTTTCAAATTATATTCAATTATGATTTTAGTTGTATCTTAAAGATCTTAAAATTTCTGTCATATCTAATTTTTTGATTCTTTAAAATTCTAATTAACAATGGATAACAGATTTGAGGGTTCTGCTACTAACATGACAATTTTATCCATGATCAGTGGAAATTAAAAATGAAAATGTATCTAGAAATCATGGGTCCTGAAATTTGGGTCATAATTGTAGAACAACATTCTTTGCCTCTTAATGCTAGGGACACATCGTCTTAGTTGACTAAAGCTACATATAACAATAACTATAAAGAAATGAATGCATTGTACTATTCTATAGGTGATGAAGAATTCAATAGAATATCTGCCTATAAAACTGCATATGAAATTTGGGATACCTTGCCTGTTTCTCATGAGGTAACAATCAACGTTAAAGAAATGAGATTAAATACTTATACTATTAAATATGATAATTTTAAAATGAATCTTGATGAACTTATATAGGAAATGTATCTCAAGTTCAAGGAAATAGTAAACACAATTAGTCTACTTGGGAAACTAGTAGATAACAAGGATCATATTATGAGTTTTCTTCGATGTCTACCTGATAAATAGAGAGGAACTTCTGTTTCTATCCGAGAATCTTGTGACATAGGCAAACTACCAGTGAATGAACTAATCAGAAATCTTATGATGTACGAAGAAGAGAATAAGGTAAATCAATAAGCAGATGAAGAACAAAGAAATAAATCTGTAGCATTCAAGATTGCTACCTCAAATAGAAAAGATAAAGAAAAAGTTCCAGCTCATATAGACACTTCCACCAGTGAAGACTCAGACTCTGACAGTGATGATGAGATGGCTCTTCTTTCTAAGAGATTCAAGATGTTATACCGTAAGAAGAAGTTCTTTATAAAATCAAAATATAAAGGAAGGTATGATTGTAAAGGAAAGTGGAAAAAGGAAATAAAATGGAATGACAACACAAATGAAATAGTCTTCTATGAGTGTAAATGAAAAGGTCATGTGAAGGATTATTTCTCCAAGATGAAGTTTAAAAAAATATGAAGACAAGGGAAAGGGATATAAAAAGGATTTGAATGATACATGGAGTGATTCAGAAGATAGATCTATTGGATCTGACTCTTCTGATATTGAGAGGAACAAACATGAAAACTTGTGTTTCATGATAGAAATGTCTCTGGTAACACCCAATTTTACTATACCTAATTCTTATTATTCAGGTAATGAAAGTAAATTAAATATTTATGAGAATAAGAGTAAGGATGAACTATTTGAATACTATGGAATTCTTAAGGATAACTTTAACAAACTCAAGGATAAAAAGAAATTAATAAAATGACAACATCCTTTAAATGCTAATTATTAGTCTGATCTAGATATTGAGAAAGAAAAATGTTCTCAACTATTAAATGAAAATACTAAACTTAAATTATCAAATGAGTAATTAAAAATGGATATTGAGAAGTTTACTATATTTAGAGATACCTCGACTTAGTTTCTAGGGAAAAGAATTACTCAAACATATACAATTGGTCTAGGATATCAACTATGATATATAAGGATTATTAAAAATAAATTTGTTCAAAAATTTGGACAGTTCACTACCAGTTCATGTTCTGGACCATATTTTAAAAAAACATTTCTAAAGGACATAACAAAGTGTTCATGTCTCAAGACATATCTATCGATTATATGAAACTTGTGAGACAAGTATGAGTTCCCGAAGTTTTACTTTCTAACCTCTCTAGACCCAAGAAAATATGGGTACCAAAGTTACCCTACACTTAATATGTTTTGTATGAAAATTGTCTAAAGAGCTCCTGTAAAACTCTATGGTACATGGATAGTGGATGTCAAGGCATATGACAAGATAATATTCCTGCTTCAAGATCCTAATTAAAGTGGATGTTGAACATGTCACATTCAGTGATAATGCTAAAGGGAAGATCATCGCCTTAGGCTAGATTGGCAACCCTAATGCTATATTAATTTCAAAAGTACTTTTTTTTATGGGTTCAAATACAATCTACTTAGTATCTCTCAGTTGTGTGGTGATGGTTTCAATGTTATGTTTGAAAATGATGCATGCAATGTTTTTAATTTTAAAAATGATTTAATATTCACTGCTCTTAGAAATGAAAATGTATATGTTGTTGATTTAAATTCTTTATCTAAGAAAAATGTATCTTGTTTAAATGATTTTCATAAGGAATCCTGGTTATGGAACATAAGATTAGAAAATTGTAATGTTCACTCTCTTAGGAAAGTAACTAGGAATGGTTTAGTTAGAGACTTACCTAAATTAGAATTCCCACATAAGAAACTTTTCAATCCTTGTCAAAAAGGAAAACAACACAAAGTTTCTTTCAAACCAAAGAAAGAAGTTTATACTTCTCAACCACTTGAGTTGGTTCACATGGATTTATTTGGACCATCTAGAATTTCATGTTTAAATGGAAATCACTATGTTTATGTTCTTATAGATTATTTTTATAGATATACTTGGGTATACTTTATAGCTCACAAAAGTGATGCATGTTCTTACTTAATTAAATACTCCAAGTTTGTAAAAAATCTTAGTGGACTTAGAATTAAGACCTTGAGAAGTGATCATGGTCATGAGTTTGGAAATCAGTAATTTGAATCTTTTTTCTCACAAAATGGATATAATCACAATTTCTCTACTCCTAGAACACCTCAAAAAAATGGAGTTGTTGAAATAAGAAATAGGAAACTTCATTAGATTTCCCAGACTATGCTAAATGAGTATAATATACCTATCTACTTTTGGGTTGAAGCTATTAATACAGCTTGTTACATTATCAATAGATTCTTAATTAGACTCGTTCTTAGGAAAACCCCTTCTAAGCTCTGGAATAATAGGAAGCCTAAGGTTAATTACTTTATTGTTTTTTTGAAAAGTATTTATCCTTAACATTAAGGATAATATTGACATGTTTCCTTCTAAGAGTGATGAAGTAATTTTTCAAGGTTACTCGATATCTAGTAAAGATTATAGAGTATTCAATAAGAGAACCAAATGTGTGAAATAATAAATTCATGAAAAATTTGATGAGACTGATCCACATGAACCCAAAACCTCTATTGAACATCTTGAAGAAGATATGTCAACTCTGGACCTCAATGATAAAGACAGTGAACCCTTAGTAAAAACAACCAGTTATGGAAATTTTCCAGACTGAGCTTGGTGAATAGGAACCTATAGACAACAATGACGAGTCTAGTTCAACTATTCCTAGTGGTATTAAAACTCTCAAGAATCATCCTTTAGATGCTGTAGTAGGTGATCTAAATAGAGGAACACAAACTAGAGTTTCTCTGAGAAACTAGGTTGAGAATCAAGACTTTCATTCATAGCTTGAACCTAAAAATATCAATGATGAAATAAATGATGAATTTTGGGTGATATCTATTCAAGAAAAATTAAATTAGTTTGAATGAAACAAGGTTTGGAAATTAGTAGAAAGACCTAAAGACACTTTGACCATAGGCACTAAATGGGTGTTTAGAAATAAGGTTGATGAATCTGGAAACATAGTTAGAAACAAGGCTAGAATAGTTTCACAAGGATATAGTCAAGAAGAATTAATAGACTAGGAGGAAACCATCGCACCTATATCTAGAATAGAATCCATTAGGATTCTATTTGCTTATGAAGCTCATCTGAATTTCAAACATTATCAAACGGATGTCAAATGTTCATTTCTAAATGGGTACATAGTTGAGGATGTATTTTTTGAACAACCCCTGGTTTTACAAACCCCCATTTTTCAAATAATGATTTTAAACTTTCTAAAGCCCTATATGGTATAAAACAAGCTCTATGTGCTTGGTATGATAGACATAGTTCTTTTCTTATTTCAAGAGGTTTTACTAAATGAATAGTAGATCCTAATCTTTTTATTAAAAGGATTTCCAATGATGTTTTAATAGTACAAATTTATGTATATGACCTTGTTTTTGGATCCTCTAAAAATTCTTTATATACTAATTTCTAAAAAATAATGCAAGATGAATTGGAAATGAGTTTAATTGGAGAACTTAAAATATTTCTTGGATTTCAAAATTTTCAAAATAAAAATGGAATTATTTTAAATCATAGTAAATATACTAAGGATATTTTGAAACATTTTAGATTAGATGGAAATAAAGGAAGTGATACACCTATGAGTACCACCTGTAAGTTGGATGCTGATGAAATTGATAAACCAAAGGATCAAACCAATTATAGAGGTATGATTGGGAGTCTTCTCTATCTTACTGCTTGAAGACCGGATATTATGTTCAGTTTATACATGTGTTATCTCTTTCAAGATAATCCAAAAGAGTCTCATTTAATTGATATAATGATAGTCAGAGAGGATTATCCTATAGATTACATGAGTGATCATGACCTTCCTCATGCCAATATTGTATCTTTTGGTGAGACTATACCACCAGAAAGATAGCCTAGAAGAAATATTGTACTAAGGGAAAGTGATGATGAGGAAAATAGTAAGAAATAAGGAGATAAAATGTATTAAGAAACATTAGAGAGATATTATAGGAGGAAGATGATACTAAATCTATCCATGATGACTTTGTGATAGCTACTGGTGAAAGTGAAGAAGAGTGCCTAAGTCTCAGTCCTCTGATAGGACATACAGAAATGGTTGAAAGTGTAGATGAAGAGGTTGTTGATTTGGTTAAAGCTGGTATTGCATTGGTAGTAGTTGAATATTCTGTAGAAGAAGTGGCAGTGGACCCTCCTGTTGATGCAGCTGATCAATGAGGTATGGCAGAGATGAATGTGGTTGATTAGGAGAATTCTCCAAGTGAGGGGGAGGAACATATTGCTATAGGTTCAGTTTTTATTACTCGTGGAATAGAAGATTGGTCAGAATACCCTGGATTTGTGGTCTTGGTCTTAGATTATGGAGACTCTGATGATGATCTGCCTATCAGAAGTCCTCTAATTCCTTCTGTTATAGACATTACTATTGTACAACCAATAGTGATTTTTCCTCAAGACCATGTGAAGAAGGATGACTTAGAATGTTTGAAGTCAAATTTGAAGAGACTTTTTGATAATAAATATACTAAGATAGAGAGAAAAATGTCCTTAAATAAATAAGTTGTATTATCTACCTTAGAGAGATTTATTTACACCTCTCACTCAAATCTGCTACATGAAGTGAAGGATTGTCAGAATCTAGTCAGAACCTTAGAAGAATCTATGAAATTTTTGAGGTAGTCAATTTCTAGATTAGACTCCTATATGGATTCAAGGGTGAAAGTGGAAAAAGAACTTACATATGTTAAAAGTGTGGTTCAGCAGATGGTCACTGTGTTTGAAGACTTTAATATGTCTATGGAGACACATGTGAGTGGCTTGGATGATGATGTAAAGAGGCTAATCAGTGGGCTGACCAAATCTTTTAAAGAGAAAATGGATTTTACTATGGCACATTTGTGTGCCTCTGCTTCCTCTTCAGCCACTCCTCCTATTGATCTAGAAGCTTTCAGATCGTTTTTTAGAGAATTAGTGGAGAAATTCTCTAGTGCTAGTACCTCATACCCTCAGTCTATGACTCATGTCATTTCCACTACCAGGGAAATTCATAAACTTGTGGTAGATTATCTAAGGGAAGCTGCTCAAGATTATAAGGCCATCAAAGAGCGTGTTTATTTATACTATAAAAGGGTGTAGACTAAGCATCAGATAGATGGTCACTTTAAGCTATTGTTGGAGAACTTGAGGATCCCCCCTGTCACTTAGTCATTTAAGGATCAAGTTAGCAGACTCAAAGAGTTGAATCCTACAATAGATAAATTTATGGAGAATAAGGATGATTTTATACTAGTTATGGAAAGAGGATGAAGCATTATTATGGATTTCATAAATCTTCTTTTACCCTTCCTCCATGTGGATTTCACTCCCATCATTGTTCCTCTAGCCTTTCCTTCTTCCTCGACTGCATCAGGATCTACCAGTACTGCACAAATGATGACTCCTACACAGGCCATCAGAAGTTTGACCCCTATGATTCCATAGATATCTACTAACTATAGGTCTATTGATTCCTCTATAGCATCTCCTCCTACACTTCTCACTACAATCCCTAGGACTATTCCTCCATCTTCTGGACCTAACTCCCCAGCTTCCAAAGAAAAATCTACCTTGGACATATGTGATGTGGATTGAATGTGGGATGTATTAGTTGATAGGGATCTTTGTACACATTTTGTATCTTTTATTCTTGCTTCATTAATAATAAAATCCCCTTTTTTCACTTTTTGTCTTCATGTATTTTTGTTAATCACAAAGGGGTACAAGTTTTAAGTTTTAATTTTATGTTTCTTAAAGGGGGAGAAGTTTTATGTTTTAATTTTATGTAGCCTAAAGAGGGGAGAAGATTTTTAAGTTAACTAGAATCTTTTCATATATATACTATTTACAATAAACATGGTTCAATTTTACTTATACATACCTCTGAAGATATTATAAAATGTGCTTAACCATGATTCAAAAAATACTGACATAATTTGTGATTATCAAAAAGGGCGAGCTTCTTGAACTCACCTATTTTGATAATCCCAAATCATGTTTCATTTATTTGAAAATCATGTTTCTACTATAGAATAATCATGTTTCATTAATATTTATAGTCTCTATCCAGTGATACTTATATATCTTTAATCTCACTATTCTTTTATTTAAGCATACAGTGCAAAATTTGTCTAAGTAAAGGTCACCGATAGAAAGGTCACTGATAGGGAGGTCACTAATAGAAATGTCCCCGATAGAAAGGTAACTGATAAAAAGGCCACCAATAGAAAGTTCACTGATAAAAGGTCACCGATGAAGGTCAGCGATGAAGGTTACCAATGAAGGTTATCGTTGAAGGTTACTGGTGAGAAGGTTCCCGTTGAAGGTTACCACTGAAGGCTACCACTGAAGGCTACTGCTGAAGGATACCAATGAAGGCTACCAATGATGGCTAACATTTAAGGATACCGAAGAAGGATACCAATGAACACCTACTTTTGAATCCTACCATTGTAAAGGATACTATTACCGGTCTATAGATTCTTACCCTTCTATACTTTGTAGAATTCTTAAGATTACTCTAACAGTCATATTTGGTAAATTTAATGCTTCTGAAATTAATTAATGATAATTTTAGACATATCAAGAGACCATATCATGGGATAGTATGAGGTATGAGGAGGACCGCATGTGGTTTAATTATTATTATTGTTGAATCTCAAATATAAAAGAGAAGACCGAGGAAGAAACCAATGACATAAAGAAACGTGAAACAATAGAGTAATGCATGATAAATAACTTACTCGCTAGATCAAAGAGAACAAGGAAGAATCATTAGAGAACTTACACTGTGAACCCAAGAGTCTCAAGAAGATCATTTCAGGAGAAAAAATTCTAGGTTTCTTTTTTTGCTTCATCAAATCTCGATCAACACAACAAGCAAAACACTCAGTTCCTGAAAGCAATAACCTGGAGTTGCGACACTCTGTTTTGAGGACAACTTCTAGAGAAAGACTATAACCACAAATTATTCACACCAAGGAGTCAAGAGATGAACTGAAAAAAATAGAGCTTTATAAAATCAATATTATAATATTATCTCTACTATGTTCTTTTATTTTACATTTCTGAGAAGTGTGTGGGTCTGTCTCTTACACACACTGTCTTCTTTGCTTGAACTGTAGGATACTGAAAATCCTCAATCAAACTTCACTTACACTTTTTTCCCACGTACAAATATGGAAGAGACCAAGTGTGGTCTGTATTTTTTTTTCCCATGAAGAACTATTCTAGAGGGTGTGAACCCTAGACAGTTTGTGAAAACTGTTGTAAAACATGATACATGATGTGTGTTAAGTTTATCATTTATATAAACTGGTAGGTAGTAGGTGATCACCAAGTGGAGAGGATTAAGTCTCAACTTGGGGCTAAGACTCTTTTTTGAATCCACCGTGTAATATATTTTTTAATACTCTATTTTTTCCATTTTCTGCTACATATAATTTCAATAACAGAAAACTGTTTAGCATTGAGTTTGATAGTTAGTTTTGGTTAGTGTGTGTATATGTTTAATTCAGTAAACTTGTTTCAAAAGTTGAAGAAGTGTTTTACACTAATTCAACTGAGGTCTAATCATCATTTGATAAACCTATTGACCAACTAAACGTTGATAACTCTACTGCCTTAATTAAATGGGTCATTTCAAAATTGGGGGTTCTTAAGCATAAAGTTTTTAACAGAAATTTCAAGTAGGAACTCAATTCACCCCTCTCGAGATTCCAATCTAACCAACACAAAAAAATTCATAGAATTTGATAAATTTATTAGACTATTTTAACCATAAAAACGGTTTTATAACCAGGCTTGAAGGCATTAATGGAATATGAAAATGCATCATCCATGATGTCGGTAAATTGACACACCATGGGCGCTTTTTTCTTTTATAGAAAAAAATAAGGAGAGAGAGTGAAAAGAGTATGATGATATATATTCCATTAAAAAGATAAAATTATAGTATAAAAGTGATACTAGAGGTATAATTTCACTTTGAACAGGGGAGGTTGGGGATGAATAATAAAATAAAAGAAATTTAATAGGAAATAAATGAAAAGAAAGATTATTTTTACCTCTTGATTTCACCTCCTTGAGAACCACCTTAATAAGATTGGTTTTAGTCTTTTATTCAGAAACAAGGCTCCTAGATGTGGGTGATGGAATTTTTACGAGTATTGGGAATAAATTTGACAAGGAACTAAGCTTGGAAGGTGTGAGGATAAGGGGTGGTATTTATAGTGGAGGAGAGGTGTGTTTTTTGAATATTTTATTCATTTTTTATTATTATTTTGGCTCAGGACTTTTAATAGTTTGAAAATTATCACAAAATATATTAAACTAATTAAGTGAACCTTGATATTATGTTTGTTACATCATTCCTAACTCAAGTAATAGTGTATTTAACTTATAATGTATTTATAACATAAAAAACTATATTTTACTTTTCACAAAATTCAAGTATTTTGGAAAATTACCAAAAATTAACCATAACCATTTTTAGATATTTATAATTAAAATATAACTCCATTTTATAAAAATAATTTTATAAATATGATAAAATTAATTTTTAATTAAAATCATCATTTACTTGTAAAATACCAATTTTAAAATTCTGACTAATTTTATAACACTTTGAAAATTTAATTACGGCCACATAAAATTATCTTATAATAATAAGACAACAAAATTTTAATTTTTGAATTCATTTTATGAAAATAATTTTTATTTTATATCATTATATTAATTATATAGTTGAAAATAAAATTTGTGTTTTATAAAAATACTATCACTTAATTAATAATTTCTAAAACATTTATTTACTTATACTGTGATATAATTATATCATATTAGAATTTATAAGATGCCTAAATTTTATTTATACTTTCATAGGTGAATTTATTTTTCCAATGGAAACATTAATATTCTTAATGGTCACACTATTTTTCCAACGGTTTCATTACTATTCATAAAAAATGAAACTTATCAAAAAAATAAAAAAAATATAACCAAAGTAAATTTTTATATTATTATTTTAAAAATAATTTTTATTTTATAAAATATAATTTATAAAAATGTCAAAAAATTATATTTAAAAAATGTTCTCCATTAAAAGTAGGTAAAACTGTGTTTAGAAAAATATAAACTTTTATGTGTAAAATTTGATTTATTCTTATCTTAAGCCTATAAAATAATTTGGATGAATGTAAAAAAAATTTGATTAAATATATAATATATATATTTCATTAATACTATTCATTCCCACCAATTTAATGGCTAGGTTATATCGGTCATTTTAAAATAATTATATTTAATTGTTTATCATTATTCGTTTATGCTTGGTGTTTTGTGAAACCTATGCTACTGAAGAATTTAAATTAAAAAAATACATAGCATAAAATATTGGGGTGTTACATTATCCCATCCTTAAATAAATTGTGTCCTCACAATTTTAAATTGTACTTCAAAAAAAATTAAAGGTTGATACTTCAAAATTCCTTTGTGGGAAACCCACATCGAATGTAGGGTTAATAAAATAACCAGTTAATAATAGGCAAATGGAAAATGCAGAGGTTACCAAAAAACTAGGAATTAAAATAGGATAACATTAGTGCGAAGTGAAAATATTGAAACTGAATAATAATCTAACCATAATGTTTTGATGAAGATTGATAGGGAACATGGTCTTTAGAATGTTAACCATTAAAAGTAGTAAATTTTTGATCGGTTAGAAGACCTTTGATTTCTCAGAAAAGTAATAAAATAATGTTTTTTTTCAAAAATATTTTTCCAGGAGTGGAGGAATTATTTTAATATTTAAATAAGCACCTGAGAAAATAAACTTACATGATTACTTTCCATGTGATAAGTATAATCTCATCCTTTGGTTGTGCTTCGATCTATTTTCACTTTATCCCTTATACCTAGAAATGGATGTTCATCATGAATCATGTGGTCCTTATGTCATTCCTTATAATTTTAAATGTTTACTAAATCCAATAAGGTTGGAATATGATATTAACACATAATAATTTCTAGATTTTAACTTGATCCATTCCACATGTATCTAATCTTTAGACTCTTCTAAAACACGTCTCCCCATAATCTATGAAAAATTTTAAAGGAAGGTTACTAAATTTCCAAAATCAACTTAACAAAAGACTCTCCAAATAATGTATCTCTTAATACCACATTTCAAATATATGAATACCTTAATCTCATTTAAAACTTTATGAAACACGCATGTTTACAATAGTAAAATCTCAGGTTGTCCTTAAATCCAAACATATAATAATTATAGCATAACATAAACCATCAGATCACTACCCACCATCATGGTCACTAATAATATCCCATAACCATCTATTTATTATTATATCAACATCAATAATATATTTAGGGTTATCTTTCCCAGGTCATGTGTTTTAAAGAATACCAAATTACAACAAAATCAGTTCCCTTGATTATTGATGTTATTCATCACATGATTCAAATTCATTAAATAAGTATTGTGGTACAATCATTATATATATAAAAATTATTATAACCAAAAAATTACTAATAAAATAATCAAATAACATAATTTTTAAATCCAAACACAAGCCTATTAATCATTACTCTTCATCTGTGGTAGTAGAATAAGCTTGACCATGATCCATTATCCTCTTTTTATGTATATTCCATTGACACTAGAGATATTGATTTTAATAGTGTCCCATCTCCTTGAAGTTCAAGAAATAAACATTGGAAAATTATTTCCTTTCCTTAAAATCATGATCATGGTGTCCTTTTTCTCCACACTCCTTTTCCTCTTAATCATATAACAAGGTGTTTCCTTCCATGATTATCACATGTGAAAAAATAATTCTTTTCCTTCTTCCCTTTATCTATCATTTTCCCAGATTTCCTCTTATTCTCTTTCTTCCCTTTGAAGTAATATGACTTGTATAATCCTTTATCTATATTTTTAGAGCATGTTATTATTTCCTCATATAATGAGAATATTTGGGAGACTACTTCCCCTTAAAAGACTAGCTTAAACACATTGAATATTAATAATTCTTACTCTTTAGATTATGTGCATTGATTCATTTATTATTAATTCTACTAGGAACCACTTATAAATATTGTAATACACTAGATTAGATCATAACTTTATGAAACATAATGTATAATCCCAAAAACAGTAAATTACTTAACATAAATCGAAAATTTGGTACGTATCTAATCTCATAATCCTAAACATTTTTTCTTTAGGGACAAATTTTATTTTAAATCCTTTATAATTGTTTGTAAAGAATATGTGAATTATCCTAAGAATATACCCTAAGAGTGTCAAACTATGTGTGAAATAAGGTATATCTTCATGTACCTGGTCACCCTGAGTCAGGCTTGAGACACTATATTAGAGCAATTACCCCTAGGTACATTTATGCTAGAACCATGTCCACTTGTAATATCTAGAGAAAGATGTATTTCTAGGAATACCCACTTAATATACACCTTACCAAAATTCTATGATGTTATTTTATGCATATCTTCTAAGTATATCTTAGGGTTATGTTCCATATTCTTTGTTTTCTAAATCTAGTTTCTGAAGTTTCTACTGAACTTTCTCTGATAAAAATTGTAAAGACCCCGACCCTAGTATCCCGGAGTTAGTGCCTTAGTTTATTACATTGGCATAGATACAGGACATAAATCCCAAAGGACTAATTAGTTTAGTAGATCTGAAATCCAGATTACACACATGAACATTAAATTAATACCTTAAATGAAAAAACATAGAAAATCCATTGCAAACACCCATAAAATCCTATATTATCCCTAAAATTCATTCATAATATACATCTTCACATATTGGGGAAAAATAAAAAAAATAAATTGGTGAGATTGGATGCTTGGTAAGGGTAATAAATACAGACAAATCCATCATAAACATAAATAATTATTCAAGCTGAATAACTCAAACACATGCTAGGGAATAAAAACTGAATAAATAATTCGATATAAATAATCACATGAAACTTAATAATTGATTTTCTACCTGTTGAATAATCACATGATTTATAAATTAATAATATCATAATGATGGAATTAATATGATGGACATTATAAACATATCATTGAGGCCTCATCCAATACTTCTAAAAATAAATGTTTAAGGCCTTGGATAAAATCCATTTCTTTTTTGTCTCATGAGATCTACCGATGCATCAAGGGGCTATAGCAAGCCCCACCCATCACTTAAAAAGTCCAATGAATTATTCATATATCTAATAAAAAGATATATTTAAATCAAAGTGTCACATACCATACATAAATATTTGATTAATAATAATATATGAAAATACTCTAATAAAATAATTTGATAAATTCTTGAGGAAAATAATATTTAAACATTCAAAAGTGTCTCATACAAATTTGAAGCATTTAAATCGAAATTTATATGAAGGAATAACATTAAATGAAATTTAGAATATCATAAGAATAATAAAAATCATGATATGATATATCAAATGTAATTATATACATCATATATAATGAATAAGTGATGAACAATACATATATCTCAAAGAAGTAAAAGTGAGATGAGAATAACCATTTTTTTACTTTGGAACGAAAAGTTATTTCAGAAAATAATTTATATTTTTCATAAAATCATATTGTAAACATGTATATCCCAGAAAAATAAAAGTAAATGATAATGAAATTATATTTGAGGAATAAATTATGTCTAACTGAAGTGAAAACATATAAAAACAATGTTTAAAAAACTTTAGAAATGAGCCTCTTTAATGTGGTTTAAGGAAAATATTAAAGAGTCTTTAAAACAAAAAAAAGGAATAATTGTTTGTATAAAACAAGAAATGAACATAGATATTTTTTCATGATAAAATGTGTGATTTTAAAAAAATATTGGTAGCTTAAAACAAATAATGGGTGGTAATTGAAAATGGGTAATAAATTGGAAGTTTCCCTTAAACCAGGCTTGTTTATTAGGAGGTATTGAAAAGAAAAACCTTATAAAACATGTATTATCCCATAAAATAAAGATAATATGATCTATATATATGTGTTTAGAACATATAAACATAATGTATAATAAACATATAAAAATAATGAGGAATTACATTGGGGTAAATAGAGAGAAAGCGTAACCCAAATGGAAAATGGAGGTTCAGGAAGAAACCCTTACCACTTTGCAAATAGTCGAACCATATGCCCCATAAAATAAATGGAAATTAAATAAGAAATTTAATACCATTAAGATAAATATATTCATGATATAATACATAAATGGTAATTATACATACATCCCACACAAGAAATAGTGGTGAATAAGGTATATCTCACCGAAATAAAAGTGAGATGAGAAAACTCTTACCTTGTGTTTGAAAGTGTTCTACACTTGACCATAATATCCTGGATAATAAAATTAAATATATTAATTAATTAACTAACAAAATTTTCTATATTTATTAGTATTTATTTTATTTTTTATGAGTTATAATATACAATTTTATCATTCCAGAGTGTCCTCTTTGTTGGTTTTCTTGATCGATTTACTTGTATATGAGTATGGATATTCATGTAAAATTAGAATAGATATCAATAATTGAAATTATATATTATTAATTAATATCCAAAATATTAAATTTTAATATAATTAATTTGGTTATTTGGTTTGATGATAAATCATTAGATAAGATGTTAGTGATAATCATTTATATTATTTTGGCGGTTTTCAATCATCACAAACTAGTTTTGATTTATTATTTAAAATCATGTATATATAATGATTCTAGAAAAATAAATAGGCTATAATAAATATATTATATTTTTTTATCCATAAAAATGTTTTTATGAACATCCTTGAAGTAATTAATGGAAGATGAAAATGTATCATCCCTGATGTTGGTAAATTGACACATCACAGATGATGTTTTCATTTATAGAATAAAAGGGAGAGAGAGAGAGAGAAAGGAGTTTTAGGATGGATATTACATTAACATGACATAATTTTAGTATAAAAATTATATTGTAGTTATCATGTTACTTTTAACATGGGATGTTAGGGAATGACATCAAAATAAAATAGATTTAAAAGAAAAAAATGAAAAGAAAGAGTATTTTTCCTTCTTAATTTCTCCACCTTGAGAACCTCCTTAAGGGGATTATTTTTGGTTTTTTTTGAGAAATATGGATCATGTATGTGGGGTAGGGGATTTGGAAGATTATTGGATTGATATTTGGCAAGGCAATAATCTTTGAAGTTGATAGGATAAGGGGTGGTATTTATAGTAGAGGAGAGGAGTGGTTTTTTTGAATATTCTATTCATTTGTTTATTATTTTAGATCAATACTAAGCATAGTTTGAGAATTATAAACAAATATATTAAAATAATTAAGGGAAGTTAGGGATTATTGTGATTACATTATTCATGACTCAAGGAATAGTGTATTTAACTTATAATGTATTTATACCGTAAATTACCATATTTTACTATTCACTAAAAATTCAAGTATTTTAGAAAAATCCAAAAAATTGACCATAACTATTTCTAGATGTATATAATTAAAAAATGAACTCCATTTTATGAAAATAACTTTCTAAATATGAGAAATTTAATTTTTAATTAAAACCATAATTTTCTTGGAAAATAGAAATTTTAAAATTATAACTAATTTTATAACACTTTGAAAAATTAGTTAAGGTCTTGTAAAGTTATATTATAATAATAAGAAAAAGATATTAATTTTTGAATAAATTTTATTAAAGTAAATTTTATTTTAAATCATTATATTAATTATAAAATTTAAAATGGACATTAATGTTTTATAAAAATATTAACACTTAATTAATAATTTCTAAAAATTTATTAACTTATTATATGATATTATCAAATCATATTACCATTTATAAGATGAATAAAATTTATTTATACTTTTATAGGTGAACTTATTGTTCTAATAAACACATTACTATTCATAACAGTCACATTATTATTCCAACAATCACATTATTATTCATTAAAAATGTAACTTATCAAAAATATACAAAATATAAAACTAATGAAAATTTTTATATTATGATTTAAAAAATAATGTTTAATTATTCAAATATAATTTATAAAAAATGTCGAAATTTATATTTAAAACACGTTATCCATTAAAAGGAGGTAAAAATATGTTTAGAAAAATATAGCCTTTTATGTGTAAAATCAGATATGTTCTTATCTTATGCCTATAAAATAATTTGGATGAATATAAAAAAAATTGATTAAATATATAATATATATATTTCATTAATGCTAATTATTCCTTATAATTTAATGGTTAGGTTATAATGGTTATTTTAAAATAATGATATTTAATTGTATATCATTATTTGTATAAGCTTGGTGTTGTGTGAAAGATATTCTATCAAAGAAATTAAATTAAGAAATATATATATATATATCACAAAATCGTGGGGTGTTAAAAGTAATTACCAAAGGAATAAAAACTTGATGAATTTATGAGGAGATGAAGAAACCATCCAAAACATATTGGAAATACAAGCTATTATAAACATGTGATAATGAATTTATGGATGATGTTTTGAATTATTTTAAAGTGTTTTAGAAAGATATATTTAGATAGGAAGAGGTTCTGCGGTCATTTGAGTGAAGTATGTAAATACATAGTTGAAAATGAAGTTGGTAAAGGAAAAACATTGTAAGATAAATTTTGACACTTCTAATGAGAAAATTGGAAAAGGAATGAAGAAGTCCCTATGAGTTTAAGGATCAAGTGGATTTCCATAGGGATCATTTGTCTTTACAGTGGACTTCATACGGATTATCTAGTCACTTCATGAGAATGATCCTGATCTCCCTAAGGATCATATTTCAACTGTGTAAGGATCATTTATAGAAACATAATGATCATTATAGGCTTTATAAGGATGAACTTTCATAAAGATAAAACTGTGTAAGGATCATTTATAGAAATTTAAGGATCATTACATACTTTGTAAGGATGAATATATATAAATATCAAATGGCATAAGGATTATTTATTGAAATATATGGATCATTATAGGTTTTCTATGGATGAATGTGTAAATATTAAAAAATATAATGATCATTATTGGAAATGTAACGATCATTCATTATAAGGATGTTTGCTTACATAAGGATAACTTTATTGGAAGATTTCAAGGATATTTATAGAATAATGTATGAATTACTATAATGAATGAATTATCGAATAAATATCAAAGAATTCCAAAATAAATATATTTTGAGGGAAACTAAATTAGACAATGTAGTGCACTAATATTCAAGGATTTAAATGTCACAAATAAGACGAATAAGTGTGACTAAAGATGGGAAATATTTGAGATGGATTCCATCTTATGAGTTATTTTGTCATGTCATGATGCATGCTACCATGCACATGTGGAATAATTCAAATGAATTAAATTTTTGAGATTTTTTGGAGAAAAAATAATATCTTTGTAACATCATGTTACCTACTTTAGGTATTTATCATCTCTATTTTGGTTTCCCTCTTTGTTTGTGTGTTTTAGGACTCTCAAGGATATAGATACTTTTTTGAGGGAAATAACCTAAATTATGAGGATGTATGTTTTGTTGAATTAATAGTGTCTGTGTATAATGGTTTGGATTATTTCCTTATATTTTGGACTGTTTGTGACCTGTAGTGAGTTTTCACATCATGAAAGGGTTACACGATGTGAATCTATTGTTGGGATAATGTCATGAATTGGTTTGAGGCATGAATGTTTTACACACTATTATTTCAGTTCATCTCTTGAAATGGTCAAAATTAAGATTTTTTATCTGAGGAAATGCCTTTTTTGGTGTATTATGTTAATTAATAAATTCACATTATGAAATAGTTTCACTTCATGAATGTTTTAGGATTAGTTGTTTTCACCAAACTGCTCATATGTTTTGGTTTTCATTTTACTGTAGGCTTCCCTCTCATGACCTAGGAGATCTCCATGATTTTGGAGATCTTCTCTCCTTCTGGATCATTTCATTCAATAATTGATCTTTGTTGCAGTTGCAGTGTGTCTCTCCAGTAAAGAGATCCTTATGCTTCTTCATCATCATTGATCATAGTAGAACCTTTGAGCTAGGTTTATAGATCATTTGATGTATGATGATAATCTTCATAATTATTTCTAGATCTGTTGCACGATATTCCTTCAGGATTTTACCCTTGTGTTATTTTTGGTACAATATGAAAATTATTTGAGGTATGTTGGGATCTCTTCTCCCCGACGACTATTTTTATTGTTGAATAGATTATGATATGTAGGTATTGATTCTAGGGACTCTATTATTGTCTTTTTGTTCTCCTGTGTTGGTGGATTCCATTTCAATCATGTGAGACCTGAGTTTGAGGTAGATGGTTTTATCTCTAGCCTATGTTTAATGAAATATACACTACTGGAAAAAACGACCTATACCCATGGTTCAAAACCGTGGGTATAGCCCCCAAAACCTTGGGTATAACCTATACCCACGGTTTTGGGAACCGTCGGATGGAACAACGTTGGTATAGGGGTCTCAACCAATACCCACAGTTTTGTTAAACCATGGGTACAGGCTTGTCATAGTGTAAAGCATGTTGTTCCAGCGTGGCACACAATATCCCCCACGGTTTGGAAACCCTGGGGTATTAAAATAAATTAAGTGCTGCAGGGTTTCGAACCCTCACCACACGAAGTGCCTCAGGGCC
Source organism: Viscum album (assembly GCA_963277665.1). NCBI lineage: Eukaryota > Viridiplantae > Streptophyta > Magnoliopsida > Santalales > Viscaceae > Viscum > Viscum album. The sequence continues at coordinate 19,704,162 of OY728123.1, forward strand.
GCACATCACCGAGGACCAACATATCTATCAATTTTAATTGTTATATATAAATATATCTACCTATATATATTAATATTATCCATGTGTAGTATCAAAAATCTCGTGTAGGGGAATTCGAACTCGGGTTTCATGAAAACCCTCACAGGCGCACCTCTGCAGAGGACAAACAGACCTATCATTTTTATCTGTTATATATATATATATATATACATCTACATATATATATTAATATGATCCATATTTCAAAAAATGTAAAATGTTGTAATTGATCTCGCGTCCTACAGCAGAGGAGGATATGGGTTTACCAACCTAACTAATGAATTTTCAAGTAGATATATTTATATATTTGTAAATATATTAATCTAAACTGTGAAAAAATGTCTTCCCACCAAAAAAATTTCGTGTCCCGCCTACTTTTTTCCCCGCCATAATGTGCGAAAGCTATACCCACAGTTTTGGAGAACCATGGGTATAGGTCTTCAAAAAAACCCAATACCAACAATTTTGACTTACCGTCAGTATAGGTCTTCGAAAAATACCCTATACCCACATTTTTCTCCAAAACCATGGGTATAGGTCTTAAAAGAAAACTATACCTACAGTTTTTGGCACAAACGTGGGTATAGGTTCACATACTATCCCTATGCCCATAGTTTTCCAAAACCGTAGTATAGGTGTACCCTATACCCACAGTTTTTTGCAAAACTGTGGGTATAGACCTATTTTCCAATAGTGAAACTGTTCTAGTTTTATAAATTATTCTATAAATAAATTGGAATGATTGAATTTTGTGTGTAAATGGGTTATTTTAGAAAATATGGATTCCCCTTATTTTAGTAAAATAAAAGGTATTTTTAAAACATTGTGAAATAGATTTATTAAATGCTTTATAAAGATTGATTATGATGAAACAGTTTGGAAAATGTATCTCATGATAAGCCTTGGGTACTTAGGTGGAAAGTGTAGTAATAGTCCTCATCCATTGATACTACCGAGGTTTCACTCATGGGGTGTTCCTCTACTCCCTTGGATCATTGATCTAGGGACTTTTTAGAAACTATTTGGTAGGTTCACTTTCTGGGGTGTTCCTCTTCTCTCTAGATTCGATGCATATATCTAGATACTTGATGCACACAATTGTATATGTTTGGGTGAGAGTGTCCTAGCTAGCCTGACCTGTTGTAATCCATGGCGTGATATCACATATTCTTTGGTTTGGATTGATTTGGATATTATATGATATGAGATACATGATTTGATTTGATTTTACTACTTTTATGTATATAAAATGATTTGAAACTATATTACTTAGATTATTTGGGATAGTGGAAAAGGGGGAAAATGTTCTACCATGCTTTTTATTCAAAACTATTAAAATTATTATCATATATTTTTTTCTTTAAATTTTATCATGTTTAGATTTTTGTATATAGAACTGTTATGGAACACCTGGGTGAGATCCTATCGAGCCTTTATAGATTACACCCTATGCACCCATTCAGTAATGGACATAATTTTTTATGTATTTTGATGTAGGTAAAGGTAAGGAAATATGGTGAGGTGAAAAGGTTTCTATCAGCTATGACTGGGTAACTGGTGGTGAGATAGTGGGAGTTTACCCATGATATCACATGGAGAAACTATTTTGGTTTTAATTTTACTTTTCTATTGGACTTGTACCTTAAAGATTGTTTAGCTACTTTTGAGTTGTATCACTTTTTTATTTACCGTTTGATATGAAATATATTCCTTGTTTACTCTTCTATTGTTTCTTACCATCATGTATATGTATATACGTCATGTTTTATTCTTCAGTTTGGAAAAAATTGTTCCCTTCAATTGTTGTTGATTCCGGGGTGCTAGTCGACAACTCGTGGGGATTGGGAATTCCCTTTGGGTATGTGATGGTTGGATTTCTGTACCAATTTGAGATGGTATCTAGGTTGGGTTCATTATAATATGATATTCAAATATTGTGAGGAAATAATTATATGTTTCTTAGAGAGATAAAAGGAAATTATTTGAGTCATATTAAATGAGATTTAAAATGAAAATCTTATAGTTTTGAGTAAGCGGATCCCAATACCACAAAAGAAGGAATACTTCCATTATTCAAATATAGAAACAATATTATTAGCTATAATTCTATGAATATAAAATAAAATGAGATGAATAATAAAAAAATTAAACAATCTAATAATTATATCATTGTAGATCTTATATGTATCAAATAACATAGAAACAAACTATATCCAAGACATACCTATACATCAATGGAGAAGGAGAAGAAGTAATATGATACACATGTATCAGAAAATGTGGTTGAGAGGAGAAGGATCTAAAACTATTGTTTTAGTGTTAAATCCAATTAGATGGTGAGAAGAGAGAACATCTTCATATAACCTATGATATCACCATATCATCACGAGAACTAGTGACCAAGTTTGAGTGATACTTTTGATCATATAGATGTGAGGAATTGGTGAGGAAAAAGTCTAACATGTATACTACAACAAAATTCAAGAGTGATTAAATATATGTTCAATGAAGGATTGGAGGATACTGAAGAACTGTTATGAGGTATTATAAAAACCACATCAGAATATTTCTATAATCTTTTCATAAGATAGCTTCGACTGGAGGGATCCAGTATAAACAAATCGTTGGGAGATGACCACTATAATCCCTAGAGACTAGGAATTTGGAATATTTTCATCAATATTTTTGGGAGATATATTGTATTTTTACTCAATTGATTTATAGTGGAGAATATATTTATCGTAACTATACATAAATCTAGAAAGAAAATAATCTCTCACATTGATACCAAACCTTTCAATACATCATTTTATTTTCTATTAAATATGAGAAAGGGTGGGTTAACTAATAATGAGAGTTTTGGAAAGTAACTTGTCATAGAGATTGATTCCAAAGAAAAATAATTTATAAAAATAAAAAGGATAATGATTCACCCACTACCTATCTTAGTGAACTCACCTAACCTAGTCACCTCAAGTGGTATTAGAGATAACAAGGTTCCACTCTAAAAATATCCAACTTTTATGATGGAGAATCTCAATTCTATCAATAATAAAGGATTACTCATTTTTATGGAAGGAATTTCCATCTATGGAAGAACATGATGCTTCCATATTTGATATCATAATATCTTGGGATGAGTGATGTTGTTACGGGGGGATTTAAACCACTTTGAAGCGATAAACCTATTATTTATGTTAATTATATGTATCTTGATATATATGGGAAATATAAAAATTCCATCTTGTCAACTATGACTGATAATGTCTATAAAAATATAACGGGAAGTAAATTAACAAAGAGATATGGGTGAAACTAGAAAATATGTAAGAAGGTAATGTGATGAATGAGTAATCAAAACATTATATTTAGATATCAATGTTTTAAGATATATGAATGGAAAATGATGAACATATATATGACTGTTTCACTAGGGTGAATGACATAGTTGGTCATATTAGAGTATTTAGTTATAATATAGAATATTCAAATGTTGCAAATAATATAATCAGGAATTTCCCTAATAAATTGAACCCAAAATATCGTTCCTTAGAGAGATTTTAGACCCTCACATTGATAATTTGTACAACACTCCCATAAATTATAAAATAAGGAAAGTAACAATGTTAAAAAATAAGGAAATAGAGAAGATGAAATTCAAATCCAAGAAAGAACAAAAGAACAAGGAGAAGAAGGTTGAATCTAATTAAAATTCTTAGAGTGATTATGAAATAATTAATGAGAATAAAAAATACAAGGAATTTATATATAGTAACATCAGAATAGGGAGAAAAAATTACAAAGGTATTCTTCCTTAGAAATTCTTTTGATTCAAAGGTATTGAGAATTTTTCAATTGACTGTGAAAAAAATAAATTTCATGAAAGTTATATATATGATTATAAATAAAAATTATCTAAGGGAAGATATATGAAATCCATAAAATATGATTCTAGAAGGATGAATAAGTCTTTGAGAAAATTTAGAAGGAACTTGATCAGAAATGAGGAAAGTAAAGACTCATCATCCTAGAGTGAGTCGAATTAAGATATCACACAAAATCAAAAAACCTCCATATATCAGGTAAAATTACATTAAGACACATTAATTGGTGATGATTATTAAGAATAAGGCAATATTGTGTACATTTTGAGATCTAAAATAGCGTCCTTCCTTGATAAAAAACACATAACTCAAGAAGAGAGTAAACCTAATGGAAAGGAGAAAAGAAATAAATATGTTAAGGTGAGTGATATCATTGAGGAGATCAAAATTTTAGAGGTAAAATTTAAAAAATAAGATAAAACTATGGAATATCTCAATAAAAAATTGGCTTCAAAATAATAAGATCTACATAAGGCACAAACTAGGTTTATTAAAGACGAGAACACCATTAATTCCATGAGATAAGACTAATAGAAAACTATGGATATTTATGTTGAATGATCTAAATCTACTAAAAATAAAATCCCTAAGAAAAAGCTATAAAAATTTTATAATTTTTCAAGTGATACTTAATGTTATTTATTTATTTGTATAGACTTTGAAACTAACACTATATGGGTTCGATATAAAGAAAGTAAAAAAATGTGTTCCTATAATAAGGTGATATGGAGATGGATTGATAAAGGGAAAACCCCAATAACAGGGTGAATAAAAGGTTTAAATTCATTCATAAATAGTTATATTTTCCAAAAATAGTTTAATCAAAATAATTTAAGAGAGGATTTTAAAGGATATTATTGGTGTTGTGGGGTATTTGGGAAGAAGGTGTTGGAATAAAGGTGTCTTGAGTATAATTTTTAGTGATGTTTTTTTTTATCAATCAATTTCTAGGTTGATCAATTATTTTTAATACAAGGGAGATGGTTCATAGGAATTGGAAGGAAAAAGGAGGAATTTATTATGTTTTAAAGACGGAATAGTTTCCTAGTGTTTTCCAAGTTTTTGGGTGTGAATTGTTAGAGAATGATTAAATTTTAATTCTGAAGAAAAGGAAGAATATTTTCACAATTCAAGTAGAACTTCATGAAAGTCATTCTTAGGGAGTTATGAAATTTTTTTGAATCAAATGCATACATTTTGTACAAGTTAGAATAACTCATGAAAATTAAGTGGATTCATAGAAGTGGAGTTTTGAGAACACAGTGAAAGATTGGAGTTTCACATGAGAAGCATCAATGGAGGAACAATTCAAGATGGGTTATGAAAGAATATGTTAAATAATGATAAGTTATGTTAAGGTTAGGAGATTTACTATAAACAATGACATACTCATTTAATTTCAACTAATGAATTTTTGGATAAGGAATAGAGGCTCTCTTTCCATATAATTCTAACTAGTGAGAATTAGACTTAAGAAAAATATCATAGAGAAACAAATATTGTGAGAGAATTTCTATGAACTTACCTAAGAAAATGAAGTTTTGTGAAGGAATATGTGTGAAGGCAGTATTGAAAATATTATCTCATGAATATAGTTGAAAGTAGTTTCATGAGACATATTTGGATCAACTCGCCCATGAAAATGGAGTTTCATAAACCCTAGTTGCATCAAGGTAGTTGTGTGAATGTAGTTGCGTGAAAATAAGTATTTATAGATATTTGATAATTATATTGAAACATCATATTTGGTCCATCATGATGAAAATTAAAGCATACATCATTAATGATATGGAAAAGACTTTTAAGTCATTAAATTGAGGAAGACTTCATCTGAATCAATAATCATGGAGAGGTAAATGGAAGTGATCCGAAGAAGGAAATGTGATATCCTTTAATTAATTATAAATGTATTGTTCCTAAAATGGATTAACCCCATCCAAATAGTGTATTAATTTAATTAGTGAAAATTATTGGATTTTGGTACATTGATAGAACATTATGTGTATGCCCCTTAGACTATCCCTTAATAGTGAATTAAGTAAAAAAAATCACTGTGTTTTTAATTTCTATATTTATTGTTTTGTGGATTTTAATATAATAACAAAAATTTAAAAAAGTTACATCCTACATGAGGACAAGATCCAGATAATAAAAAAGAAAAATTTGACACCATGATTCACCCCGTTCTTCTTAGGGTGTATTGGGTTTCAAAAAGAGGTATCATAGATATGATTATCGGTGTTAAATAAGTTAGTTGAAGCTAAATATAGAGAAAATAGTGAATACTAAAGAAATTACTATATTTAATGGAATCATCCATTATGTCTAGAAGAACATGATGAAATCTCATATATGATCTTTTGGCCTAGAATTTTTCTCACCCACTATATAAGGGGTACAATTTAGTGATGTATCATAACTATCCATGACTAAAGAAAATAGGAAGCTACATGATGCTAATTCAAAGGCTTATAATACCTTATTTAGAGATCTTAAAAATCAAATTTACATGAAAGTGATTATATTTGATAATGACAAGGATATGTAGGATAAATTATCCAACATTTATGAAGGTAATGATAAGGTAAAGTAAGAAAAGATTTAAGTTCTGAAAAATAATTTTGAAAATATGAATATGAACCTTAATAAAAATGATTATAGTTTTATTAACTAAATTACTAAATTTGTGGGGGTATATTTGAGGAATTGGTGAATAAATCCAGGATATTGATATTTTAAATAATATATTGCAACAAATTCGACCTCTGTATAATACACAAGTTTCAACTCTTAAAGAAATGGATTTGATCAATATTTCTATGGATGATCTATTAAGTTGTTTAGTGTCCTATGAAATTAAAGTCAAAACATAATAGAACTCAATTTTTTCATGGAAGGATATGGAATTAAAATACATGGAAAATATTAATATCACTAAAGGTTGAAATAAAGAGGAATATTAAGATGATAAATTTATATATCTGATGGATAAAAAAATTCAATATAGGAAAGATGATACTTTAAATAAACCTAAATATAGAATTATTTTGATGTGGAAAAGTAGGGAACATTATGGAAATGTGTCTAGGGAAATTTGATGATGAATAAAATGAAGTAGAAATCATAAAAAATCATTGAAGGAGGTTATATATAAAAGGTGACTTCAAACTGGGAAACTATTTTTGGAGAGAGATTTTAGAGTAAGAGATTTTCAATTAAAGAGGAAGATGATGATGTAGACTACCTAGAATAAGTGTTAATATAGTTTAAGTCTGATGTTAAATATTCCATGATGGCTATAGTTGAAAATTAATTTCGTACAAAAGTGGAAAACAATCAAATAGAAGGTGTAATTGATCTTTGGGTGGAACTTGAGGGAGCACTTAAAGAGATTGATATTCAAATAAAGAAAAATAAAATGATTCATGGTCTTTTAAAAGAGTCCTATGGATATATGGATCATCTCAAAGAATAAATTGACAGGATGTAAGAAGAGTTTTATAGTAAATTTTATTGTAAGGTTAATTCAAAAAAAAATTAATTTCAAGTCGATAATTGAATAATAGACTAAAGAGATTTATAAACATAATGCATGTGTAAAATAATTTATGAAGAAGGTATAATTCCTATAAGAGTCATTTGTTTCTATAAGAAACAAATTGGAATCAAAAATAAAATCATGAGATTCACAAGAGAAGATGAATTTCAGGAGATATATCGATAAATAATTCATAGAAACTATAAATAAAGGATTTTAAAGTGTCAATAACATTATAAATTAATGAATACATATAATTCACGATAAAATTGGGAATGGTTATGATTTATAGACATCAAAAGTAAGAATAGTGATAGATATGAATAAGGGAAAAAAAGTTTGGTGATTATGGAATTAAACCTAAGTCACAATATATAGTGACACATGCTTATAATATATGGATATTACATATTTTTAGATTAATATTCATTTCATTGTAAAAACACATTCCATAGGACCATAATAGTTTAGTGCCATTAGAAACTTGGAACACGATCTTCTAATCTGGTAAAAGATATTCCATTTTTTTCCATAAAGATCTTCCCATTTATTATTTTTCATAGACATTCCATATATAAAACCATTTTTCATAACCAGGGGAAAGGAAACATTTGAAAAGGTTGGGCTCAGATACTCAGTAAGGGTAAGCATAAGAGATACAAATCTAAAATCATATGAAATCATAATATAATCATAATATAATCATAAGGGTATGTGATAATTAACATAACTTATGATGTTCATACCAACTTGTAAAATATAATAAACACGAGTCATGGAATAAAGACTAGTAGTTCATAATACATGAATCATAAGGGAATAATAGAAAATGATCCATGAGATCCTAACATTGGAATAAAACATATATTTTTGGAATACACATCAGATTTTAACATTGTGAACATGAATAAATAGAAAAAGGTTTACTGATTAAGTTAAGGACATAAAATCACACCCTCTTATAAACTTATGGACATGCAACTAGGTCCATGCATATCCTTACGGACATGAAAGACAGGCCCATGTATAACATCATGAACATGTATTTAGGTTCAGGTATAACATTTTGAACATGTAATAAGGTTCATGCATAACTTTATAGACATCAAAACCATATCCACACAAAACATCATAGCAGTCAAGGTTCACTCCCAAGATCATCAAAGTTGAAAAAGTCACTTACTAAATTGGGTTCACACTCCATTATAGTCTTGTTTATATCATGAGATATAATTCTTTGCAAAATTAATTGGACAAATATATATGTACCACCTATCTTTGGTTATAATTTATCCACCATCCTTGGTTATAACGTAACCACCATCATTGGTTATATTATAACCATCATCACATAATAAAAATCATACATATGTGTGCTAGAAGATCATGAATAATTCATAATATTAGAACCCATGAAATGACATGGGTTATATAAACATTTCATCATAACATCACCTATGGAAAATAAATAGGTTTCATAATTATTTCATCATTTCATCAAAGCATAACATATAGAGAAATAAGTGGGTTTCATAAGCATTTTATCCCCGTATAACCCATAGAAGAGAAACATGTTTCATAATAATATTTTCATCATAAACATAAATCATTCAAAGAAATAATAATAATGGTATCCTTGGATCATATCCATAGTAAATCATAAGTAACCTAAAATAATGTCATCTTAGATGGAAAATTATTTTTAATGATACATCATATGGAACATTTCTTGATGAAGATAACTTCTCTTTGAAATCAACTTTTTAAAACTAAACATATTTTGGAAATAATTTTATCTGAAAATAAACTTGAAAAAACTTATATGGGAAGTTTTTGAAAATAATTTAAAACATTTATTTAGTAAAATATCTTTCCTCTTTCAAAAACACTTTTTAAAACATAAACCACTTTCAAAATCCATTTCACTTTGAAATAATTTATTTAAAATCTAAAAATTTCTCATATTTTATGGGAAATATTTTCTTTGAAAATAAATTTTAAAACTTGTAAAGTAATCTAGAAATAATTGAGTGTCCATGAATGTAAAAAATACTATTCATGTCATGCATTTTAAAAATAACAATTGTTTTCAAATTTTCATTAAAATAAAAATGAGAATTGTTTGGAAAATTATATGAATATTCCTTTAAAGCATTTTATAAAAATAAAAACTTGGGTAAAAATGTATTTAATAATTCGTAAGATAGTAATAAAACATTTTTTAAATCATTTTTAGAATACAGAATTATAGAAAAAATAGATTTACGACCGAAGAGAGAAATAATGTCATACTTTATTAAAAACATTTTTTTTAATAATTTTAAGTAACCAAGAGTGGAAAAATGGTACCATTTGTCAAAAATATGACCTATTACCCTGTTAAACTGATAACATATACAATCCTGACAAGGTCTAAAGTGAATTATCGATCTCCATGAATTGGTGGCTAGCACCTGACATCATCCAAAAATGAAAGTGGGAAATAATTTTCCACAAACATTATGGAAGAAAGATAAAAATGTAATTATGAATACAAGAAAAACTCTATAGGTATAACTATAACAGAAGTAAAATAGGTAAAAAACACAAAGTAATATAAAAAAGTTCCAAAAAACTAAAAGAAAAACCCAATCCCCAACAGAATCAACTCTCTAAGCCCAAGGATCAATAGCTAGATCCACCTCCAAGTGGTTCTTTTCCCCTTCTCGAACCTAGATAGAGATAATCTAAAAACACCCAAAGTCACAGGTAGGGTGTGATCTAAAATACTAGTATGGTCTCACCAATAATTCTATAAAATATTCAAACAATTTATTAAACAAATATATATTTTAATTTTAAATAAATTTGAATGGAATTTAAAAATAAAATTCAAATAAATTTTGTATTAAAATTAAAATAATGAAAATAATTTAAATAAATGGATTAAAAAACATTTTATTTAAAAAAATTTATATAAATTTAGAAGGCATGATAAAAATAGTTTACAAACATTGGAATATTCTTTTCAAATATAAACAAGTGAGAAACATGGTCTTATGAAAAAAGGAATGATAGTTCCATGCTACGGGATCCTCACACACTTAAAGGTGAATCATGAAAATATATGTATACACATGTACCTTTGATACTAACTAAAGAGGACCCATCACCATCCCATCAGGTATGCGACCTGTTGCACTAAGTTTTGTATTAGTTGTAAAGAATCAAAAGATGGATATCCCAATAACTCACTAACTACCTAGGATTTCATGTGATATAATACAAATCTACGATGGGAAATTTATTTTAAGATTTAATAAAATACAATTCACCCCATTCTCCATTTTAATTATGCCAATTTTCTATTTAAAAACCCAAAAATAGGTTTTTAATCAAATCGGTCCATTTTCAAGATAAAATCCATTTTTCCCAAATACCAATTTGAAATAAATTTCAAAATTTAAATTCCACAATTAAATCCCAAAATTTAATTTTAACAATTCCATATAATTCCACAAGTCAACCAAATTTAATGTAATTGGGGGGTTTTTTTTCCAATTTCCTTCCAAAATCCAATTTCAAATCCAAATCTCCCCAATTCAATGGGATTGGGTTTTGAATAAATCAATTGAAGTAAATTTAAAGTAATTGAATTTAAATCAAACAATTGAATTAAAATAAATAAATTTAAGGTTAATAAAAACTTTCCTTCATGATGTAACCACCTACCTTGGAAACATGTTATCTCAAAATGCCAAACCATAGTTGACAAATCCTATGAAGAATACTGGTAATGAAAATCAAAGAATCTATCCCAAGATTCAAGATCTAAAATAGAGGGTATTATATTCTCTTGCCCCATGGAGATATAATAAACCCTAGGGATGAAAGGAGAGAGAGTGGGGAAAGAGAACGAGAAGTGGAAACTAACTGGGAGAAGATCGAACATCATTCTTCTAACTTCAATTCACTTCTTGAAGGGTGTAGAGGGCCCAAAATGACCTTTTCGGAGCTCTCCTCGAAGAAGAAAATGTTTGTCATTAGAATAGGTCCATCAAGAACATAATAAGTGGGTTTTAGGATTTTAAAACTAATTTTCAGATAAAAAACACATACACAAGGTTTTATGGGTAGGGCCACATGGTTAGAAAAAACACACACCCTAGCTATGAACCCCTTTTTTATAGGTGCACGATTTCTCCTTGGTGGGTGCATAATTTTTCAAACCATGCAGAAACTATGAAAAACCTCATTACCTCAATTTTTAGGGTTTACAATATCATGGCACATAGTTTTGGGAAACCATGCACCAACCATGCACAACCTAGAAACTTTAAAATTTTCCAAAGTTCTCACCCGAAACAAACAAAAATGAAACCCAACCAAAGAATGATAAAAAGAGGAGTTTAGGAATACATGAAAATAGTAATAGGATGTTATAACCTCCCCACCATAGAAACTTTCTGTCCCCAAAAATCCTACTAAGAATCTTCCATGCTTAAAATATGAGACCACTGTTCTCTCATCAGTGCCTCCCTCTCTCAAGTCTCATGAGAATCAGAACCATGCCTCCATTGCACTCGAACCAAAGGTATCTTCACCAGTGTTCTCTCATCAGTTCCTCCCTCTCTCACGTCTCATGAGAATCAGAACCATGCCTCCATTGCACTCGAACCAAAGGTATATTCCTCCCATGAAGTACTTTTGTTTCAAAATCAACTATCCTGACTGGCCATTTTTTCACAAATAAATTAGGTTCAACCTCAAGATCACTTCAGCTCAGACCATGAGACGGATCATATAGATAATTTCATAGCTGTGATACATGGAATATGTTACGTATTAATGTCTACTATGGTGGAAGGGTCCAATGGTATGAAACCTCCCTAGCCTAATCCAAAACCTCCTAAGGTCCCACAAAGTGAGTGGAAATCATCCCTTGACTCCCAAGATGTCGATGACCCAAATGGGGTGAAACTATCAAGGACACATAGTCACCAACTATGAATTACAATGGTTTTTTATGATAATCAACATATGATTTATACCATATCTGTAGCATAATCATTCATTAATGAATCAACTGAATATTTTTTGTTATCTATTGGACAAAGCACGGTCCAACAAAGGAACTTTCACCAATATCCAACCAACACAACAAAGATATGTAATTCTGGACATACAAGGCCTCAAAAATATCCATTATAATAACATAATAGTAACTATTGTTATAAGAAAACTCAACAAGCCCCAGTTGGTCATCCCAATCCCCAAAAAAGTTGAGAATGCATGAGAAGAGTGTATCCTCAATAATATGTATATCTATTTTTGTCTTTCCATCAGACCGTGGATTGTATGCCATACTCAAACACACATGAGATCCTAGTTCCTCTTTAATGCCTCTTCAAAAGTTAGAAGTAAACTAAGTATCCATATCAGAGACTATAGACGATGGAACTCCATATAAATGAACAATCTATTTCACATAGAGATTACCAAACTCTTTACATTTGGTTTTATCATGAATGTGTATAAAGTGACCCGATTTCATCAACCAATCTATCACAACCCATATCACATTATTCATTATCAATTTGCATGGAAACCCAACCACAAAGTCCATATAGATCTCATCCCACTTCCAAGTTGGAACTGGAAGAGGATGAAGCAAACCCTAAGGCTTCTAGTGTTCTTACATGACCTTTTGGAAGTTTTAATAATGAGATAAAAATTCAAAAATGACCTATATTATACTTGTCCATCATAATTATCACTGCATGTCATAGAACATATTCATGGTTCCTAGGTGCACTACCCACTGGGAATGATGGAAATACTACATAACAAATTTCTTTACTCAAAACAACACATCAAAGTGATTTTTTTAGCATAGTATTTCCTTGGTGGAGAATTACCAGTCATGTATGGTCTCCCCACCATATAGAGAGTCTCTAATTCTATGGAACTCATCATCAAGTTTTTGTTCCTAAAAATTCATCTCAAGAAGAGCATAAGTCAACTGAACACTGGCCAAGGAAACCTCAACCCTTGTCTCATGAACTTCAATACGAAACTATGAAAAGAGAGTAATCAAGATACCCTCTTTCGATGATTCATTCATAGATTGGACTATAATTTTTGTACATAAAGAATATACGATGATATTCTCTTTCCCTGAGGTATAGGTGATGTTAAAGTCAAAGGATTGTAGGTATTCTATGAAACGCCGTTGATGTAGATTTATATCTTTTTGAGATAAGATATATACCAATAACATGTGGTTTAATACGTGAAAAAATGTCTCTAAAAGGTAGTGCCTCAAACTTTTAAGCGCGTACACCACATCTGTGAGTTTAAGGTCATGGGTTGGGTAATTCTTCTCATGTGGCCTAATCTGAAAAGATCCATAAGTAATGACATGATGACCCTAGATAAGAACGCAACCAAAACTTCAACCCAATGAATCATATAAGACCATATAGCCCTACCCAACCTTTCAAAGAGTCAACACCGAAGTAGTAGTCAAAAGATGATTGAGATCAACAAAAGAATTTTGAAATTTTTCATCCCAAAAAAACTTTATTCCTTCCATGTTATAATATTCATCGAAAACAAACTAGTGATAGTAACCAGCTAAACCCAAGAAGATCTAAATCTCAAAAACATTATGGGGTTGTTCCCATGTCACAAAAACCTTCACCTTCTCAAAATAAAATGATATATACCATGTGTCAACACCACATTTCCTAAGAACATCAATTCCTGAATCAAATAATCACATTTCAAAAGCTTTACATATAGGTGGTGGGATCTCAAAAATTCCAAAAGTACTCTTAAATGATGCACATGATCCTCCTTAAACATAGAGTGAACAAGGATGTCATCCAAAAAGAATACCATGAAGGAATCAAGGTACTCATGGAAAATCCCGTTTATTAAATCCATAAAGACTACTAGATCACTGGTTAAACCAAATGACATGACAATGTACTCATAATTTCTATACCTTCTCTGAAATAGGTTTTCTTAATGTTATATTCTATTATCCTTAACTAATGGTAACCACATCAAAGATCAATATTTTAGAAACACATTGTACCTTTTAATTGATCAAACATATCATCAATCCATGGAAATAGATACTTTTTCTTTACAATGACTTGAATGATTTTTTGGTAATAAACATAGAGGAGAAGTAAACCATCAACTTTCGTAGTAAAGAAAACTAGTACAACTAATGTTGACACACTCAGGCGTATAAATAATTTCTCTAGAAGATCATATAACTGACTCTTTATCTCCTTCATTTCATCTGGTAACATGGGTTAAGAGGTAATAGACATTGGTTGAGTACCAAGTGACAAATGAATGGAAAACTAATCCTCCCTTACTAGTGTAAAACCCTAGAATCCAGAAGGAAACACATCATAAAACTTGATGAATATTTAAGGGAGATCACTGCTCAAATATTACCACTCCAGATAAAAAGTGAACATAGATATCAATTTAACAAACTATGGATAATAGGGTCCATCTCTACTCAACCTCGTGTCCCATTATCCATGAAAGATTTTGAAAAACACATCAGGTGTAGTGAAGAAGACCCATATAAGATAACAATCAATCCAAGATTTATTATGAATAATCCAATCTGTCCTGAATATGATTTCAAGAGATTTCATTTTGAGAACTAGAAAACTCTATACAAGATTGACATATGATAGAGAGAAAAAACCAGTGGGAATATGGAGACCCTACACTCTCTAAATTCTGATTCATTTAACAATATCCATCACATAAGATGAAAGATCTATAGGAATATTTAGAAGATTAATAATATGGGTTGAAATAAATGAATAACATGAATCGATATCAAAGAAAGTGGACGCTAATGATGGATCTATAATGATGGTACCTCTCATAGTCACTGGACCCATATCCACTTCTTCTAGAGACTCTTCTAATGCATGAAGAATATTTATTCTAGATACTTCTAGATGAAACCCCTTTGTACATGAAGCATCTGATTACACCTCAGTTTTAGAAGGCATTAATGATCTCGTTCCACTATGCAGAGTGGAATAGACTTAGCATAACCTTTGTAGGTGATCAGAGCATTTATAGAAGTCATATATCTTGGTAAACTCAATTCAAATATACTTAGAATTCCTAGTCTTATCAAACTGTTAAAAAATCAAAAGGCCTCTTCCAGGTACTACAGGTGGTTTATAAAAACCCTATTGTTGAGATCCAGTATGAGAATCATCACACTTCCTCTTTCCGTTAGAGGAAAACACACTACCACTGGGAGGAGGATAAACTCTTGACAAACATAGATTTCCATATAGGTTCATCTCAACCATAAATACTCTATCCAACATATAGAGACCACACCATTTTTCATATATTATTACATGATTTTAAACATAATTAGCTATCAAATTACAAGACAAGGATCATAAATTCTAAAATCCTTGGAAGACTAGGTACAAAAAACTGAATACATTGGAATAAATAAAACATTTATTTATTTATGCTCTATTATGAGATCCTAGCATACGTTGAGTCCTTACATCTGTAGAGGATAACCTGGGGATAATTTGAATAAAGGGATGAGTTAAAAAGCCCATTAAGATAATACATATAAGAATAAAGCATAATAAATGGTTTATAAGGCATAATAAGATGACATAAAAGGAATTTATATGCATAAAAATCATAAAATATGTAATCATGGTATCATATGAGATGTGGAAAAAATTTACAACATGAAATAATCATGATTAAAGGCTCATTGAACATGAAGTAGAATGAGTCAAGGTTAACCACCATGATCGTTGCACATGAAGAATCTATCAAGGATAACCCCCAAGACCGTTGCACATGACATCTCATGAGACAAAACATTAACCAATGCTTTAGATCACTATCTGGGTGCACCCATAATAACATGTTCATGAATATGTATTCCATATGAAAAATAAACATAAGGGTTACCCATGGAAAGGAAATAGTTATCATAATCATTTAATAAGGCATAATAAATGGTTGTATCATAAAAGTTTCCATAAAAGAAAGGAAGTAAATCATAAATTTACATTAATAAAGGAAAATAGGAATATATCATAATAATTGATGTCAAAATGAAGTGATAATATGTAAAAATAGTATAAAAGAAACTTTATAATTAAAACATTTTATTGTGGTTTAAGGAAAATATTAAAGAGAATTTAAATTAGAAAAGGGAATAATCTTTTATGTAAAACCAGAAGTGAACCACGAAATTTTTCATAATAAAATGAGTTTTTTTTTAAATAAAAATGACTTAAAATATATTAAGTATTTCACTTGAAAATGGGTAATAATTTGGGAAGTTCCCTTAAATTGAGCTTGCTTATCCGAAAGAATTGAGTATGAAACCTTTTAAAAAAATTTATATCCCTAAAAAATAAGGATTAAAGGATCTTAATAAATGATTTTGGAAAATATAAATATCATTTATAATATGTACATAAAAAAAATATAATTTCATTTGTGTAAAAAGTGAGGAAGAGTAACCCGAAGGAATAATGGAGGTTCGGGTAGAATCCCTTACCTTATATCTGAAGGAGTTATTCCCTTGATCTTAATGTCCTGAATAATAAAATTAAATCTATTAATTAATAAATTAAGAAAATTTTATAATTGTATTTTATTTATTATAATTTTATTAATTTCATTTGTAGACCTTTTATGGGTTATGGTATTCAATTTCATCATTCGGGATCATTGGTTTCCTGGGTTTCAGGATCAGTTTCCTTATATATATGTATAGATAATCATGTAAGATGAGAATGGTTGTAAAAAATTGAGGTTATGTGTTATTAATTAACATATATAAGGTTAAATTATCATATAATTCATTTAGTTATTTTGGGTGAGGATGAATCATTAGATAAGATGTTAGTGATAATCGTTTGGAATATTTTGGGCAGTTTCACTCACAACGAAATTGTTTTTTTTATTTAACATCATGTGTGTATAGTGATTATAGAAAATTAAATAATATATATTAAATAAATTAGAATATGGTTCAACCATAAATGGTTTCATGAATATCCTTAAAGATGGTAATGAAAATTGAAAATTTCGTCATCCTTGAATGCGATAAATTAACACATCACATATGATGTTTTCATTTTTGGTATAAAAGGAGGGGGAAAGAGAGATGATGATGAATTATTCCATTAGAATAATAAAATTATAGCATATCTAAGGTACTATAGTTATCATACAATTTTTATGAGGGGAGTTGAGGAGAGAAAAGAAAATAACGAAACATGAAAAAAAAATTAAAAGAAAAGGAAGAAGGTTTTACCTCTCAATCCCCTATTCTTGAGAACTTCCCAAGGGGATTGGTTTTGGAATTTTGTTAATAAAAAAATCACCAAGATACGGGGAGGGTCTTGGGAGGATATTTGAGCTGAATCTTTAAAAGGCTTGAGTCTTGAGAGGTGCAAGGAGAAGATGTGGTATTTATAGTGGAGGAGAGGAGTTTTTTCACATTATTTAATTCGTTAGTTTATTATTTTGGCTCAATACTGCAAATAGTTTAATAATTGTAACTAAATATATTAAAATAATTAATTATATTTTGATAGTTTGGTCTTAAATCATCCATAAAACATCTATGATTCCATAATTCATGTATTTAGCATTTATCATAAATTATCGTATTTTACTATTCTCCAAAAATTCATGTTTTTCAGAAAAAAAAACACGAAAATCCACCCTAACTATTTTCTGATGCATAGAATTAAAAAATTAACTCTATTTTTTAAAATAATTTTCTAAATATATGAAATTTAATTTTTAATTAAAATCATAATTTACTCAAAAAATATAGATTTTAAAATTGTAACTGATTTTATAAAACTTTGAAAAATTAACTAAGGTATCATAAAATTATCTCATTATCACAAGAAAAAAATAGCTTATGAATAAATTTTATGAAAATAAATTTTATTTCAAAATATTAAATTAATCATAAAAATGTAATTAAATATTTATGACTTACAAAAATAACAACACTTAAATTATATTTCTTCAAGTATTTATTTACTTATAATATAATTATATCATATTGTCACTTATAAGATAGCTAAATTTTATTTATACTATCATTGGGGGGTTACTTTTCAATTGCCCGGTTTACTATTCATAAGGGTTACATTACTATTTCAAAGTCCATGTTACTATTTCGTTGATATAGGTTCCTTAAATTCCATAAATAATTCTTATTTCATTAATTACTCATCTATATAGTTTTTATTGTGTTATAAAAGTGATTTTATATGATTTATACCATATGAAATAATAATAATAAAATCATTTCCATTTATAGAATTCATGGTCGTTACAAAACAAATCAGTAGAAGACAACATCTTCAGAAATAAAGACTAAGAATGAATATCAAAATGAATTCCAAAATTCAACCATCATTTATTAATCTTCTCATTTGATTATATATCAGGTGAAAATAGTATTATCTCAGAAAAATGGTTTTCATACTCTTTCACAGTCCAGTTAGCATACTCAAGCTTGAAAAAATCAAAATCCTTGGACAAAAACATCAACTCTGGATAGAACTGGTTAGTGAAAAGTGCCTTGAAGTATTTACCCTCTAATATCTAATTCTTATTTGCCTTCACCATTGTGTCCCACCTTTTTATTCTTAGTCCTTCCATCATGAAGGTGAAACATTTCACCTTGATTTCATCATGTGTCTCCATGAACCCAAACAAATGATCAATCCTGCTCAACCATTCCTCAGCCTCTTGAGGATCATTTGAGCATTTTAATGTTAGTTTCTTCTGGAAAAAGAACTTTTTAGAACGGTTTCAGAGATCATCCCTCTAAGGTTCCACAACTTGAGCCTGAATGGGGACTGGTGGTGGTTTCTATCCAAGAGCTTGGATAATACACATAATCACCTCAACCATACAAGGATCCACAAGAAGATTTTCTCCATATAGTTCATCAATAGCTTCTTATGGGATATAATTTTCATGTATTCTTGGAGGAACGATTATACACAGCATTATAAGATAATAGAGAAGATATGATATTAACCCCCAAATATAGAAATAAATGAAATTAATCCCAATATATAGATAAACAAGATTTAGATTTCAATAAATCCAAATAAAAATTAAAGAAAATACTAGAACTAATCCTCAAGATGACATTCCCAAACTACCAATAGTGACTTAAGGTTCGTTTCAGTTAGAGCTGTCTAGACACTCAATCACAAATTCCCCCCAAATTATGATAATAATAAAAAAAATCACACTGACATCAAGACAATAATCTCAACCTAGAGCTCTCATAACACTTTTTCAGGAACCAGCTTGGGTACCCAGGTAACTTGATAACCAATCCAATCTTGACATGTCCTGAAGGGTGTCCTCAATACCCATGGGTTTATTACTAGCACCATACATCATAAAAAATGAAAGTGGAAACTAATTTTCTACAAAAAATGTGGAAGTAATATAAACAAGTCTGTATGAATACCAGAAAAACTCTAATAAGAGAACTATAAAAGAAGTCAAACAGGTACAAAACTCAAAGTACTATAACAAAGTACTAGAAAAATAAAAGAAAAACCCAAGACCCAATAGACTCAACTCTAAAATCACAAGTATCAACATCTAGAACCACCTCCAAGTGGTTCGTTACGCCTAATCGAACTTGGAAGGAGATATACTACAAAAATCCAATGGCATAGGTAGGGTGTGAGCTAAAATCCTAGTAGTGTATCAAGAAGTATTCCATAAAATATGTCAACAATTTATTAACCAAATATAGCTTTAAATTTTAAATAAAAAAGCAAGGAATTTCAAAATAATATTTCAAATAAATCATGATTTTCAATTCAAATGATCGAAATACATTAAATTAATGCTGAATAAATTTTTTATATAAATTTAGAAGTCATGGAAAAAATAGTTTAAAAACATTAGAATATAATTTTAAAATGAAAACAAGCAAGCAACATGGTCATATGTGAAAAGGCTTGATAGTACTAGGTTATGAGATCCTCACACTCTCGAAGGTGAATCACAACAATATTTGTATACACACTTCCCTTTGATACTAACCAAATAGGACTCATCACAATCCCATTGGGGATGTGACTTACTGTATTAGGTTTTGTTTTAGTTGTAAATCATCAAATATTGATATACCAATAACTCGCTAACTACATAGGCTTGCATGTGCTCTAATAATAATCAATGATGGAAAATTTATTTTAAGACTGCTTAAAATACCATTCATCACATTCACCATTTCAATTATGCCAATTTTCCATTTAAAAAACCGAAACATATTTTTAGTAAATTCATGCATTTTTTAAGATAAAAGAAATGTGTTTCTATCAAAATCATTTTAAGACATTTTTCCAAAATACCAATTTGAAATCAATTTCACAATTTAATTTCTACAATTAAATCCCACAATTTAATTTGAACAATTCCAACCAATTAAAAAATCATCCAAATTCAATGGATTTGGGGTTTATTCCCAATTTCATTCCGAAATCCAATATCAAATCCAAATCCCCCAATTCAATGGAATTGGGTTTTGAATAAATCGATTGAAATAAATTTCAAGAAATTGAATTCGAATCATAAAATTGAATTTAAATAAAGTAGTTTAGGGTTAATAAATATTGGTCATCATGACGGAACCACCCACTTTGGAAACACAGGATCTCAAAATGCAAAACCCTAGATAAGAAATCCTACAAAGAATACCAAAAATGAAGATCCAAGAATAAATCCTTAGATTAAAGATCTAAAAAAGAGGGTATTATATTCTTCTACAACATGGAAATCTAAGAAACCATAGGGAAGAAGGGGGAGATATCGGGGGAAATAGAACCAGAAGAGGAAACTAATTGGGGTAAGATCTAACATTGTTGTCCTAGATTTGATTCACTTTTAAATGGGTGTATAGGGGCTAAAATCACCTATTGGGAGTTCTCTTAGAAGAATAAAATATTTGGGGGTCAAATAGGTATGTCGGCCACTGTAACACCCCAAAACTTGTATCTCATATAATGATAATATTATGCTTTTATTTTGTTTAAATTTATTTTTAACCGAAAAACATCTATAAGATAAATAGAAGGATTTTTATTTAAACAATACTCCAAAGTGTTTACAATGAAATATGATCACAAGAAACCATTCTACACAAAAATTCCTATTAAAACCCCTATCAAAATTACAAGAAGACCACCCAAAACAATGAGAACCCCAAGAAGATAATATGGGTCCTTAGGATCCTTCATAATAAACATTATTACGACTAAAGCCATCGCAGCCATGATAAGTACCAATGGAATGAAGAGAGCCATTTTCTTTAATTCCCTTGAGTTTAGGAAACCGTAAGGTATGTTCTTATAAGGCATCAACTCGACTGTTGCCTTGGGTGACCATTGAATTCCATCATCTATAATTATAACTGTTGGCCTTTTAGTGAATTAATTAAAATCATTTAAGTATAATTTAGTTTCCCAAATATTTAAGTTATGGATTGAAAGTTATAAAACAACCTCTAATTATAATCTTTAAAAAGGACATGGTATAATATTTTGAACTACACTAAAATGATTTTTAAATGAGATGAGGAATTGAAACTCCTTGCAAATATTTCATATAGGTTTTAAATGTTTTCATTTCTAAAGCTTAAACAATGTTTTAATTAAACTATGTTTGATGTATTTTAAAAAACTATTTTTTATACTAGTATAAAAGTTTTCATGTAGATATATTAGATTTATAAAAAAAACATTAGTGTTTAAAAAAAATTAGTAATACTCTTAGTTAAGGAAAAGTATAATTTAATTTTTGTTCTTTAATCTATCAATGTTTAAATAGGAAGTCACATTTTATAAAATATTTCCCTTTATAGTTATGAATGTATCATTTCCCTTGTGACTTTACAGTTTTGAAAGTTGGTGTTTATAAATAAATATAGGCCCACTAGGGCCAGCCCTTTAACTGGGAAAAGGGAGGTAACTCACGCTAGGTGGATGAGACTAGCCCTCAGCCGTAGCTCAGGTCAGCCTGAGCATGGCCGTAGTTTCCCTGAAGGGAACACAGGAGCATAGGAGCGCAAGGGGGGTGTAGAGTGCGCCACCGTGGACGCGAGGCAATGGTGGGGCAGGGGTAGGCCGAGGCCGGTGGGGGGGGGGCGTGTATAAGGATCCCTATGTTTTTGTTGTGTTTTTTTCTAATCAATCCATCGAAGCCTCAAGAATATAAAGAGCCATGTAAATTATCGCCGAATCGACGTGGGATGAGGTTTTTTGGGTGAAATGGGATCAGGGCTATTGAATCACGTTGCGCACGATCATGGCCATAAATTCTGATCTGACGCTCGATTCTTAGCAGTCGAGGTTATTATCGGGTGTTTTTTGTGCCGTTCAATTGAACCTCAGATATAATCTCGATCGTCTGTGGTTTTTAAAATGCCACATCGAACCTGGGCCATTCGATATAGCCGTAGATCTAATCTGACCATCCATCACTTTTAAATCCCGCGGACGCATCCCAACCCTTGGATCGGGGCTAGATCAGATCCCAACCATCCAATCTTTTTCCGGTTTTCTTCCTGCAGAAACGTCTTCTTCCCCACGACATGTGCTACACCAGTAACCCCTACACTATATTTGCACAGTTTTCTTCACCCTTGATAGATGTTGGCCCCTCCTCTCACACAGTTTCCACAAAGACAGACCCCTGGTATTTTTATAAGCCATATAGGCTTCAGATCCTATGAAAATGGAATCAAAATATTCTATGTAAGTATAATATAGTTTTTATAAACACAACCTTTTCACCCCCAAGAACCCCTCGGTTCTTTCCACTCAAATCTTCGAGTGAAACCTCAACAAGTCTCCGCCGAGATCTCCAGTGTTTTCTGAGCTCCTCCTCAAATCAAGGTAAGGGAATTTATTTTTTCCATGTCTGTGTTGCTTTAGGGTTAGTACATATAAAATTATACTCATACATATATATATATATATATATATATATATAACTCTATAGTTCAGTTAAAAACCTTCCCTAAAACCAAACCTAAATCTTTTTTTTGGTGCCAAATGTTGTATAAACATAAGGGGTATTTTATACACGAAAATCATAATTATGTACTATATAGATATATATATATATAAATGTGTGTTTTTTTGTAAATTTGGTTTATGATTATATGAATGCATGTATGGTCATATGGTTTGGGTGGAATCCCTCAAATAACCGATCCTAGGTCCTTCGGATTTCTAGTGATGAAATCATTAAAAACTTGAAGGAATATCTTCTTTCCTCATGAAATATACATATATATACCTTATATATTCAAATATACATATGTACAACCTTACAGTTTTATATAATATCCCTTATGTTCAGACTTAAGATTTTCTAAAACTTTGTGTTTCAAAGTTAATGAAGAACTACAAAATGCAAGGAGTTAAGTTTTTATAGTCTTTACATACCCAATTATGTATGTTTTTTTAAAAATTATATATATATATATATATAACCATATGTTTTTTATAATAACCTCTTTGATGTTCAGTTTCAAGTCCTCCATACTTTATGGTTCAAAGATGAGGTAGGATTTTGTTATATTTTCACATATATTTATATATTCATATACAGTATACACGGTCTCATACAATGATATAGTTTGTGTCTATCACCTTATGGACCAGTTATTAAATCCTTCAAAATTGAACTTCTATGATTAGTGGATGTTTTTATTAATAAGTATGTGACAACTAACAGTGGTGTAAGACCCATTAGTTTACTCGATTATACATGTGAGATATTCATGTTTACAAAATAATATACATATATACATAATTATTTTATATAATTAAACTCTTTGAATTTCACTCGATGGTTTTTAATTCAACAACCCCTAATAATTTAAAGTCATATGGGTGTTAATGGGTTTTTGGTATTGGTTGTGGATTAGTTTCTTGCTTTCTATTTTTGACATTATGGTGTGTTATAAAAAATAAATTTTGTAATAAATGTTTGAGAATATTTAAGTTTTAAACCCTACATGAAATCTTTGGTTTACCTTTTAATTAATTATGCATCAGATAAAATTCCCAAATATCATTGATTAATATGGTTTTAGAATTTATCATTCTATGAAAAAAAAATGTATTTCTTTTAGTGCATTAGTTTTCATCACATAATCCAAAATCTTCTTATCATTCAATGACATAGTCAAGTAGTTTATGGGCTTATTATATATATGTAAATGTTAAAGGATGAATGTTAACCATTATGACCAGTTGGATTAAAAACTAAATTTCATGAGGTGGTATGGGAAACGTTGAGTAATGTGAAATAAGGAAACAATAAATATAATTACCCAAGGTGGTATGGGACACTTTGAGTAATGTGAAATAAGGAAACAAGAAATATGTGGCACTTGAAATGACAAGTAATAAATAATTTACTAAATTAGAGTGGTATGTGTGCTTTGATTTAGAGTGATGAGGAATACATTGGATTTATTATGTGTTGGTTGGGGCTCGTTGTAATGACCCGACCCGGAAGCCACTAAACCTGTGCCCAGAGCTGGTTCTCCATAAGGCCTCAAGCACACCTCCTCGTACGCTAGAGGTTGCCAAATAGTAGCGAGGGCCTAGGGTGTGATAGTGGGGAGAATATTCCCTCATACCAGAGTAAGAAAACAATGAAAATAACTAAGTATCATACAGATCATAAAGTAAACAGAGTGAAGAAGCAATAAACAGCTAAAAAATAACATGTTGTAACAGTAAAATGTGTTATAATCCCTAACATCTATGAAATACAATACAACACTAGTCACCCACTGGGTTCACCATACAGATACAAGTACAAAATAAACATAAAGTAAAATTATAGGGCTCTGCAACAAACTCCGAGCCAACCCACGTACCCGATCTCCAGACACTGTCAAACTACATCAGGCTGATCAGTAGAACCACTTGAGCACCTCCGCTCAATCATGAAACACTGGGCCTCATCCCTATCCATCATGCAACTCATGCTCAACCTAACAAGAAGACATAATTTCTACACGTACACTGAGGTGCACGTGTAGGGTGAGAAATAATATCAGTAGGGCATCCCAACAAGCAACCTATAAATGTTCTTCTAAGTGTATGAAACAGAAACATTCTCAGCCTAACTGGAACACAACAAAGGAAGTAAACCAAACATGTAACCACAATCGAACCTAGTGTATGTAATCCCTATCAACTGGGAAAGTGTCACCATGGATTTCCATATCTATATACATAAACATGTATAGTCCCATACCTATACACATATACATAAATATGAATATTCATGATTAATTGATTCAAATAACATGAACAACATCAGTAGTCGATCCTTGGGACCATAAGACCGATCTCCTGGACATCCTATGCAAGGGAATTGAGTTGGACGCTGTGCCACTCAAGCCGTGTATCATTAAGTCGATCTATGGGTCTGTAATACCATTGACATGTACCTGCTTCATCAAATCCCAGAATAATATCTTTGAGAAAGATAATGAAAATCAAGTTACCCTCTGGAAAATCTCTTACAGTGTATTCCTATTGTTCAACAAGCCATCAATCACAAACACATGACCACCTAGGCAGCTCTCATGGTCTGAACCTGATGGTTCTAACATAGCATAAAATAAATAATGAATGACCTCCAGGTAGCTCTCACATTCAATACCCCGTAGGTCTAACATAATATACGACCTCCTAGGTAGCTCTCACAGTCTAACCCCTTTGGTCTCATGCAGACAAAGACTCTTTGAGAAAGCACTCACGATCAATTCCCCCTATAGTCTTTTAATGTTAAACTACATAATCTCTGAGGAAGAACTCATAGTCAATTCCAACCATATTCAAAAGTTATTAAAGACTCTCTGAGGAAGCTTACATGGTCAGTTCCCCTTATAGTCTACTATACCAGGTTCTCATGGCCCTGTGTAAGTCAAACGATCATAGCAATGCAACACGGCCAAAGTAAACCACAAGAAATAATTGGATAAACAGTCTACAACATATTAAACATGTCAGATACAATCACTCCATCATAACAATACTCGTCATGGAAAAAAAGAAGCCTAATAAGAAAAGCTAGACCAAACAGTCAATATCAAGCAACATGGGAAAATACCTCCAGAAAAATTAAATTAGACGATTTACAGACAAACCACCTCTACTTAGGCACACAAGGTAATGTACGAATCCCAAAAAATAAGAAGACTCCTCATGTCAGGCTCAACAACCACCAACCAGGAAGCACCTATAGTAACTACTACAACATTAGAAAACCAAGTCAGATATAAACAAATGAGTGAGGGTGGCCCAAACCCCCAACCTAACAGTACATACAAATCCCAAAGGGATCACCAGTTTGGCATGGGTTATAGGTGACACCCGATCATCATATCTACCCAAACCCGATGTAACAACTCAGGGTTGGTCAAACAATGGGTGCCCCCTGGGTCCCTCCAGTCAAACAATGAGGAGGCATCATACTCAGGATCCTCTAGGTAAACATGAGCAAAGGCATCCTACACGGGATCCTTAGTGAAGAGTAAGGGAGGAATCATACATGGGATCCTCAAATTAAAGACAACATAGTAATTCCATAACATGGGTCCTATAAAAGGAAAACAAAAGAGATATCCTAGATGGTACCCCCTAGGTCAGCACACAAGTAAAGGCAGCCCTCAGGGGATCCTTGGAAGCATTCGGTCTCACAACCTCATTGACCTGAAGTGAATATCTCACAAGAGGGAAAATGATCAAAATATTATGTCAAAAGAGATAGCTCATAGCTCATCTCATCTAAAAAGTCTCAACTAGGTTGGTCCGAACACCCAACCTGTCATCCACGCCAAGTCTCACTCTCAGGTGACAAAAGAACTCGATAACTGGAGGAAGAACCTCTCCATTTATATATAAATCCCCAAAAAATAATTTTTATTACCTCTAAATGTAAAAAATGATTCCATCATTGTGATACTTGTGAAAAAACTTTTAGAATCGACTACTCACATGCCTAATTCCGACTTCCAGGGCCGTAGATATCCCCAAATTACTATGTTGAAGTAGTATATAGCCAGAACACATGGCCAGACCAATAGGGTCTACCTGTGTAATAGTACACGGCATGTAAATTACTATACATGGTGTTTACTATTCACAATAAGTCACTATGTGTGCATTTTCACCCAAAAACATGCCCATGTACCACTACACGACATGTACTTTATTGTACACGACATGTACTCCTTAAAAATCATTATTTCGTGTTCTATTTAACACAGATGGTCACACGACCACCCACTACACGGCGTGTAATCAAAGTACATGGAATGTAATTAAGAAAAATTCATCTTTTACAAATGGGAAGAACACATGGCGTGTACCTCTAGAACACGCGCCGTGTATTCTAGGTTTTCATACCGAAAATCCCCCTAAACGCCCAAAACACTAGTTTTCACCCCCGAAACAATAGATACGGCCTTAAGAGGCCAGAAGAAAGAAGTATAAAGCTTTAAAGACATAAAAATACATGTTTAAAGGGGATATATGGAAAAACATAAATTACCCTACCTTTGGGTGGAAACCGTTGAAGCTTCAGTTGAATTCACGGCTCACTATTACCGCACACCGACTCAGCGCGTCGGGAGCTTCGAATCGGTACCTCTCTTAGCTTCCAACTCTTTCTATTTCTTAAAATAAAATTTCTCCCATAGGTCATGTCCAAGGACGATGCATAGGAGATGTGTGAAAGGAGGAGGAAAGAAGAGAAGGAAGAAAATAAAAGAAAGGAAAAGAAGAAAAAGGGGCCCTGGCCGGCCCCGATGCCCAAAACGAGTTTATGCCTTCTCGAGGCTAAACTCCCCATTACAAACTCAACAACACAGAAAAATTATCAATCTGACGTTCCATTTAAAAGTTATTGTCAAACGAACCTGCAAAGATAATTTAATATTTAATTTAATAATATTAAATATTAAATATTCCGCTAAAATTCTAACTGCTCAGATTTCCCCCAAACTCTTGTCCTAGAGTAAACTCTATATTATTAGACCAATGGAGTTTTCAGAAAAATTATTTGAGATCAGCTGGTAGGGGAAATGACCATTTACCCCTCAGGAGCATCCAACAACAAAAATTCAAATTTCTGCTCAAAACGATAGTCCAGAAAAACACAGGTTCTTACAAACTCCCCCCATAAACCTTCTCGTCCCCGAGAAGCCCAGTGAAGGTACTAGGAGCCATGCTCCCAAGCCGAACATATGCACAACCAAGTTATCTGGTCCATCCAACAACCAGCCATATAACATTAACAACCACCTTCTACACATAAGATATTCAACTACGACCAAACTGGTACTCCCCAACATAGAAATAACTATGTCCTCATCTTTAAATAACACTCTGAGCTCAAAATCCCCTGAAAAACAACGAAGTTTGACCTAAAAAATGAAAACCACCCTCAAAGGGCCAATGGTGCACTCCCCACCATATGGATTTTATTACACCGCTTTGAGAGAACAACCAGAACAAGTCCCATCCTCACCAGGAATGATATTTATGAAAGAAAAAGGAGCTCTATGTAGGGTCAAATCTCTCTCAGCATACTCAAGATGAATCAAGATAGTGCATGATCGTCTCTTACAAGATTACACTAGGAATTCACCAAAGTTGTGTTCATCTCCCTCCGAGCCGCACTAAAATCTTTCCAAAACCCAACCAGGATTCAAGCATGGGTCAACAATTTCATTGTAATCCGACATTCCACAATTTCACCTCTATAACATAAGGACATTAAAACACAACTTCTTGGATCCGAGTTCACAAAAATCCTTGAAACATAGGTCCTTATCTCGCACCTATCCACTCACAGATTTAGATTCAAATGATGCCACCAACAAAAACAACATCAGAAACATTGGTTGATGAGGCTAGGCACCCGAACAGTCCTGCACATCAAAACGAGTCGAGAAAAACAAGCATCGCTAAAAGCCATTGGAAAAAACGGGCCAACCATTCTCACATAGGTTTCTTTAGAACAGAACAGACATCAACCTACAAGGGTTCGAGTCAAAACCAAGGGTCTCTAGGTCTTCCACCTAGCCCCACAGAAAAAGCCTCACAACCAGGTCAAATGGTCTAACCACCCAGCCCAAAAGACCCAAAACCACTCAAAAGACAGTAAAGATCACAACGACCAAGAAAGTAAGATCCAAAACACAACCTATAAGGTCCCTGATCCTCTCTGAGCATCCTCAAAAGGAACTACTCCCTGGAGTCCACAAACCAAGCTGAAGAGAAACTTAAGTGACACTCATCGAGTATCTGCATTCGGAAATTCCACAAGGAGGTCCAGTTCACAAGAAAATCCTTGGTATCTATAGACATCATACTCATCGATTCGACTAGATAACCATTGAACTGAGAAAAAACACCCAATAAGGGTTTAAATAGAAATTCATCACATGCCACATAGACCAAATGGGATCACTGAAACACCTATTCACAAGGACTCAGTTATCATCATCAAACCAATTGCTCAATGTAGATCAACATATCCTTCCATCAGAGTAAAAATTATGTGTAAGAAGACCCAAAGGTCTCAGTTGTCAGTAAAAACACACACTAGCATTCTTATATGCTATGAGTCCTACGTGCCTAATATGATGCATGAGACACCTCTTACCTTTTCCATCCGAGAGTCAAAATCCATATCTAGCATATTACCAATGGCCAAGATCTAGATATACATAGTAAATCAAAACACCACATAACATGTGCATTTATCAAGGTGAAAATCATATACAACTATAACAACACAAAATCAGAACACCAATCCCAAACACTAGAAACTAGGAATTATTACAGGAACAAGTGTTCTAGACACACCAGTCCGATATCCATCACAGGTTCCAACACATTCCTAATACTCTTGTCTACCATATCCCAAATAGTAAATACCAAGAAAAGAAACTTCTCGGATATCACTTTGTAACGACCCGACTCGGAAGCCACTAAACTGGTGCTCTGAGCCGATTCGCCACAAGGCCTCAAGTATGCCTCCTCATTTTCCAGAGGCTGCCAACTAGCAGCAAGGGAAAAGGGTGTGATAGTGAGGAGAATATTCCCTCATACTAGAGTAAGAAAAATTTGGAAATAACTATGTATTATACAAATCGGAATGTAAACAGAGTGCGTAAACAATAAACAACTGAAATAGAACATGTTGTAATAGTAAAATGCGGAAAAAGCCCAAACAGCTATGCAATGCAATAAAACAATAGTCACCCACTGGGCTGACCATACAGATACAAGTACAAAATAAACTAAACGTAAAAGTACATGGATATGCTACTAACTCTGATCTAACCCACGTACCCGATCTCCAGACACTGTCAAACTACATCAACCCGATTAGTATAACCACTCGAGCTGCTCCACTCAATCATACAACACTGGGCCTCAACCCTATCCATCATGAAACTCATGCTCAACCTGAAAACCATACATAAGTTCTACACATACACTGAGGTGCACGTGTAGGGGTGAGAAATAATCTTAGTAGGGAACCCTGAAAAGCAAACTATAAGTGTGCTGCTAAGTGTATGCCACTACAATGTGCTCATCCTAGCTGGAACACAACAAAGGAAGTAAAACAAACATGCAACCACAGTCGAACCTAGGGTATGTAATCCCTATCAACTAGGAAAGTGCCCCCATGGATGTACATATCTATATACATACACATGTATAGTCCCATACCTATACACATATACATAAATATGAATAGTCACGATTAAGTGATTCAAATAACAAGAACAACATCAACAGTCGATCTTTGTGACCATTAGCTCGATCTCCTGGAAATCCTGTGCAAGCGAATTGAGCTGGAAGTTGTGCCACTCAAGTTCTGTAACATTAAGTCAATATCTGGGTCCGTAATCCCATCGACATATACCTTCTTTGGCTAACGCCGGAATTATATCTTTGAGAAAGCTAATGACAATTAGGTAACTCTCTGGGAAATCTCTTACAGTCTAACCCCTTTATTCCATAAGCCTTCAATCATAAACACACGGCCACTTGGGAAAATCTCATAGTCTGAACCTGATGGGTCTAATATAGCATCAAATAAATTATGAATGACCTCCAGGCAGCTCTCACAGTCAATACCCCCTAGGTCAAACATAGTATATGACCACCTGGGCAGCTCTCACAGTCTAAACCCTTTGGTCTCATGCAGACAAAGACACTATGAGGAAGCACTCACGGTCAATTCCCCCTATATCCTTTTAACATTAAACTACAGACTCTCTAAGAAAGCACTCATAGTCAATCCCCCCTATAGTAAAAATTTATAATGACTCTCTGAGGAAGCTCCAATGGTCAATTACCCTTGTAGTCTACTACACTAGGTTCTCACGGCCCTGTGTAAGTCAAACGAGCATAGCGATGCAACAAGGCCAAAGTAAAACTCAAAAAATACTTGGATAAACGGTCTACATCATATCAATCATGTCAGAAACAATCATTCCATCCTAAAAATACAAGTCATGGAAAAAAAGCATCCTAATAGGAAAATCTAGAACAAACGGTCAATATCAAGAAACATGGGAAAACACCTCCACAACAAAGTAAATTAGCCTATTTAAAAACAAACCACCTCTACTATGGCACACAAAGAAAAGTAGGAATCCGAACAAACAAGAAGATTCCTCGCATCAGGATCAAAAACCACCAACCCAGAAGCACCTCTAGTAACCACTAAAACATCAACAAACTATGTCAGATATAAACAAACAAGTGAGGGTGGACCGAATTCCCAACCCAACAATACATACAAAGCCCAAATGGTTCACCAGTTTTGAATGGGTTCTAGGTGACACCTGATCACCATCTCTACCAAAACCCGATGTAACAAATTAGGGTTAGTTAAACAATAGGTACCCCCTGTGTCCCTCAAGTCAAACACTGGGGATGCATCATACTCGGGATCCTCCAGGTAAACACGAGTGAAGGCATCCTATAGGGGATCCTTAGCGAAGAGTAAGGGAGTAATCACACATAGGATCCTCAAGTAAAAGAAAACATAGAAATTCCATAACATGGGTCCTATCAAAGGAAAAAAAGAGATATCCTAGATCGTACTCCCTAGGTCAGCACACAAGTAATGTAATCCTTAGGGGATCCTTGGAAGCATCTGGTCTCAAGACCTCATAGGCCAGAAGAGAATATCTCACAAGAGGAACAATGATCAAATTCATATGTCAAAGGAGATTGATAATAGCTCATCTCATCTCAAAAGTGTTGACTAGGTTGGTCCGAACTCCCAACCTATCATCCATGCCAAGTCTCACTCTCAGGTGACAAAAGAACTCAATAACTAGAGGAAGAACCTCTCCATTTATATAGAATCCCCACAAAATCATTTATATGACGTCTAAATGTAAAACGTTTTCCACCATTGGAATCTACATAGAAAAACGCTTATAATCGACTACTCACATGCCCAATTCTGACTTCTAGGCCCCAAGATATCCCCAAATTACTAAGTTGAAATAGTACGTGGCCAGAACACATGGCCTGACCCATGGGGTCTGCCTGTGTAATAGTACACAGTGTGTACTTTAATGTACACAGAATGTAATTTACTGTACATAGATTGTAATATTCACAAAAAGTCACTATGTGTTCATTTTCACCCAAACACATTCCCATGTACCACTACACGACATGTTCTTTACTTTACACGGCGTGTACTCCTTGAAAACCACTATTTCGAGTTCTATCTTACACAGCTGGTCACATGACCACCCACTACATGGAATATACTAAAATTACACGATGTTTACTAAATAAAACTTCATCTTCCCCCAATGGGAAGAACACAAAGTGTGTACCCCCTAGAACATATGTCGTGTATTCTGGGTTTTCTGATAGGAAATCCCTCAAAACGCCTAAAATGCCTGTTTTCTCCCACAAAACAATAGATCAGGCCTTAAAATGACACAACCAAGAAATATAAAGCTTTAAAGACTTATGAAAACATGATTAAAGGGGATCTATGGAAAAAACAGAAATTCCCCTACCTTTGGGCAGAAACCGCCAAACCTTCGGTTGAATTCACAACACACTGTTGTTGCACACCGACAAAGCCCGTCGAGAGCTTCAAATAGGTACCCCTCTTGGCTTACAACCCTCTATATTTATTAAAATCCAATTTCTACGATAGGTCCCAGCCAAGGAGGAGGTGTAGGAGATGTGTGCAAGGAATACAAGGAATGAAGATAAGGAAGAAAAGAAAAGAAAGGAAAAGAAGAAAAAGGGGCACGGGCCGGCCCCAACGCCCGACATGAGTTTATGCCTTCCCTATGATAAACTCCCCATTACAAACTCAATGGAACAGAAGGAGTCTCAATCCGAAGTTCCATTTAAATTTTATTGACAAATGAACCTGTGAGAATAATTTAATATTTAGTTTTATAATATTAAATATTAAATATTCTACTAAAATTCGAACAACTCAGATTTCCACCAAACTCCTGTCCTAGGGTAAACTCCCTATTCCGAGACCAACAGAGTTTTCAAAAAAATTATTCGAGATTAGCTGGTAGGGGAAAATGACCCCTTTACCCCTCATGAGCATCTAAAAGAAATAATTCAAATTTCTGCTCAAAACGATAGTCCAGAAAACATGGGTTCTTACAAACTCCCCAATATAATCATTCTTGTCCCTAAGAAGACCAGTGAAGGGACTAGTATCTATGCTCCCAACCTAAGAATCTACACAACCAAGCTATCTGGTCCATCCAACAACCAGCCGTATAACATTAATAGTCGCCTTCTACACAGAAGATATTCAACTACAACCGAACTAGTACTCCCCACCATAGGAATAACCATGTCGTCATATTAAAAGAAAAATCTGAGCTCAAAAGCTCCTAGAAAATAATGAAGGTTAACCTAAACAAGGAAAACCACCCTCAAAGGGCCAATGGTGCACTCCCCACCATATGTCTTACCTTACACCGCTCTGAGAGCACAACTAGTACTGGCCTCATCCTCAACAGGGATGGAATTTCATAAACAAAAAGGTGATCATTGTAGGGTCAAAGCTCTTTGAGCATACTCAAGATGAATCAAGATAGAGCATGGTCATATCTTATAGGAGTACACTAATATTTCACTAAAGGCGTGTCCAGCTCCTTCTGATCCACACTAACATCCTGCCAAAACTCGACCAGGATTCAAGCACGGGTCAACAATTTCACGGTAATCCGACATTTCACAATGTATCCTCTACAACATAAGGACATTCCAAAACAACTTTTTTGGATCCGAGTCCATAGAAAGTCTTGAAACATCGGTCCTCATCTCACACCTAGCCACTCACCTATTTAGATTCAAATGATGCTACTAGCAACAGCAATATCAGAAACACTGGTCGACAAGGCCAGACACCCGAATAGTCATTCCCATTGAAACCGGTCGTAAAAAACAAGCACCGCCAAAAGGCAATGGAAAACATGGTCCAACCATTCTCACATTGGTTTCCCTAGAACGGAACAGACATCGACCTATAAGGGTTTGAGTCAAAACCAAGGGTCTCTAGGTCTTCCACCTAGCCCCACAGAAAAAGCCACACACCTAGGTCACATGGTCTAACCACCAAGCCCAAAATATCCAAAACCAATTAGAAGATGGTATAGATCGAAATAACCAAAGAAGGTCAAAACCAAAACACAACCTACAATGGCCCTGATCCTATTTTGAGCATCCTCAGAAGGAACTATGACCTTGAGTCCACAACCAAAGAAGAAGAGAAACTGAACTAACATTCATCGGGTTTCCACATTCACAAATACCATAAGGAGGTCCAGTTCACAAGAAAATCCTTGGTATATATCAACATCATACTCATAGATTTGACTATATAACCATAGAAATAAGAAAAAACACCCAATAATGGTTTAAATAGAAATGCATCACGTGCCACAAAGACCAACTGGGGTCACTACACCACCTGTGTATGAGGACTCAGTCATCATCCTCTCACCAATTCCTCAACGAAGATCCAAATATCCTACCATCAGATTGAAAAGTATGTGTAAGTAGACCCAAAGGTCTCATTCATCAGTAAAAACACACACTAGAATGCATATATGTTGTGAATCCTACGTGCCTAGTATGATGGATGAGACACCTCTTACCATTGCTGGCCAAGAGTCAAAATCCATCCCTGGAATATTACCATTGCACAAGATCTAGAGATCCATAGTAAATCAAAACACCACACAACATGTCCGTCACTCAAGACAAAAATCATATACAAGTGTTAACATCTCAAAATCAGAACAACAATCCCAAACCCTAGAAACTAGGACTTCTTACTGGAACAAGTGTTCTCAACAGCCCATTATGATATCTATCACAGGTTCCAACAGATTCCTAATACTTTTGTCTACCATATCATAAATAGTAAAGACCAAGAAAAGAAACTCATATAATACCACTTTGTAACAACCCGACTCGGAAGCCACTAAACTGGTGCTCTGAGCCAGTTCACCAAAAGGCCTCAAGCGTGCCTCTTCATACACCAGAGGCTACGGACTAGCAGTGAGGGCCTAGGGTGTGATAGTGCAGAGACTATTCCCTCATACCAGAGTAAGAAAATAGCATAAATAACTATGTATCATACACATTGGAATGTAAACAGAGTGCGTAAACAATAAAAAAATGAAATAGAACATGTTGTAATAGTAAAATACAGAAAAATCCCAAACAACTATACAATACAATACAAAAATAGTCACCCACTAGGCAGACCATAAAGATACAAGTACAAAATAAACTGAAAGTAAAAGTACAAGGCTCTGCTACTAACTCTAAGCCAACCCACATACCCAATCTCTAGACACTGTCGAACTGCATCAGCCTAATCAGTAGAACAAGTCAAGCACCTCCACTCGATCATGTAACATAAGGCCTCAGCCCTATCCACCATGCAAAACATGCTCAACCTAAAAAGCAGACAAAATGTCTACACATACACTGATGTGCACGTACAACGGTGAGAAATAATCTTAGTAGGGCACCCCAACAAGAAACCTATAATTTTTCTACTAAGTGTATGCAACAACAACACACTCATCCTAGCTGAAACATAAAAAGGAAGTGAACCAATCTTGCAAAAACAGTTGAACCAAGGGTATGTAATCCCTATCAACTGGGAAAGTGCTGCAATGTATGTCCATATCTATATACATACACATGTATAGTCCCACACCTATACAAATATATATAAATATGAATCTTCATGATTATGTGATTCTAATAACAAGAACAACATCAGTAGTCGATCCTTGGGACATAAGCCTGATCTCCTAGACATCCTGTGCAAGGGCATTGAGCTGGACATTGTGCCACTCAAGCAGTGTATCATTAAGTCAATCTATGGGTCAATAATCCCATAGAAATGTACCTTCTTTGGCCAATGCCAGAATTATATATTTAATCTAGCTAATGAAAATCAAGTAACCCTCTGGGAAAGCTCTTACATTCTAACCCCTTTGTTCAACAAGGCATCAATCACAAACAGAGGACCACTTGGGCAGCTCTCACAGTCTGAACCCGATGGGACTGACATAGCATCAAATAAATTATGAATGACCTCAGGGTAGCTCTCACAGTCAATAACCCCTAGGTCCAACATAGAATACGACCACCTGGGCAACTCTCATAGTCTAACCCCTTCGGTCTCCTGCAGAAAAAACCTCTCTGAGGAAGCACTCACGGTCAATTCCCCCAATCGTCTTTTATCTTTAAACTATAGACTCTATAACGATGAACTCATAGTAAATTCCCCCTATAGTCACAAGTGATTAAAGACTCTCTGAGGATGATCACAGATTCAATTTCCCTTATAGTCTACTACAATAGGTTCAAATGGCCCTATGAAAGTCAAACGAGCATAGCAATGCAACACGACCAAAGTAAACCTCAATAACTACTTGGATAACCGGTATACAACATATCAAGCATGTAAGATACAATAAATCAATCCTAACAATAGTAGTCATGGAAAGCAAAGTATCCCAACATGCAAAGCTAGACCAAATGGTCAATATCAAGCAACATGGGAATACACCTCCACAATAAAGTAAATTATCATATTTACAAACAAACCACCAATACTCAGGAACAAAAGGAAAATTAGGCATCCCAAAAAACAAGAAGACACCTCATGTCAAACTCAATAGCCACAAACCAGGAAGAACATCTGGTAACCACAACAGCATCAGCAAACCAAGTTAGATATAAACAAACGAGTGAGGGTGGCCCGAATGACCAACCTAACAATACATCCAAAGCCCAAAGAGATCACTAGTTTGGCATGGGTTCTAGGTGACACCTAGTCAAGATCTCTACCCAAACCCAATGTAACATCTCAAGGTTAGTCAAAAAATGGGTACCCCCTAGGTCCCTCAAGTAAAAAACTGAGGAGGCATCATACTCGGGATCCTCTAGGTAAACCCGAGCAAAGGAATCCTACATGGGAACCTTAGTGAAGATTAAGGTAGGAATCATACATGGGATCCTCAAATGAAAGACAACATATGCATTCCATAACATGGGTCCTATCAAAGGAAAATAAAAGAGAGATCCTAGAAGGGACTTGTAACAACCTAAAATTTTGAATAAATCTTGTTTCCTAATTTTATGTGTTATTTTATTTTATTTTTATACTCAAAAAAAAATTTCATTTGATAACATGAGTATAATTAAAATGATACCATTGGTTTTTGACTGTTATATGACCATTGGTCAATATGACCACTAGAAACTAAACGTTTTGATTATTGTCTCTAAATAAAAGTAATCTTGGTTAATTAATATAGAAAGAAGATTCGATGGCCTCACCTAGTAGTCTTGGACCGATTGAAGCCCATCTAACAGAACTTGGGAAGGAGGTAGCACCACTGGGCTTTGATCTAGACCAAACCCAAGCTGAACTTCTTCGTGTGAAGCTAGAATAGGATCACGTTCACAAGAAGTTCAAACTGGTAGAAATTACTACTCGTGCAATGTTGGTCGAGCCTCCCTCAGATTCTCTCACCTTAGCACACCTTACACTTAGGTCCTATGCTGGTGTGATAAGGGGCTATGTAAGGAGACCGTAACTGCCTTGTGTAATCCTTTGTTTTAAAAAAAAATTGGATTTCTTCTTATGATGAAGTTTATGAATTTTCAAATGACCGAATAAATATATTATGCATATTTTTTATGAATTTTAGAAAAAGTATATTTTAAAAATGTTTTTTTAAACCTTAAATAATTAAAAATGTGTAATGATTTTCAAAAAATGGTCTTCTACAATTATGTTAAGTACGAAATTTAGAGTCTAATAAGATCAACATGATTTTTGATGAATAGTAAATTATGAATAGTGATTTTACGCTTAAGATTATTAATGTGACAAAATGGATTATTAATTTACCTCAAAGAAAGTTTTAATATAATTTAGACACCTTGATTAAGTAATGAGATTCAATAAAATGGGTAAATAACAGTTTCATAAATTATTAGT
This sequence comes from Viscum album, assembly GCA_963277665.1. Taxonomy (NCBI): domain Eukaryota; kingdom Viridiplantae; phylum Streptophyta; class Magnoliopsida; order Santalales; family Viscaceae; genus Viscum; species Viscum album. The sequence continues at coordinate 19,743,309 of OY728123.1, forward strand.
CAAGTATTAGTTTTTTTCGGGTGAATAGTGTATTTTAATTAAAAATTTAATTAAAAATAATTAGAAAATTATTTTTATAAAATGGACTTTATTTTTGAACTCAGAGCATCGATATTATGTTATGGTAATTTTTGGGGGTTTTTCTGAAAAAAATGAATTTTCAGTGAATAGTGTATTTATTTAAAAATAAAATTAAAAATATTTAAAAAATTATTTTTATAAAATGGAGTTCATTTTTGAAATCAGAGCCTTGATATTTGGTTAATGTGAAATTTTGGGATTTTTCTGAGAAAGTTGAATTTTCAGTGAACAGTAAAAATACAGTTTTAGGGTTTCGGTATGTTTAATGACATCATAACTGTGTCATGATGATGTCATGAGATATTTTAAGGGTTGGCCAGACAAGGGTGATGCATTATTGTTTTGGGGGCCCCATGTGGCCTAACTCCACAGTAAATGCCAAGGGAGAGCACATGGTTTTGAGAAAAGCACTTGTGAGGTGTCCCTTGACCATTAATGCCTTGTCCCCTCACTTTCCCTATAAATACCCACCCTTTCCTCCTTTATTTTTCACTCCCAACTCTCCCCCAATGAAGTTCTGTTCTCCTTACCTCCCAAGGAGTCCTCCCAAGGTGCCCCCAAGCCCTCAAGGTCCAAACCTTTGAGTTTTAAGAGTTACGTTTTAAGGTAAGGGATCTGATCTCTCTCTTTCTTTTCAAGAAATCTCTTTTATGTAATTTTTTTATGCTCCATTTTCTTATATTAAAGTGTGTTCGTTTATACTCCTCTTACTACCCTTTTCATTTTCACATAATGAGATATCCCCTCTTACTCCCATTATTTCGTTTTATGAAGTTTTAAGTGGCGTCGTTAGGCTGCCGAAATTTTTGTAACGGATTCTTTTTCCCTTCTCATTTTTCAAGATCAATTTTCATGTAAAGTATTTCAAGTTACATTTTGTTATGTTGTGGTATGATCTCTAAATTTATCATACTGATCTTTTATGATCATATGACGAGAGACCCCATTTGATCTCTTCAATTCAGTATTTGGAAGTTTTAAGTGGCGCCGTTAGGCTGCCAAATTTTTAAGTGGTTCTTCACCCTTCTCGTTTTGAAGTTCTACTTCCATGTCAATTATTTTAAGTTCCTTTTTGTTATGTTGGGGTATGATCTCTATATCTATCATAATGGTCTTTTATGACCATATGATGAGAGACCCCATTTGATCTCTTCAATTCAGTATTTCGTAGTTTTAAGTGGCGTTGTTAGGCTGCTGAATTTTTAAGTGGTTCTTCACCCTTCTTGTTTTGAAGTTCTACTTCCATGTCAATTATTTCAAGTTCCTTTTTGTTATGTTGGGGTATGATATCTCTATCTATCATACTGGTCATTTATTACCATATGATGAGAGACCCCATTTGATCTCTCCAATTCAATATTTTGAAGTTTTAAGTTGCGTCGTTAGGCTGCCGAATTTTTAAGTGGTTCTTCACCCTTCTCGTTTTGAAGTTCTACTTCCATGTCAATTATTTCAAGTTCCTTTTTGTTATGTTGGGGTATGATCTCTATATCTATCATACTGGTATTTTATGACCATATTATGAGAGACCCCATTTTATCTCTTCAATTCAGTATTTTGAAGATTAAGTTGCGTCGTTAGGATGCTGAATTTTTAAGTGGTCCTTGCACCTTTCTCCCTTATCAATGTTCTAATTCCTTGTCAAGTCTTGAATGTTCCTTTTTATTATGTTGGGGTATGATATATATATCTATAATACTTATCTTTTATGTTCATATGATGGGAGACCCTATTTGATCTCATCAATTCATTTTCGGTTGAAGTTTATGTAACACCGGTAGGCTGCTGAATTTTTAAGTGGTCCTTGCACCTTTCTCCCTTATCAATGTTCTAATTCCTTGTCAAGTCTTCCAAGTTCCTTTTTATTATGTTGGTGTATGATCTATATATATATCATACTGATCTTTTATTTTCATATGATTATAGACCCTATTTGATCTCATCAATTCATTTTTGGTTGAAGTTTATGTAACGTCGTTATGCTGCCGAATTTTCATAAGAGAAATCTTATTTTTGTCTTCCTTTCATGTTCTTCATTTCATATGGTATATTTTCAAATTTTATTACCATGTTCTTAAATCCCTTATATTCTATCCCTCTACTATTTTATGGGTCATTTATGAATGTTTGACCCATGTCCCCTCTCTTTTCAATGTTTTCTATAAACCTTATAACATAGTCGTTATGCTGCAGTATTTTCGTCTCAAAATGCCTCTCTCTTTTCTCAAAATTATTTTATGTTATAAATTGAATACTCAAAGATCTTATTTCTATAGGGGTATTCACATATATACCAAAACTTTTTATTTTAAATTATGGGATTTACATACATGAAACCCGCTTTCCCTTTTCCGTGGGTTTAAAGTGACATAAAGATCATGTCTTTAAAGCAGTTTTTAAAACGTTATGATTATGAATTGAAACCCATTTATTTTATGCTATATGGGTTGTTTATGAAATTATTTATGATGATATTTGTGGCTCACATGATAATAAATACATGTCAAGGGTGCACCCATATTGCGCCCCAATGCATTGGGTAAAGACTTAATCTCTAGAGATGGCCATTTTTAACGATGCTTTGGTGAATAACTGTGGTAATTTTTAACAACACCTTGGGGATGGACCTTGGTGAAACAAAACTATTGTCAATATTAAATGTTGTAGCCACATATTAATGTTATGAAAAATGTTATTTTTATTATGATATGCTTCATGGTTTCATTTTCATGCCTTAAAGTTCTTTTCCCGACCTTATTGAAGTATCTCTAGTTCACATGTAAAATGTTTCTCTTGTTTCCCTTATTCGGCCTTCTGCTCACCCATTCTTTTGATGTATGTCCCCAGGTTATGAGATGCAGTAATGAACCTTGGATTAACTTAAGGAGAATCCTTTAAAGTGTTTAATAAGAATGTTTTTTATTCATTTCATGTATTATGTTCCTTGTTTCCAAGACACTAAACCTTAAAGAACCTCAGTTCCGTGTAATGAAATGAAATATATGTTATAAAAAGACGAGATGTTATAGTTGGTATCAAAGGATGGTTTAGTTATTTGTGGAAATTAGGATATGAAAACTCTAGGAAGAACCCTATAGAAAAGTTTAAATATAGGAAATATTCCTGGTATTTTGGTGAGTATTGAGTAAGGGGGTTCCAAGAAAATACATCCTTGTTTGGATACGAGCAGGTAGAGGTGGCTCTGGCACAGATGTACATAGGTGTAAAACATGAAAACACCGCTTTGAGCTAGACTCGAACGGGAACTGATACACGACAACGGGCCTTGATTCACTCTTGGTTACAACACTCCTGGGGGATATGCATTGGTAAATTCATAAGCTTAGTATGAACCATTGTTAAAGGAACAAAAGATAAAATAAAATAACGGTTCACATAAGAATATATGATCATGTATAACCTAGATGGGAACCTAGGGGATCACAAGTTAGGGTATACTTTTCTTCTACAAGTTATCCTTATATGATTTAAGTTTCTTTTCATGATTATTGGCTAAGTATTTAAGCCCCTAATTATAGCTTCTTTTCTTAGTTAATGGCGGGAAATGGAAGAACATGTCCCAACAACCAATGTGATAGGAAATGCTACGATTGTCGTATTAATACGACAGAGATGATTAGGGGATTAAAATATGATTATTATTTTGGAAGACCTTCACTATTTTGACGACCCTATATGATCAAGGTAAATAGATTACTACGGTATTTTCATTGAGGAGTAAGTTTGACTTATATTTTGAAGAATCAATGAATTTAAGGTGGACTTATAGTAATTTAGGTTACTTAAGGAAATGATTCACCTATCTTGGGTAAAATATGTTTAGGTTAGCTACTTTTGATATAAGATGTCAGGTGTGGTTGATGTTGTTTGGTGATTAACAATGAAGTTTATTTTGGAAGACTATGTTATCAAATCCCTCTTGTATTTGGGTTTCAATCTTAGTTTGGTTTATTTTGAGGAATTTTAAGGACCGTTATTTATGGGATGGTCTATTATGAACTTTGGGTAGTACCATGGAACTTTGAAGATTTAAAAATAGTTTCCCTTCCTATGGGATTCTTTCTTTTTGAAGAGTTGTTTTACCTTACCCTTTCTGTTTTTGGGATAATGTTTAAAGATAGAAGAAATAGATATTTAATCTTTTGTGGATTATGTGATTCTCTAGAAGATGATTCTTGTGTTTTGATGAGACCAAGTAGTTTTGAATTCTCATCATTTGGAGAAAAGATTAGTTTTGGTAGAAACTTATTAAAGGATGAAACTCTACATGAAGGTAGGTATATTTTCTTATGTTTTTGTTCTATGTAGTAAATGAATTCCTCAAAATTATGAAAATGAACGTAAAACAAAAACGTTGTTGGTTTACGTTTCCTACTAGGTAATTAATGACCATTTACACACATCTTATGTTTGGGATTTTCTTATGGTTAACTTTCTCCTAATCATGTTCTCTATCACTCTCCCTCAGAACTTGACCCTTTGTTTTTCTTCCATGTCCATGTTTTCCTACATGGAATCCTAGTATGGGCTAACTCGGGTGACCTTCGTACTTCCCTTTATTTCTTTTAATGTAATAGTTTTACTGACTCCTTTTCCGATGTGGTACTTTCAATGAAATTTCAAAACCTAATTTTATAAAATTGCGAGGATGCAATTTCTTAAGGCGGGAAGATTGTAACGACCCGAAATTTTGAATAAATCTTGTTTCCTAATTTTATGTGTTATTTTATTTTATTTGTATACTCAACAAAAATGTTTCATTTGATAACATGAGTATAATTAAAATGATACTGTTAATTTATGACTTTTATATGACCATTGGTCAATATGACCACTGGAAACTAAACGTTTTGATTATTGTCTCTAAATACAATTAATCTTGGTTAATTAATATAGAAAGAAGATTCGATGGCCTCACCCAGTAGTCTTGGACCGATCGAAGCCCATCTAAAAGAACTTGGGAAGGAGGTAGCACCACTGGGCTTTGCTCTGGACCAAACCCAAGCTGAACTTCATCGTGTGAAGCTAGAACGGGATCGCCTTCACGAGAAGTTCAAACTGAAAGAAATTTCTACTCGTGCAATGTTGGCCGAGCCTCCCTCAGATTCTCTCACCTTACCACACCTTACACTTAGGTACTATGGTGGTGTGATAAGGGGCTATGTAAGGAGACCGTAACTGCCTTGTGTAATCCTTTTTTTTAAAAAAAATTGGGATTTCTTCTTATGATGAAGTTTATTAATTTTCAAATGACCGGATAAATATAGTATTCATATTTTTTATGAATTTTAGAAAAATTATATTTTAAAAATGTTTTTGTAAACCTTAAATAATTAAAAATGTGTAATTATTTGCAAAAAATGGTCTTCTACAATTATGTTCAGTACGAAATTTAGAGTCTAATAAGATCAACTTGATTTTTGATGAATTGTAAATTATGAATAGTGATTTTACGCTTAAGATTAGTAATTTGACCAAATGGATTAGTAATTTAACTCAAAAAAAAATTTAATATAATTTAAACACCTTTATTAAGTAATGAGATTCAATAAAATGGGTAAATAACGGTTTCATAAATTATTAGTCAAATATTAGTTTTTTCGGGTGAATATTGTTTTTTAATTAAAAATTTAATTAAAAATAATTAGAAAATTATTTTTATAAAATGGACTTTATTTTTGAACCCAGAGTATCGATATTATGTTATGGTAATTTTTGGGTATTTTTCTGAAAGAAATGAATTTTCGGTGAATAGTGTATTTATTTAAAAAATAAATAAAATTATTTAGAAAATTATTTTTATAAAATGGAGTTCATTTTTTGAAATCATAGCCTTGATATTTGGTTAATGTGAAATTTTGGGATTTTTCTGAGAAAGTTGAATTTTCAGTGAATAGTAAAAATATAGTTTTAGGGTTTCAGTATGTTTAATGACATCATGACTGTGTCATGATGATGTCATGAGATAGTTTAAGGGTTGGCAGGCCAAGGGTGATGAATTATTGTTTTGGGGGCCCCATGTGGGCTAACTCCATGGTAAATGCCAAGGGAGAGCACATGGTTTTGAGAAAAGCACTTGTGAGGTGTCCCTTGGCCATTAATGCCTTGTCCCCTCACTTTCCCTATAAATACCTACCATTTCATCCTTTAGTTTTCACTCCCAACTCTCCCCCAACTAAGTTCTGGTCTCCATACCTCCCAAGGAGTCCTCCCATGGTGCCCCCAAGCCCTCAAGGTCCAAACCTTTGAGTTTTAAGAGTTACGTTTTAAGGTAAGGGATCTGATCTCTCTCTTTCTTTTCAAGAAATCTCTTTTATGTAATTTCTTTTATGCTCCATGTTCTTATGTTAAAGGGTGTTATTTTATACTCCTCTTACTTCCCTTTTCATGTTCACATATTTAGAGATCCCCTCTTACTCTCATTATTTCGTTTTATGAAGTTTTAAGTGGCGCAGTTAGGCTGCCGAAATTTTTCTAACAGATTCTTTTTCCATTCTCATTTTTCAAGATCTATTTTCATGTAAAGTATTTCAAGTTGATTTTTGTTATGTTGGGGTATGATCTATAAATTTATCATACTTATATTTTATGATCATATGATGAGAGACCCCATTTGATCTCTTCAATTCAGTATTTTGAAGTTTTAAGTGGCGTTGTTAGGCTGCCGAATTTTTAAGTGGTTCTTCACCCTTCTCGGTTTGAAGTTCTACTTCCTTTTCAATTATTTCAAGTTCCTTTTTGTTATGTTGGGGTATGATATCTATATCTATCATATAGTTCTTTTATGAACATATTATGAGAGACCCCATTTGATCTCTTCAATTCAGTATTTTGAAGTTTTAAGTGGCGCCGTTAGGCTGCCGAATTTTTAAGTGGTTCTTCATCCTTCTCGTTTTGAAGTTCTTCTTCCATGTCAATTATTTCAAGTTCATTTTTGTTATGTTGGGGTATGATCTCTATATCTATAATAATTTTATTTTATTACCATATGATGAGAGACCCCATTTTATCTCTTCAATTCAGTATTTTGAAGTTTAAGTGGCGTCGTTAGGCTGGTGAATTTTTAAGTGGTCCTTGCACCTTTCTCCCTTATCAATGTTCTAATTCCTTGTCAAGTCTTGCAAGTTCCTTTTTATTATGTTGGGGTATGATCTCTATATCTTTCATACTTATCTTTTATGTTCATATGATGAGAGACCCTATTTGATCTCATCAATTCATTTTTGGTTGAAGTTTATGTAATGCCGTTAGGCTGCTGAATTTTTAAGTTGTCCTTGCACCTTTCTCCCTTATCAATGTTCTAATTCCTTGTCAAGTCTTGCAAGTTTCTTTTTATTATGTTGGGGATATTATCTCTATATCTATCATACTGATCTTTTATGTTCATATTATGAGAGACCCTATTTGATCTCATCAATTCATTTTTGGTTGAAGTTTATGTAACGCCGTTAGGCTGCAGAATTTTCATAAGAGAAATCTTATTTTTGTCTTCCTTTCATGTTCTTCATTTCATATGGTATATTGTAAAATTTCATTACCATGTTTTTCATTCCCTTATATTCTATCCCTCTACTATTTTATGGGTCATTTATGAATGTTTGACCCATGTCCCCTCTCTTTTCAATGTTTTCTAAAAACCTTGTAACATAGCCGTTATGCTGCAGAATTTTCGTCTCAAAATGCCTCTCTCTTTTCTCAAAATTATTTTATGTTATAAATTGAATACTCAAAGTTCTTATTTCTACAGGGGAATTCACATATATACCAAAACGTTCTATTTTAAATTCTGGGATTTACATATATGAAACCCGTTTTCCCTTTTCCGTGGGTTTAAAGTTACATAAAGATCATGTCTTTAAAGCAGTTTTTAAAACGTTATGATTATGAAATGAAACACATTTCTTTTATGATATATGGGTTGTTTATGAAATGATTGATGATGATATATGTGGGTCACATGATAATAAAGACATTTCAAGGGTGTGCCCAGATAGCACTCCAATGCATTGGGTAAAGACTTAATCTCTTGAGATGACCATTTTTAACGACGCCTTGGTGAATAACCTTGGTAATTTTTAACGACACCTTGGGGATGGACCTTGGTGAAACGAAACGATTGTCAATATTAAATGTTGTAGCCACATCTTCAAGTTATGAAAAATGTTATTTTTATTATGATATGCTTCATGGTTTCATTTTCATGCCTTAAAGTTCTTTTCACGACCTTATTGAAGTATCTCTAGTTAAATGTAAAATGTTTCTCGTGTTTCCCTTACTGGGCCTTCTTCTCACCATTTCGTTTGATGTATGTCCCCAGGTTATGAGATGCAGTAATGAACCTAGGATGAACTTAAGTAGAAGCCTTTCAAGTGTTTAAGAAGAATGTTTTTTGTTCTTTTCATGTATTATGTTCTTTGTTTCCAAGACACTAAACCTTAAAGATCCTCAGTTCCGTGTCATGAAATGAAAGTTATGTTATAAAAATACAGGATGTTATAGGACTCCCTAGGTCAGCACACAAGTAAAGGCATCCCTTAGGGGATCCTTAGAAGCATCCGGTCTCACGGCCTCATAGTCCAGAAGGAAATATCTCACAAGAGGAAAAATGATCAAAATCATATGTTACAGGAGATAGCTCATAGCTCATCTCATCTCAAAATTCTCAACTAGGTTGGTCCGAACACCCAACCTATCATCCACTCCAATTCTCACTCTCAAGTGACAAAATAACTCAATAACTGGAGGAATAATCACTCTATTTATATAGAAACACAAAAAACATCATTTATATAACCTCTAAATGTAAAAAATTATTCCACCATTGCGATATGGGTGAAAAAACTTAGAATCAACTACTCACACACCCAATTCTGACTTCCACGGCCCAAGATATCCCCAAATTACTAAGTTGAAGTATTACATGGCCAGAACACATGTCCAGACCCATGGGGTCTGCCTGTGTAATAGTACATAGACTATAATTTACTCTACACAGTGTGTATTGTTCACAAAAAATCACTCGATGTTTGTTTTCACCCGAACACATGCTCATGTACCACTACACGACATGTACTTTTCTGTACACGGCGTGTACTCCTTAAAAACCACTATTATGTCTTCTATTTCACACGTCCAGTCACATGACCACCCACTACATGGTGTGTACTCAAAGAAGACGAAGTGTACTTAATAAAACTTTATCTTCCCTAAATGGGAAGAACACATGGAATGTACCCCTGGAACACAAGCCATGTATTCTGGATTTTCCGACGGGAAATCCCTCAAAACGCATGAAACGCCCGTTTTCACCCCCAAAACAATAGATCTGGTCTTAAGAGGAAACAAGCAAGAATTATAAATCTATAAAGACTTAAAACAAAATCTTTAAAGGGGATCTATGGAAAAACATAAATGGACCTACCTTTGGGAGGAAATCATCGAAGCTTCAGCTGAATTCACGGCTCACTATTGTCACACGCTGACTCAGCGCGTCGAGAGATTCGAATCAGTACCCCTATTGGCTTCCCACTCTCTCTATTTCTCAAACTAAAATTTATCCTAGAGGTCATGGACAAGTAATATTCATAGGAGACATGTGAAAAGAGGAGGGGGAAAGAAGATAAGGAAGAAAAAAAAGAAAGGAAAAGAAGAAAAAGGGGCCCGGGCCGGCCACGACACCAGACACGAGTTTATGACTTCCCTAGGATAAACTCCCCATTATAGACTTAACAACACATAAATAATCTCAATATGATGTTATGTTTAATATTTATTGACAAAAGAACCTACATGAATAATTTAATATTTAATTTAATAATATTAAATATTAAATATTCTGCTAAAATTAAAACAGCACAGATTTCCAAAAACCTCTTGTCCTAGGGTAAAATCCTTATTCCAAGAGCAAAAGAGTTGTTAGAAAAATTATCCATGATCATCTGGTTGGGTAAAATGACCATTTTCCCCCTCACAAGCATCCAATTGCAAAAATTAAATTTTTTTCTCAAAATAACAGTCTGGAAAAACATGAGTTCTTACACACGCTAAAGCCCCTTGATTCATCAGTAAGTCTCATGAGACAAATAGACATTGAATTGGAAAAGGACTTTTCCAATGTGATATATGGATTTTGGCCAAGGCCTTAATCACTGGACGTCTTGGGAGAGGCCCTGAAAAAATGTTTCAGAATGTCCGACATATGCACATCCCTCTTTATGAAGCTAGTAATTGAAAGTTCATGTGGTTATTCGACTAGTTGAATACCCACAATTAGGTTATGTTATGACTATGAAATTTAATTAACCTGAAGCATATTCGACTAGTAGAATATTCTTGGTTAAACAGATTATGTACATGAAAATTAGAAGAAGTAGAAGTTATGGAAATGTATTTATGCAGTACTCAGAGAGTCTTTAGCCAGTGCATGCTTCCCAGTAGTGAAGAATAAAATTTAATTTTTGATTTAAATGAAACTTGGATCATGTAATACTCCTAGATATTTAATTGTGCACCTATATATTCACATGTCATACTTATAAAATTTAAAATGTCTTTCACTCATAATTCTGAATGAGCATGCCTATAATTGAATAATGTTTCCTTATAATTTTCTTATTGTGCACTTACATTCCTTAGAAAATCATTATGGTATGTTTCATGTGTTATAACATTTTGAAGAAAATTTTTTATTGGAATTTTTAAAGGATTTTTCAAAAATTATATTGGTTTATTATGTTATGTTTTAAAACCCCTTACTCGGCATTCGTATGCTCACCCTACGTTTTTAAATAATTTTTTTTTTCAGGTATCAGCTTTTAGCAAAAGAAGTTTTTCAAAAGTAGCTGGTTTCCCAGAACCTGAACCGAATTTGATCCTCTATATGGTAAATGATGTATAATTTATTGGTGAATATTTTTGGTGAAAAATTTCATATCATGTTATGAAGGCACCGACTTTGGGAATTCTGGGGTTGGGCTCTCATAGTAGGTATCAGAGGGTTCAATTTAGATAACTCTGGAAAACCAGAACTGAGACAAACAAAAATTTACATAAGCATTACTAAATATTAGGTTTTCTTAATTTTCAGATGGAAAACAAAGGTACTAGTATTCTTTCTCTTTTTAATGAGGCCCTAGATACCATAATTTCCATAGCCAGACATGAAAATTTTGTAAACTATTCCTATATACGTATGACATGAAAACACCTCAATAATGTATCCAACTCTCCCCCGAGTACTTCAACTCCACCGAGGAGCGGGTTTGGACTATCTTTTTATGATGAAAACCCAATTTCCATCCTACGAACATCATAAGAAATACTTTGAAGGAATTTTCATATGCTTCACCATAGCAGAATGCATCTCATCCCTCATGTCCTTCCTAGAAGATGCAGCAGTGGGAGACCTCCACACATCATATATGTGTCAAGTTTTGTTTTACAACCATTTTGGCCAATTACTAGACTTTGGAATTCTTGAATTTGAGGCCTCCCATTCTGTGTACAGAAAAAAATTACATACTGATGTATCTCATTTATACATACCTCATGTTAGACTCTGGAGACACCATAAGTGCACCCATGAGATTGAACCCGAATGATCGGGTTGCATATGGTTCAGGGAGATTGAGAGTTTTGATCATTCTTTGGGGATTTGTGTAACTAGGAAATGGGGGAACCATTAGACCTTTTTATGTATTAGTGGTTATATGAGAATAAGACATGTTATCACTTATTTATACTATATATTCATCATTTATACTTTTGGTTGGATTTTACTAAGTGAACTTTCATACTTAATTTTCAGATGGAAGGACGAACCCACATTTTATCTCTACTCATTGAGATACTGGAGGTTATTATGGTCAAAACTTGTGAGGAAGAGTACCTACCCTTAGAAAATATGAGATGAATGTGCAAGAAAATTTACGATATATCTAACAGTATAGAAATTATCCACTCCTCCTAGGGGAATGCTTAATTATACCACCGCATAGCCACAATCCAACAGGCCGAGTACATGTGAAGGGGAAAATACCAAGAATGGATTTTCCAATGCCTCACTCTAGGTAGGAACTTCACAACTAGAGTAATATTTCAATAGGTTGCTTTGTAGGGAAACATTTTTGCAACCTACATTTACCAACTCCTCAGTTTCTACTTATATGACCATGTTTATGACTTAGATGTTCTCAATCGAGATATAGTTCGGCGAGTCCTTAGAGACTTTTTCCATTAGAAAATCTCTAAAATTTCCACCATCTGAGCCTTACTCTAGAATCCTGAAGGCACTATCCATGATTTCAACCCTTTTTTCCTGAGGTGTGTCTGGGCCAGGGAAGTGGAGGTATTGAACATGAATCTGGTAATTCACCTGGCCACACCGGAAGAACCACCACAGTGGAGGATGTGGTGATGTTTGTCAGGGATTCTTTTAACGAGGTTATGTGAAAGGAATTGCGAGGAAGCTATTCTTTGTAGGGGAGGATAATGTAACAACCCAAAACATGTATATCATATAATGATAATATTATAATTTTATTTTATTTAAATTTATTTTTAACCGAACAAAATTTATATGATAAACACAAGATTTTTTATTTAAATAAGACACTGAAGTGTTTGAAATGAACCAAGATCACAAGAAACCATTCTACCCAAAAATTCCTATTAAAATCCCTATAAAACTTATAGGGAGAACAACCAAAACAATGAGAACCCCAAGAAGATAATATGGGTCCTTAGGACCCGTCATAAAAATCATTAGTATGGACAAAGCCACCACAACCGTGCTAAGAAACAATGGAATAATGAGAGCCATTTTCTTAAATTTCATTGAGTTTAGGACCCCATAAGGCATGGTCTTATAAGGCATCAACTCGACTGTTTCCTTGGGAGACCATTGAATTCCAATGACTATAATTATATTCATCGGCCTTTTATTAATTAATTAAAAGAGTTTAATTATAATTTTGTTTCCCAAATATTTAATTTATGTATTGAAAGTTATAAAACAACCTCTAAATATGAAATTTAAAAAGGAAATTTTATAATATTTTGAACAACACTTAAGTGATTTTGAAATGAGATGAGGAATTCAAACTCCTTGCAAATATTTCATATATATTGTAAATGTTTTCATTTATAAAGCTTAAATAATGTTTTAATTAAACTATGTTTTATGAATTTTAAATAAACTATTTTTGATACTGATATAAAATTTTTCATATAGATATATTCGATTTACAAACTACAACTTTAATGTTTATAAAAAATTATTAATACTCTTAGTTAAGGTAAAGTATAATTTAATTTTTGTTCTTTAATCAATCAATGATTAAAAATGAAGTCACATTTTATAAAATTTTTCCCTTTATAGTTATGAATATATCATTTTCCTTGTGACTTTATAGTTCTGAAAGATGGTGTTTATAAAAAATATATAGGACCACTAGGGCCAGTCCTTTAGCCAGGCCAAGGGAGGCATCTCAAGCTAGGTTGATGATCCTAGCTCTCAGTCGTAGCTCAGGGAATCCCAAGCGTGGGTGTAGTTTCCCTAGAGGGCACATAGGAGCACAAGAGAATAAGGGAGGTTTAGAGAGCACCACCGTGGGCGCGAGGCCATGGCGGGGTAGGGGTAGGCCGAGGCCTGCGGGGGGGAAGCCCGAGTATAAGGTTCCCTATGTGTTTGTTCTGTTTTTTCTGATAAATCCATCAAAGACATATGAATATAAAGATACGTGTAAATTCTCACTGAATCAATTTGGGATTAGGTTTTTCAAGTGAAACGGGATCTAGGACATCGGATCACGTTACACGTGATCTGAGCCGTCAATTCTGATCTGACGCTCAATTATTAGTGGCCACAGTTATCACCATGTGTTTTGTGCACTGTCCGATCGAACCTCAGATCTAATCACAGACGTCTGATATTATTAAAATGCCGCGTCAAACCTAGGACATCCGATCAAGACGTGGATCTAATCTGACCGAAAATCACTTTTAAATCTCGCAAACCCAACCCAGCTATCTGATTAGGGCCAGATCAGATCCTGACCATCCAATCTTTTTCTGATTTTATTCCAACAGCGATGTCTTCTTCCCCATGACATGCACTACACCAGTATCCCCTACACTCTATTTGTTCCATTTTCTTCACCCTTGACAGCCATTGGACCCTCCTCTCATGCGGTTTCCATAAAGACCGATCCCATGGTATTTTTATAAGTCATATAGGCCTCAGATCCTATGAAAATGGCGTTAAAATATTCTATGTAAGTATAATATTGTTTATATAAACCCAACCTTTGTACCCCTAAGAACCCCTTGATTCTTTATACTTAATTATTCCAGCGAAATCTCAACAAGTCTCCTCCATGATCTCTAGCATTTCCCAAGCTCGTCCTCCTCAAGTCAAGGTAAGGGAATTTATTGTTTTCTTGTCCTTGTTTCTTGGGGGTTTGTGCATATACATGTATACTCATATATATATATATATAACTATATGGTTTAGTTAAAAACCTTCCCTTAAACGGAACCTAAATCTTTTTTAGTGAAAAAAGGTTGTATAAACATAAGGGTGTATTTTATACATGGAAAATTTAATTATGTAACATATATATATATATATATGATTTTATTTCTAAATTTGGTTTATGAATGTATGAATTCATGTATGGTTATATGGTTTGGGTGGAAACCCTCAAATAGCCGACCTGAGGTCCTTCGGATTTTGGGTGATGAAATCTCTATAAAATTGAAGGAATATTTTCTTTCCCCAGGAAATATACATATATATACCTTATATATCTGAATATACATATGTACAACCTTATATTTTTACATAAACCCCCCCCCCCTTATGTTCGGATATAATATTTTCTAAAACTTTGAGTTTCAAAGTTAATGAAGCAATACAAAATGCAAGAAGTTATGTTATTATAAAGTTTAAATACCTGATTATGTATGTGTTTTTAAATTATATATATATATATATAACCATATATTTTTTAGAAGAACCTACTTGAGGTCCAGTTTCAAGTCCTCTATACTTTATGTTTCAAAGAAGAGGTAGGATTTTGTTATATTTTCACATATATATATTCATATATAATATACATAGTCTCATACAATGATATAGTTTTTGTATCTCACCTTCTGGTCTAGTTATTTAATCCTTCAACATGGAACTTCTATGATTAGTGGATTTTTTTTATTCATAAGTAAGTGACAACTAAATTTGGTGTAAGACCCATTAGTGTACTCGATTATGAATGTGAGATATTCATTTTTACAAAATCGTATACGTATATACATAATTATTTTAAACAAGTAAACTCTTTTAATTTCAATCTATGGTTTTAAATTCAAGAACCCCTGATAATTTAATCTGATATGGGTGTTAATTTGTTTTCGGTATTGGTTGTGGTTGAGTTTCTAGATTTATTTTTTTGACATTATGGTGTGTTATGCAAAATATTTTTTGTAATAAATGTTTGAGAATCTTTATGTTTTAAACCATACATGAAATTTTTGGTTTAACTATTAATTAATTATGCATTAGATAAAAATCCCAGATATCATTGATTAATATGGTTTTGGAATTTATCATTATATATGACAAAATTTGTATTTCTTTTAGTGCATTAGTTTTCATCACATTTTCAAAAATCTACTTATCATTCAGTGACATAGTTATGTAGTTGATGGACATTTTATATATATGTAAATGTTAAAGGATGAAATTTAACCATTTTGACCAACTGGATTAAACACTAAATTTCTCAAGGTGGAATGGGACACTTTGAGTAATGTGAAATAAGGAAACAAGAAATATAATTACCCAATGTGGTATGAGACACTTTGAGTAATGTGAAATAAGGAGAAAAGAAATATGTGGCACTTGAAAAGATTAGTAATAAATAATTTACTAAATCAGAGTGGTATGTGAGATTTGATTTAGAGTGATGAAGGATGCATTGGATTTATTATGTGATGGGTGGGGTTTGTTAAAGCCCCTCGATGCATCGATAGGTATCATGAGACAAATATATGTGGAATTGGACAAGGCCTTTCCGAATATGATATATGGATTTGGGAGGACGCCTTAATCACTAGAAGTATTGGTTGAGACCATAACGAAATGTTTCAGAATGTCCAACATATGCACTTCCCTCATTATGAAGCTAGTAATTGCAAGTTCATGTGGTTATTCGAATAGTAGAATACCGATTACTAGGTTATGTTATGGCTATGAAATTTAATTAACCAGAAGAATATTCGACTAGTAGAATATTATTGGTTAAAAAGATTATGTACATGAAAATCATAAGAATTAGAAGTTATGGAATTTTATTTATGTAGTACTCAGAGAGTCTTTAAAAAATTCATGATTCTCAGTAGTAAAGAATTAAAGTTAAGTTTTGATTTAAGCGCAACTTTGATCATGTAATACTCCAAAATATTCAATTGTGCACCTACATACTCACATGTCATACTTATAAAAGTTATAATTTCTTTCACACATAATTATGAATGAGCATGCCTATAATTGAATCATATTTCCATATAATATTCTTATTGTGCACTTATATTCTTTAAACAGGAATTATGGTTTGTTTCATGTGTTACAACATTTGTTACAACATTTTTAAAAAAAAATATGTAAATTTTTAAATGATGTTTTCAAAAATTATATTGGTTTATTATGTTATGTTTTAAAACCCCTTACATGGAATTTTTATGATCACTATAAATTTTTAAATAACTTTTTTTCAGGTATAAACTTTTAGCAGAAGAAGTGTTTCAGAAGTAGCTGGTTTCCCAGAACCTGAACCAAATTCAACCCTCTGTATGGGACATGATGTGTAATTTATCACTGCATGTTTTTGGTTAAAACTTGCACATCATGTTATGAAGGCACTGACTCTAGGAATTATGGGGTCTGGTTCTCATAAGAACCTAATAGGGGGTTTTGAGATTTTAAAACTAATTTTAAAATTAAAAAAACTCATATGCATAGTTTCTTATGAAGGACCTCACATTTAGACAAACCATGTGCCATATCCATCTACCACCCATTAGGTGTACGATTTCTACTTGGTTGGCATGCCATTTTTTATACCGGGAACCAACCCTGAAAAACCTCACTAGCTTGGTTTTCATGGTTTACACTATTAAGATGCATAGTTTGGGAAAACCATGCTCCAACCATGCGCAACCCATATACTTTCAAAATTTCCAAAGTTTTAACTTGAAATAACCCCAAACAAAACCCAACCGAAGCATAGTCAAAAGAGGAGTTTAGGAATACCTAAAAACTGTAACAGTACATTAGAACATTACTTGAAGATATAATAAATAAACATAGGAAATAAAATTCATTATAATTATCAATAGGTAGATCGTGATATTTCATTATTTGATACTTAATCATAAAAAATATTGATAAATGATGATATTATAACATAAAATCTTTACCACTTTGGTAATATTGATATATAATACTCATGAGAGAATAATATAAAATTAAACTTAAAATATCACAAGGATGAATAAATTCATGATATTACATGTCAAAGGGGCTTTATATACACCTCCTGAAATAATATAGGTGCATAATCGATTGAATGTCTCAAAGAAGGAAAATTGAGACAAAAACCCCTTACCGATTTGTTATCTTTTGAACCATAAAACCCAAGAAAGAGAGATCCTAAAATGGATTTATAAAACCTAATATTTTTAGTATAAGAATCATAATATACATTCATGTTTAGTATATACACCATATAAAATAAATAGGTGGTGAATATGACATGTGTATCACGAAAGTAAAAAGTGAGACAGAAGTCCCTTACCTTAAGTCATGAATTTCATTATACTCATTAAAACCTACTATATAATAATTATAATTTTATTATAAATCTATTTAAGAACCATATTTATATATATAAAACCATATATTATTTTCTTATCACCTTTTATTACTTTTTTATTAACACTTCCATGTTAAAGTTGTGTTTTAGGTAATAACCGCTTTGTTTTTTTTTCTATAAGATTTTATTTGTTATATTTTTTATCCTCTTACTTTAATCATTGTTACATAGTATATATTATTATAAACATGATATAAATATAATATATATTCAATATATATGTATTTATTATATTCCATAATATTTATAGATAGAAAATTAAATGCACTGTTCTTGGAGACAATAGGTCTTATGTATGCATAAATACCATTTTTTCATTTTTTTTGTTAGTATGAATGAAATGAAATAAAATAATATATATTATATTTAAATAATTATTATTATTTAATATATATCACATATTTTAATTAAACAAATCCTTAATACATTCCATGTAAAGCGATAATGAATCACATCGCTTTGCGATGCAGTAATCCACCGTACACATGGGTGACATTATCTAATTCCAACAAAATGGAAAGAATGAAGGTTTGTATGATATAAAAATTAAATAATCATTATAAAATAATAAATATCATATATAAACAATAAATCCATTATTAATTCCAACCGTGAGAGGTATTAATTGAAAATTAACGACGTCGATTCGTGAGGTGATAGTCCGCAATACACACGAACAATGATTTCATAACTCATTTGATGGAAGTAGATATGGTTGTAGGTCATGGACTTAAAAATATGTAATTATATATAATATACAGAGGTTATTATATAAGTGTGATATGATAATAATTTAAGGGGGTGGATGAAGAAATAAAACAAAAATGCTCATTGATGAACATTACATCTTCATCGGGTATCCTCCTTAAGTTTTCACTAAAATCATTACTAGGATGTCTTTCTAGACAAAATAAAGCTTATAGGATTTGGGGAGGTAATTTGGGTAGTGATTTTGGAAGTGATGTTTCAAACCAAATAGGTTTTAAGGTGTGAATAAATGTGGAGACGTAGTGGCCTTTTATATGTGGGGGAGAGGACACACTTGGTATTTTTGAAAAGAAATAAGTTCTCTTAGGTTTTTCATATGTCACAATGATTCAAAATAGAAAATTATTGTAACTTATAGGTTTAGTGGTTGAAATTTGTACATATAATAGTTTTTATACAAGTTTATAGGTTATTTTTACCCTTATCTTTTTAGTTTGACCACCGGTAAACCTATTTTTACCTTAACAGCAGTAATTAATTTCTACTACATTTACTATTAATTTTGTCCAAAAATAAAGTTAAAATTATAAAATAATATAAATTATTCTAATATCAAATATTTTATCTATTTTTCTATATTTCATTCATTTAAGTGGAAAATTTTAATTTAAAATTAATCCCATAGATGTGACGAGAAAGTGGGTTTTTAAAGAAAAAATATTAAAAAGATTTCAATGAATTTATATAAAAATTCAATATCAAATTGATTAAAATTGACTAAATTGGATTAATTGATATAAAATTAAAATAAATTTACTTTGAAAAAAGTCAAAATATAATTTAACATTAATAATAGTTTAAATGAAATAACAATTTTTAATTAAAATTCAGTATTTTTCACTATTTTCCAATGAATGAAACTTTTCAGAAAAAACTAAAAAATTCACCATAAGCTAAATTTGATAGTATGATTTCAAAAATTATTTTTATTTTTAAAAATTTATTTTCTAAAATTTAAAAATTTTGTTTTAAATATGTGTTCATTAAATAGGAGACAAAATTGCTTTTCAGAAAAATATAGTTTTTAAGTGTAAAATTTCATTTATTCTCATATCATATCTAGAGAACAAATAAGTTGAATTTTAGATAATTGATTTAATAAATATACTATATAAATTTCATTAAAATCATTCACCAAATGTAGTTTTTTTATATTATTGAGGTAAAATAAATTTTTTTACCTAATAGAAAAAATAGTTTATTTAGAAAAAGATTTCATTAATTTTTAAATAGTTTTTTTTGTTTATAATTAGTTTTTCCCCAAAACATTTATTATATATTCATGTTTTTTGTACCCTATGAGAAATAGTGGTTTTCATAATCACAGATCATGTAAATATACCTATCCTATTAATTCTTATATTAAATAATAAATAAACTTGATAATGTCCGTGAATATATCTAAGTAAATAAATTATATCATATTGTACAATACATTTCAATAAATCAATAAACTAAGTTTATTCATGCTTCAATATGTTTTCCAGTGTATATATATTCACGTATTTATGAATTTAACTTAATCTAGTAGTGTTATATGTTAGTCATGCACTTTATATGTTTTCTAGAGTCTCTGGCACCGATAGTTCAAAATGACACACCGATGATCGACTCACTGATGATCGACTCACCGATGATCGACTCACCGATGGATGCCACAATGATGATCGAATCACCAATTATCAACTCACCGATGATCGACTCACCGATGATTGACTCACTGATGATCGACTCACTAAGGATTGACTCATTGATGATCAACTCACCGATGGATGACACGCCAATGATCGACTCACCAATGATTGACTCACTAATGATCGACTCACTGATGGATAACACACTGATATTACAAAATGAGTCATCGATGATGACTCACCAATGCCCTGACAGACTGATAACACAAAAGACTCACTGATATACCGAGTCACCAATACCGATGGAAAGAACTCATCTATTCTCAGAGTCACTGATACTGACAGACCGATGATGATAGACTGATGCCAATGAGTCACCGATAATTATGGCTCACCAATAGTCATAAAAATGTCTTTAAATTTACATATTAAAATTTATATCTAACAGTCATATTTTAACAAATTAATGATTCTAACATTATACAATTTTTTCTAAAGGACTATCTATAGAAAGTACACGGTACATGCATGTGGGGATACATTCATACCTACATGACCTTTAAGTAAAAAATAATTACAAGAAGGATAAAAAAATGAGAGAATAACAAGAGGAATATGATGAAAAGTGAAAACAGTAAAAGAACTGCAAACTTCAGTAACTATCGAGATTTCATCCACCTCCCAAGAACCAGAAGCAATAACATACAGGGAGATCAACAAGACAAGAAAAAAACACACTGGACTTCACTAAACATCAAAACATCAAAGATGTGAACTTTTCAAACCTTCAAGGCTACAGTACTATATTTTGAATCCAATTTATAGAGGACTCAAACCTCATTTTTTGTACATCAACTGAGTCCATAGATTCACTTCATAACACACACAGACTTCTAAACTCTTTTATAAATCTATATATCTATTGTGTTCTTTTGTTTATATTTTCAAGTAGTGTGTGTATCTGTCTATTACACACACACACACACTGTCTCATGTGCATAACTAGAGGATACTCGATATACTCAAATTCACTCTCTATTTTACTCTTGTATCCCATGTAGAATTGTTAAAGAGGTCAAGTGCGAAATGTTTTTTGTTTTTACCATTAATAACTTTAGTAAAGGTCAGGTGTGACCTGGATATCCTTGTGTACTATTGTGAACCCCGATCCAGGGTGGGGATAAGATAGTTTATTAAATTAAACTGCTTAGTGGAAGTTTATCACCAAGTTGAGAGGACAAAGTCTCAGCTTGATACTGGACCTCTTTTTTATATCCGTTGTGCCTTTTCATTTTAGTTTAATCTGATCTATGTTTATTACATTTCACATCAAACTGAATTAGTCATTGTAAGTTAGGTTATGAAGTGTTTATATATTTTTAAAAAATTAGATTAGTTTAAAAATTTATAATAATATTTATATTAGTATAGATGAAAACTAATCAATATTTTGAGAAACTAATTCAACATTCAAGACTTATATAATTTCACTACAAACTGAATTTGATTATATTTTGGGGAAATTTTTAATGAATTAATTTTTTTTGTTTAACATAAATTTTTATATATACTCAATTAAACCCCTCTTGAGTAATTTACTCCGACCAACATTTGGTATCAGAGGCATTTAGAAAAATTTGTTAGTTTTCATAGATTTTTAATTGTGATTGTAGTTTCCTTTCAAAGATATTTAAATTTTTGTTACCTTTAAAATTTTAATCTTTATGAAATTCCTTTAAAATTTATATCATTGATAATATATTAGAAGGATTTTTTACTAATGGACCACTATTTTTCAATGGAACCAACTATGCTCAGTGGAAGCTTAAAATGTAAATACATCTAGAAATCTTGGGATTTGAAATATGGACTATTATTGAAAATAAATATGCAATTCCTAAAACTGCTAGAAACACTTGGGAAAAAACTACCAAGACTTCCTAAAATAATAATTTTAAAGAAATGAATGATCTGTATTGTGAACTAGGAGATGAAGAGTTTAATAATATTTCTTCTAATAAAACTGCACATGAAATTTGGGAAATTTTGTCTATTTCTCATAAGGGAGAATATAATGTTAATGAAATGATATTAAATACTTATACTATTAAATATGATAATTTCATAATGAATCCTAATGAATCTATTTCTGATATGTATCTTAGGTTCAATGAAATTGTGAATACCATGATTTATTTAGGAATAGATGTTACATCCAAAGAGAAGATTATGTGGATTATGTGGTGCTTACTAGAGAGATGGTGTGTGACATCTGTATCCATAAGAGAACCATGCGACAATGATAAGATGCCAGTAAAGGAATTGATTGTAAAATTAATGATGTATGAAGAGAAATTGAAGGTAAATCAAGATGGATATGAACCAAAAAGAATGTTTGTAGACTTCAAGACTTCTGACTATAAAAGTAAAGAAATGAATGAAGTTCAAACTATTGTTGAAAGTTCTAGTAGTGAAGAATCATCTTTGGATAGTGATGATGAAATGGCCTAGCCAGCCAGGAGATTCAAGAAATATTATAGGAAAATAAGTTTTTCAAAAATCCCAATTACAAAGGAAAGCTTGACATCAAGGGAAATTAAAAAATTATTTTAATAGTAATGATAAATCATAAGAGGAAATTTTCTATGAATGAAAAAGGAAAGGACATTCTAAAGTTGACTGTCAAAATATCAAATACAAAAAGAAGTATGAGAATAAGGATAGAATGTATAAGAAACTAATGAATCCCACTTAGAGTGCCTTTGAGGACATCTCCAGTGAATTTATTTCTTCTCATGATGAGAATGATAATATTGATAATATGTGTTTTATGACAAAAACTTCTCAGGTAATCTTAGACACTCCTATTCAAAATACCTATTATTCTGAAAATGAATGTGAGTCTAAGAATATGGAAAATGATGAATTATTTGAGTTGTTCAACATGCTGGAAGAAACATGTAATGAGTGAAAAGATAATTATAAATATTTAATGAAACAACATTATCTTACTATAACTATTAAATCTGAACTTACAAACGAAAAAAGAGAAAAATGATCAACTGATTAAGTAAAATAATGAATTAAAAATGTCTAATTATAAATTTAAGAAGAACTTATAAACATTTACCCATGGGAAAAATACCCTTAATCGATTTCTTGGTAAAAAGATATCTCCTAAGTACACTTCTGGGATAGGATATCGACCATGGAAAATAAAATTTTCCAAAACACACTTTATAACCAAATTTGGAAAATATGAATATTTATTTAGAAAAAAGAATTTAATTACAAGTTCAAGTTCCATGAATTCTTTTACTACATCAATTATTCAGGAAAGAACATATGTTATTTTTCAAATACTCTATATTCTGAATATAGGAAGCCCATAAGACAATTGAGGGTTCCTAAATCTTTTATCACTAACATTTGTGGATCCAAAAAAATATGGGTACCAAAATCATTTCATGGATAAATTATTTTGTAGGTAAACTGCCTAAAGAGATATTGTAGAAATATATGGTAATTGGATAGTGGATGTTCAAGAAACATTATAGGGGACTACTAAATATTTAAAGTTATTATCAAAATTTATGGAGTACATGTTACATTTGGTGACAATGGTAAAGGAAAAATCATCGGCCTAGGCCATTTTGGTAACCCTAACTCTATTTCAATTTCTTAAGTACTTTATATTGATGTACTAAAGTATAACCTCCTTATCATATCTCAAATTTTTGATGATGTATTTAATGTAAAATTTAAAAATGATTCATTCCATATTTTTGATTCCAAGAAAAACATAGTATTTACTTCTCTAAGGAATGATAATGTATATGCTATAAATTTAGACATACTAGCCTCATAAAATGTTTCTTGTCTATGTTACTTTCACAAAGAGACATGAATTTCGCATATAAGACTAGGAAATTGCGTTTTCCACTCCCTTAAAAAGATAACTAGAAAAGGTTTAGTTAAAGACCTTCCCAAATTAGAGTTTCTAGACAATAAGGTTTGAAATCCTTATCAAAAAAGGAAAGAAACATAAAATCTCTTTCAAACCAAATAAATAAGTAACTACTTATCAACCTCTCAAGATGGTTCACATGGATTTTTTTAGATCATCTACAGTTTCAAGTATCAATGAGAATCACTATGTTTATGTTCTTGTAGATGACTTATCTAGATATACATGGACCTTTTTCTTATCTCATAAAAGTGATGGTTTCTCTCACTTTACCAAGTATGCAAGGAAAATATAAAATATTAGTGGAGTTAAGATTAAAGTATTAAGAAGTGACAATGGTTGTGAGTTTGAAAATCAAGAATTTGAATCATTCTTCGAACAAAATTGCCATAGGTACAACTTCTATGACCCTAGGACACCTCAACAAAATGGTGTGGTAGAAAGAAGAAATAGAACCATACAGGAAATTGCCCACACTATGCTTAATGAATATGACCTACTGATTTATTTTTGGGCTAAAGCTATTAATAAAACTTGTTACATAATAAACATAGTCTTAATTAGACCCAACCTTTAAAAAATCCCTTATGAGTTTTGGAACAACAAGAAACCCAAAGTATGTTATTTTAATGTTTTGGGATGTAACGTTTATATTCTGAACACTAAATAAAATCTATATAAATTTTCCTCCAAAAGTGATGAAGGAATATTCCTTGAATATTATACATCAAAAAAAGTCTGTAGATTCTTTAATATGAAAACCAAATGTGTGGAAGAATCTGTACATATCAAATTTTATGAAATAGATCCACATGATCCTAAGAACTCTCTAGAAAATATTGAAGAGGATATGTCCAATATAGACATTAATACTAAAACCTCAAATCATCATGTAAAGGAATCTGTGAAAACTTTGAGTTCTAGAAATTCTCCATAATCTAGCCATAATGAACAAGATCAAAATGATGAACCTGAAATATCTAGTCCCACATTTACTAGACCAACCAAGACTCTTAAAAACAAACCCTTGGATGTTTTTGTTGGATATTTATATAGAGTGACACAATCTAGAGCCTATTTAAGAAATCAGGTTGAACATCAAACATTCTTGTCACAACTTGAACCTTAAAATATCAATGATGCAATCAATGATGAATTTTTGGTAATGGCTATGTAAGAAGAGCTTAACCAGTTTGAATGAAATAAGGTTTGGAAGCCTGTAGACAGACCAAAATATAATTTGACCATAGGAACCAAATTGGTGTTTAGGAATAAATTGGATGAATCTGGAAATATAGTTAGAAATAAAGATAGGTTGGTTGCACAAGGATATAATCCAGAAGAATGAATGGATTATGAAGAGACCTTTGCACCAGTATCTAGACTTGAATCCATTAGAATCTTACTTGCCTATGTAGCACATTTGGATTTTAAACTTTATCAAATGTATGTTAAAAGTGCATTCTTAAATTGTTATGTAATTGAGGATTTTTTCTATTGAACAACCCCCAGGATTTACAAATCCTCATTTTCAAAATCAATTTTCAACTTATCTAAATCTTTTTATGGTTTGAAACAAGATCCAAGAGCTTGGTATGAAATATTAAGTAATTTACTTATTTCTAAAGGTTTTACAAAAGTATTTGTCAATACTACCTTGTTTATAAAAATAATTTCAAAATAACTTTTAATAAACCAAATATATGTAGATGATATTATATTTGGATCTTCTAAAAATTCTTGGTGTAATGATTTTTCAAAAATTATGCAAAATGAGTTTGAAATGAGTTTGATGGGTGAACTAAAATATTTTCTTGGATGTCAAATATTTCAAAATAAAGATTTTGTTATCATAAATAAAAGTAAGTATAATAAATATCTTTTGAAAAGATATGTCTTTGATAGAATTAAGTGTAGTAAAACCCTATGAGTTCTAAATGTATGTTAGATCTTGATGAAAATGGGAATATGTTGATCAAACTTATTATAGGTGAATTATTGGGAGCTTACAGTACTTAACTACTAGTAGTCTAGATATTATTTTTAGTGTGTGTATGTTTGTAATATTTCAAGAAAACCCAAAAAAGTCACATTTAAATGCTGTTAAAAGATTTTTTATGTTCCTCAAATATGCACCTAATTTAGGATTGTTCTATCCTAGAGGAAAATATTTTGATTTGGTTAGTCATTCAGATGATGAATTTTGTTGATGTATGTTAGTTAGAAAGAGTACCTATGGAACATGTCACTTTTTGGGAAAGTCACTAATATCATGGTGTAGTAAAAAGAAAAATTCAGTTTCATTAAAAACAGCTGAAGCAGATTACATAGCTGCTGGTGGTTGTTGTGCACAAATTGTGTAGATAAAACACACTTTATTAGACTACGTATTTCAATTCAAAAATATCCCTATAAACCGTGACAATAAAAGTGCTATTAAATTTTCTATAAATCTAATTTATCATTCTAGAACAAAACATATTGATGTAAGACATCACTTTTTGGGAGATCATTATCAAAAAGGTGATATAACTATTGAGTTTATTGGGACTGAGCATCAACTTGCTGACATTTCCACCAAAAAATTAAACTCTGAGATAATGAACTATATAATAATTGAACTAGGAATGATAAATCTCAAATGTCATTTCAACTTATTTCCCCTTTGGAAAAATCTGTTTATCTGTGTTACTAATTATTGAAACCAATTAGGTAAAATCGATCAGTTAAACTGATCAGTGAAACTGATCAGGTGAAACTGATCAGGTGAAACTGATCAGGTGAAACCGATTAGGTAAAAGTGATCAGTGAAACTGATCAGGTGAAACCGATCACTAAAACCGATCAGGTAAAACTGATCAGTAAACCTGATCAGGTGAAAACGATTAATGAAACCAATCACATGAAATAGATTTTGTAATAACAGTTGTGTGAAACTGATGATCTTAAGGACATTTTTGTAATTCTATCTGTTTTAACTAAAACAATACAGTTTTTTGTTCTTTTTACCATTTTTCAATTTTATACTTTAAGATTTAAAATCCCAATATCGAAAAATGAATTCAATCCACTTAGACCTTTCACCTCCCTCTCTGCATTATAACCTTATGATCTTCGACACTCTACCTCTCTACCCATAACCTTTCGACTCACTTTAGAATTGAATCTTCAGAAATGGAAAGGATGAAGAACATAATGGAAGAGCTGAGTGAATATCCATTAGCTAAGAATTATAAGGGTGAGTCCAGTGGTTCTACAAATCCTAGTTTGGAAAGCCATGTTGTTACAGCTGAGAAGGAAGTGTCTGCTAATTTTCTTCTGTCAAGGAAGTCACTTTTTTTGAGAGTTCTAGAATCTCAAGGTTGGATAAGTTGGTTCTTAACCAATGAGAGTCCTTTTTATCCCCAACTTGTGCATGAGTTTTATCTCAACATGAAAATGTCTCTAAATGGATGTGAGGAAGCAAGAATGAAGTCATTAGTGAAGGGAAAATATATTTATTTTTCATCAAAGGAATGGGATGAATTCTTGTAAATACCTCATAAAGGTATATATGCTAATTATCATGGTAATATTCCTCCTTCCTATGATTTGTTTTTATAGGAGGATTTTATAAGGGAGATTACTATAAGTGAAGAATCTATGAGAGCTACTTCTAGTGAGTTAGATAGAGAGGCACGATTTCTCTTTATGTTCATTCAATATCTGCTCTACCCAAGGAATGGAGACTTCTCTACTATGAAGTAGCATGATGTATTCCTAATTTACCTTTTGAAGAATGTGATAAAGTTGAATCTGTATAGGTACCTAATGGTACATATTTCTTATATGATAAAACCCTCTAATAAAGAAACTTGTTTGTATTATCCTAGGATTATTTAGGAAATAATAATGAAGTTGGACTATGTAGAAGATAAATATGAAGTGATCAGTGCCTGTAGTTGTTTCTTTCTTCAAAAAGAGATTTTTAAGAGGATTAGTATTTTCTAGAACCCTTGTAAGAATTGCTAGGTAGGAGATGAGGAAAGGATGTATGAAGATTACAACCTGATTGAACGTCCTACCAGACCAAAGGATCAATCTGATCCAGGACTAAAACAAGGTGAAGTACATATTTACTCTAATGAGGAAGATGAGGATAAGCTGCAAAGAGAAGAAGGATCTCTTTTTGATGATAGGAGTGATCCTGATATTATTGACATCCCAAAGGACATGTCTTATGGACCTGTTATTCCACCATTGGATCTACCCTCAAGGTAACCTTTGTTAGGTGATGAGGACGAGGAAGAGACACAAGTCAAGAGTGTGGAATGATATGTAAGTATGTTAGATGAGGAGTTTGATGATGATGATGATAATGAGGAAGGTGGTGATGAGAATGTCAGTGATTCATTAAAAGTGGGTCAATAAGTGGTTGATAGATCTAGTGAGTAATCTGTACATGGAGGAGATGATATAGCTGATGAACAGGGTGGTGATGATCCTGTTGAACGGGAGGCTGCTAATCATGGAGGTGGTGGTAATGAGGACAGTCCTAACCATCCTAATGTTGAAAATCAATAAATCATTTAGGAGTTTAATGTAATTATGGATGGTGTCCATGAGCAAGAGGCTGATGATCAAGTTGCACAAATACCTCAATTTGAGGAAGTTCCTAGAGAAGATGAAGTGGATGGATTGAAAGTAGAACCTCATGCCAAATTGGTACCAGTGCCCAAAAATGTTGTATTTTCTAGAGCATAGGATGAAGAAGAAGATGAAGTTTATATTGTACTTGTGCCTCAGGGAAGAAGAGTCTGTATAGATACAGTGGATCCCAGAGACTGGATATGTACATGTGAGTGGAATAGATATCCAGGATACATTCTATTTGGTTTGGAATATAACTCAGATGAGGAGATGGAATCCCCTCATCCTTCTCCACAAGCTCAAGCTGAATAAGAATTTGTTGCACCTGATTCACTAGTTGTACCTCCTACAGTTGATCTAGTTGAATAGTTAGTTCCTAGTGACTATGTCACTAGGGCTGATTTAGAGCAATTAAAAGCTGATATCTGTGAGTTAGTGAGAGCCTCAGTTGGATCCAGAAGTGAAGCCTCTACTTCCATGAGTATTTCAGATGCTGATTCTGCTAAAATTTCAAGGAAGGTAATTCATGAGGTTCAACCTAATATCATTACTATAACCAAGACAATCATTAGAAACAATACATTGCTAAGAAAAGAAGTTAAGAGGATGAGAAATGATTTAAACTCTCTGACAACCGATTTCAAGACCTCTTCTGGTGGTGTGATAGAGGTTCTTAGAAACCTAGTGACACATCTGTTGGGTGTATATTTCAATAAATTGAAGGAGGAACTCGGTCGAATGATCTCTGGTCCATCTGGTTCTACAGTTAGCAAGGATGATGCTGCTGATATAGAGTCTCTTAGAGCTGTGATGAGCGAAGAAATCAAGAATATTCAGAGTGATTCAGACAAAGAAAGTCTTACCAAGGTACATCGAAATACCTATATTGTTTACAACATGGTAAGGCAATGAAAAAATGAATCATCTACCACTCAGAAGGTAATTGGAGAGAAAGTGGATAAGTATTTTGACAAGATATATACCAAGTATGATCTCATCAATAACTTCAAGTATTTGGCCAAAAATCTCAATATCCCTCCAGTAATAGAAGCTTTCAAGAAGCAATAGGCATAATCGAAGGAGTTTACTCCTATGATGGATAAATTCCGGGAGAACAAGGATGATTTCAAGAAGGCTTTTCAATATGGAGGTGAATTCATTAATGAATTCATCAAACTTATTAAGTTGTACTCGCATGTTCAAGCTGAATCCATATTGGTTCCACCAACTGCTTCTATTGGAACTACCTCTCAACCTCCTGCTCAGATGACTATATCTCAAGATATCTCTCAGATTTGACCAGTAATTACATAGAACCCTCAGATCCATGTGTTTTCAGAAAGGAGACCTAGCCTTGTAGCAAATGTCCCTACAGGTGTTTCCTTTCCTGGTGTTTTTATAAGACCACCTTTTCCTACTGCCACTAGCCACCTCATTCACCTCTATTTGATCCTTCAAACAAATGTAAGGCACCTCAAAAGACAAACCCTTAGTGGTTGATTACTTATTTAATAGGGATTTGTTCCTTTATTTTTGATGATTGTACTCTTTTCAACCTTAATGAAAATCCTATTTGTCTTCACTGTGTTTCTCATTTTTTTCATTATGTTCTTTCTCTTTATTCTTTCCCATTCTCTTAACTTTTTTTATAATACCAGAAGGGAGAGAAATGTATAGGATGCATAAAAGGTATAGGCATAAATTATTAATCTCAGGGGGAGCGACTCTGGCATATGACACATGGTATGTACTCAACATAATATATATATATATATATCTTATATTTGATAAAAACTACTCTAATTAAAATGGCCCTGATCTGATATAAATCCACACAAACAAACACACACACATATATATTTCCTCTATTACATCATGATTATGACTTGATTTGTGATTATCAAAAAGGGGGAGATTGTTGGACCCTCTATGAAATAGTGGTTTTTATAATCACAAATCATGTCAATCTACCAATCATGTTAATTATTATATTAAGTAATAAATAAACATTATCATTTCATTGAATATATCTAAGTAAATCAATTATGCCATACTCTACAATACATTTCAATAAATCAATAAACTATGTGTATTCATGCTTCAATATGTTTACCAGTGTATATATATTTATGTATTTATGAATTTCACTTAATCTGGTAGTGTTCTATGTAAGACAGACACATTATATGTTTTTCAGAGTCTCTCGCACCGATAGTTCAAAATGACACATATATGATTGACTCACTGGTGATAAAATCATTGATGGATGACACACCGATGATCGACTCACTGATGATCGACTCACTGATGATCAACTCACCAATGATCAACTCACCACTGGACGACCCACCGATGATCGACTCACCAATTATTAACTCATCGTTGATCGACTCACTGATGAAAAACACACCAATAATACAAAATGAGTCACTGATGATGACTCACTGATTCCCTAACAGACTGATAGCACAAATGACTCACTGATACACCAAGTCATAGATACCGATGGAAAGAACTCCCCTATACTTGGAGTCACTGATGCTGACATATTGATGTTGACAGACAGATACCAATGAGTCACCGATACTTATGAATCATGAATAGTCATAAAAATGTCTTTAGATTTATTTATTCAAATTTATATCTAACAGTCATATTTTGACAAATTTATGTTTCTGAAATTATATGATGTTGTATATAGGACTATCTGTAGATAGTACGAGGTACATGTATGTTGGGAGATCCTCATATCTACAGGACCTTGAATTATAAAAAAATTACAAGTAGGATTGAAAAAAGAGAGATAATAACACGAGGAATACGTTGAAAAGTGAAAAGAGTAGAAGAACCACAAACTATTGTAACTGTATATCTTTCTTTAAAAACTCCCAAGAACCAAAAGCAATAACAAATGGGGAGATCAAAAAGAAAAGAAAAAAACCTACTGGACTTCACTGAACATCAAAACATCAAGGAGATGTACTTTTCACACCTGGAAGGCTACAATACTCTGTTTTGAAGCCAACTTCTAGAAGAGGACTCAAACCTTATTTATCCTACATGAACCAAGTCCAAAGATTCACTACATAACACATAGATACTTTTAAACTCTATTCAACAAGTATATCTCTGTTGTATTCTTTTGTTTATATTTTCGAGTAGTGTGTGTATATTTCTATTACACACACACAGTCTCCTATGTATAACTTGAGGATACTTCATGTCCTCAAATTCACTCTCCATTTTACTCTTGTATCCCATGTAGACTAGTGGAAGAAGTCATGTGTGACCAATTTTTTGTTTTTCCAACGAATAACTATGTTAGAGGTTAGGGGTGGCTTGGACAACCTTGTGTGTTGTTGTGAACCCCAATCTAGGGTGTGGATCAGACTATTTATTAAATTAAACTGCTTGGTGGTAGGTGATCACCAAGTGGAGAGGACTAATTATCATCTTGAGACTGAAACTCTTGTTTATATTCACTAAGCCTTTTTTCCTTTTAGTTTAATCTAATATGTGTTTATTACATTTCATATAAAACTAAATTGGACTTTGATAGTTAGTTTAGTAAGTTTTTATATTCATTTGAACTAGTAGATTAGTTTCAAAAGTTATACTAATATTTAGATTAGTAGAACTGAGAACTAATAAATCTTATGAGAAATTAATCCAATTCATAACCTCCATTCCAATGAGTAGGCGATAACTATAATATTAAATATTAATTTTTTAATTTTTTGACACATTTCGTTTAAACTCAATGTTACATGTAATGAAAACTAAACTCAATGCTACTTGTAACACAAGAAAAAATCATTGTTTTGGGTCATGTAAAATAGGGGAAAGATTAAATCTATATGAAGAAAAAAAATTCATAAAATTTTGAGGTGTTATATTATACTCCCCTTTAAATGAATTCTTACCTTAAAATTCATCTTGAACATAAAATGTTTAAAAATTGAAAATTCTTTCATAGAGACCCACATCATTAAAATGAATAATAAAAATTCCTTTTAAAAGTGAAAGTTGGAAACCTAACAGTTATCCCAAGTAACTCATAATTAGGTTTACACATAGGAGAACATGGGTGGGATGTGAAGATTTGGACATGGAAAAAAAGTGTAAATAATTATAGAGAGTGATAAAGATCACGATCCAAAAGAAAGTAGGTGATCCAGATAAAGTTAATGACAAAAAATCCAAAAAACAAAGAGGCATGAAAGTATCCCGTGATATCATCAATAAATTGTGATAATAAGACAACATTTTATTTCAATATATTTTTCTTAATTTTGATGAATTTTCATGAGAATATATACTTACTTGATTTAATTCTATTTTATATTCACAATCTCACCCTTTGGTCGTTCCTTGATCAATTTTCACTTCATATCTTAGTCTAAGAAATGAAAGTGAATTTTTAATGTATAAAGCAACAATGGAACATAAGATCTATAAATAATGATAATTCATTCCTTCTCTCTTTGGTTGTAACAAAACAAAATGTTCAGCACAAGTTATCCAATATAAATAATTCTTCAAATGGAGAAATAATAAATTAATCTATAAAAAATCATTTAAATTTCAACATAAACAATTTCATAAATGGTTATCCTTATGACCCTTGTAAAAGATTAAAATTCAAAAATTGAGAAAGATGGTGAATAAATTTCTCAAAATCAGTTTAACATTGATCCCCCATATATTATAAAGTATATCTTAACTATCACATACCAAACATGTGAATATCGTTATCATGTATTCTATTGAAACATGGTAGTAACCTAAATTACCATAAAACCATATTGAAAACATACATGAATCTTCAATTATTACTTAAAAATCATAAATTATTAGATATATTCCTTAAATCCAAAAATGTTGTAAATTCCATCCATGATAGCATAAACCACTTTGTCAAAAAATTAGTATTCTACAATAAGGTAATCATTACTATATAATTTACTTTATTCTTATCCAATATCAATTTATCCAAACTAAAAACCATTTTCTTAACATCATGTACATATTATGGGTTATCTTCCCTTAATCATGTGTTTTATATAAAATATAGACTTTCCATTAAATCAATTTTTTTCTCATCAACATCATTAAAAAAACTCTTAAAAATACATAAAGGAAAACATACACTGAACAATCCTTATATATATTTCATAATTATTTAATCCCAAAACAAAAATAATTCAATCATACAACTTCATTATTAAATAATTGACTAGGCTTCATAATATTATTTCTTAATATCTAATTCCTCTCATATGTCATTAGTAGTATCTTCATCATTAAATGAAAAACCATTAATCATACAACCTTTCGGATTCTCTTCACAATATTTTCCCTTAGGGAATCGATTCATATAATTACAAAACTCATTTAACTTGAAACACATGACCATATATTGTGAATTATTTGGAATCCACTTCACCTCTATTATATTAAATGGCCCATCAATCAAATTTTTACCTTATAGAGATTTATAAACTACCCTTCCACATTTAAAGAACCTCCTATTACCATTTGAAAATTCCCTTGATTCCTTTTCACACATATATGGAATATAAAAAACTAAATATTCTTTCCTATATGCTCTCTATCACCCAAACTCTTAGAAAACTCTATCCATATTCTTTGGTGAGTCTAAGATTTGGTTAAGGTATATGT
Source organism: Viscum album (assembly GCA_963277665.1). Taxonomy (NCBI): domain Eukaryota; kingdom Viridiplantae; phylum Streptophyta; class Magnoliopsida; order Santalales; family Viscaceae; genus Viscum; species Viscum album. The sequence continues at coordinate 19,778,024 of OY728123.1, forward strand.
TGTTAATCATGTTTTCTGATAACTGATTGGGCATAAACATAATATCCTTCACTCTATTAATCATCCCATTTGGATGATCATCAGAAAATTTTCCATCACATTAAATGTTAACCTGGTTTCTTCGAGTTCCCACCATTTAATAAATCCAAAAATCATAGTCTAGGAAACACTACTTATAGTGAAAAACCACATAATCATGAAAATTCACTTATAATTTATCTAATGAATTACACATTATTTAATCTATGATACCTTAGGTTTATCCTAGGTCATTCATAGTCATATTCAATTCAATTATGGTTCATAAAGTGCTTGTGAATTTCCAAAGCATCTCCTCCAAGAGTGTAAAACTAGGTGTACAATAAGGCCCATTTTAGTGAACAATTTTCCAATAGAGTTCAGCTCAATATGGTGTTTTTAGGGTTATTACCCCTAGGTATATATTTTCTAGATCCACACCCACTTATAGTATCTAGATAAGGATATAATTTCATGGAAAACACTCGATTTATCCTTTACCAAAATTCAAGAAAATTTTCCGAAACTTTGAATCATCCTTAGACTCGGCCTTAGATATATCCCTAAACCTATCCTTAGAAATATCCCTAGGTATTTCACAAAATATTTCTCATCCTAGTTCCCAAATAGTAACTAAACCTTTAATTTGATACCAATTATAGGGACCTGGTATTCTAATACATGGATATTACATCTTTCTATATGAATATTCATTAAATTTCCCAAACACATGCCTAACGACCATAATAGTTTAGTGTCATGGGAAAATTGGAACAAAATATTCTAATCTGGTGAAATATATTCAATTTTTTTTACAAAGATATTCCCATTTAGTAATTTTCATAGACATATCCTACATAAAACTATTATTCATAAACTGGATAAAGGAAACATAATAAAAGGGTGACATAAGAATCCCAGTAAGAGTAAACATAAGATAAATAAATCTATGATCATATTAAAGCATAAGATAAGAATATAGGTACGTGATAATGAATATAACTTATGAAGTTCATACCCAACATTTCATATATCATAAATATGATTCATGGGATAATGATTATAAGTTCATAAGATATGAATCATAATGGAATCAAAGAACATGAGCCATGAGTGCATAAAATTAGAATAAAATATAGATTTTTGGAAAACACATTAGATTATGAAATTGTTAATATGTATAAATAGAAACGGGCTCACTCATTAAGCTAAGGACATGAAATTAAGAACTCACATAATATTATAGACATGCAACCAAGTCAATGCATAACCTTATGGAAATGAAAGATAAGTCCATAAATAACTTGAAAAACATTTAATCAATTTCAAGAATAAAAATTTTAATATGTAATTTGGTTCACACATAACATCATGGATATTAAATTTATGTCCACACATAATATCGTAGTAGTCAAGGTTCCCTCCCAAGACAAACATAGTAGTCATAGTCTCTTACTAAACTAGGTTCACTCTCCATTCTAGTCCTGAATATCTCATGATATATAATTATTTAACTAATGAACTACAGGGATATATAGGCCCCACCCATCTTTGGTTATATCATTACCACCATCATTGGTTATAATGTAACCACCATCAATGGTAATAACATAACCACTATCACAGAATGAAAAGTATATCTATGTGTTCCACAGGATCATAAATCATTCATCATATCAGAACCCATTAAATGAAATAGGTTTCAAAAAAATTTAATCATAACATAACCTATATAAGATAAATAGGTTTCATAATAATTTCATCATTTCATCAAACCATAACCTATATTGAAAGAAACAGGTTGCATAATCATTTTATCAAGGAATAACCAGTGGAAAATAAACAGATTTTATAAAAATCTTATCATCATAACCATAAACCATTCAAAATAATAATAATAATGGTATACTAGGATCATATAACAAGTAAACCATAATTATCCTCAAATAATTTCATATTAGACAGAAAATGATTTTGAAAGATACATCACATTGAACATTTAATGACGATGATAAATTTTCTTTGAAAATAACTTTTTAAAGCTAAAAATATTTTGGAAATAATTTTATTTGAAAAAATCATGAATAAGCTTATATAGTAATCTTTTAAAAACCATTTCAAACATTTATTTAGGAAAATATCATTTTCTCTTTTAAAATGACTTTTCCAAACATATATCACTTTCAAAAAAAATCACATTGAAATAACTTATTTAAAATATACAAATTTCACAAATATTAAGGGAAAAATTTTCATTGAAAATAAATTTGAATAATTATAGATCATTAATAAAATCATTGAGTATTCATAATATTGGGAAATACTATTCATGTTGTTCATGATAAAAACAAATATTCTTTTTATATTTTTAGTAAAATCCAAACAAGCATTGTTTGAAAAAAAGACATGAATATTACTTTAAATTTTTTGTAAAAAAGTAAAACAAGAATAAAAATAAATTTAATAAATCATGATATAGTAATAAAAAAATATAAAACATTTTTAGAAAACTGTGTTTTTGTACAAAACAAATTTCTGACTAAAGAGAGAAATAAACTCGGTCTTTCTTAATTGTTTTAATTTTTTTAATTAAAAAATATTGGAAAAATAGTAACATTACTTGAAGATATCACGAATAAATATAGTATAATAAATTTAACGATAATTATTGTGATTTAGACCATGATATTTCAATATTGGATACTTAATCATAAACAATCATTATAAATGGTGAGATTGTAACATAAAATCTGTAACACTTTGGTAACATTGATTCATAATTTGAATGATAGAATAGCATAAAATGAAACTTAAAATATAAATAGGATAATTAAATTCATGATATAACATGTATAAAGTTTTTTATATTCACCTCTTGGAATAATATAGGTTCATAACATAATGTATGTCTCAGAGAAGGCAAAGTGAGACAAAAATCTCTTACTGATTTGTTAACTTTTGAACCGTAAACCCCATGAAAGAGATATCCTAAAATGGAAATTTAAACAAAAATATTTTTCATTATAAAAATAATAATATACAATAATGGGTATAATATACAACATATAAACGAAATAGGTGGTGAATATGACATGTGTCTCATAGAAGTAAAAAAGTGAGATGAAAATCCCTTACCTTAAGTCTTAAATTCTGTCATACTCATTCAAAACTCTAGTATAATAAATAAAAGTTAATTATAAATATATTATATAATATTAATCATATATATCATATAATTTATTATTTTATTATGACCTTTTATTAACTATTTATTAACAATTCCATGTTAATGTTATATTTCAGGTAATAACTACTTTGTTTTTTTATAAGTTTTGATTTGTTATATTTTTGGTACTATTAATTTATCTTGGTTCCATCATATATTGAATTATAAAAATTATAGAAATATCTTATATATTCATTATATTTGTATTTATATTATTCTATAATATTTGTAGATAGAAAATGAAATGCACCATTCATGGAGACTGTCGGTCGTACTTTCGCATGACTGCTATTTTTTTCATTTTCTTATAGATTTTAAAGAAATAAAAGTAAATGATACATATTATCATTAAAGAATAATTTTTATGTAATATATATCACATATGTTTATTAAAATCACACTTAATACATTCCATGTAAAGCGTGAATGAATCGTATTACTTCACGAGTTCGTAGTCCTCCGTACAACGAGCGACGTTATCTTATTCCCAAAAAATGGAATGAATGAATGTGTGTGTGATATAAAAATTATAAAATAATAATAACATCATAAATATAATATATATCATATATAAACAATAAATCCATCATTAATTTCAACTGTGAGAGGTGGTAATGTAAAAATGAATGACATCAATTCACGAGACGGTAATTCGTCATTCACAGAAATAATGATTTTGTACTCCATTTGATGGAAGTGGAGATAGTTGTATGTAATTAACTTAGAAAAAAAAATATAGTTATATTAAGATACTTAGGATATTATATAATAAATATATATTAAAAATTGAAGGGGTGGAGGAAAAAGTAAAACAAAAATGCTTTCTGATGAACATTACCTCTTCTTCAGGTATCCTCATTAGGTTTGCACTAAAATCCCTTGCAAGATGAATTTATTACCCAAATAAGTATTCTAGGATGAGTTAGGTGAATTTGGAAGGTGATTTTGGTAGGTTATGTTTTATCTAAATAGGTTTTATGTTTTTAGTAAGAGAGGATAGGTGGTGACCTTTTATAAATGGGGGAGAGGATACACTTGGTATTTTCAAAAATAAATAAGTGCACCCATGTTTTTCATATGTCACAAGGGTCAAAAAAGGATAATTATATAAACTTATAGGTTTAATTGTATAAATATTACAATATATTAGTTTTTAAAAGTGTATTGGTTATTTTTACCCTTTTCTTTTTAGTATAACCCCTCATAAACTCATTTTTACCTGAACCATGGAAATTAATATTTACCGCATTCACAATTCATTGTGGAAAAAAATTAAGTTGAAATTGTTATATAATATAAATTATGATGATTAAAAATATTTAATACATTTTTCCAAATTCCATTCATGGGTGTGAAAAAATTTAATTTAAAATTAATCCCACAGATACGATGAGAAAGCTAGTTTTTAAAGAGAAAATGTTCAAAAGTTTAAAAAGTTTTTACATAAAAATTAAATATGAAATTTATTACAATGACCTATATTATATTAATTGATATTAAATTTAAAAATAAAATTCTTTAAAAAATAAAACATTAATTTAAAATTATAAATAATTTAAATGAAATAGCAGTTTTCAATTAAAATTCAGTATTTTTGTCTATTCATCAAAAAATGAAACATTTCAGAAAATTCAAAATAATTAACCCTAATATAAATTTTATATTTATATTCAAAAAAATATTTTATTTTATAAAATTATTTTTCTTAAATTATAAAATTTTAGTTTCAAAATATATGCACCCTAAAATAGATGACAAAACTGTTTGTTTAGAAAAATACCGTTTTTAAGTGTAAAATTTGATTAATTCTTATATGTTGTATAGAAAACACATAATTTTATTGTTAAATAGTTTATTTAATATATATAATATATAAATTTCATTAAAATCATTCACTAATATATATTTTTTTATTGAGGTAGAAAACATTTGTTTTCATAAAGAAAAAAAAATTTAGAAAAAGATTTTATTTATTTTAAAAGATTTATTTTCATTTATAATTATTTGATTGAAAAATAATTCAAAATATATACATGTGTAAAACATATTTCCATAATTTAGTTAATGATTTTCATACTCTCCATTCCAATGCTAGGTGATAAGTATCATATTAAACAATAATATATTAATTATATGACACATTTTGTTTAAAATCCATGTTTCCTGTAACATAATTATAAAATTAGTGTTACTTGTTACACAAGAAAAAATATGTGATTAATGTCATAAAGAATTTGTAAAAGATTAATTATTTTTGAAAAAAATAATTTCACAAAATCTCATGGTGTTACACCAGAAGTACAAACAATGATCGCCATGAACAAAGGAAATCAAACGGCCCAAAACAATCAACAACCCTCAAAGTCATTTCAATAACCGAGGTGATATAATAAGTCCAGGGATAATTGAAAAAATGATGGATATAATATTTTTCCTCTTTATAAGTGTCAATTTTTTAGATTTATTAGCCCCACCATGTACTATTATGAAGAATCAATGGTCTATATAAATAGGTAAACACCTGGAATTTAGAAAAAAAAGAATGAGACTATATCCTTCACCATAAATACAAAATTATTTACATAGATATCTTTTTCACTATTCTATTTTTATATGTCTATTTATTATATATATAAAAGAAAAGGAAATTAACTACAAGTAATTCAAAGGAGGATAAATACTAGGAATCCCAAATTGATTTTGTTAGAAAATAAATACTCTCTACTGGAATAGGAATATGAGTATGATTACACTTCTAGTGTTGAAAATAAAGTGGGATGTCTATATAATGCTTCAACATAACATGAAATTTTCTAGAATAAAAGAGAAAAGGCCAATCCTGCTGATATTTCTCTCAAATCCACAAATAACAGTAGCACCTAGATCCTTAATAGTTAGTGCTCATCCTATGTTTGGAAATATAATACCAGTAAAAAATGTGAAGGGAAGATTTTAAAAATATTTCATTTTATAAATTAATATTCTTTGAAGATAAAAGGGAGTTGAAATACCCAATTGGAAGGTGATGAGATAAATAAAACTTAAGTGATTTATGTGGATGTCCTATAACACAATCTTCTAATTTTGATTCAACTATATGACTCTATAATTGAGGTTACATTCAACCAAAAAGGTTTCTGAATAAAATCCAAGGACAATAATATTATAATAAAAGGTTGGAGGACAAACAATAATCCTTAACAGGTGTATAACAATGAAAACACTTGTATCCTGATAGTTGAAGAGGATAACATCTTAAGGAATGGGAATCTAGGCCACATTCATCAACAATGTATGGGGAATTTATCAATGTTAAAGGTGGAATTACATATTCCAAAACTGAAATGATATCATGAAAAGACTTGTGATACTTGTATGTGGGGAAATAGTTTCTAAAATATGTACCAACAGAAGAATAATATGGACTCTAATCTCATATATATGATGCACACCAATTTCTATGGAACAATAAATATATAATAAACATATTGAAAATTGAATTTCAATATTTTTGTTAATAATTACACTATAATGGATTGTTTGATGCCCATGAAGAGAAATATAGAAGTGATGGATTGAATGAAGAATAGAAAATGAGATCAGATGCACAATCAAGATCAAATTCTCTGAAAATGGAATATAATACACATAATTGAATTTCAAAACTATCTCAACAAAAATGGAATTAATCATGAGGTTTTAGTAGTAATTTCTCCATAACATAATGGAGTTATTGAACTATGAAATTTAATGGTGAATAATATAGCCTAAACAATGCTCAATGAAAGTGGCATCTCCCATCACTATTGGAAGTAGGTAGTCTATGTTTTTATGTGCATGAAAAACTAATAAGTGCTTATCCTAGGGGAATAAAGGACATTGTGTGAAATTTGGAATGGAAGAAGGACTATATAGAAACATTGTTAAGTCTTCATAATCAAATGATACATTCAAAATAAAGAAGGTAATTATGGAAAGTATAGAGATGCAGAAAATGAAGGAGTGTTTTTAGATTACTCAATAAAGAGTAAGGCCTATAAATGATTCAAAAAGATAATGAATAAAATTTTTGATATTAATAATTTCAAATTCATTTAGAAATGGGATGGAGATAATTTAAGGAGTTAAAATTTTGATAGTGTATATGATGAAGATAGAGAAGTTGACATAAATAATGTGCTTTCAAAAGCTCCCATAATGATGAAGACTTGGAGGTTGAATCGGAATATGTGATGGTTGTTGAATAAAATTATCCTCTACCTTACAGTAGAACCAAGGGCTAAGAATTATATCCACCCAACATTATCAAATATAAAACTACTCTTACCTAGACTTGAAAAATGAGGAATGTTGGGAGTGTTTCTATACTATCAAAGGTAGAACCAAAATTATTTGAAGAATAAAAAAATATATAAATCCTGGGTCAGATCCATGAATGAAGAACTAGACCAAATTTAAAAAAATAAAACTTGGGAACTAGTAAAGAAGCTTAAACATCACAATGTGATCAGAACAAATTGTACCTTCAATTATAAATTTTATTGGGCATGGTAACATGATCTGAAATATGGAACATTTTTCTCTAAAGGATATGAAATAATTGGAGGGTTGATGTTGAAAAAATATTTTCACCACTTGATAGAAATGATTCAATCCGAATCTTTGGTGATGGAAATTTTAATAGGTTTCAAGATTTTTGATATGGATGTTAAAATAATATTCTTGAAAGGTTTTCTTTAATCTGAGTTCCATATTTAACAACCGGTTTAATTTTTTATTGAAGATGATAAAAGTAAAGTGTGAATGTTGAAGAAGGCATTGTATAATATAAAGTAGTCACCAAGATCATGGTTTGTATTCCTATACTCATATCTAAAAAATATTGAATTCAAAAAAATGTGGTGTTGATTACAACCTCTATATGAAGAACTTCTAAGGAAGAATAATTCATGGTGTTGGTCTATACTGATGACATCATATTTGGCATAATCTAATATAAATTTTCATAGATATTTCTATTATGATGATTTCATAATTTTAAATTTCCATTATTGGTGAGATAAAAATTTTTATAGTATTTTAAGTTATTCATAAGGAGATACATACATTTATCTCTCAATATAAGTATTCGAAAGAGATACTGAATAAATTTGATATATATGATTCAAAAAACAATTATAACTCTAATTTAAATTAGAACTAAAATTGGTAAGCATGAAGATGATAAGTATGTGGATCTTAACTTATAATAGATTATAAATAGAATCTTTATTTATTTAACTACAATGCAGATGGATATTTTCTATATAACACATTTAGTTTCCTACCCCCAAAGTGATAAAAAGGAAGAGAATCTCATGATAGTTAAATGTCTCACGAGGTACATCTGAAGTACTCTCAGTTTTGGATTACTGTTTTATGTTGGTAAGGATCATGATTTATTGGTATTTAGTAATGGTATTTGCGCTAGTAATGTGGTGGAATAGAATTCCACATGTGGTGGTTCATTATTCATTGGAAACAAATGTGTGGGATGGTTGATAAAGAAGAAGGAAAGTACTTTATAGAGCATCATAGAGGAAAAATACATTTTTGTAACCAAATCATGCACTCAAATTCTATATATGAAGAAATAGTTGATATATATTGGTTAATAATACAAACATCCTATAGTGACATTCTATAATAATAAAAGTGTGATTGTTCTCAAGAAAAATATTATAAAAAACTCTCCCACCAAGTATATTTCGATTAGGTATAACATTATTAATGAAATGGTATACTAAGGAATGGTTAGAGAGGAGAATGTTGGAACAAATAAAAAAGTTGAGGAAATCATAAAAAAGAGGTTATACACTCTAGTTTTTTTGAAACATCAGTTGAACCTCAAAGTCCAACCACCTCCCTTAACTTGATGAGGTATAGATATTACTCTTATCCCCAGGAATTTAGTAGTTTCTATCAATAGAACATTAGGATTTCCTATAAGAATAAAGTAATTTTAAATTGGGTTTATTAAAAAATATGGGGAAATCCTATTGAAATTCAAATGGAAGATTTTGGTGACACTCAATACCATATGTGGAGAATGATTATGTTCTTCAATAAGTGGTTTTGTGTGATTTTGTACTGATATTCTCTTGTCATGGGTTATTTTATGGTATGAAAGTCAAGGGGAGTTTCTAGGACAATGATTGTCATAAGGCATGAAATTATCTCTTGAAATATTGTTTTCTACACTGAGTAATACTCATGAAGACTTAGAGTAATGGATGCATTTTTCTATTATCATTTAGAAGCTATAGAGAATTTGTATAGAATTGTTTTTCACTTTGGATTTCTAAAAAACCCAAATGGGGATAATGTTGGAATCAAGGTGTTTTGAGCCTTATTTTTTGGTTTTGTTTTTATTGTCAATTAATTTCTAGGATGATTGAAGAGTTTTAATTCCAAGAGAAATGGTTTATATAAAATGGAAGGTCAAATGAGGAATGGAATAAGTTTTAAAGAAATAATATTTTTATAGTGTTTTCCAATTTTTGGGGTGATAATTTTAGAGGAAGTTCAATATTTGATTCTATAGAAAAGGAAGAATACTCACACAAGTCACGTAGATGTTTTAAGAATTCATGTTTGAGGATTTATGCACTAATTTTTAAGAAAAGGCGTGAGTTTCTCACAAGATGTGTTGACTCACATAAATTAGGTAGATTCGTGGAAGTAGAGTAATGTAAATTTGGTGAAAGATTGGATTTGTACATGAGATGATTCAATAGAGTTTGGTACAAGAAAAAATGCATGAATGTATTTTGGGACATAATAAGTTGTTTTAAGGCCAAGGGTTTTCCTATAAATATCGACTTATCCCTTCATTTTTAACAAATGATTTTTTGGATAAGTTTTAGAGGATTTATTTTCATGTAAGTATAACTTGTGAAAATAGGACTTTGGTGAAATATTTAGATGAAACAATTTTCATGATAAAAGTTAATATAAATTTCCTTAGCAAAGGAAGTTGTGTGATGGAAACTGATCAATTTAAGTAGCATGAATATTTTTTCATGAATAGTGTTGAGTAAAGGATTTTTCCATGACATACTTGGTAAAACTCACTTTAGTAATGGGAGTTCCCTATAGTTTAATGAAATATTGTTTGTGAAGGTGGTTTTCTAAAATAATGTATTTAATAAATTTTTAGAATTATATTAGAGAATCATATATGAGCCATCAAGATGAAAATAAAAGATAAATTCTAGATGATCTGGAATTCACCTTCTAGTTGTTAAATTGAGGTAGACTTCATCTGAAGTAGTGAGCGAGGATAGGTCAATGGAAGTGAACTGAGGGAGGAAGTGCACTATCCCTAAATTCATTATAAGTGTAGTATGTTTGGAATGCAATGAACATAAACAAAGAGTTTATCCACCAAAATAGTTAAGATTAGTTGATTATAGTACATCATCGCAATACTATGTGTGTGAACCTTAGACTTGTAAACCAAGTAAAAATATGTGTTCTTTGTTTTTAATTTCAGAATTTTTATTTAGTGGTTGTGCATCTAACAATCATAAGTTCAACAAGATCCTACAAAAATGAGGATAATATCCAAATAATTGAAACTAAAAGGTTGAAGCCTTGATTCACCTCTCCACTCTAAGGGTGTATCGGGTTTCAACAAAAGGCCTACAACTTTGGGTATAAGATTTCACTTCCAAGGAATTGATATGGATCAAGGGGAGAAGATATGGATATAAGATAAGTATAACTATTATATGGATATATATGTTTATAAAACATAATTTTAAAGCTATAAAATCTATAGTCCTATCTATATAAAATATATATAAGTTACTGGTGGATATTTGTGGAAGTTGTGACCCGCATGGTCACAATGCTAACGTTTTCATGAAATCACTTCTACGAATGATTTTATAGAATTTTGAAGAAAAGATAGGTCAAATAGGAATGGTGAGACCTTCCCACTCTATTATCCCTTTCTACCATTCTCTTGATATTATGAATTATTATCCTTTAAACTAGTGTAGGGGAATTTTTAGCTAATGGAAATAGGATGTTAGTATTGAGGATATGTACTGTGGAATTTTCAATAGAATGATATGATGTGGTCCATGATTACTTTTCGAATATTCTATGCCTATCCCATTCCTTTGAGAAATTTATAGAAAGAAAAAGAAAAAAATTAGGTTGTGTATAAGAAGGTCAAAAATCTCCATTTTCAAACTAATGAATCCTTTGATGGATCATATATGGAAAGGGGATAGATGTGAGATCTATCATGAACATAAATTTTGTAAAATAAATAAAAATTAAGAAACGTGGTACATTTTTTATACATGATATATTTATGGATCCAATTTTAGTTGTTTGGATCCTGGACACCATTTGATCTTTATGGAGTTACTAAATTTCATTTTTTACATTTATCATGTATTATAATTTAGAGAATACCATCTATTTGAGCTTTATTTTTAATTTATACCCACCTTCCCTCAGCCTCAGAGTTACTTGAACCCTTTTTCTCGAATCTTCATGATTGATTTTGTATTTTTCTTTATGATGTTTAAATAATATAACCAATGAAATCCTATGTTTAGAAACATGTATTCAGGGTATGAACATAACTCTAGTAACATTTTACCTTGAGTTATGAGAGAAAATTCATTGTATTATAAATTGAAAATGGGTATAGAATTCGAGGAACATTTATGAAATTGTGAGAAAATAAATAAAGAATTAGGATAAAGAATTGAACTATGAGGAATCACTGAATTTATCTATAGGACTAATTCAAGATATATTACTTTTTCTTCTTCTAACTAGATTTATTTTCCTGGTTTTAATGAATGTTTCCTATTTCAATAATTGTTTCTTTTTTCATTCCGATTGAGAGGATTTTATCTTGAGGATAAGAAATTATTTGAGTGTGGGGGAATTTGATAAGATAAAATTATATATACATTTTGGATACATTTATTTAATATTTATTCATTATTTATTCAATAATTTATTTGGTTTTGTTTTTTTCACAAGAATTGGGAAATTTTGATTCAAAGGAATAAATTATAAAAATTGGAAAAAATATGATTTACACATCGTTTATCATATACACGACGTGTATACCTCATTTACACCACACCAATAAGGCCACAGACCAACCTATGTAGAAATGTCATGATGTGAAGATATCACACATAATGTAACATCATTACATGATGTGTAGATTTCAAAGATCAGAATCCCGTGAAAAGTGAACATGTTACACATGCAAATATTTCATGATGTGAAAAGTTTTAAGGCTCTCCCTGTAACGCCCCGACCCCAATTACCCAGAGTCAGTTCATTATTACATAACATTGGCATGATCACAAGAAATATCAAATCTCAAAAGACCGATTGGTTTAGTAGCCTTGGAAACACTAGATATATTCATAAAGTTTTACATTACATCATAAAGTGAAAACTACTACAACAACATAATGTCTCCATAGTCCACACTATTATCCCCTAATAATATCCCTGAAGGTCATTCATAACTTACTTCTTCACATCCTGGGAAAAATAAAACATAGAAAAGGGGTGAGGTCAAATGCCCAGTAAGGATAACAATATAGCGGAAACTTTCAAAAATAAGCATAAACATTTAAGGCAATATATAACCAAAACAAAAGCCTTTTAATCTTGAACTTCAACATATAATGGCAAAAGTAAAATGAAATAATTCCATTTACTTATTCACATGGATATTCTACTAATCGAATAATCACATGCAATATCAATAACCACTTTCATAATGATGGAATGCATAATGCCAGACTATCATAATCACATAGTCAAGGCCTCGTGCCAAGACTACAAATAAGATTTTGCCAAGGCCTTGTGCCAAGACACTATTTTGTCTCATGAGACCTACCGATGCATCGAGGAGCTATAGCGGGATCCACCCGTCACTTACTAAGTCCAATTCATTCCCATATGAAAAGGTTTAAACATAACAAAAACATTCGTATTAAAACTAGCATACGAAATGTAAATACTTTCTCCATAAACCATGAATGGTATAAAAAAACACATCCACAGTCAAACATATCACAAAACCTTCAATACATTATGGAAATTTTGTATCATAATATATCAACTTCATTTAATAATAAAATCCATCAAAGGATGTTGACATAGATTAAATCAAAACTATTTGAGAGAAATATCTCCTTTTTTAAATCATTTAAAAGTCACACATTTATAAAGGAAGTAATTAAAAAGATATTTTTGAATCAAAGTGTCCCATAACACTTTGAAACTTTTGAAAGGAATTAAAATTTTAAAAACATTCATGTCTATATAAATAAATCCTTAAAACCCATTTTGAAGACATGGACATTAATTAAAAAGATTTAGAAAGACAAATCATTAAAACATTTAAAATTCTGATTTTGATAAAGAGTACATTTCTGAAATTCTTAAAATATTCATTTTGAAATCATTTAAAAGTAACATAATTATAAAATAAAACATTTAATTTGAAAATATCCTTGTAATATTATAAGGGAATCTTTGATAATTTTATAACGGAGGTAAATAGCTGCACCCTCCTTATAAGTTAAAAAAACATTCTTACCTTAATTTTGTCGAAAAGGTTAAAAAGCACCTTGTTTGGAAAACGACGGAAAGATTCCTTTATAAACCTCTTATAAAAAGTAAAAAAAGGGTATAAATGACTTTAACCCATATTATAGTAAATAGTGAAAATGTTTTGAAATTCATTTTTAAGAAACGTGGATGTGGATGATAAAGAGATCCCAGTAGATTATTACGTATAAACAACCTTGGATAATGAAGAGATTGTGAAATAAACCCTTACCTTGTACTTTTCCTTGGTTAGGGTAGGTTAACCTCCTGTATAATGGAGAAATAATTGTTATTAAATAATACAAGTATCTTATACATTAATATGATATCATATATGATCTTTTAACATTGATTTGTTAATAATATCTTAGTATTATCGTTGTTTCGGGTGTTAACTTACTCATTTTCTTTTATATGTTTTGTTAAGTAAGCCATGTTTGTAATGGATAGGTTTTATATTAATCATATACAGAATTATATCAAGTCCTTAGATACTATTATTAATCATCAAATGATAATTATACTTGAATGGATATGATGGAGAATGAATCTCATCGTGTTCGTGGAGACGGTAGTCCGTACGTACGCACGAGCAACAATATCATTATTTTGATATTAAAATAATATATAAATGGATGGTATATCATATATACAGAATCATTAACATGTTATATTTATTATTTTCATGAGTTACACATCATTATTATACCCATCTAAATAATAATATATTTAATAACAATTACACCACGACGTGGAGACGGTAAGCCGTACGTACGCACGTATGGTGACATGTTATTCAAAGTGTGGATAGAATACTGAATATGGTTGTACCATATTTATAATAACATCACATTATATATATGATACTGGAGTTATTATTTTATAATTGTAATAACAAAAGAAGAAGAAGTGGAAGAATAAAGGAACTTGGAAAAGGGTGGTGAAATCATTACCTCTTCTTCGGGTTCTTCCTTTTGATTTTATCCAAAGGGCTCTATAGGTTGTCTTTATGATCAAAATAAGGCATATAAGATGTAGTGAGGGAAGTGGTGAGAGTATTTTGGAAGATTTTGTCTGAACCAAAAGGCTTTTAAGGTGTGAAGAAATGAGAAGGAGGAGTGCCCTTTTATAAAAGGGGTGAGGGGCCCCTTTGGAAAAGTTAGAAATATTAATTTATAATAAATTCATATTCGGTTTATAATGGATCCAAAGTTGATTCCTTAAATTTTAACGTGGGTATGGGTCGAAAAAAACTCAACCAATAGAATTTAGACAGGTTTGGGTCATTATATTAACCTTATCTTTAAGTATTAACTCTTAGTTAATTAGTTTCACTTTTACAATGTCTCTTTGTATATTTATATAATATTGTTAATAAACTTACTATATACATCCAAGAGACCCCCAATTGGTCCTTTAATGATACACCTATCATGATATAAGTCTCTTGGCCGAACTTTAGATTTTAAGGAATTTAATATCAATTAATAATATAATATTGTTTTTAAAAACTCTTTTATGTCAATTTTGACACTATTCAATAGTTGATTTTTGTGAAACTCATAACAGAATGATTACTTAGAAAAAATTTAATTAAATCATTAATAACATGTCATATTAACTTATAAAATTATTTTAATTCATAAAAAGTCTCAAATTATATTTATTTGTGTATTTATAATATCAGTTAATTTAATTTTTCACTATTATGGTAATTACTGCATGATCATTGTGTCATAAATAAATTAAATTATTTAATGTCTAAAAATTATAAATAAAATATCAATATGTTGGAAATCGTTTTATCTTTCTAATGAATATTTATAGTCGAAAATCCAACATATATAACCCTATGTAAAAGTTTTTTTTCTAAAAGATATATGCTTGTGTCATTTTTGTATTCATTTTAACTTAATTAAAATAAAGTGTCCCTATCACCTACAAGTGGCTCCATGGGGTCCCCAAATCGACCCCAAGATGCCTATGGTAGAACATGTATCAACCAATAAGGTTAAGAAACTTTTTATGGTAATTTAGTATTATTATAATATTATTTTGTAACTATTATTTACTGGATTTACCCTTAACCATGGTGAATAAAATATTTACCACTGTAATTATTCAAAATGTCGAAAAATAGAAGTTACCTATTCACACAATATGAAAATCCTGATTCAAAATATGGAATCCATTTTTCCAAATTCAAAACACAGAAGTGGCAGAAATTAATTTAAAAATAATTTCCGCTGTTAAAACAAAAAGCGTGTTTTTAAGATATAATAACTATCAAAAGATTGATACTTGTTTATGTTCGGTTTAATTGTGACATTATGTCCAGTGACCAACATTGTATTAAATGGTAAAAATATATTCTAAATATACTTTAAAACCACTCAAATTCATAATTTATCACTATTAATTATTTTGACTAAAAATGTTCTTTTTAATTAAAATTTAGTAATTTTCACTATTCATCAAAATATTATATTTATCCAAAAAGTACCATAATTTCACCTTAGGGTAAATTGGACACTCCAAATCCAAAAACGACGTCCATTTTGAAATATAAAATATATATAATTTCAAAAAGTAGGTATTACTATTCATCATGGCTAGTTTGACCGGTTGTGGTGTGTGTTAAAACTCGAAGTTGCGTACAACACACGCTACTGTATTATTCAAAGGAAAGCGTACCGTGGAAGCTTGGGATGTTTCATTTTAAATTTTTGATGTCCCCATTTAGTCAAAATGTTTAAAATATTGTATTTAAAAAGGGTTCACTACTAAAAGTTGATAAAAGTGAAATACTGAAAATGAATTTGTTCTTGCATTATATCTAAGAAACTCATAATATGGATTATAAAATTATAAGGATTATACAAAGTTTAAAATTTAGTTAATACTATTCACAACCTCTTTTTAATGGCTTTTTTTTTGGTAATTCATGGTGTGATTGAACTCGGTGTTGCGTGTAGTGTAAGTTATTGAATTATGTTGAAGAAATAACACACTATGAAATATTGGGGTGTTACATTCTCCCCTCCTTCAATAAATTGCGTCCTCGCAATTTGAAATTGTTCTTTGAAAATAAAAGGTTGAAAATAGAAGATATATTTGTGGGAAAACCTGCATCAGAAATTGGGTTACTAAAATTTAGTCTTAATATGAGGAAAAGAGAAATGAAAGGGTCACCACAAAATTATGATCTCGATTAGGAGAACATTGGTGGAAATTAGAGACATATAATTGGAGGAAAAATGTAAATATTTATAGGTAGTGATTGAGGTCATCAATCACAAACAAGTATAAAACTGAGGTCCTTAAATTCATCAATCTATGATGATTTGAAATACCATCGGTTCAACAAAACATAGGGTATTGGGATAACACATTTTTGACGTTTCAAAATATCTTAGTTGAAATACCACATCGAAAAATGAATTAATGAGGTCTCTATTTAAAATTAAGAGTGGAAAGTATGAAGATTACCGAAAATAACACATACTAGGGTTCCATGTAGGAAAATATGGATATGGAAGAGAAATCTAACCATCAATTATCTGATGGAGAGTGGTAGAAAACATGGATATGAAAAGGCCAACAATCCCAAAGCCATAAATTAGTAATGATTTAAGGTACCATCTAGGACAACATTTTTGTTATAAGTTCCTTTTCTTAATGTTGAGGAATTTATTTATGAGATTGGCTAAGATCATAAGGAGGTATACTTACTTTATAATTATAGTTTTATCCATTAATAAATTTCTACCACAAACTCATCTGTCACTCTTAAAGATAATAGAACGTAAAAACATTCTATTTATACTATTCATACAGGGTTCCAAAATAAATGAATTTATAATTCATCTACCAGATATTTTTTTTTAAAAACTACATTATTTAATTCAAGACATCTCATGGGCCAGTGGTAGGTGATACACCCTTGTCGCCCTTCGGTTGCGGGTTCAAGTCTCGCGGCCTTGCCGGTCGCGACGGGTTGCCGCCCGACCTCTTTGTTGTCCTTTTATGGCAATCCAAAATAATACAAACAAGAATTATCCAAAATACTTCTGTCCAAACTCACAGTCCAACATTTATAAGGAATTTAAACATAATGTAGATCCTTTTACACCGTAATAACATATTAATACCTTCATCATGTATTCTTTTAAAACACTGAAACATCCTAAATTACCATAATCATTATTGATTACATTCATGCTCCCTTATTCCATATAGAATGTTGGATATAAATCATCATTCCAAAAATGTTTTAAACCCCAATAATGATGGAATATACAAATCATTAATCAGCTTCAAGGTATTCAAGAATATCCAATATAATTTATCCAAATCAATCATGTATTATTCTAAAATCACTACCTCGGTATCAGAACCATATTATGGTTTATCTTTCTGTCAACCATATATTTTCCAAAAATTTAACCTGTTATTGAGTCACTTTTCTTTGTTCCACACAATCTCAAGTCATTAATGAAATAGTACTATAGTACAATCCTTATATACTCCATAATTATTATAACAAGTACATTGTTGATACAACACTCAAATGACATAATCAACATAAGAACTCTAATCATTCCTCTTCATCTATGGTAGTATCATAACTTGATTATTATCCAATAGCATCATTTGCGGCATAGTCTGATGACTGGGACATAGGTTCGCGTAGTGTCCAAACTACTTTCAAATGAAGCATTGTACATTTGAAACAATTTTCTTACCCTTGCAGTCATGTACTTTGTGCCCTTTTCCTCCACACTTATAACAAACTCTCATTCCTTTCAGGAAAGTTCCAGGGTGTTTCTTTCCACAGTTATCACATATGGGAAAATTCTTCTTTTCCCTCTTCCCTTTATCCATATTTCTCTCTTCCATCCTTTTCTTATCTTGCTTCCCTTCAAATCCATAAGACTCAGTAAACTCTTTACTTATCTTATCAACACATGATATTACTTCTTCATATGATGATAATACGTGCGAGACTATTTCTCTTATAAATTCTGGCCTAAGACCATGAAATATATGATCCTTCTTTCTCTGTGTATCATGTGCATTGCTAGAGTTCTCATTCCTTCTACTGGGCTCCATTTCTAAACAATGGCATACATTAGATTAGTTTATGAATAACAATACCTAATCCAAAACTTGTAAAACACATAAAATAAATTAAATAGTTTATGGATATAATCCATAATCATAAAAATGTCTCCTTTTAGGAAGTATATACTCATAAACCCTTCATAATGGTTTGTAAAGAAAATTAGAATTATCCTAAGCATATCCCCCGGGAGTGTCGTAACCAAGAGTGCAGCAAGGCCCATTGTCGTGCACCAGTTCCCATTCGAGTCTAGCTCAAAGCGGTGTTTTTGGGTTTTACCACTAGGTACATCTGTGCCAGAGCCTCCTCTACCTACTCGTATCCAGACAGGGATGTATTGTTCGGAAAACTCACAAAATCTCCACAATACCAAAATTCTAGGAAGTTCTTCTATACTAATCCTCAAAGTTCATCTTAGGTCTACATGCTCTAATCAGAGTTTATCTAAATCTAGCTTCCAAGGTTTGTACTAAACTTTATCTGATACCAACTGTAACGCCCCGACCCCAGTTACCCAGAGTCGGTTCATTATTACATAACATTGGCATGATCATAATAAAGATCAAATCTTGAAAGACTGATTGGTTTAGTAGCCTTGGAAAAACTAGATATATTCATAAAGTTTTACATTACATCATAAAGTGAAAAACTACTACAACAACATAATGTCTCCATAGTCCACACTATTATCCCCTCATAATATCCCTGCAGGTCATTCATAACTTACTTCTTCACATCCTGGGAAAAATAAAACATAGAAAAGGGGTGAGCTCAAATGCCCGGTAAGGATAACAATATAGAGGAAACTTTCAAAAATAAGCATAAACATTTAAGGCAATATATAACCAAAACAAATGCCTTTTAAACTTGAACATAAACATATTATGGCAAAAGTAAAATGAAATAATTCCATTTACTTATTCACATGGATATTATACTAATCGAATAATCACATGCAATATGAATAACCACTTTCATAATGATGGAATTCATAATGCCAGACTATCATAACCATATAGCCAAGGCCTCGTGCCAAGACTAAAAATAAGATTTTTCCAAGGCCTTGTGCCAAGACACTAGTTTGTCTCATGAGACCTATCGATGCATCGAGGAGATATAGCGGGCTCCACCCGTCACTTACTAAGTCCAATTCGTTCCCATATGAAATGGTTTAAACATAACATAAACATTCGTATTAAAACATGCATACGAAATGTCAATACTTTCTCCATAAACCATGAATGGTATAAAAATAACACATCCACAGTCAAACATATCACAAAACCTTCAATACATTATGGAACTTTTGTATCATAATATATCAACTTCATATAATCATAAAATCCATCAAAGGATGTTGACATAGATGAAATCAAAACTATTTGAGAGAAATATCTCCTTTTTTTAAATCATTTAAAAGTCACACATTTATAAAGGAAGTAATTAAAAAGAGATTTTGGAATCAAAGTGTCCCATACCACTTTGAAACTTTTGAAAGGAATTAACATTTTAAAAACATTCATGTCTATATAAATAAATCCTTAAAAACCATTTTGAAGACATGGACATTAATTAAAAAGATTTAGAAAGATAAATCTTTAAAACATTTAAAATTCTGAATTTGATAAAGAGTACCTTTCCGAAATTCTTAAAATATTCATTTTGAAATCATTTAAGAGTCACATAATTATAAAATAAAACATTTACTTTGAAAATATCCTTGTATTATTGTAAGGGAAGAATTGATAATTTTATAATGGCGGTAAATAGCCGCACCCGCCGTATAAGTTAAAAAAACATTCTTACCTTAATTTTGTCGAAAAAGTTAAAAAGCACCTTGTTTGGAAAACGACGGAACGATTCCTTTATAAACCTCTTATAAAAAGTCAAACAAGGGTATAAATTACTTTAACCCATATTCTAGTAAATAGTAAAAATGTTTTGAAATTCATTTTTAAGAAACATGGATGTGGATGATAAAGAGATCCCAGTAGATTATTACGTATAAACAACCCCGGATAATGAAGAGATTGCGAAATAAACCCTTAACTTGTACTTTTCCTTGGTTGGGGTAGGTTAACCTCCTGTATAATGGGGAAATAATTGTTATTAAATTATACAAGTATCATATACATTAACATGATATGATATATGATCTTTTAACATTGATTTGTTAATAATATCTTAGTATTATCGTTGTTTCGGGTGTTAACTTACTCGTTTTCTTTTATATGTTTTGTTAAGTAAGTCATGTTTGTAATGGATAGGTTGTATCTTAATCATATAAAGAATGATATCAAGTCCTTATATACTATTATTAATCATCAAATTAGAATTATACTTGAATGGTTACGATGGAGAATGAATCTCATCGCGTTCGTGGAGACGGTAGTCCGTATGTACGCACGAGCGACAATATAATTATTTTGATATTAAAATAATATATAAATGGATGGTACATCATATATAAAGAATCATTAACATGTTATATTTATTATTTTCATGAGTTACACAACATTATTATACCCATCCAAATAATAATATATTGAATAACAATTACACCACGACGTGGAGATAGTAAGCCGTACGTACACACGTATGGTGACATGTTATTCAAAGGGTGGATATAATACTGAATATGGTTGTACCATATTTATAATAACATCACAGTATATATATGATACTGGAGTTATTATTTTATAATGATAATAACAAAGGAAGAAGAAGTGGAAGAAGAAAGGAACTTGGAAAAGGGTGGTGAAATCATTACCTCTTCTTCGGGTTCTTCCTTTTTGATTGATCAAAAGGGATCTATAGGTTGGATATATGATCAAAATAAGGCCTATAAGATGTAGTTAGGGAATTTGGGAGAGTATTTGGGCAGAGTTTGGCCGAACCAACAGGCTTTGATGGTGTGAAGAAATGAGAAGGAGGAGTTCCCTTTTATAAGAGGGGTGAGGGGCACCTTTGGAAAAGCTAGAAATATTAATTTATACTAAATTCATATTCGGTTTATAATGGCTCAAAAGTTGATTATTTAAATTTTAAGGTGGATATGGGTCGAAAACAACTCAACCAATATAATTTAGACAGGTTTGGGTCATTATATTAACCTTATCTTTAAGTATTAACTCTTAGTTAATTAGTTTCACTTTTACAATGTCTCTTTGTATTTTTATATAATATGGTTAATAAATATAATATATACATCCAAGAGACCCCAAGTGGTCCATTAATTATACACCTATCATGATATAAGTCTCTTGGCCGAACCTTAGATTTTAAGGAATTTAATATCAATTAAGATATAATATTTGTTTTAAAAACTCTTTTATGTCAATTTTGACACTATTCAATAGTTGATTTTTTGGAAACTCATAACAGAATGATTACTTCGAAAAAATTTAATTAAATCATTACTAACATGTAATATTAACTTATAAAATTAGTTTAATTTATAAAATGTCTCAAATTATATTTCTTTGTGTATTTATAATATCAGTTAATTTTATTTTTTACTATTATGGTAATTACTGCATCATCATTGTGTCATACATAAATTAAATTATTTAATGTCTAAAAATTATAAATAAAATATCATTATGTAGGAAATCCTTTTATCTTTCTAATGAATATTTATAGTCGAAAATCCAACATATATAACCCTATTTAAAAATTGTTTTTTTAAAAGATATATGCTTGTGTCATTTTTGTATTCATTTTAACTTAATTAAAATAAAGTGTCCCTATCACCTAAAAGTGGATCCATGGGGTCCCAAAATCTACCCAAAGATTCCTATGGTCAAACATGTATCAACCAATAAGGTTAGGACACGTTTTAGGGTAATTTAGTATTATTATAATATTATTTTTTAACTCTTATTTAACGGATTTACCCTTAACCATGTTAAATAAAATATTTACCACAGTAATTATTCAAAATGTCGAAAAATAGAAGTTACCTATTCACACAATATGAACATCCTGATTCCAAATATGGAATCCATTTTTCCAAATTCAAAACACAGAAGTGGCAGAAATTAATTTAAAAATAATTCCCGCTATTAAAACAAAAAGCGTGTTTTTAAGATATAATAACTATCAAAAGATTGATACCTGTTTATGTTCAGTTTAATTTTGAAATTATGTCCAATGACCAACATTGTATTAAATGGTAAAAATATATTCTAAATATACTTTAAAACCACTCAAATTCATAATTTATCACTATTAATTATTTTGATTAAAAAAGTTGTTTTTAATTAAAATTTAGTAATTTTCACTATTCATCAAAATATTAAAGTTATCCAAAAAGTACCAAAATTTCACCTTAGGGTAAATTGGACACCCCGAATCCAAAAATGACGTCCATTTTGAAATATAAAATATATATAATTTCAAAAAGTAGGTATTACTATTCATAACGGCTAGTTTGATCGGTTGTGGTGTGTGTTAAAACTCGAAGTTGCGTACAATACACGCTACTGTATTATTCAAAGGAAAGTGTACCATGGAAGCTTGGGATGTTTCATTTTTAATTTTTGATGTCCCCATTTAGTCAAAAAGTATAAAATATTGTATTTAAAAAGGGTTCACTATTAAAAGTTGGTAAAAGTGCAATACTGAAAATGAATTTGTTCTTGCATTATATCTAAGAAACTCATAATATGGATTATAAAATTATAAGGATTATATAATGTTTAAAATTTAGTTAGTACTATTCATAACCTCTTTTGAATGGATTTTTTTTGGTAAGTCATGGTGTGATTGAACTAGGTGTTGTGTGTAGTGTAAGTTATTGAATTATTTTGAAGAAATAACACACTATGAAATCTTGGGGTGTTACATTATCCCCTCCTTCAATAAATTGTGTCCTCGCAATTTGAAATTGTTTTTCGAAAATAAAAGGTTGGAAATAGAAAATATATTTGTTGGAAAACCCACATCGGAAATTGGGTTACTAAAATTTTGTCTTAATATGAGGAAAAGATAAATGAAATGGTCACCACCAAATTATGATCTCGATTAGGAGAACATTAGTGGAAATTAGAGACATATAATTGGAGGAAAATATAAATATTTATAGGTAGTGATTGAGGTCATCAATCACAAAAAAAGTATAAAATTTAGGTCCTTAAATTCATCAATCTATGATGATTTTAAATACCATCGGTTCAACAAAACATAGGGTATTGGGATAACACATTTTTGATGTTTCAAAATATCTTAGTTGAAATCCCACATCAAAAAATGAATTAATGAGGTCTCTATTTAAAATTAAGAGTGGAAAGTATGAAGATTACCAAAAATAACACATACTAGGGTTCCATGTAGGAAAATATGGATATGGAAGAGAAATCTAACCATCAATTATCTGATGGAGAGTGTTAGAGAACATGGCTATGAAAAGGCCAACAATCCCAAAGCCATAAATTAGTGATGATTTAAGGTACCATCTAGGACAACATTTTTGTTCTAAGTTCCTTTTCTTAATGTTGAGGAATTTATTTATGAGATTGCCTAAGATCATAAGGAGTTATACTTACTTTATAATTAGAGTTTTATTCATTAATAAATTTCTACCACAAAATCATCTTTCACTCTAAAAGATAATAGAACGTGAAAACATTCTATTTATACTATTTTTACAGGGCTCCAAAATAAATGAATTTATAATTCATCTACCAGATATTTTTTTTTTAAAAACTACATTATTTAATCCAAGACATCTCGTGGGCCAGTGGTAGGTGATACACCCTTGTCGCCCTTCGGTTGCGGGTTCAAGTCTCGCGGCCTTGCCGGTCGCGACGGGTTGCCGCCCGACCTCTGTGTTGTCCTTTTATGGAAATCCAAAATAATCCAAACTAGAACTATCCAAAATACTTCTGTGCAAACTCACAGTCCAACATTTATAAGGAAGGTAAACATAATGTAGATCCTTTTAACCCGTAATAACATATTAATACCTTCATCATGTATTCTTTTAAAACATTGAAACATCCTGAATTACCATAATCCTTATTGTTACATTCATTCTCCCTTATTCCATATAGAATGCTAGATATACATCATCAATCCAAAAATGTTTTAAACCCCAACAATGATGGAATATACAAATCATTAATCAGCTTCAAGATAGTCAAGAATATCCAATATAATTTATCCAAATCAATCATGTATTATTCTAAAATCACTACCTCGGTATCAGAACCATATTATGGTTTATCTTTCTCTCAACCATATATTTTCCAAAAATTTAACCTGTTATTGAGTCACTTTTCTTTATTCCACACAATCTCAAGTCCTTAATGAAATAGTACTGCACTACAATCCTTATATACTCCATAATTATTATAACAAGTACATTGTTGATACAACACTCAAATGACATAATCAACATAAGAGCTCTAATCATTCCTCTTCATCTGTGGTAGTATCATAACTTGATTATTATCCAATAGCATCATTTGCGGCATAGTCTGATGACTGGGACATAGGTTCGCATAGTGTCCAAACTCCTTGCAAATGAAGCATTGTACATTTGAAACCATTTTCTTACCCTTGCAGTCACGTACTTTATGCCCTTTTCCTCCACACATATAACAAACTCTCATTCCTTTCAGGCAAGTTCTAGGGTGTTTCTTTCCACAGTTATCACATATGGGAAAATTCTTATTTTCCCTCTTCCCTTTATCCATCTTTCTCTCTTCCATCCTTTTCTTATCTTTCTTCCCTTCAAAGCCATAAGACTCAGTAAACTCTTTACTTATCTTATCAACACAAGATATTACTTCTACATATGATGATAATACATGCGAGACTATTTCCCTTATAAATTCTGGCTTAAGACCATGAAATATATTATCCTTCTTTCTCTTTGTATCATGTGCATTTCTAGAGTTCTCATTCCTTCTACTGGGAGCCATTTCTAAACAATGGCAGAGATTAGATTAGTTTATGAATAACAATACCTAATCCCAAACTTGTAAAACACATAACATAAATTAAATAGTTTATTGATATAATCCATAATCATAAAAATGTATCCTTTGAGGAAGTATATACTCATAAAACCTTCATAATGGTTTGTAAAGAAAATGAGAATTATCCTAAGTATATCCCTCGGGAGTGTCGTAACCAAGAGTGAAGCAAGGCCCGTTGTCGTGCACCAGTTCCCATTCGAGTCTGACTCAAAGCGGTGTTTTCGGGTTTTACCCCTAGGTACATCTGTGCTAGAGCCGCCTCTACCTGCTCGTATCCAGACAGAGATTTATTGCTCGGAAAACTCACAAAATCTCTACAATACCAAAATTCTTTGAAGTTCTTCTATACTAATCCTCAAAGTTCATCTTAGGTCTACGTGCTCTAATCAGAGTTTATCTAAATCTAGCTTCCAAGGTTTGTACTAAACTTCCTATGATACCAACTGTAATGCCTCGACCCTAGTTACCTAGAGTCGGTGCATTATTACATAACATTGGCATAATCACAAGAATGATCAAATCTCGAAAGACCTATTGGTTTAGTAGCCTTGAAAACACTATATATATTCATAAAGTTTTACATTACATCATAATGTGAAAAACTACTACAACAACATAATGTCTCCATAGTCCACACTATTATCCCCTCATAATATCCCAGCAGGTCATTCATAACTTACTTCTTCACATCCTGGGAAAAATAAAACATAGAAAAGGGGTGAGCTCAAATGCCCAGTAAGGATAACAATATAGCGGAAACTTTCAAAAATAAGCATAAACATTTAAGGAAATATATAACCAAAACAAAAGCCTTTTAATCTTGAACTTCAACATATTATGGAAAAAGTAAAATGAAATAATTCCATTTACTTATTCACATGGATATTCTACTAATCGAATAATCACATGCAATATCAATAACCACTTTCATAATGATGGAATGCATAATGCCAGACTATCATAGCCACATAGCCAAGGCCTTGTGCTAAGACTACAAATAAGATTTTGCCAAGGCCTTGTGCCAAGACACTAGTTTGTCTCATGAGACCTACCGATGCATCAAGGAGCTATAGCGGGCTCCACCCGTCACTTACTAAGTCCAATGCATTCCCATATGAAAAGTTTTAAACATAACATAAACATTTGTATTAAAACTAGCATACGAAATGTCAATACTTTCTCCATAAACCCTGAATGGTATAAAAATAACACATCCACACTCAAACATATCACAAAACCTTCAATACATTATGGAACTTTTGTATCATAATATATCAACTTCATATAATCATAAAATCCATCAAAGGATGTTGACATAGATGAAATCAAAACTATTTGAGAGAAATATCTCCTTTTTTTAAATCATTTAAAAGTAACACATTTATAAAGGAAGTAATTAAAAAGGGATTTTTGAATCAAAGTGTCTCATACCACTTTGAAACTTTTGAAAGAAATTAAAATTTTAAAAACAATAATGTCTATATAAATAAATCCTCAAAAACCATTTTGAAGGCATGGACATTAATTAAAAAGATTTAGAAAGATAAATCTTTAAAACATTTAAAATTATGATTTTGATAAAGAGTACCTTTCCAAAATTCTTAAAATATTCATATTGAAATAATTTAAAAGTAAAATAATTATAAAATAAAAAATTTAATTTGAAAATATCCTTTTAAGCTTGTAAGGGAAGCTTTGATAATTTTATAACGGCGTTAAATAGCCGCACCCGTCGTATAAGTTAAAAAAACATTCTTACCTTAATTTTGTCGAAAAGGTTAAAAAGCACCTTGTTTGGAAAACGACGGAAAGATTCCTTTATAAACCCCTTATAAAAAGTAAAACAAGGGTATAAATGACTTTAAACCATATTCTAGTAAATAGTAAAAATGTTTTGAAATTCATTTTTAAGAAACATGGATGTGGATGATAAAGAGATCCTAGTAGATTATTACGTATAAACAACCTCGGATAATGAAGAGATTGTGAAATAAACCCTTACCTTGTACTTTCCCTTAGTTGGGGTAGGTCAACCTCCTGTATAATGGGGATATAATTTTTATTAAATTATACAAGTATCATATAATTAATATGATATCATATATGATCTTTTAACATTGATTTGTTAATAAAATCTTAGTATTATCGTTGTTTCGGGTGTTAACTTACTCGTTTTCTTTTATATGTTTTGTTAAGTAATCTAGGTTTGTAATGGATAGGTAGTATCTAAATCATATACAGAATGATATCAAGTCCTTATATACTATTATTAATCATCAAATGAGAATTATACTTGAATGGATACGATGGAGAATGAATCTCATCGCATTCATGGAGACGGTAGTCCGTACGCACGCACGAGCGACAATATCATTCTTTTGATATTAAGATAATATATAAATGGATGGTATATCATATATACAGAATAATTAACATGTTATATTTATTATTTTCATGAATTACACATCATTATTATACCCATCCAAATAATAATATATTGAATAACAATTACACCACGACGTGGAGACGGTAAACCGTACGTACGTACGTATGGTGACATGTTATTCAAAGGGTGGATAGAATACTGAATATGGTTGTACAATATTTATAATAACATCACAGTATATATATGATACTGGAGTTATTATTTTATAATGGTAATAACAAAGGAAGAAGAAGTGGAAGAATAAAGGAACTTGGAAAAGGGTGGTGAAATCATTACCTCTTCTTCGGGTTCTTCCTTTTGATTTGATCAAAAGGGCTCCTTAGGTTGGCTTTCTGATCAAAATAAGGCCTCTAGGATGTAGTGAGGGAAGTTTTGAGAGTATGTGGGCAGAGTTTGGCCAAACCAAAAGGCATTGAATGTGTGAAGAAATGAGAAGGAGGAGTTCCCTTTTATAAGAGGGGTGAGGGGCACCTTTGGAAAAGCTATAAATATTAATTTATAATAAATTCATATTCGGTTTATAATGGCTCAAAAGTTGATTATTTAAATTTTAAGGTGGAATGGGTCGAAAAAAACTCAACCAATATAATTTAGACAGGTTTGGGTCATTATATTAACCTTATCTTTAAGTATTAACTCTTAGTTAATTAGTTTCACTTTTACAATGTCTCTTTGTATTTTTATATAATATGGTTAATAAACATACTATATAAATCCAAGAGACCCCCAAGTGGTCCATTAATTATACACCTATCATGATATAAGTCTCTTGGACGAACCTTAGATTTTAAGGAATTTAATATCAATTAATAATATAATATTTGTTTTAAAAACTCTTTTATGTCAATTTTGACACTATTCAATAGTTGATTTTTGTGAAACTCATAACAGAATGGTTACTTCGAAAACATTTAATTAAATCACTACTATCATGTCATATTAACTTATAAAATTATTTTAATTCCTAAAAAGTCTCAAATTATATTTATTTGTGTATTTATAATATCAGTTAATTTAAGTTTTCACTATTATGGTAATTACCGCATCATCATTGTGTCATAAATAAATTAAATTATTTAATGTCTAAAAATTATAAATAAAATATCATTATGTATTAAATCGTTTTATCTTTCTAATGAATATTTATAGTCGAAAATCCAATATATATAACCCTATGTAAAAATTGTTTTTCTAAAAGATATATGCTTGTGTCATTTTTGTATTCATTTTAACATAATTAAAATAAAGTGTCCCTATCACCTACAAGTGGCTCCATGGGGTCCCAAAATCGACCCAAAGATGCCTATGGTCGAACATGTATCAGAAAATAAGGTTAGGACACGTTTTAGAGTAATTTAATATTATTATAATATTATTTTTTAACCCTTATTTACCGGATTTACCCTTAACCATGGTAAATAAAATATTTACCACAGTAATTATTCAAAATGTCAAAAAATAGAAGTTACCTATTCACACAATATGAAAATCCTGATTCCAAATATGGAATCCATTTTTCCAAATTCAAAACACAGAAGTGGCAGAAATTAATTTAAAAATAATTTCTGCTGTTAAAACAAAAAGCGTGTTTTTAAGATATAATAACTATCAAAAGATTGATAATTGTTTATGTTCGGTTTAATTGTAAAATTATGACTAATTACCAAGATTGTATTAAATGGTAAAAATATATTCTAAATATACTTTAAAACCAATCAAATTCATAATTTATCACTATTAATTATTTTGATTAAAAAAGTTGTTTTTAATTAAAATTTAGTAATTTTCACTATTCATCAAAATATTAAAGTTATCAAAAAAGTACCAAAATTTCACCTTAGGGTAAATTGGACACTCCAAATCCAAAAATGACGTCCATTTTAAAATATAAAATATATATAATTTCAAAAATTAGGTATTACTATTCATAACGGCTAGTTTGATCGGTTGTGGTGTGTGTTAAAACTCGAAGTTGCGTACAACACACGCTACTGTATTATTCAAAGGAAAGCGTACCGTGGAAGCTTGGGATGTTTCATTTTAAATTTTTGATGTCCCCATTTAGTCAAAAAGTTTAAAATATTGTATTTAAAAAGGGTTCACTATTAAATGTTGCTAAAAGTGCAATACTGAAAATGAATTTGTTCTTGCATTATATCTAAGAAACTCATAATATAGATTATAAAATTATAAGGATTATATAAAGTTTAAAATTTAGTTAATACTATTCATAACCTCTTTTGAATGGCTTTTTTTTGGTAAGTCATGGTGCGATTGAACTTGGTGTTCTGTGTAGTGTAAGTTATTGAATTATTTTGAATAAATAACACACTATGAAATCTTGGGGTGTTACACTCCCAATAAAAGATATAAGTAGATTCTTCAGTGAGAAATGTGGATCTAAACTACACAAAGTGAAAAAAAACTTACATGACTTGCAAATGTTGGGAAAAAATTCACTTATGAAATTACACAACATGCATGACATACATGTCACATACTTCTCAATCATATTAATATTATGAGTGCTTCACCAGGTACAGAAGATTAACAAACTTTAGTTTTCACTCATTTTTATTCCACTATTTCTTCTAATTTTCATCTATTTTCATTCTAAAATAGATCCTTTCATCTCTTTCATTTTTTATTCAATCATTTTTAGCTTTTAATCATTCTATTACCATTCTTCATTTGTTGCAATCCCATTTCCATTCTCAATGCCCGTTTTAATACCACTCTCCATTCTTCATCAACTCTTGCATCATTCATCATTGTTTCATCATTCACTATGAGCTTTTGATTGTTTCTATTTTTTTATTTTGGATCGCTCTTTCTTTATTGTTTCATCATGAGAAGTCAGTTTTTTATTATATTTACATTGATTCAAATTGTTTAGTATTTCTTCGTGCTTATTTTATTCCCATATTTCATCATTATCAACTATTACATGATTATGCATAGAATGTTTAATTTTTCCTTGATTTTTATCATCACCACCATGTGTGTATCATCCACCTAGGGTTTGGGGTCAAGAGTAGGGGTGTTTTAGAGCCTATATAATCACTAATTTTAACCTTGGTAACTTTGTTGATAGTAATTAGGATAATAATAATTGTTCAACACATTATTTTGTTCAACCTTTACAATGGGAAGTGAAATTGAGTGAACCAACCCTAATTGAAGTTGATAAGAACTATGAACATTAGCTTGTGATGCTTTATGTATAGAATCTAAGAGTAATGAACCTAAGTTGTTAGTTATACCTTGATCATGGGATATGTAACGACCCGAAATTTTGAATAAATCATGTTTCCTAATTTTGTGTGTTATTCTATTTTATTTTTATACTCAAAAAATGTTTCATTTGATAACATGAGTATAATTAAAATGAGACCATTGGGTTTTGACTATTATATGACCATTGGTCAATATGACCGCTGTAAACTAAACGTTTCGATTATTGTCTCTAAATACAAGTAATCTTGGTTAATTATTATAGAAAGAAGATTTGATGGCCACAACCCAGTAGTCTTGGACCGATCGAAGCCCATCTAATAGAACTTGGGAAGGAGGTAGAACCACTGGGATTTACTCTGGACCAAAACCAAGCCGAACTTCATTGTGTGAAGCTATAATGGAATCACCTTTGCGAGAAGTTCAAACTAATAGAAATTACGACTCGCGCGGTGTTGGCCGAGCCTCCCTCAGATTCTCTCACCTTAGCACACCTTACACTTAGGTCCTATGCTGGTGTGATAAGCGGCTATGTAAGGAGACCGTAACTGCCTTGTGTAATCATTTTTTTAAATAAAAATTGGGATTTCTTCTTATGATGATGTTTATGAATTTTTAAATGACCGGATAAATATATTATGCATATTTTT
Organism: Viscum album; assembly: GCA_963277665.1. NCBI lineage: Eukaryota > Viridiplantae > Streptophyta > Magnoliopsida > Santalales > Viscaceae > Viscum > Viscum album. The sequence goes on from OY728123.1 coordinate 19,810,350, forward strand.
GATGAATTTTAGAAAAAGTATATTTTAAAAATGTTTATGTAAACCCTAAATAATTAAAAATGTGTAATGATTTTCAAAAAATGGTCTTCTACAATTATGTTCAGTACAAAATTTAGAGTCTAATAAGATCAACTTGATTTTTGATGAATAGTAAATTATGAATAGTGATTTTATGATTAGGATTAGTAATGTGTCCAAATGGATTAGTAATCTCACTTAAAGAAAGTATTAATATAATCTAGGCACCTTGATTAAGTAATGTGATTCAATAAAATGGTAAAATAACGGTTTCATAAATTATTATCCGAGTATTAGTTTTTTCGAGTAAATAGTGTTTTTTAATTAAAAATTAAATTAAAATATTTAAAAAATTATTTTTATAAAATGGATTTCATTTTTGAACTCAGAGCACCGATATTATGTTATGGTAATTCTTGGGGTTTTTTCTGAAAAAATGAATTTTCGGTGAATAGTGTATTTATTTAAAAAATAAATTAAAAAAAATTTAGAAAATTATTTTTATAAAATGGAGTTCATTTTTGAAATCATAGCATTGATATTTGATTAAGGTGAAATTTTGGGATCTTTCTGAGAAAGATGAATTTTTATTGAATAGTAAAAATACAGTTTTAGGGTTTCAGAATGTTTAATGACATCATAACTGTGTCATGATGATATCATAACTATTTCATGATGATATCATGAGATATTTTAAGGGATGGTAGACCAAAGGTGATGAATTATTGTTTGGGGGGCCCATGTGGCCTAACTTCATTGGAAATATCTTGGGAGAGCACATGGTTTTGAGAAAACCACTTTTGAGGTGTCCCTTGGCCATTAATGCCTTGTCCCCTCACTTTCCCTATAAATACCAAGCCATCCTATCATCCATTTCGACTCCCCAATCTACCCTAATGAATTTCTGGTCTCATTACCTCCCAAGGAGTCCTCCCAAGGTGCCCTCAAGCCCTCAAGGTCCAAACCATTGAGTTTTAAGAGTTACGTTTTAAGGTAAGGGATCTGACCTCTCTCTTTCTTTTCAAGTAATCTCTTTTATGTCATTCCTTTTATGCTACATGTTCATATGTTTGAGGATGTTATTTTAAACTCCTATTACTTCCCTTTTCATGTTCATATAATTATAGATCCCCTCTTACTCTCAATATATCGTTTTATGAAGTTTTAAGTGGCGCTGTTAGGCTGCCAAAATTTGTGTAACAGATTCTTTCTCCCTTCTCAATTTTCAAGATATATTTTCATGTAAAGTATTTAAAGTTCCTTTTTATAATGTTGGGGTATGATCTCTAAATTTATAATACTGATCATTTATGATCATATGATGAGAGACCCCATTTTATCTCTTAAATTTAGTATTTTGACGTTTTAAGTGGCACCGTTAGGCTGCCGAATTTTTAAGTGGTTCTTTCACCTTTCTCCTTTTTCAAAGTTCTAATTCCATGTAAATTCTTTCAAGTTCCTTTTTATTGTGTTGGGGAATGATCTCTAAATCTATCATACTGATCATTTATGTTCATATGATGAGAGGCCCTACTTTATCTCATCAATTCATTTTTGTTGATGTTTAAGTGACGCCGTTAGGATGTCGAATTTCTAAGGGGTTCTTTCACCCTTCTCATTTTCAAGATCTATTTTCTTGTCAAGTCTTTAAAGTTCCTTTTTATTATGTTGGTTTATGATATCTAAATCTATCATACTGATCATTTATTTTAATATGATGAGAGACCTTGTTTGATCTCATCAATTCATTTTTGTTGAAGTCGTTAGGTTGTCGAATTTCTAAGGGGTCCTTTCACCCTTCTCATTTTCAAGATCTATTTTCTTATCAAGTATTTCAAGTTCCTTTTTATTATATAGGGGTATGATCTCTAAATCTATCATACTGATAATTTATGTTCATATTATGAGAGACCCTATTTGATCTCATCAATTCATTTTTGTTGAAGTTTTAGTGACGTCGTTAGGCTGTCGAATTTCTAAGGGGTTCTTTCACCCATCTCATTTTCAAGATCTATTTTCATGTCAAGTATTTCAAGTTCCTTTTTATTATGTTGGGGTATGATATCTAAATCTATCATACTGATCATTTATGTTCATATGATGAGAGACCCTATTTGATCTCATCAATTCATTTTTGTTGAAGTTTAAGTGACGCCGTTAGGCTGTCGAATTTCTAAGGGGTTCTTTCACCCTTCTCATTTTCAAGATCTATTTTCATTTCAAGTCTTTCAAGTTCCTTTTTATTACATTGGGGTATGATATCTATATCTATCATACTTATCATTTATGTTCATATTATTAGAGATCCTATTTGATCTCGTCAATCCATTTTTAGAAGTTTTAAGTGACGTCGTTAGGCTACCGAATTCTCATAAGAGAAATCTTATTTTTTGTCTTCATTTCATGTTCTTTGTTTCAAATGGTATATCATTTAAATTTCATTACCATGTTCTTAAATACTTTATATTTTTTCCCCTACTTTTTTATGTATGATTTTTGAGTGGGTGACCCATGTCCCCTCTATTTCCAACTTTTTTCTAAAACCATGTATCATAGACATTATGCTGCATAGTTTTCATCTCAAAATGCCTCCCTCTTTATCTCAAAATTATTTTTTGTTATTAAGTGAATAGTAAAAGATCTTATTTCTACAGGGGTATTCACATGTATATCAAAATTTTCTATTTTAAATTCTGTGATTTACATACATGAAACCCTCTTTCCCTTTTCTGTGGGTTTAAAGTGACATAAAGATCATGTCTTTAAAGCAGTTTTTAAAACGATATGATTATGAAATGATACCCATTTCTTTTATTCTATATGGGTTGTTTATGAAATTATTTATGATGATATATGTGGCTCACATGATAATAAAGACATGTCAAGTGTGCGCCGAGATAGCGCTCTAATGCATTGGGTAAAGACGTAATCTCTAGAGATGACTTTTTAGACTGATACCTTGGTGAATAACCTTGGTAATTTTTAATGACACCTTAGGGATGGACCTTGGTGAAACGAAATGATTGTCAATATAAAATGTTGTTGCCACATCTTCAAGTTATGAAAAATGTTATTTTTATTATGATATGCCTCATTATTTCATTCTCATGCCTTAAAGTTCTTTTCATGACCTTATTGAAGTATCTCAAGTTCACATGTTAAATGTTTCTCTTGTTTCCCTTACTGGGCCTTCTTCAAACCCTTTCTTTTGATGTATGTCCCCAGGTTATGTGATGCAGTAATGAACCTAGGATGAACATGAGGATAAGACTTTCAAGTGTTTAAGAAGAATGTTTTATATTTTCATGTTTTAAGTTCCTGGTTTCCAAGACACTAAACCTTAAAGATCCTCGGTTTTGTAAAATGTACTGAAAGTTTATGTGATAAAAAGGCAGGATTCTATAGTTGGTATCAAAGGATGGTTTAGTTATTTGGGGAAATTAGGATATGAAAAATTTATGAAGAAGCCTATAGAAAATTTTATATATAGGAAATCTTCCTGGTATTTTGGTGAGTATTGAGTAATGGGTTTCCAAGAAAATACATCTATGTCTGGATACGAGCAAGTAGAGGTGGCTCTGGCACAGATGTACATAGGGGTAAAACCCGAAAACACCGCTTTGAGCTAGACTCAAATGGGAGCTGGTACACAACAATGGGCCTTGCTGCACTCTTGGTTACGACACTCCCGGGGGATATGCTCTGGTAAATTCATAAGCTTAGTATGAACCATTGTTAAAGGAACACAGATAAAATAAAATAAACATTCACATAAGAATATATGATCATGGATAACCTAGATGGGAACCTAGGGGATCACAAGTTAGGGTATACTTTTCTTCGAAAAGTTATCCTTATATGCTTTAAGTTCCTTTTCATGATTATTAGCTAAGTATTTAAGCCCCTAATTATAGTTTCTTTTCTTAGTTAATGGCGGGAAATGGAAAAACATGTCCCAAAAACCAATGTGATAGGAAATGCTACGATTGTCGTATTAATACGACAGAGATGATTAGGGGATTAAAAGATTATTATTATTTTGGAAGACGTTCACTATTTTGGGGACCCTATATGATCGAGGAAAATAGATTACTACGGTATTTTCATTGAGGAGTAAGGTTGACTTATATTTTGAAGAATCGATGAATTTATGGTGGACTTATAGTAATTTAGGTTACTTATGGGAATGATTAACCTATCTTGGGTAAAATATGTTTAGGTTAGATAATTTTGTTATAAGATGTTAGGAGTGGTTGATGTTGTTTGGAGATGAACAATGAAGTTTATTTTGGAAGACTATGTTATCAAATCCTTCTTGTATTTGGGTTCCAATCTTAGTTTGGTTTATTTTGAGGAATTTTAAGGACCGTTATTTATGGAATGGTCTATGATGAACTTTGGGTATTACTATGGAAATTTGAAGATTTAAAAGTAGTTTCCATTCCTATGGGATTCTTCCTTTTTGAAGAGTTGTTTAACCTTACCCTTTCTGTTTTTGGGATAATGTTTAAAGATAGAAGAAATAGATAGTTAATATTTTGTCGATTACGTGATTCTCTAGAAGATGATTCTTGTGTTTTGATGAGACCAAGTAGTTTTGAATGCTCATCATTTGGATAAAAGATTAGTTTTGGTAGAAACTTTTTAAAGGATGAAACTCTACATGAAGACAGGTATATTTTATTTTGTTTCTATTCTATGTAGTAAATGAATTCCTCAAAATTATGAAAAGGAACGTAAAACAAAAACGTTGTTGGTTTAAGTTTCCTACTAGGTAATCAAAGACCGTTTACACACATCCTAAGTTTGGGATTTTCTTATTCTTAACTTTATCCTAATCATGTTTTCTATAACTCTCCCCCAGAACTTGACCCTTTGTTTTTTCTTCTATGTCCATGTTTTCCTACATGGAATCCTAGTGTGGGTTAACTTGGGTGACCTTTGTACTTCCCTTTCTTTCTTTTAAAGTAATATTTTTACTAACTCCTTTTCCGATGTGGGAATTTCAATGAAATTTCAAAACCCAATTTTAAAAATTGCGATGATGCAATTTCTTAAGGAGGGAAGATTGTAAGGACCAAAAATTTTGAATAAATCTTGTTTCCTAATTTTGTGTGTTATTCTATTTTATTTTTATACTCAAAAAAATGTTTCATTTGATAACATGAGTATAATTAAAATGAGACCATTGGGTTTTGACTGTTATATAACCATTTGTCAGTATGACCGATGTAAACTAAACGTTTCGATTATTGTCTCTAAATACAAGTAATCTTGGTTAATTATTATAGAAAGAAGATTTGATGGCCTCACCCAGTAGTCTTGGACCGATCAAAGCCCATCTAACAGAACTTGGGAAGGAGGTAGCACCACTGGGCTTTTCTCTGGACCAAACCCAAGCCAAACTTTATCATGTGAAGCTAGAACGGAATCACATTTGCGAGAAGTTCAAACTAATAGAAATTACTACTCGTGTGATGTTGGCCGAGCCTCCCTCATATTCTCTCACCTTAGTACACCTTACACTTAGGTCCTATGCTGGTGTGATAAGGGGCTATATAAGGAGACCGTAACTGCCTTGTGTAATCCTTTGTTTTAAATAAAAATTGGTATTTCTTCTTATGATGATGTTTATGAATTTTTAAATGACCGGATAAATATAGTATGCATATTTTTGATGACTTTTAGAAAAAGGATATTTTAAAAATGTTTATGTAAACCCTAAATAATTAAAAATGTGTAATGATTTTCAAAAAATGGTCTTCTACAATTATGTTTAGTACAAAATTTAGATTCTAATAAGATCAAATTGATTTTTGATGAATAGTAAATTATGAATAGTGATTTTATGATTAGGATTAGTAATGTGTCCAAATGGATTAGTAATCTCAGTTAAAGAAAGTATTAATATAATCTAGGCACCATGATTAGGTAATGTCATTCAATAAAATGGTTAAATAACGGTTTCATAAATTATTATCCAAGTATTATTTTTTCAAGTTAATAGTGATTTTTAATTAAAAATTAAATTAAAAATATTTAAAAAATTATTTTTATAAAATGGATTTAATTTTTGAACTCAGAGCACCGATATTACGTTTTGATATGTTTAATGACATCATAACTGTGTCATGATGCTATCATGAGATATTTTAAGGGATGGTCGACCAAAGCTGATGAATTATTTTTTGGGGGGCCCCATGTGGCCTAACTTCATGAGAAATATCTTGGGAGAGCACATGGTTTTGAGAAAACCACTTTTGAGGAGTCCCTTGGCCATTAATTCCTTGTCCCCTAACTTTCCCTACAAATACCAAGCCATCCTCTCATCCATTTCGACTCCCCACTCTCCCCCAATGAAGTTCTGGTCTCATTATCTCCCAAGGAGTCCTCCCAAGGTGCCCTCAAGCCCTCAAGGTCCCAACCTTTGAGTTTTAAGAGTTACTTTTTAATGTAAGGGATCCGACATCTCTCTTTCTTTTCAAGTAATCTCTTTTATGTCATTCCTTTTATGCTCCATGTTCTTATGTTGGAGGATGTTATTTTATACTCCACATAATTCCCTTTTCATTTTCATATAATGAGAGATCCCCTCTTACTCTCATTATATCGTTTTATGAAGTTTTAAGTGGCACCGTTAGGCTGCCGAATTTTTTGTAACGGATTCTTTCTCCCTTCTCATTTTTCAAGATATATTTTCATGTAAAGTATTTCAAGTTCTTTTTTATTATGTTGGGGTATGATCTCAAAATTTATCATACTGATATTTTATGATCATATTATGAGATACCCCATTTGATATCTTCAATTCAGTATTTTGAAGTTTTAAGTGGTGCCGTTAGGCTGCTGAATTTTTAAGTGGTTCTTTCACCTTTCTCCTTTTTCAAAGTTCTAATTCCATGTCAAGTCTTTCAAGTTCCTTTTTATTATGTTGGGGTTTGATCTCTAAATCTATCATACTGATCATTTATGTTCATATGATGGGAGACCCTATTTGATCTCATCAATTCATTTTTTATGAAGTTTAAGTGACGCCGTTAGGCTGTCGAATTTCTAAGGGGTTCTTTCACCCTTCTCATTTTCAAGATCTATTTTCTTGTCAAGTCTTTCAAGTTCATTTTTATTATGTTGGGGTGTGATCTCTAAATATATCATACTGATCATTTATGTTCATATGATGAGAGACCCTGTTTGATCTCATCAATTCATTTTTGTTTAATTTTAAGTGACGCCGTTAGGCTGTCGAATTTCTAAGGGGTTCTTTAACCCTTCTTATTTTCAAGATCTATTTTCTTGTCAAGTCTTTCAAGTTCCTTTTTATTATGTTGGGGTATGATATCTAAATCTATCATAATGATAATTTATGTTCATATTATGAGAGACCCTATTTGATCTCATCAATTCATTTTTGTTGAAGTTTAAGTGACGCCGTTAGGCTGTCGAATTTCTAATGGGTTCTTTCACCCTTCTCATTTTCAAGATATATTTTCATGTCAAGTCTTTCAAGTTCCTTTTTATTATATTGGGGTATGATCTATAAATCTATCATACTGATCATTTATGTTCATATTATGAGGGACCCTATTTGATCTCATCAATTCATTTTTGTTGAAGTTTAAGTGACGTCGTTAGGATGTCGAATTTCTAAGGGGTTCTTTCACCCTTCTCATTTTCAAGATCTATTTTCATTTCAAGTATTTCAAGTTCCTTTTTATTATTTTGGTGTATGGTCTCTATATCTATCATACTGATCATGCATGTTCATATGATGAGAGACCCTATTTGATCTCGTCAATCCATTTTTGGATGTTTTAAGTGATGCCGTTAGGCTGCCGAATTCTCATAAGAGAAATCTTATTTTTTGTCTTCCTTTCAAGTTATTTTTTTCAAATGGTATATCATTCAAATTTCATTACCATGTTCTTAAGTACTTTATATTTTTTTTTCCTACTGTTTTATGTTTCATTTTTGAGTGGGTGACCCATGTCCCCTCCCTTATCAACTTTTTCTAAAACCATGTATCATAGACGTTATGCTGCATAGTTTTCGTCTCAAAATGCCTCCCTCTTTATCTCAAAATTATTTTATGTTCTTAAGTGAATACTCAAAGATCTTATTTCTACAGTGTTATTCACATGTATATAAAAATGTTCTATTTTAAATCATGGTATTTACATACATGAAACCCTCTTTCCCTTTTACGTGGGTTTAAAGTGACATAAAGATCATGTCTTTAAAGCAGTTTTTAAAACGTTATGATTATGAAATGAAACCCATTTCTTTTATTCTATATGGGATGTTTATGAAATGATTGATGATGATATATGTGGATCACATGATAATAAAGACATGTCAAGGGTGCACCCAGATAGAACTCTAATGAATTGGGTAAAGACTTAATCTCTAGAGATGAATTTTTAGACTGATACCTTGGTGAAAAACCTTGGTAATTTTTAATGACACCTTGGGGATAGACCTTGGTGAAACGAAATGATTGTCAATATTAAATGTTGCAGCCACATCTTCAAGTTATGAAAAATGTTATTTTTATTATGATATGCCATATGATTTCATTCTAATTCCTTAAAGTTCTTTTCATGACCTTATTGAAGTATCTCAAGTTCACATGTTAAATGTTTCTCTTGATTCCCTTACTGGGCCTTCTGCTCACCCTTTCTTTTGATGTATGTCCCCAGGTTATGTGTTGTAGTAATGAACCTAGGATGAACATGAGGAGAAGCCTTTCAAGTGTTTAAGAATAATTTTTTATGTTTTCATGTTTTAAGTTCCTGGTTTCCAAGACACTAAACCTTAAGATCCTCGGTTTTGTAAAATGTAATGAAATTTTATGTGATAAAAAGTCAGGATGCTATAGGATAATTACAGCATGGGTAGATCCAATTGGTTTGAGAAAAACCAATTGGTGATTCTTGCACTTCTTTGCAGACTAAGATGTAGGACTATCCCAAGCTAAACTTTGGATTATCTACAATTAATAGCCCTACTATTGAACCCGATCCCTTTCTTTATTATTTACCTTAAATCCAAACTACCTAGTTTTAGTAATAACCATGCTTGAAGAGTGAATGTGAGGAATCCTTTCTTACAGTTTTTTTCAATTGGTTTCTGACCTTCTAGTAGTCCTCATGGGTTTGACCCCACATTTAAACTTTATTATTCCATTGTAGTAAGTGTTTTTTAGGTTTATAAATTTCAAATCTGTCTTCCACCTGTGAGAATTCAACGAGACGTGCTGGTGCGTTAGGATTGTAAATTTTTTCAGATTTCATGATATTTGGGTTGATATTTAGGGTGGTTTGAGTTTCATAATTCTGGGATTTTGTTTATAAGGTCCTTAGGGAATCGATTTAGGTCCATTTCACCTCATTCGAAGGATATTGGTTACTTCTCACTTGCCTGGAAATGGGTTCAGTGGGATTTCCATTTTTCACTTTCTTTTTAGAATTATTTTTTATAGTTTATAATGTGTGATCATTTAAATAGGTACTAATAAAGTATTTTATTATTTTTATTGATTGTATTAAAGTGATATAAATAATATAAGATTGGTGTTTTTATGGAATCTTGTTTACTTGGAATACCATGAGTGCTTGAATTTTCAAAAAAAAAATTAAATTATAATAAAATTATAAATTCTAGTTTAGATAAGGTTATATATTGGTTTTCTTGTATTGTTTCTTATAAATATTCCACAAAAATTATTTTCAGTGGTTCCTATATCATAAACACCTAGATTGAATTTTAATTCACTATGTGTGTTTGAAAAAACACCTAAGAGGATTTTCTTAAAACAATTGGTAACTAAAGTGAGGTTTTATACGTCTATATGATTTCAAAAATGATTTATCATGTGATATTTTGCTGGTTTAGGGAATTTTTACTAGGTTTAAGGGTTTCTTTGGATTAAGTTCTATTTTTATTGAGTTTATGTATTTTATGTGATATGTTCCATGGTGCCATATCTGTTGACATATGTTTATGTTAATTATATAAAGTTTATTTTTTGTTTGATACATATTTAATCATCTTGTTCATGTTTAATAAATTCTTGTTCTCTGTTTCATGTTAATTAATATTTTCAATCAAAACATGCTTTGAAACTAGTTTTCAATGGTGGTTTTTATGTTTTCTAAGGGTGAATTAAAACTAACGGCATGTTTGGTACTTCTATTAATGAACTTATTAACACTAGATACAACCTTTGTTTGAGAGACATTTTTTATTATTTATGTGACCTCAGGTATATTTCGAGGTAAAAATGATTATGGTTTAATGTCTATGTAAAAGAAAAGGTTAATACTTATTAAAGGGTGCAGGGAGGTGAGACAAAGTCTTCAAACTATAATAAATTTTTTTTTGTGTTATGTTATTAACATGTGACCGATTAGTGTTAAAATTATTTCCTCTCCACCCTTAGATAGTTTCATGGGAACCCTGAGTGCTTATGTAGGAAGACTTGGACAAGTACCTTTAGGCATGATGCATTCTCCCTAGCCCTTGTATTATGTAACAACACTAACTAAATAGATGATGATATGGTCCTCCCAAGTGGATCGTACACAAGAACAATTATGGATGGTTCGATCACTGAGATTATGAGGATCCTAGGGTTCCCTTAACCTAAGACACCTTAGGGAATTTTCCATGATTCTTGATCAAGATATTATATTCTTTGATTTTCTTTCTTGTTTAAACACTATTACAAAAGAGGTCTTTAACTATGCTGGCATTTCTTAGTGCGGGCAAAATGTGCTGATAAAAACCATCTTTATCAGCACTTTATTTTTAGAACTGATAAAGGGAACCCTTTATTACTGATCTATTTTTAGTGCTGAGAAATGTTTAGAAAAAAATGAAATAATTAAAAAATAAAAAAAATATTAATAACTTTATTAATTAAATAATTATTGTTAAAAATGAAGAAGTTGAATATACACATATATAAATTATAAAAATTAATAAGTAGTATATATTAAATAAATAGATATATATAATGAATAAAATCAAATAATTAAACAAATAAAAAATAAAAATGAGAAAATTAAGAAAAATATTAAACATTTTGTTAATTAAATATATATTGATAAAAAATAAATTTAATATAATTATATATATATTATAAATAATTAATCTACAATATATATTAAATATTGATATATGAAATGAATAAATTGTAATAATTAAACAAAAAAATTACAAATGAATAAATTACAAATTTATTTAAAAATTTATTATTGAAACAATTATTAATAAAAATGAATAAATTTAATATATATATATATATATGTTAATGTATTTTCCATTTTTAATGTTTTTTGATTTTTCAATTTAACATATATCAAACATCGCTAGTTATATTGATTTCACATACATATATATATGTAATTAATACATTTTTATATACAACACACACAAAAAATGCAATTAATGAAATATTATATAGAAACACATACAACTAATATTTATGTTATTTATTCAAATTTTAATATATTATTGAATTTCATTATAACATGATACATTTAATATATTATGTTTTTAGTCAATCAATTTTATTTATATATTTTTAATATTATTACAGTTACGATATTATTTATTCATTTTTAATATGTTTTATTTTTTGTTTTATTTTTGAATATGATCGGTGTTTATTATTTATTTATATATATTTTTTTACTATTTTTTTGTATTTTCAATATGTATTCATCTTTACTTCAATATATATATATATATATATAGATATATATATATCCATATTTTTTTAATAATTTATATTTAATTAATAAAACTTATCCATTTTTCAATACTTTTAATGTCTATTCATTATAAAATTTTCAATTTCCCTCATTTTTAAAATGCATTTATTTAATATTATATATCCATTAATATTGTTAAAAATATATTTTCAAATAACTATTTTAAAATTAATATATTTATAATTTTTTATTTACTATATTTATAAATTTAAAAATTTATAATTATTATAAATAAATAAATATTATTTTTTATTTTTTATATAATTATAAATAAATAATTTTATATTTTTAAATAATTATAAAATTATAATAAATTTATTAAAAAAATGTACTTGGTGAGACTTGAACTCGAGAACTATCTAAGACCCACGGGGGTTGCTACAACTGAACTACACCCTGGGATATATATTTATATATATATATATATATATAATTGTATAATAATATAATTATATAAATATATAAATATATAAATATTTTTAAGTATTATTCATATATTTTTAAATAAATAATTATATATTTAAATAATGAATATTTATTTATTTATATATATTTATTATATATATATATATATATATATTATATAAATATATATAATGATATAAATATATTTATAAGTATAAAATTATAATAAATATATTTAAATAATGAATATTTTTACTATATTTATATTTATATATATTTATTATATATATATAATGATATAAATATATATAATGATATAAATATATATAATGATATAAATATATATAATGATATAAATATATCTATAATTATAAATATATTTATAAAATTATATTTACTATATTTATAAAATTATATATTTATAATTATAAATAAAAAATATATTTTTTAAAAAACTATTAATGCAATTATAAATAAATAATTATATATTTAGATAATTAAAAAATTATAAAAAATAATTATATAATTATATAATTTTTTTACAAATATTTTGTTTATAATTATAATTATAAATCCTTTATCAGTGTTAATGTTTTGGCACAGATAAAGGGGATCTTTATCTGCACTTTTTTGAAAGCACTCATTAAAGTGTCCCTGATCTATTTAAAAGAACTCTAACTGCAAGTCATTCAGACGTGATTCTCAAGCTCTCATAGAACTCCCCTATAGTCAGCACTACTTCTCTATGTCCTCTCAGACGAATCATGGATAGAGTCCAATATATGTTATTTTCTCCTTTTCCTCTCTCATTATTTGATTTTTTTGTTCTGTAGTTTGTGCTTTTTCACTGTTCTTAACCATGATGAACCCTACATCTCATTTTTATCTCTCTTTAACTTACCTATACCTACACAACACCACCCCTACTCTGTAAACTCATTCTAGCTTCATATGAAACCACTGCGAATTGCATCTCCATCCATTATTGCAACGGATGGTGATTTTTTATGTTTCCATTATATTATTTCATTTTAAATTTTAGATAGTGTTATTTTTCATTGTTTGAATCTTTTTCCCACATTATCAAATTCACATGAAGATGAAATAAAGTTTAACATTATACTAGAATAATTATTGAGGTAATTTTATTTTATATGAATATTATAAACTGGGTTAATATACATATTGTTTTAATGTTAACAGATTTATCTAATTCAGGGAATTTGAGTTTAAATTTTCTAGTTTATGTTAGTTAAAATTATCAATATTTTATATAGATATAATTCAATAAGGAATAGACTATTTAAATTTTCATTGAAATCAAAATAAGAATACTTTTTCAGATTTTTATCTGATCCAAACTCAAAAGTTGTGATGTATTTTAATAACATGTGTGTTTATAATTGACTGATAGGCTCCTAATATTTGTAAATTTATGAAAAATATATTCACTAAAAGTTTATAGTAATTAGAGAAGATGATATTTAATGGTTTTTGGATATCATTATTGGAGATACCATTTATTTCCATTATCAATGAATGGTTTTCCATAATTTCTAATGTCCTTTAAATTTATAATTAGTTAAAATAAAGATGGTTTTTTATAAACTAATTTTAAATTGATTTTCTGAGTTTACTTTATTTTACATTTATAAATTAAAACATGTCATAACACAACACAGAAGATCATATTTCAGTATAAGAGTTTCCATATGAGGCATCATCTATAGAATATGTTCTACATGAGTTTAATTTTCTATCAAACTATTTTATAAATAAATTCTTCTCCAAGAATGAAGTGTTTTTTGATGAAGTGTCCTAATTTAGGAAAATTTATTTTCTTTATTTTTGTGTGTGTGTGTGATATCTTATCAATAAATTACTATTTTATAAAACCATAACATCGCAATATAGTCCAAATATTCATAACATGGCCTGAGATGAATCAAAATATTACCCAACCCTTGGAACCATCAACCAACTTCCAAAGGATTGATAATAAATATATAACATTCTACATTATCCAAGAGAAATTCTTTAAAAACCAACTCACATGACAAGTGAATCTAAATAAAATAGTACAACATATAATCCCATGAATATAAATTCCTATAAGTATAAAAACAATAACAATTATATAAATACTAGGTAAAAATAAAACCCTATATGAATAACCAATTTACTATTGATGACACAAACTCCACAAGTATCCACTAACTATCATTTAATAATATATCCCTACCAATAAATAATAAATCCTTGAAACCTTCAACCCAAGGAAACAATAGCTACATATTCACCAAGATGCACATAATGTGGTTAGGTAAAGTAACTGGGTAGGTTTTCTCTAATTATTTTCCTTTTCCTGATCGATAAAAAAACCATGTCTCTCATTTTTTATTTCATGAAAATATTTCTAATGTATTATAATTTAAATAATCATGCAACACAATAATAGTTGTAAGAAAAATAAATAAATTTTCATAAAAAAAGGACCACAAGTTTTACAAATAATGTTGTATAAATAAGGTTACATTTTGGATAGATATATATACAATACAACAAAATCCATGCATACAAGTCTGAATTTGCAAGCATCTTTCATAAATTTTTTAACTATTTGAATATATATATATATAATTCTTTAATACTATATTACAACGAACCTTAAATACCTTTATTTAATATATTCTCATATGCTTGATAGGCTTCCCTCTCTTGATGATAGATTAGACTCCCTCTTTCAAACTAGAATTCCTCCCATCATTTTGGTTCCAATGTTCCTTGATGACATTCCTAAAACTCAAATAACATTCATTAATCTCCATCAAATCCACTGCATTGAATTTAAATACCACATCTCCCACCTCATTCTTCAACTCTTTCAACCTTTCATCCTCCTCATTTATTACTTCCAGAGAACATAGAAAATGAATCCTAAAAACATATCAAAACATAATGAATGATTTTTTTGGTTTATTAATATGAATTTTCTTATATGACTCACTCCATTACTTTTGAAAACACTTCATGAAAATTTACATTTAATTTGAGTGCAATCAAATTGGATCCTATTATAACTATACAGTTAAGCATACTTGGATGAAAATACTACAACAATTAGTGACCTCATGAAAAAACTCTTGTTGCACATTTTTTTCTAAAAAAAATGAAAAAAAACCTTTTGATTCTCCTCTCCTTGAAACATGACAAATTTAAAAGGTTTCAAATATAACTCTCGAAGGTATTCCCCCCACAATGAGAAAAGATCTTCAGCCCTGCTTTCAGATTCATCTTCAGGATACTTTCTCTTGGAATCTTGGAAAAATGTCCAGTTGTCAAGATCTCCCATCCCCCTCATCCCAATACCACCATAAGTTTGCATCTCCTCTAAGCCCTGCCAAAAGAAAAATTAACATTTTGGAGAAAGTGGAAAATAGTAAATGTTTATGATTGGAACTAAATGTTTATGAGTGGAAGTCATGTGGATTTCAATGTTCATTCCTTTATTTTTGAAATGTAATATGTTAGAATCCATAGTTAAAATTGAATTTAGGTTATTTTTGAACCTTAGTGGATATAGATCTCTCATATTTGAGATACAAGTGAGGGAAAATGACTATTAACATAGGTTAGAGTCGATGCAGCTCAGTGGGGATGAGTTGATGTTCACATGGCGGTGTTGAAGACCTTTAATATCCCTAATAGTTATTATTTCATGTTGTTGCATTTGAATCATCCACCATCTCTTTTATGTTGTTTGAACTACTCTGATAAGTAGTCATATAAAATGATCACCAATACCCAATATGGGATGAATTTTTATTAGATTAGTTTGAGAAACATAAGTGGATGTCCAAAAAAGATGGGGTATGGGTATCAAGTAACAAAATAAAATAATAAATGTTTCCGAGGTATGTCATCAAGGATCTTTTGAACCACAATGACGGTAGGAAGGCTAGTTTGAATGAGGGAGTCCAATCCATCATAAAGATATTGAAGGTAATCAAGTGTCTTAGGATAGATTAAATAAAGTTAGTGGTGGTTAGTTGTACATTATTATTGAAGTATTGTATCTTTACTGAACAAAGTAGCAATTTTCATGAAATATTCATGAAAATGTGGTATTTTATGCACGATGTGTATTTTATTGTTGTTATTAAAGAAAAATTAAATGTTTGACTACTTATAAAGATAATTCCTAATGCACACGATGATGTTTCAAATCTTGAGGAAGAACAGGTTGTTGAATATGAAACTACAAAATTATTAGGAGTTGAGAAACATGTTGGTGAAAAAAAACAACAACAACACAACATCACAGTGTTGAATAAAATTATAAAGGAAAGAATTCAGGGTATAAAACTTGAGGTTGGTTGTAATAAACATGACCAAACTATTGAGACCAATAAGTCAAAATTCATTAGTTATCTTGGGATCACAACGAGGATGAATGTTTTGATTGATATTGATTCATGGAACCACATCCAACCTCTAATGAAGGAAGTCCTTTGGAAAGATTTAATAGTAATGTTATGAAATAATTTATCTATTTTAGTGAAAAAGTATATAATGAATCATTTATTTAATTTTATTTATTCCTTTTAGAGTACATTTATTTTAGAATATTTTCATTATAAATTCTCCTTAATGGTAGCTTGAAGAGCCCATAGAGGCTTACAAACACTTTTACGAAGTTACATCTTAGGGATGATGAGGGTAATGTAAAGTCCCACTCACCAGTTAATTTTTTATACATTATAAAGTAGGAAACAAAGAATAATTTTACCAATTATTGCAATGAAAAATCATTCCAGGTGAATTATAGTCGATAATTTATTATTTTCAATTATTTATTTTATCCAACATGATACAAAAATGTTAATTTATATGGTTTAGACACAAGAATCAACAATGAACACACTAGACGAAAATCTACTTTAATTAGATTTGAAGTGGCCTAAAAAATTTGGTTGTGTTAGAGGTATAGGTTTTTCAGTCTCTCCTGGAAAATATTTTGAGAAGATAAACCCACATAAAGATACATATAATATGGTGAGATGATTGTAGACATAAATAGACTCACTAAAAGATATTATTTTTTGGTCTGGTTTGGCAGACCAATGAATGAGAAAGGATCAAAGCAAACCACTGGTGGCATAATGATCTACACATGAATAAAATTATCACACTAGATTTGATGCTAGTCATTCCCCACCAACCATATACATTAACCTGAGTAATCAATTTTTTCATTACTCTTTGTCTTAAATGTGACTCAAACAACTTTTGATAACTTTATATTACTAAAATTATGCATGGTATAGTTCTATGTGATTTTTATTTATCAACACCCACACACCACTATGTTGCGATGGGTATAATGTATAATATCTTGGGAGACAAGATACACCATAAAGACCTCCCAAAAGATCACATGAGTGTGGGGATTGATGTATCTCATGATCCAACTGCTAAGATTCATGTTCTACTTGATGGTTCAGATATTACAATGGTCAATGATGCTATTGTAGATTTCATAAAATGGATTTCTGATCTAATAAGGATATGTGAGGTCTGCATTTAACAATTTTTTTATATAAAAAATATGTAACAGATGATGATAAAAGGTATAAAGTGAGGTATAATATTACAGATGCATAAAGTGGTTTCGAAATAGAAGGTTGAATCAATAAAATCTTTTGAATCAACCAAGAAAAAATAACCTTCCAAGAGTACCTTCTCCCCACCAGTTCTTAAGAAAAATCAATTATCATTCTAGCTTCATGAAGATACCACATTTAAAGATAAAAATATGTCTTACATTGAATATGAAGAAGATATATATGAAAATTCCTTGAAAAATAGAATTGGTCTTGAGACTCTAATTGTGATTCTAAAGCATGAATGGTCAGGCATCTTAGTCATGAATACATATATAAGGAACATTTTCATAATAAATCTGTCCAAATAGTGTTATAATATGTTTATTGAAGTAAATAACTATTCATATTTTCTACAAGATTTTATATTATAATTATATAAAGGTAATATCATTTTAATCATGATTTAGATTCATTAATCCCTGTATCATCTCAATGGTAGAACATACTTTGGATAATGGAGAAATTAAGAAGAAAAAAAGATGAGTTACTCGAATCATTTAATAAAAAAGTATTAGATGAAAGAATCTTTTTGATGATTACAATGAAAAGGAAAAACTGTACAATCTAATAACATAATATATATATTTTTTTCATTACTTAATTGTTTTTTAGGGTGCACTAGATGTTGATCGCAATCAATCTAGACACCTTGAATTTTTTTTGGATCCAATGCTTCGATATCCATCCAACCAACCACACATTATGTGTATTGTGAATATGTATTACACTAAAATAATCATTTTATATATTATCATTTAATTATATGTTTCAGTCTGTGTTTTAACAAAAATTTTGTTTTTATTGGGCAGTCACTAAATATAGGCTAAATCATTTCATAAAGATGATTTATAAAGATATAAAGTATGTGGATTACGAAAAATGGAAAAAAATTAAGGTATATATAGAAATATTTAACTATCAAAACATTTCGTAACAATTTAGATATTTTGGACAATTTTTCTATAGTGTCTGAAACAAGATAATGACATCGATTACAGATATTATATTTAAACATTTATGAGAGAGATCGTAAATCATGAAAATACCAGCATCCTGTAACAGGTAATTTATGAAGGAAATTAAAATTTCAATAAATATATTTAATAATCATTTGTTTCTCTATATTTTATTAGTACTGTCAAGATTTCTTACAACCTAGTTACTCAAAAGAAGAAATACATTTGTTTAGAGATGAGTGGGTAGTATACTTTTTGTCAAAATATATGTTGGTATCAAATTTAGGTGATCACCTACTTTGTTTTGATGTGGCATGAGATATAACCTACTAAATATATTTAGGGTATGAAGAATTAACGTTAGAATGCTTATATATTATTTTTGATCTCTTTCTCAAGGAAAAGTATAATGGAGGAAATCAATTTGTTTAGAATATCTGACCTACAAAACATATTTTTTTTTGGGAAATAGTGGAGGAGGAGGAGTAGGAGGAGGCGGAGGTAGAGTCAGAGTTGAAGTAGGAGACTAAAGTGGAGGAAGAGGTAGAGGTAGAGACTGTGGAGGAGACCAAGGCAGAGACCAATGCGGAGGAGGAGATGAAGTGCTGGCTTTCAAATAATAAAATTGGTTGACAATGAAGTATAATGAGGATCATACCAAGATTGTGTTTGAAAAAAGTTGTTGAAGGGTTCACACAAAACTTATCACTTAAGATAAGAGACATTGTGAAAGTATTTCAGGTGGATTATTGAAAATAACGTTTTTCACTACTTATTTATGTGAATTTATACCGGGTAGTGATCCAAGTGTAAGATCATTCTATGTTGGAAGCCTTAATTTCTCCACCTGTGTTATTGAAACAATATCTATACAACTCACAATCATCAAACAGGTTTATAATCCAACCAAAATATTTGAAAACATATGTGTGTAATCAACCACTAATTTCAGAAGGTGTATGATATAACTATTAGAGAAAAAAAATAATTGATATATCATGGTCATTTAGGAGGGATAATGTCAAAGTGTTCGTTATTAGTTTAAAATAGATATTTTAATATAAAAAAATTACACTCACTGAAAACTGAGAAAAAATACTCTGATTTTCTTGATAATTTAGGAAACCAATTAATAATTCATTTGTGATGTGTATGAATCAGTCTCATGTCAAACCCACACATGATGCGACCTATATTACTCAATGTTCTTATTTCCAGTTTAAAATTACATAAATAAATAAAACGAGTGGAATACTCAAAACTTAGGAAACATATTAAGATTGTTTTGATACTATAGGAAAATTATTCATAAGTCATTTGAGACATTTTATAATCAGCCATTCCTAAATATGACACACGTTGTGATAGTTCTGACTCTAAGTGCATCTTTTTATTCAAAATTGACATTAATTTTAGTGAAAACACAGCTAACATACTCAAAACTGAGAAAAAACATTTATATTTTTTTGGTACATTAGAACAATGATCCATAATTCATTTTTCACATTTAGGAATCAGTCACTCCTCAATTTGATACATGATGTACATGGTATAATTCAAAGTGTTCAACTTTAAAATTTACATTTTAATACAAAAAAGTGTCACTCACTAAAAAATAAACAAACATGATTATATTTTATTGATAAATTAAGATAATTATTCATAATTA
The DNA here is from genome assembly GCA_963277665.1 of Viscum album. Lineage (NCBI taxonomy): Eukaryota > Viridiplantae > Streptophyta > Magnoliopsida > Santalales > Viscaceae > Viscum > Viscum album. The sequence goes on from OY728123.1 coordinate 19,830,838, forward strand.
ATTTTTGATATGTATTAATTAGTCTCATGTCAAACCCACACATGATTCCACTTGTATGACTCAAAGTGCCTAAATCTAGTGTAAAATGGCATCTTAGTAAAAAGAATTGGCATACTAAAAACCTATGAAAATCATTAGGATTGTGTTGATACTTTTGTAAAATTATCCATAGGTGATTTGAGACATGTCAAAATCAAACATACCTCAATATGATGTATGGTGTGACTGGTATGACTCAAAGTGCAACTTTTTATTCGAAATAAACATTAATTTATTGGAAAAAACAACTAACATGCTCAAAACCGAGAAAACGAATTTGTATTGTTTTTCCAATTTAAGAATATAATCAATAAGTCATTTTGGATGTATATAAATAAATTGAATCTCAATCCAATACATAATGTGTCCAATATGACTCAAACTTTCCATTTTCATTTTAAAATTGACATTTTAATACAAAAAGTTTCACTCACTAAAAACCGAGAAAATGCACTCGAATTATATTGATACTTTTGGAAAATGATTCATAATTCATTTTTGAAGTTTATGAATTAGTCTCATGTCAAACCCAGTCACGATGTGAACTGTATGACTTAAAGTGCATATTTCTAGTTTAAAATTACATTTTAGTAAAAACACAAGTCGAATACTAAAAAGTTGAGGAAATGCATTCATATTTTTTTTGATACTTTAGTAAAATGATCCATAAGTCATTTGGGATGTATCATAATCATCCACACCTCAATAATATAAAAGGTGTGACCAATATGATTCCATGTGTGTCAATTTGTTCCAAATTGATATTAATTTTTGTGAAAAAACAACTAACATACTAAAAATTGAGAAAACACATTCAGATTGTTTTGGTACTATAGGAAAATAATCCATAAGTCATTTTTGACATTTCAGAATCAGCTACACCTCAATCTAATACATGACGTGCTCAATATGACTCAAAGATTTCATTATCATTTGAAAATTTTCATTTCAATTCGAAAAAGTGTTACTCACTGAAAAATGAGAAACCACGCTCAAATTGTCTTGATAATTTAGGAAAATGATTTATAATTCATTTTTGATGAATATGAATTAGTATCATGTAAAACCAATATATGATTTCAGAAATATGATTCAAATTCCCTATTTCTACTTTAAAATTATATTTTTGTAAAAAAACAAGTGTTATACTCAAAACTGAGGAAACACATTCATATTGTTTGGATACTTTAGAACAACTATCCATAAGTCCTTTGGCATGTGTAGGAATTATCCACACCTCAATCTGTTGCACAATGCGATCTATATGACTCTAAGCGTGTCTTTTTATTCAAAAATAAAATTACTTTTAATAAAAAAAATAACTGACATACTCATACCCAAGAATGAACATGAGGATTGTCTGTTTTACTTTAGAAGAATAATTCATAAGTAATTTTTAATGTGTAGGAATTCGCCTCACCTCAATCTGACTCATAGTGTGACCAATATGACTCCAAGTGCATATTTTTATTCAAAATTTACATAAATTTTAGTAAAAAAACTATCATACTCTATAATAGTGTTTTTCTAGTATTTGTGTTGGAAATTTTATTTCATTTAAATTCTAATTTTCATCCAAATTTTTTAATTTCTACTGTAGTTTCTGGTGATTTACTGTGTTGTTATAGCACTCTACATACCCAGTTTCTAATAACACAGTGTGTTTTAACATCACACTATATTATTCCCCCTTATCTATGTTATTAAATGCGCTGAAAAATTATTCCTTTATTAGCTATTTCAAAATCACTGATAAGTTTTCCCCTTATAAGCACTTCTAAAAGTGCTAATAGAGGGTCCCTTTATCCGCACTTCTAAAAACATTGATAAAGGGACCCTTTATTCATGCTTCTAAAATCCCTGATAAAGGGACCCTTTATCAGCACTTTTAGAAGTGCCGATAAAGGGTCTCTTTATTATTTCTTTTGGAAGTGCTGATAAATAATCCCCTTATTAGCACTAAATAAATGCACTGATAAATGGTGTCTTTTATCAGTGCATGTAAAAGTGCTGATAAAAGTGTGATTTTTCAATTCTTTTTTATGCTCATAAAGTACCCCATTATTAGCGCATTTCTGGCGCTGATAAAAGCTTTGGACTTTTAACCACACCATGGTATTCATAACTTTTTTAGTGCTGATAAAGGCATATTATAGCACTATTAAAGGCTAATTTTTTATTAGTGATAGTTGATATAAAGTGTGAACTATATATCTTGATTTTTTTCCAAAAATTAAATATTCTTGGTTTGATTATTTTCTTTAGTATTACTTCCCATTAATTAATATTATTACCATACGATCACCTCATGTTATCCATTTATTTCCTTTGTGATTTTTTTTACTTTATTACCCTAGAATTATATCCATGTTGTTCCAAATTATGATTATGTTCATATAGTTTATTATTCTTGAGTTATGTAGTTTTATATTTTACTTATTTTTATTATTGAATACACACTCCTATCTCATTTATGTAGTTCATGTATTCTTTCTTCATGGGTTTTGAATAAAGATATCAAATTGTTTTGATAAAAAAAGTGTAAAAACTGATTTTTTAAGATCAACCAAATACTTTTTTATAGACTAATTTCACTTCTCTAATTCTTCCATAAAAGTATTCCTAATGTATTTTAAAGAACAAAATCCCCTACTTACAATGTTTTTTCCAATTGTTTAAGTATAGAGATGCGATGTGACAATGTTTTTTATTTTATAAAGGATGAAAAGATTATTTTATGAATTTTATTTCAAACTATCATTATTGGAATGTATTATAAAAGGGTTTCATAAAATCACTCATGATATCCTATAGGGATATTATCTCATTCCCTAATTACAATACATGGTGTTAGTAGACCGAGTGGATCTTGCAAGTTCAGAATTTGATTTAGATAAGCACCTCTTCAAGTACTCTATATTCTAGAATAAAACATTAGCGGGTTGAGTGAATGGGTGGTGTGTGATCTTGAGTTACATGATGTTCTTGACCGATCATGTTATTTTTATTGTTTATACCGCATTTGTTATAGCCAGATCAACTTTCCTAGCATGTTAGTTTTGGTATTTCCTTATATATATGTTTTTATTTGTCTCTTTTATTGATGTTAGTTTTAATGTACTATTTATTTTAATTTTAATATACATAAAAAACATGGACGTGTCATGATATATTATTGATAGGATCCCATTACTAGTTAAATATTATTTATCCATGTCAAATCATTCCCATTAAATATAATTTTATGATCTAGTATTTTTTCTAGCCCTTGGGGATCAAGAATGCCCATCAGTCCTTGACAAAGACCAAAATGGGTACATGGATCAAGGGTGACCGAGAATGGTTAATTACATGTACACTATCCATTATTCCAAGGCAAGAAATATGAAATTTATGGGCATATCATTCGATATAATTTGGATATGTGATATGATTATTTCTTAAGCCAGTCGCAATATATGGAATGAATATATTTTAAGGAAGTGTAATATAGTGACTCATATTGTATTATTTAAATTATACCCTATGAATGATAAGGAATCCAAATAATAAATGTTAATATTCAGGTAATCTTCCACATAAATATATCATCATAGATGTTCCGTATGTTGAAACATTTTCGAATTAAATCAACCAAGTGGTTATAAAGAGTTTGTAACTTTATGAATTACTCATGTGTTTTATAACTTATAAGAAAACTCTAGAGATTATCACAGAGAATCCTTGAGGCCTATATAAAGGAGGTACTATCCATTCTTATGGTTGGTGAAATCTCTACAAACTATTTTGCATATTCCCCCTGAATCTTATCCATCCTCTATCCTTTTCCACGTGAGCTACTAGAATACTGTGTTTATTAGGAGGGTCCTTCCCAATTGTTGGGGGATTCAGTTCATCCCATGGATATGCCTTTATGGTAATATTCCTTAGTTTATTCCTTTGAAATATTTATAAAGAACATTATTGAAGGAAACATCACGAACCATCTATGGTGAAAGGTAAATGTTATTCAGTTAGTTTATACATGGTTTAGGTTCTTCGAAGCTTGTTATATTTGGTTTTATGGTTTATAATGACTTCCTATATATTGATTACGTTTTATTAGATCCTTTTAAACCCAACATTGCCCACCTTTAAAATTTTTCATCTCAAAAAACAAATAAACCAATCTTGAAAAAAATATCCAATACTATGTTTGGTTATTCCTTATCACAATATCCACCTTACATTTTTAGTTTTTGATCCTTTAAAATGAAACAACCCTAAATTAAACATGAATCAAATATATATATAAATCTTAAATAATGAATGGAAAAATAATATAAACAAATCTATACCTATTATATACATGTGGAAAGTGATAATTTATCACAACCCACTACCATAATTTCAAGGTGAAGCATCATCACAACTAAAAAATTAATTAATGGAAAAATATGAAATCACACTATCTAAAGAATACATAATATTTCCATTCTATCTACCTAACATTATAATACTTCCAAAAATAATATGTGTGGTAAAACACTTGTTCAATACAATACCATCCCACAATGAACCTTTCAACAATCAACTATTCCTAGGGAATAAAAATCCAATTATACTACCCATCCTTATTATTCTACAATCTATGACCATTATAAATTAAACCTATAAAAATTTCAATCATAAAAAATATCACACATTCAATATCTCACTATAATAATAACTAGGTTAGACTACCTCACCATCTTTGTTCAATATATAAATGTCTAAAAACCTATTATAAAAATTCCAAGTGAGTAGCTATAGGAAGTTTTGTAAGAAAACCATGTTGTGGTGTGGTTGAAACCACACCATGGTTTATGTTAGAAAATATATTCAAAATATGAAAATGGGAGGAAAATTAGGGATTTGGAGTTATTAAAATCTCTTAAAATATTGAAAGATTTAAATTTTATATAGGGGGAATTTTCTTGTTTTTCAATGTATTTGTGTTTAATTTTTACCAAAAATTAATAGAGGAGTGATGAATTTATAATTATAATGATATGGAAAATATATTTAATTATATAAAGAACATTAAATATTAATATGAGTATTGAGAAAAGTTTCTTGCGATACATATTTTTAAAAATAAGTTGATAATTGACACTCATTGACATATTTATCCATTAGGAATAAGGAGATCATAGTCATGATGAAGAAAGAGATCAATTCTACACTAAAAAAGTATAATCATAATAATTTGGATTTTTTTGAAAATCAAATTTTATCACTCATTTTTATAATGATTCATTATTTTGAATTGGATAAGTGAGATTTATAATGGGTTTATATTGATCAAATAACACTTATTCAATGTATAATAAGATAATAGAATGTAAAAACCCAAGATCATTATGTTATGAAAAACCAAAACCATGTATAAACCAAATGAGAAACATGTACCATTCACTAATTTTGACTCCAACAATAATATTCAATCATAGTGGTTGATGAATATTCCAAAGGATAAACCAATGGGTTCCTCCCTTAACGGTATATCTAAGGGAGAAATAAATCACCAAATGTTTGGGTGGGAAAATGATATTCTAGTATCTCTCAAGGGAAAGGAATGAATAAAAAATCATTTTTATTAAACATGAAAATCAATGGTACAAGGAGGGATACTACCTCTCTTTGTATAGGCCTTATGAAACTCCTAATTTATCCATTGATTTTACTTAACCATTTCATAATGTTCAAGTAAGGCTATCCATTTACAACATTTTCAAATATTCATATGTGCACTTAACATTTAAGTTTATTTGATCACAATAATATTTCATCATATGAAACATCAATAACAATGACAAAAATGTGTGGAATATTATTAAAAAATGAAGCATTTAGTTGCCTTATCAATCATACATTACAATTGATCTATAACACAATTAGTGATATCATCATATCATATGATATGACATGGATATGACAGTAGTGTGATATCCTATATCCTCCGATGATATTCCTAAACCATAGCATAAAATATTCCATTAGTTTATATACATATTACCATATGAAATATCTATATCATACAATACAACAAAAACCATTTATATATCATATATATTCATGACTTTAGGGAACATCTCCATCAATTTCCCACTTACACTAATGCCTCATAGATTATATGACATTTCACCTTATATTTTATCATATATAATTACTTGTAAAATCATATCTAAAACAACTTATAGATATTTGTAGAATTATTTTGGAAATCAATCATAAAATTCACCATGTATCCTTGAATATCCACCCAAAACAATATGGATAAAATCTCAAACACTTTTAGAGAATATCTCTGGGTTTTTTTAAAAACTCAAACCTAATTTAGTCTATGACTAAGTATAAAACAAAAATACTTTGTATAAATGAAAATAAATATGAATTATTAAAGTCATAAATGTATAAAAATAGTTTACTCTAGAAATAAATGGATCTAGAGTGATCTCCATCAAACACATGTATATATATACCTATTACCCCCAATTGTATCATATATAATTATATATAATCATATAACCCCTTTCCCAAGAAATAATGTGACTATGGGACCCTGATTATGTTAATCCCATATAGCATACTCATACATTCTCGATTCTATAGGTATATAATGGCCATGTTGATGATTACATCCCATGTTATTTATCTGAGAATACGATCACAACACATTCTACTCATCCAAAAAAAAGCACATTTCATGCACTTTTTCTAGAAATGACCATACTCTTCATTAGTCTTTCTCAATCATGGGACTGAATGTCATACTCCTCATATGAGAGGAAAATACTACCTTTGTTAAGCCTCAAATTATGACTTAATCAACAATAAATCCAACCACCCTTTAATTCAATAAGCCTCAAGGATTATTAAAGAAAGGTATCAAAGTATGAAGGTTCTCATGCTAGGTATCATTTTGAACATAGGTATGGGTATTCAATATGAAATATGCACCCCTAGTATACCAAATACATAGTTTATGACACTCCATTTGGTATACTTAGAGGGTTATCAAGTACATAAAAATCATTTTTTCCTCATGAGAATATTATATATCTCTATATGAAATCTTACCCATGCTATTCTTGGAATTTCATCATAGGTTAAAATTATCCCTGAAAAAAATCATCTAGGGATAACTCAAAATCTTACTTTGAGATGTTAATTATCAAGTTCCCTAATAAATCAAGTGACTATGGGACACCAAGTATGTCAATATCATATATCCTACTCATAAATTCTCAGTTATCCAAATATATACTGGGCAGGATGACGAATACATCACATTTAATTTTTCTAGAAAGATAGATACATCACATGCCCCGTATCTAAATAAAAAATCACATCACATACAATTTTTCTAGGTATGGTAATACAATTCCTCCACCCATCTCAATCATGGGTATGAATGCCAAACTCATCATACGAGAGGACAAATTCCATCTTGGTTAAGCCTCAAATGATGAATTTATTAACAAAAAATATAACCAACCATGATTAGATAAGCCTTAAGTATTGTGCTAGATAGGTATTAATGTGTAAATTTTATATTCTATGTATCTTTATAACCTCATGAATGATGATTAAATATGAAATATTTACCCATTTTATACCAAATACATAGTTTATGACACTATAGGTCATATAATTAGTGTGCCATCTAATGAATAAAACTCTTTTTGTGGATTTTGAGAATATTCTACATATCTATATGAAATCCTACCCAAAAAAATCATGGAATTGAATCACAACATAAAATTCTCCATGAAAAAAAATCAGTCAAGGATAACTCAAAGTCTTACTTTGAGAGGTTAATTATCAATTCACTTCACAAAATATATACAACCAATGTAAAAGAATGAAAATTTGAATTCTTCCTTTCTTACAACATGATACATTTTATTTTATTAAACTAATTTAATAATACTTAACAAATATATACATAAAATCCCTTATAATCATATCTCATACGATAGACCACCTGAGAGTCCATATGTTTATTTCACTTTTAGGTGTTTTTTAAACTCATTACAAATCAATGTAATTCCTTCTACATGAGAAAATTCAAGATTATTCTTAACAAAAATGTTAGATTCACCCATATGTGGCTAGATGGAAACAAAGTAGTGGACTATCTAGCCTCTCATGCACTTCCAGGTTCCTCAGTTTTTTGATTTTCTAATGTTTCTTAGTTGAAACAAGAGGGGGTGAACCTAATCCAGGGTGATTCCCTTGGGCTAAATTATTTTCATTCTCCCTAGGATGGGTCACCTTTTTGTATTGATTTGGTTTGTCTCTTTAAATATAAAACGTAATGTTGGATGTAATTCTTAGAGAGCATCATTAATGCGATATTGTCCATGCACCTTACTTAGTGGACCTCCATAGAGCATAATGGTTTTGTTAAGGGTTATTCCATACATGGTTCCATGGAAATTTCTCAACAGATGATAAGGGACATCCATTTCAAAACCCGCAACTCCAATATTTCTATAAAGCTAGACATGAATAAAGCATACGACCATATGTAGTGGGGTTTCGTTAATAAGGTGATGGAGGGTATGGGTTTCTATCCTTGAAATATTGATCTTTCCTTTAGATATTTCATGTTTGCTTGGATGTAGATTTCATTCATGGGAAAATACTATGGATTCTTCAAGGCCACTCATGGTCTGAGGCAAGGCGACCCAGTCTCCCCATGTATTTTCATCTTAGCTCAATATTTCCTTAGTCACCTTATCCACATGAGTTTGAGGAGAGGATATATTTTGGTGTTCTGAAGGATTATGAGATCACAATCCATTTCCCATATTATATACATGGAAAACACCGTTATTTTCTCAAATGCTGGAAGATCCTCGATTAGAAGCTTGACCACGGTGCTGGAAGAATACTTCCACTGGAGTGGCCAGGTGATGAATAGGGACAAGAGCCTCTATTATATTTCAAAAAAATCACGGCCAGGCGGATCTTGGAAATATAAAAATCCATCAATATGAAATGAGGTGACTTCCCCATGGAATATCTTGAGGCTCCCATATATCTCAATAGACTCCATATCTGGGACTTCAAATCTATCCACAATAAGATTGCAGACTAATTCTTAAATTGGATGAACATGTTTCTTTCCTTCGGTGGCAACATTAACCTCATTAATAGTGTTGTCTTGTCTACCCTGATACATGCTCTCCCAGCTATCAAATATTCAAACGGGGTTATCACCAACATTGAAAAGCTCTTGGATGGCTTCCTCTGGGATCCCATTGCAGAAGGGAGACCTCACTGGGCTTTATAGAGGAAGGTGGCTAAGCCTACTGGGGAAGGAGGAATAAATGTGTGGTGCCTTGAATACACTATCAAATGTACACATGCAAAGCCAGTCTAGGAAGTCATGGACTAGTGCACTCTTTGTGGTAAAACCATGCATGCTCAGTATGGACTTTGTCATGTGATGGAAGGTCGCATCTCTCTATTCTAGTTTGATATCTCTCATCTTTTACCTAAAATGTACTAGCTTTATCAATGGATTATTGGGAGGGTGGTTATTTCTTTCTGGCACCAAAACTGGGTAGGGAAGGTTCTTGGGTTCCATGGATATCCCTCCCCACCCCTTACATTCATGGAATCTAACATGTATCCAGAATTCATTCTTGTGATTCTGGACAAGGAGCAGCAGGACACCTTTAACCTCATTGACCTCTCTACAGACCTTTATTGGTGTGTGTTCACCCCCTCCCCCTCAGGTAATTTTAACACCTGAGACTACCGGTGCTCATGGGAGGTTCCTAATATAGAGTATTGTTGGAATGATATTTTATAGTCCAAACACATTCCCTCGAAATACAATTTTCTACTATAGAGAATCGAGAAAATGACCATCTCAACGGATGACAATGTCAGATGTTGTGTGATTCCGACCGTGTCACACTTCCCATGCTGTGAAGTCGGCGATGAGGAGAGTTTTGATCATTTATTCTTCATAGAAGGCTAAGCATCAACAGTTTGGAGCTGCTTTTGTGAGTTTTCTAGATTTCTGGATCGCAACATGGTGGACTATATTTTCATCCGTAGGTGGTTCCACAGATCGGGGGATAGATGAATGGAGAAGGTGGCCCACACATTGATCCTGCATACAGGGTTCTGAACGATATGGAAATCCAGGAAAAAATAGAGGTATGAAGGATTTAAAGCTTATAGTCACTTTATCATTCTCAAAACAATGAATCTCCTCATTGATTTGGCCCACCTTTTCTATAAATGGCAGGAGGCCCCCTCCCTTCATTGGATGAGCATGTTGTCTCGAGCCTCATAGTCAAACATTCTGGTGGACATTTGGTTCGTTGTAGACCATTTTCCATGGGCCTCAAGATAAATATTGATGGGTCCTATAACAGGTGGGTTTTTCAAGGAAGTAGAGCTATCTGAGACGCTCATGGATCGATGGTTCTGGCCTTTTCTGCTCGCCATTGCCAAGGTTCATCGCTTCAGGCTGAAGCTAAGGAAATGATACAGGGTTTTAGCATTTTCCAGTAAAAGTGTATTGTTATATCAGAGATGGAAACATACTAAAAAATTCCCCATGATGTTCTGCATGACCTTTTCCCAATTCTGTGGTCAATCTCTTATACCGTTAGAAATGGTAGAAATATGATCAACAATAATATCAAAGTAATTCATTCCAGGAGTGAGGAAAATCAAGTGGTGGACAACCTAGCTTCATTGGAGGTCATTGGGCCTGACTCGGTTTTTCTTCAGGATATGAACACTTTGAAACCCGAAGGGGTTAACTTGATCAGAGGGGATGCCCTCAGTCTCCACCATTTTAGACCACCTTAGGATTCCTTTCCGGAGGTTATGTCTTGCTTTGTTTCTTGTTTTGGTCCTTTCCTTAATAAAAATTTAAATTATGGTGATGATATTCCTAATGTTTAAATCCATAAACATTGTTTTTAAAATCCTTTACTTCACATCATCATATGTTATAATGTAAATAATTATTTTCTCTACTTATAACCCCTTCTTAGTTCATCATAACCATAATTAAAACTTTTCTATAAAACATTTCCTTTATAACATTAGGTAATAAAATGTAACACTTTAAATTATTCCTTTATTTGTTTATAAAAACCATTGAGGATATTAAGTGTGACCTACTTTGAATTTTAACTTGAAGAATATTTTATTTATTTATACTTTGAACTTCTCAAATTCCAAATATACTCCCACCAACCTCTTAGAAACTATATTATCTTAATAATATCATCCCAATATATAAAAAATTATATGTTTTTATAAAATAAAACTTATTTACATAAGTTGAAAAATTTTAAAAATAAACTATTATATCTAAATCATATATGGTATTCTATGTGTCGAGGGAAATATTTTTTAAAAAGTCTTTAGTCTATAAAATATTCCACTGAAGGGTGGTGGGATCAAATCCCACATATTTTAACAAATATCTTAGATAAAATATTTATCCTAAATAAAACTCTTTTATCCTTATATTTTTTTCAAACATGTTATAGAATCTAATGAATCATAAACCATGTGTATTAAACCCATCATCATAAATTGTCCATAACAGATATTTGTTAACAAAAAACTTCCCTCATCAAATATTATAATTTAAGATTAAAATACACATCCTTTATATAGATCCATCTAAGATAGATATATTCCTTTACATTTAAAATAATTATTCTATAATCCTTTGTTTATTCATTAGATTAAAAACTATAAAATATATTAATCCTTAACTTGATTTTGAGCTACATTATATTTACAAAATTTTTAAAATATACATTTAGTATTAGATATCTTCAAAATCAAAAAATTAATTTCTAAAATGGAATGTCCATAGAGTTTCACAAACCCATTCAAGTAACCCAGAAAATTTACATCTTATGGAAACATTAACCCTCCTTCCTGACACCACCTATAGGTTTCAATGACTGAGGCTTACCATTGTAAAAATCCAATCATCTTCTTTTAGCTTAAAAATTTACCCAATTTTATTGTAAACATAACATTTGAGTCTATAAAAACTATTTTAGGCTCATATATCTTAAACACTTTGAGGAAATTAGGTAAACTTTTATTGAATGTATTCATATTTTCAATTGATTCCAATGATGATTACAAAATTAATTTAATCGCCAGACCAAGCCTTAGAGGATATCTTCAGTCTCACCTTGTCATTATCATACTCAATCACATTGAGTATATGAGTGGAGACTAGGGTTACTTTTTTCATTTCAAATTTAATTCCTTTGAAGCCTAATATGAATCCATATATTATTATTATATCATATATATACACTTTTTAAACTACTTCAACATTAGGTTTCATGGGAAGGTATTACTCTATCACACATAAATGTCTTCTTACTAAAGAAAAATTATTAAGATTCTATAATTGTATAAGATGTCACTTCGATTTATTTTTTCCTTCTCAAGTATTGATCTTAAATAAAAACTTTATGATGATGATATCATTTTATCTATAACATAATATTTTATTATAAGATTTTCACGTTTAACATTTATTTAATAAGGACTTCTATTATATGATCTCCCACTAAAATAATGACCCCTTTTAATTTCATCACATACATTAGTGTAAAAGTATCCATATTTAAATAATATTTGTGTTGATTTAGTGTTTTTATAATATACTAATATTTTAAAAATAAATACTTTGTTAGATAGTATATATTATACGCAACACCGAGCTTAAACAAAAAATGAATTATTAATGTTATTTAAATGTGTCCATTATATACTAGCCATTAAATTGGTGGGAATTAATAGTATTAAATACATTAATAAATATAATATATTCTTACTCATTTATATTTATTGATTAATTATTTTTAGATAAGGACTTATTTTTTTGTAAACTTGTTTTATTCTTCGAAAATACTTTTTCTTCAAAAATGGGTTTTCTTGTTTTTTATGAGTGAATATTATAATTAATTTTTAGAAAATTTTGAAAAATTATTTGAAACATAATAATTTTTGAATTCATAATTTCAAAAATTTATCTTAGATGTTTTTTTGATAATTTTCTGAAAAGATTGATTATTCAATAAATATTGAAAAACACTGATTTCTATTAAAATTTGTATTTTTTTAAGTATTTAAAAATTAAAATTCTATTTTGGATTAGTTTTAAAATTTAATTATTTATTTTTGAGTTAATGTAATCCAAATATGGTATTTTAAATGGATTTTATACTCGAAATTATTATAAAAATATTTTATACGGTCATTTTTATAAAAAAAATGTTTTCCGTCGTGTTTTTTCAGTTTGATTTTAAATTAAATTATGAAACTTATGTGTTTTAATTTTTATTAAATGGATTAAATATTTTGAATCATAAGGTCCAAATTTGGTAAATATGTGTATTTTTTATTCTATGTGAATAGTAATTTTTGTAATTTTTGTTACCTCGGTTAAGGGTAAATAAGGTAATTAAGGGTTAAAAAGAAAATGATAAAGAATATAAAATGACCCCAAAACATGATTAAATTTAATTAAATTATTAAATTTTATATAATCAACCAATATTTGATTATATGGCCTTTTTTCATTGGGGTATAATTTTGACCCTTTTAATATTTTATGTAAAGAAAAGTAAAAAACATCACACTTTTGTTTTTAATAATTATAATATTTCTAATATGGGGAATAAAAGTGGTTAAGTTTGGTTATAAATATTAATTTTAAATATAAACGATTTATCTTCATCGTGTTAGTTTATTTTTAATTTTTAGTGAAGAAATAATTGCCTTAAATTCTTATGCAACGTTGACGCAGTAATTTTCAAATTAATGGAAGAATCAAATAAACAGTATTAAAAATTTTAAAATTATTATAATTTGAGATAATTAATGTTATAAAATAATTTTATACATTAAAATGATATTTTAGGGATGTATTAAAATATTTAATTTAATTTTTACTTGTTTTATGGTTGTTATTAAAATCAAAGTAATGAATAATTCTAAAAATTTACATTAATGATATATTATAATAAATAATATTTTATTAAATGATATAAAATTAATAAAAATTTCATATTTTTTCAAGTGATTTTATAATATCAATAATTTTCAATTTATGGTTCTTTTTTCCATTTATACTAGATATATTTCCCCTTCAAGAGTAAATATCCTTGTTGTCACGGTAAGCCTGAAAAAGATTAACAAGTGGTTAAAACAAATAGATAAGGGTAAAAAATGTCATCAATACATTTATAATTCTTATTGTATGATATTTTGTTACCCATAATAATCCTATATTCTAAATAAATATTTTTTGATCTATTTAGAATTGAGAATTACTTTATATTAATTTAATATTTTCATAAATTCCAAAAGTGCCCCTTGTAAATATTATAGAATATAATATATTATTCTAATTACTTAATACATAAAACATATTTTGGATTATAAAATACCTAAAAAAATCCTTCATATAATCACTCACCTCATTCTAGAGCTATTTTTTAGGTAGAATACTAACCATAGAGGGATTAATGTGTTAATCAATGGAGACTTTCCAAGGAAGAGGTATAGTTTTTAACCATATGTTTTTGTTTTATTTCTTCGTCCACCTACTTTAAAAATTCTTCAAACATGATAAAATAATTACACCATTTTACTATGTGTATTGATATTTTATTACGTTAATTTAATGACTTATATCTATATCCTCTTCCATTAAATGGGAAACTAAACAATTATTTGTGTGTAGGGTGAACAACTGCCCCTCGAACCGATATAATTCATTCTCCATCACCATCTCTCATGTATGGATTATAGTGATACATTTGAGTTATATATATGATATTAATGAAATATTTATCATTATATAAATCAAATATAATTCATATTTTCTTACCTTTCCATACAATGGAAATTGATAACGTCGTTTGTGCATACGTGTGGACTACAACATCCACAAAGTGATGTGATTTATTTTTCATCACCACATCCCATGGAAGATATATATAAGTATTACTAAATAAATAATATTATATTATTATATTATTATCATTTTTTAAAGAAAAAATGATTCTTACATTCTTTCTCTAATGATCATTGAAAAATGGTAGCGTTGCTCATGTGTACGTATGACCTATCATCTTCATGATTGTAACATAGTTCATTTTTCATAAACATGTTTTATAATTGGTTTTAAAAGAATATATAAAAATTATAATTATACCATGATTATTATTTTGGTGATTATGGAATAATTACCACTTTGACCATAGTAAACCTACTGAATTCATTTTTGACTTATGAACCAAATATCCTTAAAACACCTGATGTGAACTTAAATAATTAATTAATTATTATAAAAAGGTAATAAGTGAAATAAAAGGAATAATAAACTCTAATAAAGTTTCTAAATTATGTAAATAATTATTATATGTTTATTATTTAGGAACATAATGAACATACCTAACAATTCAGACCCAAGATAAGAGTCTTTATTTTAAAAATAATCTTTTAATGTATCCCTTAAGGCTCACTTTTTCTTCCATGTCCATATTTTATAAAAAAAATTAAATAATGTTTTAATATTATATTTTGAGTGTTTAAATTCACTTTAGCCATCTTTTAATTTTTACAATATGTCTTGAAAGGTATCTTCTTGTCATTTTCCAAACAAGGTATTTTTGTGGATTTTCCAACAAAAGTATGGAAGGAATGTTTTTTAACTTATATGGAAAAAATGGATTTTCTATTTTTCATGAATAATATTTGATTTTAATATTAATTTACAACTTTAAAAGGATATTTTCAAAGAAAAATTTTTCCTTTACAATTGCACATTTTTTAATAATTGTTTTCAGAAGGGAAAATAGTATTTTTCTCAAGAATTTTTTTCATGATATTTTAATGATATTTACAATCATTAATGCCAACAATCCTTGATGTTACTTATGATTCGATGGGGACATTTTGAAATGATACTATCCCCATTCATTCTATATATATATTATTATTTTTTAAAATATATTGTTATGAAACCCATTTCATTTCAATGGGTTAATCTAGTTATGAAAGTAATGCTATATTTTAATGTATATAATAGAAAAACTTTTCCTGATGCCATAAACATTTGTTTTTCTTTCAATCATTCTAAAGGTCCCATACATGATTGATGGTGCCCTAATCATCTACTATTGACTGTGGAGTTCTCAGTGTCCTCAAATCTACTGAAGCATACCTTGATTGCTAGGTTTAAAAAGTGGCACCCCTCCATTTATTTTTTCGACAGGCACGTATTCAGAACTTAGGATTTTCAAGATTGGGAGAAAGTGAGTATTTTTTATTACAGGAACATAATGATTCATTTTTCTCCGGAGGCGGACCGCATCAAGTCCTGGTCATATGCTCCTCGCAGCTTCAGCGACTTTAGTTTTCACCTATTATGGCGGTCCTTCAATTTTCATATGAAGCGTGATTATCCTATAATGGAGACTTGGGTAATATTTCCCTATAACCCCCTATTGTTATAGAATCTGTCTATTATGTGAATTATAGAAAATATAATTGGAAGATATATGTGCTCGGATATTCAGACCGAGGCCCTATGTCACCCCGTTAATCCACAAGTTTTCATGGAAATGGATGTGTCCAAAACTCTATTTGAATTTGTGTGGATCATAGTGGGTGAGGAGTATTACTGTAATTAGTGTGTGGTCTATGAATCCTAGAAAAAGTTCTGTTCTGAATGTAAGCACCTAGGACACTTATTGGACATCTATAGTAGTGGTATTAGATGTATGTGAGGAGGAGGGGCAGTGGTCATGATAAGGATCCTGAGGTGTCTGATGAAGAGGTGTTGGAGCAGTGGAATATTGATTTGGTTGTTAAGGGAGGAAAGGGTGCAGGGGGGGCACTCTGCCAGTAACCCAGGGATCGACAATGAAAACTCTGAGGTAGATCTTGGCTCATCCCGACCCATGAAAAAGGATTTGGTGCATCAGTACAACCTGACAGTTCCTCAAGTCTTTAGTAGATTGAGGCAAGACCTGGCCAAACATACTTCCTACAGTGATTTGATCCACAATGGTAGTGTGAGGGAAGATATAGGGGTTCTATATGATGCAAATAGAGTGGAAATTCAGGACTATATGACTATATGTGTGGGGGTTTAGATGGCAGATCAAGGGATTAAAGGTCCTAGAGAGGCTGTTCTGGGGTCAGGGGTACTGGTGCGATGAATTATCTAAGGATTACTTCTTATGAAGAAGTTACTATGGCATGAAAGGGTCTTGAGGCAATAGAAAAAAGGGAGATCAACATGCAGATGAAGGGAGAACCAAGTGCACTAGAAGCATCGAGTGAACTGGGGAAGTGGATGAAGGGAGGGGGTAGAGCTAATCTGAATATGAACCTACCCTTGATTAACATCAGTAACCGTTTTGATGGCTTGGGATCAAACTCTATTGATCCTGTGTCAAATAGGGATGACTACCCCTCAGGGATGGTTTCTAGGGAGTGGGGAAGCAATAGACTTCCCTCAGAGGAAAGTACACATGGAGGATCCAGAAGAGGGCTCCTCAACCCAAGGCGGAAGAAGGGACATAAAGAAAATAGGGATCTAAGAAGCGGCATTGTGCGTAAGAGGATAAATTCCAAATACCGAAAGGATTACTCATATCTCCCAAAGCCTATGGAGACTAGATCAACTAAAAAGGGATAAAATAATGTAATTAAGGGTGAGCCTTTTAAAAAAGCACAAGATAAGGAGGTTGGCATGGTTTGTGGATCTGGATCTGTTGAAGATCCCAAACCAGAGGAGTATGGACTGGATAACCAAGATGATGCAAAGGAAGATCATCCCCAGAACCAATATGTCTTAGTGGTTTGTTTTTCCCCTATTCATGAACTTTATGAGGGTAAGGAAGATGATGAGGTCGAACCGGTTGTTATCACGGCTGGCACAGTGCAGGATGCTATTGCAGAGGCCATGGGGGAGCCATGTGACCTTCTTATGAACTCCGAGGAAGGGATTCTTGAAAAGATCTTGTATTTTAATTCTTCCAAAGAGGATGTAGAAAGGTTGAATAGTGAACCAATTTAAGTGGACAATAACAGGGAGTAGGAAGACTGGATCATCAAGAAACACCTAATCATGACCAGAGGCTTCAATTCCATATATATAATGGTGGAAGAGTTTGTGTAGACGTGGGCCAAATTGATTTATCAATTTGAAGATAAAATTAGAGATGACCCTGATAAAAGGTAACTGAAAATTCATAGAACTTATATAGGGAGGATGCTTCCAATATATTGAAGTTGGTCTTTAAGGATGCTATAGGTTCTGATGATTTTGTTTGTATCTTATGGTTTCTCACTTTCTTCCAGAAATGTGTGCTTTTTAATTAAAATTCCAATTTGGAGGATTATGGGAATATATCACGATGGTTATTACAAGTATAATTTTGATGGTTATTTCAAATGTAGTTGTGATGATTACTGCAAGTATAACCATGATTTTTATTCCATGTGTAACAATGATGGTTTCTCTATATGTAAGAGAGATGTGAAAATGATTCCCTGGGATTCTAACATGTTTTATCTATGCTTTTTATGGGTTTTAAAAGTTTCCTTTGATAAATAAGTGTGTATTTTTCATGTAAAAATTATTTATATCATATGATCAAATACTAATGCAATAAAGGTATGTATTTTATAGTTTTTCATGATTTTCATTAGACTAATAGATTTATTTATATTATGTCCCTTGCTGGGTTTTTGTACTCATCCCATGTTTTAAATTGTTTTTAATAGGGATTAATGATGGGTAAGAGAAAATAAGAATTTGAGTTGAAGGTTAAGAATATTTTTCATGAAAATAAATCATGTTTAATTTTAAAAAAAATATGTTATGGAAAAACTGGATACTGATTAAAAGTTTAAACATTATAATACATGGGTTTGTTATATACATGTTATAACCTAAATCTCTAAAACTCTAAACCTAAAATATCATTGAGAATGAAAGAAAGTGAATTATAGTCTAAAGACACTAGATTAAGTGATATTTAAGGTTGGTTCTTTACAGTTTCTCCCATCACTTTACTATTATATAGGCCATCATACCAATCATGTCACATATGGATATTGGATATCTATGTGGATAAATACTTTCCCAATTTCATTATATAGATAAGTTCAACTCTATTCCTCTTGAATCATAATCCTGTAAGGGTTTTTTTCTAAAATTGTAACCTAAAGAAAATTACAAAAATAAGAACCTAATCTTATTATGGTGACCCATTACTTTCTTTCCTTATACAAGATAATATAGGGTAACCTTATTGTTACATTCCCTACCTAGTTAGATGATTGAGGTATTTAAAATTATTTTATTTGGAAGGAATCTTACACTTAGTATTTTAATGGGGATTCAAACATCACTTTCTTATCTCATGTTATTCCCTTTACATGTATGCGTATTTCTAATGATTTATTTTTAAATCTCTATTCCTTCCACCAAATTAACATGTTAAAACCATATTGATGTGTAACTGTTTGAACAACTCTTCAAAAAGATAAATTTAAGGTAGAAGAAAACTAAATAAATTATCATACATGGAATGTAACTCTTTAAATGCATGTATTATAATTGAAAGAAACAATTTAAAAACATCAAAACTCAATTATACATAATAATTTGTGATATAAAATATTATATCTATTAATATACTAAGAAATAAAAAAACTATAAACAATTAAAATATTTTAAAATAATTTTAATAATTTGTAAACAATTAATACAAAAACTATTAACACTTTATAATTTATCCATGGATAAACATAGACAATTCACTTTTATCCAATAAGAACTTTTCATATTATCATTACATAGTTTTAATATAGACTCCTTTTTATTTAAAAATATATGGAATTTTACTTAATCATATAATTTTTGAAATATAAACATTATATATATAGACTATTAATATATTATGTAAATATTCATCATGTAACACATTTAATATTATTTAAATCCTTATCTTATCAATTTTAAAAAGTTATTTTTATATGGTTTAAATAATATTCTCAAATAAGGCCTTTAAATTTTATAATTCAAATAAATAATTATGAAAAATTCATAATTTAATATAAATTCCTTAATATTTATCATTGTATTGTAATTTATAAAAACTTTATAAATCACCTTATAATTTCCATATAAAGAATTTGTATCTAAATTTTAATGCATGCCATGAAAATCCAAAAAATAATTTAACATAAACAATTAATATTCGGGAATATTTATGTAAAAACCATTTGGGATATTTTCAACACTGATATGGGAGTGGGGAGAGTCATCTTTGAAGACTTTTTATTTCATTAAATACTTTTTCATCCTTTTACATCTTTGACTTGTTAGGATCTTGATTATCTTATTTTACTAAAAAAAAATTATTCGATAAAACACACAAAATGTTGATAGGATATTTACAAGGTTCACTTTTTAATAAGAAAGTACAATCCTTGGTGCAATTGGTAAAAAATCCACAATTACACAGGCCATAATAATGATATTATTGTTTATTGTGGGTTGGCCAAAAAAATCCTAAACCAAAAGTGTGGCTCTCCACACTCAAGAGGGGTGAATAAAAAAATAATGATTCCCTAGACTTGAGATATTCTAGTCTAACTATATCACCTTGTTGGATATTTATACTTCTTATATAGTCAATCTTAAATTTCATTAAATGCATTGCAACACCAATAAATTCCACCACCAATGTGACTTCTATTGAATATCATAGTGATATTTTGTTCTTTCATTCATTATTCTTCTATTATTACTAACACAACAACATAACATAAGTTCCTCATATTTTCTCCTATATGTACAGAAATTCAAACAATATTATTCCTATTATTCTTCTTTTTATGCACTGATTTCAAGACCCCTCTTTCTCTATAAAAACTGTACCTCAAAGAGCCTTATTCCTTTTTCTTAATTTGAAATAAAACTACAGAACATTTTATTCCCTTATTCTATTTTCTTCCGTCCTTTTCCTTTAGTTTAAAACATAATGCACTAGATCGGTTATTCTTGGCTTCAATGAACAATATGTGTATGATGGCGAAAATCACAGAGTGAGGTTTGTTTGATACCAGTAAATATTCTATTTAGTTTTTTTCTTTCAGATCTTTTACACCCATTTTTCTTCAACAACAAATAATATTTATATATAATAATAACTATAGTGTTGTTTTCATTTTTACTCTCTCTTCATTATTTTTTTATTCACTATCCCACATGAATAATTTATTTGAATTACCAAAATTGTTGGTAATTCAATTCAATTAGATTTAGGCTATCATGGTCTATAACTAGACCCAAAATATTCAACCTTAAATTCTTATCATAATTCCTAAAGACTCGACATTAACTATTAACATGATAATAGACATTATCTTATAACTCCTTGTGTAATAACCATACATAATAACTTATGAAACTTCATAATTCCTAGAAACTAATCCTTCAATAATGATTAATTCTTCAGTATTTGAAAAATATATTCTTGATTATATAGTAAATTCAGTTATGGATCCTTTATTTTTGGCATATGATAATCTCATAAATTCTTCATTAATTATTCCATGAAATAAACTTCTAGTTTATTGGAATGTATTCATGAATGCTTAATATTGTAGTAGTCGTAGACCCTACATCATGAAAAACATCTTGAGGTAATTCTCGTGATTAATGTATAAGAAAAAAATCATGCTTTACTTCAAAATTTACCTTTTCCTAAATCATGGAATAAACTGAAGCCTTATGATTTATCATTTTAATTAATTTCATCTTACATTTCATCTTCTGAATCAGACTTAGTTCAATTATGAAAATATTATTGTGAACTTTCTCTTTTTTTCTTCTCGTAGAATTCCTCATCATACCATTTAACAAAAATCATGATATAGAGAACTTATAAAGATTATCATTCCAAGAACCATCTAAAATATTCTTATCATGGTATAGAGCTTCTCCACAAATACCACTTTCATTTTCTCTTCATACTTCATGGAAAACCTCTTTAAATAAGTGATGCAATTTTCATATGTGTAAAATTCAAATAAATTATTCTTTAAATTCATATTCCTTGAGATAACTAACTCACATCTATAGAAAATTCATATACATGAACTATTTTTCTATATTGATCCAACATGAATCCTAATTATCAGATGTGGAATACTCCCCTATGTAGATTCATTCGAACACGCAGTCTATTAGTGTACACAACATTTTATTTGGTTATATAGATTTTCTTACATAGGTAAATCCATATGTGGATAATCCCTTATATAGTATCCTATTTGGGTGCATAGATTTTTCTACATAGATATTTAATAACACAAAGAACACATGCAGATTCATATACATGGTTATGCACTTCTTCAACAATCTCTCTAACT
Source organism: Viscum album (assembly GCA_963277665.1). Taxonomy (NCBI): domain Eukaryota; kingdom Viridiplantae; phylum Streptophyta; class Magnoliopsida; order Santalales; family Viscaceae; genus Viscum; species Viscum album. The sequence continues at coordinate 19,853,383 of OY728123.1, forward strand.
TCATCTTATCCTATATTCTATAATTCTCCCTTAATTCACTCATCATCCAAAAAACTTATATCAGTAATAATGATAACCAATATGATGATATTTTATCTTTATAAGAACACCTCACTTTTTAGCAACTTATTTTATATTAAATCCTCAACCTGCTATGTCAACCTTCATCAAACACATTGATGGAACTTCAAAACTTCTTTATCGTAGATATATATAAATTTATTCATTATAAATGAAAATATCCATGGAAATACGAAAATTATAAACAAATATTTTACCTTAAATAGTTAATATATCTCCAAATATTCCAAATGAAATAAAAAATTTATCTTATTAAAACAAGATATGTAACTTCAAATACCACATCCATGATGTATATACTAATCTCAATATAATTAACCCATGAGATAATATTATTGTGAAATTCTTAATAACATCCATGTTCTTATTATTTATCAGCATATTTTTATTCCTTCACAATCATTCTTTGACTACAAATACAACTCACATAAATTAGGATTAATAATATCCCACTTTTCATTTTTTGAAAATAATTTCTAAATGATTTTTCAATATATTCTATCTTTATTTTGACACTCCCAATTTCTAATCAATCATTAATTTCACTTTATCCCTCACTTATTTTCAATAAATACAAGTTATTTGTGTAAAATATATCAATTAATTCTTAATAAATGTTCTACTAATCATCTCACTAAAAGACTACATGATCCATGCTCAGTGTAAAAAATAAGAGTATTTGATTTAAACCACAAATATTTCCATTCTCCAATAGAACATGATACATAATGAAATTATAACTTAAAATATTTTATAAAATGGATTTCAAACTATTTTATTCACTGAATATGTTAATTTTGATATTAAACAATTATAAAATATTAATATAGAGATCAATATTAGATGGTGTCATCCCCATGTGGACTTTCCAGAATTGATAGCCATCATTATTTGTCATGTTCTATCCTAAGAACATGTTTCACATTCCATTCCATGCATTTTAAATATAAATACAACATAGAAAGATTAAGGGAATATGGAGGCTCTTCCTGTTCCATCAATGTGAATAAAAAGGTTGAGCTGTTTTTCTAAACCATGTTTCTCTAATTCATTTACTCTTTATGATTTCACATTTGAAATTCAATTATAATTTATCTTCAGGTAGCATGAGACTCTTTACATATTCTTCTTATTTGTGTATAAAAAATTTCTTTTCAACAACCCTCATGCCTAAAAAATTCTTGAATATTTTATTGGTTTCTTCTTGTGTTGGTTGAATGGTTAACCCACCTTGAGAATTATGTCTAGAATTATAGATTATCTAATATAGAATTTAAATAAATGGGTTTTCAATTTTTGAAAACCAATCATAAAATTCAAATATTCATATAGAATCTTCCATTTTACTTTTCACTAACCCTTTCTTATGCTTCCTATAATTTCTTTTCTTTATTAAAATATACCATCCATATTAATAGAAAATAATTAAGAATATTGTAATCCTTCATGGATACTACACATTGAAACTTGTAAGTGTAATTATCATCATACCTTTTAGATGTGACACTCCTTCTTGTATTATTACACTTGTTATCTAATAATGAACCCTCAAACATTATTGATATTTTCTTGTAATTATTATGATTTAAAGTATTTTCTAAATTCTTTCTCATGTTTATAACTTCACTATTCACTGCCTCTTGTGTTATTTTATTCCAATAAAACTTTTAAACATACTGAGAAGATCTTGTATCACTTCTGTGACCACTTCTGTTTCCAACATCAAATATATTACTATTAATTTAAAATATATTTAAATTATATAGATTTTTATGAATATGTGAATGTCACTTCTTCATATCATGATTAACCCCCCTTGCCATGGAATTTTTTTATGATTTATAATTTAGAGTATTATACCAAAAATTAAATTCACAATGACCAATCCTATTATAATTACAACAAGACCCTAAAAAATTTAATCTTTTAATTTTTAAATCTAGTAATCTAGATTTGTGATAATGGTATTTTTGAAATTATTTCTTCATTGGTTGGTTTGAACATGGGAAACTAGTTTACATACTTATTCTTCTATCCACCATTGACACTTATCTTCATCCCTACTTGTGTATATTTTTTTACTCATGAACTATTCATGAAAATAGAATTATATAAATCATTAAAAATGGGTATGTATGGTACCTATTTATTCATATATTCTTGGGAATGATCATAAAATTATGTATTGATCTTATTATTACATAAAATAGGTTTTTAACATATGCATCCTCATTAGAACAATCCACCATAGAAGCTCCTTTTATTTTTTTATAAAGGCATAACCTAAGGAATTTCTATATTTTATAACTTGATTTCAAGATCATGAAATATCATATTTAGAATGTATTTTTCATTTTCATCTACCTTCAATCTATCTTCACATTCCTTATTGTTTCTTTCAACATATTATTTATTTATTTCAACCTTGTATTGTGACATTATATCATGATCCTTTATTTTCTTGGATTTAATATCAAAATTTTTATTTTTGACATCAATGTTGATTTTTAATTTGTCTACTAATTTATTAAATTTACATTCAAGAGTATTATCATCTCCTTATATCTCTTCAACTTCTTTGAGCTATTTATTTTCAAATTCTGAGTAAATTTTTTCAAGAACCAAATTCAACATCTAAAAGGCTCCAACCTACCTGAAGAGATTTATACATTCTAGAACCTTTTATTATAAATACTTCCTCATGTTATTTGTTTCAACTTAAATATTGGTGATATATTCCATCATTCTTTCAAACATACTATATTCAAAAGTCACTATTTATTTTTGAAAATACTTAAAAAATACTTTAATGAATTAATTGAAAGATCAAATAACATGTTATTAAACCCATTATTCTCGGATATTCGTTAGAATTGTTTTGAAAATAATTGATACATAACTCTTGATCACATTATTTTTAAAATAATTTAGGTATAATGACTATACAAAATCTGGTTAGTTGCATCAACCAGCTTATCTTACATTTTCAAACCAGATCTAACTTCTTAGAAATATTGGAATGGAAAAATTAAAGAATCCTATTCTCAGTAAAAAGGGGAAACTTCTTCAAAATCCTTTTCACCTTATTACTCCCATTCAATATAGTATTGGATGAAAATAAATTCTAATATGATACAGAAGATTCTTCAGAAAAATTTAACTTCATTATAAAATTGAAAACTCAAATTTTAAAAAGAGAACAAATTCAAATATAGATAATCTAGTAAAGGTGAACCTGAAACTGATACCAATTTTAAAGATGACTTGGGATATGTTCATCATTGATAGTGGTGGATAATTAGGGTTGGGGACATTTTATTCCAATAAATACTTTTTTTACCCCATTACCTCTTAGTCATGGTAGGATCTTAATTTTTTCATTCTCATATCTTTCTTTCATTCAATAGAACACACAATATGGAAAAGAGATTTACAAGTTGCATATTTAAATCAAAAAGGTAATTCCTTAGTGAAAATGAGAAATAATCCTCAATCACACATGCCATAATAATGAGATACCAATTTACATTGGTTCAACTAAAAAATAATCTCAAACCTGCTCTGGGAGGCAATGACTCACCCGCATGGGTTTAATTTCATTGTAGTATAATGCATCTTGATTGGGAATCTAGCCCTCCCCTTTTCGCGTGTCAAGGTTTCACCATACATCACACATCAAGGAAAGAAACACATCATTGAACAACACCTCTTATAAAAAATCAATATCCAAACATCACATCACAAAAAAAATAGAGAAAATTAAAACATAAAACATATCAAGATACTAGGAACTCATATTTTTATCTCACTCCCAAGTACTCTCATATAAGGAACCATTCATCCACAACACATGAACCCAAGGAATAGTTCATCCATGTAATACCTTCTCTCAATAATCATGGATCTCTATTAGACACTACACAAATGTCGTGTCATCCTTGATATCCAAAACTCCCCACTTAATGACATGGGAGTCATCATGAAAATACCAAGAAAGATGAGACATGTTAAAGATATCATGGATCCTCTCCACCAATTTTAGAAACACCAACCAATAATACTCCTTTACAAATCACCCTAACACATCAAAGGTCCCAAAAAACCTTATAGAAAGCTTACCCCTGCAAGACCTTTGTTACACACATCAAGGGGAATCCTTTAAGAACACATGGTCTCTAATTTCAAACCCCAAGGGCCTCCTAATACTATCATAGAAAGACTTATATCAGTCTTGTACTACTTTTATTCTCTCATGAACAAGTTGAACATTTTCTATCATACTCTATACCACATTGAGACCAAGAACTGCAGCCTCCTCAACCTCCATCCAGAAAAACAGAGAACGACGCAACCTCCCATACAAAGCCTCAATAAAATACATACCAATGGAATAGTAATAGAAATTATTATAATAAAACTCAACCAAATTCATGTGTCGTTCCGATGATCCAATAAAGTCTAATTTTCACACCCTCAACATATCCTTCATCCTCTAGATAGTTTGCTTCATTTTTTCATCCATATGAGGGTGGGAAGTAGTGCTAAGGTGAAAATATATGCCAAAAACATGTTGCAATCATCTCCAGACTCATTAGGTAAAACATGTGTCCGGATATGAGACAATGGACCTCGAAACTCCATGAAACCACACCAAATCATCCACATAATCTTAAGAAAATCATCCACTCTTCTTGAATCCTTGATCAATAAGAAGTGGGAAGATTTTATCAATTGATTTTGGGACATCAAAAATGCATCCTCAAGCCACTATACATATTATAAACTCCCATGTGTATTGAAAAAGGTGATTTATGAGACTCATGAAGGAATACCTCATGTATTGGTACCTGAATAAACAACCTCCCCTATAACAACATTTGATTCTAACTATCCTTTGACCATTCCATCAGATCATCTCCATGGAAAACATTATCATGCATCACCTTCTCCTCCAAGTCTCCCCATTAAGACCTCTCCAGTAGTTACATTAGATAAGAAAGCACCATCATCTGAAACATGAAGTCTCCACTATTGACTGACCCTGCATCCAAGTGTAGGGATTCCAATTCCTCCATCGCCCTCCAAGCATCTCCACACTCTTGAAAAACATTCCATTATGAATTCTTGTTCAAAAAATTAACCACAACATTTCTATTTCTTAAGTAATAGGAGATATCAAAATCAAAATCATGAAGAAACTTCATCCACATACACTACAACAAATTCAAATCATACTGATAAAAGATATACCTAAAACTATTGTGATCTTTGAAGACTATAAAGCACTCCCCAATGATTTAATTTCACAATAGATTTAGTAAAAAAATTGATTATATCTCCAGATCATGAGTGGAATAATTATGCTCATGGGGGATATAAATTACTAGACCCATAAGTGATCACTACTCAATTATGCATCAATATGAATCCCAAAACCATACGGGAAGCACCAAAAAAACCTCAAACATCACAACCTCCACAGTAAATTTAAGCACAAGAGCACTGACCAAATTCCCTTTTATGTAGTCAAATACTGCCTAAAACTGGTTTTTCTAGATAATTTTTTGGAAATTATTGGTCAACACTATCAATAGTGCTTCAACATGAGATAAATCTGGTAAAAACATAAAATAATAACCTAAATGACCAAGGAAACTAAAAAAACTCTACCACGTTATTGGGTGATACCCAAGAAACAACTACCATGACTTTTTAAGAGTCTACTTCCACACCCTAGTGAGACACCACATTCCAAAGGAAAAAAACCTCTCATTTCTAAAACATGAACTTGGAAAAATTTATGTAGAGATATTGGTGTTGTGATACCCTATAGGACAGTTATGATATGATCAACATACTCCTTATATGACTTTGAGTAGATCAACATTTCATTGATGAATATGATTATGAACTAGTCTAGGAATTCATATAACATGGTGTTCATGAGTCCCATGAACACAACTGGTGCATTTGTGACATTGAATGATGTGAATACAAACATGAAGTACCCATACCTACATACAAAGGTAGTTTTCAAGATGTCACCCTCCTCTAACCTTAACTAGTGATATCAATACCACAAATCATCCTTAGAAACCCAAATAGATCCCCTAAAATTGTTAAAAAAATCATTGATCTTCATAAGAGGATAAAGATTCTTGATTGTCACTTGATTTAACCTTTGGTAGTCTACACTCAACCTCAAACTACCATCTACCTTATTGGTGAACAACACTAGAGAACCCCATAAAGACACACTCGGTTAGATAAAAAAATGTCTTCATTTGATCATCTACCTAATCCCTCAACTCCCACAACTCAGAAGGTTTCATCTGATAAGGATCCACTGAAATTAGAGAAGCACTGGTTTGTATGTCTATCCCAACCCCAACATCACATCAAGGGGGTAGTGTCACAAAATCCTTGGAAAAAACATCCATAGACTATCCAATAGCCTTCAGAACCTATACTATCATATAATCCCTTGATTCCACTAACAACTCATCCATCAAGGAAATAAGGGGATCCAAATTTCTACTTCCCTCCTAACAACCCTGCCTGATAACAAAAACCACACGTCGAACATCAACATCTGAGAACATGAGTCAAATATAAAATTTGTCAATACAACACACATATAATAAAACCATTCAAATTAGGGATGAAATCATACAAATGCATCTGATGTAAGAACATATCTCCATGGTACTGATGTGGACCCATCTTCAGTATACAACCCAACACACATCAAAAAAGATGGTCTGGCCTCCAACTGGCATTGCCAACACTAGGGGAATGGAAATCCTCTATATATATAGTCTCATAGAATAGAATAGATTGGGTGTAACAAATTTATGTAAATATCCTGAATCAAAAAATTCATAAATAAGGGTGTAAGACAAGAAGAGTGTACCACAAAACATATGTGGCTCCTATGGAGATGCCACCTCAACTGTATACAACTGACCACACCTAGCTCCTCTACATCTCTATTAAAAACAACCTTTATGACCATGCTCAGGTCGAGGTCCCTGAATACATCCTGGGGTCTGCTTCTAATTTCTTTATCCCCCCTAAGTAGATCATAATCTCACTGCACTTGCTACTAAAATAGTCTCACTAGAAACTATTGTTGAGGCTGGCGCTAAACCTATCCACCTCCACCAAGCTAATAAAAAAAACACTTGTAATTGGTTTTGGATATGTCCATGAAACCCACAAAAAAACACACAAGCTTGAATTCCCCCAAAAAAAGCATTGAAACCATTGTCCCCAGATGGTTGTAAAGGATATTTTCAAGGTTAAATCCCCACTAGTCAAATCCTTGAAGTCCCTAATGCTTGAGAACTTCCACTAGAAAATATACTCCTTGAGGAACCATACTATTTAGCCTCCCATAGAAAATATCCTCATGATTGTATCCACTCAATCACCTCCACCTTCTATTGAACCTCTAGATATGTTGGAAACATAAAAGGAGTAACAGTATACAGGAAAGAAGGACGAAGTTCCTCATTCTTTCATGAGACTCCCCATACGGATAAATGACTATGGAAAAATATAATTGGTCTTTAAACATGATCCCTAGATCTTTCACTGACATAATCCCCTGTTGAAGAGAAAGAAGCGGATTTCTCTTCATTATCTTCATGTTTAATGAAAGAAACTCTCCCTATAACTCTTTCTGAAAATTGACCCATAAAAAAATATGCCTCCTTCAATTCACCCAGATATAGAATCCACCACTGATGTGTAGATCCCTATATCTGACTAAATTCCAAAGGTACCTAGAACCCCATTAGGTTCTATATCACACTAAAAGTGATATTAAGTTCTTCTTTCTAGCTCTTTCTATCCACATATGAAACACTACCCTCATAGTTCCCTAATTCCTACCACTAAAAAGTGTGCAACATCCTCTACCACTGATCCTCCTACTCAGCTGGATTAGTTTGATGAACCTATACTATCTAAACCAAACATGGATGATGAATATGGTCTATAGATTAAAGGAATATAAGGTCTTCCTAAGTCCAGATAGTATGCAATTTTTATAAGGATTCATTTCAATTCACTTTATTCCATTTAACTTTTGAAAAACAACCCAACACAAATTGGAACATAAGTGAATCATAATGCATGTACCTCTCCTATGTCTCTACCCCACAAGATGGTCTATCTCACATGGTCATTAAATAAGATCATAGCATGTGCACTGGATCATAGGGGGCCCTAAAATCCCATGTCCTATATGGTATCCCTAGACTATGTCAAGCACCAAGGTCAATTGGAACTATTTCCATACAAACCCATGAAATCCTCAGTATACCTAACTCTAAACTCCACGATATCTCTATTTCATCATATTTTACACCACTCGATCATGATCTCCTCCCACAAAATATTCCATAATGAAATCAGATAGATAATGAACCTTAATTCCCACCTCTAGTAGTCCTTGGTATGGAAAATAGCACCAATGGTATAGAAATCTCATGATATTGGATCCATTATTCTCTATATTATTATAACATTGGTAGATAGAATGAATCGATCAAAAGAAAATATATGAAATAATATAAAACGAAACCAAAACTATCCCACAATTCATGTATAATTAAAACTGATACAGATAAAATTATACAAAGTAAATACCCAAAAGAAAAGCTAAAGCAATGACATAACAACTATCTTGAGGTCCAAGATAGTAATGTTCAAAATGGTCCAAATAATCCTCCTGGAAAAATGAATACAATTTTATATACATAGGGTGGCCATACATGTATATTCATTAGGAAAACAAAATTCTCTTGTGCACATGTGAATGAAGCATATTAATGCACCTATGAACAAGAAGAAGAACCAACAACCCCAAAAATAGTTCTACTAGAAAATAACAACTTCATGATGGATATATAACCAAAAAACAATTCAAGTATAATAACATAATAAGAATCATATCAATAAAGGGTACCCACACAACTTTAAAATTGATTTTCTTCTCTCACACCCCAACATCGTACATATTGGAACTCCCATCTCTTTCAAATAACTTATACTACTGCCTCACAACACAGTCACATCTAATCATGCCTGAAAATGCATGGTCCACCACATCAAAACCATTTACATGATTAGTGTAGTAGGGTATCATGAAAATAATGTAAATCAACCTTGTTCCCTCCTCCAACCATGCACAATCCCCACCATAAGCCATTCCACAGCACTGTCACATCACATATCACCTGAAGAGACCCAGGCCATCACCTAGGGAACTAATAGACCTTAGTCCATCACAACCTTTGCATATATTACTCAATTATAAGAGAGAGTGAAAAATAGCGGGTATACAACCTTTCATCCTCATCACTGGGATGTTGGAAAAACACCTTAGTGTAAATATACAGGTGTTAGTACATAGTACTCAGTGTGGGTGGGGTGCATTTAAAAATAAAAAGTAATATACAAGTATATATATATCCAAAAACAATCCCAACTAATGGGTTCACAACATCACTAACCATTTCCAAAAATACCCACTTTTAGTTCCACCTCCAAATCCAGAACATCACATAACAAACACAAACCACACATTAATTCCCACTACCTATCTACGTTCATTTTGTATTCATTCATGTTCTATTTCCATCCCATTAACCAAAACGAACCTCATCCATTTACATCATTACTAAATAATTATTCTATCAGTACCTAGGCATCTAGCACAATGAATCCATTCTCAAAATAATCTCATCATCCCCATTTTACAATCACATATCTTCCCCATAAACATGGCCAAACAAACCATCACCTCACCTCCCCACATTCATAGAAAAAAATCATCAACTCACCAACCCAAAATCATAACCAATGAAACCATAACCTCACCACCCCAAAAGAATGACCAAATAAACCATCACCTAACCACCCCAAAAGAATGGACAAACAAACTATCACCTTATTACCCCAAAAGCACAACCAAACATACCATCACCTTACCACCATAAAAGAACCGTTGTATCTCACCCATCATCCCCACACACCCCAACCACCCATCACAACTACACATCACCACCCAACAACATGACCACATATCAAAATTCATCACAAAACCATTTTACAAATTTATAAGGGTCTTTTATCAACTCCAAATATTTATTTATCGGGCATTATTACACAAGAAATAATCCTAGGGTAACCATTTTATTGTATAAATATAATCCATTAGACAATTTATCATTCAGGCTGACATAAAACATCACACAATAGGGTCTCTATATCATGAAATGTACATTACAATCAGATAACCTCAAAGGGAATGATTTTTAGTGGGGTATAAATCCTATCAATCCACAATATCATAAAAAATATCAGAGCTGTAAAAGCATGAAAAACATTCCCCTTCTTGTAAATTTAATTTAAATGATTAATTTGTATTCATTAATCGAGATAAAAAAATCTTCCTAAAATATAAACAAAGTAAACCCCTCCCTCATGATATTCAAACGTGATAAAGAGGGATTCCCTACTTGGAATAAATAAGATTCATGTGATTCGCTGCACAAAAACTGGGGTTTCATGTAATATGGAATCATTACTTGAAAAAAATCAAAAAAAATGAGAGTAGGGTTCCATGACTCCAAGGGAAGGGCTTTGAGACCTCTATTCTTGAGAGAAAGTATGCATAGAGGAACAAAGAGAAGTTTACTTGTTTTTAGGGACAATAGATATGGAACGTTCAGAATTTAAAATTTTAAAATATTTAATTAACCAATTATTATGGATCTTATTGAACTCTATGTAGAAGGACTCATTTAATGCCTCATTAATAATGGAAAATAATGGATATAATTATTCTTAGTGAAATGACCTTTGAATTCCCCAGATTTATGTTGTTGAAAGGCCTGCATGGTCATTTTATGTAACTAGAAGAAAACTCAACATGGATGATCCCATGAAATTGAATACCCCACATATCCCATAGCCCCATGCAACCATTTTCACGTAGCCAACTCAGACATGTATCATATTCTTCTACATAGCCGATTCATGTACCTGATTCACATAGCTGATCTCTCATGTAGCCTATTCACATATCTGATAAGTCCAGATAGATTATTCATCCACATAGTTGATTCACATAGTTGATTCATATAGTCGATTGATCATGTAGCTAAATCACCAAGATGATCGATCCATGTAGTCGATTCATGTAGCTAATTCATCCACATAGCTAATTCAACTAGTTGGGGAACAAGTAACTGACTGTTCCAACCAACCGCATGACCAACCTACCTACTGCATGAACAAATATCAGACCATGGCGACTGACCGTCCTAACAATAACCCTTCCTCATAAACAAACAACTGACCATGATGACTATCTGCATGACCAACTTAACTACTGCATGAAAAAAATAGGTGACTGTAAGAAGGTAACACAAAATAACAAGAGGAAAAGACTCCAAAAGACACTCTAACAAATAAATCTAGTAAATTAACAGGCTGATAAGGTGTGATTTATTACATGTATCTTATTTTTTTGATATTCTATATCATATAACATAGTCTGATCAATGTGTATAATAGCATATATCATAAAAAATCCATAATTAAAAATGAATATCAATTCTTATGATAGCCCATATCATAAGGCCAACCATAGTTCATAATCTATATCATTTTTTAAAATACCAATTAAAATATGAAAAAAGAGATCAAATTTATTCATTCCAACATGATTTTAAGAATCAAGAAGCATGGTGAAGATCTTATACAACTTATGAGTTTCTAATAATCGAATAACACTTATTCAATGGATTGAAAAACAATATAAACCAAAAAACAAGATCATTATGTTGTGAAAAACTGAAACCATGTATAAAGAACATGTACCTTTTCCTAATGTTGGAAACAAAAATAGTATTAAAACATAGTGATTTATAAAGTTCCCTAAGGAGAAACCAATGGGTTCCTCCCTCCATGGTATATTGAGGAGTTAACTTAATCACACATCATTTAAGAAGGAACCTAATTATATAAAAAATATACTAGTATCTCCTGAGAAAGAGTATAAGGAAGAGAGCTATGGGAGATTTGGTAAGAGTCATGGGTAATCTCAAACAATAGTCTCAATGGATACCAACTCTCTTTATATATGTTTTATGAAACTCCTATGTTATCCATGACATTTAATTGAATGATTCATAATATTTGAGTAATACCATCCACATACAATGTTTTTAAATTGTAATACCCCAACTCAAAAAACCTATTCTGGGATGGAGTGTCACATGACCTCATGCAAACTTCCCCATATACAAGAGGTTACTGACTAGTAGTGAGGGTTTGAACAAAATCAGTGGGTAGACTATACCTCAGTATAAAAAGTCACATATCATCAATATATTAATAAAATAATAAGAGAAAAGTCATAATGAAACTAAATAATAAATATTATATTAGATAGATTGTTGGGTATCCAAGATTCACATGAGAAAATAAACAAAGTATGCCCAATATTATAGGTCAAACAATGTTTAAGAAATCATTAGAAGGTAAATAATGACATTTTGGAAACACTTAAGAGTTCATCCAAGTACTGCCTCTGAACACCAAGTTCTATCTCCTCATCTTCCTATCATTGGGCTCTTTACCTTTCCTAGATCCATGATCATGTATTCTGCACATGTATCAAGATTAACATATAGGGTGTCAATATAAACCCATTAGGAAACCACCAATTAATCCTTAAAATAAGTTATTTTTCATTATAGGTGCATTCCATGATAAAAAGTAAATGCGTAAGTAACAATCAATCTTTTTTCTTGTGGTCATGTGCTAACTATTCCACCATGAACCCAAAACACACCTGATTCAGCTCTATGATGAAAGAGAAGTCGTAACAGAAGCCATGAACATGGTTTTCCATGAGGATTCCACACATATAATTTAGTATCTATAAGGGCATCGAGTCTCGGGTTGGTACATAAGGCCTTTGTGTCCCATCTCTTTCATGGACTAGATCACAAGGCCATCATGCCCCTATCAACATTGGATTGGGCGACGTGGAAGTTGTATCCTAACACTTCCTTAGGTTAGTCCTTAAGGTCATCACACCCATTCCCTATGTCTTGGTCTACTACCATCATTATCACATGCCATACATGATCCCCCTATAAGGTATAACCAAGCCACGAAATCCCACCTATCATTTGTTACTAGAATCAAAACCTCCAAACTGCATACATTCACACCCAATAGGGTATAACATATATAGGAACAAACATATCATATCAATAATGGTTCTCAGTATCCATACATATATACATGTGATCAAACTCAAATATGGGTCCCACGGGATACACATGCACACCCATGTGATCAATATTAAACATGGGTCTCACGGGATACACATGAACATACATGTGATCAAACTCATGAATCTGTCTCAATTCACCAAATACCATACAATAATATCATTTCAATTCCATATAAAGTGTATATATATGGTAAATATATTCTCAATTCAGGTATACCAATGTCCACAACAAGATTTTTCATGAGAGTTCTCACCCATATCACATCCACACACCAAATGAAACAAACCCGTATGTCGAAGTTCTCTAGAACTAATCCCAATTGAACATAACAAGGGTTCTATAATGATATTAAAGAAAGGAAACAACCTAAAATGGTATAACCATATCACTTACCCAATGAAAATCATCATTAATGGTATATCTAGGTCCAGTTGAAGGAAGAAAATTCATTACTCCTAAAACAAATGGATTGAGAAGAGGCAATGTAATTCCCAATATCCTAGATCTATATGAAGAAGACTCTATCTACAAATGTATTATCTTCCAAAAATTTGAGTAATGAGGGATGAGTAAATAAAGGTTTGAACCTAATAATGTTTTTCCAGATCTCACCCCAAATTCATCTGTATCAGACAACGAATGAGAGAAAAATGGTGAATCAATTAATAGAGGTAAGAACAAGTTAACAGATTAAATATCACACCATAAAGAGATCACGTGTTTGTATTAATAATTTTAACTTCTATTAGAATATCGGTGGTCTAATTGACTATTTTAAAAACTAAAATAGTCGTCACCACAGTGTGGTGACACCGACCACGGTTATGGTGGCCTCAAACATGCTCAACCTTGGAAACCCAACACAACCACCCATCATGGAATGGTGTCAAGACCTTTCCCATTTTGGAAACAACACACCCTTCACCACACTATGGTGAGTCCAATCTAGTTGTTTTCTATATGATGCCTTTCCATTCTATACACCCAATACTATTCCCTGACATAGGTGTTTTGGCCATCCCATTTCACAAAGGTTGTTGCCAATCATAAAAAGGCCTACACCTCGGTGTGGTCCTACTTGTGGTGTTCCCTAAAACATATATAATCCATGTTTAATCACATAAAAATTGAAAAATCATTCTTAATCCAAATTAAACCATTACCAGGCCCAAAAATTACATATCAAAAAAAATTAGGGTGTGAATAATCTACCCATATAATGATTTCTCATCCTTAAGAAGTGCCTCTAGTAGTCCTTGAAAAACTCAGGCCATTGAGACTGAACATATAAGTCATGATCCTATATCTCCTCTTGGGTCCACCCATTCCACCATAAGACTCAAAAAAGTGGTATTATCTTCCTCATCAACACTTTTTCACTCTGTTCTATAATCCTCACTTGGAACTCCAAAAAAGATGCATCTATTTCCAAATTAATGACCTCATAGTTGACCACATGCCCATGATCAGGATCATAACTATGAAGATAATAGATGCGGAAAAAATTATATATACCTTGATATTATGGAGGAATATCCCATCATTAATCCCCTATTATGATATAATTTGTAATCTCAGATGATCCTATGAACCGTGGTGCCATCTTCCCTTACTTTTGTAAATGATGATTTCCCAACTGAGGTGACACCAACAAGAAAACTTAGTCACCTATAGTGAACTCAAAAGTTAATTTCCTATGGTAAGTGTGTGATATTTGTGTATTTTGATTGGTAAAAAACGACTTAATAATCAACTGCACC
This sequence comes from Viscum album, assembly GCA_963277665.1. Lineage (NCBI taxonomy): Eukaryota > Viridiplantae > Streptophyta > Magnoliopsida > Santalales > Viscaceae > Viscum > Viscum album. Next base: position 19,868,546 of record OY728123.1, read on the forward strand.
CTCTTGGAGGTCTCTTTTATAATACTCAACCTAACAACAACTGCCTCACCCACCTTATGCTAACACAATAGTGAAAAAATGGATGACCACAATGATCCTAAAAAGTGTCTATTTATATTTTATCTAAGAAATTATTACTTTACATGAAATCAACCATGGAAAAATGATCATCCCATGACCCACTAAATCCTCAGACACATTCTGGAATAATTTCCTCCAATATTTCGATTTTCCTCCCAGACCGCCCATTAGTCTGTAGATGATGTGCCATACTTAGTTTTATCTAAGACACCAAATACTTCTGTAATACTTTACAAAACCATGAAAATTTGTTTCCCTATATGATATTATATTATAGGGAACTCTATGAAATTATATTATCTATTAGATACAAATATTTCCGAACTCATTTATAGATTTAGTTTCTCATATTAGTAATAAATCTTCCACCTTCATCAACTAGTAAACTATCAACCAAACAACATCTTGACTTATCAGGATCCTAAGTAACACCATCATGAAGTCTATCATCACATCATACCACTTACAGAACATCATGAGAAGTGATTGAAGTAACCATTCTAGTCACTGATGCTATTTTTTGATCCCTTATGAGGTCAGTCTAGGAGATACAAATCCTACAACTTCTATTTTCATTCTCAACCTTTAAAAGTGTCATATGATATCCTGATACATATTTATTAAAATTGGGTTCACTACCCATTAATATTCATGAGAGACTCTAATAAAATCTTACCTCGTGGAAGAAGGAACTACAACCCTCCCATGGAAAACATCATGTCATCACTATCTATTGACCACCTTGTAATTGGGCCAATCTCTTCCAACCATTCCTATATAAATAAATAACTCGGATCTGATTCTTTTCAAGGCATTAATGGGTACACCAACTTCAACATGATAACCAAGGGAGAACATATAATCTCACCTTAGTCCTTAGATTCATCTACCAATCATTCAACCAACAATATCATCAAATGTCATTCCCCTTCTGAAGGTCTATCTCTAAGATCTTTCATTTTCCTACAAAGAGAGTCCATAATAATGTCACCTTTCCTGGAAAAATAAGTGATTTCAAATTAAAACATCTAAAAATACTTCCCACAACACATTTAACATAGATTTAAGTCTCACTAATATAACATGTAACACAATCCATTTTGGTTCGTGTATATGATAAATCTCTCAGCAAAGAGATAATGGTTACAACACTTCAAAGTGTGAACCATAGCTACCAACTACAGGTTAGGTGTAGGGTAGTTTCACTCATGGGTTTTAGCTGGTGAGACACATAACCACTACCTTATCACTATGCATTAAAATATATCCAAAATAAACACTTGAGGAATCACAATAAACCTTATATCCAATTACAGGCTCTAGAAATGTTTGGATCATATCTATTTTCAATTTTCTATTCAGCTCTAGGAAGGTCTCTTCACGATGGTCTATCCACTTAAACTTCACCCCTTTATTGGTAATCTTATTCAAAGAAAATATAGAAACTAGAAGTCCTATATAAACCATAGATAGTATCCCAACAACCGAAAGAAACTATTGAAATTAAACACATTTCTATGGAATGCCCAAGAAATCACAATCTATAATTTCATGGAGTTTAGAGAAATTTTCACCTCAAAGATCACATGATCAAGGAAATGTACCTCCAAGATATAGAAGGGAAATTTGATGAGATTGGAATACTTTTTTTGTGCTCTAAGTGTACTCAATATAATATCATGATGTCCAGTGTTTGATTCTGAGGTCTGTGAGTATGTGAAGATATCATCAATAAACACCACAATGAAGGAGTAGAGTTATGGATTGAAGATCCTATTAATGAAATAAATGAACACCAGGGGTGCATTTTTTAACCTAAAATGGATGAAAAGATACCCATACAACCCATATTTACTCCAAAACATTGTCTTAGAAATATCCTTCTCTTGGACCCAAAGCTGGTGATATCATGATCGTAGGTCTATCTTGGAGAACCATCGAGCTCAATGAAATCGATCAAGCAAGTCATCAATCATCAGAAATTTGTATTGATTCTTCATAATCACAAAGTTCATTTTCTGGTAGTCCACACACATCCAAATACTATCAGCTTATTTCTTTGCAAACAATACTAGAGCACCCCAAGGAGGAATTATCGGTCTGATAAAACCCTTTACCTCCAAATAGTCAAGTTTCATCTTAAGTTCCTTTAAATTAATCAGTTCCATATGATATAGTGGAATCTATATAATTTTCACCCTTGAATTGACTTATATCTCAAAATTAACTCCTCTATCAGAAGGATGTACTGATAAGTCTTATGGAAATACATTCTGATAAAGGTCCATTATATGAGGAAAATAGAATTAATCTAATACTAACATTGATTCAAGATCCAAGACTACCACCTATGTTACAATAGCTCTAATATAACTCAATTATAGACCCATTCTACCTACTCTAAAGTCCTTTTCACCTGTCAAAGAAAACTTTTCTCCATTTTATTAAACAAATGATAATCTATTGTATAAAATAAGGTATAATAATGTGTAGTTTTAATCATGATTTTATTTCAAATATTCAATGGTACCTCTCTATCATCATTTAGAACCCGGTCCACTGTATAAACCATGCCTACCTCAGCTCCATGTGCATATCCTTGAGGTAAAAAACATGCCTTGGTCATAAACTAATATGGATTATGGGTCTAATTAAAGGACCCCATCAAGATTCTTGGTTCATTTTTCTCATTTTCTATGTACCCCTATAAGATATTATCCACAACTCCCTAAAAAACTTATCAAGATACCCTTACTTTACTCACCGATAAAATTTCATCTGAAGGGTTGGGAAAAAATTGCGATAATTACCACTATGTAAATAGTTCAAACACTGAGGAACTATAGATCTCATAAAGGGAATAGAAAAACACTGATATGATCTGATATCCTACCCCAACCTTCTAAAAATCCTTAGACTTCCTCTTCTTCTACTACCCACTCCAGCACTGGAAAGTCTACTAGCTGATCCACTAAAATTTAAAATAATACCTATAAATCTGTTATCCTTCAAACTTTTCTCAGTGGTCAAGGACTTTCAAATTACCCTTGGATATTTCATCCGGACAAATCTCTTGACCTAAAACCTCAACTCAAATTGGAGGTTGATCTCTAATTTTTGAGCCTTTAATACCTTGTCCCAACCAAAACAGGAGTGTAGAAAAAAAATTCTTAAAATGATCGGAGTAAGTAAATACAGTCATCTATCCATAATGAATATCCATAAAGTCCTAATCACGGTGAAACGTTATCAAATCTAGGAAAAGATCCTTAAATAAAAGGTAGTTCACCAATGTAAGATCTCTGAGTATTCTCACCTGTTTCATGACACCCCCACCTCTCAGTGAGTCCCTACAAAATGAATATATCCAACCTTACTCATAAATACTTTTAGATATCCACTAGATCATATATACCCTTAGTGACACTAATCCAGTTCTCAATATTCATAGGGTCTCCAATTCCCTGGAAGGATGGAGGATGTTGGTGCTAGAAGTTCCAATCAAAATCGACCATTGTCTTTGAGGATCCTCTACCATGAATAGTCACTATGTGGAAGACTTCTAGATTTAGTGGTTTTTTCACCTAAAACACTTGATCAGGCATAGGGTAATGCTCGGTTCAATACCTTTCTCCCTCTAGTGGTGAAATAAAAGTGTCCTCCATAATAGGAGCATTCTGAATTTCTTTTATCGATGGTCCCCTTAGACAAATTCTTGATTACATGGTTTTTAATTCCAAAATAATCTTTAGTAATCTTATTATAGCTTATTGGGATATCAACCTAAGAATTTTATAGAAACACATAAAGGATTTCTACAAAAAACCTATCCAAGGAGGATACCAATAACAATAAGGCATGTCCCTCCAAGAACTACCAAAGGTTCAAGCCTAGTTCTATGTAAATTCATGTTATTCATAGTAATATAAATATAAAAAAAAATCATGTTTTAATGAAAATAATTTAAATGTAAGCATAATATATCATAAAACAACTTGAACAGGTCAATAAATTTAATTAAATTAACTACCATGGATAGTAAGAAAAAATTATATATAAAATTTGATCTTACCTGAATAGTCATGATGTATGAATAAAACCAAATACCATAAATTGTACGCATGATCAATATGAAATTTTAAAACCATAACTATAACAATTGTCTCAACACTAATAACTCATTGGTCTATCACATAAGAGTTGTCCAAGAACTTATGTGACTTACCTACCTAGGTTACACATAGCCTAAATCCTTTCTAACTTTCCCCAAAAATATTCAATAATAAAATAAAAGTAAAACCTCCTTTGATACCACTTAAAAATTCCCCAACTTGAATCAATAGGTCTAGGATTGAGGTCCATGTGACCTCATGGTGCCTCCCTGAATACAAGAGGTTTTTAACTAGAAACAAGGATCCAAACATCATCATTGGGGAGATTATAACCTCAGTTTCAAAAGTCATACACCAGTAATATATATACAAAATAATAATAACATAAAATGAACAATGGAACTAAAAAAATATCAATGTTATATAAGTTGTCATACCATATATCATAGAGTTAAACAAGAAAATAAACCAAGGAACCCCAATGTGGAAGTTCAACCAATTTATAAGAAACAATTAAAAGTTAAATATTGACATTATGGAAACACTATGGAGTCCATCTCATCATCACCTATTAACACCAAGTTAAATCTCCTCATTTTCATTTCACTAAGACCTTTCCCTTTCCTAGATCTCTAATCATGAATTCTTCATGTTCATTGAGATTACCATGAAAGGTGTGAGTATAAACCCTGTAGGATAACACAATATAATTCTTAACATAAGTGCACATGCATAAGAAGTGTATTCCATTATAAAATATAAATTCACAAGAAAGTAACAATCAATAAAGTACATAGCAGTTGTTCACTAACCAAGAAAATGCAAACCCCAGCTATACTTACATTGGATCTATACTGGATGAAAAATCATAACAAAAGACATGAACATGGTCCTCCATGATTCCACTCTTTATAAACCTAAGTGGAAATAAGGAAAACGAGTCTTGGGTTATGAAACAAAAGTTTTGTGTCCTGTCTTAGTCATTGGTCAGGGAACAAGGCCATCGTACCTCATATATGTGTCAGATCAGACCAAATGGGTGTCATATCTTTCCATTACCATGGGTCAGGCCTCATGTCCATCAGACCCCTGCCTTGTGTCTCGATCCATCGATGTCATCATTTCATGTATCACATTCCCCCCTCTAAGGCCTAATCAATCCACAATAGTGTTTCTATCATTTATTTTTCTAGAAGAAAAAAAATTAATGGAGTTTCCTACCTCACATGTGTTGATGTAAAATTCAAGATTCTCTAAGAGATTTATCACATGTATCACATTCTCACCCTAACTGGAATAAACACATACACCAAGATTATCTATAATTTATTCCAATCCAAAATAACAAGGGTTGTATAATTATATTCAAGATGTAAAACAAGAAAAACGAGAAGAACTGTATCACTTACCCAACGAAAATCACCATCAATGGTAGATTTAGGTTTAATCAATGGAAAATAACTCGTTACTCCTGATACAGTGACCAGAGAAGAGATACTAAGACCTCTATAAGCCTATATCAACAAGAACAAGCCTCATCTCACAAGTTATGATCTTTTAGTAAGTTCAATCAAGTAGGGATGATAAAAAAAGTGGTTTGAACTTAAGAAGGTTCATCAAGATCTCATCCTAGATTCATCAAGATTAGAGAACCAAAAAGAGAAGGGGAATAAATCAATTAATAAAGGGAATAATGGGTTAATTATTAATTTAACATCATCTTATAATGAATTCATTCATTTCCATTAAGAATCATAACTTCCCTAGGAAGACCAGTATCCAAATCAACCATTTTTAAAATTGAAATATTCATCACCACTGTGTGGTGATGCCCACCCAGGTCATAATGGCCTCGAACATGCATAACCTAGGAAACCTGACACACCCACCCATCAGGGCATGGTTTCAATACATTTCTTATTTTATACTCACCAATCCCTTCAAAATTTCATGATGAGTCCAATATGGTTGTAGTCTATAGGAGGTATTTTAGTGCTACATGTTCGAGACCAAACCCTCTTACAACTGTTTTGGCCCACCTGTTTCACACAGGTGGTTCCCAATCATAAAACAACCTACATCATGGTGTGGTCCTGCCGATGGTGTACCCTAATATAGCCAAAATCCTTGTTTAAGCAACTAATAACCTCTAAATCATCTTGGATAAAAATTAACCCATTTGAAGGCCCAAAAAATGCATATCAATAAGAAATAGGATGTTACAAAAATGTTCATCTACGTGATTAACATTTAAGTTCATTTTATCTCCCCAACATTTAATTATATAATTTGTTAATAATAATACATCTATTTGTGGAATATTTCAGAACGTTAAAACATTAGTTTTCTTTATCTATCGTTAATTATGATTGATCTTTATCAAAACCTACAATATTATTATATTATTTGTTGTGACTTTTGTAAGGATATTTTGAGTTATCCTATATCACCACATACGATATACCTAAACTAAAGAATATGATATACCATTGGTTTATATATTTTTTCTATATGATATATATATATCAAATAAATATGATACATACCACTTACACATCCAATGTATTCATATAATTAGGGAATATCTATATCACTTTAAATGTATAAGTGGTTGTAAATCAAGTGAGATAGTGAGTCCACTCTAATAATTTCACAAGTAGTGTGCATAATGGATTTTGGTACATCATAGCATCACTATTTTATGGTACTTATATATATCCTAATTTGGATGAACTACGTAAAATTACTTGGTTGTTTGCTTTTAATATTTTTATACTAGGAGGTAATGGGAGAAGAGTTCCTTTTGAATAAAAAACTATTAGAGTTAATTCCATAGAACTAACTAATTTTTACTTTTGATTACATTTATGTTAATGGTACTGAATATTAATAAATATATTATCACATGATGATTGTTATTTTGCATAAAATTTAATGTGACAATGTCCTTAGAGTATTTATTGCATTGAAAGGACATAGAAGTTCTACTCTATGATGAGATCCTTGAAGTGGTATAATGGTATTCTTAAATACATGTTCTATGGATAGATGAAATCATCTAACTGAACAGAAATTATACAAGATATCATGTGTTAGATACTCATAATACATTGATACCCCTTGTCATGAAGTTCTCCATGGGTAATCTCTAAGAGAGGAGGTTATGGGAATAAAGCCACCAATAGTAATTCCACATGTTTTATATGTCATTGTATATTCCTATCTATATATGTGAGTATTATTACATGAACATGAAATTATTATTATTAATGTATATCATGAGTTGTGTCCTTTAATGTATTGAATAAAACCATGGTGATGTATGATCACGGTGAGTTAGGATGTGTTGGGTGTATTGAGAGTGATATGTAATTAATGAATAATTTAAGAAATGATTTGTCTCTTTTGAGTTAATGGAATTCGATATCTCAGGCCCTTTTATTGGGATGTGATTTTTTTATTAAGTTTATAGACATGATAGTTTTACTAAAAAGTACATTTCTGGAAATTAAATGAAAGATATATCAACCATATAAGTTGATGATACTTCTGATGTAACCTTCTTGATGAGATATCGAGACTAAGATGTTATCTTGCATAGTGATCATTGATAAGTTGTTATTACCATTGAAACGTTTAACTTATTACTTTTTGGGTGTATAGATGTGTTATTATATGTTAATCTAGGAAATTATTTGTGTTATCATAATACCACTCAGAAAGAGGCCTAGTGGGTAACACACTATGTGTATCCAGAACCATAGTTAAATTATAAAAGAATTTAATGTTAAAATAAATATTATTTTAAAGAACTAGGGAATAATAATTATTCTAGTTAAGTTGATTACATATATCCAATCACCAATTATTTGAAAGAATAAATATATCAGTTGAATATTTTATAAATATTTATTCATAGGTTAAGTGAATATAACATTTTTTTTAATTATTGAAAGAATGAATAACGGAATGATATTTATTTATTTAAATAAATATTAATTATTAAAGGTTTTATGAATATAGAGGATAATAGATGGACTAATATCTGATGATAATGGTATATTTAATATCATATAAATAAATATTAATTCATTTAATTAAGAAAAAATATTAAAATTTTCCGTGAGTGTTGCATGAGTTGGTAAATTGATGATCCTTTTGGATGGTTAACAAAGTTTTTTATTTGTTTACCCCTAACTCTTTTTAAAGAATGATTTTGTAAAAATAGAAAAGAAGAGTTTCTGGAAGTTGAGAAATTGTATGATATGAATCTACTAGAGAAGAAATAAATTTGGAAGTTTCTTCAAAAAATTCATAAGTAATTCATGGGATGATTTTCTAATCGTTCAAGTTCCTAACATCATAAAAAAATCATGAACCAAGATGGTATGTAAAAAATTTATAAAAAGTGTGTGAAGAAAAATGAGGATATCAACAATAGTTATAGAAATAGTTTTTTATGGAAAAATAATTTCTTGAAGAAACAAACTAAATAGAGTTTCATGATAGGTTAAAAGTAGTGGAAGATGGTGATCAAACAAAGTAATTTTGGATGTTTAAATTTTGAGAAAAATAATTTTTAGAAGATGTTTTTGTAAGAAAAAATGTCCTTAAAATGTTTTTAATCGGCTGGACTAGAATGGGAGTTTGTAAAAATTAATATAACTGAGTTTAAGACTTGATAAAAACATTATCGGATGTACAAAATTCATTTTTATGGAGTTTTGGTAAGAACGTTCCAATAGTGGAACTAAGAGAAGAAGTGTAGTTGAGTTCTGAAAAAAATGATTGGATGAACATTCTTGTAATGAAGTTATCAGATATATTTCCATATGAACTTTTATAGATAGATATGTGTGGAAAAGTTTAAATATGAATCAATATATATAGATTTGTGTTATTTTCAAACACCAAGTAGTATACAAACATAAAAAGAATAAAAAACACAAGAAGTTTTGAAAAGATATGAAGAAGCATTAGCTAAGATAAATTTACATCAATCTAAATTTTCATTAGTAAATTTATAGAATGAAATTTTTTCAAGGAATTAATTTGAATGATATTTTCTAAGGATATGTTATATAAATCACAATTATAAGGATATTTGTTCTTATAGAGAAAAATTTTGATCCATTAGATGGAATTTTATTATGCAGAAAATTAATCAAAGAAATGTAGAAGAAGGGTTATCAAAAAAAATTCATAAGACAGATAATGCATTACAAATGAATCTGAAAAAAATTAAAAACAAGTAGACACACAGTGATTGATAAAATGCATGATGATAGGACAAATAGTTTCTGGAATAAATTATGAAAAAAAATCTGACAGATCTAATCTTGAGGGAGTCTTATAATAGTTAGAAGTGCTGGAAAATACAAGAATCTTTAATAAGGTTATAGAAGAGTTGATAATTTTTATTGACAAATTCAAATGAGCGTGATATTTGGATTTATAAATTTTAGTGAGTGGGAAAATGAAATGAGTTTCCCTAATTTTTGATTTTGGGATAACCTATATAATGGGTTGAAAAATACATCATACTTGTAACTATTCATAGATACAAAAGGTTGATATGATGTAGAGTTTGTGTCAAAGTTGAGTTTCCAATTGAAGTGTAATTTTGTGTTGAAAAAATTTGGATATAATTTTCAGTTTAGATAGTTGGACAAAATATTATTTTAGATATCCATACAAATATTTTCGAGAAGTATTTGATGTGAAGTGGTTCTTGTTAAATAAAACAATGTCTAGAAAAAGAAACATGGATTTTATTAAGGTTCATCAGATAGAGTATTTCAAATGAAGATAGTTGAATTAGAAATAAACTTACTAAATGGAGGAAATAATAATTTTTTTCCAAATGATTACTTTCTACAGAATAATTAAAAAATATTCATATCTTTATTATGGCTATGTTTTGTAGGAAAAACATGTAAACTGATGGGATTGAATATAATCATTACTATCAAAATAGAGAAGGAGTCTAACATGATTTTTCTCAAAATTGTATTCACTTGTTTATAATAGTTAATTTCCAAGAACCCATTAGAGTATCCATAGTAATGATGTAGGTTCTTAAATTAAGGATAAACCTTATAAATCATGTGTTCCTTGTTTAAATTACTAACCTTGCATTATTATGAGATTTTTTATAAAATTGATCAAGAAAATTAGTCTAAAAAGTTAAAGGGCTTAAATTTCATAAATCTATAAATTTTTAAAAACACAACCATTGATTAAACTCCCCTTCCTAGGGGTTCAGAAATCCTTAAGAACTTTAATTAGTATTATAGAGAAAGGTTCCCCTATTATATCCTTATCATGGAAAATATCAATTCCGTCAATAGCTTAGGTGTACCTACCTTTTATGTAAAAACATTTCATGGATAAAAAAATGGCATCCTATCTTCTATCACATGGGTTTGAGGTAATTAATATAATTATACTTGGTTTTCCACTTACTGTGATAGATTCTATTCTGATGTATACTGAAAAAAGAATATTGAGATTGCTTCAAAAGAAAGAAATTATATTCTTATAATTTTTCTGAAAAAGTATATATGAAGGTAATGGGTCTCAAAAAAACTAAAGAAATTTAGGAAAAGCTTCAAAATATCTTCGAGGGAAACACTAAAAGTGAAAGAGGAAAAGTTAAAAATATATCCAATTTAGTTTAAAGATATCAAAATGAGATAAGAAAAACTATTAATGAGTACTTAACCAAATTAAATGAAGTAATTTTCAATATCATAGGATTCATTGATATATTTAAAGATTATATAATCATGAAGAAACTCATGAGAAACTTCCCTCATATGTTTGATTCTAAATTTTAACATGAGAATATAAAAATAATTTATCTCTTAATAAATTACATAACCTTATTATTTCTTATGAGATGATAAAATGTATAGAATTTAAATATAAGATCAAGAATGAAATGTATTTTGAAGCCATAAGAAAGATAAAAATTCAAGATACTGATAACATTGTTCTTGATTATTTGGAAGATAAGGAAGTTGATGAGATGAATAAAAATATAATGTATATTATCTCCATAAATTCCCAAATAGTTAAAGATATATTTAGAGACAAAGTCCCACATAAAATTTTCAAGTATGGAGGAATTGGAAATTTTTATATGAATGTCCCCAATAAGAAAGTTGTATATTATGGATATCATTATGAAGAAATACATTTGTGGAAAAAGTTTAACAAAAAATTTAAAGAAGTAAAGAAGTACACTAATGGCAAGAAAAATGTCATTAGAAATAGAATAAGCTTGTTGAGTAAGAAATTCAAATCTAACTCTACCAAAAATAAATCTTCAGGAGATAAAAGTTTATAGAAATTCAAAACCATATTTGAAATTGTTGTTCAAAAAGGGTAATTCCTTAAAAAGTGAAGAAAAACAAAGTGGTGAAGAAACTTATAGAGAATATAAGCTCAAATCAGAACTTGTAGCATGCATTTAGAAAAATAAAAAAAACATTGTAAATAAATTTTAATGATGAATAAAAAATCATGTAGGATATTAAAATAAGTAACAATTTCCTAAAATAGAAATATGAGTATATCCATGAAGTTATAAACCTCAAACTAAAAATTTCTGAATAGAGAAATATTGTGGAAGATATTAATAAGAAACCTGAAGCTAAGGAATATGAGGTTTTTAAAACTCAATAAACACTCTTTGAGGTTTAAAGTACCTTAATAAATATGATCAAAAATTTAAATAATTATATTAGGATAAAGTCAGAATCATCTAAAGCTACTGAGAAAGATCACATCTAGAATCTGGTGAAATCCTCACCCACAAAATGTAATAGTTCATCTGATTCTACTAACATTTTAGGTGTTGAGGAAAGTGTTAGGAAATCTTGAAATTAGAAATTATTTAAAAAATATATCACATTACCAAAGATAAAAATTATCCTTAAATGAAAATTTCCCCATGTACATTGGAAATAATATAAATATGTTACGAACCTCTATAAACATCCTATAGGGAAATATCGTATATCTAAATAAACTAAGATTTATTGGATATTTTGGGCGTTGTGTTATATTTTGTCACAAAAATTATAATTGTTGGAAAATCATTTATCTTCCTATAATTTGGTATGAAATTAAGGGTGGAATCAATATATGATAAGAGATAAAGTTTCCTAAGCTAGAGGAAGTTGAAAAGGAAAAGTTTCAATAATTTAGAAAGTTTCCAATTAAAAAACAATTTGGATTCAAAGAGGAAGTTTTTTGAAGATGTAACCAACTGGGTTACTTTCTTAAAGAATGTTTAACAACTCATTTGGGATAAAATTATTTTTCTAAAAAATAAAATAAATCAAGTAAAAAAGAAAATCTAAGAAAGATAATTTATTATTGAGAAAATTATGAAATCAAGAAAAAGAAACAAACCATGGATTATTTATAGTATTTGTTCTATACACATGATAGGAAATATAAAAATATAAAAATATGTTGAAAATAATAATGGAGGATCATGGAATTTTGGAAATGATTATTACTTAAAAATCAGAGGAATTGGAATTTTTGGGATTGATATTGAGAAACTAAAATCTAAGGAAGTTTTATATATTGATAAAATCAAACATAACTATATTATCATGATCCAACTGTTTTATGATGGAAAATAATTTATATCCAAAAAATATTCATCTATCATCAGAAGTGTGGAAGAAGGTAGAGTTGTTACCAGAGGAGAAAAAACCAGTGAAAATAGTTTTCAGATAGCAGAATTTTTTAACTCCCATTATTTGAGTGCTGAATATGATAACAAGTTATTGAAAGGAGTTTTTTTGGGTGGTATCAAATTATATGTGATTGTCAAGTACTTAGGTGTAATAGAGTGACTAACCAAAGTTTTCTCTCAAAGGAGGAAGTAAATTTAAAAACATATTATAGGAATTTTGAAAATTAAATAAAAGGAAATAAGAATATTAATTAATAGGATGGGGGTTGTTTATTTTTTATAAATATATAAGAAGTTTTATGGAAGAAGATTTTATTTTTTTTGTTTCTATTTTTAAAATGAAGTTTAATTAAAATGGAACAACAAGAAGATGTTTTTTAGAAAATATTTTAAAAGGATTAGTAGATATAACTATACATATTCACTAAATTATTTACCATTATCATTTAAATTAACATAAACTTAATTATAATCCCATAATTTGTTAACCCTATAACCCTACGAGAGTTAACTTAACCATAAAGATGAAATTACTTAAACTATATGCTAGCGTCGTAACATGAAATCACAGCACCCTGGTTTGATTGATGTTCATAGGTTAGATTATGTTCCATGTATAATTATATCACATATACACTATAGAAATTTGGTTTAATTTATTTTATGAATTATATTTGAACTCTAAAAATTTATCTCATGTGGTCTTGTATTACCAATTAATATTGCGCTCTCACAATTCACACAATTCCCATCCTCGCGTGTTTTGTGTTAATAGTTCAATTGATTGATTTTTTAATTTAAATTAAAAAATAAATTCATAGATCATATTAAGTGAATTAAATTAGATCATTGATTCTAAATAAATTAATTAATATGTTTATAGGTAGATCGATTACTAAAAAGAACTACGCTTCCATGGGCGGTTTAGTCATCATATAAACGTTTTGCATTTGTAAAGGTTTAGAAAGGGTATAACCCAATATTGTTCATAATATTGAGTTCTAGACCAAAGAGGAAAAATAATGAGGAAGAGAAATGAACAAAATATAAGAAAAAATAAGAAATCAAGGAATAACAAAGGAGTTTATTAGGCAAACAAAAGTAAGAAAAAACAAAGAAGAATAAGATGGCTTCGTCGAAGGGATCCTTACTTCAAGAGCTACCCTTATTTAAATGGTTGTATAATTGTATTGGATCCACTTATAATTTTACCTCAACTTCCCAATTAAAGTCTCAAACACTCCATATAATAAAAACACTAATTTATAGAGTGGAGGGGATGCTAGGTTTAAGAGGTTTCAAGTTTTAATGGGGAAATTCGGCCAAATGAATTAATTTAATTGAACTAGCTTTTTAACTATCAAAAGGTGGAAATCAGCTATCATTATAGAAGGATGATTTGTGTGAAAATTAGTTCTACATATCCTCTAAAAATTTGGGCTTAATCTAAGAATTTATGAAGAAGTTATGACCCAAATACATAACTAATGTCCAATCTAGCGAGTACAACCCAACTTCGACTTCATGACCCATTTTCACCAACCAAATGAATGATTTCGATCCAAAGTCCTAAATAAAAGTTGTATCACATTATGTCCATAAAATATTTACAAATTTGTAATTTCATATAATACATATAAAATATTTATGTCTGTAATTCTACAGTGAATTTTATTGGGTAAAACCAGAATTTTCATCAAATTTTCAAATGAATAATCTAATCCCATATATTTCATAAATGAGCACATTTTCCATAATGTGATGAAATAATATCATTTATTGTTAATAAAATATTAAATAAAATGTTTTTTTATCAACTCCCTCATGCTTACCCTTTTGCACTCCTGGGCAGAACCTCATATCATGTATTCGAACAAAATTGTGACAAGATAAGCATATTCAAATTTCTCAATCCATAGTTAAAATATAGGAAAAGTAATATTACCATCAAGAGTAAATATCAATAAATTTTAAAGTTGTTGTCTCATAAATTGTTTCAAAATAAAATCCAGTGATATTCATTACACTAATCATTGTGAAACAAGTCATGAGTTTACCATACCACTAATTCCTCATGTGTGTGTGTGTGCCAACCATTACAAGCTCATAAATCCACCCTTTATTTAGTATATTGAGGTCAAGTAAAAGAATTCTTCTTACCTAGTTTAATTCACTGAACCTATTCTAAATTACTTTGCAATTGAATTTCAAGACCCAGTTATTAAAGCACCCTAGAAAGTCAAACCATAAGCTCCCAACAAATATATCCCCATATGTTGTACATTTCATCACTCCCCTCATTTGTTATTATTTTTAAGCCGCACATAAAACAAATATCACACTCAAATCTCAACCCATGTTTGATCTCTTATGACACTAATTGTAATAGTTATAACAAGATCAAATGTTGATGAAGAGTTGTTTTTAACCTGTCCAAGACGCAACCCATATATATATATATATATATATTTGAGGGAGAAAAACAGTCGGATAATAGGTACACACACATAAGTCAATTTGGTACAGTAATGAAACCAATCAAAAGAGAAAAAAATGTATGGATCAACCAATGATTTTTCTACCTAACTTGACTATACGTTAAATTGAGTAGAATTATTTTTGAAATTAATGGTTGAGTGAAAATTTATTTGGAGAAATCAATGACACAATTTACCATGAAAAAATATCAGAAATAATGATCTAAATGTCTAAAAGGTTTTATAATGACATAATCATTCATATCATCGACAACATAAATTTTTATAAAAGTCAACCTTTGATGATGGAATCTTACTCATGATTATAATTCTTCCAATTGATTTTGAAAACATGAATTTTCCATATGTTCCACATGATAATGATACATGATATTTTTTTTGTTTTTTTTGTTTGTTTGAAATTATTTACAAAAAAATTAATAGAAATACACAAAAAACACAGAAATGAAAATCCTAAATATCTACCCCAGAATGTTTTCCCCTACCCCACACTTAAAATATTGAATTTCACTCAATGTGAATCTATGAGATGATATATTCACATGAAATGTATAATTTTAAATAGGAAAAATAATATAAAAATTAAAGGGTTAAGAACAACCTGATATTCTCAAGTGATGATGGGGTCATGTAGTGAGACAAAATCCACTACATTAGTAGGAAGTCCCTCAATGTATTTCTTAAAACGTTTCACATTTACTTTAAATCTCATTCTAGTGTCCTCTTGTGTGATCTCCGCTGCACCATAAGGAAAAACATTAGACATAATATAAGGACCTAACCATCTGGAATGCAACTTACCAAGCATCACCTTTAGTCATGAACTATAGAGAAGGAATTTCTCTCTAACAAGAAACTCCCTTTGTTGGATCATTCTATCATGTGATGCTTTTGATCTTTCCTTGTAGAGCCTTCAGTTCTCATATGAAGACAGTCAAATCTCATCAAGCTCTTGAATTTGTAGCTTCATTTGGATTCCATATTGGTCAAAATACCCATGAAATTTCTTTATATCCCAATATTCCTAATGCTTGACTTCCACCAAGAGATAACATGCTTTCCCAAAAACAATTTGAAATGGGGACATACCAATGGGTGTCTTGTATGTTATCCTATAATCCCATAGTGCATCATCCAATTTCTTTCTCTAATCCTTCCTATTCGGCTGCACAGTTTCCTCCAAAATTTGTTTCGACTCCCTATTTGAAACCTCAAATTGACCATTTGTTTAGGGGTGGTATGGTGTTGATGTTTTTCATGTCACCCCGTGATTCTGAAGGAGGGAAGTGAAATTCTAATTGCATAAGTGTGTCCCTTATTCACTGATGATGTCCTTTGGTACTCCAAACCTACAAAAAAATATTTTTCATGTCAAAGTCCACTAAAACATGAGAATCATCAGTGCTGCTGGACTTGGCCTCCACCCATTTACTCACATAACCAATAGAAAACAAAATATACAAAAACCCAAATGAACTAAAAAAAGGAACCATAAAATTGATGCCCCATACATAAAAAATCTCACAGAATAGTATGGGTTGTTAGGGAATCTCATGTCTTTTATAAATGATCCTAGTGTATTGGAAACGAGAGCATGACTGAAAAAACACATGAGCATCATGGAATAAGCTATGAGAATATAATTGTAACAGCCCAAGATTTTATAAAAAAATATTCTTTTTAATTTTATTAATGTCTTGTGTTGTACGCTACACCAAAAGGAGCTTGCACAACACACATCCTTGACTTGACTTGCATTACACGCAATCGCGACCTTCCTCGATAGCGTGTGTAGTACGCAATACCGAGTTTCACTAAACAACGATATGCTATAAAAATATTATTAAAACTAGCCGTTATGAATAGTAATAACCACTTTTTGAAATCCAGTAAATCTTATTTTTCAAAATGAACTTTATTTTTGGATTCGGAGTATCGAATTTAGCCTAAGGTGAAATTTTGGTACTTTTCGGATAACTTTCATTTTCTGATGAATAGTGAAAATTACTAAAAAACAACTTTTTTAATCGAAATAATTAATAGTGATAAATTATTAATTGGAGTAGTTTTAAAGTATATTTAGAATATATTTTTACAATTTAATACAATGTTGGTCATTGGATGTAATTGCACATTTAAACCAGACATAAACAAGTGTCAATCTTTTGATAGATATTGTTTCTTAAAAACACGCTATTTGTTTTAACAGCGGGATTTAATTATAAAATTAATTAATGCAACTTATATGTTATGAATTTGGTAAAATAGACTTCATTTTTGAATTCGGAATATGAAATATAGCTTAGGATGAAATTTTGGCATTTTTCTGAAAACCTTAATTTTTTTGATGAATAGTGAAACCACTAAGTGGTAGGTTAAAAACTGAATTTTGCATAAAACTTAATTTTACCGCTTCTGTGAATGGAATTTCGAAAATCCGACAGACACGGTTAATATCAAGGACTAAAATGTGGTTCAATGAGATAAAAATAATTTTTGGTGAATAGTAACTTTTTACCTTTTTTTACCACGGTTAATAGTAAATAGGGTAACTAAGGGTAAATATGATATTACTATTACCCTAACACATGTCCTAATTCTATTGGATAAGTGTAATTCGACCAAAAACAACCTTATGAATATAATATGACCATTTAGGCCCACTTGGATTAGATTAGGACATTTATTATTAATTTATTTAAAGAAGGGTTAAAATAGTTAAAATCAAAGTTTAATAAGTAAATCATTTTTAATATGGGGTTATACATAATATAAATTCGACTATAAATATTCATTAGAAATCTAAAAGGATTTCCTACATGATGGTATTTTATTTGTAATTTTTAGACATTAAATAATTTAATTTATTTATGACACAACGATGATGCAGTAATTATCTTATTAATGAAATATTGACATAATTGATGTTATAAACACCAGAATAAATGTAATTTGAGATTTTTTATGAATTCCACTAATTTTATAGGTTACTATGATATATTAGTGTTGATTTAATCAACTTGGTTCGAACATTTAATTCTGTTATGACTTTCACAAAAATCATATATCAAATAGTGTCAAAATTGACACAAAATAGTTTTTAAATCAAATATTATATTATTAATTGTTATTTTATTCCTAAAAATCTAAGGTTCGGCCAAATGACTTAGATAAGGATATATATATTAATAATAAACAATTTGGGGTTCGTTTGGCATGTTATAGTAAGTGTATTAACCATATAGTGAAAGAAAACAAAAAGACACGGTAAAAGTCAAATTATTTAACTTAGAGTTAAATCTAATTGATAAGGTTTAAAATAAGATCCAAACATGTCTAAATTTGATTGGTTGATGATATTACAACCCTATCTCATCTAAGATTCGAATATGAGTCATTTTTGGAGGTTTTTAAGTGGGGTTAGATTTATTATAAATTAATATTTTTAAGAATTCCTAAGGTGCCCCTCTCCTCCCCTATAAAAGGACACCTCCTCCCCCTCCTCCTCACACCAATTTGAGCACTCAAGCTCGGCCAACCCCTGCCAAAATCCCTTCTCCACTTCCCTAGAAACATCCTAGAGGTTCTGGTCTTCCTCAAAGACCAATTCTAGTGCCCTAAGAGGAGGTCTCAAAGAGGCACTTCAAAGAAGAGGTAATTATCGTTACCAATTCTTTCATCTTTATTTCTTCTTCCACTTCTTCTTCTTAGGTTGTTTCATTATGAAGTAATAACATCAGTATCAATCATATATTGATATGTTATTATAAGTATGAAACAACCCTATTTCACCATCTATCCATCCTACGGAAAAAGAAATCACTGCGCGTGCGTACGTACGGAATACCGTCTCCACGCCGTGGTGTAATCTATTTTCCACCACCACCTTACATGGATGGGTATAATGGTGTAAAGAATAACTATAAAAAGTTATTACAACATCATATTGATTCTGATATATTGTATAATCCACTCCAATTCAATTCAATATTTATAGAAATGATATCATCGCTCGTGCATACGTACGGAATACCGTCTCCACGACGCGATGAGATTCATTCTCCATGTTAACCATTTAAGAATGATTATAAAGTATATATAAGAAATAATAATGAAATATATGACATTATAAAGCTACTGGATTTATGTATATATATACATATGTATTTCATCTACTTACTTCCATTTCAAGACAATAAGGAAAGGAAAACAGCGTTCATGCGTACGTACGGACTACCGTCTCCATGAATGGTGTTTTTCATTTTATTTATCTACCTATTATATATATATATATATACTGAATATATATGATATATAAATCATATTTTATATTCTGGAATTAAGTAAATCATGATATAAGTAATGATGATGTCAAGAACAACAAGTCAAAACACCTACGATAAATGAAACGATTTTACCCAAAACGCTTCTTTAACATGGAATTTACAAAAGAACGGGTAATATAATGTCATAAGTGAACCATATATGATATCATAACAATGAATATGATTCTGTAATAAGTCAATAACATGATTTAAATCATTATACATGAGGTTCGGACACTTACAAAGCAAGTCGGACCTAAGGTAAGGGAAATATCACAATCTCATTTTTATCCGAGATTGTTTATTCGTAAGTAATTACTGGGGTGTATTTTATCATCCACATCCATGTTCCCTCAATATGTAATATTATTTCCATCCTTCTACAATAGTTTATATCCAATTTTACCCTTCGGTGAGTTTTTAGTAAAAGATACGAAAGGAATCTTTTGTCGTTTTTCGTACGAGGTACTTTTTGACTTTTCCGACAAAAGTACGAAGAATGTTTTTTTAACTTATACGGCATGAATGGATTTTTAAAACATTATTTCCAAGAAGCTTCCTTTACAAGTTTTCAAGTTTATTTTTAATCAACTTCTTTTATTTTAAAGTCGTATGACATGTTATGAAAGGAAAAATGTTTTTGAAGTAGAAAGGATATTTTCCTCAAGAATGGAGTTCAAGTACCTTATCAAAATTATTTTCCATCTAAGATAATAAAAGGGTTCTGTTTTTATCCCTATTATTACATGGATTTGATTATGTTATGATGGAAATATTTTTATGAATTCCTTTATCTTATATGAATTGTTTTGTGATGTCATGTTGTTTAAGAATCCCATTTTTATTACATGGGTTACGTTATAATGTATGGTTTATGATTATGTGGCACACATAAGAAAGGATTCATTATAAGATGGGTGGGACCTATATCTCCCTCCAATGCATTGGGTAAAGATTTTATATCTCATGAGATAGACATGGCTGAAATGGTAGGTTATACCGGTTCAGTGAAACAGGACTGAAATGAGGGTTACTCGATTCAGAAAGGGACTTTGTCCACTAAGATAGTCTTGGCGATGAGTCTTGACTAACAAGAAATGATTATCTATGATTATGTGTGTATGCCACAAAGTTTCATGTTTTAAGTTATGATTATTGGGATTTCATTTCACTACTATGATTTATCCCATGTTATGAAATTATGCTCTCTTTTGCAGGTTAAGATTTCCAAAAGTTATGTTCTTATGAATATGATGTGATTGATTTTTCTTTTGTATACCCTTACTGAGCATTTGAGCTCACCCTTTTATGTTTGTTTTCCCAGGATATAAAGAAAGGTTTTAGGTAAAAAAAAAGGGAAGATCTTTATGGGAGATATTGAAGATCTTTCACCACGATTAGAAGATTACGTTCCGAGTTTCCAAAGACACTAAACTATTACGATCCTTGTGTGTGTGTTTTTGTAATGTACTAAGTATTCCGCAAAAGTAATGTAATGTCCATGTACGTCAAGATACGGGTCTCTACAGTTGGTATCAGAGGAAAGGTTTAGTCAACCTTTGGAAACTAGGATGCGAAAACGTTAGTGAGATCCCTAGAGATATTTATAAGGTATGTCTAGGGATGCCCCTAAGGATAAGTATACGTATAGGACATAGTCCTAGAACTATGGTAACGATATTAGATTAAACCAAAGATGTTAGATATTTAAGTTACTCCCCCTTTATTATGATTTTTGCCTCTCACACTATTCTTTTTGGGTTTTAGAAAATGGCTGGAAACAAGGTGATTCACGATAATGGAGGATATGATGGACAATGGAATGATATTTTTCATGAGAAACAAAATGAAATGGGATTTGGAAGTCCAAACATCATTATTATTCCGAATCAGCAATCTCATAATATGATCAATAAAGTGAAATTTGATAAGTTTCCTGACTTGACTAATAAGAGAAAGATGGAGTTTCATGATGATCATAGAGGAAAGAAAGTTCAATTTCCCTTATGTAAATCATGTGGGAAGAGGCATCAAGGAGAATGTTTCAAGGGAACTAGAAGATGCTTTGGGTGTGGAAAAGAAGGACACAAAGCAAGTAAGTGCAAAGGAAAAGGGTCGGTTAACACCATGGATGAGAATAATGGTATTGCTACGACATCAAAAATGGTTAAGTGTTTTAAATGTGGAATGTATGGGCATTATGCAAACAAATGCCCTAAGGGAAGGACTCATAAAGAGAATCAGTATGGTCATATGGGTAGTATTTATGTGGATGATGATGATGAGACTACAAATGATATGTTAGAGGAAAGAATTGTTGAAGCTCGGTCAATGGTTTAAGAATGTAGTGGAATGATTACATGTTTATCATGTGTAATGTTGTATAAGTAATCTCATGGTACTATGGAATAAAGAGACATGTAAGGATTGTTACATTGTTGTCTGATTAATGTTACCAGTAACCATGAAAGGTTATTCAGATACTTTTGGAAAGTATAATGGATAAGAAGATAATGAGATGTTTGATTGTATTCATGAGCTCCTGATTGATATAAGGACTAAGTGATATCATGGTTTGAGTATACAGAATTTTGAGGATTTTGGTATGTGGAAAGTGTTAACTGCACTCATGTTTTCACTAAGGTATTCAAGAGAATACACGATTAAGGACTTTGAATGTTTGGAATGTGACCAACAAGACATATCTTATGATATGTGGGGATCAACGACAGTATTAAATCTCTGGTAATCGTTGCCACTATATTATGAGAGTGGACTGCAGTATTATGTATAAGCCTAAATATTAGACTGGATTATGTTGGACATAAGTTAGTATTGTTTAAGGATAGAAGATTTTCGATATTATTGATGGAATGTTATAGTAACGTAGTTTTAGAAAAAGGACAACCTGCAGGACGGGCGACAGCCCATCGCTTCGGACAAGGCTGTGGGAATCGAACCCACAACCGAAGTGCGACTGTCCTTTATCGCCTACCACTGGCCTACAGGAAGTCCCTGTTTAGTAAAAACTAGTTTTATTATATTAAGCAGTATGATATATGAAGTATAAGTCCATTTTAGGAACCATATATGATTAATCTCACTATAGATCGATTTATGCAGATAATTTTTGCTAACCTTTTGTTTGAGACAGATGGAATGACCCGTCATTCTATCACATGATCTGCTAACACTTCACGAATAACAAATTCAACTTCATTTATTTAAGAGATGAAGTGGAAATTGTTCAAGGCACGAACAACAGTGAGATCGTACCAAAATAAAGTAAGTATTTATTCTAATTCAAATTTTCAACTTTAGGGGAAATGATCTTGAAAACCAAAAATGTTGTCCTAGTTCTCTTATACCTGATTAATCAGATGGTACCTTAGATCGTCACAAATTTATGGATTTGTGATTGCTGGCTTTTCCATAGCCATGTTCTCTACCACTCTCCATCAGAACATGATGGTTAGATTTCTCTTCCATATCCATATTTTCACCTATGTGGAAACCCAGTGATTAGTTTATTTGGGTAATCGTTACATTTCATACTTTAGTTTTTAAAGCCAAGTTTTGGTATTCCTTTTTTACAATGTGGGTTTCTATTAAAGAAAATTTCGAATAGTAAACCATTTATAACCCCGAAGAATTTCGAGGGCGAAATTCATTTTAAGGGGGGTAGATTGTAACAGCCCATGATTTTATAAAAAAATATTCTTTTTAATTTTATTAATGTCTTGTGTTGTACGCTACACCAAAAGGAGCTTGCACAACACACATCCTTGACATGACTTGCATTACACGCAATCGCGACCTTCCTCGATAGCGTGTGTAGTACGCAATACCGAGTTTCACTAAACAACGATATGCTATAAAAATATTATTAAAACTAGCCGTTATGAATAGTAATAACCACTTTTTGAAATCCAGTAAATCTTATTTTTCAAAATGAACTTTATTTTTGGATTCGGAGTATCGAATTTAGCCTAAGGTGAAATTTTGGTACTTTTCGGATAACTTTCATTTTCTGATGAATAGTGAAAATTACTAAAAAACAACTTTTTTAATCGAAATAATTAATAGTGATAAATTATTAATTGGAGTAGTTTTAAAGTATATTTAGAATATATTTTTACAATTTAATACAATGTTGGTCATTGGATGTAATTGCACATTTAAACCAGACATAAACAAGTGTCAATCTTTTGATAGATATTGTTTCTTAAAAACACGCTATTTGTTTTAACAGCGGGATTTAATTATAAAATTAATTAATGCAACTTATATGTTATGAATTTGGTAAAATAGACTTCATTTTTGAATTCGGAATATGAAATATAGCTTAGGATGAAATTTTGGCATTTTTCTGAAAACCTTCATTTTTTGATAAATAGTGAAACCACTAAGTGGTAGGTTAAAAACTGAATTTTGCATAAAACTTAATTTTACCGCTTCTGTGAATGGAATTTCGAAAATCCGACAGACACGGTTAATATCAAGGACTAAAATGTGGTTCAATGAGATTAAAATAATTTTTGGTGAATAGTAACTTTTTACCTTTTTTACCACGGTTAATAGTAAATAGGGTAACTAAGGGTAAATATGATATTACTATTACCCTAACACATGTCCTAATTCTATTGGATAAGTGTAATTCGACCAAAAACAACCTTATGAATATAATATGACCATTTAGGCCCACTTGGATTAGATTAGGACATTTATTATTAATTTATTTAAAGAAGGGTTAAAATAGTTAAAATCAAAGTTTAATAAGTAAATCATTTTTAATATGGGGTTATACATAATATAAATTCGACTATAAATATTCATTAGAAAGCTAAAAGGATTTCCTACATGATGGTATTTTATTTGTAATTTTTATACATTAAATAATTTAATTTATTTATGACACAACGATGATGCAGTAATTATCTTATTAATGAAATATTGACATAATTGATGTTATAAACACCAGAATAAATGTAATTTGAGATTTTTTATGAATTCCACTAATTTTATAGGTTACTATGATATATTAGTGTTGATTTAATCAACTTGGTTCGAACATTTAATCCTGTTATGACTTTCACAAAAAACATATATCAAATAGTGTCAAAATTGACACAAAATAGTTTTTAAATCAAATATTATATTATTAATTGTTATTTTATTCCTAAAAATCTAAGGTTCGGTCAAATGACTTAGATAAGGATATATATATTAATAATAAACAATTTGGGGTTAGTTTGGCATGTTATAGTAAGTGTATTAACCATATAGTGAAAGAAAACAAAAAGACACGGTAAAAGTCAAATTATTTATCTTAGAGTTAAATCTAATTGATAAGGTTTAAAATAAGATCCAAACATGTCTAAATTTGATTGGTTGATGAGATTACAACCCTATCTCATCTAAGCTTCGAATATGAGTCATTTTTGGAGGTTTTTAAGTGGGGTTAGATTTATTATAAATTAATATTTTTAAGAATTCCTAAGGTGCCCCTCTCCTCCCCTATAAAAGGACACCTCCTCCCCCTCCTCCTCACACCAATTTGAGCACTCAAGCTCGGCCAACCCCTGCCAAAATCCCTTCTCCACTTCCCTAGCAACATCCTAGAGGTTCTGGTCTTCCTCAAAGACCAATTCTAGTGCCCTAAGAGGAGGTCTCAAAGAGGCACTTCAAAGAAGAGGTAATTACCGTTACCAATTCTTTCATCTTTATTTCTTCTTCCACTTCTTCTTCTTAGGTTGTTTCATTATGAAGTAATAACATCAGTATCAATCATATAATGATATGTTATTATAAGTATGAAACAACCCTATTTCACCATCTATCCATCCTACGGAAAAATAAATCACCGCGCGTGCGTACGTACGGAATACCGTCTCCACGCCGTGGTGTAATCTATTTTCCACCACCACCTTACATGGATGGGTATAATGGTGTAAAGAATAACTATAAAAAGTTATTACAACATCATATTGATTCTGATATATTGTATAATCCACTCCAATTCAATTCAATATTTATAGAAATGATATCATCGCTCGTGCGTACGTACGGAATACCGTCTCCACGACGCGATGAGATTCATTCTCCATGTTAACCATTTAAGAATGATTATAAAGTATATATAAGAAATAATAATGAAATATATGACATTATAAAGCTACTGTATTTATGTATATATATACATATGTATGTCATCTACTTACTTCCATTTCAAGACAATAAGGAAAGGAAAACAGTGTTCATGCGTACGTACGGACTACCGTCTCCATGAATGGTGTTTTTCATTTTATTTATCTACCTATTATATATATATATATACAGAATATATATGATATATAAATCATATTTTATATTCTGGAAGTAAGTAAATCATGATATAAGTAATGATGATGTCAAGAACAACAAGTCAAAACACCTACGATAAATGAAACGATTTTACCCAAAACGCTTCTTTAACATGGAATTTACAAAAGAACGGGTAATATAATGTCATAAGTGAACCATATATGATATCATAACAAAGAATATGATTCTGTAATAAGTCAATAACATGATTTAAATCATTATACAGGAGGTTCGGACACTTACAAAGCAAGTCGGACCTAAGGTAAGGGAAATATCACAATCTCATTTTTATCCGAGATTGTTTATTCGTAAGTAATTACTGGGGTGTATTTTATCATCCACATCCATGTTCCCTCAATATGTAATATTATTTCCATCCTTCTACAATAGTTTATATCCAATTTTACCCTTCGGTGAGTTTTTAGTAAAAGATACGAAAGGAATCTTTTGTCGTTTTTCGTACGAGGTACTTTTTGACTTTTCCGACAAAAGTACGAAGAATGTTTTTTTAACTTATACGGCATGAATGGATTTTTAAAACATTATTTCCAAGAAGCATCCTTTACAAGTTTTCAAGTTTATTTTTAATCAACTTCTTTTATTTTAAAGTCGTATGACATGTTATGAAAGGAAAAATGTTTTTGAAGTAGAAAGGATATTTTCCTCAAGAATGGAGTTCAAGTACCTTATCAAAATTATTTTCCATCTAAGATAATAAAAGGGTTCTGTTTTTATCCCTATTATTACATGGATTTGATTATGTTATGATGGAAATATTTTTATGAATTCCTTTATCTTATATGAATTTTTTTGTGATGTCATGTTGTTTAAGAATCCCATTTTTATTACATGGGTTACGTTATAATGTATGGTTTATGATTATGTGGCACACATAAGAAAGGATTCATTATAAGATGGGTGGGACCTATATCTCCCTCCAATGCATTGGGTAAAGATTTTATATCTCATGAGATATACATGGCTGAAATGGTAGGTTATACCGGTTCAGTGAAACAGGACTGAAACGAGGGTTACTCGATTCAGAAAGGGACTTTGTCCACTAAGATAGTCTTGGCAATGAGTCTTGACTAACAAGAAATGATTCTCTATGATTATTTGTGTATGCCACAAAGTTTCATGTTTTAAGTTATGATTATTGGGATTTCATTTCACTACTATGATTTATCCCATGTTATGAAATTATGATCTCTTTTGCAGGTTAAGATTTCCAAAAGTTATGTTCTTATGAATATGATGTGATTGATTTTTCTTTTGTATACCCTTACTGAGCATTTGAGCTCACCCTTTTATGTTTTTTTTTCCAGGATATAAAGAAAGGTTTTAGGTAAAAAAAAGGGAAGATCTTTATGGGAGATATTGAAGATCTTTCACCACGATTAGAAGATTACGTTCCGAGTTTCCAAAGACACTAAACTATTACGATCCTTGTGTGTGTGTTTTTGTAATGTACTAAGTATTCCGCAAAAGTAATGTAATGTCAATGTACGTCAAGCTTCGGGTTTGTACAATAATCCAGAGTCAAAAACTTTCCTAGCTATCCATTGGTGTCATGACCCATCCTTGGGGCCCGTGCCGTGACTACCCCAAGCCCACCTTCCATAGGCCAGGGGCTGGCGACTAGCACCAAGGTGTAATTCCCAGTAAAAAGGGAAGGCATTGCCTTCGTAAAGTAAACAAACACCACAGATCAAGCAAGAAGAAGTAAACACTAAGTAAAATCTAGGTACAACAGTAAGTGCGGAAAAGTAAGTGGGCCAGAATACAAACCCAAACTGAAAGTAAAGTACAACTGGAAAGGGAAAACAGCAACTGAAAGTAAGCTGCAATGTCGAGCCGTCCACTGGAAGTCCCACATGAAGGGTGGGTACCGATAGCCTCCACAGCTCCTCAGGTCTAGTCGTCCACTCAGAGTACATCCCGCACAGTGGTCCACCTCCAGGTACCGCCCTGCTCTAAAAGCCTCAACCACGATAAGCACTGTCCTTCATCTGCAACCAACACAACATAGTTCGGGCATAGCCTATGCAGGGGTGAGTATAAGCTACTCAGTAAGGACCCTGAGACCCCCAATGGTCTCCCAGAATCTACAAAGGTTAATCCACAAAGGAAATATATAATCATGAAGTAACATCTGGCACTACTTAGGTATATTCCCATACATATACCTAAGTCATCAATTTTCAGTTTTGCTCCAACATATGAGCCCAAATTCTATCACGTCCACATAGGATAACACAAAACAACCCACATAGGAAAGAAAGTCAAGATTCAGCTCACACAGGTATACTTCTTCGTAAGATGATAGAGATGATCAGATGTAGCCACTGATTCATCTAAGCCATCGGACCCACACAGGATCGATAGGTACTAACCCTCGCAATGACACACAAAGTATCGATAGGTACTAACCCCCGCAATGACCCACAAAGGATCGATAGGTACAAACCCCCGTAATGACCCACAAAAGATCGATAGGTACTAACCCCCTCAATGAACCACACAGGATCGGACCCACACACGATCTGTAGGCGCTGGCCCACACCGGACCGCTGAGTGCTGACCCACACAGGATCTGACCCACACAGGATCGATAGCACTGATCCACGTAGGATCACTGAGTGTTGTAGTCATCTCTATCGAATCCACGGAGGATTTTTGTACAGTCACCATTGTCGTCGCAGTCGCAGCCAGCTCTAGGGTTCCCGCACACAGCAAGCTCGTTCAGGAGGGTCCGCTCCACGAGCCGCGGGACTGATACATCAACTGACACGTAGTCCAAATTTTATGTATCCAAAAGTTCCGTATCTTCAACAGAAACTCAACGACACAGACGGCGCGTCAATCAGACGCTCGGTCTGAGAGTTATTGGCGTTTTCGTCCCAAGTGCCCAGTTGGTTTTTAAGTCAAAAACAACCTGACCATATTCCAACTGCATCCAAACCTCGATCGGAGTAAGCCAAAAGGTCCGTCTCACTTAGAGGAATCCATCAAAGTCGATGGCACGTCAATCTGACGTCCAGAGCTCAAGTTATAAGCATTTCCGCTCTGAGGGCCCGGTTGGTTTCGTGTTCGAACCAACCCGGCTGAACCCAAAGTTATCCGAAACCTTTATTTTAATATACCAAAATGACCGTCTCGATCCAAGGATCGCATCTCAGCTGACGGTGCATCGATCAGAGGTCCGCAGCCCATGTTATGGGCAGAAGACCGAAAGAGGTCCAGTAATAGGGGCTTCGGGCCCGGTCCGACCCGGCCCGATACCCCAAGGGTCAGCCCGAACTGGGTCGAACCGAACGGGGTCTAGGTCTGGCTTTCTTGGGCTCGGCCTGACCTGGCCTGGGCGTGGTCCGGCCTCGGAAGCCCGGCCCGGCGCGCTGGCGCGGCCAGCGTCCCGACGGCTCGGCAGTAACGTCCGAGCGGTGAAGGGGGGGCCTGCGTTGTGAACCTGCGGCCCCCATGTGGGGGGCTGCACCTACTGGCCGACCAGGGGTTACGAACCCCCAGTTATCCCCCTTGACCGGCCGACCCACACCGGTCGGCCGGCTGCTGCCGCCACGGGACCAGCGCTGGCCGGTCCTCCAGCTCCGATGCCGGCGGCCCAGAACAGGCCGCTGGTCCCTGCTCCGCCATGGCCTAAGGCGGCGGCCTTAGTCAGTTCGGCATGGCGCTACGGCTCCACACCCCTCCGCCGCGGCCCGCTCCGGCTGTGGTGTTTTTGTGATTCTCCGGCACGGTGTGATAGCGCCGCATCTTTGGTTCGTCTTCAACAGCACGACGCGACGGCGCTGCGCTTCTGCCCCTTTCATCAATATTTCTCGCGCGGTGCTTCGGCACCGCGTTGCCTTGCTCGTGCCGCAAACAACATCAAACAACCAATGTGGAGAGGAGGGTCGGCCGGTTTTCGTGCAATCCAACCCCATCCTGTTATTGCGGTATCAGGTGGCTCAAATTGTAATGAAGAAAGGCGATGAAAGAATTCACGAACAACAATTAAAATTAATCCCTACCTCGTCAAATTTTATGAGAGAGGATTCGTTGCAGAATTAACCATCACGGAAGAAGGCATCGCGGAAGGAGGATCGTCACATCTCGGATAAAGGATTCATCGGTATCACATCGTCGATCTCCGAGAATCTGGCGTTCTTGTAGACCTTTGTTGGAGGTCAGCATTCTTCGCATTCTTCGCGTTCTTCGTGTTCTTCGTCGAGGAGGAAACACATCACAGCTTGAGAGAATTCTCCCCAAACCCTCTTGCACAACCAACCCCTAATAAAATAAGAGTTGTATTATTTTATTAACACACAAACCAACATATTTGAAATTCAAAAACAAAACAATCAATTAATTTAATTAATTTCAACATTTAAACCGTCCAAATTAATGAGGCGTTTATTATCCAGAATAAACGCAAGGGTTGACTTCATTAAAAAGGGGGTGAGGGTGCGTTACTTTATTAAAGGAGGGGGGTTGAAAAAGTGGGACTTTTGTGGGCCCCACCCCACAAATATCCTACCTAGTGGGTAGGATATTGTGGGTCCCACTTCATCCACTTAGCTTAGGTTAAACAAAATTAAAATAAAATTGGTTGCACGACTTTTATTTTATTCCTTTACTTAACCCCAAAATTTAAAAACCACACCCGAGCAAATGCAACTCCGGAAAAGGTGTTTCTAAGCAAAAACTGGTGTTGTGATTCCATCGGTGTCCTCAGATTTCGATTCCGAGCACCGGTTCAAAAGTTAGGAAAACCCGCTCATTCGTTCACTGAACGTACCCGAGCTAATCTTTGGAAAATGATTCCAGGCACACGGGGCCTCGGAATCTTGTGCCGTCAGAAACTGTGTTCTTGTAAAATTCTCAAGAAAATTAAGAAAAAAAAATTCCATGAATTTTATGGGACTTTACATCACACCCACCTCAGGTATTTACTTCCCCATAAAGATACATCGAAAACTAGGGAAAAAAATGTGGGTATTGAGCACGCATCTGAGCCTCCCGCCCCCAAGTGCTCTCCTGAAGGTTCCCATGCTACTATATGATGTGCACTAGAGGAATCGACCATACACATAGGACCCGCTCTTGTCGATCCTTGATCTCCACCGAGTCTTCCACAAATGTCACCCCATCATCAATGTCCATTTCCCCATGGTCAATGATATGCGTCGGGTCGTGCACGTATCTCCTCAGCTGGGATACGTGGAAGACGTTGTGCACCCGGTGCAACTGAGGTGGTAGAGCCTGGTGATAAGCCACCTCACCTATCCTGCTGAGGACCTGGAATGGTCCGATGAAGCATGGAGACAACTTTCCGCCTCAGCCAAATCTCTATAATCCACGTCGAGGTGAGACCCGCAAGAAGACGTGGTTGCCATCCTCAAACTCCAGTGGTCTCTGCCTCCTGTCAGCATAAGACTTTTGCCAGCTCTGAGCTGTCCCCATCTACTCTTGGATGACCTGGACCTTCTCTGTAATGGCCTGGACCATCTCCGGTCCCACAAGTGCTAACTCCGTAGGGTCTGTCTAGCACAGCGGTGATCTGCAAAGTCAGTCATACAACGCCTCGTATGGTTCCATCCCGATGGGGGAGTGGTAGCTGTTGTTGTACGTGAACTCCACTAAGGGTAGGTGGTCCTCCCAGCTGCAACCAAAGTCGAGGACACATGCGCGGAGCATGTCCTCGAGAGTCTGAATGGTCCTCTCTGTCTGACCATCTGTCTGAGGGTGAAAGGCGGTGCTCAGATGTAGCTGCATCCCAAACGCCTCCTACAACCCCTTCCAAAGACGGGAAGTAAAGCGAGCATCTCGATCGGAGACAATAGATGATGGAACACCATGAAGCCGTACAATCTCCTGAACGTAGAGACATCCCACGATCTCCACTGTGCCCTTCTCTCTGATGGGTAAGAAGTGAGACGACTTGGTGAGTCGGTCGACAATCACCCAAATGGAGTCATGACCTCTAGAAGTGTGTGGAAGTCCAGTCAAAAAGTCCATAGATATCCTATAACTCTTCCACTAATGCACCTCCAAGGGCCGTACCAAGCCTGATGGTACCTGGTGCTCTGCCTTAACCTGCTGGAAGGTGAGGCATTGAGAAATGAACTCTGTCACAGCCTTCTTCATGACCGTCCACCAGTGCTGTCATCTGAGATCCTGGTACATCTTCGCCACTCCAGGATGTACCGCCAAAGAGGAAGTGTGAAACTCTCTCAGTACCTCCTCCCGTAAAGAAACTGGTACTAAGGTACGTCCTCTGAAAAGGACGTC
Organism: Viscum album; assembly: GCA_963277665.1. Lineage (NCBI taxonomy): Eukaryota > Viridiplantae > Streptophyta > Magnoliopsida > Santalales > Viscaceae > Viscum > Viscum album. The sequence continues at coordinate 19,900,929 of OY728123.1, forward strand.
GTTCTCTACCCCTAAAAAGAAACCATCAGGTTCCTGTCCTAAGGATATCTGCGCACGTCGAGTCTCACAGTTGGCATCCCCACGCTGCGCCTCTCTAACCTACTGCAGTAGTGGAGGAGTGACTGTGATTGACTGAAAAAAGGCTACTCCATCTCTATCCATGAAGGATACCTGCAAAACATCTAGCTGCTATGTCGCCTCCCAAAGCAGTTGAATGCCCGTCCTCCTACTGAGGGCATCGGCTACTACGTCCCCCTTTCCAAGACTATAGACTATCTCAAAGTCATATTCCTGGAGGAACTCGAGCCATTATCGTTGTCTCAGGTGCAGTTCCTTATGCAAGAAGATGTACCTGAGACTCTGATGGTCAGAATAGACTACAAAACGCTCGCCCATTAGATAGTGTCACCACATCTTCAGAGAAAAGACCACTTCTGCTAACTCCAGGTCATGGGTAGCGTAGTTCTGCTCATGCTACCTCAACTGACGTGATCCATATGTGATCACAAACCTCTCCTACATCAGGACACATATGAGTCCAGTCCCTGATGTAGCGCAGTAAACTACGTACCCAACTCCCTCCTCCGGAAGCCTCAAGATAGGCGTGCTGGTCAATCTCTGTCTCAGTTCTTGGAAGCTCTGCTGACATCTTTCTAACCACACAAAGGGTTTCCCCTTCTTCGTCAAAGCTGAGAGTGATTCTGCAACTTTGGAGAAGTCTGGCACAAATCTCCGATAGTATCCAGCTAGTCCCAAGAAACTCTGAACCTCTGTCAAGCTCCTGGGTGGCTCCCAAGCTATAAATGCCTCGATCTTCGCAGGATCCACCGCAACTCCCGCCTCAGAGATGACGTGTCCCAAGAAGGGGACCTCACGTAACTAGAACTGACACTTTGAGAGCTTTCCATAAATATGGTGCTCTCTGAGTGTGTCTAGTACAACCCGAAAGTGGTAGGCGTGCTCCTCCTCAGTGGTCGAGTATATAAAAATGTCTTCAATGAAGACCACGACAAATCGATTGAGATATGGCTAAAAGATCATGTTCATGATGCCCATGAACACTACTGGAGCATTGGTCACACCGAAGGGCATAACCAAGAACACATAGTGGCCATACAGACATCTGAAGGCCGTCTTCTGCACGTCCTCGTCCCGAACTCTGAGCCGATGATCGCCTAACCTGAGGTGTATCTTTGAGAACCACCGTGCTCCCTTGAGCTGATTGAAGAGGTCATCAAACCTCGGTAGTGGATACTTGTTCCTCACTGTCACCTGGTTCAGGTGATGATAGTTGACACAGAGTCACAAGATCCCATCCGCCTTCTTGGCGAACAATATCGGGGAATCCTAGGGTGAAACACTGGGTCGGATGAATCCCTTTCCCTGCATGTCCTCCAGCAGTACCCGTAGCTCTCGAAGCTCGGCGGGTGCCATCCGATATGATGGGGTGGATATCGGGGATGTCTCGGGGTATAGGTCAATATAAAAGTCTACCTCTCTACGAGGAGGTAGCCCTGGGACGTCATTGGGGAAAACGTCCACATACTGATCCACCACTACAGGAAACCAGGACTCCGCACGTCAACTGCTCCTAGGATGAGGCTAGCCAACAGATGAGTGATGGGTTTTCCTCTCCTCTGCATGAGTCCATCCTATGCTTCAAAGGCTCCCTTCTCGCCGGTGAAGGTGAACCTGCTCCCGTCGGTGTGTACACACCGCACCTTGCTCCTAATGTAGTCAATCTGAGCATGGACTGTAGATAACCAATCCATGCCCAATATGAAGTTGTAAGGCTTTGACGCCTCTACAAGAAGATCCCATCCAAAGATCTCTCCTCCTAGATTAATCTCACACTGTCGGCACCAGTGCGTAATCGTCGAGTATGCTTCCGTAGGTGTCTCCAGTCGTAAGGATCGAGCCAACGGCTATGTCGGAATCTCAGAGCTCCGAACAAGGGCAGCGGCAATGAAAGAATGACTCACCCCTGTGTCTATGAGAACTGCAGCAAGGGTGAAATAGACACAGATAGTACCTCGAATCATCTCGGGCGCACCATGGTTTTAGGCCTCCGTTGCCTGGAGTTGTGCCTGTCTCTTCCCGCTGGCTCCCTGTGGTTAGGGTGGACCTCCTGGTGGTGGTGATGGTATAGCCTCAAAGCGTCACCCACCACCTGCTGCTCGGCCAGCTCCTCTTCCTCATCCGACTGCTCCCTGCGGACTGCCACGGTCGACCCTCTTCCTCTGCCTGAGTGGTCCCTCAACTGTCTGCTGCTCCTCGGCATGACGGGTCGGGCAGTCACGAGCCATGTGGCCCTGCCCGCCGAATGCGTAGCACTGTCTACCTCTCGAATGACTAGATCTATGCTGAGTTCCCCACACCTCTGAGCCACTGTCCTGAGGTCATCTACCAGAGGTTCTGGTCTTCCTGGACCCATGTGTCATCCATCGACTGCCAGCTGCAGAAGACTCTACTATGTGCCGCCCTGCGATAGGTCTCGCCACTGGTGTAGACTCAGCAAGAAAGATCTCGATGAGAAGGGATCTCTCCAGTACCCCTGCCTATGTCAGAAAGCTGAGGGAGATCAGCAATGCCCTAATCTCATGCCTCAATCCCTACTCGAAGGTCCGGGCCCAGAAGAATGGGTCTTGTACCATGTCCGCCGAATAGCGTGAGAGATCGGTAAATCTTGCAGAGTACTGGGTGACCGACAAGCTACCCTACCACAGCTGTAGAAGCTCCTGGATGCGCACCGCACGGAGGGTGGCTGGGACGAACTCCGAGAGGAAGAGGCTCTCAAAGTCCATCCAGAGGAGTGATGCCTCTTCATGAACCTAGAGCATCATGATCCACCATCTGCCTACTACCGTGTGCAGGAGACTCGCTGCAATAATCACCATGAGGTCTGCTAGTGTCCCTACCAAATAGAAAACCTGTACAACTTCCTCCAGCCAATCCTCGACTACCTGAGGGTCCGTCTCCCCACAGAACTTGGGTAGTCACTGACGCTGAAACTCGTATAGTGCACTAAGGTAACGTGCGCTGTCAGCGGCTGGGGCTGGTAGCATCGGTGGCTCGGCAGGTAGAGGTACCACTGGTTCCTCTACTGTCAAAGGTCCCTGTACTAAGGCCTCATCGCTCGGTGGGCTGTCGTCCCACACAACACTCGGAACCCTAGATAACTGTCGTCGTGGGGCCATCCTCAAAATAAACAGGTGTTCCACGGTCAAAAAGTATACCTGGTGAGATGACACAAAGTAATCAAAAAAGAAAACTTGAAACACACATGCAATCAATGTTTTCGTGAATTGAGTCAGAAATAAGAAGTCAGGGTTCTGGTGTACGGATACGTCAGCCGCTACACCAACACTGGACTCCCTGGACTGATAACCACACTTGATACCCTTAACACCATTGCTTCACATAGAAGAAATATTAGATTCCAGAGTTCTGTGGTAGAAACGAACCCCTCTGATACCAATTTGTCACGACCCGTCTTGAGGGCCCGTGCTGTGAATACCCCAAGCCCGCCTTCCATAGGCCAGGGGCTGGCGACTAGCACCAAGGCATAATTCCCGAGAAAAAGGGAAGGCATTGCCTTCGTATAGTAAAAAAACACTATAGAGCAAGCAAGAAGAAGTAAACGCTACGTAAAAGCTGGGTACAACAGTAAGTGCGGAAAAGTAAGTGGGCCAGAATAAAAACCCAAACTGAATGTAAAGTACAACTGGAAAGGGAAAATAGCAACTAAATGTAAAGCCGCAACGTCAAGCCGTCCACTGGAAGTCCCACCTGAAGGGTGGGTACAGAAAGTCTCCACAGCTCCTCGGGTCCAGCCGTCCGCTCCGAGTACGTCCCGCCCAGTGGTCCACTTCCATATACCGCCCTGCTCCGCAAGCCTCAACCACGATCAGCACTGTCCGTCATCTAAAAACAACACAACGTAGTGCAGGAATATCACGTGCAGGGGTGAGTATAAGCTACTCAGTAGGGACCCCGAGACCCCCGAAGGTCTCCCAGAATCCACAAAGGATAATCCACGAAGGAAAGATACAATCACTAAGTAACATCTGACACTACTTAGGTATATGCCCATACATATACCTAAGTCATCAATTTCCAGTTCGACTCCAACATCCAAGCCCAAATTAGATCACGTCCACACAGGATAGCACATCACAACCCACATAGGAAATCAAGTCAAGATTCAGCTCAGACAGGTATACTTCTTCGTAAGACGATAAAGATGATCAGATGTAGCCACTGATTCATCTAAGCCATCGGACCCACACAGGATCGATAGGTACTAACCCCCACAATGACCCACAAAAGATCGATAGGTACTAACCCACGCAATGACCTACAAAGGATCGTTAGGTACTAACCCCCGCAATGACCCACACAGGATCGGACCAACACAGGATCGGACCAACACAGGATCTGTAGGCGCTGGCCCACACAGGACCGCTGAGCGCTGACACACACAGGATCGGACCCACACAAGATCGGTAGCACTGATCCACGTAGGATCACTGAGTTCTATAGTCATCGTCGTCAAATCCACGGAGGATTTCTGTACAGTCATCACCGTCATCGCAGTCATAGCCAACTCTAGGGTTCCCGCACACAACAAACTCGTTCGGGAGGTTCCGCTCCACGAGCCGAGGGGCTGATACATCAACTGACACGTAGTTCTAAGTTGATGTATTCAAAAGTTCTGTATCGTCAACAGGAACTCATCGACACAAACGACGCGTCAATCGGACGCCCGGTCTGAGAGTTATTGGCCTTTTCGTCCGAGGGGCCTGGTTGGTTTTTAAGTCAAAACCAACCCGACCGTACTCCAACTACGTCCAAACCTCGAGCGGAGTAAGCCAAACGATACGTCTCACTAGGAGGAATCCATCAAAGTTGATGGCACGTCAATCGGACGTCCGGGGCTTAAGTTATAAGTGGTTCCGCTCCTAGGGCCCGGTTGGTTTCGTGTTCGAACCAACCCAGCCGAACCCAAATTTCTCTGAAACCTTGACTATAATATACTGAAATGACCGTCTCGATCCAAGGATTGCATCGTAGCTGACGGTGCATCGATCGGAGGTTCGTAGCCCATGTTATGGGAAGAAGACTAAAAGAGGTCCGATATTAGGGGGTTCGGGCCCGTTCCGACCCGGCCCGATCCCCCAGGGTTAGCCCGAACCGGGTCGACCCGAACTGGGTCCGGGTACAGCCCCATTGGGCGAGGCCCGACCCAACTGGCGCGGCCAGGTAGCTCAACCGTAACGGCCGAGCGGTGAAGGGGGGGGGGGGGGCGCTGCCCTCCACATTGTGAACCCGCGGTCCACATGTGGGGGGCCGCACCTGCTGGCTGAAAGGGGGTTATGAACCCCCGGTTTTCCCCCCTGACTGGCCGGCCCGCACCGGTCGGCCGTCTCCTACCGCCATAGGACCGGCGTTGGCTGGTCCCCCTGCTCCGATGCCGGCGGCCCGGAACTGGCCGCCAGTCCCTGCTCCGCCGCGGCCTAAGGCCACGACCTTGGTCTATCTGGCGTCGCACGACAGCACCGCGCCCCTCGGCCGTGGTCCCGCTCTGGCCGCGGTGTTTTTGTGATTCTCTGGCACGGCGCGATGACGCCACGCTTCTGCCCCTTTCTTCAATATTTCTCATGCGGTGCTTCAGCACCACATTTCCTTTCTCGTGCTGCAAACAACATCAAACAACCAAAGGGGATAGGAGGTTCGGCCGTGTTCGTGCGGTCTGACCCCCTCTTGTTATTGCGGTATCAGGTGGCTCAAATTGTAATGAAGAAAGGTGACAGAAGAATTCACAAACAATAATTAAAATAAATCCCTACCTCGTCGAATTCGATGAGCGAGGATTCATCACGGAATTAACCGTTGCAGAAGAAGGCGTCACAGAAGGAGGATGGTCGCGTCGCGGAGAAAGGATTCGTCGGCATTACATTGTCGATCTCTGATGATCTAGCGTTCTTGTCAACCTTCGTCGGAGGTCGGTGTTCTTCGCGTTCTACGCGTTCTTTGTCAAGGAGGAAGAACTTCACCGCTTGAGAGAATTCTCCCCAAACCCTCTTGCACAACCAACCCCTAATAAAATAATAGTTGCCGTATTTTATTAACGCACAAGCCAATGTCTTTGAAATTCAAAAATGAAACAATCAATTAAATTAATTAATTGCAACATTTAAACCGTCCAAATTAATGAAGCGTTTATTATCCAGAATAAACGCAATGGTTGAATTCATTAAAAAGGTGGTGCAGGTGCGTTAATTAATTAAAGGAGAGGGGTTTAAAAAGTGGGGATCGTTTGGGCCCCACCCCACAGATATCCTACCTAGTGGGTAGGATATTTTGGGTCCCACTTCATCCACATAGCTTAGGTTAAACAAAAAATAAATAAAATTGGTTGCACCACTTTTATTTTATTCCTTTACTTAACCCCAAAATTTAAAAACCACTCCCGAGCAAACGCATCTCTGAAAAAGGTGTTTCTAAGCAAAAATCGGCGTTTCGATTCCATCGATGTCCTTGGATTTCGATTCCGAGCACCGGTTCAAAAGTTAGGAAAACCCGATCATTCGTTCACTGAACGTACCCGAGCTAAACTTTGGAAAATGATTCCGGGCACACTGTGCCTTGGGATCTGGTGTTGTCAGAAACTGCATTCTTGTAAAATTCCCAAGAAAATTAAGAAAAAATATTTCCTTTAATTTTACAGGTCCTTACATCACTCCCACCTCAGGTCTTTACGTCCCTATAAAGATACATCAAAAACTAAGGAAACAAATGTGGGTACTGAACATGAATCTGAGCCTCCCTCTCCCAAGTGCTCTCCTGGAGGTTCCCGTGCTGCCATCTGATGCGCACTTGAAGAATCGACCGTCCACATAGGACCCGCTCCTATCGATCCTCGATCTCCACCGGGACCTCCGCAAACATCACCCCATCATCAATGTCCAGCACCCCATGGTCAATGATATGCATCATGTCGTGCACGTGTCTCCTCATCTGGGATACGTGGAAGGTGTCGTGCACCTGGTGCAACTGAGGTGGTAGCTCCAGGCGATAAGCCACCTCACCTATCCTGTTGAGGACTTGGAATGGTCCGATGAAGCGTGGAGACAACTTTCCGCCTTGGTAAAATCTTCGTAATCCACATCAAGGTGAGATCCGCAAGAATATGTGGTCGCCATCCTCAAACTCTAGTGGTCTCTGCCTCCTGTCAGCATAAGACTTTTTCCAGCTCTGATCTATCCTCATCCGCTCCTAGATGACCTAGACCATCTCCAGTCCCACAAGTGCTGACTCCCCAGGGTCTGTACAGCACAACAGTGATCTGCATGGTCGGCCGTACAACGCCTCGTATGGTGCCTTCCCGATGGTGGAGTGGTAGATGTTGTTGTATGCAAACTCCACCCAGGATAGGTGGTCCTCCCAGCTGCGACCAAAGTCGAGGACACATGCACAGAGCATGTCCTCGAGAGTCTGAATGGTCCTCTCCGTATGACCATCTGTCTGAGAGTGAAAGGCGGTGCTCAGACGTAGCTGCGTCCCAAACGCCTCCTGCAACCCCTTCCAAAGCCAGGAAGTAAAGCGAGCATCTCGATTGGAGACTATAGATGTTGGAACACCATGAAGTTGTAAAATCTCCTAAACGTAGAGATGTCTCATGCTCTCCACTGAGCCCTGCTCTATGATGGGTAAGAAGTGAACCGACTTGGTGAGTTGGTCGACAATCACCCAAATCGAGTCGTGACCTCTAGAAGTGCATGGAAGTCTAGTCACGAAGTCCATAGATATCCCATCCCACTACCACTCCGGGACCTCCAAGGTCCGTACCAAGCCTTCTGGTACCTGGTGTTATGCCTTCACCTGCTGGCAGGTGAGGCATCGAGAAACGAACTCTACCACAACCTTCTTCAAACCCGGCCACCAGTACTGTCGACTGAGATCCTGGTACATCTTCGCCACTCCAGGATGTACCGGCAAAGGGGAAGTGTGAAACTCTCTCAGCACCTCCTCCCGTATAGAAACTGGTACCAAGGTACGTACTCTGAAAAGGACGTTGTTTTCTCCCCCTAAAGAGAAACAATCAGGTGTCTGTCCTGAGGATATATGTGCATGTCGTGTCTCACATTTGGCGTCCCCACATTGCGCCTCTCTGACCCACTGCAGTAGTGGAGGAGTGACTGTGAGTGATTGAAGAAAGGCTGCTCCATCTCTATCCATGAAGGATACCTGCAAAGTGGTTAGCTTCTCTGTCGCCTCCCCAAGAAGCTGAATTCTCATCCTCCTGCTGAGGGCATCGGCTACTATGTTCCCCTTTCCAGGAGTATAGACTATCTCAAAGTCATAGTCCTAGAGGATCTCATGCCATCATCGATGTCTTAGGTTCAGGTCCTTATGCGAGAAGATATACCTGAGACTCTGATGGTCAGAATAGACTGCAAATTGTTTGCCCATCAGATAGTGTCGCCACATCTTCAGAGCAAAGACCACTACTGCTAACTCCAGGTCATGAGTAGCGTAGTTCTGCTCATGCTTCCTCAACTGACATGATCCATAGGTGATCACATACATCTCCTGCATCAGGACACATCTGAGTCCGGTCCCTGATGCATCGCAGTAAACTATGTACCCAACTCCCTCCTCCGGAAGCCTCAATATAGGTGCGCTAGTCAATATCTGTCTCAGCTCCTGGAAGCTCTACCAACATCTTTCTGACCACACAAAGGGTTTCCCCTTCTTTGTCAATGCTGAGAGTGGTGCCGCAACTTTGGAGAAGTCTGGAACAAATTTCCGATAGTATCCATCTAGTCCCAAGAAACTCCACACCTCTGTCACGCTCCTGGGCGGCTCCCAAGCTAGCATTGTCTCGATCTTCGCAGGATCCACCAAAACTCCCGCCGCAGAGATGTCATGTCCCAAGAAGTGGACCTCACATAACTATAACTGACACTTCGGGAGTTTTCCATAAAGATGGTACTCTCGGAGTGTGTCTAGTACAACCCGCAAGTGGTAGGCGTGCTCCTCCTCAGTGGTCGAGTATATCAAAAGGTCGTCGATGAATACCACGACAAATTGATCGAGGTATGGATGAAAGATCCTGTTCATGAGGCCCATGAACACTTTTGGAGCATTGGTCACGCTAAAGGGCATAACCAAGAACTCATAGTGGCCATACCGACATCTGAAGGTCGTCTTCTACACGTCCTCATCCCGAACACCGAGCTGATGATCGCCTGACCTCAAGTCTATCTTTGAGAACCATCGTGCTCCCTTGAGCTGATCGAAGAGGTCATCAATCCTTGGTAGCGGATACTTGTTCATCATTGTCACCTGGTTCAGGCGACGATAGTCAACACAAAGTTGCAAGCTCCCATCCGCCTTCTTGGCGAACAATATCGGGGAAGCCCATGGTGAAACACTGTGTCGGATGAATCCCTAACTCTGCAAGTCCTCCGGGTGTACCCGTAGCTCTCGAATCTCAGCGGGTTCCATCTGATATGCTGGGGTGGATATTCGGGTTGTCCTGGGGTATAAATCAATATAAAATTCTACCTCTCTGCGAGGAGGTATCCCTGGGACGTCATCGGGGAAAACGTCCGCATACTGATCCACCACAGTTGGAAAACCAGGACCCCGCACGTCAACTGCTCCTAGGATGAGGCTAGCCAACTGATGAGTGATGGGATTTCCTGCCCTCTGCGTGAGTCCATATTGTGCTGCAAAGGCTCCCTTCTCACCGGTGAAGGTGAACTGGCTCCCATCGGTGCGTACACATCGCACCTTGCACCTAATATAGTCAATATGAGCATGGACTATAGATAACCAATCCATGACCAAGATGACGTCATAAGGCCTCGACGCCGCTATAATAAGATCCCAGCCGAAGATCTAACCTCCTAGAGTAAGCTCACACTGCCGGCACCAGTGTGTAATCATCAAGTCTCCTCCCGTAGGAGTCTCTAGTCGTAAGGATCGATCCAACGGCTCTGTCAGAATCTCTGAGCTCTGAAAAAGGGCAGCGACAATGAAAGAATGACTTGATCCTATGTCTATGAGAACTGCAGAAAGGGTGGAATAGACACAGATAGTAGCTCGAATCATCTCAGGCGCGCCGTGTCCATAGGCCACTGCTTCCTGGAGCTGTGCCTATCTCTACTCGCTAGCTCTCTGTGGTCGGGTTAGACATCCGGGTGGTGGTGGTGGTAGAGCCTCAAAGCGACGCCCACCAACTGCTGCTCGGCCAGCTCCTCTGCCTCATCCTCCTGCTCCCTACGGACTGCCACGGTTTACCCTCTACCTCTTCCTGGGTGGTCCTTCAACCATCTGTTGCTCCTCAGCACGATGGGTCAGGCAATCACGAGCCATGCGGCCCTGCCCGTCGAATGCGTAGCACTATTTGCCTCTCGAAAGACTGGCTCTGCGTTGAGTTCCCCGCACCTCTAAGCCAGTGTCCTGAGGTCGTCTGCCTGAGGGTCTGGTCTTCCTGGACCCATGTGTCATCCGTCGACTGTCAGCTGCATAAGACTCTACTACGTGCTGCCCTGCGATAGGTCTCGCCACTGGTTTAGACTCAGGAAGAAAGGTCTCGATGATAAGGGATCGCTCTAGTACCCCTGCCTGTGTCAGAAAGCTGAGGGAGATCAGAAATGCCCTGATCTCATGCCTCAATCCCTACTTGAATATCCGGGCCTGGAAGAATGGGTCTCGTACCATTTCTGTCAAATAGCGCGAGAGATCGGTAAATCTCGTCGAGTACTGGGCGACCGACAAGCTTCCCTACCACAGCTGTAGAAGCTCCGAGATGCGCATGGCACGGAGGGTGTCTGGGACGAACTCCGAGCATAAGAGGCTCTCAAAGTCTGTCCAGTGGAGTGATTCCTCGTCGTGCACCTGGAGCATCATCCTCCATCATTTGCCTGTTGTTGCGTGTAGGAGACTCGCAGCAAGGATCACTATGAGATCTGCTGGTGTCCCTAGAAAACGGAAAACTCGTACAACTGCCTCCAGCCAATCCTCAGCTGCCTGAGGGTCTGTCTCCCCATGGAACCTGGGCGGTCGCTGACACTGAAACTCGTGTAGTGAACTAAGGCATCATGCACTGTCAGCGGCTGAGGCTGGTAGCATCGGTGGCTCGGCGGGTAGAGGGACTGCCGGTGCCTCTGCTATCAAAGGGCCCTATATTGAGGCCTCGTCACTTGGTGGGTTGTCGTCATGCACAACACTCATAACCCTAGATGCCTACCGTCGTGGGGCCATCCTCAAAAGAAACAGTTTCCCCATGGTCAAAAAGTATACCTGGTGACCTGACACAAAGTAATCACAAAGAAAACTTGAAAAACACATGCAATCAATGTTTTCGTCCATTGAGTCAGAAATCAGAAGTCAGGGTCCTAGTGTACGGATACGTCGGCTGCCGCACCAACACTGGACTCCCTAGACTGATAACCACACTCGATACCCTTAACACCATTGCTTCACATAGAAGAAAGACCAGAGTCCAGAGTTCTGTGGTAGAACGGAACCCCTCTGATACCAATTTGTCACGACCCGTCCTCGGGGCCCGTGCCGTGACTACCCCAAGCCCGCCTTCCATAGGTCAGGGGCTGGAGACTAGAACCAAGGCGTAATTCCCAGTAAAAATTGAAGGCATTGCCTTCGTAAAGTAAACAAACACCACAGAGAAAGCAAGTATAAGTAAACACTAAGTAAAAGCTGGGTACAAAAGTAAGTGCGGAAATGTATGTGGGCCAGAATACAAACCCAAACTGAAAGTAAAGTACAACTGGAAAGGGAAAAAAACAACTGAAAGTAAATCTGCAACGTCGAGCTGTCCACTGGAAGTCCCACCAGAAGGGTGGGTACAGATAGCCTCCACAGCTCCTCGGGTCCAGCCGTCTGCTTCGAGTATGTCCCGCCCAGTGGTCCACCTCTAGGTACCACCCTGCTCCGCAAGCCTCAACCACGATCAGCGATGTCCGTCGTCTGCAACCAACACAACGTAGTGCGGGCATAGCCTGTGCAGGGGTGATTATAAGCTACTCAGTAGGGACCCCGAGACCCCCGAAGGTCTCCCAGAATCCACAAAGGATAATCCACAATGGAAAGATACAATCATGAAGTAACATCCGACGCTACTTAAGTATATGCCCATACATATACCTAAGTCATCAATTTCCAGTTCTACTCCAATATCTGATCCCAAATTTGATCACGTCGACACAGGATAGCACAACACAACCCACATATGAAAGAAAGTCTAGATTCAGCTAACATAGGTATACTTCTTCGTAAGACAATAGAGATGATCAGATGTAGCCACTGATTCATCTAAACCATCGGACCCACACAGGATCGATAGGTACTAACCCATGCAATGACCCACAAAGGATCGATAGGTACTAACCCCAACAATGACCCACAAAGGATAGATAGGTACTAACCCCAGCAATGACCCACAAAGGATCGATAGGTACTAAACCCCGCAATGACCCACACAGGATCAGACCCACACAGGATCTGTAGGCACTGGCTCACACAGGACCGCTGAGCGCTGACCCACACAGGATCTGACCCACACAGGATCAGTAGCACCGATCCACATAGGATCAGTGAGTGTTGTAGTCTTCTCCATCGAATCCATGGAGGATTTCTGTATAGTCGTCACCGTCATCGCAGTCGCAGCTAGCTCTAGGGTTCCCGCACACAGTAATCTCGTTCAGGAGGGTTGGCTCCACGAGCCGAGGGGCTGATACATAAACTAACACGTAGTCTGAAATTGATATATCCAAAAGTTCTGTATCATCAATAGGAACTCAACGACACAGACAGCTCGTCAATCGGACGCCCGGTCTGAGAGTTATTGGTTTTTTCGTCCCAGTGGCCCGGTTGGTTTTTAAGTCAAAACCAACCCAACCGTACTCCAAATGCGTCCAAGCCTTGAGCAGAGTAAGCCAAAAGTTCCGTCTCACTAAGAGAAATCCATCAAAGTCGACGGCATGTCAATCGGACGTTCGGAGCTCATGTTATAAGTGTTTCTACTCCGAGGGCCCGATTGGTTTCGTGTTCGAACCAACCGGGATGAACCCAAATTTCTCCGAAACCTTGAGTGTAATATAATGAAATGACCGTCTCAATACAAGGATCATATCGCAGCTGACGGTACATCGATCGGAGGTCCGTAGCCCATGTTATGGGCAGAAGAACGAAAGAGGTCCAGTATTAGGGGGTTCGGGCCCGGTCCGACCCGGCCCGATACCCCCAGGGTCGGCCCGACATGGCTGGTGCGGCCCAGCCCGGCCTGGGCGCGGTCCAGCCCTGCCTCGGCACGGTGCGACCTGGCCTGGGTGGCCCGGCCCGGCGTGATGGCGCAGCTAGTGGCCAGGCGGCTCGGCTGTGATGGCCGAGCGGTGAAGGGTGGGGGGGCTGCCCCCCGCGTTGTAAACCCGCGGCCCCCATGTGGGGGGCTTCACTTTCTGGCCGACCGGGGGTTAGGAATCCCTGGTTTCCCCCCTGACCAGCCGGCCCGCTGCTGCCACCACAGGACCGGCACTGGCCGGTCCCCCTGCTCCGACGCCGGCGGCAAGAATCGGCCGTCGGTCCCTGCTCCGTCGTGGCCTAAGGCCGCAGCCTTGGTCCGTCTGGCGTGGCGCGATGGCGCCATCGCCCCGCTCTGGCCGTGGTGTTTTTGTGATTCTCTGGTGCGGTGCGACGGCACCGCGTCTTTGGTTCATCTTCAACGGCGCGACGCGACGGCGCTGCGCTTCTACCCCTTTCTTCAATATTTCTCGCACGGTACTTCGGCACCACATTGCCTTGCTCGTGCCGCAAACAACATCAAACAACCAAAGGGGAGAGGAGGGTTGGCCATGTTCGTGTGGTCCAACCCCCTCCCGTTATTGCGGTATCAGGTGGCTCAAATTGTAATGAATAAAGGCGATGGAATAATTCAAGAACAACAATTAAAATAAATCCCTACCCCATCGAATTCAATGAGCGAGGATTCATCGTGGAATTAACCATCACGGAAGAAGTCTTCACGGAAGGAGGATCGTCGCATCGCGGAGAAAGGATTTTTCGGCATCGCTTCGTCGATCTCTGAGGATCCAGCGTTTTTTTCGACCTTCGTCGGAGGTCAGCGTTCTTCGCGTTCTTCGCGTTCTTCGTGTTCTTCATCGAGGAGGAAGAACATCACGGCTTGAGAGAATTCTCCCCAAACCCTCTTGCACAACCAACCCCTAATAAAATAAGAGTTTTATTATTATATTAACGCACAATCCAACATCTTTGACATTAAAAAATGAAACAATAAATTAATTGAATTAATTGAAACGTTTAAACCGTCCAAATTAATGAGGCATTTATTATCCAGAATAAATGCAAGGGTTGACTTCATTAAAAAGGGGGTGCATGTGCGTTACATAATTAAAGGAGGGGGGATGAAAAAGTGGGGCTCGTTTGGGCCCCACCCCACAAATATCCTACCTAGTGGGTAGGATATTGTGGGTCCCACTTCATCCACTTAGCTTATGTTAAACAAAAAATAAATAAAATTGGTTGCACCACTTTTATTTTATTCCTTTACTTAACCCCAAAATTTAAAAACCACTCCCGAGCAAACAAAACTCTGGAAAAGGTGTTTCTAAGAAAAAATAGGTGTTGTGATTCCATCCATGTCCTCATATTTCGATTCCGATCACCGGTTCAAATGTTAGGAAATCCCGCTCGTTCGTTCACTGAACGTACCCGAGCTAAGCTTTGGAAAATGAATCCGGGCACACCGAGCCTCAGAATCTGGTGCCGTCAGAAACTGCATTCTTGTAAAATTCCCATGAGAATTAAGAAAAAAAATTTCCTTGAATTTTACGGGTCTTTACAATTGGGGTCCAAAGTGTCCACCATAAGAAATTGTATGACATAATTGCAGAACATACCCAAACTCATGATCAGGAACACACCTTCTAATAACTTGGTCACTACACTTGCGCTATAAGTATGAACCATACCATATATAAAATATAGACTCAATATTGAACTTTTTTACTTTATATTTCATTAAAGTTTTAGGAATTTTATAGGAAACAAGGTAGTTAACTAAATCTGCATACCAAGGATGCATACCTGAGATGGCATAAGGATTCTCATCAGTAAAAGGTTCTCGAATTGGTAACTAGTCCAAGGTTTCATCCTCTTTTGTGTTAGAAATCCTACTTATGTGGTGCACCACAAATTTCTTTGACCCCTTATTATCCTTTATCTCAATATGAAATTCCAAAAGAAGGAGAATCCATCCGATTATCCTGGTCTTCGCATTTGGCTTCTTTAAGAGGAACCTCAGAGCTTCATGGTCAGAAAAAACAACTACTTTAGAGTCTGATAAATTTGAATGGAATTTATCTAGAGATAATATAATGGCAAGAAAATCCTTTTCTATAGTTTTGTAGTTTTATTGGGATGAATCCAATGTCATTGATGCATATGCCATCACATGTGAACATCCCTCCACCCTCAGGGATAAGACATATTTGACAACAAAGTTAGAGGCATCACACATAAGATCAAAAGGAAGCTCCCACTATGGGGGATGTATGATCTTTGGAGTGGTCAGACACTTATTTTTCTCATAAAAGTAATTCCCACAATAATCATCAAATGCAAAATCAGAATCCTTTTTAAGTAATCATGACATAGGAAGAGAAATGTTACTAAAACATTTGATGAAGTGCTGATAAAATCTTGTTTGACCTAGGAAATATCTAACATCACGCACAAATGAAGGATATGGTAAGGTTGAAATAATATATACCTTAGATCTATCAAACTATATCCCATGTATTGACACAACATGCCTTAAGACAATGCCATGCTCTACCATAAAATGACACTTTTCAAAGTTCAAGACCAGATTCTTCTCAATACAATGATTCAAAACCTTCCTCAAACTAGTGATACAATCATCAAATAAAGACCAATATACTATGAAATAATCCCTAAATACCTCAATTTATGTCTCAATAAAATCAGAAAAAAATACTCACCATGAATCTCTGGAAGGTACTTGGGAAATTGTAGAGTCCAAATGGAATCCTCTAGTAGGAAAATATGCTGATGGGATAAGTGAATATAGTCTTCTCCTGATCCTTTAGAGCTATAGGAACCTGAAAATATCTTGAAAATCCATCCAAGAAACAATAATGTGTCTTCCCAGCTAGTTTATCTATCATTTGATCAATAAATGGGAGGGATAAATAGTCCTTTCGAGTAGATTGATTTAGTTTCCTATAATAAATACACACACCCGACTATTTTTTACCCTCATTAGAACTAACTAATCTTTTTCATTTCTAACAACAGTAACAACACTTTTCATTAGAAAAACCTAAATAGGACTTACCCATTGGGAATATGAAATGGGGTTAATTATACCTAACTCAAGAAAATTCCCAACCTTTTTTTAACAACTTAACGAAGGGTTGGATTAAGTCTCCTTTGTGGCTGCCAAACAGGTTTCGCTCCATCCACCAAAAGAATCCTATGCATGAAAATGGAAGGGCTAATACCTGATATGTCATCCATGGTCCACCCGATTTCCCTGATGTTCTCCGTCAAAAGATTCAAATGATTTTCTTCTTGTTAAAAAGGAATATTATTAGCAATTATAACAAGTAATCTCTCACCACTTAACATGTATGAGTATTTGAGATTTGGTGGAAATTGCTTGAGATCCAATGAAGGGGGTGATGTATGGATGCAAACATTTAAGGAACTGAAATATGTGCACATATAACATCAGTATCAGTATAAACATCATCAAAATCAAAGAATAATTCATCAAATCCATTAGCATACTCAACAACCATGTCATAATTAGATTGAACATGATCAAAATCAGAATATGAATCCTTTTCAAAATCAAATCTAAGAGATACTTGTGCACTAGAAATAGTTGTGTATGTACTCATAGACACCAAACTAGAATAATAATCATAATATTCCTCAACATAAGACAATAAAATTCCATGGGGTTTTTATTTTGTGGTTCATAATGGGAGATAAAAAATGAAAAATGGTCCTCGGAGGGGTATTTCCAGAGTCTATAAAATTAAATTTAACAAAATCATCTCCAAACTCAATGGAAACTGTACCCTCATGGACATTTATGGTCGTTTTAGCTATTCTAAGGAAGGGACTACCTAAGATAATAGGATCAATAGAACTTACCTGATCATCTTCCATGTTAAGAACATTGAAATCTAATAGAAAGATCATGTCTCTTACCCGGACAAGTACATCCTCAAGGTCTCTCACTGGATATTTTGTAGCTCTATTTCCCAACTACACCACTACTATCATCGAATTCAACTCACCAACCTATAAAAAAGAGAATACAGAGTGAGTCGTTACATTTATGGAATCTCCTAAATCACATAAATCATTAGAAAAGTGTAAATCCCATATGGTGCATGGGATGGTGAATGTCCTAGGGTCATTGAACTTTTTTAGAATTGCTAGAGTTGGTGCAATGAGTGCTGACACATTCCTTCCAAGATTGATCATTTCATTTCCCTTGAGCCCTCTTCGATTGGTATAAATTTTTTTTTAAGAATTTGGAATACCATGGTATTTTTTTAATGGATTCAAGTATAGGGATGTTGATCTCCACACATTTGAATGTATCCAAAATTTCTTTTGGCATCACCTCTTCATCCATATATTTGGTTTGAAAAACATTATTTGGAAAATAAATGGGTTTAGGAGGAATACCATCAATCTTTTTCTTACATTTATCTTTCTCCTTAGGTTGCTCATTAGTAGGTATATAATGGGGATTTTCAGGAGTTGAGTTGAATCTCGATGGAATGGTAGGTACATATGTATCATTCATTTTATTCCTACTTCTAAATGTGATTGCACTAACATTCCCCTTCGGAGTTAGAGTATGATGGGAAGGTATATTTCTAGAATTCTTACTTACTAGTTCATGGAGGGTAGTGTAAATATGGCTCATTTGAGTCTTCAACTTCATCACCTCTGAACCTTTACTCTTCAGCTCATTCTGTTGATTAAGAACAGTTTGTTTCAAAAGGTCTTTAGTTTTAGGATCTACCTTAGTTTGGGGATTCCCTTGTTGTTGAATTGTTGATGCTTGAGCTTCAAATCACCTTTGAGGTTGTTGGAAACCCTATTGGTAAGGTAGAGGCTATTGGAAGTTTTATTAAAAGGGGAGAATTTGTTGTTTTCCATAGGCATGCCTCTTTTCTGATTGATCCTTCCACCCTTGGTTGTATGTTAGAGAAAAATAATCAATCTTCTTTTGGGGATTGGGTTCTTGCTATTTCTGCTGATACAGTCTCCCAGTAAATACCGTTGCACAATCTTTTCTTTCTTGTAGTTGGGGGAAACAGTCAGTTGGGTGTCTTGTCTTAGTGAAAATCCTACAAGGACTTGAAGGAGGGGGTTGGGATGTATTTTGAGCCAAATAAATCTTCCTCAACATAGTTGTCAATTCTTCCAACTTCATATCAATTCTTCCAACTTCATATCAATTAAATGAATCTCAAGATATTAAGGACTTACCTGATGTACTCCCCTGACACGTGGTGTACCTTGATCGCCAGATTGTTAGGATTTTTGGTCCATATTATCAATCAATGAACGTGCAGCTACTGGTGTCTTGTACACCAATTATCCTATTACCACAACATCCACCATGCTTCTCTCCATATGTGTGAGTCCTTTATAAAAGTATTGGATGAGGAGTTTCTCACTGATTTGGTGATGTGTACATCTTGAAAACAACTTATTGAATCACTCTCAGTACTCATACATTGACTCCCCTTGTGCTTTCTTGACCCTAAAGATATCCTTACAAATGGAAGTGGTCTTTTATTTTGGAAAAAATATCAACAAGAAAAGTTGTTTCAAATTGATCCAACATGTTACATCTTTATTTTATAAATAATACATCCAGTCTTTTTCAGCTCCATAAAGTGAAAATGGTAATTCCCTTAGTTTTATTTGATATTCAGATAAATTTCTTGGTTTCAAGGTTGAGAAAACCACATTAAATTCTTTAATGTGTTTGTTTGGGTCCTCACCAGATAATTCATGAAACTTTGGAAGCAGACGAATGAACCCAGATTCCAGTTCAAAATCTGATTCGAGATTTGGTTTTGCAATGCAATTTAGTTGATAATTAATATCAGGTGCAACCAATTATTGAATGGTTATACTAAGTTAATTTACATTATTTTCAGCCATTGGTTCTTGTTTGAGTTCTTATATAGAATTATTTCCAATTTATATGTTCTCAGAGTATCGGAATTCTCCAACTGGTTGAATGTTGAAACATCCTGTAGATTGAGAATGTTTGATTTGAGCCTGAATGTTATTTTCAATCTTAGGGTCAAGATCTAAAAGATCATAGATATTATTTTGTGTCATAAATTATATAAAAATAAAAATAAGGAAAGTATACCATAGTAAAATAAAAATGTGAAGTTTGAGTTGATGGTCCTAAAAGAAGAAGAAAATAAAATAAGAAGAAACAATTTATATTGGGTAAAGAAGGAAGAAAGAAGAGAAGAAGAGAATAAAATTTAAAATAAAATAATTATCTCTAATTGGTTGAAATAATAACTTCACTCCCAAAAAATAGTGCCAATTTTAAAGGAGTTGTCTTGGGCTCCTTCAAATGATGTGTGATTGTTGAGTACTTATGTGCAACAGAGTGGCTGACCAAAGTCGTATCTCAAAGGAGGAAGTAAATTTAACAACATATTAAAGGTATTTTGAAAATAAAATACAAGTAAATAAGAATAATAATTAAAATTATGGGTTTTATTTATCGTTTATAAATCTATAATAATATATCAAGAAGAAGATTGTATTTTTTTTGTTTGTATTTTTGAAATGAAGTTCGATTAAAATGACACAATAACAAGTTGTTTTTTAGAAAATATTTTAAAAGGAATAATTGATCTAACTATAAATCTTCAATAAATTATTTATCATTATAATTTAAATTAACATCCACTTAATTATAATTCCCTATTTTTGTTAACCCTCTAATCCAAAAAGATTTAACTTAACCACAAAGATGAAATTATTTAAACCCTAGGCTAGCTTCCTAACATGGAATCACAACACCCTACTTTGATTGATGTTCTTATGATAGCTTATGGTCTATGGTTAATTATATCACATATCCACTTTATATATGAGTATTAATAAAGTTTATAGATAATATTTTAACTCTAAAAATTTATCCCATGTGGTCTTGTTTTACCAATTAAAATCGTGCTCTCACAATTCACACAATTCCTGACATCACGTGTTTTTTGTTAATTATTCAATTGATTGATTAGTTTAATTTAAATTAAAAAAACAATTCATTGATCTGATTAAGTGAATTATAGCATCTCATTGATTCAAAATAAATTAATGAAGAAGGTTAGAGGTAGATCGATTACTAAAAAGAACAACACTTCCATGGGTAGTGCAGTCGTCGTAGAAATGTTTTGCATGTGAAAATATTTAGAAAGGGTATAACACAATCTCATTTCTACTCTTGAGTTACATCCCAAATAGAAAGAATAATGAGGAAGATAAATGAAAATAATAGAGTTAAATAGAAGAAATTGAATAATAACTAAGGATTTTATTACTCAAACAAAATTATTACAACATGAAGAAGAAGAAGAAGAAGAAGGATTTGTCGATGGGATCCTTGCTTCAAGAGATACTTTTATTAAAATAGTTGGATAATAAGAGTGGATCCAATAATCATCTTCCCAAAACTTTCCAATTCACGTCCCAAACCCTCCAAATGATAAAAATTCTAATTTATAGAGTGTAGGGGATTCTAGGTTTAAAGAGATTTCAAGTGTGAATGGGGAAATTCGTCCAAATAAATTAATCCAACTTGAAACGTATGTTTGAGCACCTAAATGTGTAAATAACCTATCCTTACATAAGGATGATTTATGATAAAAAATTTTCTCGAGCTCCTCTCAAAATTTTGACCTAATCTAAGAACGAATGAATATGTTATGGACCAAATACAGAACTAATGTCCAATTTGATGAGTGCAGCCCAACTTTGACTTCATGGCCCATTTGCACCAACCAAATGCAAGATTTTGCTCCAATGTCCTCAATGAAAGTTCTATCCCATTAAAGAAATAAAATATTTAAAAAAAGTTAAGTTCCAATAATACATATCAAAATACTTATGTTCGAAATGATATAGTGAATTTTAAAGAAAAAAATGGAATTTTCATCAAATTTTCAAATGATTGTTCTAAACCCAAATATTTAATCAATGAACATATTTACCACAATTTGAGAAAATTATATCATTTATAATGAATAAAATATTCAATAAACATGTGTTTTATCAGTTATCTCATCAAGGGATTGGGTATATTGGATAGAAAATTATGGACAAAATTTCTAAATTTGATGCTTTTAGAAACTTACCATAGTTGAAAAGAAAGGAAGATGATTTTTTTAAAACATTATAGAAATGAAAGATTTTCAATAAAATTGATAAAAATATTGAAATTCAATCAACCATAACTCTAGATATTATTCAATTAAGCCTTTATGGGAAGACGAGACATAAATAAATGACATAATATTTTTATTCTATCACTTTTACTAATGATTTCACTTAGATGAAAAACATTATGTTTTTGAAGCACAAATTAGAGTTTTAAAAAATGTTTAATTTTTTCATAAGTGATATTGATAGATAAATGGATGTTTATGTAATTAATATGATGAAATATAATGGATTGGATTACCTGTGTAATTACTTTGAATAATATTTTAAGAAACATGAAATTAAGCATCAATACAGTGATCCATTCACCCCTAAAAAAGAATATGTAGGAAGGAAAGATGGTTGTTTTGTGTAAATGGGAAGAGTAAGTGGTAAGAGTATAAAATTTATAATTTTTTTGGAGATAATATTTCAATACTTATATACACATGCAACAAAGTTATTTTTTAAGTATGGAATCCAACATGACTTCCTAATAAATTTGGTATAACAAAAAACATTTAGTGAAATGTTTCAAGGTTTTTGGAAGTCCTTGTTTACTAAAAATAAAAAATTTGGATATTATAAAATATGATGAAAAATATGAGGATGGAATTTCATGGGATATTCACCTAATAGAAGAAGTTATAAATTTTGTAATTTTTTTATAAAATTTTGTGGAATCCTATGGTAGGAAATTTCTTAAAAATGAAACTTCCTTGACATAGGTTTTTGAGAATGTTGTTGAACAAAAATTGAAGGCTTCAAACAAGAATAAAAAAAAGAAAATAAAAGTGTTCCAAAATAGGTGACTAAAGATTTATAATAATCATAATGTGAGGAAAGTGAGATAGGTAGAAAAACTCGAAAATATCATACCCTATAGAAATAGGCTGAAACTACAAATTTACTTCGAATCTAAAAAGATTTGGTTCAAACTAGATGAAATTTGGGATTAGAAATATCAAACATCACATATCTCATAAATTGACCAAAAAATAGTTTCATAAGTAGTTGTACACAAATAATGTATTTATGTTATAAATGAACATTTATATCTATTTGAGATAAATGAAACTTGGAAACATTTTCCATGTCTAGTGGGAAATAATGTTATTGGGACAAAGAGGGTGTACATAAACAAGATGAATGAACATGGGGAGGTTTCAAGAAAAAAGAAAGTTTTATTTTTAAAGGCTATTTATTGGTGTAATGATTATATTTCGAAGAAACGTTTTCTCATGTTGAACGATTGGAGATAATCAGAATGTTCTTAGTAGTAGTTGCACATTGTTGTTATAAATTTTAGCAGATGGATGTATATTTAACTTTATTAAATGGTGAAATTGAGGAAGAATCTTACATTGAGAAATTTTTTGGGTTTTTACTTAATTAAGATGAAACTAATGTTGTTAAGTTAAAGAAAGATAGACATGAGTTAAAATAAGATCCATGAGCCTTGTACTCTAAAATTGATAGCTTCCTAAATAATTATGACTTTTCTAAAGAGAAAATTATCAGAAACATATTTTTGACCGAGATAAACTTAGTAACTATTAATGTTATTTTTTAAGTTGATGAAATAATTTTAAAATGGGACAAAAAATTCTGTTGAATATATTTCTAAATAAATGAATAAATTTTATGAAATTTAATTGCTTGGAGAAATAACCATTTTCCGGGGTTTACATGTTCAATATAAGGAAAGATACATTTTTCTATTATATAAAAAGTATTCCAGTAATTATTACAAATGTTTGGTATGGAATATTTCATATAAGTTTCTACTCCTATTTTAGTTGGCATGAATATGGGTAAAGATAAATCTGGGAAAAGTGTGAATTAGAATAATTTTTTATAGTTTATAAGAATTTTGAACTATCCTGTAGTTTCATGTCCAAACATTTTTTATGTTGTTACATTTTTTGCATGATATCAAAGTGATCTAAAGTAATCTCACATGTTGGAAGTAAAGGTAAGTATAAGATATAATAAAGGAACATATTCTTATGGGATACTATATAAAATATGTTGTGATATAAACTTTCTTGGTTATAGTAATTATGATTGAGTTGGTGGTTTAAATGATAGAAAACAAACATCAGAAGGAACATTTTTCTTGGGAACATTTTGTGTAATCTAGCATAATAAGAAACATATTTTAGTAACATTGAGTGAATCAGAAGTAGAATACATTGAAACAACTAATCCTTGTACAGAAATAATATAGATAAAATAAGATCTGGAATAATTGAAAGTGAAATTTTCCACATCATTAAAGATGATTTATGACAATAAAAGTGATATTAATCTTTTAAAAACAATTTTTCAGCATTTGAGATAAAAAAACATTGATATAAAGTATTACTTAATAAAAGAGAATGGTACTTGTGGAGATGTAATGCTGGAATATATTTCAAAAAAGTATTAGATTGCTGTTGTTTTCATCAAATTTATTCCAAAAGAGTGATTTTGGAATTTAAGCTACAACTTCATGTTCATCCTCTAACAATGAATTCTTAAATTTTTTAAGGAAGTCCCCCATCATGCTTCTTATTATACTTCCAATGGGGGGGGGGAGATTTATACAACTTTTTATTATAAGGTGTATCATGCCAGGTAAATAAAGAATAAAAAATTTTCATATTTATTAATATTTACGAATTAAATATTAATTTTACTTTAAAGGGGTTGGTATGTTCGATAGCGTACCCAATACGCAACAAAGTGCTTTTTTTGAAATCTTACGTTGCACACTAGTAATAAAATAATATTATTTTAAATTGTAGTTAACACGTATCCATTGTATTGGCAGGAATGAATAGTAATAACTAAAATATGATTATATATGTTTGTTAAATGTTTTTAAATTTAAAAAATAAAGGATTAAGGCTTAAAATATGAAAAGAATTCAATTTTAGGCATATATACTCTAATTTTTAATAAAGGTCCACTTATCGCCTTTTGATGGAAAACCTTCATTAAATATATTTTTGTCACTCTTATACATTCTATTGGACCAAATAAAATTCTTCTTTAGAATAGAGACATCAAAATTTTCTTTGTGTAAATTTTTGGTATTTTTTCGATAAAGTTCATTTTTTAATGAATAATGAAAAATGTTGTATTTTAATTCAAAACCTATTTTTAATCTAATTTATTAATATTATTAGATTATCTTTTGAATTGGTTTTAAAGTTAAATTAGAATATATTTTTACCATTTAATCCAATAGTGGTCGTTGGAATTAATTTCACTTTGAAATTGACTTAAACTTGTGTCAATCTTTTGATATATATTGTTTCATAAAAACACGCTATTTGTTCTGACAACGGGAATTAATTATTAAATTAATTAATGTAACTTATATGTTTTGAATTTTTTAAAATATACATCATGTTTGCATTCAGAATATCAAATATAGCTTATGGTGAAGTTTTTGTATTTTTATGAAAAACATCAATTTTTGATGAATAGTGAAACCACTAAGTGGTACTTAAAAAACTGATTTTTCGTTTAAATGAAATTTTACCACCTCTGTGTTTTGAATTTCAAAAATCCGACATACATGGTTGTAATTAGGAATTAAAATGTGGTTCAATGGGATTAAAATAATTTTTTGGTGAATATTAACTTTTAAGTTTTTAATCGCGATTAGAGGTAATTAGTGTAGTTTAAGGTAAAAATAATGTTTTAATAATATTAAATGACCTTGAAACATGTCCTAACCTTATTGGATGTGTCATTTCCAACCAAGAAACTCCATGGGTCAACTTGGGGACCGCATGGAGCCACCTTGGTAGGAAAATGACATTAATAACTTTTTATTTAATGTTAAAATCAAAACCTCACAAACATGTGTTGTTTTACTAAAATAATTTTTAAATGGGGTTATACAAGTCATATTTTTTACTATAAATATTAATTAGAAATATAAAAAGACTTCATACATTATGATATTTTTTTTATAATTTTTAGACATTAAATAAATTAAATTATTTATGACATCATGCAGATGAAGTGATTACCTCATTATTTAACGATTTAAATAAAATGAAAAGATAATGTAAAATCTAAGACCTACAATTGTAAAAAAACCTATTGTATGGGTAGATTTAGAACTCGTATCACCTTATCCTAGAAATATATAATTTTGGGACCATTAAAATCTGAAAATCATTTTATAATAAAGTAACCTTTTATAACTTTCTAAGAGTGCCCCTCCTCTCCTCTTATAAAAGGGCCCCACCTCCACCACCTTACCCACACCTCTCAATCCTTTGGCTCGGCCAACCCCTGGCCATTTTGTCTCTCCATATCCCTCTATTACTCCTAGAATCCTCACTTTGGGCAGAAGTCTTCCCAAGTAATCCTTTGAGCTCAAATCAAAAAGAGTTACCCGATTTAAAGGTAGTGTCTTCTCTTGTGTTCTTATGTTTTATTTGGCTTCTCCAAACCACTAAACTCGTTTTACTACTTTTCTTTGAAACCACACCAGTATCTTAAATATACTTGGATGTTTCTATGAGAAGTATTAGAGCTACACCTACACACACCTTCTTCTAATGGTTAATGAACATATTGTTTCTGTGGTTGGAGGTTTTCTATCTCACAAAACAATGATTGTTAAATCTTCTTTTAACACTGTTCATGGTGGCAATTAAGATGTCACTCTATTTATATATGATATATATTATTTTTATGTTTTCATTATTCTTCTGTATTTTTCATTTGTGGCATACCTTTATGGTTTCCATTGTGGGTAATCACGATAATTTCATTTTAGGAAGTGCGGACTACCGCCCCCTCAAAGTGATTTGATTCGTTAATACCATATGTGGGATGCATAAAGGATGGAGTTAATGTTATTATATATGATTTTATACTTGAATTATAATATACCATTATATCATTATTATTTCAGTCCATTAAATATGAGATAGAAATGAAAGTAGCATTCATGCATACGTACGGCTTACCATCTCAATGAATGGTGCATTTCATTTATTACCTCTAAATGTTATATACTATTATAAATACATGTATATGCTGGATATATATGATATATATGATATCCAAATCATGAATATCATTCTGGAAATAATGAACCTTTGACCACATAAAAAACATGTAATTGTAAGAATTCCATTTTGACTTATGAACCAAATATCGACAAAACAAACTTTATTAAATTAAATGATTACATGACATTTATAACATTAAAATAAGTTATATAAAAGGAATAATAAACTTGAAAAAGGTTCTTAAGTAAGTAGAAATTAACTTGAGTTTATTATTCATGAGATTAAAGAGAAATTGAGTCACGTCAGACACGAGGTAAGGGACTTCATCTCAATCTCCTTTCATTGAGGAATATTTTGTTCTAATACAAGGATTTCTTTTATACGGTGTATAAACCCCGTTTAGATTTAATTTTATATAAAAGGAATCTTTTTCTATGATGTTTTTTACAAAATGATAAAAAGGATTGTTTCTTTTAACGTACGCGGTGACAACGAACTTTTCCACCGCCGCGAGTATTATTTGGTCTTTGGCTTCCTCAACAAGCCGTGATGTTTTTTATAAAATGAAATAAATACCATATACTATTTTATGTATTTTGGTATCGAAAATGGTTTTTATAATGTATTTTTTATGTCAATATATTTAAGTGATATATTGTGTTTGAAATGCGGAAATGTTTTCTTTCCATTATTTTTGTTTTATGTCTTATGATTTTATAATGGTACTTGGACATTTGACGGGTGGTTACTTGATAAACCATATGACGAGTGGTGCTGTGAATACCAGGACCTGTGGTTACGTTATAACCTCCAATGCATTGGGTATGGAAGTCAACTGTATGGCTATTCTATTAAGTGATATGTGTGGAAGTCGACCATATGGTTATTCCATTTAAGTATGTTTATGTCTCAAGTTACCTTTATATGTTATGTGTTCTTTATATGGGTTTATGGTAATATTTTGGTTACAAAAGGTAAGTAATGATCTTTTATTCAGTGAAGAGTATTTACTACTCCATAAAGGTGAAAAGTATTACTTTAATAAAGTATTCACGGTTTACTTGTTGTTTTTAAAAACTAACAGTTATCCTTCTTTGTGTATCCCTTACTGAGATTTTTATTCTCACCCCAAGTTTTATTGAAATTTTTTTCACAGTACATAATGTGGAATAGGGTCAAGTATGGGATTAAGGAAAAGACATTCTTTCTTAAACATGGAACTAGAAATGAATCTTTTTTTGGAGTTCATGTTTTGAAAAAAAAAGGAAACTTTGTAGAAGGGTCTACTATGTAATCTTTTGATATGTAATAGTTATGATCTAATACTCTACAACTCTAAACCTAAAAAGATCCTCAATGGGAAATATTTATTTAATTCAATATTAAGTAATGTTTAAGGTCTGGGCCTTATAGTTGGTATCAGAGGTCCATTTAGACAACTTTAGTAGTTAGAAAATTGTTAAATTATAAATTAATTTATGGTACGATTGAAATGATATAGCATTTGAATATTACCATGTTTCTTCTCCTAAGATATTTCTATGTTAAGAAAGGTTTTTCATAGAGGAAAAAAAATAGATTTTTTGGGAAGGCATACAGAGGGAAATGACCTTTAAAATTAGTATCCTGAGATGGTCAGAATCAAAACTAAATAGTTTGTTGCAGTGATGGCTCAGTTGACTCAGGTGAAAAATGTTGGTTGTTTTTATTGATGATATTTTGGGGTTTTCTAAATGTAAAGAGGAGCATGAAAGTCATTTAAGTGTTATCTTGAAAACCTTAAAAGAAAATAAACTATATGGAAAATTCATAAATTGTGAGTTTTGGTTACAAAAAATTTCTTTCCTTGGTCACATTGTTTCCAAAAATGGAATAACTGTTGATCCTACTAAAACAAAAGTTATTGAAGAATAGCCAAGAACCACAAATGTAACCGAGATCCGTAGTTTTCTTGGTTTTTTAGGTTACTAATAAAGGTTTGTTGAAAATTTTTCATGGTTATCTAGTCCAATGACTAAGCTAACTCTGAAGGGTGTTAAGTTTATCTGGACAAAAAACGTGATGATTGTTTTCAGGAGTTGAAAAGAAGATTGGTGAATGCTCCAGTTTTGGCACTTCCTTCTTGGAATAGTGAGTTTTTTATATACATTGATGCTTCTTTGAAGGGACTTGGTAGTTTCCTTATGCAGAATGATCAGGTAATTGCATATGCTTCACGTCAGTTGAAAACTCATGAGGTAAATTACCCTACACATGACTTGGAATTAGCTGGTGTTGTTTTTGCTCTAAAAATTTGGAGGCATCATTTTTATGGAGTAAGGTGTGAAATATATACTGATCACAAAAGTTTAAAGTATATATTCACTCAGAAATAATTGAACATGAGACATAGGAGATGTCTAGAATTAATCAAGGAGTATGATTGTACAATTCATTACCATCCTGGAAAAGAAAATAAAGTGGTTGATGCTTTGAGTAAAAAACGCAATGCTTCATTAACCATGCTAAGTTTGGAACGAGATCCTATGGTTTTTGATTTGATGAACTTTGGCATAGAAGTTGTTGGTGCAGGAAGTTCTTCTGTTTTTTTCAGTTATCAGTGAGATCATCTCTATCAGACAGAATTAAGCAAGCACAGAAGAAGGACAGTGGGTTGCAGAAAAAGGTAGATCTGGTTCAGAAGGGTAAGTTTCTTGAATATAATATTGATAATGATTGTGTTTATAGGTTTGGGAAGAGGTTATGTGTTCCTGGTGATTCATATTTGAAGAATGAGTTGTTATGTGAGGCTCATAGTTCCCCTTTTTCAGTTCATCCTGGCAGTACTAAGATGTACAGATATCTACAGGAGTATTACTGGTGGGATGGAATGAAAAGAGATATTGCTGATTTTACTGTGAAGTGTTTGACTTGTCAGTAGGTTAAAGCAAAGTGGCAGTTACCGGAAGGGATGATTCAGCCTTCACCAGTGCCAGAGTGGAAATAGGAAAATATATCCATGGAATTTATTGTGGTATTACCGACTACATCTCGAGGTAATAATGCAATCTGGGTTATTGTTGATCGCTTGACTAAATCTGCTCGTTTCCTTCCTATTCGAGATACTTTCTCTCTAGATAAAAATTCCCGATTGTATCTTAAAGAGATATTCAGGTTGCATGAAGTTCCCCTATCCATTGTATCTGATCGTGATCCTAGGTTTACTTCTAACTTTTGAAAAGGCCTTTAGAAGTCGTTGGGTATTGAATTAAATTTTAGTACAGCTTTTCATCCTCAATAAGATGGGCCGTCAGAACAAACAATTCATACTTTGGAGGATATGATATGTTCTTGTTCGATGGATTATCAGGGAAGTTGGGACCAATATATTTCTTTGGTTGAATTTTCCTATAATTACAGTTTTCATTCCAGTAAACAGATGGCTCCGTTTGAAGCATTATATGGTAAACGGTGTCGAACTCCAGCTTTTTGGGATGAAGTGGGTGAATAGAAGCTGATGGGACCAGAATTGGTAGAAGAGATGGCAGAAAAAGTTCAGTTGATTCAGAAAGACATGAGAACAGCTCAGAGCAGGCTAAAGAGTTATACAAATAACCGGAGGAAGGATCTATGTTTCGAGTTAGGTGATCATGTTTTTCTCAAAGTTTCACCATGGAAAAGTGTGATGCGATTCGGTAAGAAAGGAAAGCTGAGTCCAAGGTTCATTGGAACATATGAAATTCGGGAGAAAGTTGGACCAGTTTCTTACTGAGGGGATTTACCTCCGATTTTATCTCAAGTACACAATGTTTGTCATGTTTCGATGTTGAGAAAGTATATACCAGATCCATCTCATGTTTTGAGCCCAGAGGTAGTTCAGTTGGAAGAGAATCTCTCTTATAAAGAACAACCAGTTCAGATTCTTGACCGAAGAGAGAAAGTGTTGTGAAATAAGGTAATTCACCAGGTAAAGGTTTTGTGGAAAAACCATATGGTTGAATAGGAAATGTGGGATTCTGAAAATGCTATGAGGGATAAATACCCCCACTTATTTTGATAAGTCAATAAAATTGCAAGGACGCAATTCCCCAAAGGGGAGAAAGATGTAACATCCTAGGTAAATAAATAATAAAACATTTTCATATTTATTAATATTTACAAATTAAATATTAATTTTACATTAAAGGGGTTTCTATGTTCGATAGTATACCCGATACGCAACAAAGAGTTTTTTTTGAAATCTTACGTTGCACACTAGTAATAAAATAATATTATTTTAAATGGTAGTTAACAGGTAGCCGTTTTTTGGAAGAAATGAATAGAAATAACTAAAATTTGATTATATATGTTTGTTAAATGTTTTTACATTTAACCAGTAAAGGATAAAGGATTAAAATACGAAAAGAATTCAATTTTAGGCATATATACTCTAATTTTTACTAAAGTTCCACTTATCGCCTTTTGATGGAGAACCGTCATTAAATATAGTTTTGGTCACTCTTATAAATTCTATTGGACCAAATAAAATTCTTCTTTAGAATTGGGACATACAAATTTATTTTTTGTAAATTTTTTGTATTTTACCGATCAAGTTCATTTTTTAATGAATAATGAAAAATGTTGTATTTTAATTGAAAACCTCTTTTTAATATAATTAATTAATATGATTATATTATATTTTGAATTGGGTTTAAAGTGAAATTAGAATATATTTTTACCATTTAATACAATAGTGGTCATTGGAATTAATTTCACTTTAAAACTGGACTTACACTAGTGTCAATCTTTTGATATATATTGTTTCATAAAAACACGTTATTTGTTCTGACAATGGGAATTAATTATTAAATTAATTAATGTAACTTATATATTTTGAATTTTTTAAAATATACATCATTTTTGAATTCGGAATATCAAATATAGCTTAGGGTGAAGTTTTGGTATTTTTCTGAAAAACTTCAATTTTTGATGAATAGTGAAACCACTAAGTGGTACTTAAAAAATTGATTTTTCGTTTAAATGAAATTTTACCACCTCTGTGTTTTGAATTTAAAAAATTCGACATATATGTATTTCATTAGGATGTAAAATGTGTTTAAATGGGATTAAAATAATTTTTTTGTGAATAGTAACTTTTAAGTTTTTAATCGCGATTAGAGGTAATTAGTGTAGTTTAAGGTAAAAATAATGTTTTAATAATATGAAATGACATTGACACATGTCCTACCCTTATTGTATGTGTCATGACCAATCAAGACAATCCATGGGTCAACTTGGGGATCCCATGGAGCCACTTTGGTAGGAAAATGACATTAATAACTTTTTATTTAATGATAAAATAAAAATGTCACAAACATGTATTGTTTTACTAAAAAAATTATATGGGGATATACAAGTCATATTTTTTACTATAAATATTCATTAGAAAGTTAAAAAAAATCCTACAGAATGATATTTTTTTATAATTTTTAGACAATAAATAAATTAAATTATTTATGACACCATGATGATGCAGTGATTACCTCATTATTTAACGATTTAAATAAAATGAAAAGATAATGTAAAATCTAAGACCTACACTTGTCAAAAACCTAGTGGATGGGTGGATTTCTAACTATTATCACCTTATACTCGAAATATATAATTTTGGAACCTTTAAAATCCGAAAATCATTTTATAATAAAGTAACCTTTTATAACTTTCCAAGAGTGCCCCTCCTCTCCTCTTATAAAAGGCCCCCACCTCTACCACCTTACCCACACCTCTCAAGTCTTTGGATCAGCCAATCCCTGCCCATTTTGTCTCTACATAACCCTCTATTACTCCTAGAAGCCTCACTTTGGGCATAAGTCTTCCCAAGTAAGCCTTTGAGCTCAAGTCAAAAAGAGTTACCCGATTTAAAGGTAGTGTCTTCTCTTGTGTTCTTATGTTTTATTTTTCTTCTCCAACCCCCTAAACTCTTTTTATTACTTTATTTTGTAACAACACCAGTATCTTAAATATACTAGGATTTTTTTATGAGAAGGATTATAGCTACACCTACACACACATTCGTCTAATGGTTAAAGTACATATTGTTTCTGTGGTTGGCGATTTTCTGCCTCACGAAACGATGATTGTTCAATATTCTTTTAACACCTTTCATGGTAGACATTAAGATGTCACTCTATTTATATATGATATATATTATGTTTATGTTTTCCTTATTCTTATTTATTTTTCATTTGTGGCATAACTTTTTGGTTTCCATTGTGGGTAAACACGATAATTTCATTTTATAAAGTGTGGACTACCGCCCCCTCAAAGTGATTTGATTCGTTATTGCCATATGTGGGACATATAAAGGATGGAGTTAATGTTATTATATATGATGTTATACTAGAATTATAATATACCATTATATTATTATGATTTCATTCCATTAAATACAAGATAGAAATTAAAGTAGCGTTCATGCGTACGTACGGCTTACCGTCTCCATGAACAGTGCATTTCATTTCTTACCTCTAAATGTTATATACTATTATAAATACATGTATATGCTAGATATATACGATATATATGATATCCAAATCATGAATACCATTCTGGATATAATGAACCATTTACCACATAAAAAATATATAATTGTAAGAAGTCCATTTTTGACTTATGAACTAAATATCGACAAAATGAACATTATTAAATTAAATGATTACATAACGTTTATAAATGACAATAAGTTATATAAAAGGAATAATAAACTTGAAAAAGGTTCTTAATCAAGTAGAAATTAACTTTAGTTTATTATTCAGGAGATTAAAGAGGAATCGAGTCACGTCGGTCACGAAGTAAGGGACTTCATCTCAATCTCCTTTCATTGAGGAATATTTTGTTCTAATACAAGAATTTCTTTTATATGGTGTATAAAACCCTTTGAATTTTAATTTTATACAAAAGGAATCATTTTCTCCTAAGTGTTTTACAAAACGACAAAAAGTAATGTTTCTTTTAACGTATGCGGTGACAACGACCTTTTCCGCCGTCGCGAGTATTATTTGGTCTTTGGCTTCCTCAATAAGTCGTGATGTTTTTTTAAAAAATGAAATAAATACCATATACTCTTTTATGTATTTTGGTATTGAAAATGGTTTTTATAATGTATTTTTTGTGTCAATATATTTAAGTTATATATTGTGTTTGAAATATGGAAATGTTTTCTTTCCATTATTTTTGTTTTATGTCTTATGATTTTATAATGGTACATGGACATTTCACAGGTGGTTATGTGATAAACCATATGACGGGTGGTGCCGTGAATACCAGTACGGGTGGTTATGTTGTAACCTTCAATTAATTGGGTATGTAAGTCGGCCGTATGGATATCCCATTAAGTGATATGTGTGGAAGTCGACCGTATGGTTATTACATTTAAGTATGTTTATGTCCCAAGTTACCTTTATATGTTATGTGTTATTTTTATGGGTTTTATGGTAATATTTTGGTCACAAAAGGGTAATTAATGATATTTTATTTAATGAAGAGTATTTACTACTCCATAAAGGTGAAAATTATTACTTTGATAAACCATTCATGGTTTACTTGTTGATTTTAAAAACTAACAGTTATCCTTCTTTGTGTATCCCTTACTGATCTTTTTATGCTCACCCCAAGTTTTTTGGAAATTTTTTTCACAGGACATAATGTGGAATAGGGCCAAGGATGGGATCAAGTAAAATCCATGCTTTCTTAAACATGGAACTAGAAATTACTTTTTTTTGAGTTCATGTTTTGAAAAAAAAGGAAACATTGTAGAAGTGTCTACTGTGTAATCTTTTGAGATGTAATAGTTATGTTCTAATTCTCTAAAACTCTAAACCTGAAAAGATCCTCAATGGGAATTATTCATTTAATTCAATATTAAGTAATGTTTAAGGCTGGGGCCTTATATAAGGTGGAAGTAAAAACTTTTTCATTTGGTATAAATATAAATCTTTTTTATTATAAAATGGGGGATGTAAATAAAAAATGAGAAAAAAATTGATAGAGTTTATCTTAAAATTACCATTAATTTTATCTTCATCAAGGGGTGAAATTAATTTAAAAACATTACTTTATCCAGTAGGGTGGTTCATGAAATTCTCTTTGATAAAGGTTGTGATTTGATGAAATTCTTAAAAAATTAATCATTTAGAGGAATATATGTTGTGAAAAATTTGAGTGATTGAAAATAACGAGTTAAAAAAGTTGTTAACAAGGATTTATAACAAATCCAAAGGGGGATATTGAGGATCCTTTGTAATTGTTAACAATGTTTTTGTATTTGATGGAAACTAAATTTTGATAAATAATTTTTTTATAAAATAGGAAAATAGTAGTTGCTAGAAGTTGGAAAAGTTAATAATATGAAGTTATTGGAGAAGAAATAAATTAGTATGTTTAATAAAAAATATCATATGTCATTAAAACGATGCTTTGTTGATCATTCAAGTTCCAAACATCATGAAAAACTCATAATCCAAGCTAGTATGTACAAACGTTGCACAATTTGAGTGAATAAAAAGTATGATATCAACTCTGGTTCCATTAATTGTTTTTTTAGATGAATAATTTATAGAAAAAACTAACATGATGGATATTCAAGAAAATTTGAAATAATTGAAAGATGGTGATCTAATGAACAAGTCTCAGAAGTGAATATTTTCAAACAAAGAATTTCTAAATGAAGTTTTTGTAATATAAACTATACTTGAAAAGGTATTAACTAGATGGACTAGAGTTGGAGATTGTGAATGTGAAAATAAGTGATTTGACGTTTCCATACAAGAAGTATCAGATGTAAAACATTTAGTTTTCCAGTCGGATTTTTGGTAAGAACTTCATGATAATGGAATGAGGAGAAGTAGTGCAATTGAGTTTCGAAAAAATAAGATCAAACATACTTTCATTAAGAAATTTAACACACATCTTTCTAGTAAAACCTTTATATATTGATATGTGTTAACAATTTTAATAATATGTCAATAGAAACATAGTTCCACCATTTTAAAACACTAAGTTTAGTACAAACAAAAATAAATAAAAAGCACAAGAAGGGTTGAGGTTTCTACTGGACTGAGGTGGTGCATGAGAATGAATTATTTAGAAGTTCAAATAATGCGGTTAACTATATTTAGTTTGATAAATTTTACCAAAACAATGGTAGGTGTATTTTTCTACACTGACAGGTTGTATAAAGATTTGAATTTTCAAAGTATGAATATAAAAATCTCTGAAGAAGTGTTAGCTGAGAGAAATTTATATTGGAAAAACATTTCATAAAGAAATATATTGAATAATTTTTTTTGAGAACATACTTTAAATTATATTTTCTGGGGATCTAGGGTATAAATTATGAGAAAAATAAAAATTGATTGTAAGGAGAAAAATGGTAATCCATCAAGTGAAATTTCCTTATGAAGAAAACTGGTTGAAGAAATGATGAGGAAGGGAAATCAGAAAAATGTTTCATTGAAAAAGGAATGTGTTAAAAATTAATTAGAATAATTTTCTAAAAATGAGGTATATGGTGCTTGAGAAAAGGAAAGATGATCAGACAAAGAGTTTCTTGAATAATTTCAAGATAATCATTTTCCTGATAGATCTAAATTCGAGGAAGTCTAATAAAGGATGGAAGTATTGGAAAATTCTTGAAGCTTTAAGAATATTCTAGAAGAGTGAATAATCCTTCTTAATAAATTAAAATGAGCATGAAATCAAAAAAAAAATAATTTTTTTTGAGTGGGAAAATGAAATTATTTTTCCATTATTTTCCATTCTCGGAGGACCTACATAAATGGGTGAATATTACATCGTAATTGTAACTATTCATAGAGAGAAAACAATGATACATTGCAACGTTTATGTCCATGTTGATTTTCCAACTGAAGTGTAATTTCATGTTGAATAATTATAGATAGAAGTTTCAGTTCAAAGAATCAAACATACTTTCAGTTCATAGAAATGGGTAGAGTATAAGATAGAGATTTTCAGTAGAATTTGAGGTGTAGTGGTTCTTGTTAAATTAGATAAAAAAAGGTTTAAAAAATATGTAAATATTTTAGTTAAGTTCACCATACAGAGCATATTGGATGAAGACATGCACATTATAAAATCATTTACCATACATAAGAAATTAGATAATGTTTTCCAGATGAAAGTTTTCAAGAATATAATTCATAATGTTTCATATTTTTTTTGTAGCTCAGTTTTGTTAGAAAAACATGTAAATTGATAGAAGGTAGTATTATCATACCTATCAAAATATAGAAGGAGTCTAATATGGGTTAGCTAAAATTTTCATTCACTTATTTCTTAAATTGAATTTCCATGGAACCATGGGATTTTCCATGGAAAGGATGTAGGTTCTCACACTGAGGCTAAACCTTGTAAATCTTACATCCCCTATTTACATTCCTATATTTGCATGCTTGTAATATTTTTTATAAATGTTGATAGAGGAAATAAATGAAAAAGTTATAAGGGTGAAATTTAATAAAGTTTTAAATTTGTAAAAAAACGTCCATTGATTAAGTCCCCCCCTTCTGATTAGTTCAATGATATTTAAAAAATTTAGAAATAATAATATTATTATATTATTGATATTCATTATTTGGTTCACTAAGAATTAATATAATATTAAAGTGACATTGTGCAATTATTTATTCTCTAATCTATCTATATAAACCTAGTGATATCATTTATAGGTTTATATGTGATTGTGATGAAAAAATACTAACTAGAGAATTATCTGAAGACTTAGATAGAAATTTATCTAGATCACTTTCAATAATGAATATCCCTAGTCATCCTCCCTCTCAAGTCCATGAGAGAACTAGAAAAAACATTCAAGCATGAAATGAACTCTTATTACGATCAAAATTGAATGGTAAAAGTTATGAGAATCGTCCATGCTAGCAATCAGGGATTCTATGATGATGTTCTAAGGTTTATGGAGCATGTGTGGATCATCTATAATAGGATATTATCCTTGGATATTTTGTCACAATGAAATTGATACAATAAGAGGTCAACCAATTCAAAAAAAAATAAAGAATTAAAATATAAGTTAATTCTTATTTAAATAAATTAATTATAAATTATATGTGAAGGATCTTATTTTTGGGGATTCTAGGGCCGATATTCGTCAAATTATAAGGAAAAAATCCAAGAAAATCGATGAAAACCGATTATTGTGATCATTCCTAACCACTTCCACTGCACCCAATAATCTTTAAGTTGTATTTGAACAATCACATATTAAATCATAGTTATTTATTAATTTCTGATCGGTTTGGAAATTTTTTTTATTTTTTCATTTCAATATTAATCTATTCTTAAATATAAAATTTAATATTAATTGTTTGTTCATCATCATATTCCTAGTAATAGGCCAAGAATAGATGAAGAACAATCAGATATTCCATTAGGAGGTGCTAGAGATTATTTCCAGATAACATGAATGCACAACATGTAATGGAAATATACATGTTGGGTACCCATGTTCGCTACACCAGGACGAGTTCACATAAATCATGGATCATCATGTGGGAGAATAATATGTGGTGTCATTATATGTTGTGTATTGACTATAATAGAAGACACATAGATTAATGGGTTACACTATGTGTAGTTG
Source organism: Viscum album (assembly GCA_963277665.1). Taxonomy (NCBI): domain Eukaryota; kingdom Viridiplantae; phylum Streptophyta; class Magnoliopsida; order Santalales; family Viscaceae; genus Viscum; species Viscum album. Next base: position 19,939,146 of record OY728123.1, read on the forward strand.
GCATACATTCCATGTAATTAACATGGTTACAGCCTATGGAAAATATTAAGGCTACATGGTCAACGTATGTGACATGCATTAATTACACGTCACGTATTGAATACTAGCCTGGAAACATGGGTTAGATGATATTAAATAGCGTGTAGCTTGCCTACACATCATGTAACTCATAAATGTTCATAGGGATTATATGATGAGTCCTTAGGTGTGTTGCGTAGATGACCAAAAAATGGAAAACGTGGCACGTGACAAGCTATACATGTCATGTAATTTGTACTCATTCAAGCATAATACATTCCATGCCAAGTTATACACAACATGGATTAATTATGTGGAATGAAAATTAATAATTTCATTAAACCAAACTACAAGGCATGTAGTTGGCATATATACGGTGTGATAGGGTTTTATAGAATATAAAATACTTAATTAATTTCCATGTTATTTTGTAACTACGCATTGTGTATGGTCATTGTGCACATTACCTACTTAATAGGAATTAAAAGTGGAGTACACAACATATACTAACATCTATTGTGTGTGATAAATGTAAATTAGATTACTTATCTTGACAAACTAAACTACATGTTTGGTAATAATGAAAAAAATCATATACACTACATGCCATGGAATTCAAAATACATGATAGGGACCATAAAAGATACCAAGTAGTTTGGAAGGGTACACATCGTTTTTCCTCTATCACATGCTATGTACATAATTAATTTAAAATTATAGATGATTGGAGTATATAAGACTATTTGGATGGAAAATTAAGATAAATAAATTAATAATTAATAATATAATGAATTTATGGATTTATGGATTTTATCTTAAAAAATAAAAAATTGAAATGAATGTTAACTAGTTATAAACTCATAATCATTGCATTTAAGGATAATCGTGAACTTGACCAACCTATGTATGTGTAATAATTATTTTAATTTAATTATTATTTCATGGATTTTGTGTTAATTATTATTAAACTTAAATAATGTTTTGTGTATCACCACATCCACTTTATTATATATGTTCATGTGCATAAACATTTTGTTTTATGTATCCTCACATGTAAAGCCTTGAACCTACACTTCTGGATTCAGTACTAAAAAATGCTGTGTATTTTTTTGTATAATAGATAACTTAAAAATAAATAGTACATTATAAAAATGAGTACCTTTTCCGATATAGTTTTTGAATAATTAGAGAACAAATTACATATATTGAATTACAGTTTACAAAAATTAAGAGCTAATATAAATAACTAGATTCATCTACATTAGCACCTTATCTGTCCTTTTAACTTCTCAGTATTCCTATGAAAAACAATTTAAAAACTTGGAATGAGAAAAATATCTTAGTAACGGATATAAAAATAAGGAAAGGAACCATCAGTCCATAAATACTTTTAAACATATGAATTTTTTTTCACAAGACATACTTCATATCCATAAAGTATCATATACATACTTTGTGAATACACAGAGAACATAAATAAAACATTTAGGTAACTTGGGGCATTAATTACTTATAATTTTAACCATCACAACTACCATATCATTTGTAACCCTCACGACTACCTTACAATGTATCCCTCATGACTACCTTATAGTGTAACCATCACAGTTAAACATGGAGTAACCATACGGCCGACCTCCAACATAATTGTACCCAATGCATTGAAGTGAGATATAGGTAAAACTAATTATCATAAAAATTTCCCAAGAACTAGAACATAATCATATAACATGAATAATTGCATAAAAACATTTCTTTTGAATTTTTTAAAAAAAATTAAAAGAGAATTTTAAAAGAAAATCCCCTTACAAATATCATATAATTAAAGTGAAACATAATAGAGCGGATGGAATATGTATTTACACTATAAATAAACATAATAAAATAAAATATAAACAAAACCCATCACACAAAAAATTGTAATACCACATAAAAAATGAACTATAAGTTTAACCCAAAGAATGGAAATCAGGTTAATAATTCCCTTACCTAGAGTTTGTCTTACATAAAACGTATTTAAGCCTCATGTTATTAATATCTTACAGAAAAATATTCATGTTTATGAGACCTTTTATTATCATTTCATAGAATCGTTTTATACTGTTATTATTAGTATTTTGTTTCTTCCATTGTTTCGAGTTCATTATTTGCATGATTTCCATGGCCAATTTGCATTTTATTTTCTTATTGAATGTAAATAAAATTAAAAAAGGGGAATGAAAGGGTATTCATGAACTTACAGAATATAAAATGATTCAATAAATCATTTTGTTATCATATATGAAGATGAATATTTATATAAAACATTAATGATATTTGTTTAGATCATTTTTGACAGTTCTTTGATAATAACGAACTCATTTTTTTTTGGAAATTACTATCATGTATACAAAAAGATTTCAGAACCTTAAAAAAGATATAATACATAAATTAAAATCTGGTTCAACCATAAATTTCATTTCATGACTAGCCTTTAGGGAATTAATATAAATTTAAATCATATCATCCATAATGTCGGTAATTCGATACATCGCAGATGGTGTTTTATTTTCTAGAATAAGGGGGATAAGAGAAGAAGTATAAGGGTGAATCTTCAATAAACATGATGAAATACATAATATGTAAGATACTAGATAATTCATGCCTCTTGGATAACGGGGGGTGATGAAATAATAAGAATAAAAATGAAAATGAAAAGAAAAGAAATAAAACAAAAGAGTATGTTTACCTCTTGATCTCTTCTCCTTGAGAACATTCTTAAGGGCCTTCGTTTTGTCCTTTTAGTGAGATCAGAAGGTATTGGACATGGGAAAGGGGCTTAAGATGAGTACTTGTGAGAACATAGTAAAGGTTCAAGGATTGAGAGGTGTAGTAGGAAGAGAGGGAAATGGGTGGTATTTATAGTGGGGGAGAGGAGGTGTTTTACCTTATTTTAATCAATATTTTATTATTTTTCCACAAGACAAGTAGTAGTTATGATTAAATGACAAAAAATGGTAATAAGTGCATGTGAGTTCGAGATAAGTCTACTTACATCATCCATGCTATGAAAAAATGTGTATTTAACTAATAGTTTATGAAAACAGTAATTTACCATTTTTTCACTATTCATCAAGAAATTCAAATATTTCAGAAAAATCCCAAAAATTCACCCTAAAAATTTTTCAACATATAGAATTCAAAAATGAACTCCATTTTTTGAAAATAATTTTTTAAATATCATTAATTTAATTTTTAAATAAAATAATATTTTATTCCAAAAATAACAATTTTAAAACATTTATATACTTATTCCAATATATGGGTATCTCATAACTTCAATTAAATATTATATGTATACTATCATAGGTGAGGTTACTATTCATAATGGTATGTTACTAGTCATAAAGGTAACATTACTATTCATAAGGGTATGTTCCCATTCACCAAAAATTAAGTTGCTCTTATCGAACTCTAAATAACTTACCGATCGCAACCATGTATGTCTTTTTTTTAAAATTCAAAACACAAAAGTGAAAAAATTATGTTTAATGGTTAGTTTATAAAGGTCACATAGTATTTAGTTTTTCATATAAGCTCATAATGTTTTCTTTTAAAATATCAAGATGTTACATTATCCCCCCTTAATGAATTGCGCCCTTACAATTCGTTCATTGTACTTACATTTCCGAATTTAAAAATCGATAATTAAGAAAAACTATTTTCTTATGTGCACTTAATTAACTAGAAGTTTAAAAGTAAACACTATCACTTAATTTTTTTCTAAAAAAATGACAATGTCTAATCACCAAAGTTGTATATACTATTCCTCTGATACCAACTGTAAATCCCAGAACCCGTACTTCCAGATTCTATATTAAAAAATGTTGTGTATTTTCATTGTATAATATATAACATAAAAATACATAGTACATTATAAAAATGTGGACCTTTTATGATCTAGGTTTTGGAGAATTAGACAACAACATACATATTGAATCAGAGTTTATAAAAATTAACAACTAATATAAATAACTAGACTCATCTTCATTAACACCTTAACTGTCCTTTGAACATCTATGGATTCCTCTAAAAAGAATTTTAAAAACAAGGGATGATAAAAATATCTCAGTAAGGGATATAAAATGAAATAAAGTAATTTTTAGTCCATAAATACTTTTAAACATATGAAATTTTTTTCACAAGACATACTTCTTATCTATAAAGTATCATATACATACTTTGTGAAAACATAGAGAACATAAATAAAATATTTCAGTAAATTGGGGCATTAATTACTTATAATTGTAACCATCATGTCTACCATATCATTTGTAACCCTCAAGGATACCTTATAATGTAACCCTCATGACTCACTTATGATGTAAGCATCACAGTTACACATGAAGTAACCATATCACCGACCTCCAACATAATAATAACCAATGCATTGGAGGGAGATATAGGTCCCACCCTTTATCATGAATTTTTTCCAAGAACCATAACATAATCATACAATATGAAAAATTGCATAAAAATATTTCTTTTGAATTTTGTAAAAAAGAATTTTAAAAGAGATTTTTAAAAGAAAAGACCCTTACAAATATCATATAATTCAAGTGAGACTTAATAGATTGAATGGAATATGTATATACAATATAAATAAACATAATTCAACATAATATTAATAAAACCCATCCCATAAACATTTTTAACACCACATAAATAATGAAGTAGAAGGTTAACACAAAGAATGGAAATCGGGTTAAGAATTCTCATACCACTGGTTTTTATTACTTCAAACATGTTTAATCCTCCTATATAATAGTTAAAAAAGTGTTATTAATATCTTAAAAAAACATATTAATGTTTTATTACACCTTATATGATCATTTCACAGCATCATTTTTCCTTTAATTATTAGTATTTTGTTCCTTCCATTGTTTTGAGTGTGTTCTTTACATGATTCCCATGGCCGGTTTGCATTTGATTTTCTTATCGAAAGGAAATAAAATTCTAGAAGGGGAATGAAATAGTATTGTTGTATTTCCACAATATATAATGATTCCATAAATCAATTTTTATCATAGATGGTGATGAATCATTACATAAAACATTAATGATATTTTTATATCATTTTTTGGCAGTTCTTTGACAATAACAAAAAAAAATTGTTTTGTAAATTAATATAATGTGTAAAAATATATTACAGAACCTTAAATAAGATATTATAAATAATTTATAATCTAGTTCAACCATAAAATTTTTTCATGAACAGTCTTGAAGGAAGTAAAATAAATTGAAATCACATCGTCAATGATGTCGCTAAATCGACACATTATAGATGGTGTTTTATTTTCTAGAATAAGTGGAAGAGGAGGAAAATTATAATGGTGACTCTTACATAAACATGATGACATTAAAAATATGTAATATACTATAGCATTCATGCATCTTGGATAAGGGGAGGTGAGAAAAGAAGTAGAATAGGAAAGAAAATGAAAACAAAAGAAAGAAAACAAAAGAGGATGTTTACCCCTTAATCTCTTCTCCTTCAGATCTTTCTTGAAATCCTTGGTTCTGGCCTTTTGGTGAAACCAGAAGGTCTTGGACGTGGGTTAGGGGCTTGAGAAGAGTATTTTGTAGAACCTAGGAAAGGCTCATGGCTTGAGAGGTGTGGAAGAATAGCGGAAATGGGTGGTATTTATAGTGGAGGATAGGCGGAGTTTTCCCTTATTTTAATCATTATTTTTTAATTTTTCCACAAGAAAATAAATAGTTATGATTCCAAGACTAAAAATAGTAATAAATTTATGTCTGTTTGATATAAGTGTTCTTACATCAACCATGATGTCAAAAATAGTGCATTTAACTGATAATTTATATATACTGTATTTTACCGTATTTCACTATTTATAAAAACATTAAGTATTTCAGCAAAATTCTAAAAATTCACCCTAACCATTTTTTGATGTGTACAATCCATAAATGAACTATATTTTTTGTAAATAATTTTCTAAATATGATTAATTTAATTTTAAAATAAAATATTATTTTTTTTCAAAAATAACAATTTTGAAAAATCTATTTACTTATTCCAGGATATGGGTATGTCATAACTTCAATTAAATATTATATGTATACTATCATAGGTGAGGTTACAATTCATAAGGGAATTCTACTATTCAGAAGGGTAACATTACTATTCATAAGGGTATGTTATTATTCACTAGAAATTAAGTTGGTCATATCAGACTCTAAATAACTTATTGATCGTAATCGTGTATGTCCATTTTTTGAAATTCAAAAAACATAAGTGGGAAAATTATGTTTAATGGTTATTTTATAAAGGTTTCATATTATTTAGTAGTTCATTTAAGCATGTAGTGTTTCCTTTTAAAATGTCGAGAAGTTACATTATCCCCCTTAAATGAATTTCGACCTCACAATTTTTTCATTGTACTTATATTTCCAAATTTTAAAATCAAAAATTAATAAAAAAATATTTTCTTATGTGTAATTAATTAACTATATGTTTAAAATTAAACACTGTCAATTAATTTTTTTTAAAAATTTACAACATCTAATCTGCAAAGTTTTCTAGACTGTTCCTCTGATACCAACTGTCAATCCCTGAACCTGCACTTCTAGATTCAGTACTAAAAAATGATGTGTAATTTCTTTTTATAATAGAAAATATAAAAATACACATTAAATTATACAAATGATAACCTTTTCTTGTCTAGGTTTTGGAGAACTAGACAACAACTTACATATATTGAATCAAAGTTTACAAAAAATAATAGCTAATATAAATAACTGGATTCATCTTAATTAGAACCCTAACTATCCTTTGAACATCTTTGGATTACAATGAAATAACATTTTAAAAAATTCTTAGGGGAAAAATAGCTCAGTAATGGATATAAAAAGAAGGAAAGGAACCGTTAGTCCATAAAGACTTTTAAACATATGAAAAACAATTCACAAGACATACTTATTATCTATAAAGTATCTTATATATACTTTTTGAAAACCTAGAGAACATAAATAAAAAATGTAGGTAAATTGGGGAATTAATTAATTACAATTGTAACCATCATGGCTACCATATCGTTTGTAACCTTCATGGTTACCTTACAATGTTACCCTCAAAACTATCTTATAGTGTAACTATTGTAGTTACTCATGATGTAACCATACAACAGACCTCCAACATAATCATACCCAATGAATTGAGGGGAGATTTAGGTCCCATTATTTATCATAAAAGTTTACTAAGAACCATAACATAAGCATAAAACATGAATAATTGCATAAAAAAATTACTTTGGAATTTTGTAAAACAGAATTTTAAAAGAGGATTTTAAAAGAAAATCCCTTTACAGATATCATATAATTCAAGTGAGACTTAATAGAGTTTATGGAATACGTATATAAACTATAAATACACATAATTACAAATAATATAAACAAAACCCATCACATAAACAATTTTAATATCACATAAAAAATGAAGTAGAAGGTTAACCCAAAGAATGGAAATTGGGTTAAGAATTCTCTTACATTGGATTTATCTTAATTCAAACATGTTTAATCCTATTTTATAATGGTTAAAAAAGAGTTATTAATATCTTAAAGAAACTTATTCATGTTTATGACACATTATATGATCATTTCACAAAATCCATTTATCCTTTAATTATTAGTATTTTGTTCCTTCCACGGTTTCGGTTGTGTTCTTTACATAATTTTCAAGGCTAGTTTGCATTGGATTTTCTTATCGAATAGAATTAAAATCTATAAGGATAATGAAATAGTATCATGAATTTCTAGAATATAGAATTCTTCCATAAATTATTTTGTTATAATATATAGTTGTTGAGCCCTCTGGAAGAATTGTTGAATTCTTTATATGATTGCTGTTTTAATAATCACAAATCACCGTTACAGAATCCAGTTGGATTTCTCATATACATAATCACGATATTTAGTGAATTTGTTTATATCGGTTGGAACATGTTTTTTATCTGTGCTTGATTTACATGTATTCTGGATTTCTTCTGGATCAAACAGACACGTAGAGAACGGTCGCACCGATCCATATCAAGAGTGAACGGTCACACCGATCCATATCAAGAGTGAACGGTCGCACCAATCCATATCAAAAGTGAACGGTCACACCGATCCATATCAAAAGTGAATAGTCGCACCGATCCATATCAAAAGTGAACGGTCGCACCGATCCATATCAAGAGTGAATGGTCGCACCGATCCATATCAAAAGTGAACGGTCGCACCGATCCATATCAAAAGACAACGGTCGCACCGATCCATATCAAAAGACAACAGTCGCACCGATGCTGATCCAATGAGTCACCAATCATGTGACACCGATGCTGATCAAATGAGTCACCGATCATGTCACACTGATGCTGATCAAATGAGTCACCGATCATGTCACACCGATGCTGATCCAAGGAGTCACCGATCATGTCACACCGATGCTGATCAAATGAGTCATCAATCATGTCACACCGATGCTGATTAAATGAGTCACCGATCTTGACACACCGATACTGATCATCTGAGTCACCGATCAGGACACACCAATGTCTAGCCACCGATGCTGATGTTGATGACCTACCGATCACTTGAATCACCGATATCCATAACAAAAAAAAGGAAAACAAAAAAAACTTTTTGAATTTCTTTATCTTTATTTAATCTAACCAACAGTCATATTAGGTATATTTTAATGCACTGACATTTATTTAATGGGTGTTTCTTGGATGTCAGGGAACCATACCTCGTACCTGCAAAAAGGAAATCACTTCCTTTTTCAAAGCTTGTGCTATAAATACAAGAAGTCCCTATTGCTGCAAAAAACAACAACACATAAAACAAAGGAATACACAGAGACATACATACCACAAGGTGTGCTGGAAGAACAACCGAGTGTGAATGAAAAGAGACGACTGAACTTAAACGATGAACTCATTCGTTACTGTATACCAGTGAAGAGATGAGAACGAGAACATCCAAACAAGAACTTCATCGACTACTTTCTCCTTTATCTCTACACCTGGAAGTCAAGGAAGCAGACAACACTCTGCTTTTAAGACAAAAACTAGAAGAGGACTCTGAACCATTTCTGATAAAACTCAAAGGAGTCCAAAGCTTCAATGAAATCACTAGAGCCATTTCTAAACTCTATATCTCTGCTCTATGATTCATTATTTTACATTTCGAGTAGTGTGTGTTATCTAATATATTTTACACACACACTGTCTCATGTACTTTAACTGGAGGATCTGTAAATCCTCACTCAATATCTTACATCTTTTATTTCTCACTGGGATAGTGGTAGAGGTCGTGTGTGACCTGGATAGTTGGTTGTTGTTGTTTTGTTTCCCACGAATAATAGTGGTAGAGGTCTTGGACCTGGACAGTTGTAAACTGTTGTGATCCCCGATCCAGGGTGTGGATCATATTTATATAAATTGTTTAAGAGGACTAAGTCTCAGCTTGAGACTAAAACTCTTGGTTATATCTGCTGTGTTATTTCATTAAATGTTATCCCTTTTTATTCCGCTGCTAAGTTCTTTAAAACCAAAACTGTTTTAAAGTCACTTTGATAATTAAACTCGCAAGTGTTTATATTAGCTGAAAATCAGTAAGTTAGTTTCAAAATTTAATCAACTATTCTATTTTGATCAACTGGGAAATAATCAATCCTTTGAGAACCTAACAGAACCTTTATTGTGATATAAATTCACTACAGTTTATTTCTGTGTTTCATTTGGGGGTTTTTAAGACAATGTTTTTTAAACAGAAATTTTAATTGGAACTCAATTCACCCCCCTCTTGAGTGTCCACTCCGACCAACATTTGGTATCAGAGGCTTGTTTAAATATATTCTAAAGTAATCTGTTTTTCAATTATGATTTTAGTTTTATTTTAAAGTTCTTAAAATTTCTGTTATTTCTAAATTTTTATCTTCTTAAAATCTTTGCTTTAATTAAGTTATCATGGATAACAGACTTGAAGGTGTTGCTACTAATAGACCACCATTTTTCAATGGAACCAACTATGCTCAGTGGAAAATCAAGATGAAAATTCATTTAGAGAGCATGGGTTTTGATATTTGGACTGCTATAGAATCTGAATATAAAATTCCTACTGCTGTTAGATCTACTTGGAATGAAGCTACTAAGATAGCCTATAATAATAATTGTAAATCCATGAATTCCTTGTACTGTGCTTTAGGAGATGAGGAATTTAATAGAATATCCGCTTATAAACCTTCTTATGAAATTTGGGATACCTTAGACGTTTCTCATGAAGGAACAACCAATGTTAAGGAAATGAGATTGAATACTTATACTATTAAGTATGATAATTTTAAGATGAAGCCTGATGAACCCATTTCTGACATGTATCTTAGGTTCAACGAAATTGTCAACACAATGATCTCACTGGGAAAGGATGTTCCATCAAAGGAACAAATTATGAGGATTCTGAGATGTTTACCAGACCGATGGAGAGGAACATATGTTTCAATCAGAGATTCATGTGACATTGCGGCTCTACCTATCAAAGAACTCATTGGTAAGCTTATGATGTATGAAGAGGAACTCAAGGTTAACAAAGAAGAAAAAGATGAACCTAGAAGGAAGTCTATTGCTTTCAAGACTTCAACTTCAAAGAACAAGGATAAGGAAAAGCTCCAAGCTATAAATGAAAGTTCAATATGTGAAGACAATGAAAGTGCTTCTGATAGTGATGCTGAGATGGCTCACATTGCCAGAGGTTTAAGAAATTTTATAGGAAGAAGAAATTCTTCAGAAAATCAAATTACAAAGGAATGTATGACAATAAGGGACATTGGAAGAAGGATTGGAAAAAGCCAGATAAGAGTGATGAATTTGTCTGTTATGAGTGAAAAAGAAAAGGACATATTAAAGAAGACTACACAAATCTCAAATTCAAGAAGAAATATGATTACAAGGACAGTAAGTACAAAAAGGCTATGAAGGATACTTGGAGCGCTTCTGAGGATAGCTCCAATGAATCTGAAGCCTCTGAGACTGAATCCAGAAATAAGGCAAATATGTGTTTCATGACAAACACATCTGAGGTAACATCTGAAACTCCTCCTTTAAATTCATATTATTCTAGAGATGATTCTGACTCAGAAAACAAGTCAAAATATGAACTATTTGAATATTGTGATATGTTAGAAGAAACCTGTAATGATATGAAAGACAAATACAAAGGTTTAAAGAAACATTATGCTTTAACTGTTAAACATAAATCTAATCTTGATATTGGAATGGAAAAGTATGCTCAGTTACTTAAAGAGAATACTGAACTAAAATTATCTAATGAGCAACTTAAGAAAGACTTAGAAATGTTTACAAATGGTAAAGATACTCTTACTCAAATTCTAGGTAATCAAATAGAACCTAGATACACTACTGGTATAGGATACCAACCTGGACAAAGGAAATTTACCAAAACTAGATTCATTCATAAATCTAGACATAATGTAGCTAGTTCTGGAACTTCATATGCTTCAACTAGTTATATTCATAGTTATGGAACTAATAAGGTTTATCTTTCAAAAAATGTTGACTCTAGAAATCCTATGAGACCCATTAGACAAATATGGGTACCTAAAGTTTTGTTGGCTAACCTGTCTGGACCCAAGAAGATCTGGGTACCAAAATCATTTCCTATCTAAATCTGTTTTGTAGGGAACCTGTTTAAAGAGCTCCTGTAGAAAGACCTGGTACTTGGAAAGTGGATTTTCAAGGCATATGTCAGGATACTTCCCATGCTTTAAAATCTTAGTCAGAGTTGATGGAGGTTTTTTCACTTATGGTGATAATTCAAAAGGGAAAATCATCGACTTAGGCCAGATTGGTAACACTAACTCAGTATTAATTTTTAAAGATTTATTTGTTTATGGACTTAAATATAATATGTTAAGTATTTCTCAGTTATGTGATGATCGTTTTAATGTTAAATTTGAAAATTATTCTTTCAATTTTTTTAATTCTAAAAATACTTTAGTATTTTCTGCCCTACGAAATGAAAATGTTTATGTTGTTGATTTAAATTCTTTAGCTAAGCAGAATATTACTTGATTAAATTCTTTTCATAAAGAGTCTTGGCTTTTGCACAGAAGATTAGGACATTGCAATGTGCATTCACTTAGAAAAATTGCTAGGAAGAACTTAGTTAGAGACCTGCCCAAACTTGAATTTCTAGCAGATAAAGTTTGTAATCCCTGTCAAAAGGGAAAGCAACATAAAGTTTCTTTTAAATCAAAGAAAGAAGATTCAACTTATCAACCTCTCGAGTTAGTTCACATGGATTTATTTAGACCTTCTAGAGTTTGTAGTTTAAATGGGAAGCACTATGTCTATGTTCTTTTAGATGACTTTTCTAGATATACTTGGGTATATTTTCTAGCTCACAAAAGTGATGCTTGTTCTTGCTTTTTAAAATATTCCAAGTTTGTAGAAAACCTTAGTGGACTCAAAATTAAAACCCTGAGAAGTGATCATGGTCGTGAGTTTGAAAATCATGAGTTTGAATCTTACTGCTCACACAGTGTCTATAGTCACAATTTCTCTTCCCCTAGAACACCCCAACAGAATGGTGTAGCAGAAAGAAGGAATAAAACCCTACAAGAAATTACTAGGACTATGCTTAATAAGTATGACCTACCTGTTTATTTTTGGGCTGAAGCTGTAAATAAAATTTGTTATGTTATTAATAGAGTCTTGATCAGACCTGTTCTTAAGAGGACCCCTTATGAGTCGTGGAATCATAGGAAACCTAAGTTTAACTACTTCAGAGTTTTTGGCTGAAAAGTCTTTATCCTTAATACTAAATACAATCTTGACAAATTTTCATCCAAGAGTGATGAAGGAATTTTCCTAGGTTACACTATTTCTAGTAAAGCCTATAGAGTTTTCAATAAGAGAACTAATTGTGTGGAAGAATCTGTTCACATCAAATTTGATGAAACTAATCCACATGAACCTAAGACCTCTCTTGAAAATCATGAAGATGATCTCTCTGTTTTGAACCTTAATGATAAAGAAAGTGGACCTATAGTTAAAACATCTAACTCTGGAAATTTACTAGAACCTGTTTCTGTTGAACCTCAACCTGTAGATGAATCTGAAATCTCTAGCCCTACCTTTTCTAGACCAACTAGAATTCTAAAGAACCATCTTTTAGATGTTGTTGTAGGTAATTTAGATAGAGGAACACAGACTAGAGCTTCTCTAAGAAAGCATGTTGAACATCAAGATTTTCTTTCACAGTTAGAACCTAAAAATATCGATGATACTATCAATGATGAATTTTGGGTAATGGCTATGCAAGAAGAACTAAATCAATTTTAAAGAAACAATGTCTGTAAATTAGTAGAAAGACCTAAGGACACTATAACCATAGGCACAAAATGGGTGTTTAGAAACAAAGTTGATGAATCTAGAAACATCATTAGAAACAAATCTAGGCTAGTTTCACAAGTTTACAATCAAGAAGAAGGAATTGACTATGAGGAAACCTTTGTACCTATAGCTAGATTAGAGGATATTAGGATCTTACATGCCTATGCATCACATCTGAATTTCAAGTTATATCAAATGGATGTAAAAAGTGCTTTTTTAAATGGTTTTATTGTTGAAGATGTTTTTGTAGAACAACCTCCTGGTTTCTCAAATTCTCATTTTCAACATCATGTTTTTAAACTTTATAAAGCATTGTATGGTTTAAAACAAGCTCCAAGAGCTTAGTATGAAAGACTTTCAAACTTTCTTATTTCAAAAGTATTTACAAAAGGAATAGCTGATCCCACTATTTTTATAAAAAGTATCTCAAAAGATGTTTTAATAGTACAAATCTATGTTGATGATATTATTTTTGGATCTTCTAAAAATTCTTTATGTACTAATTTTTCAAAGGTTATGCAAAATGAGTTTGAAATGAGCTTAATGGGAGATCTTAAGTAATTTCTTGGATTTAAAATCTTTCAAAATAAAGATGGTATTATTCTAAATCAATGTAAATATACTAAGGATTTATTAAAACGTTTTGGTTTGGATAGTATTAAGGGAAGTGATACACCTATGAGTACCACCTGTAAATTGGATGTTGATGAAACTGGGAAACTAGTTGATCAAACTAATTACAGAGGTACGATTGGGAGTTTACTTTATCTTACTACTAGTCGACCAGATATTATGTTTAGTGTGTGTATGTGTGCTATATTTCAAGATAATCCTAAAGAATCACACTTACTGGCTGTTAAAAGGATTTTTAAATATCTTAAGTATACTGTGAATTTAGGTTTGTTTTATCCAAAAGGACAATCATTTGACCTAATTAGTTATTCAGATGCTGACTTTTCTGGATGTAAGTTAGATAGGAAGAGTACATCTAGAACATGCCATTTACTTAGAAGGTCCCTAGTATCAAGGTGTAGTAAGAAACAGAACTCAGTTGCATTGTCTACTACTGAAGCAGAATATATAGCTGCTGGTAGCTGCTGTGCACAGATTCTATGGATGAAACACACTTTATTGGACTATGTATTTGATTTTAAACATGTTTCAATTAACTGTGACAACACTAGTGTGATCAACATATCTAAGAACCCTGTGTCTCACTCTAGGACAAAGCACATTGATGTCAGACATCACTTTCTAAGAGATCATTATCAGAAAGGTGATATTTCTCTAGAATTTATTAGTTCTAAACATCAATTAGCTGATATTTTTTACAAAGCCTTTATGCTCTGAAAGAATGAATTTTATTAAATAAGAGTTTTGTATGATCGATCTATGAAACTGATCTGTGAAACCGATCTGTGAAACCGATCTATGAAACCGATCTGTGAAACTGATATGTGAAACCGATCTGTGAAACCGATCTGTGAAACCGATCTGTGGAACCGATCAATGAAACCGATCTGTGAAACTGATCAGTCAAACCGATCTATCGTTCTATTACTATTTATTATGTTGTATTTATTTTTGTTTTATATCTGTATTATGGGAACCTTAAATGATGAAATAAATGATACGCGACTATTTCTATTCCCCAAACCATCGACCTTTCATTTCCTGCCAAGCCTTATATTCTCTCTTCTCCTCTACTTCGAACCTTCGACCTCCTACATTTCCCAGAATCATCAAATGGCTAAGAAAAAGAGACCAAGCAAAGGATTATATAGTCCTATACCTTCAAAGCGTTCTCGAGGCGAGTCGAGTAGTACCACTCAAAGATCAGTAAATCCGAACCTGGAAACTCAGGTTATTACTGTGGAAAAGGAAGTCAGTTCTGCCTGTCTTTTCACAAGTAAGTCTCTGTTGTTACAAGTTTTAGAATCACAGGGATGGAAAGCCTGGTTCTCAGATAACACTCGTGTGTACTACCCAAAGCTAGTGCATGAGTTTTATATAAATCTGACATTCACTTTAGATGGTGTAGAGGCTGCCAGAATGTCTTATGTAGTGAAAGGAAAGAAAATATCTTTCTCATCTAAACAATGGGTTGAATGTTTAAATGTACCCCATGAGTGACGGTATGAAGATTATGCTGGAAACATTCCTCCAACCACTGAATACCTCTCTTATGAGTTAGCTTTAGAACTTTTGAATGGAAACAGAGAGTCAAGGAGAATCACATCCTCAGAGTTGGACGGTGAATGTATACTTCTCTTTAAGTTTATTCAGCACTAAATTTTCCCTAGGAAAGGATATTTTGCTACTGTAAGATACCAGGATGTATTTCTGTTGTTTTTACTAAAGACCCATGAGAAGATCAATTTGTGTAGATATCTAATGGTGCACATAGCTGGAATGGTGAAACCTTCTAAGAAAGCCACTGCCCTATTCTATTCCAAAATGATCTCTGCAATGTTAAAGAATATGGAATGTGTTGATGAAGCTGATTGGATAGATGAATTTGATAGTGATTTTTGTGTTAATAAAGAAATTTGTAAAAGGATGAAAATAAATTGGAACCCATGGAAAAAATGCTGGGTTGCTGATGAGGACAAGATTTATGAATCCTACAATCCCACTGATCATGGAAAGAGGCCGAAGGGTTTGAGAGACCCTGGTTTAAAATCATATGAAGATCCAATATATTCTGATGATGAGGAAGAAGTAGATGTTTAAAGGAATAAGGACACTAAAAAGTCTGGTAAACAAGGGATGGAAGAAGCTGAAACAGAAGAAGGAAGTATGCCACCTCCTGATGATAGGAGTGATCCTAATACTGTGAGCCCTAAGAGAAGAATAGACTTTGGACCTGCCAGTCCACCTTTAGCCTTACCTGAATCAGAACCAGTTCTTGGTGATGAAGAAACTAGTGACACTGAAGTATCTGACAGTGAAGCTTCTGTGAAGAATGGAAATGGGAATGAAGATGATGATGATGATAATGATGATGATGATGATGATAACCGACCAGTGGATGGTCTTGATGTACCTCCAATAGAACCACATCAAACTGTGCAAGAAACAAATACCAGTGGCAAGAGAGATTCTCTATAAATCAGTGGAAAATAAAGTTATAATAAACTAAAATATACTCTGTGTGCTGTCGTCTGGGATGATTACCTTGGTTTTGCTGTGTTGGGTTTAGAGTACTCTGAAGAAGAAGAGGAAGAATCAGAATCTACTGCGGTTGTGAAGGAAGGCCAACCAGTTGAGGCATTGTCAGCTCATGTTGTTGATGCTGCAGATGTTCATCTACCTAGTTCTACTGTTTCTCAGTCTGATTTTGATAAGTTCAAAATTGAGTTGCTTGCTGCTGTGAGAAATAGAGCCAGAGAAGAAATTTCAAATGCTCTTACTCAAGCTTCTCTGCAAGTTTCTGAAGATTATTTGGATGCCTTTTCAACAAGAGTATCAAATGTCATTAAACCAGACCTGGCCAATACTGGTGAATTTATTGGCAGACACATAGCCTCTCTAAATCAGACTATGAAGGATCTACAATCTGGCTTAGATTCTTTATCAAACGAATTTAGATCCACCATCTTGGGTATGATGGAAGTGTTGAGGAATCTGATTGAACATCTTAAGAAGTCTGATCTGAGGAAGTTGAAAGCTGAGATAACTCAGATAGCTGCTCATGCCAGTACAACCAAAGTAACCAAGATCACTACTCCTGATCTAGAGCCTCTAAGGCAAATTTTTCATGATGAATTGGCTGCCATTAGACAGTTCTTGATTTGGAATCATTGAGGAAGATGAAGGAGCACAGTGATCACATTCATAAGATGGTAAAATTATATTCAGGAGATGCCAATAAAGCTCAGAGAGAGATCAAGAAAAAGGTTGATCATTACTTTTAAAAGATTTATACCAAGCATGAGATGATCGCAAATTTCAAGGTGTTGGCTGATAATCTGAAACTACCTCCAGTCACTCAAGCTTTCAAGACTCAAGTTCGTTAGTTGCAAGATTTTACTCCTACCTTTGAACGGTTCATGGAGAATAAGGATGATTTTGAGAAGGTTGTGCAGTATGGTTCAGAAGTTATTCAAGAGTTCATAAATCTTTTGAAGCTTTATCTGGATGACCAAGCCACCGCCATTGTGCTTCCTACTGCTGACCCTATCAATGCCTCTGATGTTGCTCCAAATCAAATTTTTGTTGCTCAAGATCTATCTCAACTACGTCCATTTATTCATCCATCTTCTCAACTAGCTACTACTGCTCCATAGAAAATCACCATGGCATCCTCTCCTCCACCTTCCAGAGTCATCTTACCACCTTTTCAAATTCGTCCAGTTCATCTTGCCTCCAATCCCTCCAACTTACCAACCATTGATCCTTCTAACAAAGGAAAAGCCCTGTTACATCCCCAGAAATAGTTGTGTCTTGTTATTGATAGGGTGAACAGTGTTCTGTTTGTACTCTCATGTACTTTACAACTTTATTTTTCTCTCTCTATTCTTTATGATGCTTTCTTTTCAATCTCTTCTCTATATGTTTTCCCTCCTTTTTTATGATCCCAAAGGGGGAGATTTATATCTATGGGGGAGACACATACTATGGCAGGGGGAGAAATGTTTACTTAAATATACAGAGGCATTATAGCATCCTGTCTTTTTATAACATAAACTTTCATTACATTACACAAAACTGAGGATCTTTAAGGTTTAGTGTCTTGGAAACCAGGAACATAATACATGAAAACAACATAAAGAATTCTTCTTAAACACTTGAACGGCCTCTCCTTAAGTTGATACTAGGTTCATTACTACATCTCATAACCTGAGGACATACATAAAAAGAAAGGGTGAGA
Organism: Viscum album; assembly: GCA_963277665.1. Lineage (NCBI taxonomy): Eukaryota > Viridiplantae > Streptophyta > Magnoliopsida > Santalales > Viscaceae > Viscum > Viscum album. The sequence continues at coordinate 19,957,491 of OY728123.1, forward strand.
AGAAGGCACAGTAAGGGAAACAAGAGAAACATTTTACATGTGAACTTGAGATACTTCAATAAGGCCATGAAAAGAACTTCAAGGCATGAGAAAGAAATCATGAGGCATATCATAATAAAAATAACATTTTTCATAACTTGAAGATGTGGCTGCAACATTTAATATAGAAAATCATGAACATATCACCAAGGTCCATCCCCAAGGTTTCATTTGAAAATTACCAAGGTTATTCACCAAGATATCGTGAAAATTGTAATCTCTAGTGGTTACATCATTACCCAATGCATTGGAGCGCTATCAGGGTGCACCCTTATATTTGCCTTTATTATCATGTGAGCCACATATATCTTCATCAAAAATTTCATAAATAACCCATATAGCATAAAATAAATGGGTTTCATTTCATAATCTTAACTTTTTAAAAACTGATTTAAAGACATGATCTTTACATCACTTTAAACCCACAGAAGGGGAGAGCGGGTTTCATGTATGTAAATACCAGAATTTAAAATAGAACATTTTGGTATATATGTGAATACCCCTATAGAAATAATATCTTTAAGTACTCAATTTATAACATAAAATAATTTTGAGAAAAGAGAGAGGCATTTTGAGATGAAAATTCGGCAGCATAATGACTACGTTTCAAGGTTTTTAGAAAACTTTGAAAAGAGAGGGGACATGGGTCAAAAATTCATAAATGGCCCATAAAACAGTAGAGGGACAGAATATAAGGGATTTAAGAACATGGTAATGAAATTTTAATATATACCATATGAAATGAAGAACATGAAAGGAAAACAAAAATAAGATTTCTCTTATGAAAATTCGGCAGCCTAATAGTGTTACATAAACTTCAACCAAAAATGAATTGATGAGATCAAAGAGGGTCTCTCATCATATGAACATAAAAGATCAGTATGATAGATATGGAGATCATACCCCAACATAATAAAATGGAACTTGCAAGACTTGACATGGAAGTAGAACTTTGAAAAGGGAGAAAGGTGCAAGGACCACTTAAAAATTCAGTAGCCTAACGACGCCACTTAAACATTAAAATACTGAATTGAAGAGATCAAATGGGGTATCTCATCATATGGTCATAAAAGATCAGTATGATAGATATAGAGATCATACCCCAACATAAAAAAAGGAACTTTAAAGAATTGACATGAAAGTAGAACTTCAAAACGAGAAGGGTGAAGAACCACTTCAAAATTCGGCAGCCTAACGACGCCACTTAAAATTTCAAAATACTGAATTGAAGAGATCAAATGGGGTATCTAATCATATGATCATAAAATATAAGTATGAAAAATTTAGAGATCATACCCCAACATAATAAAAGGAACTTGAAATACTTTACATGAAAATAGATCTTGAAAAATGAGAAGGGAGAAAGAATCTGTTACAAAAAATTTGGCAGCCAAACGGCGCCACTTAAAACTTCATAAAACGAAATAATGAGAGTAAGAGGGGATCTCTCATTATGTGAACATGAAAAGGGAAGTAATAGGAGTATAAAGTAACACCCTTTAACGTAAGAACATGGAGCATAAAAGAAATTACATAAAAGAGATTTCTTGAAAAGAAGAGAGAGATCAGATCCCTTACCTTAAAATGTAACTCTTAAAACTCAATGGTTTGGACCTTGAGGGCTTGGGGCACCATGGGAGGACTCCATGGGAGGTAAGGAGACCAGAACTTCTTTGAGGATGGTTTTTTAGTCGAATGGATGAGAGGAGGGCTTGGTATTTATACGGAAAGTGAGGGGACAAGGCATTAATGGCCAAGGGACACCTCACATGTGCTTTTTTCAAAACCATGTACTCTCCCATGATATTTCCGATTAAGTTAGGCCACATGGGGGCCCCAATACAAATATCCATCACCTTAGGTCGTCCAACCCTTAAAATATCTCATGAAATCACCATGACACGGTTATGATGTCATTAAACATACCGAAACCCTAAAACTATATTTTTACTATTCACTGAAAATTCAACTTTCTCAGAAAAATCCCAAAATTTTCCACTAACCAAATATCAATGCTCTGATTTCAAAAATGAACTCTATTTTATAAAAATAATTTTCTAAATATTTTTAATTTTATTTTTAAATAAATACACTATTCACCGAAAATTCATTTTTTCAGAAAAACCCCAAAAATTACCTTAACATAATATCGATGCACTGAGTTCCAAAATAAGATCCATTTTATAAAAATAATTTTTTAAATATTTTTAATTTAATTTTTAATTGAAAAACACTATTCACCTGAAAAAACTAATAATTGAATAATAATTTATGAAACTGTTATTTAACCATTTTATTGAATCACATTACTTAATCAAGGTGCCTAGATTATTTTAAAACATTCTTTAAGTGAGATTACAAATCCATTTGGTCACATTACGAATCCTAAGCGTAAAATCACTATTCATAATTTACTATTCATCAAAAATCATGTTGATCTTATTAGTCTCTAAATTTCATAATGAACATAATTGTAGAATACCATTTTTTGAAAATCATTACACATTTTTTATTATTTAAGGTTTACATAAAAAATTTTAAAAAAATATCCTTTTCTCTAAAATTCACCAAAAATATGCATACTATATTTATCCGGACATTTGAAAATTCATAAACTTCAATAGAAGAAATCCCAATTTTTATTTAAAACAAAGGATTACACAAGGCAGTTATGGTCTCCTTACATAGCCCCTTATCACACCAGCATAGGACCTAAATGTAAGGTGTGCTAAGGTGAGAGAATCTGAGGGAGGCTCGGCCAACATCGCACGAGTATTAATTTCTATCAGTTTCAACTTCTCGCGAAGGCGATCCCATTTTAGCTTCACACGATGAAGTTCGGCTTGGGTTTGGTCCAGAGCAAAGCCCAGTGGTGCTACCTTCTTCCCACATTCTGTTAAATGGGATTCGATCCGTCCAAGGCTACTGGGTGAGGTCATCGAATCTTCTTTCTATATTAATTAACCAAGATTACTTGTATTTAGAGACAATAATCAAATCATTTTGTTCACAGCGGTCATATTGACCAATGGTCATATAACAGTCAAAACCCAATGGTATCATTTTAATTATAATCATGTTTATCAAATAAAACAGATTAGTTGAGTATAAAAATAAAATAAAATAACACCTGAAATTAGGAAACAAGATTTATTCAAAATTTCGGCTCGTTACAATCTTCCCCCCTTAATAAATTGCGTTCTTGCAATTTTTAAAATTGGGTTTAGAAATTTAATTGAAAGTCCCACATCAGAAAAAGAGTCAGTAACACTATTACTTTAAATGAAAGAAAAGGAAGTACAAAGGTCACCCAAGTTTACTCATACTAGGATTCCATGTAGGAAACATGGACATGGAGGAGAAAACAAAGGGTCACGTTCTAAAGGAGAGTGATATAAAACATTATTAGGAGGAATTTAACCACCAGAAAATCCAAAAATTATGATGTGTGTAAGCGGTCTTTGATTACCTAGTAGGAAACGTAAACTAAAAACGTTTTTGTTTTACATTCCTTTTCATAATTTTGAGGAATTCATTTACAACATAGAACAAAAACATAAGGAAATATATCTACTTTCATGTAGAGTTTCATCCTTTAATAAGTTTCTACCAAAACTAATCCTTTCTCCAAACGATGAGAATTCAAAACTACTTGGTCTCATAAAAAACACAAGAATCATCTTCTAGAGAATCACATAATCCATAAAATATTAACTATCTATTTCTTCTATCTTTAAACATTATCCCAAAAACAAAAAGGGTAAGTTAAAACAACTCTTCAAAAAGAAAGAATCCCATAGGAATGGAAACTACTCTTAAATCTTCAAAGTTCCACGTTACTACCCAAAGTTCATCATAGACCATTCCTTAAATAGCTATCCTTAAAAATCCTCAAAATAAACCAAACTAAGATTGAAACCCAAATACAAGAAGGACTTGATAACATAGTCTTCTGAGATAAATGTTATCGTTCATCTCCAAACAACATCAACTACTCCTAACATCTTATAACAAAAGTAAACAACCTAAACATATTTTCCCCAGGATAGGTCAATCATTTCCATAAGTAACTTATAATACCACCAGTTCACCTTAAATTCATCAATTCCTCAAAATATAATTCAACCATTACCCCTCAAGAGAATAACGTAGTAATCTATTTACCTCGATCAAATACGGTTCCCAAAATAGTGAACGTATTCCAAAATAATAATCATTTGTTAATCCCCTAATCAACCTTTTTTTAAGAAGAACATCTTCACTACATAAACATGTGGTATATAACAATAGATGTTTTCCTTAATGATATAAATTCATCTTAGGTAGTGACTCGATGACCTTAGAAAACATAAAAGATATGATCATAGAGCACGAACTAAAATACAACATGACATAGACAATTATTGCGAAGAAGTTACATGTACTTCAGTCATCATGATCCATCTCAGCATAGGATTGCATTGTTCCCTTGTCCTCTAAGATTGTTGATGCTCATCATGCTTCTCACCCATTCCAAGAGAGAATTTCCTTGGATAATGTCTAACTTCTCCACGTTTACGACATCGAAAAGTATAAGGCACATTAGATCGAACCTTATCTCCATTCATCACACTATCCATTTTTTAAAGCAATTGGCTACTTTATGCCCTATCTTCCCACACTTAAAACATCTCCCAGTTCCTTTGTGACATTCTCCTTGGTGCCCCTTTCCACAGTTTTTGCAAAAATGAAATTGGGTCTTCTTTCCCTTATCAACTTTATCATATGAACATCCTTGAGACTTTGTATTCTTCTTCCTTGATGAATTTGGGCATTCAACTAGGTACCAGTTGTTAATTGTGATTTTTGATAGCTGGTTTGGCATAATAAAAATATGTTCAACTTGATCTTTCTTCATCTCCATCACATCAATAGGGAAATCATCACATTTTCTATCACATTGGTTTTTGGGACATGTTCTTCAATTTCCCGCCATTAACTAAGAAAAGAAAGTATAATTAGGGGTTTGAATACTTAGCCAATAATAATTAAAAGGAAACTTTAAGCATAGAAGGATAAACATGTAGAAGGAATGTATACCCTAACTTGTGATCCCCTAGGTTCCAATCTAGGTTATCCATGATCATATCTTCTTATGTGAATCTTTATTTTATTTTATCTTTGTTCCTTTAATAATGCTTCATACTAAGATTATGAATTTACCAAAGCATATCACCCGGGAGTGTCGTAACCAAGAGTGCAGTAAGGCCTGTTGTTGTGTACCAGTTCCCGTTCGAGTCTAGCTCAAACCGGTGTTTTTGGGTTTTACCCCTATGTATATCTGTGCCAGAGCCACCTCTACCTGCTCGTATCCAGACAGGGATGTATTTCCTTGGCAACCCATTACTCAATACTCACCAAAATACCAGGAAGATTTCCTATATATAAACTTTTCTATAGGATTATTCCTAAAGTTTTCATATCCTAATTTCTAGAAATAACTAAACCTTCCTTTGATAACAACTATAGAATCCTGTCTTTTTATAACATAAACTTTCATTACATTACACATAACTGAGGATCTTTAAGGTTTAGTGCCTTGGAAACCAGGAACATAATACATGAAAACATCATAAAGAATTCTTCTTAAACACTTTAAAGGCCTATCCTTAAGTTCATCCTAGGTTCATTACAGCATCTCATAACCTGAGGACATACATCAAAAGAAAGGGTGAGCATAAGGCCCGGTAAGGGAAATAAGATAAACATTTTACATGTGAACTTGAGATACTTCAATAAGGCCATGAAAAGAACTTTAAGGCATGAGAAAGAAATCATGAGGCATATCATAATAAAAATAACATTTTTCATAACTTGAAGATGTGTCTGAAACATTTAATATAGACAATCATGAACTTATCACCAAGGTCCATCCCCAAGGTGTCATTTGATAATTATCAAGGTTATTCACCAAGATATCGTGAAAATTGTAATCTCTAGTGGTTACATAATTACCCAATTCATTGGAGCGATATCAGGGATCACCATTAAATTTTCCTTTATTATCATGTGAGCTACATATATCATCATAAAAAATTTCATAAATGACCCATATAGCATAAAATAAATGGGTTTAATTTCATAATCATAACGTTTTAAAAACTGCTTTAAAGACATGATCTTTACGTCACTTTAAACTCACAGAAGGGGAGAGCGGGTTTCAAGTATGTAAATCCCAGAATTTAAAATAAAACATTTTGGTATATATGTGAATATCCCTGTAGAAAAAATAGCTTTGAGTATTCAATTTATAACATAAAATAATTTTGAGAAAAGCGAGAAGCATTTTGAGACGAAAATTCTGCAGCATAACGGCTACGTTTCACGGTTTTTAGAAAACATTGAAAAGAGAGGGGACATGGGTAAAACATTCATAAATGACCCATAAAACAATATAGGGACAGAATATAAGGGATTTAAGAACATGGTAATGAAATTTGAAAATATACCATAAGAAATGAAGAACATGAAAGGAAGACAAAAATAAGATTTCTCTTATAAAAATTCGATAGCCTAACACCATTACATAAACTTAAACCAAAAATGAATTGATGAGATAAAATAGGGTATCTCATAATATGAACAAGAAAATATCAGTATGATATATATAGAGATCATACCCCAACATAATAAAAAGGAACTTTCAAGACTTGACTTGGAATTAGAACTTTGAAAAGGGAGAAAGGTGCAAGGACCACTTAAAAATTCAGCAGCCTAACGACGCCACTTAAACTTAAAAATACTGAATTGAAGAGATAAAATGGGGTCTCTAATAATATGGTCATAAAATATCAGTATGATAGATATAGATATCATACCCCAACATAAAAAAAGGAACTTTAAAGAATTGACATGAAAGTATAACTTCAAAACGAGAAGGGTGAAGAATCACTTAAAAATTCGGCAGCCTAACGGCGCCACTTAAAACTTCAAAATTCTGAATTGAAGAGATAAAATGGGGTATCTCATCATATGATCATAAAATATCAGTATAATAAATTTAGAGATCATACCCCAACATAATAAATGGAACTTGAAATACTTTACATGAAAATAGATCTTGAAAAATGAGAAGGGAGAAAGAATCCGTTACAAAAATTCTGGCAGCCTAACAGCACCACTTAAAACATCATAAAACAAAAGAATGAGAGTAAGAGGGGATCTCTCATTAAGTGAACATGAAAAGGTAATTAATAGGAGTATAAAATAACACCCTTTAACATAAGAACATGGAGCATAAAAGAAATTACATAAAAGAGATTTCTTGAAAAGAAAGAGAGAGATCAGACCCCTTACCTTAAAACGTAACTCTTAAAACTCAAATGTTTGGACCTTGAGGGCTTGGGGGCACCATGGGAGGACTCCTTGGGAGGTAAGGAGACCATAACATCGTTGAGGATGGTTTTGGAGTCGAATGGATGAGAGGAGGGCTTGGTATTTATAGGGAAAGTGAGGGGACAAGGCATTAATGGCCAAGGGACACCTCACATGTGCTTTTCTCAAAACCATGTTCTCTCCCATGATATTTCCCATTAAGTTAGGCCACATGGGGCCCCCAATATAAATATCCATCACCTTAGGTCGGCCAAACCTTAAAATATCTCATGACATCACCATGTCATTGTTATGATGTCATTAAACATACCGAAACCCTAAAACTGTATTTTTACAATTCACTAAAAATTCAACTTTCTCAGAAAAATCCCAAAATTTCACACTAACCAAATATCAATGCTCTGATTTCAAAAATGAACTCTATTTTATAAAAATAATTTTCTAAATAATTTAATTTTTATTTTTAAATAAATACACTATTCACCGAAAATTCATTTTTTTTTCAGAAAAAACCCCAAAAATTAACTTAACATAATATCGATGCACTGAGTTCAAAAATGAGATCCATTTTATAAAAATATTTTTTTAAAATATTTTTAATTTAATTTTTAATTAAAAAAACCCTATTCACCCGAAAAAACTAATACTTGAATAATAATTTATGAAACCATTATTTAACCATTTTATTGAATCACATTACTTAATCAAGGTGCCTAGATTATTTTAAAACTTTCTTTAAGTGAGATTACTAATCCATTTGGTCACATTACTAATCCTAAGTGTAAAATCACTATTCATAATTTACTATTCATTAAAAAACAATTTGATCTTATTAGACTCTATATTTTGTACTGAACATAATTGTAGAAGACCATTTTTTGAAAATCATTACACATTTTTAATTATTTAAGTTTTACATAAACATTTTTTAAAAAATAACCTTTCTCTAAAATTCACCAAAAATATGCATACTATATTTATCCGGATATTTAAAAATTCATAAACTTTAAAAGAAGAAATCCCAATTTTTATTTAAAACAATGGATTATATAAGGAAGTTATGGTCTCCTTACATAGCCCCTTATTACACCAGTATAGGACCTAAGTGTAAGGTGTGCTAAGGTGAGAGAATCCGAGGGAGGCTCGGCCAACATCGCACGAGTAGTAATTTCTATCAGTTTGAACTTCTCGCAAAGGCGATCCCGTTCTAGCTTCACAGGATGAAGTTCGGCTTGGGTTTGGTCCAGAGCAAAGCCCAGTGGTGCTACCTTTTTCCCATGTTCTGTTAAATGGGCTTTGATCAGTACAAGGCTACTGGGTGAGGTCATCGAATCTTCTTTTTATATTAATTAACCAAGATTACTTGTATTTAGAGACAATAATCAAAACATTTTGTTCACAGCGGTCATATTGACCAATGGTCATATAACAGTCAAAACCCAATGGTATCATTTTAGTTATAATCATGTTTATCAAATAAAACATTTTATTTGAGTATAAAAATAAAATAAAATAACACATGAAATTAGGAAACCAGATTTATTCAAAATTTCGGGTCGTTACAAGCATAAATTCAGGGGGAGATTTATATCTCATTTTGTTTTTATTCTTATTATGCCTTGTCACTATTATTGATGATATATTATTTATGACTATGATTTGTGATTATCAAAAAGGGGGAGATTGTTGAGCCCTCTGGAAAAATTGTTGAATTCTTTCTATGATTGCTGTTTTAATAATCACAAATCATCGTTACTTAATCAAGTTGGATTTCTCATATACATAATCACAATATTTAGTGAATCTGTTTATATCGGTTGGATCATTATTTTTATTTGTGCTTGATTTACATGTATTCTGGAAGTCTTCTAGATCAAACAGACACGTAGTGAATGGTCACACCGATCCATATCAAGAGTGAACGGTCGCACCGATCCATATCAAGAGTGAACGGTCGCACCGATCCATATCAACAGTGAACGGTCGCACCGATCCATATCAAAAGTGAACGGTCACACCGATCCATATAAAGAGTGAACGGTCGCACCGATCCATATCAAAAGTGAACGGTCACACCGGTCCATATCAAAAGACAACGGTCGCACTGATCCATATCAAAAGACAACTGTCACACCGATGCTGATCCAATTAGTCACTGATCATGTCACACCGATGCTGATCAAATGAGTCACCGATCATGTCACACCGATGCTGATCAAATGAGTCACTGATCATGTCACACAGATGCTGATACAATGAGTCACCGATCATGTCACGCTGATGCTGATCAAATGAGTCACCGATCATGTCACACCAATGCTGATCAAATGAGTCACCAATCTTGACAAACCGATGTTGATCATCTGAGTCACCGATCAGGACACACCGATGTCTAGCCACCAATTCGGATGCTGATGACCTACCGATCACTTGACTCACCGATAGCCATAACAAAAAAAAATGAAAACAAAAAAAAACTGTTTGAATTTCTTTATCTTTATTTAATCTAACCAACGATCATATCAGGTATATTTTAATGTACTGACATTTATTTAATGGGTGTTTGTTGGATTTCAGGGAACCGTACCTCGTACCTGCAAAAAATAAATCACTTATTTTGTCGGAGCTTGTGCTAAAAATACAAGAAGTCCCTGTTGCTTCAAAAAACAACAACACATAAAACAAAGAAATACAGAGAGACATACATACCACAAGGTGTGATGGAAGAACAACTGACTGTGAATGAAAAGAGACGACTAAACATACACGAAGAACTCATTCGTTTCTGTATACCAGTGAAGAGCTGAGAATGAGAACATCCACACAAGAACTTCATCGACTACTTTCTCCTCTATCTCTACACCTGGAAGTAAAGGAAGAAGACAACACTCTGCTTTTCAGACAAAAACCAGAAGAGGACTCTGAACCATTTCTGATAAAACTCAAAGGATTCCAAAGCTTCACTGCAATCACTAGAGCCATTTTTAAACTCTATATCTCTGCTCTATGATTCATTATTTTACATTTCGAGAAGTGTGTGTTATCTGCTATATTTTACACACACACTATCTCTTATACTTTAACTGGAGGATCTGTAAATCCTTACTCAATCTCTTACATCTTGTATTTCCCACTGGGATAGTGTTAGAGGTCGTGTGTGACCTGGACAGCTGGTTGCTGTTGTTTTGTTTCCCACGAATAACAGTGGTAGAGGTCTTGGAACTAGACAGTTGTAAACTATTTTGAACCCCGATCCAGGGTGTGGATCATATTTATATAAATTGTTGAAGAGGACTAAGTCTCGGCTTGAGACTAAACCTCTTGTTTATATCTGTTGTGTTATTTCTTTCAAATTTATCCCTTTTTATTCTGCTGCTAAGTTCTTTAAAACCAAAACTGTTTTAAAGTCACATTGACAATTAAACTCGCAAGTTTTTATATTAGCTGTAAATAAGTAAGTTAGTTTCAAAAGTTAATCAACTCTTCTGTTTTGATAACTAGGAAATAATCAATCCTCCGAGAACCTAACAGAACCTTTATTGTGATATAAATTCACTACAGTTTATTTCTACGTTTTATTTGGGGGTTTTTAAGACAAAGTTTTTTAAACAGAAATTTTAATTGGAACTCAATTCACCCCCCTCTTGAGTGTCCACTCCGACCAACAATGATGATTAATCATTAGATAAAACATTAACGATATTTGTTTAGATCATTTTTTTCAATTCTTTGATAATAACAAACTCATTTTGTCTTGTAAATTAATATCATGTGTACAAAAAGATTATAGAACCTTGCATAAGATATAATACATAAATTATAATTTTTTTCAACCATAATAATGGTTTCATGACTATTATTGAATGAAGTAAACAAATTTTAAATCACATCATCCATGATGTTTGTAAATCGATACACCACGGATGATGTTTTATTTTCTAAAATAAGTGGGAGAGGAGAATAAGTATAATGGTGACTCTTACATAAACATGATTAAATCCATAATATGTAAGATATTATATCATTCATTCCTCTTGGATAAGGGTTGGTGAGTAATGAAGAAGAAAAGAAAATAAAATGAAAAGAAAAGAAAGAAAACAAAATAGGATGTTCACCTCTTGATCTCTTCTCCTTGAAATCCTTCTAAAGGACCCTGGTTTTGGCCTTTTGGTGAGACCATTTGGTCTAGGATATGGGGAAGGGGCTTGAGTGGAGTATTTGGTAGAACATAGGCACGACTCAAGGATTGAGAGGTGTGGGAGGAAGAGGGGGAAATGGGTGGTATTTATAGTGGAGGAGAGGAGGAGTTTTCCTTTATTTTAATCATTATTTTATTATTTTACCATAAGAAAAAAATAGTTATTATTCCAAGACCAAAAATAGTAATAAGTGCATGTAAGTTTGAGATATGTGTTCTTACCTCAACCATGATGTCAAAAAATAGTGTATTTAATTGATAATTTATATATATGGTATTTTACCGTATTTTACTATTCATAAAAAATTTAAGTATTTCAGAAAAATCCAAAAAATTCACCAAAATTTTTTTTCGACATGTAGAAGTAAAAAAATGAACAACATTTTTTGAAAATAATTTTCTAAATAAGATTAATTTAATTTTTTAAAAAAAATAATATGTTATTCCAAAAATAACAATTTTAAAACATCTATTTACTTATTCCAAGATATGGGTATATCATAACTTCAATTAAATATTATATGTATACTATCATAGGTGAGGTTACCATTAGTAAGGGTATTCTACTATTCATAAGGGTAACATTACTATTTATAAGGGCATGTTACTATTCACTAAAAATTAAGTTGGTCTTATCAGACTCTAAATAACTAACTGATTATAACCGTGTATGTTTGTTTTCAACAATTAAAAAAACAGAAGTGAAAAAAATTATATTTAATGGTTATTTTATAAAGGTCACATATTATTTTGTAGTTCATTTAATCACATATTATTTTCTTTTAAAATCTTAGGATGTTACATTATCCCCCCATAAGTGAATTGTGCTCTCGGAATTCATCCATTGAACTTACATTTCTAAATTTAAAAATATATAATTAAGAAAAACTCTTTTATTATGTGTACATAATTAACTTGAAGTTTAAAAGTAAACACAATCACTTAAATTTTTTTTAAAAATGACATATTCTAATCTCTAATGTTGTCTAGACTGTTCCTCTAATACCAATTGTAATGCTCTGAACTTTCACTTCTGAATTCAATACTTAAACATACTGTGTATTTTATTTGTATAATATATTACATAAATATACAAAGTACATTATACAAATGAAGACCTTTTTCGGTCTAGGTTTTGGAGAATTAGACAACAACTTACATATATTGAATCAGAGTTTACAAAAATTTATAGCTAATATAAATAACTGGATTTATCTGCATTATCACCTAAATTTTTCTTTGAACTTATACATATTCTTGTGAAAAACCATTTTAAAAACTTGGGATGAGAAAAATAACTCCGTAAAGGATATAAAAAGAAGGAAAGGAACCGTTATTCCATAAATACTTTTAAACATATGAAAACTTTTTCAGAAGTCATACTTCTTATCCATAAAGTATCATATACATAATTTTTGAAAACATAGATAACTTAAATAAAATATGTAGGTAACTTGGGGCATTAATTACTTACGATTGTAACCATCATGGCTACCATATCATTTGTAACTTTCACAACTACCTTATAATGTAACCCTCATGGCTACCTTATGGTGTAACCATCATTGTTAGAGATGAAGTAACCATATGGGTGACCTCCAATATAATCATACCCAATGAATTATAGTGATATATATTTCCTACCCATTATCATAAAAATTTCCCAAGAACCATTATATAATCATACACCATGAATAATTTCATAAAAACTCTGTTTTTGAATTTTGTAAAACATAATTTTAAAAGAGGATTTAAAACAAAGTCCCATTAAATATATCATATAATTCAAGTGAGAATTAATAGAGTGGATGGACTATGTATATAAATTGTAAATACACATAATTAAACATAATATTAAATAAACCCATTAAACAATCAATTTAAATACCACATAAATAATGAAGTAGAAGGTTAACCCAAAGAATGAAAATCGAGTTGAGAATTGTCTTACCTCGGGTTTTTTTTACTTAAAACATTTTAATCCTCCTATATAATGGTTAAAAGAGTGTTATTAATATCTTACAGAAACATAATCATGTTTATGATACCTTATATGATCATTTAAAAGCTTCATTTTACCCTTTAATTATTAGTATTTTGTTCCTTCCATTGTATCAGGTGCGTTCTTTACATGATTTCCATTGCCGATTTGCATTTGATTTTATTATCGAATGAAAATAAACTTTTAGAAGGGGAATGAAATAGTATTCAAGTATTTTCATAATATAAAATTATTACATAAATCCTTTTTTATCATATATGATTCTAAATCATTAGATAAAACATTAATGATATTTGTTTAGATCATTTTTTGTTGTTCTTTGATAATAACAAACTCATTTTGTTTTGTAAATTAATATCACATGTACAAAAAGATTATAGAACCTTAAATAACATATAATACATAAATTATAATCTAGTTCAACCATAAAAAAGTTTTCATGACGAGTCATGAAGGAAGTAACATAAATTGAAATCACATCATCCACGATGTTAGTAAATCGATACATCACAGATGATGTTTTATTTTATAGAATAAGAGGGAGAGGAGAAGAAGTATAATGGTAAATCTTCCATAAACAAGATGAAATAAATAATATGTAAGATACTGGATCATTCATGGCACTTGGATAATGGGAGGTGAGGAAAAAATAAGAATAGAATATAAAATGAAAATAAAAGAAAGAAAACAAAAGTGGATGTTTACCTCTTTATCACTTCTCCTTGAGATCCTTCTTAAGGACCTTGGTTTTGGTCTTTTAGTGATAGCAGAAGGTCTTGGACGTGGGGAAGGGACATAAAAGGAGTATTTTTTAGAACTTATGCAGGGATCAAGGCTTTAGAGGTGTGGGAGTAAGATGCGGAAATGGGTGGTATTTATAGTGGAGGAGAGGATGAGTTTTCCCTTATTTTAATCATTATTTTATTATTTTGTCATAATACTAGCAATATTTATGATTATAAGACCAAAAATAGTAATAACTGCATGTGGGTTTGAGATAAGTGAGCTTACATCATCCATGATTTCAGAAATAGTGTATTTTAATAGATAATTTACATATACATTATTTTACCATATTTCACTATTAATAAAAATTTAATTATTTCAGAAAAATTCGAAAAATTCACCGTAAACATTTTTTGACGTGTAGAATTAAAAAATGAACTCTATTTTTTGAAAATAATTTTCTAATTATGATTAATTTTATTTTTAAATAAAATAATATTTTATTCCAAAAATAACAATTTTAAGACATTTATTTACTTATTCCATTATATGGGTTTCTCATAAATTCAATTAAATCTTATATTTATACTATCATAGGTGAGGTTACTATTCAAAAGCATATGTTACTATTCATAAGGGTAACGTTACTATTCATAAGGTTATGTTACTATTCCCTAAAAATTAATTTGGTTTTATCAGACTCTAAATAACTTACTGATCACAACTGTGTATGTATTCTTTTTGAAATTCAAAACACAAAAGTTGAAAAAATTATGTTTAACGGTTATTTTATAAAGGTCAAATAGTATTTGGTAGTAAATTTAAGTACATATTGTTTCCTTTTAAAATATCAGGATGTTACATTACCCCCCCTTAAATGGATTGCACCCTTGCAATTCATTTATTGTACATATATTTTTGAATTTACAAATCAATAATTAAGAAAAAATATTTTCTTACGTGTATTTAATTAACTAGAAGATTAAAAGTAAACACTCTCACTTATATTTTTCTAAAAAAATGACAACATCTAATCACTAAAGTTGTCTAGACTGTTCCCCTGATACCAATTATAAAGCCCTGAACCCGCACTTCTGGATTTAGTACTAAAACATGTTGTGTATTTTCATTGTATAATGGATAACTTAAAAATACATAGTAAATTATAAAAATGAGGACCATTTCCAATCATGGTTTTGGAGAATTAGACAACAACTTACATATTTTGAATCAGAGTTTACAAAAATTAACGGCTAATATAAATAACTGGATTCATTTGTATTAGCACATTAAATGTCCTATGATCTTCTAAGGATTCCTTTGAAAAACATTTTAAAAACATAGTATGGAACAAATATATCAGTAAAGGATATAAAATGAAAGAAATGAATTTTTAGTCCATAAATTCTTTTAAACATCTGAAAAAATATCACAAGACATACTTATTATTCATAAAGTATCAAATACATTGTGAAAAAATAGAAAACATAAATTAAACAAGTAGGTAAATTGGGGCATTAATTACTTACAATTTTAACTATCATGGATACCATATCATTTGTATCCCTCATGGCTACCTTACAATGTAACCCTCACGACTACCTTATCGTGTAACCATCACAGTTACACATGGAGTAACCATACGGCCAACCTCCAACATAATCATACCCAATGAATTGGAGGGAGATATAATTCCCACAATTTACTAGAAACCATTCCAAATTACTATAACATAATCATAATACATGAATAATTTCATAAAAACATTTCTTTTGAATTAAGTAAAATAGAATTTTAAAAGAGGATTTTAAAAGAAAATCTCCTTACAGATATCATATAATTCAAGTGAGACTTAATAGAGTGGATGGAATATGTATATAAACTATAAATAAACATAATTAAATATAATATAAACAAAACCCCTCACATAAACAATTTTAATAGCACATAAAAAATGAAGTAGAAGGTTAACCCAAAGAATGGAAAATGGGTTAAGAATTCTCTTACCTTGGGTTTTTTCTTGATTAAAATGTGTTTAATACTCATGTATAAGGGTTAAAAAGAGTTTTATTAATATCCTAAATAAACATATTCATGTTTACGAAACCTTATATGATCAATTCACAGCATCATTTTATCCTTTAATTATTAATATTTTGTTCCTTCAATTGTTTCGAGTGCCTTCTTTACATGATCCCCATAGACGGTTTGCATTTGATTTTCTTTTCAAATGGAAATAAAATTCCAGAAAGGGAATGAAATGGTATTGATGAATTTCAAAAATATATAATCATTCCATAAATCATTATTTTATCATATATGATGGTGAATCATTAGATACGACTTTAATGATATTTGTTTAGATCAATTTTTTGCGGTTCATTGATAATAACGAACTCATTTTGTTTTGTAAATTAATATAATGTGTAAAAAAATATTACAGAACATTAAATAAGATATAATACAAAAATTATAATGTATTTCATCCATGAAAATGGTTTAATGACCAGTCTTGAAGGAATTAAAAGAAATTGAAATCACATCGTCCCCGATGTCGATAAATCGACAAATCACATATGGTGTTTTATTTTCTAGAATAAGTGGGAGAGGAGAAGAAGTATAATGGTGAATATTCCATAAAAATGATGGAATAAATAATATATAAGATACCGGATCATTCAAGCCTCTTGGATATGGGGAGGTGAGGAAACAATAATAATAGAAAATAAAATGAAAAGAGAAGAAATAAAAAAAAGAGGATGTTTACCTCTTGATCTCTTCTCCTTGAGATCGTTCTTAAGGACCTTTGTTTTGGCCTTTTGGGGAGACCATAAGGTCTTGGACGTGGGTGAGGGGCTTTGAAGGATTATTTGTAAGAACTTAGGAAAGTCTAAAATCTTGAGAGGTGTGGGAGGAAAAGGAGGAGATGGGTGGTATTTATATTGGAGGAGAGGAAGAGTTTCCTCATATTTTTATCATCATTTTATTATTTTTCCACAAGACAAGCAATAGATACGATTCCGGGAATAAAAATAGTAATAAGTTCATGTGAGTTCCAGATAAGTGTTCTTACATCATCCATGATGTAAAAAATTGTGTATTTAATTGATGATTTATATATGTGGTATTTTACTGTATTTCACTATCCATAAAAATTCTAATATTTTAGAAAAATCCAAAAAATTCACCCCAATCATTTTTTAACATGTATAATTCAAAATTTAACTCCATTTTTTGAAAATAATTTTCTAAATATGATTAATTTAATTTTTAAATTAAATAGTATTTTACTAAAAAATAACATTTTTAAAACATTTTTTATTTATTCCATGATATGGGTATAACATAACATAAATTAAATATTATATGTATATTATCATAGGTGAGGTTACTATTCATAAGGGTATGTTACTATTCATAAGAGTAACATTACTATTCATAAGGGTATGTTACTAATCAAGAAAAATTATGTTGGTCTTATCAGAATCTAATTAACTTATTGATCGCAATTGTGTAGTCCATTTTTTAAAATTCAAAACACATAAGTGGAAAAATTATGTTTAATGGTTAGTTTATAAAGGTTTCATAGTACTTATTAGTTCTTTTAAGCAAAAAGTTTTTTTCTTCAAAAGTCTCCAGATGTTACATCATACCTTTGGTTCCCCCCACCTCTGAGTGAGTAAACATATATATAAAGGAAGGAGCTCCTAGATTGGTGGAGGTTGTTAAATATGGAGTTGATGTGAAACCAACCATGGAGACACATAGGAGGATAGGTGGAATACTAAAACTCAAACCAAGATTTGGTTCAAGGATTTATTCCCTTAGGTTCATTGGTTAGTTTATTGTATCCTCAATAAACCAACCATTAGAAAAGATCATGATCATGCCACAAATATGTTTATTTTATTTATGTCTAGTGCATGGTTAATTATTTCTGTTTTTTGGATGATTCATCACAATCATATAAAATAAATGAATTAAAAATCATGAAATATGGAATAAAATAAACATATTATGTGTAAATTATTTTATAGTTACAATGTTAATCACTTATGTATAATCCACATAATATTAACAAGCATGTAAAAGGATAAAATAAAGTAAATTTAAACATAATATAAGAATCCATAAATGAAAAATATTAAGTTCATATGACCTTTCATTACTTGAGTTAATATGAAACCATAGTTCAACGAACTTGTTCATCCTCTGTTAGGGTGGTTTCAATTGTTAGAGAGTCTTACCAATTGTTTTATTTTGACTTAACCTAGTCCACATCAAGGGTTGGTCACCTTCACAATACATGGTGAATATAGGAGGAACGTGTTGAGGAAATCCTATTCGATGACTTTAGGGTTGGGGAATGCACTCAATGGATCAAGGAACTATAAGTTAATATTGATGGAAAGACCAACCACCTAAATAACTTAGAGTATCTTGTTAGTCCACCATCTAGGTTATGAGAAGAGAAATATGAATCCTTGTCACTATAATATCCACGTGATAGGGTATTTCAAATCCAACGGTGGGGGATATTGGGATTTTAAAAAAAAAAATTGGGAGACTAATAAATAAAGTTTATTACCATATATTTGGTTATAAAGATAAAGTACTAAAAACCTAGTTTTATTTTTTTATAAAATGGAAATTAACACGACCTCAACATTATCACTGTGACTAATATTAGAGAAGAAAAATATCCTCACTGATAGTAATTTCCAGAAGTGGTATGGATGCTTGTGCATTATACTATTTTAAGAGAGAATGTTTTATGTAATAAATTCATTGGTTCTTTATGTTTCTTACATGAAGGCTAGTAAAGAATAACTCTCTATCTAACTAAAACACTAGGATGGTACACTAGATATCTAGTATCATGTTATCATCTCTGTCAAGTGTGTTCTATAAGATTCACAAGAATATGGATATATATTGAATATTTTCTCATATATATTCTCTATATCAAGAGAAATCTAGGTAAGAGTAGTATGAAATCTCCAAGACACTTTTCATATGAAAACATGGAGAAGGAGAACTGACTAAACCTCATGTATTTAATATTATTGACTACATTGAACATTTGGAAACTTTGGGCTTCAAGAATACAGATGAGTTTTCCATCAACCTCATGCATGCTCCACTACCACAAATATTATCTAGTTTTATTATTAATTATAATATGAAAAAAAATTTAAGTCAATCTTAGAAATATTCAATTTGATTCTTCAATTAGATTAAGACATGAGGTTTGAAAAACCTAGAGTCTTTATGTTTATTAAAAGGAAAAGAATGGAAAAGTGACCAAGAATCACTCCATGTCTAAGGATTTTGAGAATCACCCTTGCAATAAGAGGATTATCCAAAGTAAATTAATGAAATAAGATGAAAAATGTCTTACATGTGGCCATAAGGGACACTAGAAGAATAAATTCACCTCATTGATGAAGCACGAAAAAAATTTAGGTGCATTCATTATCAAGTTTAATGTTTCCATATCTACCATTTGGGTATTCGATATAACATGTTGTTCTCACATTTTTATCCAAATATAGGAACCATGTTGATTCAGGAAGGTTTCTAAATGTGAGGTGGATCAATGAGATTCCAATGGAACAAGATTGGATCCCTTGTTTATATGATGCTACTACCTTACTATGTTGATGGGAATGATTCTAATCTTGATGAATTTTTATTATGTTCCTAATGTTAATAATAACATTATATCCATGTTGAGTTTAGAAATGGATGGGTTTTTATTCATGTTTGGGAATAAAAGATGATAATTTTATAAATATAGAATTTTTTATGATATGAAAAATCATAACACTAGTGGAAATATGAGATTTAACGTCAACGTAATAACATCGGTTTCTTATAAACCGATGCTAATAGTATGTGAGGGAAATTTATGGCGTCAGTTTTTAGTAAAACCGATGCCAAAAACAATTATTCGATGATATTTCACATCAATTTTGTGAAAACTGACGCGAAAAATAAAAAAATTGTTTTGGCATCAGTTTTGAAGAAAATAGACACCAATAATAATTTTTTTTTGCATCGGTTTGGAAGAAAACCGATGCCAATAATAAAAAAACATTTCTGGCGTTGGTTTTAAAGAAAACTGATGCCATAGGTTGATGTTTCGGCATCGGTTTTCTCCAAAGTCGACGCCAAAACATTGAAACCCATTTATTTTCGGTGTCGGTTTTGGTAAAAATGGACGCCAAAAATTAAAAAAAAATTGAGATTATGGGTGTCAGTTATTCTCAAAACCGACGCCGAATGTTTTTTTAAATTTTCGGCTTCAATTTTTAATAAAACTGACGCTGAATGTCTTTTAAAATTAATTGGGGTCACAAAAACTTCATATTATTGGATCGTCGAAATCGAAACCCACTCTGGCGCCTTGGACTCCCAACAACCTTCAAAGCTCTATTTGTGATCTTGGAAGCCCATTGTTGATGGTTTTGTTCCGTTTTCACAATTTTTGGTTTGCATTCTTTGTTTTTATCTCTTGTTTTATCTTTCATTGTCTATTTCTTCTTCCATGACCCTATTTTACGTGACTTTCAATGTTGGTTAGATTTTAGTTGTTCTTTATCATTATTTTTGGTTTTTATTATCATTATTGGTATAGAATTTGTACTGTTTGTTTTTAGAAGTCATAATACTAAATGCAGTTTCGATTGGGATCTTCATTCGGGTTGAACTTCAAATTTTGTAAGTTTTTTATTTAATTTTGTATATAAATAATTTATCATTAAATTTTTTTATTGATTTGCTTTAATTATTAGTTTGTATTTTATTTTAAATGTGTTAGGACATAGTTAAATATTCTTTCCACAAACATTCTTAAATATCTTGTCAACTTATTGTATATTTTTACATTGACTCTAATATAATTTCACCCAATACACTTACTACATCCTTTAAATTAATGCACTATTCAATACTTTTGACACATGCAACATCAAAATAATGAAACAACTATGTAAAATGAACTAATAAATTTTAGATGAATGATATTAAAATTAAATTATAATATCAATATAACACACATGTATATAATATGAAAGTAAAATGTTTACTATTTGTAAATGCATTTCATATCTGATATTTTCTATCTGATTATCAATAGTTTTTATTAAATGTGTTTTTGTTTACAAATTATCTGATAGATATTTAAATGTGTATGTGTTTTAATATATTCACCAAATATATTGTGATATCTGGTATTTAAGGGATCATAATTGGATTTATCTACAATGAACCACTAGTGAGTATGAAAAAGGAGTTGATAATTTTTTTGAATTCACTAAATGAAATATTCAAAACATTGATTTGATTTTCTGTCCATGTGTGAAGTGTGTAAATATGAGAAAGTTAAACTCCAGAGAAATCAAGGATCATCTCATTTGTTATGGTTTTAGAATTAATTATACACGTTGGATATGGCATGGTGAAAGAACTGAAAATTCAATATCCAATGTTGTTGACGATATTCATAATGAGGCAGAGGATTGAATTGAAGAATTAATTCATGATTTAGGTGTTGAAAGCATCGAAAAACACCAATTGTTGAATGATTGTATGAAGATTCTAAGAAACCATTATTCCCAGGTTGTAGTAAATATACAGTGTTATCAATAGTTTTGAGATTAGTTGACTTAAAAGATAAAAATGGGTGGAGTGATAAAATTTTCTCTAGTTTACTTCAGATTTTAAAAGAGATACTTCCAGAAGGCAACGGGATTCTAGATTCTAATTATGAAGCGAATAAAATATTATTCCCAACGGGATTGGGATAGAAAAAGATACATGCTTTCCCCAATGATTGTGTACTTTATAAGAAAGAAAATGAATTTTTATCAAGTTGTCCTACAAGTAGGACATCGCGCTATAAGAGTAATGGGAAAGTAAACTCAGATTAATTCTCAGGTGGTGTCATCTAATGTCATGAAAAATCAATTTTGTACTTTCCAGTGTTATTATCAAATATTTTTTGCATACAATTTTGATAATTTAATTCTGATTCATTTTTAGGTATGAGAATAAAAAATCTTACTAAAGAAATTTATTACCTTCCAATAATTCCTCGGTGGAAGCGTATATTTGCAAATTCAATTGATGCAAAAAGGTTAATATGGAATTCATATGAGTGCATCTCTAATGGTAACTTACGTCACCCTACTGATTCACCACAGTAGAAGAGTTTTGATAAAAAATTTCATGATTTTGGAAGTGAAGTTAGAAATCTATGAATGGGATTGTGTACTGATGGAATGAATCCATATCAGAGCCTCAGTAGCCAACATAGTTCATGGAATATTTTTCTGGTAGTTTACAACTTTTCCCCACATCTATGTATGAAGAAAAAATATGTTATCATGAGCTTGATGATTTCTGGACCAAAACAACCAGGAAATGATATTGATGTGTATCTTTCGCCATTGATTGATGATTTGAAACTGATATGGGAGGAATGTGTTAAAGATTTCGATGCATAGATGAAAGAGTATTTTCTTTTGCGTGCTATGATAATGTTCACTATAAATGAATTTCCAGCATATGTAAACTTATCTGTATATAGTGTTAAGGGACATAAAGATTGTCCAATTTGTGAAGAAGAAACTTCATATTATCAATTAATGAATGGAAGAAATACAGTGTACATGGGACATCAAAGATTTTTACGAATTGATCATCCTTATCGTAGATTGAAAAAATAATTTAATGGTTTACAAGAATACAAACTTCCCCCTTGACCATTTTCAATTGAAGAATACTATGACAAGGTGAGAGATATTGATTCAACATTTGGAAAGAAAATATGTTCTTGTTTTTAAAAACATATCTGGAATAAGCAGTTTATTTTTTTCGAAATACCTTATTGGATATTTTTAGAGATAAAAAAACATTGATATTATTCATTTTGAGAAAAACATATGTGATAGTTTGATTAGAACTTTGTTAGACATAAAAGGAAAGACAAAAGATGGATTGCATGATAGATTTGACTTGATATTAATGAGAATACGTTTGGAGTTAGCTCCCACTATGAAAGGAAACAGAACATATTTACCTCCATCTTGTCACACATTAAGCAATATTGAAAAGATGAATTTTTTCAGAGTCTTCATGATATTAAATTACCCTGTGGTTTTTCTTAAAATGTGAATAATTTTGTGTCATTAAAGGATTGTAAATTAATAGGTATGAAATCTCATGATTACCATGTGTTGATGCAACATCTTCTACCAGTAGTAGTGCGTGGTATATTGGCGATAGCTGTCAGAAATACTATCATCAGGTTATTTAATTTCTTCAAATCCATTTGTAGAAAAGTTTTCGATCCAAATTTTTTAGATGTGTTGGAGAATGAAGTAACTCTTATTCTTTGTCAACTAGAAATGTATTTCCCACCAACATTTTTTGATATAATGGTTCATCTACTGATTCATTTGGTGCGTGAGATAAGAATATGTGGTCCTGTTTATTAAAGATGGATGTATCCTTTTGAAAGATATATGAAATTTTTTAAAGGATATGTTAAAAATCCTTATCGACCAGAGGCCTCTATTGTTCAGAAATATGTATCAATAGAGGTGATTGAGTTATGAACTGATTATTTGAATGAGGTTGAGCATATTGGTCTCCCTGTATCTCGACATATGATAATTAAGAGTGAAGGTAGAGGGTTTCAAGGCTTAAAGGTAAATTTCATTCCACGTGATGAAGTGATGCATGAACATTTATACATTTTGAACAACACATATGAGGTTCAATCATACATATCCTCACATATTTCCGAATTAAATTTATGATATTAGAAAAGAAATGAAATTTTATTGATGATTGAGCATAAGAAGACATTCGGTTCATGGTTTAAAGAGAAAGTCACCCCAGATTTATCTGCATTAGAAACATTGAAGTGTTTAGTAGGGGGACTATATAATAATGTGATCACATGGTCTGGTTTTGATATCAATGGATACACATTTTACACAAAAAACCGGTATGACAAGAGTACCATTTAGAATAGTGGTGTGATGGTTTTCGCTGTAGTAGTGTATTTTTTGAGTGCCAAAGATAAAAACCCAATTTCTGCATCAACGTCATATTTTGGAGTTATTGAAGACATATGGGAAATTGATTATATTAAATTTTGAGTCACTATTTTTAAGTGTAATATGGTTGATAATAATAGTGGTGTGAAACATGATGAATATGGGTTTAAACTTTTTGATTTGAAAAGATTTAATTTCAACGAGGAACCATTTATCATGGCGACACATGAAAAAAAAGTATTTTATGTCATTGATCTGTTGAATGATCAGTGGTCAGTTGTTTTTCAAGGAAAATATACCATTTGGGTGATGAGGATGATTCTGATGATGTTAGTGATTTACATGAGACTTATTCATCTATTGCGCAATTTCCAAATGATTACAGTGTGTATAAGATAGACATAGTGTATGAAGTACGTATTGATCATGATGAAGGCATGTGGGTAAAAAATAAATTAGTATCCTAATTTTTCAGGTAAATATTTATATTTTGTTTCCATTTTTGAAACATACAAATGCATGCCTCTTTTTTTAATTACTTATTTTTGTCATCCTTGTTTCTAATTATTCATTTTTCTAATGATATACAGGTACACAGAATGTCATTACACTTTCTAGTAGCAATGTCAGATACAAATAGAGAGGACAAGTTAGCAAGGTATATCTATTTTGACATATTATTAAATATTCAGTAATATACTTATTTAATGAAATAAAACCGTTAATTTACAATTTTTTTTGCAGGACTACTGATGTGTCCTTGGTGGAGGAGACTTCTCCTGTTACTATTCAAAAATAATATTCTCATGTTGGTAAACATGGTATTACACGTTTACCAAAACTATTAATCTTATGATGATGAAAAAGTACACATCTATTTTGATGATAATAATAATGCAGTTGGCCCAAATACAGTTCAGTTTTTCAGTTATATAGTGATGCAGAGTCATTGTAGGATTAGTATTCTATATCCTAATTGGAAGTCAGTGGACAGGATGAAGAAGCACCTGCTTTTGGAGGCCGTGATGGTAAAATATCTTTATTTATTTATTTTATCTCATTTTTTGAATATTATATATTTTAAATGAAATATTTAATTTATTCAATTAAATATGACATTCAATTTTGAAGAAACCAAAGAAATTAAGAAAAGACATATCACTTTAGCGGCTATTCGAAGGAGAGATTTTAAAACAAAATTGAAAAGAAATTATGTGTTTGGAAAGAGATGGTTTGAAAGCCCATGTATTATGTATCCGTATATTGATGAAGAAACATGGAAGAAATTTGTTGACAGTCGTCAGGAAGAGAAATTTCAGGTATGGTAACTGTTTTATATTATAAAATTTATGCTCTATTTTTCTTATTACTTAGTAGTTTATTTTTATATAACAGGCCTCCAGGAGATCTCATCAGGAGATCCAATTGAGAAACGTATACCCTCATACTTTATCACGTGGAGGGTATTCATATTTGGAGAATAAAAGGATTGAAGAATAATTTGAATCATTAAGAGCTCGATCATTTAGTGTTTTAGAAGAGGTCCAGTTTGGTCCTCCATCTCCTCCCACTCTCCATGAGAAATGGAAATGAGTAAGAAGAATAAAAAATGAATAGTATAATACAGAGGAATCTCATCAAGTGGCTGATATAATTGTAAGTAAATATTATTTATTTGTTAACAATTTTTCTATTATATAATTAATAAACACAAATATATCTTTTTTATTTTTTATTTCAGGATGAACTTCAAGAGCAAGAGACACATGGTTCTTTTATCCCCAAGGGTTGGATGGACAGCCTTGCCACTACTTTGGGAAAGGCAGAACACCCCGGCTGTGTTGGAGGATATCAGGCAGGTGTTATTATTCAGAAGGTTTTTTGGTAAGAGTAAGCAATCAAGAGTCCCAGAAATAGAATCCTTAAAAGAAGAGCTGAAGGATATGAAACAGTCTATGGGTGATCAAATTCAAGCAGCGGTGCAGAATTATTTATTAGAACACTTGGCAAGATAGTCATAGTCTACTCAACCTTTCCAAGTATATTATTTATTTGTCATTAATTTTTCTATTTTATAAATTATAATTACTTATATAATTTTTTCATTTTTCAACCTTCCCAATTTTCTCACCCAGACTACCCTGCCCCATCTGCTTACCATGCCCCATCTATGTAGCCTTTCGAGGTATATTATTTATTTGTCATCAATTTTTCTATTTTATAAATTATAAACACTAATATAACTTTTACTTTTTTCAGAATTCTCAGCCTACTCACCAGGACTACCCTGCCCCATCTACACAGCCTTCCGAGGTATATTATTTATTTTTCATCAATTTTTCTATTTTATAAATTATAAAAACTATTATAACTTTATTAATTTTTCAACATGCTCAGCCTACTTAACCGGACTACCCTGCCCCATCTGCTTACCCTGCCCCATCTGCACAACCTTTCGAGGTATATTATTTTATTTTAATCAATTTTTCTATTTTATAAATTTTAAACACTAATAAACCCTTTTCATTTTTCTTCATTCTCAGCCTGCTCACCCAGACTACCCTGCCCCACCTGCTTTCTTTGAGCCTCCACCACCTCCCTTGGATCAAGGCTTATAGTGTGAGTTGTTTGTGGGATATCCTCATGTACATATTGTTGAGTTAGGATAGGTGCATTTTTTGGGGGACTCGGTACATCATCAGCCTATGTAGATGGGTCAGGTTAGAGTATCAGTACTTGTTATTAAAGATCCTACTGATCTACTACCATTTCCTACTGTGGAGATCACCAGTGTTGGGGACTGTATGGGCCATTTTTTACTTTGTACGACTGTCATTCTTTGTTATATTTCAAATGTGGAATGCATTTTTTTAAATATTAATTACAAATGATTCAAAATTACTTATAATGTTTTCTAACATTTAACTTATATAGGAAATATGAAAGCAAAAGAAACTACACAAATGCAACAAAATGTTTAGGAACAGTCGGCTGTAGATACTTCTAATATTTCTTATGGGTTTAAAAGATTATCCAAGTCATCTTATTCCTTGAATTTTATCTATGAGTTTCGGATGACACCTGATATATGTGGAATAAATTATCGATTTACATTAATGAAAGAAGATATCTTGCATTTAGTTAATTTTTAAGAGATCAAGGTGAGTGTGGTGCATTTGTTTTCCATCTAAGTAAATTGATGTTTGAATAGATATTTATTTAATAAAATATTGTTATGCCAGTGACTAACTATATTTTATTTTTAAATTAGGTATCTATACAAGCTTCTTTTAAAAAATGAAACTACAGGAATTTACAACTTTGTAGATCCAGAGTATAATTCCTTGGAAGTCAAACATGTGAAGAATGATGAAAGCGTTCAATATATATCTGAGAGATTATCACAGATAGAGATTCAGTGCTGGGTTTTTCCATTTCTTGATAATAAAGAACATAAACCTAATTATGAACTAATGATCATTATAATGTCATTAACTGTGAACTTTTTGTATTGTAGGGGGAATTGTATGTTAGACGTATTTTTCCCAAGTGAATGCACCTTATATTGGTTTTACTCTTTATTAAAAATAGTCCCTAAACGATTTTCCACCTTATTAAATAGTTATGTTTTTATTTTTATTTTTTATAAGCTCATTATGTTTAATTTTCATTGTTTATAAAAGTTTTATTAGTTCATATATAAAAAAATGAAGTTCATGGAAACATTTTTACAAGGAATACATGTCAGTAAAGAAACCAACAAAAATAAAATATGTTGAAGTATAGGTAATTTGTTTTTATATTTTTGTTATATATTGGTTTTTATTATTAGTTAAATGTTTTATAATTGCAGTTTCATCGTCTAAATGGACATGTTGAATGTAGTTATTATATTCTAAGATTCATATATGAGATAATCACAACTAGGGAAACTACTGATTTTCATAAGGTTAGTTGTATTAATTTTTTTATATATTTCATATCATATTATTCTATTTTTTAATTTCATATCATTAAATATTATTGTAGGAATTCAATGATTCACAGTATTATTTCCAATCTGATATGACCCATATTCAATCTACTTTTGTGAACTATTTGTTAAGTCTAATTAATATTTGAGGTATTTATATTGTAATATTTATAAATAATAATACATATGGGTTCAAAAAACTAACTCTTTTTCTATATTAGGTGTTTGAACCTACTAATAATCAAATGGATTCTTCAAAAATAACCAACAATGAGAATGACTTAAATTCCATGTACGTGTATTTTAATTCTACTTTATTTTGAAAGTGTAATATTTTGAATTTTCTAAAAAAAATTAACTTTCAGCGTCGGTTTTTTTTTATGCTTGGTATATGAAAGAATAAATAATAAATAAACCAAGTGATGACATGAACCCATGTCTTACCTGCATCAACTCAATGCCAAAAGGATAAAAAAGACCTTATAAGTGACCAAGAATAATCCAAAAGATCATTAATCATATTACCTGGTATCCTTAAGGCATTGAGTATTGAGTCAGACCACAATGATGATGAGTGAACATGTACATGATATCTACCTAGAATCAATTTCTTGCATGGTACTTGGTATGCATAATGAATTTAATTTTATGTCTAGCCACATGAATATAATAAGTACATCGTAATCATTGAGTTCTCTCAATTGCCTCTACAATGTATTTATCTAATTTTTATTAGATTTATTGATGCATTGATCTTTAACTAGAATCCATGTAAATTTTTTAGTAACTCAAATGTATTGTCTTTTGTATCAAAGAATAGTTGGGCGGTTCGAGAACTGTAAATGCTCGTGTCGTGGGACTTGAAAATGTCATAAAATTTCTTGAAGTCATTGATTGAAGGTACGTGTATTTCAATTTTACTTTATAATAAAAATGTATAGATAATTTTGTAAAGACCCAGAGGATTTTTTTTAAAATACTTTGGAATTTTACAAGTCTGTGGCTTCTGACGGTGCTTGATTCCGAGGCCCGGTGTGCCCGGAATCAATTTTTAAAGTTTAGCTCAGGTACATTTAGTGAACGAACAAGTGGGTTTTTCAAACTTTTGAACCGGTGATCGAAATTAAAATCCGAGGTCACTGATGAACTCATAGTTTCAGTAATTGCTTAAGGGAAAACTTACCGTAGTTGTGTTCGAAAAAGATGAGAAGATAATTTTTGGGGGTTTGTTTAAGAAATAAATAAAATTTTTAGAAAAAATTTTTATTACTAAAGGAGGTTAGAGAATTGGGGCCCACATGAGCCCCAACTTTTATTTCCCTCTAATATCTTAGTATCCCCTCATTATTTTGGAAAACCTACATTAAATTCCAATCTCTCCATTAAATTATGTTAACCCATAATTTAATGAGGAACCTTCCTCTTTCCTCCTTTTTTATTAATTCTCCAATGCATTTAATTATGGGGAACATTCTCTCTCCATTATTTAATTAAATGTACACACATTTTAATTACAATGGTGAATTAATTATGGGAGAGTTTCTTTGCGTGTATGATAAAATAATAAGGGAGGAACCTATTATTTTATTAAGGAGGAGAGCTTTGTTGTGCAAGGAAGAACGCCAGTCTCCGACGAAGAACGACGAAGAACAACGACCTCCGACGAAGAATGACAAAGAATGTCGGTTCCTCAGAGCTCGACAACATGCCACTCTTCTCTTCTCCATGATAAGAGAAGAGATGCCACTTCCTCCTCGGCATGCCCTGACGACGCTTAAGATCCTCTTCTCCGCGACACCGTGTACTGCGACGCTAATGATCGCCTTCCTTGTTGAGGTATGGGTTTTGGATAATTTCTCTTTATATGAATTATACCCTCAGCATGACGTATAATTGTTAGGAGTTGTTTGAAACACTAACGCGGTGGGTGTGGACCAACGAACATGTCCGAAAAAACTGCAATTCTGTTTTTAATGCGCGGAACGTTGGACGAAGATGAAATGGGACCGAAACGGCGTTTGGAAGCCATCACAGTGAAGAGCGGGTACCGAGAAGACCGCAGGCACAGACTGGAGCAAGAACGGACCACCGGAATGTCTCTGGTGGCCCGCGGACATCTCCGGCGGCGCCCCAGCGTGCCGCCGGTGAGAGCCCACCACGAATGAAGCTGCGGTGGTGAGGATTTGGATCTCGCGGCTGCACGGGATCCTGGGAGACATGGCATCGGTCGCCGTGTCCGCAGACTGCAAGGGGGGGGGACCGCGTCCCCCTGCTCGGCCTGCTGGCCGAGCCAGCGCACCACCCCGGCCGGGCCGCGACAGGCCGCACGGATCGGGTCAGGCCGCTCTACGCCCAGTCCGGCCGGGCCACTCCCAGCCAGGTCGGGTCGCGCCCTATCGGGGCAACCCGGGGGGGGGGGGGGGTTGGGCTAGGTCGGACCGGGCCCAGACCCCCACATTAGACCGCTTTCGGTCATTTTCCCATAACATGTGATACATACCTCTGATCGACGCATCATTGGTTGCATGTGAATCCTTTGATCGGGATAGTTATTTCGGTATATTAAACTTGAGGTTTCGAAAAAGTTTGGGTATGGCTGGGTTGGTTCGAACTCGAAACCAACCGGGCCCTTGGAGCAGAAATGCTTATATCTCAAGGACTGGACATCCGATTGACGTGCCGTCAATTGCGTTGGGATAATTTTGCTGATAAGGTCCTTTTGGATTACTCCTCTTGAGGTTTGGATGCAGCTGGAGTATGGTCGGGTTGGTTTTATGTTAAAAACCAACCGGTCCCCTGGAACGGAAAAGCCAGTAACTCTCAGACCGGGCGTCCGATTGACGCACTATCTGTCGCATTGGTTTTCTTTTGAAAAGAAGAAACTTTGGGATACATCAACACTGGACTTCATGACATTTGATGTATCAGCTCTCTTTTGCTTGAGGAGTGGACCCTCCCGGAATCGAGCATGTTGTGTGCGGGAACCCTAGAGTTGGCTGCGACTGTATCAACTTCTATACTGGAATCCTCCGTGGGTTCAACAGCGACGAATACCGTACTGGAATCCTTCGTGAGTTCGACGACGATGACTACTATTCTTGTATCCTATATAGGACCAATAGTATTGACCTCTGTACTTGTATCCTGTGTGGGTCTAGTAGAGTAGCTGGTCTTGTATCCTGTGTGGGTCCGATAGCTTATCTGGTCTTGTATCCTATGTGGGTCCGACAACTTTGATGAATTAGTGGCTACATCTGATCATATCTATCGCCTTACGATGTGTATACCTATGTGAGCTGAGTCTTGATTCTAAATCATTATCATT
Source organism: Viscum album (assembly GCA_963277665.1). Taxonomy (NCBI): domain Eukaryota; kingdom Viridiplantae; phylum Streptophyta; class Magnoliopsida; order Santalales; family Viscaceae; genus Viscum; species Viscum album. The sequence continues at coordinate 19,989,198 of OY728123.1, forward strand.
GATGTGGTTGACTTGCTTTCCTGTGCGAATTGGGTTGTGCTTTCCTGTGTGGATTGGGTTGTGCTTGGGCTCGGGAGCTGGAGTCGAACTATAACTGATGACTTAGGTATATGTATGGGAATATACCTAAGTAGTGTTGTTGATACTTCATGATTGTTTCTTTCCTTTGTGGTTTATCCTTCGTGGATTCGGAGAGACCTTCGAGGGTCTCGGGGTCCCTACTGAGTATCATATACTCACCCCTGCACGGGCTATGCCCGAACTACGTTGTGTTGGTTGCAGACAACAGACAGCACTGATCGAGGTGGAGGCTTGTGGATCTGGACTGTACCCGGAGGTGGACCACTTGGCGGGACATGCACGGAGTGGACGTTTGGACCAGAGGAGCTGAGGAGACAATATTTACCCACTCTTCAGGTGGGATTTCCAGAGAATGTCTTGGTGTTTCTGTTTTACTTACTACTATTGTACTTTCCTTTCAGTTGTACTATACTTTCAGTTGGGTTTGTATACTGGCCCATTTACTTTTTCAGCACTTACCTTGTACTCAGTTTTACTTATTGTTTACTTCTCTTGTGTACTCTGTCATGTATATTACTTCATAAAGGCAATGCCTTCCCTTCTTTTGGGATTTACACCATTGGTGCTAGTCGCCAGCCCCTGGCCTATGGAAGGTGGGCTTGGGGTAGTCATGGAACGGGCCCTGAGGATGGGTCGTGACAAATTGGTATCAGAGGAGTCAGTTCTATCGCAGAACTCATGACTCTGATAATTTCTTCTCTATGAAGAAATAATGTTTAGAGTAATGAGTGTGGTTATCAGTCTAGGGAGTCCAGTGTTAGTACGGCGGCTGACGTATCCATACACCAGGACCCTGACTTCTGATTTCTGACTCAGTGCACAAAAACATTGATTGCATGTCTGATTCAAAATTTTTCTTTGGGATTACTTTGTGTCAGTACACAAGGTATACTGTATTAACCGTGTCATGCCTTTTTCTTTTCAGGATGGCCCCACTATAGCATCCATCTAGGGTTACGAGCATTGTGCGAGATGGCAGCCCACCGAGCGACGAGGCCTTGGTGCAGGGCCCCATTATAGCGGAGGCACTGGCGGTACCTGTACCCGCTGAGCCACCGATGCTACCAGCCCCAGCGGCGGAGAGTGCATGCCGCCTGAGCACGTTGCATGAGTTTCAGAGACAGAGTCTTCTCAGGTTCCATGAAGAGACAGATCCTCAGGCAGCATAGGATTGGCTGGAGGCTGTCGTCAGAGTCTTCAGATTGGTAGGGACACCAGCATACCTCATGGTGATCCTTTCCGTGAGTCTCCTGCATGAAGCAGTAGGTAGATGGTGGAGCCTGATGCTCCAAGTTCATGACGAGGCATCTCTACTCTGGACGGACTTCGAGATCCTCTTCTACTCAGAGTTTGTTCCAGCCACCCTTTGTGCGGTGTGCATCCAGGAGTTACTATAGCTACGGCAGGGCAGCATGTCAATAACCCAGTACTCGGCGAGATTTACCGACCTCTCGTGCTACTCCACAGACATGGTATGTGACCCATTCTTCCAGGCTCAGACCATAAGCAGGGGATCAGGCATGATATCAGAGCTTCGACGATTCCCCTAATCATTCCGACGCAGGAGGGGGTGCTGGAGCGAGCCATGTTAGTGGAGAGCTTTCTCACTGAGCATCCATCAGTAGCGAGACCCACCACAGGATGGCATGGGGAAGAGTCTTCTACATCTGGTAGTCAACAGACGATGTAGGAGTCCAAGAGGACTAGGCCGATAGGTGGGCGACCTCAGGACACAGGTTCGGCTGTGTGGGGCACATGGCACAGAGCCAGCCTTACGAGGCACAGACATGGTTATGCATACGGCGGGCAGGGCCACATGGCTCGCGACTGCCCGAACCGCCATGCATATGAGCAGTAGACAGTGTCGGGACCTCCCAAATAGAGGCAGAGGTTCGACCGTGGCAGTCTGCAGGGAGTAGGCAGACAAGGCAGAGGATATGGCCGAGCAGCGGGTGGTGGACGACGCTTCGAGGCTCTACCACCACCACCCCCAGGAGATCCACCTCGACCACAGGGAGCTGGCGGGCAGAGGCAGGCCCAGCTCCAGGCAGTAGAGTCTTATGACCACTGCGCACTTGAGATGATTCAAGGTACTATCTGTGTATACTCCACCATTGCTGCAGTTCTTATAGGCACAGGTTCGAGTCATTCTTTTATTGCCACTGCCTCTGTTCGGAGCTCGAAGATTCCGACGGAGCCGTTGGATCGATCCTTGCGGCTAGAGACTCCTACAGGAGTAGACTCGACTATTACGCACTGGTGCCAACAATGTGAGTTTAATCTAGGAGGCGAGAGCTTCGGCTGGGATCTTCTTGTAGTGGCGTCGAGACCTTACGTCTTCATCTTGGGTATGTACTGGTTATCTACAGTTCATGCTGAGATCGACTTTATTAGGCGCAAGGTGTGGTGTGTCCGCACAGATGGGACCAGGTTCACCTTCACCGGAGAGAAGGGAACCTTTTTAGAATAGTATGGACTCATGCAGAGGAGAGGGCGGCCGATCACACATGAGTTGGCTAGTCTCCTCCTAGGAGCAGTTGACATGCGGAGTCCGAGTTTTCCTGTAGTGGTGGACCAGTATATGGACATTTTTCCTAACGATTTTCTAGGAATACCTCCTCGCAGGGAGGTAGATTTTTATATAGACCTGTACCCTGGGACATCACCGATATCTACTCAAGCATATTGGATGGCTCCTGCCGAGCTTCGTGAGCTGCGGGTACAGCTGGAGGACTTATAGGGGAAAGGTTTCATCCGACCCAGTGTTTTACCATGGGATTCTCCAATTAGGTTCTCCAAGAAGGCGGATGGGAGCTTATGACTGTGTGTAAATTATCGTCGCTTAAACCAGGTGATTGTGAGGGACAAGCATCAGCTTCCAAGGGTTGAAGAACTCTTCGATCAACTCAAGGGAGCACGTTGGTTCTCGAATATAGACCTCAGGTCAGGCTATCATCATCTCTGAGTTCAGGACAAGGATATGAAGAAGATGGCCTTCAGGTGTCGGTACAACCACTATGAGTTCTTGGTCATTCCCTTCGGTGTGACCAACGCTACGGTAGTGTTCATGAGTCTCAGGAACCGGATCATCCAGCCCTACCTCGATCGGTTTTTCGTAGTCTTCATTGACGACATACTGATTTACTCAACTATTGAGAAGGAGCATGCCTACCACTTACAGGTTGTAGTGGATACACTCCGAGAGCACCAGCATTATGGTAAGATCTTGAGGTGCTAGTTCTTTCTTTGAGAGGTTCACTTATTGGGGAACGTCATCTCAGAGGTGGGAGTTGCAGTGGATCCTACGAAGGTCGAGGCGGCACCTGCTTGGGAGCCACCCAGGAGCATAACAGAGGTGCGGAGTTTCCTAATTCTGGCTGGATATTATCAGAGGTTTGTTCCAGACTACTCCAGAGTTGCAGCACCACTTACAACTTTGAAGAATAAGGGGAAACCATCTGTGTGGTCAGACAGATGTCAGTAGAGCTTCCAGGATCTGAGGCAGAGATTGACCAGTGTGCCCATCTTGAGTCTGCCGGAGGAGGGCGTAGGGTACCTAGTTTATTGCGATGCATCATGGAATGGGATCGGGTGTCCTGATGCGGGAGAAAACAGTGATCGCTTATGGTTCATGGAAGTTGAGGCCGCACGAGAAGAACTACGCTACCCATGACATGGAGTTAGCAGCAGTGGTCTTCGCCCTGAAGATGTGGCGACACTATCTGATGGGAGAGCACTTTATAGTCTACTCTAACCACTAGAGTCTCAGGTATATTTTCTTGCAGAAGTACCTAAACTTGAGACAGCGGTGATGGCTTGAGTTCCTCCAGGATTATGAATTTGAGATTTTCTATACTCTTGTGAAGGGGAACGTTGTGGCTGATGCTCTCAACAGGAGATCGGGAATTCAGCAACTTGGAGAGGTGATAGAGCAGGTAGCTGCTTTGCAGATATCCTTCATGGATAGTGATGGGGCAACCTATCTAAAGTCCCTCACAGTCACTCCTCCACTTCTTTAGTGGGTCAGAGAGGCACAACATGGAGACGTTGACTGTGAGGCACGGCGTGCTCAGATATCCTCAGGGCTAGCACCTGATGGATTTTCTGAAGGCGAGGCGCACGTCATCCTTTTCTAGGGACATACCATAGTACCAGTTACACTGAAGGAGGAGGTGTTGAGGGGGATCGACACTTCCCATCTAGAAGTACATCCTGGAGTAGCGAAGATGTATCAGGACTTTAGACGACAGTACTGGTGGCTGGGTATGAAGAAGGTTGTGGAAGAGTTCGTTTCTAGATGCCTCACTTGCCAGTAAGTGAAGGCGGAGCACCAGGTACCTGCAGGCTTGGTACAAACCTTAGAAGTCCCAGAGTGGAAGTGGGATGGGATATCCATGGATTTCATGACGGGGCTTCCACGTACTTCCAGAGGACACGACACCATCTGGGTGATCATAAACTGACTCACCAAGTTGGCCCGCTTCATACCAATCAGAGAGAAGGGCTCAGTAGAGATCTTGGGATGACTCTACATTCATGAGATCGTACGGCTTCATGGTGTGACATCATCTATCATCTCCGATCGAGATTCTCTCTTTATTTCTTGGCTTTGGAAGGGGTTAGAGGAGGCTTTCGGGACGCAGCTACACCTGAGCACTGCTTTTCACCCTCAGACAGATGACCAGATGGAGAAAACCATTCAGACACTCGAGGACATGCTTCGTGCATGTGTCTTGGACTTTGGTGGCAGTTGGGAGGATCACCTACCCTTGGTGGAGTTTGCGTACAACAACAACTAACACTCCACCATCGGGATGGAACCTTACAAGATACTGTACGACCGACCTTACAGATCACCTCTGTGCTGGACTAACCCTGGGGAGTCAGCGCTCGTAGGACTAGAGATGGTTCAGGATACGACGGTGAAGGTGCAGACCATCCAGGAGAAGATGAGGACTCAACAGAGTAGGCATAAGTCCTATACTGATAGGAGGTGGAGACCACTAGAGTTTGAGGATGGAGACCACATTTTCTTACGGGTCTCACCATGACGTGGATTACGGAGATTAGGTCGCGGCGGCAAGTTATCTCCACGCTTCATCGGGCCTTTTCAGGTCCTCAGCAGGGTAAGTGAGGTGGGTTACCGCCTGGCCCTTCCACCTCAGTTGCACCGAGTGCACGACGTCTTCCACGTATCTCAGCTGAGGAGATACGTGCATAACCCGACACATATTATCTACCATGGGGAGATGTACATCGATGACGGGGTGAATTTTTCAGAGGTCCCGGTGGAGATCTAGGATTGACAGGAGCGGGTCCTATGTGGGCGGTCGATTCCTCTTGTGCACATTCGTTGGCAGCACGGGAACCTTCAGGAGAGCACTAGGGAGAAGGAGGCTCGGATGCATGCTCAGTACCCTCTTTTGTTCCCCTAGTTTATGTTGTAGCTTTACGGGGACGTAAAGCCCTGAGGTGGGAGTAATGTAAAGACCCAGAAATTTCTAGGAATTTTTTTTAAAATACTTTGGAATTTTATGTGTCTGTGGATTATGAAGGAGCTTGATATTGAGGCCCGGTGTGCCTGAAATCAATTTTTAATGTTTAGCTCTGGTACGTTTAGTGAACGAACGCGCGGGTTTTTATAACTTTTGAACCGGTCCTTGGAATTAAAATATGAGGGCACCGATTAACTCACAGTGCTAGTAATTGCTTAAGGGGACACTTACCAAAGTGGTGTTCACAAAATAGGAGAAGATAATTTTTGGGGGTTTGTTTAAGAAATAAATAAAATTTGTCGGAACAAATTTTTATTACTAAAGGTGGTTAGAGAAGTGGGGCCCACCCGATCCCCACCTTTTATTTCCCTCTAATCACTTAGTATCCCCTCAATATTTTGGAAAACCTCAATTATATGCCAATATCTCCATTAAATTATTTCAATCCATAATTTAATGAGGAACCTTCCTCTTTCCTCCTTTTTTATTTATTCACCAATGCGTTTAATTATGCAGAACCTTCTCTCTCCCTTCATTAATTAAATGTCAACAAATTTTAATTAGTGTGGTGAATTAATTATGGGAGATTTTCATTGCATGTATGATAAAATAATAGGGGGGAAACCTATTATTTTATTAAGGTGGAGAGCTTTGTTGTACGAGGAAGAATGCCAGCCTCTGAAGAAGAATGACGAAGAACGCCGACCTGCGATGAAGAATGACGAAGAATGTCGGTTCCTCAGAGATCGACGATGCGCCACCCTTCTCTTCTCTATGACAAGAGAAGAGATGCCACTTCCTCCTAAGTGCACCCTGATGACGCTTACAATCCTCTTCTCCGCGACGCCGTGTATCGCGATGCCGACGATCATCTTCCTTGTTGAGGTAGGGGTTTTGGTTTATTTTTCTTTATATGAATAAACCCTCAGCATGACGTATAGTTGTTGGGAGTTGTTTGCACCACTAACATGGTGGGTGAGGACCAACGAACAAGTCTGAACCCACCACTATTGTGTTCTTGATTTGCAGAATGTTGGGAGACGATGAAACGGGACCACAACGGCATTTGGAAGTCGTCTTAGTAAAGAGAGGGTCCCGAGAAGACCGCAGGCATAGACGGGAGCAAGAACGGACCACCGGAATGACTCAGGTGGCCCGCAAACATCTTCGGCGGTGCGGGTCGCCGACGGCCGGCACCGGCCGGCCGACCAGAGGCAGCGGTGCCCCGGCGCGCCGCCAATAGGAACTCGCCGCCGGCAGGAACCCGCCGCGGCTGGAGCTGCGGTGGCGAGGAGGTAGATCCTGCGGCCGCATGGGATCCTGGGAGACGTGACGTCGATCGCTGCATCCGCGGAGTGCAAAGGGGGGGGGGGGGGTACCACGTCCCCCCTGCTCGGCCCGCTAGTCGAGCCAGCGCACCCCCCGGCCAGGCTGGTGCGGGTCACACAGACTGGGCCGGGTTGCGCCCGGCCGGGTCAGGCCACGCCCTACCGGGACGAACCCGGACCCGTGTCGGGTCGACCCGGTTTAGGCCGACCCAAGGGGGTTGGGCCGGGTCGGACCGGGCCCAGACCCCCCACTTCGGACCGCTTTCGGTCTTTTGCCCATAACTTGTGCTACGGACCTACGGTCGATGCACCGTCAAATGCGTATGAATTCTTGGATCGAGATAGTTATTTCCATATATCAAACAGGAGGTTTCAGCAAAGTTTGGGTATATTTGAGTTGGTTCAAACACGAAACCAATCGGGCCCTTGGAGCGGAAACACTTATATCTCAGGGACCGGACATCTGATTGACGTGACGTCAATTGCGTTGGGAGAATTTTGTTGAGACGATCCTTTTGGCTTACTCCGCTTGAGGTTTGGACGCAGATGGAGTACAGTCGGGTTGGTTTTAATTTAAAAACCAACCGGGCCCCTGAAATGGAAAATCCAATAACTCTTCGACTGGGCGTCCGATTGACGCACCGTCTGTCGCGTTGTGTTTCTTTTGATTAGAAGAAACTTTGGGATACATCAACTCTGGACTTCATGAATGTTGATGTATCGGCTCTCTTTTTCTCGAGGAGCGGACCCTCTTGGAATCGAGCATGTTGTGTGCAGGAACCCTAGAGCTGGTTGCAACTACATCGACTTCTGTACTGGAATACTTCGCGGGTTTGACAATGATGACTAATATTCTTGTATACTATTTGGGTATGGCAGTATTGACCTCTGTACTTGTATCTTGTGTGGGTTCGGCAGAGTAGCTGGTCTTGTATCCTGTGTGGGTCTGACAGCTTAGCCGGTCTTGTATCCTATGTTGGTCTGACAGCTTTGATGAATCAATGGCTACATCTGATCATCTCTATCGCCTTACGAAGTGTATACCTATGTGAGCTGAGTCTTGATTCTCAATCATTATCATTGATGTGGTTGACTTGCTTTCCCGTGTGGACTCGGTTGTGCTTTCCTATGTGGACTGGGATGTGCTTGGGCTCGAGAGCTGGAGCCGAACTGTAATTGATGACTTAGGTATATGTATGTGCATATACCTAAGTAGTGTTTTTGATACTTCATGATTGTATCTTTCCTTTTTGGTTTATCCTTCGTTGATTCTAAGAGACCTTCGGGGGTCTCGGGCCCCTACTGAGTATCGTATACTCACCCCTGCATGGGTTATGCCCGCACTACGTTGTGTTGGTTGTAGACGACAGACATCACTGATCGAGGTGGAAGCTTGTGGAGTTGGATGGTACCCGGAGGGAGACCACCTGGCGGGATGTGCACGGAGCGGACGGTTGGACCCGAGGAGCTGGGGAGACTATCTGTACCCACCCTTCAGGTGGGATTTCTAGAGGATGTCTTGGTGTTGCTATTTTACTTACTGCTGTTGTACATTCCTTTCAGTTGTACTGTACTTTCAGTTGGGTTTGTATACTGGCCCATTTACTTTTTTAGCACTTACCTTGTACTCAGTTTTACTTAGTATTTACTTCTCTTCCATACTCTGTTGTGTATGTTACTTCATAAAGGAAATTCCTTCCCTTCTTTTGGGATTTACGCCTTTGGTGCTAGTCTCCAGGCCCTGGACAATGGAAGGCAGGCTTGGGGTAGTCCTGGCACGGGCCCTGAGGACAGGTCGTGACAATTTTTTTTTGATTAACTAGATATAAGACATTATGTTATAGGAGGCATTGGATGATAAATACTGTTTGATTTTTTTTGTATATTATGTTATTTTTACAAGGGTTTTGATTTTTTAGGATGTGTAATTTTATTTATTTTATAATTTTTTTTAATTATGGCATAGGTTATTTGAAAAACCAACACCAAAGGGTTTTTAAAAAAAATTGAATTTTTTGCGTCGGTTTTATCTAAAACTAACACCAAAGACTGGGTTTTCAGCGTCAGTTTTATCTAAAACTGACACCAAAAAGTCTTTCTAAATTCAATTTTGGCAACGGTTTTAGATAAAACTGATGCTGAAAACCATATTTTTAATGTGACCTTTATAGACGTCGGATTAAAACCGATGTCAAAAATAAAAAAAACCAACATTAATTTGTGTTTTTTCACTAGTGTAATATTAGACTTTATGTATTTAAATATGAAAACCAAGTGTTGGAAATTGATAATGAATCAAGTTTCATGACTCATTTCACACATACTTGTGGAATCACAAACAAGGCTTGGTAAATGAGAATAACTTGACAAAGCTCTATCAATATGTGTATTTATATTATTTTAAACTAAAACCACTTGACATTTGTCATGATTTTTTATATGGTAAAATGAAACACTATTTACATGAAAGTTTTTAAGGGCCACATAGATTCTTGAATTGATACACAGAAATGTGTGTAGTCCATTTCCAACTAAATCTAGAAGTGGATACTTGAACTTAATTACTTTTACCGAGGACTTGAGTAGATATAGATATGTATACTTAATGAGGTATATGTTTTAATCCTTTGATAAATTTATGGTATTCAAAAATGAAGTAGATAATCATATTAGTTAGAATATAAATAAACGTAGATCAAATTCAGTTGCATAAAATATTTACCAAGAGTTCTTTGAATATCTATGTGAGATTGAGATTCTATATCAGCTTACCCCTTATACACTATAGTGGAATATTGCTAGTGAAAGGGGAAACTGTAGATTGTTAGACATGGTGAGATCGATGATGAATCAGATGGATATTCTATTATCATTTTAGGGATAAGAATTATAATATTTGACACACATAATAAACTGAGTGACAAATAATATAGTATACATAATTCCATATGATTAAATATATTAAAGGAAATCTATTTTATCATGTACTCATGTATGGGGTTGTAGATCATTTTCTAAGGACACCTCCAGAAACAAACTAGAACCATAGGGAATGAAGTGTATCTTTATAGTATGTCCCTAGTAAATAAGGGGGTATTTTATATAAAAATCCTTAGATAAGATGGAGATAGTGATATGACATGCTATATTACTTGATAGGGAAAAAATTTCCAAAATAGATAGTGAAAACCAGATTAACTTCAATGAATTTGATGCTCTAGATATATAGGAGTTAGAATAGGAATAAATTTAGCAATATCCGATTAAAGAGGTTGTTCTAAAGACACAGGTACTACATCGGATCACTAAACTGGCTAGAGAACTAGGGAGAGACAATTTTCTAGTCATCGAGGATGGTGACTCATTAATGGTTAAAAATAATGAACCTTTGTCTTAAAAGGTGGTATTACTTAGCTTAGAAGTTACAAGATGGAAATAATCCAAGAATTATGAGATGGATTACATGAACTAGAAAAAAGTATGGGTTTTCAAAAACCAAATCAGGTCATCCCTAAACCATACTCCTAATTCATCCTCTGGTAATGCCCGAATGGCCTTTCTAATCCCTATAGGCTGGTGACAAGAACCTGGACGTTAAAAATACCATTTGCAATGATCTTTATCATAAAGAAAACATAATAAATAAATAATGTAAAATATAAAAAAATTCAACATTCCAATATAGAGTTATAGAATGGAAAGAAAAGAGTTCTAGGAAAATACAAGTGTCAATCCTAAATATATTAACCAAAGAACATGATATAAATGAAAAACCACATGCGTGTGATATATGAGTCAACATCCCACCATGTCACCACCAAACTCATTCACTCCAATATCATGGATACCCACCATCACCATGCTTTATCATTCCTTTTACTATGTTAGATAAAATTAATCCTACATATTCCCAAAGGCACATGCACAATATGATAAAAATATGCCCAGTTGGATCCCAAAATCCGTTTCATAAATATTCTTTATAAATAAAAAAATTATTCTAATTTTTAAAAAATAAAGGCATGAAATGCATTTTTTATAGTTTAAAATAAAATATGGCAATCATTCTTTACATAATAGTTTAAAAATTTTACCAAATAAACCACTTTTCAAAGAATGAACAGTTAACAGTGTCAAAAAGTGAGCAACATGGAAACTAATTCCTATGGTATATAGGCCTGATCTAGCTAGGATCCTTACACCTCAGTGAAAATATGATTATGTGTGAACTAATCAGTAGAATAATGGTATTTGGGAAAGGACGACACCCCAAAAAGTTAACCCTTTTTTCATAACATAGTTTCCTTAGAGTTGTAGTGTAAATCCATGCTAGGTAGACACAAACTATCATAACATTATTTCCCCCAATTTACCCCCACTTAAGTAACCTAGGTTACAATATTCCATTTCCCACACATGGGGGATTCTGTTTCACAATTAGAATCATTTCAAGGGAATATCAAATATCAATAATAATGCAGCCCTTGTAACACATCAAAACATATTTTGAAATAAATTTTCATGAACAATGATATAGGGGAAAATACTTTTCATACATTTGGAAAAAACCTCACTTTTAAAGAATCATAAATTATACCTTTAAATAATTTAGAAACTAATTTAATATGAAATAGAAAAAATGGTTCAGAAAAAAATGATTTTTCATGAAACCACCTTCCTCAAACAGTTATAATTTCCATCAAAAAATGGGACCCACGAGCCAAAGGGAATGAGGGATCCTATAGAATGAACACATAGAAGAAACTCAACTGAAATAGAAATAGAAGAGAAATATCATATAAGTAATACATTTAAATAAATAAAGGTCATCCATAAATCACCCTAGAATCATTAAGATCTTTAGAATCTAGAAATAGAGGAATGGTGAGGGGTTCTAAAATAATAAACTAATTCATGGATAAATTAATAGCCCCCCTTGAAAGATCATTCACACTATAATCAATGGCCATAAATCTCTATAAAAATTAATTACTCAATTCATTGTAAAAAATAAAACATTTATCACTATGGTGTGGTGATTCCCACCATGGTTGTAGTGGATTAGATCATACCATTCTTAGGAGATACACCACATAAACACTCCACGATTTGGAGAAAATTCCTTGGTTAGTTTAGACCCACCATACCTTCCACCACAACATGGTGAGGCTATTCTGGCCATGGTCCTCAGGTAGACTCCTAGTACCTCATGCTTGAGGCCATTCCCAACCATTGGTCATTTTGGTCTCTCTGTTTCACACAGGTTGACTACAGATACAACATGGATTTCACAATGGCATGGTCCTGCTTGAGGTAAAAATAAAATTGTAAAATTTAAACCAAAATCCACTAGAAACCATCCAAAAAATCTAGAACCCAAATAAAACCATAAAAAGTCTAAAAAATACATATCTTAAACCAGGGTTGTGAAAATCTCTCCACCATAGCACTTTCTATCCCCAGAAAATTTCAAGGACAATGGTTGGTCAAGTGGAAGAAGAAGCTCACAACTTGATTGGTAGAGGCTGACCAAGACTACAGTTACCAAATAAACACAAAACCAAAACCTATGAAACTATAAACACTCAAATAATTATCAACTATTAAATATAGAAAAGGAACCCACTTATCAAAATACAACTGGAAACAAACCAAGAACTCTCGATAAAGACCAGTAATCAAAGGATCATACTCTCTAACTATAAGCTACACAAATCAAAGACATTATAATACATAAACATCCATAATTCAATATAAATTTAATAGAGAAAATTGAATCAATAAAAATATGAAATTAAAATCATGATGCACCATAATTTAAACTCATCCCAAATAAATTAAGCTATATGTAGAAAGAAAACCAAATGAAACCAATTAAAAACACCACTACCCAGAAAAATAAAATACCAAACCATAATTCCCTCTTCAATGATACATAAAAAATATACATAATAGTTCATTTTCAATTTATATTAGAATGTAACCTTATTAATTTCAAATTTTACTTAAAAGAATTTTAATTTTTGTTTAAAAAATCCATCATTTGAAAACATTTAGAAATCCAATTATGTTGATTCGTTTCAAATCACTTTAGAAAAACTAATTTATAACATTCCAATAAAAGATGAAATTTTCACCAAAACCATCCCATTTTAGATTCAAATATTTTACATTTATGAAATTTCTTTCTTCATTTTAAATCAAACTACCAATGTAAACCCCCTTTATCAATTTTCAAAACCTGAATAGTTTTTGATTTCAAACCAACACACGTTGTTGGGGAGGATAGAACTTGAGACTTTCCAGACACCCCATAGAGTAAAAACCCCTAAGCTATACCCCAAGTTGTTATGAAATAAACAAATACTCACTCATCCTCTCAAAAATTGAGTTTTTTTTTCGAATCAAAGTGAAACCATTAGATTATCTCGGGGGAGTCAAAGAAAAACAAAGAACTACTTTAGGAATGAACATCCTTACTTGATTGAAAAATTAGAAGGAATTTGAAATGGTAAAGGAAATATTGATTCAATTTGGGATATACTAAGACATACGTATCGATACTAAAAAATAGTTTGAGGTAAATCATCAACATGATAGACTAACTAAATGTGTTTTCCTCACTATTTAAAAATTTATCAAAGATATTGGTTTACTACAAACTGCTAGCCTCTCCTAAAGAACTAACTAAGAAAAAAAAATAAATGAATAATGTAAATCTATAAATAAGCTTCAAAAATTGATCCTCCTTCATATCTAGAAGATGGTTCCTTAATCACTTTTTTGGAACACAAACCTCAACAACCCAATTAATCCTCATGCACCACACTCAATAATCCTCAAAAATCACACCAGAACAAGATAACTAAAAATATTTCTACCTCGAGAAGAGAAACCAAGATATACAATGTAAGAGAACAATGATTTTTTTGGAAATTCCTAATATAAAACCATGGCTCATCATGAACTACATAGTCCAGCATTGGGTCAAGTGAGGATAACTATGGATTATGCTTCTAGAACATCATATCCCAGTGAATCCAATAAAATATCATAGAACAACCAATACTGTCTCCCTATTTCCCCAAAACATACCCAAGACTTGTTATATAAAGTAATTAAAAATCAATTTTCTATCACAAATACCACTTTTCACTGAATAAGTATCAAAAAATCACTAAGGTATGATCATTACCAACCCAACCATATCCCATAGTGGATAACCAAAGTAACACCCATTAAAACACATTATACATATATCATCTCTGAAGTCTCAACATCCTAAGAACTCTCTTCCTTGATCCCGAAATAAATAAAAAACTTTTTAAAGAAACAAATCTAAAAAATATGGTCTCACACTTGGTCTCACTATGGGGGATATACGTTTCTACTTCAATAGAGACTTTTATGAGGTATAATATAATCAATATATCATAGAAAACCAAATGATTCATTTTTCACCCAAACATAAACCATAGAGAAACTAACAAAACACGGAAGATCATGGTTAGTGGAAAACAATGAAATATATTCAAGAAAATATATCCATAAAATGATTTCCCTTAGATTCAAAATCTTCAAACTTAACTTTTTAAAATCCAGGATCTCAAGACAAGAAAAAGATCACATTAAGATCCATATAAACTGGATTCATACATCACCAATATATAATCCATCCACAAAATTAGAAATTTCAAACTTTTAACATAGAAATTTTAAAATTACGAAAATACAACTCTTGTCATCACAATATCAATAGGAGATATCTTATAATATCTATACACTAACATCAGAAAAGAACTTCTAAACAAATCAGGCCATTAAAACCTCCCAAGAGTGATCTTTCTATGAATTATACTGAATAATTAACTTGAACCACTTTTTACTCGGACCCTCTAGCATGAAGGTTGCAAAAATAAACTTATAGTGATTCATGAATCTCAATATGGATAAAAATATCCTCAGCCCTCAGTATTCATAATTCTACTTCCTGAGAAAATAGTTCCCTAAAGAAATCAGGGGGATTCAGGTTTTTAAACTCTCAAATAAAATCAAAATTCTAGTAAAAGAGTGGAATAACTCTAGGATTTAAGACAAGAACAGATGAAAGAACTATCCCTAGAAAATATTGATCAATCAAAGATTCCATTGAATTTTAACGAGGGTGTACTCTAAAAATATGGATTATGAACACCATCAAAATAGGCCCCAGAACTTAATCCCCATAAGATAAAACAAAAATCAATAAGTGATATCAAACCACCGTTTAAATAAATGACAAATTCAATTTTTCCCCCAAATATTTATATAAAAATCATTTCAGAAAAGAAGAACTTTCATTCATTAAAAAAATATTTAAACATATTTTCAGGTTTTGGTAAAATAATTTTAACATTCAAATGTTTCAAAACCATCATTTTTAAAATAATTTTCAACTTAAACTATTTTAAAGATCCTAATTAAACTTTATTAACATACCATTAAAATGTTGAAACTAATTAACACTACCTCTTATTCCCATGTAATTAAAAAATTGTGAGGTCCTATCATCATTTTGAATAAAAAATATTTTATAAACATTACTAAAAACAAAAATAATTTTGAATTCAAAACATTTTGAAAGTATTCCAAATTTTATGAAATATTAACCTATTTTAAGTATAAAAATTTATTTCAAAACATTACCATTCCAAATTCTCATTTCAATTCATCCCCAAACAATATAAACACTTATAAAGAACCATAATTTTTCATAATTCAATCTTAAAAAAATGAAAGAAACTAAAAATTTCTAACTAAGTTTTTAGAATAAGGGAACTCACTACTACGAAAGGATTAACGAAGAGGTTTATCAAACTGTACACTAACAAAATAATGTTCAGTGAAAGTCACTTTGGTCAGACAGTCTGTACATGATTTTCAAAAACCTCAATAGGAATCACATGACCTTG
This sequence comes from Viscum album, assembly GCA_963277665.1. Taxonomy (NCBI): domain Eukaryota; kingdom Viridiplantae; phylum Streptophyta; class Magnoliopsida; order Santalales; family Viscaceae; genus Viscum; species Viscum album. Next base: position 20,005,053 of record OY728123.1, read on the forward strand.
AGTTCCTCCCTATTTCTATTATAACTCATAAAAAATTAATGATCATGATTTTAAAAAAACCGATAACCAAGATCAATAAAATAATTCACACATCCAAAACAACCCTAGAATCTCAGGTCTCAAAAAAAAGGTTGTGATTAGGCATTTACTTATGATTTACCTTATGTGTGTCAAAAATCCTAACTCATGCCTACCAAAATTCCCTAAGTAATAAAACAAACATACATTGATAACAATTTTTCATGAACCAACATGGGTAATCCCTAAACTAGACACTAGAGTCAACCCATGGCAAGGGTCGAAGGACATTCCCAATCCCCACAAGATAGAAACGAGAATATAGGAATCAATAAATAATTTTGGAAATGATTTCCTAAAAAATAAACCAAATAAATTGATTGTAAAATATATAAAATAAAGTCATAAAACCCATACAGAGTCAAATAGAGGAAGATATAGAGTTCAAGGAAATTACGAGTTCCAATCCTAAAAATATAAACCAAAGTACATGAGATAAATTATAACCCATATCCAGGTGATTTGTGGGTTAACATCTCACTATGTCACCACCAAAATCATGCACCCCGCTATCACAGATACCCACCGCCACCATATGGAACCTTGCCTTTTCCTACATCAGATAAAACAAGGCCAAAATATTCTGAAATTCATATGCATTGTGTGAGAAAATAATTCCTAGTAAGATACCGTTAATTAATTTATCAGCAGTCTTTAATAAATAAACCAACTTTTCTCATTTAATGAAAATAAAGGCATGGAATATAGTTTTTCACAATTTAAAACAAATCATGGAAATCATCCTTTACATAAAATTTTATATAAAATTACCAAATAAACCACTTTTCAAATCATGATCAATTAACCATAACATAATGGGATTACACATGGAAAATGAGTCCTAGAGTATATTAGGTTTGGGCTAGATAGGATCCTCACACCATGGTGAATAAATAATGATGTTCACATGAATCCATAGAATAATAGACCTAGGTAAAGGAGAACACCCCAATAAGTGAACCAACAATTCAAAACATATTTTAGTTATAGTTTTAGAGTAAATACATTCTAGGAATATACAAACCATCCTATCTTGTTTTCCCCAAATCTCTACCCCCAAAAGTACCCTAGGTTCCCATGTTTCCTATCCCACACTTGGGGGATTCTGTTACACAATTCAAAATCATTTCAAGGGTATCTCATGTATCAATAATCAAGTTCCCTTTGTAATACATAAAATCATTCTTTGAAATAAATTATCATAAAAAATTCTAAAGGGGAAATCTATTTCATACATTTTATCCAAAATATCACTTTTCAATAATCATAAATCATTCCATTAAATAATTTAGAAATAAATTTAAGATGATAAAGAAATTGTGGTTCATAAAACAATGTATTTTCATGAAACTAAATACCTAAAATAATTATAATTTATACCTATGGAATGATATCCTTAAGAAAAATTGAAAAAGGGATCCTCTAGTCTAAACACACAACAAAAACTCAATCAAAATAAAATTAGGAGAAATAGATCATCTAATTAAATCATTCTAATAAAGAGAGGTCATCCAAAACTCACCTTAGAATTATATAGATATATAGAATCTGTAAAAGTAGTAATTAAGAGGTATTTTTAGAGAATAAAATGAGTCAATAATGCATTAATAAACCTCCCTTAAAGATCATTAATGCTCTCATCACTGGGCATAACTCCCCCTGATGACCATGCAGTCGATTTTACTGTTTTAAAAAACATTGATAAACCATCACTATAGTGTGGTGATTCCCACCATGGTTTTTATGGACATGATCTCAATATTCCCAAGATATCCACTATGGAAGAAATACATATTGTAAAGTAAAATACTTGGCTATTTTAGACCATCCACACATCCACCACGGTGTTGCGAGATCATTCTGGTTGTAGTCCATAGAGAGATTCCTAGTACCTCATGCCTGAGACCAAACCTAACCATTTGGTGTTTGGGAGTCCCCATTTCACACAGGTGTACTTCGAGCACAATAAAACTTCCACAGTGGTGTAGTCAAACCTATGGTGAACCTAAAAACATCAAATTTCCATCCAAATCCACTAGGAACCATCTGGCACATATCAAAACCAAATAAAAAAATTACAATGCTAAAAAATGCATACCTTAAACCATGGATGTGGCCTGGATTTTGATTGATCCACCAATATATATAAAGAATATTTAGTGAACATGGGAATTATGGAAGAAAATAGAAATGGAAGTTAAAGTTAGTACCATTATGCCATGACTTGTGGAAAAAGGGTTTAAGAAACATAAAGGAATAGAATATGAAAAAACATTTTCATCAATTTACATGCTAAAATCCATCATAATTTTACTTTCCATAACATCTTTCATTGACTATGATATTTTACATATAGATTTCAAGACAAATTTTATTAATGGGATCCTTATGGAAGGTGTCTATATAACAAAACTAGAAGCATTAGATACTCCACAATATTCCAATAAGGTATAAAATTTTTAGATATCCATTTACGGATTGATGTAAGTATCCAGTTCATGGACCATTTACTTTGATAAATCCATATGGGAATTTGGTTTCATAAATAATAAATATGAGCCTTATGTTTATAAGATGTTTGGTGGGAGTGTATTAGTTTTCTTATTAGTATATACTGATGTTATATTATGTTGTAATAGTGGGTTCCCTATACCCAGCTTAAATAGTACTTTTCTTACCATATCATGTATATAGTGAGTTATATATGATGTATTATTACCATAATAGTGTTGATATTTCTATATCAACTATTTATATAGTAATTACCTTAGATTAATTGTCATATAAAAAGGTTATGCTATTTACCAGGCTATAATGATAACCTCGATATACTATGATGATAATCTTAAGCAAATTTTACATGTTCTAAATACATCATTCTGAATATAGTCGTTGAAGATGTTTTACCCACCAATAGGAACACCACATGTTTCAAGTGTCATTGGTTGTTACTATTTGAAAAATTGTGTAATGGTCTATTTAATTGAGATTATTATTAGTGTATACTATTTTATTGAATACTTTGATGCATGAAAAAAACTACGGCATTGAAGTCATGGTGATGTAGCTTGCATTGGGTCTGTCAATGGTTGTATGAAATTAATTGAATAATCAAGACAGAATTTGTCACTTCTTAAAGGAAGTGATATCTTAGGCCTATTTGACTAGAATTGTAGTACCTTAATTAGATCTATTGCCATGGTAGAAGAATGTAAGTCCATATAGTAATGTCTACAAACAATAAATCAAGAAAATAAGATGACATAAGTGTTTGTCCTTCTTAATGAGATATCATGAGATAGAGAGATTATATTACATGTCGTGTGTCCATAAGAAAGGTTTTCGTTGATATAAAATTTACTTATTCCTTTAGGGTCCTTGATGGGTTTCTATACTCCACACTTAGTTTGTGAATTGTATTAATTTCTATCAAGATAAGGTCCTAGATGGTCACACACTAATAATATTCAGAAGTTTGTCCTATTTTTATGAATAAGAGAATAAGAAATGGTGGGAATAACCACTAGTGCCCGAGTGATGTCCAAGTATATACCACCACCAAGAATAAATAAATTAATATTTTATAAGTTATGAACAATTATTATTGAATTTATTTGATGAAAGTATTTATAAGTGTTAAAGTAAATATATGGGAAAATATTTAATGAATGAATATTATTTAATATTCAAGGTTTTTTTAATATTTGTGGGAATGATGAGTAGAGTTAATGGATCATTTTTTTATAATTTAATATATGTTAATACATTACAAGTAAGTTATCAATATATAAATGATATTTATGACTCAATTAACCATTCATATGATGTCGTTTATAGTTTATTTAGTGTAAACTAAATATCTAGGGGTTGGGGAACCATTTTGGGTGTTTTTATGATTCACTATATAAACCATATGAGGCTCTCACACTAGGGTATTTTTGTCCAATTATTTGGAGAACGTCTCTCTCTTATATCTTACATCCTAAAAAGAGAATCTATCGATCCAAGGTACTAGACTGAGATTTAATTCACAGATCAAAATAACATTGATAAGGTGATCGTAGGGATTTCAAAATAATTGTTAGATCTACATGATTTCAGTTTTAATTTGATGGAAAACACTCCCATGGAATTTTTATATCTATTTGGAAAATATATTGGTATATGGATTTAATTCCTTTGAAAAATGATCACTGGTGAAGAACAGATATCAAGTGTGGCTTCAGTTAAAATGAGGTAATTATTCATTTTAATTTTGTAGTCAATTATTTCAATTGATATCTTCATTAGTTGTACTAAGGGTTGGTTCACTAAAGATGAAATTTTTATATTGATATTTAGTGGAAAATTTTAAATCATTATACATTGACATCTACTATGTTGTCTAACACCTTCAATTAGTATCAGAGAGATCGCATGATTTTTTAATTCAAAGAAAAATTAAACAATCATTAAATATATATAGAGGGTGTTTATGTGGTATCAACTATGTTGAAAAAAATTCAATCTAACATTTTATGGTGAAGTTATAGTCATCCAATGTTTTAAGTCAATTTAATATCCATTTTGTAGGTATTAAATTTCATTGAACATATAAATTTTATATGTTATTTTTTTCCCAAACTATCTGTGAAAATGAACTCTAGTGAACCAAAATATTACAGCTGAAGATCTGATGGCCAAAATAGTGGTTGAAATAGTTCTTCAGTGAGCCTCAAAATTCCACAGTTTTTGGAAACATTAAAAAAATAATTAAAAACAAACACCTATTAATTAAGCATTATAAGTCCTGTATAATAAACTTAAATTTATTAAAAATAGGTGTAAAGGGGAGGGGACATTGAGGTTTGACAAAAAAATACAGAAATGAGGGAGGCATATCACAAAGTATTTTTTTTTGAAAATTGTAACCTTTTAAAAAAGTAGGACCCACAGATGAAAAAAATAAAACTATGGGGTGGCTTCAAGAAAAATCCACCCACACCGGCCAACCCATCTTGTCAGAGGCACAATACACCATGAAGCTGTATCATCTCTCCCACTGGTACTCCTAATGGAGAACCCATTACCACCGATGACGACATATAGTTCCACCACCATCCTACCTTCACTAGCCTTGACTAAACCTCACCTAGCCACACAGAAAACCATCGACCAACCACCATCGCCCCACCCACCCTCCTTCCACAGTTTTTAATTACCACACCTCTTGCATTATCCCTCCAACTTCCCTCTATTAGTGTGACACCCAAGACCACCACAACCTCCTTTACTGAATTATTTCACTGCACAAGACCATCAAGGCACGTTGGTTCCCACTGTGAGCCCTTCCGCATCAGACCACATTGGACCCCTATTTTCTCCCCATATATTATCATCACTACTCTGTGGGAAATCCCCCCACCCACCCACAATTTTAGCCTCCCATGGGCCTTCCATATGACATGCGGCTAGAACTGTGTCAACCTGTCTTGGGTTGGGATGGGCAAGGCCCTGATCAAACCATCTAAACCTTTTTGAATCCATTTGAGGCTGGATGACCAATTTTAGAGATTTTTTAGGCTATGTGGGATTTGGAAATAAGATTATATATATATATATATATTTCAAAATTAAGGTAAAATTTTAAACTAAAAAATTAAGTACGACCGATCGATTAAGATTAAAATTAAAATTAAAAAATTATTTTAATTCATTTATTTCCCTCGTCATAAAATTATTGCATATTTAATTTTATTATGAATTTATTTTTCAAATTTTATTATAATCGGAGTTTACCATCCAATGTATGTCTAGAATTTAATTTATTTAATTATTTATTATAACTACATGTGATGCATGTATTAATTAAATTTATTTTGATGGTATATGCATTGTCTTTAATCTCTTAATATGTATAAGGTCTTGTGTGTCTATGAGTATTATTTTGTATATAATTTTCACTTATTAAGACCCCATAACTTGTGTGCAAGTATTTATGTATTTTTTCAAGGACAATATAAGATATGGACCATGCTGTGATGAGGTGGTCTTCTAGACACTGTAGTGATACACTGGACTGGGGTTGTGAGCTATGATATGAGTTAGATTTGACTCAAATATTTAAAACTTGTGATCATTGTTGCTCCATTAATAATAAATTGACCATCCAATATCAAATGATCAAGATTAGTCATTCCATTTACTTAATTTATGAATTATTTATTATTTTAAAGTATATGAAAGATTACGTAATCACATAAAATAATAAACATAAAGTTCAAATATTAAATTAGTTTAAGACATGATGAATGTTTTTCTGTTTAAAACATTGTTAAATTATGAGTGTGATCACATAGTAAGTGAATATAAAATATAAAATGAGTTTATTCAATGATATGTGATTAAAGTCATCAAAGAAATATTAATTCATAATCAATTATATGATTTAAATTTGAAAAAATTGGGTGCATGGGGTATTCTTCATCCCTAGTTGGGGATGAATCCAACTAATGGGGAGTACTTATGAGTGTGTCGGGTTGAATTAACTAAATATAGCATAAAAAAGTAGTCATGTCTATATTGTTTCATATTAAGAAGAAAAGCATTGAGTAAAACATGTTTATGATTTTAGAATATGGGTCTTCACTCAACAGTTCAAGGATTCATGAGTTAATGTGGTGGGACGGTAAGACAACTTAAAACTCTATGAATAGTGGAATATCCATAGTTTGGACTATGAGGAGAAGTTTCAAGGATACTTAAAACTAGAGTACTCTCGAGACTATGTTTTCGGAGTCTAGTAGTGAGGGATACTAGGGTTCAATAAAATAGTGTGAGACATGTAATGATTTAATTGATAATGTCTAAATTAGTAATCAAGATAAAAGTACTAATTTTATAGTGATTGTTTTGGGAAATGGTAAGTAATACCATAGATACACATTGATGACTATTGTATAAATAATATTTTCAAATTGGAACTGATTTTAAAGTTTAGAACATGTGCTTCCACAAATTACAGTGATATAGGAAATTCGTAGTGCCAAATTTTACCCTACCTGTAAAGATATCTTATGAAATAAGGGTGATAAAAATGCTTATAAGAGATTCTTGTAAATTGAATGATAGAACACATCCATTCAATACATCCCATTATTATATATTTATCACCAACTTTATCCAATTTATTTTAATATCCCAAAATAAATATTATGGAGAAAACTCATCATTATGTTTTTGGTAAGGTTTTCCATGTTTATATGAAAATAAAGAAAGTATAATATTTATTTATTATGGTAAACAGGCTGAAAGACACAATGAAAGAAAAATTTAAAGTAATAATCCAAAGGAAACATCACAATAGCTTTCAAATAAAAGTTTAAAATTCATTATAAAGGTGTCTATTTTCATCCCATGTCACGAGATGATTATATGGAAGTTAAAATGTTATGAACTGAATTGTAGAAGCAAGTAGTTGATTCATCTTCAGGTATATTCATTAATTATATGCATTTTTTATCATACATAATAGGTAATAAATAAAATATTCCTATAACATAACTGTATTTAAATATAGTAACCAAGTAAGTATATAAATGACTCAATAAGTAAGGTTAATTCTCCAAACGGCTGAGAAAGGGTGATTCCTAAGTCAGTGGTGGGAAGTACACCAATTCTAATTACGAAGATTTATAATTATAGTTGAACTTTTATTGAGTATTACAAAAACATTTATCTCACATTTATATTGGAAACGAGTAGGAATTAATCCATTTTAGAATGTTTTTTTGCGGGGTCTAATACTCAACTAATAGTTTAGTAATACTTTTATCATTAATAATAACTGATGAATATAAAAATATAAGACTCGAATACCCTGTTGTGTCAACAAAATTACATTTCTATTGAAACTAAGTAGTTTTCAAGGATATACCAAGTATGTCTTTTAAAATATTTGGAGCTAAATACCATATGTAATATCAACACATTTACTTTTTTAGTTTTGGAAAAAGAATCCTTTAGACATAACAGTGAGCCACAAAGCTTTTAGATTTTGTTCTTCTTGAGAGTGTGAACTATTATAAGACTATGATAGTGCTAAATGTAGTTCATAATATTCCATTAAGAGTATTAAGAAATTTTAAATTGAATTATGGAATATTTAGGGTTATAATATATTATATTCTTCGGGCACATGTGCCAAATTGTGTCTTGAAAAGGCATTCATCGATTATTAAAATAAAAAATTGAGTAATTCCTAAATTCACATTTCCTTATAAACATAAAATCCATGGTTTAAGTAAATAATATCAATGATGATTCATACATGCTAAAATTTATCAGTAAAATATGGTGTGGATTAATTACTAAATTCACATTCCCTTATAAACATCAGAGTTATTATGTGAGTAAAAGTACTATCAATGTTGAAACTGAAGAGAATTGCTAAAACATCCATTATTTCTCAAGACATGATTTGAAAATAGAGGTGTAATCCCATAAACCTATGCCAATTATAATTTAAAATGGATATCATATGAGTAATATTATAATCAATTATTTCATAAGAAAATGTGATTTGATGAAAAGTGTTTATTAAGGATATAAACAAATATGCATCAAGAAAAACACAATGTTCATCTAAAGTAATTATCCCAATGGTTTCTAAGGATATTTTAGAAATCCCTATTATAGAACATCTATATTAAAATGATAGACTATATTTCTAAAAAAGGGTTTACATCTCTATTTTAGATAGTGGGTGTAACAATGACTTGGATTTTGTCAATTTCGTAGATTCAAAAATAGTTGGCATAAGAAAAAATTCCATAAGGGATTATTTAAAAGTAATATTCCAGAGACACATAATGTGTAGGAAGGTTAAAACCATGGTAACAGTTTTACATTGACCATAGATAGTTATACATTATTCATTGAGAATAATAAATCCAACAAGTAAGTAGTGAATTGAAACGATCTAAGATTGATAGGTTCAATTGAAAATCAATAATGGATTCCATGTATCGAAGTACAAGTGCTTAGTATTTTTGAGTGTTTCAAATCATGATACTAAATTTGAATTAAATAGAAACATTACATGGAAGGTACAAGAATGGTACCAATAAGGATCTATTGGTCATAATAATTATCATTCCTAAATCTATTATAATTTTAGTTTTCATAGCTACTTACTATGATCATTAAATTTGGCATTGAATGCCAATACCACAAATCTTTGAATGTGTCTACACGATGAAACCAAAAGGGGTTGGTGACACCATAGGATTCCAAGAAGAGGTAAAAGTTACTAAAATCTAGTTTTTGATTGAACTAAGTAACAACAATATGAAATATTCATTTGGAATTAATTTTTTCCATGTGTCTAAAGGGGTTAGTGGGAGAATAATTATTTTCTAAGTAAAATATATTTGATAACATAGAGAAAATATCGTTCAGTATAGAAATTAGTTAAGACTAGAATAAAATAATTTTTCTTGATATTTACTTAAATTAGAAACATAAGTTTTAGAGAACATGATCAATTGAGGTAGATCTAATGGGTTTCTTTGACAAAGTAAATAGTACATATACTAAAAAGGTATTTAAAAATACAAGATGGAACAATTTGAGAGAAAAATGTTTCCAATGTCACACAACATAAATCTCTCCAAGATATCATGTATGAGACATATGAGAAGATTAATATTGTGGGAAGAATTATATAAACTTCTGTGAGGAATCAATAACATATGACATGCTATGTAGTAGGTATGATATTTCTAGCATATACTTTATGGTATGAAAATATCAATTATATCTAAGAGAACTGCATAGGAAGCAGTCAAAACATCCCAATTGTACTTGAGATGGTACGTGTGATATGTCTCTGGTATTGGAGAGGAAATGGAAACTAGTTTGGGGGGGTAGTCTTACTTGGATAAAAATGATCAAATATCATTGTTAGAATATGGTAATGAGAAATAGAATCTCATTAAAACCTATGGTAGATATATATAAAAATACCAAGTGCGTTACAACTTTTGAGGTAACTTATGAAGCAGTGTATAATGTGAAACGACTTGTTCCAGTTCTTGGAATCATAACTAGTAGGGAAATTTTTATCATTATATAAATTATGATAATCTTACTACTAGTTATAGCCAAAATGTGAAATTTTGATAGTGGATAAAAGGAATGTACTCAGGGATATCATCTCTTGAAGAGTCTTACTCAAAGTGGTGGATTTGAAAATAATAGAATAGTAACAAATAGAAGACATGGTAGGCCTAGTGACTAAAGACTGAACTCAATAGCAGCATGATCATATCTTGTGAGTTCTTACAAGGTTAGAAATAAAATTGTCTATAGTACCACTGGAAGTGTTGTAATAGTGGGTTCCCGATTCCCAACATAAATAGTACTTTTTATATTAACGTATCATGTAAAAAGTGAGTTATGTGTGATGTATTCTTTCCAAAATTTTGTTTATATATATATATACATACATTGTTTATATGTTAATTTACTTAGATTAATTATCTTATCAAAAGGTTATTGCAGTTCTCAGGCTATAATGAGAACCTTAAGATACCATGTTAGTGGTCTTAAACAAATTTCCTATGATCTAGATGCATTATTGTTACTGGAAACAAATGATGTCTGACTATCAAGTGATGTGGGATCGGAAGAATTGAGAATTATTCTCATGAAGTTCACACTTAGTGATATTTATTGGATGCGATCACTAGGACTAACCCATTAATAGTTACACCATATGTTTTAGGTGTCATTGGTTGTTACTATCTACAAACACATGTAATAGTCTCCAAACCTGAGATTGTAATTAGAGTATTCTATTCGATCACATAATTTGATGCTTGATTAAAACCATTAAATTGAAGTTGTAGTGAGGTATCTTACATTTGGTGAATTATTGGTGGTATGATATTGATTGAATAATCAAGTTAGAATTTTTTGCTTATAAAAGGAAGTGATATCTCTGTCCTAGTTGACCAGGATTGTAGTACCTTCATTAAATCCATGGACATGGAAAATAAGGTATGTCTTTCCAGTTATGTAAAAAAATAAAGAAATTAAGAAAAATTAAATTAGTGGGAATCCTACTTTATAATATATCACCAGACTAAGGGACTATATTTCACGACATGTTTTCATAGGAAAGGTTGTTATTGCTATGAATTTTCCTCATCTTTTAAGGGAATTTATGGGTTGGTAGACTTTACTCATTATATGAATAGTAGTCACCACTATTTAGATAAGGTCTTAGAGCATCACACACTAAGCATATTCAAAATTCTAGTATATTCTGATGAATATGAGTATAGGACATGGTGGGACCCACGATGGGGGTTCGAGTGATGTCCAAGTATAATAGAACACCAAGAATAAATAAATTCATATTATTCAGGATAATATTAATGGTTCATTTAGTATTTATAGGAATGATGATTCAAGTTAATGTCTCTCTCTTTATCATGTAATATATTTCAATATACTATAAGTGAAAACAATGTCAATGATATTTATGACTTGGTAAATTAGTTTCATGATGTCATTTATAGCCTAGTTACTGGGTAATAAATATCCAGTGGTTGTGGAACAAGTTTGGGTATTTTTACGCTTCACTATATAACTCAAAGGAGGCTCTAACACCAAGAACTATTCATCATGGGATTTTAGAGCCACTCTCTCCTCTCTCTCACATCCTATAGAGATATGTTCTCAATCCAAGGTAATGGATCAATATATCCTTCATGGGTTGAAGGAATGTTGATATGGTGATCATCAAGACATAAAAAGAATCATCTAATCTCCATGATATCACTTGAAAGTTGATGAACAATGCTCCTATAGACATTCAAAGCACGTGTGGATGATTTGAAGGGATCTGGATTTGGTTCCATTGAGAAACATTCACTGATTATAAATGGATGTTTAGCATGAATACAAATCAAATAAGGTAAATTTTCATTTTAATTTTGTGCTTAATTATTTCATGTGAGATCATTGATAGTTTTATCAGGGTGGACTTCACCGACGATGATGTTATTACATCAATCACTGGTGAAAATTTTTAAATCCTCACCCCATATACATTTGATATTCACCCTAATACCTTCATATCACTTATTGAAAATGATATGTTAGTTTTATAGTCTGTTATAACATGATTGAAAAAGTGCTCATACATGAGAGACTTAGGTGAAGCAACCTATATTCTAGGTATCAAGATAATTTTTGACATATCAAAGTGGCTTCCTAGACAAATCTAGTGCACATGTAGTGATCAAATATAGAAGAGGATCAGTATTGAACATTCCAAGAGGGGATCAATCCTAGTTTAAAATGTTATACATCTCTTAGAAAATGTATCCTCAATCACAATGGGATAGAGAGATAGAGAGGATGAATAAAATCCCATATGATTATATGATAGGATCTATCATTTATTACATGTTATGTATAGGGATTTATGTTGACTACACCTTGATTATCGTAAGAAGATATCAAAAAGACCCAGAAGAAAAATATTGGACTACTATGAAGTCAATCCTTAAGTATCTAGGGATTACTAAGGATATTTCAGGGGTCTATAGAGGAGATAAGGAGAAAGTCATAAATATATATACAGATGATAGTTTCTAGATTGATCAGAATGATTTAAAATAATAATCAGTATATGTATTTAACCTAAATAGATTATTCATGATCTTTAAGAGATCAAAGAAATCCCTTTTCCTGATTCTATAATATACTATAATTATATTATATATTTTAATGAAATTAGATAAGAATTTTGGATAAAAAACATCTACCAATATCTAGATTTGGTTCCTAACAATAAAGAATACATCACAGTGTTTCAAATTAACTGAAGCACGAGTAAAAAAATATTCATAATTAGATTATTTTGATAAATGGAATGTTATTAATATAATAAGAGTAAAACAAAGATACTAAGAAACTATATATTGGCATAAAATCATGCACAATATAAAACAAAACTTGTATAAACCATATATGTGATACCAAAAGATACAACTTACTCCTCTATAGATATATAATAAAAACATAAAACACCTCAACTATGTGAGTTGTTTACTTTAACCCAAATCAGTAAGAAATCCTATAGACCTGAATTTAGGTACCATTAATTACAAACCAGAACTTTTTGAGATGTTTACTTTAACCCAAAGTGATAAGAAATCCTACAGACCTGACTTTAGGTATCCTTCATTACAATCCTAAACTGTGTGAGATGTTTACATTAACCCAAAGTGGTATGAAATCATATAGATCGTAATTTAGGTATCCTTCATTACAAACCTATCACAATTTCTATCTTACATGATATAGAATCCCTTGATCATCCTGGTCATAAAAACTTATGTCTTTATTCTGGAAGACATTGATCTCACATATCAGAACAACTTTAATCTCATTAACCTTAGGATCCCTCAATCTCATAGATCAGAATAGAAACAGAAATAATTGGAAAATATTAAGATAATTAATATGAAAACCTCACACATAGACACTTTCAAGAAAAAAAATATCTAAAAAGATTACAAATGGAAGAAATCCAAGTAATGAGATTTTGTGGTGTTCAAAATGTATGCAACCTTAAGATATGTTTTACATTATTTTCATCTTGACCTTGAGATCATGATATTATTTATATACATAGGCCATAACTAATTCCATCTTTTGGATTCCATGATTTTGGAGTTTAGTTTTAACTATATTGGAAGCTTCACCATCAACTTGTAATGGATTTATTTTCATTTCACTTATACCAATAAATTTTTACAATTATTCTTCAAATAAAAAGGAACATCTTATGAAACATTTAATATAGGAAAATATCTTTCTAACAAAGAGAACATAATTAAAAATTCTATTATGGTAGATTTTATCTTTTAAATTCCCTTTCTATTTAAGTAAAGAAAACCAAAATGACTATTCATAGGGACTTACAAAAAATATAAAAAATTAAACATAAACCAATGTTAAAGGAAGTAAAACAGAAAAGGTGTGTAATTTGTTTTAATAAAGTAATGTAAAAATAATTCTTTTGACCAAAAAAATCACCCCCTTTTTAAAATTAGATGACACAAGAACATATAGAAAATTGAAACACTTATGCTTAAAAAGTTACAAACTCATCTTACTAAACTACCCCTTTATAAAATGTTTTTATACTCTACTTTTCTCCTCATTCTTGATTTTCAAAAAGATAACAATAGAAGTAGAACATTAAATTTAGAAGACCTAAATGAAAAATTTTCTCCAAAAAACTTCTGAAAATTTGAAAGTTATAGTTAGAAAACATAATTATGGTATAAAACCTTAAAAATAGAAAAATGATTAGAAAACAAAATTCCCTCCCCATTTTTTGAGGAGTTTTTCAATGTAAGGAGATTGATAAAATAAAGAGTGGAAAAATTATCACATTATATTTATCAGTCCTATATATATATCAATATATTCATCTTTTTCAGAATGGAAAGGTTTGATAATGATATCGACAAGTAAGTCTTGTGTTATAATGGATTAAAGAATTATATATCTTTTCTTTGTATATGATCCTGAAGGAAATTGTGCCTTATATATTTATTTTTCTCATGAATGATCTATTGGGTTCTGAGAAAAATCCATAGCAATAGTATTATGTGATATAATTAGAGACTTAGTGAAATGAATTCCAAAATAATTTATCATGTATTGCATCCATAAGACTTCATCACAAAAAAATTCAGCTACTACATATCCAGCTATAGTAATAGAATTTTCTAACAAATGTTTCTTCTTACATGAATAGGATACTAAAACTTCAGCGAAAAAGTGACAAGTTCCAAATATACTTTTTATATCCATTTTATAATTACCAAAATTAGCATTTAAATCTCTTAAGCTCAAAATCACTTATGGAGAAATAAATCAATACAAGATCTAACATTTCTTTAAGATAATATAATATTCATTTAACATATTTAAGATGGTATTCTATTATATTGGCTTGAAATATATCAAACAGAAATATTGAAAATGTCAAATCTATTCTACAATATATGAGATAATGTAAACTTACAATCATCCCTCTAATTTGTTTTATTAACTGGTTTCCTAGATTCATCAATATATATATTTTTTGAAGTTTCAATAGGTGTAATTATATTCTGAAAATTTTTGAAAATAAACCATTTGAGTATGTATTTAATGTATTTTTATTTGGATAAAAATTTTCCTATCCTTTTTTGAGGAATTTTAAAAAAGAGGAAAAAACCAATTTCACCTATCATGATCATTTCTAATTCAGATTTCATAAGTCTTGAAACATATTCAGAAGCATATTTTCAATTTGATCCAAGAATAATGTCATGGACATAAATTTGATCAAATATGGTGTCATAAAAAACTATCTTTATAAAAAGGGTTTTCCTAGCTTATCCCTTTACAAAATTATTCTAAAGTACAAATTGTGTAAGTCTATTATATCAGGCTCTTGGATCCTTTTTAAGTCTATAGAGCGCCTAAGTTAGATTATATACTTGTTCTAGAAATTTTTAATCTTCTAAACCAGGTGTTTGTTCACCAAAAAATTCCTCTTGAATATATCTATTAATAAAATCACATTTAAAATATTTTTTATAGAGTAAAACTTAGATGAGCTACAAATACTATAAGAATTTGAATATATTCAAATATTTCTACTAGTGAAAATATTTATTCATAAAATAAGACTTATTATTGATAGTAACCCTTAGAAAAAATAATTTAAATATTACTCACAATAATTCCATTTTCATCATGCTTATTTTAAAATACCCACTTAACTCTAACTATATAATTATTTTTGGGTTATTCTATTGAATTCAAAACCTTGTTATGTCAAATTCATTGTGTTCATATTGCATTACCCTTATCTAGTCTTCACTATAAAATGCTTAATCCACTCATTTAGGTTCAAACTATGATAAGAATTCATAATTTTCACATTCATTTCTTAAGTAACTAAAAGTTTTGATGGGTCGATCTACATATCCAATGATATTATCAGTTGGATGAGTCCTTAAAATTGAATAATTTCTTAGAAAAAAGAAACTTTGTTCTACAATAGAGGGTTGAAATTTTTATAAAGGAATAACTTCTAAAATTTTTAGTTCTCTTCGTATTTCATTCAAATAATTCATTAATGTGGGTTGAGGATGATCTTTAGGATTTGAAAAAGAGGGAGTTTCAAAAACGCCATTTATAAAATTTACTGTCATTTGGAAACAAAAGGATTGGTTTCATCAAACTTAACATGTACCGTTTAATCAATAGTGATTTTTCATATTTTCAAAACATGATATACCTTTCCATTTATAGATTAACCAAGAAATATTCCCTCATTTTATTTTTGATCAAATTTTTGTAAATATTCTTTTATATTTAGGTTGAATAGTCAACATTAAAAAACTCTGAAGTAATAAGGTTTTGGGTTTCTTCTAGACCATAACTCATAATGAGTTCTATTTAAAAAAAGATGAAGAAAAAATTGATATATAATATAAAAATTCATACTCATAGATTCAACCCAAAATTTTTTATAAATATAGTATTCACTTAATATGGTTTTCATAATTTATTGAAGAATTATATTTATTCTCTAAAATACATTATTTTCTAAAAGAGTTATTGGTGATAAGAAGTTGTGAGTACTACCTTTTTTACTACAAAAATATTAAAAATTATAATTTTCAATCTCATCACCATGATCACTCTAGAAATTGATAAAATGTTTTTTTTCATTTTTAACCAAAGAAATAAAACCCTTAAAACAT
The DNA here is from genome assembly GCA_963277665.1 of Viscum album. Classification (NCBI taxonomy): domain Eukaryota; kingdom Viridiplantae; phylum Streptophyta; class Magnoliopsida; order Santalales; family Viscaceae; genus Viscum; species Viscum album. The sequence goes on from OY728123.1 coordinate 20,021,960, forward strand.
AAAATATCTTTTTTTTTATTTGGTAGAAAGTAATCCCATGTATATGTAGTTTAATAATCAATCGTGGCATATACAAAGTGTTAGCCTGTGATACTCCCAGGTTGTGATGCAATAAATAAATCCATGTGAACTAATTGTAAATCTTTATAAATTGGTATTCCACTAATATATTTAAATTCTAACTTATATTTCTTACCATATTGACAAGGATTATAGACTGTAAAATAATAAAACCAAATCTTCCGTAGATACCTCATATGTTCCTTCTTCAAAATTTTATCTAACTTTCAAACATTACAGAGTCATAAAATTCTATGACATGAACAATACTGATCTTTTAATGTGATTAAAAATGGTAGATATTGGTTTATATGGCCCTATAGGTCTAATGTGTAAAAATTATCTTTCCCTTAAACATAAATAAGAAACCTACCTTCCTAACATTGAATGCTAAATTTATCATTCTTTAAGTTAATAAGGAACCCTTCATCACATAATTGACTTATACTAATGTGATTTTTTCTAATTCCTATTGTATATAAAATATTTGAAATTAATATCTTACCAAGAAACTAAAAGTCACTATTTCCAATGATTTCCCCTTGATCATTATCTCCAAAAGTTACTTTTCCTCCTTTTAGAATTTAAAACCTTTAAGAGACCTTTTTATTTCCTATCGTGTGTCTTGAACACCCATTATCTATGTACAAAGTATCACGGTTACTGGTACCCATCCCTCCTTAACTAAAGTGTCAAAACTATGGTTTTGGAACCTAAATTGTCTTGTGTCCAAAAGCATTATCAAAAAATATTTAGTAATAAATATTTTTACAACTCATTTATGTTTTACAACTATTAATTCTATAAAACTTTAAGCATTATGAAATCTAAAATACTGAACACTATTTGAGGGAAAAAAATTTAGTAACCTCCGCTTTAACATTTTGTATATTATAGTGTACATTAGGGAAAATTTTATTTTATTGTAAATGTTTATTTTCTAATGTGAATCCTATTAGGAATTTTTTAACATGGTTTCAAATTTATAAAAAGTTTATCAAAGTTTTCCTCCCCAAAAGTAAAATTATATATATGTTTTTCCAGAATAAGAATCTCAAAATTAATTTTCAAAACCAAATTATGATCTTTATGAGTTAAAGTATAAATCAAATTATTAACAAATTGTGATGTTATTTTTCAGATTTTAGAAGTATGGTTTTAAATTATACTATTATATTTATTAAGATAAACCTTGAAACAACCACAATAATTCATTAATTTATAATTTTTTCCTTAATAAATTCATATATTTAGTCACTTAATCAAATAAAGGTAAAATACACTTATCTTTTAAGGAAATGAACTTTTATCCTTATAGATAAATTGAAATAAAATCATTATCTAAAGTATGAATATAAATTTAATTTAATGAAAAATTCTTAAGGGATTCAATAGATACATATCCATGTAACATTGACTAGTCTTTGGAATGTTAGTATAGAAACCTATCAAATTTTTATTATCACCACTTTCAGCTAAATAATTATTTGATGATGCATCAACACCACTTGCACTCCAAGTGTCCATGAATTTCAAAAAAATTATTCTTTATATTTATAATATTTCTTTGAGATTCATTCTTTACTTTTATACCTCTGAAAAATGTGTTGGTTTCTTACATTCATGAAAAATCAATTCCGAAGAATTTTTCATCTCACTTTTATCTTTTTTATTACTTTTATACCTATAATTTAAATACCTTTTATCTGAAAAATATTGTTCATACATTTCAAAAGATATTATATTTTATTATTAGTTTCTTTAGAATTAATGAAACATGGATCATATTTAACTTTCCTTTCATATTTTAAATATATCAAAACAATTTCTCTAGAGTTATCTTTTCTTGATATAACTGACCCAAAATTTGATGCAAAATATACCTCATTCTTATTTTTCTATTTCTTATAATCTCTATTCATCATAATTTCATATTTAATTATAGTTTCTATAAAATCACCAAGAATCATCTCATTCTAATATTTCAGGTCATCTATAGTTTTTCTCTTCAATTATCATTCTTTAAGAATAATATCTATTATCTTCTCAATAAGTTGTTCATATAATAATTCTTTATATCCATGGGATTGAAAAATATTCACAATGTTAATAAACCTTTTATGCATTTCCACAATATATTTATTAGGTAAGAAATTAAAAATATGGAAATCAGTATGAAGCATAACCCTTATGGTTTTTGAAACCTTAAATGTTATGAAATTTGTTACTTGTAAATTTCTCCATATATTATTCATTGTTCCAAAAAAAGTTATTTTATTATAGATACTTTTTGAAAAAATGAGTGTTTTGAACTCTATAGTTTAATTAATAATCAATATCTTCTCTTGCAAAAGTTTTAACTATCTTATCCGGAATATGTTAATCGTCAGTCATCATAACAATGTTATCCACTCTAGTATTGATCACATAAGTATTAATACGACATCTCTAGTACTCATAGTCATACCCATTAAATATTTATGGTCTTCTAGGATTTAGATTTTCTAATGTGTAAATAGTTAAACCATCCATAACAAAAAAAATTCTTTACCACATAGTCAGTGTAAGAAGCAAAAATGTAGAGACCTTTATTTGATACCAAATTTTGTCCCAAGAATGTATGAACGATGTACTATAAGAAGGAGATATACTAAAAAAATGATTTTATCCAATTTTAGGAATTTAAAAATGCTATATAACATCACTGTTAATGATCCCCTCTATCAGCACTAAAAAGAGTGCAGATAAAGGTGGGTATTTAGCATTAATTTTTTTAGCGTTGTTAAAGGGGATATTTAAATACACTAAAAAAGCTTTGTTAAAGACCCAAATTTATCAGTAATTTTTTACAAGAAATGATAATGTCCCACCCCATATTAGAACTTTAAAAAAAATGCTGATAAATGGGGTCTTTTATCAACTCTTTAAATATTCACTAATATGGGGGGGGGGAATGGGTTATCATCAATTTTTTAGAAGCATCGATAAAGACCCCCTTTATCAGTTCTTTTTTACAAGCGCTAATAAAATTATACTTAAAAAATATTTTTCATTAAAAATAATATATTCATATATAAATGTATTTTTATTAACATAAATATAATATAAATATAATATATATTTTTTGAAATATGTTTTAGATAAGGTAAATAGGAATTTAAAATTAATATATAACATATTTAGTGAAAATGGATAATAAAACAATGAAAAAATATTTTTAATTAATAATTATCTTATTATTACTGAGTAATAGTCATTTAATTTAAATTTGAAGACAAAAATATGAAAAAATGAAAAAAAGATCTAAAATAAGTTAGAAACATAACTCGAACTTCAAATGGCCATAACTTTTTATCTGGGTGTCTGTTTGGGATCTACCACATATCAAATCGAATCCTGCAATAATCTCTACACCCTTGGTGACACAAGTAAACTTCTATCACATTTTTGAGGTCAAAAAAAGGCCTATAAGACCTCCAAAATTGAGTTTTTAGTCTAGATACCCTGATTTTTTAACCTTCGATGGATTTTTAGCCCCGTTTAAAGGGGTATTTTTTCCTTTCTCAGCAGATAATGAATTTATTACTCAGTTTTACATTCATATTGATATTATGGTTTTTAAATTTTATGATTTTTCACACATAATTTTTTTTATAATTAAATATATGCATGTTTTCTTATATTTACTTTTAATAAATCACTCATATAAATTCATATATCAACATATTTATATAAAAATGTATATTATAATATATATAAATAAATAAATATTATATAAATGTATTTAAACTAATATATAACCATTTTTTACATTATAAAAATATATTTATAATTTTATATATATACATATGTGTGTGTCTTAATAAACACAAACACACACACACACATATATATATTATAATATAATATATATAATGAATATCATATATAATATATTTAAATAAATATAATATATATCAAACACACACATATATTGTATAGAGGTATTTAAAAAGAATTATATAAATATATGTAAATATATATGTATATATATGTATATATATGTATGTATGTATAAATAAACAAAAATATTATTAAACGATAACAAAAAAACACAGTTTAGTGGTAAAGGTGTTCCATCATTGAAGGATAGGTACATGGTTCTAATCTAAGCGAGCATGCATGAGGCTGGGAATTCGCAAAGTGCTGATAAAAGGGGTGGTTGGGTGAAAGGAACTGATAAAGGGGGCATGGAGTGTTGTTAAATGGGTTGTGGAAGCACTGATAAAGTGGCCAGGTGAATAGGTGTCCGAAAAAATACCCCCCTTAAAAGAATTTCGTTTATTAGTGCTAAGAAAAAAGTGTTAAAGGTACCCTTTAACAGTGCTAAAAAATCTCTGTTAAAAGTAACTTTAACAATGCTAAAAAGTGCTATTAAAGGGAACTTTTAACATTTCTTTTTAGGATTGTTAAAGGGTGCCTTTAACATCACTTTTTTTTCACTGATAACAGTTTCGGGCTTTTAACCATGCATTGATTATCAACAATTTTTAGCGCAAATAAATCCCTTTTCTAGCACTATTAAAGGCATTATTTTTATTAGTGGGTGGTGAATTGTATTCTTTCAACTTATTTAAAAATTCAGTCTTTTGTATTATCAAATAAAAGAAAGTATGTGTCAAATAGACAATAAGAATGAGCTTCTTCGGATAAATAGAATGTAATTATTCCCATATAAGTAAAAAAACATACTAAGAAACTATATATTGATAGAAACTCATACACAATAGATAAAAAAACTTGTATAAACAATAGATGTTATGTTAAAAGATACAACATAATCCTTTTAAAATATATAATAAATGATTAAAACACATCAACTGAGTGAGGTATTTTATTTAACCCAAAGTAATATTAAAGTATGTAGATCCTACTTTAATTATCCCTAATTATAAACCTATTGGAAGGTATGTCTTACAAGCTTTGGAAGCCCCTGATCATCCTGACCAGAATAAATTATTTCTTCCTTATGAAATTCCTTTATCTCATAGAACAAAATGACTTCTATCTCCTTAACCATAGGATCCTTAGATATATCCCATGAATCATAACAACAACAAAAACAAATTAAAAGGATTAAGATCATTTATAAAAAAACCTCACATGAAGCTGCATTGAATAAAAAAACTCTCGAAAAATATTCCAAATAAAATCACTCAAAGAAATGAGATTTTGTGGTCTTTAAAATTTATTCAACATTGAGATATATTTTTCATTATGTGCTTCTTCACCTCATACTCATGATGTTATTTATATTTGTAATCCATAATAACCTCCAACATTTTTTTATTCTTAGTGTTAATTTCAACTACATAAATAACTTCAACATCAACTTTTGATGGATTTACTTTCATTCCTCTTCTACTGATGAAGATGTAGAACATATTTATAGTGATCCTAAAAAAATAAAAGGAACTTATTATGAATCATTTATGATAATATTATATCTTTCTCATAAATATAACATACTTACACCTTTCATTCTGGTAGAATTACTCTTAGAAATATCATTCTGATTTAATTAAATAGGATCATAATGACTATTTAGAGAGACTTAAAAATGATAAAAAAAGATTCATCATGAAAAACAAACATTAGATGTACTATAAGAATCATATGGGTGTATTTTTATTTTTAAAATTATTGTATAAATAATTATTTTGAACCAACAGATATTACTACAACAATTGAACTAGATAATGAGTCAAGGTAACACAAATGAATGAAGTATATTGTTTGTAAGTATTACCTTATGAAGGTTTTTTATCAAATTTGTGAGGTTACAGTAAGTATATTTTCCATGGAGGAGGATGTGGAAACCCTATAGACTAAATACTTATCTCAATATATTCATTAACACTATGTGAGAACTAGTGGAATAAAATTCATTAGTAATTAGCTCTAGTGAAAGTGGGAGTCTATTGGAGTTAGACCCCTATGACTAACTATGTAATGCTTTTTATTACTTGTATATTCATTTTTTAAAATATTAATAAATATCATATCACATTATTAGTGTTATTATACATAACATTCAATGTGATAATTTCCTTGGAGAATCTATCACATTTAAAGGACATAACAGTTACCCATTATGATGATATCCTTGAACTTCTTTGACGATATTCTTAATTATATGTTTTATGATTAGATAATATCATTTGACTTGACATAGATGGCATAAGAACAATATTTTTGGAGGGATTCATTTTAAAATGACATGACCTGATTCATCCCCCTCTTAAGTAGTCATTCCTAATAATCACAACAAGTGGAATCAGTGTTAATGATTGTTTTTACAGGGTATCTTTACAATTTATAAGATATAGAAGTGATTCTAAATTATTAGGGAATTCATATATTTTATGGGAATAATTTCTAGTATATATTAAAGCTAGTGAAGTAAAGGAAACAAATATAAAATAATTTTATTCCAATGAAAAAACCCAATACTCGAGGGGGGGTATTTTCCAACATAATTAATACAAATTGGATGTAGTGTAAGACATTAGAGTTTATGTGAGGGAAAGTTTTTAGTTTTTAAGAAAGTGACACAAATTTGAAAGGTACTAAACTAAAATTACCCCACTAAATTAATTAATTTATGCGTTTATTATGTGAATATTCTTGTAAAAGTAATTTATGGAATTAGAGAGTTGATTGGGGACCTAAATTCCTTCTCACATTTATCTAATTGTTTTAGTGATTAGTGAATGATAACCTCAAATGGTGTCACTAGATAACTTGAAATGTATCCCTGTTTCATTTTAGATAAAGATAGTTGAGGATAATTATATAGAAAATGATATGTTGAGGGAGGTTTAATTCGAGGAAATGAAGTAACTCACCATGGAGGATGATACATAGGAGAATATGAGTTGATTTTATTCCTTTAATCAAACCTATAAAGGGGAATTTAAAGTTTAATTGAATGATTCCACTCGTATTATTTTGATGCAGAAATGTTGGGAACCATTCTGTAAAGTGTCCCAAGAAATTTAATAATGATGAGGCGAATTATATACCCGAAAAAAATCCTATAAATATGAAAAAGGAAAGAATAGTACCAAATAAAATTTCTTCAAACTGAAGAAATTTATTTCATAATAAGGTGATAACTTAGAGGACAAATAATACAAATAAAATAAGGATTTAAATACCATAGTGAATAAGTACTTGTTGTTATCATTAAAAAACCACAAATCCATGTTGAATATAAATGTAAAGAAGCTAATGTTGAGCATGTTCTGGATCTAAAAGATGATTTAGAGTCCACAATTTAGGAGATACAAGTTTAGAGGAAAAAAATATTCATAATGTGTTTTTATGTGAATATAGATTCGATATGAAAATTTAGAATGAAGATAAGAATAGGTTTAATGTAGATAAAAAAATATCAAGGATGAAAAGTCATAGAACATGGATAAATATCAAGAACAAACCTGGTACATCTACAAATATAAAACTTGATCTAGCCTATGGTAAGGCCTGAAGGGACTTCTGGATCCCCATGAGTTAGCTACCAGAACCTGATCATAAAATTATCACCTTTAGATATGATTTCCCCCACAAGTACATTGTTTCAAAAAACCCAGTTAACCCACCTTAATGGTACCTAAATCAATTTTTACTTGGCCAGAAGGTTGTTCCCAATCCCCATGGGCTGATGAATAACTCTTTGGAATCAAAAAAAATCAAGGGGGAATTATTTTTCCATAAGATTAAATCATCAAGATAAATAATTGGAAATAAAAAATAAACAATTGGTATTCCAAACAATATTTAAGAGAAAACTACCACAAGAGAATATATACATGTCTAAAAAAATGGTAAGTAAAAAATTCATTAGATAATAGAATCAAGATATCAAAAAATGCATAATAACATTAACAAATCACAATACTTCCTTTGATACAAATTTTTCCCAAACTAACCTAGATAACCTTCCGCTAGGGTCATATGACTGGGTTCATATCCCATGGAGGTCAAGCCACGATATATATAAAAACTAGGATATGTTAAGAAAAAGGGAAAATAAAAAACAACCTAACTAATAACATAATTAAAATAAACTCTAAACTAGTAAACATCATAACAATATAAATTTTTATGTAAAGAAATAAAATTCATATGTTCCGCAACAACAATATAAGGATTGGTCTGAGGGAAAAAAATAAACAAAATAGGCCACTGTAATACATATCTAGGTGACATGTGGGTTTGCATCAAACCATTACACCACCATAACATGAACAGAAACTAGCTTGAATACCCATTTACATTAATTTGTTTATTTACCTTTCCTATATAATACATGACAAAGTCTACATATACTTTTTGGGTATATGTAGAGTGTGGGCTAAAAAGTCCAATAGGGGCTTAATAAGTGTCCTATAAGAATATTTTTTAATAAATTTAATTATGTACAATTTGAAAAAAACATTATGAGATAATATTTTAATAATATTTTATAAAATTGGAAGAATTTTTACTTTGTAAAAGTTTTAAAATAAATACATCAGAAAATACATTCATAGTTTAAAACAAAACATGAAAATCGAAAATTCCATAGTAGTCTAAAAGTAATATATATATATATATAAACCATTTTTCAAATATGAATCAATAGCCTATTATGATAATAAAAAAATGTATCACCATGGTAAGGATTCCTAATTTACATCAGTTCAGGGCTAGCTTGGATCCTCACACGTTAAATGACCAAGGGAAAATAACTGAGTGTGCACTCACATCCCTAGAACTTAGACCTAGGGATTAGAGATCACCATAATGTGTCTCTATTTCATACCAATGTTTAGTTAGTGTTTTAATATAAACCCAATGCTAAAGAAGCTAACCATACCTAGTTGTGATTTTAGAAGACTTCCTAACTAATTTCAAATCTCTCATGGGTTTTCCCCAACTCATAGAGACACCATTTTCATAATTAAAATCATTAAAAGGGGTGTTTTATCATTAAAAATATATCATTATCAAATAAACACAAAAAAACCCAATACCTAGTGTATAAATGTCTGGAAATAATTATTAGAATCGAGTCATTTTCAACTTTTAGAACTGTTTTCAAGAAATGAAAATTGCACTTTAAAATATTTAAACCCTCTTTTGAAAACAAAAAATATATTCATACGAAAAATTATTTTTATGAAACCACCTACTTAAATACTTGGGATAATCAAAAATCATATAGAACCCATAAACCAATAGGATAGAGTGATCTTAGATGATGAATGAAACCCCTAAACCAAAAAAACATATCATTAATGTCAGGTTCCAACAAACCTAGGTTTCCATTGACCAATCGGGATCAAAAAACACAATAGAGAAGGGAAAAGGTCATAGAAGATGAGAGAAACCACATTTTGTGAATAACATTGAATATATAGGGAGAATCCCCACTGAAATTTCACCATTGGTGAAGGGATAAAGGATTTTTTTTGAGAGAGGTGATTCTAGGTTTGAGACTTTCAAAAAATGAGGCAAAATAGGGTTAATCTAAACCATGGTCAAATAGTGAAAATAATATTTTAAATCTAGGCCTAATAGTTTCATGATGTGAACTAAGATTCAGGTTGTGAATTTTTCTAACCTTAACTGGATCAAGGTGTGAAAATTTGGTTCATTCCATGATCCATCAATTATTTAAATGATGTTCTCCACATTGATAATTCATAACCATTCAAGGGATGAATCACTCATTTGGGTTGTGAATATATGAATCAGCAATACTATAACTCCTTTAAAGATCAAAAACACACATGTTATGGGTAATCTCAATAAGAAACAAAAAATAAATATATATAAGAATTTAATACGAGAAATAAATATAGTGATATGGTAATTTCCCTAACCATATCACGGCATATCCCCATAAATCTATGCAGAATTTTATTGATCCAAAAATAGGTGACACCATTCCCCCCTCATATATGATTCCCACTCCCATGTTTCATGAGAATCTATTCCGTTTTTTCTATTAAACTCAAACCAATGTAATAGATCTACTATGCATGATCTCTTCCTGGGAATCAACTATCTGGATGAGTTTTTCTACCACTGACATATCCATCTCCAAATCAATTTCCAACCAATTAAAAATGTGAGAAGGATCATAAATAAACTTCTTTATTTGAAAAACATGGAACTCATCGTAGATCATAGTCACCTAAACTGGTAATTCCAAATGATATTCCACCTTTCTAATCTGCATTATGGTCTCAAAAAGAGAATCATATCTTTGAACTAATTTCCATTACTTCCCAAGATATTGGTGACCCAACCATGGTGAAACATTAAAGAATACCTATTCACCAATCAAATGATATAAATGATGTCACTGAGGATCTGTATAATATTTATTCTGACTTTTATCCATCACTGACTGATAATGAATAGTTTTAATGTTAGTTGAAATCTCCTAAAATACCCATCCCAACTAAAGTAGCCTCATCGATCTTATTCTAACAAAGGGGTTATCCAAAAGGTCAACTAGACAAGGATTCAAAGGGATCTATTCTGATGGATGACTGCTAACATTTTTAGAAGAAAATTTGAACATTCCCAAATTATAATTTGAAGAAACCTCAAAGTCTAGGATGCATTTGTGGAAAATATCCTCCAGAATACAATTTGTTTGATCTGTTTGAATTTCTATCTGAGGATGGAAGGATATGCTCAGCCTAACTTGTGATACCATCACCTCATGGAGGCCTTTCCAAAACTAATAGATAAACTAAAGGTATCAATATGAAATGATAGCTAAATAAACCTCATTTAAACTCACAATATTGTTTACATATAGCTTTCGCATGTCTTCAACCTCAGTGGTATCATAAATTGGGATAAAATGAGTTGAATTAGATAATAGTTCAATAATCACCCATATGAAATTATTCCCTCAAGGATTTTTTGGTAGTCCAATGATGAAATCTATGTACACCTCATTCCACTTCCATACCATCATAGGGATCAACTGAAGTAAACCGAAAGGATTTTGGTTCTCGACCTTAATCTGCTGACATGTATAATAATGGGATATGAAATCATCTATGTCTCTATTCAAAACAAGCCACCAAAACCAATTCTTCATGTCATAATTTATCTTAGTAGCACTTGGTTGAATGACCCACTGAGAGAAATGACAATGCACCATCCCAACCTTTCTCACTAGGGAAAGAATTACACATTAGTTCCTGTAACAAATAACACCCTCTAGGGAGAAATAACACTCAATGATGTCCACCCCACCATATAAATTATTTTTGACACTCAAGAATTAATCACTCCATTTCTTCTCATAGAAAAAAAAACTAAATAAGAGAGGATTTCAACTGAATACTCATTGTACAAACATTACACTTCAACTTTTTTATCCAGGTGCATCGTTGAAATGATCCCAAAGAGGTTCCATTAATACTTTGAATCCATCGTATTTTAAGAGGGAAACATCCTACTAAGGTCATCAATAAAAAATTATACTTTAATAGATTTTAGGTGATGTCAAATTCAAAATACATAATTTACTTCACCCACCACCTTTGTTTAAGTTTTAGAACCCTATGAGAAAAGATAGAGCTAATCCTTATATGGTTAGAAAAGATAGTGAACCTCACCTCAAAAGTTAATGTCTCAAACTCTTATGGTCATGTATGATTGAAGAAATATTTGGGTCATGGGTTGGGTAATTTTTCTTGTTCGTCGGAATCTGATGAGAACTATACAAGACCATGTGATCACATTGTACAATAACATAGACCAAACCCATTCTTAAAGAATCAAAAAACACTACATTGAACTAAAAAAATTATTAAAATATAAGGACATGATATAAGTTCAAACACCATTTCAATTCATCGAAGGAAGCCTAAAATCTCAAATCCAGAAATATAACTTCCCCTCCTAGTGAGCATTGTCAATGATAATTCCAGCATTAAGAAATCCTTTACAAACCATTAGTAATATCCTAACAGACCCAAGAATATCCAAATATCAAAAACATTTATTTGATATTCCCATTATATGATAGCCATCACCTTCTATGGATCGACTGAGATGCCATTCTCTAAGACCACTTTTCCTAAGAATTTAACTTCTCAGATCCATTATTGACACATCAATAATGTAGTATAAAGGTAGAGATCTCTCATGGTTCCCAAAATGGTTCTTAGATAAATATCACACTCTTCATGATTTATTAAATAAATAAATATATCCACAAATACTACAATGATGGAATATAGGTACCTATGAAATATCTAGTTCATTAGTGCTATAAAAATTCTAAGAGAATTATTTAGGAGAAATGGAATCATGGGATACAAAAAGTGGAATTACCTACTCTTAAAGGTAGTATTTGGAACATCTGACACATTAATTATGAGTTGGTTGTATCTAATCTGAAGAGAAATCTTTGAGAATCACCTTTCCACATTTAATTGATCAAAAATCATTAATGCTGGGAAAATGGTATTTATTATTAATCATCACTTGGTTGAGCTTCCAATAATTAAACAATAAATAGAGAGTTCCATCAGCCTTCTTGTGAAAGAGAACCAAGGCTTACCACAATGATAAACTCAGAGTAATGAAACCCTTGAATTAAAAATCATCCAAATAAATCTTTATATCATTAAATTCTATAAGTTCTATATATTAATAATGTATAGATATAAAATTTCTCTCTTATACTAATTAAATTATGAACTATAATTATATATCTAAAGGAAGACCAAGAAATTTAGTTGGAAACACATCTTGAAACTTATTAACTACTAGAGGAATTTCAAAATTCAAGGTTTCCTCATTAAACTAAGATAAAAATGAGGATATTTATTTACAATGATTTGATAAAGAAGGCCCTGCTTGACTAGAACTTGTATCCAATTCTACTTAAAACACCCTTGAGTCCCAATTTGAGGGTTGATAGTACAACGACAATCCCAGAAAGACATTTGGTGGGTGGGGGAAGGAATTCAAGGGAAATAGACTTGTTTATTAGGGATGGGTAATGTTTTAATTAAGATTTAATAGTTTGGTTATTTTCATTTAATGGTAGAAGGGTACATTCCTTGGGGGATATCCAGTTAATAAGCTATATGAAGGAATTTCAACTTGTCTTAAAGAGCATAGCTCTCCCAAATGGTGTCCATTGTAATTTTTCTATATTCTTTTCTGATATGAATTTCAAGAAGGTAACTATTCACACCGAAATTTACCCATGTTTTTAGGTTTAAGTGGTCTATTGTAGTGTAGATTGGGTAATCGAATCCTTAGAGACCTAAGAAGAAACCTAAAAACACGTATATTCTATGGATTGTTTTCAGCTATGAGGTGGCCAAATTTGTGTTGATATTACAAAGTTTAAAAAGAGAACTAAAATATCTATATGAATTCAAATTATGAGAAATTGAGTTTATCCTAGGTTATTACTTGGGGTGGATTGGATGAATTCCTTTTTAGACTATTTCAATTCCATAAATTTGAGATAGTTTCATTCAAAGAAGTAAACTACCATCATCACTTATCGGATTAATACCAATACACTACAATACTAATAACTTATACACTTAGAGGATCATATTTATGATAAATCCAAGTTAAAGTTTCATATTATCACTTGAAGTGTGTGGAATTAAAATTAAACAAGGATGAATAAGTTTGAAGATCGTCAAACAAAATTATTAATTAAAACAAGTGACTAATCATTAAAAGATTGAGAAATAACATCCAATACAGCCCCTTGATACTCCCTTGGATCAACCCATAAGTGGTTTATCCCTCCATTGATGTTATGTTTTCAATGGAAGTGGGAAGTAGAATCATGTGGGAATAAATGATGAAGTAAAAAAGCAATGAAATAAAGAACTCTACCCCATTGTTTGAATGATTTCTATATTCTCCGTGTGAATAAATTCACACCTTAATAAAATGGTATCAACGAGTTAAAAAACCATATAAAACAATATGGATAATAGTTTTTATTAATAAGATAAGTTGATTCAATCAACTTACAATTTGGAGAAATGTGATTACCACATAAAATTGGAAGCATAACATTAAAATGAAAACAAAACAGAAAGATTCTTAACTCATTCACCTCCATTACTTCAAATAGAAATTTAAATAGGATTTGGTCGAGTCTCAAACATTTCATGTCTCCTCAATTAATGGTGGTAGGACTAAGTGGGTGGAAAGTTAATGGAGAGTGGACTTTCCCACCCTTGATAAAAAATCCAATTCAACTTACATGCCTCGAAATGATGTTTAAAAATATAATCTATATAGAATAATTTGGGTAGACCATAGAAGAAAAATATTAAGATAAGTATATCCCCTAATATCTTGTAAAATTTCATCCCAAATGATTTTTTTGAGATATGATTGAAATGGTGGGTTTTTTCTAGGCTAAAGAATCTGGCCTATATTTTCATCTTTAAATTGGGATGCCTAGAACTCCATAAAAACATTCAAATTATTTTGGTAAAATGTTGAATTAAATGTTCCACATGATTTCCTATACCTTTAGTTAAAATTTTAGAATAATTGGGCATGTATATTGCCAGCTATAGTAATTTTATTGGGCTGCTGTTGAGTTCACTTTGCCTAGATTTTTTTGTTTTAAGGCCCACTTTGGTGGTCTTCCAATGTGAATCTTCAAGTAGTCCAAAAATTATTAATTGTAACTAATGGAATGAGAAACCTGAAAATTAAATATAAATGTAAAATTGTGACCATTTTGTGTTTTAGGAGGTGTTAAAATATGTACCAAGTAATAGTGTACTTTAACAAAGAATTACAATCATAATGTGAAATAATGTTCAAATTGTAAAATGAATTAAATTTTTTTTTATGAATAATGAGGCACATGAATTTTATAATATAAAAAATGAATATAAGCCTCTTTTAATATCTAACCACACCCCCAAAATTGAGTTTTGTTAGTCTGGAGAAAAATGTATCTCAAAAATATGAAATTTTAATTCCCTTTTCCAATTTTTTTTAATATATAGTTCTCACCAAATGACCTATTACTAAAAAATTAAGAAATACCTAAAAATAATTTAATACAAGGTATGCTTAGATTCATATCCCAATCCCAAGCATGTTCTTTTATTCAAATTTACCCCCACATTTCATCCAATTTTAATTAATCATGATGATTTTTTGTGTGTCATAATAGACATGGAGGTTAATTTTTATTCAGGGGGTGTAAGATAGAAATCCTAGGTGGAATGAACTTTTAATATTAAGATGAGTATTAATTTTTTTTTCATTTTTGGTTTTATTAATTTTTCCATGTTTGTTTAAATTGAACTCAATCAAGTTAACCCCTATAGCGAGACTTTCATGATGACTCCCATGCTCAAAGACATTAGGGAACCATGTTAATCCCACATACTCAGGCATCATTTTGAGTTAACAAAATCATTTAAAAATTAAAATTATAAAAAATAAAGATAAATTTCCCAACTTCAGGCTAGAAAACTATGGAGTCATGATCCCTAAGTTCTGAAAGCTACACATTAGGTCAATCAATTTCTCTATGTACAAATTTGTTGTTTTTTATTTATTTTCTTTTTTTATTTTTTTGAATAATAATACTAAATTAAAAAAATCACCAAAACTATACTATTTATTATGGTACCCCAAGAACGTAAAATAACACCCAAAATTCAAAGGACATGAATTGTGTATTTTTTTTATTAAATGGATGAAAGTATAATGGTGAAAAATCACATTAGACAACTAAACTTTCGAAAATCTATGCTCATGAACTTAAAATCGCATTAAAATAAATATCAAGGAATACAAAATTATTTGATATTTATATTAAAAGTTTTTAATGTGTATTATAATTTTTATGGTTAAATAAATTTTTCATTCTATTTATGCACATAAAATTTTCTTTTTTTCATTTCAAATATTTTTTTCTTTTTTTCACATAGAAATAATATTTTAAATCACCCCACAACATATGAATAACATTGTCCCCAGTGTTTAAAAAAAATAAAATTTAAAATGGTGTCAAGGTGTAGGAGAGGAGTTCCTAGATTAATATTTGAAAATGAGTTATGGAACAATGTAACCTGGTGGTATACTAATGGAAATCCTTCCATAACAAATTGATCCTTTGATCCCCATGTCATTCTTGGACTCCCCTTAGTAGATGCTAGAATAGTGTGGAATTTCTTGATGTAGGTGATTTCACAAATTTTTTTACCTCAAAAACCCCTACTTATCACTCATAAACCAAATTAGAAACTACAATAACCCTGAGAGGTTCCCTTAACTAAAAAAACAAAAAAAGGGAATGGACAAAAAAATGTACCTGTTTATTTCAAAACATCAAACCTTGAGTAAAGGTATAGGTAAAGGATGGGTTGCCTCCTGGAAAGTGATTTGTTTAATGTCGTTAGCCCGACATGGACCCCAAATATATCAATTTTTATGGTTCATAGGTAGGATCATTTAACTCATCCTTTGTTTCTTGTTTACTAAATGATTTAATGAAGGGTTTTAACCTATAACCATTTACTTTGAATACATGACCACTTGTGGGATCCTGAATCAGTACTGACCCATGGGAGTACATGATATAGACTTTTTATGGACCTGACCATCTATACCTTAACATTACCTTGTGTAAATGAATTTTTGAACTATACAAGAGCATGGATTTTTTTGGTTTAATGTTTCTGAAATTGAGATTCCTATATTGGTAGGCTTCAACTCTATATTTATTGATCCATAAATTTTCATAAGCCTCTATCCTATGTTCCTAATGATCATTAAGACATAATTTACTTTTGATTCAGCCAATGAAATATCAAATTTCATATTTTATTTCCCAAAATGACTCATGTTCAATTTAAATAGGTAAATTGAATTATTCTCCATAAACCAACCTATATGGTAACATGCCTAGGATAGTTTTGAATGTTTCATGATATGCCCAAAGGGCATACAATAGTTCTGCAGAACAATCTTTCCTAGAGGGATTGGCAGTTTTTCAAGAATTTTATTAATATCTATATTATCTAACTCATATTAACCACTGGATTGAGTATAGTACGCATTTGAAACTTTATGAGAAATACAATACTTATACATGAGTGCTGATAAGGGAAGGTTTCATAAATGGGTTCCATGATCACTGATGATAGCCCTATGAATTCTAAATCTAGAAAATATGTTCACTTTCTAAAATTATATCATAACATGATGGTTATTGGACTTGGTGGGAATGTAATAAACCAATTTAGAACCATAATCAAGAGATAAGTGGATTTAAAGGTATCCCTAGTGACTAAGAAGGGTCCCATGAAATCAATTCCCCAACAATCAATGATTTCGATGAAAAGAATGGGAGTAAGGAGAATTTTATTTCTTTTGGTTGTGGATCCAGATTTATGACACTGAGAACATATTTGGAAGAATTTTAAGGAATACTTAGTGAGGTTAGTACCATAGAAATCACTTTACAAGGCCTGTTTAGTGGTTTTCTTTGTTGAAAAGTGTCCTCTAGATGCCTCTCCATGATAGAATTTTAGAATGGACGATTGCTTGGGCTCAGAAACATATCTACTAATGATTTGATTAGGATAGAACATGAATAGGTATGGACCATCAAACACATAGTTTTTGGGATCAGAAAAGAATTTACTCTTATCTTGGGTTCTGAGGAATTTTGGAATGTCACCCATAACCAAATGGTTTTTAATGTCAGCATACCATGGTAAATCACTCATTTATAGTGGCTCTTGTCAGAAAATGAATATGACCTAGAAAGGTGATGTGAGTTTTCTTTGAATTCTATACTAGGGAGGTGATTGACTACTACATTTTCATCATCCTTTTTATCCTTAATTTTTAAATAAATCTCTTAAATAATAAGGACCAACCTGATCAATCTAACCTTGGAATCTTGTTTTTGGAAAATTTGTTTCATGTATGAATGATCAGTGAAGATATTTATGGGTGATCCTAAGAGATATGACCTGTATTTCTATAAGGAAAAGACAAAAACAAGTAACTCTTTATCAGTGGTGGTGTAGTTTATTTATGAATCATTTAAATATTTTCTTTCATAAAAAATGACACATGGAGTTTTATCACACCATTTTCCTAAGAATACTCCTTCAATGAAGTCACTCACATCACACATGAGTTTGAATTGAAGGTTTAAATTTGGATATTTCATGACAGATGAAGAGGTAATATCTGACTTGAGTGTCGATAATGAATCCCCACAGCTTTCTGTCCAGAAAAATGGAGCATCTTTCACCAAAAGAGCACAAAGTGTTTTGGAAATATTGCTAAAATTTCTAATGAACCTTCTATAGAAACTAGATTGTCCTAAGAAGGATCTCACATCCTTGAAAGTTTTTTGAGAGGGAAGGTGATGAATGATAGAAACCTTATCTATATCAACTATAATCCCTCTATTAGAGACCAAATGTCCCAAAAACAGTCCTTCCTTTACCCTGAAACAGAATTTCTCCTAGTTTAGGTTGGGATTCTTATCCTAACATCTAGACCAAACCTTTTCAATATTTAGAATTCTTCTCTCAAAAGTATCCCAAAATATAGATAATTCATCTATAAAGACCTCTAAAAAATCCCCTACTATGTCTGAGAATATTCCCATCTTGCACCACTGGAAGGTATCAGGGGAATTACATAACCCCTAGGGCATGAACTTGAAGGAAAAAGTGATGAATGGATAGGTGAAGATTGTTTTTCCTTAATCCACTAAAGAGACTTCAATTTTATTTTAACCTTAGAATCCATCTAGGAAATAGTAGAATTTATAACCTGCCCCTAAATAGAGTACTTAATCAATGAAGAGAAAATGGAAATGGTCTTTATTAGTTCATATTTTGAGCTTCCTATTGTCAATAAAAACTCTCCATCCCATACTAACCCTTGTAGGGAGAAGATCACCATCCTCATTGGTGATCATAGTAATTCCAACATTCTTTGAAACACCATTAATTGGTCTTACCCACTTATACTCAACATTAGCATAGATGATACCAAATTTCAATAACTTAATTAGTTATCTCCTTACCACATCCATAAGATTTGGATTGACTATCCATTTAGGTTGATGACATGTTTTGAAGTCAGATTAAAGAATAATCCTAGGAGTTCCAATTTAGTGGGATAATCCTAAGAATATCAAAAATGGTATTTCCAATTTCTTTCTTATGATTTCCTTGGAAATCCAGAAGCATCCTCTCTTGATTGGATTCAAGATAGGAACAAATGAAAACATGAATGAATTGATTTTCCCCTAAGAAATAATACTTAAGTGACGAAGGTTGGACATTAAATTTGAAATTATATCTGTTATCAATTTCAAAGGAAGGTTGTGACTTTATTTTAAACTCAGTTTATTTTTCCAAATTTGTTAATATAATTGGTTCTTTATGAATATAATTTTTAGGCACCACATTGGCCAAATAGGTGTTGGGAATGGGTATGGACTTGATGTTTTGGATTTTTTTCCAATGGTATCATTGATTTTTTATTTGGTAAAATCATAAAAAGAGCTATCTGGAAGAGATTCGGGACAAGAATGAAACTTTACCTCATGTGAATAAAGAAAATAAATATATTCTTAACATAAACATCCTTCAATAATTTTGTTATGTTCCTATAGTTTACTATCAACACTACCAATCCAATTGACCTCATGGAGCTCTTCACCATCCCCAATTTGAGATTTTTCTTTTTAAATATTTAGATAGAGGTTTATGTTACCTAAGGTTAATTTTATGTCCCCATTTATGACTCGAACGAATGATTTGATTATTGATAAGAAAAGATGACCAAGGATTATAGCTAATTTCTCCCTAAGACCTATGTTTGGGTTATTTTCAATGAAAATTAATTCAGTAGGGTAAATGAAATTTTTCAACTTTAACTAAAATATCTTTTAATATCCCCTTAGGAACCCAAACAGTATGATCATCAAGTTAAAGAGTGACAGATGTGGGTTGGAGTTATTCGAGCCCTAACCAATAATAAATGGAATATAGAATGAGGTTCACACTAGCTCCTAGATCTCAAAGGGCATAGAAATTTTTTTTTCTCATAAAATAACATTAATGTATGGAATTCCTAGATTATTAAACTTTGGAGGAATGGTCCCTTGAATGGTGGTACTCATATTAAAATCCATAAGGAATTGGTTTTTATGTAAAAATTTCCTTTTAAAAGGAAAAAAGTCCTTAATGTACTTTGAGTAGGAAGTAATGGTTTTTATTACATTAGGAAGGGTAATGTTCAACTTAACATGATAGAATATTTGCATCCAAGGCTCATTCAGTTATGGTTTATATTTTCCTCTCATGCGTTGAGTGATAGGATTAGGTTGTTTGATTTTTTGACCGGGTTGTGGTTCCTTCACATTATTATTGGGTTTTCCAGAAGCAAAGGGTGGTTTGATATAATTTTCATGTGATTTTGATGTTTTAAATGGTTTAAAAATTATTTTTCATGGTTTTCAATATATTTACCACTTATTAAGACAGCCACTACTTTGATTTGTTCCTGAGAGGGTTGTGTGTAACCAGAATCTCCCCTTAAGTTTGAGGATGGTACAACCTGAGTAGGCATGGGTGCCTTCTTAATTATAATGGTTTTTAGTTCATTTTTAAGGGATGAAAATTCTAAGATCATTTTACTCATTTTTTTACACAACTAAACAAGGATAGGAAGGGAAATATTTGGAAAGGGCTTTTGTTTGTTGGTTTATTCTAGGAAGATACTTTGGTTGTTGAATTGGTTGTTGAATGGGTAGTTGGATGGGTTGTTGGTATTGGGATAGAGGATATTGGTATTTTACTTGTTGTGGTTGGAACTAGTTAAGTTTTTTACAAAACTTTGGTGGTCAGGGGTTTGTTCCTTGTGGCTAACTAGGTTGTTAGTTATATTTCCAACAAAATCTTGGAAGGTCATTGTACCTTGGATTTTTTTTTGTAATTTGGATTTTTAAAGTTCATATAATTGACATGTGATGGTCGTAATCCTAAAATAAAATCCTTAATGGAAGGTATGGTTGGTAATTGGTCTGTCTTGTGGTCATTTTTGTCACAAATTGTGCCAACAAGGTAAACAATTTGAATTTCATAGAACTTCCTACGATTGATCTCCTCAACCTTCCTAGTGAGTGCAGAAAGTTTTCCACAAGACTTTATTCTTCCATAAGATTGTAAATTACACCAGATTTGGGTAGATTCTCATGTTAAGGTGATTTTCCCCATGATAAGTTTTGTTCATCCAGTCCTTATAAATACTCATAAGCATTATTTTGGGCTTTGTTTTTGAAACATCCATTACACATCATGTCAATGAATTGTTTGTTTCCCTGAACCAACCCTTCATAGAAGATTCAAACTTGTTCTGGGATATATAATTCATGGGGAGTTACCCTATTGAGTATGTCTTTGAAACATTCCCATGTTTCCTAAAATGAATCCCCTTCTTTTTCAAAAAATTTTGGATGCTCTCTTTAAGTAATTTTTTTGTGATGGGGGAAGTATTTTTTTGTAGAAATATATTTACAATTGGTCCCATGAGTGGATTGATGTAGGTCTATGATTTTTAACCAATTTTTTTCTCAATACTTAAGTGAGGAAGTAAAGAGACTCATCTTAGTTGACTCATGTTGATGTGGTGGGTACGTGGTTTCAACAATGTCATTCAACTCTTAGATATAAAGGTATGATGTTTTCAACCCCATATCAAGGAAGGTTGGAAAGTGTTTTGGGACATGAGGTTTTAATACATAGTGATATTTCCCTAGGGAATCATGCCTAATGAATGAGGTTTTATTGGTCCAGGAATGAGTGAGGTGGTCATTCATGGTTTTATTGACTACATTCCATGAGTTTGGGGCCGCCTCATTTGGTTTTTCATTTTGGTTCCTGCCTGGGTTTATTAGTTGGTATATTTGAAGACCCACCATTAAAATGTGATCGATTTTAGAATCTAGGGTATTAAGAAGATTATTAGATAATGTAAATATTTCTCTTGGTGTACTTGACTCCACAACCCTAGGATTATCCACCCTAACAAGTTGATTTTATTGGTCACAAGTATAGGTGGACATGTTCCAGGAAAAGTGAACAAGAAAAGAAAGGGGAAAATACAAGATAATTTGAGGTGAGAAAAGGAAAATGGGGGAGAATAGAAATATTTTTGAGATTACTTACTTGGTTCCATAGCAGTGGACCCAAAATCATTCCATGCCCAAATTTACCCAAGTTTTTTGGGTTAAGTGGTCGCTTGTAGTGTAACTTGGGTTGTCGAATCACGAGAGACCTAAGAATAAAACTGAAGACACATACATTCTATAGATTGTTTTTGGATATAAAGTGGAAAATTTTGGGTTGATTTTAGATTGGTTTAAAATGGAACTAATATATCTAAGTTAATTCAAATTATGAGAAATTTTGTTGATCCTAGGTTATTACTCAGGTAGATTGGATGAATTCCTTTTTAGACTATTTCAATTCCATAATTTTAAGATGGGTTTATTCAACAAAGTAAAACTAAAATCATCAATTACTTGTTTAATACCAAAAAACCATAATAATAATCACCTATAAACTTGGTGGATCATATTTATGAGCAATCCAATGTAAAGGTTCATAATATAACATGACGTGTGCAGCCTTAAAATTCAATAAGGATGAAGAAGTTTTAAGATTGTCTAAAAAAACTCTCTATTAAAAAAAGTGATTAAGAATAAATAGAGTGAGAAATAACATCCAATACATCCCCATGATACTACTTTGGATAAATCTATAAGTAGGTTATCCCTCTATTGATTTTATGATTTCAATCGAAGAGGGATGTAGACTCATGTGGGAGGAAATGATGAAGTGAAAAGACATGAAATAAAAAACACTCCACTATTTTTCGAAGGATTTATCTCTTCATTGTGTGAATAAATTCACACCTTAGTAAAATGGTATCAATTTGTTAACAAAAATAGAATAAAAAAATAAGAAGTGGTTTTCTAAAGAATCTAAGGTGATTCTAGAAACTTACAATTTTAATAAATGTTATTACAATATAAAATTGGAAGCATAACATTAGAATGAAAACAATACACAAAGATGCTTAAATCCTTTATAACCACAACCTTAAATAGGAATTTTAAGATGCTTGGGTTTTTTCTCATATCTTACAAGTCTCATCAATTAATGGTGGTATCCCTATATGGGTGGAATGTTAAGGGAGAGTGGACTTTTCCACCCATGACAAAAAATATGAGGTAACTCTCATTCCTCCAACATATGTGTGAAAATGAGAATCTATATTGACAAATTTGGGTGGGCCATAGAAGAAAAATATGATGATTCAAATGTGCCATAATATCATGTAAAATATCATCCCAGATGGAATTTTTATTTTGTATATATGATTGAAATGGTGGGATATTGTTTTGGGAGGGAGAATCTGGCTCAGAATTTCGTCTTCAACTTGGGCATCCTAGAGTTCCATTCAAACATCAGAATTAGCTTGGGAAACTATTTAATGAAATGTTACAAATTATTTTATATTTCTTCAGTTAAAATTTTAGAATCCTTGGGCTTGTATATTTTCTGATACATTAATTTTATTGGGATTCTGATGAGTTCACTTTTCTCATAATTTTGTTGATCAAGGTCCACTTTGGTGGTCTTTCAATGTGAATCTTCAAGTAATAAAGAATTATGAAATGTTCCCAATGGAATGTGAAACCTCAAAAGTAAATATTACATTAAAATACTAACCATTTGGTTTTTTAGGAGGTTTTCAAATATGTACCAAGTAATAGTGTACTTTAACAAAGAATTACTATCATAATTTGAAATAATGTTAAAATTGTAAAATGAACTAAAAATGGTTTTTATGAATAACAAAGAATATGAATATTATAACATAAACAATGAATGTTAACCTCTTTCAATGGATAGTTAGTAATTGAGAACCTATCAACTTGATGATTTCATTGAGAGAATTCCAAATGACTAGTGATTGTTGGAAGGAAGATACAAAAAAAAAATTGAGGAGAAGATAAAATTAATAGAGAATGAAGGAACTATTATAGTGGATGACACAAATGGAGAATCATGAAACACAATTGTATTCAACTACAACTAATGTGATTACGTGAATACAACATTATGAAGCTAGAATTCAATAACTGGAAGATGTGGTGCAATAACAGATGGACATGAATCACTGAAAAGGACTTCATCTACATGAAGTTTTGGTGGGAGTGTCACTCCTAAAAACAAATAAGATTGAAAATTCAGGATGAAATAATGAATGAGGGAAGATAGTTTTAAAGTAAGAATGTGGAATTAGTTTGAATTATAAAACCATTGGGAATAAAATACATGGGAATGTTTTGTAGTGTTTATACATATGTGAATGAAAATATAGGGAGATACGAACAAATTTTAGGCTGATCAAGATGTCAACTTTTATTGGTGAGAATCATGTGTCTTGGATTACTCTATATGATCCTTTTTTTTATCTGTTTCACAAAAGGGGAATTGAAGGTATTACTGATGAAACTCAGTAATGATGGAAGGGCCTAGTACTAGATCAATTATTCTATTCAACTATACCAATATTATCCTAGAGTAAACTCAAGGAAGAAATAATGGGGGTGATACAGGGATGCTGCAGAAGAGGACCTGATGGTATGTTTGAAAGTATCGAGAAAGATAGGAGCAGTGGACACATATAGACATTGGTTTGATCAAGTGGTGATACACATAGTAGACATCCCTAAGAAATTATACTTGAGCATGTTCATTGGATGGCTCAAACTAGATATTAGAAGCATGATCATGGATCACAAACCATGAAGAAAGGGAAAATTTCTGAATTTATCAACATTGATCAAGATGATGTTATGGGTTAAAGGTATTATAAATATTACCAAATGAAGGTGCATGAATTATTCATCAACTACCCTAGGAATATGATAGACAACTATAATATTGAATTATATACTAACAGGGGATTTGAGAATACAATAAAGAAAAGGATAGAATACTTCTAGATGGAAGGGATTTAGAAATTTATCTAGAGAGGAGTTTGAAGAATGAAATTTAAAGGGGATATGATATTCCTATGGATAGAAGTTTAACCCAATACATCAGTTCCCAGAAAAAGGATACAAGTGAATGGAGTGGGAGTGTATAGAGTTGGCATAATATAGGGAAGAGAAACCTAGGAAGGATGAGGCTATATAGGGAGCATCTAGTAAAATATGGGAGATGGAATTTCTTGGAAATAATTTTATTGGACATGGTGAGATCAGGGATAATGGAACTACATCAATGCTAATTGATGGAAATGTGGAGGGAGTTCCACTATTGGTTTTGGTTCATAGTGGGAAAAACCAAAATTTGAAATTGAAATAGTTAATGTGAAATTTTGCAGCACATGAAGTCAATAATGAACCATTTTCAATAAATTTGTGAGATAACCACCATATAGAATTTCTAGGTTTTTGAATGTATTTGGGGATTGAGTTCAAGACAACATACTTCATTATAGATTCATATATTTTTTATAGTACATGGTAATATTTGGTTCTGGGAATTTAGTGGTTTAAGAAAATGTGATATGTTATAAACAATTGTTGGGGAATGGCCATGGGATTTTAATATAAAGGAAAGCACATATCATTATAGGGAGTAATGAAAAAAAAACTTCTACGAAGGGATTTATATGTATAAAAAGAAAAGGGTGGAAGTAACTACATGGAATTTAGTGGGACACACCAAAGGATGAAAAGAATCATGCATTACAGCTGGACCAAAACAAGTAGGCTCAACTATTAAGAGTGATTAATAATTTGATTATGGTGTTTAAATTCCCAAAGAGTTTTCCACCATGTAGGGAACTAGTCACGCTATTAGACTAAAAGATGGAGTTGGGAAATTTTTTTTGGCCTTAAAAGAATGAATACCATATGAATAATGAGAATGAAAATAAAGTAAATGAGTTGCAAGAAATTGAGTATGTCTGTCATAGTAACAACCCATATTAAAGTACGATTATAATAGTAAAAAGGAAATATGGGTGGTAGTGTATGTGTATAGACTATCGGTCTCTAAAAAATATAACAATTCCGGGTTAGTATCTTATTCTGATGATAGTGGAAATAATGGATGAAATGAATGTGTATAGAATATCAGGCACTATATAGTTTAATTATTCTAGACCAGTACCATATACTGATGATAGATAAACTAGTGGATGAATTTCATGAAGAATACTATGACACCAAGTTGGAATTAAAGTCTCATTTTCATCATATTTGAATTAAAAGGGAAGATATTGAGAAAAAAATCATTTAAAACTCCCGAGGGGAACTATGAATATGTCATCATGCCTTTTGGGATGAGGAATGCGCCAACTACATTCCATGAAATAGTGATCAATGTCTTATAGGTAATGTTAAGGGAGCCTAGTATTTTTTTGATGAATTTTTTCTTTATAAGAGAGTGTTTTATGAATACCTAGAGAAGTTGAAATTGTTTTTATACTTGATGGAAGATAATAAATTACATGATAATCTAAAGAAATAAAAATTTGGGAGATAGAGAGTAGAGTTTATAGGGAACATAATCTCTAAAGTTTGAGTGAAAATGGATCAAATTATGTTAGAGGAAATTTAAAATTTGAGGACACCTCCGAATGTGAAAGTGGTTAGGGTTCCATGGCCTTACTAGATACTATCGAAAATTTATTAAATATTATGGGAAACTTTTGAAACCACTTTCTTCTATAAAAAAGGAATGATTTGAGTGGGATGAGGAAACAAAAACAACCTTTGGAGAACATAAGGGGTGATTGACAACAACTATATACTTAATGCTACCAATTTTTTCTAAATAGTTTTTTATAGAATTTGATGCTTCAGGGATGGGATTAGGAGTAGTTTTGGTGCCTGAGGG
Source organism: Viscum album (assembly GCA_963277665.1). Lineage (NCBI taxonomy): Eukaryota > Viridiplantae > Streptophyta > Magnoliopsida > Santalales > Viscaceae > Viscum > Viscum album. The sequence goes on from OY728123.1 coordinate 20,049,058, forward strand.
TTGGAAATTAGCTTATTTTAGTAAATCCCTGTCCAAATATTTTATGGATAATTATTTCTAGGAAAAATAAATTATGTAATTGGTTTTATTCAATCAGAACTAGTGGAAATAATTATTTAGAAGATGGTTTATAGTGATTTTTGACCATCAAAGGTTAATTAATTTTTTGACCCATTGGTTGGTGTAAACAATCAAGTAGTTTTTTTCAATAAAAGTTATTGGGTTATAATTTTGAATTTATCTATAATATTGGGTAGTTGGATAGTGCAGATGATGTTATTTCTAGGGAAATTCCATAGGTGGAGAATATGTACCAAGAAGTAACTATACCTAGTTGGGAAGAGTTGCATGTAGTTCACGGAGAGTTTTCACAAGAATTAAATAATTGATATTGTTGATGCCTTGTTTAAATGGGAGGTGAACAACCCATGCTATACATACTGAGAAGTATTTCTCTTTTATAAAACCACATTTTTTGTCTTATTAGTCAACTCTGATACCAAAATTATTGTAACATTATTATTCTTCACTTGTAGGGGACATTGGGGATTAATAAAGACTTATAAATAGTTTTCCAAAGATTTTTTATGTCCTAGAAGTTCTTACGTGATACATAAATATGTTTGGGAATAAATAGTTTTTAGAAAATAAAATATGAGGAATTAATTTCTACAGGACTTCTACAGTGTTTGTTGATTCTCAAACAAATATGGGAGGAAATTTAAATAGATTTTCTTCTTGGACTTCCAAAGTCACATGGGTATGAAGTTGTGTTGGTTGTATAGGAAATACTTAGAATGTACACCGATTTCATACCATTAAAACATCCTTATACAACATAAAAAGTGGGTGAAGTTATTTCCATGGAATTTTTCCTCTTAAATTGGGTGCTAAAGGCAATAGTTAGTGACCATGAACCCCTTTTCACAAGTCTTTTTTGGAAATAATTATTCAAATTACAAGGGGAAGCATTAAATATGGTCTCTTCATATCATCCATGCAGTAATGCGATAAAATGAGGTGGTAAATAGATGTCTCAAAATTTATCTATGATGTAATACGTTAGATCAACTGAAACAATGGGTTATCCAGTTGTCATGGGTATAATATAGTTATAATAGTCATTATACACTTTATTGGATAGAATTATTTTGAGGAATTTCATGGACAAAAATCAAAAAATATTTTTTAAAACACTAGAGAGGATTCTATAGAATAGGTTATGGAAAATTCACTGGTATAAATAGATGAATCTTTACAGTAGATTTGAATTAATCTCCAAACGGTGTGTTGATTGATGGTTTGATATTACATCTAGCATTGATGAGATGTGGTTTATGATATTGGGGATTTTGTATGTGTAAAATTGTTACCTAATATGCATGGATGGGGGAAATGTATAGGTGGGAAGTTAAAAACACATTATTATGTTCTATTTACAATATTGGGGAAAGTAAGTGTTGTTTCTTACCGATTACGATTACCTCACACTAGTAAGGTACATCTAGTTTTCCACGTATCATAGTTGAAGGATGCTATTAAGAACCACCATGCTGAGGTGGTGCTTCTGACTAGATTTTTTATTAAAGAGGAATATCCATAGGACATACTGGTAGAAGAGTGGAAGGGGAATACTCAACCGTGACTAATGGAATAACATCGAAGGTTGATGCACGAAGTTACATGGGATGATTCAAAGGTACTAAAAATATTGATTCCAGATTATCACATGGAGGATAAAGTGTTAATTAAAGGGGGTAGGACATATAGGATAGATACGGTCTTGGAAACACCACTAACATTTTATACTTTCCATCAGTGGGAAAGGGATCATAGTTAGGGTTAATAGCCTTATTTAGCATGGAGGGGTACACTTGTAAATTGGGTTTAATAAATTGCTTAGTTACATTTTAAGGGAGAAAGGAGTAGGCCCTGGGGGATAGTCAGTTACTAAGTTAATTTAAGGCCTTGTGCCTTTCCCTAAGGAATATTAATCTCTTTGAGAGTTTCCATTATAACTAATTCTATAGTATTTTTTATATGAATTTCAGGAAGTTAAATGAGAACTTATAAAGGGTAGTAAAACACATCCATGATGATAACAACTAGTCCCAGATCAATCAGCAAGAATCTTGTACATCCCAATAATAATATCAAATAGATCTATGTCAAGAACTAAGAAATCCCAAGTAACAAAACATCAGATATAGAAAAGGTACATGATGGGGATTAAAAACTATACTCCCTTTTCTTTCTAAGATTCTCCACTATCTCCATAACATATGACATGAGTTCCATTGGGAGCTTTAAATTATTCACAAAGTTAGTTTATGTAAAGGATTTAGAGACACTTATATCAAATAGATAAATTTCTATAGACAAAGCAATGAAATTGATACCTCTCATAGTCCTAAGGCCTGCTTTGATATCCACTATAAACTCTTACAATGCATGAAACTATTTCTCCCTAGAATATGAGTTAGTGTTTTACTCATAATAAAGTGGATAAAAACATATTTCCTTGGAAGAATTTAATTGTTCCACTAACCCTGTTGATGTTGAAGAGCCAGAACCACCTTTTTGGGGAGAGATATCATGTCAAAATAGTTGTAGATGAATAAAAAACCCATAAGAGAGAAAAATATTCAATTATCACAAGCAATAACAGTTATCATTCCCTATATTTCAACATTGGTGTAAAATTAGAGGGTATTTATTCACCTCGATAAAGGTCATAAGTTGATTCTTCTTATGTGATCAGCATCCACTTCCTATGAAAACCTCGTTCAACTTATTATTCCTTTCGTAAGGGCCATAATAACTACCACCAAACATGAGAGGAATAACAACCAATCTCAACATTCCTTCATGATCAATATACTCTATCATCACTCTATCAACAACCTAATCATATGTGGAATGTTTCAGCATGAATAACTAATAATGGATATTTGGTTCCAAGATCATCTGAAACCTATGAGCCTTCAAATTTTCAATTGATATAAACTCTAGTGAGAAAAGGTATATTTTGGAAAAATAGTTGGTATATTCCATTATCTTATATTCACCTTGTTGAATAGTAAGGAACTCCATTGACATAACCAAATACATTTTATTTGGGTAAAATGGTTGGGTAAAAATGGATTAAAATTCCTTCCGATCATGACCCTCATGTTTCTTTTCCATAACCACAAAATTCTACCATATTTGACAAGGTAATTCAAGAATAAATATATAACATTTCACTTTAACAGAATTCAGAGTCTAAAATAAGTCAAAGAACCTTTAAATATTCCTCAATTATTCCTTTACTTCTTGAGGATTATTCATCCCCTAGAAGGATGGTGGTTTATAGTGTATAAAATCTTGGGATAAATTCCCATCTCCATACTTCTCTAGATCCACATCTCTCACTTGAGTAGATACTAAAGATATGCCTTAGTCCATTGAATGGACAACATGCACTTCAACCTTAAAAATATTTTGATCAACTAGTGGATTTTACTATGGAACATTATCTCCACCACCCTCTAAAGGATTCAGTAAAAGTATTCTTGAAGTAAGGGAACTACAAAACACCATTTAAAGAGGAGAAAACATCAAATGAAAAAAAAACCCAATAAAATCCAAAATAAAATGAAAAATTACTAAAAAAACACATTCTAGGACATCCCATGGAAAGGTAGGGCACACTATAATAAATGTTGTCCAAAAACTCACTCACAACCTTTCCCATAAGTCCCTATAGTTATATTTTATCTACTTAGACATCCCAAGTCACATAGACTGATAACCAACATTAATACCAATTTATCACAAACCAACCATGGTCATCCCTAAACCAGAAATCCAAGATGGCCCATGATAAAGCCCAAAGGGATTTCCCAATTTCCAGAGGCTATAAATAAGTGCTTGGGAACCAATATTCACCTTTTATAATTATTTATCTCCAAAGGACATACAAAATTAATTATAGAGTGCTTATATAGTTATATTAAAACAAAAACTCTTCCCATGACTTGATAACTCCTATTATTTCTTAAAATAACCTCTCCCTCTAATCTTTCTACCATATTATAGAAATAATACCAATAGGAACACAAATTAAAAGAGAAACCCGAGTCTAGGACGCACTCATGAGTGCATTATTTCTTGGACACATTTAAAACTTCCACAGTTCCATTACCAGAATCCACTAAAAGGGACTGGAAAATAGTTTTTTTTCATATTAGGATTTTTTTAGTTTTATATAATTGGGTCTTGTGTGCCCAAACTTTCCAAAATATAATAAAAAAATATATCCTTAGAATTTGACATAAACTTGTGTTTTTTATTGTTCTTGATTTTATATTTACTATATTCTTTCTTTTTACCCTTATTTTTTGTCCTACACTTTGTGGAAAGAATCTCAACATCACCCATAATTCTAGTTTCATAATGTAATTCCATACAGAGTAGGGAGAATTTAACCTCCTATAGGGTTACAGAGTCATGGATATATGTAATTGTCTCTACCATCGTTATATATGCATTGTATAAGGAAATTAATATAATCATGTCCTGATCATCATCATCAACAATCATATTTATATTGGATAATTAAAGTATGATTTTATTAAATTAATCCAATTAGGATTAGAAAATTTCATTTTAAATGAAAACATGTGATGATTATTATAAAGTCTACCAACAAGTGAATTTATAATGTAATGTTTCTCTAAATTAATCCATATATTTATAAAAATTGTTTCATGAGAAACTTCTCTAAGAAATGTTTTTCCGAAAGAAATAAGTAGAGAATTATGGGCCATAAATTAATATCACAAGGGACATCTTAGTAAATAGTGCAGGTCTGGCCATCGGTGGACTGGGAAACAATGGGTTTCTTAGAGAAAAATAAGGCATCAATTAACCCATGTTTAATGGGAAGGACTATCATCTTATTCCACCATAAATTTAATTCCTTATCACCCTTGGATTTTTATATTTCAAACCTAGTTGAATCCATATTTATCTAAAGTCTATAATAGCAATTGTTTGGTGAAAATTCTAACTATACACCCCTAAAAATAGCCAATATTAACAAATATACATTATTTTTCAATGAGGAATTAGAAATTTAATAATATTTTTGGGTATAATTATTTCAATTTGAAATAGAATATAGAAATTTAAAATTTTGATGAGATTCAAGCAAGGAAAATAAACAGAAACTAGATTTGAGTAAAGAAATTGTTTCAGAAACAAAAAAAAGAATGTAGTAAAGATATACAAGTGATTCGATGTGATTAGGTTCATTTTGGACTTATGTGCATGATACGAACACCACACACACACACATGATTTATTAAGTTCAAAATAAAAAAAAATGTATAAGATAAAATCCAATATAAATAGGAAGAAATAAAATAGAAGTATAATAAAATTCTATCTTTGGAACTAAAAAAGAATCAAAGAAAATATATTACTTACATGCCAGAGAGGGTTTCATCCCTACAATTATATTCTATTAATGTTACTAGAATAGTTGTTCATGTTACACTTGGATATGAGGGTTTATACTTATTTAAGAGCTTCTGGATAAGTTTAAAACACCAAAAATCTTCCAAAGTAAAGGATATCATCAATAATCCACCATAAAAAGGCTATTAGAAGAAACTAAGGAGGAAAATGGATAATACCTGATCTCTAATGAAGCAAAGGAATGGAAAGGTGAGTTAAGATTTTTTCCAAAGTAGATAGGAGTTGAACTAGGAGAATCTAAATGAGTCAAATGCCAAAAGATGTATAGTTTTTTCCAATGTAGATGAGAGTTGGACCAAGAGAATCCAAATGAGTTGAATGTCCTGAGATGAGAATGCAGGGGTCACCAATTCCCCCAAAAACCCACTACTCCCAGAAACAATCTATCCAACCAAAAAATGTCATCCATAGGGATCCAAAAATCCAATAGAAAGAAACTACCAAAACCTAAAAGCATGTGTGTAGTTGGGATTAAAAGGTAGGAAGTATAATCGATGTCCAAAAGGGATCTTGGGTAGGATCTGTGACATGGAAAACATGGGATTCTCTAGGCTATGGGAGAAATGAGGGGGCTAAATGAACCAGCCTTAAAGAGAGGGAAATGTTAGAATAAATCAACCTAGTGTGAATATTTTCAAGGAAAGATCCATTAAAATCAATTTGAGTAGAATTATAATAAATAAAAAAATTAAAAATTGTTTTGAACACATGTATAGGTCAAGGAATAAATTAAATAATAAATAATAGGCACATTTCAAATTCAAGACTTTATTTCAAAAATATCCACCATTTTCATTTAAAATTGGAAATGTTATTAAACCTATAGCTATTGAATTGGAACCAAATTCATAATATATAAATAATATTTTAATTTTGATAATACCACATCTTTAGTCAAACTATCAACTGATTTCTTATTAGTATGTGTCCTATTAACACACATTGTTCCATATTTAATAATGTCTCTAATAAAATGAAATATAATATCTATGTGTTTGAATTTACCATGGAATGAAATATTATTAGGTAAATGAAGATCATATTTCCTATCACTATAGATTGTAATATTATAATTATAATAATTAAGTTTATAATCTAAACCCTTAATCCATAATGATTCCTTGAAATCCTCATTTAATGTAATGTATGATGGTTCTATGGTTGAATCCAAAAATTTCATATTAAGTTTCTAATATATGATGAATCCAAAAGTAGTGAAAAGATACTTGGTTATTGAGTTTATAGTATCAATATTACTTATGTATTCAACATCTACATATATGGTAATCAATTAAAAAGTGTCAACATTTTTACTATAACATAAAGACATGACCAATGTATATGATAAGTGCCAAAGAAGCCACTTTAGGGTATTCCAATGTGGATTACCAATATTTTCTATAAATATTCTAAGAGTTAATATTTCAATGACATATCAGGTCTTGTACATATCATAGAGTACATAACACTACCAACAATGTTAACATAGTGTATTTTAGACATGTACTCTATATCAGTAGTAACAGTGTGTGCATGTGTCAATTAAAGATTAAAATAGTTTATAAATGGCACACTTATAGTTTTTAGATATTAAAATAGGTAAATTTTAAGAACAATAAAAACATAAGTATACTAGTAATGATACAATAATTTATTCGTTCAATAGAAAATAATTTATACACTATAGATTTTATTATTCTCCTAAATCCTTAATTTCAAAAACTCATTTTAATTTAGATTTAACACAAATTATGATCTCCATTTTATCACATATAACCAAAATATAATCCATATATAACATAAGGTAAATATTTCTATTTTTTACATAATTTAAATAAACACAGGCATCATATTTTCTGCTTGTAAAATGGTTATTAATAAAAAAGATTCAAAATTTCTATACCACTTCTTGAGAATTTTTTAATCCATACAATGATTTATTTAAAATGAAGAATTTGTTATATTTAAACTCTTTAGAATATCCATTATGAGGTTTCATTATAATAATATGAATCATAACTTAGATAGATTCATCTTGGGTCACAGGTCGAGGATCAGGTGGAGGAGGCTGTACAATAGCCTCAAATTTGGTTGATGGATTGGTATCTACAACCACATAAATCTCTACTTCATCACTATCTTGTGAAATGGGGTTATACATGAGAGAAAAGGATTCATGAAACACCAAATCTCTATGAATTATACATTTATGGTATCTGGGTTTATCAAACCACAACTTTTAACCTTTAACACCTTCAGGATACCCAAAAAAATACACTTGATAACTCATGGTTCAAGTTTCTCAGTCATTAAATGGGGATATACAGTACACTCAAAGACTTTTAGTTAATTTTAATAAGGTTTTTTGTTATTCCATATCTCCTTCAGATATTTAAACTAATTAGTAGAGGACAAGAACCTATTTATAAGGAAGACTTCCATAATGGAAGCCTCTTCCCAGAAATATTTCACCAATCCTAGCAATAAAATAATGATTTGAACTCACTCAAGGATAGTTTTATTTTTACCTTTAGAAAATCCATTTTGTTGGGGGGGTGGGTCTCCCTACCATCATAGTTCCTATAAATTCCCTAAGATTCACATAACTAAATGAAATCAGTACATATGTAATCTAATCCATTATTAGTTCTCATCATCTTAATTTTTGTTCATAACTTATTTTCAACAAGGCTTTTCTAGTTTTTTAAGGATTAAAAAACATTATATTTATTCTTGATTATATAAATTTAACCCTTTTTAGATAATTTATCAATAAAGGTAACAAAATAGTAGCCTCTTCCATGTGAGGTGGTAATTACTGGTCCCCATCAATCATAATGAATATATTCTAATGGGAAACTAGATTTAAAGGTAGAACTATTGAAACTAAAACTCTTAGCATTACCAATTACAAAATATTCAGAAAAAGGAATATTACATGGTGTAATGTCTGTTAACAAACCTTATTAATTTATTTCCTCAAGACCCATAGAGCTCACATTCTTCAATCTCTTATGCCATAATAAATTATTATTAATATTAGACACATATTGACTATCCAAATGTCTATATTGGGTATTCCCATTTAATACATGCATCACATTGAAAAGGTAACCCTTTATGATAGTCTTAGATCCATTAGATATTTTTAGGCAACTTGATTCATACCTAAAAGTGAATCTATTTTGGTACAAAATTCCTAAGGATATCAAGTTTCTATAGAGGTTAGGAACCCACCCAACATCTAAAGAAGTAATTATAGTGTGGTTATATAGTTTCATTAAAATAAAACCTATTAATATTAATTGAAACATCCTATTATTTTATAAAATAAAATCTACCTATACTCTTTATAACAAATCAAGGAAATACTCCCTATAGGGAAACATATGAAAAGAGCACCTGGAGTCCAGGACCCACTCACAGGTTAGTGCTTTCCAGGACACATTTAAAACTATAGTAGTGTCATAACCAGAATCCACTAAAAGGGACTAGTAATAAGGTTCATAAGTCTTATGATTTGGTTTATTTTTCTATAATTGGGTCTTGTGTGACTTGAATTAGCATAATAGAAGAAAAAAAATCAAATCCATAGAATTTGACAAAAAATTTGGCTGTTTATTTTTATTTCTTTTATCTTTACTATAGAATTTCTTATTACCCTTAGTCTGTGGCCTAACCCTTGTGAAAATAATATCAGCCTCACCCTAAATTATAGGTTTAGAATGTAATTCAATTTCAAATCGGGGAAATTTTTTCCTTCAACATGGTTAGAGAGTAATGAACATATATCATTGTCTCTACCACTATGCTATAAGAATTGTATAAAAAATTGTAAGAATCATGGATTGATCCTCATCATAAAAGTAAAAATTTTATTGGAAAAATAAATAATGATTATTTTGAATTAATCCAAGTGGGATTACCATATTTCATTTTAAATATAAACATGTGATTCTTCTTATACAGTCTACCGACAAGTGAATATGACATGTAATGTTTATATAGTTTTATACATATATAAATAGAAGTTTCTTCATAAGTAAATTATATAAGCACTTTTCAACTAAATAATGAAGTTTAGAACAATAATACTTAATTGGAATATAAAAATAGACATATTGGTAAATAGTTTTGTTTTACCCATTATAATACTAGGTAATAATTGTTTTATTAGGGCCAAGTAGGACATTGATTAACCCCCAATGAAAGAGCATGGATATCATAAAAATACACTTCAAAATTAAGTAATTGTCACCATTGAATTTTTTAATTTAAAACCTAGTTAAATTCATGTTCATCAGAAGAATCTGATACTAGTTTTTAGGGACAACTCCAACTGTACGACAACAAGAAATAACCAAAATCAATGAATATGATCACTTTTTTCATTAGGTATTAGAATTAAAATTATATTTATGGGTATAATGATTTCAATTATAAATATAATAAGGAAGTGGGGAATTGAGATGAGATTAAAAGTCAGAAAATAAATTGAAACATGATTAGAGTGAAGAAACTATTTTGAAAAAAATAATAAATCTATAAAGATGGACAATAGATTTGATGTGCATTGTTACTTTTTGGATATATATATATATATAAGACAAGAACACCATCAACACTCATGATTTATTAATCTAAAATTCAAAATGACACAAAATAAAATCCATTAGAAATAGGTAGTGTGAAAAATATGTATAAAAAATGTTATCTTCATAAATGAAAAAGAAATGAAGAAATTATAATACTTACATACTAGAGACAGTGGATCTCTGATAGTCTTGTTCTCTTAATACTACTAGAACATATTTGTGTGTCTTGCCTATATCCAAAGGTTTTGACTTCTTTAGGAGATTCTGGATCAGTAATAAAGGTCAAAAATCTTCTAAAGGAAGGGATTTCATCAAAAGTCCACCATAAATTAGCTCTGAGAAGAGGTTGATGATGATGATGGACCTGAACCTGATATTTAACAAAGAAAATGAATGAAAAGATGAGATGGTTTTTTCACCAAAGAATACGGGAGCCAAACAAAGAGAATCTAAATGAGTTGAATGTTAGAGGATGAGCATGAATGGGTTATAAATTCACATGACACACAACTACAACTCAAAAAAATTCATCCAACCAAAACATTCCAAACATAGGGAGCCAAAAATTTATGAAAAATAAAATGTTGAAACACCAAATCCCATGGAAGCCTGTGATTAAAAGGGTGAAATCCTAATCGATGGCCAAAAGGGATCTCAGGAAAGATCAGTGACATGTAAAACCTGGGATTCCCTGGGATGAGGGAGTAACATGTTGGTTAAATGAACCATCCCAAAAGAGAGGAACATATGAGAATATGGTGTCTTGGTGCACATATTATACATTAAAGATTCAGTAAAATCAATTCGAGTAGAATAAAGATAAATCAAAAAAAGTAAACATTTTTATGCATATACAGTTCAAAAAATAAATAGAAAAAATAAGAATAGGCACACTTCAAATTGTAATCACCATATTTAAAAAATCAATATTAATAATATATATATATATATCATATTCTATCTAAATTTATTATTTTTTTTTATTTTAAATAATTTTTTATTTTATTAAATATATATTATAAATATTATGTTTGTTTTTAAAAAATTTAATACATAAAACTTAGTGTAGAACCTATAGATTTAGCATAAACCCTTACTTTGGCATGCATCATGTTAGAGGTATAACTATATAATGCAACAATTAGTGCACGTGCCACACCAGATCATCCTTGAATAATCCCGAGTAGATCTGCCCCTCAAATATCATGGATTTTAATTATATCTATTTACATAATATGGATGGAATCACCTTAAATCCCATGAGTAGACCCGTTGAATTTGACTGTTCTTAGAGACTTCACCCATCCTGTCTAGGACCAACCATTTAGCTAGATCCAATTCATCTAGCTACATATAGAATGATTCATTTTCAAGTTATTAGGATATTTTTTACAAATTTTCATTCATACATACATAAATACATACATACATACATACATACATACATACATACATACATACATACATACATACATACATACATACATACATACACACAGATAATTGAATAAGGGTTTCACTATTATGGATCCTACTTTTAAAAGTGTGAATAATGGGTTGTGTCATTGCTAAAAATCATTGAAAAAAATCGCTCTGTTAAAACCCATAGCGTTTATCAATGCTAAAAAAATCACTAATAAAGGCATCATTTATCAACACTTTTAGATAGCATTGATAAAGACACCCCCTTTTCTAGCTCTTTTACCTATCACTAATTTTCACAAGATCTATAGTAGTGTTTAAAATCAATAGATTTGGAAAATTGCATTGATTCCCTCAACACCTTTAACCCTTATTAACAGAGGAAAGTGTTGGAGAACTTGACACCGTTATTTTTACCCATTTTTTTACTTTTTATTATTAATATATATTCATATCTACTATATATAAAATATCATCAATTACTCTGCCTATCTATCAATGTACCTGATGTATCCCACCCAACCTCAACCACCACTCCCAAGATGCCATCCCTTATTATTTTAAAAAAAAATTATATACAAATAAATGCTTGATGGGGGTATCTACAATGATTAATATAGTACACATTGGTACAAATAATTTTATTAATAAAAAATACACTCCCAAAAAAGGAATCATGGGTTTGGGTTATGAAACTCATGGTTGAAGGACTTTTTTTATTAATTATTAATAATATTTAGTAGTAATTAAATCTTATTTTACTGATTATTTAATTATAAATATCATTAACTATTAGTTATTAATAATTAATTACAAATTACAAATTAATTGTTTTTTAATTAAGAATTAAATAATTTATAATTCTTAATAATAATTATTTATTAATTACTAATTTTTATTTATTATTATTAATTAATCAGAATTCATTAATAGTTATTATTAATAATTAGTAGTTATTTTTATTAAGCCTATTAATAATTAATAGTTAATTATTATTATTTAATTATAATTTTTTAATCAAATTTATTTTTTAATTATTAATTATTAATAATTTTTAATTAATTTTTAATTTTTAATTTATTTTTAATAAAAAAATAGAATAAAAAAATAAAACTAAAAAAATTTGAGGCAAACCAAAAATATCATTAATTATTAATTATTATCAATTAATTACTAATTATTAATCAATTGTTTGTTAAATAAAAATTAAATAAGTTAAAATTATTAATAATTATTATTAAATAATTACTGCTATTATAAGGATGACAGCAGGTCGACCACCTCCTAAAATTTGGGTACTTAAACCCGAACCCATTTAGGTGGCATGAAACCCACACCCAATTAAAATTCATTTAACAATACCCAAAATCTAACTAAGTCTCAATGAAACAAGTATGATGCATGTTGTAGGCAGACAATGAAATATTCATGATGCAGGCCTAGTAAAACTAATAGAATGGTGCAGGCATGACGCTACACAGGGCCTCTGCGAAAAAAATTGGCCTTTGATCCATGCAATGGGCTTCATGCCCACTACACCTCTGGTCCATTAAAAAAATTCACAATTTTTCTTGGTTACTGGCATACCCTTGGAGGAGGGATGAGGTCTGATCTTTTCTAGCCCATTGAATATGTGTGGGTTTCCTTTTCTTGTAACCTCAACACCTTAAATAAATTATATTTGTTTAATATTTTTCTTATAGTATCTTTTCAATGCCTACAAATATTTTTTCTTTATATTATTATAAATATGAAAAATAAATATAGATTTCAAATCACGGATTTTAATAATATTATTATTATTATTAAAAATATGAATTATAAATGTAATATAAATTTATTTAAGGTCATTGAAGGAAAAAGAAATGAAACAACACACACACCCTTTAGGACAACATGGAAACATCACAACCCCTCCAAGGTTAGAACAACCTCATAGATGACCTGTTATAATATTTTGTAGCCCAAAATTTTAAAATTTTGATAACTTAGAATCCCATTCATCGTAGGCTAAATGCATCCTGTGTAACGACCCAAACTTTTATTAATGAAAATTCCTCTTCATCTAATTAAACGTCTTATTATGAAAAATGGATATATAAGATATGCATTTCCTCGGTTTTATGTCTTTGTATTTTAAAATACCATTAAGAATTGTGACCTTTGCTAATATATCCGCTGAAGAATGATCCCATGATTAGTATAAATATAGGGCTTTAACTAATCCAATTTACTTATACAAATGAAGTGATGTCCTCATCTAGTAGACTTACCCCATACGAAGCCCATTTTTCGGAGCTCATAAAGGATGTGGCATCATTGGGATTCACTCTTGAACAAGCCAAAGCCGATCTTCAACATGTTAAGCTTGAACGGAACCGCCTATGGGAGAAATGGAAGTTGATAATGATTACCACCCGAGCGATGTTATCGGAGCCACCCTAAGAGTCTGTCACCATCGCTTACCTTACCCTTCTGTCCTATGCAGGTGTTATAAGGGGTTATGTAACAAGACCTTTTCACTATGATTATGTGCATTATTTTTGTATATAATAAAGAATATGCATTCATTTTATTATTGTTACGTTGTAAATAGTTTTTAAAGCACAAATAGTATTTTTAGTTAATATTAAATTATGAAATCTATTCTGATGAATTAATGGATTTCTAAATTAATTAATATTTTAATAAAATATTATTACTAAATTAATTTTGATTAAATATAAATGATATTATAATTTTTAGGAATAAAATTATAATATTTATCAAGGTTTGAAAGTTGTTTTTGTCAAAACCCATGAATTTTTTATAAATTTAGTTTTTTATTTTAAATGTAGAAATTCATATATTTAGAAAATTATTTAGATAAAATAAATAAAATTTTTGGAATCAAGACATTGAAATTATTCAATGGTGAATTTTTCATAATTTTCTGAGACAGTTGAACTTTTGGGTAAAAATTAAGTACCATTTAAATATATAATGCATTTTATGACATCATAATGACCCAATAGTGATGTAATAAAATAAAATAAACATTATTTTCAGTAAATATATGTTTTACCATTAAAATAGTGTGATTTTAGGTTTATTTTATTTATTTTACAAACCCTTAGTGGACCCTCCAAGACTAAAAAACCTTTTATCTTTTGAAAATGATTTCCTTGAGAGTGTGACTCACCTGCACATACGAAAGACAAATATTTTAAGACGTTAGGCCATTTGAATTATAAAATATTGTTTTCCACTCCAATTTGGAAAAAACCATGTGCAAAAACCATGGGATGGTTTGTGGTTTGGATTAGTTTAATGTGTGGTGACCCAGACCTAAATAATAAAGAATTCACTCTCCTTTCCTATATAAACCCAGCCAAACTCACACTTATTCTTCACTAAAAGCACCTGAAGCTCTTAAAAAATCCTCCATAATATCTCTAGAATCCTCCCAAGGTTTCCCAAGCTCCCAAGAATCCTCTCTCAAGCCCCTCCCTAGTCTTTGGGATCACACTTCCAAGTAAGGGATTCCATACTTTATTATTTTATCCAAGTTTCTTAATATTGTTATGCCCTTTAAATTTAAATTATAAATGTTGAGGTATGATTTCTAAACTCCCCCATACTTCCCTATTTACTTTTTAATGATGATAGACACATTTTCTCTCTCATTAATTCCACTTATATACACCCAATACCATATCAAAATTCCGTAAGGAATTTCTCTCTCCTTATTTTCATTGAAGTAATTATTTTGTATTTTGAATCCAAATTCCATTAATTATGTTGGTACATGTATATATATGACCCCTTACTGTAAATATAATGTAAATATTATGAAACACCATTTTCTCTCTCATCAACCTTTTTTATGAAGTCTTATTTCACGCCGTTATGTTGCCGAAATTGCACCGCAACATTCCAAGACAAAGTCAATATGTAGTGAATACCTTTCCCATTTCTCTATCAAGGGTATTAAATTTTATACAAATTTACTTATTGATTATATAGTTTCATGTATTAATTTCACATTATTTTATTGTGGAATAAATTATGATGTTTAATTAATCCATGTTTTATGATCCTTGTGGCACATTATGCATGAAATGAAATGTTTAAGAAGGGTTCACCCTAATAGTACTCCAATGAATTGGGTAAAGATTAATATCATAAAATTTAAAGTGAAATGAGGTTTTAATAATTATAATTCAAGTTCAATTAGGGTTTACTCACGATCCATGTGCAATGAGAGTTGACACATGTTAATACCATGTTAAGTGTTGTCAGCACATTTCCATGTTATGATAATCATGCTATATCATGACTTTATGTTCATGTTTATATTATTATCCATTGATATTATTATTTCCTAACATGTATTGTGTTATTCATGTTATTCCTTGTTTACTCCCTTACTGGGATTTATAGCGCACTATTTTCACATGTATTTCCTCATGTTATCCCATGCAATGCTAAGTATAGGGAATGTTGTGGTTATGTAAATGAAGTTTTCAATAAAGACGTTGTGTGTTTTATGTTCAAAGTTGTTATGTAATGTATCTAAGTCCTAAATTCACTATACCTATCTATCTTCTAGGTTGTATCATGTGATGTTTATATAATAAATCATGTTTAAGTATGTAGTAAAGAGTAGGGTTGTTATATCCTATGTGCATCCTACACCGCGTCAATGTGTACCTTGGTCTTCCCCCTACCCATGTCATTGTCTACATCATCAGGCATAAATGATCTATGAATAAAACCAAGGGATTCATGTGAGGATTTTAACTCTTGTCATATGCAAAGTTATAGTGCGAATTTTCCACTCAAGCATGTCTCCAGCTACATAAATATAATATTTATATTTATATAAAAAATTATATATTTTTGGGAATGGGTTTTTTGTTAATGATGTGATTATTATTGATGTATGCTACGATCATAATTTTAGGGGCTCCCATAAATAATTTATCTTTGGATATGAAATTTTCAAAATAAAAGGGGATGACCTATTAGGGGTGGCAACTAATGTTGGGCATGTAGCATCGGTAGTGGGGATGGACATGCTAAGCTTAAAAAGATATATTATATATATTATATATAAATATATATAGATATATACATATATAAAAATAACAAAAAAATATAAAATTAAAATTTTAAAAAATAAATGAATTTTTTTTGAGTAAACTGAAGGTGTTAGGGTCTCTAGTGCCTTTCACCCTAAATCAGGGCCAATGGAATTGAGGTTATCAATGCCTTTGGTCAAACCCAAAGGTGTGAATCCATACAATATTTAAACTTATACTCATTTCCAATATTTTCTTATCAATAAAATCAAATAAAAAACTCGATGAGGAGGTTTCACACCTACAATAGGGGCTCCAGAATCTTACACTTGTGCTATGCACTATACCAATCCTCAAAATAAGCAAAGGGATATACACTTATGTGAACATAAAGAAAACATAAATGATGTCACTCCTAGATATTTTTCTTTGAAAAATATTTAAAAATGGTCTTTATCAGTGCTAAAATAGTGTTGATGTTTTTGATATTTATAAAATGAGGTTTTAGTGGAACTTTTTTAGTGCTAATAAAGGTTATCTTTATCAATGTTTTTTCAACACTCATAAAATCTACCACTTATAACCACTATTTTTTGTAAATGATAGTCTTTAATTTTTTTAAAAAAATATATAAGGGTCGAATAAAACCACCATCATTCCAATAAAGGATCACCACACACCTTAACCTACTACACCACACTGAAACAACCCCCACACAGCAATAAAAATTCAAAATTATTTCGAGATAAGTGATACTCTAACCCTTGTCCACCAGTTTTTTATGAAGCGTCCTTATCACTAGCCTAAATGGTTAATATTGTTATATATATATATATAGATATTTGTATATAAATTAAAATCTATTTACATAAATTAATATAAATTTACATAATACATATATTTTTATTTATATATTTGTTTATATATATAAATCTACATGTATATTTATATATCAACATTATATATATATACATTTATATATACATAGTTATGTGAATTTTTCTAACATTTTTATATAAATAAATATATATAAAATGAACTTTCTATATATTTATAATATGGTATATTTACATACAAAATTTTCAAATATATTAAATACATTATAAAATATAATTATTTCATGTTATAAATTTACTAATGATTTCAACTAGTCTATGTTATGGGGGATCTGCCCCCACTATGCCCAATGATCCCCTCCCTTTTCATTATTATTTTCATTTCATAGTGAGATTTTTTGGCTGGGTAAAATGGGATTTTGGTCACAACACTAAAAATATATATATATATATATATATATATATAAACATACTTAAATAAATATATGTTCATTCACTACACCTTTTATGAATCGCAACGTGAAAATTTAAGAAAATTTGTGGAAAAATGATTTTTTACTTTTGAGTGGCTTTCGAGGAGAAATAGTAATTTCTTCTATAAATAGATCTTAGATATTTTTTATGACTACTCTATTAGACCAAAAATAAGGTGTTTACCCTTATACAATAGTTTTTTTTTATAATTTTATGTCATTGTAATTTTGGAGGAATATTTAATATATAATTAATTAAATATTATTTATTCACACATACTCATTCAGTGATATCTTATGTTCATAGCATAGGATCATAATTCCAACTTCTCTATTGATTCTGAAATGGGGGGGGTTCCTAGGAGGGATATAACCTCACATCAGGAATTAGGGTTGGCATGGGACCCCTTTTCATATCGATCTTTGTTTTCCTTTTATTTTTATTATCGTTTTTTCTTTATTTTCCCATTTTTCTACTTTTTCACCTTTTCCTCCTCCTATGTGTTGCATAACCCCTAGGTATTCCTTTGGATAAGAGAGTGTAGAGATGGATAAGAGGGATAGAAGAGAGAGTTAGGGAGAAGGAGGTGTCTTCATAGAGCTTGGGTTGCACCGAATCATCGTGTATGTGCTACAGAATGCAGATCAGATCAAAGGTTTAGAAGTTTTCAACTAGAGGAAGGAATGTTTTAAAATTTTCCCTATAAATCCCCATTGCTTAGTTTTTTTCTATTTCAATCTTGTTTTTGTGTAGTTTGGGACACCAAGTGGGTCGATCTGGTGGTTTTTGGGTGAATTAGGGAATTTTGGGGTGTTCAAAGGGATTTTAGTTTTGGAAATCCCGATCAGATGGATTGTGGTTTAATAAACACAAACCATGTGTTATTCCTATTTGGGGAAGATGAAGTTTTTATAATTACAAACCATCTAGTATTAATTGGGCATATACCAAGCCATGTGGTCATGTACATGGGTTGTAAGAGTTCAGGAAGTACATACCATGTACTCTGGGTGCACCCCGCGTAGTAGGGCATGGACTTGTGGATATGTACTCGGGAAAACACCTCATGTGATGCATACATGGCTATGAAGTATTACATGGATAGAACCCATGTATCCCTGTCTATGTACTGGTATATGGCCAGACCCCATATCTACACTGGCCATGTAGAAGTACATAGCTAGGTGTGTCTTTGAAAGTGCAGACCATGTACGGGGAAGTATACACTGTGTAATTTTACAACAAAGGGTTTTGGGTGTCTTTGTGCCTCGGAGTAAAATTGTACTTGTGATTAGTCCATTTTTAGTGTTTTTTCACATATATCAATTTGGTGTAAAATTTTTGGTGTTTAGATGTTATCTAGATAGTGTTTATTAAATTTTGTGTTTTGTTGGAGGATTTCGTTGAGGTTGTTGTTCTTGGATCATTCCAAGGGTTGGGTTATGTAATCTGAGTCTTATTTGAGGGTGTTTTTTTAATGACTAGCTTTGATTGAGGATTCTAGGTGAGTAAGCTTGAGGTTATATGGATATATTCTAGGAGGTGTAATTGAGGGTCTTCTTGGACGTGATTGTTAGTTTGATTACTTTGGGTTTAGGTCCAGGTGCATGAGGTCTGGATTGGTAGGACCCTTTATGTTTTATTGACATAATGGGATGTAATTTATGGATGATATCCATTGGGAAAAGTTTCTGATAGGTATGAGTGATTTTTATGGGTAGTTCTCTTCTGGTTGAGGTTTTTATTGAGGTTTCCCTTCTGGTTAGGTGTTCTATGGGTTTGAGTTTGGGGACCATCCGTGGTTCCCATGAGAAGGGTTAGCTCAAGGTTTGTTTTTTCTAGAAGATTCCATTTCATGTTTTCTTTCCTGATCTGAGGTTTTTGGGAGGATTCCCTTGTAGTTTTCTTATTTTGTTGAGGTTTTGGGAAATATGGTGGTTTTTATGTTGGTTGGCCTGCGAGATGACCAGTGTTGATTTCAATGGTTTTGGTTATAGGGATAGGTTGTTAGCTAAACCTAGTTTCTGAGATATATCATGGAGGTTTATGGTTGTTCTTGTTCAATAATGATGATAGAGGATACCTTTGGTATATTATTATATCAGGATTATTCCCTATGATTTATATTGTTTTTCTCATCCACTGGTTGGTTGCTTATTGTGAGGTGAGGATAGGGAGATAATAGATGGAATAAATGAGTGAAATAGACTTAGTTTTGTTGTTATACTATAGAAAGGTTTAGTAGAACATGGAGGCTCTTACACTCTTGTGGCTCTGTTTATAGTTTTGGGACCTATTAAGGTAGCTCAATGATGTGCTAATAGGTTTGTTCACCTAGTTAGTTTTATAGGATTTTTGGGCATGGTAGTGTATATCAATAATGATAGGGTGTCCCTACCTCTAGTTTAGATCATTACATTTGATTCTTAGTTCCCGGTAGATTACGTATAGTGTTTTTAATCCTAAGATGAGATCATAGGGTCTGATATATATGCTTTTACTTGCATTAGACTTTAGATCTCTTTCTTGATCAGAATAACGAGATTGATGTTTGGTTGTGTGAGCCATGTTTTATAATTCCTCTGGATGGGGACAAAGAAAGGGTATTTTTACCTATGTTTTTCATACTAGAACCTATGGTTTACTATTTTCCATTTTTATTTATCTATTTTTTTGTCTTTTGTTTATCTTTTCTGATGGTAGTCACATTCAACTAGGCTAGATATGAAACGTGTTTTAGGTAGATGTTATTACAATAAATGTTAATACCAAAAATGGGTTAGCCTACTGATATTTGTTTCTCCCCTAATATACACACAACTCGGTGTATATGAAAACCTGATTTATTATTTTCCGGATGAGCATATGATGTAGTTGATTAGGCAGAGGCCTAGAGTTTCATGTTTGTTTAGAGCCGCTCATGTGGAGTCATTTATTTATACCAGAGCTGTTCAACAATCATGGAGATTGGGTATGTGGTTTTTTTCAAAGTAGTAGTAAATCCTTGTATGTTTATTTTAGTTTATTTTATTTTTTATCTGGATTACCCAGTGGGTGACCAGTGTCGGTATGATTTTCCTTGAGTCTGTATGTGACATTCATTCATTACTAGTTTATTTTAATTATTTATTCATTTATTTGTACCTTAATATTCTTGGATGGTTATATATTGAGTTAATTTCTTCTATTACTATACTCTAATATGACGGTATAATATCTCCACATTATTCTTTTAGGACCTCACCTCTAGTCAGTAGCTTTTGGTGTTCAGGGAGGCGTGTTTGAGGCCTTGTTGCGGGTCTGATCGGGTGATAGTTCGGGTCGACTAGGGCTAATTCATGACAAAATGGTTTCAGAGGATTCTTTTTATTTCACTTAAAATTTAGGGAGTTAGTAGATAGTAGATCTTGGAATGTGTTTAAGCTTGTGATGGATACAATGATGGTGTATCATGAACAATTGATCCGATATGAAGTCCAAGTTACCATGGTTACGTGATTACTGTTCTTGGTTTAAACTATTTCAGTTTTCTGATTTTCATCTTATGTGATGCACTTGTGTTCACGGATTTTATGGTTTATGAGTTTTTGACTATTATACGGATGGTAAGATTCATGTGTTCATGTATCTTAATAGGATCATAAGATCCTCATGATATTTTCTTAACAATGTGTGTTTTTAATAAAGATAGAGGTTCAGTTGTTAAAAGTCGTAGGAACTTATTATATAATGTTTTATCATATAAGTACTTTGTGGAGTTCTACTCAACTAGACTATGAGAGTCTTTCTTATCATGATAGGTTATGTGGATCCCCAGTTGAGGTGTTATTAAGTGGTGGATATTTATTAACTTAATTGAGGGGTTCTTGGAAACCATTTCAGTTCAGTGCGGTCTTTGGTGTTCCCTACTATTATAGGTGGCTTCTCGATGATGAAAAGAATTTCTAAGATATTTTTTATTCAGAATCGAGATTCTTTGAGGTTTTGTAAGATCTAAGAAGTTATTTGGTGGGGGATGAGAATGCCTTGGGCTTTTGAGGTGGAGAACTAGGAGTTCTCATGGGTTCATGGTTTCTTGTATGTCAATTTGTGAGGGAAGGTTTGGTTGGATTCCTCTCCCTAGTAGTTTCTAGTTGAGACTTGGGTAGTGTGGTGAGATCATGGTTTAGATCGATGCCCATGTGGAGGGTGATTGTGTTGGTGGATCTCAGCATGAGGGAGATTCCTTATTTATGATGATAAGTTTCGAGGGTTCTCTGGTTTGTTGGGACTATCCTACATGAGGATTAAGGTTAGTGGGTTTAGGTTATTAGCCTAGGTTCATTAGGTCATGAATTGTTTGAGCAAGAGAGTCTATGAGAGGTTTTTCGAGAATCACTCTGCCTTGAGGAGGGGATTGTGTTGGTTTGACTTTCTGGGAAGAATCCTTATTGATAAGGAATGTTCATTTTGGATATGCGCAATTCTGGTTGGGTCATGTGAGTTTTTTGAGAGATGTTTTTGTCTGGAGTAATCCTTATAGTGGGGAGTGAAAAATAGGCCATTTTGGGGTGTAGTTCTTTTTTTAAGAGTTTCATTGAGTGTGGTAATTTTTCTCCTAGTGATCTAGGAATATAAAACAGTTAGTGTTCAATGTTGGCACTCTGGTGAGAGCAGTTTGTCCACATCATTTCATTTATTTTGGTAGTGTATGGAGTGCAGGATGTGTATTTTTTTTCTTTTTTGAGGTTTGAAGACAAGGATACTCTTATGGGGGGGAGCATCAAATCGATCATGGTTGAATGTAAGTCATATTGGGAGTGTCTTAGGCTTTGTGTTATTGGTTGGGGGATGTTCGTGGTAGTGTTGGGAGTTCTAGTGTTTCAGGTGAGGATTAGTATCTAGTTTACCACTTAGGATTTTTAGGGGAGAGAAGAATTTATGGGGGGATATTTTCATGAACCGCATCATGATGGTTTAAGAAAACCATGAGACATTTTAATATTTACGCTTGAGTATATTTATAAAGGGAAATGGTTATTTATACTAGCAGGATATCTCAGATAATTTTTCTAACAACTCAGTTCATCCTGAAATAGGGTTTTTACCCTTGTATCGAAGATTGGTAGAATTATGAGTCGTTCAGATTTTGGCGGAATATTTAATATTTAATTAGTTAAATATTATTTATTCACACATGACCATTCAATGATATATTTTACCCAGAGATTTAGATCATAATTTCAACTTCTTTATTGATTTCGAGGGGGGGGTTTCCTAGGCAATTCATAACCCCATGTTAGGAGCTAGGGCTGACCTTGAGCCCCTTTTCTTCTATCCCTTATTTTTCTTTTTCTTTTTCTTTGTTTCTTTCCTTTATCATTTTCATTTTTTTTTCTCCTTTAATCCTCTTTTTTGTCATGTATACCCCACGTCCTTGGGGCTTCCTTCAATTGAGGGAGTTGAGAGTGGGAGAATAGGGAGAGAATAAGGAGGAGGAGGCGTCTCGAAACATGGGTCACGGCAGATCACTACTGGGAATTCGGGCTATAGCCAGGGTTTAAAACTGTGGCAATAGGTCCACAAACCGTTCCTATAGGTAACAGCCATAGTTTGAGAAACCATGGATGTGTTTGGCGTGGCTATAGGACTAGACTTATAGCCACGGTTCCAAACCATGGCTCTAGGTATACAGCCACAGTTCAAACCCTGGTAATATATCTATATCCACTGTTTAGAATAATAGCTATACTAAAGGAGGGTCACAATTTATTACCATGGTTAGAAGCTGTGACATTATTTTTATAGCCACAGTTATAAACCATGGAAATAGACTTATAGCCATGGTTAAAACCGTGGCTATAGGGTCTAGAAAATCATAAAAAATAGCCCCCACCCCCTACACACCCCCTATAGTAGCCCACCCCCCTGCAAACCCCTCCCTTCTAGACAATAAACACCCCCACCATACATAAACCCCCCCTAGACAGCCCCCCCTACAAAGCCCCCCTCTTGGGCAGACCCTGGACACCCCCCCCCCCCCCCCCAGACTGACCCCAGACACCTCCCCCAGACCCTGGAACCGCCCCCCAAACAGACCCTGGACACCCCCCAGACAGACCCTGGACACCCCCCAGACAGACCGTGGACACCCCCCAGACAGACCCTGGACACCCCCTGGACAGACCCTGGACACCCCCCCCCCAGACAGACCATAGAGACCCCTCGAACAGACCAAGGACACCCCCCCCCCCAGATAGACCCAGGACAGCGCCAGACCCAGGACACCCCCCAGACAGACCATGGACACCCCCCGGACAGACCCTGGACACCCCCCGGACAGACCCCGGACACCCCCCGGACAGACCCAGGACACCCCCCAGATAGACCCAGGACACCCCCCAAACCCAGGACACCCCCCAGATAGACCATGGACACCCCCCGGATAGACATTAGACACCCCTACATAGACCATGGACACCCCCAGGCCCTAGATATATCCCTCTTGATGAGTCCTTTGATGACTTATGTGAACTTTCCTATGCATCTCCTTATTTCCAGAATTTTTTCATTTTCAATATAAGGGCTTTTCCCCACCTTTTTCAAAAAAAAAACACATAACTGAACTTACATGAGTACTTCTATAAGATAAACTATCAAAGATGTCTGGAACAACTCAAAAGTACCTACAACACATGTTAGAACATAGTAGTGATCATCCCCTAAAATTATGGTAAAAAAACATCTTAGAATATTCACAAAGAATATAACTCAATAAACAAGAATAGTACAGCCCCCCTACTAGACCCCCTGGACAGTAACCACCCCCCACATCCCTTTCACCCCTTGCACACACCCCCTTGCACCCCCTTGCACACCCCTTTCCCCCCTGCTAGAACCCCTAGACAACAGCCCCCCCCCCCACCCTACTGGACCCCCCTGGACAACAGCCCCCCTAGATAGCCCCCCCTGGATAGAAGCCCCCATGCTGGACCCCCTGGGCAACAGACACCCCCCTCCCACACATCCCTTGAACCCCTTTCACACACCCCCTTAAACACACATTTCCCCCTATTGGACCCCCCTGGACAGCAGCCCCCCCTACTGGACCCCCCCAGGACAGCACCCCCCCAGACAGCCCCCCCTAGACCGAAGCCCTCCCCCCTGCTTGACCCCCCTGGATATCCCCCCTTGCTGGAAAACACCCCCCCCCCCCCACACACACACACATCCCTTGATATTGATTTTTCTATAAATGATGTTCCCAGTGAATATCTTGATGTCATATACATTTCAATTCAATAATTTCATGGCATGGAACTCGCTTCAACTGACTGAATTACTCAATGATGTTATACTTTATAGAACTTGTTGATATCTTAGATCATGTTTACAAATTCACCCATCATGCAAGGCCACTCAAACCCACCTTTGGGTCTGGATACGGATATTAAATCGGATTTGAATGCATGTGATCATACAGGCTCATCACTGCCTGGAGACCTGCATATTACGACAAACCATGCCTTGGCAGTTTTAGCTGTAGGGGATACTCTTTTGGAAAACTATTAAGGTAATAAAGCACATCACATTTATAATGATCTTTTTAATGGTATGAAGATTGAAAATGTTCAATCTTCATACCCTTCTTCTTCTTTGGGTTGTTAATCAAAACAGGTTGGCACACTACGTGCATACAAGATGACCAGACCAAGCCGATTTTGAATAATGATTCTAAGTAGAACAAATGAAAACCTCTTGGTGGTTTACACTTGAGAAGTTACACTTATGTGGAGAATAACTTTAGCTCTGAATAGACCCCTTAACCCACACATGGTTAGGACAGTGCATCTCCCAAGTAGATGGCCATGACACCTGATGTTCTGGGTGTTTCAAAGACTGCTCTAGACAGTTACCCAAATCAAAATTTTATTGCCTCGAGTTTGCAAGATTAGAAATATGCCAACTCAAATCTGCCTATTGAATTGGTAAAGAATTAATGGTGTCTATTTTCAAGTTATCAAGAGCTACTGAACCTGGTGGACAAACCACAGATTCCTCCAGGTTCTTGACAGAAGCTGGAAAAACATTCAGGTACTTCACCTGACAACCTTGCTACAAATATTTCAGGTACATCTCCTCCCCTTTTTTCAATAATAATATTGGTATTTCTCAAAATTTAGATAAAATTAATATGCCAACTAAATCTGAGAACCAAATTACTCATCAAGATGTTGACCATACTGCCTGTATTAGTAAGGGCTCTATGGAATTACTTGTGAATAACCCCTGCATTGATTCCTCCAATGGTAATAATAAGGTAGGAAATTAAAATAGTTCGCCAACTTCTTCTAAAATAAATCAGGAAAAGACCAAGATCAAAAACACTACTAAAAATATCAGAATATCATCTAGACACAAGGGTTTTCGAATAAAAGGGAGTTAATAATCCAAATTTAGGTTTAAATGAAGATAATTTTTTTTTATTGTATGGGTATTTCTATATATGACACCATTACTGTTTTAAAAATATTGGTTAACACCCACTGGCCAATTTTGTATTCTATCATTGAAAAAAAGTTATTTTTTCTTCTATATACCATCATTTTTGTTAACATGGTTATTCTTTTACTAGCACAACAAAAAAAAATCTTATGTCGATTCTCTCTAGATTTTTTTCTCACTCCTCTATCCAAAATGTTAAAATTTTTAACATATTGGAGCAAGACTTCATATGTGATTTTGTTTTTGATGGAACCATTATTTTTTTATCTTTTGTTTATTCCAAGCATAAATATCCAGATAGGAGGCCCCTGTGGGACGACCTTACCTATCTAGGTTTCTGTATTAGCACACCTTGATTTATAATTGGGGGCTTCAATGATATACCCAATTCAAGTGATAAAATTGGTCCCTCACATGCTATGATCTCCAAAAAAGAATTCCAAACCTCTATTGAAGATAGAAATGTTATTTAAATAAATATTAAAACTTCCAAATACACTTGGTATAAAAAGGTTTACAATATAGTGGTTGCCTCCAAATTGGATATAGCCATTACAAATTTATTGCTTTAGATAAATAAGACACCATCTCCAGCACCACCCTCCACAATCTCCACTCTGATCGTCATCCTATTTTGTTAAATGTGTCCAACAAAATTATGAAACTCCCTCTCCCTTTTAGGTTTAACAATGCTTGGTTCTCTAACACTGAATGAAGGTGGAAGGGGGATGGTGTGGGCTGGAACTGGTGTTGTCTGGGATGTAGGTGGTGCGGGCTGGGATGTAGGAGGTCGGGGGCTGGTGAGGGCTGGAACTGGTGGTTAAGGATGTTTTTCTGGTGGCAGAGGGCTGGAATGAGTGTTTTGCAGGAGGCTGGGGGGGTAGTGGCTGGTGTGGTGGCTGGTGCGGGCTCGATTTCAGGTGGTCGGGGGCTGGTGTGGGCTCGAATGTAGGTGTAAGGGGGCTGGAATACTGGTGGAAGGGGGCTGGTTGCAGGTGCTAGGGGGGTGGTGTGGGTTGCTTCGAAGGTGGAAGGGGGGCTGTTGCGGGCTGGAAGGCTGGTGGCAGTGGGCTGAAATGAAGGTGGAAGGGGGCTGGTGTGGGTTGGATGTGGTTGGAGCAGGGCCAAATCACGGAATTACCGTGATTACCGCGGCATGACTCTGGCGTGACCGCGACGTGACCGCGGCGTGACCGAGGCGTGACCGCGGTGTGACCGTGGCGTGACCACTGCGTGACTGCTACGTGACTGTGGCATGACTGTGACATGTTGTCCCGGTCTAGTGACATCTGTAGGGCTACATCTTCCAGCCAGAAGTGATGGGAGTGGGAGGAGGTAGGGAAACATTCCGACCATCGCCCCGCCGATAGATATTGTGATTAGTCAGTATCAACATTGATCACAAGACTCATGGAATACTATCACTACGAACCGCCATGGGGTGTCTCTTGGAGTAGGGCCAAATCACAGCATTACTGCGGCGTGACCGCGGGGTGACCGCGGGGTGACCATGGAGTGACCGCGGCGTGACCACGGTGTGACCGAGGCGTGACCACGGCGTGACCGCGGCGTGTCAGCCTGGTCCAACAACATCTGTGTGGCAGCATCTTCCGAACAGGAGCGAAGGGAGCGGGAGGAGGTGGGGCAACATTCCAGCTGTCACCCTGCCGACAGAAATTATGATTAGTCAGTCTCAACATTGATCACAAACCTCATGGAATACTATCACTGAGAACTGTCACAGGTTTTCGTCCTAGAGAAGGGACAAATCATGGTGTGAATGCGGCGGGACCGCAGAGTGACCGCGGCGTGACCGTTGCATGACCGCAGCCTAACTGTGACATCACCGCGACATGACTGCAGTGTGTTGGCCAGGTCCAGCGATATCCGTAGGGCAATATCATCTGGCCAGGAGTGAAGGGAGCAGGAGGAGGTGGGGAAAAATTCTGGCCGTCGCCCCACCAGTAGAAATTACGATTAGTCAATCTCAAAATTAATCACAAGACTCATGGAATAATATCACTGTGAACCGCTACGGGGTTTCGTCCTGAAGCAGGGCCAAATCATGGAATTACCACGATGTGACTGCGGCGTGAATGCAACATGTTAGCCCGGTCTAGCTACATCTGCGGGGCAGCATCTTCCAGCCAGGAGCGAAGGGAGTTAGAGGAGGTGGGGAAACATTCCATTCATCGCTCCACCGATAGAAATTGTGATTTTTCAGTATCAACATTGATCACAAGACTCATGGGATACTATCACTGCGAACCACTGCGGGGTGTCGTCCTGGAGCAGGGCCAAATCACAGAGTGATCGCGGCGTGACCGCGGTGTGACCACAGAATGTTGGCCCAGTCTAGAGACATCCACAGGGCATCATCTACCAGCCAGAAGCGAAGGGAGCAGGAGGAGGTGGGGCAACATTCCGACCGTCTCCCTACCAGAAGATGATAGAACAGATCAACTATTTAATATGCTATAACAAGGGATCTCCAAAGAAGGTTGTAGTGAGAGACACAATGAAACAACATCTAAAGGGAAACAAAACAACATAAAATAATCATACACCCTACACAAACCATTTACAAATTCATTCACTTTGCCTAAACATGGAAATTTTATTTATAATATTCAATGCGTGAAAAGGAAACTGTCATGGTCAAGGAATATTCCCACTCAGACAATGTCATTTTAGATAAATGAGTATAATAAACCAATTTATATTATTCAACGAAAACAAAAACTAACCAGCCACAAAACAAACACCAACAAGAGTCATATGAAAGACTCAAAACCAAATCTAAACATGATACAAAGAACTATCACTACTCTTTGGTTTAGAAGACAACACACCCCAGTTGGTGGGGTTTTATTATAAAATCATGGAATTTCTTTATCACAAAATTAATTTAATTATATTTAACATTTACTCTAAAACTCTTTCAGTAGAAATCAAATGCAATAATTTAAGAAACTAGATCAACATAACTATCACTATGAGTTTTCACAGACAGTGCACCTTCGTTGGAGGGGTTTTATTATAAAAACTTTACATTATTTATCAAATGAAACAATTATAGTAAAGTACACTTATTCAAGATATGCAATTCAATATAATTAAGCAGAATTACGAAAGATGATAAATTCAATTTAAAGCATTCTTAAATTAAAGAGGCTGAAAGAGGAACCCTACCTCAAGGTGGAACCAAACAATCCTCTTTGGCTCTTGGAGCTTTCTAACTAAAATTTTATGCTCCCCCACTGGGTATACACACCTTCACACACATGCAAGGACACCTAGCCCCTATGCACACACCCTCATGGCCATGAGCATGTGCAAGGGGATCCTTACACATATTCTTATATACATATACCAGTCTCCACTCACCTGTGTATGGATTTATATATATATACATGGGCACATATCATATTTAATACAAGTAAAAGAAACTATTAACTGAAAAAAATATAATGACTCACTACCTGAAAATATACCCTTGCTCTAGTCTTCCATCACGTTGTATTTCTCTAAAATCGAGTGTTACTCCATCATGTAACCTTGTAAGTAGGATCAAAACCCTGCATGAAAATTGAGTATACTGAATATATTGAAAACATAAATGTGTGGTAAAAACTATTGAAATAAAATATTAGAGAAATTAAAAATTATTTTAGACACTCCCTATAATTATCTATGCATGGGGCTGTATAAGGTGAGATAGAAATGTCGGCTTATGAAAAGTCACTGTGTATAATTTTCTTCAGTGCACATGACTGTGTGACATTATCATTAGGTTAATCTTATGTGTTATGTGGTTAGAAGATGTAATAATCATTAAGCACCAATTATAATGTCATAATACCAACTACTACATCTTCTAGTCATATTTAACAATATGCACCATATCTCTTATAAAACATGGTGCTCTATTTTTCAACATCATGAATGATTCCTATAATTTCTTCATTTTAGAAAATGATCTTGTGATCCAAGAACACAACATAGGTCTAATACCGCTAAGGGGGATGAAATGATCAAAAGACCCTTATTTATCTTATAGGAAACGGTTAGAATCCCAAAATTCTAAGAACATAATGCATGAAACCCAACACTCTGATGTATATTAAACAAAGAACCAATTTGTATACCTTTCAGTGGACTGTACTTATAAAAAATCCATCATTCATATTTTTAATGAATACCCCTCCAATGGTTTCCATCGAACCTCCCTCTACAGAGTGTATCTGCGGGCTAACATGAATAACTCAATTATAAAGAAATATTTTCCAACATTCCACAATAAAGTGTTAAGAAGTTACAAATTATTTTAGTACATATGTAAAAGATGATTATTTAAGGATCAATATAGTTATTTTTATAACAAACCAACCAAAGAAAATTTTTTTACAACCTATTTAACAAATTAGTGCACAATTTACATGTAGTACAGACAAATAAGTGCAGTTTATGGGGTAATTAGAGGGAATGTATCGATGTAAACCTATTATAATCTCAGTCACCAATGATCTTTGCATATTCACTATAGTTGTCATAGAATCTATCCCATATTGGGTGTCTGCAGACCTGTGTTAAATATGGGGTGAGAAGGAATCTAATTAGAAAATTCACCAATTATCAATATATTTATTTCAGCTCCATGCAATTTTATGGACAATTTGATTTGGATAATTACAGTTTTACAGGAATCAAATATGTACTGAATGAAAATTTCTTTGACTGCAAGAGTAGTTGCAACTACAATCTGCTTCAAAATTTTCATATCCCTACATGGAGATAGGAAGGGACACATTATTGCTGGTTAAACACATATACAACCTCTATTTCCCTATAGTAAAATCACAATAAAAGATAATGAAGGTGAGAAGATAACCACCCCCAATATGATTCTTTATTAGATGGAGACAAGCTAGGGAATCCATTAGTACCTCTATGTCCCAATTGAAATATACAATAAGAAAAGGAAGGGTCAAAACTATATTGATATATATATGTTAGAATATAAAAAATAAACATATCATACCTAAAACTATCTCAATAGGTACCTGATCATGTCCATCCCTTTTATGCACTATCATATGGTCCCCAAAAATGGTACCATGTGTTTGGAATAGACTACATATAGTTGGTGGTGGGATTGGATTGAAACATTATCCATATAGAGCTCTTCTTAATCATGTAGTATCTCCTACTCAAATGAATCCTCCTCCTGAAGGAAAACACTATAAAATAGTGGGATACCCCTAACTACAGTGATGCCTTTGTAATATAGGTACATCCACACTACTACCATAGTGACAGTGAATTATTATATTGGTTGTGAAATTTGTAACCATTTCTTATCTAAAAATAGATGCATTTAATTTCCAACATCCCTACTATATTAATCTATACATAGATATTATGTAAATTTCTGAAAAAATGTTCAATATATGTACACAAAAAATCAACAATATCTGTACAAATTTATTAATATGTAAACGTTTTGGACAGTAAATCTCTATACACATATATGTTGTTGAATCCCCCTAACCTGCAAGCATAATTTACGTTTTTTTTTTAAAATTGTATAGTATTTCTCGGTATCAGCTCATTCATGTTCTTGAAATAAAATGAACTCTTATAGCCTATCATTATTTATATTGTTTGGAATCAATTAATATAATAGTTTGGACCCAACGTAATAAATGTACAAACAAAAGAAGTGACTTAACCTAAAGATGTAGTGAAAATATGTACATATTTCAGATTTCTGGGAACATCTTGATGTGTTGATTGAATAGAATATCAAAGTGAAATCATTAAAAAATGAAAATTTTAATAATTTATACTCTTCTGATCCATAAGAAAAAAACATAAAAAACACAATTGAATAACAATGCTAATAAAAACAGTGATAAAAATTATCAAACTTAATGCATAAAATTTAGTATATAAATATAACTTTGGGATAATTCAACTTCATTGGAATTTCAATTAACTTTTTCAACATATAACTTTCCAATAAATTTCCAAAAAAATAACAACGAAGATAGGAAATTCCAATTGAGGACCTGTATCGAGAAGCGATAAAACCAAAAAGTCGAGAGGAAAAAATAAAGCCATGTATACAGTAAATGAATCCTAGAGAATTTTTACAATTTTAATGATTGTGGTGAATAATATTACAATAAATATGATTTGATAATTGAGAAATAGTTGAACTACATACCTTTTATACAATTCTCCCCACCCAACCATTTTGTAAGCCACATTGTAATAACATTGTCAATACTATTTTCAATAATGCTTGTCCTGAAAGCATAAATCACATTAATGAAATGATAACTATAACATGTGATCATTAATTACATGAGTATACATGTTAATTTTAATCTAGAAAATAAGATGATATATAAATTTCACCTTTTTCAATGCCATTGATGTTGGAAGATGAAGCAGAATCACCTAAACTATAGAATTAAACCTGGAAATTATAGATTTCATAAATGAAATCAATTAAAATAGAATTGGAAAATATAAATCATTAAATGAATCTAAATGAATTTTGACAATTTTAATGATTGCAATGGATAAGATTAAAATAAATTGTAATTGATAATTGATAAATAGTCAAACTAAACACCTTTTATAAAATTCTCCCCACCCAACCCTTTTGTACGGCACATTTCAATGCTGTTGTCAATACTATTTGTAATTATTCTTGACCTGAAAGCACAAATCACAATAATGAAATGATAACACTATCATGTGTTCATTAATTACAAGAGTAGACATATTAATTTTAATCTTGCAAATGAGATGATATCGTAATTTTACCCTTTTTAATGCCATTGATGTTGGAAGATGAATCAACATCACCTAAAATGGAGATTTCACCCATACATTGAAAACATTAGATAAAAAACATGAAACTGCATCATATTATGAAAATTTGAGTCTGGGGTTAAATTTCATATTTTAGGATGCAGTTAAGTAAAAAAGAAAACTTGTCATGATGTAAAAAATGGTGTGGTAAAACCATACCTTTGGTGATGGTGGATAAGTCAACACCGTTATGGAGGGCGTGGAGTAGCAGATCAGAAGAAAGTCGATTCACCATAAAAATATTGATATTGCACATATCAGTGGAGGGTGTGGAGTAGCAACAAAAATCCAGTGGGTGTCGTAGCAAGTCCTGACGAAAATCATGAGTCGGAAATACCGAAGTAGGGCATGGAGTATACGAAAGTTAAAAATTGCAGTTGGTACCGTAGAAAGACCCGAAGGAAATCGTGATGGGAAAATGGTATAATATAACCATTACCTCCTAAATTTTATATGCACGTCAATCCCTATTGCATGTCGTGGTAGAAAATCAATTGCATCCACTATTTTTTCTTATTGGTTCTCTACTATGGCATGCATACCTATCTTGCACACCAATACAAGTCTTAAAACTCACAATATGATCAGTGAAACTAATAGAGGGGGCGCCTCAAGCAAAAAATGGAAAATTGGACTACATACCATCAGAGGTGTGCTGGAGGAGATAGAGGGGCTTCCTCATAGCAGCGTCATTGAGTAGGTATGATGGTCGCGTCAGAGGAGGATACAATTCAATATAATAATAATAAAACTTAACTACTACATAAACAATATGTATAAATAGTTAGAAAAACCACAATACAATTCAGTATTAAAATAATAAAACCTCATTGCATAATAAAATTACATATATTAATAATCCAAAAATACAATTCACATCAATTGTGAGTCTCAATATCAGTATCATCAGATTCATGATAACCTTCATACACACCTCCTACATAAACACCATCAACACCTCTCACACCACTAGCTTTATCATCGACATCAGCATCGGTACTGGCACCGACACTGGGACAGGCTCCGGCTACAGCTCCAGCTCCAGCTCTGGCTTCAGCTACAACTCCGGCTCCAGCTACAGCTTCATCTCCACCAGCAGAACTCATTGACATCAAACATGCATCAACCGTTGCAGCTGCTTCTGGTGAAAGTGTAGAAGAAATGGCAGACCTAACTTTCTTCATATTTTCAAATATCGCCTTTTCTTATTTTTGAGTTTCTTCTTTGATTGATGAATTCATCTATTCCATTTTGACCAAACTAGAATAGGTACTCGAAGAAACGTTGTTATTAGACTAGTATCAAGATGGTATAATCTTCTTCCCAGGTCGATAATGCACTCTGCCGTGTTTCTCATCACCTAATACCTGATGTAGATGATAGTTCGGGCCAAAATTGTCAAGCTCTTTTTCTTCCAATGTCTCCGAATCATTCTGTCGATTGATATATAACATAAATTAAAATGATAAAATAATATAAGGAATTAAATTCAGTCAAAATAAAAGAAATTGAAATATACTTAAAATCGCCTTCTCGTTGTCAGTATTTGGCACAATACCATCTATCTTTTTTCTGCTTATACAAAACAAATTAGAGCGAGGAAAACGAACCTAGAAATTTCTTTCTTTTTTCTAAAAAAAATTGAAATAAATAAAAATTGGAACTCAAAAAAATTACACTAAACAAAGCTGAATATTTTAAATATTAAATTACTTGTGTTTGCTCAAGATTTGGGAGTAACGTGTGTCCACGAGTATTAACATGTTTTATTCCACTCTTATTTCTTTTATTTCTGTCTGATTTATTCTATAAAAAAATAATTATATGATTTCATTTACATAAATAAAACTCATTTTCAAATAAATAAATGAATATATATATATATATAAATTTAACAAATACCTTAAACTCTTGACTCTTCCAATAGCCGATCATCTCTTTGTATTGTGATATTGGGAAATCATGGATCACTTGTAATTCTTCAATCTCCATGCCAACTCTCTTTTTCCAACCAAGATATAATTCATACTTGTACGCTCGCCACATTTCACATAAATCCATTAACCTTGCAGCCATGTCATTTTGTCCATCAGGAAAATTATATCGGAGCTACAATGGAAAAAATATTTGTTAAGAAAATATTATAAATTAATATATATAAAAGGTGATTAACATTACTTACCTAGATCTCTGCCCATGCATTGTCCTTTATTTTTTCTCCAACTTCCCTCCAACGTATTGGTTGAACCGGAATGATATTTTTATGTCAAGAAAGTGTTCCCATAAATCTTTTACATTCTGTACCATTTTTTTAATTATAGCTTCATCCTCATTATATTCAACCATGATTTGTGTGTGTCGATTCCAAACCTCTCGCATTTTTGGGTGGCCTCATCGTCTGGTGGAGACTGAAGCTAATCATCAAAAAAGGTAAAAAAGGATAATAATATATATTAATTTATCATCAATCACTAATAGTAATGCTTAAACACATACCGGTGGATGGGGGATTTGATGACCCCTGAAGTGCAGCCTCTAGAGGGGGAGTATCCTCTGTGGTAGGTGGGATATCTATAGTAGGAGTACTCTGTACAGTAGATGGATAACCCTATATAGATGAGGGTGGATATGGATATGGATATGGCGGTGGGATATATGGGGGTGAAATGCCCTGTATAGTGGATGGTGGGAATGGAAAATAAGGAGGGATGAGTGTCTGAGAACTACCATCCTATGTGGGTGCAGGTAGAAAGGGATATGGATAATGGGGGTATGGATAATATGGAGGTGGAATAATGGTAGGATGACCATCTGGTGACTCAAGCGGCATAGTAGTAGGATAAACGGTAGAAACAATACCCCCACCATACTATAAGCCTCGGTAGTATAATTCAACCATATCCTCAACGAAGTAGCCTAAAATAACATAGATGATAAAATTAAACAAATGATAAAAAAATAAATAATATGAATAAAACATAAATTTCAAACATAAATTTCACTTACAGTGTTGGACAGATGAGACATATTTTGTTCATTTCTTCGTATTCTTCTATTTATTCTAATATCATCATATTAAGACATTTTGACCTGGAAATTTAAAATAATATTCACAAATAAATAGAAATAATGAAAAATGATAAATAATAAAATTGTATCATAAAACAATGAGATATATTTCAATGTGATATTTATATTGATAAAATATACTAGTTAATTTCATATAATGTATGGAAGTTTAAAAAACACATACAATATTACTGTAATGTCAGGTAAATACTTACAAATGTATCAATGTTCTGTGTGGTCTGTGACAATTTCTGGTTCACAATATATTCAATAAATTGAGTCATTTGTGTCATCAAATTCAACATTCTAATAAATACTAACAGGTTCATCCAAAACATCATAGTTATTCATGTCTTCATCAAAAATATATCTGGGAATGACATCAATAATAACACTGAATTGTTGTTGTAATGGGTCAGTTAAATAAAACGCATGTATAGCCTGTGACGCACGAATATAAGGTTCATCAGTGTGAATCTGGAGATTCATATAAATCACTCTAAATCCATAGTTACCAATATGCATTCCTTGTCATGTCATTGAATCAAACCACTTACATTTCATCATTGCGACACGACCATGTGCATAGTAATCTAAAAAAATTATTCTTTCAACAAAACCATAATATGATATATTTTCTGAATGAGGTTGTATATCTGATGCACTCACATAACAATCTGTTTTGGCACATATCATCACACCATCATGATATGTTGCCATTTTTTTGCACAGATATTTATAAAAAAATTAAATCCATTGACAACCATTGCTTTACAATCACGTACCACGTTGTTTGGACCAAAGGATAATGCTCTTAGATCATCTGATACTTCATTCATTGGTAGAGTTAAAATCTACAAGATACCAATATATAATATTAAATAGAGACATGTGATTATGTTATAAGAAGAAGAAAAATCCATTACCATTGACTTTAAACAAGCAGCAAATTCTTTGCTATGTAGCTGTTCCTTCCTCTTAATAGATAGAGAGAGATGTCTCTTTTTTATAATTTCTAAATGTTCTCTAAAAATATGAAAGCATAAAAATTTCATAAGATATTAAGAAATAACATAAAGAAAAAATTCATATTTATTAGTTTACTTAGTTGATATAATCATCAAGTACACCACAGTTGAATAATACTGTACGATGAGCCATTTCCCACTCTTACCTGCTTAAAGTACACAACGAGTATGATCCTGATATCCCCCCTGTTTGGGATAGTGACAGAAATATAGTCTCAATGGGATCATATTCCTCATATTCAGTTCTCATAAGTCGATTAGACCTCATGGTGACGTTAGCCAAGTACGATCAACAAAAATCCATGCATTCTTGTGCTAAATAACATTTCACAATAGAGCCTTTGAGGTGATATTTATTTCTCACATAATATTTAAATGAAAACATCATTCTTTCTATAGGATACATCCACTGACTCGAAACAGGACCACCAAAAATAACTTCTGTGGGAAGATGCACAGTTAGATGTAACATACATGTGAAAAATGATGGTAGGAAAATTTTCTCCAAGTCGCAAATAATAATCAGTGCATCTCTCTACAATTTATGAACAAAACTTCTGCTCAGTCTTTTGGCACAAAGGTCTAAATAAAAATTACATAAATTAATCACATAAACTCTAAAATTATGTGAAAGTAAATGTCGAATGACAATAGGAATCAACTCATATAAAATGACATGGTAATCATGGATTTTAAGAGATTTTAGTTTCACATCTTCTATATTCACCATTTTCGAAATATAACTTGAATAACCATCTGGAACCTTCAAGCTTTCCAAGACCTGATGAAATTGTTTCTTCTCTACATTTTTCATCGAATAATAGGAAATATGGACTTTCCACTTATTTTGACCAATTAACTCAGGATGATGATTTACTCTTATACCCCAATCCATCAAATCACGACGAGGCCACAAATTTTCTTTTTTTTTCCATTAACATTTAAAATAGTAGAATGTAACATCTCACAAATGTTTTTCTCAATATGCATTACATCCAAAAAATGACAAAATAAGTTCGATGACCAATAGCGTAACTCAAAAAATATTCTTTTCTTTCTCAAATTGTTATTTGAATTCAAATTAGCATGTCTTATCTTTCTGATATTTGATTGAATTTTTCGAAGAACATAATTCAAATCATCAAGTTATTTAACAATATCATTCCCTGAAATTTGTCGAGGTGTCTCATATATCTCGATGACATTATCGAACTGTCATCGATTTTTCCTGTATGGATGATCCATCGGTAGAAATCGTCGATTCCCTATAAAACTGAATGTTCGTCGAAAATTTAATTTTCAGAAATGTGTATTTTTCATAAAAATAGTGTAGGATAATTTCCATTTAGTACTCTAACCATAAATCATTACGTAGGTAGGGAAATCATTTATTTTCCACAATAAAGCTACAAGAAACATAAAGTACTCCTTCCTGAATGCATCGTACGCCTGTGCACCAAAAATCAAAAGCTCCTTTAACACCTCTATTAATGGATGCAAGTATATATCAATATCATTTCCCGGATCACTGGGTCTAGACATCAATATAATCATGATAGTAAACGGCTTCTTCATACACATCCATGAAGGAAAGTTATAAATATGAATGAAAATAGGCCAAGTACTGTGTGCAGTATGAATTTGGAGAAATGGGTTGAAACCATTACCAGATAATCCCAATATAAAATTTCGTGGGTCAGCTGCAAAATCAAGATGTAACCTATCAAATTTCATTCAAGACAACCCTTCTACAAGATGCACTATTTCATTATTATCTTTATTTCTTTCATCTTCATTGTATCTCATATTCTTTTCCATTTGTTCTGACATAAAATGTTTTTGAAGCCGAGGAATTAAAGGGAAGTGCCACATCACTTTCTCTAGTGTTGAAGATTGCATTCCATATTTATTAGTCTTCCACCTTCATGTGCCAGACTGTTTTCACTGACTTAACTCTGCATTTTCCTTCCAGAACAGACAACAATATTTGGGCCTAGAATTAATCTTAATAGATGAAAATCCAAATTTATCAAACAACCTTGATGCCATGTAATTATTTTCTAGAATACATGCATCATCAGTCAGTAAATCCTTAATAAATTTAAGGAGATAGTCGACCGTAGTATTACTAAATCCATACATTTCTTTTCCATGATATAATTGCATTAAAAACTCACGTTTTCTCATTTTTTTCACATGCCTGATATACTGGAGTATTTGCATCTTCCATCATCTTTCTAACACTCTCAATGTCATCATCCTGATTAATAGATAAAAACTGTGTTCCGGTATTCATTTCCTCTTACACTGGTCTACATAAGGAGCTTGCTTCAGAAACAATAGGAAACCGATTGGAAATCAGATTCTTCATACCAATCCTTTCCGCTAAATCGATGTCATTCACCACTTGTTCTTTTTCTCCATTGTGACACCACACATGATAATTTTTTTGGAAACCTTGTTTAGTGATATGATAACTCACTTCCTTACGAGTTAACCATGGTATTAAAAGAAAATCAAAACACGGGCATCAAATCAATCCGCCATCTGAGTCATTAGTGAATGAAAAGTCCAAGAAATGTCGTAACTCCTTCTGAAATTCATTAGTGATCTGATCAATGTTGTACATCCAGTATCTATCCATTATGAGGAATATAGACATACATTAAATAAATAATTAAGAAAATGACTTAATATTATATGTATTGTTTCATAAGATAATAAGTAACCATCAATAACTTGTCAATAAAAAAATCATAACAAATATTATGGTTAAGGGAATTCATAAATGTTTCAAATTATAAAAAATCATGAATAGTCACACCTTTCTATGACCACATAAGATTATTTTGGTGTACCTCCAACACCAACATAAAAACCTAGATTCTTGAACAATGACCTATTATGTTCTTATAGAATTATTTGATGGTCACCCCCTCCCCCCTCCCTCCTGGATGCCCCCCCCCCGGACACCCCCTTTCCTCCAAGGCAGCCCCCCCCCCCCCGACCCCCCTGGACTTCCCCTCTACCCTTGAACCCCCACACCCCTTGCCCCCCTCCCTACCCCCTATACACTACTCCCCCAGAACCCTTCACCCCCCTCCTAGACAACCCCATTCCCCTTACACCCCTTTCCCCTTATTTTCTAGCAGGTTTTCCCTATCCTTTTAAAAGGTTAACGGCCTACAAGCCTTCCTACTTCTTTGAAGAGAGTTATAGAATTTTTTATTTCTATCACTGTCAGTTAACCATTTAACTTTAAATGCTTGTTTTCTCATATTTTCTTTGAATGTGAGAAAAGAGATGAGTTTGACTATAGTGTTTAGTTCTTGAGTAGGATCAGTGATGAGGTCAAAGCTGGTGTTTTTGTTTTTTAGATCATTGAGGACATTCTCAAGAATCATGATTTCATTGTTAACTTGTTTGGATTTAGAGCTGCACAAAGTTTTTAGAGTCTTTTTGAGAGGTTTCAATTTAAGGTTTCAGGGAAAGTCATCATTGTTATGAGACATTTAATACCAATAGTTTTAGATGATATGGGAGAAATAATCATCATAGAACCAAACATTGTTAAATATAAATGGAAATTAGGGTTTCATGGAATTATAGGATACATTGACCAAGATGGTATGATGATCAAAATTTATCTTGTGAAGAGTGGTGCTTGAGATAGTGTCTCATAAATCTATAGAAGGTACATTCATGAAGTCTATATTCAATTTAGAGGCTATAATTTTGTTTTAATGTCTTCTATACCAAGTGTATTTTACACCAGTGAGATAAATTTCAATGATATTAGTGTTTTTAATCGAGGCTTTAAATTATTTCATTGAAATTGAAGCATGAGAAGGTCAAATTTTCTCGCTTGAGTTAATAATTACATTAAAGTACCAAATTAGAAACCAGTGGTAGTTATGTTAGTGCCTAGGGATGAGAGATCACCCCAAATAGTTCTTCTTTCTTGGTATTTATTTTTAGAATTGAAAAGGGAGCATAAAGTATGTGTGCCATAAATGTTAAAGTTGCAATTAAATATCTGGACAGAGATATTGAAAACACTAACATTGTGTAAATAGAAGTGTGAAAAAATATATAAAGAATAAAAAATGAGTGTATTATTGATTGCACGGGTAAAAACATAATTATGTTGGCATAAATGTGATTATACAGACAAAAACAAAATTTTTGGTTTAGTGATGTAAAATAACATTGGATAATGGTATTTTTAAAACAATGAACATTTCATAGTTATAGATACCCTGACAATTCCAAAGGGGGGTCATCATTTAAACCTGAATTTGGAGTTAGAACACCCTTTTCTCTTCATTTTAGAGCATTTTTTAGTAGTCCTTCTAACCTATACATTATTTTTAGTGGCATGTTCTTCTACATTCCTAGATGTGACTAGAATATTCTTTATAGGTTTCCTAATTGGATCATTCATAGGTAAGTCTACATAATTCTTATAACAGATTGAAAAATAATTTATATTATGATTAGAATTCAATTTTCCATATTTCATAGAGAAATCATCGTTAATTATAGATATAGAAATAGGAGAACCCAAAAACGTTGAAGTATCCACGGTCTGTTGTTAGGCAGTATCCGGATCTGTTGTATGGTATATATTCAATGGAAAGGAAATATTACATGCCTAAATATGTTTAGGGTCCTGTACCAGGGAGGTGCAAGTAGGTTTGATATGTTATATATCATTTTTAATATTTTTATAATTCATTGAATGTGTCTCTGTTGAAGAAACCTTAAAAATAATCAACTGAATCCCTAATTCTACATAAATGGTAATAGATTTAGAGTGCGCAAGGGGTGAAGGAGCTAAATAATTATCTAAATTTTTGGTTACCAACTTCATTTCAAGAGTAGTATTATTATTAGATATGACAGAGAAGTGATTAACAGATCTCATAGCATCATGAGTTAATGAAGTTTTAATGGTTGGGTCTGTAGGATTCAAATTACAAAGCATCAGAGAACTAATGACATCAAAACTATTAATAGGTTGTGAAATATAAAAATAGTATAAATTAGAAGAAGGGGTTGTAACTAGATCTTTTTTCTCCACCCCGGTATTGTCCATGGGCTGAATCTTCTTAATGGATCTAACAAGATCTTGCATTTTAGTCACCTATACCGTGGGTGTACTTACCTTCATGGATTTAACAGTTTCCAAATCCATGGAAACAGTTGCAGTCATACTACAAGTATGTGTGATATCCTGAACAGGTTTTGGGATAGACAATAGATTCCCAAAATCTATAGAATGGCTAGTTGAATCTATATTTTTAGATAAATTATTAGGTACATTTGTTTTATTGTTGGTCTGAATCTTTGTCCCTAATGAAATAATGGAATTTAATAGGGAGGGGTCCTCAATTTTTCAAGTACATAAAGATGAGGAGTGATCATCCACAGATTAAACAATAAATGATCTAGTTCACACATATTTATGAGGGGGTTTAGTGAATGCATTGCATTCATTGCACTTCATGTTTTTACCCGGGATATGTTCAGAATTTTGGTTAGATTGTGAAATTTGTTCGGCTAAGAATATATTAGATTCATCCTTATTGGATATCCTAATAGTGTCTAATAATTAATAATTACCTAAATTTA
Source organism: Viscum album (assembly GCA_963277665.1). NCBI lineage: Eukaryota > Viridiplantae > Streptophyta > Magnoliopsida > Santalales > Viscaceae > Viscum > Viscum album. The sequence continues at coordinate 20,092,071 of OY728123.1, forward strand.
GAATTAATTTATTATTATCCAAAGGATTTTTACTGTGAACGTATCTATAGATGTAATTTCATTCTCAGTTTTTTGATTAGTGTGTGTGTTAGTTATTTATCATTCCATATTGATTATAATTATTGATAAATGTTATATTCCATTTTAATTAAACCTTACTAATAATTTGAGCTCACCCATTAATATTATTATCCCTCATGTTATAAATAATATATAATTTAATGAGTTTTCAAAGATATAAATTTTTAACTTTTTTTCATATTACATTTTATTTTATGTTCCCAATGTAATAAGGGAACCATGTATGTATTTATTTCTTGAAGACAAAAAAAATAATCAATCATAGGTGATGTTATCTCTTATATAAATTCCATTATAATATAATTACCACCCACTCTGGGATAATAGTGTTGATGTTGTCACAAATATAAACTCTATACATTCCAACTGGTTTGATTTTGAATATTTCAAGTTCCAGAATTTCAGCATGAATATCCATAAACACTTAATCCCATGTAATTCAAATTTAAATAATCATTAAACAACATAAAACCTATAAAAATTTATTATATATAATTAATTAATAATTATAGAATAAAATATCACTAATTTTATCTATAATAAACATGCATCAAATTAAAATGTCAAGTAATATGTAAAACAGATCATATTTCCCGTTTATACAAAATTCTGTACAAATTCACATAACCACATAAGAAAATACACTTATGGTATTTTTACATAAGAAATTTCACATATGGGATTTCATTATGTAACTAATTTAAGGGATTCACCAAGAAAAATCATGTAGGTGATTCACCATGTATCCAAAAATAAACGTAGCTGAATTCTGAAATCTATAAACTGCATGACTTATAAAAATTCATACTTAAAAAGGACCTTATAAATGTAGAATTAGTTTTATATATAATTAAATTATTTGTATATTTTATTATTATATTTATATACATTTAATAATCACCTCAATTGTATATCTATATCTTAGGTTATCGATAAAATATAGTTGAAAAAACAATTCTTTAAAGTTGAAGAATTCGAAGAGAAAACATTCAGTGAATTAGAACCTAAATTTGGACATGATAGAAATAGATTCCAATTTTTTTTATTCTAAAAAAAATAGATATCCTATGAAATTTACATCTATATCCCATGTTATAGTTTAAATAACATATTTATTTCAATTTGGAATATCAGATACATGAATTGACTATATGGGAGAAACGGATGTGTGAATCAGTTACATGGAAGAAACAGCTAGATAAATTGGACACATTGCATAATTGGGTATGTGGGAACATTAAAAATACCAAAAATAATTTTTAAATGTCCTATATGACTTATTTGGCCTAGTAACACTATATGAAACAAGTATAATGTGTTATGACCAATTAAAACATGTAATTTAATGATCTTTAATGAAAAAAAATATTATGAACTAATAAAAGTTCACTATACTTTCATTAACACATAAGATAAAAAACTAGATAAAAACTAAAATATATAAAAATCATTGTAAAGTATACCTTAAAGAATATATAAGTTTAAAACCTAAAGATAACACTTAATTAAGACTTATTTTACAGAGAATAAAACAAGTAAAGTTATTAATGTATTAAGACATATGATAGAGAGATTAAAGTAAGTAATTTTTTTAAATTATCAAAACAAAAAGTGGATCAAGGATCACCTCCAAATTATACCTTTTTTGATAATTAAAAAAATATACATTAAAAAATCTCTCCCTTTTTAAAATTATCAAAAATTCTCCTTGTATAAAAAGAATAATTCCCTCTTTAAAATAATAATATTTATTCCCAAAATTTTAACATAATTTGAAGTTTCCTTGAATTGATACTGAAAATTTAAATCCCCTTAAATTAAGTCAATCTTGGAAAACACAGTGTATTTTCTGAAATTAAATAGTATATAAAAATTTATTAATAATTGAAATTACTATTTTTTTTAATAATCCATGATAAAACATTCTAAAATTATAACTTCAATTGAAAATAGTCAGTAGAAGTTTTAAATATGTTTCTGAAAAATAATTTCAAATCCATCATAAACTATCCTTTTAGTGAAAATAAATGTTTTAATAGTGTTTCAAAATCATCTAGTAAGTTTGATAAATCTTAAAAAAGAAATACACTAATAAATATATACATAAATCAAACAATAGTAAACTAAAAAATAGTTTCCATTTTTTTAATATTTCATGAAAATATCAAAATTTAAACATAATAAATCTCTATAAAATTCTGAAAATTTCAGCATTCTTATACTCCATATAATTTTAAAAATTTCTGAAAATAAAACACTAAATATCTTCATAAAATTAAACACTAAATATTATTCTCCATGACTGTAATAAAATCAAATGTTTCTATATATTTAATATTTTGAAATGTTTAAAAGAATAAAAATCATATTCAAACATTAATGAAATTTAATTAATACAATAATACTTTTCTAGGAAAAAATTCAGAATTTAAATATGGGTTCCTACCCATTAATTATTGCATTATACATATGAATTAAAATAATTGATGTTTAAAATAAAAAACTACACTTTAATTCTAGATACCATAAGTTGAATAAATAGATGAGTTTTTATAGAAATTTAATTTTATCTTAGACAAAGTAGTGAAGACTCAATTAAACAAAATAGATTTAGAAACTATATATATTTGTATCTTTAATTTAAATTCTTCTCTTTATAAAGCATCCAAATTAAACTAATTAGATTTAAAATTGATCTAAGAATATGTAAATATAAAAGATAGTATATTTAGAAATAGGGAATAAATTTATGAAACAAAAATTTCTTCACCCTTTAACATCAACATCCTTCTTTCCAGAAATAAATGATCAGTTCATGTATATAAAAATATAAAAAAAATTAAATATATGTTTTTTAAAACATATTATCATTATGAAAAAAACACAAATAAAACTATGTGTAATAGTTTTTAACAACTAAAACAACCAAGATGAAATCAAAATTAATAACAATATTAACTCATCCTAAATTAATGTTTCTTTTAAAATTTCTATTCAAAAAAAGTAAAAGTAAAATTTTCTTTCCAACATTGAAAACTCCACTAAAAAAATACTTTAATATCCTAATGATCCATGAAAATAGTTATAAAATATTTAAATAATTTTGAAATTTAAAATAATAATAATACATGTAAAAAAGAAATTAAAACTAGAATATAATATTTATTAATAAAGTAATTATTTTAAAAATATTATAGTGGAAGAAAACTTATCAAATGACATATGATTGTAACACCAAAATTTCAATTTCTTTTAAGAGGCCATTATCTTTAATGGAGTTTTCTTATTATTCATCCATATCAGCTCAGGTAGTACTTGAGTTATCCCCAATGTGTATCACTTTGTTTGATTATTTCACCCATGTTTTAGATTTCTTTGATGGGGGTACATGTATATCTATCATAGGGGCTTTATCCTTTTTATTTCTCATAATTTCCTTCTAATCATTTTCAACTGGTTGTGTTACTTGTTTTATAATTACTCTAATGTTGAAAATTGTATGACCAATGATCTAACAATGTTCTCAAAAGGGAGGTTTCCTCTCATATTCAATTCTAATTTATGTTTTGTAGTCATTTGAATTGAAATAAATTGTGGCGGGCAGCTTTCAATCATGGTTAATTTCCACCATAACTCTTACAAAGAGACATAAGTCGGAATTTAATGTTCTATGATCAATTTGGAGGGGATTTCCTATGGAAGAGACAGTATCATTCAGTATTTTTGGGTGCCAAAAGAACCAATTAAGACCATGTAGTTTGACCCAGACTTTGGCCAATGTATTCCTATGTGTGTGCATATTGAAGTTAGAGTCCCTATTACAAATTATGAGTAAACTGAGTTTAATATTGAGGTTTTCAGTCCTCCAAAATCTCTATAGATCCTCTTGTGATTTCAATAATATATGAAAATATCCTTTTCCTATTGGAATTAATTTCTAGTTTGATGAATTCCAGTAGAGAGAAATATGTGTATGTAATTAAGATAAATTTGATCAACTTTGAGGTACGAGAGGTGAGATGTTACCATGAATTAGACCGAGTTGCCTCATTTGGTGGTAGCGATGGGAAGCATCGCGAGGGGGATGAGGATGGGGTAGCGTCACAAAGGCCATCCGGGAACTGTTGGGGGATGAGGATCAGGGAGAGGAGAGGTCGCCAAGGCCGTCGGGGAAGAAGGGTCGCCGCCGAGAGGAGATGTTTCCGCTGAGAGGAGACGTCTCCACCAAGAGGAGAGGTCATCGCCGAGAGAGGATAAGTCGCGAGGGTGGAGGATGGAAGCCGAGAGAAGAAGTCTCACAAAGAAGAGAGGTCCGCAGTCGCGGGGATAAGCTGGGTTATGAGGGGTCTGGGGAGTGTAATAGTGGAGGAGCCCGATGGATGGTAAAAAAAACATAGATACAAAATTTATTAAACGTGGCTATAAACAATGAATTAGCCACAATTTTAATATATGTGTGGCTATAAACTAAGATACAGCCACATACTTATAAAACAGTGGCTATAGGTTCGTGGCTATAGCCTTGTTTTCTTGTAGTGGATCATCATTCATGTGATGCGGAATGCAGATCAGATTGAAGCTTTGGAGGTTTCAACCTATAGGTAGGACATTTTAATGTTTTCACCATAAATAATTTTATTTTAGTTATTTTTAAGTATTAATATTTTTTTGAGTGTTTGGGGATCCCTGGGGGTTCAATCTGGCAGTTTTCAGGTGAATCGGGGTGTTTTAGGGCATTCAAAGGGATTTTTATTTTTGGAAATCCCAATCATATGACATGTGGTTTGATAAAAACACATTATGTGTTATTCCTATTCAGGGGAGATGAATTTTTTAGAAGTACATGTCGTGTACTTTATGTACACACTATGTAGTAGTACTTGTCCATGTACTTGACCATGAGGATATATACATGGCTAGTTAGTGTTCGGGAAGTACACTTTGTGTACTATGGGTACACCTTGTGTAATAGGACATGGACATGAGAGGACCAGTTTGGGATATACCTAATGCTAAGAGGGGGATGAATCAGTGTTGGGGACAATTTGAACCAATTACAATTTTTATCCCTTTACCTATGGACCTGTTAGGATCTTGATTCTCTTATTCTCTTTTCCCTATCGCATGCAATAATAGAAAGCAGTAAAAATATGCACATGATATTTTTACAAGGTTCACTACTCAAAAAGAGTAGCTACGTCCTTTCCATGCATGGGTATGACAAGTGCATGTATTCTCCACTATGATGTGATATTAAATTATAGTACAGTGGCTAGGAAAAGAATCCTCTAGCCAGTGTGAGTCCCTACACATTAGAGGGGGGGCGTGGGAAACAATATTCTTCCCTTGACTGGTGATGACCTAGCCCAACTTGCAGTGGCTAGCTGATTCTTTATACTTCCTATGGAGACAGTCTTCTACCTTTTTAAAAAGGTAGGTTCTGCTCTTGGTCTTCTTTATTCTCTTCACTTTATTACTTGCAAATCAGTAGGCAATCAATTATTCCTTATTTCCTTCTCTTCTTTTCTAGTATAACACCAACTAAACTAGGATTCTTCTTTCTTCTTCTTTCTTCCTCTTAGTGAAACAACCAACTGCACTAAAACTTTTTCTCTCTTCTTGGCTAGAATCACATATACCGATGTGATTATTTAGGCATTGAAGATCGGTTCACTTAGCATCATCTGAATTAAACTACCCAAAATAATTGTAGGCTTTAATTGGGAATACTCTCTTCTTCTTCTTCTTCTTCTCTTCTTTCTATGCAGAAAACCTGTAATCTACACACTCTTCTTCTTCTTTAGCTTGTTCAATGCAAAACTAGCTACACTGAAACCCACTCTTATTCACATATCCTCTTTCAGTGCAACACCATCTGCATCGGGCATTTTTTCTTCTTCTTCTTTCTAAAATCACAGGTTCTCTTTGTGATTGTAAAAACAATGAAGTCTAGATAAACATAGCATCATCATAGTTGAACAGAAGCTGGTAAGAACATCTAGAACAACTCCCATCTTGTGCACCAATCCTTACTTGCACACCACCCTACTTGCGCGCCTCCCTACTTGCCCACCACCTATTTGCGTACCACTCTGCTTGTGCGCCACCTACTTGTGAGCCACTCAGCTTTTGTGCCACCTACTTGCGCGCCAGAACATGTGTGTCACAACTTACACACCACAATTGTGCACAGCTCACAACTTGTGCACCACCTTTGACATATACACAACACAAGTCTCGAAGACACCTCCCGTCTTGCGCGCCTCTAATAACTTGCACGCCATTTTTTCTTGCGCGCCACCACTTTCGCACCGCCCTTATTTCGCGCCTTATAAATAATCCTCAACTTGCGTGCCACATCAGCTTGCGCGTCACTTCTTCTAATTGCGTGATTAGAGATCAAATTTTCTCTTCAGTGTTGAGCATTAAAAAATAAGGAGTCTAGTAATTTATTTATAGGTATTTTGGTGACATACGTGCCACATACACTTGCGCGCCACTCCTGCACTTGCGTGCTGCTCTAGTACTTGCGCACCACTCTAGCACTTGCGCGACAGTTTATTTCTGTTGTCACATTTTGATATGATGATGTAGAAATGTGACCTGCGTGCAACATACACTTTCATGCCCCATATACTTACGCACCGCACTTTCACTCCAATCTTTAACATACACTCCACTTTATTTCCTTTTTCATATTTTGATGTGATGATCTTGAAATATGACTTGCATGCAACATATACTTGTGAAACACATATAATTGTGCTCCACACTTGCACGCCACTTTTGACTTGCGCACCACTTTCTTCCCTTTTCCAAAAACACTTCTTTACTCTTCCTATCCTTCATAAGGCTTGCATCACAAGTTCTCCAAACATATGATATTTGTGAAATTCAAATCAGAAAAGCATCGTCACAGTTTTGTCCATTCTTTTTGGAATATGAATTCCAAAATACTTCTTCATCCTCACATCAAAAACTCAATTCCATTCGGAGTGTTAATTACAAAGAACTCCAATCATCTCTCTTCAACCAAAAGTGGAGGCTTGAAGCTTCTTAAAATACCTTCAATTTTGCAGACAATGTATCACCTTTGATACATGTATTTGGAACTTTAAGAACAGTGCAACAATCATCTAATTTAAAGGAAATGTGTAATTAATTAACTTCTTATAATTCCATGCCCTTCCACATTCTCTCTTCTTCTTCAACCATCATTCTCTACTTCATTCAAATCATATGATTCTTTTCTTCAAGTAATCTCTTACATGGTTCTCATTCAACCGTGAAGAATTACATGGTCTTCTTTAAATCCTCATTCTTCTTCAATCATCCTTAGATGGATGATACTTCACCATTATTCATTGTTGTAGACAATGTTTCACCTTTAACACAAGTTATTTGAACTTAGTATCAGTTCAACAATCGTCTGAATTGATCTTCTTATAGAATTATCAAGTATGACATCCAATGCTATGATTCCATAACAATTCTCTAGGCAACCTCACATCAGCCAATCTCCACTAACTTTTTAGTCCTTCATCTTCTTCTTCATTTTGACTAGTATTGACAACAATTGACAAAAAATTAAATCTTCATACACAAAGTGGTCCCAAAAATCTACCTCTTTTATTTTGTTGTAAATACCACAAAGTCTCCTCAAATTAATGTTTCAATGTCAAAATAAGAATATTCTCTCTCCCCTTTACTTGTTTCTCTCCCCCTTTCATTTCAAACCTTCATTTCACTTTATCTCCCCCTTATTGACAAGAAATACAATGTTCATGGTAGAGAGGGTATAAGTCCTTACTTAAGTATTGTGCCATCAATCATTTCACTCTAAGTCTACTTGGGAAAGGCTCGATGTAGAAAACAAGAGAGTTTTATTTAGAAAACAAAGTTGTCCATTATCCACTGATCGTGATACCTCATGAGATGAGATCTCCTACACTTGTCTTCAAGGGTTTTCCACTTTCATTCTAGGACAAAGATATTGAATGTGATAGGAAATAATCAATCCTATAATTCTTGCACTCACTTTAAAAAAAGGATAAAAAACATTCAAGTGCATTTAGCTGGATAAGTGGCCTTGGGGCACTTTCATTCTTCTTATGTCACTGATTGACCTAGTTTCCCCCCCCCCCCTTTGTAAAAATATATTTATTTCAAGTAACCATGGATGAGATATTAAAAAAATACATACCTTTTCCTATGACATGAACTTAAGAAAATATTCAGAGTAATTGAATTTTATACCAACTGATGTTGATACTGATTGAGATAATGACTCTGATAGCTTCTTCATGTGTCTCCCCCTCAAGGGAACACTTCTACTCACTAAATCCAAGGTTTCCCCCTTGAGATCTTACTTCACCTTCAATTCATTTTATGATAATAAAAAATAAAATACACAAAGATTTAATGGAATAAGGTGGATCCTCTTTTCACCATCAATGTGAACAACAAGGTTGAGAGGATTTTCTCAACCCAAATGCTCCATTATTCACACTTTCACAACTGATCGTCAATGATGACTGTGATTGTGTGGAATTTACCATTTCTTCCATCTATTTGTGTGTTAATCTTCTTTCTTCAATGGATTTTAAAGCACTGGAATCTTCTGCTACAACATTCATCTTCTTGAGGAATTATTGTTAGGCTAGAGTAAATTCAAATAATCTTCTAACAGTGTGACTAGCCTTGTTACACCTCACACATAGAATTTATTTTCCTTCATGTAGAATCTTTCTTTTGTTTTTAGCAGTAACATTAGCCTGTGCATCTTCCATTTTCCTCATTCTTTACAAATATTTTGGCCAAAACACCAATATGTCACTAGTAACTGAGGAATCAAGATTGGATCTTCTACATGGATTCTTCTGTGTATAATCCTTCTTTGTGGTTCTTTTGGATGCACCAACCTTCACCTCCATGGACATAGAATCCAAGGGATTCTCAGCTTTTCTTCTGGGGATATTTTTGAAAGAATTTGTTTTACAACATTTTTCTGATTTCTTCCCAAGGATGATTCTCCATTCTTAGCCAGCTGTTGTGATCTTCTTTTCTTATCAGCTTTGGGTACCTGTTGAGGTGAACATGCACCATTCATGTGACCACTCCTATTGCATACATCACAGATGTTATCTAACATTCCAAATCTATTCGTAGTATACAGATGATTTCGGATCTGTAGATGTTGCTTCTTCTTCTCTGGATTTCTCCCCTTTGAGACGAGCTTTCTTTGTGATTTTACATTTAAGGGTTTGTACCAACAATCCAGTGCACAATGCCCAAATCTATTACTGCACCAGCATTGAACAATAATCCTTAACTTCTTTCCATCTTATTTATAAGGTTGTTGAATCTTCTTCTTTGTATATTGTGCTTTCTGTGGGGAGCTATCTTCCATACTCTTTCCCATATCCACTCTATCCATGGTGGTAGGTTTCCTCTCACTTTTCTTCATCCATACTTGTTTATAATTTTTCTTCCAACTTTCACTTTTTGTAGAAGAAATTTTTGAACCATCCGCACAAGTTGGTATGGATGGTACCTTTACTTTCTCAGCTTCTTTTGTAAGATCAATGAGTGAATCCATTATATTCTTATCACATGTTGGAGGTCTTTTGATAGTAGAATCCTCCATTGAGAATTCAATAATATAAGGAACTGTTTCCTTCTTTTTTGGAGACTCAATATGTGTCTTCTCAAGATTGGTAAACTCAGCTTCCAATTCTAGACATCTCATATTGAGGATGACTCCCTGGTCTTCAATCATAGTCATATTCTCTTCCCAATACTTCTTTAATATTTCAACTTCATCTTCATGCATATTTACATTGTTTTGTAACAAAGAGTCATGTTCTTTGATCTTCTTGGAGTTTTCTTCCAAATATATCTCCTTGACATCATTGCTCTTTTTTCAGCACATCTTCAAGTGCATGGATCTTCTCTTCTAGAGTCTTGTTAACTCCCTCTTTCTCTTCAACATATTTGAACCTATTTGAAGAACATACTTCAAATCCCCTCCTTGTTGCTTCAAAGGCTCCAACCTGTCTGGAGAGATTTAAACATTCGACAATTTTTTATTGTAAGCCTTTCTCTAAAACATTAGTTTATTCTTCCAGTTGAGTGATATTTTCCCGCAAGCATAGAAATACTCCACAAACAAGAGATGCACTCTATTCAATAATACTATGCATAATCATTCTTGATTTTTCAACTGATATTTCTTGAGATGTTGTAGATTGATCATCACCACCTGTGCCAGCATTTTCATTATGAGAATAGTTTCTAAATACTAACACATACCTCTTGATCAGTTGAGGTTGGATGGTTTTCCATCTTCTTGGTGGGTACTTGAACCACCTTCTCATAACTTTCCATGTCGGATGTGTCTTCAATGTCAGATAGATATGGAAAAATAGATGCTTAGTCTTTTTTAGATAAGAGGGAATTCTTCTTCAACATTATCTTCTCTTTCTTTTTCCTCTTCATCATGGTCTTGGTAGATATAGCCTTATGATCAAAGGTAACTAAATCTTCACCAACACTTCTCTTCAGTGTTGACTCAGGATGTCACGACCCGTCCTCGGGGCCCGTGCCGTGACTACCCCAAGCCCGCCTTCCATAGGCCATGGGCTGGCGACTAGCACCAAGGCGTAAATCCCGGAAAAAGGGAAGGCATTGCCTTTGAAAAGTAAACAAGCACCACAGAGTAAGCAAGCGGAAAAGTAAACACTAAGTAAAAACTGTAACAAGCTGTGCTGAAAGTAAAAGGGGGCCGGAAATACAAGTCCAACTGTAAAGTACAACTGAAAGGGAAAAACAGCAACTGAAAAGAAAAGCTGCAGCGCCGAGCCGTCCTCTGGAAGTCCCACCTGAAGGGTGGGTACAGATAGCCTCCACTGCTCCTCGTTCCACCTGATTGCTCCGTGTACGTTCCGCCCAGTGGTCCACCACCAGGTATCGTCCTGCTTCGCAACCCTCCACCACGATCAGCGCTATCCGTCGTCTGCAACCAACACAACGTAGTGCGGGCATAGCCCGTGCAGGGGTGAGTATAAGCTACTCAGTAGGGACCCCGAGACCCTGGAGGTGTCCCGAAATCCACAAAGGATAAACCCCAAGGAAAGATACAATCATGAAGTAACATCTGACACTGCTTAGGTATATGCCCATACATATACCTAAGTCATCAATTCCCGCTCGGCTCCAACGTCCGAGCTCAAGCACAACCCAATCCACACAGGAAAGAAAACGTATACCCACACAGGATAACACAACACAATCCACAAAGGAGAGTAAACAGTAAATCCACACAGGATAGTTCAACACAGTCCACAAAGGAGAGTAACATAGGATTCAGCTCACACAGGTATACTACTTGTATGACAATAAAGATGATCACTGATCCATCTAAGTCGTCGGACCCACAAAGGATCGATATGTACTAACCCCCCGCAATGACCCACATAGGATCGGGCCCACGCAGGACCTGTAGGCGCTGGCTCACACAGAACCGCTGAGCGCTGACTCACACAGGATCGGACCCACACAGGATCGGGCCCACACAGGACCTGTAGCACTGACCCACAAGGGATCGCTGAGTGCTGTAGTCGTCGCAGTCCACTGAGGATCTCTGCATAGTCGTCGTCGCAGTCCACTGAGGATCTCGGCACAGTCGTTGTCGCAGTCCACTGAGGATCTCTACACAGTCGTCGATGTCGAAGTAGCAGTCGCAGCCAGCACTAGGGTTCCCGCACACAGCGAGCTCGTTCGGGAGGGTCTGCTCCATGAGCTGAGAGGCTGATACATCAACTGACACAAAGTACGAAGTTGATGTATCCAAAAGTTCCGTATCGTCAACAAGAACTTGACGTCGCTGACGGCGCGTCAATCGGACGCCCGGTCTGAGAGTTATTGGATTTTTCGTCTCAGGGGCCCGGTTGGTTTTTAAGGCAAAACCAACCCAAACGTACTCCACCTACATCCAAACCTCGGGCGGAGTGAGCCAAAAGATCCGTCTCACTTAGAGGAATCCACCAAAGCAGACGGCACGTCAATCGGACGTCCGTAGCTCAAGATATGAGCGTTTCCGCTCTGAGGGCCCGGTTGGTTTTGTGTATGAACCAACCCGGCCGAACCCAAAGTATTCTGAAACCTTGAGTGCGATATACCGAAACGACCTTCTCGATCCAAGGATCACGTTTCCGCTGACGGCGCGTCGTTTGGAGACCCGTAGCTCATGTTACGGGCAGAAGACTGAAAATGGTCCGAAGACGGGGGGTCCGGGCCCGGCCCGACCCCCCTGGGTCGGCCGAACTGGGTCGATCCGACCCGGTCCCACCTGGCCGGACCCAGTCCGGTCCGGCTTGGGCGCGGCCCGTCCGGTCGGACCGGCCTGGCTCGGTTCGGCCGAGCGGCCGAGCAGCTCGGGTGCCGCGGGGCGCCGCCCCCGCGGTTTGGAGGTGTCGCGGCCCTCGAAGGGCCGCACTGATTGAACGGACGTGGCATGTCGCCGCGTCCCGTGTGTGCGAGCCGGACCCGCGCGGCCACGGGTCCGCTGGCCACCACCGCCGCGGCTTCAGTCGCGGCGGTCCCGTCCGGCGGCGCGGCGGGGCGCCGCCGCCGCCGGCGCCGCCGATAACTTCCGCGGGCCACCGGAGTTGCTCCGGTGGTCCGTTTTCCTTCCCGTCTGCGCCGTTGTTCCTCCCAGGTTCCGTTCTTCACTGCGGGGTCATCAAAATGCCCTTGCGTCACGTTTTGTCGTCGCCCGCCAAATCCGCACAACCACGAAGAACGGCGGAGGGTTGTCGGGCCGTGTTCGTTTGGCCCGCACCCTCCGCGTTAGTTAATAACAACGGGAGAAAATATTCAACACATGAAACAACAATTTTAATAAATTAAAATGGTTTATATGAATCCGGTTTTTTAATTTTTAAAGAAACGTTCAGAGGAATATAAAAAGGGGTATTTCCAAAATAAAAATCCCTACCTCGTCAAGTCGTCGCCCGCGGGTTCTTCGCGGAATTTGGTCGCCGCGGAAGGAGGCGATCGTCGCGTCGTCGCGGTATCCGGCGTCACGTCGTCGCGGAAGGGTGTCATGTCGACGAACTCCGAGGTTCAAGAACAAAAAGATTTAATTAATAATAATTAAATCCTTCTTGAGTTAAAACCCACAAAGGAAAATTAAAAGAAAACCGAAACTCTTACCTCAACAGATGATCGAAGGTTTTTGCTGCGGATTAAGGAACGTTGCCGAAGAACGTCGTGGGAGAGGAAACATCGGCATCGCGGTACACGGCGTCGCGTCGTCGATTTCCGCGGGTTCGGAGTTCTTCGTCGGAGGCCAGCGTTCTTCACGTTCTTCGCGAAGAAGGGTGAATGCACAAGAACTTCTGTCAAAAACCTCTCAAGGTGTAATCCTCCAAAAGTCGTGTTGGTCTTATTTTATTATTACGCCAACAAACGAAAAAGAGGTAAGTAACGACCCATTAATTTGTATAATTAATTCAATGAAAGAAACTGCCCATTTAATTCACGAATAAAACCGCCCAATTAAATGGTGCGTTAAGAATTTAAGTAAACGCGTCAGTTGACTTTCATAATGACGGGTTTTCGTGGGTGCGTTACTTAGCGGAAAAGAAACGATGGGGCTCGTGCGGGCCCCACCTCACAAATATCCTACCAAGAGGGTAGGATATTTTTGGATAGCATCCTATCCGGATCAAATCAGCTTAAGCCGCTTTTAAGTGGCTTCAAGTGGCTTCCAAGTGGCTTAAGTGAAATAAAATAAAGTTTGTCGTACAATTATTTTATTTCTTAACTTTATGGCCAAAAATTAAAAACCACCGCTGAGCAAACGCAACTCTGGAAGAGGCGTTTCTAAGAAAATATCGGCGCTGCGATTTCATCGGTGCCCTCAGAATTTGATTTCGGGCACCGGTTCAAAAGTTAGAAAAACCCGCTCGTCCGTTCACTGAATGTACTTGAGCCAAACTTCGGAAAATGATTCTGGGCACACCAGGCCTCAGAATCAGGTGCCGTAAGAAATTGCGCTCTTGTAAAATTCTAAAGAAAATTAAGAAAAAAATTTCCTTGAAATTTACGGGACTTTACATTACTCCCACCTCAGGTCTTTACGTCCCCGTAAAGATACATCATAAAATAGGGAAACAAATTTGGGTACTGAGCACGAATCTGAGCCTCACGCTCCTAAATACTCTCTTGGAGGTTCTCGTGCTTCCATATGATGCGCACTAGACGAATCAATCGTCCACGTAGGACCCGCTCCTGTCGATCCTCGATCTCCACTGGGACCTCCGCAAAAGTCGCCCCATCATCCACATCTAGCTCCCTATAGTCAATGATGTGCATCAGGTCGTGCACGTATCTCCTCAGCTGAGATACGTGGAAGACGTCGTGCACCCGGTGCAACTGAGGTGGTAGAGGCAGGCGATAAGCCACCTCGCCAATCCTGTTGATGACCTGGAATGGTCCAATGAAGCGTGGAGACAACTTGTCGCCTCGTCCAAATCTCCGTAAACCACGTCAAGGTGAGACCCGCAAGAATACGTGGTCACCATCCTCGAACTCTAGTGGCCTCCGCCTCCTATCAGCATATGACTTCTGCCGGCTCTGAGCTATCCTCATCCGCTCCTGGATGACCTGGACCTTCTCTGTCGTGGCCCGGACCATCTCTGGTCCCACAAGTACTGACTCCCCAGGGTCTATCCAGCACAAAGGAGATCTGCAAGTTCTGCCGTACAACGCCTCGTATGGTGCCATCCCGATGGTGGAGTGGTAGCTGTTGTTGTACGCGAACTCTACCAAGGGTAGTTGGTCCTCCCAGCTGCGACCAAAGTCGAGGACACATGCGCAGAGCATGTCCTCGAGAGTCTGAATGGTCCTCTCCATCTGACCATCCTTCTGAGGGTGAAAGGTGGTGCTCAGACGTAGCTGCGTCCCGAACGCCTCCTGCAACCCCTTCCAAAGCCGGGAAGTAAATCGAGCGTCTCGATCAGAGACGATAGACAATGGCACGCCGTGAAGCTGTACAATCTCCTGAACGTAGAGACGCCCAAGCTCTCCACTGAGCCCTGCTCTCTGATGGGTAAGAAGTGTGCCGACTTGGTGAGTCGGTCAACAATCACCCAAATGGAGTCGTGACCTCAGGAAGTGCGTGGAAGTCCAGTCACGAAGTCCATAGATATCCCGTACCACTTCCACTCTGGGACCTCCAAGGGCTGTACCAAGCCTGCTGGTACCTGATGCTCTGCCTTCACCTGCTAGCAGGTGAGGCACCGAGAAACGAACTCTGCCACAGCCTTCTTCATGCCCGGCCACCAGTGCTGTCATCTGAGATCCTGGTACATCTTCGCCACTCCAGGATGTACCGCCATAGGAGAAGTGTGAAACTCTCTCAGCACCTCCTCTCGTAAAGCAACTGGTACTAAGGTACGTCCTCTGAAAAGGACGTCGTGCTCTGTTCCAAGGGAGAAACCATCAAGTGCATGTCCCGAGGATATCTTTGCACGCCGTGTCTCACAGTCAGCGTCCCCACGCTGTGCCTCTCTGACCTGCTACAGTAGTGGAGGGGTGACTGTGAGAGACTGAAGGAAGGCTGCTCCATCTCTATCCATGAAGGATATCTGCAAAGCAGCTAGCTGCTCTGTCGCCTCCTCAAGTAGTTGAATGCCTGTCCACCTGCTGAGGGCATCGACTACTACGTTCCCCTTCCCAGGAGTATAGACTATCTCAAAGTCATAGTCCTGGAGGAACTCGATCCATCACCGCTATCTCAGGTTCAGGTCCTTCTGCGAGAAGATGTACCTGAGACTCTGGTGGTCAGAAAAGACTGTAAAGCGCTCGCCCATCAGATAGTGCCGCCATGTCTTCAGAGCGAAGACCACTGCTGCTAAATCCAGGTCATGGGTAGCGTAGTTCTGCTCATGCGGCCTCAACTGACATGATCCATAGGCAATCATGGCCTGCTCCTTCATCAGGACACATCCGAGTCCGGTCCCTGATGCATCGCAGTAGACTACGTATCCAACTCCCTCCTCAGGCAACCTCAAGATAGGTGCGTTGGTCAATCTCTGTCTCAGCTCCTGGAAGATCTGCTGACATCTTTCTGACCACACAAAGGGCTTCCCCTTCTTCGTCAAAGCTGAGAGTGGCGCCACAACTATGGAGAAGTCCGGCACAAATCTCCGATAGTATCCAGCTAGTATCAAGAAACTTCGCACCTCCGTCACGCTCCTGGGTGTCTCCCAAGCTAGCACAGCCTCGATCTTCGCGGGATCCACTGCAACTCCCACCTCAGAAATGACGTGCCCCAAGAAGTGGACCTCACGTAACCAGAACTGGAACTTCGAGAGCTTTCCATAAAGCTGGTTCTCTTGGAGTGTGTCTAGTACAACCCGCAAGTGGTTGGCATGCTCATCCTCCGTGGTCGAGTACACCAAAATGTCGTCGATGAAGACCACGACAAATCGATCGAGGTATGGCTGGAAGATCCTGTTCATGAGGCTCATGAACACTGCTGGAGCATTGGTTATGCCGAATGGCATAACCAAGAACTCATAGTGGCCATACCGACACCTGAAGGCCTTCTTCTGCACGTCCTCATCACGAACTCTGAGCTGATGATAACCTGACCTGAGCTCTATCTTAGAGAACCACCGTGCTCCCTTGAGCTGATCGAAGAGGTCATCAATCCTCGGTAGCGGATACTTGTTCCTCACTGTCACCTGGTTCAGGTGACGATAGTCGACACACAGTCGCAAGCTCCCGTCCGCCTTCTTGGCGAACAATATCGGGGAAGCCCAGGGTGAAACACTGGGTCGGATGAACCCCTTGACCTACAAGTCCTCTAACTGTACCCGCAGCTCTCGAAGCTCAGCGGGGGCCATCCGATACGCTGGAGTGGATATCGGGGTTTTCCCGGGGTACAGATCAATGTAAAAGTCTACCTCTCTGCGAGGAGGTAGCCCTAGAATTTCGTTGGGAAAGACGCCCGCGTACTGATCCACCACTGCAGGAAAACTAGGACTCTGCATGTCCACTGCTCCTAGGATGAGGCTAGACAACTGATGAGTGATGGGTTGTCCCCTCCTCTGCGAGAGTTCATCCTGTGCTTCAAAGGCTCCCTTCTCGCCGGTGAAGGTGAACCTGCTCCCGTCGGTGCGTACACATCGCACCTTGCACCTAAAACAGTCAATCTGAGCATGGACTGTAGATAACCAATCCATGCCCAAGATGACATCGTAAGGCCTCGACGCCGCTATAAGAAGATCCCATCCGAAGCTCTCGCCTCCTAGAGTAAGCTCACACTGCCGACACCAGTGCGTAATCATCGAGTCTACTCCCGTAGGGGTCTCTAGCCGTAAGGATCGAGCCAACGGCTCTGTCGAAATCTCCGAGCTCCGAACAAGGGCAGCGGCTATGAAAGAGTGACCCGCTCCTATGTTTATAAGAACTACAGCAAGGGTGGAATAGACACAGATCGTACCTTGAATCATCTCTAGTGCGTCGTGGTCATAGGCCTCCGCTGCCTGGAGCTGTGCCTGTCTCTGCCCACCAGCTCCCTGCCTCGTCTGCCTCCTCCCTGCGGACCGCCACGGTCGACCCTCTGCCTCTGCCTGGGTGGCCCCTCCACCGTCTGCTGCTCCTCGGTACGGCGGGTTAGGCATTCACAAGCCATGTGGCCCTACCTGACGCAGGCGTAGCACTGTCTGCCTCTTGGAAGACTGGCTCCGCGCTGTGTTCCCCGCACTGCTGATCCAGTGTCCTGAGGTCATCTATGAGAGGGTCTGGTCTGCCTGGAACCCTGAGTCATCCGTCGGCTACCTTTTTCCGAAGACTCCGCCACCTACCGCCCTGCGGTAGGTCTCGCTGTAGACTCAGCCAGAAAGCTCTCGATCAGAAGGGCTCGCTCCAGCACTCCTGCCTGGGTCGGGATGCTGAGGGAGATCATCGATGCCCTGATCTCGTGTCTCAATCCCTGCTCGAAGGTCCGGGCCCGAAAGAAGGGGTCCTGTACCATGTCGGTCGAGTAGCGAGAAAGATCGGTGAACCTCTCCGCGTACTGGGAGACCGTCAAGCTGTCCTGCCGCAGTTGAAGAAGCTCCTGAATGCGCACCGCACGGAGGGTGGCCAGGACGAACTCTGAGCAGAAGAGGCTCTCGAAGTCCGTCCAGATGAGAGGGGCCTCATCATGCACCTGGAGCATAAAGATCCACCATCGTCATGCTGCTGTGTGCAGTAGGCTCGCCGCGAGGATCACCATGAGGTCTGCTGGTGTCCTCACTAGCCTGAAAACTCGAACGACCGCCTCCAGCCAGTCCTCGGCTGCCTGGGGGTCCGTCTCCCCATGAAACATGGGTGGTCGCTGGCGCTAGAACTCGTGGAGAGCTCCGAGGTGACGTGCATCGTCAGCGTTCGGTGCTGGAAGCATCGGGGGCTCGGCGGGTAAAGGTACCGCTGGTGCCTCTGCTGTCAACGAGCCCTGTACCGAGGCCTCATCGCTCGGCGAGCTGTCGTCGCGCTCTACTCTCGGAACCCTAGCTGGCTGCCGTCGGGGGGCCATCCTGAAAAGGAATCAAGTGCGCCACGGTTAGAACAGTATACCTGGTGAGCTGACACAAGTAATCACAAAGAAAACATGAAATACACATGCAATCAATGTTTTCGTGAATTAAGTCGGAAATCAGAAGTCAGGGTCCTGGTGTACGGATACGTCGGCCGCCGAACCAACACTGGACTCCCTAGACTGATAACCACACTCAATACACTAAACACTATTTCTTCACATAGAAGAAAGATCAGAGTCTGTGGTAGAACTGACCACCTATGATACCAATTTGTCACGACCCGTCCTCGGGGCCCGTGTCGTGACTACCCCAAGCCCGCCTTCCATAGGCCAGGGGCTGGCGACTAGCACCAAGGCGTAAATCCCGGAAAAAGGGAAGGCATTTACTTTGAAAATTAAACAAGCACCATAGAGTAAGCAAGCAGAAAAGTAAACACTAAGTAAAAACTGTAACAAGCTGTGCTGAAAGTAAAAGGGGGCTGGAAATACAAGCCCAACTGTAAAGTACAATTGAAAGGGAAAAACAGCAGCTGAAAAGAAAAGCTGCAGCGCCGAGCCATCCTCTGGAATTCCCACCTAAAGGGTGGGTACAGATAGCCTCCACTGCTCCTCGGTCCACCTGACTGCTCCTTGTACGTCCCGCCCAGTGGTCTACCACCAGGTACCGTCCTGCTCCGCAAGCCTCCACCACGATCAGCGTTGTCCGTCGTCTGCAACCAACACAACGTAGTGCGGGCATAGCCCGTGCAGGGGTGAGTATAAGCTACTCAGTAGGGACCCCGAGACCCCGGAGGTCTCCCGAAATCCACAAAGGATAAACCACAAGGAAAGATACAATCACGAAGTAACATCCGACACTGCATAGGTATATGCCCATACATATACCTAAGTCGTCAATTCCCGCTCGGCTCCAACGTCCGAGCTCAAGCACAACCCAGTCCACACAGGAAAGCAAACGTATACCCACACAGGATAGCACAACACAATCCACAAAGGAGAGTAAACAGTAAATCCACACAGGATAGTTCAACACAGTCCACAAAGGAGAGTAACACAGGATTTAGCTCACACAGGTATACTTCTTGTATGACGATAAAGATGATAACTGATCCATCTAAGTCGTCCGACCCACAAAGGATCGATAGGTACTAACCCCCGCAAAGACCCACACAGGATCGGGCCCACGCAAGACCTATAGGCACTGGCTCACACAGAACCGCTGAGCGCTGACCCACACAGGATCGGACCCACAAAGGATTGGGCCCACACAGGACCTGTAGCACTGACCCACAAGGGATCGCTGAGTGCTGTAGTCGTCGCAGTCCACTGAGGATCTCTGCACAGTAATCGTCGCAGTCCACTGAGGATCTCTGCACAGTCGTCCTCGCAGTCCACTGAGGATCTCTGCACAGTCGTCGTCGCAGTCCACTGAGGATCTCTGCACAGTCGTCGCTGTCGAAGTAGCAGTCACAGCCAGCACTAGGGTTCTCGCACACAGCGAGCTCGTTCGGGAGGGTCCGCTCCACGAGCCGAGAGGCTGAGACATCAACTGACACAAATTCCAAAGTTGATGTATCCAAAAGTTCTGTATCGTCAACAAGAACTTGACCTCGCTGACGGCGCGTCAATCGGACGCCCGGTCTGAGAGTTATTGGTTTTTTCGTCCTAGGGGCCCGGTTGGTTTTTTAAGGAAAAACCAACCCGACCGTACTCCACCTACGTCCAAACCTTGGGCGGAGTGAGCCAAAAGATCCATCTCACTTAGAGGAATCCACCAAAGCTGACGGCACGTCAATCGGACGTCCGTAGCTCAAGATATGAGTGTTTCCGCTCCGAGGGCCCTGTTGGTTTTGTGTACGAACCAACCCGGACGAACCCAAAGTATTCCGAAACCTTGAGTGATATATACCTAAACAACTGTCTCGATCCAAGGATCATGTTGCCGCTGACGGCGCGCCGTTCGGAGACTCGTAGCCCAAGTTACGGGCAAAAGACAGAAAATGGTCCGAAGATGGGGGGTCCGGGCCCGGCCCGACACCCCCAGGGTCAGCCGAACCGGGTCGACCCGACTCGGTCCAACCAGGCCGGACCCGGTCGGACCGGCATGGATCGGCTCGGTCGAGCGGCCGAGCAGCTCGGGTGCCGCCCCTGCGGTTTGGAGGTGCTGCGGCCCTCGAAGGGCCGCGCTGATTGAACGGACGCGGCATGTCGTCGTGTCCCGTGTGTGCGAGCCAGACCCGCGTGTCCGCGGATCCACTGGCCGCCGCCGCCGCGGCTTCAGTCGCGGTGGTCCCGTCCGGCGGCGCGCCGGGGCTCCGCTGCGCCGGTGACCCGCACCGCCGGTAACTTCCGCAGGCCACCGGAGTTGCTCCGGTGGTCCGTTTTCCTTCCA
This sequence comes from Viscum album, assembly GCA_963277665.1. Lineage (NCBI taxonomy): Eukaryota > Viridiplantae > Streptophyta > Magnoliopsida > Santalales > Viscaceae > Viscum > Viscum album. Next base: position 20,113,139 of record OY728123.1, read on the forward strand.
GTCTGCGCCGTTGTTCCTCCCATGTTCCTTTCTTCACTGCGGGGTCATCAAAATGACCTTGCGTCACGTTTTGTCTTCGCCCGCCAAATCCGCACAACCACGAAGAACGGTGGAGGGTTGGCGGGCCGTGTTCGTTTGGCCCGCACCCTCAGCGTTAGTTAATAACAACGGGAGAAAATATTCAACACATGAAACAACAATTTTAATAAATTAAAATGGTTCATATGAATCCTGTTCTTTAATTTTTAAAGAAATGTTCACGGGAATATAAAAAGGGGTATTTCCAAAATAAAAATCCCTACCTCGTCAAGTCGTCGCCCGCGGGGTTCATCGCGGAATTTGGTCGCCGCGGAAGGAGGCGATCGTCGCATCGTCGCGGTATCCGGCGTCGCGTCGTCGCAGAAGGGTGTCGCGTCGACGAACTCCTAGGTTCAAGAACAAAAAGATTTAATTAATAATAATTAAATTCTTCTTGAGTTAAAAACCACAAAGGAAAATTAAAAGAAAACCGAAACTCTCACCTCAACGGATGATTGAAGGTTTTTGCTGCGGATTAAGGAACATCGCCGAAGAACGTCGCGGGAGAGGAAACGTCGGCATCGCGGCACACGACGTCGCGTCATCGATTTCCGCGGGTTCGGCGTTCTTCGTCGGAGGCCGGCATTCTTCACATTCTTCACGTTCTTCGCGAAGAAGGGTGAAGGCACAAGAACTTCTGTCAAAAACCTCTCAAGGTGTAATCCTCCAAAAGTTGTGTTGGTCTTATTTTATTATTACGCCAACAAACGAAAAAGAGGTAAGTAACGGCCCATTAATTCGTAGAATTAATTAAACGAAAGAAACTGCCTATTTAATTCACGAATAAAATCGCCCAATTAAATGGTGCGTTAAGAATTTACGAAAACGCGTCAGTTGACTTTCATAATGACGGGTTTTCGCGGGTGCGTTACTTAGCGGAAAAGAAACTGTGGGGATCGTGCGGGCCCCACCTCACAAATATCCTACCAAGAGGGTAGGATATTTTTGGATAGCATCCTATCCGGATCAACTCAGCTTAAGCCGATTTTAAGTGGCTTCAAGTGGCTTCCAAGTGGCTTAAGTGAAATAAAATAAAGTTTGTCGTACAATTATTTTATTTCCTAACTTTAAGCCCAAAAATTAAAAACCACCGCCGAGCAAACGCAACTCCGGAAGAGGAATTTCTAAGAAAATACTGGTGCTGCAATTTCATCGGTGCCCTCAGAATTCGATTCCGGGCACCGGTTCAAAAGTTATAAAAACCCGCTCGTCCGTTCACTGAACGTACCCGAGCCAAACTTCGGAAAATTATTCTGGGCACACCGGGCCTCAGAATCAGGTGCCGTCAGAAACTGCGCTCTTGTAAAATTCCAAATAAAATTAAGAAAAAAAATTCCTTGAAATTTACGGGTCTTTACACAGGAAAGGAACACAAATATTCAAAAGAGAATAGCTTCACTATAGAGAATCAAACAGAGGTGAACTTGTCACTCTAATACGAATTGAGAGGACCAGTTTGGGATATACCTAACCCTGAGGGGGGGGGGTGAATTAGTGTTGGGGACTTTTTAATCCAATTAAAACATTTATCCCTGTACCTCTTGACATGTTAGGATCTTGATTCTCTTATTCTCCTTTCCCTATCGCATGCAATAATAGAAAGAAGTAAAAATATGAACATGACATTTTTAAAAGGTTCACCACTCAATAAGAGTAGCTACGTCCTTTCCATGCATGGGTATGACCAGTGAATGGATTCTCCACTCTGATGTGATATGAAATTACAGTTGAGTGGCTAGGAAAACAATCCTCTAGCCATTGTGAGTCCCTACACATTAGAGGGAGGTGGGAATCAATCCACTTCCCTGGACTGGAGATGGCCTAGACCAACTTGAAGCGTCTAGCTAGTTCTTTATACTGCCTATAGATACAATCTTCATCCTTATTCAAAAGGTCAGTTCTTCTCTAGGTCTTCTTTAATGCTCTTCACTTGTTTAATTTCAAAGCAGTAGGCAAGCAATTATTATTTCTTTCCTTCTCTTCTTTTCTAGTCAAACACCAACTGCACAAGGCTTCTTCTTTCTTCTTCTTAGTGCAACAAACAACTACACTAAAACTTCTTCTATCTTCTTGGCTAGAATCACATATACCAATGTGATTATTCAGGCAGTGAAGATCGGTTCACTCGGCATCATCTGAATTAAATTGCCCTAAATGATTGTAGGCTTCAATTGGGCATACTCTGTTCTGATTATTCTTCTCTTCTTTCTTTACAGAAAACCTATATGCTGCACACTCTTCTTCTTCTTTTTCTTCTTCAATGCAAAACCAACTGCACTGAAACCTACTATTCTTCACATGTTCTCTTTCAGTGAAAAACCATCTACACCGATCTTTTCTTCTTCTTCTTCTTCTTGCTATAATCAGAAGTTCTCTTTGTGATTGTAAAAACAATGAAGTCTAGATCAACTTAGCATCATCACAGTAGATCAGAAGCTGGTAAGAAATTCTAGAACAACTCACAGCTTGAGCGCCAATCCTTACTTGCGCACCGCCCTGCTTGCACACCCACCTACTTGTGCTCCACCTATTTGCGCGCCACTCTTCTTGCACTCCACCTTCTTGCACGCCACTCACCTTGTGCGCCACCTACTTGTGTGCCACAACTTGCATGCCACAACTTTCACACCACTATTGTGCACAACTCACAACTTGCGCGCCACCTTTAAATTATACACAACACATGTCTTGAGGACACCTCCCTACTTTCATGCCTCTGATAACTTGCATGCCACTTTTGCTTGCGCACCACCACTATCGCGCCTCCCTACTTTCATGCCTTATAAATAACCCTCAACCTGTACACCACTACAGCTTTCTCACCACTTATTCTGCTTTCGTGATCAGAGATCAAATTTCTTATTAAGTGTTGAGCCTTAAAAAATGAGTAGGTTGGTCGTCTATTTATAGGAATTTTGGTGACTTGTGAGCCAAATACACTTGCACGCTGCTCCAGAACTTGCACACCGCTCCAGCACTTGCACGCCGCTCTAGCACTTGCACGACAAATTTTTTCCTTTTTCATATTTTGATATGATGATGTTGAAATATGAATTGAACACAACATACACGTGTGCGCCCCATATACTTGCGTGCCACACTTGTACACCAATCTTTAACTTGCGCACCACATTCTTTCCTTTATCATATTTTGATGTGATGATCTTGAGATATGACATGCACACAACATATACTTGTGCACCACATATACATGCGTGTCACACTTGCACGCAACTTTTGACGTGTGCACCTCTTTCTTCCCTTTGCCAAAAACACTTCTTTACTCTCCATATCCTTCATAAGGATTGCATCATAAGTTCTCCAAACTTATGATATTTGTGAAATACAAATCAGCAAAGCATCATCATAGTTTTGTCCATTAATTTTGGAATATGAATTCCAAAGTACTTTTTCATCCTCACTTTAAATACTAAATTCCTTTTTGAGTGTTAATTCCAAAGAACTCCAATCATCTCTCTTCATCCAAAAGTGGAGGCCTGAAGCTTCTTCAAATACCTTCAATGTTGCAGACAATGTATCTCCTTTGATACAAGTATTTGGAACTTTAAGAACAGTGCAACAATCATATAATTTGAAGGAAATGTGTAATTAATGACCTTCTTAGAATTCCAAGCCCTTCCAGACTCTCTCTTCTTCTTCAACCATCACTATCTACTTCATTCAAATCATATGATTCTTTTATTCAAGTAAGGTCTTTCATGGTTCTCATGAAATCATGAAGCATTACATGGTCTTCTTTAAATCCTCATTCTTCTTCAATTGTCCTTAGATGGATTATACTTCACCATTCTTCATTGTTGTAAACAATGTGTCACATTTGACATAAGTTCTTTAAACCTAGTATCAGTTCAAAAATCGTCTGAATTGATCTTCTTAGAGAATTGATAAAGTATGACATCCAATGCTATGATTCCATAACAATTCTCCAAGAAACCTCACTTCAGCCAATCTCCACTAACTTTTTAGTACTTTATCTTCTTCATCATTTTGACCAGTATTGACAACTATTGACAAAAAATACAATCTTCATACACAAAGTTGTCCCAACAGGCCATGTGGCCACATACATAGAGACACACCCCATGTGAGGGTTACATGGACATGTAGTAGTATAGAGATAGACCCCATGTATTCCCTGGTCATGTACAAGTACACAGTGAGACCCCATGTCTACTCTGGAAATGTAGAAGTGCATAGCTAGGTGCAGCTTTAAGAGTACATGTCATGTACTTGGAAGTACACAACATGTACTTTTCCAAAAAGGGGTTTTGTGTGTATTTGGGAATCAGATTCAGAATTGTACTTGGGATTAGTCCATTCTAAGTGTTTTCCATGTAGACCATAGTGGTGTAATACTTTTGGTACTTAAAGGTCATTTTGATGGTGTTTTGGTATGTTTGAGTATTATGGGATGATTCCTTTGTGCTTTTTGTTCTTAGAACCTTCCATGGGTTGGGTTGTGTGATGTGAGGATCATGTGAGGATGTGTTCTCATTGAAAAAATTGGATTGAGGATTCCAGGTGAGTCTGATTGAGGTTCTTTGGATAGATTATGGGAGGAAAAATCAAGTGTCTTCTTGTATGAGATTGTAATTTTAGTTGCTTAAGGTTTATGTCAGGATAATTGAGGTATAGAATAATAGGAACCTTGAAGTTGGATCGACATCATGGGATGTTAGGTTTGGCTAGGATCCATTGGGAAAAGTTTGAGATAGGTATGAGGCAATAACTTTGAGGAATTCCCTTATGGGTGAGATTTTTCTTGAGGTTTCCCATCTAGGTGGGAGTTTTATGGGTTTGAGATAGAGGAAAAGCCACATTTCCTTTGATTGGTCTTGGACCAATGTTTGGGTTTTTTATAGGATACTCATTCAGGGTGTCCTACCTGATATGGTGTTTGTTACAACATCCCCTTGTAGGGTATCCTATTATGCTGAGGTTTTGGGAACTATGGTGGATGCCCTATGTTGGTTGGCCTCTAAGATTAATGGTGCTAGTTAAAGGGATTTTTTTTGGAGGGTGAAGGTTTTATCTGACCTTGGATTTTGAGATTTGGCTTGGAGGTTTGAGGATGTTATTGTTCAGAAGTGATGTGAGGGGAGATCTTTGGAATATTATTGTATTAGGAATATTCCATGATATTGATTATGTTTCTCTCCTCCACTGGATGGTTGGTTGTAGTGAGGTGGGTGGTATGAATATAATGGATGGTCTAAATAAGTGAAAACACCTAAGATTATCTATTCTCCTAGGGCTAGGGTTAGCAGACCGTGGAGGATATTTCACTTATATGGACAACTTTATAGGTTTGGGACCTATTCAGGTAGTTCGATGATACACTAATATGTTTGTTCACCTAATTAGTTCTGCATGACTTTTGGTCATGGTATTATACCCTAAGGTCAAAAGGGAGTCCCTATTACTATTTTAGACCATTCGATTATATTTCTAGTGCTCGGTATATGCGCTTTGGTTTTTTGACTCATGGGATGAGATCCTAGGTATTGAAATCTATGCATGTCCTTGCATTGGACATTGGATCTCCTTCTTAATCAGAAGAATGCACTTGATGTGTGGTTATGTGATCCATATTTCACAATTCCACTAGCTGGGGCCATAGAAAGGTTAGTTTTACATGCGGGTGTTATAATAGAACCCGAGAATTGTTTTTTTACATTTTATTTAGAACTTCTTGTTTCTTTTATGACTTTTTTATATTTTATAATGGTAGTCTTGTTCAACATGGATGGACATGATACGTGTTTCATGCACAAGTTATAACAACAGATGTTAGGACCATTGTTGGGGTGGCCGGCTGAGATTTTTTTCTCACCCCCTATATGTTCACCTCAGTGTATGTGTAAACCATATGTCTTATTTTTAGTTTGAACATATAATGAGGTCAATTGGATGAGGATCAATGTTTCATGTTTGAGCAGAGTCAATTGTGTGGAGTCCTTGGGTCATGATGGAGTTGTTCAACAATTGTGGAGACTGATTATGTGGTTTGGTTGGGAGTAATAGTGAGTCTTTATTATTATTATTTTATTTTATTATGTATGTGGTCGAACCAGTGGGTAACTAATGTATGTATTCTTGTCCTTGAGTTTGTATGATATGTTGATTCCATATTAGTTTATTGTAGTTATTTATTTATTTGTTTTTATTATTATTCTTATAATCAAACAAATAAAAATATAAGAAAAAACACATTTAATCATAAATACATCCCGTGTAATTCAAATAGAACACTTATCTAACATTACCCCATCTACCTATTATAGAAACATGCCCCAACATGACACAACATCATCATATCAATAAATAAAAGAGTTGACTTTTTATGATCTCGTAAGGGGCCTCACGACGATAGGGTTTCCCCCCGCACCTCCTTCATCTCCACCTTCACGGATTGGTTATCTCCTCAGCGTCTCTACTTGGCACGTGCACGGCCTGTACCCTCTTCCTGTTGCGACGTCATACGGGTCCACGACTCTCAGAGAACCCATCATTGCTGCCTCATTCTATCCCTTCCTTATATATTGCTAGTTTTTTCTTGGTGGCGCGGCGTTGGTCTAGATGTTGTGGCCCGGGGGGTTATTTCTGCACTTCGGGTCGATAGTGGGTGTGCTAGAGGTTCTAGTCTCTGTGTGTGGGTTTGAAGGCGGTTGTGGATCTGTGGATTTGTCTTCGGCGAGGTATTCTTCTGGTGCGATTTGGGAGGTCCTAAATCATGTACTGGTTTGTGATTCTTGCCCCTCATTTGCGGTTTTTTGTTTTGGTTTTTATTTCGATCAACTTCACGGGTGGATATCTTCTTTGCCGAGGTGTTTGGTTCTGATTTCTGGTCGAATTAGATGAGTTCTGCTATGCTGCTGATTTCTTTTTTGAGTTTGGTGAAGTGATTCCGCTATGGGTTGTGTTCATTCTCATGGTGTGATTTGATGAATAGATGAAGTTTTTTGGTTCAAGGATGGATATTTGGGGGCATGCGGCTTGAGTTTTAAGAGTCAATGTAACTATATTCTATTACAGGAATGGCTTCAGATAGGGTTTAGAGTAAGGGTTTTATTCTAGTTGTCGTTTTCATATTAGAATATTTGAGAGGGTATGGATTTTCCTTCGGTTCCATGCCTGTGTAGTCATGCATGGGACTACTTGTCATGAAGCGATGAGTAGGAGAAACTGATTTATTGTTTGTGATGCTGGGTGGAGATCTTGTGTGTAGGCTTGAATGAGTACTTTGTCCTTAAACTTATGTATCGTGGTGCCTTGAATGTAGTTTTTTATTGATTTCATGTATGGTTTCTCACTTTTTCCTCAAAAGTGACTCGATAATAAAAAAGTAATTTTCAGTCAATAAATAAAAGAGTCATTTATACATTTCATAGATTTATTATAGAATTTAACTCTTTAGGATGATCTATACAACTAGAAATTTCCATAGAGGTTGTGACCTTCATCTTATTGAATACATAAAATATATAATTTTTATTTTTAGCCCCTAATGATATTGTGTTTTCCTCTAAGATTTATTTGATTTCAAGTTTTCTTTCCGCCTCAAAATTTCCCTTTGCAATTCACAATCAACAACACTACTTAAACCCCCAATATATGGTGTAGTAGAAAAGGATAAAGGTAACCTACCAAATACATTTGATGGAGTAGTCCTAGAACTCATACCCCATACATTCCCAAGATCATCCTTTCTTAAAAAAAATTTGACTACATCGCTCTGGGAAACCGATGATGATTATGTTGGGTTCACATCCCAAGATTATTGAATTTTAAACAATTAATACATCAATATTAATAGTGGTTCTATAAATTATATAAACTTCAGGATATTATATAATTTATTTATTTTTCATGATTATGTTTTTATAGTATGGAAATATAATTAAATTATTATTAAAATTACTTACTTTAATGACTCTGGTAGGTTCATTCATGAAACTTTCATTAGGTTTCCAATGAACATTAAGCCACATATCTATCCATCCAACCGAGTGACCTGAATCATAACCATTTATAAATAAACACACAAAAACAAATATATATATATATATATATATATATATATATTCAAGACCCCCTCCCGCCAAAGGAATCCCTTAATTGTGTAAAGGTGGCATTGAAATCCTTAAGGTTGTGTAAGGCTATCGGTGAATTTCCTTAACCTGCATAAGGGTCAGACACTATTTCTAACACATATTTAAAGGTAAGATAAATCATTATAAGATTTGTAAATGTAACTCTCTATCTATGTTAGGGTAAGTGTTTACCCACATAAGGGTAATCTTGTTTTAATGAAGGATGCATATGGGTATGATCAAGCTACCCTTACTGAGCCTTGGAATAGAGTTGTGTAAGGGTAAAACAAGTTATTGTTACACAGAGAACCTTCCATGAATAAGGGTAATGTGGAATTTTGGAAGTGTGTATAAGGGTGAGATCCAACTACCCTTATGTGATCCCTTCCATAGTGTTGGGTAAGGGTAAACCAAGTTACCCTTACACGAAACCCTAAACCTGTGTATGAATATTGTAAATTTTCTTAAAAACCCGTTTTCTTTCTAAAAACCTCGTATAATGTTTTTTTTTCTATTCAATTAAGGGAATATAATGCAAAAATAAGTTGTTTTTTTCTTGGTCAAGAGTTTTTAATGTGATATTTTGACTCTTTCTAATTTTAGGTGTTATAAACAGGTTGTGCAAGGAATTAGTTTAGTACTAATTAAATGCATATTTAATATCTACAAAGAAATTATATCTCTATATTTTAAATTACCAGATCTTAACTATTCAATTATTTATTGATTTTTTGTGTTAATATTATCTCAAATACTCCTTTGGGTTCTTGAAAATCCATCTGTATTCAATCCAATATTCTCCCTTACACACAATGATTTATCTTCCAAGATGAAGAATTATCTCTCTCACTCTCTCTCCTCTATATTGGGTGTAATAAATTGAAAAATAAATATCATGTATGGGATCTATGACTTAACCTTTTTATACTATGAAAATGTGAAATTATAATGTTTTAGACTCCTCTGTTTAGAGAAATTAAATTATCCAAAATGAGATAATAATATATAAAAAAATCACATGAGGAATGAATATGTGATAATATGAAAATTATGAAATATGAGGATAAATTACATGCCATGTAATTATATTGATGAAATTTTATAAAATCCCTAATTTTTTATAGAAGTTTAATTTATATAGTATAATGTTACTTATGATAATAATATAATTTTATAAAATAGAATTAATGTGTTAATATTTTTTAAAGAAATGAAATTTATTTTACTTCAAGAAGAAAATGGTTATCCTATTTTTGTTTAATTTCCAGAATTGAATTAAAGATAATATTTCATTTCATGGATAAATAAAGTTATCTAAGAATATAGAAATTTATTATTAAAATGTATGTATAGTTAATATTGTTTATAATAATTTCAATAATGTAATGTAACGATTTATTTCATGTAGTTGATAATAATATTTTATCTTCTGTAAGATTATCAGGAAAAAATACGAAATATGTATTTGAATGATATAAAATAATGATAATTGTTTTGGAAATTATCCAAGAGATAGAAAGAGATAATTTCATGCCTATTTCTTATCAATATTTGATAAAATCAAAACAATAGCATGCCATGATGTTAAAATGCTTAAATAATATGAATTATAATTATTTGATAATTTTGTATATTAGGAAATTGAAATTGATATTGTTGCATGGGATATTCTTGATATTCTTTCACTAAAGAATATTATTACATGTGTAGAACATTAATCAAGATTAAAGACGATTATTTTAGGATTTTAACAAATTATTAAAACAAAAATATTATATCATGTGTTAATATTACTATTATTGTTTGAAATAGTTGGGATGTGTGATTTCTTGATTTTGAGATATATATTTTATTTCCTTTGATATTTACTAGATAGCATGTTATATATTAATGTGGTTGTCATTCATGGTTGATATTATTATAAATTTGATAACATATTATATTTGGTAATGCTTTGATTGTATTAAAAGAGGCATGATGAAACAATTTTTATCAAGATTATTGTTATATAAAAATTCTGTTTAAGGAGGAATTCCAAATTAAATAAATATTATTTATCCATAGAAATTATATGGATAATGATGTTAGGATTTATTAATTATAAATTTAATAAATAAATTTAGTAATTAAAATTTAATGATTTCTTAAATCCTTTCTTTTGGGTTGGCCGAGGCTGTCATTTTTTTTGATAAAGTCTAGAATACCTTGTTTGTTAAGGCCATTATTTCCTTGAAATCATGTGTGGAATAATAAATTTTATATGTATATATGATCTATGGATTTATATTCTTTATGTGATTAATTTTTAACCTTGTACAGTTGGTTTAACACCCCACGCTTCCACGATACATTTCCATTTGAATAATACAATAGCTTGTGTTGTACGCAACTTCACGTTCAAACACACCACAACCAATCAAACAAGCTATTATGAATATAAAGACCCACTTTTTGAAATTTTATAAATTTTATCATTCAAAATGGATTTCATTTTTTGATTCGGAATATCGAAATTAGCTTAGAGTGAATATTTGGTATTTTTATGAAAACAATCGATTTTTGATGAATAGTGAAAAACACTGTGTTATTGTTTAAAATCGACTTTTTATTTAAATATATAATTGTTTTATTTAAAATTATTTTAGGTCAATATAGATAAATAAAACTTATATAAGTTCAATTTAATTATTTGGAGTCATTTTATAATAAATTTAGATATATAAAAATTTTGTTGAACTTTTTTCCGTCTTTTACCCACCTCCTAGGAGCATTTCCAAATTTCTATAAAACTAAATTTTACCACTTCAGTTAATTGAATTTCAAAAATATGAGAGACATGATTAATATCAGTAATTGAAATGCGGTTCAATAAGATGAAAATAATTTTTGGTGAATAGTAACTTTTGACTTTATTTACCACAGTTAAAAGTAAGTAGGGTAATTAATGGTAAAAATGATATTATTATTACCCTAACACATGTATTAGTTTATTGGATAAGTGTAATTTGATAAAAAAACGTTAGGAATAAAATATGATCCTTTAGGTCCTCATGGATTAGATTAGGACATTTATTATTATTTAATTCAAAGAAGAGTTAAAAGTGTTAAATTCAACGTTTAATAACTAAAACATTTTTAATATAGGGATAAACATAAGATATATTCCACTATAAATATTCATTATAAATATAAAAATATTTCCTACATAATGGTATTTTATTTATAATATTTAGACATGAAATAATTAAATATATTTATGACACAATGATGATGCAGTAATTACCATATTAATAAATGATTAAAAAAATTGATATTATAAATATCTAAATAAATAAAATTTGATACTTTTAATGAATTATAATAATTTTTTGGGTTAATAAGACATGTTATGTTTGATTAAATGTATTTATTTCTAATTAATAATGTTTTTAGGACTTTAACAAAAATCAATTATTAAATAATGTCAAAATTGACATAAATGAGTTTTTAAAACAAATACAATATTATTGGATGATATAATAATCCTAAAAATCTAAGATTTAGAAAAAAGACTTATATAATTATATTTGAATCACTAATGAACCAATTGGGGTACTATTGGAAGTTTATAGTAAGTTTATTAACCATATAATATAAAAATACAAAGAGACATGTTAAATGTCAAACTATTTAACTAATAGTTAAATCTAAAAGATAAAGTTAATATAGTGACCCAAACCAGTCTAAAACCTATTGGTTGAGTGGGTATTGACCCATAACCACCTTATCCTCGCAATAAATAATTTTGGTGCCATTAGAAATCGAAAATTATTTAATTATAAAATAATATTTCATTCTTTTCCTATGGTGCCCCTTACCCCTCTTATAAAAGGGAACTTCCACTTCTCTAAAATTCACACCTTCAAAGCCATTTGGATCAGCCAAAACCTACCCAAATATCCTCCCAACTGTCCTCCCTTCCTCCTATAGGCCTTCCTTTAGTCATAAATCCAACCTAAAAAGCCCTTTTTATCAAATCAAAAGGAATAACCCAAAGAAGAGTTAAATATTTCATCACCTCTTTCAAGTCCTTTTCTTCTTCCATTCCCACTTTCATTGTTGTTTCCATTATGAAATAATAACTACAGTATCTTTTATATACTTTGATATTATTATAAAAATTTTACAACCATATTCCTTATTCTATCCATCCTATAAATGACAAAGTCACCATACGAGCATACGTACGTATTACCATCTCCACATCGTGGTGTAGTTTGTTATTCAAACACATCATTTGGATGGGTATAATAATGAATATAAATGATGAAAATAGTAAATATATCATGATAATAATTCTTTATATATGATATTACATCCAATTATATAATATTTTTATATCATAAGAATTATATTGTCGCTCGTACGTACGTACGGATTACCATCTCCATGAACGCGATGAGATTCATTCCCCATCGTATCCATTCAAGAATAATTTTCATTTGATTAATAAAAATAATGTTTAAAGAATTAATATCAATATGAATATTAATAATATAAATCATATCCATAAAAAACATTACTTACATAACAAATCATATAAAGGAATACGAAATAGTTAACACCCGAAACGATGATACTACTAATATATCATTAACAAAGCAAAATTATACGATCATATATGATATCATATTAATGTATATGTTTCTTTTATAATTTAATAAAAATTAATTAACCATTATACAAAAGGTTAACCTACCCTTGACCAAGGAAAAGTACATGGTAAGGGTTAATTTCACAATATCTTTATTATCTGTGGTTGTTTTTATATAAGTATCTACTGGGTCATATTTATTATCCATGTTCATGTTTCATAAAATAGTTTTAAAAGGGATTATTTTAAGGGAATTTTTTACTAAAAAATCATTTTAAATGTTCTAAATATTTATTCTTCTAAATCATTCTCATTAATGTCTATGTATTTAAAATTTTTCTTATGGATTTATTTATATGGAAATGAATGTTTTTAAAATGTTAATTCCTTTAAAAAGTTTCAAATTGGTATTAGACACTTTGATTAAAAAATTAATTTAAACGTATTCCTTTCTAAATTCTGTGACTTTTAAATGTTTCCATGAAAAAAGAGATATTTATCTCAAAGAGTTTTACAAATCATTTTCATCTATATGAACATCCTTTGATGGATTTTAAACTTGTTGGAAGTTGATTTATTATGATACAAATCTTCCATATTTTATTGAAGGTTTTCTGATATGTTTGACTATGGATGTGTTACTTTTATACAATTCATGGTTTAGGGATAAAGTATTTACATTTCGTATTCTAGTTTTAATACGAATGTCTATGTTATATTTAAACCTTTTCATATGAGGAATGCATTGAACTTAGTAAGTGACATGTGGAGCCCACAATAGCTACTTGATGCATAGGTAGGTCTCATAAGACAAACTAGTGTCTTGGCACAAGGCCTTAAAAAAAATCTTATTTTTAGTCTTGGCACAAGGCCTTGACTATTTGGTCATAAAGTCTGGAATTATGCATTCAATCATTTTGAAAGTGGCTATTGATATTTCATGTGATTATTTGACTAAGAGAATAACCATATGAATAAGTAAATGTAATTATTTGATTTTACCTTTGCCATATTATTATGAAGTTCAAGTTTAAAAGGATTTTTCTCTTGTCTTACATTGCCATAAATTTTTATTCATATTTATGAAAGTTTCCGCTATATTTTTATCCTTAATGAGAATCTAAGATCACCCCTTTCTATGTTTTATTTTTACCAGAATGAGAAGAAGTATATTATGATTGACCTGTAGGGACAGTCTAAGGGATATGAGTGTGGCCTATGGAGACTATGTTGTTGATGTTTTTCATTTTAAGATTTAATGTAAAACTTATGAATGTATCTAGTTTTTCTAAGGCTACAAAACTAATTGGTCTTTCAAGACTTGATATTTTGTGATCATGCCAATGTTATTATGTAATAATGCACCGACTCTAGGTAATGAGGGTTAGGGTGGTACAGTTGGAATAATGGTTGTGATGTTCGAAGATGTGATGTTGGAACGGGGTGCTGGTTATGGTGATAATCTGGGCATGGATGCCTAAGGTTGTGATGGTTACATGGGGAACCAATTATTATGATGATGTTGTAATGGTATGTAATATGTGTTATTAAGTGTAGTGGTGTTGTGGGTGGAACCTAGACTGATGGAACATGTTGAAGCTAGGCTTTCCTATTATTGTTGTGATAAAGGATATGATGCTTACTTGATAATTAATCTACTTGTTTAATGGATTAATGGGAAAATATTTTTATATAATCAGTTTCAAACTATAGGAACCAGTTTGACACTATGCATTACGACTGTATATTTTATGTGGTAGCAAAATCTGAGTCTTAAAGTACATAAAAGATTATGAAATTTTAAAAAAATTAATGAAATAATGGGGTTTATTCTTGATGTCTGCATTATGATTATGACATACTTGATAATAAAACCGATGAATTAATAATTTCATCAAAACTAGACTCAAAATATTAAAATGTTAATCTGGGAAAAGAAAATGGAATAACATTAATTAAGGGATAATTAATTAATTAATGTTGAGCTTGAAGCTTATATGATTTTCTAACCTAGGACTTAGTAGTGTAATTCAGGAGTCTCGTACGACATTAATAGAGGATTATTCTAAGGATATGTAGTCGTTCATAGTGTGGATGTGAGACATATATATATATCATTTGTTCGTTGTTATTTCATATGTTACCCCTCCCATTTCCTAAGGACTATGTACACTCAGTGGAATTTGGGAGGTTATTTTCCCCAAAATAGAGTTTAGCAAGGAAAAGATGGCTGACCACCTCCTCTAGTGCTTCTCTCTTATATTAGTAGTATTATGTCCTAGTATGCACAACAGTTATCTTTCCCCATATATGTAATGTATTATGGTTATTTCACACAAATGTATCTGAAAATATAATATCATAATTGTTATTATATATATTTTTTGGATGGGTTGTGATGGATTGAGGTATAATACATGATGTACGGATTATGGTGGATCCTATAAACTAATAGGTTACTATATAAATATGTGGTTTGGATGATGCGATGAATGGAGTGCATGATATAATAGACCTAGTGTCTTTGGGAAGGGTTACTTTAACCCGGGTGTCTTTGGAATAGACTAATTTTAGAGATAGATATATCAAGAAATGCGATGTTGGGGTAGAGCGACAAACTAGTAGGGAAGTGGTAGTTGGGTACCCAATTTTGTTATTTTATAATATGATCTCTCATATCAAATACCTGGTTAGATATGTTCGTGGTAAGGATGGGAAAAGAATAATAATCTATTTTATGTAGTGAGTTAGTTTCATTTTTTTACTCATTGGGATTTAGTATGCTTCTTTGAAAATTTTCCTAAGAGGTTACAGGGAGGATCCTAATGAGTATACATGTTATACTTACCCTACATATATATAAACTTTTTTTTTCAGGTCAGCAAGAAATGGTTAGTGATTAAGATGGACTTACTAGTTTGAGGAGCTTTTTAGGATCTGTTGGATCTTTATGGTTGCTACCAAGGATCAATTTTTTGTGTTTTTAGTTATTTAAATTGTATTTCATTAAATTTATATCATTTACTAATATTACTTATAATTTTTTTATGAGAATGTGTTTTTTTGTGGTTGTTCTCATATTATTTCTTATTTTTTGAAATATCATAGGTTAATGTATTCCATTTGTGTATATGTTATACCCTCAGTGATTATTGTAAACTCATGGAAAGTTGGAGGTGGGATTTGGGCATCATTATCTCTCTCCTCTCATTTTCAACCTAGGAGGGGTACCTTGGGTGGGGGGGAATTGAAATAGTGGTATCAAAGGGATTTTTAGGGGTTTGAATTCATTTTCTAACCTTGTGTAAAGTTAACCTAGTTATACAATGCATTGTATAAAGGTACCCCATAGCTGTGTAAAGGTAGCACTAAAATCATTAAGTCTGCATAAGGGTATTGGTGAATTTCCTTTACCTATGTAGGGCCAGTCATTGTTTTAAAGGCATATGTAAAGGCAAGATAAATCCATATATTCTGTGTAAAGGTACCTCCATAACTATATAAGGGTAAGAGTTGACATATGTAAGAGTAAGGCTATTTTTATAAATGTTATGAATGGGTAAGATCAAGATACCCTTATCTGAGCCTTGGAATAGCATTGCGTGAGGGTAAAACAAGTTACCCTTACACATACCACCTACCTTGTGTAAGGGTAATGTAAAATTTTCAAATCACGCATAAGGTTCAGCTCAATCTATTCTTACACAAGACCTTCTATAGCAATGAATAAGATTAAAACAAGTTACCATAATGAAAAACCACTAACCTACAAATGGCTAGTGGGAATTTTTCTAAAAATCCATTTTCCTTTCTTGGAACCTCCAGTGATGTTTTTTCTTCAACATAATTAAGTGAGTTTAATGTGGAAATCAGAAGTTGTTTTCTTGGTTAAGAGTTATAAATGTGATATTTTGAATATTCCTAATTTTATTTGTTATGAATGGGTTTTACAGGGAATTAGTTTTGAACTAATTAAATGCATATTTAATTTCCATAAGGAGACAATATCTATGTATTCTAAAATACCATATCTTACCAGTTTGAGTCTTTATTTCTTTCTCAAGACAAGATGATCTTACATCCACATCTAGAGTCTTGAAAATCCATATTTATTTGATCTAAGCTTCTTCCTCACACACCAGGTCAATGTTTCCAAGATGAATAATTATATTTCTCTCTCCATTGTTTTTGGCTCAACAAGTTAGAAAATAAATGTCAGGGGGGGATATATTAATTCTTCTTTTTAATACTATTCAAATCTGAAATTATCATGATTTATATTTATTTATTCATATAAATTTGATTAAACATAATATGATAATAATTGAGAAAATAATTACATTTGGAATGAATATGGAATCATATAGAAATTATAAAAGAGGATAAATTATATGTTATGTAATTATGTTGATGAAATGTTATAAATTCCAAAATATTGAATGGAAGTTTAATTTATATAGTATAATTTTTCTTTTGATAATATTGGAATTTCATATAATAAAATTAATGTGTTAATATAATTTTAAGAAATGAAATATTAGTTTAATGATTGAAGAAAATAACTAACCTATTTTTGTTAAATTTCCCGAATTCACTGATACCCTTAAAAAGACTTATGTATTTTAGTATTACCTTTACGCAGCTATGGGGTACCATTATAAATCACATGGTTGATCTAGGTTTCCTTTACATAGGTTTATAAAAGGAATTCCTAACCTTATACATACAAATTACCATGCATAAGGGTAATGTGAAATTTTCAAAGTGTGAATAAGGGTATGATCAAGCTACCTTTATGTGAGACCTCCATAGCAATAAGTAAGGGTAAAAAAGTTACCCTTATACAGAAACCCTATCCTCTGTATAGATAGTATAAGTTTTTATAAAAACCATGTTTTCTTTCTCAAAACCTTCTGTAATGATTTTTGTCAACATAATTAAGGGGATTTAAAATGGAAATCAGTGGATTTTGTCTTGGTGTAGGGTTTTAAATGTGATATTTTGATACTTTATAATTTTAAGAGTTATTAATGGGATATGCATGTAATTAGTTAGGAAATAATTAAATGTGGATTTAATATCAATGAGGAGACTATATATATGTATTCTAAAATACAAGATCTTCCTCATTTGAGTATGTTTTCCTTTCTCAGGTTTGGATTATCTAAAAGCCTCCTTTGAAGTCTTATATATCCATATGTAGTTGATTTGAGCTCCTTCCTTTCACACTATGTCTGTATTCTGAAGATGAATAATTCTCTCTCTCTCTCTCTCATATGTTTCGGGTGTATTGGAATGGAAAATAAATACTAGGTTGGGGATCTATATCTTCTCCTTTTTTATACTATACATATGTGAAGTTATCATGTTTCAAACTCCTCTATTTAGATTAATGTGATTTACCATAATCAGATAATAATCTGGAAAACAACCACATAAGGAATGATTATGTGATAATCTTGAAATTATAAAATATGAGAATAAATTACATGTTTCATAATTCTATTGATGAAGTATTATAAATTCCATAATTTTGAATGAAAGTTTAATTCATACAGTATACTTTTTCTTCTGTTAATACTATAATTTCATGCAATTGAATTAACGTGTTAATATTATTTCATGTAATGAAATAAAAGTTTAAAACTTGAAGAAAATAGTTAACCTATTTTTTTTTAATTTTAAGAAATGAATTAAATATAATATTTAATGCCATGGATAAATAAAGTTATCTCAGAATTTGGAAATTTATTATTTGAATGTGTGTAAATTTAATATTGTTGATAAAAATTTCAACGATGAAAATTAATGATTTATTTCATGTAGTGGATAACAATATTTAATAGTCTGTAAGTTTATTAAAAGAAAAAGAAAATATGTATTTTCATTTTAGTTAAAAATTTAAATTACAAACTATAAAAGACAAACTAGTATGAGTGTTTTAACCAGTTAAGATTCCTAGTATAGGAATTACACTAATTATTCACATTAAATCAATATGAAATTTGAAAAAATTTATGATTGATTCATCAAATGATTCCACACTATAATACTATAATTCTTATAATTATTTGATTACAGGTTGAAGGTATTCATTAGTGTCATTTATAGGAATTTTATTTCATGTAAAAATTATAAGAATAATGAAAGAAGTCTCTATCATACACATCAATAAAGTTATATTATAGGGGATCAAAATAATTGACCATATGATATAATTATTAATTAAAGTTACTAAAGGATTGAAACCAATAGAAATAAATACAAAATGTATATTCATTGGATCTGAATAAAAAATAGATATAATTATTTAAAAACCTTCCATGAAAATGAATTTTTTGGATGTCTCATGAATTCATTATCGTTGCTTTCTAAAGCATACTAATTCATGTCATATGCGATATTTGATGACATAATGAATCTTTACAAGCATGGTTTCATAGGAAACTAATGCGGAACCTTTATGAGAGTTTTATTATTCTACTTCTCATTGGTGTCATATTCATTTGTAATCCCAATTTTCCCATTGATTTCTCTCTACTTGTATGATATCTTATAAATTTTTCTTTATTAGACT
Organism: Viscum album; assembly: GCA_963277665.1. Lineage (NCBI taxonomy): Eukaryota > Viridiplantae > Streptophyta > Magnoliopsida > Santalales > Viscaceae > Viscum > Viscum album. The sequence continues at coordinate 20,132,541 of OY728123.1, forward strand.
CTTATCTCTAATAAAGCATGAAATCATTGAGGTGTCCATGTATTTTTATATAATCAAGTCAATTCTTGTTGATTATTTTGTTCATCTCATAGAATTTTGTAGAGATCATGTCTTCACCGAATGCATTGTAAAATAATGTGCATTGCATTTTCTATAATTCCATAAAAAACAAGATATGGTACAACTTGAGTGAAAAATATAGCTTCAAATACATGGAACACCGTTTATATAATTCATTATCTCCATATTCAAATGATTCATAAAACTAGTTTTTTTATCATTGAAGTAATGAGAAATATTACCCTAATTAGAATCAACTAATGGTTATGTTGATCTATTAAAATCTTGTTCATTGTATCATAAAAATCCAAATGCATCATTTATCAAGTTTCAAACTGAATTCTATTTGATGGGTCACTTTTTGTTTCATTTATAGGATAGAATTTGTTTTTAATTTATATAAAATTATATTTTCTTTGAAAAATATAATTCAAAATCAAACAGTAATGTAACACATCTTATTACTATTGTTTTATTTATTTAATGTTATTATGAGTGATTTAATTTTATTTGTAAGTTTCATGTGTTAAATTTTGAAGTTTTTAAAATTTTTTATCAGTGCATAGTATTAATGTGGTCACCACATGGTTAGTAGAAACCCTGTAGATGAAACATTCATATATCTCCTAAGGTGTATAGTTTAGTACACATGGTCAATGAGAAATTGTGTGGGTACCATTACATGGGGAGTTTATCATTCATTTTGTACGTACACATGAAGCACACAATTTGTAATAAACTAAGTGGGTCTTAGGGGTGACCTTTTTGGGGAACTTCATATGATATTTTACTGGTGAACAGTTATTAGAAATCATTAAAAAACCATATAAAGTGTTCTATATCCTTAACAAAGCTGATTTTCATGGTTATCATATGATTGCTCGAACAATTTGGTAGCCATGTGATTTTCCCATATCCTTAAAAATGTGAATTACTGCTTTTAATATTCTCATATCAGAAGTATTTCAACATAAATTATTTCCATAATTTGTTTAGAATATACTTGGTGCATACAAGAGAGATTCCACCTTCCATTCTCTTTAATCCAAGCTCTTCCATCATTATCTTCAAGAAAATTTTTAAGGTAAAGACCTCCTTTCTCCTTATTCCTTCTTCCTTCTTCCTGTTATTCTTTTATTCTTTTTTTTCTTTGTCACGAAAAAACAATGGGAAACTAGGGTCAAATTTATGGTTTGGGTGAGATAATCATGGGTGTTTGGGTTATTAAGGCTTGGGTGAAGATCCCCTGTTTCTTGTTTTAGCATTCGCTATCTAAGGGGATAACTTTCGACTAGATTTCCAATTGTTTTTTGAAGGAATTTTTGTCTATTTCCATAAATTGTAATGTAATTTTTTTTTTATGATTCTAAAATTCATTTTAAAAAATTATTTCCTATATGTGCTTGATAAAGTGGATTTTATAATTGTTTGAGTTGGTACTTAACTTGGAATAAAGGGTTTTGAGAGGTTTTGGTTTTTAAAATGTTATTTGAATTCCTAGTGATTGTGATAATATTTCAACGATTTTTTCCAAGTAAATCTGATGTTCAAAGTGGATTTGATCCCATTTTTTCATAATTAATAAAAAAGGCATGGGTTATTGATTTTTTTTCAAAAAGGGTGAGAAGTGTTCCTTATTTTTTGAATATTTTAAAGATGGATTTCAAATAAACTCTTTTTAATGAATTATTTTAAATGTAAATTAAAATGAGTTAATAGACTCAATATCATAACTTGTATTTTATTCAAGGATTATTTTTCCTTTTTAATGGTTTTCAAGTGTCATGGGTGTATGAGACCCTCTTGATCACTTTTTGGTTGTTCTTGATAAGGATTGTGGATAAAGGGGAATGATTTATATTATATGTTATATGAATAATGAAAAGGGTTTGTTTCTTTTGAGGGAGTTAGAGGTGAGGTGAAATTTATTGTTTTCATATTGATTGTATAACACTTTTAATTTCTCACCTCTTATTTTTCGTTTTCATGGGATCACAAGGAACTAATTGAGAGGTCTAGTTTTCTTCTACACTAGTTAGTAAAATTCCACTAATGTCCCCCAAAATATGTTTTAGGGGTATTTGGAAGTACCCCTGATTCTAGGATTTGTAATGGCTAGTCGGATGTCATCTATTATGGATATAACATAGATACTGTAACATTCCTCCCCTCACCCATTTTCTTGGGAAGAGGTATAGGTGATACTAACCTTAGGTGGCATCCCCAAGAAACAAAAGGCTAACAATAAATTCCAAGATCTAAGTAAAATGTTTTTTTGGGGGGGTAATTTTCTATGAAAATTCAACACAAACAAATGATCTAAAATACATGAAACCAAACCAAAAATATGATGCAAGAGTAATAAGATCACAAATCAAAATAAAACCAAGTAAAAAAATAAATAAGAAACTATGAAGTTAAAAAAGATAATATAAATAAACTTAAGGACTTCCCAATATTGTAATACTGATGTGTTTTCACTCCAATGACACCAAGCGAGAACTCCAAGCTCCAAACACCAACCTCAATAAGAAGCTTCATGATGATCTACTAGAAAAATGTGACACCTTTCCCTTACCTATATCTCTATAAAAAACATATGAAAATACACCATATTTCCAAGGAAGGGGTGTGTATAAAACTCAATAGGTAATATTCAAAGATTTCCCAAAATATTCTACTAGGATGAGAACATGTTAGAACATTTTATAAAATAGAAAAGAATAAGATAAGAATATTAATACAAATCTATAGAAAATTTCCATGTATGAAAAATATTAAACAAAGTTTATCAACATTTATTACTAATTTAAAAAACCCTTCCACATTCATACTCACACACACACACACATGCATGCATACCATGGATCTTCTTATAATCATGAGTGGTGAGTCATCCTATCACCAAGTCATCACCTGGTGACCCCTAGGGACGATGGATCTTCTGACCATGACCCATCCCATATTTTCTTTATTTATGGAGAAACATATGACTGAAATCTTTCATAATGCACACAAATTCATACCAATGAAAAATGAATAGTTTTCAACAAAAACCCCTTTTTAAAAATATATTTTCTTTCAAGAATTTATTAAAACACCTTTTATGCATCCATCAAAAACCAAGGATTTAAGTACTAACATCAAGAGGGTTTTCTGAAAAAAATTGAGAGATCAATCCTTCATGTTCCAGAGTGAGTAGAATATGTGAGAAGCCACCTACCTCACAATGGTTGAAGAAAATGAAAAATAATACATGAAACCTCTAGAACCAAACATGAATGTTATTTCCTTCAGTAAATCTAACTTTATATCCCCAGGATACACATCATAGAACACATATCAATCAATAAAATATTTTATATATGGCGTCACTAGCAAAAATATGAGTAGATCTTGAGAGAACATGAAAAAAGGACTTGTCATTAATTTTAAAGATCCAACCCAATTTTATTCATCAAAACATGACTTCATATCAAAAGGAAATACCAAGAGTGATCCAGGAAGGAGAGGAGTTTGAGAACCTAAGAAAGGGAAATATAAATGTGAGTTTTGTGTCCTTAATTTGAGTTAACTCTAATTATTAGGGCATTTTATACATGGTGCATGGTTAGGTTTCATGGTTTAACAAACTATGTTCCAACCATGAACATGTTACTAGATAATTCTTAGAGAGCTACATTGTTGAGCCACATGGTTGAAAAACAAGGTTGAGCTGCATGGTTAGACAAACTGTGAGTTAATTTTTTTTCTACTAGACATTTCCTTGGGGTCACAAAATTATTATATAAATTCAAAATACAAAACAAAATGGTAAAGTACTTGAAACATGTAGTGTCACATTATGCCCACTATTAGTCTTTCCATCCTCAAAAAGTGGGTGAATTCAATTACATTGGAAGAGCTCAGGCCACTATTCCAGCCTTTCCTTCTCATGTTCCCATGTCTCTTTTTAAAATTGACCATTTTTTCAAAATACCTATCCCAAATTGATTATTTTACCATAAAAAATATTCCCCTATATATCCAAATTCCATATCAGTATGTGAACTAATGTATCATTAGGATCAAGATCAACATGGAACCAATGAATAACATGGTCATTATAATGTTGGTACTTCTTCAATTGAGATACATGAAACACGTTGTGCACTAAGAATAACATTGTTAGTAAATACAAAAGATTTTACACATCACTAATTCATTCCAATACCTCAAAAGGGTTAATTTATCGAGGATGCATTTTTTATTTATTTCCCAAATGATGATTCCCTAGCCCTTGAGAGACTCTTAAGAAAACATGATCACCCACATGAAATGAAAAAGGATAATAACAATGATCCAAATATGATTTCTAATGACTCATAGTCATTTCCATCTTTTTCTTGATCATCTGAATCTAATCTATCATATCATGCATAAGGATAGGTTTGATAAGTGAAGTCTCACCAATTTCCACCCATATAGTTCATCCCGAGGAACATAAAAATCATAAAAAGGATCCATATGTATTATGGTGTGGTAACTACTATTTTATTAAGACTCTAATAATGGTATATGATCCTCCCATGAGACCCCAAAATCCATAAAACAAGATTTAAGAATATATTCCATCCTTTGGATCATCTTTTTGAATTTTCCATCCATTTTAAGATGATAATGTATGATCATGATCAATTGGTTTCTAAGGGATTGTAACATGGATTCTGAAAAATAAGATGTAAACATGTGGTCCTGGTGAGAAATAATTGAAATAGGTAGTCCATGAATCTTTAAAACTTCCCAAATGTAGAGTTTATATATGTATTCCACTATATTGGATTCACAAATAGGGATAAAGTGAGATGAATTTGTGATATAATCCACAATAATCCATATAGTATCATGTTTCCGAACCTATAACTACCCATACTTTTCATAAATAGACATTACATCCAAATGGAAGAATATTCATTACATAACATTGAAAAATAAGATGAGCCTGTAAGGGGCTTTGCGAAGCTAGGTTTCCCCCACCGCCGCCTTCTCCTCCGTCGTCTCAGGTCGGCTGCGGTTCTCCTCTCGGCGCATCAGCTCGATACGTTCGCGGAGTGCGGTTCCTCCCAGTGGCAGTGATGCGCGGGCTCATCCCTTTCGGCAATCCTCACCGTTTTCTAGACCCTTCACTCCCTAACCATCAAGATGGCTATGGTTTCCTTGGCGGCGCGGTGCTGGTATAGGGTTCGAGTTTCTGTTGCTACGATCTGTGGTTCTCAAATTCGATTGGTGTCGGTTGTGGGTGTGTTGGGAGGATCCTGCCTTCATGTGCGACTTTGAAGGCGGTGAAGGGATCTGAGGTTGGTTTGCGGTGAGGAATTCTTCCGGTGGATTCTGGAGTTCATCATTTCGGTGAGGGTTTTCTGTTTTCTTTTTGATCTTTTGTTAGCGATTTTGGATGCACTACTGCTCGTGATTCGGATTTGGGGGTTTTGCATTTTTTGGATTTGGATTTCCTACTTGTGATTGATTCTGGTGTTAGGGTGTGGCTAGATTTTGATTGTTCTTGAAGTCAGTGGTTTTGTGGTGGCTGTTTAATTCTCGGAGCTGAGTACTTATGCAAGGGCGTGTTTGGTTTTCATTGTTTTTTGTTGAGATGCTGGTGTTCGGTGAAAGGATGATGGTGGAGCAGTGAAAGTTTCGATGATGGTGGTGTTGTTACTTCTGGTAATTTCGTTTTGGGCGCGAATAAATCCTATTACATCTTGCTTGCGGATTGGAGTCTAGCTTCAGTGTTTGCAGTTCTTGGCAATGGCATGCTATGATAAGGCGACGGAGGGATTTGTGTTTCCTTTCAGTTTGCTTTGTCATGATTTCTTTTGGCTTGAAATCTGGACGATGTTTTTGGATTGCTGTTTGTTTTGCAAATGTTTGGTGCTGAGTTCGAGAGCTGCAGGTGGTGGAGATTCAACTTGGTGCTGGAGGTTCTCTGTTTCTCTTGTTTTGTTTGGAGTAGGACAGATCTGGGTTTTTGGTTTTAGGGTTGGAGTATTTTGGACAGTGTTGGAAAGATGGAAGGTTTTTTGACTGGATTGGAATTCTGCTGAAACCGTTGGAATAGATGGATTCGTGATTTTTCATTTTAGCATTTCATGGTTTGTATTTTAGATGACTACTTGGTCCGGACATTCTACTAAAAAATGCTTCCAATGTGGATTTAGAGCAGGTAGCTTTCACTATGCACGACTACTCAGATTCAGAAGATTGAGAGGGTATGGTTTAGCCATCAGTTTCAGGTGCATGCATTTTTTTTGCATGGGACAGCTCGCTGAGTAGTCATGCTTTGATGGAGGCTTGCCATAACTATGTTGATGCTGGGGAGGGGTGCTTTTAGTAGTCTTGTTTTTTGACCAGGTTATATTTATGTATGTATGTCTTTTAAGTCATGTGTGGTTTCCCCCTTTTTCCTTAAAACAATGTTTATTCAAAAAATAAATAAAAATTAAGGCCTTCGGGCCATCCAGTCATTACATAACATTGAAAATCCATTCTAGAATCATATATTTTCAGTGTCTTTGGAAATGGGTAAATATAAACAATCAGTTCATAAGACATCTACATCATATCCCTCTTATTCCTTTATAACTAGAGCCCCTTTCTGATGCATCATACTTAATACCTTTCTTCATATACTTGGAAAAAAATAATAAAGGGTTATCTCATATGCTCAGTAAGGATATAAAAGAGAGATATCAAAAATATAAAAATCATTAGACATAACAATGTAATCAACAAATTTGAAAATGATACCCTGCATATCAAGGATCATGACATCTTTTCATGGGATAAATCATAAAAGTTCATAAAGAACATATTTCACTAGATCATAACATACATCATGAAATTTTTTTCAACCACATAAGCATAGAAAATAATTTCCATATTATTAAAGGCTCACTATCGAGACCATAGTGGAAAAATTCCATTACTAAATCAGGTTCACTCTGCATTCTAGACCTATATTACTAAACCTAGTTTACTTCCCATTTCATCCATGTATTATTAAACTGAGTTCATTTCCCATTCCAGTCCTATCTATCTATTGAGATATAAATATTTACCCAATACATTGGAGGTAGATATAGATCCCAAATATTATGTATTGAAAACCATACATATGTGTTCTACAATAACAGAAATCTTTCATCATATCAAAAACTATAAAATTAAATGGGTTTCATAAAAATCATTCAATCATAACATAACCCATTGAAAAAATGGGTTTCATAGTTATAAATACATCATAAACATAGGCCAAACATAATAATAATTTGGAAAATATCCGTGAAAAAATATCCCAATTAAAACATAAGTAACATAAAATTATTTTATCATAGATGGAATTTTTTTTGAGATATCACTTGAAAATAATTCTTGATTAAAATATCCTTTCTACTTTGAAAATGTTTTCTCTTCTTAAAATTCCATGAAATTTTAATAGAAAAAATTTTATTTTAAAATAATCTTGTAAGATTGTAAGGTAAGATTCTGGGCATAAATTCATCATGAAAGTGTAAAATCCATTCATACCGTATAGGTTAAAAAACATTCCTCTCATACTTTTGATGAAAATGTCAAAGAGTACCTTGTTAGGAAAATGATAAAAATATTCATTTCAAGAAATTTAGTAAAAAAAAAAATATGGGTAAAAATGAATTTTAAAATTATAGAAGAATATAAAAAAATTTATAATTTTTTTTAATATACATGGACATGGAAGATAAATATTCCTCAGTAGATACTCACGTATAAACAATCCCAAATAATAATGATATTGTGAAATTGACCCTTATATTGGGCCCGGTTTCCTACATATGTATTTGAAACTCTTGTATAACAGAGCAAAAAACGTTATTAAGATATTACAGAACAATATTAATATTTATAATATTATATATTTTCACATTTTAACCCATTTGTTAATAATATTTAATTATTACTCTGCTTTCGAGTGTTGACTGCTTCATTTTCCTATGCATGATTTATCGTAGAAATTGTAATTCTTGTACATAGGATATAGTTCCATAATTTTAAGAACCATATTAAGGTAATATATATCATATTTACTCATTATATACATTTATATAATCATTATTTTATGGTGAATATTAAAAATGAATTGCATCACGTCGTTGAGATGGTTGGTCATGCGTACGTATGCGTGATGGAATCATTCCATTAATAATAAAAGAGTAAGAAATTTGATGGTATATATGTTTTTAAAGAATCAATATAATGTTATAATTATTATATATATATATATATCTATTTTTTCCGTCATTATACCCATCCAAATAAATTAGTGATGAAAAATAGATTACACCATGACGTGAAGATAGTAAGTCGTATGTACACACAGGCGGTGGTTTTATTTTTATTTGGATGAATAAAATGTTGAATATGATTGTTAAACAATCATAATAACATATAATAATATATATGAAACATTATTTATTACTTTATAATGGAAATAACACAAGAATAGGAAGTGGAAAAAGAAATAATATTGAATGAGTCAGTAAATATGATTAGCTCTTCTTTGGAGAACATCCTTTAGATCTCCTCTTAGGGACACATGGGTTGGACATTAAAAAAACAGAAAATCTAGAATGTGTATATATAATTTTAGAAGATAAAATTTTAAGGGATGGTCAATCTTTAAGGCTTAATGTGATGTGAAGAAGTGAGGGAGGATGTGCCCCTTTATAATTGAGGTGATGACATATTTTGAATTTTCTAAAAATATTAATTAAAAACAAATTTATTATCAATAAAAATACCTCAAAAAAGACATGTATTAAAATATAAGATGACATAAGGTTGTAATCTCATCAACCAAAATATTTTAGACTAGTTTTGGTATTATTTCAAACTTTATAATTTTGATTAACCCTTTGTTAAACTATTTTAATTTTATGGAAGGTAACAAAATTTTCAATATTAAAAAGTTGTAAATTTTACTTATGTGATTTAAATTAAATCATAAATGAACAATTTATAATATTTTATACCATATTAAATATTATTTTATTTTAGAAAATGTTTTATGATTTATATATAATTTAAGAAAATATTATTTATATAAAATATCATTTATGTCAATTTTGAAACTATTCATTATTTGGTTTAAAAAAACGATAATACGATGTGTTTAAAAAATATTTAATTATATCTCTAGGTGGTCAAGGTAATCTATAAAATTCATTTATCACATTAATTTTCTTGAATTATATTTATTTTAATATTTTTAAAAACATTTCTTTGATATTTCCATTCCTAAAATAATTACTACATCAATGTTGGGTAATTATTTAATTTACTTATTTCATTAATAAAATTTTAAAATAAAATACCACGATGAATATAAATCTTATATGTTTCATAATAATATTTATAGTGGAATATATATTTTGGCTAACCTTATATGAATAATGTTATATTATTTGGAACATGAATGCGGCATCTTTAAGGTTTTATTAAATAAGATTTTATAAATACCATAATCTCATCTAAGTGACCCAAAAAGTTAAAAATAAATATATATCATGAAAATATTTTTATTAAGTTAAAAATTTACATTTATATTCATTCAAAACATAACTTCTTCTTTGTGTGAACTCATAAGGGATATTAAAGACAAATAAAGTGACATTTTGTGAGATTGATTTAAATATTATATAAGTCATTATCATGTAAAAGAATATACTAAATGAATTAATTTAGATCCTTTGGTGTTAGGGGTAAAATTTTATTCATCCAATAAAATTTGGTCATGTGTTAGAGTCATTTTATAGTCTTTATAATTTTATTTCTAACCTAAATTACTAAATTTACCCTTTATTGTGGTAACAAAAATTAATTAAGATTACTATTCATATTGGAAAATAATAAAAGGGACCTATTTAATAAATTTATACCATATGAATCCAAATTTGGAATCCATTTTTCAAAATTCAAAACATAAGAGTTTCAAAATTTAATTTAAATTAAAATCTGCAAAACACCATGAAAATAGTTTTTTGGAAAAATGCCCCTTTAAAACATAAAATGTTTTTTATAATAAATTTGTGTATAAAATAATTTTCAAAAACCACACTCAGATTATTTTAAATAAAAATTGACTAATTAAAATTTAAAACTAATCCAAAACATAATTATACCTTGTAAGGAAGAAAAATACAATTTTCAATAAAAATTTCTATTTTCACTATTCTTCAAAAATAATGTTTTCAAAAAAATAATTTTAAGATAATTTTGACGTGATAAATTATAAAATTAAATGTGTTTTTTAAAAGACATTTTCTAAAAAATATAAATATTAATAAAAATAAGAAAAACTAATTTTTGAAGAAAACATATTTTTATTGAAGAATAAAGTGATTTTACTAAAAAGTTTGTGATCATTTTCATTATAATTACCAATAAATTCATATTGATATGGAAATTTTTATTTATTTCATAAATTAGATATTCAATTTATTCTTACCTATTTTATGGCTAGGTTATAATAGACATTTTAAACTAATAGTGTCCTGTGGTTCATTTAAACTCATGGTTGCATGCAATGCAAGATATTGAATAATTAAAATTATTTAAAGGGCGATATATATTAAAATATTGGTGTTTAACATTATATAACCCTTAAAATGATTTTTTTCCCTAGATATTTATCACTTGGATTAAAATATATGTGAATACCTCTACCTAATCACATTCTCAAGTTCCCACATTGCTTCGTCAAATTGATGTTTCCACCATAAAAATTAATCAAGTGAGTGGTCTTGTTTTGTATAACTTTCTCTTTATGATCCAGAATCTATATTGGTTGTTCTTGATAATAAATACCTCTCTTTAGTGGTATGAATTATGAGTTCAGTACATGTGAATGATCATGTATCACAACCGGAATTTCTTATAATTACCACGGTGCATTTGCGATTGATTCTAATCGCAAATAAATTTTTACGACAAGTGTCCATCACAAATAGACCGTCATTGAAGAAGGCATCAAAAATATATTTATTTGTGATTTTCTATCGCATAAAACCTTTTTTATGGTTCATATAGAGTCTGTCACCGAAAAACACTAAATATTTTTTATAACCCTTTTATGATGGTCCATCGCAAAATTTTTTTGAAACAGATAAGTAATCCATTGGAAATATTTTATTTAAAAAAGAAAAATTTAAATTATTTATAATTAAATAAAATTAAAAAATATTTAAAATACATTAAAAAATATATAAAAACATTAAAACACACATAAAAGTTATATATCATTTCAAATATAATATGTCTATTATAACAAATTTCAAAATAGTCATGAAAGTATTCAGAAATCATCAACTAGAATTAGGTGGAGGAGGATCTATCAATGGAACAGGGGGAGGAAACTCCATAACAATGGCACACACAAGTTTCCGCATATACTCTTTCAACTCCACATCTCTCAAACACTGCTGCTCAAGATCCCCCTCCCTCTGCTTCTGAATCTGTTGTATCATCTCATCTTAAGCTCTTAACCTATCCTCATAATGTGCAGACAGTGTCGATGATGACTCTCCACAATCTCCATTCATTATGACTAACAACATCTCAGAATAACCATAATAACTCATAGTTGTTAGTTGAGAACCAATACCAATAACTTGACCTTTTTTTGCACCTTGCAAAGTCACATGTATCCAAGCCCTGTCATCAAAACTTGAATCAGCAGTGACATCTTGTTTAGCCTCAGCATGTCTCTCCTATGAATGAGATGTTGTAGCCTCATATGTTTCCATTAAATATAATGAAAAATTAAAATAATAATAAAATTAATATTGATGATAGTGTTCAAAAAATCACTAACCACAATATGGCATTTTCATTCACCTATTACTTCTCCTGTATGGGGATCAAAATAAACCTTCTTATAAACTTCAAACTCCTTGATAGATGTGTTATTAGCAGCCTATATAATATAAAAAACACGTTATAGTTAATATAAATATACATTAATAAATAATATCACTTACCATATGTCGTCGATGTATGCCAAATGTATGACTCCCGAACCTATGGGTGACCTATTGCCTCCCCCGACTCTAATGTTCATGTACTGATCTGCTCGAAAATTCTCTCCTTGTAAGAAAGAGGAAAACCCATCCCATAATTGAGCTGATATATAGTCGAAATTATGGAAGATGCAAGACTGATCGATGATGGTATCACAAGCTTTATCCATAGCTCGCTTTTAGATGTTGTGTAAAAACTAATGAAAGCACCCATGTATACAAGTATCTTATTCCTTTCAGATAAGACCTCTATGACTATCAGAAATCAGAGAAAATAAATTCTACAAGGAAATTAAAAAAATATGTTAGTAATTAAATAAAATTTTAAAAAATATATATTATTTTATAACGTACAATCCAGTGGTCGAAGATCTAGCCCTACATGACATTGGGTACTAGGTCCCATGACACCCATGGCTCAAAATAATAATAATTTCTTAGAAACTCACCAGCCTGGCCAATGACTAAATGAGAAAAATTGTGTAAATTGAAACAAATATATAATCATAAAATTATTATCAAAATTAATTTACTTAGTTAATATAAAATTAATTTCTTATTAAACAATTAAACATGCCTCTGTAAATGCAGATCAAAATAAATAGATGATCATCTCTTTAGAATAGGATGGAGAATTAGTAATATAGAAAAACTACGCCCATCTTAGTAGGCGCACCCACCTAAGGAGGATAAGATGAATCAGGATCATCCTCAAGAAGTTTGGAATTAGTGAGAGAACGTAATAAATCGTCATGAGTATCATCTCCAACCATCTAAAGAAAATATTCTCACCACTAAGATATTTTTAAAAAAGATATGAAATATAAAAAACTAATGAATGTTATAATAAAAAAATATTACCTATATCATATTGTTAATGAAAATATAAAAGTTTAAAAAATAATAAATATCAGAATATGATAATTACCTGAAACTAATGTTAAAAAAAATATGAAAAAAAAATAAATAAATGTCAGAATAAAATAATTCTACCTGTAACAAATTGTTAATACAAATATGAAATTTAAGAAACTAATAAATATTAGAATATGATAATTACCTATAACTAAATAATTGAATATAATACATCAATCACTATCTTCATCACCATTTTCATCGACGTCAATGTCTTCATCCTCATCTTCATCTTTGTCAACTTCCATATTAATTTTAGATTCATAATCCCTTATTACTTAATCAATATTATCTATATCATTATACCTTAACTGATGGGGTTTTATCATCAATATTTATATCCCTCAGGTAAGAGATATATTTTGGGTTGTTTCTTGAAAAATTTCAATATGTTTCACTTCCAGAGAACCATTTTTATTTTCAATAAACTGATTGTCATGTGATTTAATTTTTATCACACTCCACCAGTCCTTCAAATATCTCAAAAAATCATAGTAATTTAAATAGTAAACATGATTCACTTGATGTGCCAACATAAATGGTTCATTTGTGGAAAGAAAACTATTTTATTTAATGTCAATGACTCCATGTTGTGGATGAACTCGCAACCCCCAATTAGTATCAAACCAATGGAATTTAATCATTGTAACATAATTTGGTTATAGATAACATAACTCAATTATTTCATCTAGCATGCCATAAAAGTAAACTTCACTTTCCTTATTATGGTATCCTTTCAAATGAACACCACTATTCATGGATTTCTTTGAGTCACTATATATACAGGTATGGAATCAAAATTCATTAACCACATAACCATTATATGATTTTACTAATTTTGATGGATGGTTTTTGTGCACACATAATCAACTGTAAATTTTATTTTCATATTTTTTTACCTATAAACTATAAAAATTATTATAAATAGATATCATTTAAATATTGATTTTTTATTCCATTGAAAAAAACATTACTTACCATTCATTGAAACCAATATGAAAAATTTTATTGCTGACACTCCTTAAGAGCAGTAGATGTAATTTTTAAAAATTTATTTCTGATATGGTCATAATATATTCTAAAAAAAGATAATGTAACTAAAGATATCTTTTATAAATATTTAAAAAAATAATAAAAAAGTAGTACTTATAGCACTAATTGAGTCATTTCCTCAAAATTCAGCAGAATATATGTATGAGCTCTGTGAAGTTCTTCATATGTAAGCTGTCTCTCACGATAACCACCAAAACCAAGCTTAGGCTAATTAAAAACTAACAAATGATGGTCTGTGACATCATTGAAAATTGTCTCATTGAGACCCATTCAATTATGTCTTTAAGGATATTCTGACTGAAAATAATAAGGGAAGAAATTTGAAGTTTCCTCCTGCAAGTAAGCTTCTGCAATCAACCCTTCAACTCATGCTTTGTTACATACTTTCTTATTTAATTTTTTCATACATCTCTCAAATGGATACATCCAGCGGAATTGTACCAAACCTTAAAATTTAGCTTCATATAGAAAATGTAATATTAACTGTTCTGTGGAATCAAAGAAGCTCAAAAAGAATATTTTCTCCAATTTACCTAAAATTAAAACAACATATTTTTCTTGTGAATTAAATGCATTATAATCCAATGTTTCCACAAAAAAATATCAAAAAAATGAAATTTCAGTACACACCTCCCATATTGAAGAATTCAACAGCCCTCTAAGACTAACTTGTAGTAATATTTCAGTTATGAATTTATAATCATCACTTTTTAACCTGGTAATATGCCCATTTCTGATGAAAAAATACAAATTAGAAGCATAACCATCTGGTAACCTCAAATATCTAATCCATTGACAGAATAAAAAATAGTTTTTTTACTAAGTGTGTATGTTTCTTTTGGATTCATTAATTTGTGTGATCTTTCATCTTCAAATAATTCAAGTTTAGGGCATCTTCATATCTACGCATGATCTAAATATACCTTTAAATTATCTTTGGTCTTACCAGGTGTGTCCAACATGGCCTAAAAAATGTTATCAAAAACATTATTCTCAATATGAATTAAATCTTACATGTGACGAACCAACAAATCATACCAATATAGAAGGTCCAAAAAATACTATGATCTATCCTTTTATGATCTCTCCCAAAACCATTTATCTTTTGCTCATTTATGGTTGGTCCAAAAGTAACATGAGATAATGAATAGATAATAGATTTACTTGATTACCTGAGAGAATTGCTGGAGGTTCATCTATTTCAATTTTACCTTTTGTAAATTTAATTACGTTTCTTTGAAAATGGTGATCCGTAGGAATAAATCTCTGATGAAAATAAAAATAACTATACTTTCTCGCATTACAAATAATAAAGCATTTTTTTTCTAAACCATGACATATAGACTTTTTTTAGACCATGTGCACTTTATCCAGATAACATACCATATGCCAAAAAGTCAATTATCACATATATTAATGCAACCTTTGATAAAAAATTATGATATACACTTATATCGAATGTAGTCCCATCGTTGTTCCATAATGAAATTAACTCGTCAATTAGTGGATTCAAATAAAAAAAAATATTCTTATTTGGATGTCCTAGAATTAATAGCTCAAATATATATATAGTTACTTTATAAACATCCAAGGAGACAAGTTATAAGGAGTAATGAAAATAGGCCAACAAGAATATTGACTGCCGTAAGAACCAAATGGACAAAAACCATCAGTAAAAAGGCCCAGTCGTATGTTATGAGGTTTGGTAACAAAATAAGGATGCATCTGATCGACATGTTTCCCTATGTCACCATTACATGGATGATTAAATATTTTTTTGAGAAAAATATTTTATTTATTCCATGTTATAAATCTAGTTTCTCTACAAGACATAAATAAACTCTGTAAATGATGTGTAATTTTTAAAATATATCAACTGTTCGATGAGAAATCTAGACTTTCTTTGTTGTGAATCGTTATAACTATATTCTCTAGATGTTGGGAAATTAAACAAAGATTCATATTCACAATAATATAAGATGTAGTCATTTGAATATGCATGGATATTCTGATAACTTAGACCCAAATTATGTATCAACCTTTTAATTTCATAGAATCTTACAGGTAATGTATTTCTATTAGGAAACAATGAATTAACCAAAGATAAAATCTGATCCAAAAACTATTAGACATTCCAAAATGTGATTTAATAGCCATATAATTTGAAAATGCTTCTAGTTTTCTCATATAGATTCCCCGATATAAGGCATCCTCAGTAGATTACAACAAATTGTAAAACTGAGAAGGTTTTGATTTAGTATTTGGAATGTTATTTTGAGTTTTTTATTTCAGGAATAGAAGGACCAACTGCCTCATGTATTAAATTATTAAATGGTGGATTTAGATTTTTTTTTATTTTCTACTGAACTCTTTTCACCATGTTGATTCCAAAACATTTAATCATTCTGAAAACCATAACTCAATAGGTGAAGTCCAACATTGTCAAATGTTTCAAATGTCCAAAGACCACATTTCTTTCATGGAAATTTAATTTTTCCTTCAGAAACAAAATCTTAATTTGACAATGAAAATTATATAAATTCTTCAACACCTTCAATGTAGACAAGGTTTAAACCAGATCCATTTAGTTTTTGCGATTATTTATCCAATCACGATCACATAATAGATATTTATGTCTATATCCCAAATCCATAGTTATCTAAAAAACAACAAGAATAAGAATAATTATTGATGATCATTTTGACAATTTTAAAATTGTTATTATATTTTACCATCTTCAAATATTCTCTGAAATATGAGTAGAGTGAGGCACTGGGCTAACACTAGTTTATGGGGCCCGTAGATGCTAAGTGTAGATAACAATAAAAATATTATATATATTTTATAAGACAATGCTATTTTTTGAAAATAATAGAATATGTCTTGAACGGGGTCACATATGATAAATTGGAGATCACCATTAGGTCTGGGATGCAGGGTTTATCCTAGACACGATAGTAGATTTGTGAGCATCAGGTAGTTACATTGTAGGAAATGCTAATTCATTTAATATTTGTATTATAAATTTTTATAAAAATTCAATATATATTTCAAACTATGAATCGTATAATAAATCAGAGATTACTGTTGGGTTTAGGATTTGGGGTTTACCCTAGGCACGATGTAACATTTGTTATTGTCGACTGTTTTATTACATCACACATGGGATATCATTTTTAATCTTTTATTAATATTATTTATATAATTATTTATTTTTATATATTAATAAATATTAAAAAATTAATACATATTATTAATACGGATTATTTGAAATACTTAAATATTTATATTAAATGATTCTTAATTAATTAATAATTACTATATATATATATTAATTAATTATAAATTATGTAATGAATATTATTAATTATGTAATGATTATCACTATAAATTATGTAATGATTATTATTAATTATTATTAATTCTTAGAAATTTTGTAATTATTATTATGTAATGGCTATTATTCATTATTTAGATTATTATAAATAATGTAATTATTATATATATGTAAATCCAAATTTCTTAATTTATTATTGGAATTTTATCGTTTCAATTCTATTATGTAATGATTATTATTATTAAAATTTGATAAATTATCTAAATTATTATAAATTATTTAATTATAATTACTAAATTATTTAAATTATTATTACAATTTTAATAATTATGATATATAAATCACAATTTCTTAATTTATATAAATACATAAAATATATTCTAACTAATTTTTAAACAAATATAAAACTATCAAATCTATATAAAAACACACACACACACAGATATATATATAATTTTATTACCTTGAATTTATAATTTATATAAATAATTTATAAATAAAATAGAGTTCATAATTTTGTATTAATAATTAATTTGAAATCATAATTTTTTAGAATTAATAATTTTTGAATTAATAATTTTTACCATAGATATACTATAATAGTTGTTGGATTTGAGTGTGTTTACAACATTTATATGAAATATTAAGACTAATTATTTTAATTAATACAACATTTTATACTAATTATTCGGAATTTCTAAACGTTGTTATTTTTTATTATAATTGTTTTACAAATTATTATAATTTTATAATTATACCTAATATTTACATTTTATTAATAATAAAGACGCATTAATTATTACATATTATAAATTATTTATTGACTTTTAATAGTTATTTAAATCAATATTATATTTTTAATAATTAATATTTTTTACGGATTTATAATAATTCTTTATATTTGTTATATTTTTTACAAACTGTTACAAAAAATTATCCTAATTATTATTAAATAATTTTTTACTAAATATTACATATTTTAAATTGTCATTGTTTTTCAATGATACAATTTTTAACAATTATTTAATAAAACAAAATTCTCATAAATAACACTTTATTAAAATGTTTTCTCTAAATTAATTTTATCATCATTATTAGAAATCAATCAATTATATTCAGGCATAAAAATATTTAGACCTACATACATACATGCCCGTGCACCAAAAAAAATTATTATAGAAAAAAATTATTGTAGGCAAATATTATTGTAAAAAAATATTATGCAAGCGCAATTATAATTATAAACACATGTTATGCGTGTAATAAAAATAATCAAATCTGCGTGCACAATTATATTTACACGGACATAATATTATTATGTGTGTATAATTATATTTTGTGTGCACAATTATATTTGCACACACAAAGATCAAAAAAATATTATGCATGGGCAAATGTAATTATTATAAAAAAATATTATGCAGGCGCAAATTTAATTAATTTCCTGCAAACCTAAAAAATGAAGAAAATTAAAATAAATCTAACTGTTGAAGAAACCAATATATTTTCAAACAAATACAGGCATCCAACATATTTCAATAATAATTATATTTCAGATAATATAAAATAGTAATGTTTTAACAACCCTAAACACCCAAAAAAATATATACAATATAATGATCAATCGATGTGAAAAATACTGTAAATTAAATTAAAACAATTTGTAAATAATGAATATACTCAAATATGTGATAATAAATTAAGACTAACCCTATATGAAAAATAAATAATCAAAATAGGGTAAAATTTTAAACCTATGTTTTTTCAATTTAACAATCTAATGAAAATACTTAAAAACTGACAAAGGGCATAAGCAGAGTCCATACCTTGGAATTTTGGTGTGAAAGCACCCAAAAATTGGAAGAAGTATACGTTTTTGGAGCTGTATGAAGCAAGGTAGCCATATGGTTCTGCTGTAGGGAGAGGTAAGGTGGAATAAAATAGGAGGAAGAAGAAAGAAGTAGTGTGACCAGGTATATCCTGATACTTTTTGTGATAGTATAATAACAAAAGAATTAATTTGGTCTCAAATAATGTTTTTATTGAAAATTATTTGCGAAGGAATTATATTTCCATCGCAAATACTTTAAACTCAAAGGGAATTTGTGATATATTGAATAATCCATTTTAAATTCCTGTTGCGAATGATTTTCACGCTAGGCGGCTGGAAATACCACCAAAAAAGTTTGCGATGGATTTATAAATCCCTCGTAAATAGTTACTATTTGTGACAAAATTCCACCTCCATCACAAATAGGTCATGTCCGTAGTCTATTTGCGACAGAAAATTTTTCTATCGTAAATACTTGAAATTCTCTATGTGTATATACTTTCTGAGGAGAGATATATGGAACAAATCATTGACTTGAGAGTGATATGATTAGAGCACCAATCGATAAGCTACCTTCTAAATATGATCCCTAATTTCAAAAGTACTGATATATGCATGGATTAGATTTCCCTTCTTTCCAAATCTCATCACTCTCTTGCAAGGATATATTCATAGAAATACCTTGTCGCCCACTTTAAATTCTAGGTCTTTTCATCAATTATCTGCATAACTTTTTTATCGACTCTAAACTACTCTTATGTGAGGTTGAATAGATTTAACCTTTTCTGCCTTATCCTGAACTAGATTAGGTCACAATAGCTTTCTTTCCCCAAATTCATTCCATCATGTTGGGGTCTTTCACTTCTTACCATAGAGGCCTTCATAAGGAGTCATCTGAAAAATATAGTGAAAGCTATTGTTGTAAGAAAATTCTAACAAACATAGGTGTTGATCCCTACAACATTTTAAATCCTTAGAGAAATCTATCAAAATTTCTTCTATAGTTTTAATTTTCCTCTTAGATTTTACCATTTGTCTGAGGATGATAATCTATGATAGAACAAAACTCTTTATCCAAATATTATTGAATACTTCTATAGAACATCGAGGAAAACATTGAATCTCGATCAGATATAATTGAAAGTCGTACTCTATGAAATATCACCACTTTATTAATATATATTCTATAAATCTGATCAATAGATAAATATTATCTTATAGAAATAAAGTGTGTTGACTTCATAAGGTGATCAACTATAACCCATATAGCATTATGGCCTTTAGGTGTTTTGGGAAGTATGATGACAAAGTCTGATAAAACAATATTTTATTGAATATTTTATTGATAATAAATGATATAATTTCCTCAAATTGTGTTAAATATTTTTAATTAGAAAGTATTTGGGATTAGATCATTCATTTGAATATTTGATGAAAATTCCAGTTTTACCCTTTATAGTTCACTATAGTATTTCGAAGATAAATTTTTTTATATTTATTATTT
The DNA here is from genome assembly GCA_963277665.1 of Viscum album. Taxonomy (NCBI): domain Eukaryota; kingdom Viridiplantae; phylum Streptophyta; class Magnoliopsida; order Santalales; family Viscaceae; genus Viscum; species Viscum album. The sequence continues at coordinate 20,153,333 of OY728123.1, forward strand.
GAATTTAATTTTTTTAAAACATGTTTATAACTTAATTATCTACAACTTTTATTCATGACACTAGAGATAAAGAGTGAATTTGGTTTTTTAAAATAGGCCATGAAGTCAAAGTTGGGATGGACTCTTCAGAATGGAGAATCTTCTGTATTTCGGCCATAACCCTTTCATCTGGGCCTGGATTGAGCCCAAATTTGGAGAGGAGATAGAGGGCACATATTCTAACATTTTATCCTTCTAGAAGGCCGGCCAATTCACGCGTTGTGGTGGTAAAATGGGCGGTGAAAGTTGGAATAAAATATTTGGCCGAGATTCCCCATTCACACTTGAAACCACTTTGATCCTAGCCTCCCCACCACTCTATAAATTGGTGTTTTTCTACTTTTTTGGGGTTGGGAAGTTCATTGGGAAGTTGAGGGAATAGTATAAGTGGATCCACTCCAATTCTTCAACCATTTCAATAAGGGTACTTCTTGAAGCAAGGATCCCTTCGACGAAGCCTTCTTCTTCTCCTTCACGTTGTAATGATTTTGTTTGTGTAATAAACTTCTTTGTTCATCTTTTATTTCTTCTCCTTTCTTCTGTTTTGTTTAAATTTCATCTTCTCTTAATCTTCCAATTTGGGCTGGAATTCTTGAGTAGAAGCGTTATTGGGTTATACCCATTATAAACCTTTGCACATGCAAAACTCTTCTACGATGATTACGCCACCCATGGAAGAGTAGTTTTTTTAGTAATTGATCGACCTCTATCCTTCTTCATTCATTTATTTTGAATCAATGATCTACTTTAATTCACATATTATGATCTATTAATTGAGTTTTTAATTTAAATGAAACTAATAAAGAAATTTAATAGTTAACACAAAACACGCGAGGTCGGGAATTGTGTGAAATGTGAGAGTGCAACGTTAACCGATAATTCAAAACCACACAGGATCAATTTGCAGAGTTCAAATATAATCCCTAAACTCAATTAATCCTCATTTCAAGTGTGGTTATGTGCCTTAATTTACCACTGACCATAAGCTAATCTTATAACATCAATCAAAGTTGGGTGTTGCGATTGCATGTTCCAAAGTTAGCCTAAGGTTAAATTCACTTCATTTTCATGGTAAAGTTAATTCTCGTAGGGTTCAGGACTTAAAAAATTAAGGGATAATAATTAAGTGAATATTAATTTAAATGATAATGATTAATAAATGATTGAATAGGTAGAGTTAGATCGGATACGTCTTTTAAATATTGTCTAAAAAAATATCTTTTTGTTGTGTCATTTTAATCAAACTTCATTTCAAAACTAAAAACAAAAAAAAAATACAATATTCTTCCAGAAAAGTTCTTCTAGATTCATAAACTATAAAAAACCCCCATATTTTCAAGTAGTGTTTTTATTATATTATATTTTGTTTGTTTTAGAGTAACTTTAAAATGTTTTTAAATTCACTTCCTCCTTTGAGAGACGACCTTGGTCAGCCATTCTGCCGCACCTAAGAACCCCACAATCACATTAATCATTTGAGGGCCCCCATGACAGCGCTCTTTCAAATTGGCACCATCGCCGGGGAGTAAAGTAATTTATTCAACCATTTAGAGGTATTTCTTGTATTTTTCATTTTATTAATTTCTTCACCTCTCTCTTTCATCATTCCCCTTTCTCAAGTTTTCATTTTTTTCATCCTCTTCTTTTCTTTTTAGACCGTCAACTCAAACTTCTCATTTTTATTTTTAACTATGGTCCACTTTCTTTATTTTCATTTTTATTTGATTTATGAAATAAACTAATCCCGGAGATCTCTTAGATCTTAACCCTAATATTGAACGTAGTCTTAGGGCTCGAATCAGACATTCTCAATCTACAAGAAGTTTCAATATTCAACCAGTCGGTGAATTTGTCTCTTTTAGAAACATTGAAATTGGAAGCTATTCAAATTCAAACATAAAAGAAGAACCAATGGCTGGAAATAATAACAATGAGCTAAATAGAACCATTCGAGAATTGGCTGCACCAGATATTAACTATCAACCCAATTGTATTGCATACCAAAACCTCGAATCGGACTTTGAATTGAAATCTAGATTAATTCACCTTCTTCCAATGTTTGATGGATTATCTGGTGAGGATCCCAACAAACTCCTTAAGGAATTTAATGTGGTTTTCTCATCTTTAAAACCAAGAAATGTTTCTGAAGGTCAAATTAAATTAAGAGCATTCCCATTCTCACTTGATGGAACTGCAAAAGATTGGATGTATTATTTTCAACCTGAAGATGTAACATGTTGGAATGATTTGAAACGTCTTTTCTTGCAAAGATTTTTTCCATCATCAAGGACCATATCCATTCGAAAGGAGATATTGGGGATCAAGAATGCACAAGGGGAGTCAATGTATGAGTATTGGGAGCGATTCAAGAAGTATTGTGCAAGCTGCCCACATCACCAAATCAGTGAGCAATTACTCATTCAGTACTTCTATGAAGGACTCACACCTATGGAGAGGAGCATGGTGGATGCCGCAGCAGGAGGGGAATTAGTGGACAAGACACCAGTAGCCTCATGTGCATTGATCGACAAGATGGGAAAAAACTCCCAACAATTTGGTGATCGAAGTACACCACATGTCAGGGGAGTACATCAGGTAAGTCCTTCTTCTCTTGAAAGTCATTTGATTGATACAATGTTGGAAGAATTGACCACTATGGTGAGGTAGATTGCTTTGGCTCAAAAGACATCCCAACCCACTCCTTCAAGGCCTTGTGTAATTTGCACTGAGACAAGCCATCCAAATGACTGTTGCCCACAACTACTAGAGAGAGAGGATTGTGCAACAGTATTCCTAGGGAGACCATTTTAGCAGAAACAACAACCATATCCCCAAAAGAAGTTTGATTCATTTTCTCTAACATACAACCAAGGGTGGAAGGATCAATCGGACATGAGGTATGGCTCTGGACAACAACAAAGGCCACCCTTTCAACAAAACTTCCAGTAGCCTCCACCTTACCAACAGGGTTTCCAACAACCCCAAAGGAGATTTGAAGCTCAAACATCAAAAAGTTAGAAACAAGGGAATCTCCAACACAAGGTAGACTCTAACAATGATGATCTTTTGAAAACAATTGTTCTTAATCAACAGAATGAGCTGAAGAGTCAAGGTTCGGAGCTGAGAGAGTTGAAGACTCAAATGATCCAGATTTCCACTGCCCTCCATGAACTTTTGAGAAAGAATTCTAGAAATATACCTTCCCAACCCACTCCAAATCCAAAGAGGAATGTTAGTTCCATCACATTGAGAAGAGGGAAGCAAATGAGCGATACATTTGTACCTACCATTACACTGGGATTCCCCTCTACTCCAGAGAAGCCGCATTCCATACCAACTGATGAGCAATACAAGGAGAAAGATAAAGGTAAGAAAAATATTGATGATGTTCCTCCTAAACCCCTTACTTTTCCAAAAAGGGTTGTTCAAACCAAGAAGATGGCTGCAGAAGCAATGAAAAATGAGGTTTTGGATACATTCAAGCGTGTGGAGATCAACATTCCTCTACTTGAAGCCATTAAGCAAATCCCAAGGTATGCCAAATTCTTAGAAGAACTCTGCACCAATCGAAGAGGGATCATGGGAAATGAGATGATCAACCTTGGAAGGAATGTCTCAGCACTCATTACACCAACTCTAGCAATGCCAATAAAGTTCAAGGATCCCGGGACATTCACCATCCCATGTACCATAGGGGAGTTGCACTTCTCTGATGCTCTTTGTGATTTAGGAGCTTCAATAAATGTGATGCCTCACTCTGTATTCTCTTCCTTGCAGATTGGTGAGCTAAAACCGACGAGAGTAGTGGTGCAGTTGGCGAATAGAGCTACAACATATCCAGTGGGAGTTCTTGAGGATGTACTTGTCCGGGTAAGAGACATGATCTTTCTACCAGACTTCTATGTGGTTAACATGGAGGATGATCTGGTAAGTTCTCTTTCCTCCATTATCTTAGGTAGGCCCTTCCTCAAAACTGAAAAACTATCATAAATTTCAATGAGGGTACACTTTCCATGGAGTTTGGATATGAAGTTGTGATATTTAATGTTATGGATTCCATGAAGTACCCCTCAGAGGACCATTCTGCTTTTGTTATCTCCCATTTTGAACCACCAAATAAAAACTCCATGGGATTTGATTATCCTATGCTTAGGGAGATTATGAGTATTGGTACGATTTTGATGTCTAAGAGCACTTCCACACATGTTTCTGATACACAATCCTCTCTTGGACTTGATTTTCATGTGGATTCATATTCTATTTTTGATCATGTTCACTCTGATTATGACATGGATGTTGAGTATACTGATGGATTTGATGCTTTATTCTCTGCTTTTGATGATGTCTATTCTAATACTGATACTCTTTGTGCATATATTTCAGTTTCTTCAATGTCTCCATCCATACTACACCCTCCTTCATTAGAACTCAAGACATTGCCACCAAATCTGAAATACTCATACTAGTTGAGTGGTGAGAGATTACCTGTTATCATTGCTAACAATCTCCCTTTTGAACATGAAGAAAATATTTTTAATATTTTGAGGGAGAACATCAGGGAGATTGGGTGGACCTTGGATGACATATAAGGTATTAGCCCCTCCATTTTCATGCATAGGATTCTCTTGGAGGATGGGGATAAACCGGCGAGACAACCACAAAGGAGACTCAATACCACCCTCCTGGAAGTTGTTAAAAAAGATGTTGAGAAATTGCTCGAGGCAGGTATAATCTTTCCCATTTCAGATTCTCAGTGGGTAAGTCCTATTCAGGTTGTTCCTAAGAAAAGTGTTGTTACTGTTGTTAAAAATGAGAAAGATGAGTTAGTTCCAATGAGGGGGCAAAACAGGTGGCGTGTGTGTATTGATTATAGGAAACTAAATCAGTCCACTCGTAAGGACCATTTCCCCCTCCCATTTATTGATCAAATGCATGAGACACTAGTTGGGAAAACACACTATTGTTTCTTGGATGGATTTTCGGGATATTTTCAGGTTCCTATAGCTCCATAGGATCATGAGAAGACTAAATTCACCTGTCCCTTTGGCACACTTGCCTACCGGAGGATGCCATTTGGACTTTGCAACGCCCCAGGTACCTTCCAGAGATGCATGGTGAGTATTTTTTCTGATTTTATTGAGACCAGCATGGAGGTATTTATGGATGATTTTACAGTGTATGGATCCTCATTTGATGAATGTATAAAGAGTTTGGGAAACGTATTGAATCGTTGTATTGAGAAGAATCTGGTCCTGATCATTGAAAAGTTTCATTTCATGGTAGATCATGGCATTGTCTTAGGGAATGTAGTGTCAAAACATGGGATAGAGGTTGATAGATCTAAGATAGACATTATTTCATCCTTACCATATCATTCATGTGTGCGTGATGGTATATCTTTCCTAGGGCATGCAGGATTTTATCGGCACTTCATCAATGATTTTAGTAAGATTGCTCTTCCTATGTCACGATTACTCCAAAAGGATTCTGATTTTGTGTTTGATGATTCTTGCAGGACTTCCTATGATGATCTAAAGAAGTGTCTGACCACTCCACCGACCATAAAGCCCCCATGGTGGGAGATTCCTTTTGAGCTTATGTGTGACGCCTCCAACTTCGTGGTTGGAGCTGTCTTATCTCAGAGGGTGGAAGGACGTTCACATGTGATTGCCTATGCATCAAGGAAATTGGATTCAACACAATATAACTACACTACCACAGAAAAGGAGTTTCTCGCTGTCATATTTTCTTTAGATAAATTCCGTTCATATTTATTAGGCTCTAAAGTAGTTGTTTTTTCTGACCATGTAGCTTTGAGGTACCTCCTAAAGAAGCCAGATGCAAAGCCATGACCTATCTGTTGGATGATCCTTCTTCAAGAGTTTGACATCGAGATAAAGGACAAGAAGGGGTCAGAGAATTTGGTGGCAGACCACATGATTAGGCTTACTCACACACTAGAGGATGATACCTTGGACCAGGTACCACTTTGGGACACTTTCCCCGATGATCATCTTTATTCCATCTCAGGTACGCATCCTTGGTATGCAGATTTAGTTAACAACATTGTTGCCTCTGAAATCCCTACAAATTTAAAGAAACATCAAGACAAAAAATTAAAAATTGAGCCTAGGTTTTATGTTTGGGATGACCCTTACCTCTGGCGCATGTGTAGTGACCAAGTCATTAGGAGGTGTGTTCCCGATCATGAGTTTGAGTCTGTTTTGCATTTCTGTCATACACTTGCTTGTGGTGGACACTTTGGACCCCAACAGATAGCTAGGAAGGTTTTGGACTCTGTATTATATTGTCCTAGCTTATTCCATTATGCTCATGTGTTTTGTAAGTCATGCTCTCATTGCCAACACACTAGGAACATTTCTAAGAGACATTAGATGCCCCAACAACCCATATTATTCTGTGAGATTTTTGATGTATGGGGCATTGATTTTATGGGTCCTTTACCTAGTTCATTTGGATTTTTGTACATTTTGGTTTCTGTTGATTATGTGAGTAAATGGGTGGAGGCTAAGGACACTAGGACTGATGATTCTCATGTTGTTGTGGACTTTGTCAAAGCACAGATTTTTTGCAGGTTTGGAGTACCAAAGGCCATCATCAGTGATCAAGGGACAAACTTTTTCAATAAGAATTTTTCTTCCCTCCTTCGAATGTATGGGGTGACACAGAAAACATCAACACCATACCACCCCCAAAAAAATGGCCAGGCTGAGGTTTCAAATCGTGAGTTGAAACAAATTTTGGAGAAAACTGTGCAGCCAAATAGGAAGGATTGGATCAAGCACTTGGATGATGCATTGTGGGCCTATAGGACAGCATACAAGACCCCCATTGGTATGTCCCCATTTCGGATTATTTTTTGGAAAGCATGTCATCTCCCAGTGGAATTCGAGTATCAGGAATATTAGGCTATAAATAAATGCAACATGGATTTGGCCCAAGCTGGAATTCAAAGGAAGTTGCAAATTCAAGAGATTGAGGAGATTCGACTATCATCATATGATAACTCAAGGCTCTACAAGGAAATATAAAAAGCATCTCATGACAAAATGATCCAAAAAATGGATTTTCATGTTAGAGAGAAAGTCATTCTCTACAGTTCACGACTGAAGCTGATGCCTGGTAAGTTGCATTCCAGATGGTTAGGTCCTTATATTGTATCTAATGTTTTTCCTTATGGTGTAGTGGAAATCACACAAGAGGAAACTGGAAGGAGATTTACAGTCAATGGGAAATGTTTGAAGAGATACATTGAGATACTTACTACTGATGCAGGGGATTTTATCACACTGCATGACCCCATCATCACTTGATCACATCAGGCTGTTCCTAACCCTTTCACTTTTATATTATTTGTCCTATTTAAAAATTCTGCATTTCATGTGCATATATCATATCATGGGTTCACATTTAGTACAATGCAATATTTTAAGTGTGGGGGAGGGAACCTTTTAGTTTAGTAAATTCAATTTTTTTCCTTTAAAAAAACAAAACAACCTTTTAGTTTTGTAATTTCAATTGTTTTCATTAAAAAAAACAAAAAAAATTGTGTGTTTTTTTTCAAATTTTGGGTGTTTATTTTTTACAATTTCTTTCTGTTTTTGAAATTTTTGAGCTGAAATGATTCTCATCACAATTTTGAAATGCATATCAATGAGTGAAACAATTTATCCATTGAAACTAAGCTAAAATGAATGCTGAAAATGACTTTGTTTCAAGTTCAAATATTTAGTAATTTCATGGAAAGTACACTGAATTTTGAATCCCATGCCACATCTCACTATCTTTATATTTGATCTCACTTTCTTATGAGGCTTCTAAACCATTATTTTCATATTCTTTACATTCACCTCACTTCTTGAGAGAACCAAACCATGCTTGATTTAACCAGAATTTGATTTATTCCTGTCAAAACTTGAGGGTTTGAGGTACTTATGTTTAAATTATTGAGGAATTTGTTTGGTATTAAAGCCCCCAATTCAAAGAATACTTTTTATAATGGCCTACCATGAAAATTTAATCTTTTTAGCCCTTATAAGCCATGCACATCCTGTTAGGTTAGCCACATTACAAGGAAATTTTCCCTATCCAACCAACTCTTGAAGGGAAATTGCACAATCTAGTTAAGCTTAAGTGTGGGGGAATCTATCTTTTGTTGTGCCACCACATTCTTTGATACTTTTTGTGGAAAATTAAATTCTGAAGCGATGTGTATTCTACTGAAGAAATTAATTATATTGAAAGTTGTGCCTTTTCTGGAGCTTCTAATTGAGGTGGAAAGTCGTGCCCATCTGGAGCATTCAAGAAAATCATGTTTGAGTAGATTGAAATTTTTGATGATGAAATGATGAATGGTGTAATATTTTCATGACTTTTCATGATGATGGATCTGAATTGAGACTATGGGGATTAATAAGGAGACCATATTTAATTGAAAATTAGATTAATGCAATTTTGCTTCAAAAAGAGTCAAGCCCTCCTTATTCAGCCTCAGAATTTTTCACATCTAAATCCTGCCAACCGAAAGCCACAAAACAACCCTGAAAAGTCTTCTTGATAAACATATGTACTTGACTCACATCTGGTAGCGATGTAGGAATATATCAAGCCTATGGTGACCCTTTTATGAGTTTGGATGAGAAAGACATTGCAAAAAAATTGATATTTGAGTGATGAGAGAAAATTCAAGCGAGGTATGTCTTTTGTGCATGGGAGGATAAATGAAGTGGAAATATATTGAATGATATAAATGGAGAACTTGAAAAAAGGTTTTTTATGAGGTATGATATCTTTTTATTCTTGGTGTGAAATTGATTGAACTCAAGGATATGTGTTTTAAAATTGGGTTTGATTTGATATTGATGTTTACTTGATATGAGGTTTTTCCCAGGTGTGCAAACGGGTAAGTGTGGGGGAGTTGATAAAACACTATTTTATTGAATATTTTATTGATAATAAATGATATAATTTCCTAAAATTGTGTAAAATATGTTTAAATAGAAATTATTTGGGATTAGATCATTCATTTGAATATTTGATGAAAAGTCCAGTTTTACCCTTTATAGTTCACTGTAGTATTTCAAAGATACATATTGTTATATTTATTACTTTAATTTTAAAGTTTTTAACATTGTTCATAACTTAATTATATACAACTTTTATTCAGGACACTAGAGGTAAAGAGTACATTTGGTTGTTGAAAATGGGCAATGAAGTCAAAGTTGGGCTGGACTCGCCTGAATGGAGAAGCTTCTATATTATGACCATAACTCCTTAATCTCTACCTGGATTGAGCCCAGATTTGTATAGGAGATAGAGGACCCATATCCTCACATTTTATCCTTCTGAAAGGCCGGGCAATTCACGCGTTTTGGTGGTTTAATGGGCGGTGTAAGCTGGCATAAAATATTTGGCCGAGATTCCCCATTCACACTTGAAACCAATTTGAATCTAGCCTCCCCACCACTCTATAAATTGGTATTTTTCTCATTTGGTGGGGTTGGGAAGTGCATTGGAAAGTTTAGGGAAGAGAAGAAGTGGATCCACTCCAATTCTCCAACCATTTTAATAAGGGTTTCTCTTGAAGCAAGGATCCCTTCGACGAAGCCTTCTTCTTCTCCTTCACGTTGTAATGATTTTGTTTGTGTAATAAACTTCTCTGTTCTTCTTTTATTTCTTCTCTTTTCTTCTATTTTGTTTAAATTTATTCTTCTCTTTATATTCCTCTTCAGGCTGTAATTCTTGAGTAGAAGCGTTATTGGGTTATACCCATTATAAACCTTTTCACATGCAAAATGCTTCTACGATGATTACGCCACCCATGGAAGAATAGTTATTTTTAGTAATCGATAGACCTATATCCTTCTTCATTAATTTATTTGGAATAAATGAGCTACATTAATTCACATATTATGATCTATTAATTGAGTTTTTAATTTACATGAAACTAAACAAGAAATTGAATAGTTAACACAAAACACGCGAGGTCGGGAATTTTGTGAACTGTGAGAGCACAACCTTAACCGGTAATTCAAAACCACACGGGATCAATTTGTAGAGTTCAAATATAATCCCTAAACTCAATTAATCCTCATTTCCATAGTGGTTATGTGACTTAATTTACCACTGACCATAAGCTAATCTTAGAACATCAATCAAAGCAGGGTGTTGCGATTTCATGTTCCGAAGTTAGCCTAAGGTTAAATTCACTTCATTTTCGTGGTAAAGTTAATTCTCCTAGGGTTAGTGATTTAACAAATTAAGGGATAATAATTAAGTGAATATTAATTTAAATGATAATTATTAATAAATTATTTAATAGGTAGAGTTATATCGATTACATCTTTTAAATATTGTCTAAAAAAACATCTTTTTGTTGTGTTATTTTAATCGAACTTCATTTCAAAACAAAAAACAAAAAAAATACAATCTTCTTCCAGAAACTTCTTCTAGATTCATAAACTATAACCAACCCCCATACTTTAAAGTAGTGTTTTTATTATATTCTATTTTATTTGTTTTATAATACCTTTAATAAGTTGTTAAATTCACTTCCTCCTTTGAGAGACGACCTTGGTCAGCCACTCTGCTGCACCTAAGAACCCCAAAATCACATTAATAATTTGAGGGCGCCCACGATAGAGCTCTTTAAAAGTCCATGGTGATGTTTTCCCATTTACATTCTATTATGGGTGATGGTTGTAAAACCCACTTATAATTCTTTCTCTTATCCTTAAATTGCTGATAAACTATGCATTGAGAAACAAATTCTACAATATCATTCTTCATTACATCCCACAAAAAATATTCTTTCGGGTCTCTATACATCTTGGTTATTCAAGGATGAGTAGATAATTATGAACAATAAACCTCTTCCAAAAGATCCTTTTTTAAATATAGTATATCATGGACACAAACAGAGTTCCTGAACCTTATTATTTTGCCACAATCCAAGTTGAACTTGGGAACATTTCTCATATTCTTATATAGCTCTATATATTCCTTCTCTCATTAATCTTAACATGTATATATGGTTGAACATTCATTTGAGCCATATAATATTTCTCCCATTCCTTTAAAACTTATATAGCCATCCTTTAAAAATCCATAAATATTGGATCTTTTGTGATCCTCATCATAGATTGGATTTCTTGTTCCTATCGACACAAATCATCTTCCACCTTGTTTAGTTTCCTATAGTGGTAATTTATTGAGGAGTTGTAATATTTAATCAACTCCAACCATCTCCTTAGGTTTATATTCATCTCTTTTTGAGTGAAAATATTCTTTAATATTTTATGATATGTATATGTATCACACCTTTCTCCATAAATATAATGCATATATATGTTTAATGAAAAGATTACTACAGCTAACTCCAAATCATGAGTTGGATAATTTTTCTCATACATTATTAATTTTCATGAGGCATAAGCTATAACCATATAATTTTTCATTAGAACATACCCCAACACTTTCTTGGATGTATCAATATAAATCACAAACCTTTCTCCACTACAGGGTAGTGTAAGCATAGGTTCATTGACTAACCTTCTTTTCAGATCCTCGAAATTCTCTTCACATTATTCTTTCCATATGAACTTATCTACTTTTCAATATAACTTGGCGAGTGGATTAGATAATCATGAGAAATCTTTCACAAGACATATATAATATCCATTCAAACAAAGAATACTTCACAACTCAGTTACCTTTTTTGGTCTAGCCCAACATTCCATAACATTAATCTTTACTCTATTAATATATATCCCCTCTCTTGAGATTATGTGACCCAAAAATGAAACTTTATAAATCCAAAAATTCAATCTTGGTAAGTTTCTCAAAAAAATTATCCTTTCTCAGGGCCTTTAGTACAACCCTCAAGTGATATTCATGTTCTTACTTTCTATTCAAAATGCATCACTATAAATTCGTAGTGCCCATACCTTGTACTGAATATTGTCTTGGGTATATCCTCATTCTTGAAGCTAAATTCATGTTATCCATAAATAAAATCAATCATGGAAAAGTATTGATCTCTACATAGTTGGTAAAATAAGCCATCAATACGGGGGAGAAGATATTTCTTCTTGATAGTGATATTGTTAAGTTCTTGATAATCAATATAGAGTCTCATTGATACATGATTTTTTTAACAAATGGTACAAGTGGACCCCAAGGTGATGAACTAGGGACTATGAATCCCCTATTTAGATTCTCTTGGAGTTTCTTCTTAAATTATTGCAATTATATTGGGGCCATTCTATATGTATTCTTTGAAATAGGCATAACACCCCGTATTAGTTCTATTTAGAAATCAACCTCAAAATTCGGTGGAAAACCTAGAAATTCATCCGAAAAGACAAAAAAAACTCCCATATAGTAGGTGTATCATTATTAATGATTTTATGCCAAAACATTTGACAAAGATAACCATCCTTTATAGGTATTAAAACCCATAATATGGAAGTAATTTCCATTGAATGTTCATATTCATCCTTACATAAATAGATGGTCATAAATTCATTTAGAATATGAAATGTGTCTTCCTTTACTTATCAATTGATATGTGATCAATATAGTAAAATCCAATCCATGCCAAGAATCACATAAAACTCAACTAAAGTAATTATTATAATATTTTCAGGAAGAAATTTCCTATAAACTTCAACCAGAGAAGAATTATAAACTTGTGATGAAATTTTTGTTCCATTATGACTTTTCAAAGCTAAATAAATATCTCATTATTGAGATAATATGGTGATACCCATAGAAAATTATTTAAAAATAAAATAGTTGGTGGATATAGAATCAAATAAAACATTAGCAGATTTAGTGTGTATGGTAAGTGTACCTTTCACCACTTCATTGTCAAACTCCACATCGCTAACAATGATGGCATTTTATTTTTCTTTTTATTTGGACTTAAGAGGTTATTAATGTAAATCATCATAAAAAACAACTCGAGTAGAGAATTAGTTATAATAATTCCCATTTTCCTTGAACTTGTAACATTGATGTGTGGGAGGTGCATTATCTGTAGACTTTTCTCTATTTTCATCATTAAATGTCTTTTTCCCTTCATTTCATTAGTCAATTTCCTGATGAAATTCTTTCCCACACTTAAAACATTTTCTATTCCCCTCAGTACATTTTCCTCCATGTTTCTTTCCATACTTTGAGCATAAAGGAAATATCATCTTATTTTCACTATGGGTTTTAGATTTTGCATTGAATTCCATTTTTCTCTTCCTTATCAAACCCATAAGATTAATGGGTGACTATAATCTCCATATCAAACTTGAGAGAACATTGAGTTATTTACTTATATCTACTGATGTCCCTTATGGATAATTACCCTCAAAGACTATGTTTTATTACACTAAAGAATTGATCAACCTTACTCTCAGGTTGAATGTTAAATATAGAAGTGTTTATTCCGAGTCTTGTAAAATTTTCATCCAAGGTACCAACAGATTCATCATCCTTTTTTCATAAGAACAAGTAACTCATTCTCCATATTTTTTTTGAAGAATACGAGGAAAGTACTTATTGAAAAATAATTTCCTGAACTCATCCCAATCGAGAGAGTAAATTTCATCTCACTGTCTCATATTCTTCATGAGATCAACCAATAATACACTTCACTATCCAAATGATAAACTGCCAAAAATGTATTTCTCATGTTCTGAACATTGGAGAATGAAAAATATATTTTCAGTGGTACTAATCCACTATTCATCTACTAGTGGATCAGAAGACTCACTGAATTAAGTTGGATATTTCCTTATGAAGGACTCAACATAGTTTTATTCCCTCATTTTCTCGTTTGGAAGTATTTCATGATTTATATCTTGAGAAATTTATGTGAGTATAGAAACTGGATTTTGCATTCCAGCTCCAATAACATTAGGTTGTTTAGGGGGAAAATCATTTCATTGGCGATCACATTTAGAATTAATGTGATTCCTTCGGGTTCCAGCCAATGATAAAAATAAAAAAAATCATAGTGTGGGAACACAAATCATAATGGTAAAACCACATAATTAAGGAAAATTACTTATAAAATTTAAATTCAGAACACCTTAGTTTTCATCCAATGTTATTTATTATCATCACCAAAACTCTAGGATTGTATCATATACTTAGACTTATCTTTATGGTTTTTACTAAGGATTTCTAATCCTAGTTTCCAATGGTTACCTAATCCCTACTATGATACAAACTATAACAACCCATAATTTTTATATATAGACATTTCATCTAAATAGAAGAATATTCATTACATAACCTAGAAAAACCATGAAGAAACTATATCGATTTAGTGGATTTGGAGACTAGGAAATATAAACAATGTGTCCATAAAACATCTACATTATCTCCCTCTTAATCCTTCATAACTAGAACCACCTTCTGACACATCTTATGTAATAAATTTCTTCATATACCTAGAAAATAAACATAATAAATAGTGATCTTTGATGCTTGGTAAGGGTAGAAAATGGAGATATCAATGATATCATAATCATAAAACAAAAGTGTTGGAGTTTTCTCTCAAGAACCAACTTCTTGGAAGTTTATAATAAACTTATATTCATGGTTTTGAATATGAAAATATCTCTTATCACATTGTGATTTTTCTTCTATGTAACATAACATGTGATAATTTCCCAAGATTATCGTTCATACTAAAAGGTCATAGCAGTTACCCACTATGATGAGAACTTAGAAGTTCCATGACACTATTATTGAATAAATGTTATATGGTTTGATGATATCATTTGAAGGGACACAAATGATACATGTTATCAAGGGTGGAGACTCATAGGACATTGAGGCACCTTCTCATGGTGTATTCCCATGGAAATATCTAGTAGGATATTATGAGAATGAGACCCAATAGTAGGAAATCCATATTATAGGTATCATTAGAGGTTCCTCTCTGTGGATGTGTGTAATGGTCCTTATAATTTATGATTATTATTAATGGATATATGAGTCGCACACTTTGATTTATTAGAAAAAACTGTGATGAAATACGCTTGCGGTGAGGGATGATACATTGGATGTTTCAAGATTAATATTGCATTAATGAATAATGTGAGAAAAGATTTATCCCTTTTGTTCATTAACAGAAGTAAATATCTCATGACCTTTGATGGAAATTATATAGCCTAAATAAATCCATGGACATGGTGTTATCTAGGAAATTTCAATTTCCAGAAAGTCAAAGAATGAGTTATAGAGAATATAGGTTATTGACACTGGCATGAAACCTACTCGATTGGAGATATTGTGATAAAGGGATTATATTACATGGTAAGCATTCATATGAGCTGACATGTCATTGTGGAATTATCTTCTTTCTATATGGGTTTGTTGGTGTGTTTCTAGATGCTAACATTGGACTTTAGGTGGGCTCGCCTAATGCCACTAAGAATAAGGACAAGAGGGTCACACACACTAAGTACATCTATAATCTTAGTTAAATAATTTATTATTTAACAGGTTGAATAAATATTATTCCTGGTTGTGGTTTAATAATTAATCAGGTATTTTTGATATTATTTTATTTATTTGTTTGTGAATAATGCAGTTAGATTTATATATTTATTTAATAAATAAATCTTCATTATTCAACTTCTGATAAATATTTTGGAGGATGGGAAGACTGCGTTAAAGGGTCCAGTGAGAAAATAATATGAGATATTATGTGATTAAAATAATATTTGATTGTAACTTGCAAGCTAATCACATGTCATGGAGAAAATTTTATTGCTTTTATTATTTGATATGAGGTTTCAGATGGAATAATAAAATAAGTAACAACACTTGTGATGATTTTTTATTATTACCCAGTGAATTAAATTCTCAGTTACATATTGTTCTCTTATTAAACAAGGGGGAAACCTATAGGCCAGAGAGCCAATTTTGGTTGTGCACAACATTTTGGATAAAAATATCTCAATCCTCAAGAGCTCCTTTTTTTGTCCAAGAACACTCTCAAGAATGAGTGCGATCATCCTCTACCAGATCATAGAATTCTTTAGAAGCGGCTCTCAAGCCGATCAAGGGCAGACAACGGAAGTGTAATAATGTTTCATGCTAGCACCAGGAGACTCCTTCAGCAACATCCAGAGATTCACTGAGCACATGTGGATTACTACTATAGGAGATCTACTCATGATCTCTATAAATAAATGAATTTCTCAGTACAGATCTATGTTCAAACACATTAATGAAGAAAGAAAACCTTGGAAGTATTTATTTAATTTAATTAAATTTATTATAAACAAAATATGTTGATCCTCTCTCAATGTTCCAGGACTCTCTATTATTTATCTAAATATTTTATTTTATTATGTGGATACTAACATTCCTCTTTGTTTTGATAATAGAACAATCAGTGATCACAATAAAATTTAATGTTGGGCCCCGACCCAACCGCACTTCTACTGCGCCCGAAACCTACAATAAGAACATAAAGAAAAAACTGAAAATTATACCCTATATATCAAAAATCATGATATATTATCATGTGATAAATCATAAAAGTACATAAAGAACATATTTTATGGGATAATAATATAAGACATGAAATTGTGGCATAGACATAAGAATAGAAAATAATTTCCATATTGGTCAAGGCTCGCTACCAAGACCATCATAGAGGACAAAATACTTTATTGAACTGGATTCACTCCCTGTTCTAGCCTTGTATTATTGAACCGGGTTTACTTCTCATTCCAAAAATGTATTACTAAACTAATATAATTTCCCATTACAATCATATCTATATCATAAAATATAAATATTTACCCAATGCATTGGAGGGAGATATAGGTCCCACTTATCACATAATGAAAATCATAAATATGTGTGTGATAAGAACATAAATCCTTCATCATATCTGAGCCCAAGAAATGGAATGGGTTTCATAAACATCATTCAATCATAAAATAAATCATGGAAGAGAAATGGGTTTCATAGTTATAATTCCATCATAAATATAAAACAACCATACAAATAATAGGGATAGTATAATTGAAAAAAATCCCCATTAAAACATAAATGACATAAAAAAATGTTATCTTATATATAAAATAATTTTGAGATATCTCTTGAAAATAATTTTTGAGGAAAATATCCTTTCTTCTTTGAAAATGATTTCTTTTCTTAAATTGATGCACAATTTCAATATAAAACATTTTAATTAAAAATAATCTTGTAAACTTGTATGGTAAGCTTCAGGGCATGAAGTCATACTGAAAGTGAAAAATAAATCTCTTCCATATCATTTAAAAAAACATTTCTCTCATACTTTTGCTGAAAATGTCATAAAGTGTCACGTTAGGAAAATAATAAAAAGATTCCTTTAAAACCTTTTAGTAAAAATTCACACATGGGTAAATATGAATTTAAAAATTATAGAATAGTTGTAAAAATATTTTCGATTTTTTTAATAAACATGGACATGGAAGATAAATATTCCCTAGTAGATATTTATGTATAAACAATCCCGGATAAAAATGAGATGGTAAAATTAACCCCGACCTTTAGTCTGTTTTCCTTCATAAGTATCTGAAACTCCTATATAATAGATCAATGAATGTTATTATCTTCTTCTAAAATTATATTATTATTTATAAAATCATATATGATCGTATTATCACCCATTTGTTATTAATATTTCATTATTTTTCTTATTTTAGGTGTTAACTGGTTCATTTTCCTATGCATGTTTTGTCGTATAAGTCCTAATTATTTTGTATATGATATAGATCCATAATTTAAAGAATGATATTAAGGTAATATATATCATATTTATTATTTATATACTTTAATATAATTATTCTTGAATATTGAATATGGAAAACGAATCGCATTGCATTGTGGAGATGATATGATGTACGTACACACAAGCGATGATATCATTCCATTAATAGTAAAAGAGAATGAAAGTGGATTGTATATATTTTGGTAAAAAATTAATATAATTCTATATTTATTATATATATCTATTATTTTTATCATTACACCCATCAAAAATAAGTGGCGGGGAAAAAATTACACCATGCTTTGTAGACGGAAAGTTGTACGTATGTACGTGCAGTGCTTTTGTTTTTTATAGGATGGATAAAAGGTGAAATATGGTTGTTCCATAATCATAATAACATGTAATCATATACATGATACTATATTTATTACATTGAAATGAAAACAATGTATTAAGAGGATGTATAAGAATAAATAATCTTGGAAGAGTTGGTAAAGATGATTACCTCTTCTTTTGAGAACTTCTTATATCTCAACTTAGTGATATAAGGGTTGGAATTTTGAGTATACTAGAACCTCTATAATGTGGATAAAAAAAATTATAAGAGAAATTGATAAGGTATGGTCAATCGTGAAGGCTTAATGTGATATGAAGAAGTGAGGGAGGGGGTACCCATTTATAATTGAGGTGAGGGAGTCTTTTAGTATTTCGAAAAATTATTAATTTATAACAAATTAAATCTCAATAAAAATATATTCAAATAGGAATTTACTTGAATATTAAATTATTAAAGGTTTTAATATCATCTAAAAATCTATTTTAGAAAAGTTTTTCTATTATTTTAAATCTTATCATTTTGATTAACACTTAGTTAACAAATTTTAATTTTAATTAAGGTAAGAAATTTTTAAATATTAAAAGGTTGTAAATTTACTTATGTTATGCTAATTAAATCAAAAATCAAAAATTTATAAAATTTTAGACAATATAATTTTTTATTTTCAATAATTTTTTTTGGATTTTTAAATAACTAAAAAAATATTAATTTGATAAAATATCATTTATTTCAATTTTGACACTGTTCGTTATTTGAGATGTTAAAAGAAATCAAAATAATGAATTATCACTGAAAATAATATTTTATTATATCCTTAATAAGTAAAGGCCATCTAGAAAATTGATTTATCACATTAATTATCTATAATTTCTTTATTTTAATATTTTTAATAACATTTATTTGATATTTCTATTAATAAAATAATTACAACATCAGCATTGTGTAATTATTTAATATAATTATTTATTTAATAAAAATAAAAAAATAAAAAACCATGATGAATATAAATATTATAGATTTCAGAATAATATTTATAGTCGAATATATATTTTGGGTAACCATATATGAAAAATGTTTTCTTATTTAAAACATGGATGTTACATCTTTAATTATTTTGAAATAAGATTTTATAAATAATATACTCTCATATAGGTGGCCAAAAAAGGAAAAAATACATTTATATCATGAAAATATGTTTAATAAGTTAAAAATTTATAATTATATTTTTTCATAACATAAGTTTTTTCAATCTGGACACATATAGAATATTTAAGACAAAGAAATTGACATTTTGTGATATTATTTGATTCAAATATTATATAAGACATTTTCATGGAAAAGAGTCTATTAAATGATTTAATTATGATCCTTAGGTTTTAATGGTATAACTTTATTCATACAATAAAATTTGGTCAAGTGTTAGGGTCATTTTATAGTCTTTATATTTTTATATTTAACCTAAATTACTAAATTTACACTTTACCGTGTTAACAAAATTTACAAAGGTTACTATATTCATATTGTAAAAAAATTAAAGGGTCCAATTTAATAAAATTGGAAAATATTAATCTAAATTTTACATACATTTTTAAAAATTCAAAACACATATGTTTCAAAATTTAATTTAAATTAAAATTGGAAAAATACAATGAAAAACAATTTTTCGAAAAAAATGACCTTTTTAAACATAGAATGTTTTCATAATAATTTTCTGAATAAAATACTTTTCAAAAAACATAATTGGATTATTTTAAATAAAAATGGACTAATTAAAATTTTAAACTAAACCAAATTATAGTTTGACCTTACAGAGAAAAAAATACAGTATTAAAAAAATCACTATTTTTACTATTCATTAAAAAATAAATGTTTTTAGAAAAAAAAATTAATATAATTTTTAAAATTAGAATTGAAATATAAAATTAATTTTTTCAATTAAACTTTCTATAAATTCTAAAAATTAATTAAAAATAATAATAACTCATTTTTGGAGAAAACTTATTTTTTAAAAGAATAAAGTGATTTTACTAAATCTTGGGTGTTCATTTTCTATGAAATTACCAATACATTAATATTAATTTGGAACTTTATATTTATTTGATAAATTAGTTATTAAATTTATTTCTGTCAATTTAACGGCTAGGCTATAATAGTTATTTTATACAAATATTTTCTCGTGGTTCGTTTAAACTCACTGTTTCGTTCAACAAAAGCTATTGAAGAATTAAAATTATTTAAAGAGAAATTTTTATTAAAATATCAGGGTGTCATAGAATCATTCTTGGTATACCTATGAAAAAAATACATGTGTTTATTATTCCATTTACACATGGTTATGGATAAGGATTTAAATATACTAGATATCCATTGGCAATTTTCCTTAACCTCCTAACATTTGAGACGTCTTGAGACATAATCTTCCACTTAAATCTCCATTCCATCCCAATAGAACTATGATCTAATCACCATATACATATTAAAAATATCAAGATGAACAACCCATCTGAAGTTGTGGTAGGAATAATGTAGTTTTTCATGATAACATAGAGGAGTCATAATTCAATATCTAAAACGCAACATGGATTTCCCATCTAGCATTCATCCCTTTATGGTCACCCCAACATTCAGTTTCAAAATCATTGTTAGATGTTAAATATAAGATGTTTGAGTTTCTCTAACCAGCTCAATCAAATAAATAACAAGAGAAACACAAAATAAAACCACAACATCACCTTTCTCAGCATAATCCAGATGCTTAACGTCTAAGATCATCATTAGTTTCAAATTATTGAAAGAAGCTTTAGAAAACTGATGATATGACTTAAAAATCAATTAATCAGCCACACAATTACATTTTATTAGTTTATACATCAATTCAAATCCAAAAATCCAAATACATTTCATCCATCTTCATTTTCTTGAGTTAAAATAACATTGGGAGAAGATTTGTTTCCAGCTTTTATGATCCATGAACATTTTGAACTTCTCACCAAAAATATAATCATGCCATCTCTTTAATTCATGATCTATGGTAGCTAAATACAAATCATATATTGGGTAATTCTTCTCATACAACCACAACTTTTAGGACTCATAATTCAAAACATGATCTTCCTGTATGAGAACGCATCCCAACCCTAATCTAGATGTGTCCCAGTAAACCACATAGCCTCATATTGAATCTAGAAATGTTAGGATGTGTTATAAATTAAGAAAAAACTTATGTTAATGGAAAGATTTATTGCAACCATCACTCCATTAAAAAATAATACCTTTCCTTATCAGATCTTTCATTAGAGAGGCAATTAGTGAATAGCCATGAACAAAGCATTCCTAATACCCTACTATGTTGAGGAAAGTATGTATCTCTAAGATATTATTTGGTGGTTTGCAAGAAAAAACAATTTATATCATTTCATAGTTTATGGTAAATCCTCTTTTATAACTGACATGAAGAAGGAAATGTTCTTATTTTGTCCATAAATCACACTTTGAAATCTTAGCATACAGACAATGTTCTCACAAGATACCCAACACTATGAATAAATATTTTTCATGATCATCCTTAGTCCTAGAATAATCCAAAATTTCATCAACTAATATCACTGTAAAGGAGTCAATATACCTATAAAATATCTGATTTTACAATTACATAAATACCACATGTTCATTCAAAAAACTAAAGATCATAACCACATACTAGTAATGAACATAAATTCTCTTAAATGATGTATTCAAAATATCCTCCTTCCAAACTAAATGTTTGTGATACCTTGATGAGAAATCAATATTAGAGAACCATTTGTATCCCCTTAATTGATCAAAAAAATCATCAATTCGTGGGATTAAAAGCCAATTCTTTATTGTAACCCAGTTTAGCTTATGATAATCCACACAAAAACAAAACATTACATCCACTTTATTGAAAAAAAGAAATGTTGTTTCCCACAGAGACATATTAGGTTGAATAAACCCTTTTCATTCTAAATAATTTATTGGAGCCGTCTTTTCTTGAATAAGTTGATAATTTTGAGAAACGTAGAGAAATTATCAAGTAATACATATGGAAATTGATCCAAAATGGGTGTAAAATCTCTATAACTAATTGAATATGTAGATTCCTAAGTAACTACTAACAATTGGTAAGATATATTCTTGAACACCAGTCACAAATATCTTTCTCTTCTTGTATTCACATATAAATCCCCTTTAAAAAGATTCTTAAATCTATCAAAAGACGTAAAACTAACCTATAAGGCATGATAAATCATGTGAGCCTTGAAGGATTTCAACCAATCCATTCTTAATATTTGGGCATATATTTAAATATAAATAATAGATATATACCAAACCAATTCATCCCCATAGATAGTTATAGAAGAAGCTTAAAACTTAAAGGCTTGATGCTCTCGTTGGACGAGAGGCATTTCATGTTTAAAGACATAACACATCATCTCAACATAAAATCTCATATGATCAACACCATGATAATAAATAAAAGATATAGATTCTCCCATATCAAACAAGGAATGCATATTAGTCAAATTCAAGATAACAGTACCTTGCATAGTTGAATGAATGGACTAATCCTCCATGATCATATGCTCTGCACCATACAATTTCTTACTCACCCCCTTGTTCTTTGCTTCCATGCAATAATTTTATTTCCTGAGGAGTCATGGTGTTTCTATAATCACCTTGGATCACTGAATTATGAGGAAATGAGCTTTTTAGTGTGTTCATCTATTTAAAACATAATATTTCTAAGATACATGTGATGTATCACTAGAAAATATCTTTGGAGTGTAATGAAAATAACACTGAATATTCCCTATCTGATTATGGTTGTGAAAAGCTTGATTTTGTGTTGAATAATCTCACTTAATATGAGTAAAATATCAATATTGAAAACTACCAGGATTGATATTGGGTATCAGGGGAAAGTGATCTGATTATGTGGTCTGAATCTAATTTGTTCCCCCTTATTGAGAATATGTGTCCCGCAACTACTTGTTCCCAGCATCAGAGTTCCCACTTATTCCCATGGAGACAAACATACTTTACATTTTAGGATTACCAGAAATATCCATTTCCACTACTTTCTCCCTATTAACCATCTCTATATAATCAATAATATAGAGGATGGATATCTTATAATGAATCATCTATTGTAATCCTGATTTAAAGATGCATGCCTTCAAGGATACACTAGAAGAAACTTCTAGAAAAAATGAACTTTGTTTATAAACATAGTTGTATACTTCATCACTAATAGATTATCTTGCTTTAGGTTGAATAAATCCTTTATTCGGGCTAGCTTTAATGTGTGAGGATTGAATTATTTATTGAACAATACGTAAAATTACTACCATATAAAGAATTGGTTCACTTTATCTTTGAATGATAAATCCCACCATTAGCATGAATGATCCTCCAACCTATACATCACTAACTTAACCTTTAGCTCAGTTGACATACTGTGGAAATAAAAAATCAGGTTCATTATATTGAGCCACACTTCCACCTTTTCAAGTTTCAAATCCCCCTAAAATATTGGTGATTTATGTTTCTAAAATTATACTGAATGGTCCACACTCCATGGTTCATCATTTAGAGTTCCCTTATCAATAGCTTGGGAATCTTAAACAATGCTTAGAACAAGTGTTTTTTCACCTATATCTTAGGTGAAACCAAATTATCTGCAAGCTCTTCTTATGGGTTTCTATGATTTAGAACCTATGAATTACTCTATAACCAGAACAAAACACCACTTATTCATCAATTCCTAGAAACTGAAGGCTTAGAATATTCCAAATCATCATAAGAGAAAATCATTACAAAAAACATTTAAAAAAATTCTACAGTTTTAATATTATTCTAGATATCATCAAATATATTCTGAATAATTCATCTCTAGTGGGAAGTATCACAATTAATGTATGATATGGTACACTCATTGGTTAAACCCACAATCATGAGATGAAAACACACATAGAAGTGTCTTAGAATTTTTTTATACCCAAACCACCCTAGTAACATGATGTTCATCATGAAGAGGTTAGGTATATCTTTTTATGTCATACCTTTCATGTTCTGACATACTTATCTCCTTGATGCCATCCTAAGATGATAGAATAGCCAATATTGATATCATTTGTAACATCCCACCCCTCATATAATGTCTTGGAAATAGGTGGAGGTGCTAATAACCTTAGGTGACATTACCAAGACACCAAATTCTAGAAATAAATGAAAAAGTATTAGTAAAAATTTGGGTGATTATTTTACCTAAAAATTCAAGACAATCAAATGATGAAAAATAAAAAAACCATACCAACTATATGATGCATGAGTAATAATAATAAAACTTCAAAGGAAACCAAACAAAAATCATTAGAGTATTAATGAAAAATCAATAAAAGATGATAGAAAATAAAATAAGGATATCCCAATGAAATAACATCGATGTGGAATCACTATAACACCACTAAGAGAGAACCCCAAGTTTCAAACACTAAACTACAGAAGATTCATCATGATGTGGTACTAGTGAAATGTGAAACTTTTTCCCTACCTGTCTCTCAATATACAACATCTTCGAATTTACCAAAGTTCCTAAGATGGGGGGTGAGTATAAAACTCAATAGGTAATCCCCAATGACTTCCCAACACATTCCAATAGGACAAGAACATGTTATAACATTTATAAAATAGAATAGAAGAAGATAAATGAACTAATAAAAATACATAGATAATTTCCATGTATGAAAAAAACTAAACAAGTTTATTAGTGTTTCTTACCACTTGGCAAAACTGACCCATGTTCACACTCACACACAAACATGAACACATACCATGGATCTCCCTATACTCACATGTGGTGATTCATTCTATTACCGAGTAATCACATGGTGACACCCATTAATGATGGCACTTCTGAACATGACCCATCCTATTTTTATTTATTTATAGCGTCACATATGAACATGATCTATCCACATTCAAATGAACACATGCTAACCACACATGCAATGTTTTCAATAAAACCTTTCTTTTCAAAACAATTTTCTTTCTATAATTTTATCAAACACTTTGTGTGAATCATTCCAAAACCAAGGATTTTAGTAATAAAACCAGAAGAGTTTTACAAAAAATGAGAGAGAGTAATTGATACATCAAGACTTCAAGTT
The DNA here is from genome assembly GCA_963277665.1 of Viscum album. Lineage (NCBI taxonomy): Eukaryota > Viridiplantae > Streptophyta > Magnoliopsida > Santalales > Viscaceae > Viscum > Viscum album. The sequence goes on from OY728123.1 coordinate 20,178,696, forward strand.
CTAGAAGTATTATAATGGGATAAAATCCCCCTACCTCAAAATGGTTGAAGAAAACAAAAAATAACACATGAAACCTCAAGATTTGGCCTTGAATCTCATTTCCTTCAATAGACTGAACAAGATATCATTACGTTACACATCATGGAACAAAGATCTTTCCATGAAAGAATATATATATGGCTGTGTGAGGGAGAATATGAGTATATCTAGAGAGAACTAGAAAAAAAGGACTTATCATTGATTTCTGAGATCCAACCCACATTTATTCATCAAAAATTTCTTTTGGATCAAAAGGAAACATCAATAGTTCTTAGAAATGGAGAAAATATTTATAAAATAAGAGAAGATAAGAAAAATGAGATTTTTGAGACCTTAATATTAGTTAAACTCAAATTTTTAAGTAATTTTATACACAGTTCATGATTACACCGTATCGTTTTAAACCCCATGATACAAGACGGGACCTAGAGAGTTACATGGTTGGTCTGTATAGTTAGAAATATTGTGTTCTAACCATGCATTTCTATAAGAAATTTACTAGGGGGAATATAGTTTTTCTACATGATTTGAAAAATCATGCACCAACCATGTGTAGATACTATCCCAAAAACTCCCAAATCTCATGGTTTCCATGAGATAGTGCACGGTTTCACTTAAGAACTATCAAAATGTGAACCTCCATAAATGCTTCCAAAATTTCCCAAAACCATCTAGAGATTCCCAAAACATAACCCAAGTATTATATAACTTCCAAATACATAATAAATAGGTAAAGTACCTAAAAATGGGTGTGTTTATATGTCATTAGTTGATCCTCATATGGAAATATATAGGATTGTATCACCTTAAGATCTAGTGTGTTCCCATGATACTAGATGTATCCCTTAGGGAAATCTCACTTATTTTTGTCCCTAGTTTGATTAGAACCTATGGAACCATGGTATATTATTACTACTTATTAACCTCATTTTATTTGTGATGTGGTGCCTAAGTATTTTATTTATTTATTATTACATTCAGTTTTTTTATTAAATGTTTTCCAAACATTCTTTGAAAAAAGGTCTTTTAAAGTAGTTTTCAAAGTGGATTTTGAAAGAGTGTTTTAATAAATGAGGTGTGTGCAATGATAATTGTTTTAAAAGAAATTATTTTTATTATAAGGAAATAAATTTAAATTTATAAAATGATCATGGATTCCATGTTAGTTGTTATATATATATATATTACTATAAATTGAAGGCCTATTTTCTAATTTTATTTTAACCTATAATGGATGAGATTCAGTTTTAAAGGAATTAAACAAACTCCTTGATGGGATCCTACTGTGCTTGGTTTCAATCACACCTTTCATATGTCATCTGATGTATCCATCTCTTATGTTTTCTTTTTAAGTGACTTTGTTGTAGTTTTTTTCCTCATGTTAGGTGCTTCAGTTTTTGGGATGGTTGGATTTAGTTGTGGATTATGTCCATGGGTCACATGGAAATGGTATATCTAGTTTGGGTTTGGATTTATTTAGGGATTTTCATGTATCAGATATGTAATATTACATTTTTATTTGTTTTGTGTTGTATCATTTTTATTTATTTTTATTATTAAGATTATTTGATTTCATGTCCCCTTTGTTCATTATATGATTTGATTTATTTATTTATGTTCCTTAATTTGTTTGGATAATTGTCTTTTATTGAGATATATTTTATATGGAGGTCCAAATCATTCCATTGGATATTATTTTGATACCCCGTCACAAGTTTTGATCCTGGTGTGGTCAAGAACACACCTTGGGTATGTCATGGGTTAGCTCGAGTGCCTGAATTCAAGGGGTGACCTTGGATGGTTCAAGAAAAATAATGGTATCAAAGAATGGTATATATCTTTTTATGGTATGTTTGGATTGTTTGGAGATTAGGACTATCATCATATCTATGATGGAGGGTGTGGGTACATTCCTAACAAACACTTCTTTGCACTGAACCTCAGGTTTCCATGGGAGGTTGGGATTAAAGTTTGAATTTTGAGTTTGATTTTGGATATCATTGATGGATTTTGATAGTTTTTATGATATTTTGATTACTATAGATTATATTTGTTATTTCATGGGTTGTTTTGAGTTTCAGATGTGAAATTGGTAAAAAGAATAGATCTACATGGTTTTACTACATGGTCTAGTAAACTATATAGAGATTGTGAAGAATGAATCTATAAACATTCCAAAGCATGTCACACGGTTGGCACATGGTTTACCATCTCATGTGTCTAAACCACACACAATTCCATTTCTCTTTCTAGATTTTTATTTCCCCCCCTTACATTCTAAAATTTTCTCAATGGTATCTAACATTTGTGGGATGTTAAATAAAGGATTTTTTGTGAATATTATAAGGTTATAATTGTAATTATGTTTTGTTTCATGGTTTTATCTCTTGAGGATATTTTGATGTGTTTTGTAATATGGTTTTGGGGTAAAAATTGATTTTATATCTGGAATATGGAAGGTTTTTTATTTTTGTGGAATGTTTTAAATTGGTTATTTATAGTGTTGTCAATGTTAGTTTATTTTAAATTGAAATTATGAAAGTCGTTTGGGGTGAAAAAGATTAATTTAATATGGTTGTTTATTTTTAAACTTGTTTTTAGTGGTTGTGATGGGATTTGGAATACTTGTAAAATTATTTAAGGTTATTTTTTTTGAAATGAAGTGTGTCAGGAATAGGAATTACATGTAAATTTTAAATGTAAGGTATTGTTTTAATATAAAAAATGGAAGTTTAAAATGATATGTGGGATTCAAAACCAATTTTCATAAATTGGTCACACAATACAATTGATTTTAGAAAAGTGTTGAGGGTGAGTGATTGATAATAGAATGAAATAATTATTTACGAAAATGAGTTTTTTCTTCGTAATTTAAAATGAAATGGAGTGTTTTTAAAGAATGGGGTTTTAAAGGTTGTGAGATTTTTGAAAAAGAGAAAAGGGGGTTTTATATATGTTTTCTGGGAAGAGTTGTGTTTGTATGTTTTTTTAGTTTTTGATGGATTCATGGGGTTCTTTGGGGGAATCATGGACTAATGGAGTTCTTGTTTATTTTTACATAGAATTTTCCTCCTAGAGAGTCTGTGAAAAGGTAGAAATTACATCAATTAAGCAGATCTTTAGGATGGATATTACCATAATCTAAGATTGGTTTCTTTTCTCGTTGAATTTACCTAGACTCAAGGATGAGTGGTGGAGTTGAATTATTGGCAGTATATGGACTTCGTTCAAGACTTCTTAGACTAGACTGGCTCAATATTGATCATGGAGTGGTGGTGTTTGATTTTGTGTTATATTATTTTAAGGAATTCATATTAAGGTCCTTGTTAGCGTAATCCAAGTATGTAAGGGTTTCCTTGTTAAGTAAGGTCTCAAAATTAGTGGTTTTGATTGAGGGTATTCAGTTTGGTGTGTGGTAGAGGTCAATAGAGCATGAGTTTGAAGAGAAGACCAACATAGGTTGGTCTCCACATAAGAAGAAGTAAAGTCTTACATGTGATTTAGTTTTTTGTGATTGGTCTGAAATGGGATTTAATCTAGTGTGCTTTGAGGTTTCTCCGATTTGTTTGTGAGTCATAGTGAATTAGTATATCTTTGTGTGATTGTTGTTTTGGATTGCAATATCATAGGGTTTGGGTGTGTGTTTGTGCTTTTGTTTTTTCGAGGTTTGTCTCTTGGTGGGTTGAGCATGAGTGAATTTGGGATAGTACTTGGGTGATAGGGAAAGATGTTAACAGTGAGTATTTTATCACTCAATGGTGTTGGTTTCTTGGGTGGGTTTATCATTTGATGATGTTCGGAATTTGAGGTCTCAGTTTCCAAACTAGAGTATAGTGACCCGAGTCTAGCACCTGTGTTATTTCTGGTAGAGTTTTCATTGTAAATTTTTCTACTAGGGTTTTGCTTTTGAGTGTGTCTTTGGTCTTGGTGGTGGTTATCCTTTTTTAGATGGTGAGTTTTTATTGGGCTGTGTTTTAGATGGGAGTTAGATTCAGTTGATTGGGTGGTTATTCATGATTGAAGTCATTGGGTGATTCTTTGGTAATTATTGGAGATATGTTATTATAGATGGTTCTTTATTGAATGGTGTGTTCTCTTCTTGTCACCCTATTTTTAAAAGTTCTAAATGGCGGGGATACCTGCTCCATATCTCCATCTCCATTGGGGATCATATTAGGTAATTTTAGTTGAGTTGTGATTGGAGTGGATTGGGAAATATTTTGATTTTATCTACCCGTTTAGAGGAATTGTTTTTTCTCCATAGTTTCCTTTCATAGGTCATCCTTTATTTTTTCCCTGACCAACCCACCTATTTTCAAGGGGTTTTGTTAAGGCTTGTTTTCTAGAACATATAATTCCTTAAATAATTTATAAGGGAACAATGTTGCATGGTGGGGGTATTTTAAAACCCCATGTTACTATATTTTTTTATTTAATTTTATTTTAGAGTGATTTGAAATTTTCATAAGTTTCAGATGTAAAATTTTAATTTTTTTTAAAATTTTATCCTGCGTATGGTTTCACATGGTCACAACATGCATATTAGTAACCATGTTAATGAAACATTCATAAATATTATGAGGTTAATGGTCTAGTGCACATGGTCTAGGATAATCTTTGTGGTTTCCCTTAAACATAATGTTTTTATTCCATTTTTTATGTGCATGGGTGTCATACTATTTGAAAAAAACCATGAGGGTCTCAGGGGAGATTGTGCAAGGGAACTTTACACAATATTTTCCCCGTGTAGAGTCTATGAAAGGTTAGGAAAAACCATTGATGTGCTCTGACAGTATCATTATTCTTCTAGGCTATCAATGTTTAGAAATGTATTTAACATAACATATACTAACTACTAAAGTATAGAATAGTTGAAAGAGAGAGGTCAATATCATGAGGAATATGGAAGTCTAGTGATAATTTTTAAAAACTAATTGTCAAATCTCCCTTATTTTTGTTCACTTAATTAAGAATTTAAATTTACTAAAATAAATTAAATTAACTAATTTAATCTATGTGACCGACTAGGCTTAATATAAATTAGAAAGGATGAAAAGAGGGGAACTGCTGTTAGGGGATGGTTTTCCTTAATTTATAATCCTTCAAATTCACTTATTACTTAATCCAATTAACAGTCATGAAAATTTATGTATTGACTAATCCTACCTCTCAGAAAAGACCAGACTACCTTCAATAGGATACCCCTATCTCATGGTGATATATCTAACCTAACTACAGTAGGTTTTATCTCTTTAAAAAAGATGAAGTTTGGTTGAATATTTATTTCCACTCACCTTAATTGAATTGGGTTTCATACCCTAATCATTATTTCTTTCACACGGTGATTAGGGGATAAAATAAAAAATTTCCAAATATAAAATAAATTAATTATGAAAAATCTATAAATTATAAGGAAAGTAAATCATTTAATACACATAAACTAAAAATTAAAACACCCTCTTATATGTGATTAACCATTTATGGTTGATTTTTTGTCTTCCATTAATGAAATAAATATCATAGATGATGGAATATAACTAATTAAACTAAAATAAAGAATTTATGCAAGAAAAATATATAAACTCAAATTGTTGTTCACAATCGAAATATGTATCTAGAAATTACACAAAAAATAAAGAAAAATAAAAATAGAACTAAATAAGTGGCATCTCAGTGTCAAGTCTGCTCTCATTTCCTTCTCATAAAGTGTTAATCCTTTTCAAAACAACATTAGGATAATAATTGTAGAGATAATTCTCTCTATATTTTGAAATATCTTGAGAGATAGTTTCTCTCCCATTTGGAATTTTGAATTCTATTCTTTCTTTGTTGTATCTTTTTCTCTATTTGGCCCAGTATTTAATCATTCTAGCATGGTCTCCATCATTTTAAGTGACTGTTAATAGTTCTTTCATGGAAGGAGAACATCCCATATATCAGTATTTTTAAAACACCCCCATGGCCATCCTGTATCTCATGTGAGGATAACCTAAATGAATCAGACATTTAAATCTATATAAACCCCAGCCTAAGGAATGGATATTTGTTATGGAATGACCTATACATGGGTTGAATGGATCATGGTGCAACCTATTTTTCTAATTTCACAGCCTCCTTGTTAGATATTTTTCCTTAAAATAAATCTACTGGCTATTCAAGCACATTCATGGTGTAATGCCTCTTCCATGGTGCAATGACATCATCTGTGTACTTATACATTCTTGGCTTCATCGTAGCTAGTTCAAACATGATGCAGACAATCATCCCATCTCCATCCATTGTGTTTAATTATTTATTCAAATTTTCTGCCACATTTCTTAAAACTCCTATAATGGTTCTATGGTGCAACATTTTAGCCACAAAACATTAGTTGGAAATTGGTTTGAGCTACCCTTATAACTACGCTGCAAGGGTGAAGCCTACAGTATAGTGGTTTTCAACCTACCAGTAGAAATATCTTACTTATCTGATCATTCCATCACCATCCTTATTCTAAAAGGATTTCTGGTAGTCACCTAAATCACCAATAGTGGTTCATAATGATTTTCAATCTCGATGTTGAAGTTTTTATCAAGCCTGAGCTTCAACATTTCTAATATTTCCAGTATCTAGTGACTCAAATGGTACTATATTGATGTTGTGGGTGGATATGGTGAGTGGCATGGAGAGAGTGGTGTGTCCAACACAGAATATTAGAAAGCGGGGTGAAACAGTTCCAATTTTGTAAGTATGAAATGTACGTAGGTGTGGCATGGTCCTACGCTAAAAAATATAGTGGGTGGCCACTCTCATGAAAGTAAAACGCTTCCCCAAAAACTCTAAAAAGTCTAATGATGGCCAAAATATCCCATGCATTTCCATGAACCACCCTATGCTTGTGATGTTCTTCTCCCATCACTGCATGAAGTTTCCCTATGCGTCGGTGCTGGCTCCCACTTACATGTACCCCTACGGCCACTTAAATAGGGGTTTCCCCATATGCTTGGCCTTCCTAAGGGGTCTTCACTGGTTTCCCCATGAATAATCTAACCGGTTTGAGCCCTATAGTTAAGGGATGTCCATATATGGTCCACTATTTTAGTCATTCGAAAATATTTCATTACTTGGAAAAAAACCAAAAATCACTTACACAAATCCAAATCACCATAAAAAATAAATAAACATATTTTTATTACATAATTGACAAAATAATAATAAATATATATAAATTATAATTAAATCACGCAATTTAATAAGGGTATTAATAGATAAATAAATTATTCATCAAACATCCACAGACTTAGTCCTTTTCTCATCATATAAAAAAACTCAACCTCAAACACAAAGGGTCCAAACTTCATAAGGTAAATTCTCAAAAAATCCTGATCCTAAAATCAAAGCAACAAATGAATATTTTTAAAAGCACAATAATCAATGGAAAAATGAGATCCAAAATCATGATTCATTTAAAATTTAAAATTCAAAACACTTATTTCTCTTTTACTCACATCATTTAACCTTTTATTAAATATTCATTCCAATGGTGATTTACATGACTAAAATTCATTTCACTCATAAGTCAAGAAAAGTATAAATAAGGTTATTCTCAATCTCAATTATGTGTGTACTATCCATAATCTTGAAAGTTTTCTCTATCTTCATTGATGTTGAACTAAAAAATAAAGAAGAATTTTCATTTAGGTTCTAATGTCTCTACAGCTCAAGGTGGGTATATAGTGTTGTACAAATCAAAAATCGTAGGCTTAAAAGATGGGATGAAATATTTCATCCAAATGGATGGAATTCAAGTAAAGATAATTAAAAAATGCTTCCTCATTCAAATCCATTCAAAAGGAGACATCCCATGTGTCATTCTCATCTTATCAAGTATGGTTTACTATTTGACATGAAAATAGTGATAAATCATCCTATTTTTTCTATTATTATTTTATTTTATTTTACTTCTTTCATAATTTTTCAAAAATCGAGTTAGGAAAAGTCTCAAATCCATCACCCAACCCCAAATAAAAAATAATAATTGGTCAAGTGATTGTGATTTTTGACCCTCCATATCTTAAACCACATTTTTAGAGGATGAAATAAAAGAAAAATGATAATCCCATCCAACAATAAATTTTTATTCAGGAAGAAAAAAAACCAGAGGTACAAACAAAAGAGACCAGAAACTAATCAAGAGACAAGAAATAAGCCACAAGAAACATACATGAGGAACATAGGGATAGGGGAGATGAAATTAATTTAAACCAAGAGAATCTTCTCAAATAAATTTAACTCCCTCAGGTTTCAAGAGATTAAACCAAATAAGGTAAGTGATGTTGGGGCCTGAGTTTGTAATAGATGCAAGATGATCCACAACTTTGTTCCCCTTACTCCATGTATGAGTAACCTTGATACTTTTTGGGGAGGGAAAGGATGTTCCTAAATATGTATAAAATTGACTAGGGTATGTGACCCCTTCCATTCAGAGAGTTATGAAGAATCATGGAATTAGTATCAGCTTGGGTGATCACTATGAACCTCTAATTGAAATGAGATAGCCCTATAAGAAATGATTTAGCCTCTTCCTGTAGTGGGGAACCATTCCCGTAATATGAAGTTAAATACATCACTACACTACCCCACATGTCTCAATCCATTCCCCCACCTTTCATTTATCCTAATAGATATGAGTCATCCGAATTGATCTTGTATCCCGAGATAAGAGGCCGCCAACGTATCCATTGTCCCTGTGGCCTGTTAGGTTAGGAGGTAACTGGGAGTGTACTAACCTAAAGCAACAGAAATGATGGAGCCTCCTGCCATCTGGGGATAAGCCTAACTAGGTCCTCCAGTAGGTTCTGTGACTGCACAATGATGGATCTTGTTGTAGGAAGAGCCCCTTATAAGCGATCCTGCTTTCGGGATTCCCATATGCACTAGCACCCAACACTGAAGATCATGGATAATTCCCCCATCTCCATGTCCATAATATCCAACCTATGATTCCATCTATCTAGAAAAGAGGCGATCCTATGCGAACTGGAGGATAATTCTATTAGATTTCCAAATAAAGAACAAACAGCTTGGGCCCATTCACTTTCCAAAAATAAGTGGACAATTCTATCCCCCCTCTGACTATAATAGTATTGTCATATGAAGACTAAAGTGATTCCTTCCCTCTTAACCTTATCATCCACAACCATAACATTATTCCATATACTCGATGTAAGAAAATTATATTTTGAAGGGATCTGTTTACACCAAACCATGGCATTCCAGGTATCCTGATGGCCTAGAAAACTGAGAGCTTGTGATAATCATTGGTAGAGAATCATCCTGAGGAGGAAACAGTGAAGACAAAAGTGTCAGGGACTGAGTTATTGGTAATGGATTAAATGATATCCAATTATTCTGTATCCATCACTTCCTTGATAAGATAAGGGTGGAGGATAGCTTCCTTAAAGTAGAGAAAGGGGGCCGAGTAACTTGGAAAACCAATAATAGAGTCAGAACAATTATGTTTCAAGAAAATAATGTTACCTTCCCCCAAAATCCAGCGTGAGTTCTATCTAATGGTGCGGATGAGAAGATAGATCCTAGACCATAAAGGGGATTCGGTTCTAATAACATGCTCCTCAACACCCACCCAACTGTGAGACATAGTATTACCCCTAAGGGTTTTATCTTCAATCACTTCCCATGCAAGCTTGGAATACATAGAATGAAGCGTGGAGATTAAAATCCTCACATCAACACCCCCCTCTTGTATGGGCTTTTTCATTCTTTCCCCCGCAACCCAGTAACTCTTACCTACATAAAGAGAATCCCACAAAAAACAATCCAACAGCCTATCAACAGTTCTAATGACACCTTTAGGCATCGCAGTGGATGCCAATGCATGGATGGGGATAGCCAACATAACATTATTAACCAAAGTTATTCTCCCCCAAAATGAAATAAAGCAGTTATTCTAGTTGAGAACCCTACTTTTGATCTTACTTATAATATGATCAAAGTCACAAATCATGAGCCTCCCTAAAGATAAAGGAGCTCTGAGGTAATCCTTAGGAAAGGACCCAAGTTTCATGTCAAGCCTGTTACAAAGAGAAGTGGCCCTTCCAGGTGGACAATTATTAGAGATGTAAATACTTCTTTTGGAATTATTAATAACATTTCCACTACATAAGAAATAGTCCTCAATAATGATCTTAATTCCATTAATCAATCTTCTACCACAATTAATGAAGATCAAAGTATTGTCCATGAACATCAGGAGGAATATGGGAGGAAGGGAAAAATGTTTTTGGAAATTAATTAATTCACAACTAGATAGACCCTTACTAATGAGATGGCTAAGCATGTCCTGTGCAAGAATGAAAATACTGGGAGAGATTGGGTCCCCCTGCTGAAGCCCTCAGATAGCATTGAAAAAGCTATAGGTCTTTCCCATGATGGATACAACCAGCCAAGAGGAGCTGAAACATATGAATATGAGATCCAAGGCATTATTAGAGAACCACATCATTGTAAGCACTCTATTATTGAAGCCCCACCACATCCTATTATAGGCCTTTTTTATATCCAATTTGATAGCTATGTTCGATCTATGGGTTTTGTGATAATGTCTCTCAAAATCACATGAGCCATGTCAATAGCCCCTTGGATGGATTAACCTTTGACAAACATGTGTTGTTCAATGGAAGTCCAACAAGGGAGGAATTTGTACATCCTCAAGTTGATGGTGCTAGCCTGAATCTTAAAGGGGAAGTTACACATACTCTACAGTCTATAGTGTGAGAGAGAAGATGGATCTCTAACATTCAGAATGAGCACTAAGGTTGTGGCATAGGCAACCCTCTAAAGTCTACCACCTCGAAAAAATTCCTGAACAATAGCAGCGATGTCTCCCTTAACCACCTCCCCAAAATCCTTATAAAAAGAACTAGGGAAGCCATCAGGGCCAAGGGAACTCTATGGATTGATATTCAACATGGCCAAGTGGATTTTATCCTCATATAGAATCATTTCTAAACATTCATTATACCTGTTAGATACATAAGGGGCCACTTAATCCCAAGTGGTCGCATTACTAATGGGGTACCCCATGGCCATCCTTGGGTTAGGGCCAGCTAAGAGGTCATTGAAAAACATATTCTCCATGATCCCCACCATGTATCTATCATCTGTATATAAACTGCTATCAAGCAGGATGTTCGGTTTCATGGGACACATTTTTTCTTTCACGCAGGCATGGAAGAAGGCTAAGTTCCTATCACCCTCCTGTATCCACTTTATCCTGGATAATTTGTATGCCACGCGTTCCTACTTTAGAATAATCTCTTCCCATGAGTTCTACATGTCTGAGAGCTCCCCAAACATCGAGTCACTCCAGTTCTCTTCCAGACTAGACTACAAACTTTCGATTCCTCACTTCACCTCCTCCACGTTTTGATCAAGGGGTGGAGGTCCGTGGCCCACTCCTTTAACCCCAAATTCATCCACTTTAGTTTTTTGTGAAATAAAATCCATGAGTTCCCCTGCACTGGCTCACCCCACAACTCTTTGATGATCTATTTGTATCCATGGATGCGAGTATAGTAGAGGTAAAACCTAAATCCCTCTGATGTCTCCACCCCGGGAGACATGGAGATCAATAGGGGTGAGTTATATGAGTTACCTCAAACGAGGTTCATAACCTGGGCATTGTGAAACTTGGAGATGGCATTGATATTTTCAAGTCAACGGTAAATCTAGTTCCAGCACCTCCTACTGCCTCTTTGATTATTACACCACATGAAGGGGTCTCCAGAGAATCCTAAGTCAAGAAAACCATTCTCAACCATGAAACGAGAAAAGCCCAAGATTGTACTCCTAGGAAAACCCCTTGTCCCTTCTTCTCCTCAGGATAAACAATGATGTTGAAATCCCCACCCACGAGCCACGAAGAATCCCCCTGGTCAAAAGAATAGAGATCTTTCCACAACCGTTCATGACATTGGGCATCATAGCTACCATACAAAAAAGACACCAGTACAATATGCCCACCCTTCCTTACCTTCGCCTTAATTAACTAGTCACCCAAACATAGGAGATCAACCATAATTCCCTTCTTCCAGAATAATTATATGTTCCTGTTCAATGTATTTGAATGCATGGTACCATTCATCTTGATTCTTATTTATCTCCGTAGAAATGAAATCATTTTTCCACTGGGATCCGAGTCCACGGGAGTTCCAGATAATAAAGGACAACATTTAAACAATTTATGGCATGGTTATGATCCCTGGCGCTTCAGTCTCTCTGAAATGGGAGGGATGCTGCTCCCACATCTGCTTTAACTTCATGTGAGTAAAAACCCCAGAACTGGAAGCAGGGTGATAAGGTGAAGGAAGAGCCATTGTGAAATCCATTGTTATGGTTTTTCATTTCACATTTCTAGGGGGAACTGGATTGAGGTTCTGGACTCGCTGGGGCCAGGGGTACTGGACCAGCCGTTTGGGAGTCATGAGGAACCAACTGCTCTATAAAAATATCTGAGAAAGGAAGGAATAGTAGAGTAATGGAACCCTTCAACCATCCGAGAGAACTAGGAGACCTAATGTCCATGACGGGGGACTCTTCCTGAGGCACCTGGAGCCTAAAAATGAAACCTAGGATTCTTTATAGTAAATATCCAACCCAGAGAAACTGGTTGGGTTTGAAGAAATATCCACACAAAGAATGATCCAATAGGGATGAGGGCATTAGTGGAGGATGTGCTAACTCTAGGCAATTAGAACCAGACAACATAGGGGGACTGAGAGAAAAAATTTGGTCCTCAGTAATATAGGGAGTTGGACGAGGCTTAACAAAATCCCAATTGGTATTCTGGGGTAGACCAAGCCCAGTATCAACCGAAGCTCAAGAAGTGTACTAAGAAGGACAGGGTTGAGTAGTATCTAATTATTGGGGGATAATATTGGGTTATGGATTAGAATCATGACTTCTCCTACCATGCCTTCGGTTCCTACACAGCTGAACCAAATGTCCTTGGAGAGAGTAAGGAGGTCAGTACCTAGGAAACACAGAGAATACAAGGTTATTCCTCTAGTCCACCAAAGCATTAACTTTCATGGATAAGCTATCCAAGAGATGGGGGGGGAGATATCCATCCCCTCATAGATTTGAGCTTCCAGCAAATCCTCACAACCACGGGTACGAGTGTCCAGGTAGAGGAAACCCCCAAGTGATTCCCCAATTTCCTTGAGAAGAGTTTCATTCTGAAAGGGAAGGGGGAGACTAGAGAGGTATATAAAATCACAAATATCCCTTCCATTAAAGTTAAAAAATAATCGAGAGTAAAATTCAACCACAAAGAGAGTCCCTAAAATTGAATTGAAATTTAATATGTAAATATAAATTAAAATTAAATCCTAGAATGAAGTAAAAAATTTGGGATACCTATCGAAAGTGATTTATTTTATATCTTCAAGCTAGAACTATTACCATGGTGTGTCACATAATTGGAGTGTGAAAAATTATTAAGAAGTTTGAATCTAGAAATTATTTGAGATTATAATAATCTATGTTAGTTGTTCTCTTCATCTTCCATGTAATCTTCTTGACAACGGTTCATGGTGGACTCCACATGTTGGAAAAATTTGAGTAATGAAAAAAGAGATAAAAATGTGACTATAATTTTAATCATTAATAATCCATTACTTATTAATTCTTTTGTTAGTGTAATTTTATAGGTGAACTTTTAATTTCAGCAACCTATTTCACCTTGAAATTTTATGAAAATTCCACTTTTTTTCTTTTAATTGATGGTTGAATAACAATTGTTATCTTCATCAGGTGATGGGGGTTGTAATTCTCTAAAAAGTGTAAAAATTACCATATTATTTTCCATCATTCCATCACCTATTTGTTCATCTTCAATTTTTAGAATGAAATTGGGAATTTTAGAAACCTTTATCCCTTGGTATACCAATTAAAAATTGATTTCACCCCAAAATTACCTCGTTTTTAGACACTATTTCCTCAATGAGATTGAACGTGGTCCTATACTCTATTTATTTTAAGTGGAGGAATGAGTAACATTTTTTTTTCATTTTCAATAATTCTAGATAAGTCTAAGAATATAAAGTCATCATCCTCCCCTTATTTCAAATCTACCATGTCCACTTATTGGGGTGTCTCTTCAAGTCCCATGAGGTGTTTACTATTTGGTGTGTGATTATCTTCATCTTTGAACATTTTTCTATTTACTAAGAATTTATTATGTTCACTTCTTGGGCTAATTTCATCTTGGGGATACTCTTCACTCTCAGCCACCATTTTTTCAATGATATTCATCATAGAATTTTCTTGTTCATATTGGGAACAAAAGAGTATTAATTGGTCATATTCCTCAAGGTCATCTTCTGAATCCACTGATGATGTTGGAGGTTATTCTTTGAAAAGTTATCCCTTCTCAATGAGAATTATTTCCTCCATACAATCTTCCAATACAACCATGCTTACTTCATCCTATTTTCTCTTGTCCCTAGAGTCATTATTCCTTGCATCAATGTGTGAAAAGATATTTTTGAAATGTAACTCAATATAATTCAGTGATGTTGTGATTGTTTCTATCATCCCATAATGCTCCTTGAGCTTCATTTAATTGGTCTAAATAGACATCAGTAGTGTGTCTATCATCTATTGATGTAAAAATTCCTTTTTCAACCCATTAATTTCATCATTCTACTAATATCTATATTTTCCGTGGATGTATTAAAAATTAGGAGCTCCATCACATGGTGAGTATTAGTCCTTAGTTTTCCACTTATGGTCCTAAATTCCCTCATATTTGGATGAGTATGAATTATTACATCACATTTCTTATTGTGATCAATGTGTTGAATTTGGTACTACACATGAGGTTTAATCCTTTTGATATATAAATTACTCCAGTAGTGGTGTGACATTATATTCTCTCTCTATAATTCTCATCCTACACACCACTATGAACACCAAGCACATAGAGAAGAAAAATAAATGAAAATATACACTAAAATTAGAAGATATAAATGATTTAAGAAAAGACACTAATTGAATTAAATAATATTTCCCCTAGATAAATAATAAACTAGCTAGGATAGAAAACCCATCTCTCAAGGTTATCTAGTTGACCTAAGTGTCGTAGGTTCGATGTTTATGAAAAAGATGGAGTTATGTTGGATCTCTCTTTCCACTTCCCTTAATTGCCTTGTGTGTCTTCACTTATACTAGATTTCACTCACAAGGCGATTAGAGGTTACCTTTAACTTATGTGTAATTAAATATAATTTAATTAATAAAAATTCCTAAATAAAGAAGAGGGAAAATCATTTAATACACATCCCTTAAAAATAGAACCACCATATTCTGTTAGATTAGTCATTTATGGTCGATGGTTCATAATCGATGGAAGAACTAAAAATAATTGACATGGGACTATAATTTATTAAACTAAAAAAAATTATTATTCAAGAGAAAAATACATACTCGAATTTTCTTCATAATAAAAATAGGAATCTAGTAATTATACAATTAAAATAAAGAAAAAGAAAATGTAAAATAACTACGTGGAATCTCAGTGTTGAATCCGCTCTTGTTTCTCCTTATCCCTAATTTTTGATGATTTTCATATTAATAGTGGTATATTAATTATAGATAGAATTATATCTCCCACTTTTTAAATCTCCCAAAATACGGTTTCTCTTCCATTTTGAATTTTGAATTATATTCTTTCTCTACTGTATCTTTTTATCTATTCGACCTGGTCTATAATCATCCCTTGATGGTCTCCCTATTTTTAATGGAGTGTTAAGATCTCATTCAAGGAATGTGAATACCCCATATATTATACTTTTTAAAACTCTCCAATGGCTAGCGTGTATCTTGTGTGAGAATAACGAGAAAGAATCGGGTATTTAAATTTTCATAAACCCCAGCAAGTGATGTGGATATTTTTTTACAAACCAACACATGAATGGGATACATGGATCACATTATAGTCCATTTATCTAATTTCATAGCCTCCTTATTATATATTCTAAAAAAATACATTCACTGGCCATTCAATCTCATTCGTGGTGCAATGCCTCCTCCTTGGTGTAATGACATTGTATGTGTACTTCTCTATGATTGGAGTTAGTGTAACTAGTTTAACAATAGTTCATACTCTTACCCCATATATATCTATGGTTTTAAATTATTTTATAATTTTCATAGCTTTAATTTACATAAATCTTATAATTTTTCTATGGTTGTATTGTTTGGCCATGGTACAATGGTTGAAAATTGGTTCTGGCTCCCCTTCTGACTATACCGCTAGGGAGAAGCCTTAAACAAAGTGGTGATCAACATATTATTGGCGAGCTCCTACATAGACGACCATTTTGGATAACTTTTTCTTCCATAAAGGCTTCGTGGTAGTCACCTTATGCTTCAATGGAAATTCATGGTGATTTTTGGGCTTGGAGATGATGTTTATCTTGAGCCCGTGCTTTGTAAGTGGCATCAATGGTGGTATCCATTGACTCACACTTGGTCCAATGATGTAGTGAGTGGGGGAAGGGTAGTTGGGTAGAAAGGGTGGCATTTTTAACAAGGGTGATATAAAATCAAGCTTAAACAACAATACTTTTGAATGTATGAATAGTACATGGGTGTGACACAACCCCACATCCAAAAATCAACTAGTTGGTCACTTGCATATAAGAAAATCATTGCCCCAACAACAACAAGAAGTCGAATGGGGGTCGAAGGACCCCCTAGGTCACCATGGAATTCCCCATGCCAGTGAGGTTTTTGTTTCAATTAAATATAGAGTTTCCCTATGTGATGGTGCTAGATCACCCTTAGATATTCTCCTACACCAACCCACATAGGGGATTCCCCATATGCTCAGCCTTCTTATGGGGCTCTTGGATGATGGCCCCATCAGCTAGCAAATTGGATTTACCCCCTTGGTTGAGGGTTGTCCATATGTGGGCCATTTTTTATTCATTCAAATATATTTCATTACTTGGAAAAAGAATCCCCAAATCACCTACACAAATACCAAATCATTATAAAAAATAATTAAACAAATTTTTATGCCATGATTTATTAAAACAATAGTAAATAGACAAAAATTAAAATTAAATTGTACAAATTAATAAAGTTTTAATATGTATATAAATGTTTCATTAACAATGTATCAACTATGCAAAGTGTTTTTCACTCTTAACATAGATATTCTTCATGGTTAGTGCATGGTTTTACAAATATTACAGTAACAATGTGATCTTCCCAAATCCTTATAAATTTGAATTTCCACTTATACCCTTCTCAAATTAAAAGGGATCCCCATCCTTGTACCCCTATTATTCTTGGATGAGGATTGGTGTATATTAGGGAGTTTCGTCTTTCCCTTATCTACAATCTCCAATCTCTTTTGGAATCATCTTTGAGTTATTTCTTAAGGTTAAACCCTAATTTTTCCTTTTTATTTCTCCATTATCCCTATTCATCCTTTTTTACTTAGGTTTCTTCATATCCTTTAAACCTTATGCGTTTCTATGGTCAATTTTTTTTTGGTGAACTAATCTGGTGGATTTTGGTTGTTATGTCTTGATTCAAAACCCTTGGTGCTTTTTTGAACATTCCCATTGAAGTAAAAAACTTTTGAATTTATCTTTAATTTATTTTGGTAAGTGTTTTTTGTTTATTTCATTAAAATGTGATGCAATTTAATGCATTATCTTTTAAAATTCCTTATTTTCTATGTATTTCTTATATGTTTTAAAAAAATGGATTTTCTAATTGTTTTAATTGGTGATTTACTTGCTATAAAAGGAACTTTGAGGGGTTAAGCTTTTAAAAATGACATTTTAATTCCATTTTCTTGTAAAGAGTTTTTAATAACTTTTTTAAGTATTTTTTTTCAAACTTTATTTAACCTTATTTGGATCCATATAAGGGAAAATAATTAATTCTTGAAATTGTTTCAAAAATAATGAGAAGTGGTTCTTGTTTTAGAATGGTTTTAAATATGTTTTCAATTACCTTGTTTTAAATAATGATTTGAAATGTAAATTTGAATGGGGTAAAGGACATGAAATATCAAGTGTATTTTTATTTAGGGATTGTTTATACCTTTTGAAAGGTTTTTAAGTGACATGGGTGTGTTAGACCCTCTTGATCCACTTTTGATTGTGATTGTTATGAATTGGGGCCCAAGGTGTATGAATTATTTTATATGTGATATGCATAATGAAAAATGGGTTATTTATTATGAGGAAATTTTGAGGTGATATGAGATTTATTGTATTTGTACTAATTTTATGGTACATACTATTACTTATCTCTTATTGATTTCCTTAATCGGTTCACTAGGAACTGAGTGACAAGTCAATATTTCAGCTATACTAGATAATCACACACTATTAGTGTCCCATAATGATGTGTTATGACTTGGGGGGAGTGCCCACAATTATATTCTTGGTGTAGGCTAGATGGGTGGCTTGTGTTTTAGATGAAACATAGGGAAATAGTTGAGCCACATTTTTTAAGGTATAGAATCATCTCACCTTAGGACTGAGTTTGTGCCCATGATACTAAATTAATACTTTAGGGAACTCCCACTTCTTATTTTCCCAGTTCAATTGAATCCTATGGAATTGTGGTTTTTATATTTATTGTTTGACTTATTTAATTCATTATAAAGTTCCTAAGAATTTCATTTCTTTTCTATTGAATTCAGTTTTTTATTAAATGGTTTCCAAATATGCTTTGAGAAAATCCTTTCAAAATTGGTTTTAAACGTATCTTTTAAATGAGTGTTTTAATAATGTATGATTAATCCAAGGTAAATGTTTTTAGAGTGATTATTTTCATTTAAGGGAAGGAAATAGACATTTATAAAATGATCATGGATGTGATGTTGGTTATTTTATATATATTAATGTATGAAAGGAAAACACATTTTCTTATTGTATTTTAAACTATCAAGCGTAATATGTTGTTTAAAAGGAATGAAATTAACTCCTTGATGGGATCATACTAAGCTTGGTTTTTCCCATACCTTGCAAAAAATATTTTGTGTATATAGATCACATGGTATCTTTTTAGGCACCTTAGTTGTGGTATTCTTCCTCATGTTGGGTGCTCAAATTTTTGGGATGGTTGGCTTGGGTTTTGGATTAGGGCCATGGGTCACATAGAGATGGATTATCTAGTTTAGTTTTGGTTTTTTTTTATTTTGTTATGTTCGTGTATTAGATTTTTCTTCTTGAATTTGTGTTTTTTTGTATCAATATTTATTTTTATTATTTAGTTTTTGAGTCATCATATCCCTTTTGTTCAAATGTATGAGTTTGTGTATTTGTTAATGTTGCATACTATAATTTAATGTTTCCATTTTATTATTTGGGGGGTAAAATAATTCCCAATGATTCTGAATTGATACCCTGACACTATTTTCAAGCCTAGGAAAATTAGAAATGCAACTTGAGTATGTCACGTGTCGACTCAGGTGCATAGATTCAATGGGTGACCTTGGTTGGTTCGTGAAACATTTGTATTTGAGTGTTCCACTCTCTATTTGGGGTGTTTCTAGGTAGTATAGAGATTAATAATGTCATCATGACTGGGGTGGAGGTTGTGGGGAGGTGCTTGGACAAATATTCTTTGCACTAAACCTCAATTTTACATGGGTGGTTTCAATTTGAGTCTTAATGTTGAGTTCAATTTTGGATATCTTTGATATATTTTGATATGTAATGATGATATTTTAATTCCAAATGAGTATATTAGTGATTTCAATTGTCATTTTATGTTTTTAGGTGAATGTGGTGAATGATCAAGGTCTATATGATTAGATTTCATGGTCTAGTAAATTGTGTATAGCCCATACAGAAAGGGTTTGTAACTATTCCATATCATGCAACATATTTGGATCATGGTTTACCATCACTTCCATCCAAACTATGTACAATGCTATTTATCTTCTAGGATTTTCCCCTCACTTTCTTTCTGAAATGATCTTAATGGTGTCTACCATTGGTGCGGTGTTAAATAATGGAGTTTATTTATGAAATTGATATGTTTTTAGTTTGTTTTGTGTTTTTTTCTTGGTTTTTTCACTTGAGGATGTTGTGATATATTTAGGAAATAGGTTTTATAGTGAAAATTTATTTTATATCATGAATTAGGAAGTATTTTGATCATTTTGGGATATTTTAAATTGGTTATTTAGAGTAGTTTCAAAGTTTTTTTATTTCAAATAGAAAATTTAAAAGTGTATTAGGGTGAAAAAGAGGGATTCCATGGTGAGTGTTTTTGGAATTTTTTTATAACGGTTGTGAGATAATTATTAACACTTGTAAATTTCTTTAAGGATCCTTTTTTAAATGTTTTTTTGGAATTATGTTGGATAGGAATTCCTTATAAATTTCAAATGGAATTTATTTTTTTAAAATAAAAATATAAATTTAATAGGATGTGTGGATTTAAAAACTAATGGAGTGGTTATGTAAGCCACTTAATCTGAGAAAAGTGTTAAGGGTGAGTAATATGTAATGGAAAGAAAGAATTGTTTATGAAAATGAGGTTTTCATGGGAATTAAAAATGAAAGGGTATTTTTTAAAATAATGGGTTTTTAAGGGTTGTTTGTTTTTGGAAAAAGATAAAGTGGGTTTTATATATGTTTTCTTATGTGTGTTTTCTCAGGAATTTGTTTTGGTTTTTGAGGACATCATGTGGTTTGTTTTTAAGAAACATAGACTAATGGAGTTCATAGTTCCTGCTACTTAGTATATGCCTCCCAAAGAGTCTTTGAGAAAAAATAGAACGTTTTTTCATTGTTGTGATATTTAGGATGTCTCTTCTCATTATATAAGAGTGGTTTATTTTATCATATACTATACCCAAACTCAAGGTTGATTTGTTGAGTTGAATTGTTTCTAGTCCTTGAATTCCATACAAGACTTCTTAAACTACAGGGACCTATATAAATCATTGAATAATTATGCCTAATATTTTATTAGATTCTTTTAAAGAATTTATATTAAGGGACTTATTATCAGAATCTAATCAAGAAGTTCTTTCCTAGGAAAGTGAGGTCTAACATATGTGATTTTGATTAAGGGTGTTCAATATGGTGGTTGGTAGGGGTCAATAGATCCATATTTCGAAGTATAAATCTAAATATGCTAGTATCCTCAAAATAAGAAGTAAATTCTTGATTGTGATCTTGTTTTGGGTGATTGATGTTCTTCAGGATCTTTATCTGGAGTGTTTTGAGGCATATCTAGTTATTTTGTGGATGGTAGTTATTTTTTATATTTGTGTTTTCTTATTGTTTTGGGTTTCTTTTTTTGGAATTTTGGGCCTAATTTTGTGATAGAACCGATATTTTCAATATTTTTAAGGATTATTTCCTTGATTTATTCCCTACTAATTTATTATTTTGAGCTGAAATACATTTTTTTGGATTTTTGGGGATTTTTGGGTATTATTGTGAAAATTTTAATATTTTTTAATTTTAACTATTTTTATTAATTTGATGTTTCATTCATAACATTTTTCATAGTATTCCAAATAATTTTTTTAGAATTATATAAGTATTGGGATTCAATTTCTTCAACTAGGTCAAGAACTGGTTCAAACCATATGATGCCCAAATAATTTATGAAAATTCCAAACTTTTTTGGAAAACAGATTTGATGAATCCTCACTAAATGAGGCACAAATAGGGTTTAAAGACTCCAAATTAGATGATTATAGTTTTAAATTAAATGGTACTTAGAGGTGAACATTCACATTAAATTTCTTGGAAGAATTATATCATTAAGGTTCCGATACACTGGTCAAATTGGAGGAAATTTAATAGTCCTTCTGTACCAAATAATAATAATAAAATAATAAATTTGGTTAAATGGGTTCAAATAATCTGATATTTTTAGATGGAAAGATAAAGATATAGTGGAAAAAGTTTCAAGATGACCATTTTTAAGATTCTTCCATTTATTATAATAACAATAAAAAAAATTTATAAGGAATGATTTTGGATGGAAAAGATTCCACACATCTTCATTATAAAAATATATTTCCATTTTCTTTTAAGGTGATTAACCACTAAACTGAAGATCTATCTGAATTTCAATGTTAGTATAATTTTATCTTTTATTTTCATTTTAAATTATATTTCATCTTTTAATAAAAGTGTTTTCAATTTATCTCCTATTTTTTTTATCTCTCTCTCTCTCATTTTATATCCTTATTCTTCCTCACTATGATCTCCTTTACTCCTAATCATGAGTAACTAACCTATGGAATTTTACAAGGGAGGAATCCAATGTTGAACCCAAGTCTTGAACATTCATACTTAATTTTTAATATTTTATTAGAGTTATATATAAGAGGATATTATTAGGAAATGAAATTTTGTGAATCCACTTATGACCTAAAGCTTAGATTTTTCTTCTACATTATTTGTCCACAGTCAGGAGGTGGATGTGTGGTGTACATGGAGACATTTGAGTTCACCATTGATAAAGCCTTAATTTTCAATAAATTTACCCTAAATTTCTGTGAATTAATCCCCACCATTTTAGCATTTTCAAATAAATTTCATCATTTCTAGAATCTAAAAAATATTTTTGAATTAATTTTAAAAATGGATTTAATCATGATAGTAATATGTTTTTTCAATTTTGGAATTATTGGAATAAAATATTACAATTAATTTTAATTGTTTAATTGTACTTCCAGGTGTTTTAGGATTTTTATGAAGAATCTAGGCTGTTCAATGTTATTTTGGATAAGTCTAGAAAATTATATAGTTCCACATATGTGAATAACCCATGTAAGAGAATTTGAATTCATAGTGATCTAGATACAAATAGGAATTTTTTTACATGGACATCCATGTATATGGATTTCACAGATTAGGTAATTCGATCAAAGAAAATACATCTTCATTTGGGAATTCGTATACACATTGATCCATATACACAAATCATTCACGTATAGAAATATATGAAGCCTACAAATTTAGATAAATTCTAGTCATGTAGACATTAATGTATTGGAATTAAATGTAAGAAAACTTATATATGTATGGTAATATATATGTGGATATATTTTCTATGATTGAGTCAACTCTACCCCCCAAATGACGAATCACCTATAGTTCAAGCTGAGGCATTGGTCCTTCATGTCAATATCCATGAACCCTATCAAAGATGGGAACATGGAGCATGTAAAATAAAATGGGATGAATCATGTAGAGAATCCATCAGTTAAAATACGAAAACATGTATCCAAAATTCAAACCTTCATATTTCTTGGAGATTTGAAAACCCAGAAGAATAGAGATATATTCAAAAATAGAAGACCACGAAGATATCTAGAGGCTAACCAAATCTAAAGGAAGGAAAATGTTTAGGTAAGGTGGAAGAAAAACGTGAAAAGTGATATCTGTTGTGTTATTATTCATGCATATAACAACAACAGTTATGGAAAATTGGAGAGATAAAAAATTCATGGGAATTGATCTATCTATGTGAGACTAAAATTCCCAGTGGTTGTGGGTAGTGTAGATTCAAGAGAACCTTTTTTCAAGTCTTACATTCTTCATTGTAATCTTAACAAATTAATTGGATATTATATTCATTAGTGAAGAATGTTTTTTTCTCATTTGAATTTATTCTATTCTAACTTTCACCAGATTGTTATTCAAATATATGAAAGAAAAGTGGATGTTCCCTCTATTTAAATTTATTTGGAAAGGTATTAACCTTTAGCACAGGTAGTTCTTCCATATTTGGTCACATGGTGGTCTTTGTGTAGTCAAATAACTTTCCAAAGAGGATTAATAATTATATTGAGTTCTTGATATAATATCCAGACACTTTTATGTGTTCACCTTGAGGAAATGAGGCATGAATTTAGGGATTAAATTAGATAATTCTTAAGGAAAGGAATATTAGGGTATCTTAAGGATTGAAACTATTCCATGGTTCAATATTTTTAAATACTATTTCCACATTTCTTTTTGATCTGTCTGCAACTAAAATTATCCTTGATTTCCTTGATTTTTTTTCTAATTTATTTTCACACCATCCAAACCAAAAAAAATC
This sequence comes from Viscum album, assembly GCA_963277665.1. NCBI lineage: Eukaryota > Viridiplantae > Streptophyta > Magnoliopsida > Santalales > Viscaceae > Viscum > Viscum album. Next base: position 20,202,849 of record OY728123.1, read on the forward strand.
CACAATTTAAAAAACTTATAACAAAAACAAATTAAAAATAAAGTGATAATTGAAAACTTATTCTAAAAACTTATCAAGAGATATCATTGGGTTTCATTTTACAACAATTCTTAATTGAACATAAAATTGTTTGAGTTGGATCTAGGAAAAATGACATCATTAGCTTGGCATCGTTTCTAAGTAGATTTCATAAGTTAATTAATTTTCATTTTCATGACCAAAAGTTATAACCCCATTTTAGCCCCCATAGATCCTAAAATTGACATCACCTATCATTATTGAGTAAGTGATGACAAATTTCATGACCATAAATCCCACTGTATTAACCTTGTGAATGAAGATTCCCAAAGAGAGATGATTTCAAGTTCAATTACTGGCATTAACACATCTATGGAATACAATGTGAAACTAAAATTACCATGGCTGACAACAAAAACCATAAAAAGTCACCTCTAACATATGATGACCACCAAAGTTCTATTTAATATCCTAATATACCAACTGGATTTGAAATCAAGTATGGATTCATAAACCAACTTCCAAAATTCAATGGAAATATAGGGGAATATCCACACAAAACCTTCATGAGTCCAATTATCTTTGTTTTAATATGAAGCCCTCTAGATTCAGTACAGACCAAATTAAACTCCAATCATTCCCTTTTTCAAAAGAGGGAGTGGCTAAGGTATGTTTATTCTATTCACACTAGACTATAATCATGGAATGGAATGAATTGAAAAAACTTTTCCTTGAAAAAATATTCCCTACTTATAAGACTACTTTAATAAGGAAGGAAATCTATTGGATTAGGAAAACTCAAGGAGAAACCTTTTATGAATATTGGGAGAGATTCTAAAAATGTGTTTTAGTTTTACCCACCATCATATCAGTGATAAACTCTTAATTCAATACTTATATGAAGAACAATTCTTAACAGATAGGAGCATGATTGATATTACTATAGGAGGATCCTTAGATAACAAAAAACCACCTACTTAAACACATGGGTTAATAAAAAATCATATAAAACCCACAAACCAATGTGAGAGAGTGATCTTAGAAGATTAAAGGAATCCCAAAACCAGAAACCCTTATCAATAGAGTTAGGTTCCAAAAAACCTAGGTTTTTATAGCCTTATGGTGGTCATAAACCATAAGAGAGAAGGGAAAATATCATAGAAGATGAGTGAGACCACATATTGTGTATAACCTAGAATATCTAAGGATAATACTCATCAGAATTTCACTATGGGTGAAGGGAGAAAGGATTTTGGTTGAGATAGGTTGTTCTATGAAATTATATAATGAGGCAAAATAGGGTTAAATTGATCCAAAGGAAAATAGAGATTTTTTTTAAATCTAGGCCTAACAGTTTCATGATGTGAACCAAGATTCACATTGTGAATTTTTCCCACCCCAATTGGTTCATGGTGTGAAAAGGTGGTTCATTCCATGATCCCTCAGTTATGTAAATTGGGTTCTCCACATTGATAATTCATGACTATTCAAGGGATGAATCATTCATTCATGTTGGGAATGTATGAAATAGCAACATTACAACTCCATTAATGATCTAAAACACACATGTAATGGGTAAGCTCAACAATAAATAGATAATAAAGATATACAAGAATTTTATACCATAACTACATATTGGTATATGATAATTTATCTCACCATATCTATTTCCATCCCCATAAATCTAAGAAGAATTATATTTATCCAAAAATAGGTGACACCATTACTCCCTCATAAATTATTCCCACTCCCACGTTTCATCAAAATCTATTCTATTTTTTCTATTAAACTCAGACCAATGTAATAGATCTACTATACATTATATTTTCCTAGGAGTGAACTATCTGGATGAGTTTCTTGACCAACGAGATATCCATCTCTAAATCTATTTCCTAACAATTCAAAATTTGAGAGTGTTATAATGATACTTATTGAGTTGAATAACATAGGACACATTATATAGCATAGTCAACTGAAGTAGTAATTCCAATTGACATTCCAACTTTCCATATGTATGATAATATAAAAAGGAGTATCATATCACTAAACAAATTTTAATTTCTTCCCAAGACACTGGTGACCCAAATATGGAGAAACATTCTAGAATACATATTCACCAATAAAAATATCCAAATGATGGCACCAATGATATGTATAATATTTATGCTGTCTATAAGCCATCATTGACCTCTAATAAATATTCTAAATCTTAGTAGAAGTCTCCAAAAAAATACCCATCCCATCTGAAGAATCATCATCAATATTATTCCATGAAAGGGGTTATTCAAAAGGTGAACCAGACAAGGAATCAAAGGGATATATTATGATGTATGACTGGTGACTTTTTTATAAGAAAATTTGACCAGTCCCAAATGAAAATCTGAAGAATCCCCAAATTCTAGGATGCATTCATGGAGAATATCCTCTGGAATCTCATTTTTTTTCTCTAGTAGATTTTTTTTTCTGAGGATGGTAGGATATTCTTAGCCTAACTTGAGATCCCATAACCTCTTGGAGGCCTTTTCAAAACTAAGGTGTGAACTGAGGGTATATATATGAAATGATATGTAAAGGAAACTCATGTAACCTCTCAATATCATTCACATATAGCTTTCCAAGTCTTCATCCTTAGTGGTATCCTAAACTGGGATAAAATGTGATGAATTAGTAAATCGGTCAATCATCACCCATATTAAATTATTACCTCAAGGATTTTGTGGAAGTCCAATGATGAAATCCATTTATACCTCATCCCACTTCCATACCAGTATAGGGATCAACTAAATTAAATAGAAAGGATTTTGGTGATCGAACTTAATCAGCTGACTTGTATAATAATGGGATTTGAAATCAGTTATTTCCCACTTCAAACCAATCCACCAAAAGCAATTATTCATGTAATAATACATGTTAGTAGCGCCTAGTTGAATGAACTACTAAGAGAAATGAAAATACACCATCACATACTTTCTCACTATAGAAGGAATAACACTCCAGTTCCTAAAATAAAGAACACCCTCTAGGGAGAAATAAGACTTGATTATGGTCACCCCAACTATATAAATATTTCATGACACTAAAAAATTCATAACCCCATTTCTTCTCTTAGAAAAAAAACTAAATAAGATATGATGTCAACTGAATACTCATTGTAAACACATTATCCAATTCTACCTTTGTATCTAGGTGCATCATAGAAAAGATTCTCATGATGTTACATTCATCCTTTGAATCCATCATAGTCTAAGAGGGAAACTTCTTACTAAGGGAATCTATAAAAAAATTATAATTTACTAGAGTGTAGGTGATTTCAAAGTAAAAATATTGAAGGCACTTCACCCAAAACCTTTGTTTGAGGTTTATTTCCCTCTGAGAAAAGATATATCTCAAACTTTTATGGTTATAAATGATCGTGAAGCTCTCCCCACATGGTAATGTCTACAACTATAATGGGAATGTATGATTGAAGTAATATTTGGGTCATGGGTGGGGTAATTTTTCTTGGTCTTCCGAAGTAAATGAGAACCATACACCACCATGTGATCAAATTTTATATGAACGTAGCCCAAACCTATGAACAAAGCATCAAAAAATTGCACATTGACCTGAAAAACTTCTAGAAAGATAAGGATATGATATGGGTTCAAACACCAATTCAATTCATTAAAGGAATCTTGAAATCTCAAATCCCAAAAAAATTACTTTCTTCTTAGCGATCATTATCAATGATGATTCCTGCTTTGATAAATCCTTTATAAACCATTGGTAAAATCCTAATAGAACCCAAAAGGTCCAAATATCAAAAATATCATGGATATTCCAATTATATGATATCCTTAACCTTCTCTGGATCAATTTAGATTCCATTCTCTAAGACCACATGTCCTAAGAATTCTACTTTTCAGATCCAATAGTGACACTTTAATAACCCAGTATAAAGGTAGTGATCTCTCAAGGCTCCCAAAATAGTTATTAGATAATTATCATTCTCTTCATCATTTAACAAATAAACCATTATATGCACAAATACTACAATGAAGGAACACAAGTACTTGTGAAATATCTAGTTCATCAGTGCTAAAAAGAAGAAGAGAATTAGTTAGTACAAATATAATCATGAGATACTAAAAGTGGAATCAACAACTCCTGAAGGTAGTATTTGGAACATATGGAACCTTATTTATGAGTTGGTTGTATCCAAACTGATGATAAAACTTTGAGAACCACCTTTCCACCTTTAATTGGTCCAAAATCATTAATGTGGGGAAAATGGTATTCATTTATAACCATCACGTGGTTGATATTCCAATAATCATTGAATAAATAGAGAGTTCCATTAACCTTCTTTCAAAAGAGTAATGAGGATACTCACAATGATGAACTTAGATTAATGAAACCCCTAAATTATAAATCATCCAAACAAATCGTTAGATATTTAAATTCTATCAGTTACATATTGTTAGAAGGTATAAATATCAGGTGAATCTCTTATAATAATTAAATTATGAATCCTAATTCTATTTCTAATGGAAGACCAATAAATTAAGTTGGAAAAACATAAGAAAAATATTAAATACTAGAGGAAGTTAAAAACTCAAGGATTCATCATTAAGATAAATTAATAATAAAGATATTGATTTAAAAATATTTGATAAAGAAGGTCCGGCTTGACTAGGTCTCATATCCAATTCTACTTGAAACACCTTGGAGTCCCCATCAGGTGTTGATATGAATAGGATAGTCTAAGAAAGGACATTGTAGGGTGGGGATGGAAGTCAAGGGAAAAGTATTTGTTTATTAGGGATGGGTAATGTTATAATTTATATTTAATAGTTTTTTAAATTTCATTTAATGGTAGAAGGGTACATTCCTTAGGGGAAAGTGAGTTAGTAAGTTGTTTGAAGGCATTGAAACTTATCGTGATGAGTATAGATCTCCCCAAGAGTGTCCATTGTATTTTTTTATATACTCTTTTCTAATATTAATTTCAAGAAGGTAACTATTCACACCCAAATTTACCAAAGTTTATAGGGTTAAGCGGTCCCTTGTAGTGCAGCTTGGGTTATCAAATCCTCAAAGACATAAGAAGAAACCTACAGACACATAAATTCTATTGATTTTTTTGTCTATGATGTTCTCAAATTTGGGTTGATTTTATATGGGTTAAATAGAGAACTAAGATATCTATTTGAATTAAAATTATGATAAATTGATTTGATCATGGGTTATTACTTGGGGTGGATTGGATGAATTCCTTTTTAGACTATTTCAATTACTTAAATTTGTGATTTGTTTATTCAAAAAATTCAAACTACAATCATTACATACTATTTTAATAAAAAAACACCATAATACTAATCACCCATACACTTAGAGGATTATATTTATTTTCACTCCAAGGTAATGTTTTGTATTATCACTTGAAGTGTGTGGCCTTAAAATTCAACAAGAAAAACTAGTTTTAAGATATTCAAAATAAATATCAATTAAAAGAAGTGATTAAGCAATAAAAGAGTGAGAAATAACATCCAATATATCCCCTTTCTACTCCCTTGGATCAACCAATAAGTGGTTTATCCCTATATTGTTGCAATGATTTTAATGGGAGTGGGAAGTAGACTCATGTTGGAGGAATTAAAGAAGTGAAAAGTAATGAAATAAATAATACTCTACCATTGTTTGAAGGATTTCTCTCTTCGCTGTGTGAATAAATTAAAACCTTATTAAAATAGTATCAGCGTGTTAAAAATAGTATAAAATAATAATAATAAGAGATTTTATTAATAATATAAAGTGATTCGAGCAGCTTACAATTTAAAAAAATGTGATTACAAGATCAAATTGGAAGCATAACATTAAAATTATACAAAAAACAAATATTCTGAACTCCTTCACAACCACTACCTTAAATAGGAATTTAACGAGTATTGGTTATATTCTAAAATAGTCCAAGTCCCCTTAATTAATGATGACATGCCTAGGTGGGTGGAATGTTAAGGGAGAGTGGAATTTTCCAAACATGGAAAAAAATGATCCAACTTGCATGCCTCCAACTATTGTGCCAGAAAGAAAATCTAGGTAGAATAATTTGGTTCCACCATAAAAAATATAAATATAAGGATTTCCCATGATTGGCTATAAAATTTCATCCCAAATGGATTTTTTTTTGAGATATGATTGAAATGGAATGTTGTTATTCTAGGCTGAAGAATCTGGCCCATAATTTCATCTTCAAATTGGTCTTTCTATGACTCCATTAAAAAATCCCAATTATCTATGGAAAAGCCTGATTAAATGTTCTACATGATGTCCTCTATATTCAGTTAAAATATCAGAATAATTGGGCATGTATCTTGTTCGCTATGATAATTTTATCAGGCTATTGTCGTGTTTACTTTACCCAAAATTCTATTGGTTCAAGGCCCACTTTGGTGGTCTTATAATGTGAATTTGGTGGTCTTATAATGTGAATCTTCAAGTACACCAAATAGTATGAATTGTTCTCAATTTAATTAGAAGAATGAAAATTAAATATGAAAGTAAAATTATGACCATTTGGTGTTTTAGGAGGTGTTCAAATATGTACCACGTAATAGTGAATTTTAACAAATAATTATAATAATAATTCGAAATAATGTTCAAATTGTAAAATTCACTAAAAAATGTTTCAATGAATAATGAATAACTTGAATATTATAATATAAAAAATGAATATTATCCTCTTTCAGTTTATAATCACACCCCACTTGATTTTTTCTAGTCCCAAGAAAAATGTATCTCAAAAATATGGAATTTTAATTCCCTTTTCCAATTTTTTTTTAATATATAGTGGACACAAAATGACATCATACCAAAAAATTATGAAATACATAAAAATAATTTAATACGAGGCTTGTTCAGAAGCATATACCCAGCCCAAGTCTATTCCTTTTCTCAAATTCATTTCCACATTTTATCCAGTTTCAATTAAACATTGCGATGTGTTGTGTGTCATAATATACATAGGGGTTCATTTTTATTCAAAGGGGAAATATAAAATCACTATGTTTAAAAACATTTTAATATTAAGATGAATATTCATTTTTTTTTTCATTTTATGGGTTTTTTTATTTTCAAATTTTCCAGGTTTTTTGAAATTTCACTCCATCATGTAAACCCTTATAGCAAGACTTTTCAAATTACTCTTGGCCTCAAAGACCTTAAGATACCATGCGAAGCCCATATACTCAGAAATCATCTCAAGTTAACTCAATCAATAACCAATTAAAAAATAACAAAAAATAGAGATATAATTCCTAACTTAATGATAGAAAACTATGGATTCATGATCCCCAAGTTTCTAAATCCACACATTAGGACAATCCATTGCCCTACATGCAAATTTATTTATTTTTAATTTATTTTAATTTTTAATTTTTTTATTTCTTGAATAATTATATTAAAATTAAAATGATCAAAAAAACTATTCTATTTATTATTGGACCCCAAGAACATAAACTAATACCCAAAATCTAAAGGATGTGAATTGTAGATTTTTTATTAAATGGATAAATGTATAACTGTGAGAAATCACATTAGACAGCTACACTTTCCAAAATCTATGCTCGTGAACTTAAACATTCATTAAAATAAAAATCATGGAATAAATATTTATTCGATATTTAGTTTCAATGTTTGTAATATGTATTATCATTTTTAATAACAAAGAAACCTTTCCTTCCATTTCTTCACAAAAAAATTGTTATTTTCATTTCAATTTTATTTATCTTTTCACATAATTTTTTTTATTTTACCCCCCAACTTAGAATAACACTATCTTTAATGTTTAAAGAAAATAAAATTTAAAAGGGTGTAGAGGCATAGGAGAGGAGTTCCAATATTAATATTTGAAAATGAGTTATGGAAAAATTTCTCCTGGTGGTATACTGGTGAAGGTCGTGCCACAAAAAATTGATCCTTTTATTACAATGTTACTCATGGACTTCCTGTAGAAGATACTAGAATAGTGTGGAAGTTCATGATTTTGGTGATTTCCCAAAAAAACTTTGACCTCGACAACACTATCTTCACACTCAAAAACCAAATTTTAAACCATGTAAACCTTGAGAGTTTCCCTTAAATGAAAACAATATAAGAAAGTAATTGAAAAAAATTGTACCTATTTATTTAAAAACTTCTAAAATTGAGTAAATGTATAGGTAAAGGATAGGTTACCTCCTAGAAATCATATTATTTAATGTATTTAGCTCGACATAGACCCCAATTCTGTTATTTTTTATGGATCAAAGGTTGGATCAGTTAACTCATCCTATATTTCTTGTTTTCTGAATGATTCAATGAATGGTTTTAACATATGAACATTGAATGTCAATATGTGACCACTTTGGGGATCCTAAATCTCTATTGACCCATGTGGGTACACATGATGGACTGTGTATGGTCATGCCCATCTATACCTTAACTTTCCCGAGTGTAAATGAAATTTTAAACTATACAAGAGCATGAATTTTATCGATTCATGGTTTTTGACTTTGAGATTCATGGATTGGTAGGCTTAATCTCTAGATTTATTAATACTTAAATTTTCCTAAGCCTCGATTCTAAGTTACTCAGGTTTATTAAGATCAAATTTCCTTTTTCTTTAGCTGAAGAAATTTCAAAGATCATTTTTTTGATTTCCCAGATGGATTTATATTCAATTTCAATAGTTAAATGTCATGATTTTCAATAAAAAAACCTATATGGTGACATGACTAGGATAGTTTTAAGTCCTGTATGATATTTCCAAAGGGAATCTGAGAGTTTCTCACATCAATATTTCCTAGTCGGATTGAATGTTTTTTCAAGAATTTTCTTTATCTTCCTATTAACTAACTCATCTTGACCATTAGTTTGAGGATGGTAGGTAGTGGAGACTTCATGAGAAATACCATACTTATACCTAATTACTGAGAAGGTACAATTTTATAAATGGGTTCCATGATCATTCATGATAGCCCTAGTAATTATAAATCTAGAAAATATGTATCATTGTGGAATCAAATCATAGCAAGATGGTCATTGGACTTGGTGAGAAAGTCATCAACTCATTTAGAGACATAATAAATAGCTAAGAGGATGTGGAAGTATCCCTTAGAGATTGGGAAGGGTCCCATGAAATCAATTCCCTAACAATAAAATATTTTGATGACCATAATGGGAGTAAGGGGAATTTGATTCATTTTGCTTATGGATCATAATTGCTAACACAAAGAACAACTTTTTATGAATTTTTATGAATCCTTTATGAGTTTAGGCTAGTATAAACCACATTGGAAGAACTTTTTAGTGGGTTTATTTGTCAAAAATTTGCCTCCACATGCCTCTCTATGACAAAATTTTAGAATGAAGTCTTTCTCAGACTCGGGAACACATATCCTAATGATTTGATCTGAATAGAACATAAAGAGGTATGGATCATCAAACACATAGTATTTGGAATCAAAAAAGAGTTTCCTCTTATCTTATGTCCTGATGAATTTTGGAATGTCACCTAAAACCAAATGGTTTTCTATATCAGAAAACCGTGGGAAATCACTCACAGAATAGAGTTGATCATTGGGAAATGAATCTGATAAAGAAAGTATATTTGAATTGTATTTAAATTCCATCCGAGAGAGGTGATCACCTACAACATTTTCAACACCCTTTTTATCCTTAATGTTTAAATCAAACTCTTGGAGAAGAATGACCCACCTAATTAATCTATCATGGGCATATTGTATTTTGGAAATGTTATTTTAGGGATGAATGATTAGTGAATAAAATGATTAGTGATCCTAAGAGATAGGACCTAAATTTATCTAAGGAAAAGATAATAGTAAGTAACTATTTCTCATTGGTGGTGTAATTAATTTTTGCATTATTTAAATATTTACTTTCGTAAGAAATGACACTTGGTGTTTTCTCACACCATTGTCCTAATACTACTACTATGGTGAAGTCACTTGCATTACACATGAGTTTGAGTGGATGTTTTAAATTTAGATCTTTCATGATCGATGGAGAGATAATATCTAACTTGGGTGTATATAATCATTCCTCACAACTTTATATCCATAAAAATGGAAAATATTTCACTAAAAGAGCATAAAGTGTTTAGGAAATATAGATGAAATTTCTAATGAAACTTCTATAGAAACTAGCATGTTCTAATAATGACCTCACTTCCTTGAGAGTTTTTAGAGAGGGAAGGTGATGAATGAATTAAACCTTATCTGTATGAACTTTGACCCCTATATCAGAGACTATATGCCCAAATACTAGTCCATCCATTACCATGAAATGGAATTTTTCCCATTTTTGGATAACATTATTATCCTCACATATAGACAATACCTTTTCAACATTTATAATGGATCCCTAAAATGTATCCTCAAAAATGGATAATTCACCCATAAATGCCACTAAAAAATCCCCCACTATTTTAGAGAAGATTCCCATCATGAACTATTGGACGGTACCAGGGGAATTACATAACCCAAAGGGCATGCGCTTGACGAAAAATTGATGAATAGACACGTGATGTTTGTTTTTCCTTGATCCTATAAAGAGAAATCAATTTGATAGTACCCTAAGGATCCATCTATGATTCATTAAAATTGATGATCTAACACTCACTTGAGGACTTTATCAATGAATTGAAAAGGGAAATGGTTTTTCTCGGTACATAATTTGAGCATCCTATAGTCAATATAGACTCTCTATCCACTACTGACCCATGTGGGGAAAATATCACCTTACACATTAGTGATCACAGTGATTCCATATCTCTTTGGAACAACTAGAATTGGGCTTACCCACTCACTCTCAAAAATGGGGTAAATGATACACAATTTCAAAAACTTGAGATGTTATTTCCTTACGACATCCTTAAGATTGGTATTGATTCTCCGTTGAGGCTCACAACATGGTTTGGAGTATTATTTAGGAACAACACTATGAGTTCCAATGAGTGGGATAATCCCATGAATATCAGAAAGGGTACATCAAATTTCATTCTTATGCTTTCCTAGGATATCTAGAATCATCCCCTCTTGATTAGATTGAAGAGAAGAAGAAATGAAAAAAAGAATGTATCAATTGAACCCTAAGAAAGAATAATTTTGTGATGAATTTAGAACCATAAATTTGTGATCAGATTGTTTATCAGTTTCAAAAGAAGGATGGGACATTATATTGAACTAAATTTCTCTTTTCCAACTTTCTTGATATAATTGGTTCCTTGTGAACATAATTTTCAGCCACCACATTGGCCAAATAAGTGTTGGGAATGGGTATAGACTCAATGTTTTGGAATTTTTCAATGTTATCATTGATTTTTGATTTAATGAAATCATTATAAGAGATATCTAAAAGAGATTCAATCCAAGGAGAAAAATTTCCCTCATGTGAACAAAGAAAATCAATCTCTACATGACATAAACATCCTTAAAAATTTCCTGGATGTTCCTCTAGTTCACTATCAACTCTACCAATCCAATTGAAATCATGGATATCTTTACCATCTTAAATTTGAGAGTTTTCATTGTGAATATCTATATTAAGGCTCATGTTCCCTAAATTTATTATCATGTTCCCATTTCTAAATCAGACTACTGAGTAGATTTTTTTTAATAAGAGATGACCAATGATGATGCGAGTTTTCTCTATAGGACCTAATTTTTTGTGATTTTAAAAGACAATAAATTCAGTAGGGTAAATAAAATTTTCATCTTTCACAAAAACATCCTTGAATATCCCCTTAGTAAATTGAACACAATGATCATCCAATTTAATATCGATAGATGTGGGTCATAGTTCTTAGAGCCCTAGCTAAATATAGATGGAATATGGAATGAGGTTCAAACTAGCTCCTAGATCAAAAAGGGTATTGACAACTTTGTTCTCTCTTAAATTAAAATAGTTGTGTGGAAATCCTGGATCTTTCAACTTTGGAGGAATGGATCCTTGAATGGTGGTACTCATGTTAGTAGAAAAAAGGAATTTGTTTTTATGTAAAAATTTTCTTTTAAAAGTACACAAGTACTTAAGATAATTTGAGTATGTAGGAATGGTTTGGATTACATAGAGAATGGAAATGTTTAACTTAACTTGAGAGAATATTTCCCTCAAAGTCTCATTCAGTTATGGTTTAGATTTTTCTGTCATGTATTGTGGGAAAGGAGTAGGTTGTTTGATTTTTTTGGGGTTGTGGTTCCTTCATATTCTCATTGGGTTTTGTAGAATCTAAGGGTGGTTATTCATAATTTCTGGTGATGTTAACGTTTTTAATGGTTCTAGAATGTTTTTTAGAGTTTTCAATGGATTTTCCACCTCTTAAGATAGTCACTAATTTTAGTTGTTCATGATAGGGTTGTGTGTGACTAGATTCTCTCCTTAAGGTAGAGGATGGTATCAAATTAGTAGGAATGGGTGCCATCCCAGTTTTAATGGTTTATGGTTCATGTTTAAGGTATGAAACTTATGAGTTCATTTTCTTCATTTGTTTACACAACTGTACAAGGATTATTAGAGGGGGTTATTGGGAAGAGTATTGTGTTGTTGGTTTATCCCAGGTTCATACTTTGGTTGTTAAATTGGTTGTTGAATGGGTTTTTGGAGGGTTTTTTTCGTATTGGATAGGAGTAAGTTGTTATTATACTAGTTATGGTTGGATCTAGTTTTTTTCTTGAAACCATTGTGATGGTTTTAGGTTTGTTCCTTATGGTTTATAGGATTTTTGATTATTATTCCAAAAGAATTCTATATGGTTATTGTAACTTGGATTGAAAGTGTTTCAGTATTATGGATTCTGAAATTTTAAAGTATTGAACGTTACTAGTGGTCCTTCTAAAATAATATACTTTAATGAAGTTATGGTTGGGATGTTTTTGGTATTATGGTCATGTTTGTTTGAAATTGCGAAAACAAGGCTAACTATTTGAATTTAATGGACCTTCTTAATATTTATCCCCTCAATTTTCCTAGTAAGTGCAACAATTTTTTCCTTAATACTATATTCTTTCCTAAGTCTCTGAATTACACCAGGTTTGGGTGGTTTCTCATGGTAATGTGATGTTCCCCATGTTTGGTTTTTTTTCTAGTCCTTCTATATTCTCATAAGCATCATTTGGGGATTTCTTTTTGAAGGTTCCATTACACATCATGTAAATGATTTTTTTTTCAAGACCCAACCATTCATAGAAGATTCAATATTATTCATGGATTTATAATCCATGATGAGGTACCATGTTGAGTGTGTCTACTAACCTTTCCCATGTTTCATAAAATTAATCCCCTTATTTTTCAAAAAAAATGGGTTTCTCTTTTTATGTGTGATTATTTTTGTAATGGGGGAAGTATTTTTTGTATAAATTCCTCTTAAATTAGTTCTAGGAGTGTATTGATGCAGGTATAACATTTTTTAACCAATTATTTTCTCAAACCATAAGTGGGAATGAAAAGATCGTCATCTTATCTGACTCAATTTGATTTGGTGGGTACATGGTTTTAAAATTGTCATCGAACTCTTTGACGTGAAGGTACAAAATTTCCAACTCCATCATGTGGATGGTTGGAAGGGGGTTTAAGACTTGAGATTTGAAGAAATTGTGATATTATCCTATAGAATCATTCCTAATTCAAGAGAATTCATTAGTCCAGGTAGGTGTGAGGTAGTCATTCACGTTTTGATCGACGGTATTCCCCAGGTTTGGAGTTGCCTCATTTGGATTTCCATTTTGGTTTCTACTTGGTTTTATGAGTTGGTATCTTTGAAGACCCTCAATTTAAATGGGATACATTTTCATATCATGGGTATTAAGAAGATTTAGATCTAATTTAAATATTTCTCTTGGTTTACTTGAATCCCTAACCCCAGGACTATCTACCCTTACATGTAGGTTTTATTGGCCACGAGTATAGGCCGACATGTGCTAAGAAAAGTGAAAAACAAAATAAAGGGGAAAAGATAAGAGAATTTTAGTTGATGAAAGAGAAATGGGGGAGAATTGAATTAGTGTTGATATTAATTACTTAGTTACCTTTTAGGGGCACCAAAATCAATCCATGCCAAAATTTACTCATGTTTTTAATGTTAAGGGGTCACTTGTAGTGTATCTTGGGTTATCGAATCCTGAGAGACATAAGAATAAACATAAATACATCTAAATTTTGTGGATTGGTTTTGGCTATATAGTGGCCAACCGTGGGTTGATTATATTTTTTTTAAAGAGCACTAAGAGATCTATGTGAATTAAAATTATGTGAAATTTAGTGGATCATAGGTTATTACTTAGGGTGGATTGGATGAATTCATATTTAGACTATTTGAATTCCTTAAATTTGAGAAGTGTTTATTCAACAATGTAAAAAATTACACCATCAATTACTATTTTAATACCAACAAACCATAAAAATAATCACTTATACACTTATTGGATCATATTTATGAGCACTCCAAGGTAATGGATAATATTATAACTTGAAGTGTGTGGCCTTAAAATTCAACAACGACGAAGATTTTTTAATATTTTCAAACAATATTATCAATTAAAAGAAGTGATTGAGAATTAAATGAGTGAGAAATAATATCCAATCCAGACCACTTCTACTCCCTTAGATTAACCCATAAGTGGATTATCACTCCATTAATTTTATTCTTTCAATGTAAGGAGGAAGTAGAATCATGTGGGAGGAAATGAATTAGTTAAAAGCAATGAAATAACCAACACTCCACCATTTTTTGATGGATTTATCTTATTTTGTGTGAATTAATTCACACCTTAATAAAACAATATCAACGTGTTAACCAAAAGAGAATTAATAAATAAAAGGAATTGGTTTTATTAAGAAGCTAAGGTGATTCGAGCAATATGGAATTTGAAGTAATGGGATTAAAACATCAAATTGATAGGGTACCATTAGAATGAAAACCACACAAAAAGATGATTAACTCATTTATAAACACTAGAATAAATAGGAATTTAAAGATTCTTGAGTAGATCCTCAAACGGTCCAAGTATCGTCAATTAATGGTGGTAGGCCTAGGTGGGTGAAAATTTATGGGAGAGTGGACTTTTCTACCTTTGAAAAAAATATCCAAGCCAACTTGAATTCCTCTGATTGATGTTTCCAAAAGTGAATATATATTGATGTATTTTAGTGGGACATAGAATAAAAATATGAATATACGGATGTCCCTTCATATCATGTAAAATTTCATCCCAAATGTAATTTTGGTTTTTGATATATGATTTAAATGGTGGGTTGTTTTTATGAGCCATACAATCCATCCAAGAATTCCATCTTCGACTTGGGTCACCTAAAACTCTATTCAAACATCATCATTAGCTAGAGACATTGTTTAATTAAATGTTCCAAATTTTTTCCTATTTCTTCAGTTAAAATTTACAAATTATTGGGCTTGGATATTGTATGATACATTAATTTTACTAGGATTCTATCAAGTTCAATTTTCCAATAATTTTGTAGGTTCAGGGCCTACTTTGGTGGTCTTCCAATGTGAATATTCAAGTACTCGAAATGTATAAACCATTCCCAATAGAATGAGAAACATAAAAATTAAATATGAAATTAAAATCATGACCATATAGTTTATTAGGAGGTGTTCAAATATATTCCAAGTAATAGTGAATTTAACAATGTATTACAATTAGAATGTGAAATAATGTTCAAATTGTAAAATTCACTAAAAATGGGTTTTATGAATAATTACGAACATTAATATTATAATATAAAAAAATAATATTATCATTTTTCAATGGATAATCAGTAACTGATCACCTATCATCATGATGATTTCATTTAGTGACTTCCAAATGACTGGTGATTGTAGGAAGGAAGTTACAACAAAAATATTTTTTTGAGGAGATGTTCAAATTGATGGAGATTTGAGGAACTATGATAGAGGGTGATGCCAATGGAGTGTCAAGAAACACACTTGGATTCAACTTCCACTACTATTATGACTATAATTCAACATTAAAAAGTTATACTTCAACAAATGGAAGATGAGTTGCAACAATAGAAGGACAAGAATCATCGGAAATGACATCATATATAGGAATTGATGGTGGGAGTGTCACTCCTACAAATGATTCGAATAAATAATTTAGGGAGAAATAATGAATGAGGTAAGACAATTATATAGTATAAAGGTGGAAATAATTTGAATTATAAAACCATTAAGAAGAAAATATAATGGAATATTTTAGAGAGTTTAGATATATGTGAATTGGAATACAGGGAGAGAGAAAAATTTTTTAGGCCAATTGAGATGTCAATAATCACTAGTGAGGATCTAGTGCCTTGGATTACTCAAGATGGCCCATTTGATTATCCATCACATAAAATATGAATTTAAGGTATTTATGATTTTACTAGTTATGTATGGAATGGACCAGTACTAGATCAATTTAGTCAATTGAACTACACAAAAATTATCATGGAGTAAACTCCATGAGGAAATAATGGCTCATCTTGAGTAATCCAAGACACTAGTGGGGAATGTCTATGTAATTTTAATGGAAGGGGAAGAACATATCACGATAGGGAGTAATGAAACAAAAAATTCTACCAAGGGATTAATAAGTATATAAATAAAAGGGTGGAAGTAACTACGAGAAATTTAGTGGGACACACCAAAGGTTGAAAAAATCATGCAACACAACTGAAAAAAACCAGTAGGCTGAAACTGTAAAGAGTTCTTAATCAGTTTAGTATGGTGTTTAAAGACCCAAGGAATTTACCACCATGTAGGGAACTGATCATTCTTTTAGACAGAAAGATGGAGTTTATCCAATAAATATTAGGACTTATATGAATTCATACCATATAAATAATGCGATTGAGAAGAAAGTGAAGAAGTTGTGGGAAATTGGGAATGTCCATCATAGTAACAACCCATATCAATGTATTATTATAATGGTAAAAATGAAATATGAGGGGTGGTGTGTATGTTTAGACTATTGAGTTCTAAACAGTTTAACTATTACAGGTTAGTATCTTATTCTGATGATAGAGTAAATAATGGATGAAATGCATGTGTACAGACTATTAGGCTCTAAATAGTTTAAACATTCTAGACCAATATCATATTTTGATTATAGATGAACTAATGGATGAATTTCAGGGAGAAGACTACTACACCAAGTAAGATATAAAGTCTCATTTTCATCATTTTGTAATGAGAGGAGAGGATGTTGAGAAGAAAACATTTTAAACATATTAGGGTCACTATGAATATTTCACCATGCCTTTTGGGATGATGAATGTGCTATCTAAATTCAATTAAATATAGAATAATGTCTTCTAAGTAATTCTTAAGGAGGCTAGTATTTTTTGATCTATTTTTCTATAAGATCGGGTTGTATGAGAATCAAAATAATTTGTAAATGTTGTTATAATTGATAGAAGACAACAAATTGACTGATAATCTGAAGAAATACACATTTGAGATATAGAAAGTGGAGTTTATCGAGAACATAATCCCTTATATTAGAGTGAAAATGGATCAAATTGAGTTATTTGAAATTAAAAATTGGAGTAAAACACAGAATGTGAAATAGATCAGAGGTTCCTTGGCCTTACTGAATACTATTGAAAATTAAATAATGATTATGGGAAAATTGTGAAAAAAATCACTACTATAAAAAATGAATGATTTTAGTGGGATGAATATACACAAGAATCCTATGAATAACATAAGGGATGAATGACAGTAGCTCTAGTCTTAATGTAATGCCCCAACACTATTTACCTAGAGTCAGTGCATTATTACCTAACATTAGTATGATCATAAGGGATCAAATCCTGAATGACAGATCAGTTTAGTAGACAACGAAGTACTAGATATAAACATAAGCTTTACATCACATTTTGAATTAAAAAGAAACAACATTGTGTATACTTTTAACACATTCATCTCCCTTAGACTATCCCTACAGTTCATTTATAATATACTTCTTCGCATCCTGGAAAAAATAAAACATAGAAAAGGGTGATCTTAGGTGCATAGTTAGGATAACAATATAGCAGAAACTTTCATAAATAAGCATAAACATTTAAGAAAATGCACAATACTAAAACACAAGCCTTTTAAATTTAAATTTTTTCATAACATGGAAAATATAAATCAAATAATGTCATTTAATTATTCACTTGAATATTCTACTTGTTGAATAATCACATGTAATACCAATAGCCAATTTCATAATGATGGAATGTATAATGCTGGACATCATAACCACATAGTCAAGGCCTCGTGCCTACCCTACAAATAATATTTTGCCAAGGCCTTTTGAGAATACAGTAGTTTGTCTCATGAGACCTACCGATGCATCGAGGAGCTATAGCAGGCTCCACCTATCACTTACTAAGTCTAATGCATTCTTTATATGAAAAGGTTGAAACATAACATAAACATTAAATTAAAACTAGCATACGAAATGTTAATTCTTTAACCACAAACCACGAATTGTATAAAAATAACACATCCACATTCAAACATATCACAAAACCTTCAATACAATATGGAATATTGTATCATAATAAATAAACTTCAAAGAAGTGTAAAATCCATCCAAGGATGTTGACATAGATGAAATAAAAACAGTTTGATAGAAATATATCTTTCTATTTTCAAATCATATAGAGGTAATGTAATTATAAAAGAAATGTTTTATTTTTAGAATATTCTTATAATCTTGAAAGGTAAGCTTCTATGTTGTTATAATGGAAGAAAATAACCGCACTCGACATATAAGTTAAAAAAACATTCTTTCCTTAATTTTGTCGAAAAGGTCGTAAATAAGCTTGTTTGTAAAACAATAGAAATATTCCTATATAAATTATTTATAAAAAATAAAAAAGGGTATAAATGAATTTAAACCATTTGCTAGGAAATAGTAAAAATGTTTTGAAATACATTTTTAAGAAACACAGATGTGGATGATAAAAAGGTCCCAATATATACTCACATATAAACAACCTCAGATAATGAAGATATTGTAGAATTGAACCTTAACTTGTACTTATCCTTGATAGAGGTTATATTTAAATATTTTATAATAGTTAAATCATTTTTATTAAATTATACAAGAAACACATACATAAAAATGGTATCATATAAGATCTTCTAATATTGCTTTTTTAATAATATTTTAGTAGTATCATTGTTTCGGCTATTAGCTGATTTGTTTTACTTTATATTCTTGGTTACGTAAACCATTTTTGTTATGGATAGGATGTATTTTATTCATATACATAATAATATTAAGTTTTTTAACATTATTTTTAATCATAAAAAGAAAATTATTCTTGAATGGTTATGATGGGGAATGAATTTCATTGCATTCATGGAGACGGTAATCCGTATGTACGCCAGAGCGACAATATTATTATATTGATGGTGAAATCATATGTAATTGAATGTTATATCATATATAAATAATCATTAAAATGTTATATTTATTATTTACATCAATTATATTCATTATTATAACCATCTGAAAAATGTAGTGTTGAATAAGAAACTACACCACGACATTTAGACGGTATTCTGTATGTTCACACATATGGTGACTTTATCATTCATAGGATGAATAGAGTAATTAATATGGTTGTAAGATATTTATAACAACATATCAAAATTTATAAGGTACCGGAGATTTAATTTTGGTATGGAAACGACAATGATAGAGGAAGTGGAAGAAGAAAAGAACTTTGAAAGAGGCGATGAAAATATTACTTCTTCTTCGGGTCATTCCTCTTGATTTGATCAAAAGGGATTATTAGGATGGATTTATGATCAAATTAGGTAATCAAGATTGAATTTGAGGTATTATGGAGGATATTTGAGAAGGGGTTGGCCGAGCCAAATGGATTATGAGGTGTTAGATTAAGAGAAGAGGAAGTACCCTTTTATAAGGGAGGTGAGGGTCACTTTAGGAAAAGATCGAAATATTATTTTATTATACAATCATATTCAGTTTATAATATCTTAAAAATGATATAATTAGAGGCTAAGTTGGTATTGATTTGAAAAACTCTCAACCAATAGGTTTTATATAGGTTTAGGTCACCATATTAACCTTATCTTTTAGATTTAACTCTTAGTCAAATCTATCAACTTTTACCATGTATTCTTGTATTATTATAATAAATCGTTAAAAAACAAACTATAAAAATACTAGAGAATCCTAAGTGGTTCATTATTGATATATCTAACCTTATATAAGTCCTCTGTCCAAACTGTATATTATTAGGAATGTTAATTCAATTTATAATATATTATCTGTTTTAAAAACTAATTTATGTCAATTTTGATACAATTTAGTATTTGGTTTTCGTGAAAGTCATTACAACATTATCATGTTAATAAAAATATTTAATAAACACTAAAATGTCATATTAACCTATAAAATTCATGGAATACATAAAAATTATCAATTTAAAATTATTTTAAAATTTATAATATCAATTATTTTAATCTTTCAATAATAAGGTAATTACTGCATCATTATTGTGTCATAAATAAATTTAATTATTAAATTTATAAAAATTATAAATAAAATAAAAATATATAGAAAATATTTTTAGATTTCTAATGAATATATATAATTGACTTTATCTTATGTATAACCCAATATTAAAAATGTTTTTGTTATTAAAATTTCAATTTATCACTTTTAACTCTTCTTTAAATAAAATAATAGTAAATGTCCGAATCTAATCCAAGTGGACCAAAAGGATAATATTTTATTCATAAGGTTGATTTTGTCTAAATACACTAATCCAATAGAATTAGGACATGTGTTAGGGTAATTATAATATCTTTTTTACCTTTAATTACCCTATTTACTTTTAACCATGGTTAATAAAATTCAAAAATTACGATTCACAAAAAATTATTTTCTTACTATTATACCACATTTTACATACTGATGTCAACCACGTCTCTCAGATTTTTGAAATTTAATTCACAGAAGCAATAAAATTACGTTTTATGCAAATTTAAAAATATGCCTAGAAGGTGGGTAAAAGATGTTAAAATTCAATAAAATTTTATATATCTAATCTTATTATAAAACAAATCCAAAGAAGTACATTGAAAATATATTGGTATTATGAATGTATTTTGACCTAAATGAAATTTAAATAAAATAAATAATTATTTAAATAAAAAGACGTCTTTAACCAATAATGCTGTGCTTTTCACTATTCATCAAAAAATGATAGTTTTCAAAAAAATACCAAAAATTCGCCCTAAGCTAATATTGATATTCCAAATACCAAAATGAAGACCATTTTGAAAAGTAAAATTTATAAAATTTCAAAAAGTGGGAATTATTATTCATAACGACAAGTTTGATTTGTCTTGGTGTGTTAAAACTCCAAGTTGCATACAATGGATGCTATTGCATTATTCAAATAGAGATGTACCAGGGAATCTTGGGTTGTTACAATCTTCCCTCCTTCGAATAATTTCTTCCTCAAATATTTTTTGATACTATAGCATAAAATGATTCGAGTGTTTCTACATCATAATTTTCTCAGGTTCTATTGTTGCCTCTTCCATCTTATGGTTTCTCCACAGAACATTTACTAGATGAGTCATCTGGTTTCTCTACACATGTTCTCTGGTATCATGAATCTTGAAAGGCTCTTCACAATAAGATATATCTGGTTCTAGTTCTATTTCTTCATTGTTGAGTACATGCGTTGGGTCAAGCATGTATTTTCTTAATAGTGGTAAGTGGAACACATCATGAACTTTGGACAGACTTGGTGGTATTTCCAAACAGTAAGCTACAACTCCAATCCATTCTAGAATTTATAAAGGAATGATGTACTTGGGACTCATTTTACCCTTCTCATCTAATCGTAAAACTCCCTTCCAGGGAGATACCTTTAGGAAAACGTGATCTCTTACTTGAAATTCCAAATCCTTCCTTCAGGTATCGACATAGATCTTTTTCCTACTTTGAAATGCTTTGATGTGGGTTTGGATATTCTTAAAAATTTACATTATTTCCTCAACAATTTCTTGGCCTATGAGTTTTCATTCACCAACATCATCCCAACAAGTTGGTGTGCAACATCTCTTTCCATATAACGCTTCATATGGTTCCATCTGAATACTTGAATGAAATCTATTGTTATTCAAAATTCTTCCATATGGTAAATATTGATCCCAGATACCTTGAAAGTCAAGTGAGAAAGATCTCAAAATGCCTTATAAGGTTTGAATAAACTGTTTTGATTGTCCATCAGTTTGAGGGTGGTAGGCAGTGCTTAAATGAAGTTCAGTATCTAGGGCCTTCTGATGAATTTCTAAAATCTCGATGTAAAATGGGGATAACGATCAGAAATAATCGATAGGGGTACTCCATGAAGTCATACAACATAATTAATAAATATTATTTCAAAATGTTCAAGTGGTAAATTTTCTCTTATAGTATGAAAATGTACTAACTTGGTAAGACGATCAAAAATGACCCATATTGCATCATTCCTTCTAAGAGTCTTGGGTTGTCCCATGAAAAATTCCATCATAATATCATCCCATTTACACTCAGGTATGGGAAGAGGTTGCATGACTCCTCCAGGATGTTTTCTTCCAGCCTTAACCTATTCAAAAACCATACATCTTGAAACATAATCAGGAATCTACCTTTTCATGTTGTCTCACCAAATATTTTCCTTCAAATCCCTAAAACATCTCAGTGTTACCATGGTGTATAGAGAAAATGGAGCTATGACAATTAACCAACAATTCCCTATTTAGATAGGGTATGTTAGGAAAACAAAGTCTCTTCCCAACATTCAAAATTCCACCTTTATATACGAAGTCAATCAATCTCCTATCGTTTGTAGCTTTAATTTTCTTTTGAAACTCCTCATCACCAGTCTGAGATATTTTTATCCTTTCTATTAAAGATGGTTTGGCAACCATTTGAAAAATTATTGATGTTTCTCCTTCCTTGATTATTTCTATATCCATCTTCACTAGATCCTGGAACATAGGATCCCTTTCAACTCTCATCTTGTTCAAAACTCCATGATCCTTTCTGCTCAAAGCATTTTCCACCTTATTTTCCTTCCCCGAGTGTAGTGCAGAGTGAAATCATAATCTTTGACTAGTTAAATCCACCATATTTGCTTCATGTTGAGTTATTTTTTTTGAGAAAATATACTTCAAAATCTTTGGATCGGTATATATCTCACATTTTTCACCATAGAGATAGTGTCTTCATATATTCAAAGAATAAATTACATCTGCAAACTCAAGATCATGAGTGGGATAGTTTTCTTCATGAATTTTTAGCTATCGTGATGCATAGGCAATGACTATATCATTCTACATAAGGAAACAACCAAGTCCTTTCTTTGAAGAATCACTATAAATAACAAACCCATCATTCCGCGATGGTAGAGTCAAGATAGGAGAATTGACTAATATTCTCTTTCGTTCTTCAATACATTCTTCACACTATTTTTTCCAAAAAAACTTAACCCCTTTACATTTGAGCTTGGTTAATGGGTTTTCCAATGGGGAAAAACTCAATACGAAGCACCGATAATTAAATGCTTAACCAATAAAACAACATACCTCTGTTATACGTGTCAGTGATGGCCATTCTTGGATAGCCTTGGTCATTGAAGGATTGATAGGGATTCCATCCATAGAGATAATATGGACAAGAAAAGAAATTTCCTAAAGCAAGAATTCATACTTTCTAAACCTCCCATATAATTCATTTCTTCTGAGGGTTTTTAGAATAGTGCGCAAGTGATTTTCATGATCTTCGTATCTTTTTGAGCATACTAAGATATCATAAAAAAATACCACTATAAATTCATCAAGATATTCCTTGAAAAATATATTCATTTGATCCCGGAAAAAAATTGGGTGCATTAGTCAATCCAAGAGGAATTACTATAATTTCGTAATGTACGTACTTAGTTCAAAAAGATATTTTCAGAATGTTTTCCTTCTTCAAAAACAACTGATGATATTCAGATCGAAGATAAATCTTTGAAAAATATTGATCTCCATGAATTTGGTTGAAGAAATCATCAATGTGAGGTAGGGGATATGTGTTCTTTATTTTTATATCATTAATATACCTAGAGTCAATCCACAACCTCATAGATCCATCTTTCTTTTTAGCAAAAAGTTCAGGGGATCCCCATAGAGAAACATTAGGGATAATAAATAACTTATTAATCAATTCCTCTAGTTTTTTCTTTAGTTCCACTAATTCCACAATGGCCATTATATAAGTTGTCTTTGATATGGACCTTGAACCAGAAATTAAGTCAATGGAAAACTCAATTTCTCATTCTGGAGGATGTCCAGGTAAATAATCTAGGAACACATCAAATATTGTTGAACAATAGGTACATCCTCTATTTGGAAATTATTTTCCTCACCCATAGTTATTTCATTCTCTTCCTCCCAAATATTTGAATTTAGTTGGGATACTGGTGGTGGATCAAGATAAGAATTAGGTGGTGACATTTCTGCTCTAATGATAAGGTACTCCTTATCATTATCAAAAATTATAAACTCCTTCTTCCTACAATAAATCTTTTCATCATGGTCTGAAATCCAATCCATAATGAGGATTATATCAAATTAAATCATGGTTATGATGATGAGATCACCAGATAAAGAAAATTTATATATTCTAATTGGGAGTGATTCACAAATTTTTTTTACAATGATACTTCCCTTAGGAGTTTTGACTGATAACATCCTTGTTAAATAAAATTGGAAATATCTAATTTTCATAGAAAACTAGGATGATATGAAACAATTGCATGATCTAGAATCAAATAAAGAATTGGCTAAATTTCAGGAAACCATTAAATTACCTGCCACTATATCATTCAGAGCTTCAACCATAGTAGTGGTGATCACATAAGTTTGGACTTTCTCCCTTGGCCTTTTATAAGGTAAGTTTCTTTAGCACTTAGGACATTAATTTTCATAATACCCCATTTCTCTACAATTTTAGTATTCAACATTTCCAACCTCTTTCTTTCCCTTGCAATCACGATCTTGGTGGCCTTTTTCACCACACTTGTTACAGACTCCCTTTCCCTTTAGGAAAGTACTGAGGTGTTTCTTCCCAAATTTACTACAGGATAAAATTTCAACATTTCATTTCTTCCCCTTATTTCCATTTCCAAAGTTTTCAGTAGATCTGTTCTTCTCTTTATTTTATTTAAAGTCATATGACTTATAGATTTCCTTTTCTATCATGATCTCTCACGAGACAATATCTTTGTATGATGAGATGGATTGTGAGACAAATGCTCGATGAAGAAATGGTTTTAAACCATAAAATAATCGATAAATATTACTCCTTGGGTTACATATATAATATTTTTCATGCCTTTTTATCCTTGTAAAGTTAGCCTCAGACATTGTGATATTCTCATCCTCTTTTTTCATTAGACTCATAAATTGTGTTTCCATATCTGCTTGATGGTCACACAGAATGTATTTTTCTAGAGAAATATATTTAAAATCCCTATATTCAATATTTTATACTTATTAATCCTACATTGTGTTTCAAATTAATAACCACCATTGATCTTCAACTCCTATGAGGTGTTAAACTTCCATGAAAACTTTTCCCTTTCACTACTACCCAAAGCATGAAATATTTTTTCTATGAAACTTATCCAATTCTTAGCTACAAATGGATTTGTAGTCCCATTTAATGTTGGTGGTTGTTGCCTCAGGAAGCAGTCTAACATTGATCCTTCTCATTGTGGATTAGGGTACCCCATACTGGTATGGTTATAATTCATAACTTGGGTGAGTTGTCCGAGTATGGTTATAAGTTGTTTACCACTGGTTGCATCACCAACTCCCCTATAATTATATTGAGTAGGTGGGAAATCCTTACATGGATTACGTCTTTTGATACAGTCTACATTCCATACACTAGGCACCATTTCTAAACAAAGTCACACACTATATTATTTTATGAATTGTAATACATAATTCCAAACTAGTAAAATACCTAACATATATTGAACAGTTTATACATTTAATCCATAATCATAAAAAATGTTTTCTTTTAGGAATTATTTACTCATAAATACTTCATAATGGTTTGTAAAAAATGTTTATTATCCTAAGAATATCCCTTGGGAGTGTCATAACCAAGAGTATAGTAAGGCTCATTGTCATGTACAAGGATACCCCTTTTCAAGCCTGAAACTCCTTGTCAGAGTTCTCACTCCTAGGTACATCTGTGATAGAGCTCCCTCAACCTACTCGTATTCAAACAGGGATGTATTTCTTGGAAAATACACAAAGTCTCCACATTACCAAAATTATAATATGTTTTTCTATATTAATCCTCAAATTATATCTTAGGGAAATGATTCTAATTAGAGGTTTTTTTTCTAAATATAACTTTCATGGTTTGTAATAAACTTCCTCTGATACCAACTGTAATGTCCAACCCTAGTTACCTAGAGTCGGTGGATTATTATATAACATTGTCATGATAATAGGGGTTTAAATCCTGAAAGACTGATCAGTTTAGTAGAATTGGAAGTACTAGATACAAAAATAAGTTTTAAATTACATTATGAATTGAAAATAAACAACATTGTGTATCCTTTTAAAACATTCATCTCCCTTAGACTATGCCTAAAGGTCATTCATAATATACTTCATCACATACTAGGAAAAATAAAACATAGAAAGGGGTGAGCTCAGGTGCTCAGTAAGGATAACAATATAGAGAAAACATTCACAAATAAGAATAAAAATTTAATGCAATGTACCATACTAAAACACATGCCTTTTAAACATAAAATTTAGCATAATATAGAATGTATAAATAAAATAATTCTATTTACTTATTTAGATGGATATTATACTTGTCGAATAATCACATGAAATATCAATAGCCAATTTCATAATGATGGAATGCATAATGATGGACATCATAACCACATAGTCAAGTCCTCGTTCCATGACTACAAATAATATTTTTTCAAGGCCTTGTGACAATACAATAGTTTGTCTCATGAGACCTACTGATGCTCCGACGAGCTATTGCGGGCTCCACCCATCACTAACTATGTAACAACCCAAATCCAGAGCCAATCAATTGGTTCCCCATACCCGGTTCACCACATGACCTCAAGAACATTTCCTAAACTCCAGAGGCTACCGACTAGTAGCGAGGGCCTTGGTGAGTCATTGGGGAAACTATGCCCACATTTGGTTAGGTATACAAGGGAAAGGAAGTAACAATCAATAGAGGAAGCAGTAAAAAACATAAAATAACTGAAACTAAACAGCGGAAGAAATGAATATATAGAAACGATGATAATGATGCAGAAGGTACAAGTATCTAAGGAAACCAGCAAACTCAACAACATGCTGAAATACAACTGAGAAACAAAGTACAAAAAGTAAACAACAACTCCAGCAGCATCGCAATCATATGATCAGTTCTATGCTCTCCATCTCCGACCAGCAATCATGTACCTGAAGTAGAAGGTCCACAATTCCTATCCACACCTGTAACCATATAACCTATTTGGGCCAAAAATCCGGACCCAAATAGGGTGTGAGACTAATCCCAGTGAGAAACCACCACAAGATCTATGCCCTACTGTCAGTGAGCAATATATAAAATGTAATGGAAATAAATGTAGTAGAGAAATAGGAGTACACTAAAGTAAACAATCCTAAAAATATCCATTCACATTAATTTATTAATTTAATCCAATAATTAAATTATCAACCAAGGAATCTAGCAAATAGCTCTATATTCCCAAGGCATAGTAAGTAACACAATAGGTATCTCAGCAGACTACCTAAACAGCAAGCAGTACAAAACCCAAGCTTTTTCTTTGGCTTGGTGGACTTGTCACAACCAACCAAACAATATTCACATTGAATCTCTGGGTGGATCACACTGGCAGAACCCTCTATTCAAGTAATCATACAAAGGCACAGACACTCTGGAAGCAATCACAGTCCATTCCCCTACGGTCTTGTAACGATAGCTATAGACTCTCTGAAGAAGCACTTACGTCTAATTACCCCTGTAGTCTCGATAAATAACTAAGGACACTCTGAGGAAGCACAAATTCCCATTCCCATAGTTCCTGTGAACGATAATAATTTATAACTGACTCTTTAGGGAATCCCTTAATCGTCAATTCCCTCTTTATTCTACCGCACCAGGTTCACACAGCCCTGAGCAGTCCAGTCGTGCGTAATTGGCTGTCAGCAGCCCTAAGTATGTTCAAAAACTACATGGATAATAGCTACAAATCATCATAAGCATATAATCAGTAAGAAATACATGCAATAAATTATATCCAGGTAGGAAATCAATGAAACAAGGTCTGCCTCATAGGCAACCTAAGCTAAACGACGATAAACAACCAAAACAAGGGAAACACCCATGGGGTGATCTTAAAACATGATAACAAGGAAACATTATTCATCTAATAGCCACAATAATACAATAAATCTAAGGAAGATAATAATGCAGGATCAAAACCCTAACCTGAGATACCCGATAGATGGGTATCCGACACTTTTTCACAAAAACTCAAAGACATTCAACGTAAGGAAACAAACCACTTACCTTGGTTCTAGGAGATCGATATACTTTAGCCTTGGCCCATTAATCAGCCTATAATGGAGTAGATCTACAAAAACGTCTAAAACATTCCACCTTAGATAAATAACATAAGAGAAAGAATAAGGAAACATGTCCAAAGAAGAACCATGAACTCGCCGTTGTGATTCTATTGCAACTGGCGGCATTCGATTCAGATAACCGGTGAAGGATCATCAGTTCTGAGAAGATCTGCGGTCGTACCCTCACTCTCGGTCGAAGAAGTTGAAGAAGAAGATGTTTTCGGGGTTAAGACATGACCCTGGTCCGTTTAACGAAAAAATAAAGTTCACGGCATGTACTTTTAGAGTACAGGGCGTGTACTAGGCTTTTTCGTACTCCGCATTATGCGGCCTCCACATCACCCCAACATAGCTGTGTGTGTGGCCATGACACGGCCTCGAGCGACATCAAAGTACACGATGTGTACTTTGAAAATTTCCAGATTCTCCATTTTTTCCAAACAATGACCAGAAAAGAAGAACATACCTAAAAATAAGGTTTGGGTTCTTACAAACTTCCCGCCTTAAATAAATTCATCCCCTAATATCCCTAGCGTGGTGTAGAAGAAGAAACCCCGAACCACTGTTGCCACTATGATCGCATATCAGCCTCCATCTCCCAAGTCTCATCCTATACACGGTCGTGCTGCCACAACACCCATACCATAGGAATAGACCAGCCATAGAGTACCTTTTCACTATGATCAACAATCTTGATAGGATGCTCCTCGAACGATGCATCCTGCTCCATCTCAACCTCCTCAGGTTAAAAAACATCAGACAAGTCTGAGAAATAGATTCGAAGCTGAAAAACATGGAAGAAGTCGTTCATAGCCTGGTACCTCTGAGGTAACTGCAGCCTATAAACAACCATCCTGACTCTCTCTAGAATCTCAAACGGCCCGACGTATCTCGGTGAAAGCTGGCCCTGTCTCCTGATCCTCTTGTATCCCAACCTTGGGGTAACACGTAGGAAAACTTGATCTCCGACCTTGAACTCCAAAGGTAATCTCGACTGATCAGTATAAGATTTTTGCCGAGACTGTGCAGTAGAAATCCTTTTTTGAATCCACTCCACCTATTTTGTGGCCTCCTGAACTTGACAGGGTCCCAGCATAGCTGCCTCTCCTGCCTCCAGCCAACACAAGGGTGATCGACATAGCCTACCATACAAAGCCTCGTAAGGATCCATCTGAATAGTTGCTTGAAAACTATTATTGAAGGGAAACTCCATTAGAGCTACATGTCTCTCCCATGAACCTCCAAAATAAAGGACGCATGCTCATAGAATTTCCTCTAGCACCTAAATCGTGCGCTCTGACTGGCCATCTGTCTGGGGATGGTAAGCTGTATTCAGAAGTTCCTGTGTACCCAAAGCCCTCTGTAGACCTTGCCAGAAATGCGATGTGAAGTAGAAATACCTATCTGAAATGATAGTACTCAGAACCCCATGCAACCATAAAATCTCACGGATGTACAACTGTCCAAGCTCACCAACACTGAAGGACTCCTTAATTGGAAAGAAGTGAGAAACCTTCGTGAGCCTGTCAATGACAACCCATACCATATAATTCCCTCAAGGTGATCTCGGTAACCCTGTCACGAAGTCCATCATGACATCATTCCACTTCCAATCAGGAATGGATAGCTGTTGTAAAATCCCTGCTGGTCACTGGTGCTCCGCCTTCACCTACTGACAGGTGGACCACCTCATGACAAAACTAACAACATATCTCTTCATACCTGGACACAAATACTGGTGGTGTAGGTCACAATACATCTTGGTGATGCCAGGATGAACTTCCCAAACTAAGGAATGAAAGTATCGCATTATCTCCTCATGTATATCTACTGGCACCCATACGTGTCCCTAGAAACGCAAGATCTCACCCTCGCCTATGGTCCATCTGAGAAGAGGGTCCTCTCCTGACATGATTTCTCATAGGACTAGGCCTTCAGAATCTGATAGCTGCCTCATTCGAACTCGGTCGAAAATGGTAGAGGTAACAACTATAGAAGAAATAAAAGTCTGAACCTATCTATCATGCACATCCAATTGAATTTCAGAGAACAGAGCCATAAGCTGCCACTCACTACGGGCCTCCTGAACTGCATGTATCTGTGTCCTCTTGCTCAGTGCGTCTACCACAACGTTGCCTTTCCCAGGCATATAAGCAAGCTCGAAATAGAAAGACTAAAGGTACTCAACCCACCTCTGTTGTCTTAAATTCAAGTCATGCTGTGTGAAGACATACTTGAGGATCTCGTGGTAAGTATATACCACACAATTCTCTCCCAGAAGATAATATCTCCAACAACGCAAAACATAAACAACTACAGCTAACTCCAGGTCTTGTGTGTGATAGTTCCTCTCATCTGGCCTCAACTGTCGAGATCTATATGCAGCAACACGATCCTCCTGCAGAATCACTTCTCCAAGCCCGATTCCAGATGCATCACAGAAAACTGTATAACTCTTTCCCGACTCTGGAAAAACTAGAATCAGTGCAGAAGTCAATCTCCCCTTCAGCTCCTGAAAGGCTGAATCGTGGGCTTCTAAACAAAGATAATTCACCCCTTACTTACTGAAGCCCATTAACGGTGCTGCTAAGTGTGAGAAGTCCTGTATAAATAACCTGTAGTAACTAGCCAGCCCTAAGAAACTTTGAGAGTACCCTACTATAGTTTCATGAACTCTCTGGCTCTGTTAGCCCTCTATGTCTCCGGGTAGAAGTAGTCATAGACCGTATGCTGAAACTCGTCCCAAGCCATAACATGTTGGCACCCTACCTGTGAAATCACATCCCACCTTCTCTTGGAGGAGTCTCACAACATATAAGTCGCGAGCTTCACTATCCTCTCCGAAGGAATCACCAAATGCTAGATGATGGAAAGCATGGCCTCTAGCCATGATTCCACAGCCTGTGGTCCTGCATCCCCTATGAACATGTGAGGATGCTGCTGCTAAAAAACCCGCATCAGCTCTTCCATAGAAGGGGCATGATTCTAAGCTCCTTGGATGATCAGCATGAATCTCATGAAACCCTCTCTGAATTGAGCGTCGACACCAGTTTTTGGAATCACTACAGGTTCCATGACCAGAATGATAGGCGGAACTACTGGTAGTCCCTGATCTTCCGTATCAGGCATACAGTCACTGCCTGGTTCTTGACGTGCAACGGGAGGACATCTTGGTTACATTGCTCTGAAAGGTAAAAACCAAACCTCAGATTTTTTATTAACAAAGACAAAAAACTGAAGGAGCAAGAAGGAATAAAGAAAATAAGGCATTCAAGTTGTGAAAAACATGACTACACGATGTGTTCTTTCCCTACACGACATATCCCTTTAGGTCATTCACATGGGCGTGTACTTCCACCTAAACTGTTCATGTAACACCCCAAATACACGACGTGTTTTCCTAACACAAGGTGGGTACATGAATCCTCTTCCCTGCCCGAGTCCTTCTACACAGTTAATCCACACGACTCCTCTAAGACAAAACTACACGGCGTGTTTAAGGAAGTCCCGACATGTATTAGACATGCATTACATGGCCCATGTTGTTAGAAACACGGTCTGACACACGGCCATCACTACATGGTGTGTTCCGGAAGGACATGACGTGTACGAGGAATGGTAACACCGACCCGTGTTGTTCGTGACACGGTCTGGTACCTAGATCAAACTACACGAGGTGTGAGATTCAGAGACGACATGTATGTGAAAATATAACACGACCTGTCTTGTTCGTGACATGGCCAGGTACCTATTACATACTACATGGCATGCTAAACCAGTACAAGGTGTGTTCCTACAAGATTTTCTAGAACCCAATGTTTTTTCTCACACAGTCAGTGACACGTTTTAAATACTACATGGCATGTATTAAAAAAATACACACCGTGTATTCTGGGTTTTTCCGGGCAGTAGCTCAGAAACAGCTCTGAAGGCCAGAAAACACAGAAAACAAGAGTTAAAGTGCCAAATTTTGATCCACGAGGTCCCATACTCCTCACAAATCAAATCTTGTCATCATAACAATTCATATAACAAGTAAACAGTATAACAAACTCACGATCCACCAAATTCCAATCCTCGAGGGCCCATAACACCTCTAAGACCAATGTTTGGCTTACATGATAAATAAAATCTAAACAAACAACACCCTTTTAACATAACATGTATTCTATAACAACAACTATCACAAAAGCATGCATAGTCTATTAAAAAATCTATCACAACAACATGCAATTTATAATGCAATTTAGATGGTATGGAAAAATGAAAGACATGTGATTTTCTAACAACTACCTATATGATGCATGAGATGAAATACCCTCATCTCATCGGGTTGCAACAAAATAGAACCACAATCATATAAACAATAACATCACAAAACAAGTGCACCACCCAATAGTGAAGTCAATTAAACTGTAACATTTGCAAAACAAGAAAACTGAAATATTCGAGGTAACCTGGATTTTTCCCTGTACACGGGTTATAGAACTCCCGGGAACAACTATTTACCATTTACCTATTCCATGCTATCCCTGTCTAATGTCGATAAACAGTAAGTCAATAAAAAAGAAAAGAAAAGAAACCACATCTAATACCACTTTGTAACGACCCAAATCCGGATCCACTCAACTGGTGCCCTATACCTGGTTTACCACATGACATCAAGAAAATTTCACAAAATGCCAGAGGCTGCCGACAAGCAGCGAGGGCCTTGGTGAGTCATTGGGGGAAACTATGCCCTCATTTGGGAAGGTATACAAGGGAAAGGAAGTAACAGTCAATAGCGGAAGCAATAAACAACATACAATAACTGAAACTAAACAGATGAAGTAATGAATATATAGAAATTATGATAATGATGCAGCAGGTACAAGTATCTAAGGAAATAAGAAAACACAACAATGTGCTGAAATACAACTGAGAAACAAAGTACAAAAAGTAAACAACAACTCCAGCAGTATTGCACGCCTAAGCTCGATCCTTTTCTGTCCAGCTCCAACCAGCATTCATGTACCTAAAGTAGAAGGTCCACACTCCCTATCCACACCTGCAACCATATAACCTGTTTGGGCCAAAAATCAGGACCCAAACAGGGTGTGAGACTAATCCCAGTGGGAAACCATCACCAGATCTGTGCCCTATTGTCAGTGA
The DNA here is from genome assembly GCA_963277665.1 of Viscum album. Lineage (NCBI taxonomy): Eukaryota > Viridiplantae > Streptophyta > Magnoliopsida > Santalales > Viscaceae > Viscum > Viscum album. Next base: position 20,236,756 of record OY728123.1, read on the forward strand.
GAAATATAGGAAAAGTAATGGAAATAAATGCAGCAGAGAAACAGGAGTACACTAAAGTAAACAATACTACAAATCTCCATTCACATTAATTTATTAATTTAATCTAATCCTTAAATTATCAACCAAATAATCTAGAAAACAACTCTATATTCCTAGGGTATAACAAGTAACACAATAGGTATCTTAGCAGACTACCTAAACAGCAAGCAGTACAATACCCAGGCTTGTTCTTTGGCTTAGTGGACTCGTCAAAAAAAGCCAAAAAATATTCACACTGACTCTCTGGGTGGCTGAAACTTGCAGACCCCTCTAGTCAAGTTATCATACAAAGGCACACACACTCTAGGAAGCTCTCACTGTCCATTACTCTGCGGTCTTGTAACGATAGCTATAAGCTCTCTGAAGAAGAACTTACATAAAATTCCACATGTAGTCTTGATATGCAACTAAGGAAACTCTAAGGAAGCACAAAGTCCAATTTCCGTAGGTCCTTCAAACGATACTAATTTATAACTGACTCTCTAGGGAAGCCCTTAATAATAAATTCCCTCTTTAGTCTACCGCACCAAGTTCACACAACCCTGAGCAGTCCAGTCATGTGTAATTTCCTGTCAGCAGCCCTAAGTAAGTTCAACAACTACTTGGCTAATAGATACAAAAATCAGAATCATATAAAGAGTAGGTAATACATGAAATCAATTATATCAAGGTAGGCAATCAATACAACAGTGTCTTCCTCACAGGAAACCTAATCCAAACAGCGATAAACAACCAAAACAAGGGAAACACCCATGGGGTGATCGTCAAACATGCTAACAAGCAAACATTATTCATCTTATAGCCACAAGAAAACAAGAAATCTAAGGCAGATAATAATGTAGGTTCAAAACCCCAACCCAAGATACCCGATACATGGGTATCCTGCACTTTTTCACCAAAACTCAAAGACATTCAACATAAGGCAACAAACCACCTACCTCAATACTAGGAGATCGATATACTTGAGACTTAGCCCGTGAATCGTCCTAGAATGGAGTAGATCTGAAAAAAGTCTAAAATGATCAACCTTAGATAACTCTCATAAGATAAAGAATCAGGAAACATGGCCAAAGAAGAACCATGAACTCACTGCTGCAATTCTATTGCAACCAGTGGCCTTCGATTCGGATAACCGGTGACAGATCAGCGGCTCAGAGAAGATCCACATTCGTACCCTCGCTCTCGGTTGAAGAATCTGGAGAAAAACACCTTTTTGGGGTTAAGACGTGACCTCGATCCGTGTAATGAAAAAAAGAAATTACAAGATGTGTACTTTTGGGGTACACAGCTGTACTAGGATTTTATGTCCTCCACATTAAGTGGCCTTTACATAACCCCTACATGTTCGTGTGTTTGGCCATGACATGGACAGCACACGGCCTCGAGCGGAATCAAAGTACACGGCGTGTACTCATAAAGTACATGGTGTGTAATTGGAAAATTTCCAGATTCTCCTCTTTTTCCCATAAACGACCAGAAAATAAGAACATTATGGAAAAGAAGGTCCAGGTTCTTACAAACTATGTCCAAGGCATTCCTCATAAGAAAAGGATGAAATATAATATAATCATTCAAATTAAAACTAGCTTACGAAATGTTAATACTTCAACCAGAAACCATGAATGGTATAAAAATAACACATCCATAGTCAAACATATCACAATACATTCAATACAATATTGAAGATTGTATCATAATAAATCAACTTCAAACAAGTGTAAAATACATCAAAGGATGTTGACATAGATGAAATCAAAAACTTTTTGAGAGAAATATCTCTTTCTATTTTGAAATAATTTAAAAGTCATGTAAATACAAAAAAACATTTATTTTGAAAATATTCTTATAATATTTTAAGGGAAGCTTCAAAGGTGTTATAATGGTAGAAAATAGCCACACTCGCTGTATAAGTTAAAAAACATTCTTTCCTTAATTTTGTCAAAAAGATTGTAAGAGACATTGCTTAGAAAACGATGGAAAGATTCCTTTATAAAAAATTTATAAAATGTCAAACAATGTTATAAATTACTTTAACCCATAGTCTAGGAAATATTAAAAATGTTTTGAAATACATTTTTAAGAAACACAGATGTGGATGATAAAGAGTTCCTAGTAGATACTCACGTATAAACAACCTCAAATAATGAAGAGATTGTATAATTAACCATTTCCTTTTACTTTTCCTTGATCGAGGGTATGTTAACCTCTTTTATAATAGTTAAATTATTATTATTAAATTATAAATTAACCATATATAAAAATATGATATCATATATGATCTTCTAATATTTCCTTGTTAATAATATTTCAGTAGTATCATTATTTCGGGTGTTAATAGAGTCATTTTATTTTATATTATTGGTTACATAAGACATTTTTGATATGTATAGAATGTATTTGATTCATATACATAATGATATTATGTACTTAAAAATTATTTTTAATCATAAAATAAAAATTATTCATGAATTGTTATGATGTTGAATGAATTTCATCGCATTCTTGGAGACGATAATCTGTATGTATGCATGAGTGTCGATATCATTCTATTTATGGTGAGATAATATGTAATTGGATGGTATATCATATGTAAAGAATAATTAACATGCTATATTTATTATTTAAATCAATTATACTCATTATTATACCCATCCAAATAATGAAGTGTTGAATAACAAACTACACTGTGATGTGGAGACGGTAATCCGTACGTACGCACATATGGTGACTTTGTCATTCATAGGATGGATAGAATAATGAATATGGTTATACCATATTTATAATAACATCAAATTATTTATAATATACTAGATTTATTATTTTGGTATGGAAACAACCAAGAAGGATGAAGTGTAAGAATAAAAGTACTCTGAAAGAGGTGATGAAATTATTACCTCTTCTTTAGGTGCTTCCTTTGGATTTGATCAAAAGGGATCCCTATATTGGCTTTATGATAAAATTAAAACCTCTACATTTATGTAAATAAAGTTTTTAGGATATTTTATTGGGGTTTGGCCGAGCCAAATGGCTTTGGAGGTGTGGAATTAAGATATGGGAAGTACCCTTTTATAAGAGAGGTGAGGGTCACTTTAGGAAAAGCTTGAAATATTATTTTGCTATACAATCATATTGAGTTTATAATGGCCCCAAAAATATTTATTTCTAGTATAAGGTGGGTATGGTTATAAAACCTCTCAAACAATTGGTTTTAGATAGGTTTAGGTGACTATATTAACCTTATATTTTAGATTTAACTCTTAGTGAAATAGTTTATCTTTTACCATGTATTCTTGTATTATTATAATAAATCGTTAATAAACATACTATAAAAAGACAAGAGAACCCAAAGTGGTTTGGCCAAAACCATTGGTATAGGTCCTATAGGTCCTATAGGTCCCCCCCTATACCAACAGTTTGTCCAAAACCGTTAGTATAGGTCCATTTAAGTGACCTATACCAACGGTTTTGGCCAAACCATTGGTATAGGTCCAAATTAATGAACTATACCAACGGTTTGGCCAAAACCGTTGGTAAAAGTCATATTTCCAGTAGTCAATGACTCTAATAAATTAAATTGAACATATATAGGTATCATGTATCTATTTTGACCTAAAATTAATTTAAATAAAAAAACTAATTATTTTAATAAAAATTCGGTTTAAACCAATAACACATTGTTTTTCAGTATTCATCAAAATATAAATGTTTTTAGAAAAATACCAAAAATTCACCCTAATCTAATTTTGAAATTTAGAATCCAAAAATGAAGTCCATTTTGAAAAATAGAATTTATAAAATTTCAATAACTGGATATTAATATTCATAATGTCTATTTTGAATGGTCATGGTGTGCTAAAACTCCAAGTTGCATACAATGCAAGCCATTGAATTATTCGAAGAGAAACATACCATGGAAGATTGGGGTGTTACACTTAAGATTGACAAATTTTTATAATGATTTTTTTATCGAATGTGTTGCTTTGGGGCCAGGATTGGGAGTGTTTTTGGTGCAAAAGGGCCAACTATTAGCCTATTACAGTAAATCCTTATCCAAATATATTATGGATAATTATTTCTATGAAAAGAAATTATGTAATTGGTTTTATATATTTATCACTGGTGAAAATAAATATTGGGAATACGGTTCATAGTTATTTTTTACCATCAATGTTTAATGAATTTTTTATCCCAATGGCTTATGTTAATAGTCCACTTGTTGTTTTTTAAATGAATGTTAGTGGGTTACAATTATAAAGTTATCTATCATCTTGGGAAGTTGAATAGTGTGAATGATGATTTTTCTAGGGTAGTTACAAAGGTGGATAATAGTTAGATAGAAGTAACTATACCTAGTTGGGAAGAGTTTCACGTGGTTCATGGAGAGTTTTCACAAGACATGGAAATAATGGCTGTTGTTGATGCCTTGTGGAAAGGGAAGGTGACCAAACCATGATATACATACTAAGACAGATTTCTCTTTTACAAAACGAACTTTTTTTGGCCTATTAGTCAACAATGGTACCAACATTATTTCAAAATTACTATTCTCCACCTATAGGGGGACATTAGGGATTCTGAAATACTTATAAATAGTTATTCAATGGATTGTTTTGTCCTGGAAGTACTCACACGATACATAAATATGTTTGGGAATATATAGTTATTTTATAAAAGAAAATACGAGTCATTAATTCCTATAGGACTTATACATCCCTTTTGGATACCCAAACTAATATGGGAGGAAATTTAAATAGATTTTTTAATAGACTTCCAAATTCATATGGTTATAAAGTTGTGTTGGTTGTATTGGAAATACTAAGAATCTACACCCATTTCATACATCTAAAACAAATTTATACAACAAAAATAATGGATGAAGTAATTTCTAGGGATTTTTTCTGATACATTGGGTTTTAAAGATAAATAATTAGTGACTATGAACCCCTTTCACAATATGTTTTTGGAGATAATTATTCAAATTATAGGGGGAAGCATTAAATATGATCCCTTCATACCATCCATAGAGTAATAGAAAAAACGAGGCAGTAATTCAATGTCTCAAAATTTATCTATGATGTTTTACATTAGATCAACTAAAGCAGTGGGATATCTGGTTTTCATGGTTTTACTATAGTTATAACACTTCATTACACACTTTATTGGCTAGGATCCCATTGAGTAATTGTATTTAATAAGAACAACTCAAAATTTTTAATACACTAGAGGGGATACTATACAATAGGTTATGAATAAAGAACTGGTAGAAATAGTTGAATAATTATATTAGATTTAAATTAATTTCCAAAGGGTTTGACGATTGATGGTTTGATATTCTAACCAGTACTAAGGAGATGCTGTTTACGATATTGGGGATTTAATATGTGTAAAATTTTGACCTAATATGCTTGGATGGAAAAAATGTCTAGGTGGGAAGTTCACAACACATTATTATGGCCCATTTACTATAGTGGGGAAAATAGATTTTGTTTCTTATTGATCGCAATTAAATGACACTAGCAAGGTACATATGGTTTTCAATGTATCATAGTTGAAGGATGTGATTGGGAGCCAACATACTGAGGTGGTTCTTCTGGCTAGATTTTTTGTTGAATAGGAATATCCATAGGACATACTTGAAGAAGAGTGGAAGAGAAATACTCGACCATGACTAATGAAATGGTATAGAAGGTCAATGCATGAATCTACATGGGATAATGCAATGTTATTGAAAATACAGTTCCCAGATTGTCACATGGAGTATAAGGTGTTAAATAAAGGGTGTGGGTCTTATAGGATAGATATATTCAAGGAAAAGCCACTAATATTGTATAATTTCCATCAATGGGAAAGGGATGGTAGTCAGGGTTAATAAATTTATTTTTTAGGTAGGGGTACACTTGAAATTTGGGTTTAATAAATCAGTTAGTTTCAATTTAATGGAGAAAGGAGAATGCCCTAGGGGGATTGTCAGTTAATATGTTATTTGAAGGCATTGTGCCTTTTACTGAGGATAATTACACTCTTAGAGAGTTTCCATTATAACTGATTCTATATTATTTTTATACAAATTTCAAAATGGTAATTGAGAACTTATTAAGGGTAGTAAGACAAACCCATGATGATAACAATTAATACAATCTCAATAGGAAACCATATTTTCCATCAAATTAGTAACATCAAATTTATCTATATCAAGAACTAAGAAATCACAAGATAACTTAACATCAGATATAGAAAAAGTGCCTAATTAGCATCAGAAACCCTACTCACTTTTCTTTCTAATAGGATCCACTATCTCCACAACATATGGCATGAGTTACATTAGGAGATTTAAATTATTCAAAAAGCAATTTTATATAAAATATTTAGAGATGCTTATATCAAATAGAAAAATTTCAAAATACTAATAAATGAAATTGAAACCTCTCATAGTCATAAGGCCTGCTTTGATATCCACTAGAAACTCTTACACTACATTAAAATATTTATCCATAGAAGATGAGTTTTTATTTTCCCTATAATCCAATGGATAAAAACATGTTTCCTTAGAATCATATAATTGTTCCACTAACCCTTTAATGCTGAAGTTCCATAAACACCTTACTAAGAAGATAAATCCTTTAAAAACCATTGTAGATGACCCAAAAACCCATAATAGAGGAAAATATTCTGTGATTTCAAGTAATAAAATTTATCATAACAAATATTTCCACACTGGGGGAAATTAGAGGGAATTTATAAGTAGGTATAACGGTCATAAGATGATCCTTGTTCTGGGATCCAATTCTGATTCCTATGAAATCCTCATTCAACTTATTATTACATTCATATGGGCCATAATAACTACCACCATACATGAGAGGAATCCTGACCAATCTTGACACGCCTTCATGAGAAACATTCTCTATCATGACTCTATCAACAAACTCATCAAATGTGGAATGTTTTATCTTGAATAACTGATAATGTATATCTGGTTCCAAGATCATCGGAAATCTTTGAGGCTTCAACTTTTCAATTGATATGACCTCTAGTGAGAAAAGGGAAATTTTGGAAAAATAGTTGGTATATTCCTTTATTGTATAGTCTCCTTGTTGAAGATTAAGTAACTCTATGGAAATATCTAAAACCATTTTATTTGTGAATAATGGTTGCGTAAATATAGATTAAAATTCCTTCCATTCATGACCCTCGTGCTTCTTTTCCATAACCACTAAATTCCACCGTATTTGACTAGTGAATTCAATATTAATGATATAAAACTTCACTTTAATATAATTTAGAGTCTATACTAAGTAAACAATCCTTTCAATTTTCCCCATTCATTCCTATACTTCTTGAGAATCATTCATCCCCTATAAAGATGGTGGTTTCTCATTTATAAACTCTTGGGGATCAATTCCTATCACTATCCTTCTCTAGGTCCACATATTTATCATGAGTAACGAGTGGAGATACACCTTGTCCAATAACATGGACTACATACACTACAACATCAATAATATTTTGATCAATTATATGATTTTCCTATAGAACATTATCTATAGCACCCTTTCAAGGATTCACTAAAAGTATTCAAGAATTAATGGTACCACAAAAAACTAGATAAAGAGGGGAAACCATCAAATGAAGAAAAAACCTCAATAAAATCCTAAATAAAAAGAAACATAACTCAAATACACACATTCCCAAACATCCCATGGAAACATAGAGATCACTATAATGAGTTTTGGCCAAACACTCACTCACAATCTTTCCCTTATGTTCCTACAGTCCTAGCTTCTATATACTTAGACATCCAAAGTTACATAGACTTATAAACAACTTTAACAATACTTTATCAAATCCAACCTAGGTCATCCCTGAAATAGACACCCATGATGGCCCCTGTCATGGACCAAAGGGATTTCCCAATACACACAGGCTTTAAAAAAGTTCATTGGAATCAAATAATCAACTTTGAGAATTATTTATCTCCTAAAGACATAAAACAACAATGATAGAGTTCTTATCTTGTTCTATTAAAATAGAACCTCTTACCATGACTTGATACCTCATTTTATTTCCAAAAAGAAGATCTACCTATGATATTTCTACCAAATTAAGGAAATAATACCTATAGGATCACATATGAAAAGGGCATCTTGAGTCCAGGACTCACACATGAGCGAGTGCATGCTTGGACACATTTAAAACATCAGCAGTTCCATAACCAGAATCCAAAAAAGGGACTTGATAATAGCTTCTTTAGTCTTAGATATTTTTAGTTTTCTCCAATTGGGTCTTGTGTTCTTGGACTTACCACAATATAATAAAAAAATATATCATCATAATTTGACCTAAAATTGGGCTTTTTGTTTTTATTGATTTTCTCTTAACTATATTTTTTATTTTTACCATTAGTTTTTTACCAACACCTTGTGAAAGGACACTCATCCCCACCCATAATTATAGAATTAGAATATAATTCCTTATAGATAATGGAGAATTTAACCTTCTTTAGGGTTATAGAGTCGTGACTATGCATAATTGTCTCTAACATTGGGTTATAGTTATTGTTTAAAGAAATTAAATCAATCATGGATTGATCCTTATCATCAGTAGTCACATTTATATTGGATAAATAAACAATGATTTTATTAAATTTATCAAATTATACATTTTAGATTTCATTTTAAATATAAACATGTGGTGTTTATTATAATGTCTACCAATAAGTGAAGTTGTCCTGTAATTTTTCTCTAAATTAATCCATATAATAGTAACAATTGTTTCATAATAAACTTATCAAATAAATTTGTTTCCTAAAGCAAGAAGTAGATAACAATGGGCCTTAAAAAGAATATTAGAAGAGATATATTTGTAAATATTACTGGTATTCCCATCAGTGGGTTGGGAAATAATTGGTTTCCTATGGCCAAATAGGTCATCAATTAACCCCTTTTTAATGGGTAGGACTATCATATTAATCCACCATAAATTGATTTCATTATCACCATTTAATTTTGTTATTTAAAAACTAGTTTAATCCATATTTATCTAAAGTCTCTAATAGAATTATTTTGAGGAAAATTATAACAATACACCCCTAAGAAATAGCCAAGATTAATATATATTAATTCTTTTTCAATTAGGAATTAAAATTATATTTATATTTATAGGTATAATGATTTAAATTTGAAATAGAATAGGGAAATGGAAACTTAAGATGAGATTCAAACAAAGAAAATAAAAAGAAACTTGATTTGAGTAAATAAATAGTTTCAAAAAATAATACAGTAATGATACACAAGATATTCAATGTGATTCGGTCCATTTTGGACATATGTGCTTGAAAATAAAACCACCCACACACACAATTTATTAAGAAAAAAATAAAAATGGTACAAGATACAAAAAAATATAAATAGGAAGCAATAAAATAAAAGTAAGCAAAAAATATATCATTATAACAAAAAAAGATGTGAAGAAACTATAGTACTTACATTCCACAGAGGGTAGCTTTCCTGCAGTCCTATTCTCCTAACGCTGCTAGAATAGATGTGCATGTTATGCTAGGATATGATGTTTTAGACTTCTTTAAGAGCATCTGGATTAGTAAATAACACCAGAAATCTTCCAAAGTAAGGGATTTCATCAATAATCCACCATAAAAGTATATAAAAAGAATCTAAGGAGGATAATAGGTCGATACTGATCTCTATTGAAGTAATGGAATGGAAAGGTGAGCTACGGTTTTTTCCAAAGTAGATGGGAGTTGAACCAGGAGAATCCAAATGATCCAATTCTTGATGTTGAGAATGTAGGGGTCACCAATACTCCCAAAACACCACTACACCTAGAAACAATCTATCCAACCAAAACATTCATGCATTGGGACCCACACAACCAAGAACAAGAAACTACCAAAACCTAAAAGCATGCGGGTGGTTGGGATTAAATGGTTGGCAGCATAATCGATTTATAAAAGAGTTATTAGGTAGGATTAGTGGCATAGAAAATATAGGTTCCCCTAGGATGAGGGAGAAACAAGTGGGCCAAATGATCCAGCCAAAAACCAAGGTCCATTTGAGAATAAAGTATCCCATCATGCATATTATCTAGGAAAGTTATAGTAAAATAATTTTGAACAATATTATAATAAAGAAAAAAAATTAAAAATTGTTTTGAACACATGTACAATACAAAGCATTATGTAATGAATAAAAAATATGGTCATTTAAAAATGAAGACACTTTCTATAAAAAATATCCACCATTTTCATTTAAAATTGGAAATGTTCTTAACCTTATATCTCTTGTATAGTAACCAAATTCATAATATATAAATAGTATTTTAATTTTGATAATACCGCATGTTTAGTCATACTATCAGCTGGTTTTTCATCAGTATGTGTCTTATTAAGACATATGGTTACATATTTAATAATGTATCTAATAAAATGCAATATAATATTTATGTGTTTGGATTTACCGTGAAATAGAATATTATTGGGTAAATGAAGATCATATTTCCTATTACAATAGACTGAAATAATTTAATATTAACGATTATGTTCTTAATCAAAACCCTTGATCCATAATGCTTCCTTGTATCCTCATTCAATATAATGTATTTAGTTTCTATGGTTGAATGGGAAACCACAGATTTCATATTACATTTCCAAGAAATCATACCTAGTTAATGAGTTTTTATTATCAATATTACTTATAGTGTCAACACTTACATTTCTGATAATCAATTCAATAGTGTCAACATTTTTACAATAACATAAATAAAGGGTTGATGTATGTGATAGGTGTAAAAGAATTCACTTTAGGCCATTCCAATGTGGCTTCCCTAGGTTTTCCACCAATCTGCTAAGAGTGAATATTTAAATGGAAATATTAGTTCTATTTTATATCATAGATTATATAACACTGTCAAAATTTTTAACATAGTGTATTTTTGACATGTACTCTATATCAGTATTAATAGTGGGTACATGTGTCAAATATCGATTAAAATAGTTTATAAATGGCACACTTATAGTTTCGATAGATTAAAATAGGTACATTTTAAGAACTTCAAAAACATAAGTATACTAGTAATGATACAACAATTTATTTTTTCAACCCCAAATAATTTCTACACTAAGTTTTTTTACTTCTCCTAAATATTCCATTTCAAAAACACCTTGAAATTTATATTTAATAGAAATTATGAACTCCATGTTATCACATATAAGTAACATGTCATAAATATATAGAAGATGGTAAATCATGCTATTTTTAACATACTTTAAATAAACACATGCATCATATTTTCTCCTTGTAAAATTGTTATTAATACGAAGGAATCAAATTTTCTATTCCACTACCTTGAGACTTTTTTAATCCATATAATGATATATTTAAAAGAAAAAATTCGTTATATTTAAACTATTTATAATAGCCATTATGAGGTTTTAGTATCATAATATGATTCAGAACATAGCTATATTCATTTTGGGTCATAGGTCGAGGATCAGTTGGAGGAGGTTGTGCAACACCCTCAAATTGGGTTGATGGCTTGGTATCTATAGCCCCATAAATTTATACTTCATCACTATATTTTAAGATTGGTTTATAATTTATATAAAATGATTCATAAAAAATCTCTATGAATTATACATTTTTGGTATCTGGGTTTATCAAACCACGACTTATAACCTTTAACACATTCAGGATACCGAAAAAAAATATACTTGATAAATCATGGTTCAAGTTTCCAAGTCCTTACCTGGGCATATAAAATACCCCAAAATAATCATACTTAATTTTAATACGGTGGTCTGTTTTTCCGAAGTTTTTTAAGAGATTTAGACTAATTATCAGAGGATGAGCACCTATTTATAAGCCACACTTCTATAGTGGCAGCCTATGACCAGAAATGTTTCACCAATCCCGAGCATGCAATCATACTTTGAACTCAGTCAATGATAGTTTTATTCATATGTTAAGAAAATCCATTTTTTAGTGTGTGTGTGTGTGGGGGGGGGGGGGGGGGTTATCCCTAACAATCTAGTTTCTATAAATTCCCAAATATTTATATAACTAAGTGAAATCAGTAGATATGTAATGTAATCCATTATTAGTTCTCATCGACATAATTTTCTTTCCTAGCTTATTTTTGAAAAGGATTTTCTAGGTTTTGAAGGTTTCAAAAAAATTATATTTATTCTTGAGTATATAAATCCAACAATTTTTAGATAATATATCCATAAAGGTAACAAAATAGGAGCCTCATTTAGGGGATGTGGTTATTTCAGGTCCCCATAAGTCCGATTGAATATATTCTAAGGGGAAACTATATTTAAAGGTAGAACTATTGAAACTTACTCTCTTATCATTAACAATTACAAAATATTCACAAAAAATATTACTTGGGGTAATTTCTGTTAACACACCTTATTAATTGAGTTCCTCAAGACCCTTAGAACTCACATGCCCCAATCTATTATTCAATAAAAATTATTATCAATATTAGGAACATATTGGCTAACTGAATGTCTACAATGGGTCTTCCCATTTAATACATGTATCCCATTGAAAACGTAACCCTTGATGATAGGTTAGGATCCTATAGATATTTTTAGGCAACCTAATTCAGACCTATAAGTGAAGATATTTTGGTCTAGAAATCCTAAGGATATATAGTTTCTATGGAGGTTAGGAACCTACCTAACATTTAAAAAAGTAATTATAGAGAGTTTATATAGTTTTATTTATAAATTTTTTATTCATATGACTTAAAACATCCTATTATTTCATAAACTGGCATCTCCCTATACTCTTTCTACCAAATCAAGGAAATACTCCCCATAGGGACACATATAAAAAGAGTAGCCAGAGTCTTGGACCCACTCATGAGTGAGTGCTTTCTTGGACACATTTAATACTTCTATAGTGTCATAACAAAAATCCACTAAAACATATTGGTCATAAGGTTATTTAGTATTAAGATTTGGTTTAGTTTTCTATAATTGGGTATTGTGTTACTTGACTTACCAAAATGGAAGAAAACAAATTATATCCTTAAATATTCACCAAAAATTGTGTCGTTTATTATTATTTCTTTTATATTTACTATAGAGTTTATTCTTACCATTAGATTATGGCCTACAAATTTTTGAAAATACTCATAGGCTCACCCTAAATTATAGGTTGAGAATTTAATTCCTTAGAGAATAAGGAATATTTAACCTTATCCAGGGTTATAGAGTCACATATATACATAATTTCCTCTACCATTATAATATACGAATTATAAAAAAAATTAACACAATCACGGATTGATCCTCATCATCAAAATTCACATTTATATTTTCTAAATAAAGCATGATTTTATTGAATTAATCTATATTGGGATACCATATCTAGTTTTAAATGTAAACATGTGATTTTTATTATAAATTATGCTAAAAAATAAAGCTGACATGTAATGTTTCTCATGTTTAATCCATATTACAAAAGATGTTTTTTCATAAGTAAATTTTCTAATAACATTTTTCACTTAAATTATGGTGTATAAAATGATAAGACATAACATGAATATAAATAGATGCATCTTGGTAAATAGATGAATTCAACCCATTGGCATAATAGGTAATAATGGTTTTATTAGGGCCAAATAAGACATCAATTAAACCCTTATAAAAGAGCATGGATCTCCTCTTAAAATAATATAAACTGAAGAAATTATCACTATTGAATTTTTCTATTTAAAACCTAGATATATCCATGTTTATATGAAGGTTTTGATACTATTTCTTTGGTAAAAATTCCAACTGTATTCCAGAAAGAAATATCCAAGATCAGCAGATATGATCACTTTTTATATTAGGTTTTAGAATTCAAATAATATTTATGGGTATAATTATTTCAATTATAAACAGAATAAGGAAGTGGGGAATTGAGATGAGATTCAAAATAAAAAAATAAAGAGAATCTATATTTGTGTGAAGAAAACGTTTTGTAAACAAAAACAAGAAAGTTATAAATATGGACAAGAGATTTGATGTGCTTCGGCCATTTTTGGACCTTCATGCAGGACAAGAACACCATCAACATAGAAGATTTATTAATATAAAAATAAAAAATGATACAAAATAAAATCCAGTAGAAATGGACAGTATGGAAAAAAGTATAAAAATTTTATATTCATAACTGAATAATATATTAAACAATTGAAATACTAGCTAACTAGAGAGGGTGGCTCTATGTCAGTCCTATTCTCTTAATACTACTAGAAAATATTTGTGTGTGATGCCTGAATCCAAAGGTGTGGACTTCTTCAAGAGATTCTAGATCTGTCATAAAGGCCAAAAATCTTCTAAAGGATGGGATGTTGTCAATACTCCACTATACACTAGCTATGAGAAGAGGCTGGGGACAACGATAGACCTAGAAATGATCTCTAACAAAGAAACAGAATGATAAGATAAGCAAGGGTTTTTCATCAAATCATATGGGAGCCTAACCAAGAGAATCCAAATGAGTCAAATCTTATAAGCTTAGAATACATGGGTTATAAATCTACCTGACACACAACCACACCTAAAAAAAGGCATCCCACAAAAAAATGCAATGCATAGTGAGAAAAACCTCCTAGAAAAAATAACGTTGAAACCCAAAAGCATGTGGAAGGTGGGAATTAAACAAGTAGAAACATAATCGATGGCCCAAAGGGATCTCAGGAAGGAACAGTGAGATTAAACACATGGGATTCCCTAGGATGGGGGAGAAATAAGTTGGTCAAATGAACCATCCTAGACTAAAGGACAATAAGTGAATATAGTGGCTTAGTACACATATTATCCAGAAAATATCCAGTAAAATAAAATTGAGAAGAATAATAATAAATCAAAAAAAGTAATTTTTTTAGGAATATACAGTTTAAAAAATAAATGGAAAAATTAAGAATATGCATATTTCAAATTTAAAACACTTTGTTTTACAAATATATATTAAAA
This sequence comes from Viscum album, assembly GCA_963277665.1. Classification (NCBI taxonomy): domain Eukaryota; kingdom Viridiplantae; phylum Streptophyta; class Magnoliopsida; order Santalales; family Viscaceae; genus Viscum; species Viscum album. The sequence continues at coordinate 20,251,787 of OY728123.1, forward strand.
ATATATATATAAATATATATCATATTTGGTATATGTATATTATTAAGTTTTATTTTAAATAGTTTTTTAGTTTATTAAATATATACTATATGTGCTATGTATGTTTTTATAATTTTTAGCATATAAAACTTATTGGAGAACCCCTATTTTTATCATAAACCCTTGATTTGGCATGTATAAATTCAGTGATCTATCTATATGATGGAACGAGTAGTGCATGTTCCACACCTTATCATCCTTTCATAAGCCTGAGTAGATCCACCACTCCATTATCATGGATTTTTCTTGTACCTATTCTTATAATCAGGATGGAATAACCATAAACCCTAAGATTTTTCCAGTTTAATTTGACTATGCTTGGAGACTTTACCCAGCCGGTCTAGGCCCCAATATCTAGTATGATCCCATTCATCAAGCTGCATATGGAATGATTCATTTTCATGTTGTGAGGGTATTTGTTTTCATATATATATATGTGTGTCTGTGTGTGTGGGGGGGGGGGGTTAAAAATAATAGTGTAAATTATTCAAAGGTTTAAAAAAATTAAATTTGAGTGAAAATTACATAATGGTTTCACTAATAAGGATCCCTCTTTTAAAATTTCTAAAAATGTGTTGTGTTATTCCAAAAAAGCATTGACAATCTAAGAAATGTTAAAACTCATAAATTTTATCAATGCTAAAAAATTACTAATAAAGGCATCATTAATCATCAATTTTAGCTATGGATGATAAAAACACCCCCTTTTTAAGCTCTTTTAGCAATAACTAAATTTAACGTGATTTGTAGTAGTTTTTAACATCTTTGTCTTTGTTAAAATGCATTGATTCCCTCAGCATATTTAACCCTTGTTAATGGTGGAAGGTGTTGGAGAATAGTACACATTTATTTTTCCCCATTTTTTAGTAATAAGTATTATTATATATATATATATATATTCTATATAAAAAAGATCTTCAACTACTCTACATACCTATCACTAAACCAAATATTTCCCACCCAACGTCAACTGCCACTCCCAATATGCCATCCCTTTTTATTTGAAAAAATTATATCTATAGATTAATACATTATGGGAGCCTCTACCTTGAATAATATAACAAAAATCAGTCCAAATCATTTAATTAATAAAAAAAACTCCAAAAAATATATAAAAGTTGTTATATAAATATTAATATTTCATTTTTATTTTATATTTATAATAATAATAATAATAGATCTACGATTTGAAGGGCATGCCTTCTAGAAGTGGTGTATAACCATTTCAATCCCCGCCTACTGGAAATAATTCTAGTCACACTATGGTTTCTAGTTCCAGGAATGTGGTTAGTGATGTTCTTAATGGTAGAATTGTTTTGACAAGCGATTTTGTGCCTTTGACCCTTTCTCAGGATGGTGTGAATGTGCCTTATATGGGGAAGTTGCTTCCCTTAGAACCAAACTCTAACATATTCACTCTAGAGTTGTCTATGCCTAAACCAGTGGGGGTTTCTAGAGTTAGATATGATGTACATAGAAAATATAGTTTTGACTTTGTAGGCAACCAGTAGGGTGATGGTGGTGCTGTAAAGAATAAATATTTGGATGTTGCTCATATTATTGTGGTCCAAGATGAGAAACCTAGGAAGACACGGTATAATGGACCTGATGAAAAAAATGAATTCCTACCCCACTAATACATATTGTACAATATCATGTGCTACCCATTATTAGTACTAGTTAAAATAACTAATAATATGTGTACTTTTATTAACTCTAGAAAAATGCTTTCATAAATATGGAATTTATCAGTGCTAAAAAAGAACTGATAAAAGACCACCATTTTCAGTGTTTTTTTATCATTGATAAAAGTATCTTTTATCAACATCTTATTCTATCATTGGTATAGGTGTCCCTTATCAGTTCTAAAATAGCACTGATAACAGGAAATTTTATTAGCACTAAGAAAAAGTGCTGATACAAGATCTCTTTTATCAGTTCTATAAAAAACACTAATAAAGGGTACTTTTATCAATATTTTCATTTGAGTGTTGATAAAAGGAACCCATTATTAGTATTTTTTTTATACCACTGATAAAAGTCATATTTCATAAAAAATATCATTAAAAATCCTATATTAATATATAAATATATTTATATTGATATAAATATAATATATTTTATTAAATATGATTTATAGCATAATAAATATACATTTACACATAATATATACGATATTTAGTGGAAAATGGATTATAAAATTATTTAAAAATAATACTAATTAAAAATTCTCTAATTATTATTGAGTAATAGTCATTTAATAACAATTGGATGGCATAAAAATTCAATAAATTAATGAATGATCTAAGATAAGTTGAAAACATGACTTGATATTTAAATGAATATAACTTTTAACCTGAGTGTCTCTTTGGGTTATACCACATATTAAATTGATTTTTATGAGGAGATATACGATGTGTTGACTTAGGGGGACCTTGGTCACTATTTTTTATGTTAAAAAGGCCTAGAAAGTCTCTAGAATTGAGTTTTTAGTTGGGATACCCTAATTTTTTAATATTCGATGGGATTTCAGCTTTGTTTAAGATGGTCTTCTATCCTCTTTTAGTGACACAAAATTTAATCTCAAATATTTCATTCATATATAAATTATGGTTCATGAAATTTTTTCATTTTTCATATTTTAAATTTTTTATAATTAATTATATGCCTATTTACTTATAGTTATATATAACAAATCAATTCTCTATATAAATATTTAAACATATTTACATAAAAAATTATTTTTAAATATATTAACGATATGTAAATAAATAAATAATATTCATTTAATATAAATAAAAAATTATCCATTTTATTTAGCTTATAAAAATGCATTAATATATATATATACCTATATAAGTAATTTTTAAATACAAATATGTGTGTGTAAAAAAATATTAATGTTTATATTTTAATATCTAAAAATAAATACATATATGTAAATATTTATGTGTGTATGTGAAAAACATAAATGAGAATGTTTGTGTGTGAATATGTGCGTATGTGCATGTCAATCTTGTGTAAATTCATTATATATAATTTTTTTATAAATATATCATTATCATTAAATTATAGTATATAAAAAATTTATAGTAAATATTTATAAATACATTATAAATAATTTATATTCGAATATACAATTATATAAAAATATATTTTTAAATATATAGGCATATAAATATATATGTAATATATAAAATTTATATCAAAATATACAATATATGAACATATTTTCAAAATAAATTTAATCAAATTTATAAATCATATAGAATTAATTATTATCCATTTTATTTAAAATAATATCTAACCATTTTTTACATTATAAAAATATATGAATATATAAACTTATTCAAATGTATATATAATTTTTATATATACATATCTGTCTGTATTAACAAACAGATATATATATATACATATGTATGTGTATTTATATTCTAATATATGTAATTGAATATTAATATATAATATATTTAAAAAAGAAGATAAGTATATATATATATATATCAAAGACACAAATATATATTTTATTAATGTATTTAAAAATAATTATATGAATGTAGAAATAAATACGGTGTATGTAAATATATATATATATAAGATAAAATATAGAATAAAAGAACCTTAGTGCAGTGGTAAAGGCATTCAAATTGCATAAGTGATGTCTAAGGATTGAATTCAGTCATGTGTGCGGGTCAACAAAAAGCTGGGAGGTGTACAAGCACTAACAAAGGGGAATTCCGAGTGCTAACAAAGGGGGGAGATCACTATAGGAAAATAACCTGTTAGTGGTGGTTTAAAGCGCTACTATATGCTTTGGCGGAAGTTTTAGGAAACCACCTCTAGATTTCGTGTCGGGAAACTATTAGCGGCGGTTATGTCTATTTCGTGGTGGTTTAAATGAATTAACTTAGTTGCCTCGTTTCGCGGTGGTTCTGTTTTTTTAGCAGCGGTTTTACGGCCGGTGGATCTCTTTTATTTGTGGCAGTTATAACATCAACGAATAAAAAAAACCCCTCACTGGAAAAGTGCCGCTAAAATAATCAAAACCGCCGCAGAATACACACAGATGGTGGGACACTGTAGCGGCGGTTTTAACCACCGCTACAAGAAAAATATCTATATTTAGCGGCAATTTAAACCACCACTACAATTTTACCAGTTTCATTTAGAGGTGGTTAAAACCGCCTCTAAAATATGATCGGGGAAAAAAATAGCAGCTCTGCATCCCCTACACCAGTTCCCAAAAAAACAAACCATTCCAGGAATACAAATAGTCTAACAGAACACATACTACTCAATATGAAAAGGGATTCTTAACTAAGCACAATCAAATGAATCTTTAATAATGGAATGTAGATAATCATATCACATGGACCTTATACCTTTAAAAAAAATTATAAACAAGTATGTCTGTCATATTTCATGAAAACAATTCCAAGCCTAGGTTCAATGTATTCCATCCGTACCAGTTCTAACCCTAACATAACAATTCATGTCAACATACATCCCACTTGTAATATATGATGAATTGTTTATGATATTCATAATTTATGTTCATTCTCTCATATCATTATTCTTATCTTATGCTTTAATATTATTATCAATTGATATCTCTCATGTTTTCCCTTAATGAACATCTGATTTCACACATTCTTTTGTTTCCCTAACCACTAAGTTATAAAGAACTACGACCCAACCTGTGAATTAGCATGACACGATTAATAAACTTCACATTCACAGAAAAATAAATTTAATTTTTTACAAAATGAATTCTTTGAAAATAAGTGCATACAATAATGGACTTATATTCTATAAAAGTGAGTACTAGTAATGCATAGTGGGAAAACAGTGCATACAATAGTCATGTCATAATTACTTTATATATAAGTGAAAACTAGTAATGTGTACTAGAAAATAAGAACATATATGAATATGTATATTGGAAAAAATAAAATTAGTAATATATATAAAGAATAAAAAAGAGATTCCATGTATAAGAATAAATCCCATCCTTTAGTAATATAAATAAAAAATTCACAAAGAGAAACTATAAACATAAACTCCTGTATGCACTTATGTTACGAAGTTAATTTTGTGTGATTGTATCATCATTAATTATTCAAAATCATCTTGCCACTATCTCTATTATGATAATGTAGGAAATTAATTGTTTGGTAACTCTACAACAGGGATTCCCATGACTGGGATTAGATTCTATGAGCCTTGTTGGAATGTCAATTTTTCCAATTCCTTCATTATGCTCTAGATATAATCAAGTAATTCAGTCAATCATCACACCCAACCCATGATGCTTGAGTCCATCTAATCTTTCTCATACATCCTATTCACCCCTGTGAATAAAAAACCCACCCTATGGTGACGTTAATAACACCCTTTGGCGATAACAATCAACGTAAACATAGTAGGGGAACAACCATTCCATCCCAAGAATGATGTAAAAAACATCATCTCGAGGAAAATGAGGTCCCATACGAGGTGACACCCACTTATATCAAGTTACACTCACTAAAATAACATAAATTCTCTAATAAAATACCCAAAAATGTTTTCAGTGTCGTCACTTCATAGGAAAACTGAATGTCGAGCCCAAGGATCTCCACAACATGCACAAATATGATGGAATGAAAAGCACCTATATCAAAAAAATTATACACTAATGTAGAAGTTACCAAAATAGTACCTCTCACAATAGAAGGTCCAACACTATGTTACTCTTTTATTGGTCTCACTTTATACAATTATACTGATCGGTGGCCATAATATATAGCCTAGATACCTTGAGCAGGTCCGCGATGCTAGTGATGTAAATCTTTTGTCTGGATGCTTTGACCATGACCATCACTTTGGACTGATCGATTGGCCAAACAATTTCTCCCTTCCTAACATGAAGCTTATTTCCCCACTCCTAAATGTGGAATTATTGTAGACACTCATTCACTGTATTCTATAGGAAAAGATCTACAAAAATCCTATAGATGGATCGTCCTACTGCAATCTCGACACTCAACTTGATTACTATCACATAGTCCCCCCCTATATCCCCGCCTCCCACACAAATGACTGAAAATATAATTACCAACACAAATTATCTAGAAATTATAACCTTAATGATAGGACACAAAGTGTCACTTCCTTCCACAAAACACTTTTCCATTGGGTCCAAAAACTGAACTACCCTACTTTGTGCCCAATCCTTACCTAAATTTATGTTGTATAATAAGAACCTGATTTATTTTTGAAATGATGGAAAATAAAAATACATTCACCTATGATAAAAAGACATGATTATTCCTGAACGCGAATCATATCACCCTATATGGATCATCCATAAGACAAATACGCACAAAACCTAAAATCTCGTAAAGTGAGTCAAACACTCTATAAAAAACATAGAACCATTCTCTAAATGAATAAAATCTATGGCCCTTTCAGTCCAAATATTCTATGGAAAAAATACTCATAAAAAATTAATCATAAAAAATGAATCATCACAATAAATAATCGATAAATATTGTGCATACCACACTCGAGAAATCAAGGCATGAAAGGAAGCATTAGAAATCAATAAAATACATAAAAGAAAACACGAGAAATCAAGAAAATGTTAGGTCATGAAATTTTTTGGTGGAAACTATGTGCCACACATGATACATATACAAACCTACTATTCCCATATTTTTCCAACACATCAACAATACAACTACTCACAGTTCGATGATTAACATGCATCGTCACACTCTCCACCTTCATCTCCACTTCCTGCTGTCACCTATAAGAACATTATATTGAAAATTAAATATTTTTGCATAATTATAGTTAAACATAAAACTAATAAAAAGTTTGAAAACTAAATGATTTTGATTTTTTATGATTTACCTACTTACCACCAGTTGATGCACTACCACCGGGGGCATATCTACTCATCTGCTGATATATATCAGTCATCACTTTCTACAAAGAGGATATCTGAGCCCCCTGGTCTTGAACCGTGGTTCGTAGAGAAGAAATCTCCACTACTATAAAAATGCCCTATATCAGCGCTCAAAATGGGCTTTAATAGCACTAAAAAAGCGTTGTAAATCTCAACACTAGTATAGGGCATCCCTTTTTATCAGCGCTCTGAAAAGCACTGATAAAGGCCACTTTTATCAGCACTAAAAAAAGTGCTGACAAAATACCCCTTCATCAGTGCTTTTTTTAGCGCTGATAAAAGGGGCCTTTATCAATGCTTTTTAAAAAGTGCTGATAAAAGTTAAAAAATGAAAAAAATTAATTTAAATTAAATAATGCACGAGGAGAGATTTTATCAGCTCTTGACCACCCCTTTATCAGCGCTAGGAGGTCTCCCGGGTGTTGCCCTTCCCGCACATCCTCACACGCGCGCACCACCTATGCCTCCACCTAAACTCGAACCTACAACCTCCACATTTCACGGATACACCTTTAACACTAAGCTATTTCATTATTTTCTCTATTTAATGATATATCTTCTTATATATATATATATATTTATATATAGTTATATTTATTCGTATATTGATATAGATTCATATTAATATAAATATATTTAATCATGTATTAGTATATATATATTCATTCGTATATTAATATATATTTATATTTATTTATTTATATATATATATTTTAGGTATAATTTTTTATCCGTATATTTATTTGTATATTAATATATACTTATATGATTAGTTTTAAATACATTAATGAAAAAAAAATTGTATGTGAGTTTATAATTAAATAAATAAATAAATAAATACATACATATATATAAATAGTGCACAGACACACACACAGACACAAACACACATAGACACATATATAATTATGAATAAATACATATATATGTGTATTTTAAAAGCCATAGAATGTTAAAACGATCATAACTTATAATCTAGAAGCCTGTTTCAACTGCACAACCAGTCAAATCGAATCAAATGAAACAATCTTCGATATGATATGTGTTACATGCCTAATGGACATCCGGATCAGATGTTATACTTGTCTGAATGTTAATGAATCGGGGTATCCTGACTAAAAACTCAGTTTTGGAGGCCTTATAGGACTTTTTTAGCCTCGAAAAATGTGACATAGGCCTTGCCTAATTAACTAGTGCATATAGCTCATCGCCGGATTCAATTTGATATGCTGTAGAGCTCAAACGGACACCTGGATCAAAATATATGTCCGTTTGAAGTTTGAGTTACATTTTCAACTTATTTTAGATCTTTTATTAAATGTTTTGATTTTTTGTGTCTTCAAATAGTTATTAAATTATTTTTAATCGATAATAATTACAACATTATTAATTGATAATATTTTTTTAAAATATTTTAGATCCATTTACACTAAATTTATTATATATTAAATGTAATAGTCTATTTATATGTATATAAAACATATTTAAAAAATATATATTATTTTTATATACGAATAAATATAATTATATAAAAATAATTAATTTTTCATGATTTTTTTTGAAATATAATTTTTTTCCAGTGCTGATAAATCCCCCCTTTATTAGTGCTACTAAAAGAAGCACTGATAAAGGGGTCCCCTTTATCGGGACTCAACTTGAGTGATAATAAAGGGGTAGCACTTCCCCCACCCGTTTTTTGTAGTAGTGCTCCCTCTGAGCATCTTCGGGTATGGTCTGACTATATTCAAGAGTAGATGTAGCTGGAATCTCTGGTGGTCTACCAAAGACCTCATATGGTATGGGTCCAAAACCCATCCCACACACTCTACCAGGATGCTCCTTCTCAAAGACTTTAGCAACCGGGTCATCCTGGGAGACTGAGTATGACAGCCTAGGATTGGCATCCCATAGTTATTTAATTTTTACCTATAAATAAAATATCAATATATATATTAACACGTTAAAAAACGATAATAAGTTATTATAAAAAAATTGACTACATACCCCAACTTCTTTTGTAGGTTTATTAACAAAACTTCCATCTGATTTTTTTGAACATCCAACCCCACTTCAGTTCAAGATGCTTCATGCCCTAAAATCTGTGACAACATTAAGAAAAGATAAATCCTAAAATGAATTTTCCTCAGTGAAGTTTTATCTTAAATTTGTCTCCATATAATCAAGAGGAGAATCCAATGATATGTTAAAATCATGATCTGGTTGCCTTATAGTCTCAAAAACATCACTTGTCACGTTGTAATTTGTATCACCCTCATCTGTTTGTTCTGTTTTGTTTTGATGTTGATAGTGGTGTCTTGCAGTGCTGAATGCATCATTTATGAGGTTTTTCATTTCATTTTCCATTTTTGATGAAGTTGGGACCTCATTCAATGGATTAACATCAATGCTCAATTTTTCTGTAATGTTCAATTCTCCATACCAAATCCAACAAAAATATTGATCAGGGAATTTCTTCAGTATTAAATGTTCATAAAATTCATCTCTCTTCAACCATCTTCTAAATTTACTTTTATGACATGGACATCTTATTATCACTTCAAAGGATCGATTAAAAATTGCAAAATCTAAAAACTCCTTCAAACCCTTAACATACTGAGGTGTGTTCCTCGATAATGTGATCCAAATATTATCCATGTATATCACAATGTGCCTACAAAATATTAAAAAAATTAAAACACATATTTACTACTAAATACAGAAAGAGATTAATATATATGATAGTTTAAGAATATAGAAACATAATATAATAAATATGATCCATAGATTATAAAGTAGGAATAATATAATTGTACTTATTTCAGGAGAATATTCTCAAGTTTATGTGCTATGATGTAGTGAAATCGATACTTTTTTTGATGTGATCACATGAGGAACTGCACATGTTGTAGATATATTAGATCATTGATTCATGGGATTATGTATAGTAAGGTCATTATTGGGCCTATAATTTTTTACATGAACTTCCAAACTAGGCTTGGTGTGTATTTTGTTATAGTAGAGTAGGCTTGGCATGAACTCGGGTTTGCGTGGATGTACTTTTGTGTTTCCTATGCACTTTTGATTGAGGTTTCCTAGTATCCATTTAATTTTTTACTACACCAGTAGAGACTAGATTCAATGCGTGAACATAAGTATCTTGATTCATTAACATTAAAATTTTTACATAGTAAAGAGATATTACTATCCACTCATTTGTTAAATTCAATAAAAATTCTTATTTAATCAATTTAGTTCATTAGATCTAGCTAAATTTATTATTTTCCATTACAATTCTTAGATTTCCATCAAATTATCCTCTGAGAATTAATCTAATCATCCCATAGTTTCCATTATCCCATAAACCAACATTAATACTCATCCCATGAGTTCAATTACAGTATGAATTTCATAATCATGGTATTCAATCATAAATCATAAGCCATGACAATGTGATACACTCAATAGGGAATATAAAAACTAAAACAAGTAGTTGGGAACCAATATAATCATCCATTTGATAACAATAAATCAAATAATAGATAATGAATAAGAAAGATGGGAATACCCATCTCTAAATTGAAACAGAAAAAACCCATCAAAAAGCTTCACACAATAACTCAACAAACATTATAACACAACTCTCAACCTAAGACATCTATTCCTATTAACCATATGAAAATAAATAGAAAAATAGATCCTCTCTCTTAACAAACACCATCCTGCACTTTTTTCTATCAAAACACCAGACATCAATCTTAAAATTCCTTTACCACCCTAGAGCACACATATATAGAATCAAAAGTATTATTATCACCGGAAACATAAGGGGAAACTATGTCCATAAGAAAATTGTTAAAATTATTTAGAAACCAAGAATAGATTAACCTTTCCCTAAATAATTATTTCTATAAAAAACCTGATCATTACCAACTTGAATTAATAGATTCATTATGCATAGGATTTGGGACTAGAAAACCTATAATCAACAGCTATCAAATCCAACAACCAAACATAAACATATTCAAGAAATATTTCAAATTAATAAATTTTGATGGATGAATGGTAATAAATATCTCATGTCACCTTCATTAATCAATTAATTATTACCCACATTATTTTCTTATCCAATTTCAATACTATATACCACTATAAACAACAATAAAAATCATATAAATTAGATAAAACACTATTTTGGAATTTATAAGAGTCCTTATGAACAATGAATTAAAACATATGACTACAACATCCATTTAAATTTATAAATGATTATAGTTATTATATTTATTAAGATAATTCCACTATAAACCCGATGAAGTTATACCATGATACGTTAACACGAACACATAAAATGGAGAAGAAAAAAAATCCCCTACCTAGTGAATTTAAACTTTCTTTGAGAAATAATAGAATAGAAGGTATATATCTCTAATCACCTCCCCCAAAAGAAACTCACAATCCCTGTAAACATCCCCCATGGATCCACCTTCAAACACCAATAGAAATTCCATGATAATTTAAGGAAACCAATTTTCATAACTTTTAAATATAGAACATGAATTATAATAACTAACCGGTGAAGAAGAAACAAACTCCAAATCACTAACTGGTCGCGGGGTCACCCGGAGAAGGGGGGTCACGGGGTTGCCAAGAGAAGGGGTTTTGCGGGGTCACCGGGAGAAGGGGGGTCTCAGGGTCACAGTGTTGTGGGGGGTCACTGGGTCGTGGGGTCATAGGGGGTCATGGGGGAGAGGTGGGTTCGTTGGGATAAGGGGGGTTTCCAGGAGAAGGGGGTCGCGGGGGGTCTCTAGGGGGTTGTCGGGGGGTCTTCGGGGGGGGGGGGGTCGCTTGGAGAAGGGGGGTCACTGGGAGAAGGGGGGTCCCAGGGTCATGGGGGGTCTGAGGGAGAATTGGGGTCGGGGTCATGGGGAATCATTGAGAGTGTAAAAAAAATGAGATGGTTTCACGGAAGTTTATTATAAACCACCACGAAACCATTTTAGAAAATGGTTTAGTGGCGGATTTTTGAACCGCCGCTACAAAATCGCCGCTAAAGTCAATTTGTGTTGTAGTGGAGCTTGGGTTCCTAGTGAGGTGGGTGGTGAGTGACTAGGAGTTAAAAAGAATAGATAAAGGGGAATTCCAATCACTACCAAAGGGTAGTGGAAATAACTCTAAAAATAAAATTTTATCAATTCTAAAAAAGAACTGATAAATGTGAACTTTATCAGTATGTTTTTAGCAATCATAAAAGGAGAATTTTTCAGCACCTTTTTAGAATTGATAAATGGTACCTTTTACAACACTAATAAAGTGTTGATAAATGGTATCTTTATAATTTTTAATAAAGTGATGATAAAGTACACCTTTATCAATGATTTTTTAGCTTTCATAAAGACTGATTTTTAATGAAACTTATCATAAGGACACTTTTTTAGCACTGATAAAGACAATCTATAATACTATTAAAAGTGTGATTTGTAGTAGTGACCCCACATTTCTATGATACATTTAAGCTTATTTATGATATTTTTGAAAAATCAATGATCTGTGAATATGAGGAGGCAAAGGATAGAAAATCCAAATGCAACATCCCACTAAAACTTGAGTAACAGAGGTATCTTCATGGCCTCAATGATATTATAAGAACAACTTTTATCTATAGGTCAAGTAAATTTATACAAAATCCAAACCTGTTATTTTTATCCTTGATTATTACCTTCAAATCTTGGAGTTCATATCCTCCAATATTGATGAAAATATCTGATCCACCTTTGATATGGATATTTCGGGCCTCTCATGGAAATTTAATGCCTTGGTTCCAGACTGAGTTTTTGGTGACATGAATGGGATAATGACAAGGACAGAGCTTAACACCTAAGAGGAAGAATCATCATCGAGTTCAGAAGAGTAGAAAATTACATGGATGCCTCATAAGCTATGGAGGAGAGGGTGAGACACAATTAATCAGGATGGTTTCTATAGAATGGGAAGTCGACATAAAAGAATATGATATATGTTTGTTTTTAATGATCTATTTTATGTTTTTGGGATTTTCATGTATCTGTTACTCCATGGGAATTTATTTTCTGGACCTTTTATGGCAGTGGCCTATCACTATTTTCACACATTATCTCCACTTATATTCTTTTTACTTTTTAATAAAGGAATCATGGGGTTGGGTTACAAAACTCATGGTTCAAGGCCTTTTATTATTATTATTAAATATTATTCATATTTAGTAATTAAGTAATTGTTATTTACTAATTATCTAATGATAATTATCATTAACTATTAGTTACTATTAATTAATTACTAATTATTAATTAATTATTTTTTAATTATAGATTAAATAATTTATAATTATTTATAATTATTATTTATTAATTACTAATATTTATTTATCATTATAAATCAATCAAAATTCATTAATAATTATTATTAATAATTAGTAGTTTTTTATTAATATTATTAGTAATTAATAGTTAATTTTTATTATTTATTTATCAGTTTTTAATAATATGTATTAATTAATTACTAATTATTAAATAATTTTACTAAAATAATAATTTTTTATAAAAAAAAGAGAACAAAAACATAAAACAAAAAACTTTATGGCAACCCAAAATTATCATTATTTATTGATTTTTATCAATTAATTACTAATTATTAATCAATTATTTTTTAAATAGAAGTTAAATAATTTATAATTAATAATAATTATTATATAATTACTATAGTTATAAGGATGTCGATAGGTCGTCTGCCTCCTAAAATTCAGTAACATAAACTCGATCCCATTTAGGAAGCACGATATCTGAACCCAATTATAATCTATTTAACAATACCCAAAATTGAACCTTGTCCCAATGACATGAGTATGATGCATGATTCAGGGAGGAAATAAAATATTTATGATGTAAACCTGGTGACACTGACAGAATGATGGAGGTATGACGATGCATTTGGCCTCTGGGCAAAAAATGGGCATTTGATCTATGTGATTGTCTTCATGTACACTAGCACTTTAGTCCATTAAAATTTTTAATGAGTTGTCTTGGTTGAGGGTGTACCCTTGGGGGAGGGATGATGTCTTATCATTGCTATCCTATTGAATATGTGTGTGTTTCCTTTTCTTTTAACCACTAAGACCTTAAATAAATTATATTTTTATTATATTTTTTGTATAGGATCTGTTTAATGCCTCCAAATATTATATTTTTTATATTATTATAAATGTAAAAAATAAATAAAGATTTCAAAAAATTGATGTTATTATTATTATTATTATTATTATTAAAAATATGAATTATAAATGTAATATTAATTTATTTATGGTCATTGAGGATACAAGAAATGAATCAACACACAAGCCCTCTAGGATAACAAAGAAAGATCAACCCTCTTTATGGATAGAAAAAACTTAATAGCTGACCATTTATAATTTTTTATATCCCAAAATCTCACCATTTTGATAGCTCATAATCCCATTCATCCAAGCCTAAATGCCTCATGGGTTTATCTCACACTGTGCCAATGTTTACTTGGGTCTTCCCCCTACACGCGTCATCACCTAGATCATTTGAGATAAATGATCCAGAAATAACCCCAAGGGATTCATGTGAGGATTTGAACTCTATTCATATGTAGAATTATAGGGTGAATTTTATACTTAGGAAAGTCTTCATCTGCATAAATATAATATTAATATTAATACAAAAATATTTATATGTTTTTGGAAGGTGTTTTCTATTGATGATGTGATTATGCTTTATGTGTGATATGATCATCATTGTAGGGGATCCCATAAAGCATTTATCTTTGGATATGAAATTTTCAAATAAAAGGGGATGTCCTATTGGGAGTGGCAGTTAATGTTGGGAAGGTAGCATCGGCAGTAAGGATGGACAGGAATAGCTTCCAAAGATCATTTCTATTATATATATATATATATATATATATATCTACACATACACACACATGAAAAAAATAAAAAAATAAAAAATAAAATAAATAACTAAATGCCAAAAATTAGAGCAAAATAAAGGAGTTAGGGACTCCAACACCTTTCACCCTTAACTGAGGCCGATGGCATTGAGGGCATCAATGCCTTTTGTTGAACATAAAGGTGTGAATCTCTTCAATATTTAAACCTAAATTCATTTCCAATATTTTATAATTAATAACATAAAATAAAAAACCTGATGAGGGGGTTTCACACCTACAACTAGGGCTCTACAATCTAACACTTGTGAGATGCACCATACCAATCCTCAGAACAAGAAAAGGGATAAACACTTATGTGATCATCAAGAAAACATACATGATAAAACTCTTATATATTGTTTTTTGAAAAATAATTAAGAATGGCCTTTATCAATGATAAAAATTTATTGATTTTTTCGACATTGATAAAATGAGGTTTTAGTGTCGTGTTTTTAGTGATAATAAAGGTTATCTTTATCAATGTTTTTTCAGTGCCCATAAAATCTAACATTTATCACCAAATTTTTTTAGCATTGATAGTCTTTAATATTTTTAAAAATATATAAGGGTTGAAGAAAAATGCCATCCTAATTATCAAGGATCACAATACACCTCACTCTGCTACACCACACCAAAACAGACCTAGACAACAGTGAAAATTCAAAATTATTTCGAGAGAAGTGAGATTTTAACCCTGGTCCACCACTTTCTTAAGAATCATCCTTTTAACTATCCTAAATTATATATATATATATATATATATTAGTATATTAAATCATATATATTTACATATATTAATAAAAATTTACTTAAATACATTTATTTTTATTTATATATTTTTATATATATATATAAATTTACATGGACATTTGTATATCAACATTATATATATATATATATTCATACTTATTTGAATTTTTCTAACATATTTAAATATATATACATACATACATACAATGAATTTATATAGATTTATAATATGTTTTATTTACATATGATTTTTTCAAATATATATAAATATATTATAATATATAATTATTTCATGTTAGAAATTCACTAATGATTTTAACTAGTCCTTGTTATGGGGGATCTTTCCCACTATTCCAAATGATCCCCTCCTTTTTCATTATTATTTTCATTTCATAGTGAGATTTTTGGGCTAGGTAAAATAAGATATGGGTCACAACACTGATAATATTTTTATATATATACATATATTAATTTAAATATACTTAAATAAATACATGTTCTGTCAGTACACCTACCATGAACTGCATCGTGACAGTTTAAGAAAATTAGGGGAACTATGATTTTTTTTGTTTTAGTTGGCTTTCGAGGGTAAATGGTAATTTCTCCTATCAAGTGATCTTAGATAATTTTTCAGACCACTCTGTTGGACCCAAAATAGGGTGTTTACCCTTGTACATTTTTTTATAATTCTATGTCATTTGAATTTTGGAAGAATATTTAATAATTAATTAATTAAATATTATTTAGTCCCACCTATCCATTCAGTTTTATCTTATGTTCAGAGCATAGGATCTTAATTTCAACATCTTCATTGAGTCTGTAATGAATGTGGGGATCCTAGAAAGGATATAACCTCACATCAGGCATTAGGGTCAGCCTAGGCCGCCTTTTCTTTTCTCTTTCTTTTCTTTTTTTTCTTTTTCTTTTTCCACATTTTCCTCTTTTTTTCTCCTTTCCTCCTCTTGGGTGCCACATACCCCCATGGGGATCCTATCATATTAGAGAGAGGATATGTGAATAAGAGAGAGAGAGGAGAGATTGGGGGAGAAGGAGGCATCCTCATGGAGCTCGAGTTGCACTGGATTGTCGTGGGTGTGCTACGTATTGCAGATCGAATCAGAGATTAAATATTTTTAACCCTGAGGAAATAAATTTTTAATTGTATCACTATAAATTCAAATATTTTTGTTTTTTTTAAGTTTCAGTCTTTTTTGGGTTGTTTGGGACCGCTATGGGGTCGATCTGGTGGTTTTTGGGTGAATCGGGTCATTTTTTGGGTGTTCAAAGGGGTTTATGTTTTGGAAATCCCAATCACATGATATGTGGTTTAATAAACACACACCACATGTTATTCCAATTCATAGTAGATGAAGTTTTTATAAGCAGAAACCATGTATTAGTACCTGCCCATATACCTAGCCATGTGGTCATGTACATGGTTAGGCGGAGTTTGGGAAGTACATGTTGTGTACTCAGGGTATACCCCATGTAATAGGGCATGGACTAGGGGAAATGTACTAATGAAAACATCACTGTGATGTGTACATGAATATGTAGTAGTACATGGCTAGACCCCTTGTATCTCTAGGCATGTACGGGTATATGGACAGACCCCATATCTGCACTGGCCATGTAGAACTACAAAGCCAGGTGTAGCTTTGAGAGTACACACCATGTACTGGGAAGTACACATTATGTACTTTTCCAAAAAAAAAAGGTTTTGGTTATCTTGGTTCCTTGAAATTAAATTGGACTTGTAAGTAGTCCATTTTGAGAGTTTTTTCACATAGATCACATTGGTGGAATCTATTCGGTGTTTAGAGGCCATCTGGGTAGTGTTTTGTACTTTTTGAGTTTTGTGGTGGGATTTCATTGAGGTTTTTGTTCTTGGATCCTTCAAGGGGTTGGGTTGTGTAATGTGAAGGTGATTTTGGGTTTTTTCTTATTTACTATCTTGTATTAAGGATTCTAGGTGAGTATTCTTGAGTTTATTTGGATATATTCTAGGAGGTATAATTGAGTGTCTTCTTGGATGGAACTGTTAGTTTGGTTCCTTGAGGTTTAGTTATGAGCGCATGAGGTATGGACTAGTAGGACCCTTCCGGTTAGATTTTCATCAAAGTATTTTAGGAATGAATGGAATCCATTGGAAAAATTTTATGATTTGTACGAGTGAATTGTTTTGAGGAATTGTTTTATGATGAGGTTTTTTAGGTTTCACTTTTGGGTAGGTGTTATATGGGTTTGAGTTTGGGGACCATCCATGGTTCCTATGTTCCAGGTTATCTCGAGATTTATTTTTTCTAGTAGATCCCATTGTATGTTTTCCTTCACAATATATTTTTTTAGAGGATCCCCTTGTAGTTTTTCTTATTTTTTTGATGTTTTTGGAACTGTGGTGTCTGTCCAGTGTTAGTTGGCCAGTGAAATGATCGAATCTTATTTCAATGGTTTGGGTTATAGGGTGTGGGTGTTAGCTAGACCTAGTTTCTGAGATGTATCTTGGTGTTTTAAGCTTGTTATTGTACAATAATAATGAGAGATGATTCCTTTGGTATATTATTCGATGGGGCATATTCCATAAGATTGATGTCGTTCCTCTCATCCACTAGTTGGTTGGTTATTGTGAGGTGAGGATAGGGAGCTAATGAAAGATCTAGATGAGTGAAACTGACATAGCTTATTTGTCCTACTAGGAAAAGGATTAGTTGTCCATGGAGGCTATTACACTCTAGTGGCATTTTTTATAGGTTTGGGGCATATTCATGTAGCTCAATGATACACTGAAAGGTTCATTCACCCAGTTAGTTTTGAAGGTTTTTTGGGCATGGAAGTGTGCATCAAGGATGATAGGGAGTCCCTAAATCTAGTTCAGATCATTCCATTTGATTTCTAGTGCCCGATAGATTTTATTTGGGGTTTTTAATCCTAAGATGAGATCCTAGGGTCTGGTATCTCTAATTTTCCTAGCATTGGACTTTGGATCTCCTTCTTGATCAGCATAACGGGCTTGACGTGGGATTTTGCGAGCCACAATTCACAATTCCGCTATATGGGGACAGATAAATTGTAGTTTTACCTATGTGTGTCATACTAGAACCTAAGTTTTACTATTTTTTTTTTTATTTATCATTTTTTTATTTTCATAATTTTGTTTATATTTTGTGATGGTAGTCACATTTAGGTAGGCTAGACATGAAACGTGTTTCATGTACATGTTATAACAATTTATTTTAACACCACCATTGAGATAGCCTATTAATATTTGTTTCTCACCCATTATACGTGATCCTCAGTGTATATACATACCTTATTTCTTCTTTATGGTTTAGCATAGGATGTAGTCGATCAGGAAGAGGCCTAGAGTTTCATGTTCAATTGGAGCTGATCATGTGGAGTCTTTGTTTTATATTGGACCTGTTAAGAAATCATGGAGACTGGGTATGTTTTTTGGCTAAAAGTAGTAGTATATAATTGTGTATTTATTTTCATTTATTCTATTTTTTATCTGGTTGACCTAGTGGGTGGCCAGTGTCTATTTTCTTTTCCATAATTCTGTATGTGAAATTCATTCATTATTAGTTTATTTCATTTATTTATTTATTTATGTGCACTATGATGTTATTGGATGTTTATATATTGAGGTAATTTCCTCAAGTAGTTCACTCTGATTTGAGGGTACAGTCTCTCTACTGTATCCTTTTATGCCCTCACCACTAGTCAGTAAACTCTAGTGTTCAGGGAGGTGTGGTTGAGGCCTTATTGTGGGTCGGATTGGGTAACAGTTTGGGTCGACCTAAGGCAGTTCATGAAAAAATGGTATCAAATGATTCTTTTTATTTCTCTTACAGTTTAGTGAGTCGATAGATATTAGATATAGGAATGTATTGAATATTATTATGGATATAGGTATGGTTCATCATGAACACTTCTTCCGATATGAAGTCTAAGGTACGGAGGTTATGGGATTGCTGTTCTATGTTTTCACTATTAGAGTTTTGTGATTTTCACCTTGAGTGATGCACTTATGTTTGCGGATTTTATTCTTTATGAGTTTTTAACTCTTGGATAGACAAAAATATTCATGTGTTCATGCATCATTCTAGGCACATAGGATCCTCATGAATTCTTTTTATATATGTGTGTTTTTAATGATGATAGAGGATCATTTGTTAAAAGTGTTAGAATAATCTTATATGGTGTATTATCATATAAGTACTTAGTGGAATTTTACTCATTAGGAATATAGGAGTTTTTTATCTGCTGATAGGTTATGTGTATCCCCTTTTTAAGTTTTATTTAGTGGTAAATATTCATTCCCTTCATCAAGGGATGCACAAAAAACATTTTGGGTTAGTGTGGTCTTTGGTGTGCCCTATTGTTGGATGTGGCTGCTTGATGATGGAAATAATTCATGAGAGATTTTTGGTTTAGACCTGATATTCCTTGAGGTTGTGTAAGATATGAGTAGTTCTTTGGTGATGATGAGTATACCTTGGGCTTTTGAGGTGTAGAACTTGGATTGCTCATGGGATCATGGATTATTTGCTGGTCTATTTGTGAGGGAAGGTTTGGTTAGACTTTTGGATGAATGGGTTTCTGGTTGTACTTTGGTTAGTGTGGATAGATCATGGTTTGAATCATCGCACGTGTGGAGGGTGATTATGTTGGTGGATCTCAGCATGAGGGAGATTCCTTATTTCAGAAGGGGGGTTTTGGGGGTGTTATGTTTTTTGGGACTATCCTTCATGAGGATGAAGGTCAGTGGGTTTAGGCTATTATCACAGGTTCATTAGGTCATGGATCATTTGAGCATGAGATTTTGTGAGAGGTTTTTAGAGAATCACTCTTCCTTGAGGAGGGTATTGGTGTTAGTGTGGATTTTTGGGAGGAAACCTTGTTGATAACGAATGTGTATGTTGGTTAGGTGCAATTTCAGTTTGGTCATGTGATTTTGTTAAGAGTTGTTTTGGTCTTGAGATATCCTTATAATGGGGATTTCACTATAGGTCATCGTGGGTTGTAGTTCTCATTTTAAGAGGTTAATTGAGTGTGGGAATGTTATTCCTAGTGATCTTGGAATGAAAAATAGTTAGTGTTTAGTGTTTGAGCTCTGGTGAGAGTGGTTAGCCACATAGTTCCACTGCGTTTTGTAGTGGAAGGAGTGTGGGATGTGGATTTTTATCTGGGGTGAGGTTCTACAATAAGGATACTCCTATGGTGGGGAGCATCAGATTGATCGTAGTTGAATGTATCTAATATTGGGTGTGTTTTTAACATTTTTATATTGGTTGGTGGATAGTCGTGGTAGTGTTAGGAGTGCTAGTGTTTGAGGTAAATTATAGTATCTGGTTGACTAGTTACAATTTTCAGGGGAGAGAAGAATTTATGGTGGGCAGCATTTCATGAACCGCATCGTAATGGTTTAAGAAAACCATGATAAATTTTAAATTTTTTCTCGTGATTTGATTTCGAGGGGGGAAATGGTAATTTATCCTAGAAGGAGATCTCATAGAAATTTTCTGACCACTCTGTTGGTTCTGAAATAGGTTGTTTACCCTTTTATAGAAGATTGGTATAATTCTGAGTCATTTAGATTTTTGGGGAATATTGAATATTTAATTAATTAAATATTATTTAATCATACATTCTCATTTAGTGATTTTTAGATATTTAGATCATAACTTATACTTTTTTATCAAGTCAATAAGGGTGGGGGGGGGGTGGTTCATATGCAATTCATAACCTCATGTCAGGCACCAGGGCTGACCTCAACCTCCTTTTCTTCTCTATTATTTTTATTTTTCTTTTTTATTTTCTTTTCTATTTATTTTACCAGTTTCCTTTTTTATCCTTTAATCCTCCTATGTGTCATGTATTACCCCCAAGGGATTCCTTTAGTTAATATAGTAGATAGTGAGAGAATATGGAGAGAATAAGTATGAGGCGTCGTCAAAAAAACTCGGGTCCGACCAAATCGTCACGTAGGTGCTACAGAATACGGATCAGATCAAAGTTTCAATAATTTCTTCCTATAGGTAGTCCATTTTAATGTTTTTAACATAAATAATTATAGGTTAGTTTTTTTAAGTTTTGATCTTTATTGAGGTGTTAGGGATCCCTAGAGGGTGGATCTGGTGGTTTTTAGGTGAATCGAGGTGTTTCGGGGCGTTTCAATGGATTTTTGTTTAGAAAAACCCAATTATTCGACATGTGGTTTGATAAAAACACTCTAAGTGTTCTTCTTATTCAGGGGAGAATAATTTTATAGAATTACATGCTGTGTACATTATGTACACACTATTTAGTAGTACTTGGCCATGTGGACATGTACATAGGTAGTTAGAGTTTTGGAAGTACATGTCGTGTACTCTAGGTACACCCTGTGTAATGGGACATGGACATGTGTCTATGTACTTTGGTAGAAACCCCATGTGAGGGGTACCTATACATGCAGTAGAACATGGCTATATAGTAGTACATGGATAGACCACATGTATTCCACGGTCATGTACTGGTACACAACGAGACCCCATGTCTACATTGAAAATGTGTAAGTGCATTGTTATGTGTAGCTTTGAGAGTACATGTCATGTACTTGGAAGTACACAGTGTCTACATTTCCAAAAAAGGATTTCAGGTGTATTTGTGCCTCATAGTCACAATTGGATTGGTGAGTAGTCCATTCTGAGTGTTTTTTCATGTAGATCATTGTGGTGGAATACTTTCGGTGTTTAGAGGTCAATTTTGATGGTGTTTTGGAATGTTTATGTTTTATCAGTGGATTCATTTAATATTTTGGTTTTTGGATCCTTCTATAGGTTGGGTTGTATGATGTGAATATCATGTGAGGGTGTGTGCTTGTTGAAAAGCTCAGATTGAGGATTCCATGTTAGTCTAATTGAGTTTATTTCGATAGATTGTAAGAGGAAAAATCATGTTTCTTCTTGGATGGGATCATTAGTTTAGTTTATTATGGTTTAGGTCCGACTACTTGAGGTCTCGACTTGTAGGAACCTTAAGGTTGGATTGACATAGTGGGATGTCAGTTAGGGATATGATCCATTTATAAATTTTTTAGATAGGTCTGAGGGGTATGTTTTGATAAATTTCCCTTATGGGTGAGGTGTTTCTTGAGGTTTCCCTTCTGGGTGGGAGTTTTGTGGGTTTGAGCTATGGAACAATCCACAATTCCTTTGAGTAGTCTTGGACTGAGGTGCTGTTTTTAAATTGGATCCCACTGTAATATGTCCTTCATCAGATCATGTTTTCTGGAGCATCCCATTGTAGGGTATCCTATTATGCTGAGGTTTTTGAAACCATGGTGGATTTCCTATGATGGTTGCCCTATGGTATTACTGGTGTTGGTTTTAGTGATTTTGGTTTGAGGATAAAGGTGTTAGCAGACCTTGGTTTTTGAGTTGTGTCTTAGAGGTTTGGTGATGTTATTATTTATGACTAGTGAGAGAGGAGACCTTTTTAATATTATTGGATCAGGAATTTTCTCGGACATTGATTATGTTTCTCTCCTCAACTGGGTGGTTGGTTGCAGTGACATGGGTCTATGGGGATAATGGATGGTATGGATGAGTGAAACCAAATAATCTTAGATATTCTCCTAGAGATAGGGTTAGTAGAATGTGGATAATATTTAACTTTTATGGCCTCGTTTATAGGTTTGGGACCTGTTCAGGTAGTTTAGTGATGCAATAATAGGTTCATTCACCCAGTTAGTTCTGCATGACTTTTGGGCATGGTATTGTTCCCTGAGGTCGATAGGGAGTCTCTACTACTATTTTATATCATCCCATTAGATTTCAAGTGCCTAGTAGATGAACATTGTTTTTTTGAAACCTAGGATGAGATCCTAGGTTCTAACATCTATGCATGTTTTTGTGTTCGACATTGGATCTCTTTCTTAATCGGGAGAACACACTTGATGTGTGGTTGTGTGATCCACATTTCAGAATTCCTCTAGATGGGGATAGAGTAGGGGTAGTTTTACTTGTTGATGTTATACTAGAAACCTAGTTTTTTTTCTTTTTGTTTATCCATTTTTGTTCCTTTTAGTTCTTTTTTATCTTTTATGATGGTTGTCATCTTCAGCCAAGAGGGAGATGATGCGTGTTTCATGCGCATGTTATAATAGTAGATGTTAGGACCATCATTGGGGAGGCCTACTGAATTTTTTTTCTCACCCCCTATATATAAACCTCAGTGTATGTGTAGACCTTATGTTTTATTTTCAGTTTGACCATAGGATGAGTTCAATTGGACATGGATAAAATATTCTTGTTCGAGTAGAGCCACTTGTGTGGAGTCCTTGGCTTGTGTTAGAGTTGTTCAACAATCATGGAGACCGAGTATGTGGTTTGGTGTAAAGACCCATAAAATTCAAGGGAAATTTTTTCTTAATTTTCTTTGGAATTTTACATGAGCGCGGTTTCTGACGGCACCTGATTCCGAGGCCCGGAGTGCCCGGAATTAATTTCCGAAGTTTGGCTCGGGTACGTTCAGTGAACGAACGAGCGGGATTTCCTAACTTTTGATCCGGTGCTCGGAATTGAAATCCAAGGACACTGATGAACTCGTAGCGCCGATATTCACTTAAGGAGATCTTTCCCGAAGTTGCGTTTGCCTAGGAGGAGATGTTTAATTTTCTGGATGAAATGAAGAGTAAAATAAATTTGTTATACAATATTTATTTTATTTATCTTCTTAAGTGGTTTTATCCTAAGTGTGGAAGTTGGGGTGGAATCACAAGTTCCTAACTAACCAAGTGAGGATTAAGGTGAGGTGGGGCCCACACGAGCCCCAACCCTTCACCTTCCCCTTAACTCTCTTCTACCCCCTTAAACTCCCTTGCACTTAATGTGCCAAAACCCCTCAAATTCCCTAACTCCCCTCTCTCCCTCTTAAAGGATTGACAACTTAACTTTTAATTAATTATACAAAACATGTATAATTAATAAGTGAGTTTAATTTTGAGTTTTTGAAATTCAAACTCTTGAATTCCAAAGGTTGGGTTGTGTTAATAAATTAAGTGTAAGCTTGATTTATTTTTGGGTTAGTTCCTTTGTTACTTGAGAGGATTGGGAGAATCGTTGAGAAACTTGAAGATCTTCTTCGTCTTCGACGAAGAACGTGAAGAACGGTTCTTCTCCGACGAAGAACGCGGCGGCCTTCTTCCATGACGTCGGACTGCAACGCGTTGGATTTCTTGCACGACGCCGCAACGCATCCTCTCCGCGACGTGCTTTCTGCGGCGAACCTACGTCCGACGCCGCAACGCATCCTCTCCGCGACGTGCCTCTCGCGGTGAACCTACGTCCGTCTACCGCGACGCCATAACCGCGATGCCGACGACGTCTACCTCCGTGACGTCCGACCTCCGCGACGCTCGTCCTTCGCGGATCGTTGACGAGCTTCGCGAGCTTCCTTCGAGGTAGGGGTTGTACCTTATTTCCTAATTTAATTTACGCCTTCGTAAAGAAATTATTGGACCGCTTGTTATCTTTAACATGGGAGGGGATCGGACCGCACAAACACGGTCGATCCTCCTCCCAAACCTTGTTGTTGGATTTTTACTCGTGGTTCGAAGAAGAGGCGGAGTGGTGCCGTGACACCGCGCTTGGACGCAAGGGGTTCATGGGAGTGCAAGAGATTGACACGCCACTCCGGACGACGAGGGCCGTAGTGGTCTCCCACGGCCGGATTGACCAAGCCGCCGGAGCAATGAGGCACGGCCCGTTGGCCGCGGCGGAGTAAAGGAAGTGCGACCGTTGGATGCAACGCTGCCGCGCCGCATTGGAGAAGAAAACAAAGGCGCCGCGGCCGGAGCGGGGCGCGGCGAAGGCGCGCGGTGCCGTCGCACCGCGCCGGACGACGAAGGCCGCGGCCGGTTCCGGGCCACGGCGGTTTGAGAAGACCGGCGGCCAACTGGGCCGCCGGTGTCGGAAGACGAAAGGGAACCAGCCGGCCAGGTCGGGCCGGCTGGAAGGAAGTCAAACCGGGGAAATTTATTTTCCCCGGTTAGCCGTTAATGGCCCCCAATTAAATTGGGGGCCAGTTAAATTTTTTAGAAGGGGGGGGGGGGGCAGCGCCCCCCCGTGTCGTCCAGCAGGCCCCCTCATGTGAGGGGGCAGTTTAATTTGAAACCGGCGCGGCACGTGCCGCGCCGCCAGGGGGAAAAACGGGGGGGCGGGGGTCTCGCCTGCGCGCCACCTGCGCGCCCAGCGCGCCGCCGCGCCGCCTCAGCGCACCGCCGCGCCGCCTCCGCGCACCGCCGCGCTGCCCCAGCGCACCGCCGCGCCGCCCCAGCGCGCCGCCGCGCCCCCCCAGCGCACCACCGCGCCACCCCGGCGCACCACCGCGCGCCGCCGCGCGCCCCGCGCGCCGCCGGCCGGGCCGGGTCGGCCCGGACCCCTTCCTTCTCGAACCAGAACGATTATTTGCCCGTAACTTGATCCACAGACCTCCGAATGACGAACCGTCTGCGGCAACGCGATCCTGGGATCGAGACGGTCGTTTTGGTATATCGCACTCAGGGTTTCGGAATACTTTGAGTTCGGCCGGGTTGGTTCGTTCACGAAACCAACCGGGCCTTCGGAGCGGAAACGCTCATATCTTAAGCTACGAACGTCCGATTGACGTGCCGTCAGCTTTGTTGTGTTCCTCTCAGTGATACGGTTCTTTTGGCATACTCCGCCCGAGGTTTGGATGCAGGTGGAGTACGGCCGGGTTGGTTCGTTCACGAAACCAACCGGGCCCTCGGAGCGGAAACGCTCATATCTTGAGCTCCGGACGTCCGATTGACGTGCCGTCGACTTTGATGGAATCCTCTAAGTGGGACGGATCTTTTGGCTTACTCCGCTCGAGGTTTGGGTGCTGACGGAGTACGGTCGGGTTGGTTCGTACACGAAACCAACCGGACCCCTGGAACGAAAAAGCCAATAACTCACAGACCGGGCGTCCGATTGACGCGCCGTCTGTCGCGATAACTTCCTCTTGATGAGACTGAACTTTTGAAATACTCCGCCCGAGTTTTGGATACAGTTTGAGTATGGCCGGGTTGGATCGTATCCGAAATTCCACCGGCCCCTGGAACGGAAAAGCTGATATCTTTCAGACAGGACGTCCGTTTGACGAACCGTCAGCGGCGTTGGTGATTACGTTGAGTAACGGTACCTTTGAGAATACCCTACGGAAGTTCAGGGTACAGTTGTGATATGGCCGGGTTGGGTTCGCTCACGAAACCAACCGGGCCCTCGGGACGAGAAGGCTAATAACTCACAGACCGGGCGTCCGATTGACGCGCCGTCTGTTGCGTTGAGACTCCTTTGACGAAGCGGACGTTTGTGGCACTTCTTTGCGGGACTTGTGATACTTGAAGTATCAACCAGTAGCTTGTGGAGCGGACCCTCCCGGAGACGAGCGTGCAGAGTACGGAGACCGTGTAGCCGGCTGAGACCTGACGACTGCTTGACCGACTCGACTTGGAGTGAGTCGACTAGCCCAGTGGACGGAGCGCCCGGTATTTGGCGGCAGACCCACGGCGGACGGAGCGCCTGGTAGTTGGCAGCAAACCCGCGGTACTCGACAGGAGGAGTACCTCAGTAGGCTATTTGGGTGAGCGCCCAATAGTTGGCAGCAGACCCTCAGCGGACGGAGCGCCCAGTAGTTGGCAGCAGACCCGCAGTACTCGACAGGAGGAGTACCTCAGCAGTCATAGGTTAGTGAGCAGTACCTCGGAGTCGTGACAGGACTACTGCACACTTCAGAGACGGGGCTCTTCAGCAGCTACGGTTTCGATAATGAAAATCCTGGTTTGAGCTGAGTCAATGATCTTTGTGTTTCCTCATGATTGAGATGGGTCGCTTGATAACTTAGGTATATGTATGGGCATATACCTGGGTAATGGTTATCCGTTGATTTCATAAACTTGTTATAAACTGTGTGGACTTGTACTGTTATCCTATGTGGATTTTACTGTTTACTCTTCTTTGTGGATTGGGTTGTTCTTGGGCTCGGTGTTGGAGCCGAACGGAAATTGGTGACATAGGTATATGTATGGGCATATACCTAATCAATACTGGATGTTACTTCGTGATTGTATCCTTCTTGTGGTTTATCCTTGTGGATTTCGGGAGACCTTCGAGGGTCTCGGGGTCCCTACTGAGTATCTTATACTCACCCCTGCACGGGCTATGCCCGCACTTCGTTGTGTTGGTTGCAGACGACGGACAACGCTGACTGTGGTTGAGGCTTTCGGAGTAGGTCGGTACCCGGAGGAGGACCACTGAGCGGGACGTGCTCGGAGCGGACAGTTGGACCCGAGGAGTTGTGAGCTATCTGTACCTACCCTTCAGGTAGGATCCGTGGTGGACGATCCAGGAGCTGAGCCATCTGTACCTACCCTTCAGGTAGGAATCGAGGAGGACGTCCTAGGAGCCGCTTGTACTTTCAGTTGCTGTTTTCCCTTTCGAGTTGTACTTTACTTTCAGTTGGGCTTGTATTCCGGCCCCCTTTACTTTTCTGCACTTGTAGTTACTTTCCGCTTGCTGACTCTGTGGTGGTTGTTACTTATAAAGGCAATGCCTTCCCTGTTTACCGGGATTTTACGCCTTGGTGCTAGTCGCCATCCCCTGGCCTATGGAAGGCGGGCTTGTGGTAGTCACGGCACGGGCCCCGAGGTCGGGTCGTGACAAATTGGTATCAGAGGAGTCGGTTCTACCGCAGACTCTGATCTTTTTTTTTCTATGTGAAGCAATAGTGTTTAGTGTATTGAGTGTGGTTATCAGTCCAGGGAGTCCAGTGTTGGTGCGGCGGCCGACGTATCCGTACATCAGGACCCTGACTTCTGATTTCCAACTTAATGCACGAAAACACTGATTGCGTGTGTGTTTCCCAAAAGGTTTAAATTCAGCTCAAACCAGGTCAGCTCACCAGGTATAAATCGTTGACCGTGACACAACTGTTCAGGATGTCACCATGCAGATAGTTAGCTGGAGTTCCGAGAGAATTCTCGATGATGGCCCACCGAGCAGCGAGACTCCGGTGCAGGGCCCTTTTTCAGTGTTGGCACCTTCGGGTGGTGTACCAGCAGCACCACCACCCGTTAGGCAGCAGATGCCACTAGCTGACGGTGCACGCTAGCAGAGCGCGATGCACGAGTTCCAGCAGTAGAGGCCTCTGAGGATACGAGGCGAGACAGATTTCCCAGGCAGCAGTGGACTGGATGGAGGCGGTTACTAGAGTTCTACGCCTAGCTTGGATACTAGTAATGAGGCTTCGGTACGCGAACCGATACCTGGGATAGTACCTACGGGTAGTACGCCAGCTATGTCACTACCTGTTGGTCAGCAGACACTACCGGCGGTACCGGTAGCAGAGACTCACAGGCTTAGTGCCTTACTTATGTTTTAGCACCAGATATCCCTCAAGTTTCGAGGTGAGCCTGACTCGTAGGCGGCTGAGGACTGGCTTGAGGAGGTGGTTTTGAGTTTTCTGGAGCTAATACAGCTTCGACAGTACGACATGTCGGAAGCAGAGCACTCAACGTGGCTTACCAATCAATCTTGGTACTCGTTGGTTACGTTGTGATCAGTTCTTTAGACTCGAACTTCTGAGCGAAGTGTGTCTAAAGGACATCCGAACCATTACTTTTCCTCTATGCATTCCTACCTATGCTAGGATGCTAGAGAGAACCTTTGTGGTTGTGAACGTTAGCAGTGAAAGGCAGGAAACTAGCGCCAGTCTCAGAGACTCGGGCGTGTAAAATGTTTCAGGAGGAGGAAGTGCTAAGGACAGATGAATCTGCAGGGTAGCAGACGTGGAAGCGGAGCTTGGAGAGCAGCATGTGGTGGTGTACATTTCGACATGTTACGACCACCCGACTTAGTAGTCCCAGCCAGGCTCAGGGAGCAGGAGGGCTGGGGAGGAGAGTAGCTGCATTGCGGTCAAGGAGTGTGACCCAGGAGCTCTAAGAATGATTCGGGGTATGAATTATGTCTACCACGAGCTGCCATATCTATAGACATAGGAACCAATCATTCTACCCTTCCACGAATCATGTCCCAGACCTAGAGGTTCCGGGTAAGCCGTAGACTTGACCCTCACGTCTGGAGATACCTTTGGGAGGAGACTCGATAATCACACTTACGCCGACGGTGTGATTTGACCTCGAGGCGAGAGTTTCGGTTGGAATCTATTGGTGGCAGCGTAGAGGCCTTACGACGTTGATCTGGGTATGGTTTTGATTCACAAATTATACCCCGGTTGACTGTTTTAGGCAAACGTCGGAATGGGTTTTCCTTGGTCGGCGAAAAGGAAACCCTGGGCAGCACATGTTAAACTCAGGCATAAGAGGGTGTGACCGATCACTCTTGAGTTGGTCAACCCTACCCTTGTGGCAGCAGGAGTTTTGAGTTTCAGTTCTAACCTAAAAAGGGAAACCTCTTGAGTTCGAGGGTGATGAACACGTTCTTATACGGTCTCAACCCGATGAGGTTTCGGAGATGTGGCCGAGGTGGCATGTTATCTCCGAAGTTCGATGGACCCTTTTTAATCTTCAGCAGGGTAGGCGAGGAGGTTTACCGCTTGACCCTACCACATCAGTCGCACCGGGTGCATAATGTCCACCACGTGTCTCAGCTGTGAAGATACGTGTATGTTTCTTCACACATCATCGACCTCGGGGAGTTGGACGTCGATGACAGGGCGACAAGCACAGAGGTTCTAGTAGAGAACGAGGATCGACAGGAGCAGGTTCTACGTGAACGGTTGCTTCCTCTGGGGTGCTTCACGGGTAGCACGAGATCTTCAGGTGAGCATATGGGAGCGTAAAGCTCAGTTGCGTGCTCAGTGCTACTTTGTTTCCCTTAAGTGTGAGTTGAAGCTTTACGGGGACGTAAAGCCCTGAGGTGGGAGTAATGTAAAGACCCGTAAAATTCAAGGGAATTTTTTTCTTAATTTTCTTTGGAATTTTACATGAGCGCGGTTTCTGACGGCACCTGATTCCGAGGCCCGGAGTGCCCGGAATTAATTTCCGAAGTTTGGCTCGGGTACGTTCAGTGAACGAACGAGCGGGCTTTCCTAACTTTTGATCCGGTGCTCGGAATTGAAATCCAAGGACACCGATGAACTCGTAGCGCCGATATTCGCTTAAGGAGATCTTTCCCGAAGTTGCGTTTGCCTAGGAGGAGATGTTTAATTTTCTGGATGAAATGAAGAGTAAAATAAATTTGTTATACAATATTTATTTTATTTATCTTCTTAAGTGGTTTTATCCTAAGTGTGGAAGTTGGGGTGGAATCAAAATTTCCTAACTAACCAAGTGAGGATTAAGGTGAGGTGGGGCCCACACGAGCCCCAACCCTTCACCTTCCCCTTAACTCTCTTCTACCCCCTTAAACTCCCTTGCACTTAATGTGCCAAAACCCCTCAAATTCCCTAACTCCCCTCTCTCCCTCTTAAAGGATTGACAACTTAACTTTTAATTAATTATACAAAACATGTATAATTAATAAGTGAGTTTAATTTTGAGTTTTTGAAATTCAAACTCTTGAATTCCAAAGGTTGGGTTGTGTTAATAAATTAAGTGTAAGCTTGATTTATTTTTGGGTTAGTTCCTTTGTTACTTGAGAGGATTGGGAGAATCGTTGAGAAACTTGAAGATCTTCTTCGTCTTCGACGAAGAACGTGAAGAACGGTTCTTCTCCGACGAAGAACGCGACGGCCTTCTTCCATGACGTCGGACTGCAACGCGTTGGATTTCTTGCACGACGCCGCAACGCATCCTCTCCGCGACGTGCTTTCCGCGGCGAACCTACGTCCGATGCCGCAACGCATCCTCTCCGCGACGTGCCTCTCGCGGTGAACCTACGTCCGTCTACCGCGACGCCATAACCGCGATGCCGACGACGTCTACCTCCGTGACGTCCGACCTCCGCGACGCTCGTCCTTCGCGGATCGTTGACGAGCTTCGCGAGCTTCCTTCGAGGTAGGGGTTGTACCTTATTTCCTAATTTAATTTACGCCTTCGTAAATAAATTATTGGACCGCTTGTTATCTTTAACATGGGAGGGGATCGGACCGCACAAACACGGTCGATCCTCCTCCCAAACCTTGTTGTTGGATTTTTACTCGTGGTTCGAAGAAGAGGCGGAGTGGTGCCGTGACACCGCGCTTGGACGCAAGGGGTTCATGGGAGTGCAAGAGATTGACACGCCACTCCGGACGACGAGGGCCGTAGTGGTCTCCCACGGCCGGATTGACCAAGCCGCCGGAGCAATGAGGCGCGGCCCGTTGGCCGCGGCGGAGTAAAGGAAGTTCGACCGTTGGATGCAACGCTGCCGCGCCGCATTGGAGAAGAAAACAAAGGCGCCGCGGCCGGAGCGGGGCGCGGCGAAGGCGCGCGGTGCCGTCGCACCGCGCCGGACGACGAAGGCCGCGGCCGGTTCCGGGCCACGGCGGTTTGAGAAGACCGGCGGCCAACCGGGCCGCCGGTGTCGGAAGACGAAAGGGAACCAGCCGGCCAGGTCGGGCCGGCCGGAAGGAAGTCAAACCGGGGAAATTTATTTTCCCCGGTTAGCCGTTAATGGCCCCCAATTAAATTGGGGGCCGGTTAAATTTTTTAGAAGGGGGGGGGGGGGGCAGCGCCCCCCGTGTCGTCCAGCAGGCCCCCTCATGTGAGGGGGCGGTTTAATTTGAAACCGGCGCGGCACGTGCCGCGCCGCCAGGGGGAAAAACGGGGGGGCGGCGGTCTCGCCCGCACGCCGCCTGCGCGCCCAGCGCGCCGCCGCGCCGCCTCAGCGCACCACCGCGCCGCCCCAGCGCGCCGCCGCGCCCCCCCAGCGCACCGCCGCGCCGCCCCGGCGCACCGCCGCGCGCCGCCGCTTGCCCCGCGCGCCGCCGGCCGGGCCGGGTCGGCCCTGACCCCTTCCTTCTCGAACCAGAACGATTATTTGCCCGTAACTTGAGCCACAGACCTCCGAATGACGAACCGTCTGCGGCAACGCGATCCTGGGATCGAGACGGTCGTTTTGGTATATCGCACTCAGGGTTTCAGAATACTTTGAGTTCGGCCGGGTTGGTTCGTTCACGAAACCAACCGGGCCTTCGGAGCGGAAACGCTCATATCTTAAGCTACGAACGTCCGATTAACGTGCCGTCAGCTTTGTTGTGTTCCTCTCAGTGATACGGTTCTTTTGGCATACTCCGCCCGAGGTTTGGATGCAGGTGGAGTACGGCCGGGTTGGTTCGTTCACGAAACCAACCGGGCCCTCGGAGCGGAAACACTCATATCTTGAGCTCCGGACGTCCGATTGACGTGCCGTCGACTTTGATGGAATCCTCTAAGTGGGACAGATCTTTTGGCTTACTCCGCTCGAGGTTTGGGTGCCGACGGAGTACGGTCGGGTTGGTTCGTACACGAAACCAACCGGACCCCTGGAACGAAAAAGCCAATAACTCACAGACCGGGCGTCCGATTGACGCGCCGTCTGTCGCGATAACTTCCTCTTGATGAGACTGAACTTTTGAAATACTCTGCCCGAGTTTTGGATACAGTTGGAGTATGGCCGGGTTGGATCGTATCCGAAATTCCACCGGCCCCTGGAACGGAAAAGCTGATATCTTTCAGACAGGACGTCCGTTTGACGAACCGTCAGCGGCGTTGGTGATTACGTTGAGTAAAGGTCCCTTTGAGAATACCCTACGGAAGTTCAGGGTACAGTTGTGATATGGCCGGGTTGGGTTCGCTCACGAAACCAACCGGGCCCTCGGGACGAGAAGGCTAATAACTCACAGACCGGGCGTCCGATTGACGCGCCGTCTGTTGCGTTGAGACTCCTTTGACGAATCGGACGTTTGTGGCACTTCTTTGCGGGACTTGTGATACTTGAAGTATCAACCAGTAGCTTGTGGAGCGGACCCTCCCGGAGACGAGCGTGCAGAGTACGGAGACCGTGTAGCCGGCTGAGACCTGACGACTGCTTGACCGACTCGACTTGGAGTGAGTCGACTAGCCCAGTGGACGGAGCACCCGGTATTTGGCGGCAGACCCACGGCGGACGGAGCGCCTGGTAGTTGGCAGCAAACCCGCGGTACTCGACAGGAGGAGTACCTCAGTAGGCTATTTGGGTGAGCGCCCAGTAGTTGGCAGCAGACCCTCAGCGGACGGAGCGCCCAGTAGTTGGCAGCAGACCCGCAGTACTCGACAGGAGGAGTACCTCAGCAGTCATAGGTTAGTGAGCAGTACCTCGGAGTCGTGACAGGACTACTGCACACTTCAGAGACGGGGCTCTTCAGCAGCTACGGTTTCGATAATGAAAATCCTGGTTTGAGCTGAGTCAATGATCTTTGTGTTTCCTCATGATTGAGATGGGTCGCTTGATAACTTAGGTATATGTATGGGCATATACCTGGGTAATGGTTATCCGTTGATTTCATAAACTTGTTATAAACTGTGTGGACTTGTACTGTTATCCTATGTGGATTTTACTGTTTACTCTTCTTTGTGGATTGGGTTGTTCTTGGGCTCGGTGTTGGAGCCGAACTGAAATTGGTGACATAGGTATATGTATGGGCATATACCTAATCAATACTGGATGTTACTTCGTGATTGTATCCTTCTTGTGGTTTATCCTTGTGGATTTCGGGAGACCTTCGAGGGTCTCGGGGTCCCTACTGAGTATCTTATACTCACCCCTACACAGGGTATGCCCGCACTTCGTTGTGTTGGTTGCAGACGACGGACAGCGCTGACTGTGGTTGAGGCTTTCGGAGTAGGTCGGTACCCGGAGGAGGACCACTGAGCGGGACGTGCTCGGAGCGGACAGTTGGACCCGAGGAGTTGTGAGCTATCTGTACCTACCCTTCAGGTAGGATCCGTGGTGGACGATCCAGGAGCTGAGCCATCTGTACCTACCCTTCAGGTAGGAATCGAGGAGGACGTCCCAGGAGCCGCTTGTACTTTCAGTTGCTGTTTTCCCTTTCGAGTTGTACTTTACTTTCAGTTGGGCTTGTATTCCGGCCCCCTTTACTTTTCTGCACTTGTAGTTACTTTCCGCTTGCTGACTCTGTGGTGGTTGTTACTTATAAAGGCAATGCCTTCCCTGTTTACCGGGATTTTACGCCTTGGTGCTAGTCGCCATCCCCTGGCCTATGGAAGGCGGGCTTGGGGTAGTCACGGCACGGGCCCCGAGGTCGGGTCGTGACATTTGGCTTGGAGAAGTAGTGAGACTTTCATATTTATTTTATTTTATTTTATTATGTATATGTTCAAACCAGTGGGTAACCAGTGTATGTATACTTGTCCTTTAGTTTGTATGATATATTGATTCCATATTAGTTTATTTATTTATTTATTTATGTGTACCCAGATGATCATGGATGTTTATATGCTAATTTTATTTCCTCTAGTGCTGCACTCTGATAAGAGAGAATAGTCTCCCCAATGTAAACTTTTAGCCCATCGCCACTAGTTGGAAGCCTTTAACATATAGGGAGGTACACTTGAAGCTTTGTTGTGGGATGGATTTTGTTATGACTGGGGTCAACCCGGGTGGGGTCGACCCGAGCTGGTTTGTGAAAATAGCAAAATTGACCTATAAAAGCGGTTTAAACTACTGAAATACTATTTGGTAGTAGATAGTTAAACTGTCTTGTATTTCATAGACATTAATCAAATAATATTGGTATGAATTTATTTAATAGTGGTTTGGGCTGGATTTATTTTTTTCCATATTAGTGGTAGTTTTTCATACATTTAACAGTAGTTCTTACTATAAATTTTTTAATTAATAAATCAAGAAAAAAAATAAAATTATCCCAACAAAATTATTTAGTATAGGTTTTATTTTCTATTAGATTATGAAAATTATTTCCAAACGAATGAATTAACAAAATTGAAAAAGAACCATCACTAATATATATAGTGTCAACACTATAAAAAACTGATAAATATTAAAATAATTAAATTAATCAATAAATATTTTTTTAATTTTTTTTACAACATAAAATGTAACTAAATATTAATTAATTAAAAAAATATATTTAAAAATAATATACACATCATATATATACATCATGCATATATAACCAATATATAAATCTCACGTGTATATCAAAACAAATCAAAAACCATCATTCATAAACTCATTTACCATACAAGAATCATAAGTCCAACATCCACCCTCAACCCATCATGTCCATTTATTCACCTCTACTACATATGACCATATATGTATCTAGAATCATTAAACATGAAATCAACTGCAATTTCATCACATCAAATGAAACAAAAAACAAGGTAAAAATAAGAACAAATGAACATAATAAATAATAATTATAATATAATCCATGGTAATGATTAACCATTACAAAAAAATATAGATCCCCATGACTACTATATAAGTAATATTGTAGATCAAAATTGTTAACCTCCTTTATACTACTTACATCAAACTCCTAAAATAAAAAACCATAACATTTAATAAAATAAAAAAAACCAGAATATTCACAAACATTAATCATATTTATTAATATATATTTGTTATTTTTTAATCAATCAAAATAAATTTCAGTATAAAAAAATGATTTATCATCCTACATACCATATATTAAACTAAGTTATGAAAATTAATTAATCTATTACAGTTCCAAACTCACCCAGAATAATTAGAAATCATATAATTTCTAATTTTAGATATGATTCAACTATAAGAACTTGAAATGGATTCCCAATAATTCATATATAGTTTTCCTATGATTTCACATCAATATACAATAATTTATATTTTTGACCATTACATGAACATTTTTGTGTTTTAAAACACTAAAAATACATTTTTTGCCATCTTAAGAAAATAATAACTATGCTTAATGTGGAGAAAGTTACTACATTCAAAAAATCAACATACAATTGTTTTTTCTATGATTTCATGACAATAAAAGGTCATTTTAAAAAAGTATTAATCAATTATTCTGAGTGCATCACACATTATATTGTTATTATGCCTTCTCATTCACAAAATTAATAAACCAAGAAAATTTCCCAACGATTTGACCTCAATTTGAAGCCTTTTTTAGGTTTTTTACCATTACATGAATGTTTTAGTGCTTAATAACACAGAAAATACATTTGGTCATCCCAAGAAAATGAAAACATAGATTGATCTGGTTTCATTTCATACATTTTAAAAATGAATCTATTATTTTTTTCCTATAATTTCATGAATATTGGATTTTGTTTTCATCGTTTTAACCCAATTAATCATTATTTTAAATATTGTAAAATCCTTGATAACTAGTTATCCATCCAGTTGGATCACACCACATGTCAGATTGATGTGTCATCTGAAAATACACATAAAATTAACTCAAAGATATTTTTCATATGATTTGACATCAATTTGAAGTTGTTTTCAATGGTTTTTACCATCACATGAATGGTAATTTTTTTTAAAACAATGAAAATGAATTTTTGGTCATCCCTTGAATATGAAAACTTATATTAATGTGGCTTCAGTTACTACATTTCAAAAATCAATCTATAGTTGTTTACTTATGATTTAAAATTAATCAAATGTCATTTTTATTGGTTTTGACCCCAGATAATTACTTTTAATGACATTCAAATCTTTAAAAACCACTTATACAATATCTATGAGCACACCACATGCTAGTTAGCATGTCATCTACTCATGCTTGTTAAGAATAACTCAACTACATTTTTCCTATGATTTTATATCAATTTGAGGCTATTTATATAGTTTTAACCATCAAACACATGTTTTAGTGTTTTAAAACACTAAAGATATATTTTCAATCGTCTTGATTAAAAAACAACACAGATTGAAATGGATTCGGCTATTACACTTCAAAAATCATTCTATATTTTTTTATATGATTTAATGAAAATCATATGTCATTTTATTAGTTTTAACCCCTTGATGCATGCTTTTAAAGACTGTTAAATTAAAAAAAAACATATTATTTAGTTAATCCAATAACAAAACACATATAATTGATGTTTTTTTCTCATGAATATAAACGATAATTCAAATATAGTTTTATGATGATTTGAAATTAATTTTAATTTTTTATGGTTTGGACACTCACACACATGTTTCAGTGTTTTGAAATTCTAAAAATGAACATTAAAGAATCCCAAGATCATAAAATATCATATTGATGTGGTGTTAGTTATTACATTTCAAAAATAAATATAGGATTTTGGTACTATGATTTCATAGTAATCAAACATCATTTACATAGTTTTGACCCCTATGTGTGCACTTTTAAAGAGTATAAAATATATAATTTTTTTTATCCTATCACTCTGAGCACACCACATGGTATATTGATATAATATCTATTAATGCACCTAAAAACAACTCAAAGAAATTTTTTATTTTATTTCACATCATTCTGGTGTTTTTTCGATGGTTTTGATTATCGCAATGCCAGTTTATTGTTTTAAAACACTAAAAATTCATTTTTGAACATCTTGAGAAAAAAATTATCATATTGAAATGGAGATCATTAATATTTCCAAAAATAAATCTATAATTATTTTTCTATTATTTTGTCATATTTAGATCTTGTTTAATTGGTTTTGACCCCCTAATGCATGATTTTAAAGACTATAAAATCCTTACAAATTGGTTATTTAGTGTGTTCAATAACACCACACAACATATTGGTAAATAATATATGTGTTCATGTAAAAAAACTCAATGGTAGTTTTCCTAAGATTTAATATAAATATGGGATCGTTTTAAGGGTTTTAACCATTGCACAAACATTTTTGAGTTTTAAAATAGTAAAAATGAATTTTCGATCATCCTAAGAAAATGAAAACTCATTTTAATGTAGAGTTAGTTCATAAATTTCAAAAATAAATATATTCTCATTTTCCTAGGATTTTATGAAAATTAGATGTCATTTTAAAAACTTTGACCCCCTGATGCATGCTTTTAAAGACTATCTAATATTTAAAAAATGCTTATTCAGTCTATCTAAGAACACCACAATTAAATTTGAGATTTTCCCTAATAATTCATGTAAAAAATAGCTAAAATAAAATTCTACAACTATGTCACATCAATATAGTGTTATTTTCTATTTTTTGACCCTGAAACACATGTTTTTGTGTTTTAAGACACTGAAATGAATTTTGATCATCTCTATAAAACAATAACTCATATTGAAGTAGAATCAATTAATTTAATTCAAAAATTAATCTACAGTTATTTTCCAATGATTTAATGACAATAAAATGTGATTTTATTTGTTTTGACCCTTTGATGTGCTGTTTTAAAATATGCCAAATATTTAAAAATTGTTTATTCAGTCTTTCTGAACCTTTACCACCTCGATTTGACATGCCATCTTCTCTTAATCACCATGGGGCTAGGAAGGGGACGAAAAATTAGTCTAATTGATATTTAATTTGGATGGAGATCAGGGTAGAGGCATGGGAAGAGAAAAAATACCATTCATATATGACTTTTATAGTTTTTAAACTTTATTTGTTATTACTATTATTCTAATTATCAACCGAATATAAATATAAGAGAAAACATATTTAATCATAAATATATCCCATGTAATTCAAAGAGAACACTTATGCAACATTACCTCAACAACCTATTATAGAAATAGGACCTAAAAGGATAAAATGTCATCATATCAATAAATAAAATAATCATTTAGACGTTTCTTAAGTTGATTATAGAATTTAACTCTTAAGGATGAGCTATAATATTGGAAATTTCTATAGTGGTTGTGACCTTCATCCCAATAAATACATAAAATAAGTAATTTTACATTATTTATCCACCAATGATCTGATGTTTTACTGTAAGTGTTATTTTATTTCTGTTTTTCTTTCAGCCTCAAACTTTCCCTCTGGGATTCACAATCAGTAACACTGCTTAACCCCCCACTATATGGGGTAACAAAAATGGATAAAGGGGACATACAAAATAAATTTGATAGATTATTCCAAGAAAAAAACCCCATACATGCCTAAGATCCAAATTCCCTAAAAAATTGCAACTACATCACTCTGGGAAACTGATGAAGACTGTGTAGGGTTCGCATCCCAAGCTTCTTGAATTTAAACCTCTTATTACAACAAAATTTAAAGTGATTTTATAAATTATATAAACATAATAATATTATCTATTTTATTTATTTTTCATCAATATGTTTTTATATTAAGGAAATAAAATTAAATTATTATGAAAATTACTTATTATAATGTCTCTGGTATGTTCAATCATGAAACTGGAATTAGGTTCGCAATGAACATTAAGCCAAATAACTATTCATCTAGTCTAGTGGACTAAATCATGAACCTTTATAAATATACACACACACTCCATAAAACACACAAACAAACAAATATATAAATTCAATACCCCCTCCCACCAAAGGCACCCCTTAATAGTGTAAAGGTGGTACATGAATCCTTAAGTTTGTGTAAGGCTATTGGTGAATTTCCTTCACCTGTATAATGGTTAGCCACTATTTATAAGAGATTATTAAAGATAAGATAAGTATTTATAAGTTGTGTAAAGTTACCTCCGTAGCTATGTAAGGGTAAGAGTTGACCCGTGTGAGGGTAAGGTTGTTTTAATGAAGGTTTTATAAGGGTAAGATCAAGATACCCCTACTGAGCCTTTGAATAACATTTTGTAATGGTAAAACAAGTTACCGTTATACAGAGCACCTACCATGTGTAAGGTTAATGTGGAATTTTGAATGTTTTTATAAGGGGGAGCTCAAGCTACCCTTACGTGATCCCTTCCATAGTGTTTTTAAAGGTTAAAAGAAGTTACCCTTACATAGAACACTAAAACTATCTATGGATATAATAAATGTTCTTAAAAACCCATTTCCTATTCTTGAATCATCCTGTAATGTTCTTTTATATGAAATTAAGGGAATTTAATATGGAAGTCAGTGGTTTTTTTCTTGGTTATGAGTTTTAATATGATATTTTAACTCTTTCTAATTTTACGAGTTAGGAATGGGTTGTCCAAAGAATTAGTTTAGAACTAATTAAATGAAGATTTAATATCAGCAAGGAAATAATATCTATATATTTTAATTAACCAGATCCTCCCTATTCAATTATTTATTCCTTTCTGGAGTTTATATGATCTCAAAGCCTCCTTTGGGGTCTTCCAAATCCGTATATATTAGATCCAACATTCTTCCTCACACACCATGTTTGTGATTTCAAGATGAATAATTATATCTCTCACTCACTCTCCTCAGGTTTGGGTGTAACATCTAGGAAAATAAATATCACATAGGGGATATATGAATTAACATTTTTAATACTATAAAAATGAGAAATTATCATGTTTTATAATCCTCTGTTTAGATGAATGTGATTGGCTATAATCAGATGATAATCTATAAACTAATCTCATAAGGAATGAATATGTCATAATCTGAAAATTATGAATGAGAAGGATAAATTACATGTCATGTAATTATGTTGATGAAATATTATGAATTCTATAATTTTGAATGGAAGTTTAATTTATACAGAATAATGTTACTTTTGATAATACTAGAATTTCATGAAATAAAATTAATATGTTAATATTATTGCATGTAATGAAATATAAATTTAATTCTTGAAGTAAATGGTTAATCTATTTTTCTTTAATTTCCAAAATTTAATTAAAGATAATATTTCATATTGTGGATAAATAAAGTTATCTTAGAATCTAGAAATATATTATTAAAATTTATGTACAATGAATATTGATTATAATAATTTCAATAATAGAAATTAGTGAATTATTTCACGCAGTAGATAATAATATTTCGTCATCTATTAGATTATCACAATAAAAGATAAAATAATTATTTTCAGGTTGTATAATAATGATAATTGTTTTTGAAATTACCCAATAGAGATAAATAGATAATTTCATGGTTTTATCTAATCAATATTTGATTAAACCGAAATAATAACATGCCTTGATTTTAAAATTCTTAAATAATGTTGATTATAATTATTTGATAATTATGTATATTAGGAAATAGAAATAGAGATTTTTGAATGGGAATTT
This sequence comes from Viscum album, assembly GCA_963277665.1. Taxonomy (NCBI): domain Eukaryota; kingdom Viridiplantae; phylum Streptophyta; class Magnoliopsida; order Santalales; family Viscaceae; genus Viscum; species Viscum album. The sequence continues at coordinate 20,293,613 of OY728123.1, forward strand.
TTTTACTATTTTGCTAAAGAATATTTTTACATGTGTAGAAATTTAATCACGATTAGTGCTAATTATATCAAGATTTTAATAACTTCTAAAAAAAGGAAATATTATATCATGTGGAAGTATTACTACTCTTGTTTAAAATATTTGGGATGTGTGATTGCCTAATTTTGAGAAATATATTTAATTGCCTCTGAGATTTAAATTATATCATGTTATATATTAATATAGATGTTCAACATGGCATATATTCAAATAAATTTTATAGAAAATTAATGTTCTAAATCCTTTGATTGTATTAAAAGAAGCATGTTGAAAAAAAACATATCGAGATTATTATTATATAAAATTGTTGTTTAAGAAGGAATTCAAAATTAAATATATTTTATTTAGCCATAGAAATTTTATGTCTATAGATTTTGGGAACTATTCATTATTAATTGAATAATTAATGTTATTAATGAAAATTTAATGATTACTTAAACCATTTATTTTGGTTTGGGAAAGCACATAATTTTTAATAAAGGATAGAATACCTTGTTTTATTTGAACATGATTTCATTAAAATTATGTGAGGAATAATGCATTTTATATGTATTTTTTCTCTATGTATTTAGATCCTTTATGTGATTAATTGTTAAACTTATGCAGTTGGAATAATGGGTGGTGATGCTCAAAGTTGTGATAGTGGAACAGGGTGCCGGTTATGGTGATAATACAGGATTTCATGGTAGAGGATGTGATTGTGACATGGGGAATTGATTTTGATGATGATTTTGGAATGGGATTTCATATATATTATTAAGTGTAGTGGTGTCGAGGATGGCACTCGGACTGATGGAACAGGTTGAAGATAGGATTGGCCATTATTATTGTAATAGAGGATATAATGCTTACTTGATAATGAATATACTTGTTTAATGGATTAATGACCAAATATTTTTATATAATCAGTTTCCATATATAGGAACTAGTTTGATAATATGCTTTGTGAGTGCATATTTTATGTGGTAGCACAAGATGAGTTCTAAAGTACCCAAAAGTTTATGAAATGATAAATGAATTAATGAAATAATGGGTTTTATTCTTAATGTTTTCTTTATGATGATAACATACTTGATAATAAAACCAAGAATTAATAATGTCATTGGAACTTGGCCCATAAGATAAAAATTTTAATATTGGAAAAGAAAATGGAATAACAATAATTAATGGATAATTAATTAATTAAATTTGAGTTTGATGCTTGTATACTTTTGATACCTAGGCCTTAACAGTGGAATCTAGAAGTCTCGTATGATATTAATAGAGAATGATTCTAAGTCTATTTATTCATTCATAGTGTAGATGTGAGACTTATATATATATTATTTGTCTTGTTAATTTATACTCTTCCCCACCCATTTTGGTTGGACTATGGACTCTCAGTGGAATTTGGAAGGGTATTTTGCCCAACATCCAGTTTGGTGAGAAATAGATGGATGAATACCTCCTCTAGTGCTTCTCTCTTCTCTTAGTAGTATTATGTCTTGGTATGCACAACAATTATATTTATCCATATATGTAATGGATCATGGTTTTTTCATACAACTGTATCTCAAAATATAGTATCCTAATTTGTTATTATAGGTTTTTTTCGATGGGTTTTGATGGATTGAGGTACAATACATGTCGTTTGGGTCATGGTGGCTCTTAGAAACTATTTGGTAATGATATAAAGATGTGTTTGGGATGATTTGATACACGAGGTGTGTGATATAATAGCTTTGGTGTCTTTTGGAAGGCTTACTTTATCCTGGGTTTCTTCAAAATATCTTACTTTTAGAGATATATGGATCAAGATGTGCAACATTAGGGTAGAGTGGAAAACTAGTTGGGAAGTGGTAGTAGGGTACCCACTTTTGTAATTGTATTATATGATCTATTGTATCAAATACATGGTGAGATATGACCATGGTACGTTTAGGAAAAGAATAATAATCCTTTTTATGTGATGAGTTTGTTTCATTTGTTTACTCACTAGGATTTATTAAGATTCTTTGACATTTTTTATGTGTGGTTTTAGGGAGGATCCAATTGCGTATACATGTTATACTCACCCAACATATATATAAATTTTTTTTCAGTTTAGCAGGAGATGGTTGGTTATTAAGATGGAATTACTAGTTTAAGGAACTGTTTAGGATCTGTTGGATAGATCATTGGCGATGACAATGATATATTTTAGTGTTTTTAGTTATTTCAGTTATATATCATTACATTAATATCAGGTATTGAAATTATTTCTTTTTTTTAGAATGATTTTTTGGTGGTTATTCTCATTGTATCTATTACTTCTCAAATATCATCGGGTAATATATTCAATTTTTGTATATGTTATACCCTAGGTGATTTTCATCAACTCATGGAAAGTTAGAGGTGGGATTCTGGTGTTATTATCTATATTTTCTCACTTTTAGAATAGGAGGGGTACCTTTGGGGGGAAAGAGTGGTTTAAAAGGGCTATGTAAGGGTTGGATTTCCTTTTCTAACCTTGTGTAATGGTATCCTGGATCTCCCATGCATTGTGTAAGGGTTCCCCATAGATGTGTAAAGGTAGCACTAAAATCATTAAGGTTACATAAGGGTATTAGTGAATTTCCTTTTCCTATGTAAGGGTCGGTCATTGTTTCAAAGGAATATGTAAAGGTATGTTATGTCCTTATAAATTGTAAAAAGGTGCCTTTATAGCTATGTAAGGATAATATTTGACCTATGTAAGGTTAAGCATATTTTTTTGAAGGTTGTGTATAGGTAAAATCAAAATACCCTTATCTGAGCCTTGGAATAGCATTGCATGAGGGTAAAACAAGTTACTCTAATTCATACCACCTACGTAAGGGTTATATAAACTTTTCAAATCATGCATAACTTTAAGATCAAGATACCCTTATATAAGACCTTCCATAGCACTGAATAATATTAAAACATGTTACACTTATGAAAAACCACTAAAAATGTATACATAGAAGAAATTTTACTAAAAACATATTTTTCTATTCCAGAACCTCCTTTGATGTTTTTTTCAAAATTATTAAATGAATTTAATGTGTAAATAAGTGGTTTTCATATTCAATAAGATATTTAAATGTGATATTTTTAATCTTCTTAATTTTATGAGTAATGAATGGGTTATACAGAGAATTAGTTGGGAACTAATTAAATGAATATTTAATATCCATGAGGAGACTATATATGTGTATTCTAAAATACCATATCTTACCTATTTGATTCTTTATTCCTTTATCAAGACTAGATGATATTAAATCCTCCTCTAGAGTCTAAAAAATCCATCTGTAGTTGATCTATACTTCTTCCTCAAACAGTAAGTCTACGTTTCCAAGATGAATAATTCTTGTTCTATCTCCTATGCCTTGGGTGCAATAAGTTAGAAAAGAAATACTAGGCGGGGGATCTACGAATTGTCCTTTTTCATAATGTTCAAATGTTAATCATAATACTTTAGATTCCTTTATTTAGATGAATTTCATTAACAATAATATGATAATAATCTTGAAAATAATCACCTGCAGATTTAATATGTTATAATATAGAAATTATAAAAGAGGTTAAATTACAAGCAATGTAATTCTGTTGATAAAATTTTATAAATTTCCAAATATTGAATGGATGTTTAATTTATATAGTAAAATATTTCTTATGATAAAATTTTAATTTTATGAAATAGAATTAATGTGTTAATATTATTTTATAAAATTAAATACATGTTTATTTCGTGAAGAAAATGGTTCACCTATTTTGGTTAAATTTCCATAATTCACCAACACCCTTACAAAGCCTTACCAATATCAGTAGTACATTACACAACTATGGGATACCATTTTGAATCACATGGGAGATCCAGGTTTCCATTTTATAGGGTTATAAAAGGAACTCTTATCCTTACACAAACTATATACTCTGTGTAAGGGTAATGTGGGATTTTCAAAGTGTGTATAAGTGTATGCTCAAGCTAGACATACATGAGACTTCCATAGAACTGTGTAAGGGTAAAAAATGTTACCCTTATGTAGAAACGCTAAAATGTGTATAGGTAGTAGAAATTTTCATAAAAACATAGTTTTCTTTCCCAGAACCTCTTGTAATGTGCTTTTTGAACAAAATTAAGATAATATAATATGAAAATATGTGGTTGTTGTGTTACTGTAGGGTTTTTAATGTGATATTTTGACATTATAATTTTAGGAGTTATGAATGGGTTGTTTAGGGAATTTTTTGGGAATTAATTAAATGTGGATTTAATATCCATGATGAGACTTTATCTTTGTATTCTAAAATATAAAATCTTCCTCATTCATGTATTTATTCCTTTCTCAGGTTCAGATGATCTCAAATCCTCCTTTTAAGTCTTAAAAATGCATCTGTAGTTGATTTTAGCTTCTTCCTTGCACACCAAGTCTTTATTTTCAAGATGAAGAATTCTATCTCTCTCTCTATAATATGTTTTGGGTGCAGTGACCTAGGAAATAAATACCAAGTAGGGGATCTGTTACTTCTCCCTTTTCAAACTATGTAAATGTGAAGTTATCATGTTTTAGACTCCTCTGTTTGGATGAATGTGATTAACCATAATTAGATAGTAATATAGATAATATTCACATAAGGAATGAATATGTGATAATCTATAAATTATAACACATGAGGATAAATTACATTTTATTTAATTATGTTGATGATGTATTATAAATTCCATAATTTTGAATGGATGTTTAATTTATACAGTATAATGTTTCTTCTGATAATTCTAGAATTTCATTCAATAGAATTCATTTGTTAATATTATTTCTTGTAATGAAATAAAAGTCTACAGCTTGAAGAAAACGATTAACCGGTTTTTGAGGAATTTTCAGTAATGAATCAAAGATAATATTTAATGTCATCCATAAAAACAATTATCTCAGAATATGGAAATTTCTTATTGAAATGTATTTAAATTGAATATTTTTTTGTAATTATTTCAATGATTTAAATTAATGATTTATTACATATAGTGGATAACCATATTTGATAATCTGTAAGTTTGTTAAAAGAAATATAAAATAAGTATTTTCAATTTGGTTCAAAATAAAAATTACAATCTATAAAAGGAAAAATAGTATGAGTGTTATAACTAGTTAATATTACTAGTATAGTAATACCACTAATTATTCACATTAAATCTGTATGAATTTTGAAATTTTTTATAATTTATGCATCAAATGTTTCCATAATATCATCCTATAATTATCATAATTATTTTATTAGAGTTTAAAGGTTTTATCAGTGTCATTTATAAGAATTTTATTTCTTGGAATAATCATAAAAATAATGAAATTTGTTTTCATCACACACATCAATGGAGGTATATTATAGGGGATCAAAACAATTTACCACATGATATAATTAGTATTTAAAGTACCTAAAGGATTAAAACCATCAGAAGTCAATACCAGATTTACATTCCTTGAATTTGAACAAAAAATGGATATATTGAATCAAACGACTTCTGACAATGAAACTTTTGGATTCCTCATCAAGTCATTATCATTACATTCTAAAGCATGCTACTTCATGTCATATGTGACCATAAATGACCTAAAAAATCTTTACAAACATGGTTTCATAGGAAATTAATGCAAAACCTTTGTGAGTGTTTTATTATTCTACTTATCCTTGGTGTTATATTCTTTTATACTCCCATTTTTCTCATTGATTTCCATATACTTGTATGAAATCTTATTAATTATTCTTTATTAGACTCCTCCCTCCATTAAATCATGAAATCAATAAGGCATCCATGTTTTTTCATATATTCAAGTCCATGATTTTTGATTATTTTATTCATCTCATATAATGACGTAAAGATCATAGATTCACCAAATGCATCATGGAGTAACTATAAAATCATGGGCATTGAATTTTCTATTATTCTATAAAGACACGTTATATGGTATAACTTGAGTAGAAAATATAGATTTGAATACATGGAACACCCTTCATATAATTCATTATTTACATATTCAAATGATTCATAAAAGTAGTTTTTTCATTGATTTTATGAGAAATATTAACCTAATTAGAATCAAATGATGGTTCTGTTGATCTATTAAAATCATTTTCATTGTTTTATAAGAAGACAAAAACAACATTTATCATGTTTCAAACCGAATTCTATTCTAGTGGGTCACTTTTTATTTCATTTATAGTCTATAGATTGTATTGAATTTCCTTAAAATTATATTTTCCATTCCAAATCCAATTCAAAAATCAAAAAGGAATGTAACACACTTCATTACTATAGTTTTATTTATAAAATGTTTTTTAGATTGATTTAAATTTTTTGGAAGTTTCATGTGTATAATTTTGAAGTTTTTGAAAATTTTGAACAGTGCATAGTTTTCAGGTGGTTAACACATGGTACATAGAAACCTTATAGATGAACCTTTCATATATCTCCTAAGTCGTATGGTTTAATACACACGTTCAATGAGAAATTATGTGGGTATCATTACATAGAGGGTTTTTAATTCATTTGTTATATACACAAGAAGCACACGGTCTCTAATAAACCAAGTGGGTCTTAGGGGAATCCATTTTAGGGACATTTATATGAGATTTTTCTGGTGAAAAATTATTATAAATCATTCAAAAACCATATAAATTGTTCAATAGTCTTAACAATTCCGATTTCTATGGTTAGCACATGATTTTTCAAATAGTGTGGTAGCCATGTGATCTTCATAGATCCTAAAAAATGTTAATTACAAGTTATAATATTCTAAAATTAAAAGGGTTTCCCTATAAATTATTTATCTAATTTGTTTGGATGATACTTAGTGCACACAAGGGAGCTTCCTCCCTCCCTTCTCTATGATCCTCAAGCTCTTCCATCATCATATTCTAGAAAATTCTTATGGAAAATCCATCCTTTCTCCTTTTTCTGTATTCTTGCTCCTTATTCTTTCTTTATTTATGGTTTTATCTACCTCCTAAAAAACCTAGGAGAAATTAGGGTTGAATTTGGGGTTTGAGTGAGCTAATAATGGGTTTTTGGTTTATTAGGGATTGGGGAATTTCGATCGTTTCTTGTTTGAGAACTCACCATATAAGGAGATAACATTTGGCTTGATTGAAATTTTTTTGAGGTTAGTATTTTTGTCCATTCCATTAAATTTTAACTTAAATTTAGTTTTTATGTTTTTAAAATGATTTTTTTACAAATTATTGCCTATATGGGTCTGAAAAAGTGTATTTTATAATTTTTTGAGTTGGGACATTACATGGAATAAAGGGTTTTGAGTGGTTTTTGTTTTTAAAAAGTAATTTGAATTCCCTATGGTTTTGAGAGTATTTTAATGATTTTTTTCAAGTAAATTTCATGTTCAAAGTGGATTTGACCCTATTTTTGTATAATGAAAGGAAAAGGAATGGGTTATTGAAATTGTTTAAAAAAGGGTGAGAAGTGGTTCTTATTTTTCAAATACCTTTTAGAATGGATTTCAAATGAACTATTTTTAAAAAACGATTTGAAATGGAATTTCAAATGAGGTAACAGAATCAATAATGTAACTTGGTTTTTCTTCACTAATCATTTGGACTTTTTAATGGTTTTATAGTGTCATGGATGTGTGACAACCTCTTTATCCCTTGTTAATTGTGCTGCATATTTATTATGGCTCAAGTGGAATTATTTATATTACATGTTATAGGAATAATTAAAAGGGGGTTGTTTCTTGTGAGGGAGTTGGACGTGAGGTGAGATTTATTGTTTTCATATTGATTGTATGACACTTTTAATTTCTCACCACTTAGTTATTGTTTTTATGGGATCACAAGGAACTTATTGAGAGGTCTATATTTATTCCACACTAGATAGTCAAATTCCACTAATGTCCCCCAAAATATTTGTTCTTGATATTGGGGAGTTCCCTCAATTCTAGGTTTTGTATAGGCTAGTCAGGTGTCTTGTGTTATATATATAACATAGATCATGTAACCTTCCACCCTCCACCCATTTTATTTAGAATAGGTAGAGGGGATACTAAAATTTGGTGACATCCCAAAGAGACCAAAGGCTGGAAATAAATTCCAATATAATAGTAAAAAGTTTGGGGGTGATTTTCCATGAAAATTGAACACCACAAAATGAGCCAAAATACAAGAAACCATAAAAACAATTCGATGCATGAGTAATAAGATCTCAAATCAAAAGAAAAATATATAAAAAACATAAAATTAGTAAATATCAAGTTAAAAACGTTAATATAAATAAACTAAAGGGCATCACAATATAGTAACACTGATGTGGTGTCAGTCCAACGACACCAAGAGAGAACTCCAATCTCCAAACACTATCCTCGGGAAGAAGCCTCATGATGAGCTACTAGATAAATGTGCCACCTTTCCAATACCTATATACCAATTTAAAAAATCTATAAATGTAAAAACTTTCTAAGGAAGGGGTGAGTATAAAAATAAATAGGTAATATTCAAATATTTCCCAACATATTCTACTAGGATAAGAACATGTTATCACATTTTATAAAATATAAGAGAAGGAGATGAACATATTAATACAAATCCATATAAAAGTTCCATGTATCAAAAATATAAAAACAAATTCAGCATTTATTACCACTTTAAATAACCCTCCCATTTTCGCACTCATACTCACTCTCACACACACACTCATGTAAGCATACCATGGATCTCCTTATAGTCACGAGTGGCGATTCATCCAATCCCCAAGTCATCACTTAGTGACCCCCATTGATGGTGGCATGTCTGAACATGAACCATCCCATATTTTCTTTATTGTTAGATAAACATTTTACCATGATCCTTACTCATAAACATTAATTCATTCCAACCACACATGTAATGTTTTCTACAAAAAACCCATTTTTTGAAAACTATTTTCATTCAATAATTTAATCAAACACCTTGTATGCATCATTCCAAAACTTAGGATTTTGGTACTAAAATCAATATAGTTTTCCAAAAAAATGAGAGATTTTAATGTTTAAATCAATCCTTCAAGTTCTATAGTGAGTCGAATGGGTGTGAAGCCACCGACCTCACAATGGTTGATGAAAAAATACAAAAAGACACATGAAACCTCTATATATGACCTTGAATATTCTTTCCTTAAATAGATCAAACTAGATATCATCAATATCCACATCCTGGAACATATATCAATCAATAAAATATTATATATATGGCTTCGTTAGAGAGAATATGAGCATATATAGAGAGAACATGAAAATAAATAAATTTTCATTGATTCTAAATATCCAACCCATTTGGTTCATCATAAATATATTTCAGATAAAAAGTAAATACAAAGAGTGATCAAGGAAGGAGAGGAGTTTGAAATACTAAGAAAGGGGAATAAAAATGTGAGTTTTCTGTCCTTAATCCCAGTTAGAATCAAAATTTTCAGTAATTAAAACATGTTTCATGGTTAGGATGCACAGTTTAACAAACTATTATCCAACCATGCATATGATACTTGACAATGCCTAGAGACCCACATTGCTAAGCCCCTAGTTGAGCCACAAGGTTGAGATGGATGATTAGAAAAACATTGGGCGAATTTTGTGTTGTTACTAGACATTAATTGGGGACCCAGAAGTATTATATAACTTCAAAATACATAATAAATTATTAAATTACATGAAACCTATGGTGTTACATTCTACCAACCATTGGTATTTCTATCCCCAGAAAGTGGATAAAATTAATTACTTTGGAAGAGTTCAAGCCACTATTCTAGAATTTCCTTTTCATGTTCCCATGTCTCTTCTTAAATTTGACCACGTTTCCTTAATAACCATACCAAATTGATTATTTTACGATAAAAACATTCTCATATCTATCAAAAATCTGTATTAGTATGCGATTCAAGGTAGCATCAGGTTCAAGATCATCATGGTCCAATTGAATAACATGGTCAATATAATGCTGGTACATCTTCAATTGAGATACATGAAACACGTTGTGCATTGACATTGACTTTGTTAGTAAATACAATCGACAAGACTTATCACTAATTCACACCAGTATATCAAAACGGTTATTGTACCAAGGGGAAAATTTTAATTACTTTCCCAAATGATGATTGCATCACCCTTCATAGACTCTTAAGTAAACATAATCACCCTAATCAAATGAAAAAGGTTGCTAAGGATGATACACATATGATTTTAGATGTCTCAAAGTCATTTACATCCTTTTTTGGTCATCTTAATCTTCTCTATCATACCATGCACAAGGATAGGTCTAATAAGTGATGTCTCACCCATTTCCACCCAACAAAGTGGATTCCAACAATGAGTAACAAATAAATATTCCAAAGGATCCATATGAATTATGGCATGACAAATATTATTATATGATAACTATGATAATGGTATATGATCTTCCAATGAGCCCCCAAATTCCATAACAAAAAATTTGAGAACATATTCAATCATTTGGATTGCCTGTTTGGATTTTACAGCAATTTTTGGATGAAAATTTATGCTCATTATCAAATTGGGTTCCAAGGGATAAATTTTTTTTTCCAAAATTAAGATGTAAACCTGGGTTCCTGGTCAGAGAAAATTGAAATAGGTAGTGCATGCATCTTTAAAACTTCCCAAATATAGATTTTGGATAAGTCTTACACTATATTGTATTCATAGATATGGATAAAGTGGGATGAATTTGTGAGATAATAAACAATAATACATATATTATCTTCTTTCTGAACCTATAATAGCCCATACATTTCATAAATATATATTATATCCAAATAGAAGAATATTCATTATATAATATAGAAAAACCATGCCAAAATCATATAGTTTTAGTGTCTTTGGAAATGGGGAAATATAAACAATTGGTTCATAAAACATCTACATCATATCCAGCTTATTCCTTCATAACTAGATCCCCATTTTAAAACATCATACTTATACCTTTCTTCATATCCAGGAAAGAAAACATAAGAAAGTGTGATCTTAGATGCTCAGTAAGGATAAAAAAAGGAGATTTCAATTGTATCATAATTATAAGACATATGAACGTAATCAAAAAAATTGAAAATTATACCCTAATTATCAAGGATCATGATATATTGTCATGGGATAAATCCTAAATGTTCATAAATAACATATTTCATCAGATCATAACATACATCATGGAATTTTTTCATTAACATAAGAATAGAATATCATTTCAATATTATTCAAGTCTCACTATTGAGAGAATCATAGCGGAAAACGTACATTACTTTACCACATTCACTCCCCATTCTAGCCATGTATTACTAGACCATTTTTACTTCCAATTCCATCCCTATATTACTAAGTTGAGATAATTTCCTATTCCAGTCCTATCAATCTAATGAGATATAAATCTTTACCTAATGCATTAGAGGTAGATATATATCCCAACTATTGCATAATGAAAACCACACATATGTGTTTCATATGAACACAAATCATTCATTATATAAGAACCCAAAGAATGAAATGGGTTTCATAAACATCATTCAATCACAACATAACCCATGGAAAAGAAATGTGTTTCATTGTCATAAATCCATAATAAAAATATACCAACCATAAGTTTAATATGGATAATATGCATGAAAAAATATCCCCATTAAAACATAAGTAACATCAAATAAATTTATCGTAAATGTAAAATTGTGTTTAGATATCAATTAAAAACAATTCTTGAGGAAAATATCCTTTCTAATTTGAAGATGTTTTATTTTCTTAAAATTAAATGAAATTTTAAAAGAAAAATTTTTCTTTAAAAATAACCCTTTAATCTTGTAAGGTAATATTTTGTGCATGAAGGCATAATGAAAGTGGGAAAACATTTTTATTCCATATAGGTTAGAAATACATTCCTCTTATACTTTTGTAGAAAAAGTCAAAAAGTAACTTATTAAGAAAATGGTAAAAATATTCCTTTCAAAACATTTAGTAAAAATTCACATATGGATAAAAATTAATTTAAAAATTTTATAAAAATAGAAATATATTTTAGAAATTTGTTTTATGTAACATGAACATGGAACAAAAATATTCCCCAGTAGATACACACATATAAACAATCCTGAATAATAATGAGATTATGAAATTAACCATTATCTTAGGCCTGGTTTCCTTTATACGTATTCGAAACTCCCAAATAACCAATTATAAAATAGTTTTAACATATTATAGAAATATATTAATATTTATTATATCATATATTATCATATTATCACTCATTTGTTAGTAATATTTCATTTTTACTCTTCTTTTTTTGTGATAACTGCTTCATTTTCCTTTACATGTTTTGCCATATAAGTCCCAATTATTGTGCATGGGATACAGTTCCATCATTTTTAGAATTGTATTAAGGTAATATATATCACATTTTTTCATTATATACATTTATATAATCATTATTTAAAGGTGAATATGGAAAATGAATCACATCACATCGTGGAGACGGTAGGCCGTGCGTATGCACGAGCGATGGTATCATTCCTTTAATATTAAAAGAGTAAGAAATTGGATGGAATATATGTTTTTACAGAATCAATATCATGTTATAATTATTATATATATATATATATATATATATCTTATATTTCCATCATTAGAAAAATCCAAATAATGTAGTGATGAAAAATATATTACACCACAGTGTGAAGACGGTAAGTCGTACGCACGCACGTTTAGTCCTTTTTTTATTGGATGGATAAAAGGTGGAATATGATTATTAAATAATAATAATGAAATGTAATAATATATATTATTTTTATGTTATTAATTTAAAATGGAACCACAAAATAAGAGGAAGTGGAAGAATAATCAATCTTGAAAGAGTCGGTAAGTACGATTACCTCTCCTTTGGAGAACATCCTTTAGATCTCCTCTTTGGGACACAAGGGTTGGTATTTTGAGAAGAAAAGAAACTCCATAATTTGTATATAAAAATTTATAAAAAAAAAGGTTGGGTATGGTTGAGATTTAAGTGTCAATGTGATGCGAAGAAATGAGGGAGGAGGTGCCCCTTTATAATTGAGGTGAGGGGAACTTTTGGAATTTTTTCAAAATATTAATTTACTACACATTCAATATCAATACAAATACATCCAAAAGGCCATTTATTCAAATATTAGATGAGATAAGGTTGTAATATCATCAAAATATATTCTATACAAGTTTGGGTATTATTTTAAACCATATTATTTTGATTAACCCTTAGTTAACCTATTTTAATTCTAATTAAGGTAACAAATTGTTCAATATTAAATGGTTGTAAATTTTTCTTATGTGATGCAAATAAAATAATAAATGAAAAATTTATAATATTTTAGACCATATTAAAAAAATTGTCTTTTTAAATATGTTTTATGATTTATAAATAATTTTAGAAAATATTAAGTTTTATAAAATATCATTTCTGTGAATTTTTACTCTATTCATTTTTTGGATTTTTTAAAAAATAAAGATAAAAAGTTATCTTCAAAAAAATATTTAATTATATCTAAAAGAGGTCAAAGTCATCTATAAAATTCATTTATCACATCAATTAACACCAATTGTATTTATTTTAATATTTGTAATAACATTTATTTGATATTTCCAATATTAAAGTAATTATTACATCAATGTGGGGTAATTATTTAATATTCTTATTTCTTTAAAAAATTGAAATAAAATAGCATGATGAATATAAATATTATATTTTTTATAAGAATATTTATAGTTGAATATGTATTTTGGGTAACCTTATATAAAAAATGTTATATTATTTAAAACATTAATGCATCATCTTTAATGTTTTATTAAATAAGACTTTATAAATACCATAATCGCATCTAATTGACCCAAAATGTAAAAAATAAATTTATACCATGAAAATATATTTTTTAAGATTTAAATTTACAATTATATTACTTCCCTAAATAACTTATTCCTTTTGTGAACACATAAGGGATTTTAATTACAAAGAAAGTGACATTTTGTTACTTTCTTTGATTTAAATATTATATAAGTCATTCTCACAGACAAGTGTATATTAAAGGACTTAATTTATATCTGTTGGTGTTAAGAGTAATATTTTATTCATCCAATTAAATTTTATCATGTGTTAGGGTCATTTTATAGTCTTTATAATTTATTTTAACCCTAAATTATTACATTTCTTGTTTACCATGGCACAAAAATTTACTAAGGTTACTATTCATATTGACCAAAAATAAATTGGACCTATTTAAAAAATTTGTACTTTATTAATATAAATTTTTAATCCATTTAAAAAAATTCAAAAAAAAAAGTTTTATAATTTAATTTTACTTAAAATTGGTACAACACCATGAACACAATTTTTTGGAAAAATGCCCTTTTAAAACATAAAATGTTTTTATAATAAATTTGTGTATAAAATTATTTAAAAAACCATTGGATTATTTTGTATAAAAATTTACTACTTAAAATTTAAAACTAATCCAAAACATAATTCTTCCATGTAAATAAGAAAAATACAGTTTTCATTAAAATAAGAAATGTTTTCAGAAAAAATAATTTTAAGATAATTTTGATATGTTAAATGAAAAAAAAATAAATGATTTTTTTCAAATAAATTTCCTTAAACATATAAAAATTAATAAAAATAAAAAAAATAATATTTGAAGAAAACATTTTTTTTAAGAAAAAAGTGATTTTACTTAAAAATGTGTGATCATTTTCTAGGCCTTTAACTATACATTCATATTGAGTTAGAAATTTATATTTATTTCATCAATTAGTTATTCAATTTATTCTTACCTATCTAAAATCTATGTTACAATATCCATTTTAAACTAGTAGTGTCTCATGGTTAGTTTGAACTCACAGTTGCAGGCAACACATGATGTTGAAGAATTAAAATCATTTAAAGAGAAATATTTATTAAAATATCTGAGTGTTACATTATACAACCAATAAAATGAATTTATTCATTGAATTTTTTTAATTTGATACAAAAACATTTATATACCTCTCCCTCATCACATCCTTAGGTTCCCACATAGCTTCCTCAAATTGATGGTTCTTCCATCAAACTTTAATCAAGAGAGTGGTCTTGTTTCATAGAACATTCTCTTAATGATCTAGAAGTTCCATTGGTTGTTCTTGATAAGAAATATCATTCTAATGTGGAATGAATTAGTAGTTTAGTACATGTGAATTATTAGGAGTGTACTTTCTCAGGAGAGATATTTGGAACACATCATTGAATCACGAAATATTCGGTGGAATCTCCAATTGGTAAGCATCCTCCCCAACATGATCATGAATATAAATAGGACTGATATACCTAGGAATTAGCTTTCCCTTCTTTCCAAATCTCAACACTCAACTCCATGGAGATAATTATAGAAATACCTTTTCACCCACTTTGAATTCTCGTTATTTTCATTGATTTTCATTATAACTTTTTTATTGACTCTATGATTATCTTATGTGTTGTTGAATAGATTTAACCTTATCTTCCAAATCTTGAACTAGATCAGGTACCAATAGCTTTATTTCCCTATATTCATTATAGAATGTTGTATTTTTTCCCTTCTTCAGATAGGGGGCTTCATAAGGATCCATATGAATACTAGAGTGAAATATATATTTTTAATAAAATTTTACCAAAGGAAGGTGTTGATCCCAAATAACTTTGAAATCCATAGAGAATCCTTTCTACATTTCTTATAGAGTTTTAATATTCCTCTCAGATTTTTCATTTTTCTGAGGATGATAAGTTGTGATAAAACTTATCTATGTATCTAGAGCCTTCAGAATACATCTCATGAACTTCAAGGTAATCCTCAGATCTTGATTAGATATAATGGAAAGTGGTACTCCATGAAATATCACCAACTTATTAATATATATTCTAGAAATATGATCAAGAGATAAATATTCCATGATATCAATGAAGTGTTCCTACTTTGTAAGGTGATCAAATATAACCCATATAACATTATAGCCTTTTGGTTTTTTGGTAAGTCTTATGAAAAATTCCATGGTCATGTTTTCTAGTTTCTATTCTTTTATAGATAATGTTTGAAACATCCACTTATACATATTTTTGTAGATATTAACTGACTGAAAAACTAAGCATCAAGAAACATATTCTACAACATCATTCTTCATTCCATCCCACAAAAAATATTATTTCTGGTCTTTATACATCTTGGTGCTTCCTGGATGAATAGAGAATGATGAAGAATTAGCCTCTTCTAACATATACTACTGAAAATCTAGTATGGGATGGACACAAACACTGTTCTTGAACCTTATTATTCCATCACAGTCAATGCTGAACTGATGACCATTTCTCACCTACTTTTGTAGCTCAACATATTCATTATCTCTTTAATATTCACTTGTATATATAGTTGAACATTATTTTGAGACAAATAAGATTTCTTCCATTCCTACAATATTTCTATATCCATCCTTTCAAAATCTATATATATTGGATCTTTTGTGATCCTCTTCACAGATAGGATATCATGGTCCATTCTACTCAAAGCATCTTCCACCTTATTTTCTTTCCTAGGGTGGTAATGTATTGAGAATTATTAATCATTAATCCACTACAACCATTTCTTTTGGGTCATATTCATCTCTTTTTGAGTGAAAATATACATTAAACTTTTATAATCAGTATATATATCATGCATTTCTCTATAAAAATAATTCCTATATATATTTAATGAAAATATTACTACAGCTAACTCCAAATCATGAGTTGGGTAATTTTTCTCATGTATTTTCAATTTTCATGAGGCATAATACTTTACCATATCATTTTTCATGAGAACAAATTCCAACCACTTATTGGATGGATCACATTAAATCATTATCCTTTCTCTACTACAGGTTAGTGAGAGCACATGTTCATTGACTAACCTTCTTTCCAGCACCTTGAAATTCTCATCACATTCTCCTTTCCAAATGAACTTGACTGCTTTTCCAGTTAAATAGGTGATTGGATTTGAAAATCATGAGAAATATTTCAAAAAACCATGATATTATCCATCCAAACCAAGAAAAATTTAGAAATTAGTTACTATTGGTGGTCTAGTAAAACTTTCAATAGCTTTTGTCTTTTCTAGATCCACCGATATCCCTTCTCTTGAGATTATGTGACCAAAAAATTAATCTTTAAAAATCCAAAATTCATAGTTGGTATATTTTTAAAAAAGATAATCATTTCTCAGGGCCTTCAGTACAATCCTCAAGTGATCTTCATGTTATTAATATCTATTATAATTTTAAATAATATCTTCTATAAATTCTTCGACAAGTTAATCAATATAGTCTATAAATATTCTATTCATTAAATTCATGAAGATAGTAGGGGGATTAGTAAGTCCGAAAGGCATCACTATAAATTTATAGTGCCTATACCTTTTAGGGAATATTTTTAAGGGAATATCCTCCTACTTGACCCATAATTGATGATATCCCTAATAAAGATCAATCATCGAAAAGTATTGATCTCTACATAGTTGGTAAAATAATTCATCAATACTAGGGAGATGATATTTTTTCTTGACAGTGATTTTGTTAAGTTCTTGATAATCAATTCAGAGTCTCATTGATCCATATTTCTTCTTAATAAATAGAACAAGTGAACCCCAAGGAGATTCACTAGGGTGTATGAATCCCCTTTCAAGATTCTCTTGGAGTTTCTTCTTTAATTCCTGCAATTAAACTGGGTCCATTCTATACAGAGTCTTTAAAATAGGCATAGAACTCGGTATGAGTTATATTGAGAACTAAACATCACAATTCAGTGGAAAACCTAGAAATTATTCTAGAAAAGCATAAAAAAACTCCCATACATTATGTGAATCCTTTGTGGTGAGTTTCTCCACAACCATATCATGTAGAAAATCTTCCTTTATTGGGATTAAAACCCATATGATGTAATTAATTTCCACAGAAAGTTCAAATTCATCCTTGGATTAATAGATAATCGTATATTCATTCATAATATGAAATGTATCATCCCTTCCTTATTTATTGATATGATATCCATATAGAGAAATCCAATCCATGATAAGAACGAAATCAAATTAAAATAAAGGAATGATTAAAAAATTTGGGGGAAGTACGTTCCCATAAACATCAACTAAAGAATAACTATAAACTTGTGATTAAATTATTGTACCATTAGTAGTTTTCATAGATTACTCAACATATAATTATTAAGATAATATGGAGATACCTAAAACAATTAATTAGAAATAAAATATTTTGTGGATGCATAATCTAATAAACCATTAGAAGCTTTAGAGTGGATAATAAGTGTACCTTTCACCACTTCATTGTCATACTCCACATCGCCAATAGTGATTGAATTTGATTTTCCTTTTTATTTTTCCTTAAGAGGACACTGACATCGATCATTATAAAAAACCCTTGGATTATGGAATTGGTTAGCATAATGCCCATTTTCCTTGCACTTGTAACACTGAAATGTGGGTGGTTCATTCATTGTAGCCTTTTCTCTATTTTCATCATTAGATATATTTTGTTCTATCACCTTAGTAGTAAATTCTCTGATGAAATTCTTTCCCACACATAAAACATTTACTATTACACTTATGGTAGTTTCCACCATGTTTTCTTCCACACTTTGATCTTAAAATAAATCTCATCTTTTTTTCACTATGGGTTTTAGGTTTTCCCTTGAATTCCATTTTTTCTATTCTTATCAAACCAATAATATTGATGGGTGACTCCAATATCCATATAAACCATGAGAGAACACCAAATTATTTATTCATTTATACTAATGTCCCTTATGGTTAATTCCCTTTAGAGACTTGGTTTTATGCCACTAATGAATTGATCAACCATATTCTCTCTTAGAATGATTATTCTAGAAGATTGAATTCTTTGTCTGGTAAAAATATCTTCATAGGTACTAATGGATTCATCATCATTTTTCTTAATCTCAAGTAACTCTTTCTTTATCTTCATTAAATGAATAAAAAAACTTTCTTATTGAAATTAGTTTCTTAAACTCACAACATTCCATAGAGTTAATTTCATCTTGTTGTATAATATTCTTGATGAGATGCAACCAATGATCCACTTCAACTACCAAACTATAGACTTCCAAAAATTAATTTCTCATTTTTTCAACATTAGAGAATAAGAAATATATTTTCATTGGTACTGATCCATTGTTCTTACACTAGTGGATCATAAGACCCACTGAATGAAGTTGGATGCTACCTTATAAAAGAATCAATAAAATGTTGTTCCCGAATTTTCGCATTTATAATTCCTGCATGATTCATATAATGTTAAATTTATGTGATACTAGAAGTAAGAATTTTCACTCTAGCACCCATAACATTCGGGTTTTCACGGGAAAAATCATTTCATTCCCCATTACATTTAGAATTAATTTGATTCTTTTAGGTTCCACCCATCAACTAAAATAAAAAAACGTAGTGTGAGTACCAAAAATCAACATTGGAAAACCACATAAACAAGGAAAATTACTTATAAAATTTCAATTTAGAACACCTATGATTTTATGAAAGGTTATTTTTATCATAACCTAAACTCTAGGATTGTATCCTATACTTAGATTTACCCTTATGGTTCTTACTAAGGATTTATTATCCTAGTTTACAAAGTATAACAAAACCCTACTCTAATACCAACTATAACAACCCATACTTTTTGTATATAGATATTACATCTAAATAGAAGAATATTCATTTCATAACATAGAAAACCCATACTAGGACAATATGTTTAGTGTATTTGGAGACTAGGAAATATAAACAACCGGTTCATAAAATATCTAAATCGTCTCCTACTTATTACTTCATAACTAGAAGTAATTTTTTACACATCATACTTAAAAAAATTTATTCATATCCTTGGAAAATAAATATAATAAATGGTGATCTAAGATACTCGATAAGGGTAAAAAAATGAGATATCTATAATATAATAATCATAAGACATAATAAAGACAATGTTTTTGAAAATTATATACTATATATCAATGATCATGAAATATTATCAGGGGATAAGTAATAAAAGTTCATAAAGAATATATTTCATGAGATCATAACATAAGACATTAATTTATGGCATATTCATAAGCATAGAAATTAATTTCCATATTATCGAAGGATCGCTAAAAATACCATCATATCAGACAAATTCCATCAATGATCTAGGTTCACTCCCTATTCTAGCATTGTATTACTGAACTGGGTTTACTTATCATTCCAGCAATGTATTACTGAACTGAGATCATTTCACATTCTAGTCCTATCTAACTCATGAGATATAAATCTTTACCCAATGAATCAGAGGGATATATAAGCCCCACTAATCCCATAATGAAAAACATAAATATGTGTGCCATAAGAACATAAATCATTCATCATATCAGAGCCCATAAAATGAAATGGGTTTCATAAAAATCATCTAATCATAAGATAACCCGTGGAAAAGAAATGTGTTTCATAGTTATCATTCACTATGAAAACAAAAAAAACATAGACATAATAGGGATTGAATACTTGAAAAAATATCTCCACTAAAACATATGTAATATCATAAAATTTTATCATATAAGTAAATTATTTTTGAGATATATCTTGAAAATAATTCTTGAGGAAAATATCCTTTCTTTTTTGAAAATGTTTTCTTTTTCTTAAAATACCTCAAAATTTTCATATAAACATTTTATTTTAAAATAAAATTTTAAGCATGTAAGGTAAGATTCCTATCATGAAGTCATCATGAAAGAGGAAAAATACATCCTTGCCATATAAGATAAAAAACATTCCTCTCATACTTTTTTTGAAAAAGCCAAAAAGTTCATCATTGGGAAATTGATAAAAATATTCCTTTCAAACTATTTAGTAAAATTTATCACACGGATAAAAATTAATTCATAAATTATAGAATAATAGTAAAAATATTTTGGAAACATTTTTAAGAAACACAGACATGGAAGATAAATATTCCCAAGATGATACTTACGTATAAATAAATCCCAAATAATAATGATATTGTGAAATTAACCCTTACCTTTCGTCTAATTTCCATAATATGAATTTGAAAGGAATGTATAAAATATTAATTAATGTTATTACCTTTTTTCCAAGTCATATTCATATTTATGACATCATATATGATCATATTATCACCTATTTATTGATAATATTTCATTATTTCTCTTCTTTCAGGTGTTATCTGCTTCTTTTTCTTATGCATGTTTTGTCATACAAGTCATAATTATTATGTGTAGGATATATTTACATAATTTATAGATTTATATTAAGGTAATATATATTATATTTATTTATTATATTCATTAATATAATTATTATTTAATGGTTAATATGGAAAATTAATCACATCACGTCGTAGAGATGGTAGGACGTACGTACGCTCGAGCGATGATATCATTCTTGTAATAGTAAAGGTGTACGAAAGTGGATGGTATATATTTTCATAAAACATTAATATCATGTTAAAAATATTATATATACATCTATTATTTCCATAATTATACCCATACATATAATGTGGTGGTGAAAAACAAATTACTCCACGATGTAGAGACAATAATTTGTACGTATGCACACGAGGTTCTTTTATATTTTTAATGGAAGGATAAAAGGTGGAATATGGTTATTACATAATCATAATAACATATCATCATATATATTATACTATATTTATTACTTTAGAATTAAAACAACATACCAAGAGGAAGTGGAGGAATAAATAATATTGAAAGAGTCGGTAAAGATGATTACCTCTTATTTAGAGAACTTCTATTATATCTCTTCTTAGGGACACTTGGGTTGGTATTTTGATAATACTAGAACCTATAGAATGTGTATAAGGAATTTTAGAAGATAAATTGATTGATTATGGTCGATATTTAAGGCTCAATGTAATGTGAAGAAGTGAGGGACAAGTTTTCCGTTTATAATTGAGGTGAGGGGCACTTTTGGAATTTTCTCAAAATATTAATTTATAGTAAATTAAATATCAATAAAAATACATCCAAAATACTATTTACTCAAATATAATATGATACAATGTTTTAATATCATAAACCAATATATTTTGGACTAGTTTTGTTATTATGTTAATCCTTATCATTTTGATTAACCCTTAGTTAACGTATTTTAATTTTAATTAAGGTAATAAATTTTTCAATATTAAAATGTTGTAAATTTTACATATTTGATATAAATTAAAAATTTATAATATTTTATACCATGTTAGTTTTTTCATTTTCAAATATTGTTTTATGATTTACAAATAATTTAAGAAAATATTAATTTGATAAAATATCTTTATTGTCAAATTTGACACTATTCATTAATTTGAATGTTTAAAAAATTAAGATAAAAAGTTATCATTGAAAAAATATATTTTATTTTATCCCTAAGTGGTCAAGGTCATATATAAAATTAATTTATCACATTAATTATATGTAATTGTATTTATTTTGATGTTTTTAATAACATTTATATGATATTTCCATTAATAAAATAATTACTACATCAATGTTGTGTAATTATTTAATATACTTATTTCTTTCAAAAAAATTAAAAATAAAATATCATGATGAAGATAAATATTATAAATTTAAGAATAATATTTATAGTCAAATATATAGTTTGGGAAACCTTATATGAAAAATAATATATATATATATATATATTTTAAAAGGTTGGTGCTGAAGCCTCAATTTTTTATTAAGGCAAAGAAAACCCCTCTTTTAACTGGGTATAGGGAGACCCATTACATAGCCTGAAGGCCTAGTGGGTTTGTAGCCCATTACATAGCCGGTTGGCCCAATTTTTTGGCCCAAGGACCATTCTGTGAATAGTAACCTGACTGCTGTTGTACCACCGCTGCTACAATGCCCTGCCACCGCTATAATACCGACACTCAACTGAACCACTACTGAGATTTTATAAATGACATAATCTCATCTAACTGACCCAAAAAGTCAAAAATAAATTTATATCTTCAAAATATATTTATAAAGTTAATAATTTATAGATAGATTCATTCATAAGATAAATTTTTTCCCATGTGGACACATAAGGGATATTAAAGGCAATAAAAGTGTCATTTTGTGACATTATTTAATTTAAATATTATATAATCCATTTTCATGGAAAATTTTCAGTTAAACCACTTAAATTTTACCCTTAGGTTTTAAGGGTATAATATTATTCATCCAATACAGTTTTCTCAATTGATTGAATCATTTTATTGCCTTTATAATTTTATTTTTAACCTACATTTCTAAATTGACGCTTTATCATGGTAACAAAATTTACCAAGACTACTATTAATATTGTCAAAAAAGGGTCACATTTACTAAATTTCGAAAATCAGAATCCAAATTTGGATTCCATTTTCTAAAATTCAAAACTTATAAGTTTCAGAATATAATTTCAATTAAAATAGGTAAAATACCTTTAAAAATAGTTTTTCAGATAAATGACCTTTAAAACATAAAATCTTTATATAATATATATTTCTATAAAATAATTTTCAAAAACCAAAATTGGATTATTATAAATAAAAATTAACTAATTAAAATTTGAAAGTAACCCCAAAAATAATTTGACCTTGTAAAGAAGAAAAATTAAATTTTAAATAAAAATCGATATTTTCACCATTCATTACAAAAATAAATGTTTTAAAAAAAAAAGTTTCATATAATTTTTATACGTTGAAATGAAAAATTAAATTCACTTCTTTAAAAAAAATTTATTACTTCAAAAAATTAATTTAAAAATTGAAAAACTCATTTTTGAAGAAAACATATTTTTTAAAAGAAATAAGTTATTTTACTAAAAATCGTGTGTTCATTTTCTAAGAACATAAAAATAAATTCATATTGAGTTAGACCTTTATATATATTTCATAAATTAATTATGAAATTTATTTTTTATTATTTAATGGCTAGGATATTATAGCCATTTTATACTAATAGTGTCTCGCAGTTCGTTTAAACTCATAGTTGTTTGCAACACAAGCTATTCGAGAAATAAAATTATTTAAAGAGAAATATTTATTAAAATATCTAGGTGTTATAGAACATTTCATGGTAGACTTATGAAAAGTTAAATAGATGTATTATCTTATTTCCACATGGTTATGGGTAAGGATTTCAATATACTAGCTATCCATTGGTGATCTGCCTAGACCTACTGACAGGTGAGGCGTCTTGATACATACTCTTCCACTTTAATATTCTTTTCATCCCACCAAAAATAATCCCTCCCCACCATATAAATATTCTAAATATGAGGATGAAAAACCAATCTCAATTGGTGGTAGTAATAAAGTTGTAGTTCTGGATAAGTTATAGAAACCACAATTCAATGTCTAAAATGCAACACAGATTTCCCATCTAGTATTCATCCCATTATGGTCTCCCCACCATTGAGTTTAATAATCATTGTTGGAAATTCATGATTATATGTTTGAGTATCTTTAACCAGATCAATCAAATCAAGAACAAGAGAAACAGCAAAAAAACCACAATATCACCTTGTTCACCACAATCTAGATGCATAACATCTATGATCGTCATCAGCTTCCATTGATTCAATGCCTATTTAGAAAACTTACTATATGACTTCCAATTCAATGACTCTGCCAAAAAATTCCATTTTCCTAGTGTATACATCACTTCAAAGTCAAAAAATCAAAATACATTTAATCCATCTTCATTTTCTTAACTTCAAATCTCATTGTGATAATTTTTGTTTCAATATTTATGATTTTTGAACATTATGAACTTTTCACCAAAAAGAAAATCATGTAATTTCTTTAATGCATGAAATATGGTAGCTAAATCCAAATCATATATTTGGTAATTATTCTCATACACCCATGACTTTCATGGCCCATAAGTCACCACATGATCTACCTGTATGAGAACACATCCCAACCTTAATCTAGATGTGTTAAAATAGACCACATAGCCCCATATTGACTCTAGAAATGTTTGGATGGGTGATAAAGTAAGACAAACCTTAATATCGTGGAATGATTTATAACACCCATCACTCCATTAAAATAGAATACCTTTCCTCATCAGATCATTCATCATTGAGAAATGTTTTTAAAAGTCACAAACAATGCATTGGTAATACCCTACTAAGTTGAGAAAACCTTAAGATCGTGTCTTATGCTATAATCTGATGAAATTTATTGTTCATGAAATATTATTAGGGGATAAGTCATAAAAGTCCATAAAGAATATATTTCATGAGATCACAACATAAGACATGAATTTATGGCATACTCATAGGCATAGAAAATAATTTCCATATTGGCGAAGGATCGCTACAAAGACCATCATAATAGAAAAAGTACATCACTGAACTAGGTTCACTCCCTATTCCAGCCCTGTATTACTGAACTGAGTTTACTTATCATTCTATTAATGTATTACTGAACTGAGATCATTTCCCATTCCAGTCCAATCTAACTCATGATATATAAATCTTTACCCAATGTGTTGGAGGAATATATAATCCCCACTAATACCATAATGAAAAACATAAATATGTGTTCCATAATAATATAAATCATTCATCATATCAGAGCCCATAAAATGAAATGGGTTTCATAAAAATCATTCAATAATAAAATAATCCGCGGAAAAGAAATATGTTTCATAGTATCATTCACTAAAAAACAAAAAAACATAGAAATAATAGGGATTGTATACTTGAAGTATCCCCATTAAAACATATTTAATATCATAAAATGTTATCATATATGTAAAATAATTTTGAGATATCTCATGAAAATAATTCTTGAGGAAAATATCCTTTTTTCTTTGAAAATGTTTTTTTTTCTTAATATACCTCACAATTTTCAAATAAAACATTTTAATTTAAAACAAAATTTGAAGCTTTGTAAGGTAAGATTCATGTCATGAAGTCATCATGAAAGCAGAAAAATCCATCTTTTTCATATAAGTTAAAAAAACATTCCTCTCATTCTTTTGTTGAAAAAGTCATAAAGTTCATCGTTGGGAAATTGATAAAAATATTCCTTTCAAACCATTTAGTAAAAATTCACACACGGATAAAAATGAATTCAAAAATTATAGAATAATAGTAAAAATATTTTGGAAACATTTTTAAGAAACACAAACATGGAAGATAAATATTCCCAAGATGATACTTACATTCAAATAAATCCCAAATAATAATGAGATTGTGAAATTAACCCTTACCTTTTGTATGATTTACATCATATGTATTTGAAAGTACTGTATAAAAGATTAATGAATGTTATTAAATATTTTCTGAGCCATATTAATATTTATGAAATCTTATATGATCATATTATCACCCATTTCTTAATAATATTTCATTATTTCTCTTCGTTCAAGTGTTATCTGCTTCATTTTCCTATGCATGTTTTGTCATACAAGTCTTAATTATTATGCGTAGGATATAGTTCCATAACTTATATAATGATATTAAGGTAATATATATTATATTTATTCATTATATGAATTAATATAATTATTATTTAATGGTTAATATGGAGAATTAATCACATCACGTCGTAGAGACGGCATGATGTACGTACGCTCGAGCGATGGTATCATTCCTTTAATAGTAAAAGAGTGTGAAAGAGGATGGTATGTATTTTGATAAAAAAATAATATCATGTTAAAATTATTATATATACATCTATTATTTCCATAATTATACCCATCCATAGAAAGTGGTGGTGAAAAATAAATTACACCAGGATGTGGAGACAGTAAGTCGTACGTACGCACACGAGGTGCTTTTGTATTTTTATTAGATGGATAAAAGGTGTAATATGGTTATTACATAATCATAATAACATATCATCCTATATATTATACTATATGTTTTACTTTAGAATAAAAACAACATACGTAGAGGAAGTGGATGAATAAATAATATTGAAAGAATCGGTAATGATGATTACATCTTATTTAGAGAACGTCCATTATATCTCTTCTTAGGGACACTTGGGTTGGTATTTTGAGAATACTAGAACCTATAGAATGTCTATAAAGAATTTTAGAAGAGAAATTGATAGGTTATGGTCGATCATTAAAGCTCAATGTAATGTGAAGAAGTGAGGGATGAGGTTTCCTTTTATAATTGAGGTGAGGGGCACTTTTGGAATTTTTTCAAAATATTAATATATCGTAAAATAAATATCAATAAAAATACATCCAAAATACCATTTACTTTAATATAAGATGATATAATATTTTAATATCATAAACCAATATATTTTGGACTAGTTTTGTTATTATGTTAAACCTTATCATTTTGATTTACCCTTAGTTAACATATTTTAATTTTAATTAAGGTAACAATGTTTGCAATATTAAAATGTTGTAAATTTTAGATATGTGATATAAATTAAAAATTTATAATATTTTATACAATATTAGTTTTTTCATTTTTAAATATTTTTTTATGATTTTTAAATAATTTAAGAAAATATTAATTTGATAAAATATAATTATTATCAAATATGACACTATTCATTAATTGGAATTTTTAAAAAATAAAGATAAAAAGTTATTATTGAAAAAATATATTTTATTATATCCTTAAGAGGTCAAGGTCATATATAAAATTAATTTATCACATTTATTATATGTAATTGTATTTTTTTGATGTTTTTAATAACATTTATTTGATATTTCCATTACTAAAATAATTACTACATCAACGTTGTGTAATTTTATAATATACTTATTTCTTTAAAAAAAATTAAAAACAAAATATCATGATGAAGATGAATATTATACATTTCAGAATAATATTTATATTCAAATATATATTTTGGGAAACCTTATATGAAAAATGTTATATATATATATATTAAAAGGTTGGGGCTGAAGCCTCAATTTATTAATAAAGCAAAACAAATCCCTCTTTTAACTGGGTAGAGAGAGACCCATTACATAGCTTGAAGGCCCACTGGGCATGTAGCCCATTATATAGCCTGATGGGCCACTTTTTTGGCCCAAGGCGCATTCTGTGAATAGTAACAGAACTGCTACTGTACTGCCGCTACTAAAATACCTTTCCACCGCTACAATTCTGACATTCAAGAGTACCACCACTGATATTTTATAAATGTGATAATCTCATCTATGTGACCCAAAAAGTCCAAAATAAATTTATATATTGAAAATATATTTATTAAGATAAAAATTTATAGTTAGATTCATTTATAACATAACTTTATTCCCATGTGGACACATAAGGGATATTGAAGGCAAAGAAAGTGTCATTTTGTGACATTCTTTCATTTAAATATTATATAATCCATTTTAATGAAAATGTGTCAATTAAACCACTTAGATTTTAACCTTAGGTTTTAAGGGTATAATTTTATTCTTCAAATACATTTTTTTCAATTGTTTGAATCATTTTATTGTCTTTATAATTTTATTTTTAACCTAAATTTCTAAATTTACGCTTTATCGTGGTAACAAAATTTACCAAGACTACTATTTATATTGACAAAAGGGTCATATTTACTAAATTTGGAAAATAATAATTCAAATTTGGATTCCATTTTCTAAAATTCAAAAATCATAAGTTTTAGAATATAATTTAAATTAAAATAGTTAAAATACCATGAAAAACAGTTTTTCAGAAAAATGACCTTTTAAAACATAAAATGTTTTTATAATAAATATTTCTAAAAAAGAATTCCCAAAAAACATATTTGGATTATTTTAAATAAAAAATTAACTAATTAAAATTTTGAAACTAATCCCATAAATAATTTGACATTGTAATGATGAAAAATAAAATTTTCAATAAAAATCGATTTTTTCACCATTCCTTACAAAAATAAATGTTATCAGAAAAAATAGATTAATATAATTTTTACATGTTGAAATGAAAAATTGAATTCATTTCTTCAAAAAAAAAATCGATCACTTAAAAAAATTAATTTTAAAAATGAAAAACTCATTTTTGAAGAAAACATATTTTTTAAAAGAATAAAGTTATTTTACTAAAAATTGTGTGTTCATTTTCTAAGCACTTACCAGAAAATAAATATTGAGTTATACCTTTATATATATTTCATAAATTAATTATTAATTTTTTTTAATTTAATGTATTGGCTATTATAGCCATTTTATACTAATAGTGTCTCGCAATTCGTTTAAACTCATAGTTGTGTGCAACACAAGCTATTTGAGAAATAAAATTATTTAAAGAGAAATATTTATTAAAATATTTGGGTGTTATAGAAAATTTCATGGTAGACCTATGAAAAATTAAATAGATGTGTTATCCCATTTACACATGGTTATGGGTATGGATTTCAGTATACTAGTTATCTATTAGTGATCTACCCAGACCTACTGACAGGTGAGGCGTCCTGATACATACTCTTCCACATTAATATCCAGGTCATGCCACCAAAACTAATCCCTCCCCACCATATACATATTATAAATATGAGGATGAAAAACAAATCTCAATTTGTGGTAGTAATAAAGTAGTAGTTCTGGATAAGTTAGAAAAACCACAATTCAATCTCTAAAATGCAGCATGGATTTCCCATCTATTGGTCATCCCATTATGGTCTCCCCACCATTGAGTTTAATAATCATTGTTGGAAATTCAGGATTATATGTTCAAGTATCTTTTACCAGATCAATCAAATTAAGAACAAGATAAATAGGAAAAAAACAACAACATCACCTTACTCACCATAATCCAGATGCATAACATCTATGATCGTCATCAACATCCACTGATTCAAAGCCTATTTAGAAAACTAACTATATGAATTCAAATTCAATGAATCTGACACAAAATTCCATTTTACTAGTGTATACATCACTTCAAAGTCAAAAATTCAAATACATTTCATCCATATTCATTTTCTTAAGTTCGAATCTCATTGTGAGAAGTATTGTTTCAATATTTATGATCTGTGAACATTATGATCTTTTCACCAAAAAGATAATCATGTCATGTCTTTAATGCACGAACTATGGTAGCTAACTCCAAATAATATATTTGGTAATTCTTCTCATACAACAATAACTTTAATGGCCCATAAGTCTCCACATGATCTACCTATATGAGAACACATCCCAACCCTAATCTAGATGTGTCACAATAGACCGAATAGCCCCATATTGACTCTAGAAATGTTTAGATGGGTGATAAAGTAATACAAACCTTAATATCATGGAATGATTTATAGAACCCATCACTCCATTAAAATAGAATATCTTTCCTCATCAGAGAATTCATCATAGAGAAATGTTTTGAAAAGTCAGAAACAAAGCATTGGTAATACCCAACTAAGTTGAGGAAACCGCGTATCCCAAAGAAGTTATTTGGTGGCTTCCAAGAGATAAAAATTTCTATATTTTTATAGTATATGGTAAATCCTCCTTTTTTAATGACATGGAGAAATAAATTTACTTTTTTATTCATAAATCACACTTTTAAATCATAGTATAAAGGCATTGTTCTCACAAGATACCCAATACTATGACCAAGTATTTTTCATCATCATCCCTAGTCTTAGAATAAAACAGAATATCATCAACTAATATCACTAAAAAGGATTTTAGATACCTTTAAAATATCTTATTCATCTATTACATAAATACCATAGGTGCATTTTTCAGACCAAAGAGCATAACCACATACTAATAATGACCATAAATGCTCCTGAAAGATATCTTCAAAATATCCTCCTTCCGAACTCGATGTTTGTGATACCTTGATCATAAATAAATATTAGAGAACCATTTGGATCCCCTTAATTGATCAAAAAAATCATCAATTAATGGAATATGATGCCGATTATTTATTGTAACTTGGTTTAGCTTATGATAATCCACAAATATCTAAATAGTTATATCCGCTTTCTTGACACAAAGAAATGGTGTTTCCCATAGAGACATATTTGGTCGAATAAACCCTTTTCTTTCCAAATCTTCTAGTGGAACCTTATTTTCTTGAATAAATTGATATTTTAGAGAAACCTAGAGAAAATATTGAGGAATAAATAAAGAAATTAATCGATCATGGGTGTAAAATATCTATGTTTTATTATATCTGTATAGGAAAATGTAACTACTGCTTAACAGTAAGATATATTCTTGAACACTTGTACCAAATATCCTTCTATTCTTCAATTCACATCTGAACCTCCATTAAAGATATTATTAAATCCATCAAAAGATGTAAAACTAACATGTTATACAAGATAATCGATTTGGTCCATGAAAGAGGTAAATTAATCCCTTCCTAAAATTTAGTCATATATTTACATATAAAGAATAGATAAATCCTAAACAAATTAATCCACATCGATAGTTATAGAAGATAATTCCCACTTAACGGATGGATTCTCTCATTGGCCGATAGGGGTTTGAAGTTTTAAGACACAATGCATCATCTCAACATGTAATCCCATATGATCAACACCATAATAAGAAATAAAAGATATAGATTCACCCATATAAAACAAGGCTTTCATAAGAGTATAATTCAAGATAATAGTACCTCACAGAGTTGAATGAATATACTAATCCTCCATGATCTTCTACTCCACACCATATAATTTCTCAATCACTCCCCCTTGTTCCTTGCTTCCATGATGTGATTTTATTTCTTGATGAGTCATGTTCTTTATATAATCACATTGGGTTACTAAATTATGAGGACATGATTTTTAGAGAGTTTGTTGAGTCAAAGCATAATATTTCATAAATACATGGGTTGTATCATTGGAATTTTTTTTGGAGTGGTACAATAATAACATTGAAGATTACCTATCTAATTATATTTTTTACAAGCTTGTGGATTTTTATACAATCTCACTTAATATGAAGAAAATAACAACATTGAAAAACACTAGGCTTGATATTGGGTCTTGGAGGAATGTTAATCAATTTGGTGGGATGAGTTTAAGGTACACCACCTCTTTGAGAATAAATGCCCTATTCTACTTGTTCCCAAAATTAGATTTCCCACTTGTTCCCATGTAAACAAACATACATTCCTTTGCAGTATTTCCAAAAATATCCATTTCCACTACTTTCTCTCTATTATCCATCTCTATATAATCATTAATACATAGGATGACAATCATAGAATGAATCTTTGGTCATAATCTTGTTTCAAATATTCATTCCATTAATGATACACTAGCAACTAATTCTAGAAAAAAATGAAGTAAGTTTATAAAAATAGTTGTATACTTCATAGATGATAGATTCTCTTGATTTAGGTTGAATAAATCCTTTGTTTGTTCTATCTTTAATATGTTAGGATGGAATTATTTATTTAAAAATACTTAATATTACTCCCACAAAAGGCCTCAGATGAATTTATCTGGGAAATCTAAATCCAAGCATTAGCAAGCATGATCATCTAACCTACACACCTCTAACTTCAACTTTATAACAGTTGATATACTATGGAAATGGAAAATCCAGTTCATTATATAGATCCACACTTCCACCATTTCATGTTACAAATCCCCCTTAAATATTGGTGGATTATGTTTCTGAAATTGTAATGAGTGGTCCACTTTTGTTGGTTCATCATTTCGAGTTCCCTTATCAATAGCTTGGGAAGCTAAAACAATTATCAGAACATATTTTTTGTTCACATATGGATTAGGTGCAACAAAAGTTTTTCCAACCAATTATTACTGGTTTCTA
Organism: Viscum album; assembly: GCA_963277665.1. Lineage (NCBI taxonomy): Eukaryota > Viridiplantae > Streptophyta > Magnoliopsida > Santalales > Viscaceae > Viscum > Viscum album. Next base: position 20,326,448 of record OY728123.1, read on the forward strand.
TGATTTAGACCCTATTAATTTCCCTATAAATTGAACTAAACACCACTTATTCATAAATTCATTATAACAGAAGGTTTGGAATATTCCAAATAATCATAAGAAAAAATCATGACAACAAAAAATTAAAAATTCAATAGTTTAACATTATTCTAGAAATCATTAAACATATTATAAACAATGAATCCCTAGTGGGAAGTATCACTATTAATGTATGATGTTATACACTCATCGGTTAAACCCACAACAATGAGATGAAAAGACACCAAGACGTGTCTTAGAAAACTTTTATACCCAACCCACCCTAATAACTTGGAATTCATAATGAAGAGGTTATCTACAAATTTTTATGTTATACATTTCAAGTTCTGACATACCTATCTCCTTGATTCCATCCTAATATTATAGATCGACCAATATTGATATCATTTGTAACATCCCCCCCCCTCACCCACTATCATGGAAAGAGGTGGGGGTGCTACAAACCTTAGGTGACATCCCCAAGACACCAGAGGCTATCAATAAATGATAGAGTTTTAGTAAAAATTTGGGTGTCAATTTTCCATGAAAATTCAAGACAACCAGATGATGAAAAATACAAACAAACTTACCAACTATATGATGCATGAGTAATAACAATACATCTTTAAAGTAAACCAAACAAACAAAAATGTTATAGTATTAGTGACAATTTAATACAATATGGAAAAAATAAAATAAGTATATCCCAATGAAATAAAATCAATGTGGAATCACTCCAATGTCACTAAGAGAGAACCCCATGAGCTGAACACCAAGGAAAGAAAGAATCATAATGATGTTCTACTAGAGAAATGTCACACCTTTCATCTACTTGTATCTCAATATAAAACATCTATAAACGTACCAAATTGAGTCACATGTTTGATCCATATAGTTATAAGAAATGTGTGCGAACCATGCATTTCTAGTAGATATTTACCAGAAGATTATGGTTTTACTACATTGTTTGAAAATCCATGCACCAACCATGTGTAAATAATTTCTCAAAAAACTCAAAAATATAATGGTTTCATAGAGATAGTACACTATTTCCCTTAACCAAGATCAAACCGTGAAACTCCAGAAATGCCTCCAAAATAATTCAAATCCATCCATAGTTTCCCAAATATTAACCCAAGTATTATATAACTTCATAATACATAATAAAAGGGTAAATTAACTAAAACTGGGTGTGTTTATAGGTCATTAATTGATCCAAATTTGGTAATGTCTAGTATTGTATCGCATTTGGACCTAGTTTGTTCCCTTGATACTAGATGTATCCTTTAGAGAAATATCACTTATTTTGTTCCTTAGTTTGATTAAAACATATGGAACCATGTTCTATTATTAATAATCATTTGCCTCATTTTATTTTTGATGTGTTTACTATGTATTTTATTTATTTATTCTTATATTTAGTTGTTTTATTAGAAAAATTCCAAATAGGATTTGAAAAAAGTCTTCATAAAGAAGTTTTCAATGTGGATTTTGAAAGAGTGTTTTAATAAAGTAATATCTGGTTGTGATAAATGTTTTCAATGTAATTATTTTCATTAAAGGAAAATATATGTATATTTATAAAATTATCATGGATGCGATGTTTATATATATATATATATTCATATGAAAAGAAATCCCATTTTCAAATTTTATTTTAAACTAGCATGGGAGAGATTCCATTTAAAAGTAATTGAATAAACTCCTTGGTGGGATCCTACTAAGCTTGTTTTCACTCACACATTTCATATTTTATCTAATGTATGAATATCTTATGGTTTTTTTAAGTGACATGGTTATGGTTTTTTTCCTCATGTTAGTTGCTTGGGTTGTTGGGATGGTTGTCTTGAGTTGTGGAGTGTGTCCATGTGTCACATGGAAATGGTATATCTACTTGGTTTTGGTTTTATTTAGGGATTCTCATGTATTAGCTATTTGATATTATATTTTTCTTTGTTTTATGTTTTATCTATGTTATTTATTTTTATTATTAAAATTATGTGATGTCGTGTACCCTTTATTCAATGTATGAGTTTCTTTATTTATTTATGTTACTTACTATGTTTGGATGATTCTCTTTTATTGAGATGAATTTTATATAGAAGTTAAAATCATTCCCAATGATTTTTTTGATACCATGGAACTAGTTTCCATCCTGGGGAGGTCGGGAACACACCATGGGTATGTCATGGGTCAGTTCGACTGCCCGAATTCAAGGGGTGACATATATTTGTTCATGAAAAATAATGGTATTAGAGTACTCACTCTCTCCTTTTGGGGTATAACTGGATGGTATGAAGATTAGTACTATCATCAAAACTCTGGTGGAGGGTGTGTGTAAGTTCCTAAAAAACTCTTTTGTGCATTAAACCTCAAGTTTTCATGGGTGGTTTGGATTCAAGTCAAGATTTTGATATCAATTTTGTATATCATTGATGGATTTAGATATTTTTTAATGATATTTTTATTTTAGAGAGTATATTATTTATTTCATGGGTTTTTTTGAGTTTCAGATATGAAATTGGTAAAAAGAGTAGAGATACAGGGTTAGCTAGATGGTCTGGTAAACCAAATAGAGCTTGGGCAGAATGAATCTATAAAAATTCTTGAGAATGTTTCATGGTTGCCACATGGTTTACCATCCCATGTTTCCAAACCACACAAAATTACATTTCTCTTTTGAGATTGTTTTTCCTCCCATGACTTTTAAAATGATCCCAATGGTATCTAACATTTTTGGGATGTTAAAAAAGGATTTTTGTTATGAATATTGTATTATTTTGTAGTTATGTTTTGTTTCATGGTTTTATCGCTTGAGGATATAGTGATGTGTTTTTTATATTGGTTTTGGGATAAAAATGGGATTTTTTTATCATGAATGTGGAAGTTTTTGTATTATTGTGGAATGTTTTAAATTGGGTTTTTAAAGTATTTTAAATGTTAGTTTATTTTAAATAGATATTATGAAAGCATTTTGGGATGAAAAAGAGGGATTTCATATGGAGGTTTTTTTAAACTTTTTTTTGTAGTGGATGTGATAAGATTTTTAACACTTGTAATATGTTTTAAGGTCCTTTATTTAAAATGGGGATTTATGGAACTATGTAAGGAATAGAAATTACTTGCAAATTTTATATTTAAAGTAATTTTTTAAAATAAAAATTGATGTTTAAAATGATGTGTGGGATTCAAAATCCAATTCCATAGGTTGGTTACACAATTCACTTGATTTTAAAAAATTATTATGGGCGATTGATCTATAATATAAGGAAAGAATTGTTTAAGAAAATGAGTTTTTTCATTGGAATTTAAAATGAAAGAGAGTTTTTTTAAAAAATTTGTTTGTTTTAAAGGTTGTGATATTATATGAAATTAGAAAAGGGGGTTTATATATGTTTTCATGGGAGATTTGTGTTTCTAATTTTTTTTAGTTTTCAATGGATTCATGTGTTTTTAGGGATACAAGGACTGATGTAGCTCGTGTGTATTTTTACATAGAATATTTTTCCTAGAGAGTCTATGAAAAAGTGGAAATTAAATTAATCGAGATGATCTTTTGGATGTCTATTATCATCCCCTAAGAGTTTTTTCTTTACTCATTGACTCTACCAAGACTCAAGGATAAGTGTTTTATTTAAATTATTCTCAGTCCTTGATCTTCATCCAGGGCTTCTTGAACCAGAGTGGTTCTGTATAGATCATTTAGTGGTGGTGTTTGAGTTTGTATTAGATTATTTTGAGGAATTCATATTAATTGAATTTTAGTGGAATATAAGTAATATTGTCTTTCCTTAGTAAGTAAGTTATCAATGTTAGTGGTTTTTATTGAGGGTGTATAGTCTAGTGGTAGTAGATGTCTATAGATACTAAGTTTGAAGAGGAGACCGACATAGGTTTGTTTCCTCATAAGAAAAAAAATGAAAGTCTCAAGTTTTATTTGGTTTTGTGTGATTGGTTTGAATTGGGATTTTATGTAGAGTTATTTTAGGTTTCTATGATTTTTTTTGTGTGTCATAGTTTATTTTTATATCCATGTGTGTTTTTTGTTTTTGAATTTATTATCATAGGGTTTGGGTGTTTGTTTTTATTGTTGTTGTTTCAAGGTTGGTCTATTGGTGGGTTGAGCCTGAGTGACTTTGGGTTATTGCTTGGGTGACTGGGAAAGATGTTGCCTTTGGGTAGTTTAGCACACAATGGTGTTGGTTTTTTTGGTTGGGTTTATTGTGAGACGGTGTTCTGAATTTGAGTTCTCAGTTTACTAACTAGAGTATGGTGAACGGAGTCTAGCACGCATGTTATTTTTTGTTGAGTTGTAATTTTAAAATGTTATTCTTGGGTTTTGTTTTTGAGTGTGTCTTTGGACTTTGCAGTGGTTCTAATTTTTCCGATGTTGAATTTTTATTGGGTTGTGTTTTATTAGGGAGTTATATTTGGTTCATTGGGTGGTTATTCTTGATTGAATGAATGGGGTGAATCTTAGGTAAATATTGGTGATATGTAAATATTGTTGGTTCCTTATTGAATAGTTTGTTCCCTTCTTGTCACCCTATTTATAAAAAAATCTAAATGGTGGGGATACCATCTGTCTATCTCTATCTCTATTGGGTATCATATCATGTTAATGTAGTTGAATTCTACTTGGAGTGGATTGGGATTTTTTTATATATTATCAACTGGTTTATATTAATTGTTTGTGATCAATAGTATCATTTATTATGTCCTCCCTTATTTTTTTTCCAAACTAACCAACATATTTTCATGAGGTGTTATCAAGGATTTTTTATAGCACATCTAATTTATTAAGGTATTTATAAGGGAAAAAGTATCATGATGGTGGGATTGTAAAACCCCCTATTACTATATTTTTTTATTTGTTATCATTATTGAGTGTTTTAATTTTTTTTATAAGTTTCAGATGTAAAATTCAAAAATTTTTGAAAATTTTATCCTGTGTGTGGTTTCACATTGTCACCACATGGTTAGTAGTAACCATGTAAATGAAACTTTCATAAATATTATGAGGTGAATAGGCTAGTGCACATTGTCTAGGAGAAACTGTGTGGTTTCCCTTACACATAAGTTTTTTTGTTCATTTTTTATGTTCATGGTTTGTGTTCATGGGTTGAATACTATTTGAAATAAACCCTGAGGGTCTCATGGGAGACCATGTAAGGGAACATTACACGAGAGTTTGTTTGTGCACATTTTATGAAAGGTTAGAAGAAATCATTTATGTGCTCTGAGGACATTATTATTTTGCAAGGCTATCAATGTTTAGAGATTTATTTAACCTAACATAGTAGAAAGATAGGGTTCAATCCCATGATGAATATGAGAGTCTTGTGATAATATTTGAAAACAAATTGTTAAATATCCTTAATTTTTTTAACATGATTAATAATTTACATTTTCTAACCTAGATTAAAATAAGTAATTTAAACTACGTTACATTATAGACTTAAACTAAATTATAAAGGATGAAGAAAGGGGAACCGATGTCATGGGATGGTTTTCCTTAATTTAAATTCATTAAAATTCACTTATGACTTAATACAATTAACGACCACGAATCTTTTTGAATTAACCAGTCCCACCTCTCGTTAAACACCATACAACCTATTATAGGCATCCCCAATCTCAAAGTGATCTATCTAACCTAACTAGATTCGGTTTTATATCTATGTTTAATTTGGGTTTTATCTCTCTTTCCACATACCATAATTGCATTGGGTTTAACCCCCTAATAATCCTTTCTCTCAGAATGATATTAGGGGATAAAATAGAATTTTTCCCAATACAATATAAATTGATTAAGAAAAATTCATAAATGATAAGGAAGGAAAATCATTTCATTCAAATACCCTAAAAATAGAATGACCCTCTTATATGAGATTAACCATTTATGATTGATGGTTCGTCATCCACTAATGAACTAATGAACGTAGATGAGGGAATAGAATTAATTAATATAAAATAAAATTATTATAAAATAAAAATATATATACTAAAATTATTGTTCACAATTGAAATATGCATCCAAAAATTACATTAAAAAATGATCTAGATGTAGGGAGACAACATTTTAGAGAGATGGTAGACCATATATCTCTAAACACCTCAATTGATTAGGGACTCTATGCCCTTCTCTTGGATCTGTACCTCCATGGATGATGCCTTTCTCATACTTGGGAGATTTGAATCCCATCATTTTGCGATTTAGTGATCGAAACAGACCTTGCATATGCATGATCCTGTTGTTGAAAATCAGAAAGATGAAATACCGGAAGAAAGATTTCAAAACCACTTGTTTGTAAGTATATCTCAGGGGATCAAGTTTCTGTATGCTCTGAAATGCACAGATCTAGGAAATGATAAAGTGACAAATCCTCCACTTTTCAAGAATCTTGATGATAAAAGATTCTTGGTGGAAGTGGACCCGGGCGAACTTCAACAACGCACTCAAATGTGAAACTTATCTATCATGGGACACATATCCTATCTTAAAGGTGATCATACTTTTCCTATGCCTAATTTACATTCAATAATTGCACATTGTTGTCATGTATCGAACTGGAAAATGATTCCAATATGAAAAAGGCTATTATCAAATATTTTTAATCTCACAAGACGATCATGATAAGGTTTGGAAGACTGGTAATATTAATCTAAAATTGGGATTTCTTAGATTATCTAAGTTGGAATTTTATTTTAATCCTCATACATATAAAAACACCATGGCATTAGATTGGACTAAATTACAAGGAAATAACTTGTTCTTTTGTCACCCCAAAATTCAGAATGGAATTTCTTCTTGTATAGGAACCCCTCTCAAAATAGACCAAAGAACATTAAATGCTGAATTAGGCCTCTTTTCACGATTTATGGTTGAAATTATCTTAGATTCCAAACTAACCAACTCCATTAGTTTCAATTCCATTTGATTATAAGACTGAAATTAGAATATAATATGAGAGAAATCCCCCCTTTTGTGATCTTTGTAAGATCATTGGACACCCAATCTCTAATTGCAGGGTGTTTAGAAAACAAGTAAGTCGACCATTTGAAAATTAATGGAATAAAATAAGGAAAAAAAGAAAATTCTCCAGTGGTAGATATACCTAAATCATATGAAAAGAAATCTGAAATTTGAGTTAAAAAACATACCACTTGGAACACATAGGGGAATAATTGAGTAAAACCTGGGCTGATGTGGTTGAAGAGGAAGAAGAATCCAACAAAGAAAGAAACCTCCTAGAAGAAACTCAAAATATGGTTTTAGATACCATTAGTAAATCCAATGAAAATGATAATAGTCATGATGGAACATGACAGATCTAGTAACCCTCACTCATGAATAACTCAGATAATCTAAGGGTGAAAAAAGGGAACAACAATTGGGTAAAGAACACAGGTTCTTATCACCCTATGCATCTCTCTCCTGTTAGTTTTCAAACACAATAAAACACTACAAGAAATGTTAAAACTATAAATCTAGTTACTGGAGAGAATGATTCTCATGTTTATCCTCATAACACTATCAATATCATGACTCAAATTAGTGTCAATCCCATGGAATCTGTGAAAAATGAATCTAGAGAAGAAAATACTCCCTCAGCTGGTATGGGCACTGACAAAGCCACATATGATTATAATGTGGATGAGACAATGGACCCAGATACACCCACTAGAATCTCTGTAAATCCTAGGGAACTACACACTAGACTGAAGGTTGTTCAGGCTGAGGCACATACCATGATCACTAAGCCAAAAAAAAGTTTCCATGACCTTGGAATCTACTAAACACATAAAGGGAAAAACACCCTTGGTACATGATCCTTTTAAGATGCAGGCTAAAAATGAATCCCTGGAGTAGATGCAGTCTCTTCCATTCAATTTGGGCACTATCTTACCACCAGACTCAGCTGCTTCAAAGGATCCAGGTACACCTCTTCGCCTATCTATAAATTTCAATTTAGATGGTACTCAATCTATTGATATTTATGATTATTCTAAACATCCCTGAAATTTGTTATCTAACCAAAATGCCAATTATTTGATGTTGTCAAATAAAAACACTATAGACTCAACTATGAATGCTTTAATAAATGAACCTACTAAGAAGAACCCTGTAATATCTAACTATGACCAGGAATAGACTACTAATAGTAGCAATAATCAAAAGGTTATAAGTTCTTCTAGAAACAAAGGTTTGGGTAAAAAGAAAAAAGGGGGTTCTAACACCAAATTCAGGTTTAAATGAAGTTTCTATTTTGGAATTGTTAGGGTATTTCCAACCCTGACACATTCACTATACTAAAAATAATGGCTAACACTCATCATCCTATCTTATTTTCTATTGTTGAGGAAAAAATTAACTTTTCTTCTAAATAATCTCATTTATTCCAGTATAATTATGTATTTACTGGGGCAATAAAAAATAACACCAATATTGAATCTTTATGGAGTTTCTTGTACTATTTTGTTCAAAATGTTAGTATTTACAATGTCTCTGACCATATTTTTACTTGAAATCTGAATACTGATGGCACACACATTTTCTTCTCTTTTTTATTTCTAAGAAAAGATACCAAGAAAGGATAATTCTTTGGAAATACCTTTTATCTCTAGGTGATAATATTAATGTTCCTTGGTTTCTTATTAGACACTTTAATGCCATTCTCAACTCAAGTGTTAAAATTGGACCATCTCATTCTTATATTTCCATGAGAGATTTTAAATATTTGATTAAAGACAACAATATCATTGAAATTAATCTCACTAGTGTGTAATACACTAGGTATAGAATACATCCTAATAGATTGGTTGCTTCCAATCTTGATAGAGCCTTCACAAATGTCCCTTCTTTGGATGATTGTGACAGTATCTCCAGCACCTCTCTACATCGGCTGAACTCTGACCATCACCCCATACTAGTCAATGTCTCCACCAAAAACATGAAACCTCGGTTTCATTTTAGATTTAATAATACACGGTTATCAAATTTCTATTTCACTAATATCATTCAAAACTATTGGTCTTAAATGTTAAACAACAATGATTCCTTTCCCTGTAATGTCAAATTAAAACATCTCAAACAGACTCTAAAAACATGGTGCATCTCCAAAGCCAACAAATTAACAACGAAATCCTTTTTATTGAGGAAGAACTCAATGATATTCAAAATAATAACACCAGATATGACCTCAAAACATATCCAAATCAAGAAATAAACCTTGTGGTTAAACTCAACTCTTTCCTCACTCTTAAATAAAATATGAAGAAAAAAGCATTTAAAGATAAATGGTTATCAGATGGTGAAAAAAAATACTAAGTTATATAATTCTCTTCAAATAATAAATAAGTCTTGTAGGATTTTATCTATTCAAAAGGGCAAGGATAAACTTCTTGAAAATGAAGATGAAATTGCTCATAATATAGTCTCCTACTATGAATCAATCTTCAACAGTCTGGATGTCAACAAATACCTCCTTCCTGAATTAATTTTGATAGCGATCACTGAGGAGGACAAAATTTTCCTTCTCAATACTCTGTTAGATCATGAAATCAAATAAAATTTCTTTAGTCTAAATCCTAATAGTGCTACGTGTGCTGATGGAATCAATAATGGTATCTTCCAACATTATTATCATGTGATTCATGCCGATGTTTGTAAACTTGTCAAATCCTTTTTTACCAATGGTGTGCTTCCTCATGATATTAATGCACAAAATTCTCACCTTGATCCCAAAAGTGGAAAATTCCTCTAAGATTCAACTATTTAGAAGCATTGCTCTTATTAACACTCTTTATAAAATCATCAATAAAATCATTGAAATCAAACTTTCAACTATCATGGACAAAATTGTCTCATGGAACCAATTTGGTTTTATTAAATGTATACCAATTTAAGAGTGCATCTACCTTTCCTTTGAGTGTGTCAATAACTTGAACAAAACTAATAGAGGAGGAAATATTTCTATTAAACGTGATATCAAAAAATCATTGATACCATGTATTAGAGATTTATATTAACAGTTCTTTAAGTATTTGGTTTTAATGACTCTTTTATCACTATAATCAGAACTTTGTTCACCACAGTGTCTATCTACATTTTGATCAATGGATCTCCCATGGGCTATTTTAAATACACTAATGGTGTTATGCAAGGTGACCCCCTATATGCCATTCTCTTCTCGATTTTAGAAGACTATCTTAGTTGTCTTTTCACCCACCTAGTGCACCATATTAAGTTGAAACCCATCCATGTATCTAGGAACGTGAATGCTCTTACACACCTCTTTTATGTTTATGACATCATCATTTTCCTTCAGGGTGATAGAAGAAACATTCCAAACCTCAAAATAGCACTCTCACACTATAAAGAGGTTTCTGGTCAAGCCATCAGTTGGAACAAATCTTGTATCTTCTTTGGGGGGAACTTTCCTACCACTATAAAAAGTAACATTATTAGTGACTTAGGTCTAAAAAAGGTATTCTCCCTTTCACTTATCTAGGTTTTCCCATATTTTGTTCTAGGCCAAAATCATACAACTTTACGACTATAGTTGACCAAGTCCTAAACCAACTTTCTTCTTGGAAACATAAATCTCTCTCTATGGATGGTAGGAATTGACTTATAAATTACACTATTGTCTCCAAGATGGTTTACTCCATGATGGTCTATAAATAGCTTGTTGGTTTAGTTACAAAAATAAGCACAGCTATAAAGAATTTCATATGGACTGGTAGTACTCTAGAAAAGAAACTTATCACTTTCTTGTGGTCATCTTTCTACAAGCCCATTGAGAAAGGTGGTATTGGAATTAAAAATATAAAGTACTTTAATTAATCCCTTGACGCTAGACTTACTTCGAACCTTTTTTATAATTCTTATAATGAAATTACCTTCCTAAAAACTATATTTATTGACAAACTTAAGACGGGAAATTATAATTTCATTAACTTGTCCATATGGCTATCCATAAAAAAATATTTCTCCAATATTATGAATAATTCCAGATGGATGGTCTTCAGGGAATTCTCCATTAAATTATGGTTAGATAACTGTAATGTAACCCATTAAATTTCCATGATTTCTCCCGATCAAATCCCTAAGGGTGATAACTTTTCTATTATAGAAATAATTAACTCTCATCATGACCACCTCTCAGTTACTATTATGAATGTCATTGAAAACTACTCTTTTTCTTATACTAATGATTTATTAATTTGGGAACCTATTCACAATGAGATGCTTAACTGAGAAAATTTCTACAATCATTATTTTTGTAACTATGAAAGTGATTACATTTGGATAAAACATTTCCAAAACTATTGGATAAAGACCTCAAGATTAAATATCATATGGGGACATGCTCAAAACAGAGTTCCCTACAATATTTTCCATCAATAATTTGGATTCCAGGTCTACTCTATGTGTAGAATCTGTAATCTACAGAGAAAAGATGCTAACCACCTCTTTCTTTCTTGTGCTACTACCTTTGTTTTATGGAACTATATTATTGACATTTTTTACGGAAAATGGTTGATTCTTGAATCCATCAAAACTAAACTAATGAAATGTGTATAAATTGAAGGCTCTCATCAAATCTAAAACCTTTTTCTAGATGTAGTAGTTGAGCTCCACCATGTGATTGGGTATGATAAGAATGCTATTATTCATAAAAATTACTCACTCAATGAAAATATAAGTCGGATACAGACCCATATTTCCATAAATGAAGCTAATTTGATGTAAAAGGGACATTTCCACAACACTATCAATGAATTTGTAATCTTATGATTTCAGTAGATTAATGGTAATTTCTGTCTACCTCGGCAGACTCTAGAGGTGTTCTGGAGAGCTCCTCTACTCGGTTGGATAAAAATTAATATTGATGGCTCCTCCAAAGTAAATCTAGACCCTGAGGGATTTGATTATATCTTCAATAATCACCTTAGTTATATCCATGGATGTTTCATGGGTAGTTGTGGCATGACCACCTCCCTTGAAGCAAAAATGGTGAGATTAATTCATGTTATTGCCTTTACCATACACTTTGGTTGGAAAACCTTTGGATTGAAAGTGACTAGATAACAATTGTGCATGAAATTTGGAAAGGAGTGACACATCTTTCTTTGCTGATTACTACTCGTTATATTGAATGCACTCATTATCTTCTTGAACTAAAATATATCATCAAACATGTTTATCGAGAAGCAAATATAGTTGCAGATGGCCTGACCAACATGAGAGTAAATCAAGGCATCACCTAGTTTGAAGACCTCCCCAGTGATCTTATTTCCTTACATGAAAAATATTATAATATGATCCCATATTTTAGAATATTTTAAACATTCTTTTTATAATAATTGTGCTTTGGTCGATTTGGGCCTATGCATCATGTTTTAAAAAAATCATAACAAAATTGAAGAAAAAGAAAATGAAAACTAAGTGGAATCTCAGTGCCAAATCCACTCTCATTTCTCCTTCTCCCAAAGTGGTGATCCATTTCACAACAACAGTGGGATAATAATTGTAGTGATAATTCTCTCTCTCTCTCTTGAAATCCTTTGAGAGATAGTTTCTCTCCCATTTCGAATTTTGAATTCTATTCTTTCTCTATCATATCTTTTTCTCTATTTGACCTAGTCGTTAATCATCCCATGATGGTCTCCCTCTTTTTAAGGGATTATTAATAGCTCATTCATTTAAGGAGAATCCCCCATATATGAGTATTTTTAAAAAAACCCCATGTCCATCCGGTATCTCATTTGAGGATAACATGAAACAATCAGGTATTTAAATATTTATAAACCCCAACCTATGACGTGGATATTATTTCAGGGCATGACCTATTCATCAGTTGAAAAGATAATGGTGAAACCTATTTTTTAAATATTATAGCCTCCTTGTTAGATATTTTTATAAAAATATAGATACTATATATTTGAGCACAATCATGGTTTAATGCCTCTTCCATGGGGCAATGACCTCGTCTGTGTACTTCTGCATGCTTGGATTTCGCGCAACATGTTCAACCATGATACATACTCTTATCCCATCTACATCCATGGTTTATAATTATTTCTTTAATTTTTCATCCACATTTCATCCAACTCCTATAATGTTGCTATGGTGCATCAATTTAGCCACAAGACATCAGTTGTAAATTGGTTTGATCTCCCCTTATAACTACAATGAATGAGTGAAGCCTACGACATAGTGGTTTTCAACATACCAGTGGAGATCTCTTCCATATCTGATCATTCTATCTTTATACTTATTCTATAAAGTATTTATGGTAGTCACCTCAATCTACAATAGATATTCATGATGATTTTCAGTCTCAACAGTGAAGTTTGTCTCAAGCCTATGGTTCGGCAGTGCCAACAATTCTAGTACATAGTGACTCACATGGTGATCTAACGATGCAATGGGAGGATATGGTGAGTGGTGTGGTGAGTGTGGTGTGTCTGACACAGATGATTCAAAAGAGAGGTGAAATGGTTCCACTTTTGTACGTATGAATAGTATGTGGGTGTGGTGTTTCCCCATGTCAAAAAATAAATTGGGTGGCCACTCTCATAAAAGTAAACCACTTCCCCCAAAAACTCTAACATGTTGGATTAGGTCCAGAGGACCCCCTGCACTACCGTGAACCACCATATCCTTGTGAGGTTCTCCTCTCGCCACTGCACAAAGTTTCCCATTGCGCTGTTGATGGCTCCCTATTTCACATGCCCCTACATCCACCTATATAGGGGCTTCCCCATATGCTCAGCCTTCCTAGGGGGTCTTTACCTATTTCACCATGGGTTTTCTAAGTGGTTTGAGATCCAAGGTTATGGGATGTGCATATATAGTACATATTTAGTCCTTAAAAACATTTCATTACTTGAAACAAAATCTTAAAATCAACTACACAAATAAAAAATCATCATAAAAAATAATTAAACATATTTTTTATTCCATAATTGTCTAAAAAATATATATATACATAAATGATAATTAAATCACAAATTTTTTTAAGGGTATTAATATATAAATAAAGGATTCATGAAACCTCCCCACACTTAAACAACTTCTCATCCTCGAGAAAAAACTCAGTCTCAAACACAAATCGTCTAAACTTTATATGGGAAATTATGAAAAAATCCTGATCATAAAATAAAAGATATAAATGAGGGTTTTTAATAGCACAATAATCAAACAAACAATGAGTTCCAAAATCATGATTCATTTGAAATTTCAAATAAAAAACACTTATTTCTCTTTCACTCACTATATTTAACAGTTTATTAAATATTCATTCCAATGGTGATTTACCTCACTAGAATTCATTTCACTCATCACTGAATAAAATTATAAATAGGGTTATGCTCAATCTCAAGCATGTGTGTACTGTACATATTATTGCATGATCTATCAATATTTTTAGAAGTTGAACTAAAAAATTCCAGAGGAATTATCATTTCGGTTCTAATGTCTCTATGAATCTGTAAGAGTTGGTGTCCAAGAACCAACTGGTTGTACTTTGATTACATGGATATTTAATATATTAAAATATTAAACATCTTATTATATATTATTTATTATTCTTCATGACTATAATGTAATAATGTCCTAGAGTATTTGTTTCATTGATATGGTCTTGGAAGTTCCCCGCTATGATGAGAACCTTGAAATGATATAACAATATTATTAAATTTAGTACTATATTTGGATGAAATACTCTTATAGGACACATAGCATGCAGACCGTCAGGTGTGAGAACTCGTAAGAAGATGAGACTTCCTCTCATGAAGTTCACACTTGGTAATCTCCAAGACCAGAGATTATAAGAACAGACTCACCGGTAAGAATTCTGCATGTTTTGGTGTCATCATATATTTCTATCTGTGAGTATATGTAATGATCCTTAGACATTAATATTATCATTAACACATGTTAGGACACATGCACTTTGATTTACTGACAAAAACTGTCATGCAGATAGTTGGTGGGAAGTAGGGTACATTGGGTGCATCACAAGTGGAATATTATTAATGGATAAGTCGAGGAAGGATTTTTCCCTTCCAATTATGTAAGTTCATATCTCAGCCCTTTGATTGAAATAGAACCATCACAAGAAATTCCACGACTATAGTGTAATGTTGAGTTTATTTCACGTAGTCGAAGAATTACGTATCAAGCATAACAGTTGATGACACTATCATGAAACCTATTTGATAAGATATTGCAACAAAGGGATTATATTACAAAATGACCGTTCGTATGTTGATGTAGTTGTTGTAAACTTAAGTTCTTTTTCTTTGGTGCCTTGACTCGTTTCTAGACAATACTCTATGAATTTAGGCAAGCCCGCCTAATTCCAAAGAGAATTAATCATCTAGGGTCACACACTAAGTGTTTCTAGTGGTCTTAGTTAAATTATTTTTGAATTTAATTAAAAATTATTATTCTCAAGACAATGGAAAAATTTTATTCATGTTAAAAAGAATCCACAAATTAATTAAATATTTATTCACTGGATTGTGGGTAAAATATATATATTTATTTTATTGAACAATTAATAAATATTTATTTACTTGTTTGTAAAAAAATATTTATTTAATAGAATCAATTATTTATTTATTTATTCTATTGTTCAATAAATGGAAGTGGAGTTCGAGACGGCTAAGACTGGTCTGGTAGTAAAATAATTATTTACAAGATGATAAATTGTTGTTTAACTTGTTGGCACAAATTAAAATAACATTGGTACTATTTTTGTGACACAAAATTTTATTTATAATTAAATTTTGCGCAAGTTGGTGCACCATAAATAATGATGTGGTATTATTATTAATAGCATGGTTTTTCTCTAAGGGTAAGAATGTATTTAATTGATGTTACACAATTAAATATTGTAACCGATGTCCCATATAACTAAATAGACACATACATCTACTATATCATGTATTGAACCACACACTCGGTGAATTGAGAATTATTGAGATAAATAATTTCTCTCTTGAATATTCTTCCCCCCATCCCAAGAATGAGATATTGTAACACCCCAGGTAAATAAGGAATATGACATTTTCATATTTATCCATATTTGTGAATAAAATATTAATATGACTTTAAAGGGGACTCTATGCTTGATGGCGTACCCAACACGCAACAACGAGTTTCTTGAGAATCTTACGTTGCACTCTAATAATAAAATAATATTATTTTAAATGGTAGTTAACATGTAGCCGTTGTAATGGCGGGAATGGATATAAATAACTAAAATATGATTATATATGTTCTTAAATATTTTTACATTTATACAATAAACGATAAAGGCTTAAAATACGGAAATAATTAAATTTTAGGCGTATATGCCCTAGTTTTCACCAAAGGTTCACTTATCGCCTTTTAATGGAGAACTGTCATTAAATATAGTTTTGTTCACTCTTAAACATTCTTTTGTACCAAATAAAACTCTTATTAAGAATCGGGACATCAAATTTTACTTTGTGTAATTTTTTGGTATTTTTCCGATAAAGTTCATTTTTTAATGAATAGTGTAAAATGTTGTATTTTAATGCAAAACCTCTTTTTAATCTAATTTATTTATATGATTAGATTATATTTTGAATTGGTTTTAAAGTGAAATTAGAAAATATTTTTACCATTAAATCCAATAGTGGTCGTTGGAATTAATTTCACTTTGAAATCAGACTTAAACTAGTATCAATCTTTTGATACTTATTGTTTTATAAAAACACGATATTTGCGCTGACAGCAGGAATTAATTATTAAATTAATTAATGTGACTAATATGTTTTGAATTTTTTAAAACGGACTTCATTTTTGAATTCGGAATATCAAATATAGCTTAGGGTGAATTTTTGGGATTTTTCTGAAAAACTTCAATTTTTGATGAATAGTGAAACCACTAAGTGGTACTTATAAAAGCTGATTTTTTGTTTAAATGAAATTTTACCACTTATGTGTTTTGAATTTCAAAAATCCGACATACATGGTTGTCATTAAGAAGTAAAATGTGGTTCAATGGGATAAAAATAATTTTTTGGTGAAAAGTAACTTATTAAGTTTTTAATCGCGATTAGTGGTAATTAGTGTAGTTTAAGGTATAAATAATGCTTTAATAATATGAAATGACCTAGACACATGTCCCAACCTTATTGGTTGTGTCATGGCCGACCAAGAAAAGCCATGGGTCAACTTGGGGACCCCATGGAGACATTTTGGTTGGGAAATGACATAAATAACTTTTTATTTAATGTAAAAGTAAAATTGACACAAACATGATATGTTTTACTAAAACAATTTTTTAAGTGGGGTTATACAAGTAATCTTTTTGATTATAAGTATTAATTGGAAAGATAAAAAGATTTACTACATCATAGTATTTTTTTTATAATTTTTAGACATTAAATAAATTAAATTATTTATGACATAATAATGATGCAGCGATGACATCATTATTTGACGATTTAAATAAAATGGAAAGATAATGTAAAATATATGAACTACACATGTCCAAAACCAATTGGATGAGTGGATTTAGAACCCTTATCACCTTATCCACAAATTATCTCAATGTGGGAACTTTTAAAACCGAAACACATTTTCAAATAAAGTAATATTTCTTTACTTTCCAAAAGTGCCCCTCCTCTCCTCTTATAAAAGGCCCCCACCTCTACCTCATTTAACACACTCCTCAAGCCTTTGGATCGGCCAACCCCTGCCCATTTACTCTCTCCACATCCCTATCCTCATCCTAGAGGATTCCCTTTGGGCATAATCCTTTCAAAGGAATCCTTTAGGCTCAAATCAAAAAGAGTTACACTTTTAAAGGTAATTCACTCTCTCATGTTCATTTGTTTTTTTGCTTCTCCAACCCCCTAAAATCTTTTTATTTACTTCTTTTGTAACAACACCAGTATCTTCAATATACTAGGATGTTTTTATAAGATTTATTCGAGCTACACTCTCACACAACTACATCAAATGGTTAAAGAACATACAGTTTCCGTGGATGGTGAAATTCTGCCTCCCGAAACGATGATTGTTCAATACTCATTTAACACCTTCAAAGGTGGCCATTATGATGTAACTATTTTTATATATGATATATAATATGTTTATGTTTTATTTATGCTTCTGTATTTTTCATTTTTGTCTTACCTTTATGGCTTCCATTATGGGTATACGCGATATCTTCATTTAAGGAAGTGCGGATTACCGCCCCCTCAAAGTGATTTGATTCGTTAAATACCATATGTGGGATGTATAAAGGATGGAAATATGATATTATATATGATATTATACTGGAATTATAATATACATTTATATCATTATTATTCCATTCTATAAAATATGAAATAGAAATGAAAGTAGCGTTCATGCGTACGTACGGCTTACCGTCTCCATGTACAGTGCATTTCATTTCTTACCTCCAAATGATTATGTAATATTATAAATACATGTATATTCTGGATATATATGATATATATGATATCCAAATCAGGAATTTCATTCTGGATATAAAGAACCTTTGACCACACGAACAACATGTAATTGTAAGAAGTCCACTTTCGACTTAAGAACCAAATATCGACAAAACAAACATGATTAACTTAAATGATTAAATAATGTTTATAACATGGTAATAAGTGATATAAAAGGAATAATGAACTTGAAAAAGGTTCTTAAAGAAGTATAAATTAACTCAAGTTTATTATTCAGGAGATTAAAGAACGATCGAGTCAAGTCAGACCCGAGGTAAGGGATCCTACTCCACTCTTTCTTTTTAAGTACACTCTTTTATGTCATTCCTTTTAAAGCTCATCTTTATTGTTATTTGGATGTTCTTTTATATTAATCTTACTGTAATTTTTTATGTTCATGTGATGAGAGACCGTATTCTCTCTCATCAATTTATTTTGGAAGTTTTGAGTGGCGCCGTTAGGCTGCCAATCTTTCGTAAGAGATCTAACCTCTCTCTTTCTTTTTAAGTACACTCCTTTATGTCACTTATTTTAAGCTCCTATTTGTAATGTTGGGGGATTTTCTTCTATATTCCTCTTTCTGTACATTTTATTGTAATGTGATGAGATACCCTATTTGATCTCATCAATCCATATTCGGAAGTTTTATGTGGCGCCGTTAGGCTGCCGAGTTTTCGTAAGGGATTTTTCATCTCACTTTTATTCCCGTGAGATTTATGCTACATTTGCCACAATTTCCTTTGAGTGGTGTATGTACTGCCCATTATTCTACTCTTTGTGTAATATACTTTCGTTTATGAGTATTTACATCAATGACCTATTGTCTTTCTTTCATGGGGTGTATGTTTTGAAAGATACCCAAGTCGGTAAGGGAACCTTTCACCCTCCTCTTTTTTAAAAGACTTCTTTTATTGGGTATTTTAATTTACATATTTTTATGTTGGGATATGTTCTCATACATCCTTATTGATGTAAATTTTATGTCCAAGTGATGATATACACTTTTTATCTCTCATCAACTCATTTTGATGTGATGTCGTTAGGCTGTCAAGGGAACTTTTTAACCCAATTTCGATTTCTTTGGGTTCAACTTGTAGTCATTGAATATGTCATCCTTTGAATATGTGTGAAAGAACTTTTATTGTTTTACACTTAATATCCACTTATATTGGGTGTATATATATTTTTCACACATATTTTTGAGATTTATTTGTCCTTAATTTAAGGATACCTTCTTTATAAGGGATTTCATCACATTTGTCATTTCTATTGAGGGTTCATTGTTGTTATGCACCAATTCACTCTTATATGGTGTATATACTGTCCTTTGGAGTATTATATCATGAATCCTTTTATTCTCATGATATTATAAAGTTATGACTAAATGTTATTCCTCGATTATTGTATTCAAGTGTCTCTAATTTTGGTAAAACCCCTTTAACCAAAATATCGTTTTAAATATTTTAATTATTTGTTCTTATTAATATCCATGTTTTCAAAATGTTTTTAAGGATTTATTTATATGGATATTAATGGTTTAAAGTTTTAAGCTTCAAGGTGGTATGGGACACTTTGATTCAAAAATCTCTTTATTAAATGTTTTAAATGGTTTTGGAAATGGTTTCTTTTTGAATGGATTCATTATTTCAATATACTAAAATGTTATATTGTGATTGAAATGTGGAAATGATATGTTTCCTTTATGCATGTTTTATGTGATACGATTATGTTATGGTCCTTGGGCATTGTTATGAAGAACGGGTGGTTCCGTGATAAACTAAGGGCGGGTGAGCCCGTTATAGCTCTCCAATGCATTGGGTAACGCGAAGGAGTGAAACGTTAAGGTTTCTCCGAAGAGATTTAGGGAATATACTGTGATGGGTATTCCAAACGTAACCAAGAGGGTTAATCCCTACGTAAGAATGTTATGAATGCCTCAAGTTACCTTTATGTCTTATGTTTTCTATGATTTATTCATGATTTGATATGCCTATATTTTATGGGTAAAGTATGATTTCATTCTTATGTATATATGAACTCATGTTTCCTTTCCATATTTTTATAACCCTTACTGAGCTTTTTATGCTCATCCCAAGTTTTTGAAATGTTTTTCACAGGTCAAGGGAAAGGTACATGATGTGATGATAGTGTCAAGGATGTGTCACGAAAGAATCCGTGTTATATTTTAAATATGTTTCCGTTGATGGGAAGAATGAATACTGTCTTTTATGTAACTACTTTGTTTAAATGTGGAATGTAATGAAAGTTTCATGATCTAATTCTCTAAAACTCTAAACCTGAAAAGATCCTCAATGTGTAATCTTGTAATAACTCAAGATTAAGTAAGGTTTAAGGCTGGGGCCTTATAGTTGGTATCAAAGGTCGGTTTAGATAACATTAGAGGTTAGGGTATTTTCTAAGCATAAGTGACACTACCATAATGGTTAGGATTTCAGAAAGAGTCTTAGTTTTAGATAAAGTGAATGAGTAAGTATATCTTAGTGTTTATCTTCCTCATTAGTACATGATGGTTATGTTGATATACTTACACTGAAGTTTTTGGTTTTAGTAGATGGATGGATCTAGCAGGCACCAAAGTGACAATGGGTTTGAAGGAAACTGTGGTGGTTCTCTGATTAAGAGACTGGATGAGATGGGGGATTCAATGAGGAATCTCATGGTTGTTCTAAACCAACTATCAAGGAGTCATGATCAACCACTTAAACCTTGGTGAGTTCTCTAATGCATCATGTACGAGATGGCCAACTCGATGTAGAAATTCAGGTAATAATTATTAAGGTAACCATTAGGGTTTATATGATCCTTACTTTTGAGGTAATTATGGGTTGTTATATGTTATGATGGAAAATTAAAGGCATGAGATAAACTTGAGGTTAAAATATGTTATGATCATCTTTGTAGATTTTATCTCAATTTGGGGGAATGTTTTAAGAATTATATAGTTTTGGAAAAAGGACAACACGCAGACCGTGTGACTACCCGTCGCGTCAGACAAAGCTGCGGGAATCGAACCCACAACCAAAGTGCGACTGGTATTTACCGCCTACCACTGGACTACGTGAAGTACCTGGTTAGTTTGACCGATTCTTTCTGGTTATATGATTTTATGAATTAAGAGTAAGTTGATTTTGGGTTATTTATGAAAATGATTAACCTATCATGGAGGATATGTGATTAGGTTAATTACTTTTCAAAACGAGACTTTAGGAGCAACTGATGTTGTTTGGAGATAAATGTTACGATTTATCTTGGAAGACTATGTGACTAAATCCTTCAAATATTTGGGTTTCAATCTTATATTGGTTTACTTTGAATAATTTTATGGACAAATTGATTATAGAATGGTCCTCTTTGAACTTTGGGTTTTGTTGGACAAATTTTGGAGATTAAGAATAGATTTTCTTTTTATAAAGGGTTATCCTTTTCTGGATTATCTGATCTTGTACTAGACTTTTTGGTTTTGGTTTTGTTTAAAGTCTAAAGACATGGGAAGTATATAGTTCTATTTTTTGGATTAGGTGATTCTCTAGAAGTTGATTATAGTACTCTTAATGTGAACAAGTCTTCCTAAATACTCATCTTTTGGAAAAAAAATATGAGTTTGTGTAAGGAATCTAATAAAAGTTAAAAGTCAACATGATAAGTGATTATGTTTCCTTATGAATAAATTCCTCAATAAAAAGTAACTTAAAACAAAAATGTTGTCTATTAACTTTTCCTACTGGGGAATCGAAGACCGTTTAACCCATCACAAGTTTGTGATTTTCTCGTGGTTAACTTTCTCCTAAACATGTTTTCTATCACTCTCCATCAGAACATGACCCTTTGTTTTATCCTCCATGTCCATATTTTCATACTTGGAATCCTAGTATGGGTTAACTCGGGTGACCTTTGTACTTATCTCTCTTTATTTTAAAGTGTTTGTTTTACCGACTTTTGTTCCGATGTGGGACTTTCAAGGATGTTTCCAAGCGCAATTTTAAAATTGCGAGGACGCAATTCCCAAAAGGGGGGAAGGATGTAACACCCCAGGTAAATAAGGAATATGACATTTTCATATTTATCCATATTTGTGAATAAAATATTAATATGACTTTAAAGGGGACGCTATGCTCGATGGCGTACCCAACACGCAACAACGAGTTTCTTGGGAATCTTACGTTGCACTCTAATAATAAAATAATATTATTTTAAATGGTAGTTAACATGTAGCCGTTGTAATGGAGGGAATGGATAGAAATAACTAAAATATGATTATATATGTTCTTAAATATTTTTACATTTATACAATAAAAGATAAAGGCTTAAAATACGGAAAGAATTCAATTTTAGGCGTATATGCCCTAGTTTTCACCAAAGGTTCACTTATCGCCTTTTAATGGAGAACTGTCATTAAATATAGTTTTGTTCACTCTTAAACATTCTTTTGGACCAAATAAAACTCTTATTAAGAATCAGGACATCAAATTTTACTTTGTGTAATTTTTTGGTATTTTTCCGATAAAGTTCATTTTTTAATGAATAGTGTAAAATGTTGTATTTTAATGAAAAACCTCTTTTTAATCTAATTTATTTATATGATTAGATTATATTTTGAATTGGTTTTAAAGTGAAATTAGAAAATATTTTTACCATTAAATCCAATAGTGGTCGTTGGAATTAATTTCACTTTGAAATCAGACTTAAACTAGTATCAATCTTTTGATACTTATTGTTTTATAAAAACACGCTATTTGCGCTGACAGCGGGAATTAATTATTAAATTAATTAATGTGACTAATATGTTTTTAATTTTTTAAAACGGACTTCATTTTTGAATTCGGAATATCAAATATAGCTTAGGGTGAATTTTTGGGATTTTTCTGAAAAACTTCAATTTTTGATGAATAGTGAAACCACTAAGTGGTACTTATAAAAGCTGATTTTTCATTTAAATGAAATTTTACCACTTATGTGTTTTGAATTTCAAAAATCCGACATACATGGTTGTCATTAAGAAGTAAAATGTGGTTCAATGGGATAAAAATAATTTTTTGGTGAATAGTAACTTATTAAGTTTTTAATCGTGATTAGTGGTAATTAGTGTAGTTTAAGGTATAAATAATGCTTTAATAATATGAAATGACCTAGACACATGTCCCAACCTTGTTGGTTGTGTCATGGCCGACCAAGAAAAGCCATGGGTCAACTTGGGGACCCCATGGAGACATTTGGGTTGGGAAATGACATAAATAACGTTTTATTTAATGTAAAAGTAAAATTGACACAAACATGATATGTTTTACTAAAAGAATTTTTAAGTGGGGTTATACAAGTCATATTTTTGATTATAAATATTCATTGGAAAGCTAAAACGATTTACTACATCATAGTATTTGTTTTATAATTTTTAGACATTAAATAAATTAAATTATTTATGACATAATAATGATGCAGCGATGACATCATTATTTGACGATTTAAATAAAATGGAAAGATAATTTAAAATCTATGAACTAAACATGTCCAAAACCAATTGGATGAATGTATTTAGAACCCTTATCACCTTATCCACAAATTATCTCAATGTGGGACCTTTTAAAACCGAAACACATTTTCAAATAAAGTAATATTTCTTTACTTTCCAAAAGTGCCCCTCCTCTCCTCTTATAAAAGGCCCCCACCTCTACCTCATTTAACACACTCCTCAAGCCTTTGGCTCGGCCAAACCCTGCCCATTTACTCTCTCCACATACCTCTCCTCATCCTAGAGGATTCCCTTTGGGCAGAATCCTTTCAAAGGGAGCCTTTAGGCTCAAATCAAAAGGAGTTACACTTTTAAAGGTAATTCACTCTCTCATGTTCATTTGTTTTATTTTGCTTATCCAACCCCCTAAACTCTTTTTATTTACTTCTTTTGTAACAAAAAAAGTATCTTGAATATACTAGGATGTTTTTATAAGATTTATTCGAGCTACACTCTCACAAAACTACATCAAATGGTTAAAGAACATACGGTTTCCGTGGATGGTGAAATTCTGCCTCCCGAAACGATGATTGTTCAATACTCATTTAACACCTTCAAAGGTGGCCATTATGATGTATCTATTTTTATATATGATATATAATATGTTTATGTTTTATTTATGCTTCTGTATTTTTCATTTTTGTCTTACCTTTATGGCTTCCATTATGGGTATATGCGATATCTTCTTTTAAGGAAGTGCGGACTACCGCCCCCTCAAAGTGATTTGATTCGTTAAATACCATATGTGGGATGTATAAAGGATGGAAATATGATATTATATATGATATTATACTGGAATTATAATATACCTTTATATCATTATTATTCCATTCTATAAAATACGAAATAGAAATGAAAGTAGCGTTCATGCGTACGTACGGCTTACCGTCTCCATGAACGGTGCATTTCATTTCTTACCTCCAAATGATTATGTAATATTATAAATACATGTATATGCTGGATATATATGATATATATGATATCCAAATCAGGAATGTCATTCTGGATATAAATAACCTTTGACCACACGAACAACATGTAATTGTAAGAAGTCCACTTTCGACTTAAGAACCAAATATCGACAAAACAAACATGATTAACATAAATGATTAAATAATGTTTATAACATGGTAATAAGTGATATAAAAGGAATAATGAACTTGAAAAAGGTTCTTAAAGAAGTATAAATTAACTCAAGTTTATTATTTAGGAGATTAAAGAACGATCGAGTCAAGTCAGACCCGAGGTAAGGGATCCTACTCCACTCTTTCTTTTTAAGTACACTCTTTTATGTCATTCCTTTTAAAGATCATCTTTATTGTTATTGGGATGTTCTTTTATATTAATATTACTGTAATTTTTTATGTTCATGTGATGAGAGACACTATTCTCTCTCATCAATTTATTTTGGAAGTTTTGAGTGGTGCCGTTAGGCTGCCAATCTTTCGTAAGAGATCTAACCTCTCTCTTTCTTTTTAAGTACTCTCCTTTATGTAACTTCTTTTAAGCTCCTATTTGTAATGTTGGGGGATGTTCTTATATATTCCTATTTCTGTAAATTTTATTGTAATGTGATGAGATACCCTATTTGATCTCATCAATCCATATTCGGAAGTTTTATGTGGCGCCGTTAGGCTGCCGAGTTTTCGTAAGGGATTTTTCATCTCACTTTTATTCCCGTGAGATTTATGCTACATTTGCCACAATTTCCTTTGAGTGGTGTATGTACTGCCCATTATTCTACTCTTTGTGTAATATACTTTCGTTTATGAGTATTTACATCAATGACCTATTGTATTTCTTTCATGGGGTGTATGTTTTGAAAGATACCCAAGTCGGTAAGGGAACCTTTCACCCTCCTCTTTTTTAAAAGACTTCTTTTATTGGGTATTTTAATTTACATATTTTTATGTTGGGATATGTTCTCATACATCCTTATTGATGTAAATTTTATGTCCAAGTTATGAGATACACTTTTTATCTCTCATCAACTCATTTTGATGTGATGTCGTTAGGCTGTCAAGGGAACTTTTTAACCCAATTTCGATTTCTTTGGGTTCAACTTGTAGTCATTGAATATGTCATCCTTTTAATATGTGTGAATGACCTTTTATTGTTTTACACTTAATATCTACTTATATTGGGTGTATATATATTTGTCACACATATTTTTGATATTTATTTGTCCTTAATTTAAGGATACCTTCTTTATAAGGGATTTCATCACATTTGACATTTCTATTGAGGGTTCATTGTTGTTATGCACCAATTCACTCTTATATGGTGTATATACTGTCCTTTGGAGTATTATATCATGAATCCTTTTATTCTCATGATATTATAAAGTTCTGACTAAATGTTATTCCTCGATTATTGTATTCAAGTGTCTCTAATTTTGGTAAAACCCCTTTAACCAAAATATCATTTTAAATATTTTAATTATTTGTTCTTATTAATATCCATGTTTTCAAAATGGTTTTAAGGATTTATTTATATGGATATTAATGGTTTACAGTTTTAAGCTTCAAGGTGGTATGGGACACTTTGATTCAAAAATCTCTTTATTAAATGTTTTAAATGGTTTTGGAAATGGTTTCTTTTTGAATGGATTCATTATTTCAATATACTAAAATGTTATATTGTGATTGAAATGTGGAAATTCTATGTTTCCTTTATGCATGTTTTATGTGATACGATTATGTTATGGTCCTTGGGCATTGTTATGAAGAATGGGTGGTTCCGTGATAAACTAAGGGTGGGTGAGCCCGTTATAGCTCTCCAATGCATTGGGTAATGCGAAGGAGTGAAACGTTAAGGTTTATCCGAAGAGATTTAGGGAATATACTGTGATGGGTATTCCAAACGTAACCAAGAGGGTTACTCCCTACGTAAGAATGTTATGAATGCCTCAAGTTACCTTTATGTCTTATGTTTTCTATGATTTATTCATGATTTGATATGCCTATATTTTATGGGTAAAGTATGATTTAATTCTTATGTATATATGAACTCATGTTTCCTTTCCATATTTTTATAACCCTTACTGAGCTTTTTATGCTCATCCCAAGTTTTTGAAATGTTTTTCACAGGTCAAGGGAAAGGTACATGATGTGATGATAGTGTCAAGGATGTGTCAAGAAAGAATCCGTGTTATATTTTAAATATGTTTCCATTGATGGGAAGAATGAATACTGTCTTTTATGTAACTACTTTGTTTAAATGTGGAATGTAATGCAAGTTTCATGATCTAATTCTCTAAAACTCTAAACCTGAAAAGTTCCTCAATGTGTAATCTTGTAATAACTCAAGATTAAGTAAGGTTTAAGGCTGGGGCCATATAGATATTCTCTTCATGGATGAAGAACACGTGATCACGAACGACCGACACAAGACACTCGCTTCGCTGCGGTAGCACCCAGAGGACGAGAAATGTCAATCAGAGTCCATTAGAGAACATGTGGATCACCGCTAGAGGGATTCTAGTTTAGATCCTTGCATCTGGAACAAGATAAACCAGAAGGGTCATTCTAGACGATCAACATCATCAATGAAGAAAATACTTAAGATCCAAGCATTGTTTTATTATGAAATTAATTAAATTAATTATAAAATGATGTGTAAGATCCTCTCTAAAGGTTTGGGAATATTCCTTCTTTATATGAATCTTTGATTCTATTATGTGGAGACTGGTGTTCATCGTCGTATTGATCCTGGAATAATCGATGATCATGGTAAAAATCAAAGTTGGGTGTCGCCCAACAATGCTTGCGCTACGCCCAGAACCTTCAAGTTGTATCAGAGGATGTACATCACATTTTATAATTATTTAAATATTTTTTTGATGATTTAAAGATTTAGTAATATAGTTTTTGCAATTCATGTTAATCGTTCTACAAATCTGAATATTATGATCTGTTCCTCCTCTTTCATTTCTTGTTCACCTTATAGAAACAATATTTTCTTTTAATTTTAATTAAAATAAAACAGAGGATATCATATGGTGGTTCCAAATGTTCCTGGTCATACAAAACCAAAACACAATATGTGTATTTGGTAGTACATACCGTGTAACCATGGTTTAATGCACTGGGTCTGGTCCGCCAAACCAGGTTGTGGCATTGGAGTTTGTCTAAGTCTTAATGAATCCGTGTGTTGACTAGGTACAGGTGCCATGAGGTTTCCGAATTACACATTTTGTGGTCAGTTGGACACGATGTGTAGTCCATACGGATTAGGGTTAGACCATGTACCCCATACACGGCTTTCCCGGCTGGAGACTGTGCAATAAGGAACTACATAGTATGTGGCCCACTGGACATGCCGTGTACTCTGATGATTTCTATAGTACACTCACATGTCATTTTACTAGGTGTGTACTTTGGAAGGATGGTGATAAATAGTACACACCCTATTGTTGGAACTACATGCCGTGTACTCAATCAAATTACACAGATTTGTTAAAATTTATTATTATATTATAAAAACCCTCGAGACATGTACCATCGTGAAGGCGTAAAGTTGAGGCACACCACGTGATAGGTGTTAAATATATATGTTTTTAATTTAATATTTGCTTAATGTTTTTTTCTACTCATTGGGTATTTATGAATAAGAATTCACTGGGTTTCCTCCAAGGTACAAGTTACGTATAAAGATAGTTTTACAAGAATTTATTTGTTTTTAATTATGATGGATTAGAATTTAAAGGACATTCAGAAAATATTTTAAGATAAAAGGATTGATTAATTAAAGATGATAATTAATCGATTCAAGTGTGATCTATCTTAAATAAGAATGATTAAAGAATTGAATGATAGTTTTATTTATGCATAAACATCATTACATGTATGTATGATCATGACCTAGACCAAGACCTTTGTATGTAGATGGTTTCCTTTAATTAATTAATTTAAATTAATATTTTGGGCTTGCATGCCTTCTCCTCATTAATATGTAGGGCCTAATTGACCAAGATTTCTTTTATGTAAAAACCCTTTTTACCCCTCACCTACATGTGAGTTAAAAAAAGGAATATGTAATGGATGAAACTCCAAAGACAGTGGAGGCAGTTCAAGCTAGATCTGAGATGAAACCAATCCCATTAGACACAGAGGTGGACAAGTGGAAATTTGTAAACACGATCCCAAAAGGTTCAAGATGTTTATCCCCAAGGAAAGGGTTAGTTTATCAACCACTTGATAAAATAACAATTATAAAACCTCATGATCATGAATTTTATTTTATTTCTACCAGTTTCATGGTTTATCATTGTGGATGTGTTTTCACGATCACATAATTAATGAATTAAACAAACATGCAAGATGGAACTAAAATAAACCATACTTATGCGTAAATATAATCAAGACATGGTTAATCACTTAAGTTCCAGTCAATACTAACAAGCATGTGATAATGATAATAATAAATTCACACATAAGAGATAACAATCCCTAAAATAAAATATTAAGTCATATGAAGCCTTCTGTTACTTGATTAAGGGAAAAACATAACTAAACTATGTGTTTTACCAACCCATGTTGGGATACTTACTTTTATACAGGAAGCCCTTATGAAAGGTTTTGGTATGACTTAACCATATTACATCAAGAGGATTATCCCTTTCTAAACGTGGTGAAATATTGGAGGCAAGAGTGGAGGAAATCCACAGTCATGATTTCATGATTGGGGAGTCCACTCAATAGATCAAGGAGTTGCAAGCCTACATTTGGGAAAGACCTGCCTACCTAAATACCTTCTAATAGCTTGAAAACCCCTTTTTGGGGTTATGCAAAGGGTAATATGGATCCTTTCTACTAGAATGTTATAGAAATTGGACATTCTGATTTCACTGGGAGGGTATTTGGGACTTGATAAAATAGGGGGAGACTTAATAAATTTTATTATTTCTCATAAAATTTAATGATCTACCAAATTAATTTTAGAATCAAAATGAAATCTCATCAACCAGACTATCCATGCGTTCAATTATAGATAAATACAACATCCTCACTGTCATCAACTTCCAAGAATGGTTTAAACGCCTTCAGTTTATCCTACACCATGAACAGAAGTCATACATATAGAAGTCAACATTACTGGATCCGCCTTCCCAATAGGTGAGTGATAATGATTTCTTGGTCTATGTGAATCATATGAACGATCAGACCAACATTCAATGTGTGATTCTATAATCAATGTATAGTTAGCTCATGATGTCTCATGAAAACATGGATGCTTATAGCAGGCTTGAGCACCATAATGGTCTTCACCTGGAGAGAAAATAACAAGAAAGGTTTGAGATCTCTAAGGCACTCTTTTAGAGTATGATTGGAGAAGGAACCCCAGCTGGGCCACATGTAGTCATGCTCATTGGCTATGTTCAGTTCCTGGAGCTTCAAGGGTTTAAAATCTCTAAATAAATGGGCACCTATCTCATTCACACATCACTCCCTTAGAACTTTTTAAACTTTTTATCAATTTCAAAACGAAAAAACATTGAGAAGTCTCTATCTGATCTTCTTATCTTCATTTACCAAGTGGAAAAAGATATTAAGCTAGAAAACATTATGTCCTTATGTTTAATAAGATGAAAGGGAAGGTGAAGAGCTTTAATAGAAAAAATTATTCACGACCTTCAACGAAATGGGAGATCAAAGGGCAAGAAAGGGAACATGAGGCTGTTTGTTTCGCATGTGGTGAGAAGGGTCACTGGACGAATAACTTCACCTAACCTATGAAGTAAGGGGAAGCTTCAGGTTCATTTGTTATCGAATGAAATATATCTGTTTCTACAAAATGGTTATTAGATATAGCTTGTGTTGCTCACATATGGATCCAAACACAGTAACCATGTATATTTTGGAAGGTTGACTAAGGGGAGGTAGATCTACGAGCATACAACTAATCCAGACTGTCTACTTAGCTTTCAGGGACTACCAGCTCATGTTTCCAAATGGGATGATCTTGGTGTTAAAGGGTTGTTATTATGTGTCATATATTACCAAAAACATTATTTCTATATCTAGATTAGAAGCATATAGATTTGTTTTCAAGTTTATAAATGAATGTTGATTCTTTTAAAAATATATAATTAGTTTTGGTAGGGAACATTTATACAATGGTCTTTATGTGTTGTATTACACAAACCATGTAATGGAAATTGATAACAAAGATACTTCACATGACTCATACCACACCTAACTTTTTCATCTCTAGCTATGTCATGTAGACGTGAAATTATTGAAAAAGTTACATCAAGATATATATTTAAATTCTTCTAATCTAAAACTACTTGGAGTATGTCATTCATTTTTACAAGTAAAAATAACCAAAGCCCCATTTAGTGGGAAAGGTGAAAGGGATAAATAACTTCTTGAATTGTTTCATACCGATGTGTGTGGACCATTTACAGTTGAAGCAAGGGGAGGGTACTCATACTTCATAACTTTTACTGATGATTTTAGTAGATATGGATATGTCTATTTAATTAGGTACAAGTTAGATTCTTTTTATAAGTTCAAAGAACACAAGAATGAAGCTGAGAACCAACTTGGTAATTATATTAAGAAACTCTACTCAGACCGAGGTGGGGAATATCTTAATCAAGACTGCATTGATTACTAAGGGGATCTTGGGATCTTATCCAAACCCACTTCTCCACACACACCCTAGTGAAATGGTGTGAGCGAAAGGGGTAACCGCACCCTATTGGACATGGTGAGATCAATGATGAGTCATACGATTATTCTATTATCCTTTTGGGGATATGCATTACAAACCGCGATACACATACTAAACTAAGTACCAACTAAATTGATAAATGGTATTCCATATGGGTTTTAGAGTGGAAAGAAATCTATACTATCTAATTTACATGTGTGGGGAAGAGATGCATTTGTTAAGGCCTCTTCAGGTAACAAAATTGCACCCTGAGGCACAAAGTGTACCTTTATAGGATTCCCAATGAAACAAGGGGATATTACCTATATAAAACCTCTGAAATTTTTTTATAGTTGAATGACATTCCATATTCCTTGAGAGGAAGCACATCTGCAAAAGAGATAGTGGGAGAGATATAAAATTTGATGAAGTTGAGGCTCAAGGTACACAAGAGTTGGTACATGAAATTATTCCACATATCCCTATGGAAGAAAGAACCATTCCATAGACACAAGTATTGTATAGGTGTACAAGAGAGGTTAGAGAACCCAAACGGTACAGTTTTCTAGTTACTAAGGATGGTGACTCATTATTTGTTGGTAATAATGACCCTCTAACCTACAAGGAAGCAATAAGTGGCGCAAATGTTTCCAAGTGGAAAGAAGACATAAATTCTAAAATGGATTCCATGTACCAAAACCAAGTCTGGATTTTGGTAGATCGTCCAGTTGATGTTAATCCAGTGGGTTGAAAATGGATATTCATGAAGAAACTAGACATGGAAGGACAATTCTTTACATATAAGGAACAACTAGTTGCAAAAGGGCTCAAAAAGTGTTAAGGCATTGACTATGATGAAACATTTCACCATTTTCAATGATGAAATCCACCAAAATTATATTGTCCATTTCTACTTACCATGACATTGACATTTGGAAAATCGATATCAAAACAACCTTCCTTAATGAGAACCTCTAGGAAGAAGTCTACATGAAACAACCTGAAGGGTTTATGACTCCAAAGGATTCCAATAAGTTATGAAAGTTACTGAAATCCATTTATGGATTAAAGAAAGAATCAAGGACATTGAACATTAATTTTAATGAATCCATAAATAAATTCAGTTTTATCAAGAATGAATGTGATCCTTGTATCTACAAACATTTTAGTGGGAGTGAAATCATTTTCCTAATAGTATTTGTTGATGAAATATTACTTATTTTAAATGAGATACCAGTCTTACAGTCTGTTTATGCATGGATTAATCAATTCTTATCAATGAAGGACTTGGGTGATGTGACATATATTCTTGGAATCACGATCTATCATGATAGATCCATGATATTTTTGGGCCTAAGTCAAAGTACATACATTCATAAGATAATAAAGAGATTCAGTATGGAACAATCCAAGAGGGGATTGTTTCCAGCATCACATGGCATTCATCTTTCCAAGAAAATGTGTCCTCAGACACATGAGGAAAGAATGATAATGAAAATGACTCCATACACATCAGATATTGGTTAAATCATGTATTCCATGTAGCCTATGCATTGAGTGCAGTAGGCACATATCAAACTAACCCAGTTGACCACCATCGGATGGAAGTCAGGACTATCCAAAAGTATATGAGGTTTAATAAGTATATGTTCATTGTTTATGGAGGAGATGAGGAACTAGTAATCAGAGGATATGCATATTCTAGTTTCCAGACTGATCAAGATCACATGAAGTCACAAACACGATACATGTTCACTTTGAATGGAGGTGCAGTGAGTTGGAAGAGCTCAATGAAAAGTGTGGTCGCAAATTCTACAGCAATGTTTGAGTATATAGTAGCTTTTTAGGCAACTAAAGAAGCATTTTGGATGTGAATCTTCATCCTTGAGTTGGATGTGATACCTAGTAGTAAGAATCCCATCACATTGTACTGTGATAATACTGCAGCGGTGGATCCCGCTAAAGAGCCAAGGTCACATCAGCAGATGAATCACATACTTCTAAATTATTATCTCTTGAGAGGGTTTTTTTCGAGAGGTGAAGTCGTAATGAGTAGTATTTCCACAGAAGACAATGTGGTGAACCTCTTGACTAAATCCTTGACTTAACAGAACCATGATCACCATGTGAGGTCTAGTGGATTGAAATTCGTAGATAGTTGGATTTAGACTAAGTGGGAGTTTGTAAGAGTTGGTGTCCTAAAACCAACTGGTTGTACATTGATTACATGTATATTTAATGTATTTAAATATTATCCATCTTATTATATATTGTTCATTGTTCTACATAAATATGAATTAATAATGACCAAGATTATTTTTGTATTGATAAGGTCATGGAAGCTCCTCGCTATGATGAGAACCTTGAAATGCTATAACAATATTCTTAAATATAGTTCTACGGTTAGATGAAATACTATGATGCGACACATAGAATGAAAATTTTATGGTGTGAGTACTCGTAAGAAGATGAGAGTTCCTCTCATGATGTTCGCACTTTGTAATCTCCTAGACATGAGATTATGAGAATAGACCTGCTAGTAGGAATTCCTCATGTTTTGGTGTCATCAGATATTTCTATCTATGAGCATGTGTAATGATCCTTAGACTTTAATATTATCATTAATATGTGTCATGACTCGCACACTTTGATTTACTAACAAAAACCATCACGGAGATAGTTGGCGGGAAGTAGGGTACATTATGTGCATCAAAATTGGCATATTATTAATTGATAAGTCGAGGAATTATTTTTCCATTCCATTTATGGAAGTTTATATCTCTTCCCATTGATTGAAATATAATTTTCATGCAAAATTCCATGGCCATGGTGTAACGACGAGTTTATTTCAGGTAGTCGAAGAAGGACATATCAAGCATAAAGGTTGATGACACTATCATGAAACCTTCTTGATGAGATATTGCGACAAAGGAATTATATTACATAGTGAGAATTCGTATGTGGATGTCATTGTCGCATCTTTAAGTTCTTTCTCTTGGATACATTGGCCCGTTCCTAGACAATTCAATTGGACTTTAGGCAACCCACCTAATGTCAATGAGAAAGAATCATTGAGGGTCACACACTATGTTATTCTAGTGGTCTTAGTTAAATTATATTTGAATTTAATTAAAATAAATATTATTCTCAAGAAAATGGAGTAATTTTGTTCATGTTAAAATCATTTCATAAATTAAATAAATATTTATTCAATGGATTGTGGGTAAAATATATTTATTTATTTTATTGAACATTTAATAAATATTTATTTTGTAGTTTATAAATAAAAAATTTATTTAAAAGAATAAATTATTTATTTATTTATTCGGGTGTTCAATAAATGGAAGTGGAGTTAGAGAGAACCAAGGCCTGACTGGTAGTAAAATAATTATTTTCAGGACAACAAATAATTAATTAACTAGTTGACACAAATTAAAATAATGTTGCTATTATTTTCTGATGCAGAATTATATTTATAATTTTGTTTTTTGAAATTTGGTTCACCATAAATAAGGACACGATATTATTATTAATAGCATGGGTTTTCTCTATGTTTATGATTGTATTTAATTGTTGTTATGTAATTTAATATTATTACTGAAGCCCCATGTCAATAAATAGACACATATATGTATTGTTTCCTGTACCAAACCACACAACCAGTGAATTGAGAATTTTTGAGCTAAAAAATTTATCTCTCAAATCCTCTTCCCACCCCTCTCAAGAGTGAGAGACGTTATTCAAGTTCAAAGAACAAGCTATCAAGAATGACCAAAACAAGACACTCGCTTCTCCTATGCTAGCACATGGAGAACGAGCGATGTCGATTGAAGGCCATCAGAGCACCTGTGGATCACCTCTATAGGGATTCTAGTTTGGATCCTTGCATGTTCAACAAGATAATCCTAAAGGGTCATTATATACGATTAACATCATCAACAAAGAAAATATCGAAGAACCAGGTATTTTTTTATGAAAATAATTAAATTAATTATAAACTTGATGTGCAAGATCATCTCTAAAGGTTTCAGAACTCTTATTTATTTATATGAATCATTGATTCTATTCTATGTAGACCATATTTCATCATCATATTGATCCCAAAAAAATAAATGATCATGGTAAAAATCAAATTTGGGTTCAGGCCTAAACACTCTTCCACTGCGCCTGAAGCCTTCAGGATCAAGGTAGGTATGTAGTGATGTAAAAATTTAAAATATTAGGTTAAAAATAATGGAGGAAATATTTAATCCCAATTCATGATATTCAAGTAAATATCAATAAATAATTCTTCCTCATTCAGCTCCCTTAAAAAAGTAAACATCTAATATGTCCTTCACCTCTTCTCAAGTAAGGTTAACATTTTAACATGAAAATAGTGATAAATCATCCACATTTTCTATCATGATTTTTTTCTCAATTTTTCAAAAATAGAGTTAGGAAAAGTATCACATCTATCACCCAACCCCATATAAAAAAAATCATTGGTCAAGTAATGGTTATTTTTAACCCTCTATATCTTAACCCAATTTTTTAGAGGATGAAATAAAAAAATGATGATTAAAGGAACCTTTTCCCAAATATCTTCGTAAAAAACCACCTTTTATTTGTTTCACAAGAATATCCATTAAAATACCCATCTCTACATTAAATAATAATTGAATTATCATTCATTAATACTTAAATAAATACTATACTATTGATAAAATGGTTCGTAATGTAGCATCATATAAAGGAATTACATGGATTCTATTGGTTTCTTAAATGAAAAATATAAGGTAGGTATCAAGGTAAAATAGGAACCAGTAATATTAATCAATGCCTCAATAATTATTAAGAATCTCAAAATAATCATGTTTCGATAAGACTAATAAAAATTTTCTAGTAGTAGAATACATCCTGAGTTCTCTCAAGAAAGTTATTATAAGAATGAATATGTAAAAAATGGACTAGAATCTTCATGGGAATGGGAATTAAAATTTTTTGACAATCAATTCACAGAATAAAAATGAATAATTAGTCTAATAAATGAAAAATTCTAATAATTAAATTCAAGAATAAAAATCATTTCATAAATTATTTGTTGTAACTCAAATTTGAACTAAGCTTGTGACTTTCATAAATTTACAATTATTTTTTTTCCATTTTTAGGAATGAAAAATTAAAAATTTTACAACCTGTGGTAAAATATTCCCTAACTGTGGATGTCTCCTAGGTCAGCTCACAAGGACGCAAAATCCAAATGTAGGGTATCCAAGGATTCATCCCCACACATAAACTGAATATCATCGCTGATGTTCAACAAAGATGAATGAGTGAAACAATTTATTTTAATTTTAATTTCAGCATAAGGAATGTCCAAAAAATAGATGAAATTATAAAATAAATGAAATTATCCCATGTCAACCAGCTTCTATTCCTAGATTCCTTAATTTATTTAATGAATATTGAAATTCTAACATGTATTTTTTCTCCTCATTCTATATATTACATTCTTCTCTATGGCCTTTTAATCGTGGGGTCTGAACAAATGAATTATGGAAATGAAATCATAGAAATCCCTTCTACTAAAGTTCAAAAAGTGTTAAGAGTGAAATTCATCCACCATGATATTCCTTAAAACTCAATGGAAATTTAAAATGAAAATAGAAATTATAATTAAATCTTGTAAAAAAGTAAAAAAAGGTGGTTACTTATCGAAAGTTATTTTTTTTATGTCATCAATATAGACCTTTTTAATATGATGTGTCACATAATTATAGTGTGAAAAATCATTAACACGTTTGGATTGAGAATCTATTTGAGATTATAATCAACTATGTTAATTGTTCTCTTCCTCCTCCATGTAATCTTCATGACAATGGTTCATGGTAGACTCCAAATGTTGGAAAAATTTGAGTACTATTCAAAGAGATCAAAATCTAACCATAATATTTAGCATTCATCATCCATAACTTATAAATTCCTGTTGTAGTGTAATTATACAAGTGAAATTTGAATTTCAGAAAACAGTTTCTCCTTTAAATTTGATGGAAATGCCTATTTTTTCTTTTAGTTAGTGGTTTAATAACAATTGTCATCTTTATCCGATGCTGGGGGTAGTAATTCACTAAAAAAGTGCAAAAATTAGCATGAAATATTCCATCAATCCATCACCCATTTTTACCTCTACATTTTTTGTGATGAAATTAGGAATTTTAGAAAACTCTATCCCTTGGTGCACCTCTTATAAACTGATTTTACCCCAAAATTACCTCATTTTTATACATTTATTCCTCAATGAGATTCAACGTGGTCTTCTGCTCCATTTATTTTAAGTGGAGGAATGAGTCCCATTCTTGTTCATTTTCAATAATTTTGGCTATGTCTAATAATATCAGGTCATCATCCTTTTATTCATTCACTTCTACCATGTGTACTTATTAATGTGTCCCATCAAGTTCCATGCGGTGTTTACTATTTGGTGTATGGTCATCTTCATTTTTGAACATTTAAGTATGTCCTACAAATTTATCACATTCCCTTCCTAAGCTATTCTCAGCCTGGGGATACTCTTCATTCTCAGCCACCATTTTTTCAATGAGGTTCCTCCTGTAATTTTATTCATCATCTTGCAAACAATAGAGTGTTAATTGTTCATCTTCCTTAAAGTAATTTTCTAAATCCAATGATTATGTTGGAGGTTATTCATTGAAAATTTATGAATTACCAATGAGAATTATTTCCTCCACAAATTATTCTACTAAAACCATGTTTGATTCCTCTTATTTCCTATTATCCTCAGAGACATCATTCGTTGCATCAACATATGGAAAGATGTTTTTGAAATGTTAATCAATATTCTTCAGTAATGTTTTGTTTCTCTCTATCATCTCATCGTGCTCCTTGAGTTTCATTTCATTTGTCAAAATAGACATAAAGAGTGTGTCAATAAACTTTTGTTGTACACTTTTCCTTGTCAACCCATGAAGTTCATCAGTCTTCACATATCCATCATTTCCTTGGTTGTTCTGAAAATCAGGAGAACCATCACATGGTGAGTAGTAGTCAATAGTTGTCCATTATTGGTCCTAAAAGTCCTCATACATAGATGAATATTAATTATTAAATCCCATTTCTTATTATTATCACTATGTTAAATTTTATACTTCCCATGAGTTTGAATCCATTTGATATCTAATGTACTCCAATAGTTGTGCGACATTATATTCTTGCTCTATAATTCTCATCCTACATAGCAGTATGAACACTAAGTGTGTAATGATGAAAAAAAAGAAAAGATAAACTAAACTAAGAAGATAGAAATGATGTAAGAAAAACCCACATTGAATTAAATAATCCTGCCTCTCAGTAAATAATAGACAGCCTAGGATAAAAAACACCTCTCTCAAGGTGATCTAAATGACCTCAGTGCAGAAGGTTTGATGTTTAGGAAAATGATGGAGTTAGGTTGGCTCTCACTTTACACATCCCTTAATTATATTGGGTTTCTTCACATACTTGACATTTATCTCACAAGGTGATTTGATGATACATTTCAATTATGTGTAATGAAATAAAAGTTAATTAATAAAAACTCAGATATAAAGAAGAGATAAAATCATTTCATACAGATCCTCTAAAAATGGAACCACCATATTCATGTGAGATTATTCATTTATGGTCATTGGTTTATCTACAATGGATGAACTAAAGTTAATAGACAATGAAATAGAATTAATTAAACTAAATGTAAATTATTTTTAAAATGAAAAATATATACTTGAATTTTTGTTTACAATCAAAATATGCATCTATCAATTACACAATGAAAAATAAGCAATAAGAAAATGAAAACTAACTAATTGGAATATCAGTGGTGTGTCCACTCTCATTTCACCTTCTCCCAGAGTTTTGATCCTTTTCACATTAACAGTTGGATAGTAATTATATATATAACTATATCTCCCTATTTTTAGATATACCAAAATATGACTTCTCTCCCTTTTTGAATTTTGAATTCTATTCTTTCTCGGGTGTATCTTTTAATCTGTTTGACCTGGTCTTTTATAATCCCTTGATTGTCTCAGAATTTTGAAGGGAGTGTTAACAACTCATTAATGGAAGGTGAATCCACCAAATATTATAATTTTTCAAACTCTCTCATGGATAGAATGTATCTTGTATGAGGAAAAATAATAATAATAGGGTATTTAAATTTTCATAAACCCCAACATGTGACGTGAATATTTGTTTTGCGGCATAGCGCATGAATGGGATGCATGGATCACAATGAAATTTGTTTCTCCAATTTCAAAGCCTCCTCATTAGATATTTTTTTACAAAATACATTCACCAGCTATTCGACCACATTCACTGTGCAATTCCTCCTCCATAGTTCAATGAAACCATCTGTGTACTTCCCTATGATTGGATTCAGTGTTGCTAGTTTAACCACAATACATACTCTTATCTAATCTCTAGCCACATTGAAACATTATTTCACCAATTTTACATATTTTATATAACTATTATAATTGTTTTATGGTGATGTAGTTTGTCCATGGAACATTAGCTAGAAATTAGTTTAGGCTCCCCTTCTAACTATACCGTAAGGGATAAGCCTTCAGCAAATTGGTGTTCATAATATTACAAGAAATATTTAACCTAGATGACCATTTTGGCTACATTTTTCTTCTATAAAGGCTTTATAGTAGTCACCTAAAGCTCAAATGGAGATTCATGTTGATTTTTGGGCTTGGCGATGAATTTTGTCTTGATCCTGAGCTTTTGAAGTGGAACCAATGGTGGTCTCTGTTGACTCATACAGTTGTATGATGACATAGTGGGTGGAGATAGTGATTGAGGTCAGTTGTAGGGTTTGGGTGAACTAATCATGGGGGTTTTGGTTGTCATGTCTTGAGTTAGTTCCCTTGGTTCTTGTTTCAACATTCCCATTGAAGGAAACAACTTCTGACTTTGTCTTTAATTGTTTTAGGTAAGTGTTTTTGTCTGTTTCATTAAAACGGAATGTCATTTGATTGTTCATGTTTTAAAATTACTTATTTTATATGTATTTATAATAATTTCTAAAAATATTTATTTTATAATGGCTTTAATTGGTAATTTACTTGGTATAAAGGGTATTTTGAGGGATTATGGTTTCTAAAATTATCCTTTAATTCCAAGTGATTGTGAAGAGTTTTTAATGTCGATTTTTAAGTAAATTATTTTTCAAAGTGGATTTAACCCTATTTGGGTCCAAATAAGGGAAAATAATTACTTATTTTAATTGTTTCAAAAATGATCATAAGTTGTTCTTGTTTTCAAATGGGTTTAAAGAATTTTTTAAAATGACCTTGTTTTAAATAATGATTTGAAATGTAACTTTAAATGAGGTAATGTACTCAACATATTGAGTGGATTTTTTTTGAGGTTTGTTTATACATTTTGAATAGTTTTCAAGTTACATTGGTGTGTGAGACCCTCTTGAGACACATTTGATTGTGCTTGATATGAATTATGGCCCAAGAGGCATGCTTTATATTATGTGATATGCATAATGAAAAAGGGGTTATTAATTATGAGGTAGTTGGAGGTTATATGAGATTTTTCCTTTTTATATTAATTGTATGGAACATAAAATTACCCATATCTTATTGATTTCATTTATAGGTTCTCTAGGAACTGAGTGATTGTTCATGATTTCTGCTACACTAGATAATCTCACACTATTAGTGTCCCCTAATTAAGTGTTACAGCTAGTGGGGAGTTCCCCCAATTGTAGGATTGGTGTGGGATAGATGGGTGGCCTGTAACATAGATGAAACATAGCACAATAGTTAATCCACATTTTCTAAGGTATAGAATCATCTCACCTTAGGACTGAGTGTGTTCCCATGATACTAAATTAATCCTTTAGATAACACCCACTTCTTATGTTCCCAGTTTGATTGGAACCTATGGCATCGTGGTTTGTTATTATTTATTGTTTACCTCATTATATTCATGATACAGTTCTTAGGAATTTTATTTATTTACTCTTCAATTTAGTTTTTTATTAAATTTTTTCCAAATATGTTTTCAAAAATTAATTTCTAAAGTGGTTTTAAAAGTTTATTTTAAATGACTATTTTAATAAAGGAGGGTTAATATAAGGTAATTGTTTTAAAAGTTATTATTTTTATTTAAGGGAAGGAAATAGAAATTTATAATATGATCGTGGATGTGATGTTGGTTATTTTATATATATTTATGTATGAATGGAAAACATATTTTCTAATTGTATTTCAAACTAACATGGATAATATTTTATTTAAAATGAATGGAATGAACTCCTTGGTAGGATCCTACTAATCTTGTTTTTTCTCACACCTTTTACACACTGTTCAGTGTGTGTAGATGATATGGTTTTTTTTTCAGGTGCCTCGGTTTTGGTCTTCTTCCTCCTGTTGGGTGCTCATATTTTTGGGATGGTTGGCTGGAGTTGTGGATTATGGACATGGGAAACATAAATAATGTCGATGTTGTTTATTTTTATTTTTTTATGCTCATATATCAGATTTTTCTTCTTGGATTTGTCTTTTTTTAATGTTGTATCAATGTTTATTTTTATTATTTAGTTAATGAGGATTCATATACCTTTTTTCAATATATGAGTTGCTTTATTTTTTTATGTTGCGTACTCTATTTCAAAGTTTTCCATTTATTGAGATGTATTTAATTCAGAGGGTGAAATCATTCCTAAAGATTCTGTTTTGATACCCCAACACTATATTCACGCTCGAGAAAATCAAAACACACCTCGAGTATGTCACAGGTTTACTATGGTGCCTAGATTCAATGGTTGAACTAGGTTGGTTCACGAAAAAAATGGTATCATATCTATTTGTGGTGTGTCTAAGTAGTAT
This sequence comes from Viscum album, assembly GCA_963277665.1. Classification (NCBI taxonomy): domain Eukaryota; kingdom Viridiplantae; phylum Streptophyta; class Magnoliopsida; order Santalales; family Viscaceae; genus Viscum; species Viscum album. The sequence continues at coordinate 20,369,051 of OY728123.1, forward strand.
AGATATTATGAATATCATCAAGACTGGGGTGGGGGGTGTGGGTACATGCTTGGCCAAATATTCATTGCACCAAACCTCAAGTTTCTATTGGTGTTTTTGGATTTTATTCATAAATATGAGTTCAATTTTGGATATCTTTGAAGTATTTTGACATATGATGATGATATTTTAATTCTTTATGAGTATATTAGTTATTTCAATTTTTGTTTTATGTTTTGGAGGTAAAAGTGGTGAATGGGATAGGTTTTTAATGTTAGTTTTGATGGTCGAGTAAACTATGTGGTGCCCATACAGAATGGGTATGTAACCATTCTAGATAATTCCACATATTTAGATCATGGTTTACCATCACATGCATCCAAACTATACACAATTATATTTATCTTCTATGATTTTTGTTTTTCCTCCCATTCTTTCCCAAATGATCTTAATGGTGTCTTTCAATGGTGTGGTGTTAAATAAGGGAGTTCATTTATTTAATTGAAATGGTTTTGGTTGGTTTTGTGTTTTTAGGTTTTTTCACTTTAGGATGTTGCGATATGTTTTTTAAATTGGTTTTTGGGTGAAAATAGATTCTATATCCCGAATGAGGATGTATTTCTATCATTTTGGGATGTTTTAAATTAGCTATTTAGAGTTTTTTCAAAATTTTTATTTCATAATGAAAATATGAAAGTTTTTTGGGTTGACAAAAGTGTTATTTCATGAGGAGTTTTGTTTTTAATTTTTTATAATGGTGGTGAGAGGATTTTCAATACTTTTATATTTTAATAAAGGTCCTTTTTTAGAAATGGGTTTTTTTTGGAATTTTGTTGGATATGAATTCCATAGAAATTTCAAATGGAATTTATTTTTTTAAAATAAAAAGGTAAGTTTAAAAGGATGCATGTATTTAAAAAATAATAGAATAGTTACACAATCCACTTAATTTGAGAAAAGTGTTGAGGGTGATTGATTTATAATGGAATGAAAGAATTGATTTATAAAATGATGTTTTCATGGGAATTTAAAACAAAAGGTTTTTTTAATAATGGTTTTTTAATGGTTGTGAGTATTTGGTAGAATATAAAGGTGGTTTTATATATGTTTCATTGGGTGTGTTGTGCCTTGAATTTGTTTTGGTTATTGGGGACATTATGTGGTTTTTTAATAAACATGGACTAATGGAGTTCATATTTATTGCTACTTAGAATATGCCTCCTAAAGGGTCTTTGAAAAAAAGGGGAAAGTTTTTTCATTGGGATGATCTTTAGGATGACTCTTCTCATTGTATAGGACTAGTTTATTTTCTCATCTACTCTACCCAAACTCAATGTTGAGTAGTTGATTTTAATTTTTTTCTAGTCCTTGAATTCAATCCAAGACTTATTGAACTAATGTGGCTCTATCTAAACCATGGAATAACTGTGCATAAGTTTGGATTAGATTCTTTAAGGAAGTTAAAGTAGGGATATTATTAGTGGAATCCAATCAAGCAGTTCTTTCTTTGGTAATCGTGGTCTATCATAGGTTCTTTTGATTAAGGGTGGTCAATCTAGTGGGTGGTAGAGGTCAATAGGGCCTAAGTTGGATGTATAGATCGACATAGGTCATTATCCTCTAAATAATAAGGAAGATATTGAGTGTGATCTAGTTTTGGGTGATTGATGTTATTTGGGATCTTTATCTGGAGTGTTTTGAGGTTTCTATAGTTGTATTGTGGATGGTACTGAATTTTTAGATTTGTGTGTTCTTGTGCTTTTGGGTATCATTCTCTAGAGGTTTGGGTCTACGTTTGTGATAGAACTGATATTTTCAATAATTATCCTTTTTTATTTCATTGATTTATTCCCTGTTAATTTATTATTTTGAGATGAAATAGATCCTTTTTTGGTTTTTTGTGGATTTTTTGTTATTATTGTGAAATTTTCAAAATTATTGATTTCAACTATTTTTTATTACGTTGATATTTCATTCATTACATTTTCCATACTATTCCAAATAATTAAATTGTTTTTTTATAATTCTATATGTATAGAGATTCAATTTCTTCAACAAGGTCATAGGATTATTTAAACAATATGATTCCAAAATAATTTATGCAAATTGATTTTTTTTGGAAAAAAGATTTGAATAATCATCAGTAAATGAAGAAGAACTAGGGATGAAAGACTGCATATTAGGTGATTAGAGTTTTAAATTAAATGGAACTTAGATGTATTTACTAATATTAAATTTGTAAGAACCCAGATCCCCATGTCAGGAATGAATCTTTATTTTCGGTTTTTTTAGGAAAAAGAAAGAATTGTGAATTTTCTATGTACACGTAGTGTACTTATGAGTACACACTGTGAACTTTGGAACCATGAACAATCGCGTACTAGTCGTGTAATCGCCGAGTACATGGCCGTGTAGGTGACTTTGGCATACTGCCTAAAGCGGGGGGCCATTTGAGGCTAGTACACAACGTGTACGTTAAATGAACACACTGTGTACTTTTATTTTTAATTGATGAATCAGAGAGGGGTCACGTCTAATCTCCATAACACATTCCTTCTCCCCTTGTTTCGTATGAGAGTAACAGATTGACCAAAAACTTCGACCCCCTCCCGATTCTCCGTCTGAGCTCCAATTGAGACATCATTAGGTGTGTTGTAATCCCACCAATCTATGTTGTTCAAGGATGATTCAAGGGAAAAAGTTCAAGAGTTTTGATTGTAAAACATCATGTTAGGTTGTTTGTTCATTTCATTGATTGTCTTTGTATTATATATGCTTAAAGTGAATAATACTCATGTTTAGGGTATTGTGTGTTTTGGAATTTAACCATGTTTAATACATACAATGGCTTTTTTTTGAGAAAGGGTTATTTCGTATGTGTAAGGATAGATAACTTGTTTCGGGACACCCTATGGGTATGTTTCCCTTGATGATTGATTATAGCTATTTGGTCAAGAATTACTATTAAGATTTCCTTCATTTACATGCCTCATGTTGTTAGGATGGAGTTACATATTTTAAGATATGCATGTGATATTCATTGTGAAAGTTTGACCATGGTAAATCGGACTGCGAGATCTTCCCAAGGTAGGGTCACTTATTTATGTTTTGTTGTTATGTTTACCTATAGGTATTAACTATGAGAGCTGTCGAGTGGTCATAGACCAGATGGGTTAGACTGTGAGATCTACCCAGAGGGTCTTTATTAAATGAATGTTGGACCTTAGGGAATTGACTATGAGAGCTATTAGGTGGTAAATTGTTTTATTGTTGGTATGTAGACCAAGGGGGTATTGACCATGAGAGCTGTCCATGTGGTCGTTTGTAAATGATTAGTGTTATGTGGGACCAAAGGGGTTAGACTGTGAGAGATTACCTAGAGGGTCATTATTTGTTGAATTGATGATATGTTAGACCAAATGGGTTAGACTGTGAGAACTTTTCCAGAGGGTTTATTATGAATAATTGAATGATTGTGACGAGTTGTAGCCAAAGCACAAGCTTGGACCCAATTTTACTTATTTTTTTAGATGGTCATCTAAGATGTCGGCTGTTACTATTACACAGGGGATACAGAGCATAGGCTAGATCCCAGGTTTACATCATTCAAAGTATGAATAATAAAAGTAAATGAATGGAATTCAAAACTATAAGATTGATTAATTTTGAGCACTTCCTAGTTTATTACTTCATTTATGCATATTACCTGCTATATATATTCACTGATAGTTAGGCATGGATCTTTTGGTGGTTGTCTATTTTGATTCGTCTCACACCCTATTTGGTTCATGATTTTGGACCCAAACAGATAATGTGTTTGCAGGTATAGATAATTGAAAATAGACTTCTTCACCAGGTACTTGATTTTTCTAGATCTTGAGAGCATGGGACCATGCAGTGGATTTCTATGCTAATGGAGTTTACTAATTTTATGTACTTTAGTTTTAGTATTGTATTTTAAGTATTATGACTTGTTTGGCTGCTTTCCTAGACACATTCTACATGTATCATCTATATTTGATCCGGTGATTATATTACTATTTGTCTTCTGCTGTTTACTTTATTTTGTAGGGTATTACTACTTCCACTACTATTTACTATTTTTTCTATTGTGTTTACTCTGCCAATGAGGGAATATTTTCCTACTATCCCACCCAAATCCCCCACTTCTAGTACGTATCCTCGGGAATTCAGGGAAATGTGCTTGAGTCCATGTGACTAACCAGGTATGTGGTACCCTTGGGTGGCACCCGGAATCGAGAAATTACTAAGTGGTATTATATGGATTTAATTTCTGATTTTTATTACCATTTAGATCCTGTATACAGGGATAAGAAAGAATAGGTAGTTGGTAATAAGTTGTTCCTAGGAGTAACTAACCCATATACTATGAAAATCCAATTAACCTCAAATATTACATTTTTTTGTAGTTGTGCAATTGTTATTATTGATTTGATTTCACTATTTGGTGATTCAATTGTTTTGTGCCATTATGATTTATATTGTTGTGGTTCTACTTCTATTAAAACCTGATGATATGAGGATATGACATCTCATGCATCATATAGGAACTTACTAGAGATAACATGTCATGCATTCTTGTCATTCCATTTGGGATGCATTACCGATTTCATGTTGCTGTGATATATGTTGTTCTAGATATGCATGTTGTTCTGACAGTGTCCATGATATAATACCTTCTATTTTGATAGGGTATTGGTATATGTAAAGTTTTGTTTGGATGGATTCCAATCTTTTTCCCCTGAGGTGCTATTGTCCCTCTTAGATCTAAATTTGGTGGATCATGTTTGAACTTTAATTGAATTTTTTCACGTTATGATATGAGTAAGGATGACAAACATTTATTCTTGGGAGTATGGGATCTCACGGGTCATAATTTTTCATGTCTTGGAAAAATATTTATGTTTTCAAGGGTTCTGGAGAAGTTTCAAAGGCCTACTATCCAGAAACCCAGACAACACAGTGTGTGGGGTTGTGAACACACACCATGTGTTCTTCTATTCTAGAAGAAATGACTTTTCTTAAGTACTTGTTGTGTACTATATATACACGTTGTGTAGTTGTTGACCACATTAATTGACTATGTGAGCAGAGACATGGGGTTAGGAAATCATTGGTGGAACACGCCGTGTACCAGAAGTACACACCTTGTTGTCAAGAACCATGAATCTGACTGCCTGCCCATGAAACAGGTGGATGAAACATAGGTTTCACACGTCCTACCTCATTTATGCACGCCATGTAGTTATAAACTATGTGTCTTGCCTTGTGACCAAATACATAGGTAGATGGGACTTAAGTATTACACACCATGTCTAGGGTGTTGTGTAGTGTTACCCAGGAGATAACAATGTAGTTTTAGCCATGTTGAAGGACCTGGGTAGGAAAGAAAATTCAATTACATTCTGTATATTTGGGGGAAAATTCCATGTGTAGGTGTGTTACATGACCAGGTTTGGTAGAGGTACAATCCCATGTTAAGGATTAAATGGAACATGTTGTGTGGTAGTTATACCGGCCTTGTATCCCAATTTTGAAAAACTTGAATTTTTTCATTATCCTATTTTGTTCTTGCACTTATTAGTTGTGGTATTTTATAATATTGTACTGAGGTGTGCAATTGACCTTGCAGATTCATGCCACTATGAATTCCTCTGGTTGTATGCTAAATACAAGGAAATGATCAAACATTGGAAATGGTAGATCAAGGACTACCAGCAGATCCTCCCATTATGCCCATCTTTTCACCAGCTCTTATACTGAACACATGTGCCATTTCAAAATTCCATAATGGATTTTCGAGGATGATGCAGACATTTTAGTGAGCATTATATCCTTCACTGGCTATGGTAGGATTGATGAGGGTGTTACAGTAGTAGAATCCTCTCGTTTTTTTGGGGGATGGAGGAAAATATGCTATAGAGTCATGTTTGGAGGCCCTATTTTCTATCTTCGAGAATCTGGAGATGCCTCTGGAGAGGAGGGTGAAAATTGTGATGCAAATTCTACGTGATTCCGCCAAGTGATAGTGGGATGTTATCTCGCAGGTGGGACATCAATGAGATATGGATTGGGAAGATTTTCAGAGGACCTTCTATGATAACTTATACCATGAGATTTCATGGGATGAACGAGCATGAGAGTTCATGAATTTGGAGAAGGGATCTCTTTCAGTGATGGATTACTCATCACGTTTCATAGATCATCAGTGCTTCACACCTATTTTGGGAGGTGATGAGTTATCTTTGAATAGGAGATTTGAAGATGGTCTCAGTTATGACATCAGATCGTAGGTGAATGCTTTCAGATTGACTTCAGGGAATGCTATAGTAAACTATATGTTGATTACCATGCGCAATCCGAGGGATTTGGGAGTTATGAGTTAGGGAAGTTCCACATCTAGGTATGGTACTCCTTCAACAGATAGTAGGAAGCACCGCATGGAGATTTCACAAGATGTTTCTTCATGTATCCATGTCGTATGATACCAGTAAAGGAAGATTGTGCATAAGAGACCAAATTTTCTAAAGGACCCATTCTAGTGCTGATCTTGTGACATGATGGGTCATCTTCAACATTTTTTCCAAATTTTCTCACCATAAGCTAGTGATAGGGGATCATTTATGACTCCTTGTTCAGGATTAGTTCCACTATTTTCTCATCAGTTAGGGAAGTGGAGTTTGTTAGGTCATTTAGGTCAAGGAGGAGGTCATGGATGTGGTAGCTAGATAATAGGTTTTCAGTGACAACAGGGTCGATCAACTTAGTGATGTCAGGCTGGGTTGTACGGTCATGGTTCAGGTCATACTTTTATAATGTAGCAGAACCAATAGGATCTAGATCCTAGATACTCTACAGTTAGAGGTACAATTATAGTTTCCTCATTTTTATCTTATTCTCTTTTTAATATAGGTGCTTCCCATTGTTTTGTATTTTTTGCAGTTGTGGAGAGCCTTGGGCTCCAAATATATACTTATGAGGATATTATAATGCTAGACACTTTATTGGAGATTAGGATGGATAATGTACGTTAGATCAAGGAGTTGCCTCTTAAAGTTGGTTGGTGTCGCTTCTTTTGGGACATCCTTGTCTTACAGATGACATACTTCGATGTCATAATAGAAATGGGATTTTTTGTCCCTTTCTAGGAATTTTCTAACTAATATCGTTGTAGGGTGAGTTTAAAGTCATCAGAGGGTTGGTCTTTTCTATACAAGAGTGAATGGGATGTCCAAGAAAGCAGAGTGGGACCTGGGTATCATGGTTTGGGAGTAATTACAGCCTAGATTGCAATTTTATATCTATATTACTAGGGGACATCATAAATAGACATTCCTCCAGTGGTGGATTATTTTAGAGATGTATTTCCAAATGAATTTTTAGGTTTACCTTTGAAATGAGAGGCAAATTTCTCTATTGAGATTGTTCCAAGAGTAGCATCGAGGTCCATTCTTCCTTATATGATGGATACACTATAGTTACAGGAGATCAAGAAGCAGTGAGAGGAATTTCAGCCAAGGTGTTTTATACAACCTAGTACTTCTCCTTAGGTTTTGCCTATAATTTTGCGAAGAAATAAGATGGTACCCTTAGACTTTGTGTGGATTATCAGATGTTGAGCCAGTGGACGGTCAAGAATCAATATCCCATACCGAGGATTGCTGATCTCTTTGATCAGTTTCAAGGATCCCATGTATTCTTGAAGATTAACTTGAGATTCTGTTGTCATCTTTGGCATGTTAGACCATCGGATATACCTCTTAGAACCTTTCAGTATAGGTATGGTCTATATGGTTATTCGATTATGTCGTTTGGTCTCACGAATTCACTGACATTTTTCATGTAACTGATGAGCCGAGTGTTCCATCATTACTTAGATACTTTTGTGGTAGTCTTTGTAGATGATATCTGGTGTACTCTCACACATTACATGACCATATAACCCATCTTGAGATCTTATTGAGTACACTGAGAGAGCCTCGAATATATCCAAATCTCTAAAAAGGAAAATTTTGTATAGACCCAATTTATTTCATGGGTCATGTTATCTTAGAGACATGAGTATCAGTAGAACCATAGAATGAGAGAGTGGTAGTTTCCTAGGAGTATCCAAATAATGTTTCTGTGGTACTAAGTTTTTTTTGGGTTGGCTAGTTACTATAAGTTCTTTATATAGGACTTTTCATGCATAACAGCACCGCTGATAGGCTTGACTTAGATGGTTGAAAATTACTTGTGGACAGATTCCTGAAATTTATCCTTTCAGGAGCTGATAGGGAGATTGAATTCAACAATGATATTGATTTTTCTAGATCCAGGAAAGATATACACCATTTATTGTGATGCATTAGGTATCGACCCGGGAGCAGTGATTATATAGGGGGGAGGATTCATCTTATATGGGTTTCAGTTGTTGATGCCACATGAGAGGAATTACCTGATGCACGATCTCGATTTGGAGGTAGTTGTGCATGTATTTCACTCTTGGAGACATTATATTTTGTGATCTAAACTGACCACAAAAGCCTCAAGTATATATATACTCACCATGATATGAATTTGATACAATGAATATGGGTTGAGTACCTTCATTCCTTTGACTTTGAGCTTGCATACACACCAGGGGAAGACAACACAGTGGATGGTGAGTTGAGGTGGAGGGCTCAGATACATGTAGTTCAGGAGGCTAGTAGTGGTAAGTAGCTTATGGATCTATTCTCTTAGATTCATTTGGAGGTTCATGATAGACAGCGGAAGACATATCTTTCTTCTTTAGCTGTTACCTCTACTTTTCTAGATCGAGTGAGACTATGGCAGCTACTTGATTCTGAAGGCCTAGTCTTATGGGAGAGTGTCTCAGGTGAGGACCAACTCCTATATGGACCTTAGTTTAGGATAATGCCTTGCATTTTCAAGGATGAATTTGGGTGTCAAAAGACATATGTGAGGATTTGATGAGAGATTTTCATGCCTCAGAATTGGTAATTCATCCAGGTGTCACCATGATGTATCGAGATCTACATCGTCGATATTGGTGGCTAGGCATGAAGAGGAATATTTCTAGTTTTGTTATGATATGTTCCAACTATCAGCTGGTGAAGGAGGAATATCAGTGAACAGCTGGGATTTTACAGTGGATACCCATTCCTGAGTGGAATTGTAATGATGTCACAGTTGATTTCGTGATGGGCTCACCAATGTCGCCTCAATGGAAAAATGTGGTGTGGGTTGTCATTGACAGACTCACAGATGTTTCACATTACAATATGATCAAGGAAACCTTCAGTGTTTATGATCTTGGAAGGTTGTACATATGAGATATAGTATATTTCCTTGGGGTTCTGTACTCTATCGTTTCAGATAGGGATACCTAGTGTACTTCTCATGTCTGGAAGGGAATATAGAGGTATTTGGGTACATAGGTACTTCTGAGTACAACTTATAATCCCCAAGAAGATGGACAGTCCGAGCGTATGATACATGTTTGGGATGCAATTCTTTGAGCATGCGTCCTATATTTCTAGTGCTCTTGGGAGAGACACATACACTTAGTGGATTTTTCCTATAATAATAGTTTTCAGGTGACTATTCAGATGGAACCTTATGAAGATTTGTACGATAGGTCATTTTGTTCGCCCCTATGTTGGGTAGAGGTAGGAGGGGCAGCTATGCTGGGAACTCGTCTTGCCTAGGAGACCACTGAGCATGTAGAGTTTATTCAAAAGATTATGACTAATGTACAATATCAACAAAAATTTTATGCTGATCGACGGAGACAGCCTCTGGAGTTCAAGGTTTGAGATCATGTTTTCTTATGTGTCACAACGAGGTTGGAACATAGGAGGATGAAGAGATAGGGGAATATTTCCCTGAGATATGTTAGGTCATTTGGGGTTTTGGATAGAGTCAGGATAGTTGCCTATCAGTCGCTGTTACCTAAAAAATACATGACTATTCCTGACATCTTTCATTTTTCTCAGCTATGAAGTTACTTTTCATACCCGTCACTCATTTTCCAACCCAAAGAGGTTGATTTGGAGGTGGATACATCCTTCAATGAGAACTCTATTCAGATTGTGGATCACAGCACGAGGGTTCTCCATGGCCAGTCTGTTCCTCTGGTACTAGTGTTATAGTAACACGAGCAAGTACATGATGAATCTTAGGAGAGGGAGTCTGACGTACGATCCTAGTGGCCACAGTTATTTGAAGTTTCTTTTTCACAATCCTTGGAATGGAAATTTAGGGATGAATTTCTATAAGGGGGGATGTATTTAAGAACCCATATCTACAATTCAGGTATGGATCTTTATTTCGGGTTGTTTTGAGGAAAAGCGAAGAATTGGGAATTTTCTAAGTACACCCCGTGTACTTATGAGTACACACCCTGTACCCGGGTAATACGAAAATCCACATACTAGCTGTGTAACGACCAAGTACATGGTCGTGTAGGTGACCTAGAAGACCGCCTAATGTGGCATCCAGTTGAGGCTAGTACATGACATATACATTAAATGATCAGGTGGTGTAATTTTCTTTTTAAATGATGAATCACAGTGGGGTCATGTTTGATCTCTAGAACACATTCCTTCTCCACTTGTTTCATATATGAGAGAGACAGAATGACTGTGAACATTGAGCCCCTAACAATTCTCCATCTGATATCCAATTGAGATGTTGTCGGGTGCATTGGAATCCCACCAATCTATATCATTATAGGGTGATTCAAGGTACGACGTTCAAGATTGTTGATTGTACGACATCAATGTAGGTTTTTTGTTCCTTTTTTTTATTGTATTTGGATTATATATGCATAAAGTTCCGAATACCCATGTTTAGAGAATTTTGTGTTTTTGAATTTAACCATGTTCAATACATTCTATGGTTTGTTATTTTGAGAAAGGGTTATTGCTTATGCATAAGGTTAGATACCTTGTTATGGTACACCCCATGGGTGTGTTTCCCTTGATGATTTATTCTTGTCTTTTGGTCTGGAATTCCTATTAGGATTGCCTTGTTTTTTGTGCCTCATGTTGTTAGGATGGAGTTACTAAATTTATGAGATGCATGTGATATTCATCGTGAATGTTTGACCATGGGGAATTTGACTGTGAGAGCTTCCCAAGGTAGGGTCACCTATATATGTTTTGTTAGTAAGTTGACCCAGAGGTATTGACTGTGAGAGATTCCAGGTGGTCATAGACCAGAGGGGTTAGACCGTGAGAGCTACATAGAGGATCATTATTAAATGAATGTTAGACTATAGGTAATTGACTGTGAGATATTCCAAGTGGTCATTTTAGTTTATTTTTCCTATTAATACCAAGGGGGTATTGACCATGAGAGTTACCCGAGTGGTTGTTTGTAAATAATTAGTGCTATGATGGAAAAAAGGGGTTAGACTATGAGAGATTTCCTTGAGGGTCATTATTTATTGAATTTATTATATGTTAAACAAGAGGGGATAGATTGTGAGAACTTTCATAGAGTGCTTCTTATGAATAATTAAATGATTGGGATGAGATTCCAAGCTATAGAACATGCATGGACTCAGTCTTTATTGTTTGTTTAGATGGTATTATGAGACTTCTGTTGTTACTATTATATTGTGGATATAGAGCTTAGGCTAGATCCCAAGGTTTACATGATTCAAAGTATGAATAATAATAGTAAATGAATGTAATTGAAAACTATAAGATGGTTTACTTTTTGGTACTTCTTAGTTTATTGCATCATTTCTACATATTACCTGCTATATATATTCTTTGACAGTTAGGCACAAATCTTTTGGTGGTTGCCTACTGGGATTCATCTCACACCCTACTTGGGTAATTATTTTGGACCCAAATATATTATATGGTTGTAGATATAGATAAGGTAAAATTACCTTCTTTAGTAGGTACTTTATTGTTGTTGGAGTTAGAGAGCATGAGACTAACCTGAGCCTTGCGATGTTGTTGGAGTTTACTGCTTTTTGATAATTCAGTTTAGTACTGTATTTCCAACATTGTGACTTGTTTAGCTACTTTCTTAGACACATGTGACATTAATCATTTATATGTTCTACATTTGTTATATTAATATCAGTCTTAGACTATTTAATTTCATTGCATGGTAATACTGCTTCTCCAAAAGTTTACTATTTGTCTATGTTGTGTTTACTCTTCCAATGAGGGCATAGTTTCCCCTCTATCACAACTAAGGCCCTCAATTCTAGTTAGAAGAATCTGAAATTCAGGGAAATGTTCTTGAGGCCATGTGATCAACCATGTATGGGGAACCCTTGGGAAACACCTGGAACTGGGACGTTACAAAATGTCATGGAATAATTTGATAATTAAGGTAGCTGATACACATGTCAAAATGAAGTAATTTGAATAGACCCTTTTCCCTAAAAAATAGTAATAAAATAATATCTTTGGTTACATGTGTTCAAAGAAACTGATATTTTTATGGAGAAATAGAAATATAGAGTGGAATAAGTTTCAAGAAGACCATTTTTTAAGATTATTCTTTTTTATTATGATAATAATAGAATACTTTAGGACTGATTTTGGAGGGAAATTTTACACACATATTCATTATAAATATGTATTTTCATTTCCTTTGAAGTGAATCAGCCTCTTAACTAAAGATCTATCTGAAGTTTAATAATAGTTTTTTTCTTTTAATTTTTAATCACATTTAATCTCTTAATGAATGTTTTTTCCATTTCTCTCCAATTTTGTCTCTCTCTCACTCTTATTTTCTATCATTATTCTTCTTCACTATGATCTTTTTTACTCATGATCATGAGTAACTATCAAAAGAAATTTTCCAAGGGAGAAATCTAGTATTGAACCCAAATCTTGAAAATTCATTCTTAATTTTTAATATTTGAATAGAGTTATATATAAGAGTATCTTCTTGGGAAAAGTGCATTTGTGACTCCATTTGTGACATGATTCTTAGCTTTTTCATAGAAATTATTTCCCCTCGATCGAAGAGGTGGATGTGTGGTGTAGTTTGAGATATTTTACTTCACCATTAATAGAACCTTTATTTTCATTACATTAACCCTAAATATTAGTGAATGAATCCCCACCATTTAATCATTTTAAAATAAATTTAATCATTTCTAGAATCTAAAAAATATTTTGCTATTAATTTTAAAAAGGAATTAATTCATGATAATTAGATGTTTTCATCAATTTTCGAAATATTGGAATAAAATCCTACACTTAAATTTTAAATTTTAATGATACTTTTAGGTGTTTTGGGATTATTAGAGAAGAATATATGAAGTTCAGAGCTCTTTTGGACAAGTTTGGAAAATTCTATAGGTCCACATATGTGAATTACCCATGTAAGAGAATTTGAGTTCACAATGATCTATCCACATACAATAATTTAGCTACATGGAATTCCAAGTATATGGATTTACCATATAAGGTAATTCGATTGAAGAAAATACATAATCATTTGGGAATTAAGCTACACAATGATCCATATAAAAAAACATTCACATACTAGAATATCAATAGCTTACAAATGTAGATAAATTTTGGTCATGTAGAAATTCATGTATGAGAATTCATTGTAAGAAAATTTATCTTTGTATGTTAAAATGTGTGTGGATCTATTGGCTATGTGCGATTCCACTCTTCCCCTAAATGAATAATCACCTACACTTCTAGGAAAGAAATTCAGATTTAATTTTAGTATCCATGTACCCTATCAAATATGGGAACATGGAACATGTAAAATTAAATGGTATGACTCATGTGGTGAATATATATATTTAAATAAAGAAACATGTATCCAAAATTTAAATAAGCATATTTCTTGGATATTTGAAAACTGTGAAGAACCGAGAGATATTAAAAAATGTAAGATCATAATGATCATGAGTGGATAACCAAATATGAAGGAAACAGTTTAGGGAAGGTGAAAGAAAAACATGAAAAGTGATATATGTTGGGTTATTATTGATGCGTATAACAACACTAGTTATAGAAAACTGAAGAGATAAACAATTCATGTGAATTGATATATCCATGTGTGACTAAAATTCTTAATGGTTGTGGGTAGTGTAGATTCGTGCTCACCTTCTTTCAAGTCTTACATTAATCATTGTAATACTTTAGAATTATTTTGGAGATTATATTTATTAGTGAAGAAATTTTTTCCCCTTTTGAATTTATTTTATTCTATATTTCATTGGATGTTTATTTATATATACTAAACTAAAGTGGGTTTTCTCTCTATTTAAATTTATTTTGTAATGTATTACCCTTGAGCACAGGTAGTTCATCGATATTTTTTCACTTAGTGGTCTTTGGGAATTGAAATTACTTTCCATGGAGGATTAATAATTATAATGAGTTATTAATATAATATCCAGACACTTTAATGTGTTCTCCATGCTAACATGAGGCATGAATTTAGGAATTCGATCATATAATTCTTAATATAAGGAAGATTAGGGTATTTGAAGGATTGAAACTATTACATTGTTCCATCTTTTTAAATATGATTTCCATATTTATTGTTTATCTTCCTACAACTAATATTCTCCTTGATATCCTCAAGTTGTTTCCAGTTTATTTTCTTGCATTTCAAATAAAAAAAATCCACAATTTAAATAACTTCTGACAAAAACAAATTATAAAAGAGTGACAATTGAAAACATAGTATGAAAAATTCTCCAAATATATCCCTTGGTGACGTTTTACTACACTCCTTAAGGTAACATAATATTGTTTAAGTGGGATCCATAAAAAATTCCATCATTAACATGGTGTGGTTTCTAAGGATATTTCAGAAGTTAATTAATTTTCTTTTGCATGACCAAAATATCTAACTCCATTTTATCCCCCTTATATCCTAAAGTTGAAATAACCTATTATTCTAGAGTATGCAGTGACAAAATAGTTGACCATGAATCCCACTGTATTAACATTGTTAATGAATAGGCCCTAGGATAGATGATTTTAAATTCAATTACTAGCATTAACACATCTAAGGAATACCTTTGTGAAACTAAAATGACTATGGATGACAAAATAACCCTTATGAAGCAAGCTTCAAAATATGAAGGCCACCAAAGTCTTGTTTTATATCCAATTATACCAAGTAGATTCGAAATCAATTATGTATTAATACACCTACTGCCAAAATTCAATGGAAGTCTAGGGGAATATCCACACAAACACTTTCATGAGTCTAGTTATTAGTATTCATTATGGAGAAGATCAAACCCAAATAATTCCTTTTTTTATTAGAGGGAGTGTCTTAGGTATGTTGATTCTATTCACACTCGACTCTAATCAGGCATTGGAATGAATTAAAATAACTTTTACTTGAAAAAATTTTCCCTGCCTCTAGAACTGCTTTAATAAGAAAGGAAATCTATAGGATTAGGAAAAATCAAAGAGAAACATTTTATGAATATCAGGAGGGAATAAAAAATGTGTTTTAGTTTCCTCCACCATCATATCAGTGAGAAAATATTAATTCAATACTTATATGAATAATAGTGGTAAAGATATAGGAGCATGATCGATACTGAGGTAGGAGGATCCTTAGTTAACAAACCACCAGTTTTTTCTAGGACCTTAATTATTAACATGGTCTAGAATACTAAATAACTATGAACAAGAGGTCACTTATATGTTAAATATTATTAATAAATACACACTTATACTTCTTAAAATGGCATGATTATGATTAATCTCAGTGATCATGCCACCATGGTGTGATCTATGATGTTTTCCAACACATATCAACCCCAACTGCAGTCTAAAACTAGTTTTCCATCACATGTTCAATATATTATTTTTTATTCTATTGACCACTTCATTGATCAATTTGTACAAAATGACAACATTTTTTTTCTAGGAGTATCCTTTCCATCCAACTAATAAACATATTTTCAATCCAACCAAAATTTCAATTCAAATTAGAAAAACTATACTCACAATATATTTAAAAATACTTTATAAACAAATGTATTTTTCAAGGGAAATATTCTAACTCAATTCCATGATAATTCAATGAGAAAGATAATTCTTAACCTAAAAAAATTCAGCCAGCTCAACCAGTTCAAAAACTAGAAAATAACCTTAAAGAAACTATGAGGCTCAAATAGATCCTATTGAGTACACTGATGACCCAAATGGAACAATTGTACATTGATTTTGGTTGTATAAAGAATCATATAATTGGTAAAATATCTTCATAACCTCATGGGAATCCTAAAGATAGGGAAGTAAAATGTGAGTGTCACATAACTTATGAATGGTACTAAATTGAAAATCCCCAAAAATTGTAAATTCCAATTCTACAATTGAACCCACACTTACTGTTAAACATTCCAAAACATTTTAAAGACCACACAAAGAAGAGAAAAGGGATTTTGAATATGATAAAATACCTAAACCTATTTTGAAAGAAAATTTAGTTTCATAAGAGGACAGTTCTCTAGAAAATGACAAGATGGATTGGGGGAGATTGATAAGAACTTATGTGTACAAAAATAATTCTCAATATGACTAATAATAATATAGGCCATTGAAACCCTATCCTAAGTGTACATCCCCAATAAAGAAGCCTGCCAAGGTAAAATTGGACAAGTATATTTTGGAGACCTTTAAAAAACTCCAAGTCAACATTTCACACCATGATACAATGACACAAATTCCAAGGTATGAATTATTATTATAAGTATTTTGTTATAAAAAAATTAAATTAAAGGAAGGATAAAGATTCAACTTTGGAAGGAATGTTTCCCACATGATCCAACATGACATACAAATCAAATGCAAATATTATGGAACCTTTACCATTCCCAACACTATAGGAGAATTTGAATTCAAGGATTAAATGTTATAAATATGATCTTCTATTAATGTCATTACCCATTTAACTAACAAACCATACAATGTTTATAACTCAAAGCTATTATAATTGTTATTAAATTAGCCAATTGAAGCACAACCCATCTTGTTGGAGTTATTGAATATGTTTTTGTACAAATAAAAGAAATTATTTCCTTTATTTTTTTTATATCTTGTACATGTAATATGATAAATTCAATACTCATGAACTACTAATTATCAAGACACCCTTTTTGAAAATTTCCAAAGAAATCAAAAATATAAACAAAGGAACATTTTCCCAAAAAATTTTATGATAATTCATTCACTTAAATATTTTTTCAATCCCTGAAATATCTCAATGAGAACCATTCATCCTCCCAAGTGAACATAGTAGATATGTTCTCTATATATTTGATTCATGATTTTACATGTGATGTAACTTCAACTATATTATTTTGAAATAAGCCTTTTCTTGCTACTAAATTTTGATTAAATAAGGAAGAAGTTGAAACTTTTGAAGAAAATTTCAATGTATATCATATTATTTCTAGCCATATTGATTTTGAAATAATTAAATAAGATTAAATTTAAAATTAAGAGAAACAAATAAATTTTAGACTCTATTTTTTATGTTGTTGAAGAAAATGATAATTTTTCATGTTAAATAAACCCTAAATTATTTAAAAATTCTAAAATTGTGTGTAAAAATTATGATCCTCACTATCCTATTAAATCTGGAATTTCCCTTGAGAAAAAAATTTAAACAGAATCAAAAATTTTCTGATATCCCTAACCTGAATATGAAAACAATATATTTTGGGCATTAATTAGGAGATAAAATAGATAATTTTGAGTCACAAAAATCTTCTTTGTCCAATGAAAATATCCCTCTTGATTTATTTATGAAACTAATTCATGAAAACCTCAAATATGCCTTCTTAGGTAAGAATGATGGATTTCCTATGATCACTCCTAAAAAAAGACAAAATTTCCAATGACCATCATATTAGGAATCCTTATAACCCTAAAGAGAGAGCTAGGTCATACTCAAACTAACCAAACATGAATCATCCCTTTAGATTTCATATATAGATTTTTTAGAGGGAAATTTCAGATATATAAGGCAATTTCAATGGAGATTGAATCTAAAACTGTTAGAGGTTGTAAAGAAGGATGGAACCCCTTTTTTAATTGCTGGAATAAATTTTACCATATATGGTAGTTATTGGGTTTTCCTTATCTATGTTATCCCTAAAAAGATTATATTAACTATTTCAAATAAGAATTTAGAGTACATTTTCCTATTATACTCGAACATAAATGGAGGATGTGTATTTCTTATAGTAAAATAAATTTCGTGGCTAGGAAATATCATTTTATCCCTTTATTTCTAGACCAAGTGCTTGAATTAATTTTATGATATATGAACTATTTTTTAATGGATTTTCTCATTACTTTCGAATTAATATTGCACCTAATGATCAAGTTAAAACTACTTTCACAAGTTGTTTTTGGTCCTTTTCTTATAACATGATGCCTTTTGATCTATGTAACTGCCTATAAAACTTTCAAATATGGATTAAGATTATTTTCTCCAAAATTTTAGAAATCCACATGGAAGATTTTATTGATTATTTTACTATTTATGGATTCAAATTTGAAATTTGTTTAAAATGTTTTTCTATTATCCTTGAAAATTATATTGATAAAAATATTATTCTTAAATATGAAAAATGATATTTCATGGTAGATGAAGGATTGTTTTCCCATGCAGTGACTAAATATAGAATTTAATTTGACCAATATATGGTTGAAATAACTTCATCACTACCATACCCAAAACCCATGAAAATGTGAGATATTTTCAGGATCATGTTGGGTTTTATAGATGATTCATTAAAGACTTTATCAGAAAAAAATTTCCCATATATAGGTTACTTTAATATTAAACCCAATTTTTATTTAATGAGAGTTTTAAAAAATCCTTCAAGGAGAGAAAAATATTATATCACCACCCATTATTCAGCCACCAAAATGGGACATAACTTTTTATTTTATGATTTATTTCCTTGATTGTACACTTGTAGCAGTTTTATGTCACAAAGTGGAAAGTAAATTTCATGTCATAGATTATAAACTTATAACATTAGATTAGGAACAATAAAATTACATAACCTCTGAGAAAATTATTTGAGTTATTTTATTTTCCTTAGATAAGTTTAGATGTTAGTTTTTGGGCTCCAAAGTGATTTTTTTCACTAATAATTCTATAATCAGGTTTTTAATGATGAAACATAGTGAAAAACCAATGATGTCGTGATTGATATTATCATTACATGAATTTAATGTTGAGATAAAGTATAATAAATGAATTTAAAATTTTGTGGGTGCCCATTTAAGCATATTTCCCAATGTTTCTAGTGAGGAAGTTCAGATATGTCCACCCATTCAATAAAATTTAACTAATATGGAATTGTATGTTTTTTAGAGTATAAAGAATGAGTTTCTTGATATTGTTAATATTTTGGATGCTAATGATGATTCTAATGATTTTTATAAAATTTTTAGTGATTCAATATTATATATTTGTGATGATCCTTAATTATGAATCATTTTTAGTTATCAAATAATAAGTCGATGCATTCATAATGATGAAGTCCAATTAGTCATAATGTTTTTTCCACTTTGAGTTATGGTTTACATTGTAGACCTAAAATAACTACTATAAACATACCTGACTATAGTATATTTTTTACCATTCTTTTTATAGTTTCTTCTGTGTTTTTCTAGAGCATTCAAAAACTAGCAACTCTAGGGTAACATTTCCTAGAGTAATGAGAGGCCTCTATAACCCCTTTTATTTTGTTATGTGTTTGATGTATAGAGTATGGATTTCATGGGATCATTTCCAAATTAATTTGGATATATTTACTTATATATTTTTTTTATTAATTAAAGTGATTAATATTCACTACCATAATAAGAAATGACGGAAAAGTTGTTACAAAATGTGTGAAAAAGAATATTTTTTCATGGTTTTGATTGCCCAAATTTTTAATCACTGATCAAGGTTATCACTTATGTAATAGAACTTTAGAATCTATTTTAATGAAATATGGAGTTTATTATAGGATAGATACACCCTATCACCCTAAAAAAATGTAATGGATGAAGTGTTAAATAGGTAAATCATACAAATTTTGGGAAAAACATTACACCCAAATAGAAAATGAATGAAGTTTGAGACTAGATAGTGGTATTTTAAATTATAGAACTAATTTTAAAACTGTAATTGGAATCTAAACCTTTAGAACAATTTATATAAAATATTTTCACTTCCCTATAGAGTTTGAAAAAAAATCTTTTTGGGATGTTAAAAAATGTAACATGACTATGAAGTCTGTTATAATGAAAAGATAATTTTGTTTACTGAAACTGAAAGAGATTATAAAAAATTCATATGAATTTCGGAGGTTGTACAAAGAGAAAATAATGTATTTAAATGGTGAAATTATTTTCAATATAGAGTTTATGGAAGGATAAAAGTGATGTTGTTTGATTCAATACAAAAAACATTTCTAGGTAAATTTTATTTCAAATGATCTTATCCTTTAATAATTACTCATGTTTTTCCTTTTGGTGCTATAAAAATGAAATAACTAGAAAAGGGATCACCATTTTTTCTAAATAATAATAGGTTTAATATTTTTAGAGATAAATTTTCAGAGCTTTTTGGAGAGTAGGTTCACTTTAAAGAATACAAGTACAACTGGTCACCAAATTGTGTAACTCGTTACAAATTTTCGTTATTATTTCTGTTATTTCTAATATTTTTTTCTATAACATAAATCAAAATTATCTCATTGAAAAACATAAGTGGGGGGAATCCTTTTTTATGTTTGTATTTTTTCTTTCTTTTTTCATTTTTTAGTTTAATTTTTTTCTTTCATTTTGTGTGGGTTTTTATTTTTAAAGTTGACATGTTGTTGAAAACTTAGATATGGAAAATTAATACCCTATTGATCATTGAAAAACATTCCTAAAAGTAAACTAGATTATATAAGGAAACTGAATTTACATAAATGTTGGAATGATATTTGTTTCAGATTCAAAATTACAACCTAATTCATGGAAAGTCATATAATATTTGAATATCATTCCATGAATCACTATCTATTTCCCCCCTTCCTATAAGGATTCTAAACATGTCTTGGAATATTATTTACATTCACCTCATTTATTTTCTGAACTGAACAATGCTTATTTTAACTGGATTTTGATTTGTTTCTATCCAAATATGAGAGTTTTAAGAACTTCGGTTTTCAATGATTTAGACAATTCATTAATATTAAAGATTAACACTTTTAAAAACAATAATTTTCCCACCTTTACATTTAATCTTGTTAATCCCATAGTGAACATGAAATACCTTATTAGGTAACCACATTAAGAGACATTTTCCCCTACCTACCATACTCTTGGATGGAAAATTCATGATTTAGTTGACCATAAGTGTATAGAAGGATGTTTTGTGATATACTAAATCTTTTTGGGATACATTAGGAGGAAAAATAAAAGGAGTAGGACTTGTTTTTTCTATTTAAATATGTGACTTACTAGATCATTTCAAGAGAAGAATTTTGGATTTATGGAAGAATTAATTTGTTTGCAGATGTTGTAAATTCAAATAGAAATCATTTTTTCCAAGATGAAAGAAGTATTAATGTTAGGAAGAATGGATGAAATTCAAATAAAAAATTTAAAAAATAAAATAATTACCACTTCCTTCAAACAATAAATATGGATAGATTTTGAAAAAAATACAAAATTCATTTATAATTTTGATGGTAGTTGAGTGGAATCATCTATATTGCCGGAATGATGAATGGTGTGCACTGTCCATGAGAATATAAAGGTTATTAGATATGGTGTTTTTCTAAGGGGAGTGAGTAAGAGACCTATTATTTATTTTAAATTAGATTCATGTATTTTTAAAATTCTTATTATATACAATCCCCTTTATTCCATCATAACAATTTTTACACATGAAACCAACCAACCATTATATTCTGAACAACCATGACAATTCCTCATTATTAACACCAGTCCTTGACTTATATCAGGTAGATATATGAGAATTTATCAAACCTATGGTGGGCCTTTAATTTTTTTTTCTATGAGAATATATTTTCTAAATTAAATTTTCATTTCTTATATGGAGGAAAAATAATGCAAGATATGTGTTTTGCGTACATTAGAGGGTGAATAAAAGGGCAATGAATTGAATAAACTAAAATGTATAATTTTATAAAAATTAAATTGAAGAGGAATGATAATTTTATTTCCTCATTGTTAAAATAGTGGATCTCTAGGGTTTGTTTCTAGAAATTTCTTCACTCTTGATTTTAATAATTTTTTGTCTTGGAGTCCAAGTATTTTGTGTGTTAGAATTGATGGATCTTGAATTTTTAATAATTTTACCCTAGATTTCAAGGAATTAATAACCACTGTTATATTATTTTAAAAAAAAATTCTTCATTTTTAGAATCTCAAGAATATTTTGGATTTAGTTATAAAAATGGATTAATACAAGTTCTTTATTTACTTTCATAAATTTGGGAATTATTAGAATGAAATTATATAATAAATGTTAATTTTTGATGCACCTTTATAGTTTTTAGAGTTTATTTTTATTAATATAGTATTTTTATAGATATTTTGGATATGTTTGGAAAATTCTATAGATATTCATATGTGAATTAACCACATAAGGGAATTAAGTTATACAATGATCCAACCATATGTGGAAATTCGACTATGTGACCATCCACATATGTGGATTACCCATTTAGTATAATTTAACAAAATAAAATCCATCTATATATTGGAATTCAACTACTAATTGATCTATGTATGTGAATCATTCATGTATGGGAATTCAGAAGCATTCATTCATAGCTGAATTTCATCTATGTAGACATTCAAATATGAGAATTCATCATAAAGAAAGTCATATATGTATAATGATATGTGTGTGGATTTTTTTGGATATATGTGATTAGGCTTTAGCTACAAATTAATAATCACCTACACTTTGAACTAAGGTCTTGGTATTCTACATCAGTATTCAGGGATTCTCTTAGAGTCTGACACATAGAGTATATAAAATTAAATGAGATGAAACATGTGGATAATCCATTATATTAAATAAGGAAACATACTGACCAATTTAAAAATCACTGATTTTTTAGATATTTGAATACATTCAAGATCAAAGAGACATTAAAAACAATAAGACCCTGAGGATCTCAATAATTTTAGTAAAGCCAATGGAATTAAAAAAATTAAATAAGGAGGAATAAAAATGAAAATATGGATATCTGTTAGGTTGTTTGAGGCATATATAACAACACCAGTTCTAGAAAACCAAAGAGATTAATAATTAATGGGATTTTATCTATCCATGTGAAACTAAACTTTCTAATGGTTGTGGGTAGTTTATATCCAAGGTAACCTTCTTTATAATCTTTTATTCTTTGTTTTAATATTTTTGAATTCTTCTAGAGATTATTTTCTTTATTTAAGAAGGAATGTTTCTCCATTGAATTTATTATCATCGAAATTGAACTATATAGTTATTAAAATATATGAAATTAATGTGAATTTTATCTATGTTTAAATTTCTTTATAAAGGTCTTTCCCTTGATCATGTGGATTTCGTCCATGTTTGGCCACTCATAGATCTTTATGTATTCAGAACACTTTCCTTGGGGGATTGAAAATTATACCATAGTCATGATATAATATCCAAAAACTTTTAGGGGTTATCTATAAGGCCATTTTGAAATCATTGAGTAATTCAATCTGATATTTCATAAGAAAAGGAAGCAGAGGGTTTCAAAGTATTGAAACTAGTCCACAATTGTTTTTTTTAAATATGATATCTATATTCCATTTTGATCTTTATGAAACTCAAATTCTCCTTAATTTCTTTAATTTGTTTTAAGTTGATTTTAACAAATTTTAAACTAAAAAACCCAATTTAAATAAGTTCTAACAAACATAAATTAAAAATGTTATTGTTAAAATTTTATTCTCCAACCTCCAAAAGAGATAACCATAGGTGTTAATTTATTGCAGTCCTTTGGGGATAATAATATAGTTTGAGTAATATTCACAATAAAAACCATTATCACCCATATATCTACATAATGGGAAGATGTTTATGTTTACATATCTGATTAAGCATGATCATTAAGTAATTATGAAATTAATTATGAATCGATGAAGGTCCACTCAAGGTGTTCATCTAGAAGGATCTTCTTTTTTTGAAACATAATTATGTTTTTATTCAATTTTTACACTATATTTTCATATTCACTTTCCTGTCTTTCATAAATTTTCTCAATCCCAATATTTTATTATTTTCATAAAATATAATAACCCAAAAAGTAAAATAAAATAATTTAGAAATAGTGAGTGTTTACAATGTGAAAGCTTCTCATGTGATGCGACCCTGGTCAGTCATTGTGCTACACTATGAAAATAAATTAATTTATTTTACCACACCATTTGATAGTTGTGTGTAAAAAATTTACACCATTTATAGGTGTCAAATAAGACTTTATCTCTATATTTTTATTTATATTTTGTAAATAATTTTTTTAGATTCATAAAAAACTAAAAAAAAAATCCATTATTTATTCAAATTTTGATTATATGTGTGGAATGACAACTCTTAAGTGTAAAAAAAATATTAAGAAGAATAAATTTCTATAAAATATCATGTGTATGAAATTAGAAGACTTGTAGAACCTAAATAACCAAATAATTATATACATTCGTGCATCTCAGGAGCAGCAGCTGGAAAAACCTTATCCAAAACCCAAACAAACGATGAAAGAGATTTCCACACCCATTTTTTATGTAATGGAAACTAATAAGGATTAGAAATATATTCTCAAAGAATTATTATTATCATCCCAAACTCATCCATGAATTGTGGTAAGCCATAAAGAACAAATTTATACTAATTCACTATTATCAGATCAAAATTTTGTGGAATAATCCTAGAATAAATTTTTTGAAACTAACCTAAAACATGATATTTCCATGTCTAAAAAAAGATCAATCACCGCTCTATATTACCTTTTCCTTGAAATAATAAAATAACCAAGTGGTGTAAATTGAATAAAAGATAGCAGATCTATGATAGATAATTATATCCAATAAAATCCATCTCTAAGAGGAACTTTACTCTCAAGAATGATTGGAATATAAACCAATCATGAAGTTAATCCTTTCTTTAAATTTATTTATATTAATTTTACTAAAACAAAGTTTGGAATTAACTCTAACTGTTTGAAGTTTTGAGATTTATCCATCACTTGGACTTCCTTAGTTCATTAAGAATAATAAGATAATGTACCTAATAAGGAACACAATACACTCTAAATTTTTTTGAAAATAATTATATGGATAAAATAAATAATTCCTAGTAGATTTGAATTAGGAAACCAAATTAAACTTTTATTTTACTAAAGGGGAATATTTTGTTAATATTTTTTTATGTTTTGATTTGATTCAAATGGAATTATTCTCTGACATTCCCTTTTAAAAATATATAGATTCAACGCATAATGAGAAATTCCTTGATTTTAAAGAAGGGGCCACAGAGGTAGTAATGGAATAATAAGAGATTGAGGATTTCATAGTGATTTCATGGTCTCACCCAAATTATCCTTAGATTTTAGGGTTAAGACATCACTTGTATTTTATCTTGGGTTGTCGAATCCTCAGAGACCTAAGAAGTAACGTACATACATGTACATTATTTTGATTTTTTATGGATATGATGTAGAAAACATGGGTTTGTTTTTTATGTTTTAAGTGAAAAATAAGATACTTAAGTGAATTAAATTGAAAACAATGAGTTTATCCAAGCATATCACTTTGGGAATATTAAATGAATTCCTTTTTCAACTATTTAAATTTATTATATTTGAGATGGGTTCATTTAAGAAGATCAAAAAACATCATCACTTACTATTCTAATACCAACAAACCTTAATACTAATCACTTATACACATGAAGGATAATATTTTTGAGCACTCCCAGTTAAAGGTTTGTAT
This sequence comes from Viscum album, assembly GCA_963277665.1. Lineage (NCBI taxonomy): Eukaryota > Viridiplantae > Streptophyta > Magnoliopsida > Santalales > Viscaceae > Viscum > Viscum album. Next base: position 20,395,042 of record OY728123.1, read on the forward strand.
TATCCATTGAAGTGTATGGACAAAAATTCAAAAAGGATGAAGGAGTTTAAAAATATTCAAACAAAATTATCAATTAAAAGAAATTATTAGACATTAATTAAGTGAGAAATAACATCAAATACATACCCTTTCTACTTCCTTATATAAACCCATAAGAGTATTATCCCTCCATTGATGCTATGGTTTCAATGGAAGTTCTAAGTGGACTCCTGAGGGAGGAATTGAAGAAGTAAAAAAACAATAAAAATAAAATAATCACTCCACCATTGTGTGAATAATTAAACAAGGTTTGGGGTGAATAAATTCACACCTTAAGGAAATGGTATCAAAATGATATGTAGAAGAACAGAATAAAAGAAAATGAATAACCTTTATTAAGAAACTAAGGTTAATTGAAAAACTTACATGAGAAAGAAATGTGATTACAAACACAAAGCGGAAACATAACACTACAATGAAACTGAGCACAAAAGATATGTAAATCCTCCAAAAACCACTAACTTAAATAGGAATTTTGGGATCCTTTGGTCGAGAATATAATAGTGAAGGTCATCCCACACGATTTTGGTAGGCTTAGGGTGGTGAAAAGCTTGTGGAACATAGAATTTTCCACTCTTGACCCGAAGTGGATGCCATCTTGCATCCACTGCACAGAGGTATAAAAATGACCATATAGATGGCATAATTAGAGTGGAATATAGTAGAAGAAAATAGATCCCCAGATGTATACTAATGTATTTTAAAATGTTATCCCCAATGGAATTTTTTTGTGAGATATTGTTGAAATGGTGGATTGTTTTTCTCGGCCGCAGAATCTGGTCCAAAATTTTATCTCTAACTTAGGCTGCTTGGAACACTCTTAAAACATCTGAATTAGCTCTTGTAAGTGTAGGATGAAATGTTCAAAATGATATACTCTATATTTAGTTAAATATTTAGAATCACTGGTCTTGGATCCTAGCCGCTACAGTCTCTTTGTTGGGATGTTGTCTAGTTTACTTTTCCTAGAATGTGTTTCCATGAAATCCCATTTTGGTGGTCTTCCAATGTGAATTTTCGTGTACTCAAAAAATATGAATTGTTTCAAATGTAACGAGAAACCTGAAAATAAAATATAAAAATAAAATCAAGAAAATTTTGTATTTTTGGATGTGTTCAAATATGTACCAAGTAATAGTGCACTTTATCAAAGAATTAAAATAATAATGTGGAATAACGTTCAAAGTGTATGATTTACTATAATAGTGTTTATTAATAATTAATCTCATGAATATTATCAATATTAAAATTTAATATTATCCTTTTTCAGTGGATAATCATGTCACTACCTCCTATAAATCAATTTTTATATCACATTGAGAATGATACCATAATATTCAACATTGATCCCCTTTACCTTATTTCCCCTTCCCTTATACACCTCAAATTCTCCCTTTATTATCTTCTATGATATGAGATATTTTTTTCTTTTCATTGAGGGTTCCCACTCTTTGTATCCCCTCATAGATATTGTGACAAATAACATGTGATGGTTCGTGCCTCAAAAAAATCATCCACCCTTAAATTGGGGATAACATGTCTTAACTACCTAACTAGGGGCGACAAAAATATACCACCCAATTGGGGGGGGGGGGGGGGATAAACCATGATTATCAATTTTATTTCCCTTCACCTTTAATTTTATCTATTTTTAATATTTTTCTTATGGTTGGTTCCTTATTTCTTTTAGATTTATATTTTTAGTAGAAAAGTACGTAAATAAAAAGCAGAACTAAAAAATAAATTAGGTTATTTTATTCCTTTATTTTAATTTTTCCAATTTAGATCGACCGTAAAAAGATGTCGTGATATTTTTTGAAATAAAAAGGGGGTATTAGATGGAATACATGTTGGGGTGAACCATTGTAGTTTAGGATTTTTAAATTTTTGCCTCTTTTTAAAATTATTGTATTTTTATTTGTCTTTTTATTTTATTTTTTGTATTTTTTTAAAAAAATTGGTCTCAAATTATTATATTTTCACCCTTTTAATCCCATTTAAATGAGAGAGTAAATTTTTCCCATGAAACCAATCATAAATAAATACTAAAAATTAATATTGTTTAAAGTTCAAAATATTGATAATTTCATAAAAAGAAAATTAAATTTTGAATATCATGCCTAATTTCACTATCTAAATTTCAAAATCTCTTTTTTGTGAGGCTTCTAAACTTTTTCGACATGTTATTTACATTTCTGTCACTTATTATGAGAACCTAACAACTATTTCTTAACCCTAATTTGATTTATTTCTATCAAAACATGAGGGTTTGAGGTCTTTTGGTTTTAAATGATTAAGGAATTTATTTGATTTTAAAAATATCAATTTTTCAAGAGAATATTTTTTATTCAATAATGCCTTAGAATTTAATCATTATAGCCCTTAGTGGTAATGAGTAATTTTTTTTACTTATCCACATTACAAGACAGTTTTCATATCAAAAATTGTGTGGAAGCAAAAAAATTTCATGCTCTAGTTGAACATAGGTATGGGGAGATATTGTATTATGGTGTTATGAATAATTTTAAGGTTCATTTGGTAGATAATAAAATGCTGAAAAATTCATTTTAATGTTGAAAATATTAACCTCTTTATGTTGTTTATGAGAATATTTTTGAAAAAAAATGTTGACAAAATTATACTGAGATACATATACATGAAAAATAAATAAAAAACAAGTTTGTGATGTTGAAAAGATATATTATCATTATAATGAAGGGATGTAATTCATTACCACTTTTTTGGAACTCAAACTAATCCCCAAACATCTTCCAAACATCAATTATATATACATTTTAAATATAAAAAACATAACTAAATTTTTGAAGGTAGTTGAGTGGATATTATATTGCTTCTAAAATGTTGAATTGTGTTCACTTTAATTGAAGTATTAAAGATGATTGATTTTTTTTTGTTTTTTGGGGAGTGTGGAGGAGACTCATTCTTGAGTGTAGATTAGATTCATTCATTTTTTATTCTAAAAGAGTCAACCCCCTATTAATACTTATAATTTTTGACATCTTAAACCTATTAACTCTTGGCCTCTAAACAACCCCAGACAATACCTCCTAATAAGAACAAGTACTTGACTCACATAGAGTGAAGATTTAGGAATTTATAAAGCCTATAGTGTCCCTTCCATGTTTTTTGATCATAAAATCATTTCTTAAAATATACAATTGTATCATGAGGGAAAATTCATGCGAGGTAAGTATTTTTTGTGAATAAGAGGAGAAATGAAGCAAGAATGAATTAAATTAAATAAATGGAGATCTTGAAATAATGTTTTTTAGGAGGAATGCTAATATTATTTCTTCCCATAAAAATGTTTGATCTCATGGGTATGTACTTTTAAATTTACTGTGATATGATTTTGATTTGGATTTGTCTAGAATTACAAGTGTTAAGTGTGGAAGAATTAATAAAAAATGAAAAATTTAATATTTTTCATGTGTATTACAAAGATTTTCTTCACCAAAAATTTATTATTTTTAGCATAATTATTTCATTTTTGGATTTTTGGTGATTTTTTTATAATTGTGAAAATTTCATAATTATATAATTTTAAATGATTTTTATTGCTTTGATATTTTGACCATAAAACATTCCTTACTAGTAAAAATTGTAGAATTACTTTTTATAATGATTTGAGAATTGTTATTAAATTTATTAAACTAAACCAAGAGAATATTCAATCCATATAAGGCCCAACTAATTTATGAAAATTTGAAACTTTTTTGGAAGAAATGTTTTTACTATCCTTGATAAACGAGGCATAACTCCAGATAAAAGACTCTAAATGAGGTTATTCATATTGTAAAATAAAGAGCACTTGTATTTGGGCATGAAAATTAAATTTGATGAATTTTTTTTATCATGAAGGTAGTTAATTCATGCTTTAAATTTGAGGAAACTGAACAATCCCATCATCCATAAAAAATTATATTCGAAAATCAAACCATAATTGGTTTCACATGACCAAAAAAAACTTATGTTTTAGAGAAATTGAGAGATAAATATTGTAAGAAGTTTTAATAAGACCATTTTTTAAGATTCAAACATTTATTATGCCAAAAACGGTCAAACATTAAAAGGACTGATTTTGGTTGGAAAAATTTCCACAACCTTTCATTATAAATATATATCTCCATTTCATTTGATGGTTATTGTATGATACAATGAATATATAGATAAAGTTATATTTTAATTTAGTTTTTTGTTTTATTTTATTTTCATTATATAATACCATTTCATATTTTAATAAAATTGTATGAGCCACATGGGACTTTGGTGAGAGATACCCTAAGAGGAGGGTGAACCATGTTATGAAACTCATTTAAGTTTTCCCAGATACATGTGAATGTTTCATTGTTCTAACCAATATTTACCTCACTTTTTTGTTGGTTCAATCTTGTGTTCACATGTTTATATATGATTTTCTTAACTAGTTTTCTTATATTATCCTTATATAGATAAGATCAATGATTGATCAATCCATATTCACTGATTATCATTCTAAAAAAATATATAAAAACAAATTATACAAGACATAATAAATTTACCTGGTTCACCCACATGATGTTACATCCAAGGAGAAAAAACCGACATTGTATCAATGTTCCAAAATCCATGAATAATATTTTGGTGGTGTATTTATGCTACGTCACTCCTATATCTGGGGTCACTCCCATGAGATTTAGGGTTAACTCACTACCACACAAGGGTCAATCCCTTTTTCTCCTCCCTTTTATCACTACTTAAGGAGCGATTAATTTTTGTATTACATTTAAATTCATGGATTCATTGTTTGGATGATGTTTCACTGACTATTGATCATTAATCTTCACTCTACTCTTTTAGAAACTTGAGTATTTATACCATTAAAAAGACATAACAGTTCACCACTATGATGTGATTCTTGAACTTATTTTAAAATATTCTTAGAAACTTGTTCTATGATCCAATAATATCATCTAACACAACATAGATGACATAAGAAAAATATTTTTTGATGGACTCATTTTAATTTTACATGCCCTGATTCATCCCCCTCTTAGGTTATCATTCCATGTAATCCCAATAAATTGTGTCAGTGTTAATGATTCTTTTTTAAGGTATTTTCTATAAGACGCCATGGTTATAAAAGTAAATTGAAATTCATGAATCATTGTTTTAAATAGATAGTTATAATTATACTTTAAACATAATTTTAGAACTTCTATGATTTGAATTTCAAAAAACGGACATATACAGTTGCAATCAGTATGTTTTTTGGAGTTTGATAAGACAAACTTAATTTTGGGGGAAGTGTAACCTACCATTATAAATAATATCATACCCTTATGAAGAGTAACCTACCCTTATGAATAGTAATATTACCCTTATGAATAGTAAATATATTATATTATGGTTATAAGATAATTAGATCTTGATTAATTTTTCAATGTGAAATAAAATAAGTTATAATTTTAAAACTGTTATTTTTTTTATAAAGTATGATTTTATTTAAAAAATAAATTAATCATATTTAGAAAGTTATTTTCAAAAAATAGAGTTCGTTTTTAGATTCTACACAGAGAAAAATGGCTAGGGTGAAATTTTGGTATTTTTTTTGAAATACTTTATTTTTTATGAATAATGAAATACGGTAAAATACCATATATATAAATTATCTATTAAATAAACTATTTTTTACATCATGGAAGACGTAATCACACATTTTTCATACTCAAATTCTCTATTTAATATTTTTTCACATGAATTATGACTATTCATAGTCTTGAAAAATAATATTAAACTAATAACTAAAGTAATATAAAACCACTCCTCTCATCCACTATAAATACCATCCTCACCCCCTCTTACTCTCACGCATCCAAAGCATTGAGAATTGTATAAATTCTGAAAAATACCCTTCCCAAGTCTCTCCCCCACATCCAAGACCTACTAGTCTCACCAAAGGGCAAAAACCAAAGGCCTTAAGGAGGATCTCAAGGAGAAGAGATAATGATGTATGAATCCTCTTTCATTTTCATGTGTTTTTTTCTATTCCTATGTTTTCTTATAATATCTTTCCCTTCCTTTATACCGGAGGTATGAAATACCTAGATTAATATATACTCTGTATGTTATAATGATCATCTAAAAATATTCATCATCATTCTTCCTCTCTTCCCCCACTTATTCTCAAAATAAAAACACCATCCATGATGTGTCAATTTACCGACACCATGGACGATATGTCTTACATTTCCATTATTTCCATAAAATATGGTTGTAAAACCATTTTAAATTTAATGATATAACCTATCTTAGGTTTTGGAACCAGTACTTATGTATACTTTTAATTAATAAAACAAAGGAGCTTTATAATGATCAAATCTCAACAAAATAATCTAATGATAATCCATAAAGATTTATCTAATGATTCATCCTCATATCATATAAAAAATGATTTATGGCATTATTTTATGTTCTGGAAACATTTTAATGGAATCTTATTTCACATTCGGAGTTTCAATTCCATTCAATAATAAAATCCTTTACGAACCCATAGTTAAAATTATGTAAAAACTGACCTGAAACAATGTAAATAACAAAATATTACTAATAAATGAGTTGAATGATGTTGTGAAGTGATCATAAAAGGTGTTATAAACATGAATATGTTTATTTAAGACAATAATAACACTATTTTAATCATTAAACATGACTTCTAAACTCATTTAAAGTAATATGAATCATAGGTTTCTCCTGATTTCATGATACTTTTTTTCCATGCAATAATCCTTGGACATAGTTTATTCTGGTTTGATCCCATTATAGCTCAAGATATGACAGTTTTAACCCCACTATAGCTCAAGATATGTTGGTTTGAGCCCATTCTAACTCCAGATATGACGGGTGAGCCCCATTATATCTCTCTAATGTCGTGGGTACTCTAGAGATGAAATTTTAAAAAAGGGATATTCCATGTATAATGGTGATTATAAGAGTGGTTTTAAGAGTGAATTTAAGAGTTATGTTTTAAATATGTCCCAACTAAACTACATGATGTTTCCATGCATGATAATTAGTTTTTATGAAATAGGTTTTATTGGTTTTTATGTTATCACTTGACTAACTATTTAATTCATTATATCCCTTACATAGCATTTCATACTCATCTCATGTTTTTAAATGCTTTTCAAAGGATATAAGGATTTCTAAGATAAATAAGGAAGACAATTTAAATGTTATAAATATTTTTCAAAGAAATTATGTTTTATTTAAGTTTTATATTTTAGAAGATGTGGATATAGTTTTAGTAGTATTCTCACGTATGATTGGGGGATGTTTGTTTGTTTTATGTACCGATTTCTCTAAAACAATAAACCTGAAAATATCCTAAATCTCTAAGAATGTATTTTCTGGTATAAAACTACAGATTATTTAATGTTTCATGGTTGGGACCTTATAGTTGGTATTAGAGTTTGGTTTATATAACTTTATGGGTTTGGATGATGTTAAAAGAATACCATAAATGATTTTTACTCAATGTTTGACTTGAAATGTTATAGAATTTAAAGATTACCATGTTAATTCATCTAATATATTTTCATTCAAAATGGTTTTCTGAAGAATAAATAGGGAAGATAAAGTAGGAAGGCACTAAGATGTTGACAAATGTCCGAATCTATAGCCTGGAATTGTGGGAATTTGAGTCGAACAACTTTTTACTCCAATGGATTAGTTGACTAATGAATTAAATAGTTGTGTTATCCATGCTATAGGGGAACATGATCTACAATGATGAAACATGTATTTTGTGGAGGGTTTTTTGAATCAAAATCCTTCAGAATTTGGTGGAACCACATATCATGTGGTAGTTGAAGGATTGATTAATGCTCTATAAAAGATATATGATGTCATGAGATGTTTAGAATGTCAAAAAATAATACTAGAAATTTATTGTTTGTGTAACAACCCAAAATTTCATTAATGGAAAATCCCTCTTGATCCAGTTAAATGTTTCTTTATGAAAAATGTTTTTATAAGATATCAACTTTTTTTGTTTTACTTTAAGATTTGTGACCGTTACTTTTATAGTCGTTGAACAGTGATCATCTGGGTAGTTTAAATATAAGGCTTTAACGAACCAATTTTCTACTCAGACAAAGGAAGCGATGGACTCATCCAGTAGAATTTCCCCTTACGAAGCCCATTTTTCGGAGCTCAGAAAAGAGGTGGCGTCTTTGGGCTTTGCCCTTGACCAAGCCCAAGCTGAGCTCCATAAAGTCAAGCTCGAACGTGATCGTCTACGGGAAAAGTGGAAGTTGATTGAAATTACAACTCGAGCGATGTTATCCGAGCAACCCCAAGAGTCTGTCACCATCGCACACCTTACCCTTAGGTCTTATGCGGCTATTTTAAGGGGTTATGTAACAAATAAGTAGCACCATGTTCATGTACATTATTTTTTTTATATATAATAATGAATATAATTTCTAGTCATTTTTGATACATTGTAATTAGTTTTTAAAGTACTAATGGTGTTTTTAGTTATTATTTAATTAAGAATTATATTTTATTAAATTAAAGGATTTTTGAATTAAATAATATTTTAATAAAATATTATTATTAATATTAAATTAATTTTTATTAAATATAAATGATCTTATAATTTTATGAATGCAATTAAAATTTTTATTTAGGTTTGAAAGCCATTTCTGTCAAAACCCGTTAATTTTTTTATAAATGTCGGTTTTTATTTTAAAAGTGAAAATTCACATATTTAGAAAATTATTTAGATAAAATAAATATTATTTTTGGAATCAGGACGTCGAAATTATCCAATGGTGAATTTTTCATAATTTTCTGAGACAGTCAAATTTTTGGGTAAAAATTAAATACCATTTAAATATATAATGTGTTTTATGACATCATAATGACCCAATGGTGATGTAATAAAATACCATAATCCTTATGTTCGGCCAATATATGTTTTATCATTAAAATAATGAGGTTTTGGGTTTGTTTGACTCACTTTTCAAAGCATTAATGGAGCCGTCAAGACTTATTCAACACTTTGCCTTTTTAAATTAATTTCCATGGGAGTGTGACTCACCTCCACATAAGCAACCCTAATGTTTTAATAAGTTCGGACCTTGGCCTTGTAAAATATTGTTTTCCTCTTTCCTTTTCTAGAAACCATGGGCAAATACCATGGGATGGTTTGTGGTTTGGATTATTTTAATATAAGGGGTCCCAAACCTAAATAATAAAGAATTCTCTCACCTTTCCTATATAAAGCCACCCAAGATCCCACTTCCTCCTCACTAAAAGCCCTTTAAGTTCATCCAAACTCTGAACTACTCTCTCTAGAATCCTCTCAAGGTGCCCCAAGCTCCCAAGAAGCCTCTCACAAGCCTCTCTCTAGCCTTTGGAAGCACACTTCCAAGTAAGGGGTTTTCTTCCTTTCTCATTTTTTGTCAATTTTCTGTAAGTTGTATTGCCCTTTTTATTTCAATTATGAATGTTGGGGTATGGTTTCTCACCTCCCCCATACTTCCCTCTTATTGTTTTAATTATGGGAGAACCCTTTCTCTCTCATTAAATGCCTCCCATGTACACCCGTTACTATGCCGAAATTCCGAAAGGAACTTCTCTCTCTTCTTTTACATTCAAGCAATACTTTTGTATCATGAATCTAAATTCCATTTCTATTGTTGGGACATGTATATATATGATCTCCTTACTGTCCATTACATGTAAATAGGATGATGAACCCCTTTCTCTCTCATCAACCTTTTTTATGAATTCTTATGTCACGCCGTTACGCTGCCGAAATCGCACCGATTTTCTAAGCCAATGTCTTTGTGTAGTGAATACCATGCCCATTTCTCCATCAAGGGTATTCAACTTTATGCACATTTACATATTTATTATAAAGTTTCATGTATTAATTCCACATTCCTTTATCGTGGAATAAATGATTATGTTTTATGAATCCATGTTTTATGATCCATGTGGCACACTTATGCATGAAATGAAATGTTTAAGAAAGGTGCACCCTTTATAGTGCTCCAATGCATTGGGTAAAGTATAGTATCATGATACGTCATGTGCAATGAGTGTTGACTCATGCTAATTCAAGTGCAACGAGGGTTTACTCGTGCTTCAAGTGCAATGAGGGTTTACTCATGCTCCATGTGCAATGAGCCTTGGCTCATGCTAATTCAATGTTAAGTGTTGTTGCCACATTTCCATGTTATGATTATCATGCTTTATCATGCCTTTATGTTCATGTTTCTCTTATGCTCTATTGATATGCCTATTGCCTAACATGTATTTCACTCCTCATGTTATCCATTGTTTACTCCCTTACTGGGCTTTATAGCTCACCCTTTTCTTATGCATGTCCTCAGGTTATCCCATGCAATGCTAAGTACGAAGGAATGTAGTGGTAATGTAAAGGATGTTTTCAATAAAGATGTTGTATTTCAAGTATAAAGTTTTTATGTAATGATCCTAAGCCCCAAATACACTAAACCTCTCGATCTTCTTTGTTGGATCAAGTGAAGTTTTATGTAATAAAGCATGTTTAAGTTGTAATAAAAAGCAGGGTTGTCATAGTTGGTATCAAAGGATAGGTTTAGTTATTTTTGGGATTAGGAAACCCTAGTAAAGCCTTAGATACAAGACTAAGCATAATAAAAACATCCCTAAGTTTTGGTAAATACTAAGTAAGTGGTTTATCAAACAAATACATCCCTGTCTGGATACGAGCAGGTAGAGGCGGCTCTGGCACAGATGTATCCTAGGGGTAAAACTCGAAAACACCGCTTTGAGCTAGACTCGAACGGGAACTGGTGCACGAAAACGGGCCTTGCTGCACTCTTGGTTACGACACTCCTGGGGGATATGTTTTGATGAATTCACAATCTTAGTATGAACCCTTATTGAAGGAAAAATTCCCCTAAGAATATATTTTAGAAGGAAGATCATGAAAAGCCTGGATTGAATCCTATAGACTCATGAGTTAAAGAGATTAAAGTTTATTTATAAGTCATCAACTTTTGTATTTGGATTACCCTTTATGTGTTACCCCTAACTTTCCTTTTATTCCAGCCAATGGCCGGTAATAGGAGAACTCGGGATAACAACCGTTGTGAAGATCAGTGTGATGATTGTACTTATGAGATGCCCAATCCAATGGGAGCAGGAATCGCGAACTTTGTCACGATTCTCTCTCAGCTAACTCAAGTTTTGAATAGAAACACTGGTCAAGAGGAACGTTCAACCCCCCCTAAGAATGAACAAGTCGCTATTGAAAGCTTCATGAGACAAAGGCCTCCTACTTTTAGTGGATCATCCGATCCCACGATTGCTGAACAATGGATCAACTCCATTGAAAAGATATTCTCCATCCTCCAATGCTCTGAAAAAGAGAAGGTTCTCCTGGCGGCTTATCGTATGGAGGGTGAAGCTGATCAATGGTGGACATTGATCAAAAATACGAAGCCTGAGGAGGAGATCGAGGCTTTGGAATGGAAGGTATTCCAGAAGATGTTTTTCGATAAATATTTTCCACGCACCCTCCATCTTAAGATGGAAATGGATTTCCTTTCCATCAAACAGAAAGATGAAGAATCTGTGGGAGCGTACGAGGAAAACTTCACAAGGCTTGCACGATACACTTCCGGCTTTGTCGTTACCCCCGAATGCAAGGTTGACCGCTTCTTTGGTGGGCTGAAGCCTAGCTTGCGGAAAGCATTAGAGATCCGTGACTTTGACAGCTATGATGAAATTGTCCGATGTGCCCTTAAGGTTGAAATGGAGATCGGAGAATCACAGGGGTATCATGGGGAGAAGAAGTGGAAGGTGGACTTCAATGATGGTGGTCCGATGGATAAATCCAACGGCGCTAAGAAATTCCAGCACCCCACTTGCCAAAAGTGTGGAAAGAAGCACCCTGGAAATTGCCTTAGGGGGACAAGAAAATGCTTCAAGTGTGGAAGAGAAGGGAACCTAGCTGTTAACTGTCAGCAAGAAGGACCTGCGGCTGCGACAGAGGAGAGGAACGCTCCGTTTGAACCTTAACGCATTGTTCAATGCTTCAAATGCAAAGAACCGGGTCATTTTACGAATCAGTGCCCTAATCCAAGGGTTATTGGAGGCAATCAACAACCTCCAAGACAGCAAGGAAGAGCTTTTGCCATCACTTCTGCCGAAGTGAACCCCGACAACGAAGTGGTGACAGGTACGCTAGTTATTCATTCAAGAATAGGGAACGTACTTTTTGATTCAGGTTCTACGCATTCTTTTATATCTCAAAAGTTTAGTATAATAATCACAACACCACCACAAATCCTGGAAGTAAAGATGTCGGTGAGTACGGAAAATGGGGCAATCATTGCATCCCATGAGTATAAGTCCTCCCCTGTTATAATATGTGGATTGAATTTCCCGGCGAACCTCATCATACTCCCTTTGGTGGAATTTGATGCAATTCTTGGCATGGATTGGCTTTCCTTATATAGAGCCAACATAAATTGTCGGGAGAGGGAAATCACACTCCATATGGAGAATCGACCCCCGATTCTTTACAAGTTTCAGGAGGAAGATGAATATCCTTTAGCTCCATCATCTCAAGCATGGATATTACTGCCTTATGAGCACGCATATCTGGCTCAGATGATTAAGTCCAAGGAAGAAACCACCCTTGAAGAAATGCCTATTGTGAGGGAATTCGCTGAAGTATTTCCTGAGGAACTTCCTGGTCTTCCTCCAAGAAGAGATGTTGAGTTCTCAATCGAACTTATACCTGGGGCGCTACCAATATCCAAGACTCCATATAGAATGGCTGTGGTTGAGCTTGAAGAGCTGAAGAAACAACTACATGAGAATCTGGATAAAGGGTTTATACGTCCAAGTGCATCACCATGGGGTGCACAAGTCCTCTTCGTCAAGAAGAAGGATGGGTCAATGCGGCTTTGCATTGATTATCGTGAACTTAACAAAATCACGATAAAGAACAAGTATACTCTCCCAAGAATCGATGACTTGTTTGATTAGCTGCGTGGAGCTCAATACTTCTCCAAGGTCGACTTGCGGTCGGGATATTATCAAGTAAGGGTGAAGAAGGAAGATATCCCCAAGACTGCTTTTCGTACAAGGTACAGGCACTATGAATTCATAGTAATGCCGTTCGGACTCACCAATGCTCCAGCAATATTCATGGACTTGATGAATAGAGTCTTTAGAGATTACCTAGATAAATTTTTGGTAGTCTTTATAGATGATATTCTAATATACTCCAAAACCAAGGAGGACCATGAGGAGCATTTAAGAACTGTACTGGAGACTTTGCGCAAGGAGAAGCTCTATGCCAAGTACAGCAAGTGTGAGTTCTGGTTGAAGGAGGTCTCATTCTTGGGCCATATCATCACAAGCAATGGGATATCTGTGGACCCCTCAAAAACAGATGCAATTGAGGGATGGCCGAGGCCAACATCGGTAACTGATATCCGTAGCTTCTTGGGGTTAGCTGGATATTATCGATGATTTGTGAGAAACTTATCACGATTGTCCAACCCTCTTACCAAGCTAACTCAAAAGGGAGTAAAGTTTGCTTGGAGTGATGAATGCAAAGAAAGCTTCAAGGAGTTGAAAAGGAGGCTTATCACTGCACCTGTGCTCACTTTACCCACAAGTGGGGAGCTTTTTGTGGTATTCAGTGATGCTTCGAAGAAGGGCTTAGGATGTGTGCTGATGCAGAATGATAAAGTGATATCCTATGCCTCAAGGCAGTTGAAAATCCATGAGCGAAACTATCCAACGCATGATCTGGAGTTGGCGGCGGTGATCTTTGCCTTGAAAATCTGGCGGCATTATCTCTATGGAGATAAATGTGAGATATATACTGACCACAAGAGTCTTAAATATATATTCACACAGAAAGAGCTTAATATGCACCAGAGAAGATGGATAGAGCTCATCAAGGATTATGACTATTCAATACATTACCACCCTGGGAAGGCGAACAAGGTGGCGGATGCCCTAAGTAGAAAGGATACAGCAATTCTATCAATGATGAGAGTTGAGAAGGATCCAATCTTCTTAGACTTGATGAAGATGGACGTGGGAATCATAAAGAAGGGAACATCATCAATCCTTTCACAAATGATTGCTCAACCTTCTCTTTTGGAAAGGTTAAAGGATGCTCAAAAGGATGATGCGAGAATCCAAGAAAAAGTGGAAGCTATCAAAAAGGGAATATCCTCAGAGTTTAATGTTAATGAAGAAGGAATTGTGCGCTTTGGGAAAAGACTATGTGTCCCATCAAGTTCGGAGCTGAAGATGGAACTTTTGGATGATGCACATAGTTCAAATTTCTCTATTCACCCAGGGAGCACAAAGATGTATCGAGATCTCCGAGAAAACTTTTGGTGGGATAATATGAAGAAGGAGATCGCTGAGTATACATCAAAGTGCCTGGTGTGTCAACAAGTGAAGGCAGATAGGCAGAAGTCTAAGGGGATGATGCAACCATTGCCCATAAGAGAATGGAAATGGGAGAACATCACCATGGACTTTGTCACCGGACTTCCAAGGACATCCAAAGGCAGCAATGCAATCTGGGTTATTGTGGACCGTCTTACAAAGACTGCACACTTCATTGCTATTCGAGAGGATTTCTCTTTGGATCAACTGGCACAGATATATATCAGGGAAGTGGTACGGTTGCATGGAGTACCACTATATATTGTGTCTGACCGAGATCCAAGATTTACCTCTAAGTTTTGGAAGAGTCTTCAACATGCTCTGAATACTGAACTGAACTTCAGTACGACCTATCATCCTCAAACTGATGGCCAATCCGAGTGGACTATCCAAACACTTGAGGATATGTTGAGAGCGTGCTCAATGGACTTTAAAGGAGGATGGGATCAACATCTTCCTCTAGTTGAGTTCTCTTATAATAATAGTTTCCACTCGAGCATCCAAATGGCACCATATGAAGCCCTGTATGGGAAAAGGTTTAGAACACCAGAATGTTGGGATGAGGTCGGTGAAAGTAAGCTGCTTGGACCAGAAATGGTCGAAGAAATGGTGGAGAAGGTGAAAACCATTCAGCAGCATATCAAGGCAGCCCAAAGTCGACAGAAGAGTTACGCAGATAATCGTCGACGAGACCTTGAGTTTAAAGTCGGAGACATGGTGTTTTTACGCATATCTCCATGGAAGAAGGTCATGAGGTTTGGAAAGAAAGGGAAGTTAAGTCCAAGGTACATCGGCCCCTTCGAGATTCTTGATCGTGTTGGGGCTGTGGCCTATCGACTAGCACTTCCACCTACTATGGCCAAGGTGCATGATGTCTTCCATGTATCCCTCTTAAGGAAGTACATACCAAACCCTTCACATGTACTCTCTTCCGAGGTGGTACAATTAGAAGACGATCTTTCTTATGAGGAGCAACCAGTGAAGATCTTAGATCATAGAGAAAAAGTTCTACGAAATAAGACAATGCCCCTCGTCAAGGTGTTGTGGAGAAACCACAAGTTTGAAGAAGCAACTTGGGAGTCGGAGGATATGATGAAGCTAAGTTACCCACATTTGTTTTAGTGTGGGAAAAAGGAAAATTTCGAGGGTGAAATTTCTTAAGGGGGGAATGTTGTAACGACCCAAAATTTCATTAATGGAAAATACCTCTTGATCCAGTTAAATGTTTCTTTATGAAAAATGTTTTTATAAGATATCAAATTTTTTAGTTTTACTTTAATATTTGTGACCGTTACTTTTATAGCCGTTGAACAGTGATCATCTGGGTAGTTTAAATATAAGGCTTTAACGAACCAATTTTCTACTCAGACAAAGGAAGCGATGGCCTCATCCAGTAGAATTGCCCCTTACGAAGCCCATTTGTCGGAGCTCAGAAAAGAGGTGGCGTCTTTGGGCTTTGCCCTTGACCAAGCCCAAGTTGAGCTCCATCACGTCAAGCTCTAACATGATCGTCTATGGGAAAAGTGGAAGTTGATTGAAATTACAACTCGAGCGATGTTATCCGAGCAACCCCAAGAGTCTGTCACCATCGCACACCTTACCCTTAGGTCTTCTGCGGCTATTTTAAGGGGTTATGTAACAAATAAGTAGCACCATGTTCATGTACATTATTTTTTTTATATATAATAATGAATATAATTTCTAGTCATTTTTGATACATTGTAATTAGTTTTTAACGTACAAATGGTATTTTTATTTATTATTTAATTAAGAATTATATTTTATTAAATTAAAGGATTTTTGAATTAAATAATATTTTAATAAAATATTATTATTAATATTAAATTAATTTTTATTAAATATAAATGATCTTATAATTTTATGAATGCAATTAAAATTTTTATTTAGGTTTGAAAGCCATTTCTGTCAAAACCCGTGAATTTTTTTATAAATGTCGGTTTTTATTTTAAAAGTGAAAATTCACATATTTAGAAAATTATTTAGATAAAATAAATATTATTTTTGGAATCAGGACATCGAAATTATCCAACGGTAAATTTTTCATAATTTTCTGAGACAGTCAAATTTTTGGGTAAAAATTAAATACCATTTAAATATATAATGTGTTTTATGACATCATAATGACCCAATGGTGATGTAATAAAATACCATAATCCTTATGTTCGTCCAATATATGTTTTATCATTAAAATAATGAGGTTTTGGGTTTGTTTGACTCACTTTTCAAAGCATTAATGGAGCCCTCAAGACTTATTCAACACTTTGCCTTTTTAAATTAATTTCCATGGGAGTGTGACTCACCTCCACATAAGCAACCCTAATTTTTTAATAAGTTCGGACCTTGGCCTTGTAAAATATTTTTTTCTGCTTTCCTTTTCCAGAAACCATGGGCAAATACCATGGGATGGTTTGTGGTTTGGATTATTTTAATATAAGGGGTCCCAAACCTAAATAATAAAGAATTCTCTCACCTTTCCTATATAAACCCACCCAAGCTCCCACTTCCTCCTCACTCAAAGACCTTGAAGTTCGTCCAACCTCTGCCCTACTCTCTCTAGAATCCTCTCAAGGTGCCCCATGCTCCCAAGAAGCCTCTCACAAGCCTCTCTCTAGCCTTTGGAAGCACACTTCCAAGTAAGGGGTTTTCTTCCTTTCTCATTTTTTGTCAATTTTCTTTAAGTTGTATTGCCCTTTTTATTTCAATTATGAATGTTGGGGTATGGTTTATCACCTCCCCCATACTTCTCTCTTATTGTTTGAATGATGGGAGAACCCTTTCTCTCTCATTAAATGCCTACCATGTACACCCGTTTCTATGCCGAAATTCCGAAAGGAACTTCTCTCTCTTCTTTTACATTCAAGAAATACTTTTGTATCATGAATATAAATTCCATTTCTATTGTTGGGACATGTATATATATGATCTCCTTACTGTCCATTACATGTAAATAGGATGAAGAACACCTTTCTCTCTCATCAACCCTTTTTATGAATTCTTATGTCACGCCGTTACGCTGCCGAAATCGCACCGATTTTCTAAGCCAATGTCTTTGTGTAGTGAATACCATGCCCATTTCTCCATCAAGGGTATTCACCTTTATGCACGTTTACATATTGATTATAAAGTTTCATGTATGAATTCCAGATTCCTTTATCGTGGAAGAAATTATTATGTTTTATGAATCCATGTTTTATGATCCATGTGGCACACTTATGCATGAAATGAAATGTTTAAGAAGGGTGCGCCCTTTATAGCGCTCCAATGCATTGGGTAAAGTATAGTATCATGATACGTCATGTGCAATGAGTGTTGAATCATACTAATTCAAGTGAAATGAGGGTTTACTCGTGCTTCAAGTGCAATGAGGGTTTACTCATGCTCCATGTGCAATGAGCCTTGGCTCATGCTAATTCAATGTTAAGTGTTGTTGCCACATTTCCATGTTATGATTATCATGCTTTATCATGCCTTTATGTTCATGTTTCTCTTATGCTCTATTGATATGCCTATTTCCTAACATGTATTTCACTCCTCATGTTATCCATTGTTTACTCCCTTACTGGGCTTTATAGCTCACCCTTTTCTTATGCATGTACTCAGGTTATCCCATGCAATGCTAAGTACGAAGGAATGTAGTGGTCATGTAAAGGAAGTTTTCAATAAAGATGTTTTATTTCAAGTTTAAAGTTTTTATGTAATGATCCTAAGCCCCAAAGACACTAAACCTCTCGATCTTCTTTGTTGGATCAAGTGAAGTTTTATGTAATAAAGCATGTTTAAGTTGTAATAAAAAGCAGGGTTGTCATAGTTTGTATAGTGTAGTCGATAAATGGCGGTCTATGGTTTAGAAAACAAGATAAAGAGATGATATTGACAGTCTAGAATGGGATGTTTTTAAGAATCTTTTCTAGAAAAATATTTTCCTAAAACTGTTCGACATAGAATAGAGAAAAGCATTCCTAAAAATAAAGCAGAAACATAATGATTCGGTGGAAACATAGAAAGAAAATTTTACAAGACTGGCCAAGTATGTACAGTACATTACTCTCTATATTGATAGTAAAATTAATAGATTTTACTCTATTTTGAAACCATTTTTATGAATAGATTTGGCTTCACAAGAGTTTAAAATCTATGAGAAACTTGTTCATTGTTATGAAAAAGTTGATATGGTGTTTGCTGAAATGTATGTGCCTCATGATGACCAGGATAAGAAGTAGTTCAGTTGGTCAGAATTGGGAAATAATTCATCAAAGAATTATAGAGGTAAGAAAATTAATTTCCCTTCCTGTGAATTATGTGGTAAAAAGCGTCTTGGTGAATGTCTTGTAAATTCTGGGAAATTCTACCAATGTGGAAAGTATGGAAACATTTATTGTGAGTTCATTCAGAATGATTCAAAAATTAATGAGAAGAAGATGGTGAGATTATTTAACTGTAAGGAATTGTGTCATTTTTCTAATGTTTTTCCAAAGCTAATCACTCTACCAGGGAATCAGGGAGATTGGAAGCAAAAGGGTGTGGTAAAATACATTTCAACCACTTCATCAGATTTAGATCCATCAAATGAGGTGGTGTCATGTACTTTCCTTTTTTTTATATTTCTCAAATGTGTTGTTTGATTTAGGGTCTACACATTTCATTATTTCTCAGAAATTTGGGAAAAACTAAGAATTCCACATGAAATGGAACCAAAACTCATGGTAAAAACACTTAGAAGAAATATTGTGGCACGAAAAAATTATAACAATCTATCTGTCTTTGTCTGTGGAAAGATTTTAACTTAAAATCTAGTTGTATAGCCTCAAGTGGAGTTTGATGTTATTCTTGTTATGGATTAGCATTCATTTTTATCATGAAAATATATATTTTAGAGAAAATGATGTTTTTTAGAAATATTTTCAGTTTGTGTACAAGAATGAACCCATACCATTGATAAAATATGAGGAAGCTAAGAAACTGATCAAATATGGAAATGAAAGTTATCTTGCTCATATTTTTAAGATAAGGGAACTATCCATGTTAATGGTGTACCTGTGGTAAATGAATACCTGGATGTTTTTCCTGATAATTTGACTATTATTATTTATGATCGAGAGGTTGAGTTTACTATTCAGTTAGTTCCCAATGCTAAGAATATTTCTAAACGCCCTTATCAAATGACTCAAATTGAACTTCTGGAATTAATAAAGAAGTTATAATAATTATTTGATAAAGGATTAATCCAACCTATAACATCACGATGGGGTTCTCCTATCTAGTTTTTGAAAAAAAATATGGTTTAATAGAACTTTTCTTTGATTATAGATCCTTGAATAACATAACTGTTAAAAAATGTATCGTTTGCCTCATATCAATGATTTGTTTGATCATCTCTAGGGAGCACAATATATTTCGAAGGTTTACCGGAGGTTGGGGTACCATAAATTGTAAGTAAAGGATGAAAACATCCTGAAGACTCTTTTCTATACTAGATATGGTCATTATGAATTTGTATTTATGTCTTTTGGGTTAACTAATGCACCTACTATATTCATGGATGTTATGAATAGAATATATCATGAATTCTTGGATAAATTTTTGGTTGTGTTTATTGATGACATTCTAGTATATTATAGAATTAAATAAAAGTATGAAAAACACCTAAGTGTTGTTTTGAAATCCTTAAAAGAAAATAATTTTTATGGAAAATTCATCTGGTGTGATTTTTGGTTTCAATATTTTTCTTTTCTTGGGAACATTATAAATAAGGATGGAATAACAGTTGATCCTACCCAAAAAATTTGTTTATGAATAGCAAATACTAACAAATGTTACTAATATTTATAGTTTTATTTGATTAGAAGTTTATTATCGAAGGTTTATTAAAAACATTTCATGGTTATCTATCCCACAAACTAAGTTAACATGAATATGGGTTAAGTTTGTTTTGTACAGAAGAATGAGATGTTTGTTTTCAGGAACTAAAAAAGAGAATGATGAATACTTCAGTTTTGGCCTTGCTTTCCCACAAATATGAGTTTGTCATCTATAGTGACGATTATATAAAGGGAATTAGTTTTATTTTGATGTAGAATGACTAGGTGATTGATTATGCTTTAATACAACTAAAACCTCAGGATTTAAATTAACCCCCACATGATTTGGAATTGGAACTTGTGGTTTTTTCCTCAAAATTTGTGAAGAATAATCTGGATGGAGTAAAATGTAAAATATATATTGACAATAAAATATTGAAGTATATATTTAATCATAATGAATTAAAAAAGAGACAGAGAATATGGATAGAACTAATTAAGGATTATAATTTCACGATTCTTTACCATCCTAGGAAAGAAAACATAGTGGCTAATGAATTGTGTCAGAGAAGTAATGCCACATTAACTATGATATGTTTGGAAAATGATATTTTGGTAGATAATTTGATAAACTTTGGTTTGGATGTTGTTGGTGTATAAAATTGATCTTTTTTATTTTAGATTACAGTCAGGTCATATTTTTAGACATAATTAAGCAAGAAAATAATGAACTCGAGGATATAAAAAAAGTATAATTGATTAAAATGGGTAATTTTTAGAATTTAACCTTGATAAAGATTGTGTTTTAATATTTGGAAAAATGTTGTGTGTGTCATTTGATTCTCATTTGAAGAAATAATTGTTATTTGAATCTCACAGTTCTCTAATTTTAGTTCATCCTGGAAGCGCTGAGACTTATAGAGACCTTCAGTATCATTACTGGAGGGATGGAATGAAAAGGGATATTACAGATTTTACCATGAAAATTTTGACAAGTCAATATGTTAATGTAGAGTGGTAGTTACCGAAGGGGATGCTCCAACATTTTCCAATGTTAGAGTGGAAATGGGAGAATATACCCATGGAATTCATTGTGGTACTACCAAAGACACCTCAAGGTAAGAAAGTGATTTGGGTTAATGTTGATCAACTAACTAAATCTGCACATTTTCTTTCTATTTGAGATTCAATGTATTTGGATCAAATTTCTTAACTAAACCTAAAAGTTATTTCTTGGTTACATGGAGTGCCTTTTTCCATTTTATTTTACCGAGATCTCAGGTTCACTTATAATTTTTGTAAGGTCCTCCAGAAGTCATCGGGCATAGAATGGAATTTCAATACAACTTTTAAGCCTCAATATGACGAGCAGTCAGGATGAAGGATTCAAACATTGGAGGATATGCTTAGAACTTGTTCGATGGACTACAGGGAAGCTGGGATCAACATCTTTCTTTAGTTAAGTTTTCTTATAATAACAGTTTTCATTCCAGTATACAGATGGAACATTTTGAGGAATTTTATGGAAGTGGTGTCCAACTCCAACTTTTTGGGATGATGATAGGGAAAGGAAGTTTATGGGACTATAATTAGTATAGTAAGTGGCTACAAAAGTGACGATGATCCAACAACACCTGAGGAAAAATCATAGTAGGCATAAAATTTATGTAGATAATAGGAGGATAGAATTTTCTTCTGAGGTTGGTGATCATATGTTTCTTAGAATCTCACAATAGAAAAGTGTTATGTGTTTTGGTAAAAAGGGAAAACTAATTTGATAGTTCATTGGACATTATAAAATCCTAGAGAAAGTTGGTCCAGTTTCCTACTGAGTATATTTTCCTAAATGTTTATCTCAGGTACATAGTGTTTTCTATGTTTCTATGTTGAGAATGTATGTTCCAGAATCATCTCATGTCTTGATCCTAGAAGTAGTTCAGTTGGAAGAGAATCTTTCTTACGAAGGGAAACCAGTTCAAATTATTGATCAATGAGAAAATGTATTACAGAATAAGGAAATCCACATGGTAATGGTTTTGTGTAGATACCAACATTGTTGAAGAAGAAACATGGGAATCTAAAAATTCTACGAGCGAAATGTACCCTCACTTGTTTAATAGGTAAATAAAATTGAGAGGATGAAATTTACAGAAGGTGGGGATAATGTAACACCCAATGGTTTTAAAAGTAAAATTAAATGCATGAAACATTATTTTATGTAGATAGATATAAATATTCTTTAAAAATAATATTACCCGTTTTATGATTTGAATTTCAAAAAATAGACATACACAGTTGCGATTAATAATTTATTTGGAGTCTGATAAGAAAACTTATTTTTTAGTAAATAGTAACCTACCCTTATGAATAGTAACATACCCTTATTAATAATAACCTAAAATATTGAATATTAATATGAACCTTATTAATAGTATATCTATTATTATTATAGTTATAAGATAAAAATATCTTGATTAAATTTTCAAGGTGATATAAAAAGAGTTATAGTTTTAAAATTGTTACTTTTTGTATAAAGTATGATTTTATTTAAAAATTAAACTAATAATATTTAGATAATTATTTTTAAAAAATGGAGTTCATTTTTGAATTCTACACATTTAATAATGGTTAGGGCGATTTTTTGTGATTTTTCTGAAATACTTGATTTTTTATGAATAGTGAAATAAAACAAAATACCATAAATATAAATTATTATTTAAATACACTATTCTCGACATCGTGGATGATGTAAGCACACTTGGTTCGAACTCAAATTATCACATTAATATTTTTTCACAAGAATTAATATTATTTATATTCTTGAGAAATATTATTAAACAAATGACAAAAATAATGTAAAACCTCACCACTCCTCCACTATAAATACCACCCTCACCCCCTTCTTCCTCTCACACCTATCAATCCTTGAGAATTTTATATGTTCTTCCCAATACCCTTCCCAAGGATCTCCCCCACTTCCAATACCTTTTTGTGTCACCGAAAATCCAAAACCAAAGTCCTTAAGGAGGATCTCAAGGAGAAGATATCAATAGGTAAGAATCCTCTTTCATTTTCATGTGTTTTCTTTTCAATTCCTCTCTTTTCTTATAACATCATTCCCTTCCCTTATCCAAGAGGTAAAAAATCTCTAGAATAATATATATTCTATATTTTATCATATTTGTGTAAAAAAATTCATCATCACTCTTCCTCTACTATCCCACTTATTCTAAAAATAAAAACATCGTCTATGATGTGTCAATTTACAGATATCATGGATGATGTGTCTTCAATTTCCTTTACTTCATTCAAAGAAGGTTGTAAAACCATTTTAATGGTTTGAATAGACATTAATGTGTATTATATAATATATAATAGGTTATATAACTAGTTCTTATGCATACTTTTAATTAATAAAACAAAGGTGCTTCATAATGATCAAAATTCAAAAAAATAAACTAATGATCATCACTAATGATTTATATAAGGATCCATTCTCATACCATAAAAAAATGATTTATGGAATAATTTATGTTCTAGAAACATGTTAATATCATATCATTTCACTTCAAGGGTTTCACTTCTATTCGACAATAAAATCCTTTACAAACCCACAATGAAAACCATGTAAAAAACGCACCTGAAACAATGTAAATAACAAAATATTACTAATTAATGTGTCGAATGATGTTTTTAAATGATCATATAAATTGTTATAAACATTAATATGTTTTTTAAGATATTTATAATACTATTTTAACCATTATAAATGAGGGTTAAACACATTTTAAGTAAGATTAACCTGAGGTAAGAGAATTCTTAACCCAATTTCCATTCTTCGGGTTAACCTTCTACTTTATTCATTATGTGGTATTAAGATTGTTTGTTTGATCAATTTTTGTTGATATTATGTTTTATTATTCTTATATACCATGTATATACATATCTATTTAATTATTTTAATTATCTCTCTAATTATATTTGTATGGGACATTCCTTCTAAAATAATTTTAAAAGACTCTAATAAATTTCAAGAAGATTGTTTTTTATAGTAAATATGGCATGGGTGCATTATACTGATTTAATGATACATTTTTACCATGTCATGTTCCTTAAAAATATTTTATGTTGGGTTGAGACCATTATATCTCATGATATGATGGGTTGATCCCCATTATAGCTCAAGATATTTTGGGTTGAGCCTACTATAGCTCCAGATATGATGGGTGATCCACATTATAGCTCTCCAATGCATTGGGTACTTCGGAGATAGAAGTAGAAAAATGGTTATTCCATGTGTAAGGGTTATTGTAATATTTATATGGTAAATATGTCCCAATAAAACTACATGATGTCTCTATGCATTATAATTGGTTTATATGAAATGGGTGTTTTTGGTTTTTATGTTATCACTTAACTAAAAATTTCCTTACTTATTTCCCATATTGAGATTTTTATGATCATCCCAAGTTTTTAAATTCTTTTCACATGTTATAAGGATGTGTAAGAGAAAAAAGGAAGAAAATTTAAATTTTATGAATATTTTTCAATGAAATTTTGTTTTATTTATGTTTTATATTTTAGAAAAAGTGGATACATTTTTAGTAGTATTATCATGTATGATTATGGGATGTTTTTTATGTTTTATGTCTCGATTTATCAAAAAATCTAAACATAAAAGGATCCTCAACGTGTAAGAATGCATTTTATTGTATAAAAATCATGATTATGTAATGATTCAGGGATGACTCCTTATATTTTCTCTCTCTAATAGATATAAAATTTATTATAAATTATTATGGAATTCAGATCTTTAATGGGAATAATTTCATGTATATATTGAAACTAGGGCAATAAATGAAACATATGTCATACACCATTATTCAAATGAATATAACCCAAAACTCGGGGGGGGGGGTTCCAACAAAATTTATACAAATATTTTGTAGTGTAAGCCCTTAGAGTTTATGTGAGGGAAATTTTTGACTTGTTTTTAATGTGACACTAATTTGAGAGGGACTAAACTAAATTTACCTAAATAAATTTATTAGTGTGTGATTTTATTTTATTAAAATTATTAAAAATGTAATGTATGGAATTAGAGAGATATTTGGGGAAAAAATTCCCCCTCACTTTTATCTAAATGTTTTGGTGACTGGTGAATGTTATCCCATAAATACAGTCACTAGGTAACTTGAAAAGTATCCTTGTTTCATATGAGATAAATATAATCGAAGATAATTCTATTGAAAATGATATGTCGAGGGAGGTGGAATTTGAGGAAATTAAGTAACTCACAATAGAGTATGATCCAAATGAGAATATTAGGTGATTTTATTCCTTTACTCATATCTAGAAAGGGGAAGTTAAAGTTTAAGGGAATGCTTCCACTCATATGATTTTGGTGGTAACCTTTATATAAAGTGTACCAAGAAATTGAATTATGAGGATGATGATATACCAACAAAAATATCCAATAAATATTAAAAATGAAATAGGAGTACCAAATATAAATTCTTCAAAAAGAAGAAATTTATTTAATAGTAAGGTTATAACTTAGAGAAATAATAATCTAAAGAAACTAAGGATTTAGCGGCCATAGTGAAGAATTACTTGTAGTTATCATTAAAAACCTAGAAATCCAAGTGGAATGTTAAGGTAAAAAAGTAAATTTAAGCATGTTTTGGGTCTCAAAGTTGATTTAGAGTCCATAATTTACGATATTGAAGTTTAGAAGGAAAATATATTGATAATGTGTTGTTATGTGAATATAGACTCTATATGAAAAATTAAAATGATGATAAGGACATGTTTAAAGTAGATATCTAAAATATCAAAGATGAAAAGTCATAGAATGTGGAGAAATATCATGAAAACCCCGGTACATACATGAATAAGAAACATGATATGGCCCTTGGTAAGGTTTGAAGGGCCTTCCCAATCCCCACTTGCTAGCTTCATGCACCTGAGCATTAAATAATCTCCTTTAGGAATGATTTCTCCCACAAGTAAATTGTTTAAAAAAACCAAGATAACCCACCTAAATGGAACCTGGATCAATTCCGACATGGCTCAAAGGTTGTTCCCAATCCCCAAGGGCTGAAGAATAACTCCTAGGAATCAAAAAAATCAAGGGGTGATGATTTTTCCACATGATTAAATCATCAAGACAAAGAAATGGAAATAAGCAATAAAAAATTGGTTTTCCAGACACTCCTCAAGGAAAAAGTACCACATGAGAACAAATAGAAGTCTCAGAAATTGGTAATTCAAAAAATGTAATTAGATAAGACCATAAAGATATAAAAAACATCATACTAACATTATGAAATGTCAAGACATACATTGATACGAATTTGTTATGAACAAACCCGGATAAGCTTCCACTAGGGTAATATAATTGGGTTCATGTCCCATGGAGGTCGGGTCGTGATAGATATAAAAACTAAAATTTCATATGAAAAATGGAAAATATATAACAACCCAACACATAATATAAATAAAAAAATATAAACTCGTACACATCATAACAATATATATTTAGATATAAAGAAATTAAATTCCTATGTTCCACAACAACAATATAAGTATTTTTCTGATGGAAAAAACGAAACAAAATAGGTGACTAAAATACATCTCTAGGTGACATGTGGGTTAACATCAGACCATTCCACCACAATAATTTTAATAGAAACTAGCTTGAATACCCACCGACACTAAGTTATTTATTTACTTTTATTACATTATATGTGACAAATTCTACATATGCTTATTGGGTGTATATAGAGTGTGAGATGAAAAGTCCAATAGTTCCCCAATAAGTATCCTATTAGAAAAAATTAATAAATAAATTAATTATGTTCAATTATAAAACAAAAGTTTGGATATAATATTTTAAAAATATTGCATAAAATAGGAAGAATATTTACTTTGTAAGAGCTTTGAAATAAATACATGACAACATCTTTTCATTGTCTAAAACAAAACATGATAATAGACCATTCCATATTAGTCTAAAAATAATATATATATATATATACAAACAATTTTTCAAATATGAATCAAAAGCCAATTATGATTATAAAAAGAATTATCAATATGGTAAGGAGACTAGTTTACATTAGTTTTAGGCTATCCTGGATCCTCACACCTCCAATTACCAATGAAAATAACTTAGTGTTCAGTCACATCCATATAACAAGGACCTAGGGATTAGAGATCACCATCATGTGTTTCTCTTCCATACTGATGTTTAGTTAGTGTTTTCATATACACACAATTTTAAGGAAGCTGACTATCCCTTGTTGTATTTATCCAAGACATCCTAAATAATACAAAATCTCTCATGGGTTTCCCCCCACTCATGAAGAAAACATTTTCACAATTAAAATAATTTAAAATGGGTGTTTTATCAATAAAATTATATCTTTATCAAATTAACACAAAAAAAACCCAAAACCGATAATATACATGCCTATAAATAATTTTCAGAATCAATTAATATTAAAATTTCATAACCATTTTCAAAAAAATTAATATTTCACCTTTAAACTATTTAAAACCTATTTTGAAAAAAAATAATAAAAAAGATTCATATGAAAAATTCTTTTTATGAAATCACCCACTTAAACACTTGGGATAATAAAAAATTAGACAGAACCAATAAAACAATGGGAGAGAGTGATCTTTGATGATGAAAAGAATCCTCAAACCAAAAAACCTCATCAATAGAGTTAATATCCAACAAACCTAGTTAGTCATAGCACTATGGAGATTATAATACATAAGAGAGATGGGAAAATATTATAGAAGATGAGAGAAACCACATGTTAGGAATAACCTTGAATATTTAGGGAGAATCCCCACTCAAATTTCACCATGGGTGAAGGGATAAAGGCTTTTGGTTGAGAGAAGTGCTTCTAGATTTGAGACATTCTAAAATGAGGCAAAATAGGGTTAAATTGAACCAAGGTAAAATAGATAAAACAAAATTTTAAATCTTGGAATAACGGTTTCATGATATAAACTAAGATTCACATTGTGATTTTTTCCCTCCCCAACTGGTTCAAGCTGTGAAAATGTGGTTCATTCCATGATCCCTGAGATATGTAAATCGAGTTCTCCACCTTGATAATTCATGACCACTAAAGGGATGAATCATTCATTCATGTTGTGAATGTATGTATCAGTGGCACTAAAACTCCTTAAAAGATCCAAAACACACATGTTATGGGTAAGCTCAATAATAATTAGAAAAAATATATATATAAGAATTTTATACCTGAAATAAATATTGATATCTGATAATTTCCCTCCCTATATCTCTTTCTATATCTATAAATCTAAGTATAATGAGATTGATCCAAAAAAACGTGACACCAATCCTCCCTCATATTTGATTACCACTCCGACATTTCATGAGAATCTATTATTTCTTTTCACTAAACACAGACCAATGTAATAGATCACCCATGCATGATCTTTTATTGTGAATCAACTATCTGAATGACTTTCACGACAACTGACATGTCCATACCCAAATCAATTTCCTACCAATTCAAAATGGGGGAAGGATCATAATGATACTTCTTGAGTTGAAAAATATGGAACACATCATAGATCATAGACCACTAAAGTTGTAATTCCAAATGATATGCCACCTTTCCAATCTTCATGATGGTCTCAAAAAGAGTAGCATATCCCTAAACTATTTTTTATTTCATCCCAAGACATTGGTGACCCAACTATGGTGAAACATTCAAGAATTCATCTTCACCAATGAAAAGATCCAAATGACGGTACTGAGGATCATCATAATATTTATTCGAATCCAGTCCATCACTAGATTCTAATTAATAGTCTAAATCTTAGTTTTAATCCTAAAAAATACACATACCCACTAAAGAAGCATCATTGATGTTATTCCAAAAAATGGTTTATCCAAAAGTTCCACCATAAAAGTATTCAAAGGAATCTATTATGATAAATTACTTGTAACATTTTTATAAGAAAATTTGACATGTCCCAAATGGAAATATGAAGCAACCCCTATGTCTAGGATGCATGCACAAAGAATATCATCTAAAATACAATTTTTTTTTTCTGTATTTGAATACCTGTCTTATGATGGTAGGATTTTATTAGACTAACATTTGATCCCATCACCTATTGGATGTATTTATAAAAAAAATAGGTAAACTGATGGTATATATATGAAATGATAGCAAAAGGAACCTCATGTAACCTCATAAAAACGTTTATATACAGATTTCCCAGGACTTAAACCTTAGTGGTATCCAAAATTGGTATAAAATGGCTTGAATTTGTTAATTGGTCAATCATCGCCGATATTAAATTGTTCCCTCAAGTATTTTTTGGTAGTCCAATGATGAAGTCCATGTACACCTCATCCCACTTCGATACTAGCATAGGGAAAAACTAAAATAAACTAAAAGTATTTTGGTGATTCTCATTAATATAATAACATGTATAATAATGGGATATGAAATAAGATATATCCCTCTTCAAAGACCCCAAAAAAATTATTCATGCCATAATACATCTTAATCGTACCTGGTTTAATGACCTATGTCTGAGAGAAATGATAATACACCATCACAACCTTTCTCACTAGTGATGAAATGACATGTCAGTTCCTAAAAAAATGAACACCCTCTAGGGAGAAATAACACATTATGATAGTCACACCACCATATAAATATTTATTTACACAATAATTCGTAAACCCATTTCTTCTATTAGAAAAAAACTAAATAAATAACGATCCCAAATGAATACTCACTATAAACAAATTATCCCCTTCTACCTTTGTATCCATATGCATCATAGAAAAATCCCAATGTGGTTCCATTCGTCCTTTAAATCCATCATAGTTTAATAGGTAAACTTATTACTCTTGGCATCAGTAATGTTTTTTTACTTTACTAGAGTTTAGGTTATGTCAAAGTCAAAATGCTAAAGGCACTACACCCATCTCCTTTGTTTGAGGTTCATGTCCCTCTAAAAATTGTTTTAACTCAACATTTTATGGTTATAAAAGATGGTGAAACACTCCCAAAAAGTTAATGTCTCCAACTATTATTGGAATGTATGACTAAATAAATATTTGGGTCTTGGGTGGGGTAATGTTTCTTTTTCATCCAAAGATGATGAGAACCATACACAACCATGTGATCACCTTGTATAAGAATGTAGCCCAAACCTATGCCTAAAGAATCCCAAAACACCACACTAACCTAACTAACTTCTAGAATGATAAGGATATGATATGAGTTCAAATACCATTTCAATTGACTGAAGGAAGCCTAAAATCTCAAATCCCAAAAAAATCACTTCCTTCAGAGCGAGCATTGTCAATGATGATTCCAGATATGATAAATCCTTTAAAACCATTGTTAATATCTAAACGGACCCAAAAAGATCCAAATATTAATTTTTTTGGATATTCCCATTATATGATAGCTTTCACCATCTCTATATCAACTGATATTCCATTCACATAGATCACATGTCCGAAAATTTAACTTCTTAAATCCAATTGTGACACTTCCATTACTGAGTATAAAGTTAGATATCTCTCTAGGTTCCCAAAATATTTCATATATAAATCTCCTTCTCTTCATCATTTCTTAAATAAACCAAGATATCCACGAATACTACAATGAAGTAATAAAGGTACAAGTGAAATATGTAGCTCATTAGTGCTATAAAAACTGTAATAGAATTAATCCAGATAAATGGAATCATGAGAAACAAAAAGCGTAATTATATACTATTGAAGGTAGTCTTTGGACCATCTGACACCTTAATTATGAGTTGGTTGTATCCGAACCAAAGATCTATCTCTGGGAACCACATTTCCAACTTTAATTGATCAATAAAATCATCAATTTGGGGAAAATGGTATTTATTATAAATCATCACACGATTGAGATTCCAATAATTGAAGCATAAAATGAGAGTTACATCAGCTTTCTTGTAAAAGAGAATTGGGGAAACCCATAATGATTAACGCAAATCAATGAAACCCTTTAATTATAAATCTTTGAAATAAATATTTAGATCTTTAATTTTTATCAATTTAATATATTAATAAGGTATAAATATCAGTTGGATATCTTATACTAATTAAATTATGTACTCTAATTGTCTATCTAATGGAAGACTAAGAAATTCAATTGGAAACACATCTAGAAACTTATTAAATACATTAGTAAGTTAAAGATTCTTGGTTTCCTCAAAAGAATAACTAAATATGAGGATATTGATTTACAAGGATCCTATAAAGAAGGACATTCATTACTAGATCTCATATCCAATTCATCTTGGAACACCCTGGAGTCCCCATTAGGGGTTGATAGGACAAGGCCAGTCCACCAAAAGCCATTGGAGGGTTTTGGAAAATAGTCAAGGGAATTATATTTTTTTATTAGGGATGGGTAAAGTTTTATTTTGGATTTAATAGTTTGGTTAATTTAATTTATAGTTATAAGGGTACATGCCATGGGGGGTAGTCAATTATTATGTTGTTTGAAGGCATTGTAACTTTTCCTGAAGAGCATAGCTCTCCCCAAGAGTGTCCTCTATAATTTGTTCTATACAAATTTCTGATATGAATTTCAAGATGGTAACTATTCATGGACAAATGTACCCATTTTTTTATGGTTAAGAGGTCACTTGTAGCGTATCATGGGTTATTGAATCTTGAGATACATAAGAAGAAACATATAGACATGTACATTTTACTGATTATTTTTTCCTTTGAGGTGACCAACTTTAGGTTGATTTTATATTTGTTAAAAATAACAATAAGAGATATTTTTTAATTTAAATTATGATTAATTGAGTTTATCCAAGGTTATTACTCCTGGTGGAATGGATGAATTCCTTTTCATACTATTTTAATTCTGTAAATTTGAGATGGGTTTATTCAATGAAGAAAAAATACCATCATCTCTTACAAGTTTAATACAAACACAACACAATACTAATCACCTATACACTTGTAGGATCATATTTATGATCACTCCAAAGTAATGTTTCATATTATCACTTGATGTTTGTGGCCTTAAAATTCAATAAGGATCTAGAATTTTTTATATCATCAAACAAAATACTCAATTAAAAGAAGTGATTAGGACTTAAAATAGTGAGAAATAAAATCCAACCCATCCCCCTTCTACTCATTTGGATCATACACTAAGTATGTTATCTCTCTATTGAAGCTATTATTTCAATGGAAGTGGGAACGAGACTCGTGTGGAAGGAATTAAAGAAGTGAAAAGCAATGAAATAACAAACACTCCACCATTGTTTAAAGAATTTTTCTCTTCACTATGTGAATAAATTCAGACCATAATAAAATGGTATCAACGTGTTAAAAAACAACATACAACAGTAAGAATAAGAGGTTTTATTAAGAAGCTATGGTGTTATGAGAAACTTATAATTTGATGAAATGTGATTACCACATCAAATTGGTAGCATAAATTTAAAATGAAAACAACAAATCTTTTTTACTAAAAACATCACTACAACTACTTTAATAGGAATTTAAATAGTCTTGGTTTGAGTCTCAAATATTCCAAGTCTCCTTAACTTATGGTGGTAGACTTAGGTGGGTGGAATGTTAAGGGAGAGTGGAGTTTTCCACCCATGAAAAAAAATCTGAGCAAACTTGCATGCCTTCTACTAATGCGTGAGAAAGAGAATCTAAATGAATGAATTTTGGTCATCCATATAAGAAAAATATAAATATAATTATTTCCCATCATATCATGTAAAATTTCATCCCAATAGGAATTTTTTTCGAGATATGATTGAAATAGTGGTTTTTTTTCTAGGCAGAAGAATCTGGCCCAAAATTTCATCTTCAAATTGGTTTGCTTTGAACTCCATTCAAACCTCCGAATTATCTTGGGATAATGTGGAATTAAATGTTCTAAATAATTTCCTCTATATTAAGATGAAATTTCAGAATAATTGGACATGTATCTTGTCTTTTATAGTAAATTTAATGGGTTGTTTTCGAGTTCA
This sequence comes from Viscum album, assembly GCA_963277665.1. Taxonomy (NCBI): domain Eukaryota; kingdom Viridiplantae; phylum Streptophyta; class Magnoliopsida; order Santalales; family Viscaceae; genus Viscum; species Viscum album. Next base: position 20,428,440 of record OY728123.1, read on the forward strand.
CATTTCCCTAAATTTTTTTGTACAAGGACGAATTTGGTGGTCTTACATTGTGAATATTCAAGTACTCCAAAAAGTATGAATTGTTCCCAATGGAATGAGAAAACTAAAAATTAAATATCAAATTAAAATTATGAACATTTTTTTAGTATGTGTTCAAATATGTTCCAAGTAATAGTGCAATTTAATAAATAATTACAATCATAATGTGAAATAATGCTCAAATGGTAAAATTTACCAAAAATAGTTTTTGTGAATAGTTAAGAACAAGAATATTATAATATAAAAAATTAATATTAGCCACTTTTAGTGGCTAATCACACCCCTAACATCATTTTTTCTAGTCCTTAGAAAAATTTATCTCAAAAATATGAAATTAAAATTCCATTTTCCAAAAAAAAATTAATATATAATGCTTACCAAAATACCTCATACCAATCAATTATGAAACCCATCAAAATAATTTAATACAAGGTAGGTTCATAATAATATCTAAAGCCCAAGCCCATTCCTTTTTTCAAATTCATCGCCACATTTTAGCAAATGTCAATTAAACATGATGATGTATTGTGTGTCACAATAGATATTTGGGTTTATTTTTATTCAAGGGGAAATATAGAAGTGCTATGTGGAATCCCATTTTAATATTAAGATGAGTATTAATTTATTTTGTGATCTTTTTTTTTGGTTTTTTTATTTTTGATTTTTACATGGTTGATGAAATTGTACTCAATCATGTAAACCCTTATAGTGTGACTTTTTTGATGACTCATAGGCTCAATGACCTCAGGGAACCAAGTGAAGCCCACAAGCCAAAGCACCATCTCACATTAACTCTATCAATAAAAATTAAAATTTAAAAAAAATAGAGACAAAATCACAAATTTCATGTTAGAAAACTATGGATTCATTATCCCCATGTTCCAAATCCACACATTAGGTCAATCCATTTATCTATATGTAAATATATTGTTTTTTATTGTTTTTTCTTATTTTTAATAATCATATTAAAATAAAAATGATCACCAAAATATGCTCATTATTACGGGACCCCAATAATTTAAAATAATACCCAAAATATAAAGGATGATCATTGTGGATTTTTTTATTAAATTTATGAATTTATAATGGTGAAAAATCTCATTAGATAGCCACACTTTCCAAAATCTATGCTCATGAACTTAAACCAACATTAAAATAAAAATCATGGAATACAAACTTTTTTTATATTTAATCAATATACGTAGATAAAAGTATCATTTATTCATTTAAATTTTTTAACTTCTTCACAAATTTTTGTTTTATTTCATCCCCCCTAACTTAGGATAAAAAATTCCCTGGGGTTTATGGAAAATAAAATTTAAAAGGGTGTATATGTGTTGGAGTGGAGTTCCAAGATTAATATTTGAAAATGAGTTATGGAACAATGTCACCTAGTGGTATAATAATGAAGGTCCTTCCATAAAAAATTGATCCTTCAACCCCCATGTCACTCATAGACTCCTCATAGTGGATACTAGAATAATGTGGATGTTATTTATGTGGGTGATTTCCATGAAAAATAATTTGACCTCTATAGCCCCTGCTTCTCCCTAACAAACTAAATCAAAATCCATGGAATCCGGGATAGGTTCCCTTAACTAAAGAAACAGAAAATAGGGATGGACAAAAATGTACCAGTTTATTTCAAAACATCAAAACTTGATTGAAGGTATAGGTAAAAGATGTGTTTAGTCCTAGAAAGTTATTTTTATTAATTTCGTTAGCCCGACATGGACCCCAAATATATCAAAAACATTTATGGTTCATAGGTTGTCTATGTTAACACATCCTCTGTTTCTTGTTTACTGAATTATTCAATGAATGGTTTTAACTTATCACCATTAAATTTGAATATTTAACTAATTTTGGGATATTTAATCTCAACTGACCCATGGGGGTACACATGATGCACTTTGTATGGACTTGATCATCTATACCTTTACATTATTGGGTGAAAATGATGTTTTGAACTATATAAGAGCATTAATTTTCCATGGTCAATGTTTTTTCCTTTGATATTCCTAGATTGGTAGGTTTAAACTCTAGATTTATTGATCCTTAAATTTTCAAAATCCTCCATCCTAAGTTCCTCATGTTCATTAATATCTAATTTACTTTTTCTTCATCCAAATAAATGTCAATGTTCATTTTTTTTGATTTCCCAAAAGGCCTTATGTTCAATTTCAATAAGTAAGTTGCATTATTTTCTATAAAGCAACCTATATGGTGAAAATACTAGGATGGTTTTTAATGTTGTACAATATGAACAAAGGACATCCAAGAATTTATCATACCAATCATTCCTTGAAGGATTGATAGTTTTTCAAGAATTTTCTTAATCTCCCTATTCACTAACTCAGACTGACCATTGGTTTGAGGAAGGTAGGAAATGGAAACTTCATGAGAAATACCATACATAGATATGAGTTTTGAGAAGTAAGGGTTTCGTAAATGGGTTCCATGATCACTAATGATAGCCCTAGGAATTCAAAATCTAGAAAATTTGCGTTCCTTTAGGAATCATATCACAACATGATGGTCATTATACTTGGGGGGAATATGATCAACCCATTTAGAGACATAGTCAAAAACTAATATGATCTATAGGTATCCCTCAGAGATTGGTAAGGGTCCTATGAAATCAATTCCCCAATAATCAAATATTTTGATGACCAGAATGGGAGTAAGGTGAATTTCATTTTTTTGTTATGGATCTTAATTGTTGACACCATGAATAAATTTAGAAGAATTTGTAGAAATACTTAGTGAGGTTTGGACTATATAAAAACTATGGAGGACTATTGTAGTGGTTTTATTTGTCAAAAAGTTTCCTCCATATGCCTCTCTATGAAAGAATTTTAGAATGGACTCTTGCTCAGACTCAGGAACACATATCATAATTATTTGATCAGGATATAAATTAAAGAGGTATGGATCATTAAACACATAGTGTTTGGAATTAGAAAGGAATTTCCTCTTATATTGGTTCCCAAGGAATTTTGGAATGTCACCCATAACCAAATGGTTTTCTATGTCGGCATACCATGGGAAATCACACATTGAATAGAGGTGCCCATCAGGAGATGAATCAGACATAGAAAGGTGATGCAAGTTCCCTTTAAAATCTGTCCTAGAGAGGTGGTCAGTTAAAACATTTTCAGCACCCTTTTATTATTAATTTTTAAATAAAACTCTTCAATAAGAAGTACCCACCTAACCAATATAGCCTTGGAATATTATTTTCAGAAAAGTTGTTTCAGGGATAAATTATTCTTGAAGACAATAATCAGTGATTCTAATAGATTGGACCTAAATTTATCTATAGAAAATAAAACATCAAGTATCTCTTTCTCAGTGGTGGTGTAGTTTATTTATGCATCATTAAAATACTTTCTTGTATAAGTAATGACACAAGGAGTTTTCTCCCACCATTATCGTAAGAATTCTCCTAAAATAAAGTCACATTCATCAAGCATGAGTTGGAATGGATGTTTTCAATTTAGATATTTCATGATAGATGGATAGAAATGATATGAATTGATTATAGAGAATAATTATTCACATCTTTCTATCCATAAAAATAGAGCATCATTCAACAAAATTTCATAGAGTTTTTAGATAATAGATATAAAATTTCTAATGAACCTTCTATAGAAACTATCATGTCCTAATAAGTAACTCACTTCTACGATATGTTTTGGAGGGGGAAGGCGACGAATGATGTAAACCTTATCTTTATAAACATCAATCCCCATATTAGATATCAAATTTTGTAAAACTAGTCCTTCCTTTACCATGACATGAAATTTTCACATTTTGGGATGAGATTCATATCCTCACATCTCGACAAAAAAATTTAAACATTTAGAATGAATCCCTAAAAAGTATCCCCAAATATGGATAATTCATCCATAAATCCCTCTAAAAAATCCCCCACCATGTCAGAGAATATTCCCTTCATGCACTGCCGGAAGGTACCGCAGGAATTACATAAGCCAAAGGGAATGTTCTTGAAGGAAAAAGTGTTGAATAGACAGGTCAAGGTTTTCCTATTTGATCCTATAAAGATACCATAATTTTATTTTACCATGAGAATCAATCTATAAAACAATATAATTGATGACCCACTACTCACTTGAGTACTTGATCAATGAAGGGAAAAGGGAAATGTTCTTTCATGGTAGATTATTTGAGCTTCAATTAGTCAATAGAGACTCTCCATCCACTACTGAACCATGTGGGGAGAATATCACTATCCTCATTAGTGGTAATAGGGATTACATATTTCTTTGGAACAACTTGAATTGAGATTACCCACTCACTCTCAGCAATGGGGTTGATGACAACCACTTTCAACAACTTAAGAATTTCATTCCTTACCACATTCATAAGATTGGGATTCGGTCTCCACTGAGGTTTACGACATGGTTTGGAGTCAGAATCAAGACCAATCCCATGATTTACAATGAGTGAGATAATCCCAATAATACCAGAAAGGGTCTATCCAATTTATTTCTTTTGCCATCATAAGACATCCCAAAGTATCATATCTTTATTGGCTTAAAGGGAGGAATAAATAAAAACAGGAAAGGCTCTATTTTCCCCTAATAAATCATAATTATGTGATGAATTTAGAACCATAAATTTGAGATCATATTGGTTATCACTTTCAAAACAAGGATGTGACTTTGTATTAAACTCAGTTTGTTTTTCAAATTTATTGACAAAAGTTTTTCCTTGTAAACATAATTTTCAATCACCCCATTAGACAAATATGTGTTGGGAATGGGTATTGATCATTGTTTTATATTTTTCTAATCGTATCATTGATTTTTGATTTTATAAAATCATCATATGAGATATCTTGAATACATTAAAGCCATGGAGACAAATTTACCTCATGTGAACAAAGAAAATCAATCTCTTCTAAACTTAAATGTCCTTCAATAATTCATTGATGTTCCTTTAGTTTACTATCACAACTTACAATAAAATTGACCTTGTAGATATCTTCAACATCCCCAATTTGATAGTTTTCATTATAAATATTCAGATCGAGGCTCATGTTTCCTAAGTTTATTTTCATGTTACATTTTCTAACTCAAATGAATGAGTTGATTGTTGCTAAGAAGGGATAACCAATGATGATGGGGGTTTTCTCCCTAGTACACAATCTTGGGTGATTTTCAAAGACAATTAAGTTAGTAGGGTAAATTAAACATTCAATTTTCACTAAAAAATCCTTTATGATCCCCTTAGGAACTCAAGCACTATAATCATCAAGTTGAAGAGTGACAGATATGGGTTAGAGTTCTTTGAGACCAAACTAAAAATACATGGAATATGGAATGAGGTTCACACTAGTTCCTAGATCACAAAGGGGTTTGACATATTTGTTCCCTCTTAACTTGAAATTGATGTATAGATATCCTGGATCTTTAAACATTGGATGAATGGTCTCTAGAATGGTGGTACTCGTATTAGTATCCAAAAGAACATGGTTTTATGTGAAAATTTCCATTTAAAAGTGCACAATTCCTTAAGGTAATTTGATTAGGTAGGAATTTTTATGATTACATCATTAAGGGTAATTTTCAACTTAACTAGAGAAAATATTTTCCTTAAAGTCTCATTCTGTTCTATTAAATATTTTCCTCTCAGGTGTTTAGGTAATAGAGAAGGTTGTTTGATTATTTGGTGTGGTTGTGGTTCCTTAAAATTCACACTGGGTTTTTCATAATTGAATATTGTTTCATCATCATTATCATGTGATGTTTATTTTTTTTAAATGGTTTTGGAATGGTTTTTCAATTCTTCAATGGATTTACCACTTCTTAAGATAGTCACTTCTTTCAGTTGTTTATAAGAGGGTTGCGTTTAACAGGAATATCCCCTTAATGTTGAGGATGGTACTACCTGAGTAGGCATGGGATATATCTTGGTTTCAATTGTTTTTTTTTCTTTAATCGATGAAACTTTTGAGTTCATTTTCTCCATTACATTACAAAACTATATATGTATTGGTATAGGGAAATATTGGGAAGGGGCTTGTGTTGTCTATTTATCCTAGGTAGATATTTTGGTTGTTGAATTTTTTTGTTGAACAAGTTGTTGGATGGGTTGTTGTCATTGGATATGAAAGAGTTTTTTTGGACTATTTTTGGTTTTAACTGGTTATGGTTTTGAAAATTTTGTGGTTGTTAGGGGTTTGTTCCTTGTGGATGGCTGGGATGTTGGTTATCTTTCTGACAGAATCCTAGATGGTCATTGTACCTTGGATTGAAAGTGTTTTGGTACTGTGGATTATACCAGTTTAGATCATTGACCTATTCTGGTGTTCCTCATAAAATAACATCCTTAATGTAAGGTATGGTTTGGAATTTTTCAGTATTGTGGTCTTGTTTGTCACAAATTGTACAAATATGGTCAACAGTTTGAATTTCATGGACCTTCTTAAGATCTGTCTCCTCAACCTTCCTAGTTAGTGCATAAAGTTTTTTTCTAAGACTTTATTCTTCCCAAAGTTTTTGAATTATATATGATTTGGGTGAATTCTCATGGTAGGTTAATGTTCCCATTTTTTGGTTTTGTTCTTCCAGTCCTTCAAGATATTAATAAGCATCATTTGGGGCTTTGTTTTTTAAGGTTCTTTTTACACATCATGATAATGAATTGTTTGTTTCCTAAACCCAACCCTTCATAGAAGATTTGAACTTATTCTAGGATTGATAATCTATGGTAAGGTTCCATGTTGATTGTTTCTTAAAACCTTTACCATGTTTAATAAAATGACTCCCCATATTTTTCAAAAAAGTTTTGGATAATTTTATAAGTACAATTGTTTTGTGATGGGGGAATTATTTTTTGATTAATTTTTTTTTCAATTGTTCCCATTAGTATATTTATGTAGTTATAATATTTTTTAGCTAATTATTTTTGTGATACTTATGTGAGAGAGGAAATATCCTCATCTTAGCTGACTCAAGTTGATGTGGTGGTTACATGGTTTCAACAATGTCATTGAACTCATTGACATGAAGGTAAAACATTTACAACTCCATCCCATGGATGGTTAGAAGGTAGTTTAGGGAATGGGGTTTTAAGAAATAGTAAGATTATAATAGGGAAGTATGAATAATTCAAGAGTTTGTATTCGTTTTGGAAGGTGTGAAGTAGTTATTTAGGGTTTTATCGACTATATTTCACAAGTTTGGGACTGCCTCATTTGGATTTCAATTTATGTTCTCACTGGGGTTTATAAATTGGTATCTTTGAATACCATCCATTAAAATGGGTTAAATTTTTGAATATACAGTATTAAGAAGATTATGAAATAATTGAAATAATTACATTGGTGTAGTCGACTCCCCAACCCCATGAATATCCACCATAACAAGTCAGTTTGATTGGTCGCGAGTATAGGCGGACATGTGCCAAGAAAAGTGAAAAACAAAATAAAGGGGAAAATATAATGGAATTTTAAGTGAGAAAAGATAAATGGGGGAGAATAAAATGAGTATTGAGATTACTTACTTGTCTCCCTAGAAGTGGTGCCAAAATTTTTACATGCTCGAATTCACCCATGTTTTTAGGGTCAAGCAGTCTCTAGTAGTGTAGCTTGGGTTGTCGAATCCCGAGAGACCTGAGGATAAACCTATAGACACATGCATTCAATGGGTTTTTTTCTTATAAATTGGTCAACATTGGGTTTAAAAGATATATAAGAAATCTGTGTGAATTAAAATTATGATAAATTGAGTTGATCCTAGGTTATTACTTGAGGTGTACTAGATGAATTCCTTTTTAGACTATTTCAATTCCTTAAATTTGAGAAGGTTTTATTCAAAATAGTAAAAGTGCCACCATCAATTTATTGTTTAATACCCACACACCATATTATTAATCACCTATACACTTGGAGGATCATATTTATTATCACTCCAAGGTAATGGTTTGTATTATCCCATGAAGTGTGGCCTTAAAATTTAATAAGAATGAAGAAGATTTAATATTGTCAAACAATATTCTCAATTAAAAGAATTGATTAAGAATTAAAATAATGAGAAATAACATCCAATAAATCCCCTTGCTACTCCCTTAGATTAACCCCTAAGTTTTTTAGCCCTCCATTGATTTTATTCTTCCAGGGGAAGCGGGAATTAGACTCGTGTGGGAGGATTTGAAGAAATGAAAAGCAAGGAAATAACAAACAATCCACTTTTATTTGATGGATTTATCTCTTATATATGTGAATAAATTCACACATTAAAAAATGGTATCGATGTTTTAACAAGAAAAGTAGAAAAAAAGAATAAGAGGTTTTATTAATAACTGACCATGATTTGAGCAACATATAATTTGAATAAATTCGATTACAACATTAAATTGGCAGCATAACATTAGAATGAAAACAACACACAAAGATGCCTAAATTATTTATAACCACTACCATAAATAAAAATTTAAGGAGACTTGGTTTGAGAGTCAAACATTCCATGTCTCTTCAATTAATGGTTTTATGCCAAGGTGGGTGTAAAGTTAATAGAGAGTGGAGTTTTCCACCATTGACAAAAAAATCAACGCCAACTTGCAATCCTCCGAAAAATGTGTCCAAATGAGAATCTATATTGACGAATTTGGGTGGGATATAGATAGAAAATATTAATATACAGATTTACCCTAATATCCTATAATATTTAATCTGAAATTGATTTTTTTGAAATATTATTGAAATGGTGGACTATTTTTCTCGACCACAGAATCTGGCCTAGAATTTTATCATCAACATGGGCCGCCTGGAAATCCATTTAAACATCCAAATTATCTTGGGAAAATTTTTATGGAAATGTTACAAATTATGTCATATTTATTCAGTTCATATTTTATATTCATTGGGTTTGTATATTGTCCAATATAATAATTTTATTGGGCTTTAGTCCAGTTCAATTTGATAGAATTGTGTAGGTTCAAGGCCCAATTTTGTTGTCTTCCAATGATTATCTTCAAGTAATATGAAAGTAAGAATTGTTCCCGATGTAATGAGAAACCGGAAAATTAAATATAAAATCAAAATCATGACTATTTGGTTTTTAGGAGGTGTTCAAATATATACCAATTAATTGTGATCTTTAACAATGAATTTCAATCATAATGTGAAATAATGTTCAAATTGTAAAATGTGCTTGAAATGGATTTTATAAATAATGAATAACATTAATATTATAAAATAAATAATGAATATTATCATCTTTTAGTGGATAATTAGTAACTGAGCAACTATCATCTTGATGATTTCATTCAGAGACTTATAAATGGGTGGTGATTGTTGTAAGTAAGTTACACCAAAAATATTTTGTTGATGAGAAGTTAAATTTGATGGTTATTAAAGGAGCTGTGCAAGTGGATAACACAAATGCAGAATCATGAACCACACTTGGATTCAACTACCACTGAATTGATTACTATAATAAAACATTAAGAAGCTAGACTTCAATAATTGGAAGGTGTGGTGCCACAAATGGACAAGAATCACCAAAAAGGATTTCATCTACAGTAATAGTTGGTGGGAGCGTCACTCCTACAAATGAATAAGATAGACAATTTAGGAAGAAATAATGAATGATAGAAGACAATTATAGAGTATGAAGGTGGAAATAATTAAAATTATAAAACCACTAAGAACAAAATACAAGGGAATTTTTTGTGATTTTTAGACATATGTGAATGGGAATACAGGGAGATACAAACAAATTTTAGGCTGATCGAGATGTCAATCATCACTGGTTAGGATCCAGTGTCTTGGATTACTCAATATGAACCATTATTTATCCAGTTAATAAAAGAATAATTGAAGGAATTGCTGATGCAACTCAGTACGGATTGAATAGCCCAATACTAGATCAATTTAGTCTAATCAACTTGACCAATATTATCATGGAGTAAACTCAAGAAGGAAACAATGTGGTGATATATGGATGCTGTAGAAGAGTACCTGGTAGTATATTTGAAAATATTGAGATAGATATGAGTAGTGGACACATATAGACAAAATTTTGAGCAAGTTGTGATACACATACCAGAATTCCCTGAAAAATGGTACTTGAGAATGTTCATTGGTGGGCTCAACCTATATATTAGATTCACAATCATGGCTCATGTACCATGAAGAAAAGAAAATTTTCTAACCTTATTGATGTAGATCAAGATGGGGATATAGGTTAAAGTTATTATAAATATGACCAAATCAAGGAGAATGAATTATTCATCAACTAGACTAGGAAGATGATATACGACTATAATAGTGAATTATATACTGGTAGGGGATTTGAGAATACAAGAAAGAAAATTATAGAAGGCTTTCAAATTGAAGGGATTTATAAATTTCTCTAGAGATGAGTTTGATGAACAAAATTTAAAGGGACTATTCTATTCCAATGGATAGAGTTTTTACTGAATACATCAATTTCCATAAAAACGATACATGTTAATTGTGTTTGAGTGTATATAGTTGGAGTAATATAGGGAAGAGAAATCTGAGAAGGATGAGTCTATAGAGGTAGAATCTAGGAAAATGTTGAAGATGGAAATTCTTGGAAATACTTTGATTGGACGGGGTTACATCAGGGGTAATGGAACTATATCAATCTTAATGTATAAAAATTTGGAGGGAGTGCTGCTATTTTTTTTGATTCATAGTGGGGGAAACCACACTTTTAAATTGAAATAGTTAATGTGAAAGTTTTCTGCACATGAACTCAATAATGCACCATTTTCAATACATTTGTGAGATAACCACCATGTAGAATTCAGAGGGTTGTGAATGACATTGAGGGTTTAATTTAGGAAAACATACTTCACAATATATGCTTATATTTTTTATACTATAAGGGAATTTTTAGTTCTAGTAATTTAGTTTCTTGAAAAATTAGAATATGTTACAACCAATTGGCGGGGGAATGGACATGGAATTTTAATGGAAGGGTAAGAACTTATCATTATAGGGATTAATGAAACAAAAATATCTTCCAAGGGATTTATAAGTATACAATAATAAGGTTGGAAGTTACTACATGTAACTTAATGGGACACACAAAATGTTGAAAAAAAATCATGCAATACAGTTGGACCAAAACCAATGGGCTCAACTAAAAAGAGTTATTAATCAGTTTAGTATGGCCTTTAAAGTCCCATTGAGTTTACCACCATTTATGAATTTGGTCACACTATTAGACTAAAAGATGGAGTTGAGCCGAAAAATATTATTCCCTATAATTATGCATACCATATGAAGAATGAGATTGAGAAGTAAGTGAAGGAGTTGCAGGAAATTATGTATGTCCATCATAGTAACAGTCTGCATTAGAATATGATTATAATGGTAAAAAGAAAATATGGGGGTGGTGTATGTGTATAGACTATCGAGTTCTAAATAGTGTAACTATTCAAGGTTAGTATTTTTTTATTATGATAGAGTAAATTATTGATGAAATTAATGTGTATAGACTATCAGGCTCTAAATAATTCAACTATTCTAGACCAGTATCCTTTTATGATGATAGATGAACTAATGGATGAATTTCATGGAGTAGACTACTACACCAAATTAGACTTAATGTCTCATTTTCATCATATTTGAAAGATAGGGGATGATGTTGATAAGAAAAAATTTAAAACATATGAGGAGAACTATGAATATGTCACCATGCCTTTTGGGCAGATGAATGCGCTACCTATATTCTAAGAAATGGTGAATAATGTCTTCTAGGTAATGTTATGTGATCCAAGAATTTTATTGATGAAATTTTTCTTCACAATATAGGTTCATATGATCACCTAGAGAAGTTGAAAATGATTTTATAATAGATGGAATACCAAAAATTGTATGTGAATCTAAAGAAATACATATTTGTGGGATAGAAAGTGGATTTTATATGGAACAAAATCTATAAATATGGAGTGAAAATGGATTAAATAAATTTATAGAAAATTACAAATTGGAGGATGCCATAGAATGTGAAAGAGGTGAGGGGTTTTTTGGCCTTACTAGATACTATCAAAAATTAATTAAATATTATGGGAAAATTGTGAAACCACTTACTACCATAAAAAATGAAGGATTTGACTTGGATGATGTAACACAAGAATCCTTTGAATAAATTAAGGGATGAATGATTTTATCTCTATTCTTATGAATTCCAAATTTTCTAAATATAATTTTATAGAATGTGATGCTTCGGGGCAGGGATTGGGAGTGGTTTTTGTGCATGAGGGTCGAACATTAGCCTATATTAGTAAATCCTTGTCCAAAGATATTATAGAGAATTATTTCTATGAAAAATAATTTATGCAATTTATTTTATTTATTCACCACCGGTAGAGATACATAATGGGAAGAAAATTCATAGTAGTTTTTTACCATCAATGTTTAAATATTTTTATACCCAGTGGATGTTGTTAACAATACATTAGTTATTTGCAATAGTAGTTATTGGGTTAAAATTTTGAATTTATCTATCATCTTGGGAAGTTGAATATTCTGGATTATGATTTTTCCAAGGTAGTTTTAGAGGTGGAGAATAGGTAGTTAGAAGTAACTATACATAGATGGGAAGAGCTTCATGTGATTCGTAGAGAGGATTCACAAGATTAGAAAATGATGGATATTGTTGATGCCTCATAGAAAGGGGAGTTGACCAAACCATGATATACATACAGGGAAGGATTATTCTTTTATAAAACCACCATTTTTTATCCTACTATGCAACTCTGATACCCAAATTATTTCAATATTACTATTATTTACCTATAGGGGGACGTTGGGGATTCCTAATGAATTATAAATAGATTTCCAATGGATTGTTTTTTCTTATAAGTACACACAAGATACATAAATATGATTGGGAATATATATTTTTTATAAAATAAAATATGAGGTATTAATTCCTGTAGGACTTCTACCGCCTTTGTCGATACTTGAACTAAAATGGGAGGAAATTTAAATATATATTTTTCTAGACTTCCAAAGTAACATTGGTATAAAGTTGTGTTGGTTTTATTGGAAATACAGAGCAATTACATGCATTTCATACCACTAAAAAAATACTTATACAAAAAAAAACAATAGATTAAGTAATTTATAGTCAAATTATCCCCTTACATTGGGTACCAAAGGAAATAGTTAGGGATCATGAACCCTTTTCCACAAGACTTTTTTGGAAATAATTATTCAAATTACCAGGGGAAGCATTTTATATGGTCTTTTGATAACATCATTAGAGTAAAGGAAAAATCAATGTGGTAAATTGATGACTCAAAATTTATCTATGATGTTTTACATCAGATCAACTGATCTGGTGGGTTGTCTGGTTGTCATGGGTATAATATTGTTATAATAATTCATTACACACTTTATTAGCTAGAACCCCTTTAATGAATTATATGGCCAAATACCACCAATTTTTTTTAATACACTAGAGGGGATGAAATATAATAGGTTGTGGATAATGAACTGGTAGAAATATATGAATCTTTATAGTAGATATGAATTAATATCCAAAGTGTGTGATGATTGATGGTTTGATGTTCCAACCAGCACTGATGTAAGGTGTTTTATGATATTTTGGATTTAGTATGTTTAAAATTATGACCAAATATTCCTAGATTGGGAAAATTTATAGGTTGGATGTTCACAATACATTATTATGGACCATTTACTACAGTGGGGAAAGAAGTTTTGTTTCTTACTGATTGAAATTACCTAACACTACTATGGTAAATCTCATTTTCCATGTATCACAATAGAAGATTGTGATTGGGATCCACCATGTTGATCATGTGCTTTCGGCTAGATTTTTTGTTGAAGAGTAATATCCATTGGACCAACTAGAAGAAGTGTGGAAGGGGAGTACTTGACCATGACTAATGAGAGGGTATAGATCGTCGACGCATGAAGCTGCATGGGATGGTGAAATGGTACTAAAAAGATAGTTTCCATATTTTCGCATAGAGGATAAGGTGTTAACTAAAGGGTGTATGACTTGTGGGATAAAGGCAGTCGAGGAATGTAAACCAATATTGTATAATTTCTATTAGTGTTAAAGGGCTGGTATTCAGGGTTAATAGTTTTATTTAGTAGGGAGGGGTACAATTTTAATTTGGGTTTAATAAATCAGTTTTTTTTTCATTTGAAAGGAGAACGGGGATGTTCCTAGGGGGATCATAAGTTAATAATTTATTTTAAGGCATTATGCCTTTTCTTGAGGATCATTACTCTCTTTGATATCTTCCCTTATAACTAATTCTATACTCTTCTTATAAAATTTTTTGAAAGGTAACTGAGAAGTTATATAGGGTACTAAAACACACCAATGATGATAATTATTAATCTAAGATAAATAGAAAACCATCTTATCCATCTTGGTAATAACATCGAATAGATCTATATTAAGAACTAAGAAATCCCAAGTTAACTCAACTTTAGATATAGAAATGGTGTGTGATGTTCATCAGAAACCCTACTCACTTTTCTTTCTAAGAGACTCCACTATCTCCATAACATATGGCATGATTTCTATTAGGAGATTTAAATTATTCACAAAGAGAGTTGATATAACATAGTGAGAGACACTTATATCAAATAGATAAATTTATATAGTCAATGAAATGAAATTGATACCTCTCATAGTTATAAGGGCTGGTTTGATATCCACTGGATAATCATACACTACATGAAACTGTTTCTCCCTATAAGATTAGTGAGTATTTTACCTATAATCTATCGGTTAAAAAAATGTTTCCTTGGAAGCATATAATTATTCTAGAAACCCTATTGATTCTGAAGAGCCAAAACCACCTTTTTGGGAAGAGAAATCCTTTAAAAACCATTGTAGATGACCTAGAAACCAATACGAGAAGAAAATGTTCAGTTATTATAAGAAATGAAATTTATCATTCCCTATATTTCCACACTAGTGGAAAATTAGAGGGAATTTATTAACCGCTAAAAAGATTATAAGATGAATTTTATTTTGATACCCAATTCCACTTCCCAAGAAAACCTAGTTCAACATATTATTCCCTTCATAAGGGTCATAATAACTACCACCATACATGAATGGAATCCCAAACAATCTTCACTTGAATTCATAATCAATTTTATATATTAGAACTCTATCAACATCCTCATAATTAGTGGAAAGTTTCATCATGAATAACTGATAATGGATATTTTGTTCCAAGATCATCTAATGAGTTTGAACCTTCAACTTTTCCACTAATATAACCTCTAGTGAGAAAATGGAAATTTTGGAAAAATAGTTAGTATATTCCATTATTTTATAGTCACTTTGTTGATGATTAAGGAACTCCATGGACATAGCCCAAACCACATTATCTAGGTAAATTTTTTGAGTAAATATGGATTAAAATTCCTTCCATTTTGAACCTCGTGTTTCTTTTCCATAACCACAAATTTACACCATATTTGACTACAGAATTAAAGCTTAAAAATATCACACTAAACTTTAACATTATTCAGAGTCTCCAATAAGTCAAATATCCTTTCAATTTTCCCCAATCAGTCCTCTACATCTTGAGG
Source organism: Viscum album (assembly GCA_963277665.1). NCBI lineage: Eukaryota > Viridiplantae > Streptophyta > Magnoliopsida > Santalales > Viscaceae > Viscum > Viscum album. The sequence goes on from OY728123.1 coordinate 20,444,074, forward strand.
ATCATTTATCCCCTCTAAAGATGGTGGTTTCTAGTGTATAAAATTTTGGGATCAATTCTTGTATCTATCCTTCTAAATATCCACATCTCTTTATTGTGTAGGGACTAGAGATACACCTTGGTACATAGAATGGAATGCGTGAATTACAACTTAAGGAATATTCTGATTAACTATAGGATTTTCCTGTGGAATATTTTCTTCAGCACCCTCTGAAGGATTCACTAAAATTATTCTAGAAGGGTACTACACAACACCAGATAAAGAGAAGAAATCATAAAATTCAAAAACTACCTCAATAAAAAATAAAAAATAAAATGAAACATAACTAAAAAACACACATTCCCATACATCCCATGGAAACGTAGGACTCAATATAATTTGTGAGGCTATAAAATCACTCACAAGTGTTCCCTTACGTTTCTATAGTACCAAATTCTATCTACTTAGACATCCCATGTCACCTAAAATGATAACCAACTTTAATAACAATTTATCACAAACCAACCTAGGTCATCCCTGAATAGGATGACCAAACATTCTTATAAAATGGGCTAAAGGGATATCCCAATCCCGAGAGGGTATAAAAAAGTACTTGGGAATCAATGAATCATATTTGAGAATTATTTCTCTCCCAAGGAAATAAAATATTAATGACAGAGTGATTATCTAGTTCAGTTAAAACAAAACCTCTTCCATTAACTTTATACCTCCTATTATTTCTTAAAAGAACATATCTCTATAATATTACAACCAAATTAAGGAAATAATACCTATAGGAACACATATGAAAAGAGAAACTCGAGTGTACGACTCACTCACTCATGAGTTCTTTCTTGGACACATTTAAAACTTTAGTAGTGCCACAGCCAGAATCCACTAAAAGGGACTGCATAATAGGTTATTTAGTTTATGGATTTTGTTTTAGTTTTCTATAATTGGGTATTGTGTGCCCGGACATACCAAAATGGAATAAAAAAATTCTCTCTATAGAATTAGACATAATATTGAATTTTTTACTATTAATGATTTTACCTTTACTATATTCATTTTTCTTACCCTTAGTTTCTGGCCTATACCATGTTAAAAAGCACTCATCCTCACCCAAAATTCTTGAATTAGAATATAATTCTTTATAGACCAGAGATAATTTAGCCTCCTCTAGGGTTACATAGTCATGTCCATACATCATTGTCTCTACCATTGTATTATAGGAATTCTCTATAGAAATTAAAAGAATCATGGATTGATCCTAATCATTAATTATCACATTTTATTGGATAAATAAAGCATGGTTTTATAAAATTAGTCCAATTAAGCCTACTGGATTTAATTTTAAATGTAAACATGTGATGTTTATTGTAAATTCTACAAACAAGTTAAGTTTTCATGTAATGTTTCTCTAAATTAATCAATATGACAGTATCAATTGTTTCCTAAAAAAATTTTATATGAAATTTGTTTCCTAAAGAAATAAGTATAGAAATATGGGCCTTAAAAATAATATCATAAGAGACATATTTGTTAACAGTGTAGCTCATCCCATAGGTGGACTGGAAAACAATGGGTTTCTTAAAGCCAAATATGCATCAATTAACCAATGTTTAATGGACATAGATATCATCTTAATCCACTATAAATATAATCCATTATCACCATATAATTTTTTGTTTCAAAACTAGTTGAATCCATATTTATCTAAAGTATCTAATAGTATTTTTTTCCAAAAAAATTCTAACATACACCCTTAAGAAATATCCATGATTAATGGATATGCACACTTTTTTCAATTATGAATTAGAATTTCAATAATATTTATGGTTATAATGATTTAAATTTGTAATAAAATTGGGAAATGGAAATTTTATATGAGATACAAACAAGGGAAATAAACAAAAACTAGATTATAGTAATGAAATAGTTTCAAAAAATAAAAACATTAAAGCAGTAAATAGAGGCTAGATATTTAATGTGATTCGGTCCATTTTAGACCTAAGCACATGATTAGAATACCACCCACACACATTAGTTATTTTTCTCAAAAGAAAAATGGTACAAGATAAAATTCAATAAATATAGGAAGTAAGAAAACAAAATATGAAAAACACTATATTTTGAACTAAAAAATAAGTGAAGAAACTATAGTACTTATAGGTTAGAGAGGGTGGCTTTCCCGCAGTCATATTCTCTCGATGTACCTAGAACAGATGTGCATGATATGCTTGAATATGAGGGGTTAGAATTCTTCTAGGTCATCTGGATTAGTGAAAAACCCCACAAATCTTCCAAATGAAGGGATCTCATCAACAATACTCTGTAAAAAGGCTATAAGAAGAAAATAAGGAGGAAAACAGGCTGATACATGATTTCTAATGAAGAAAATGAATGGAAAGGTGAGATAGGGTTTTTTCCAAAGTAGATGGGAGTTGAAACAGGACAATTCAAATGAGTTGAATGTTAGAAGCTGATCATGCAGGGGTAACCAATTCCCCTGACCCACCACTACACCTTGAAACAAACTATCCAACCAAAAACATTTATGCACAGGGAGCCAAAAAGACAATGAAAAAAACTACAAAAACATAAAATCATGTGGGTGGATAGGATTATAAGGTAATAAGTATAATCAATGTCCAAAAGGGATCCTGGGTAGGATTAGTGACATGGAAAATATGGGATTCCCTGAGCTGAGGGTGAAACAAGTGGGCCGAATAAACCAGCCTAAAAGCGAAGGCCATGTAAGAATAATGAATCCCAACATGAATATTATCCAGTAAATATCAAATAAAATTAATTTGAGAATAATTATAAAAAATAAAAACAACAAATATTTTTTCATATAATTTTACAATAAAAAAAATAAATGAAAGAATAAAGAATAAGAACATATCTATTTTAAGACACTTTATTTAAAAAATATCCACCATTTTCATTGGAAATTGGAAATGTTCTTGAACATATAACTGCTGAATTGGAACCAAATTCATCATATATAAATAGTGTTTTAATTTTTATAATTCCACATCTTTAGCCAAACTACCAGTTGTGTTTTTATCAGTATGTGTCTTATTAACACATACAGTTCCATAGTTAATAATATCTTTAATAAAATGTAATATAATATCTATGTGTTTCGATTTACCATGGAATACAGTATTCTTGTGTAAATGAAGAGTATATTTCCATTCACTATAGACTGTAATAATATAATTATAATGATTAAGTTTATAATCGAAACCCTTGATCCATAATGCTTCCTTGACATCCTCATTCAATGTAATATAGTCACCTTCAAGGGTTAAATGGGAAACCAAAGATTGCATATTACATTTTTAATATATTAATATATTAATTCTCCACAATCAATGAAAACATACATGGATAATGAGTTTCTAGTATTAATATATCTTAAATAGTCTACATCCAAATTGGTAATAAATTCAATAGTGTCAACATTTTTATTATAACATAAAGACAGGGTCGATGTATGTGATAAGTGTCATAGATGCAACATTAGGGAATTCCAATGTGGATTCCCAAGGTTTTCCATAAATATTACAATAGTGAATATTTCAAAGGAAATATTAGTTTAGTTCATACCATAGATTACATAACACTACAAAATAATGTTAACATAGTGTATTTTGGACATGTACCCTATATCAGTAGAAACAGTGGGTGCTTGTGTCCAATGAAGCTTAAAAAGTTTGCAAATGGAAAACCTATAGTTTTAAGATATTCAAATAGGTAAATTTTAAAAACATTAAAAATATAATAATACTGGTAATGATACCATAATTTATTGGTTCTATCCCAAATAATATCTACACTAAGGATTTTTTTGCTTCCCCTAAATGCTTAATTTCAAAATGACCCTTTTAATTTTGATTTAATATAAATTATGACCTCCATGTTATCACATGTATCCAACATATCATATATATATATAACAGAAGGTAAATCATGATATTTTTATCACAAATTAAATAAACAAAAGCATCATATTTCCTCTTTGTGAAATGGTTATTAATATAAAGGAATTAGATTTTCCATACCACTACCTTGAGTCTTTTTAAATCTATACAATGATTTATTTAAAATTTTAAAAAAAAATTATATTTATACTCTTTAAAATATCCATTATGAGGTTTAATTATCATAATATGAATCATAACTTATATATATTTATCTTAGGTCACATGTCGAGGATGGGTTGGAGGAGGCTCTACAATAGCCTAAAGTTTGGTTGATGGATTGGTATATACAGACCCATAAATTTCAACTAAATCATTATCTTGTGAGATGGTTTTATAATTGGGAGAAAACGATTCACGAAAAACCAAATTTTTTTGAATTATACATTTCTGGTATCTGGGTTTATCAAACCGAAACTTATAAATTTTAACAACTTCGAGATACCCAACAAAAATACACTTTATAACTCATGGTTAAAGTTTCTATGCCATTACATGGGCATAAACAATACACCCAATGACCCTCATTTAATATTAATAAGGTGGTTTGTTATTATAGAGTTCCTTTAGAGATTTAAACTAATTATCATATGATGAGAACCTATTTATTAGCCACACTTCTATAAGGGAAGCGTCTGCCCATAAACATTTCACCAATCCTGAGCAAAAAACGTGGATTAGAACTCATCAAGGATGGTTCTATCATACAATCATCAAATCCATTTTTGTGGGTTCTCCCTAATAATATATTTCGTATAAATTCCCTAAGATTCACATAACTAAATGAAATTAGTAGATATGTAATCTAATACATTGTTAGTTCTCATCTTCTTAATTCTCTTTCCTACTTTCTCTTCAATAAGGATTTTCTAGGTTTTGAAGGTTTCAAAAACATTAGATTCATTCCTGAAAATATAAACATACCCCTTTTTAAATAATTTAACACTAAATGTAACAAAATAGGAGCCTCCACTATGGGAGGTGTTGTAACACCCCAAGCTTCCACGATATGTTTCCCTTTCAATATAGAAAGAGCTTACGTTTTATGCAACATCAAGTTCTAGCACACCACAACCAATCAAACTAGCCATTTTTGAATATTAATACCCACTTTTTGAAATTTTATAAATTTTATTTATCAAAATGGACTTCATTTTTGGTATTTTTCTAAAAGCATTCAATTTTTTATAAATAGTGAAAAACAATGCGTTATTGTTTTAAACCTACTTTTTATTTAAATAAATATTTATTTTAATTTAATTTATTTTAATTCAAAATAGATAAATAATACCTATATAATTTCAATGTAATTCATTGGAGTTATTTTATAATAAAATTAGATATATAAAATTTTATTGAACATTTTAACATATTTTACCCACCTTCTAGGCATATTTAAAAATTTGCATAAAATGTAATTTTACAACTTCTTTGAATTTAATTTCAAAAATCTGAGAGATGAGGTTCACATCCGTAAGTAAAATTTGGTTCAATAATATGAAAATAATTTTATGGTGAATTGTAACTTTTGAATTTTATTTACCACAGTTAAAAGTAAATAGGATAATTAATGGTAAAAATTATATTATAATTACTGTAATACATGTCTTAATTATATTGGATAAGTGCATTTAGACCAAAATAAACCTTATGAATAAAATATGATCCTCTTTGATCCACATGGATTAGATTAGGACATTTAATATTATTTTATTTAAAGAAGAGTTAAAAGTATTAAATTAAACTTTTAATAACTAAACCATTTGTAATATAGGGTAATAAATAAGATAATTTCGACTATAAATATTAATTATAAATATAAAAAGATTTCCTACATCATGGTATTATATATATATTTTTTATACATTAAATAATTAAATTTATTTATGGCACAATGATGATGTAGTAATTACCTTATTAATGAAAGGTTAAAATAATTGATATTATAAATATTAAAATAAATGTAAATTGAGACTTTTGATGCATTCAACGAATTTTCTAGGTTAATATGACATTTTAGAGTTGGTTAAATAATTTTTTTCAAAGTAATACAGTTATTATGACTTTCAAAAAAACTAAATACCAAATAGTGTCAAAATTGACATAAATTAGTTTTTAAAACAAATACTATTTTATTAAATTATATAATAATCCTAAAAATATAAGGTTTGGGAAAAGGTATTATATAATTATAGATATTTCATTAATGAATCAATTGGGGTTATTTTTGCTTTTTATAGTAAATTTATTAACTATGTATTATAATAATACAAGAAGACATGGTAAAAGTTAAACTATTTATCTTAGAGTTAAATAAAAAATATAAGGTTAATATGGTGACCAAAATCATTATGATACCTATTGGTTGAGATATTTGCGACCCCTAACCACCTTAGAATCGAAATAATTCATTTTTAGCCATTATAAACCGAATATTATTGTATAATAAATTAATATTTCAAGCATTTCCTAATGTGACCCTCACCTCTCTTATAAAAGGGTACTCCTCCTCTTAATATCACACCACCATAGCCATTTCTCTCCAGAAACCCCATCTCAAATATCCTCCAAACTACCATCAATTCATCCTAGAGTCCATACTTTAATCATTAATACAACATAAGGATCCCTTTTGATCAAATCAAAAGGAAGCACCCAAAGAAGAGGAAATAATTTCACCACCTTTTTGAAAGTTATTTTCTTCTTCCACTTCATATTTCTTTGATGTTTTCATACCAAAATAATAACTCCAGTACCTTATATATATTTTTAGGTTATTATAAATATGGAACAACCACATTCGTTATTCTATCCATCCTATGAATGACAAATTCACCATACGTGTGTACATATGACTTACCATCTCCACCTCATGGTGTAGTTTGTTATTAAAAACTTAATTATTTGGATTGGTATAATAATGAGTATAATTGATGTAAATAATAAATATAACATGTTAATGACTCAGTATATATGTTACAATGTCCTATTACATACGATTCCACCATTAAAATAATTGTATTGTTTCTCGTGCATATGTACATATTACTCTCTCCACGAACATGATGAGATTCATTCCCCATAAGAACCATTAAAGAATAAAATTCAATATAGAATTAAAAAATAATTTTTATGAAATTAAATTCATTATGGATTAAAATCAAATAAATCCTATCTAGAAAAATCATTACTTATGTAACAAAACCTATAACGGAAAAGGAATCAGTTAACACCCAAAACGATGATACTATCGAAATATCATTAACAAAGAAATATTATAAGATCATATATGATATCATATTGATGTATGTGGTTATTGTATAATTTAATTAAAATTATTTCCCCATTATATAGGATTTTAACCTACCCTCGACTAAGGAAAATTACAAGGTAAGAGTTAATTTTACAATCCCTTTATTTTCCGATGTTGTTTTTACGAAAGTATCTACGATGACCTCTTTATCATCCACATATGTGTTTCTAAAAAATATATTCCAAGAAATTTCCACTATTTACTAAAATATTTGTTTAAATTAATTTATACCCTTGGTTTAATTTTTATAAAATGTTTTGAAATGAATCTTTAGGTCATTTTCCAAACAAGGTACTTTATGACCTATTCAAAAAATTAAGGTAAGAATGTTTTTTAAAATTATAAGGGGGGAGTAGATATTTTCCTCCATTATAACACCTTATAAGATTCCCTTACAAGGTTATAAGAATATTTTCAAAATAAATGTTTTCTCTTATAATTATGTGACTTTTAAATGAGTTTTAAAATAGAAATGAATATCTCTCTCAAATAGTTTGGATTTCATCTATGTCAACATCCTCTGATGGATTTTACATTTTTTTGAAGTGGATTTATTATGATAAAATCATCCATATTGTATTGAAGGTTTTTTGATATGTTGGACCGTGTATATGATATTTTTATACAATTTATGGTTTATGGTTAAATTATTGAAATTTCGTATACTAGTTTTAATACGAACTAGTACTTACCCGTGCATTCACACGGTACCATAAATCAAATTTTATTTTCAAAATGCATTAATAATATAAGAGGTGATCAATGATAATAAATAATAACTATGTTGAAATTACAAATATGGTCATTATTTTCATATATGAATAATTAAAAATGAAGACTATATTATGTAAAATGAAGTTAAACAGAACTAAAAGATGAAAATAGAACTGATATAAAGTTGAAGTATCTATAACATGGAAATAGAAACACAGAAACCTACATCAAAAAATGGAAATAACACAATGGTTCATTGACATCAAAGAAACATAACCTTGGACTATTCTTTCACTATTTAAATAGAACTATGGAATGTTCTGTCCCCGTGGTCACACAATTCTAATAAGGTTTCAAATACATTCATTCCATAAACCCATGAAAATTGATCGATATTTAAGATCTTATATATTAAAGGATGAGAAAAATTAATGTATTTCTGAAATCTCTTTAGATATCACCCAATGATCTATACCTTTGCTACTAATCTGTAGCTCCATTAGATTTTCCCCTAAGATCAATATCCCATAATGGAGACAATTCCCGCTGAATCCCAACATAATCTTCCAAAAATACTACCTTCACAAGGTTTGGAAAATGTGTTCAAAACATAGTAGTCAATATAATATGACACTAAAAAAACTAAAATGAAATTCACATAAACATACAGATAAAATTTAAAAAACACAACCTCACATGTAAATCATAATGATGAGAGAAGAAAATGTATAGATCACATCTCAGAACATAATTTATCATCAGATTATCAATGAGTAAAAAAATGACAGTAATTGTGCATAAAACTATTGTATGTAAAAAAATATTGGATAAAATGAAGTAATCAAAAGAGCCTAATGTTCAACAAAAATAGTATTTGTTCATATTCAAGAAAAAATATGTTTGGTGAGTGACCTGAAGAAGTATCCATAAAATTTACATCAAGTACTAAACAACGACGGTTTCCGCAGAGGAGGAGAAACACTAAACGACCATGACTGCATATGCGAAAGCTTACTTTTTGACGATGAGCTGCCTACATTCAGAGTACCACCCGAAATTGAAGTGAAAACCAAAATCGTTAATAAAATTGCATTTGGAAGAAGCTTCATCAAATAAGTAGCATGTACATAATAGTAAATGAGCAAAGTGTCGGGCATAACCATAATTTCTAAACAATACATGTTGCAATAAGGCATAACAATATAGTTTACAGTAAGGAATAAGAAATTCCAGAACATAACAAATGTTGGAACATTACAGATGGTGGAAGTAACCTGCTTGTTCAGCAGTTTGAAGTTGAAGTGACATATCTGCAACATTCAACTTCAAGTTATTTGTTATTGATGAATATTTAGTAATAGCATGCACAGAGTAAAAAGCTGAATGTTGATAATATATTGTCCAAGTTGACATACCTCTGAACATGAATGCAGGATATACATTAGAGGTTGTTGTAGGAGTAGTTTCCATGTATGTAACTCTCATTGAATATTGTTCATCAGTCGTCTGTGTAGAACCTACATGCTTATTACTCTCTCCTTTGGAAAAAAGGACATGTGAAAATGTTATAGGATATTATAAAGTGCTTATATATAAGGAGATATATAGATAATAAATCTGAGATGCTAGTTGAAATGTGAAACATACCTGTGGATGAGAAAAGTTAGTTGTTTCCAGTAGCAGTATAATAAGCACTGTTCATTAAAGTAGTTGAATGCGTAAGAGTAAAAGTGTCGGGCAGTGGATATGCGGAAGGTTCGGGGGTTGGATTTGCAGATTATGGAGGAGAAAACTCGGGAATTTTGGGCATGGGAGTCGTGGCCGGATGTGTTGGTGACACGTTGGCAGAGAAATGGAATGTTTAGAATATATATAGATACAATGAAATTATTGATAATGTTGGAGAGCATAACCATAATTTCTAAACAATACAGTTGCAATAAGGCATAACAATACAGTTTAAAGTAAGGAATAAGAAATTCTAGAACAAAATAGATGTTGGAACATTACATATGGTGGAAGTAACCTATTTTTTCAGCACTTTGAAGTTGAAGTGACATATCTGCAACATTCAACTTCACGTTATTTTTTATTGATGAATATTTAGTAATAGAATGAACAGAGTAAAAAAGATGAATGTTGATAATATAATGTCCAAGTTGACATACCTATGAAGTTGAATGCAGGATATACATCAGAGGTTGTTGTAGGAGTCGTTTCCATGTATGTAACTCTCATTGAATGTTGTTCATCGGTCATTTGTGTAGAACCTGCATGCTTATTACTCACTCCTTTGGAAAAAAGGACAAGTGAAAATGTTATAGGATATTATAAAGTGATTATATATAAAGAGATATATAGATAATAAATCTGAGATGCTAGTTGAAATGTGAAACATACCTGGGGAAGAGAAAAGTAAGTTGTTTCCAGTAGCAGTATAATAAGCACTGTTCATTAAAGTAGTTGAATGCGTAAGAGTCAATATTTCACTCACATAGAAACTTTTACGTAGTTGAATGTTCATTTCTTACTATGATGAGGATGAATTAGTTGACTCCACAATAGTATGACCATTTGAATTCGTACCTTGTTAGAGTGATATTAGGACATGAAGTTGTGAAACAGTAATGTATCGTATTGACCATAAAGGTAACCAATGTTTAAATGTAAAAATGTTTATAGAAAGAAAGGTCGTGTCATGTCATGGTGTTTGGTCGTTGTTTTTTCGTGTTTGATCCACCGTATATCATTGATAGATCTGAATACTCTTGAGGGACTGTGGAACATGAATATGAACAATTGTAGGAAGATATGGTTAGTTGTTTTTCAGCATGAAATCAAAATAAATAAATGGGAGACAACAAACAGAACTAACCATTAATGGATATAGATGATAATGTAATGTGTCGACGTATTTCTATGTTAGTAGCTGGTGTGACCAGTACAGCTATAAAACACTGTCCTATAGTTAATGTTAACATAAAAATTTCAATACTGTTAGAGTATACATTGTCAGACAACATTATTATTATTTAAAGTGTTTGAATATATAGTTTTTCAATATGATAAAAATATAAAAAGTAATGGGTCACGAAGGAATACCTCTTCTTGTTTGTTTGCTTCCTATTGGTGTGACAGGTTCAGTTACATTAATGTTTTCAGGAGTCATTCTTCCTATGGATTAGGAAATATAGTAAACATGTAAGCAGCTAATTGATAAACAATGAAACTATTTTTGGAGTGCAGAATAACAAATTAAATGTTACGTAAATGTAAAACTCTAGAAACAACATGGAATATCACATACTTATAATAAAGAAACAATTGAAAAAAAAGAATCTTACTGGATTTGATGCCATAAGAAAAACATAATCCATTTCAAGCTGTCAGTCAATACATTCTAAGAGAAACTCAAAGACAAAGAAATAATAAATAAACCGACGTAGAAAATGAAATTATTACAGTAAAATACCTTCACAACAAAAGAGGACCACATAATCATTGAACTTGAGACTAATTAATGACGATGCATGTAATAGTAAACTGTTTTAGGCAAATTTGTAAGGGAATAGTTATCAGTAAGTCTCAATGAAGTAGGAAATAACATAATTTCATAGAAAAGGTGAAAGAGATGGGGAATGAAAAAATGGGAACAAAAATTAACATCACTACCTAATTACAAGGTAACCATAGATAAAGGAGAAAAAAGCAGGATTCGAAGGTGTTTAGGGTGGGGATACTAACCACATACCATATGAGAATGCAATGGAAGAATACCTTATCAAGGATTGGAAAAAGATTTTGAAAACATAGTAGTCATTATTATTAAAAAATGATAACAAAACTGACGACCAGGACACAGAAATGAGCAGATCAGATTGAAAAAACAAAACTTAGCCTGAAACTCATAATGTTGAATGAAAAAAATGTATAGCGCATAGTTAATAGCATAAATCTTTCCATTTTAAAGCATGTATGATGCATTAAATTACCATTTCCGGATTGATGTACCCTATCAAGAATAAGAACTTATTATTATGTTTTTTTCAACTGATTTACCCCTGCAAACAGAAACAGTATAGTATGTTCATCTTCCTTTAACGCACACCACATGCATCATTGTCTTTCCTGCAGAAGGTGTAAATCAAACCTTTTATACATGGACATGATATGTGTGCTTTGCACTTGTTGAACGAATCTGGTTCATTTTCATCGTGTAGTAGGGATTCATGGAAACACTTCTATACAGTGCTATATTTTTTGGGCAATGACATCACAATTTTTAAATGTTGCAACTATTCATAAACATCAAGACATATCAATATATCATGAAATACATTTGTGAAGAATTTTAAAATATAGATTCATGAATAAAGGGATTGAAATCTGCTTGGAGGCTTACTGTTTGCATCTGTGTACTTATATTTCCATAAAAATTCGATCTTCTATCACCTGGTTTCTCCATGCAACCATGTCACGATGAACTGAAATCATATTGAAACAAAATATTGATGCATAAAAAGGGAATATAAATGGATAAAATATTAAAACCATTAAAATACATGAAATCTGATTAATACCCTAATTGAATTGATTATGTAATCTGAATACATGTATAACATGAATGTTGTTCATACGTTGACACCATCCGTGCCAAAGGGGATATCATATTATGCATTTCTTTGTGGTCTCTGAGTAATCGTGCTACATATCAAATTTACAACATCAGTATACAAGAAAGGAAGCAATGAACAATGAATACCTTAATGCAAAGATCAAACATACTTAAAATAGGCCCACTTCTGGATAAGAGAGTCCTAAACATCAATTGTAAAACATAGTAGTCTGGTGCATGCTGTAAATCCAGATCCATGCATCAGTGAAAGCCGAATAGGTAGTAGTCTGAAAGCATCAAGTGAGATGGATTTGATCCATCCTTGAAGCACTCAGGATCCTCAGCAAACCCGGATAGCCATGAATATAGCAGATTCAATGGGAAATGAGGCCACAAAACCATCCAAATTGAGGAGGAAACCCAAAAAAGTCAGATATGTTCAAACAATAAACATTTCAACTGAAAATTCAACTGACCTAATCTAGGAAGATATAGAATATGATGACAACTTCAATCCAGATCAATTTAGTAATCAGATTTATGTACATTCTTTTTATATATGTATAACTATCCTATGTGCACATGACTTGTGTGGCATTAATAGTAGGTAAATCTTATATGTGTTAAATGGGAATGTCTCACATACACTTTAAATATTAATATGTAAGACATCTAAAACATTGAAAATAATGAAGAAACATACACCTTAATGTTTGTTTACATAGAAAATAGTAGTAGTATTCAATCCTGAATAGGTGTGTAAGCTGCTGGCCAGCTTATTCCTACCCATAAAACACATAAAAATTGTTGTTAAATAGTAAAATAACTAAATAAAATAAAATATGAGAAAAGGGACAAGAAATTTTGGGTTTAAAACATAGAAAATGTGATGTAGTTAACCTTTTCTTAGCTAGAAAATTCCATCACGTCAACCAATCTGGGAATGATCATATATTTTAGATGCATTCTATTACAATGCAGATGGGTTGAGCCAAAGCTGAACATGAATTTTATTTACTAATGAAATTAAAGAGACCTGAATTATTAAATATCAATATATTTCTTATAACATATACATTGTGCGTCAATAAATAAAGATAAATTATTTTGTTTCAAAAACTGATATCCTAATTTTGTTTATTAAAACAGTGTATATACATTCAAAAAAAACCTAATTGTCACATATATTGTTGAGAAAAAATTCAATGACACCCTAAAAAACACAGCATTATAGATATTTTAAAAAATAAAATTCCAACTTCATTTAAAAATGGCAGTCCAAATATTATTTGTTTAAAAACCTGAAACATAAAACATATTCTCTTGTAAATATCCTTATAAATAAATTACAGAAAATTAAAAATAAAAGTAAACAAAAAAAATAACAGCTTCATTGTCAAAAAAAAAATTAACAATTTGAATATTAATCAATAATTAAAATGTAATATTCCGTTGAAAATAAAGATAAACATATGTCATCGAAATTATTAACAAAAAAATTACTACTAATCAAAAATTTCAAGTGATTTTTAGTTTTAAAGAAAAAAATCAAAACAGAATATATGTTTTGTATAACAACTAAAAAAAATACAATATATCACATGTTCTCATCTCTATAATGAATATGTTAAATAATACAAATAAATGTAATATTGCCTCTAATGATGTAAAATACAACAATATTTTAATTTGAGATGACAAAACAAAAAGAAAAAGCGTGTTATATTATGATGATTTGCACTTCAACAATCAAAACTTACACCTAATCAAATGAATACAAACAATGTGTGGATAAACAGAGAAAATAAACCTGAATGGTTGAATAACCAATGAATAGAATCATCCAATGAACATAACTCAGGTGAGTGCGATCAATAATAGTACTGCTCATCTACAATAACAAATGATTAACATCATCCAATGAATATATATTGGAATTCATTTACAAAGATTGTAACATAAATAGTCTACATTATTTGCATACCATAACACTCCCCGACCTTATAATCATCTTCATTGTCATCAAAATCAATATTCTGCAAGAAAACAATCTGAAACCAAATCATAGGTTTGGCCTAATACCAATGATTAGAGAAAATTTGATTGATATTCTGTGATAACCTGATTGTAATCATTGTTATCACATATTCTCTTCTCTAAATAGAATAAGTTAAATAATACAAATAAATGTAATATTTCCACTAATGATGGAAAATACAACAATATTTTAAATAGATATAACAAAACAAAAAGAAAAAGCATGTTCTATTATGTTGATTTGAACTTAAACAATCAAAACTTGCACCTAATCATATGAATACACACAATGTGCGGATAAACAGAGAAAATAAACCTGAATGATTGAATAACCAATGAATAAAATCATCCAATGAACATAACTCAGGTGATTGCGATCAATCATAGTACAACTCATCTACAATAACAAATGATTAACATCATCCAATGAACAGATATTGGAATTCATTTACAAAGATTGTAACATAAATAGTCTACATTATTTTCATACCATAACTCTCCCCAGACTTATAATCATCTTTATCATCATCAAAATCAATATTCTGCAAGAAAATAATCCGAAACAAAATCATAGGTTTGTCCTAATACCAATGATTAGAGAAAGATTGATTGATATTCTGTGAGAACCTGTTTGTAATCATTGTTCTAACTCTATTCATTATTCTCATTCAGGATCTCATCAACTCATTCACCTTCCTTATTTTCCTTCAGGCCTTCACCCTCATGCCCCCACCTAATTTGAATTATAAGAATAATTGTAAGATCATTGGGCATAATTATTTTGATAATGCAATGTAGAGTCCATTTATATGTTGATAATAAACTTGCATTTGGAAGACACTGCATCAAAAAATATGTATGTACATAACATTAAATGAGTAATAAATATAGACATAAACGAATCACATTGAAGATAGGGAGAACGGGGATTCGTTGATTGCAGATGAGTCGAGCTGAGCAGATCTTTGAAACCAATGATGTCTGAAAATTTACCACAGTTTATTTTGACCATTTCTTTCAAAACGTGGATGTACTGATAAAGCAACCCAAATAAAAGAAGAAATGTAACATCATTGGGCACAATTATTATGATAATGCAATGTCGAGTCAATTTACATGTCGATAATAAAATTGCCTTTGGAAGATGCTGCATCAAATAAGCAGTATGTAAATAACATTAAATGAGTAAGAAATATAGACATAGCATTTAACAAAAATTAATAAGTCTGCACATTATGAAAAAATGAATAGATTATACAGACAAATGGAAATTGGATGTGAGCTTACTGTTTGACGATGAGCTGCCTACATTCAGAGTACCACCCGAAATTGAAGTGAAAACCAAAATCATTAATAAAATTGCATTTGGAGGAATCCGCATCAAATAAGTAGTATTTACATAACAGTAAATGAGTAAAGCTCGGATTCCATCATATCTAGAACCAAAACATTATAACCAAAAATCTGAAAAACCTGACCTCAATATGCCAAACCCAAAAACCATGCTTTCAGACACCTCTAGTGCTTTTAGATTATAAATTCATTCCCAAGAGGACGATGCGCGATGTACCTTCCCACCTGCTGAAACCGTGACCAACTGTTTGAATATACTAATCTTAGGAAGAATCATATGATCAGAACCGATAGGATAGAGTTTAGATCATTCCGTCGAGGTAGAGGTAGCCGCAGATATGCAACAGCTGGTTTTTGTTGGAGGATCTGAAACCCTATTCGTCAGGCACTGGATACGCCGGAGGTAATCCAAAGGGAATGGATACGCGGGAGTGTCGGGGGTAGCCACAGAAATGCAGGAGACGGGTTTCCGCGGAGGAGGAGAAACCCTAAAAGGTGGCCACTGCATACGTTGAATCAAATCGACAGGCAATGAATAGGCGGGAGTGTCGGGGGTTGGATTTGCGGATTATGGAGGAGGAAACTGGGGAAATTCGGGCCTCAGTTGGAGGAGATGGAGGTGGAGGCACTGAATGCGGAGGTACTGAAGATCGAGCATGCAGAGTAAGATATTTTAACCATGATGAAGTAAGATTGGAGTAGGTGATACCGGAGATTAGGGAGAGGGAAATCGCGACATGGTCGGAGGTGGAGAAGACGGGGTAGGCGAGGGGGATGGAGGTAAACCTTGTGGAGGCAGGTGATGAAGGAAATCGTGAGCGGTAGATGGAGAAATTGATTGGTGAAACCCTAGTAGAATAGGAGGCCAAATGCGACTGGTGGATCGAGGTAGTCGGGGTCGCGAGAGGTTTGTGAGGGTTGAAGAGAGGTATTTGGAGACATGGATTTCTTTGGTGGTGACATGTCAGCAGAAAAATGCCAAGTTTAGAAGATATATAGATTTTTATATTATGCTTCAACCTTTTCATATGAGGAATGCATTGGTCTTAGTAAGTGATGGGTGGAGCCTGTTATAGCTCCTTGATTCATTGATAGGTCTCATGAGACAAACTAGTGTCATGGCACTAGGTCATGACAAAATATTATTTGTAGTCTTGTCAAGAGGCCTTGACTATGTGGTTATGATGATCGAAGTTATGAATTCCATCATTATGAAATTATCTATTGATATTACATGTGATTTTTTGACTAGTAAAATATCCATGTGAATAAGTAAATGAAATTATTTTATTTATCTTTTCCATATTATGCTGACGTTTATGTTTAAAAGGATTTTATTTTAGTCTTATACATTGCCTTCAATGTTTATACTTATTTATGATAGTTTCTGCTATATTTTTTTCCTTACTGAGCATAGGGTCTCACCCATTTTTTATGTTTTCTTTTTACAAGGATGTGAAGAAGTATCTTATAATTAGCCTATAGGAAAATTCAAAGGATATGAGTGTGTTCAAAGGGGAGACAATGTTGTTTTATTATTTCATGATGTAATGTAAAACTTATGTATGTATCTATTACATACTATGATACTAAACTAATCAGTCTCTCGAGACTTGATCTCTTGTGATCATGCCAATGTTATGTAATAATTTATCAAATCTAGGTAACTAGGGTATGGAGTTACTGTTGGTATCAAAGAAATATTAGTACAAACCTTGGAAACTAGATTTAGAAAAATTCTCATTAGGGAACACTACCCTATGAGAGACTTTCAAGATTAGTATAGAATAACTTCCTAGAATTTTGGTAATGTAATGATTTTGTGAATTTTCTTAGAAATACATCTCTGTCTAGATAGGAGTTGTAGAGGTGGCTCTGGAACAGATGTACTTTGGAGTGAAAACTCCAGAAAGGAATTTTGGGCTTGACCTAGGGTATCTTGGTATACGGAAATGGGCCTTGCTTCACTCTTGGTTATAACACTCCCAGGGGATATGCTTAGGATAATTCACATTTTCATTACAAACCATTCTGAATGATTTATGAGTAATTAATTACTCAAAGAAATTTTTTTTATGGTTATGGATTATATCCATAAACTTTTTAATTTATGTTAATTTTTCTAAAAGATTGGAATTATGTATTGTGATTTTAAATTAATCTAGTGTATGCCATTGTTTAGAAATGGAACCTAGTATCAAAAATTTAAACTATATCAATATATGTAATCCATGTAGGGATTTCCCTCCTACTCAAGATACTTATATTGGAGATGGTGATGCAACCAGTGCTGAACAAATTATAACCAAATTGGGAAAAATCACTTGGGTTTTGAATAATAACCTTACCCATATAGATCACCCTAATCCACAACATGTAGGATCAATGTTAGACAAATTCATGAGGAAACAACCACCAACATTCAATGGGACTACAAATCCATTTGTAGTTGAGCAACTGATAAGTTTCTTAGAGAAAATATTTCATGCTTTGGAGAGTAGTGAAAGATAAAATGATTTCATGGTAGTTTATCACTTCATGGGAGATGCAGATCAATGGTGGTCATTAAATCATAACACAAAGGAGGATGAAGAAGTATCAAATATGGAATTGTTGGAGTTTAAAGAGCTCTTATTAGAAAAATAATTTCCTCATGACCATCAAGTAGATATATAAAGACAATTTCTGTGTCTGTGGAAGAAGGAGGATGACAATGTTGCAAAGTATGAGGCAATTTTACAAGGTTAGTAGGGCATGCTGTAGATTATATACATAACCCAATGATTAATATTTATCGATTATTTTATTGGTTAAAACCATTTATCCATCGAGAATTAGTCTCACAATACTTCTCATCGCACGAAGATATAGTATCATGTAATATCAAGACAGAAAAGGAATTCTCTAAGTCTTACAATTTTAAAACAAAGAAATAGAAGAAGAGATCTAATGAACACTGTAACACCCCAAGATTTCATAGTGTGTTATTTCTTTAAAATAATGCAATAACTTGCACAACACGCAACACTGAGTCCAAGGGCACCATGAATTTCTAAACAAGCCGTTCAAAAGAGGTTATGAATAGTATTAACTAAATTTTAAACTTTATATAATCCTTATAATTTTAGAACCCATATTATGAGTTTCTTAGACATAATTTAAGAACAAATTCATTTTCAGTATTCCACTTTTACAACCTTATAACAGTGAACCATTTTTAAATCCAATATTTTAAACTTTTATATATTAGATTTGACTAAATAAATTTACCTTGGGGACATCAAAAATTTATAATGAAACACCCCAAGCTTCTACGGTACGTTTCTCTTTGAATAATGTGATAGCTTGTGTTGTACGCAACACCGAGTTCTAACACACCACAACCAATCAAACTAGCCATTATGAATAGTAATAACTACTTTTTGAAATTATATATATATTATATTTCAAAATGGACTTCATTTTTGGATTCGGAATATCGAATTTAGCCTAAGGTGAAATTTTGGTACTTTTCGGATAACTTTATTATTTTGATGAATAGTGAAAATTACTAAATTTTAATTAAAAACAAGTTTTTTAATCAAAATAATTAATAGTGATAAATTATTAATTTGAGAGGTTTTATAGTATATTTAGAATATATTTTTACCATTTAATACTATGTTGGTCATTGTACATAATTTTACAATTAAACCGGACATAAATAAGTGTCAATCTTTTGATAGTTATTATCTCTTAAAAACACGCTTTTTGTTTTAACAACGGGAATTAATTTTAAATTAATTTTTGCCACTTCTGTGTTTTGAATTTGTAAAAATGGATTCCATATTTAGAATCAGGATGTTCAAATTGTGTAAATAGGTAACTTTTATTTTTATACATTTTGAATAATTACTTCGGTAAATATTTTATTTACCATGGTTAAGGGTAAATCCGGTAAATAAGGGTTAACAAATAATATTATAATAAAACTAAATTACCCTAAAACGTGTCCTAGACATATTGGTTGATTCATGTTTGACCATAGACATCTTTTGGTTGATTTTGGGACTCCATGGAACCACTTGTAGGTGATAGGGACACTTTATTTTAATTAAGTTAAAATGAATACAAAAATGACACAAGCATATATCTTTTAGAAAAAATTTTTTTACATAGGGTTATATATGTTGGATTTTCGACTATAAATATTAATTAGAAAGATAAAACTATTTCCTACATAATTATATTTTATTTATAATTTTTTAACATTAAATAATATATTTTATTTATGTCACAATGATGATGCAGTAATTACCATAATAGTGAAAAAGTAAAATAATTGATATTATAAATACCCAAAGAAATATAATTTGAGACTTTTAATGAATTACACTACTTTTATAGGATAATATTACATATTAAAATTGATTTAATCTACTTTTTTCTAAGTAATAATTCTGTTATAAGTTTCACAAAAATCAACTATTGAATAGTGTCAAAATCGACATAAAAGATTTTTTAAAACAAATATTATATTATTAATTGATATTAAATTCCTAAAAATATAAGGTTCTGCCAAGAGACTTATATAATGATAGGTGTATCATTAATGGACCACTTGAGGGTCTCTTGGTTGTATATGGTAAGTTTATTAACCATATAATATAAAAATACAAAGAGACATTGTAAAAGTGAAACTAATTAACTTAGAGTTAATACTTAAAGATAAGGTTAATATAAGTACCCAAAACTGTCTAAATTCTATTGGTTGAGTGGTTTTAGACCCATCCCCACCTTATAATTTAAATAATCCACTTTTTAGCCATTATAAACCAAATATGAATTTATTATAAATTAATATTTCTAGCTTTTCCAAAGGTGCCCCTCACCCCTCTTATAAAAGGGCACTCCACCTTCTCATTTCTTCACACCTTCAAAGCCGTTTGTTTCGGCCGAACTATGTTCAAATACTCTCCCAACATCCCTCACTGAAACCTAGAAGCATTATTTTGATCATAAATCCAACCTAAGGATCCCTTTTGGTCAAATAAAAAGGAAGAACCAGAAGAAGAGGTAATGATTTCACCACCCATTTTCAAGTTCTTTTCTTCTTCCCCTTATTTTTTCTTTGTTATTACCATTATAAAATAATAACTCCAGTATATTATATATACTTTAATGTTATTATAAACATGGTACAACCATATTCAGTATTCTATCCACCCTTTGAATAACATGTCACTATACGTGCGTACATATGCCTTACCGTCTCCACGTTGTGGTGTAATTGTTATTCAATTAATTATTATTTGGATGGGTATAATAATGATGTTTAATTAATTTAAATAATAAATATAACATGAAAATTATTCTGTATATATGATATACCATCCCATTATATATTATTTTAATATCAAAAGAATGATATTGTCGCTCGTGCGTACGTACGGACTACCGTCTCCACGAACACGATGAGATTCATTCTCTATCGTATCCATTCAAGTATAATTATCATTTTATTATTTAAAAATAATGTTTAAGGACTTGATATAATTCTGGATATGAATATGATACAACCTATCCATGACAAACATGTCATACGTAACAAAACATATAAAAGAAAACGAGTAAGTTAACACCCGAAACGACGATAATTCTAAGATATTATTAACAAAGAAGTGTTAAAAGATCATATATGATATCATATTAATGTATATTATTATTGAATAAATTAATAACAATTATTTCACCATTATACAGGTGGTTAACCTGCCCCCAACCAAGGAAAAGTACAAGGTAAGGGGTTTCTTATATCACTCTTAATTTCGTGAGAATTCCATTATTCACCACTTATTTATTGCATGTGGTGTGTGTGCTGCCCATGTTTTTAATCATTGTGTAATATACTTTAATTCATGTATATTAACATCATAATTTTGTTATCCTTCTTTCATTGGTGTATGTTTCGTATGTCACCTAATCGATGAGGGAATTCGAAATTTCAATTTCCACTCATTTGGCTTTACACATATTTCATTGATTATATTACTCCAAGATTATGTGTGGAATCACTATTCATTTGATTATGTCATAATTTCCACTCCCTTTCCTATGGATATACTTTTGATACACATAATCACTCCATTGATAGTTTCTCAAGTCATTTATATGAATTTGATAAGAGTAATTTTAACTCATTCTCCATTTGTTGAGTTAAACATCCAATTCGTTGGTGTTGTTTTTACAAGAATATGTGTGAATGTCCTTTGATTTTTTACACTTAATATCCAATAATATTTAGTGTATTTATATTTTTCACACATAATTATGTTTTTGATTTATCCTTAACCTAAGGATACGGCCTTTATGAGAGATTTCATCTCAATTTACATTCCATTAAGACTTCTTTGTTGATATACACCAAATCGCTTTTATGTGGTGTATATAATGTACTTTGACATAGTATATCATGAATCCCTTTATTATCATGATATTACAAAGTTTTTATTACCTCAATTTTTTGTATTCAAGTGTCTCTCTTTTGGTTAGAATCTTTAACTAAAATACCATTTTTAAATGTTTTAAAGACTTATTCATCTAAATCTTTCTCATTAATGTCCATGTTTTAAAAATGGTTTTAATGATTTATTTATATGGACATTAAATTTTAGAAATTAAAACTCCTTTTAAAAAGTTTCAAAGTGGTATGGGACACTTTTATTCAAAAATCTATTTTTAAATGGCTTCTTGACAAATAGTGTGACTTTTAAATGATTTCAATAAAAAGGGGGATACTTCTCTCAAATAGTTTTGATGATTATTTTATTCTATGTCAACATCCTTCATTATTCTTAATTGAGGTTAATGTGACACAATCTTCCATATTGTATCGAATGAGTTATGATTGACTGTGGATGTGCTATTTTTATACCATTCATGGTTTGTGGTTAAAGTATTGACATTTCTTATGCTAGTTTTAATACGAATGTTTATGATATGTTGGAGGAATGCATTGGACTTAATAAGTGACGGTTGGAGCCCGCTATAGCTCCTCGATGCATCGGTAGGTCTCATGAGACAAACTAGTGTATTGGCATAAGGCCTTGAGAAAATCTTATTTGTAGTCTTGGCACGAGGCCTTGGCTATGTGGTTATGATAGTCTGGAATTATGCATTCCATCATTATGAAAGTGGTTATTGATATTGCATGTGATTATTCAATTAGTAGAATATCCATGTGAATAAGTAAATGGAATTATTTCATTTTACTTTTTCCATACTATGTTGAAGTTCATGTTTAAAAGGCTTTTGTTTTAGTTATACATTTCCTTAAATGTTTATGCTTATTTATGAAAGTTTCCATTGTATTGCTTACCCTTACATAGAGTTTGAGATCACCCCTTTTCATTGTTTTATTTTTTATAGGATTCCAAGAAGTATATTGTGATTGATAAGAAGGTTTAAGACAAGGGAATAATGGCATTCATAAAGAATTATTTATGTTGTTTTGTATGTTATGAAGTGTAATGTAACATTCATGTATGTAATCTATTTTCCAAGACTGCTAAACAAATTGGTCCTTTGGGACTTGATTCCTTGTATTCATGACAATGTATTAAAATAATGCACCGACTCTGGGTAACTGGGGTCGGGGCATTACAGGTGGTATCAGAGGAAGTTTAGCAATAACCTTGGAAACTAGATTTAGATAAACTCTGATTAGAGCACATAGCCCTAAGATAGACTTTGAGGATTAGTATAGAAGAAATTCCAAAAATTTTGGTATTGTAGAGATTTTGTGAGTTTTCCGAGCAATACATCCCTGTCTGGATACGAGAAGGTAGAGGCGGCTCTGGCACAGATGTATCTAGGGGTAAAACCCGAAAACACCGCTTTGAGCTAGACTCGAACGGGAACTGGTGCACAATAGCGGGCCTTGATGCACTCTTGGTTACGACACTCCCGGGGGATATACTTAGGATAACTCTCATTTTATTTACAAACCATTATGAAGGGTTTATGAGCATATACTTCCTCAATGGAAATTTTTTTATGATTATCGATTATATCCATAAACTATTTAATTTATGTTATGTGTTTTACAAGTTTGAGATTAGGTATTGTTATTCATAAACTAATCTAGTGTATTCCATTGTTTAGAAATGGCGCCCAGTAGAAGGAATGAGAACTCCCGCAATGCACATGATCCAAAGAGAAAGAAGGATCATATCTTTCATGGTCTTAAGCCAGAATTTATAAGAGAAATAGTCTCCTACGTATTATCATCATATGAAGAAATAATATCATGTATTGATAAGATAAGTAAAGAGTTTACTGAGTCCTATGGCTTTGAAGGGAAGCAAGTGAAGAAAAAGATGGAAGAGAGAAATATGGATAAAGGGAAGAGGGAAAAGAAGAGTTTTCCCATATGTGATAACTGTGGGAAGAAACACCCTGGAACTTTCCTGAAAGGAATGAGAGTTTGTTATAAGTGTGGAGGAAAAGGGCACAAAGTACGTGACTGCAAGGGTAATAAAATGGTTTCAAATGTACAATGATTCATTTGTAAGTAGTTTAGACACTATGCGAACCTATGTACCAGTCATCAGACTATGCCACAAATGATGATATTGGATAATAACAAAGTTATGACACTACCACAACTGAAGAGGAATGATTAGAGTTCTTATGTTGATTATTTCATTTGAGTGTTGTATAAACAATGTACTTTTTATAATAATTATGGAGTATATAAGGATTGTACTGCAGTACTATTTCATTTAGGACTTGAGATTGTGTGGAACAAAGAAAAGTGACTCAATAACAGGTTAAATATTTGGAAAATATATGGTTGAGAGAAAGATAAACCATTATATGGTTCTAATACCGAGGTAGTGATTTTAGAACAATACATGATTGATTTGGATAAATTATATTGGATATTCATGACTACCTTGAAATTGATTAATGATTTGTATATTCCATCATTGTTGGGGATTATAACTTTTTTGTATTGAAGGAGTATATCTATTATTATTTAAGGAATAAGGGATCCTGAATGTAATCAATAAGGTTTTATGGTAATTCAGGATGTTGCAGTGTTTTAAAATAATAGATGATGAAGGTGATCACATGTTATTACGCAACAAAAATGATCTTCATTGTGTTTACCTTCCTTATAAATTTTGGACTGAAGTATTTTGGATAGTTCTAGTTTGGATTATTTTGGATTTCCATAAAAGGACAACCCGGAGGTCGGGCGGCAACCCGTCGCATCCGGCAAGGCCGCAAGACTTGAACCCACAACCGAAGGGCGACAAGGGTGTATCACCTACCACTGACCCATGTGATGTCCTAGATTGAATAATGTCGTTTATTTAGTGGTTCTTCTAGATGAATTATAAATTCATTTTTTAACCCTATACGAATAGGATAACCAGAATATTAATTTTAAGTTCTATTTTCTTTTAGAGTGAAAGATGAGTTTGTGGTAGAACTTAGCTAAAGTATGAGACTCTACTTGTCAAGTATATATTTTTCTTCTTCTCTTATTCAATGAAGAAAATAATTCTTATACTTTAGTGAAGGGATATTAAAACAAAAAAAATGTGTTATCCTAATACCATATGTTTTGCTGAACCGATGGTATTTTAAATCATCATAGATTGATGAATTTAAGGCCCTCAATTTTACACTTTTTTGTGATTTATGACCTCAATCACTACCAATAAATATTTAATTTTTCCTCCAATTATATGCCTCTAGTTTCCACCAATGTTCTCTGAATAGAGATCATAATTTGGTGGTGACCCTTTCATTTCTCTTTTCCTCTTATTAAGACTAAATTTTATCAACCCAATTTTCGATGTGGGTTTTCCCACAAAGATATTTTATATATTCAACCTTTTATTTTCGAAGAACAATTTCAAATTGCAAGGATTCAATTTATTGAAGTAGGGGAGAATGTAACACCCCAAGATTTCAGAGTGTGTTATTTCATTAAAATAATTCAATAACTAGCACTACACACAACACCGATTCCAAGCGCACCATGACTTTCTAAACAAGCCGTTTAAAAGAGGTTATGAATAGTATTAACTAAATTTTAAACTTTATATAATCCTTATAATTTTAGAATCCATATTATGAGTTTCTTAGACATAATGTAAGAACAAATTCATTTTCAGTATTGCAATTTTACCACCTTATAACAGTGAACCCTTTTTAAATCCAATATTTTAAACTTTTATATATTAGATTTGACTAAATAAATTTACTTTTGGTACATCAAAAATTTACAATGAAACACCCCAAGATTCTATCGTACGTTTCTCTTTGAATAATGTGATATCATGTGTTGTACGCAACACCGAGTTCTAACACACCACAACCAATCAAACTAGCCGTTATGAATAGTAATACCTACTTTTTGAAATTATATATATTTTATATTTAAAAATGGACTTCATTTTTGTATTCGGAATATCGAATTTAGCCTAAGGTGAAATTTTGGTACTTTTCGGATAACTTTAATATTTTGATGAATAGTGAAAATTACTAAATATTAATTAAAAACAACTTTTTTAATCAAAATAATCAATAGTGATAAATTATGAATTTGAGAGGTTTTAAAGTATATTTAGAATATATTTTTACCATTTAATACAATGTTGGTCATTGGACATAATTTTACTATTAAACCGGACATAAACAAGTGTCAATCTTTTGATAGTTATTATCTCTTAAAAACACGCTTTTTGTTTTAACAACGGAAATTAAGTTTAAATTAATTTTTTCCACTTCTGTGTTTTGAATTTGGAAAAATGGATTCCATATTGGGAATCAGGATGTTAAAATTGTGTAAATAGGTAACTTTTATTTTTAGACATTTTGAATAATTACTTCGGTAAATATTTTATTTACCATGGTTAAGGTTAAATCCGGTAAATAAGGGTTAAAAAAATAATATTATAATAAATCTAAATTACCCTAAAACGTGTCCTAGACTTATTGGTTGATTCATGTTCGAACATATACATCTTTGGGTCGATTTTGGGACTCCATGGAACCACTTGTAGGTGATAGGCACACTTTATTTTAATTAAGTTAAAATGAATACAAAAATGACACAAGCATATATCTTTTAGAAACACAATTTTTACATAGGGTTATATATGTTGGATTTTCGACTATAAATATTCATTAGAAAGATAAAACTATTTACTACATAATTATAGTTTATTTATAATTTTTAACATTAAATAATATAATTTATTTATGTCACAATGATGATGCAGTAATTACCATAATAGTGAAAAATTAAAATAATTGATATTATAAATACCCAAATAAATATAATTTGATACTTTTAATGAATTAAAATAATTTTATAGGATAATATGACATATTAGATTTGATTTAATCGACTTTTTTCTAAGTAATAATTCTGTTATAAGTTTCAAAAAAATCAACTATTGAATATTGTCAAAATAGACATAAAAGATTTTTTAAAACAAATATTATATTATTAATTGATATTAAATTCTTAAAAATATAAGGTTCAGCCAAGAGACTAATATCATGATATTTGTATCATTAATGGACCACTTGGGGGTCTCTTTTATGTATATGGTAAGTTTATTAACCATATAATATAAAAATACAAAGAGACATTGTAAAAGTGAAACTAATTAACTTAGAGCTAATACTTAAAGATAAGGTTAATATAAGTACCCAAACCTGTCTAAATTATATTTTTTGAGTGGTTTTAGAACCATACCCACCTTAATATTTAAATAATCCACTTTGGAGACATTAGAAACCAAATATGAATTTATTATAAATTAATATTTCTAGCTTTTCCAAAGGTGCCCCTCACCCCTCTTATAAAAGGGCACTCCTCCTTCTCATTTCTTCACACCTTAAAAGAAATTTGTTTCGGCCAAAATCTGCCCAAATAATCTCCCAAAATTTCTCACTAAAACCTAGAAGCATTATTTTGATCATAAAGCCAACCTAAGGATCCCTTTTGATCAAATAAAAAGGAAGAACCCGAAGAAGAGGTAATGATTTCACCACCCATTTTCAAGTTCTTTTCTTCTTCCACTTATTCTTTCTTTGTTATTATCATTATAAAATAATAACTCCAGTATATTATATATAATATAATGTTATTATAAACATGGTACAACCATATTCGGTATTCTATCCACCCTTTGAATAACATGTCACCATACGTGCGTACATACGGCTTACCGTCTCCACGTCGTGGTGTAATTGTTATTCAAAAAATTATTATTTGGATGGGTATAATAATAATGTTTAATTAATGTAAATAATAAATATAACATGATAATTATTATGTATATATTATATAACATCCAATTATATATTATTTTAATATCAAAAGAATGATATTGTCGCTCGTGCGTACGTACGGACTACCGTCTCCATGAACGCAATGAGATTCATTCTCTATCGTATCCATTCAAGTATAATTATCATTTGATGATTTAAAAATAATGTTTAAGGACTTGAAATAATTCTGGATATGAATAGGATACAACCTATCCATGACAAACATGTCATACGTAACAAAACATATAAAAGAAAACGAGTAAGTTAACACCCGAAATGATGATAATTCTAAGATATTATTAACAAATCAGTGTTAAAAGATCATATATGATATCATATTAATGTATATGATTATTTAATAATTTAATAAAAATTATTTCACCATTATACAAGAGTTTAACCTACCCCCAACCAAGGAAAAGTACAAGGTAAGGGGTTTCTTATCTCACTCTTAATTTCGTGAGAATTCCATTATTCACCACTTATTTATTGCATGTGGTGTGTGTGCTGGCCATGTTTGTATTCATTGTGTAATATACTTTAATTCATGTATATTAACATCATCATTGTGTTATCCTTCTTTCATGGGTGTATGTTTCGTATGTCACCTAATCGATGAGGGAATTCGAAATTTCAATTTCCACTCATTTGGCTTTACGCATATTTCATTGATTATATTACCCCAAGATTATGTGTGGAATAACTATTCATTTGATTATGTCATAATTTCCACTCCCTTTCCTGTGGATATAATTTGGATACACATAATCACTCCATTTATAATTTCTCAAGTCATTTATATGAATTTGATAACAGTAATTTTAACTCATTCTCCATTTGTTGAGTTAAACATCCATTTCGTTGGTGTTGTTTTTACAAGAATATGTGTGAATGTCCTTTGATTGTTTTACACTAAATATCCAATCATATTTAGTGTATTTATATTTTTCACACATAATTATGTTGTTGATTTATCCTTAACCTAATTATATGGCCTTTATGAGAGATTTCATCTCAATTTACATTCCATTGAGACTTCTTTGTTGATATACACCAAATCGCTTTTATGTGGTGTATATAATGTACTTTGACATAGTATATCATGAATACCTTTATTCTCATGATATTACAAAGTTTTGATTACCTCAATTATTTGTATTCAAGTGTCTCTCTTTTGGTTAGAATCTCTAACTAAAATACCATTTTTAAATGTTTTAAAGACATATTCATCTAAATCTTTCTCATTAATGTCCATGTTTTAAAAATGGTTTTAAGGATTTATTTATATGGAAATTAAATTTTAGAAATTAAAACTCCTTTAAAAAAGTTTCAAAGTGGTATGGGACACTTTGATTCAAAAATATATTTTTAAATGGATTCTTGACAAATAGTGTGACTTTTAAATGATATCAAGAAAAAGGGGGATACTTCTCTCAAATAGTTTTGATGATTATTTTCATATATGTCAACATCCTTCATTATTCTTGATTGAGGTTAATGTGATACAATCTTCCATATTGTATCGAATTAGTTATGTTTGACTGTGGATGTGCTATTTTTATACCATTCATGGTTTGTGGTTAAAGTATTGACATTTCTTATGCTAGTTTTAATACGAATGTTTATGATATGTTTAAACCTATTCATATTAGGAATGCATTGGACTTAGTAAGTGACGGGTGGAGCCTGTTATAGCTCCTCGATGCATCGGTAGGTCTCATGAGACAAACTAGTGTCTGGGCACAAGGCCTTGACAAAATATTATTTGTTGTCTTGGCACGAGGCCTTGGCTATGTGGTTATGATAGTCTGGCATTATGCATTCCATCATTATGAAAGTGGTTATTGATATTGCATGTGATTATTCGATTAGTAGAATATCCATGTGAATAAGTAAATGTAATTATTTAATTTTACTTTTTCCATACTATGTTTAAGTTCATGTTTAAAAGGCTTTTGTTTTAGTTATACATTGCCTTAAATGTTTATGCTTATTTATGAAAGTTTCCGCTGTATTGCTTACCCTTAAGGAGCATTTGAGCTCACCCCTTTTCTATGTTTTATTTTTTCTAGGATTCCAAGAAGTATATTGTGATTGATAAGAAGAGTTAAGACAAGGGAATAATGGCATTCCTAAAGAATTATTTATGTTGTTTTGTTTGTTATGAAGTGTAATGTAACATTAATTTATGTAATCTATATTCCAAGACGTCTAAACTAATTGGTACTTTGGGACTTGATTCCTTGTAATCATGCCAATGTATTAAAATAATGCACCGACTCTGGGTAACTGGGGTCGGGGAGTTACAGTTGGTATCAGAGGAAGTTTAGAAATAACCTTGGAAACTAGATTTAGATGAACTCTGATTAGATCATATAGCCCTAAGATAGACTTTGAGGATTAGTATAGAATAACTTCTTAGAATTTTGGTATTGTGGAGATTTTGTGAGTCATCCGAGCAATACATCCCTGTCTGGATACGAGTAGGTAGAGGCGGCTCTGGCACAGATGTACCTAGGGGTAAAACCCGAAAACACTGCTTTGAGCTAGACTCGAACGAGAATTGGTGCACAA
Organism: Viscum album; assembly: GCA_963277665.1. Classification (NCBI taxonomy): domain Eukaryota; kingdom Viridiplantae; phylum Streptophyta; class Magnoliopsida; order Santalales; family Viscaceae; genus Viscum; species Viscum album. The sequence continues at coordinate 20,474,990 of OY728123.1, forward strand.
TAACGGGCCTTGCTGCACTCTTGGTTACGACACTCCCGGGGGATATGCTTAGGATAACTCTAATTTTCTTTACAAACCATTATGAAGGGTTTATGAGAATATACTTCCTCAATGGAAATTGTTTTATTATTATGGATTATATCCATAAACTATTTAATTTATGTTATGTTTTTTACAAGTTTGAGATTAGGTATTGTTATTCATAAACTAATCTAGTGTATGCCATTATTTAGAAATGGCGCCCAGTAGAAGGAATGAGAACTCCAGTAATGCACATGATCCAAAGAGAAAGAAGGATCATATCCTTCATGGTCTTTAGCCATAATTTATAAGAGAAATAGTCTCCCACGTATTATCATCATATGAAGAAATAATATCATGTATTGATAAGATAAGTAAAGAGTTTACTGAGTCCTATGGCTTTGAAGGGAAGCAAGTGAAGAAAAGGATGAAAGAGAGAAATATGGATAAAGGGAAGAGGGAAAAGAAGCATTTTCCCATATGTGATAACTGTGGGAAGAAACACCCTGGAACTTGCCTGAAAAGAAAGGGAGTTTGTTATAAGTGTGGAGGAAAATATGTGACTGCAAGGGTAATAAAATGGTTTCAACTGTACAATGATTCATTTGCAAGTAGTTTGGACACTATGCGAACCTATGTACCAGTCATCAGACTATGCCACAAATGATGCTATTGGATAATAACCAAGTTATGATACTACCACAGATGAAGAGGAATGATTAGTGTTCTTATGTTGATTATTTCATTTGAGTATTGTATCAACAATGTACTTGTTATAATAATTATGGAGTATATATGGATTGTACTACAGTAATATTTCATTAAGGACTTGAGATTGTGTGGAACAAAGAAAAGTGACTCAATAGCAGGTTAAATTTTTGGAAAATATATGGTTGAGAGAAAGATAAACCATTATATGGTTCTGATACCGAGGTAGTGATTTTAGAATAATACATGACTGATTTGGATAAATTATATTGGATATTCATGACTACCTTTAAATTGATTAATGATTTGTATATTCCATCATTGAATAATGTGATAGCGCGTGTTGTACGCAACACCGAGTTCTAACACACCACAACCAATCGAACTAGCCGTTATGAATAGTAATACCTAATTTTTGAAATTATATATATTTTATATTTCAAAATGGACTTCATTTTTGGATTCGGAATATCGAATTTAGCCTAAGGAGAAATTTTGGTACTTTTCGGATAACTTTAATATTTTGATGAATAGTGAAAATTACTAAATTTTAATTAAAAACAACATTTTTAATCAAAATAATTAATAGTGATAAATTATGAATTTGAGAGGTTTTAAAGTATATTTAGAACATATTTTTACTATTTAATACAATGTTGGTAATTGTACATAATATTACAATTAAACCGGACATAAACAAGTGTCAATCTTTTGATAGTTATTATCTCTTAAAAACACGCTTTTTGTTTTAACAACGGGAATTAATTTTAAATTAATTTTTGCCACTTCTGTGTTTTGAATTTGGAAAAATGGATTCCATATTTGGAATCAGGATGTTCAAATTGTGTAAATAGGTAACTTTTATTTTTAGACATTTTGAATAATTACTTCGGTAAATATTTTATTTACCATGGTTAAGGGTAAATCCGGTAAATAAGGGTTAAAAAAATAATATTATAATAAAACTAAATTACCCTAAAACATATCCTAGACTTATTGGTTGATTCATGGTCGACCATAGACATCTTTGGGTTGATTTTGGGACTCCATGGAACCACTTGTATGTGATAGGGACACTTTATTTTAATAAAGTTAAAATGAATACAAAAATGACACAAGTATATATCTTTTAGAAAAACAATTTTTACATAGGGTTATATATGTTAGATTTTCGACTGTAAATATTCATTAGAAAGATAAAACTCTTTCCGACATAATTATAGTTTATTTATAATTTTTTAACATTAAATAATATAATTTATTTATGTCACAATGATGATGCAATAATTACCATAATAGTGAAAAATTAAAATAATTGATATTATAAATACCCAAATAAATATAATTTGAGACTTTTAATGAATTACAATAATTTTCTAGGATAATATGACATATTAAAATTGATTTAATAGACTTTTTTCTAAGTAATAATTCTGTTATAAGTTTCACAAAAATCAACTATTGAATAGTGTCAAAATTGACATAAAAGAGTTTTTAAAACAAATATTATATTATTAATTGATATTAAATTCCTAAAAATCTATGGTTCAGCCAAGATACTTATATCATGATAGTTGTATCATTAATAGACCACTTGGGGGTCTCTTGGATGTATATGGTAAGTTTATTAACCATATAATATAAAAATACAAAGAGACATTGTAAAAGTGAAACTAATTAACTTAGAGTTAATAATTAAAGATAAGGTTAATATAAGTACCCAAACCTGTATTAATTATATTGGTTGAGTGGTTTTAGACCCATACCCACCTTAAAATTTAAATAATACACTTTGAAGCCATTAGAAACCAAATATGAATTTATTATAAATTAATATTTCTAGCTTTTCCAAAGGTGCCCCTCACCCCTCTTATAAAAGGGCACTCCACCTTCTCATTTATTCACACCTTCAAAGCCGTTTGTTTTGGCCGAACTATGCCCAAATACTCTCCCAATATCCCTCACTTAATCCTAGAAGTATTAGTGTGATCCTAAAGCCAACCTAAGGATCCCTTTAGATCAAATCAAAACAAAGAACCCGAAGAAGAGGTAATGATTTCATCACCCATTTTCAAGTTCTTTTCTTCTTCCACTTATTCTTTCTTTGTTATTACCATTATAAAATAATAACTCCAGTATATTATATATAATTTAATGTTATTATAAACATGGTACAACCATATTCAGTATTCTATCCACCCTTTGAATAACATGTCACCATACGTGCGTACATACGGCTTACCGTCTGCACGTCGTGGTGTAATTGTTATTCAATAAATTATTATTTGGATGGGTATAATAATGATTTTTAATTAATTTAAATAATAAATATAACATGAAAATTATTCTGTATATATGATATACCATCCAATTATATATTATTTTAATATCAAAAGAATGATATTGTCGCTCGTGCGTACGTACGAACTACCGTCTCCATGAACGCGATGAGATTCATTCTCTATCATATCCATTGAAGTATAATTATCATTTGATGATTTAAAAATAATGTTTAAGGACTTGATATAATTATGGATATGAATATGATACAACCTATCCATGACAAACATGTCATACGTAACAAAACATATAAAAGAAAATGAGTAAGTTAACACCCAAAACGACGACAATTCTAAGATATTATTAACAAAGAAGTGTTAAAAGATCATATATGATATCATATTAATGTATATTATTATTGAATAATTTAATAAAAATTATTTCGCCATTATAAAGGAGGTTAACCTACCCCCAACCAAGGAAAAGTACAAGGTAAGGGGTTTCTTATCTCACTCTTAATTTCGTGAGAATTCCATTATTGACAACTTATTTATTGCATGTGGTGTGTGTGCTGTCCATGTTTGTATTAATTGTGTAATATACTTTAATTCATTTATATTAACATCATCATTGTGTTATCCTTCTTTCATGGGTGTATGTTTCGTATGTCACCTAATCGATGAGGGAATTCGAAATTTCAATTTCCACTCATTTGGCTTTACGCATATTTCATTGATTATATTACTCCAAGATTATGTGTGGAATCACTATTCATTTGATTATGTCATAATTTCCACTCCCTTTCCTGTGGATATAACTTTGATACACATAATCACTCCATTGATAATTTCTCAAGTCATTGATATGAATTTGATAAGAGTAATTTTAACTCATTCTCCATTTTTTGAATTAAACATCCAATTCGTTGGTGTTGTTATTACAAGAATATGGGTGAATGTACTTTGATTGTTTTACAATAAATATACAATAATATTTAGTGTATTTATATTTTTCACACATAATTATGTTTTTGATTTATCCTTAACCTAAGGATACGGACTTTATGAGAGATTTCATCTCAATTTACATTCCATTGAGACTTCTTTGTTGATATACACCAAATCCCTTTTATGTGGTGTATATAATGTACTTTGAAATAGTATATCATGAATCCCTTTATTCTCATGATATTACAATGTTTTGATTACCTCAATTATTTGTATTCAAGTGTCTCTCTTTTGGTTAGAATCTATAACTAAAATACCACTTTTAAATGTTTTAAAGACTTATTCATCTAAATCTTTCTCATTAATGTCCATGTTTTAAAAATGGTTTTTAGGATGTATTTATATGGACATTAAATTTTAGAAATTAAAACTCCTTTTAAAAAGTTTCAACGTGGTATGGGACACTTTGATTCAAAAATCTATTTTTAAATGGCTTCTTGACAAATAGTGTGACTTTTAAATGATTTCAAGAAAAAGGGGGATACTTCTCTCAAATAGTTTTGATGATTATTTTCATCTATGTCAACATCCTTAATTATTCTTGATTGAGGTTAATGTGATACAATCTTCCATATTGTATCGAATGAGTTATGTTTGACTGTGGATGTGCTATTTTTATACCATTCATGGTTTGTGGTTAAAGTGTTGACATTTTGTATGCTAGTTTTAATACGAATGTTTATGATATGTTTAAACATGTTCATATGAGGAATGCATTGGACTTAATAAGTGACGGGTGGAGCCCGCTATAGCTCCTCGATGCATCGGTAGGTCTCATGAGACAAACTAGTGTCTTGGCACAAGGCGTTGACAAAATCTTATTTGTAGTCTTGGCACGAGGCCTTGGCTATGTGGTTATGATAGTCTGGAATTATGCATTCCATCATTATGAAAGTGGTTATTGATATTTCATGTGATTATTAGATTAGTAGAATATCCATGTGAATAAGTAAATGGAATTATTTCATTTTACGTTTTCCATACTATGTTGAAGTTCATGTTTAAAATGCTTTTGTTTTAGTTATACATTGATTTAAATGTTTATGCTTATTTATGAAAGTTTCCGCTGTATTGCTTACCCTTACAGAGCGTTTGAGCTCACCCCTTTTCTATGTTTTATTTTTTCCAGGATTCCAAGAAGTATATTGTGATTGATAAGAAGGGTTAAGACAAAGGAATAATGGCATTCATAAAGAATTATTTATGTTGTTTTGTATGTTATGAAGTGTAATGTAACATTCATGTATGTAATCTATTTTCCAAGACTGCTAAACTAATTGGTCCTTTGGGACTTGATTCCTTGTAATCATGCCAATGTATTAAAATAATTCACCGAATCTGGGTAACTGGGGTCGGGGCGTTACAAACACTCTGGAAATGGAAATAAGAGGAAGAAGAAAAAATCTGAATTTTCATCCTATAGTAAATGTGGGAAGAAACACCCTTGTACTTTCTTGAAGGGAATGTGAGTCTATTTCAAGTTTGGTGAAAAATGCCACCAATCTCATTATTTCATGGGAAAAAAGAGGATGTTAATTTTTAATGATATAATTGTATATTAAATGGGAAATATGCAAATGAATTTCTTAACCACCAGAGAAACTTACCTCAGAAAATTCCAAGGGAGAACGACTAAGATTTTACAATCACTACTGCTGAGGTTGAATCTTCGAATGATGTGGTGGCAGAGAATTTAATGGTTTCCTCAAATTTAGACAATGATTTATTTGATTATGGATAATCAAATTGTTTTATATCTTCCCTGTTTTCTATGAAAATTAGATCTTTCCTATTTGATTTAACAAGGGAGTTGTTAGTAAAAGCTTCTATGGGATGTATGATGGCAATAATGTTTTGTGAATCTGTTCCCATTAGGGCATATAAATGTTCTTTATCTGCTGATCTTATTGTCATAACCATGATTGAATTTGGTATAATTCTCCATATGGATTGGATTTCATACCATCATGTAAAAAATAATTTTAAGAAAAAGGAGGTTACAATTTTCAATGATGATAATGAGTACCTTATCTTTAGAGAAGAAACATCACTAACTGATTATTATCAAGATCCACCCCCCAGTAGCTCTACTAATTTCAATTATTAGGGAGGAAGAGAGTGAAATAACTATGGGCGAGGAAAGTAATGTTCAAATATAGGACGTACCTATTGTTCAAGAATATGATGATGTGTTTCTAGATGATTTACCTGGACATCCTCCAGAACAATAAATTGAGTTTTCCATTTATTTAATTCCTGGTTCAAGGCCCATATAAAATAACCCTTATAGAATGGACAATGTGGAATTAGTGGAACTAAATAAACACCTAGAGGAATTGTGTAATAAAGGATTTATTTTTCTTAGTGTATCTCCATGGGTATCCATTGCTCTTTTTGTTAAAAGTAAAGATGGATCCATGAGGTTTTGCATTAACTATAGAGAGATCAATGATCTAACAATAAAGAACAAGTATCACCTACCTCGTATTGATGATTTATTTGATCAACTTCATGGAGATAAATATTTTTCAAAGATTGACCTTCGATCTGAATATCATCAATTGTGTGTTAGGAATTAATACATTCCAAAGACATCATTTCAAACCAGTTATAGGCATTACGAGATTACAATAATGCCTTTTGGAATGATTAATGTACCCTCTATTATCACTGATCTAATGAATAGATTTTTCAAGTAATATCTTGAAAACATTATAGTAGTATTTATTAATGTTATCTTGGTATAATAAAAAATCTATAAAGATCCAGAAAATCACTTTCACAATATTCTGAAAACCCTCAGAAGAAATGAATTATAGGAGAAGTTAAGAAAGTGTGAATTATGGATTCAATAAATTTTTTTTCTTGTCCATATTCTCCCTAAGGATGAAATCTCTATCGATCCTTCAAATACAAAGGCAGTCCATGAATGGCCATCATCGTCAAGTATAACTGAGGTACGTAGTTTTGTTTGTTTAGTAGGTTATTATCGACGCTTCATCCAAAATTTTTCCCGATTGGATGACCGTTTAACCAAGATCACATGTAAAGGGATTAATTTTTTTTTGGAAAAAAGAGTGTGAAGAATGTTTTGAGGAATTGAAGAAAATATTATTAAATGCTCTTATATCGACTGTACCATCATGGAATGACGAGTTTTTTATTTATAGTGATTCTTCAAAGAATGGTCTGGGTTGTGTCCTTATGCAGAATGATAGAGTTATTGCCTATGCATCACAACAGCTAAAAATTCATGAAAAAAACTATCCACCTCATTATCTTGAGTTATCAGTAGTAATCATTACTTTTAAGATATGGAGACACTAACTCTATTGTGAATAATGTGAGATATATACCAATCAAAAGAGTTTGATGTATATTTTCTCATAGAAAGAACTCAGCAAGAGGAAAAGACGATGTCTTGATGTACTCAAAGATTATTATTGCACTATACACTACCACCTGGGGAAGGAAAATAAGGTGGAATATGCTTTGAGTAGAAAAGATCATGGATTTTTGAACAATATGAGGGTTTAAAGGGATCCTATGTTCATGGATCTAGTAAAGATGGATTTGGGAATAATAATCGACGGAGAAACATCAATACTTTTTCAAATGGTTTCCAAAAAATCTTTACTAGAAAGGATAAGAAGTTCTCAGACTAATGATGAGGAGTTTCAAAAGGAAATTAAAGCTGCTAATGACAGGAGATTGATTGACTTCCAATATGAAGATGGAATTTTGAAATTTGGAAAGAGACATTGTGTTCCTTATATACCCAATCTAGAAAGGTACGTTTTTGATGATTCTAATAGATCCAATTTCTCTATACGACCTAGTATCACTAAGATGTATAGAGATTTGAGGGAACATTTTTGGTGAGAAAACATGAAGAGGGTGATTGTTGATTATGTGTTAAGATGTATGGTTTTAAATTGGTGAAGGATAGAAGACAACATCCTCGAAGAGTCATGCAACCTCTTCCCATACCTGAGTGGAAATTGTATGATATTATGATGTACTTTGTGATGGGAATACTAAATACTCCTAGAATGAATGATTTAATATGGTTTATTGTTGATCGTATTGAAAAGTCCGCACATTTTCTAGCTATATGAGTAGATCTACCACTTAAACGTTTAACAAGACTATATATTTATGATGTTGTAAAACTTCATGGTGTTCGTCTATTGATCGTTTCTGATCATTATCCCAATTTTATATAAATATTTTGGAAAAGTCTTCAGAAATCCCTAGATACTGAATGTCATTTAAGCACTTCCAACCACCCGAAAACTGATAGACAATCATAAGGGACTATTAAAACCATAGAAGACGTGTTTAGATAATGATCACTTGACTTTTAAGGTATGTGGGATAAATATTTACCACTGGTAAAATTTTCCAATAACAATAGCTTCCATTAAAGTATTCAGATGGCACTATATGAAGCATTATATGGAAAGACATGTTGCACAGCTAACTGTTGGGATGATGTTGGTGAAATAAAACTCGTACGATGAGAAATTATTGAGGAAACAATTGAAAAGGTGAAGATTATCCAAACCCACATCAAAGTAACTCAAAGTAGGAAAAAGATCTATGTTGACAACCGAAAAAAGGATTTGGAATTTCATGTAGGAGACCATGTTTTCTTAACGTTTTCCCAATGAAAGGGTGTTATACATTTCAGTATGAAGGGAAATTTAAGTCCTAGGTACATCAGACCTTTAAAAAATTCTAGAATGAATTGGAGTTATAGCTTACCATTTTGAAATGCCTCCACGTATCTCCAAAGTTCATGACGTGATCCATGTATCACTGTTGAGAAAATACATGCCTGACCCAACACATGTACTCACCTATGATGAAATAGAACCAGAACCAGATTTTTCTTATTGTGAAGAGCCTATCAAGATTCTTGACACCAGAGAACAACTGTAGAGAAATTGGACAACTTGTCTGGTAAAAGTTCTTTGGGGAAACTATAAAATGGAATAGGCAACGTGGGAACCCGATGAACTTATGATGAGGAACTGCCCAAATATTTTTATGTAGTATTGTTCTAGAAATTTCTAGGATGAAATTATTTGAATGAGGGAAGAATGTAACACCCCAAGCTTCCACGATGTGTTTCTCTTTGAATAATCCAATAACTTGTGCTGTTCACAACATTGAGCTCTATCACACCACGACCAATCAAACTAGCCGTTATGAATATTTATACCCTCTATTTGAAATTTTATAAATTTTATTTATCAAAATGTACTTCATTTTGTGCATTTTTCTGAAAACATTCAATTTCTGATGAATAATGAAAAACATTGTGTTTTTGTTTAAAACAAACTTTTTATTTAATTAATTATATATTTTATTTAAATTTATGTTAGTTAAAAATAGATAAATAATACCTATATAAGTTCAATGTAATTCATTGGAGTCATTTTATAATAAAATTTGATGTATAAAATTTTATTGAACATTTTAACATCTTTTACCCACCTTCTAGGAACATTTAGAAATTTACATAAAATATAATTTTACCACTTCTATGAATTGAATTTAAAAAATCCAAGAGACATAGTACACATCAGTATGTAAAATTTTGTTCAATAAGATGAAAATAATTTTTTTGTGAATAGTTACTTGTGAATTTTCTTTACAACAGTTAAAAGTAAATAAGATAATTAAAGGTAGAAATGATATTCTAATTACCCTATTACATGTACTAATTGTATTGGATAATTTTATTTCAACAAAAATCAACCTTAGGAATAAAATATGATCCTCAATGATCTCCTGGGATTAGATTAGAACATTTAATATTATTTTATTTAAAGAAGAGTTAAAAGTTTTAAATTCAATTTCTAAAAAATAAACCATTTTTAATGAAGGGTTATGCATAAGATAAATTCATTTATAAATATTCATTAGATAGATATAAATAATTCCTATATCATGGTATTTAATTTATAGTTTTTAGACATTAAATAATTAAATTTATTTATAACACAATGATGATGTATTGATTGCCTTATTAATGAATGGTTAAAATAATTGATTTTATAAATATTAAAATAGTTTTAAATTGAGACTTTTTATTCATTGAATGAATTTTATAGGTTAATATGACATGTTAGGGTTGATTAAATAATTTTTTTGAAGTAATAAATTTGTTATGACATTCAAAAAAACCAAATACCAAATAGCGTCAAAAATGACAGAAATGAATTTTTAAAACAAAAACTATTTTATTAAATTAAATAATAGTCCTAAAAATATAAGGATCATCCAAAAGGCTTATATAGTTATATATATGTCCTTATTAACCACTTGTATTTCTATTTTCTTTTCTATAGTATGTTTATTAACCATGTATTATAATAATACAAGAAGACATGGTAAAAGTTATACTATTTTACTAAGAGGTAAATCTAAAATATATGGTTAATATGGGAACCTAAACCCGTATAAAACCTATTTATTGAGAGGTTTTAGACATAGAACCACCTAATCTGTGAAAAAAAACCTTTTAGATCCGTAATAACCCTAATAAGATGGTATAATAAATTAATATTTCAAGCTTTTCATAAAGTGACCCTCACATCTCTTATAAAAGGGTACTCCCCCTTCTCTTAATATCACACCTCCATAGCCATTTGGTTTGACCAAAAACTTCTCAAATATCCTCCAAACTACTCTCACTTCAACCGAGAGTCCTTACTTTGATCTGAAATCCATCCTATGGAGCCCTTTTGATCAAATCAAAAGGAAGCACCCGAAGAAGAGGTAATAATTTCTTCACCTCTTTCAATGTACTTTTATTCTTCCACATCCACTTTAATTGTTGTTTCCACACCAAAATAATAGCCCCAATACCTTCTATAGACTATGATATTATTATAAATATTTTACAACCATATTAATTATTATATCCATCCTATGAATGACAAAGTCACCAAACGTGCGTACGTGTGGCTTACCATCTCCACGTCGTGGTCTTGATTTTTATTCAACACTTAATAATTTTAATTGGTACAATAATGAGAATAATTAATGTAAATAATAAATAATACAAGCTAATGATTATTTATATATTATATACCTTCCAATTACATATGATTACACCATTAATAGAATGGTATTGTCGCTCGTGCGTATGTATGGATTACCGTCTCCACGAATGTGATTAGATTCATTCCTCATCGTAACCATAAAAGAATAAATTTCATTTTATGATTAAAAAATAATTTTTAATAACTTAATATAATTCTGTATATGAATCAAATTCATCTTATCCTTAACAAATGTGCCTTATATAACAAAACATATAAAGGAAATTGAGTCAGCTAACACCAAAAATGATGATACTACTGAAATATCATTAACAAAGAATTATTATAAGATCATATATGATATAATATTTTTCTATATGGTACTTTTATAATTTAATAACAAGGATTTCACCATTATATAGGAGGTTAACCAACCATCGACTGAGGAAATTTACAATGTAAGGGTTAATTTTACGATATATTTATTATCCAATGTCATTTTTACGAATGTATCTACTAGGACGTCTTATCATCCACATATGTGTTTTTAACAATGTATTTCAAAACATTTTTAATATTTACTAGATTATGGGTTATTTTTGTTTATACCCTTGTTTTACTTTTTAGAAAATGTTTTGAAAGGAATCATTCAATCGTTTTCTAAACAAGGTACTTTATGACCTTTTCGAAAAATTAAGGTTAGACTGTTTTTTAACATATATGGTGGGTGAGACTATTTTCTGCCATTATAAAACCTTTGAAGTTAACTTAAGATATTATAAAAATATTTTCAAAATAAACTTTTTATTTTATAATTACATTACTTTTAAATGATTTCAAAATATAAAGAGATATCTCTCTCAAATAGTTTTGATTTCATCTATGTCAACGAACTTTGATGAATTTTACATTTGATTGATGTTGATTTATTATGATATAATATTCCATATTATATTGAAGGTTTTGAGATATTTTTTAATGTGGATGTGCTATTTTTGTACCATTCTTGGTATATAGTTAAGGTATTTCCATTTCATATGCTAGTTATAATATGAATGTTTATAGTATGTTTCAATGATTTCTTATGAGGAATGAATTGGACTTAGTAAAGGATGGGTGGAGCCCGCTATAGCTCCTAGATGCATCAGTACTTCCCATGAGACAAACTAGTGTATTAGCACAAGGCCTTGAAAAAATATTATTTGTAGTCATAGCACGAGGCCTTTACTATGTGGTTATTATGTCCGACATTATACATTCTATTATTTTGAAATTAGCTATTGATATTACATGTGATTATTCAACTATTAGAGTATCCATGTGAATAAGTAAATGGTATTATTTGATTTATATTTTCCATATTATGCTTAAATTTAAGTTAAAAAGGGGGTTTTTAGTCTTATACACTGCCTTAAATATTTATTCTTATTTATGATAGTTTCTGCTATATTGTTATCCTTACTAAGCATCTGACCTCACCCATTTCTTATGTTTTCTTTTTTCCAGGATGTGACGAAGTATATTATGATTAACCTACTGGGATAGGACAACAATATGAGTGTTTTAAAAGGGTACACAATGTTTTTTTATTTCATGTTGCAATATAAAACTTATGAATGTATCTAGTAATTTGAAGACTATTAAACTAATCGGTATTTCGAGACTTGATCTCTTGTGATCATGAAAATGTTATGTAGTAATGCACCGACTCTGGGAAACTAGGGTCAGGGTGTTACAGGTGGTAATTGTTGGTCCCCGTAAATCAGAATGAATATATTCTAATGGGAAACTAGATTTAAAGGTATAACCATTGAAACTGACTCTCTTAGAATTAAAAATTATAAAATCTTTACAAAAATTAATATTATATTGTGTAATGTTAGTTAGAATCCCTAATTAATTGAGTTTATAATGACCCTTGGAGCTCACAATGCCCAATTTTCTATGTAATAATAAATTATAATCAATATTAGACACATATTGACTACCCAAATGTCTATAATTGGTCTTCCCATTTAATACATATATCCTGTTGAAAAGGTAACCCTTGATGATAGTTATAGATCCTTTAGATATTTTTAGGAAACCTGATTCAAACCTAAAATTGAAGCTATTTTGGTCTAGAATTACTAAGTGTAATATGTTTTTATAGTTGTTCAGAACCCACCTAACATCAAAAATCGAATTTATGGAGTGGTTATATAGTTTTATTGAATCAAAGCCTATCTATACGACTTGAAACATCCTATTATTTCCTAAAATAACATCTCCCTCCACTCTTTCTACCAAATCCATGAAATAGTCCCTATAGGGACACATATGAAAATAACAGCTGGTGTCTAGGACCCACTCATGAGTGAGTACTTTCCTAGACACATTTAAAAATTCAGTAGTGTCATAACACAAATACACTAAAAGGGACTAGTCATAAAGTTATTTAGTCCTAGGAATTTGGTTTTCTTTTTCTATAATTGGGTCTTGTGTGCTATGACTTACCCCAATGGAAGAAAAAATTATATCCTTATACTTTGATGAAAAATTAGGTTATTTATTATTATTTCTTTTACCTTTACTATAGAATTTCTTCTTACCCTTAGTTTCTAACCTATCCCTTTTGAAAACAACACTCAACCACACCCTTAATTATAGTTTTAGAATGTAATTCCTTATATAATATGGAAAATTTATCCTGCTCCAAGGTTAGAGATTCATAAAAATACATTATTGTCTCTACCATCATTCTATAATAATTGTATAAAAAAATTAAAAGAATCATGGATTGATCCTCATCTTCAAATTTCACATTTTTATTGTATAAATAAAGCATGTTTTTATTGAATTAATCCATGTTGGCTTACTATATTTCATTATAAATATAAACATGTGATTTTTCTTATAAATTCTACCAACAAGTGAAGCTTACAGGTAATGTTTCTCTAGTTTAATCCAAATTCCAAAAAAAGTTTCTTCCTAAGTAAACTATCAAAGAACATTGTCACCTAAATAATGATGTATTTAACTATAAGCCTTAATAAGAATATAAAAGGGACATCTTGGTAAATAGTGGAAGTCTACCCACTGACATACTGGGTAATAATGGTTTTATTGGGGTCAAACAAGACATCAATAAACCCTTACTGAAAAAGCATGGATCTCATCTTAATCCAATATAAACTGAAGTAATTGTCACATTTTAATTTTTTATTTTAAAACCTAGTTGACTCCATGCCTAACTGAAGGCTCTGAAACTTGTTTTTTGGGGGCAATACCAATTTTACGCCAGTATTAAATATCCAAGATCCATAGATATACTCAATTTTTTTAATTTGGTTGTAAAATTAATATAATATTTATTGGTATAATGATTTCAACTAGAAATAGAATAATGAAGTGGAAAATTGAGATGAGATTCAAACTCAAAAAATAAATAGAAACTAGATTTGATTGAAGAAACCATTTCGAAAACAAAAATAAGAAAGCTATAAAGATAGAAAATTGATTTAACGTGCTTTAACCATTTTTGGATCTATATATAAGAAAAGAATCCAATCGACACACATGATTAATTTATCTCAAAATCAAAATGATACAAAATAAAATATATTAGAAATAGACAGTAAGAAAATAAAAGTTTAAAAAATTATATCTTCAAAACTAAAAAAGAAATGAAATTATTGAAATATTTACAGAGAAGAGAGGGTGTCCCTCCAAAAGTCTTTTTCTCTTAATACTACTAGGAAATATTTGTTTGTGATGACTAGATCCAAAGGTTTAGGCTTTTTTGAAGAGCTTTTGGATTAGTCATACTTTCCACAAATATTCCAAATAAAGGTATGTCATCAACACTTCACCAAAAACCAACTCTAAGAAGATGTTGAGGATGACGATAGACTAGTCTTAATCTCTATCAAAGAAAAGGAATGACAAGATGAGCTATCTTTTTTACCCAATAATATGGGAGCCAAACCAGGAGAATCTAAATGAGTCTAATGTTAGAAGTTGAGCATGCATGAGTTATAAATTCTTCTGAAACACAAATACTCTTCAAAAAAGTTATCCAACCACAAATATCCTTACATAGGCAGCCAAACATCCAAGAAAAATAAAATGTTGAAATCCCAAAGCCTGTGGAAGTTTAGGATTAAAAGGGTGGAAACATAATTGATGGCCAAAAGCGATCTTGGGAAAGACCAGTGACCGGGAAAACATGGGATTCCATGGGCTGAGGGAGAAACAAGTTGGTCGAACGAACCATGCCAGAAGAGAGGACCATATGAGAATAGAATGTCTCAATGCATAAATTATCTTAGAAAGATCCAGTAAATGAAATTTAAGTATAATAATAATAAGTCAGAGAAATTTAAAAAAATCATGCATATATAGTGCAAACAATTAATGAAAAAAATGAATAATAAGAACATTTAAAATTGAAAACACATTATTTCACAAATCTATATTAATAATATATATATATATATATATATATATATGTATCATATTCTGTATAGATATATTTTTTAGTTTTATTTTAAATATTTTTTTATTTTATTAAATATATGTAATATATATTATACATGTTTTTATAATTTTTATCACATTGTAGAAACCCTAGATTTTGAATAAATACTTGCTTTGGGAGGTATCAATTCAATGGTTTATATATATGATGAAATATGTAGTGCATATTCCATACCAGAGCATCATTGCTTAAGTCTGAGCGAATTCAACCCTCCAATATCATGGTTTCTCCTTGTACCTATTTACATAATCATCATGGAATCAACTTAAACTCCATGAGTATACCAATTGAATTGGACTATTCCAGGAGACTTCACCCAGCCTGTTTATGCCCCAACAACTACCTCGATCCCATTCATATAGCTATATATGGAATGGTTCATTTTAAAGTTATAAGGATATTTTTTACACACATACATATATATATGTGTGGGTTTTTAAAAAAATTATATT
This sequence comes from Viscum album, assembly GCA_963277665.1. NCBI lineage: Eukaryota > Viridiplantae > Streptophyta > Magnoliopsida > Santalales > Viscaceae > Viscum > Viscum album. The sequence goes on from OY728123.1 coordinate 20,491,032, forward strand.
GGAAATGAGTTTAATTTTTTTTTTAAAATTTAATCTATGTGAAAATTACATAAGGGTTTCACTAATATAGATCTCACATTTAAAAGCTCTAAAATGGGTTGGGTAACTTCTAAAAAACATTTACAAGTTAAGCACTTTTAAACCCTGCATCTTTTATCAATGCTAACAAATCACTAATAAAGGAATTTTTTTAGCCCTTTTAGCATGCACTAATAAAGACACCCCCGTTTTCAACTCTTTTAGCTATCACTAAATTTTACGTGATCTATAGTTGTGTTTATGTAAGGACTCAGCATTAAACATTACTTAATCATGAGTTAAATTAAGAATTCAAATTGAAGACCTTTTTAGGTTTATATTATTAGAGAATAAGGCCCTAACTATTACATATCAACATGAATATTACAAAGTAGACACTCCTACTATAACTGATTTTTTTCAACAATAAAACTCTTTAAATAAAACAAGAGATCTTTTATTGATATAAATCTTCATGAACAGTTCCTTTCTCTTACCCTTCCTTATAACCTTTGAAAAACAATTCAAAAACATGGGATGAGCATAAAAAGATCACTAAGAGATATAAAAAATTGAAAACTATTAGTTTTTTTTTTCAAAACAAAAAGTAAAACATGAATACTTTATCATAAGTAATACTTTTTACCTTTATTATCTAGTAAATAATCTTCACTGAATAAAATATCATTGCTTACAATTTTGTAACCAAAATATTACCATAAAACCCATATAATGAACACATAACATATAAAGGTAATGTGAGACATAAACATACTAAAATAGAATATCCATATGGTTGACATCCACACATATCACTAAATGGAAAATCTGTATGATAGAATTCCATAAAAAATGCATTGGAGGTTATAATGTAACCACCCTTCCTGGTTTATCACGACACCACCCGTCATTTAGTTTATCACATAATCACCCATCTAATGTCCAACTACCATTATAAAGTCATAACCCATAAAATATTGTAAATATAAAAACTTCACTAATATAATTTCCACATTTCAATTACAGTATATCATTTCAAGATATTGTCATAATCAATGATTAATCAAACCATTTAAAACATTTAATAAAAACATTTTTGGATCAAAGTGTCCCATACAACTTTGAATATTTTAAAAGAATTATATTTTTAAAACATTAATGCCCATATAAATAAATACTAAAAACCATTTTGAAAACATGGACATTAATGAGAAATATTTAGAAGAATAATTATTTAATGATTTTAAAAAAAAAAATTAGTTAAAGATTCTTGTAACACTTTAGAAACACTTGACTAAACATAATTGAATAATAGAATAAAAAAAATTATAATATCATGAGAATATGGATATTCGTGATATAATATTCCAAAAGGAAGTATATACACCAAATAAAATTGAATTGGCATATAATAACAATGAAGTCTCAAGGGAATGTAAATTGAGAAGAAATATCTTATAAATACGATATACATAGATTAATGATAAATCAATTACATAATTATGTGTGAAAAACAAAAATACACTCAATATAAGTGGATATTCTGTGTGAATCAATCAGATGTCATTCACACATATTTACAACATGGAATAATCAATAAGTATAAGTTTAACCCAATGAATTGAAATTGGGTTAAGAGGTTTCCTTATAGAAATTCAAAAGCCTAACAGTGCCACATTCAAATTCAGAAAAAAAAATTATGAGAGAGAAAATGGTATCTCATCACTTAGACATATAATTTACAACATTAATGATATATAAGAACATAAACCAACATTAGAATATATATATTAAAGGATATAACATAAATTAGTCTTTAAAAAAATAGGAGGGTGAATGGTTCCCTTAAAAATTTGGTAATTTATGAAACATTAACCATATAAAATAAGGATCATAAAATTAAGATTTAATTACCCATTAATTAATGTATATTAAATAATTAATAAAATATTGGGTTTTACATAAACCACATGAATGGAGATAGTGGCAATATAGCATGAATCTCATGGGAATAAGAAGTGAGATGAAAAACCCTTACTACATTGTAATCAAACAAATAGTATGAAAAAAAGTTAATAAAAACCAATTTAATCACAAAATACCATGAATATAAATATAATCATGCTAATATATATCAAATTTTGGAACACGATACACCACATTCAATAAATAATTGGTGAACAATGGAAATATCACCGAATTAAAAGTGAGATAAGAAACCCCTTACCTTGTGTCTGACTTGACCCGTTCATTCATTAATCTCCTGAATAATAAAATAAATTTAATTTATAACTTCTTAATAACCTTTTTTAATATTATCATTCCTTTAAAATAAATTATTACCTTGTTATGAACATTATGTAATCATTTAAGATAATAATGGTCATTTTATCGATATTTGGTACTTGAGTCAAAAATGGATATCTTATAATTACAAGTTGTTCTTATGGTAAAAAGTTCATTATATCCAGAATTATATTCATCATTTAGATATCCAATATATAATATATATCCTATATATATGTGTATTTATAATAGTACATAACATTTGGAGATAAGAAATGAAATGCATCATTCATGGAGATAATAAGTCGTACGTACGCATGAACGCTACTTCAATTTCTATTTCGTATTGTAATGGAATGGAGAACTAATGATAAATAAGTATATTATAATTACATTATAATATCATAGATAATTTCATTAACTCTACCCTTTATATGTTCCACATAATGCACGAAAGAGTCATATCTCTTTAAGGGGGTGGTAGTCCACACTTCCTAAAATGAGATTATCGTATTTACCCACTATGGAAACCATAATGTTATTCTATAAATGAAGAATAAAGAAGCATAGAAAAATTATAAATATAATATATATTATATATAAATAAATTTCCATCATAATGGCCACCATGAGAGGTGGTTGGAGATATTTGACCAATCATAGTTTCATGAGGCAGTAGTTCGTCGTCCACCGAAACAGTATATTCTTTACCCATTAGACGGAGGTGTGTTTATGTGTAGTTAGAATAATTCTCATAAAAACAACCTATTATATTGAGGATACTTGTGTTTTAATAAAATAATGTAAAAAAAGTGTTTATGGGGTTGGAGAAGTTAAATAAAAGAAAAGAATTTAAGAGAAACTTTTTCCTTTAATTCATTTAACTCCATTTCATTTGAAGCAAATGAACTTCTTGAAGTCCCTCATGACTAAGGTAAGTCTTCTTGGAGGAAGATAGGGATCTTTAGAGCTTATTTAGGCAAGTTTTGGTCGATCCAAGGGGCTTTATAAGTGTGAGGAATGGGTTAGAGTTGAGGGATTTTTATAAGGGGGAGGAGGGGCTCTTTAGGAAAGTGTGAAACTATTATTTGATTATATAAATATTTTTAGTTTCTAAAGGTCAAAAATTAATTAATGTTGAATATAATATGACTGATGGTCGAAATAAATTAATCCAATAATAATTGGACCAGTTTTGGATATTATTTTAATATTTAAAATCTTATTTATTTAAATCATTTATTAATGAGGTAAATACTGCATTATTTTTGTGTTATAATTAATTTTATTTATTTGAGGTCTATAAATTATAAAAAAATACCATTATGTAGTAAATATTTATTTATTTCCAATCAATATTTATAGTTGAGAATATAACTTATATAACCCCATGTAAAAATTACATTACTAAAAGATACTTGTTTGTGTCATTTTTGTCATTACTTAAAATTAATTAATCTAATGTGTCATTATCACTCCCAAGTGGCTCCATGGGGTCCCAAAATAGAACCAAGGATGACCATGGTTGGACATGACTCATAAAATAAGGTCATGATAAGTGTTAAGGTAATTTTGTATTATAATAATATTCTTTTTACCTTGAATTACCCTATTTACCTTTAACTGCGGTAAATAAAAGTCAAAACTTACTATTCACCAAAAATTATTTTCATCTTTTTGAACAAAATTTTACTTACTAATAAAAACCATTTTTTTTGGATTTTTGAAAATCAATTCACGGAAGCGGTAAAATTTCATTTAAATGAAAAAGCAAGTTTTTTAACTACTACATAGTGGTTTCACTACTCATCAAAAAATGATGTTTTCCAGAAAAATACAAAAATTAAGCCTATGATATATTTGATATTAAGAATTCAAAAATGATTTCTATTTTACGAAATTAAAAACATAGACGTTATATTAATTAATTTAAAATTAATTCCCAATGTCAAAACAAATAGCGTGTTTTTAAGAAACAATATCTATCAAAAGATTGACACATGTTTATGTCTAATTTCAATGTTAAAATAATTAAAATTTCCACCATTGGATAAAATGGTAAAACATAATATAATTACAATTTAAAACCAATTTAAATGATAATCTAACCATATAAATAAATTAGATTAAAAATAAGATTTTAATTAAAATACAATAGTTTTCACTCTACATTAAAAAAAATGAATTTTATCACGAAAATTCCAAAAAATTACCCAAAGTAAATTTTGGTGTCCTAATTATAAAGAAGAATTTAATTTTTTTTCCAATAAAATATATAAAAGTGACGAAAACATTATTTAAATAGGGTTCGCCATTAAAAGGTGGTAAATCAACCTTTTAATGTAAATTATGCATAAAATTAGATTCATTCACATATTTAGCCTCTAACATTTATTGGATAAATGTAAAAACATTTAAAAAACCTGAATAATCATATTTTAGTTAGTTATGTTCACTATCTCCAATACAACGACAAGGTGTTAACAGCCATTTAAAATAATAATATTATATTGTTAGTGTGCAACTTAAGATTTCAAAGAAACACGTTGTTGTGTATCAAGTGTGTAATCAAACATAGAATCCACATTAAAGTAAAATTAATAAATAATTTAAAAATATTAATAAATATTAAAATTTTATATTCTTTATTTACCTGAGATGTTACATCCTTCCCCCATTTTTGGAATTGCATCCTCACAATTTTAAAATTGTGATCAGAAAATTCATTGAAAGTCCCACATCGAAAAAAGAGTAAAAAAATATCACATTAAAATAAAGAAAGATATCAACAATGGTCACTCGAGATATCCCGTACTATTATTCCATGAAAAAATGGATATGGAAGAGAATCTAAGTGTCATGTTCTGATGCAGAGTGATAGAAAACATTATTAGGAGAAAGTTAACAATAAGAAAACCACTAATTTGGGATGGGTACAGCTGTCCTTGGTTTCCTTGTAAGAAAAGTAAACGAACAACATTTTTGTTTTAAGTTAATTTTTATAAAGTTGAGGAATTTATTTATGAGCCTAAGTAAGAACATAAGGACACATACTTACTTGTCATGTAGACTTTCATTATTTACTAAATTTCTACCAGAACTCTTATTTTCTCAAAATGGTGAGTATTCAAGTTGTCTTGGATAGATCAAAAGCGCAAAAATAAAGTTATAGAGAATAACATGATCCAAAAAATATGAACCATATATTTTCCCTATCATTATATATTATCCAAAACCAAAATTGGTTAGTACAGGATCAGATAATCATTAAAAGGGTTATCCTTTATAAAAATAAATACTACTCTTAATCTCAAAAATCCAACAAAAGATCCCAAAGTTCAAGAAAGACCATTCAATATACAATTGCACATAAAATTCATCAAAATAATCAAAACTAAAATTGAAACCCAAAACTCAGAAGGATTTAAATCACATAGTCTTACACAATACATCATAAGACTTATCTCCAAAAACATAGTATCTTCTTAAAGTCACATACAGAAGTCTAATTAACAAAATCACATATTATCTATGATAGGTTAATCATTTACATAAATAAGCCAAATCACTCTATGTCTATAATAAAAGCATAGATTCTTAAAAAATAAAATTTCAACCATCACTCCATAAATGAGATCCCATTGTATTCTATTTTTATTAAGCATATAGTGTTCCCAAAAGAGAGAATGTCTTCCAAAATAAATTGTATCACTTAATCACCAAATCATTTTCCAATACTAAGGAAATTTATTTTGATAAAATATAAGGTCAACTTATTCCTTATCCATAAAATCATTTAACTAAAAATAAATAGTCATACAAACCATGGACATCACGTAGGCCAGTGGTAGGCGATAAATCCAAATCGCACTTTGGTTGTGGGTTCAATTCCCACAGCTTTGTCTGAAACACTAGGTTGTTACCTGGTATGCGTGTTGTCCTTTTTCAAAAACTATACAATTTCATAACATTCCAAAAACAATTAAACAAATTCTTCAAAAATAACCATAACATAAATTATCCTCAAAGGTTATCTAATACCTTTAATTTTCCACCCAAAATTTAACTTCCATTTATCACCTCTAAAATATCTATAAATCTTTCTAATATGAAAACCATTATGGGCACTCAACTCATGATTAAATTACACATTAAACTATAATGTTTTATAAACCGACCTCTGATATCAACTGTAAGGACCCAACCTTAAACTTTAATTAATATTGAGTTAAATCAAGAATTCACATTGAGGACCCTTTAAGGTTTAGATTTTTAGAGAATTAGACCACAATTATTACATATCAACTTGAATATGACAAATTAAACACTTCAACTATAATCTATTATTAACAACATTAAAACTCCTTAAATAAAATAACAGTTATTTTCTTGATATAAATCTTCTTGAATACTTCCTTTCTCTTACCCATCCTCATAAACTGTGAAAAACATTTCAAAAACACGGGATAAGCATAAAAATCTGAGTAAGGGATAAAAAAAAGGAAAACTCTTAGTTTCATTCCAAACAACTAGTAAACCATGAATACATTATCATAAGTCATACTTTTCATCTTTATGAATTAGTAAATACTCTTCACTGAATAAAAGATCATTGCTTACCCTTTTGTAACCAAAAGATTCTCATAAAACCCATATAAAAAACACTTAAAATATAAAGGTAACATGGGACATAAACATAAATAAACGGAATAACCATAAGGTCTAATTCCATACATACTAATAAATGGAATATCCATACGGCCGACTTCCATACCCAATGCATTGGAGGTTATAATGTAACCACTCATCCTGGTTTATCACGACCCCACCGGTCATTTGGTTTATCAGGTAACCACTCGTCAAATGTCCAAGTACCATTTTAATTTCATAACACATAAAATATTTTAAATATAAATACTTCACTAAAAACATTTCCACATTGGAATTACAATATATCATTTCAATATATTGACACAATTAGTGCTTAATAAAACCATTTTCAAAACGATTTATTAAATTTAATAAAGAGATTTTTTAATCAAAGTGTCCCATACCACTTTGAATCTTTTAAAGGAATTAACATTTTAAAACATTAATGTCAATATAAATAAATACTAAAAACCATTTTGAAAACATGTAAATTAATGTGAAATATTTAGAAGAATAATTCTTTAAATCTTTTAAAATGATGTTTTAGTGAAAGAGTCTCGTAACACTTGAGACACACTTGACTAAACATAATTGAAAAATAGAATAAAAAAAACTTATAATATAATGAGAAAAAGGATATTCATAATATAATATTCCAAAGGGAAGAATATAAACCATATAAAAGTTAATTGACGTATAATAACAATGAAGTCTCAAGGGAATATAAATTGAGACGAAATCCCTTAAAAATACAGGATCCATACATTAAAGAAAAATCAATTACATAAGTTTGTGTAAAAAATAGAAATACACCCAATAAAAGTGGATATTAAATGTTAAATAATGAATGTTAATTAAAAAATTCTTAAAACACATAATAATCAATATGTATAAGTTAAACCCCATGAATTGAAATTTGGTTAAGAAATTTCATTATTGAAATTCGACATCCTAACAACATCACTTTAAAATTCAGAAAAATAATTTGATGAGAGAGAAAATGGCATATCATCACTTGGACATAAATTTTGCATCATTTAGGATATATAAGAACAAATACCAACATTAGAAGATTTAAATTAATTGATATAATAGAATGAAGTCTTTAAAAAAAGAGGAGTGTGAAAGGTACCCTTAATGATTTGGAAACTTATGAAACATTCAACATATGAAAGAAGGATCATAAAATGATTATTTAATTACCCATAAATTAATGTATGTTAAAAAATTAATACAATAATGGGAATTACATACACCACACAAAATGAAATTGTGGCAATATAACATGAATCTCATGTGAATAAGAAGTGAGAAGAAAACCCCTTACCACATTGTAATAAAATGAGTCCTATAAACAAAAGCTAATAAAATCCAATTGAATCAAATAATACCATGAATATAAAGATAATCATGATAATATATATAAAATATATGTACACAAAACACCACATTCAATAAATAAGTGGCGAACAATGGAAAGATCATGGAATTAAAAGTGAGATAAGAAACCCCTTACCTTGTTTCAGACTAGACCCGTTCATTCATTAATCTCATGAATAATAAACTAAAGTAAATTTCTACTTGATTAAGAACATTTATCAAGATTAAAATTCTTTTTTAAATCACTTATTATATTGTTATAATCATTATTTATTCGTATAAGTTAATAATGGTTATTTTGTCGATATTTGATACTTGAGTCAAAAATGGAGTTCTTATAATTACAAGTTGTTCTTATGGTAAAAATTTCATTATATCTAGATTTATATTCATGATTTATATATCGTATATATCCAGTATATACATTTATTTATAACAGTACATATCATGTGAAGATAAGAAATGAAATGCACCGTTTTTGGAGACACTAAGCTGTACGTACGCAAGAACGCTACTTCCATTTCTATTTCATATTTTAATGGAATGAAAAATTAATGATACATAAGGATATTATAATTCCAGTATAATATCATATATAATTTCATTAACTCTACCCTTTATACATTCCACATAAGGCATGAATTTTTCATATCACTTTGAGGGGGCGGTAGTCCGCACTTCCTCAAATGAGATTATCGTATTTACCCACTACGGAAACCATAAAGGTATTATATAAATGAAAAATAAATAAACATAAAAAAATATAAATATATTATATATTATATATAAATACAGTTCCATCATAATGACCACCATGAGAGGCTGTTGGAGATATTTGAAAAATTATCATTTCGTGAGGTAGTAGTTCGCCGTCCACAGAAACCGTATGTTCTTTACCCATTAGACGGAGGTGTGTGTAAGTGTAGTTCAAGTACGTCTCATAAAAACAACCTAGTATATCGAGGATATTGGTGTTGTTATAAAATAAATTAATAAAAAGTTTTTAGGGGGTTGGAGAAGTAAAATAAAAGAAAATAATTTAAGAGAAATCGTTACCTTTAATACGGGTAACTCCCTTTGGTTTGAACCAAAAAGACTTCTTGAAGTTCCTTCTACCTAAGGAAATACTTCTAGGAGGAAGAGAGGAATATTGATATCTTATTTGGTTTGGTTTTGGATGAGAGAATGGTTTTAGAAGTGTGAGTAATAGGTTAGAGGTGAGGGATTCATATATTGGGGAGGATGGGCTCTTTAGGAAAGTGTGAATCTATTATTTTATTATACAATAATTTTCAGTTTCTAAAGGTCCAAAACAAACTAAAGTCGAATATAAGATGACTAACGGTCGAAATAAATTCATCAAATAATAATTGGATAGGTTTTGGATGTTTTTTTAATATTTATAATCTTATTTATTTAAATCATTTATTAATGAGTTAAACACTGCCTCATTTTTGAATAATAATTAATTTTATTTATATCATATCTAAAATTTATAAACAAAATACCATCATTTAGGAAATATTTTTATCTTTAAAATTAATATTTATATTTTAAATATTACTTATATAACACCATGTAAAAATTACTTTACTAAAAGATATTTCTTTGTGTCATTTTTGTCTTTACTTTCATCTAAAGTGTCATTATCACTCCCAAGTGGCTCCATGGGGTCCCAAAATCGACCCAATGATGCCCCTAGTTGGCAAGGACTCATCCAATAAGGTTAAGACAATTTTTAAGGTAATTTGTTATTATTATAATATCTGTTTTACCTTCAATTTCTCTATTTACCTTTAACTGCGGTAAATAAAACTCAAAAGCTAATATTCACCAAAATTTATTTTATCTTATTGAACCAAATTTTACTAACTAATAGCATCCATGTCTGTCAGATTTTTCAAATTCTATTCCCAGAAGTAGTAAAATTTCATTTAAATGAAAAAGCCATTTTTTTAACTACTACTAAGTGGTTTCACTATTCATAAAATTAATGTTTTCCTGAAAAATACCAAAAAATTTAGCCAAATATATATTTGATATTAAGAATTCAAAAATGATATCCATATTACAAAATTAAAAACATAGAATTTTAATTAATTAATTTAAAATTAATTCTCATTGTCAAAACAAATAGCGTGTTTTTAAGAAACAATATCTATAAAAAGATTGACACTTATTTATGTCCAATTTCAAAGTGAAATTAATTACAATGACCATAATTGGATTAAAAGTTTAAAATATAATCTAATTATTATTTAAAACCAATTAAAAAGATAATATAACCATATAAATAAATTATATTAAAAAGAAGATTTGAATTAAAAAACTATATTTTTCACTCTTCATTAAAAAAATGAATTTCATCAGAAAAATAAGAAACAATTACCCAAATAAAATGTTGATGTACCAATTCTAATGAATAATTTTATTGTTTCCAATATTATATATAAAAGTGGCCAAAAATTTATTTAAAGAGGGTTCTTCATTAAAAGGTGGTAAATCAATCTTTTAAAGTAAATTATGCTTAAAATTAGATTCATTCGCGTTTATTCCTCCCACTTTTATTGGATAAATATAAAAACATTTAACGAACATGAATAATATTATTGTAGTTAGTTATTTTAATTCCTACCAATAGAATGTCTAAGCGTTAAGTACCATTTAAAATAATAGTATTACATTGTTAGTGTGCAATGTTAGATTTCAAAGAAATGTGATGTTGTGTGTCGGGTATTCCATCAAAAATAGAATCCACTTTAAAGTTAAATTAATAATTGATTTTCTAATATTAATAAATTTAAAAATTTCATATTCATTATTTACCTGGAATGTTACAGTTTAACATCTTTGTATTTCGTAAAATGTGTTGATTCTTCCAACAACTTTCACCCTTTTTAATGGCATAAGGTGTTGGAGACCTTGTCACCTTTATTTTCCATTATTTTTTAGTTTTTAGTATTATTATATATATATGTACTATATCTAAAATATATTCAACTACTCTACTTATCTATCCCCACAATCAATGTTTCCCACCCAATTCCAACCGCCACTCCCAAGATGTCATCCCTTTTTATTTGAAAATTTTCAATTTGAAAAAAATATTCTTGATGGGAGCCTCTACAATGATGAATATAGAACATGTTATTCTAAATAATTTCATGAATAAAACACACACTCCCACAACATTATAAATGTTTTTATATAAATATTAATATTACATTTATATTCATTATTTATAATAATAATAATAATACATCCATGATTTGAAGGGAATAACTTGTGGTAGTGGTGTTTAACCTTGTCAAGCCTCACCTACGATGAAATACTTCTATTCACATTGCGGGTTCTACTTCTAGGAATGTGGTAAGGGATGGTATTAATGGTATAATTGTGTTAAAAAGTGATTTTATGCCTTTTTCTCTTTATCAAGATGGTGTGAATGTGCCTTATATGGAGACGTTTTTTCCCCAATAACTAAACTCCTACATATTAACTCTAGAGTTTTCTAAGACTGAACTAGTGGTTGTTTCAGGAGCTAGTCATGATTTTCAAAGAAAATATTATTTTTGAATTTTTAGGTAGCATGTAGGGTGGTCGTGGTTTTGGAATGAATAAAGATGGGGAGGTTGCTCCCCTTATTGTGGTCCAAGACGAGAAACCTAAGAAAACGAGGTCCAATGGACCTGATGCACAAAGGATTTCATACCCCCGCTACTACATTTTATGAAATATCAAGGGCTAACCTTTATTACCGCTATCTAGAAGCACTAATAATAGGTGTACTTTTTTCAATACTAGAAAAAATCTATGATAAATGGTGATTTTATCGATGCTAAAAAAGAACTGATAAAAGACCTCCTTTTGTCAATGTTTTATTAGCACTGATAAAAGTATCCTTTATCACTAACTTATTATATCATTGATAAAGGTGGCCTTTATCAACACTAATATATCACTGATAATAGGTACTTTTATTAGCACAATCAAAAAGTGATGTTGAAGGATCTCTTTTAACAGTGCTACAAAAAAACACTGATAAAGGGTAATTTTATCAGTGTTTATGTTTTAGAGCTAATAAATGGAACCGATTATCAGTGGTTTTTTATAGATTTAATAAAAGTCATATTTCATAAAAAATTAGATAACATTAAAAATAACATATTAATATATAAATATATTTATAATGATATAAATTTAATATATTTTATTAAATATGATTTATTGAATACTAAATATGAATTTACACTTAATATATAAGATATTTACTGAAAATGGATTATAAAATAATAAAAAAATAATAATATTTAATATTTTTCAATTTATTATCAAGTAATAGTCATTTAATAACGATTGGATGACAAAAAAATAAATAAATTAATAAACTATCTGAGATAAGTGGAAAAAATTACATGAGATTCAAATGACTATTACTTTTGACCCAAGTTTCTCTTTGGCTTCTACCACATAAAAAATTGAATTCTGGGAAGATATATACATTGTGTTGACTTAGGGGGACCTGGGTCACTATTTTGTTTAGGTTAAAAAGGCTTAGAAAGTATTCATAATTGAGTTTTTAGTTGAGATACCGTGCTTTTTTAATATTATATGGGATTTCATATTTGTTTAAGAGGGGATTCTTTCCTTTTTCAGTGATACTAAATTTATTCTCATATCATTCATTTATATATATATCATGGTTCTTGAAATTTTATCAATTTTCATGTATTAGTTTTATATGTAATTAATTATATGTCTATATACTTATATTTGCAAATAATAAATAAATTATACGAATAAATATTTAAACATATTTACATAAAATATTATTTTTAAATATATAAACCATATGAAAAATATAATTATTATTAATTTTATTTATAACAAAAAATTATCAATTTTATTTACCTTATAAAAATGCATTAATATATATTTATATATATATATACCTATACAAGTAACACTTATATACAAATATGTGTGTGTCAATAAAAAAAATATTTATGTGTATATTGTAATATATGAAAATTAATACAGATATTTAAATATTACTGTGTTCATGTGAAAAAAAAAAATTTGAGTGTGTGAGTATGAATATGTGTGTGTGTTTCAATATTGTGTAAATACATTATATATAAATGTATTTTTATAATTATATCATTATAATTAAATATAGTATATAAAACAATTTATAGTAAATATTTATAAATACATTATAAAAAATTTATATCCGAATGTACAATTATATTTAAATATTTATAAATATATTTGTAAATATAATGGCATATAAATATATATTTAACATATATAATTTATTAATAAATATAAAAAATATAGATATATTTTAAAAATAAATTTTAAAAAATTATAATTATTATAGAATTAATTATCATCAATTTTATTTCAAACAATATCTGTACATTTTTTACATTATAAAAATATGTGAATATATATATATACTTATAAAAATGAATATATAATGTTTATATATACATATATGTGTATTTAAATATATATATATATATATGTATATATATTTATATATACATATATGTGTATTTAAATATATATATATATATATGTATATATATTTATATTCTAATATATGTAAATGAATATTAATATATAATATATTTTAATAAATATAAGTATATATATATCACACACAAACAAACATATATTTTATTAATGTATTTATAAATAATTATATAAATATATAAATAAAAAAAGATGTCTATAAATATGCATATATAATGAAATATAGAATAAAACAAGCTTAGTGCAGTTGTAAAGGCATTTTAATTGCATAAGGGAGGTCTAAGTATCGAATCCAGGCATTCACGCATGTTAACAAGAAGCTGGGAGGTGAAAAGGCACTGACAAAGGGGCATTCTGAGGGCTAACAAAGGGGGGGGGGGAGAGCATTTGTTCCAAGTGTAGTGGGGGATGATTGACTAGGAGGATAAAAAGTGTAGAAAAAGGGGGATTCTAAGAACTGTCAATGGGGGTGGAAAGCACTCTAAAAATAATTTTTTTTAATTCGAAGAAAGATATGATAAATGTGAACTTTATCAGTGTTTTTTACATGCATAAAAGGAGAATTTATCGTCACCTTTTTAGCATTGATAAAAGGGACCTTTTTCAACACTAAAAAAGTATTGATAAATAGTACCATTATTAGTTCTAAAAAATCACCGATAAAGTACAAATTTATCAATGATTTTTTAGCACTAATAAAGGATAACTTTTAACGATGCTTATCATAAAACCACTTTAATAGCACTGATAAATTTGGTCTATAGAACTTTTAAAAATTATATTCATAGTAGTGCCCCCACATTTCTGTAATAAATTGATTCTTATTTATGATATTTTTTACAAATCAACGATTGACGTATCTGAAGAAGAAAAGGAAATAAAATCCAAATTCAACATCCCACTAAAACATGATTAAGAAGGGTATCATCATGGATTCAATGATATAATGAAAAACTAATTTTAACTATATGTCATGTTCATTTATATGAAATTAAATTTTTTTATTTTTATCCTTGAATATTACATTAAAATCTTAGAGTTCATGTCCTCCAATATGATGAAAAGATTTGATCCACCCCTGATCTAGATATTAGTGACCCCTCATGGAAATTTAATGCCCCGATTTCAGACTAATTTTTTGATGACATTAATGGGTTAATGATAATGAAGGGGCTTAATACCCAAGGGAAAGAAGAATCGTTGAGTCTGGATGAGAATAATGTTCCATGGAATCCTCATAAGAAATGGAAGATTGGGTGACACACAATCAATCATGACAGTTTATAGAGCATTGTATATCAACATAAAACAATATGATCTTTGATTGTTTTCAAGGATATTTGTTATGTTTTGGGGATTTTCAGGTATCTGTGATTCCTTGTGAATTTCTTTTATTGACCTTTTTTGGCAGTGGCCTGTCACTATTTTCACATGTTATCTCCACTTATACTCTTTTTAGTTTTTAATAATGTAACCATGGGTTTGGGTTATGAATCTCAGGGTTCTAGGCCTTTTATTATTATTAATTATTAATAATATTTAGTAATAAATAATTTTTATTTACAAATTATTTAATGATAATTATCATTTACTATCATTTATTATTAATTAATTACTAATTATTAAATAATTATTTGTTAATTAAAAATTAAATAACTTATAATTATTAATTGTAATTATTATTTAATTATTAATATTTATTTATCATTATTAATTGATAAAAATTCATTAATAATTATTATTTCTAATTAGTAAATATTTTTATTATGTTTATTAATAATTAATAATTAATAATTATTATTTAATTACTAGTTTTTAATAATAAGAATTAATTAATTAATAATTATTAATAGTTATTAATTAATTTAAATTTTTGTTTATTTTTAGCAAACAAAATATAATAAAAAATAAAACAATTTTTTTTAGGAAAAACAATTATCATTAATTATTTGTTATTATCAATTAATTACTAATTATGAATCAATTATTTTGTTAAATATAATATAAATAATTTCTAATTATTAATTATTATTATCAAATAATTTCTACTATTATAAGGATGATCACAGGTTGGCCACCACATAAAATTCAGGTACTTAAACCTGAACACTTTTAGGAAGCAGGATACCTGAACCCAATTAAAATTCATTTAACAATACCCAAAACTAAACATAGTCCAAATGACATGGGTATGATGCATGATGTAGGCAGGTAGTGACATAGGCATGATGCATACCCGATGACACTGATAAAATGATATAGTCATGACACTGCATAGGGCCGCTAGGCCAAAAAAATGTCCTTTGATCTATATAATGGGCTTCATGACCACTATCCTTTTGGTCCATCAAAAATTTAAATGAGTTGTCTTGGATGTGGGCATACCCTTGGGGGAGGTATGAGGTCTGATCCTTGTTATCCCATTGAATATGTGTGCATTTCCTTTTCTTGTAACCCCCAACACCTTAAATAAATTATATTTTTATTATATTTTAAATATAGGATCTGTTTAATGCCTAAAATTATTATATTATTTAAATTATTATAAATATAAAAATAAATATAGATTCCAAATCATGGATGTTATTATTATTTTTAGAAATATGAATTATAAATGTAATTTTAATTTATTTGAGGTCATTAAGGTTACCCAAAATGAAACAATACATACACCCCCTTGTCCAAAAAGGAAAGATCACACCCCCTATAAGGATAGAAAAACTTCATATTTGAACCATTATAATTTTCCATAGCCCAAAATCTCACCATTTTGATTGCTCAAAATCACATTAATCATATCCTAAATTCCTTTTGTGTGCATCTCACACTGCGCTAATGTGTACACAAATCTTCCCACAACTTGCTACATCACCTAATTCATCATCCAAAAATGATGTAGAAATAACCCTAAGGGAGTCTTGTGATGATTTTAACTCTAATCATATGTATAATTATAGGGTGAATTTTCCTCTCAGGAAAGTCTCTAGCTGCATAAATATAATATTTATATTTATATAAAAAACATTATATGTTTTTGGGAATGTTTTTTCTATTGATAAAGTGATTATGATTTATGTGTGATATGATCATAATGGTAGGGGATACCATAAATAATTTATCTTTTGCTATAAAAATTTCAAATAAAAGGGGATGGCTTATTGGGGTTGGTAGTTAACGCTGGGCAGATAGCATCAGCAGTGGGGATGGATGGGCAGAGCTTCCAAAGATCTTTTATATATAATAAATATAAATATATATACATATATGCCTACAAACACATAAAAAACAAAATTACAATTGAAATATTAAATAAAGAATAAAAAATTAGAGAAAACCAAAGATGTTATGGTGTCCAACGCCTTTCACCCTTAATTGAGGCTAAAAACGTTGAGGGCATTGATGCCATTGGTTGAAAAAAATGGTATGAATTTGTTCAATATTTAAACCTAAAATATTTTCTAATATTTTACTATCAATAAACTCAAATAAAAAACCTGAGGAGGAGGTTGCATACCTACAATAGGGGCTCCACAATCTAACACTCATGTGATGCACCATACCAATATTCAATGTAAGAAAAGAGATATACACTTATGGGAAATTCAGGAAAACATACATGATGGAACTCTTATATATGATTCTTTGAAAATTAATTAATAATGGTCTTTATCAGTGCTAAAACAGTGTTGATGTTTTCGACACTAAAAAAATGAGGTTTTAGTGGAACATTTTTAGTACTGATAAATGTTATCTTTATCAAGGTTATTTCAGTGCTCATAAAACCTACCATTTGTCACCACTAATTTTTATCATTTATACTCATTATGTTTCTTAAAAATATTTAAGGGCTGAACAAAATAACCATCATTCTAATCAAGGATCACCAGACACCTCACCCAGCTGCACCACACCAAAACAAATCCACACCACAACGAAAAGTCAAATTTTTTTTCTAGTGAAGTGAGTTTCTTACCCTTGTCCACCACTTTGTTAAGAAGAATCCTTATCACTAGCCTCAATGATTTTTATTGTTATATATATATACATATTAGTATATAAATTCAAATATATTTATATATATTAATATAAATTTACCTAAATACATATAATTTTATTTATATATTTGTGTATATATGTAAATTTACATGTACGTTTATATATCAACATTATATACATATATACATTTCTATATACATAATTATGTGAATTTTCCCACATATTTAAATAAATCTATATATATATATAATGCATTTATATAGATTTATAATATGTTATATTTACATATTATTTTTTTAAATGTATATAAATACATTATAAAATATAATTATTTACTACTATAAGTTTACTAATGATTTTAACTAGTCGATGTTATGGGGGATCTACCCCACTAGGATTAATAGTCCCCTCCTTTTTCATTATTACTTTCATTGCATAGATAGATTTTTGGGCTGGGTAAAATGGGATTTGGGTCACAAAACTAACATAATATATATATATATATATACATATACTAATTTAAATATACATAAATAAATACATGTTCAATCACTAAAACTATCATGAACCACATCATGATGGTTTAAGAAAATCTGGGGAAATATGATTTTTTGCTTTTGGAAGGATTTCGAGGGGAAATGGTAATTTATCTTATCAAGAGATATCAGATAATTTTTTGGACCACTTTTTTGACCTGAAATAGGGTGTTTACCCTTGTACAAGAGTTTTGTGTAATATTGAGCCGTTTGAAAATTTTCACAATATTTAATATTTAATTAATTAAATATTATTTATTTGCACATGTTCATTTGATGATATATTATATTCAGAGCATAGTATAAGAATTCAAAATTATTTATTGAGTATAAAGTTGGGGTGGGGGTCATAGGAAGGAAATATCCTCACATCATTTATTAGTGCTGGTATGTGCCCCCTTTTCTTCTCTCTTTGTTTTCATTCTCTTTTTCTTTTTTTCCCTTCCTTTTCCCATTTTCTCTTTCTTTTTCTCATTTCCTCCTCATATTTTTTGCATACCCACCCATGGGTATTTCATTTAATGAGAGATATGAGAGGTGGATAAGAGGGAGTGAAGAGAAGGTGGGGTATACAAAGGTTTCATCATAGAGCTCAGGTTGTACTGGATCATTGTGTTTATGCTATGAAATGCAGTTCAGATCAAATATTCAGCAGTTTTCACCTAGAGTCAGGACCTTTTTAATTTTTCCAAAATAAATAAATATTGTTTATTTTTTATGTTTTAATTTTATTTGGGTTGTTTGGGACACCTAGAGGGTTGATCTGGATGTTTTTGGGTGAATCAGGGTCTTTTTGGGTGTATAAGGGGATTTCTGTTTTGAGATCCCGATCACAAGGATTATGGTTTAATAAACACACATCATGTGATATTCTTATTCAGGGAAGATGATGTTTTTATAAGTACACACCATATAGTATTACTTGTCCATCTCCCTAGCAATGTGTTCATGTACATGGGAATGCAGAGTTCGAGAAGTACATGTCGTGTACTCTGGGTACACCCCATGTAGTAGGGCATTGCCATATGGACATGTACTAGGAAAAACACATTGTGTGATGTGTACATGGCTATGTAGTAGTACATGGATAAACCCCATGTATCCTTGTCCATGTACTGGTACACAACCAACCCCCATATCTACACTAACCCT
This sequence comes from Viscum album, assembly GCA_963277665.1. Classification (NCBI taxonomy): domain Eukaryota; kingdom Viridiplantae; phylum Streptophyta; class Magnoliopsida; order Santalales; family Viscaceae; genus Viscum; species Viscum album. The sequence goes on from OY728123.1 coordinate 20,510,591, forward strand.
GTAGAAGTACATAGAAAGGTGTAGCTTTGAGAGTACACACCATGTATTGGGAGGTACACACTTTGTACTTTTCCAAAAATTGGGTTTTGGGTTTCTTTATGGCTCGAAGTAAAATTGGATTTGTGAGTAGTCAATTTTGAGTGTTTTTTCACATTGATCGCACTGGTAGAATCCATTTACTGTTTAGAGGCCATCTGGATAGTGTTTTGGACTTTTTGATTTTTATGGGAGGATTTCTTTGAGGTTGTTGTTCTTGGATCCTTCAAGGGGTTAGGTTGTGTAATGTGATTCCCCTTTTAAGATATGTTCTTATTGACTATATTGGATTGATCATTCCAGTTGATTCTGATTGAGGTTATTTGGATATATTCTAGGATGCAGAATTGAGTGTCTTCTTGGATGTGATTGTTTACTTGGTTTCTTGAGGTTTAGGTTAGAGTGCATGAGGTCTGGATTGATTGGCCCGTTCAGGTTGTATTGATATCATGGGATGTTAGGTATTGATAGGATCCATTGGGAAAAGTTTATGATAGGTATGAGTGACCTTTTTTTAGGAATTCCCATATGTTTAAGGTTTTTCTAGAGGGTTTTCTTCTAGACAGCTACTCTATGGGTTTGAGTTTGGGGAGTATCCATGGTTTCTATGAGAAAGGTTATCTTGGGTTTTTTTCTACAAGATCTCGTTTCATGTTTTCCATCATAATCTATGGTTATTGAGAGGAACATCTTATAGTTTTTCTTATTTTTTTAGGTTATGGTAATTGTGGTGGTTGTCCAATGTTGGTTGGCCTATGAGATGATCAGTGATGATTTAAATGGTTTTAGTTATAGGGTGAAGGTGTTAGCTAGACCTAGTATTTGAGATGTAGATTGGAGTTTTAATGTTGTTCTTTTATAATATTGATGATATATTATTCCTTTGGTATATTATCATATTGGGTTTATTCCATAATATTGACGTTGTTTCTATCATCCACTAATTTTTTGGTTGTTGTGAGGTGAGGCTAGGGAGATAATGGATGATCTTGGTGAGTGAAACTGACTTACCTTGGATATCCAACTAGGGAACGAATTAGTGAACCATGGAGGATATTTCACTCATGTGTCCCTATTAATTGTTTTGGGGATTAGTAATGTATCTCCATGATTCACTAATAAGTTCGTTCACCCAGTTAGTTTTGTAGGATTTTTGGGCATGGTACTGTAAATCGAAGAATATATGGAGTCCCAACCTCTAGTTCAGATCATTTCATTTAGTTCCTAGTGCATGGTAAATATCATTTTGTTTTTCTAATCCTGATATGAGATTCTAAGGTCTGGTATCTCTACTTTTCATTTCATTGGACTTTCGATCTCCTTCTTGATTAGGATAATGAGCTTGAAGTGGGGTTGTGTAAGCGACATTTCTCAATTCATCTGGTTGGGGCCATAGAGTGGGTAGTTTAACCTATGTGTATCATACTAGAACCTGAGGCTTACTATATTCCATTTTTATTTATCCTTTTTTTCCTTTTCTACCTTTTGTTTATCTTTTTTAATGGTAGTCACATTCAGCTAGGCTATAAATGACACGTAATTCATGTACATGTTATAACAATAAATGTTTCTACCATAATTGGGATGGCCTACTGAGATTTTTTTCTCACCCATTATACATTAATCTCAATGTATATGTAGACCTTATGTCTTATTTTTAGGTTGAGTACATGATGTAGTTGATCAGGCGGTGGCCTAGCATTTTTTTATTGGAGCTATTCATGTGGAGTCCTTAATTTATGTGGGAGCTATTCAGAAATCATGGAGACCGGTTATGTGGTTTGGATAAAATTATTAGTAGAGCCTTATATATTTATTTTATATTTTTTTTGATCCAGTCGACCTAGTGGGTGACCAGTGTCTGTTTGATTTTCCTTGAGTTTTTATGCGATATTCAATCATTTTTAGTTTATTTCATTTACTTATTTATTTATATGCACCTTGATGTACTTGGATGTTTATATATTGAGTTAATTTCTTCTAGTACTATACTCTAACATCACATTAAAGTCTCCACACTCTATCCTTTTAGGTCCTCACCACTATTCAATAGCCACTAGTGTTCGTGGAGGTGCGCTTGAGACCTTATTACAGGTCAGAACGGGTGACAGGTCGGGTCGACATGGGATGGTTCGTGACAAAATGGTATCAAAGGATTCTTTTTTATTTGTATTATTATTTAAATAGTTGGTAGATTGTAGATTTTGTAATGTGTCGAATCTTTTGATTGATACAAGGATGGTCAGTCATGAACACTTGTTTTGGTAAGAATTCCAGGTAATCATTGTTATGTAATTGATGTTCTTGGTTTTCACTATTACAGTTTTGTGATTTTCACCTTGAGTGATGCACTTGTGTTCACAAATTTTATGGTTTCTGAGTTTTTGACTCTTTTCCTGATGGAAATAGTATTGTGTTAATTCTTCATGATAGGCACATTGGATCCTCATGACATTTTCTTAACTATATGTGTTTTCTATGATGATAAATGTTCTTTTTTTAAAATTTTAGCAACAAATTTTATGAAATTTAATCTTATAAGTACTTAGTGGTGTTCTACTAAAATGGAATACATGAGTTTTTTCCTATGATGATAGGTTATGTGGATTCTCACTATAAGTGTTCTTTAGTGGTGTATATTCATTCCCTTTATTGAGGGATGTGTGAAAACACTTCTGGGTCAGTGTGGTCTTTGGTGTGCCCTGCTGTTGGACATGGCTTCTCAATGAAGGAAATAATTTTTTAGAGTTTTTTAGATCAGAATCGAGATTCCTTAATGTTGTGTATGACTTGAGAAGTTCACTGGTGAGGTTGAGGATTCCTTTTCCTTGTGAGGTGGAGAACTGGGAGTGCTCACGATTTCATGGTTTCTTGGCTAGTCTATTTGGGAGGGAAGGTTCTGCTGGTTTCCTAGACCTATTTTTTTTGTGATATGGGTAGTGTGTTGAGTTCACGGTTTAGATCGATACCCATGTAGAGGGTGATTGTGTCGGTTGATCTCAACATGAGGGAGATTCCTTATTTTATAAGATCGGTTTCGAGGTTCTTATGGTTTGTTGGGACTAGCCTACCAGAGGATCAAGGCCTATGGGTTTAGTTTGTTAGCCTAGGTTCATTAGGTCATGTATCATTTGAGCATGAGATTTTGTGAGAGGGTGTTGGAGAATCACTCTTCCTTGAAGAGGGGATTTGGGTTGGTGTGCATTGTTTTGGAGGAAGCCATTTTGGGAAGGAATTTGCATGCTGCTTAGGTGTAATTCTATTTGGGTCTTGTGATTTTTTGAGATTTGTTTTGGTATTGAATAATCCTTACAGCGGGGGGTGAACCATAGGCCATCATGGGTTGTAGTTCCTATTTTAAGTGGTTTATTGAGTGGAAGAATGTTGTTCTTAGTGAGATGGGGATATACCATAGTTAGTGTTCAGTGTTGGTGCTCTGGTGAGAGTGGTTTGGTCACATCATTCTTTTGAGTTTAGTAGTGGATGGAGCATTGGATGTGGATTTTTTTTCTTTCTTCTAGTTCAATGATAAGGATACTCCTATGGTTGTGATAATTAGATTGATCTAGGTTGAATTTCCCTCATATTGGGAGTGTTATCGGTGCTGTGATATTTGTTAGTGGATGGTCATGGTTTTTTTAGGAGTGCTAATTCTTTAGGTGAATCTTAGTATCTCGTTGACCACATAGGATTTTTTATTGAGAGAATAATTTATGGCCGAGATCATTTCATAAAAAACATTTGATGGTTTAAGAAAACCATTAGAAATTTTAATTTTTTTCCCTTTTGTGGATTTCAAGGGAGAAATGATTTTTTATCATAGAAGGAGATCTCAGATATTTTTTATGACCAATTCTTTGGTCCTAAAATGGGGTGTTTTCCCTTGTATAGGAGTTTGGTAGAATTTCGAGTCATTCTTATTTTGGTGGAATATTTTATAATTAATTAATTGAAAATTATTTAGTTGCACATGCTCATTTGGTTATATATTTTTTTAGAGCATAAGATCATAATTTCAACTTCTTCATTGAGTCTGAAAAGGGGTGGGTTTCCTATGAAATTCATAACCATGGGCCAGGTGTCAGGGTCATCCTCAACCACCTTTTCTTCTCTCTCTTATTTTTATTTTTATTTTTCGTTTCTTTTTTCATTATTTTACCAATTGTTTTACCATTCCTCTTTTTGGGTGTCATATACACCCCACATAGGGATTCCATTAGTTGATAGTGTTGAGTGTGAGATAATAGGGACATAAGAAGGAGGGAGCACTATCACAAAACTCGGGTCGTGTTAGATCATCGCGCAGGTGCTGCGGATTGCAGATCAGATCGAAGCATTGAGGGTTTCTACCTGTAGGTAGTTCCTTTTAATGTTTTCAACATAAATACTTGTATATAAGATGTTTTTATGTTTAAATCCTTTTTATTTATTTTTTGGGGATCACTAGAGGGTTGATCGAGCAGTTTTCAGGTGAATCAAGGTGTTTCGGGGTGTTTGATGAGATTTCTATTCGGGAAATCCCAATCATAAGGTATGTTGTTTAATAAACAAAAATTTTGTGTTCTTAAAATTCCTAGGAGACTATGTTTTTAGAATTACACATTATAAACATTATGTAAACACTATGTAGTAGTACTTGGCCATGTATATGGGTAGTAAGGGTTGCAGAAGTACCTGAAGTGTACTCTCGGTACACCCTGTGTAATAGGACATGGCCATGTGGCTATGTACTTGTCTAGAAACCCCATGTGAGGGGTACATGGCCATGAATTAGTACATGGATAGACCCCATGTATTCCCTAGTCATGTTCTCATACATTTACATACCCAATGTCTACTCTCGCAATGTAGAAGTGCATGGCCAGGTGTAGCTTTGAGAGTACATGTTGTGTACTTGGAAGTACATATCCTTTACTTTTCCAAAAGGTGGGTTTTGGGTGTATTTGTGCCTCAGAGTAAAAAATAGACATGTGATTTGTCCATTTTGAGTGTTTTTCAAGGTAGATCATAGTATTGGAATCCTATCGGTGTTTATAGGTCGTTTAGATGGCATTTTGGAATGTTTTAGTTTTACAGAAGAATTATTTTGAGCTTGTTATTCTTGGATCCTTCCAGGGGTATGGTTGTGTGATGTGGGGATCATGTGAGGGTGTCTGATCATTGAAAAACTTGTAATGAGGATGAAATAGGAGTTTTCCTGAAGTTATTTGGATAGATTCAGGGACTCAAAATCAAGTGTCTTCTAGGAAGGGATTGTTATTTTAGTTGCATAAGGTTTAGGTCCAGTTACATGAGGTATGGACTAGTAGGAACCTTATGGTTGGATCGACATTATAGGATGTTATATATGGATATCATACAATGATAAAATTTTGACATAGGTTTGAGGGACCTTTTTTGAGGAATTCCATTCAGGGTGAGGGGTTTTTTGAGGTTTCTCTTCTGGGTGGGTGTTCTATGGGTTTGAGATAGGGGACAAGACACAATTCCTATTATTAGTCTTGGATTGGGGTTTTGTTTTTCTATAGGATCTCCTTGGAGTGTATCTATCCTAAGATGGTATTTTCTATAGTATCCCCTTGTAGGTTATCCTATTATGTTGGGGTTTTAGGAACCATGGTGAATTCCCTATGTTGGATTCTATAAGGCGCCGACGTAATGTGAATGTTGCTGGAAGGTTTGGTTTGGAACACTTCGAGAATATATTGGGGGGTGATCACCCAGAGTCTTTGGGGGAGGATAACTTACCGCCTAAAATAGAGATATTCATTGGAAGTATACCTTAGAGTATTGATTCGATGGAGAATGATTCCTTAAGGACTTTTCCATCAGGGGACGAGATCTGGTAGGCTATTAGCTCAATGTCATAGGAGAGTGCACCCAGTCCGGAATGTTTTCTAGGATAAATTTATGTGGTATTGTGGGATTTTGTGAGGCCTCATGTCATTTAGGTAATTCAGGATTTTTTCAGGGGGCGCCATCAATAGGGGATTGTGTGGCTCCAGGGTGGTGCTGGTACCAAAAGTAAAAGATCCTTCCTTAGTTATCCATTATTGAACTATTTGTATTTGTAATGTATGATACAAGATCGTGGATATTCTATTGTCTAGGAGGCCCAAAATGGTGATCCCAATAATAATTCCCCAAGAGAAACATGGATTTATCCTGGGTAGAGGCATTCAAGGGGCTGTGGGAGTAGCCCAAAAACTGATGGAAGATTTGAATAAGAATGTTTTTGGTTCCAACATGATTATTTATGTTTATATGGATAAGGAATATGAAAAACCTGAATTGAATTTTTTAATCTAGGTGGTGAGAAGAATGGGTTTCGATGAATAGATTTTTTACTTATGCTTTTAGTGCTTCTCTTATCCATGGCTAACTATATCGCTGTTTGGGATGGGATACTTTTTTTTAATAGTGTTCATGGGGTGAGACAATGGGACCCCCTTTCTCCTACCTTATTTCTAATTTCACAGTTGGCTTTTTATTGTAACTTTCTTATATGCTCTAGGGATCAGATGATCTGGCCATATCGGTCTCAAGCCTCGAATGGTTCTTTCTACCATATTATGTTTGCTGATGATAGTATCATCTTTATGAATGGTTGTAGGTCATCTTTGCGTAATTTTATGTGGATTATGTTGATTTATGGCAGCCTTAGTGGCCAACAGGTCAATGTTAGTAAGATAAGTGTGTTTATTTCCAATAAATGTTCAAGATAGAGGGCTTAGAGAATTTAAGATATACTGGGAATTCAAAGCAAGCAGTTGCCTATGATCTATCTTGGGGCTCCTATTTTGAACAACATTCTAAAAAAATCCTTTTAGGACATTTTTAATAGAATGTATGGGAGGTTTCTCAATTGGAAAAAAGGATCTTGTCCATCAGTAGAAGGGTTTCATTGATTAATAGCATGGTCTCCTCTATACTGATACATGTCTTGTCGGTTGTCACTCCGCCGAAGGGGGTCATTGATGTTATGGAGAAGCTGATGAAAAAGTTCCTTTTGGATGCAAAAAATTTCTGGAATAACTCACCAGGCTGCATGGTCTGGGTTGGTTAAACAAGTGGAGGAAGGAGGAGTTAGTCTTAGGGATATTTCGGTCTTAATGCAGTCCATGCAGGCTCGGTTAGCATGGGATTCTTTGGAGGGCCATTCACTGTGGGAAAAAACTCTGGGGATTAAATATAATCTTAACTGGATGGAGTGGAAGTTCAAGAAGCTATCCAAACTGGGGAAAATGGTAAGATGTCGTCTAGAAATCATCTAGGAGGCAAGTCGAAGGGTTGAGGGACGTGGGGATATCAACATGTGGAGAGACAATTGGGATGGATATAAGATCTTTTTCCCGTATTTCCCAGTTCCTATTTTTTTTCTAAAGAGTCCAGCAATCATCCCATGTTACTTAAAGCAATTCTTAGCTAAAAGAAGATGGAAATTTTTCAAGAAGTGATGTTATAGGAGGAGGTTGACAAACTCTGTTTCACAGAGGATAGTTTTGGTAACTTCAACGGACATGATTACCGTTGTCAGATCCATTTGGGGGGCATCCAAGATGAGTGGGGATCATGATTATTGTGTAGAGAACATCCCACTAAGATGTACTTTCTGGTTTGGAGAGAGAGAAACCAAGCCCTACCAACATATGACAATATTTAAAAGAAGGGGAAAAAATTGGGTTTAAGATGTCTTTGTTTCTTCCATCCCCAAGATGAGTTAGAATTTCACTAATTTCCTAAGAGACATAGTGATATTTGTCTTTGGTCTACTATATATTTACAGGACATATACAACACGGCCTGCCCCTCCATGTAGGAGTTCTTCATCAGGTGGTTCTTGGGAATGGTCCAGAATGATATGGAATTCAAAATCTGTAGCATAGTGCTTACAGCAGTTTTCTGGACAATCTGTGAGCCATGAAACAAGGCTCTCTTAGAGGGCCTGTGGTCCCCCTTTTTCTTATGCTAAAAATGAAAGGGTTGGTGCATGAACTAGGGTCTTCGATTAAAGGATGGAAGCACTCTCCAACCCTCTGTAATTTTCTAGACATGCCAATGACATGTACCAGGTCGCTGGTCTACTGGGTAAGGTGAAAACCTATGGGAAGGGGATTCAAGATTAACTTTGATGGATCATTTGGGGATGAGCTGATGCGCAGGGGTGATTTGGTGCATGATTGGAATTGTTTGGTCATTATGGCCATCAGCAGCTTTCATTGACCAGGAAACCCACTAGGTGTGGAATTACATGTGTTAAACATAGGCATTGGTCTCTGTACCAGGTTATCCCTAGTGTGTGAAGAAGTGGAATTAGACTCTAAGATCTTGATTCTAGCTTTGCAGGGGAAATCAAAGGTGTCATGGGTGTTAACGTACATTGTTTGTATATGTGCCAATATAATTCCAAATGATTTTTCTATTCATCATATCCCAAGAGTATCTAAATTTGATGAACATGATCTTTCTAGAGAGAGTAGTCCAAAGGAACCCCATCGGGTGTTCATGAATGTGGGTTCTCTACCCTAAGTATATAAGAATTTTGTATAACGGGATGCCCTGGGTCTGCATCACTTTAGACCACCCTGATCCCTTCGGGGTGGGGTCTTGTTTTATTTTTGAATATAATAATAATAATAATGAAAATTTCGATTATAGAATTAGATAATTATTTCATAACATATACATAACATCTTTAATATTACAGGTAGACCCCTCCACTCACTACCTATTTTTTCTTAAAAAAAAGCATTAAAAATAAATATGACCTCATTTCAGGTTTTAACAATATAACTTTTACCTGATCCCATCTTTGAATCTATTATTCTTTATTTCAAGTGAAAAAAATTTCAAAACTTTGGATGAGATTAAAAAGATTAGTAAGGGAAATATAATGAAATAAAACTATTAGTCTTGGGATAACATGAAAACCAAGAATACTTTTTTCATAAAGAAACACTTTTCAGCTTTAAGATGTAGTAAATATACTTCACTAAATATGATCTCATTACTTACCCTTCATAAAACCATATGATTACTATAAATCCCATAAAAATAAACATTAATCATATGAAGGTAACTTGGGACATAAACATATTTAAATAGAATAACTATTTGGTCGATTTCCACACACATCACTAAATGAAATAATCATACAGCCAACTTATACACCCAATGCATTGGAGGTTATAATGTATCCACCCATACATGGATCATCAATAAACCACCCTCCATTTGGTTTATCATGTAACCACTCATCTTTGGTTTATCACGTAACCACCCATAAAATGTCCAAGTACCATTATATAATCATAAGAAATAAAATATTGCAAATATCAACATTTCACTAATAACATTTCATTTCCAATCATGAGAATTGATTTCAATATATTAAAATACATAATCCATTTCAAAAACCATTTTCAATACTAAAACACCCAAAAAGGGAATAAGGGATTTATTTTCCTTTTCAAAACATTAATGCTTATAGAATATGCCAAATATCCAATAACAATTACAGCTGTAGAGAGGTCGTTGTCGCCACATATGTTAAAAACATTCCTTTTATCATATAGTAAAAATCATCATAAAAAATATTCCCATTGAATGAAAATAAATTTCAAAGGGTTTTACTATACACCTTATAAAATATGAATGTTTATATTATCAAAATAAGCCTCAATTAAAAGAGATTGAGATGAAGTCCATTACCTTGCATCTGACTCATCGCGTATATTCCTTGTTCTTTCTGGATAATAAACATATGTTAATTTATACTTGATTAATAATTTTTTCAAGTTTATTATTAATTTTATATTACTTATAACCACAGTATAAAAATTTCACAATTATTTATGTTAATATCGTCCGTTTTTTGAATATTGGGTATTTGGGTCGAAAATGATCTTGTTATAATTACAAATGGTCCATGTGGTCAATAGTACATTATCTCCATAATAGTATTCATGATTTAAATAACATATATATAATATATATGTATTTATAATAGTCCCTTTCATTTGGTGATAAAAAATGAAATGCATCATTCATGGATACGGTACGCCATACATACACATGAACACTACTTTTATTTATTTTTCATATTTAAAGGATTTAAAACAAAATGATACATAGGTATATTATAATTCTAGTATAAAAAAATATGATATATATTTTACATATTTTCATTAATAAAATCCTTTATATGTTCCATTTATGGAATGAACGATTCATAACACATTGAGGGGGCGGTAGTTCGCACTTCCTCAAATGAAATTATCGTATTTACACATCCTGAAAAGAATAAAGGTATGAATGTAAATTAAAATTACAGTATCATAGATATAATATAAATATATAATATATAATATATAAATAAATTTACATCATAATTTCCACCATGATAGGTCGCAGGGGAAAATCAATCAATCATCATTTCATGAGGCAACAGTTCACAATACAGAGAAACAATATGTTCATATCCATTAGATGGAGGTGTGTGTAAGTGTAGCTCAAATAATTATCATAAAAACATCATAGTATAGTGAGGATATTTTTTTTGTTAAGAAATAAAATAATAAAAATATAATTGAGGGTGGTGAAGTAACATAATTTAAAGGAACTTTAGAGAAGACACTGCCTCTAAAACGTTCAACACCCATTGATTTGAGCCAACAGAATTTCTCGAATTCCTTCATCCTAATTTAATGACTATAGGATGACGAGAGGGGTGTTGGGAGATTATTTAGGCAGAATGTGGATGAGCCAAGGGGATTTAGAGGTGTGAGTAAATGGGTATAGGTGAAACCCTTTTATAAGAGGGAGGAGGGTCACTTTAGGAAGGTATTGAAATATTATTTTTTTATAAAATGATTTTCAGTTTCAAATAGTACAAAAGACATTTATTTCAAATATAATATGTTTTTGGGTCATAAAAACCACAAACAATAAGTTTTAGACAACTCTAGGGTACAAATTTAGCCTTATATTTTTTGCATTAACCCTTAGTTAACGAATTTGAATCTTACAAGCTCTTCTTGTACATTTATACTATATGGAGAATATTGCTACTATAAAATGCCAATAGAAACTCAAGTGGCTAATTAATGAAATTTTCAACATTATCTATGTAATTTGGCCAATCCTTATATTTTTAGTACTATTATATCGTTTAATAAAATAGAATTTGTTTTAAAAAATCATTTTGGTCCATTTTTATACTATTCATATCATGTCTTTTTAAAAATCCATAACAACTTGATTATTTCTAAATAACTTCATTAATACAAATATAAGATGTCATAATAATAACTAAAATTATTGTATGGAATAAAAAGTTTAAAATTAAATTTATTTTAATTTTTGTAATCTCATTTATTTAAATCGTTCATTAATAAGGCAATCACTACATCATCATTTCACCATAAATAAAATCATTTATTTGATGTATAAAAATAATAAATAAAAAACCATTATATAGTAAATATTTTTATATTTCAAACAGATCTTTATAGTCAAAAAAATCACTAATATAACCCCATTTAAAAATTGTTTTACTAAAAAATATATGTTTATGTTACATTTTTCATTACTTTTAATTAATTTTTATAAAATATCATTTTCACATCAAAAGTTGTTCCATGGGGTCCAAAAATCGACCCAAGGACGCCCATGGTCAGAAATATCTCATAAAATGGGATTAGGACACATGTTACGGTATTTTAATATTATTATAATATTATTTTTTAGCTTTATTTACTAGATTTACCCTTTAACTATAGTAAATAAAATAATTACTAATGTTACTATTCATAATGTCTAAAAATAAAAGGTACCTATTTACACAATTTATAACACTTGATTTCAAATATAAAATCAATTTTTCTAAATTAAAAAATAATAATTTGAAGAAATTAATTTAAAATTAATTCCCGTCGTGAAAACCAAAAAAGCTGGTTTTTTAGAAATAATAGCTATCAAAAGATTGACATGTGGTTAGGAACAATTAAAATGTGAAATTAATTCCAATGAAAAAAATTGGATTAAATGATAAAACTACAATCCAATTATACATTAAAATAAATTAAAAATTCCATCTAACTATATAAATAAGTTAGGTGAAATGGCAATTTTGACTTAAAATGCGGTATTTTTAACTATTCATTAAAAAAATGAACTGTATCATAAAATTACTAGAGATTTTTCCCAAGTAAATTTTGATGTCCTAATTCTATAGAATAATTTTATTTTTTCAAATATAGTATATAAAAGTAATAAAAATTAGATTCAAAAAGGGATCGCCAACAAAAGGTGGTAAACCGACCTCTGAAAAATATTAGAGTATTTCAAGCTTAAAATCAGATTCATTCTTATTTTAATACTATAAAATTTATTTGATAAATTTAAATACACTTAAAACATGTATAATAATATGTTATTTATTTATATTCATTACTTCCAATAAAATGGCTATTCATTAACAACCATTTAAAATAATAATTATACTATTTTTTATATAACTCAACATTGTGTGCAACATAAGATTTCAGAGAAACATATTGTTGCGTGTTGAATGCACTATCATACATATCATCCCCATTAAAGTAAAATTAATATTTAATTCAAAAATATTAATAAATATGAAAATTTTATATTCTTTATTTACCCAAGATGTTACATCCTTTCCCCCTTTTGGGAATTGCATCCCCACAATTCTATTCACTTATCAAATAAGTGGGTGTATTTATCTCTTATAGAATTTTCAGATTTTCACATTACATAATCAACCATATGGTTTTTCCAAAAAACTTTTATATGATGAATTACATTATTCCACAACATTTTCTCTCTTTAGTTAGGAACCTGGACTAGTCGTTCCTCGTAAGAAAGATTCTCTTCCAACTAAACTGCCTCTAGACTCCAAAGGTGAGATGGATCCGGTATATATTTTATTAATATTGAAACATGAAAATAATTGTGTTCTTGGGATAAACATGGAGGTAAATACAACCTGTTGGAAACTGATTCAACTTTCTCTATGATTTCATAGGGTCCAATGAGCCTCAGAATCAGCTTTCCCTTTTTACCAAAATGCATCACACATTTCCATGGATAAACATTGAGAATGACATGATCACCTACCTAGAAATAATGATCCTTCCATTAGTTATCCACATAACATTTATTCCTGGTCTGTGTTGTACTCATTTGATTCTGAATCAACTAAACTTTTTGTTCCATCTCTTCTACCAATTCTGGTCCCATCAATTTCCATTCACTCACTTCATCCCAAAAAACTGGAGTACGACACCACATTCAATATAATTTCTAAAATGATTCCATCTATATACAGGAATGAAAAATTTTATTATAAGAAAAATAAACAAAAGAAATATGTTGATCCCAACTTCCCTAGTAATCCATTGAACAAGCATGTAGTATATCTTCCAAGGTATGTACTGTTCATTCTGACTTCCCATCAGATTTAGGATGAAAATATGTACTAAAATTTAATTTAGTTCCCAATGACTTCTGAAGGCCTTTTGAAAGGTTATATGTGAACTTGGGATCATGATCAGATACAATGGAGAAAATAACTCCATTTAACCTGACTATATCCTTAATATACAAATGATAAAGTTGATCTAGAGATAGAGTATCTTGAATAGGATGAAAATTACCAGATTTAGTCAATCGATCAACTACAACCCATATCACATTGTTACTTAGAGATGTTTTTGGTAACCCCACTACAAAATCCAAGGACACATTTTCACTTTTCCACTCTAGCACTGGAAGTGGCTGAAGAATCTCTTTTGGTCCCTACAACTCTGATTTAACCTGCTGACAAATCCAACACTTCAATGTAAAGTCATCAATATCAGTTTTCATTCCATCCCTCCTGAAATACTCCCGATTATCTTGGTATATCTTAGTTCTGCCATGATGAACTGAAAACAAAAGACTATGAACATCACATAATAACTATTTATTTAACAAGGAATCAAAAGGAACACATAATCACTATCAAAACCTCAAAACAAAATCTTTAGCAATGTTAAATTCAATTAACTTAACCTTATGAACCAATTCTACCTTTTTATGTGACTCAGTATCATATTTCTGTGATTTCTTAAATTTTTCTAATAGAGATGATTTCACTACCACTTGAAATGAAACAGAGAAATTCCCAGCACCAACAACCTCCAATCCAAATTTCATAAAATAAGAAAACAAAGGATCTCTTTCCAAATATATCAAGGTTAATGTATCATTAATATATCGACTCAAACGGTAATCCACTTTAATTTCATTTTCGGGATGGTAAGGGATCGTGCAATCATAATCCTTGATTAATTATAGCCATGTCCTCTGTATCAGGTTTAATTATTTCTGAGTGAATATATACTTCAAAATTTTGTGATCAGTATATATTTCACACTTTACATCATACAAATTATTCCTCCAAATTTTTAATGCAAAAAACAACAATAGATAATTACAAATAATTTGTAGGTAAATTTAGCTCATGATGTTTCAACTGATGTGAACCATAAGTGATTACCTGTCCATTATGCATAAGGACACAACCAAGTCCTTTCAATGAAGAATTTCTATAGATAAAAAATTCACCATTTCTAGATGGCAATGCCAAAACTGGAGGATTCACCAATCTTCATTTCAATTCTGGAAAAAAATAATCATAGTTTTTTGTCCAGATGAACTTAACTCTATTACATGTTAGCTTAGTTAGGGGGATAGATAACCAATAAATGTTTTCAACAAACCATCGTTAATAACCTTCTAAACCACTAAATAAAAATCTATGTGTTATTGGTAGGTCATGTCCACTCTTCAAAAACTTTTTTTTAGAAGGGTCAATAATTATACCCTATTTAGAAACAATATGACCAAGGAAAGAATTATTTTGCAAAAAAAAATTAACTCTACTTAAACATTCAATATTTTTCCTTTATTTTAAGGTTTGAAAAACAATACTTAAGTTAATTTCATGATCCACTCAGATTTTAGAATATACCAAAAAATCATCTATAAAAACAACCACAAACTAATACAAAAACTAATAAAAAAAATCCATTCATGAGATTCATAAATACAGATGGTGAATTGGATAACCATAAGGGAATAAATACAAACTCATAATGTCCATATCTCATTTGGAAAGATGTCTTTGGAATATCATCCTCCTTCATCTTCAGCTGATATTACCCAGACCTCCAATAAATCGTCAAAAAATATTGGGCTCCCTAGAGCGGATCAAACAAATCATTAATATGAGGCAATGAATACTTGTTCTTAACAGTGATGTTATTTAGGGCCCAATATTCAATAAATAGTCTCATATAAACATATTTCATTTTTCCCAAATAAAATGGAGAACCCCACGGTGAAGTGGTAGGTCGAATGAAACATTTATAATGCAACTCCTGCAATTGATTCTTTAACACTAAAAGTTCAATTTGAGCAATTTAATAATGGTTTTTAAAAATAGGTTTTGCATCGGGCACTAAATCAATAGTAAATTCAACATCCTGGTTGGGAACAATATGAGGAAATTCATCAGGAAAAACATCTGTGAATTCATTCACTACTAGAATGTCACCAATCAAAACTATTTCTTTATTTTCAACAACATGAGCCATATAACTTTCACTACTATATTTAATTATTCATTTAGGTTCTTAATATGTTATCATATGAATAAAATCATTGAAAAAAACATTCTTTTATTTACAATCTATTTTATCATGATAAACTGAAAGCTAATCCATACCCATAATGATATCAAATTCCACTATGGAAAGTTCAACAAGGTTTGTTGGAAAAACTATACCACTAATGAAAATTGGAATATTACTATAAATATTGTTTTCTTTAATACATCCACTCCGTGTTTTTTCCAAAATTTCTATATCACATTCCTAAGGTTTTATATCCAATTTACTTGCAAAGCTCTCGGAAATGAAAGAATGTGATGATCCAGAGTCAAATAGAGTGTTGCATATTTTGAATAAATATGTAACGTACCTGTTACCATTTCATTTTATGGTACCACATCAATCTTAATAGTTGTAAATGATTTTTCCATGCCCTACTTCTTTTGATATTGCTGGTTTCCACCCTGGGTAATCAACTTTGGACACACATTGAAAAAATGTCCTAATTCATTGAAACTAAAGCATCTTACCGCTGGTTTTTCATTGCCTACATGATCATCTTCCTTACAGTTATGAGAAATATGACCATTCTTAACTAATCAGAAGAACTTCTCGTACATTGAGAGACATTATCCATGATTCTTTTTACCACACTTCTCAGAAGTTGGAAAATTGGTTTTCTTACCTCCATGCTTCTTTGATGAATTCATTCCCATTTCCTACCAATTGAATCGCTTCTTTTGTTTGCTATCATGAAAAAATGATCATAAAAAATCTCCATTTATACTTTTTTAGAATATAGAATATGTTTTTCATATCTTTTGAACTCGCGAGAGGCTAACACCCTTCGATATTTTGGCTTCAATCCCGAGTAAAACTAATTTATCTTAATATAAATATCCTAGATAAAATTTGGGATGTAACTTGACCAATGGGTGAAATTTTATTCAATTGTAACAGCCAAATATTATTCATTTTTTCCCTACTACAATTATTTATTTTCCATCCTATGTCAATTATCCTTTAGAAAATACTTCTCAAGGATGATATTCTTAAATTCATCTCATTCCATGGAGTCAAACTCTTCACTTCCTCTTATATTTTTAATCATTGACCACCAATGATCATCTTAACCTTCAAAATAATATGTTGTAAGACTAACCTTTTGATTGTCTGAACAACCCATTACCTCAAAAATCATTTCCAATGATTTAATCCACCCTTTAGCTTGCACTGGGTCCGTTGATCATCTAAATGATTGGGGATGTTGCCTTATGAAATGATCTTAGATCGATATATAACTCTGTGTTTAGTCTAGTTGATCTCATGCATGGACACCACCACCATTTATTGCTTGAGTCAAATGATACCTTACTACAAAAAACTATTCAGTTCCAATTCTGACCATCTCAGGATATTTATTTGGAAGGTTATTTCCATTTGTATGCCCTCCAAGCATAGCTTCCCTATTTCCTCTATGGAAAACCATTCTGAACAAACATAACTTTGATGAAGAAATGTAGTAATCTTAAAATCCTATATCATTTAAATTTCACCATAAAGTAAAAATATTTTATGGATATTATATAAATAATATTCTAACTCTTATAGTTGATTAAACAGCCCTTTGATACCAACTATAAGGCCTCATCCTTAAACCTTACTTAATATTGAGATAAGTCAATAGTATGATTATCATTCAAATTAGGGATATTTTCTTGGTTAGATATTTAGATAATTATGTCATAACTTAAGCAAAACAAATTGATTATTTTATGTAGACACTTCTACTCACAACCCATTTTTTCAAAAAACAAAAACACTTTAAAAAGAAACATGACATAATTTTATGTTTTAAAAAAATTATTTTCCCAGATCCTATCCTTGACTCTATTATTTTTTATGTCCAGTGAAAAACATTTAAAAACATTGGATGAGCATAAAAATATCACTAAGGGATGCATAAAGAAAGAAAACCATTAGACTTCAGATAACATGAAAACCTTTAATAATTTAACATAAATAAATACTTTTCACCTTTAAGAAGTATTAAATATACTTCATTGAATATAATCTCATTACTTACCCTTTGTGTAACCATAATATTAACATAAAGCCCATAAAAAGAAACATAAATCATATAAAGGTAACTTGGGACATAAACATACTGAAATGCAATAACCATATGTTCGACTTCAACACATATCACTAAATAGAGTATCCAAACTACAGAATTCCATACACAATGCATTGAAGGTTATAATGTAACCACCCATAAGTAGTTTACCATTGAACCACCAATAATTTGGTTTATCATGTAACCACCCATATTTGGTTTATTATGTAACCATCCATCAAATATCCAAGTACCATTATGTAATCAGAACACATAAAATATTGAAAATATCAAAATTTAATTAATAAAATTTCATTTGAAATCACAAGAAATAATTTCCAGATATTGAAATACCCAATCCATTTCAAAAACCATTTTTAACACAAAAACACCCAAAAGGGAATAAGGGATTTCTTTTCCTTTTAAAAACATTAAGGATTATTGAGGTATCCAAATATAAAATAATGATTACGGAGGCAGAGAGGTCTTTGTCACTGCATACGTTAAAAAATTTCCTTTTATCATTTAAAAAATCATTTTATAGAAAAAATATTCCCAGTAAATGAAAATAAAACTCAAAGGGGTTTATTATAAACTGTATAAAATAAGGAGGTGTATATTATCTAAATATTCCTCAATGAAAGGATATTGATACGAATTCCCTTACCTTGCGTCTGACTCGTCACGTATGTTCATTTTTCTTCATAAATAATAAACATAAGTTTATTTATACTTGATTTAGAAAATTATTCATGTTTATTGTTCCTTTTTCATTACTAATTACCACATTATTAAAATTCCATAATTATTTAAGTTAATATTGGTCATTTTGTTGATATTGGGTACTTGAGTTGAAAATGATATTATTATAATTACAAATTGTCCATGTGGTCAAAAATAAATTATTTCAAGAATATTATTAATGATTTAAATAACATATATCTCTGGTATATATGTATTTATAATATTCCATAACATTTGGAGATAAGAAATGAAATACACTGTTCATTGAGATGGTAAGTCGTATGTACGCATGAAAGCTACTTTCATTTCTTTTTCCGATTTAAATGAATGAAAACAAAATGATACATAGGTATATTATAATTTTAGTATATAATTATATTATTTATATGTTACATAATATCATTAACTCCATCCTTTATATGTTTCATGTATGGCATGAATGAGTCATATCTTTTTTGAGGGGGCGGTAGTCTGCACTTCATTAAATGAAAATATCATACTTACACATCATGAAAAGCATAAAGGTATGATTTTAAATAATAATTATAGTAACATAGAGAAAATATAAATATAATATATATCATATATAAATACAGTGACATCATAATGGCCACCATGAGATGTGGTAGGAGAAAATTGAACAGTCATCGTTTTGTGAAGCAACAATTCACCCTACACAGAAATAGTATGTTCATATCCATTAGATAGAGCTGTGTGTAAGTGTAGCTCGAATAAAAATTATTAAAATATCCTAGTATATTTAAGATACTATTTTTTTATGTAATCAAAGAATAATAATATAATATAGAGTGAATATGTAAAATAATGGAAAGGAGCTTTAGAGAAGATGCTACCTCTAAAATGTGTAAGAGCCGTTGATTTGGGCCAAAAAGATTTCTTTATTTTACTTCTTCCCAAGGTAAGGCTTCTAAAAAAAATATAGGGGTTTTGGGATCTTATTTTGGCATAATTTGGATGATCCAATGGGATTGATAGGTGTGAGTAAATGAGTAGAGGATATGCCCTTTTATAAGTGGGAGGAGTGGAACTTTAGGAAGGTATTGAAATATAATATTATTATAAGATGATTTTCGGTTTCAAAGTTTTCCAAAGTAAATTGTTTTAAAGATAAGATTATTTTGGATTGGAAACCTCTCAAAAAATAGGTTTTAGACAAATCTATGTCTCAAAGTTTACCTTATCTTTTATCTTTAACCCTTAGTTAACTAATTTGACTCTTACCATGTCTTCTTGTATATTCAAAATTTATGGTTAATATAGTTACTATAAAATAACAGTAGAACCCCAAGCGGTTCATTAATTACATGTTAAACATTATCTAAGTCATTTATCCAGACCATAGATTTTTATTACAATTATATCATTTAATAAAATAGTATTTGTTTTAAAATGTAAAGTATGTCTATTTTTATACTATTTATATGATGAATTTTTAAAAATACAAAACAACATCATTATTTAGAAAAAACATCATTAATTAAAATATAAAAAGTAAAAGAAATCCCTAAAATTAGTTTAAGTCATGAAATGTTCAAATACAAAATTATTTTAATATTTGTAATCTCATTTATATAAATCATTCATTAATAAGATAATCATTACATCATCATTGTGTCATAAATAAATTTATTTATTTCATGTATAAAATTTATAAATAAAATAACACGATGTAAGATATATTTTTGTATTTAAAATTAATATTTATAGTTGAAACAATCACTTATATAACCCTATATAAAAAATGTTTTACTAAAAGATACATTATTAGGTTACATTTTTCGTTATATTAAATTAATTCTTATAAAATGTCATTTTCACATCAAAGCGGCTCCATGGGGTCCCAAAATATACCCAACGATGCCCATGGTCATAAATTTATTATCCAATAGTATTAAGACACTTGTTAGGGTATTTTAATATTATTATAATATTATTGTGTGCCATTATTTTCCAGATTTACCCATTAACCATAGTAAATAAAATAATTACTAAAGTAATTTTTCATATTGTATTCAAATAAAAGGTACCTATTTAACCAATTTGGACCTCATGATTCGAAATATAGAATCCATATTTAAAAATTCAAAATACTTAATTGGTAGAAATAAATTTAAAATAAATTCTTGTTGTCAAAAACAAAAAGTGGGTTTTTAAGAAATAATAACTTTCAAAAGATTGACATTTTTTTAGGTCCAATTAAAATGTGAAACTATTTGTAATGAAGAGAATTGTATTAAATGGTAAAAATATAATCCAATTACACTTTAATACAAATTAAATGTACAATATAACTATATAAATTATTTAAATGAAAAGGTTGTTTTGGCTTAAAATGCTGTATTTTCACTATTCATTAAAAATGAACTTTACCAGAAAATTACCAAAAAAATTATCCAAAGTAAATTTTGATGTCCCTATTCTATATAATAAGTTTATTCTGTCAAATATAATATATAAAAGTTAAAAAACTAGATTTAAAAATGGATCTTCATCAAAAGACGGTAAAACATCCTTTTAAAAATATTAGAGCATTTCTTGCTGAAAATCAGATTCATTCTTATCTTAAGATGCTAAAATTTATTGGATAAATGTAAATAAATTTAAAAAACATTTATAATAATATTTTATTTAGTTCTTTTCATTCCCTCCAATACAATGGTTGTTCATTATCAACCATTTCAAATAATAATTATATTATATTTCGGTATAACTCAACATTGTGTGCAATGTATGATTTCAGAGAAACCCATTGTTGCATGTTGAGTACGATATCAGACATATAATCCCATTTAATTTAAAATTAAAATTTAAATAAATAATATTAATAAATATGAAAATTTCATTTTCTTTATTTACCTAGGGTGTTATAGTTGTCCTTTGAGATGACTGGTATTGATTTCAGTGATTCTGGTTGGAGGGTGAAAGTGTTGGCTAACTATGGTTTTTGAGCTGTGACATGGAGGTTTGAGGCAATTCTTGTTCAAGATGGATGAGAGAGGAGTCCTTTGGAATATTATTGGATTAATAATATGATCTGATATTGATTATGTTTCTCTCCTCCACCGGTTGGTTGGTTGCAGTAAGGTGGGGATTTGGAGATAATGTATGATCTGGATGAGTGAAAGCACCTAAGACCATGTATTATCCTTGGGAAAGGGTTAGTGGACCATGGAGGATATTGCACTTTTATGTCATAGTTTATAGGATTGGTACCTATTTAGATAGTTTGGTGATTCAATAATAGGTTCTTTTTCCCAGTTATTTCTACGGGACTTTTGGGCATGGTATTGTACCCTAAGGTCGACCGGGAGTCCGTACTGCTATTTCAGATCATCCCACTAGACTTATAGTTCATGATAGACGAGTTTTAGTTTTTTGACTCCAGGGATGATATCCAATGGTCGGAAATCTATGCATGTCCTTGCGTTGAACATTGGATCTCTTTATTAATTTAAAAAATGCACTTGATGTGTGGTTTCCAGATCCACATTTATTAATTAATCTTACTAGGGCCATAGAAAGGGTAGTTATACCTGGGGGTGTTAAACTAAAACATGAGGTTTGTTGTTTTACATTTTGTTTATCCCTTTTTCTTTTTTAGGTATTTTATTTTATCTTTTACACTGGTAGTCATGTTAAGCTAGGATGTACATGATGCAAGTTTCAAGCACATTTTATAACAGCAGATGTTAGGACCATCATTGGGGGTGGCCTAATAAACTTTTTTTCACACCCCCTATATGTTCATTATAGTGTATTTATAGATCATATGTATTATTTTTAGTTTGAATGTAGGAATATTTCAATTTCATGAAGCTCAAAGTTTCATGTTTTATCAGAACCACTCATGTGGAGTCCGTGGTTCGTGTTGGAGTTGTTCAACATTCATGGAGACTGAGTACGTGGTATGGTTTATACCAGAACTGAGCCTTTCATATTTATTTTTCTTCTATTTTATTCTGTTTGTGGTCAAACCAGTGGTTAACCAGTGTATGTATTCTTGTCCTTTATTTTGTATGATACATTGATTCCATATTTGTTTATTTTAGTTAGTTATTTATTTATGTGTACACTGATGTCCATGGATGTTTATATATTGATTTTGTTTCCTCTAGTACTAAACTATGAGCTCAGAGCATAGTATCCCCACTGTATCCTTTTAGTCCCACACCACTAGTTGGCAGTCTATAAAATACAGGGAGGCACACATGATGCCTTATTTTGGTATGGATTTAGTGATGGGTGGGGTGAATCCAAGTCGAGTCGATCCGATCCAGTTTTGGAAAACACCAAATTGACCTATAAAAGTTGTTTAAACTAGTGACAAACCATTTTGTAGCAGATAGTTAAACAATATCATATTTCATAGTCAGCAATCAAATATCAGTGTTCTGAATTTATTTAGTAGTGGTTTGGAGAAGTTTTATTTTTCCATATTTAGTGGTAGTTTTTCATACTTTTAGCAGATGTTCTTGCAGAAATTTTTTATATAATAAATCAAGAAAAAAATAAAAAAACAATAAATTATTTAGTATAATGTTTTTTATTGGTTTATCAATACTATTTCTAAATGAATGAATTATCAAAATTTAAAAAGAACCATCCCAAATATATACAGTGTCAAATCTATCAACCATTGCTAAATATTTAAAATAATCAAATTCATTAATAAATAATCTTTTTTTTTAAAATATACAACATATAATGTAACTGATTATTAATTAATTAAAATATATATATATAGTAATAATATAACCATCATATATATAAAGAATGCATATATAACAAACATATAAAATACATGTGTATATCAAAACAAATAAACAACCATCAGTCATAAACTCATTTACAATACAAGAAGCATAAGTCCAACATCCACCCACAACCCATCATGCCCATTTATTCACCTCTACTACATCTGACCATATCTGTAGCTAGGATCATCATACATGAAACTAACTACAATTTCATCACATCAACTAGATAAAAAACAAGCTAAAAATAAGAGTGAATGAACATAATAAATACAATTACAATATTATCCATGGTAATTTTTAACCATGCCAAAAAAACTATATATCATCATTACTAGCTCTATAATACTATTGTATATCAAAACTCTCAACCACCATCCTACTACTTACATTTACCTCCTAAAATAAAAAACCATAACATTTAAGGAAATAAACACATAATAGAATATGCACCAAATATATTCATAATTTTTAATATATAATTTGTTATTTTTTAATCAAACATATGAAATTTTATCACAAACAAATGATTTATCATCCTACATACCACAGATCAAATGAAGATATGAAAATTCATTAAATAATTAAGCTTCCAAACTCACCCAGAATAATTTAAAAACATTGAATTTCCAATTTAAGATATGATTCATCTATTAGAACATGAAATGGATTAAAAATAATTAATATATATTTTCCCAATTATTTCACACAAATTTAAGATCAATTGTTAGGGTTCTGACCATTACAAGAACATTTTAGTGTTTTAAAACACTAAAAATACATTTTTTCTCATCTCAAGAAAAAATAAATCAGATTAATGTGGATTCAGTTCCTAAATTTCAAAAATCAATCGATGACTGTTTTCCTTTGATTTCTTGAAAATAAAATTTTCTTTTAAAAAAATATTATGAAGTCATTCTGAGTGGATCATATGTTAGATCGATGGTCTTTCTTCTCATGCACAAAATAAATAACTCAAAGAAAATATTCCTATGATTTGACATCAATTCGAAGATTTTTTTTATGTTTTGACCATTCTAGGAAATATTTTGTGTTTTAAGACACTAAAAACACATTTTGGTCATCCCAAGAAAACGAAAACTTAGATTTATGTGGTTTATTTATATATATTTTGAAAATAAATATATTATTGTTTCCAAGGATTTCATGGAAATTGGATGTTGTTTTATTGGGTTTAACCCTATGACATGTTCTTTTAATGATTATCAAATCTTTAGAAACTACTTATCCAGCTAGTCTAATCACACCGTATGTTAGATTGATGTGTAATGTAATCATACACATTAAATTAACTCAACGTTATATTCCTATTATTTCAAAACAAATTGATTATTTTTTTCTATGTTTTTACCATCACATTCACATTTTAGTGTTTTAAAACAATGAAAATGAAATTTTGGTCATCACAAGAAAATGAAAACTCATATTAATGTGGTTTCATTTTCTACATTTTGAAATCAATATATAGTTGTTTTACTATTATTTCAAGGTAATCAAATGTCATTTTTCATAGTTTTGACCCCCTGACACATGCTTTTAAAGTCATTCAAATCATTAAAAAATAATTATAATGGTTATAAAAGAACACCACATGCTAGATTAACATTTAATATACTCATACATGTTAATAATTGTCATGAACCATTGTAGTGGGGCCTAATCCACAAATCCCCTAGCCCACCTCCAATAGGCTAGGGGCTGGTGACTAGCATTGAGTAGGCATGCTACTAACATGGGAGGAATTGCCTATAAACCTGTACACACGCACCCACATCTTCAATCCCACAAAGATGAAAAGTAAAAAACTACTAAAAAATGGAAATGCATGCATACACTAAAAATCTCAACCAACAGAGTACAATAGGAAAGTAAAGTATAGAAAGTGTAAAACCCTAGGCCAATAGTACAATCCCACCAAAAGAAAGTATGTAAAAAAGTCCAACCAGTAAGGAAAGGTACTAGGACTGAAATCTATAGTCGTAGGAACACACCACGACCTGCCTGATCTCACTGAGCACCGTCCAGTCCTGGTCCACCTAAAATCCTGTCAAAAGCTCGCTCATCTGCACAAGACATGACACGTGTGGGCAAAGCCCGTGCAGGGGTGATTATAACAATACCAAACAGGACACCCCGAAACCACAAAGGAAATACAACAAGGGAAATTCCACAAAAGAAAGATACAGTCAGCTCCAAATAGTATATTCCTATAGAACATATAATAAGAATATCCAGATATACTCATACACGATCAACTATCGGGAAACCACCACTAAATCCAGCTTGAACATTCCACTAAGCACGTAACAAGAAGAACACACTCCTAGGTCTGAAAAGAGAGATAACAAGTACTTGCTCTGGGAGAACACACTCCACATGTACTTGGGAACATGATGCTTAGATGAGGATCACAACCAATAGTGATGGGGTGATTCCAAAAAATCAGTCTGAACTAATCCGCTAAGCAGAGGATCGGCGCTCGGGTAATGTTGGTCACGTCTATACCAAGAACTCTACTTAGGGTTACATGAATTAATAGAGGATCTGGCTCGAAGCCTCATTGATCGAATTCCAACAACTCTATTCAGGAAGTCCTGCTGAGGGGATCATACTCCTATATGTAGGAAATGATACTGAGAACCTTTAGGAGAAAGACCAAGGGGATGAACCCTAAGAAAACAAGTCCAAGTCACAGAAGAAAAGTGGCTCATGCCTTGTAAGATTGGTTACACGACATGCAGTTTGGTTACACGCCGCGTTCCTTAACCCAGGGTACTACTCGTGTAAACGGCCCGTGTCATCCGTTTATGATGTGTAAAACTCAACTACACGTCATGTAGAAGAATCAAACGCCGTGTTCCTTGAATCTGGGTACTTCCCATTTAAACAACCCATGTCATCCATTCATGCTATGTAAAACTCAACTACACGGCGTGTAGAATAATCACACACCATGTTCCTTGACTCTAGGTACTGCTCGTGTAAATGGACTGTTTCATTCATCTTTTCAGATAAAAAGTAACTACACAGTGTGTATAAGAATCACACGTTGTGTCCGAGCACCTGGGGCTTGCTCTGTGTACGCTGGCCATGTGCCCGTACACGGTCTCTGTTCGTGTCACCTGCCCGTGTTCCAGCACACGAGGTATCCCATATATTTGGTCGGGTTTGGCCGGGGAGGGGTATACACACAGTGTCCTTGGTCGTGTACCCAACCCGTGTTCGTGTACTCCCGGAGTACACACCAGGTGATCCACCGATGAACACACGCCGTGTAGCCTATACTACAAGAAGGGTAGTCCGGAAAAATTCCAGAATGTCATTTACCTCCTCGCGCTTCGGCCAATCTTCTGGATCCGTGATCTCTCATCCGTTCATCCCCATACTCCAGGGGTTGGTCGGTTTCATCATACGAACACCATAACTGGTGATTTCGGTCCTTAAAACGAATCATAAACCTCAAACGATCCATCGGAGGAAAAACGCCCAAAAACTCAAAACTCTCAATCCGCTCAGAATCATCCACTGAAATTTTTGTCGTACCTCTGTGACATCACTCCGGGGATGGATGTACAATTTGGGATCGTTGCGTCATAGAACGGATGCGCAATGATCCGTTGTTCATCACTCTATGAAGAACATGAAGAACGTGAAGGAGAGAAAGGGGAGAAATCCAATGAAAAAAATTTGAGGAACGAAACTCCGTCATCTTTCATCACGAAGTTGATCCGCTCCCATTAACAGGATTAAATGGAGCATAAAAATAAACAACAAAAGATCAACATGGATTCAATCTCCCAAAATCCCCTCAAAAGCCCATCCCACAAGAACGATCGATCCACAAACTAATCTGTTCGTGGATTAGACCGAATTCATCATTGAAATAATGAATGGGGAATAAATCACAATTTAAACATCCTACCTGGATTTAGCGGCATTAGTTGGTGAAGACCAAGTCATCGCGTCGTCGTCGTCGGCAGAAATTGTCAGGAATGTCGTCGCCGCGTTGGGAGGTTTTCTCCAGAGCCTCCAAAGCCACCAAGGGTTTCAGGGTTATGAGGTTGGTAACCCTATACCCATGTGCTATCATTTATTTATAAAAGGATAATGATATCCACTACAACAACTTTAATAATATATTTTAAATAAAATATTTTAAATAAAATATTTTATTACGATTACGTCCAAAAACGAGTTTTCACCACCGACATGCGCCGGCCGATGTTATTCCTCTCATAAAGTAAATTCGGTGTTCCGAACGCAACGGTGCACTAGGATTTATGATCCGAGCAGCCGTTCAGGAGATATTCAACTTTTTCAGGAAAACCGCACATGCACGTAATTTAATTATTAAATTGAATTCAAACATTTGTTCCGGGCTCACCGGGCCTCGGAATTGCACGCCGTCTCAGAGCCTGGTCTCGAATTAATTCCCATATAAAATTAAAATAGTACATGTAAAAATACAGGACACTACATCACACCCACCTTAGGGATTTTATGTCCCCGAAAAGCCAAAACAAGGCTACTCAAAAAGATGTTGGTACTGAACACGAATATGAGCCTCCCACTCCCACATGCTCTCCTGGAGATTCCTGTGCTGCAACCAGACACGCACCAAGGGAATAGCTCGCCCACAAAAGATCTTCTCCTACCGATCCTTGATCTCCACTGGGTACTTAGCAAAGGTTGCTCCATCATTGATGTCCAGCTCTCCCCAGTCGATGACGTGCGATGGATCATGCACATACCTCCGTAGCTGTAACACAAGGAAGACGTTGTGTACCCGGTCCATCTGACGAGGTTGAGCCAAGAGATACGCCACCTCGCCAAATCTACTCAGAATCTGGAAAGGGCCGATGAACCTCAGAGATAGCTTGCCGCCTCGGTCAAACCTCCGCAATCCCCGTCAAGGTGAGACCCGAAGGAACACATGGTCTCCCTCCTCGAACTCCAAGGGCCTCCACCTCCTGTAGCCATAAGACTTTTGCCGACTCTGTGCAGTCTTCCTCCACTCCTATATGACCTGCACCTTCTCTGTAGTAGATCTCACCATATCTGGGCCCATGAGTGCTGACTCTCCTGGGTCAGTCCAGCAAAGTGGTGACCTGCATGGTCGCCTGTACAGAGCATCGAATGGTGCCATACTAATAGTGGAATGATAACTGTTGTTATAAGAAAATTACACCAGTGGTAGGTGATCCTCCCAGCTACGACCAAAGTCAAGTATGAAACCTCGAAGCATATCCTCCATAACCTGGATGGTCCGCTCCGTCTGGCCATCAGTCTGGGGATGAAATGTTGTGCTCAAGCGTAATTGAGTCCCAAAAGAATCCTGCAATCCCTTCCACAACCAGGATGTGAAATGAGCAACACTATCTGAGATGATCATGGATGGCACTCCATGAAGTCGAACTATGTCCTGCATATAGAGGCATCCCAAGCTCTCCCCTGAACTCTGCTCTCGTATGGCTAGGATGTTGTCTGACTTGGTGAGCTGATCAACGATCACCCAGATGGAATCGTGTCCCCTGGATGTACGTGGTAAACCCGTCACAAAGTCCATGGATATCTCATCCCACTTCCACTCTAGGACCTCAAGGGGATGAGTCAAGCCTACTAGCACCTGGTTCTCATCCTTTACTTGCTGACAAGTAAGGAACTGAGAAACAAACTCTACCACACACTTCTTCATTCCTGGCCACCAGAAATGCCATCGGAGGTCCTGATACATCATTGAAACGCCTGGATGCACCGCCAAATGGGATGTATGGAACTCCCTTAGAACCACCTCCTACAACGTCACTGGTACTACTGTACTCCCTATGAAAAGAACAATTTTCTCCAAACCTTCTGAATATCCATCAGCCGTAACACATGTGGATATCTGAGCACGTAGAGTCTCACAGCTAGCATCCTCGCACTGTGCTTCCCTGAATCACTATAAGAGTGGAGGGGTAAAAACCATCGATTGAAGGTAGGCTCCCTCATATTGATCCACGAAGGATGACTGTAAGGAGTCCAACTACCTTGTCGCCTCATCCAGCAACTACGAACGAGATTTCCTGCTGAGAGAATCTGCCACTACGTTCCCCTTCCCAGGAGTATAAACGATCTCAAAGTCCTAATCCTGGAGGAACTCAAGCCAACGGCTCTGTCTAAAATTCAGATATTTCTGAGAAAAGATATATCTGAGACTCCTGTGATTAGAGTTGATAATAAACCACTCGCCCATCATGTAGTTCCTTCACATCTTCAACACAAAGACTACCGTTAACAACTCAAGATCATGGGTCGCGTAGTTCTGCTCGTGTGGCCTCAACTGACATGAGCCATAGGCAATCACTGCTTGCCTCTACATTAGGACACAACCAATACCGGTTCATGATGCATCCCAAAACACTATGTAATCGACACCCTCCTCCAGTAGTCTCAAGATTGGGGCGCTCGTCAGTCTCTATCTCAACTCCTAGAAAGCCTTCCGGCATCTCTCGGGCCACACGAAAGGCTGCCCCTTTCAGTTCAATGCTATCATGGGTGCTGAAATCCTGGAGAAATCAAGAATGAATCTCCGATAGTAGTCTACCAACCCAAGGAAACTCCACACCTCCGTCATGCTCCAGGGTAGCTCCCATGCAAGGACTGCCTCCACCTTGGCTGGGTCCATTGCTTCACCATCTTCTGAGATAACGTGTCTGAGAATGTGGACCTCCTATACTATGAACTGGCACTTTGAGAGTTTCCCATACAACTGGTGCTCTTGGAGTGTGTCCAGAACCATCCTTAGCCGTCTTCTGTGATCCTCCTTAGACGTAGAGTACACAAGGATATCGTCGATGAAGACTACTACAAACTAATCTAGATAGGGATGAAAGATCCGTTTCATGAGTCCCATGAACACGGCTGGGGTGTTTGTCATGCCGAATGGCATCACCAAGTACTCATAGTGACCAAAGAAACATCTGAAATCCATCTTCGGTACATCATAATCCCGTACTCGCAACCGATGATAGCCTGATTGTAGATTAACCTTAGAGAACCATCGTGCCCCTCTCAACGGGTCCAAGAGGTCATCGATCTTCAGTAGTGGATACCGGTTCTTCACGGTCACCTGATTCAACCACCGATAATCCACACATATCCTCAAGCCCCCATCTGAATTCTTGGCAAACAGCACTGGGGCCACCCATGGTGAAGCACTGGGTCTCAAAAATCCCTTCTTCTCAAGCCTTCCAGTTTCACCCTCAGCTCACGAAGCTCTATAGGAGCCATCCGATATGCTAATGTTGATATCAGTGTCATCCCGGGTTGCAACTCAATGCATAAATCTATCTCCCGATGGGGAGGTCGTCCGGGGACATCCTTGAGAAAGACATCCTCGTACTCTACCACTATTGTTGGAAACATGAAACTCGTAACATCTACTATGACAAGGGATAGGCTAGCCAACTGATAAGATATCGGTTTCACCTTCCTACGTACGAGTCCATCCTACACTGCATGGGTCTCTCTTTCACCAACAAAAGTGAACCTTGTTCCATCACTGCGGACACACCGCACCCTTCGCCTAAAACAGTCAATCTGGGTATGAACTGTGGATAGACAATCCATTCAATGAATGACATCGTAAGGCCTTGACGCTACCACAATGAGGTCCCAACCAAAACTCACACCTCCAAGGGTCAGGACACACTATATATAGATGTGTGTGATCTTTGAATCTTCTCATGTGGGTGTTTCTAAGAGTAAGGGTCGAGTCAACGACTCAACTGGAATCTCAAGGTCTCGAACAAGATAAGAAGCCACAAAGGAATGACTAACACTTGTGTCTATCAGTACGACAAGAAATGTAGAAAAGATACATATGATACCTCTAATCATTCCGAGAGTACTTGGGTCATAAGCCCCTGCTGCCTTTAGCTGTCCCTGTTTCTGTCCACCGGCTCCCTGAACCTGGTGTGGACATCCTGGGGGTGGTGGTGGTAAAGGGTCAAAATACTGACCACCTCCAGATGCTCTCCCAGCTCCTCTACCATGTCCGCCGCCCCGCAGATCTGTCTACTCCACACGTTACCTCTTCCATGGTGGTCCATCCACTGCTCCCATGTCAGTAGTACGACGGGTCAAGAAATCTCGAGTGAGATGTCCCCAACCATCACATGAGTAGCACCTCCTCTCTTGAGGCTGGCTGGATGTTCCCTGCAAACCCTGTATGGCAGATCCCCTGTCTTGGGATCTCCTCTGAAAACATCTCCCATGCCTGGGTCCCTGACATCAGCTCCCGGCTGCCAAGGTCTCTGCTCCAGCTCGCCCACTACTGAAAACTTCCATCTGTCTCTGCTCTACCAAGAATCTCTCGACCACCAAAGCCCGCTCTAGCACCCCAAAATATATAGGAATGCTCATAGGGACAATGCTAGATTGGAGATCTCTGTGCAAGCCCCACTCAAAAGTCTGAGATCTGAAGTACTGATCTCTGACCATATCCATTGAGTACCGCGAGAGGTCGTTAAACCTTGATGAATAGTCAACCACCATCATGGTTCCCTACTGGAGCTGAAGAAGCTCCTGTATATTTATTTCCCTCAGGGTAACCAGTGAAAACTCCTCTATTAATAGATTCTCAAACTCCAACCATGCAAGAGTCGCCTCATCGTGAGTCTAAATAACCAAACTCCACCATCATCCTGCCGAGCCCTGTAGTAGGATCACTGCCAGGATCACCATCTGTTCTGTTGGTGTCCTGACCAAAAAGAAGACTCTGGCCACTGCCTCAAGACAGTCCTCTAATTCCTGAGGGTCAGGCTCTCCTCGAAACCTAAGGGGTCTCTGTCTCTGAAACTCGTGGAGTGCGCTCAACCTGTGCTCCTCCTCCCCTGGTACAGCAAACACTAAACACTACTCCAGAGGTGGTGGGAGAACTGGAAACCACCCGATGGTAAAACTGGGGGATCTGGCCCCTGAATCAATACCTCCTCACTGAGGGGGTCATCTTCATGATTGAGCTTCTGGATCCTAGTGGGTGTGCTTCATGGAGGCATCCTGTAATAAAACAAGATGTATCTCAGTCAGTGAGTATATCTGGAGAGCTGACTAAAGAAGGACATGGAAACCACAACCCATTATTATATAATGCATGTACCATTATTTTCCCCTGAAACTAGTGTTCTAATGTTCCGAGTTGAAAATCATGTTATCAGTGTCATAGTGTATGGATATGTAGGCCTCCCGCACCAACACTGGGGTCCCTATCCTAAAAGATGAACTCGAAACACTTAACATTGTTTCCCCAAACCAACTCACAGACTCTCGGTCCTAAGGTAGAACCTACCACCTCTAATACCACTCTGTCACGACCCGTCCCAGGGGGGGCCCAAGCCGCAACTCCCCAAACCCGCCTCCAATAGGTCAGGGGCTGGTGACTAGCACTGAGTAGGCATGCTACTAACATGGGAGGCGTTGCCTATAAACCTGTACACACGCACACACATCTCCAAGCCCACAAAGCTGAAAAGTAAAAACTACTAAAAAATGGAAATGCATGAATACACTAAAAATATAAACCAACAGAGTAAAACATGATATTAATGTACAAAAAGTGTATAACCTTGGGCCAAAAGTACAAGACCACCAAAAGAAAGTCTGTAACAAAGTCTAACCTGTAAGGAAAGGTACTCAGACTGCAATCTGTAGCCGTAGGAACACACGTCGGCTCGCCTGATCTCACTGAGCACCATCCGGTCCTGGTCCACCTAGAATCCTGTCAAAGGCTCGTTTGTCTTCACAAGACACAACACGTGCGGGAAAAGCCAGTGCAGGGGTGAGTATAACAATACCCAGTACGACACCCTGAAACCACATAGGAAATACATCAAGGATAATATCACAATGGAAAGATACAGTCAGCTCCACACAGTATATGTCTACAGAACATATAAAAAGAATATCCAAATATACTCATACACGATCAACTATTGCGAAACCACCACTAAGATCTAGCTCAAAGATTCCACTAAGCACGTAACTAGGAGAACACACTCCTAGGTCTGAAGAGAGAGATACAAAGTACTCATTCCGAGAGAACACACACCACATGTACTTGGGAACATTATGCTCAGATGAGGATCACAACCAATAGCCATGGGGAGATTCCAACAACTCAGTCTGAACTAATCTGCTAAGAAGAGGATCAACGCCTGGGTAAAGTTGGCCACGTCGATACCAAGAACTCTACCTAGGGTTCCAGGAATGAATAGAGGATCTGGTTCTAATTCTCACAGAGGGGATTCCAAAAACTCTATTCAAGAAGTCCTACTGAAGGGATCATACTCCTTTATTTAGGAAATGATACCGGGAACCTTCAGGAGAAAGACCAAGGGGATGACCCCTAAGAAAACTAGTCAAAGTCACAGAATACAAGTGGCTCAAGCCATGTAAGACTAGTTACATGGCGTGTAGTATGGTTACACACCATGTTCCTTGACCCGGGGTACTCACCGTGTAAACGGCCCGTGTCATCCGTTCAAGCTGTGTAAAACTCAACTACATAGCGTGTAGAAGAATCACACGCCATGTTCCTTGACTTTTGGTACTACCCGTGTAAACAACCTATGTCATCCATTCAAGCTATGTAAAGCTCAACTACACGACGTGTAGAAGAATCACACACCGTGTTCCTTGACTCCGGGTACTGCTCGTGTAAACGACCCGTGTCATTCGACTTGTCGAATAGAAATTAACTACATGGTGTGTAGAAGAATCACACGCCATGTCCGAGCACTTGGGGCTCACTCTTTGTACGCTTACCATGTGCCCGTACATGGTCTTTGTCCGCCTTTCCTGCCCGTGTACCAGCACACGGGGTATCCCGTGTATCTGGCCGGGTCTGGCCAGGGAGGGGTATACACGCCGTTTCCTTGGTCGTGTACCCAACCCGTGTCCATGTACTCTTGGAGTACATGCCAGGAGATCCACTAAAAAACACACGCTGTGTTGCCCATACTACACAGCGTGTAGTTGGAAAAAATTCCAGAACGCCGTCTTGCTCCTGTGCTTTGGCCAATATTCCAGATCCATGATATCTCGTCCGTTCGTTTCGATACTCCAGGGGTTGGTTCGTTTCACCATATGAACACCATAACAGGTGTTTTTGGTCCTTAAAATGGATCATATACCTCGAACGATCCATCCGAAGAAAAACATCCATAAACTCAAAACTCTCAATCTGCTCTGAATCATCAGCCGAAACTGCCATCGCACCTCCGTGACATCACACCGGGGTTGGATCTACAATTTGGGATCATTGCGTCGTAGAACGTATGCGCAAAGATCCATTGTTCATCACCCCGTGAAGAACGCGAAGAACGAAAAGTAGAGAAAGGGGAGAAATGCAATGAAACCAATTTTAGGAACAAACCTCCTTCGTCATTCATCATAGCGTTGATCTGCTCAAATTAATAGGATTAAACAGAGCAGAAAAATCATCAACAAAAGATCAATATGGATTCAATCTCCCAAAATCACCGCAAAATCCCATCCCGCAAGAATGATCGATCCACAGACTAATCTGTTCTTGGATTACCTTGTGTTCATTGTAGAAATCACGAACAGGGAAGAAATCACAATTTAAAAATCCTACCTGGATTCCGTGGCGTTCATTGGTGAATATTCGGTCATCGCATTGTCGTCGCCGGTGAAAATCGTCAGGAACGTCGTCGCCGCATTGGGAGGTTTTCTCCAGAGCCTCCAGAGAAGCCAAGGGTTTCAGGATTATGATGTTTGTAACCCTGGACCCATGCACTAGCCTTTATTTAAAAAATTATAATGATATCTGCTGCAACAGAATTTATAAAATATTTTAAATTACATATTTTGTTACGGTTACGTCCAAAAACCAGTTTTCACCACTAACGTGCGCCAACCGATGTTAGGACTTTCCTAAGATAAAATAGTTATTCCAAATGCAACAATGCCCTTAGATTTTTGATCCTAGCACCCGTTCATGATTTATTCCACTTTTTCCGGAAAACCGCACGCGCGCATAATTTAATTATTAAATTAATTCAAACATTTGTTCCGGGATCACATGCCCTCAGAACTGCATGTCGTCTCAGAGCCTCGTCTTGAATTAATTC
The DNA here is from genome assembly GCA_963277665.1 of Viscum album. Taxonomy (NCBI): domain Eukaryota; kingdom Viridiplantae; phylum Streptophyta; class Magnoliopsida; order Santalales; family Viscaceae; genus Viscum; species Viscum album. The sequence continues at coordinate 20,546,094 of OY728123.1, forward strand.
CCATATAATATTAAAATAATATGTGGAAAAATCTAGGACATTACAATAATAACACCAATACAGTTTTCCTATGATTTATATAAATTTCATGTCATTTTCTACAGTTTTATCCATCACAAACATTCTCTTGTGTTTTAAAACACTAAAAATATATTTTCAATAATCTTGAGAAAAAACAAAACACATTGAAATGGATTCAAATATTATATTTCAAAAATCAATCTATGGTTGTTTTTATATGATTTCATGAAAATTGTATGTCAATTTCTTAGTTTTGACACCCTGATGAAAACTTTTAAAGATAATCAAATTTGAAAAAACATCTTAATATTTAATCCAAGAACACCACACATCAAATTAATGTTTTTATTGATCGTGAATATGAAAAATAAATCAAATATAGTTTTATGATGATTTGAAAATAATTTGTGTTTTTTCGGGTTTTGAGCCTCATGCTTGTGTTTTAGTGTTTTAAAATACTAAAAATAAATATTCAAGAATCCTTTGAAATTAAAAACTCAGATTTTTTTCTAGTTACTTCTTACATTTCAATAATGAATCTAATTTTTTTAATATTATTTCACAATAATGGAATGTCATTTACTTAGTTTTCACCCCCTAGTGTGCACTTTTAAAGACCACAAAATCCTTAAAAATCTCTTATTCCATCAGGATGAGCACACCACATATTGGATTGATGTAATGTTTGTTCATGAAGATAAAAAATTACTCAATGTAAATTTTTATATTATTTCACATCAATCTAGATTTTTTTTGTGGTTTTGATTATCACGTGCACATTTTAGTGTTTTAAAACGCTAAAAATGCATTTTTGAACATCCCAAGAAAATGAAGGATCATAATGTCATGTAAATAGTTATTATTTTCAAAAATAAATCTTTAATTACAGTACTTTGATTTTACATTAATTAGATGTTTTTTTTGGTTTTGACCCCGTGATATATTCTTTTAAATGACTATCCAATCTTAAAAAATTTCTTATTTAGTCAGTTCCATCACAACACACATTTTATTAGTGAATCATATTGTTGTGCATTTCGTAAATAACTCAAAATAATTTCACATCAATATAAGATAATTTTAATGGTTTTTAACATTGTATGCACATTTTACTGTTTTAAAACACTAAAAATTAATTTTCGATCATCCTAAGAAAATAAAAACTTACGTTAATATGGATTAAGTTCTAACATTTCAAATATCAATCAATGATTATTTATCTATCATTTCAATAAAATTAGAAGTCATTTTATTTGTTATGACCCCCTACCACATGATTTTAATGACTATCAAATCATTAAAAAATGTTTATTCAGTCTTTCTGAGCACACCACACATCAATTTCATGTTTTTTTGACTAATTCATGTTACAAATGACTCAAATAAAATTTTTCTAGGATTTTAAAATAATATGGTGTTATTTTTTATGGTTTTGACCATCACACACACATTTTAGTGTTTTAGGACACAAAAATTCATTTTGATCAACTCTATAAAAAAATAACTCATATTAAAGTGGCGTTAACTCATTTATTTAAAAAATGATTCTACAGTTTTGTTACAATGATTTTATGGTAATAAAATGTCATTTTATTGGGTTTTAACCTTTTATGATCTCTTTTGAAGGCTGAAAAATATTTCGAAAAATTATTTAATCGGTCGGAACCTTTCGCACCTCGATTTGATATGCCATGTACTGTTAATCACCTAGGGGATAAGTTGGCGTTAGAAAATGAGTCTAATTTTTCTTTTATTTGGGAAGAGATCATGGTAGAGGCTTTGAGAGAGAATAAATACCATTCATAGAGTGCTTTTTATAGTGTTTTCAACCTTATTTATTATTATTATTCTTCTTGGTATCAAACAAATAAAAATATAAAAAACACATTTAATATTAAATAGATCCCATGTAATTTAAAGAGAACACTTATCTAACATTACCCTAACTACCCATTATAGAAAGAGGACCCAGAAGGATACAATATCATCATATCAATAAATAAAATAGTCATTTATACATTTTATAGTTTAATTATAGAATTTAACTCTTTAAGATGAGCTATACGACTAGAAATTTCCATAGAGGTTGTTCCCTTCATCTTATTGAATACCTAAACTAAGTAATTTTCTATTTTTAGAAAAAAATGAACTTCTGTTTTCCTATAAGAGTTATTTTATTTCATCTTTTCTTTCCACCTCAAAATTTACCTCAGTGATTCACAATCAACAATAATACTTAAACAACCAATAGATGGGGTAGTAGATAAGGATAAAGGTGATATACTATATACATTTGATGGAGTAATCCTATAACTCATCCCCTATTAATGCTCGAGATCCTCATTCTGTAAAAAATTTTCAACTACATCATTCGAGTAAACTGATGATGATTGTGTAGGGTCCATTTCCCAAGATTCTTGAATTTTTCCAAATTAATAAAATAATATTAACAATGATTTTATAAATTATATAAATATCACAATATTATCTAATTTATTTATTTTTCATAATTATGCTTTTATAGTAATGAAATAACATTAAATTATTATTAAAATTACTTACTATAATTTCTCTAGTGGATTCAGTGATGAAACTGGAATTAGGTTTCTACTAAACATTAAGCAATATCTCTATTCATCCAATCATTGACCTAAATCACGACCCTTTATAAATTTACACACATACACACACAAACACATACACAAAAAAATATATACATACACACACACACACACACACACACACACACACACATATATACATATATATTCAATACCCCCTCCTACCAAAGGTACCCTTTAACTATGTAAAGGTGGCAATAAAATTCTTAAGGCTGTGTAAGGCTATTGGTGAATTTCCTTCACCTGCATAAGGTCCAACCACTATTTCTAACACATACCTAAAGGTAATATAAGTCATTATAATGTGTAAAGGTACCTACATTACAATGTAAGGGTAAGAGGCAACCTGCGTAAGGGTAAGGTTGTTTTAATGAAGGTTTCCTATGGGTAAGATCATGTTATCCTTACCGAACCTTAGAATAGAATTGTTTAAAGTCAAAACAAGTTACATTTATATAGAGAACCTACCATGCATATGGGTAATTTAAAAATTTGAAAGTGTGTATACGGGTGAGCTCAATCTACCCTTATGTGATCCCTTCCATAGTGTAGTGTAAGGGTAAACCAGGTTACCCTTACACGCCTATGTATGGATATAGTAAATTTTCATAAAAACCCATTTTTCTTTCTCAAAACCTCCTATAATGTTTTTTCTATGAAATTATGGGAATTTATTATGGAAATTATTGGTTGTTTTCCTATTTAAGAGTTTTAAATGGTATATTTTAACTCTTTCTAATTTTAGGGGTTATGAATGGGTTGTGGAGGGAATTAGTTTAGAACTAATTAAATATAGATTTATATCTACAAGGAAATTATATATGTATATCTTAAATTACGAGATCATAGCTATTTAATTATTTATTCTTTTATTGAGTTTGTATGATCTCATTTCCTCATCTAGGGTCTTGAAAAACGATCTATAGTTGATCCTATATTCTCCCTCACACACCAAGTTTGTGTTTCCAAGATGAATAATTATCTCTCTCACTCTCTATATTCTATGTTTGGTGTAACAAATTGGAAAATAAATATCATGTAGGGGGTATATGACTTAACCTTTTTATATTATAAAAATTTGAAATTGTCAAGTTTTATACTCCTTTGTTTAGATGAATGTCATTAACCATAATTTGATAATAATTTAGAAAATAAACACATGAGGAATTAATAAGTGATAATATGATAATTATGAAATAGGAGGATAAATAGCATGTCCTGTCATTATGTTGATGAAATATTTTAAATTCCATAATTTTGGATGGATGTTTAATTTATATAGTATAATGTTACATAATATAATTCTGGAATTTCAAGCAATATAATTAACATGTTAATATTATTTCATGTAATGAAATATATGTTTACTTCTTAAATAAAATGGTCAACCTATTTTTGTTTTATTTCAATAATTGAATTAAAGATAATATTCCATGTTGTGGATAAATAAGGTATCTTAGAATCTGGAAATTTATTATTAAAATGTATGTACTATGAATATTTTTATAATAATTTCAATAATGGAAATTAAATATTAATTTCATGTAGTAGATAATAATATTTGATCATCTGTAATATTATTAGAAAAAATATGAAATAGGTATTGTCATGTTGTAGAATAATGATAATTGTTTAGGAAATTATCATAGAGAGATAAATATATAATTTCATTCCTTTGTATATTAAATATTTTATAAAATCAAAATAACAGCTTTCCATGATGTTAAAATAATTAAATAATATTGAATATAATTATCGGATAAATCTGTGTATTAGGAAATTGAAATAGATATTGTCGCATGAGATATTCTTATTATTCTTTTGCTAAAGAATATTATTACATATGTAAAACATAAATAATAATAAGTTATGATTATCTCATGATTATAATAAATTCTTAAAATATAAATGTTATCTCATGTGAAAATATTATTATTACTCTTTGAAATATTTGTGACGTGTGATTAATTGATTTTGAGATATATATTTTATTACCTCTGATATTTACTAGATAGAGTGTTGTATATTAATATGGTTTTTTATCATGGTTAATATTCCTAAAAATTTTATTCCAAATTTTATTTTTTAATGCTTTGATTGTATTAAAAGAGGCATGTGAAAATATTTTTCTTCGAGATTATCGTTATATGATAATTCTATTTATGGAAGAATTCCAAAATAAATAAATATTATTTAGCCATAGAAATTTTATTTTTATCGATGTTGGGATTTATCCATTTTAAATTGAATTATTAAACTTAGTAATGAAAATTTAATGATTTATTAAATCATTTATTTTTGGTTGGGGAGCCCGTTATTTTTTGATAAAGGCTAGAATACCTTTTTTGTTTTGGCCATGATTTCTCTGCAATTAGGTATGGAATAATAAATTTCATATGTATTTATGATCTATGGATTTAGATCCATGATGTGATTTATTTTTAACCATGTGCAGTTGGAATAATGGGTGTTTATGATCAAAGGATGGCCCCTAGATTGATGGAATGGGATGAAGCTATGCTTTCCCATTGTTATTTTGATAAAGGTTGTGATGCTTACTCGATAATGAATCTTCTTTTTTATTACCTTTATGGCCAAATATTTTTATATAATTAGTTTCAAACTCTAGGAACTAGTTTGATAATATGCATTACGAGTTCATATTTTACATGGTAGAACCAGTTGAGTCCTAATGTACCTGAATGTTTATGAAATGATAAAATCATTAAGGAAACAATGGGGTTTATTTTTGATGTTTTCTTTATGGAGATGACAAACATGATAATATAACCAAAGAATCAACAATTTCATAGGCACTTGGATCAGATTATTAAAATTTTAATCTTGGAAATAAAATGGATAAACATTAATTAATGGATAATTAATTAATTAATGTTGAGATTGATGCTTGTATTCTTTTTATACCTAGGCCTTAGCAATGGAATATAGGAGTCTTTTACAACATTAATAGAGGATGATTATAAGGATATGTAGTTGTTGATAGTGGGGATATGAGACTTATATATATATACATAAAGTGTTTTTTATTTCATATGCTACCCCACCCATTTCGGTAGGATGATGGACACTAGGTGGAACTTGGGAGGGTATTTTCCCCAACATCTAGGTTTCCTAGGAACAGATAGCTGACAACCTCCTCTAGAAATTCTCTCTTATATTAGTAGAATTATGTCTCAGTAAGAAAAATGGTTATATTTACACATATATGTAATCATTTATGTTAGTTTCCCAAAAATTTATCTCAAAATATAGTATACTAATTGTTATTATAGGTTTATTGTGGATGGTTTGTGATGGATTGAGGTACAATACATGATGTACGAGATATGGTGGCTCCTAGAAACTACTTGGTTACTATATAAAGATGTGGTTGGGATTATGTAATTTATGGGATGCATGATATAATAACCCTAGTCTCTTTGGGAAGGGTACTTTTGCCCTGGTGACTTCCGAATAGCTTACCTTTAGAGATAGATGGATCAAGACATGCGATGTTGGGGAAGAGAGGAAAACTAGTTGGGAAGTTGTAATAGGGTACCGAGTTTTTTTTATTGCATTATATGATATCTTCTATCAAATAATTAGTGAGATATAGTCATTTTATGAATGGTAAAAGAATAATAATACTTTTTTATGTGACGATTTAGTTTCATTTGTTTACTCACTGGGATTTAGTATGCTTCTCTTAAATTTTTCATGAGAAGTTATAGGGAGGATCCTACTAAGTAAAAATGTTATACTCACCCTACATATATATAATTTTTTTTATGTTAGCAGGAGATGGTCAGTGATAAAGATATACTTACTATTATGAGTATCTATTTAGGATCTGTTGGATCTTCATGGTCTCTTCCAAGGATATATATTAGTGTTTTCAGTTGTTTTTGTTGTATGTCAATACATTTATATCATGTATTGAGATAAGTTCTTTTTTAATGACAATGAGTTTTTTGGTATTTTCTCTCATCTTATCTCTTTCTTTTAAAATAACATAGGGTAATGTATTCTATTTTTTTATGTTATAACCTTAGTTATTTTCAAAAACTCATAAAACATTAGAGGTGGGATTCATGAATAATTACTCTCTTCTCTCATTTTCATCCTAGGAGGGGTACCTTTGGGGGGAGGCTATGAAAGAGTGGTATAAAAGGGATGTTTAAGGGTTGGAATTCATTTTATAACATTATGTAAAGGTAAACTGGATCACCCTTTCACTATATAAGGGTAGCAATGAAATCATTAAGTATGCGTAAGGGTATTGGGGAATTTTCTTTACCTGTTTATGGGTCGGTCATTATTTCAAAGGCATAGGTAAAAGTAAGTTATGTCCTTATATAATGTGAAAAGTTACCTCCCTAGTTATGTAAGGGTGAGAGTTACCCTATGTAATGGTAATGATATTTTAATGAAACTTATGTACAGGTAAGATCAAGATACACTTATCTGAGCTTTGGAATAGTGTTGTGTGTGGGTAAAACAAGTTACCCTTACGCATACCACCTACCTTGTGTAATGATAATGTAAAATTTTTAAATTGTACATAAGGTTAAGGTTAATCTACCCTTACACAAGCCCTTCCATAGCACTTAATAAGAGTAAAACAAGTTACCCTTATAGAAAACCACTAACCTACGTATGGGTAGCAGAAATTTTACTAAAAACATAGTTTTCATTCTCAAAATATCCTATGATGTTTTTTTCTATTTAATTAAGTGAATTTAGTGTAGAAATCAGTGGTTTTTGTCTTGGGTAAGTGTTTTAAATGTTATATTTTGAATCTTTCTAATTTTATGCGTTATGAATTGATTGTGCAGGAAATTCGTTGGGAACTATTTAAATGAATATTTAATATCCATGAGGATACTATATCAGTGTTTTATAAAATACCATATCTTACCTATTTCAGCATTTATTCCTTTATCAAGACTATATAATCTTAAATCCTCCTCTAGATTCTTGAAAATCCATCTACAGTTAATCTTAGCTTCTTCCTCACACACCATGTATAGGTTTCCAATATGAATAATTCCCTTTATCTCTCCTCTATTTTGGGTGCAACAAGTTAGAAATGAAATACCAGGTGGGGGATCTACAAATTCTATTTTTTATACTATTCAAATGTGAATTTATCATTCTTTATATTCCTTTATTTAGATGAATGTGATTTTCCATAATATGATAATAATCAAGAAAAAATCACATGAGTAATGAATATGTTATAATATAGAAATTATAAAAGGGGATAAATTACTTATTATGTAATTTTGTTGATGAAATATTATAATTTCAATAATATTGAATGGAATATTAAATTACATAGTATAATGTTTCTCATGATAAAATTGGAATTTTATGCAATAATATTAATTTGTCAATATTATTTTATGCAGTGAAATATAAGTTTACAGTTTGAAGAAAATGGTAAACCTATTTCTGTTAAATTTCTATAATTCACCAGTACCCTTAAAAGGCTTTAAGGATAAAATAGATGTTATGTAATTAGGTTAATGAAGTACTGTAAATTACATAATTTTTAATAGATGACTAATTTATGCAGTATAATGTTTCTTTGGATAATACTAGAGTTTCATGCAATAGAATTAATGTTTTAATATTGTTTCAAGTAATGAAATAAATAATTACAACATGAAGAAAATGGTTATCCTATTTTTGTTTAATTTTCAAAAATAAATGAAAGATAAAATTTAATGTCACGGATAAATAAAGTTATCTCAGAATCTATAAATTTCTTATTGAAATGTATGTTTATTGAATAATGTTGATAATAATTTAAATGATAAAAAAATGATTTATCATATGATATGGAAATCAATATTTTATAACATATAATTATTGGAATAAATAGAAAATATGTATTTCATTTGAGTTCAAAATAAAAATTAAAAAATTATAAAATACAAACTAGTATGAGTTTTCTATCCAGTTAACATTCCTTGTATAAGAATGATACTAAATATTCACATCAAAGTAGTATGAATTTTGACCATTTTTGTAAAGACCCGTAAATTTCAAGGAAATTTTTTTTTCTTAATTTTCTTTGGAATTTTAAAAGAGCGCAGTTTCTGACGGCACCTGATTCCGAGGCCCGGTGTGCCCGGAATCATTTTCCGAAGTTTGGCTCGGGTACGTTCAGTGAACGGACGAGCGGGTTTTTCTAACTTTTGAACCGGTGCCCGGAATCGAATTCTGAGGGCACCGATGAAATCGCAGCGCCGGTATTCGCTTAGAAACGCCTCTTCCAGAGTTTCATTTGATCGGGTGTGGTTTTTAATTTTCGGGCTTAATGTTAAGAAATAAAATAATTTTGCGACAACTTTATTTTATTTGACTTAAGCCACTTGGAAGCCACTTGAAGCCACTTAAAGGCGGCTTGAACTGAGTTGAACTGGATAGGATGCTATCCAGAAATATCCTACCCCCTTGGTAGGATATTTGTGAGGTGGGGCCCGCACGAGCCCCGCCGTTTCTTTCCGCTAAGAAACGCACCCGTAAAAAAAACCGTCTTAATGAAAGTCAACCGACGCGTTTTCTAAATTCTTAACAGACCATTTAATTGGGCGGTTTATTTCATAAATTAAATGGCCTGTTTCTTTCGTTGAATTAATTCAATGAATTAATTCAATCGTTTCTTAACCTGTTTCGTGTGTTGGCATATTAATAAAATAAGACCAACCTAAAAATCTTTGGGAAAATTTGAGAGGATTCTTGTTTCTTATTCTCCCTCGCGAAGAACGCGAAGAACGCGAAGAACGCCGAACCCGGAAATCGACGACGCTTCCGTCCGAGACGTTCTTCCACGCTCCGATCTCCGATCACCGACCGTTTGAGGTGAGTGATGTAAGATTTTCCTCTCAAGTTCTTTTCTTTTGGTTTTAATCGAAACACAGATTTAAATATTAATAAATTTAAATCTGTTGTTCTTGGTTCGTTGAGCTCGCCGACTCAACACCGGATTCCGCGACGACGCGACGCCTCCCCGGGACGACGCGACGATCCCTCTTTTCCGCGACGATCTTTTCCGCGAAGAACGCCCGCGCGTGACGATCGACGAGGTAGGGATTTTATATTATGGCAATTACCCCTTTTAAATTAATTCCCGTCAATGTTTCTTAAAGGAATTAAAGAACCGAATTGTGAACAATTTTTAATCTTATTAAAAATTGTTGTTTCCCGTGTGGAATAAATTTCCCCCGGTTGTTTATCTCTAACGCGGAGGGTGCGGGCCAAACGAACACGGCCCGACGACCCTCCGTCGTTCTTCGTTTTGTGCGGATTTGGCAGGCGACGACGGAACATGCTGCAACGGGTGTTTGACGATCCCGCAGTAAAGAACGGATCCCGGGAGGAGCAATGGCGCAGACGGGAAGGAAAACGGGCCACCGGAGCAACGCCGGCGGCCGGAGGCGGCGGCGGCGAACGGACCCGCGGCCGCGCGGGTCCGGTTCGCCCAGGCGGGACGTGGCTCAGCCGCGTCCGCGGTTCGCCAGCGCGGCCCACATGGGCCACGACTTTCTCAGGCCGCGGGTCAACGCCCGCGGCGCTCGGCCGCTCGGCCGAGCCGAGCCAGGCCGGTCCGACCGGCCAGGCCGCGCCCTGGCCGGGCCGGACCGATTCAACCGGGTTGGCCCGGGTCGGGTGGACCCGGTTTGGGTCGACCCGGTTCGGGCCGACCCAGGGGGGGTCGGGCCGGGTCGGCCCGGGCCCGTACCCCCCTTCTTCGGACGTTTTCGTTCAAACGCCCGTAACTTGACCTTCGTGCCTCCAAACGACTCGCCGTCAGCGGCAACGCGATCCTTGGATCGATACAGTCGTTTCGGTATATCGCACTCAAGGTTTCTGAATACTTTGAGTTCGGCCAGGTTGGTTTGTACACGAGACCAACCGGGCCCTCGGAGCGGAAACACTCATATCTTGAGCTACGGACGTCGGATTGACGTGCCATCAGCTTTGTTGAATTCCTCTAAGTGAGACGGATCTTTTGGCATACTCTGCCCGAGGTTTGGACGCAGGTGGAGTGCGGTCGGGTTGGTTTTGCCTTAAAAACCAACCGGGCCCCTAGGACGAAAATGCCAATATCTCTCAGACCGGGCGTCCGATTGACGCGCCGTCTGCGACGTTGAGTTCCTGTTGACGATACGGATCTTTTGGATACATCAACTTCGGACTTCGTGACAGTTGATGTATCAGCGTCTCGGCTCGTGGAGCGGACCCTCCCGAACGAGCTTGCTGTGTGCGGGAACCCTAGTGCTGGCTGCGACTGCTCCCTCGACGGCGACGACTGTGCAGAGATCCTCCATGGACTCCGACGACGACCGTGCAGAGATCCTCCGTGGACTCCGACGACGACCGTGCAGAGATCCTTAGTGGACTGCGACGACGACTGTGCAGAGATCCTCAGCGGACTGCGACGACTACTGCACTCAGCGATCCTACGTGGATCAGTGCTACAGGTCCTGCGTGGGCCCGGTCCTGTGTGGGCCCGATCCTGTGTGGGTCCGATCCTGTGTGGGTCTACACTCAGCGGTTCTGTGTGAGCCAACTCCTACCGGTCCTATGTGGGCCCGATCCTGTGTGGGTCCGATCCTGTGTGGGTCTACACTCAGCGGTTCTGTGTGAGCCAACTCCTACAGGTCCTGCGTGGGCCCGATCCTGTGTGGGTCTGATCCTCTGTGGGTCACTGCGAGGTTAGTACCTATCGATCCTTCGTGGGTCCGATGACTTAGATGGTTCAGTGATCATCTTTATCGTCATCTGAAGAAGTATACCTGTGTGAGCTGAATCTTGTGTTTCTCTCCTTTGTGGATTGTGTTGAGCTATCCTGTGTGGATTTACTGTTTACTCTCCTTTGTGGATTGTGTTGTTCTATCCTGCGTGGGTATGCGTTTGCTTTCCTGTGTGGACTGGGTTGTGCTAGGGCTTGGACGTTGGAGCCGATCGGGGAATTGATGACTTAGGTATATGTATGGGAATATACCTAAGCCGTGTCAGATGATACTTCGTGATTGTATCTCTTCTTCGCGATTTATCCATTGTGGATTTCGGGAGACCTTCGGGGGTCTCGGGGTCCCTACTGAGTAGCTTATACTCACCCCTGCACGGGCTATGCCCGCACTTCGTGGTGTTGGTTGCAAACGACAGACAGCGCTGATCGTGGAGGAGGCGTGCGGAGCAGGACAGTACCTGGAGGTGGACCACTGGGCGGGACGTACTCAGAGCGGTTAGGTGGACCCGAGGAGCAGTGGAGGCTATCTGTACCCACCCTTCAGGTGGGGCTTCCAGAGGACGGCTCGACGCTGCAGTTTTTCCTTTCAGTTGCTGTTTTTCCTTTCAGTTGTACTTTACAGTTGGGCTTGTATTTCCGGCCCCTTTTTCTTTCAGCACAGCTTGTACAGTTTTTACTTAGTGTTTACTTTTCTGCTTGCTTACTCTGTGGTGCTTGTTTACTTTTCAAAGGCAATGCCTTCCCTTTTTGTTGGGATTTACGCCTTGGTGCTAGTCGCCAGCCCCTGGCCTATGGAAGGCGGGCTTGGGTAGTCACAGCACGGGCCCCAAGGGCGGGTCGTGAAAAATTGGTATCAGAGGTGGTCGGTTCTACCGCAGACTCTGATCTTTCTTCTATGTGAAGAAATAGTGTTTAGCGTATTGAGTGTGGTTATCAGTCCAGGGAGTCCAGTGTTGGTGTGGCGGCCGACGTATCCATACACCAGGACCCTGACTTCTGATTTCTGACTTAATGCACGAAAACATTGATTGCATGTGTGTTTCAAGTTTTCTTTGTATTTACTTGTGTCAGCTCACCAGGTATACTGTTCTGACCATGGTGCACTTGTTTCCTTTTCAGGATGGCACGACGATAGCAGCCAGCTAGGGTTCCTAGAGTAGGGCGCGACGACAGCCCGCCGAGCGACGAGGCCTTGGTACAGGGCCCGTTGACAGCAGAGGCACCGGCGGTACCTTTACTCGCCGAGCCCCCGATGCTTCCAGCACTGGCAGCTGACGACGCACGACACCTCGGAGCTCTGCACGAGTTCCAGCGCCAGCGACCACCCAGGTTCCATGGGGAGTCGGACCCCCAGGCAGCCGAGGACTGGCTGGAGGCGGTTGTCCGAGTTTTCAGGCTATTGAGGACACCAGCAGACCTCATGGTGATCCTCGCGGTGAGCCTACTGCACGCAGCAGCCGGACGCTGGTGGAGCCTGATGCTCCAGGTACACGATGAGGCCACCCTCATCTGGACGGACTTCGAGAGCCTCTTCTGCTCAAAGTTCGTCCCGGCCACCCTCCGTGCGGTGCGCATCCAGGAGCTTCTTCAGCTGCGGCAGGGCAGCTTGACGGTCGCTCAGTACGCGGCGAGGTTCACCGACCTATCTCGCTACTCGACAGACATGGTACGGGACCCCTTCTTCCGGGCCCGGACCTTCGAGCAGGGATTGAGACACGAGATCAGGGCATCGCTGATCTCCCTCAGCATCCCGACCCAGGCAGGAGTACTGGAGAGAGCCCTCCTGATCGAGAGCTTCCTGGCTGAGTCCACAGTGAGACCCACCGCAGGGTGGCAGGTAGCGGAGTCTTCGGCAGCTGGTAGCCGGCGGATGACTCAGGGTTCCAGGCAGACCAGGCCTTCCGGCAGACGAACCCGGGACACTGGCTCAGCGGTGCGGGGCACACAGCACGAAGCCAGCCTTCTGAGAGGCAGACAGTGCTACGAGTGCGGCGGGCAGGGCCACATGGCTCGTGACTGCCCGACCCGTCGTACCGAGGGTCAGCAGACGGTGGAGGGACCACCCAGGCAGAGGCAGAGGGTCGACCGTGGCGGTCCACAGGGAGGAGGCGGACGAGGCAGAGGAGTTGGCCGAGCAGCAGGTGGTGGGCGACGCTTTGAGACTCTGCCACCACCACCTCCAGGAGGCCCGCCCCGACCACAGGGAGCTGGCGGGCAGAGACAGGCTCAGCTCCAGGCAGCAGAGGCCTATGACCACGGTGCGCCAGAGATGATTCGAGGTACGATCTGTGTCTATTCCACCCTTGCTGCAGTTCTGATAGACACAGGAGCGAGTCACTCTTTCATAGCCACTGCCCTTTTTCGGAGCTCGGAGATTCCAACAGAGCCGTTGGCTCGATCCTTACGGCTAGAGACTCCTACGGGAGCAGACTCGACGATTACGCACTGGTGCCGGCAGTGTGAGCTTACTCTAGGAGGCGAGATCTTCGGCTGGGATCTTCTTGTACCGGCGTCGAGGCCTTACGATGTCATCTTGGGCATGGATTGGTTATCTACGGTCCATGCTCAGATTGACTGCATTAGGCGCAAGGTGCGATGTGTGCGCACCGACGGGAGCAGGTTCACCTTCACCGGCGAGAAGGGAGCCTTAGCAGCACAGGATGGACTCACGCAGAGGAGAGGTCAGCCCATCACTCATCAGTTGGCTAGCCTCATCCTGGGAGAAGTTGACGTGCGGAGTCCCAGTTTTCCTGGAGTGGTGGATCAGTACGCGGACGTCTTTCCCGACGACGTTCCAGGACTACCTCCTCACAGAGAGGTAGACTTTTATATTGACCTGTACCCTGGGACAGCCCCGATATCAACTCCAGCATATCAGATGGCCCCCGCTGAGCTTCGAGAGCTGCGGGTACAGTTGGAGGACTTGCAGGGCAAGGGGTTCATCCGACCCAGTGTTTCGCCCTGGGCTTCCCCGATTTTGTTCGCCAAGAAGGCGGACGGGAGCTTGCGACTGTGTGTCGATTATCATCGCCTGAATCAGGTGACAGTGAGGAACAAGTATCCGCTACTCAGGATTGATGACCTCTTCGACCAGCTCAAGGGAGCACGGTGGTTCTCGAAGATAGACCTCAGGTCAGGCTATCATCAGCTTAGAGTTCGAGACGAGGATGTGCAGAAGACGACCTTCAGGTGTCGGTATGGCCACTATGAGTTCTTGGTTATGCCTTTCTGCGTGTCCAACGCTCCAGTAGTGTTCATGAGCCTCATGAACAGAACCTTCCAGCCATACCTCGATCGATTTGTCGTGGTCTTCATCGACGACATTTTGGTGTACTCGACGACGGAGGAGGAGCACGCCTACCACCTGCGTGTTGTACTAGACACACTCCGAGAGCACCAGCTTTATGGAAAGCTCTCAAAGTGTCAGTTCTGGTTACGTGAGGTCCACTTCTTGGGGCACGTCATTTCTGAGGCGGGAGTTGCAGTGGATCCCGCGAAGATCGAGGCAGTGCTAGCTTGGGAGCCACCCAAGAGCGTGACAGAGGTGCGGAGTTTCTTGGGCCTAGACGGATACTATCGGAGATTTGTGCCGGACTTCTCCAGAGTGGCGGCCCCACTCTCAGTGTTGACGAAGAAGGGGAAACCCTTCGTGTGGTCAGACAGATGTCAGCAGAGCTTCCAGGAGCTGAGGCAGAGGTTGACCAGCGCACCTATCTTGAGGTTGCCTGAGGAGGGAGTTGGATACAAAGTCTACTGCGATGCATCAGGGACCGGACTCGGGTGTGTCCTGATGCAGGACCGGGCCGTGATTGCCTACGGATCACGTCAGTTGAGGCCTCATGATCAGAACTATGCTACCCATGACTTGGAGTTGGCAGCAGTAGTCATTGCCCTGAAGACATGGGGACACTATCTGATGGGCGAGCGCTTCACAGTCTTTTATGACCACCAGAGTCTCAGGTACATCTTCTCTCAGAAGGACCTGAACCTGAGACAGTGGCGATGGCTCGAGTTCCTCCAGGACTATGACTTTGAGATAGTCTATACTGCTGGGAAGGGGAACGTGGTGGCTGATGCCCTCAGCAGGAGGACGGGCATCCAACTACTTGAGGAGGCGACAGAGCAGCTAGCCGCTTTGCAGATATCCTTCGTGGATAGAGACGGAGTAGCCTTCCTTCAGTCTCTCACATTGTCTCCTCCACTTCTTCAGTGGGTCAGAGAGGCACAACATGGGGACGTTGACTGTGAGACACGGCGTGCACAGATATCCTCGGGACAGGCACCTGATGGTTTCTCCCTTGGAGCAGAGCACGATGTCCTTTTCAGAGGACGTACCTTGGTACCAGTCTCTTTATGAGAGGAGGTGCTGAGAGCGTATCACACTTCTCCTTTGGCGGTACATCCTGGAGTGGCGAAGATGTACCGGGATCTCAGACGACAGCACTGGTGGCCGGGCATGAAGAAGGCTGTGGAAGAGTTCGTTTCATGGTGCCTCACCTGCCAGCAGGTGAAGGCAGAGCATCAGGTACCGGCAGGCCTGGTACAGCCCTTGGAGGTCCTGGAGTGGAAGTGGGACGGGATATATATGGACTTCATGACTGGACTTCCACGCACTTCCAGAGGCCACGATTCCATTTGGGTGATTGTTGACCGACTCACCAAGTCGGCACACTTCTTGCCCATCCGAGAGCAGGGATCAGTGGAGAGCTTGAGGCGTCTCTACGTTCAGGAGATTGTACGACTTCACGGTGTGCCAACTACTATCGTCTCCGATCGGGATGCTCGTTTTACTTCCCGGCTTTGGAAGGGGTTTCAGGAGGCATTCGGGATGCGACTACGTCTGAGCACCGCCTTTCACCCTCAGACGGATGGTCAGACAGAGAGGACCATTCAGACTCTCGAGGATATGCTCCGCGCATGTGTCCTCGACTTTGGTCGAAGCTGGGAGGACCACCTACCCTTGGTAGAGTTTGCGTACAACAACAGCTACCACTCCACCATCGGGATGACACCCTACGAGGCGTTGTACGTCAGGACTTGCGGATCTCCTTTGTGCTGGACAGACCCTGGAGAGTCAGCACTTGTGGGACCAGAGATGGTCCGGGCCACGACAGAGAAGGTCCAGGTCATCCAGGAGCGGATGAGGATAGCACAGAGCCAGCAGAAGTCATATGGTGACAGGAGGCGGAGACCACTAGAGTTTGAGGATGGCGACCACGTCTTCTTGCGGGTCTCACCTCGACATGGTTTGAGGAGATTTGGCCGAGGCGGCAAGTTGTCTCCACGCTTCATCGGACCCTTCCAGGTCCTCAGCAGGGTTGGCGAGGTGGCTTATCGCCTGGCTCTGCCACCTCAGTTGCACCGGGTGCACGACGTCGTCCATGTATCCCAGCTGAGGAGATACGTGCACGACCCGATGCACATCATTGACTATGGGGAGCTAGATGTGGATGATGGGGCGAGTTTTACGGAGGTCCCAGTGGAGATAGAGGATCGACAGGAGCGGGTCCTACGTGGGCGATCGATCCCTCTTGTGCACATCAGATGGCAGCACGGGAACCTCCAGGAGAGCACTTGGGAGCTGGAGGCTCAGATGCGTGCTCAGTACCCACATTTGTTCCCCTAGTTTTTGATGTATCTTTACGGGGACATAAATTCCTGAGGTGGGAGTAATGTAAAGACCCGTAAATTTCAAGGATTTTTTTTCTTCTTAATTTTCTTTGGAATTTTACATGAGCGCAGTTTCTGACGGCACCTGATTCTGAGGCCCGGTGTGCCCGGAATCATTTTCCGAAGTTTGGCTCGGGTACGTTCAGTGAACGGACGAGCGGATTTTTCTGACTTTTGAACCGGTGCCCAGAATCGAATTCTGAGGGCACCGATGAAATCGCAGCGCCGGTATTCGCTTAGAAATGCCTCTTCCGGAGTTCCGTTTGCTCGGGTGTGGTTTTTAATTTTCGGGCTTAAAGTTAAGAAATATAATAATTTTGCGACAACTTTATTTTATTTCACTTAAGCCACTTGGAAGCCACTTGAAGCCACTTAAAGGCGGCTTGAACTGAGTTGAACTGGATAGGATGATATCCAGAAATATCCTACCCCCTTGGTAGGATATTTGTGAGGTGGGGCCCGCACGATCCCCGCCATTTCTTTCCGCTAAGAAACGCACCCGTAAAAAAACCGTCTTAATGAAAGTCAACCGACGCGTTTTCTAAATTCTTAACAGACCATTTAATTGGGCGGTTTATTTCGTGAATTAAATGGCCTGTTTCTTTCGTTGAATTAATTCAACGAATTAATTCAATCGTTTCTTAACCCGTTTCGTGTGTTGGCATATTAATAAAATAAGACCAACCTAAAAATCTTTGGGAAAATTTGAGAGGATTCTTGTTTCTTCTTCTCCCTCGCGAAGAACGCGAAGAACGCGAAGAACGCGAAGAACACCGAACCCGGAAATTGACGATGCTTCCGTTCGAGATGTTCTTCCACGCTCCGATCTCCGATCACCGACCATTTGAGGTGAGTAATGTCGGATTTTCCTCTCAAGTTATTTTCTTTTGGTTTTAATCGAAACACAGATTTAAATATTAATAAATTTAAATCTGTTGTTCTTGGTTCGTTGAGCTCGCCGACTCAACACCGGATTCCGCGACGACGCGACGATCCCTCTCTTCTGCGACGATCTTTTCCGCGAAGAACGCCCGCGCGCGACGATCGACGAGGTAGGGATTTTATATTATGGGAATTACCCATTTTAAATTAATTCTCGTCAATGTTTCTTAAAGGAATTAAAGAACCGAATTGTGAACAATTTTTAATCTTATTAAAAATTGTTGTTTCCTGTATTGAATAAATTTCCCCGGTTGTTTATCTCTAACGCGGAGGGTGTGGGCCAAACGAACACGGCCCGACGACCCTCTGTCGTTCTTCGTTTTGTGCGGATTTGGCGGGCGACGACGGAACATGCTGCAACGGGTGTTTGACGATCCCGTAGTAAAGAATGGATCCTGGGAGGAGCAACGGCACAGACGGGAAGGAAAACGGGCCACCGGAGCAACGCCGGCGGTGCCCCGGCGCGCCGCCGGACGAGGATGCATCGGCTAAAGCCGCGGCGGCGGCGGCCAACGGACTCGCGGCCGCGCGGGTCCGGTTCGCCCAGGCGGGACGCGGCTCAGCCGCGTCCGCGGTTCGCCAGCGCGGCCCACGCGGGCCGCGACTTTCTTAGGCCGCGGGTCAACGCCCGCGACGCTCGGCCGAGCCGAGCCAGGCCGGTCAGACCGGCCTGGCCGCGCCCTGGCCGGGCCGGACCCGGGTCGACCCGGATCGGGCCGACCCAGGGGGGGGGGGGGTCGGGCCGGGTCGGCCCGGGCCCGTACCCCCCTTCTTCGGACGTTTTCGTTCAAACGCCCGTTACTTGAGCTTCGTGCCTCCAAACGACTCGCTGTCAGCGGCAACACGATCCTTGGATCGAGATGGTCGTTTCGGTATATCGCACTCAAGGTTTCGGAATACTTTGAGTTCGGCCAGGTTGGTTCGTACACGAGACCAACCGGGCCCTCGGAGCGAAAACGCTCATATCTTGAGCTACGGACGTCCGATTGACGTGCCGTAAGCTTTGTTGAATTCCTCTAAGTGAGACAGATCTTTTGGAATACTCCGCCCGAGGTTTGGACGCAGGTGGACTGCGGTCAAGTTGGTTTTTCCTTAGAAACCAACCGGGCCCCTGGGACGAAAATGCCAATATCTCTCAGACCGGGCGTCCGATTGACGCACCGTCTGCGACGTTGAGTTCCTGTTGACGATACAGAACTTTTGGATACATCAACTTCGGACTTCGTGACAGTTGATGTATCAGCCTCTCGGCTCGTGGAGCGGACCCTCCCGAACGAGCTTGCTGTGTGCGGGAACCCTAGTGCTGGCTGCGACTGCTCCCTCGACGACGACGACTGTGCAGAGATCCTCCGTGGACTCCGACGACGACCGTGCAGAGATCCTCCGTGGACTTCGACGACGACCGTGCAGAGATCCTAAGTGGACTGTGGCGACGACTGTGCAGAGATCCTCAGCGGACTGCGACGACTACTGCACTCAGCGATCCTACGTGGATCAGCGCTACAGGTCCTGCGTGGGCCCGGTCCTGTGTGGGCCCGATCCTGTGTGGGTCCGATCCTGTGTGGGTCTACACTCAGCGGTTCTGTGTGAGCCAACTCCTACCGGTCCTGTGTGGGCCCGATCCTGTGTGGGTCCGATCCTGTGTGGGTCTACACTCAGCGGTTCTGTGTGAGCCAACTCCTACAGGTCCTGCGTGGGCCCGATCCTGTGTGGGTCCGATCCTGTGTGGGTCACTGCGAGGTTAGTACCTATCGATCCTTCGTGGGTCCGACGACTTAGATGGTTCAGTGATCATCTTTATCGTCATTCGAAGAAGTATACCTGTGTGAGCTGAATCTTGTGTTTCTCTCCTTTGTGGATTGTGTTGAGCTATCCTGTGTGGATTTACTGTTTACTCTCCTTTGTGGATTGTGTTGTTCTATCCTGCGTGGGTATGCATTTGCTTTCCTGTGTGGACTGGGTTGTGCTAGGGCTCAGAAGTTGGAGCCGATCGGGGAATTGATGAATTAGGTATATGTATGGGAATATACCTAAGCCGTGTCAGATGATACTTCGTGATTGTATCTCTTCTTCGTGATTTATCCTTTGTGGATTTCGGGAGACCTTCGGGGGTCTCGGGGTCCCTACTGAGTATCTTATACTCACCCCTGCACGGGCTATGCCCGCACTTTGTGGTGTTGGTTGCATACGACGGACAGCGCTGATCGTGGAGGAGGCGTGCAGAGCAGGACAGTACCTGGAGGTGGACCACTGGGCGGGACGTACTCGGAGCGGTTAGGTGGACCCGAGGAGCAGTGGAGGCTATCTGTACCCACCATTCAGGTGGGGCTTCCAGAGGACGGCTCGATGCTGCAGTTTTTCCTTTCAGTTGCTGTTTTTCCTTTCAGTTGTACTTTACAGTTGGGCTTGTATTTCCGGCCCCTTTTTCTTTCAGCACAGCTTGTACAGTTTTTACTTAGTGTTTACTTTTCCGCTTGCTTACTCTGTGGTGCTTGTTTACTTTTCAAAGGAAATGCCTTCCCTTTTTGTTGGGATTTACGCCTTGGTGCTAGTCGCCAGCCCCTGGCCTATGGAAGGCGGGCTTGGGGTAGTCACGACACGGGCCCCGAGGGCGGGTTGTGACAATTTTTATAATTGCTTTATCAATTTTGTCCACACAATTATCCTATAATTCTCAAAATTATTTGATTAGAGGTTGAAGGTATTCATCAGTATCATTTCTAGGAATTTTACTTCCAAGAATTATCATCAAAATAATGAATGAAGTATTTATCATACACCTATATGTAGGTATATAAAAGGGGATCAAAAAATTGTCAATATGATATAAATAGTACATAAAGTACCTAAAGGGTTAAAACCATCAGAATTCAATACCAAACATACATTTATATTATTTAAACAAAAAATTAACATAATGAATCAAACACCTTCCATGACAGTGAATCTTTTGGAAGTCTCATCAAGTCATTATCGTTACTTTCTAGAGCATGCTACTTCATGTCATATTTGATTTTAGATTACATAAATATTATTTTCCATCAAGGTTTCATTGTAAATTAATGTGGAACTTTCATGAGATATTTCTTATTCTACTTCTTCTTAGTGTTATATTCACTTGTACAACCATTTTTATCATTGATTTCCATCTTCTTGTATGAAATATTATGAATTATTCTTTGTTGGACTCTTCCCTCTAATAAATATTGAAATCTTTGATGCATCCATGTATTTTTATATAATAAAGGATAATCTTGATGATGATTTTATTCATCCAATGAAATTATGTAGAGATCATGGAATCATAAAATGAATCATGAAGTAGCTCTAAAATCAATGGAATTTCATTTTAATGATTCCATGGAGACACAAGATAGGTAACACCATATGTAGAAAATATAACTTCAAATACTTGTAACACCCTTCATATAATTTTTTATTTCCATACACAAATGATTCATAAAACTAGTTTTTTATCATTGAAGTTATGAGAAAGATTAACCTAACATGGATCAACTAAAGGTGTTGTTGATATATTAAAAGCATGGTCATGGTATCATAAAAAATCCAAATGCATCATTTATAATGTTTCAAACCGAATTCTCCTCTAGTGGGTCACTTTTTGTTTCTTTTATAGGTCAACAATTGTTTTTAATATCTATAAAATTATATTTTCCATTAAAAATCCAATTCACAAATCAATAATGAATTTAACACACTATGTTACAGTTTTTTTCTTTATTTAATTTTGATTTAGAGAAATTTAAATTTTTTGGAAGTTCCATGTGTAAAATTTTAATGGTTTTAAAAAATCATATATTTGAGTAGTTTTCATGTGATTACTGCATGGTTAGTAGAAACCTTGTAGATGGACCTTTAATAAAAATCCTAATATTTATAGTTTCGTACACATTGTTAATGAGAGATTGTGTGGGTACCATTACATAGTGGGGTTTTAAATTCATTTTTCATGTACATAGGAAGTGAACAGTTTTTAATAAATATTGTGGGTCTTAGGGGATACATTTTTAGAAAACCTTTATATGAAATGTTACTGGTGCATAGTTTGTATAAATCATTCAAATACCATATAGTTTTTTTTATATTCCAAAAAAACTTCTTTTTGCGGTTACAAAATGAATTTTCAAATAGTGTGGTAGCCATGTGATCTGCCCAGATCCTTAAAAATTTGAATTACAACTTTTAATCTTCTCATACTAAAAGTGTTTCCAAAATTTTTTTTACCTAATTTGTTTGGATGATACTTGGTGCACACAAGGGAGCTTCCACCTTCCCTTATCTTTGATCCTCATGCTCTGCCATCATCATATTCAATATTGTTCTTAAGTAAAATCCCCCCTTCTCCTTATTCCTTCTTCATGCTCCTTATTCTTTCCTTTATCCTCTGTTTTCTTTATCTCCTACAAATCCTTGGGGTAACTAGGGTCTAATTTAGGGTTTGAGGTGCTAATATTGGTTTTTTTTGTTATTAGTGCTTGTGGAAGATTCCATGTTTCTTATTTGATCATTTTTTATCTAAGGAGATAACTTCTGATTTGATTTACAATTGTTTGAAGTAGGTATTTTTTTCCATTTCCTTAAATTGTAATGTAATTTTATTATTGATGTTTTTTAAATTCCTTTTTTATAAATTATTTCCAATATGTGTTTGAAAAAGTGTATTTTATAATTGTTTGAGTTGGGACTTCACTTGAAATAGAGGGTCTTGAGGGGTTTTGGTTTTTAAAATGTTCTTTGAATTCCTAGTTATTATGATATGATTTGAATGAATTTTTTTCAAGTAAATTTTATGTTCAAATTGGATTTGAACCCGTTTTAGTCCAGTGAATAGGAAAATCATAGGATCATGAAATTAGTTCAAAAAGGATGAGAATTGGTTATTATTTTCTAGATAATTTTAAAGATTTATTTCGAATGACCTAATTTTTTTTAATAAGGAATAAAAATGTAATTTCAAATGAGCTAACAGACTCAACATCATAACATTATTTTTATAGAATGATCATTTGGCCTTTTAATGGTTTTCAAGTGTCATGGGTGTTTGAGACCCTCTTGATCCCTTGTTTATTATTCTTTATAGTGATTGTGGATCAAGGGAAATGACTTATATTATATGTTATATAAATTATTAAATGGGGTTGTTTCTTATGGGGGATTTGGAGGAGAGGTGATATTTATTGTTTTCCTAATGGTTGCATAACACTTTTAATTTATCACCTCATATTTATTGTTTTCATAGGATCACGAGGAATTGTTTTAGTGGTATATATTTATTCTACACTAGATAGTCAAACTCCACTAATGTACCGATAAATATGTGTTAGGGATATTAAGGAGTGCCCTCAATTCTAGTTTTTGTGTTGGCTAGTCGGGTATCTTGTGTTATAGATATAACATAGATCATGTAACATTCCATCCTCACCCATTATCTTGGTAAGAGGTAGAGGTGATACTAACCTTAAGTGACATCCCCAAAACACAAAAATTGGGAATTAAATTCCAAGATCATAGTAAAATGTTTTGAGTAATTTTACATGAAAAAACAACACGACCAAATGATCAAAAATACAAACAACCATAAAAAAAATATAACCCATGAGTAATAAGGTCCGAAATCAAAATAAAACCAAATAAAAAATAATAAAATTAGAAACTATAAAGTTAAAAAATAGAATATAAATAAACTTAAGTACATCCCAATATAGTAAAACTGATATGGTGTCTCCCCGATGACACCAAGAGAGAACTTTAATCTCCAAACACCAACCTCATGAAGAAGCCTCATGATGAGATACTAGATCAATGTAACACCTTTACCTTACCTATATTTAATTATATAAAATCTGAAAATTCACCAAATTTCCTTGGAAGGGGTGAGTATAGAACTCAATGGGTAAAGTTCAATGATTTCCCAATATATTCAATTTGGATAAGAACAGTTTAGAAAATTTTATAAATTTTAAGAGAATAATATAAATAGATTAATACAAATACATATAAAATTTCCATGTATGAAAAATATTAAACAATGTTTATAACCATTTATTACCAATTTAAATAACCCTCCCATGTTTACACTCACGCTCACACACACACACAAGCATGGGTACCAAGGATCTCCTCATAATATTGACTGGTGAGTCATCCTGTCATGATGTAGTCACCTGGTGACCCCCATTGATAGTGGATCTTCTGAACATGACCGATATAACATTTTCATTATTGGTAGAGAAACAGATGACCATGGTCCTTTTTATTCACATTAATTCATTCCAACCACACATGCAACATTTAAAAAAAACCCCATTTGTTGAAAACTATTTTATTTCAATAATTTAATCAAACACCATGTATGAATCACTCCAATACCAAGGATTTAGGTACTAAATTCAAGAGAGTCTTTCATAAAAATTGAGAGAGTTTAATTTATAAATAAATCCTTCACTTTCTAGAGTGATTAGAATGGGTGAGAAGCCACATACTTCACAATGGTTGAAGAAAATTAAAAACGACACCTTAAACCTCTAGATCTGGCCTTGAATATTATTTAATTCAATAGATCCAACAAGATATAAACAAGATATAAATCATAGAACATATATTAGTCAATGAAAAAAATATATATATCGGTTTTTAGAGAATATTTTTATATCTAGAGTTAAAATGAAAATAAATGACTTCTCATTGATTCTGATGATTCAACCCACTTTGATTCATCAAAACATTCATTCACATTAGAATGAAATTCCAAGAGTTATTTAAGTATGATGGTAGTTTGAGATCCTAATAAAGGGTTAGAAAAATGTGAGTTTTGTGTCCTTAATTAGAGTTAAGCTCAAATTTTCTAGGCATTTAATACATGATGGATTATTAGCATACATGGTTTAACAAACTATGTTCCAACCATGCATAAGCTATCAGACAATGCCTATAGATCAGCATTGTTGATCCGCATGGTTTAGCCACAAGTTTGAGCTGCACTGTTAGACAAAATATGGGAAAATTTTGTGTTTCTACTATACATTTCTCTAGGTACCCACAATTATCATATAACTTCAAAACAAATAATAAAATGGTAAAGTACATGAAACCTATGGTGTTAAATTCTCCCCACTATGGGTATTTCCATCCTAAAAATGTGGGTGAGTTCAATTAATTTTGAAGAGTTCATGCCAATGTTCTAGAATTTACTTCTCATGTTCCTATGCCACTTCTTAAATTTGACCATGTTTCCATAAGACCCATACCAAATTGACGATTTACCATAAAAAAGATTCTCCTATCTATCCACTATACATATCAGTATGTGAATTAATGTAGAGTTAGGTTCAAGATCAAAATTCTACCATTGAATAACATTAAGAGGATAATGTTGGTACTTCATCAATTGAGATACATGAAACATGTTGTACACTGAGATTAACTTTTTTTATTAAATACAACTGATAATCCACATCACTGATTTATTCTAGTATCTCAAGAGGGTTAATGTACTAAGGGGAAAATTTTCATTTCTTTCCCAAATGATGATTCCATGTCCCTTTAGAGACTCTTAAGAAAACATGATCACCCACATCAAATGACTAATAACGATGATCTGCATATGATTTCAAATGACTCAGAGTCATTTATATCCTTTTCATTATCATATGAATCTTCTCATTCATATCATTCACAAGTCTATGTATGATAAGTGAAGTCTCACCCATATCCACCCAACAAATTATATTCCAATAAGGAGGAACATATAAACATTTAAAAGGATCCATATGTATTATGTTATGATAATTGTTATTATATGAGAACTCCTATAATAGTGTATGATCCTCCCATGATCCCCCAAAATAAATAAAACAATATTTAATAATATATTCTATCATTATGATCATCTATTTGGATTTTCCATCCATTTGAGGATGATAATTTATGCTCCTGATCAATTGTATTCCAAGGGATTGTAGTAAGGATTTCCAAAATTAAGATGTAAGTATGGGGGTATGGTAAGAAAAAATTGAAAGAGGTAGTTCATGAATCATTAAAACTTCACAAATATATTGTTTGGATAATAATTCCACCATATTGGATTAATTAATAGGGATAAAGTGATATGACATTTGGAGATAATCCATAATAATCTATATAATATCATGTTTCTGAACCTCTAAAAGCCCATAATTTTCATACATAAATATTACATCCAAATAGAAGAATATTCATTACATAACATAGAAAATCCATGCTAGAATCATATAGTTTTAATGTCCTTGGAAACGGTGAAATATAGACAATAGGTTCTTAAAACATCTACATTACATCCTGGTTATTCCTTCATAACAAGAGCCCCTTTTTGACACATATTACATAATAACATTCTTTATAACCTGGGAAAAAACATAATAAAGGGTGATATGAAATTCTAAAAAAGGAAAAACAAGGGAGGTATCAATTATATCAAAATCAAAATACATAATAATGCAATAAAAATGTTTACAAATTATAACTGACATATCAAGGATCATGATATCGTTTCATGGGATAAATATTAAAAGATCATAAAGAACATGTTTCATCATATCATAACATTGGTCAATAATTTTTTTCATACACATATGCATAGAAAATTATTTTCATATTATTTAATGGTCACTACTGAGACCATCAAAGTAGAAAAATTCCTTTTAATTAACCAGGTTCACTCCCCATTCCAGCACTGCATTTCTAAACTATGATCATTTATCGTTCCAGTCCTGTCTATCACATGAGATATAGATATTTACCCATTGAATTAGAGGTATATATAGATCCCAAATATTACATAATGTAAACCATACATTTTTTTCCACATGAACATAAATAATTCATCACATCAGAACCCATAAAATGCAATAGGTTTTATAAACAAAATTCCATCATAACATAACCCATGGAAAAGAAATGAGTTTCATAGTTATAAATCTATCACAATCAAAGTAAAACTATATGAATAATATGGATATTATCCTTCATAAAATATCCCCATTAAAATATAAGTTACATCAAATAATTTTATCATATAAGAAAAATAATTTCTAGATTTCACTTGAAAATAAATCTTCCAGAAAATATCCTTTCTACTTTTAAAACATTTTCTTTTCATAAAATTCCATGAAATTTTAAAAGAAAAAAATTACTTTTAAAATAATATTTTAAGATTCTATGGTATTATTATAAGCATCAAGGAATCATGAAATTGGGAAAATTAGTTCATGCTGTATAGTTTAAAAATCATTCCTCTCATACTTTTTCTGAAAAAGTTAAAAAGTATATTTTTAGGAAAATGTATAAAAAGATTCCTTTCAAACCATTTAGTAAAAATTCACATATGGGTAAAAATGAATTTAAAAAGTGTATAAGAATAGTATAAATATTTTGGAAAACATTTTTAAGAAAAAGGGACATGAAATATAAATATTCCATGGCAGATACTTACATATAAACAATCCCAAATAATAATGAGATAGTGAAATTAACCCTTATCAGAGGCCTAATTTCCTTCGTACATTTTTAAATCTCCATTATAAATGATTAAAAAAATTAATAAATTATTCCAGAACCATATTAATATTTATTATATCATATATTATCATATATTCACTCAGTTGTTAATAAAATTTCATTATTACCCTTCTTTAAGGTGTTAACTACTTCATTTTCTTGTGGATGTTTTGTCATATAAGTCTCATTTATTATTCATAGGATATAGTTATATAATTTTCAGAATAATATTAAGCTAATATATATTATATTTAGTCATTATATACATTTATATAAACATTATTTAATGGTGAATGTGGAAAATGAATCGTATCACGTTGTGGAAATGGTAGGTTGTGCGTACGCACGACCGATGGTATCATTCCTTTAATAGTATAAGAGTAATTAATTGGATAGTATATATGTTATCCTATATTAAATATAAAGGTATACTTATTATAAATATATATTATTTCCATCATTATACCCATATAAATAATATAGTGATGAGAAATAGGTGACACCACGATGTGGAGATGGTAGGTCGTACATACGCACCCATGGTGCTTTTGTTTTTTTTGATGGATAAAACATGGAATAAAATTGTTAAATACTCATAATAACATCTGATAATATATATGATAATGTATTTATTACTTTATAATTCAAAAAAACCAAGAATAGTAAGTGGAAGAATAAATAATCAAAAAAAGAGTTGGTAAATATGATTACCTATTCTTGGGAGAACATTCCTTAGATATCCTCTTAGGGACACAAGGGTTGGCCTTTTGGGTTGAAAAGAAAATATAAAATCTGTATAAAGAATTTTAGAAGAGAAAATGGAAGGGGATGGCTGAGCTTGATGTCTCAGTGTGATGTGAAGATATGAGGAAGGAGGCGCCCCTTTATAATTGAGGTGAGAGGCACATTTAGATTTTTCTCAAAATATTAATTTATAACAAATTAAATATCTATAAAAATTCCTCATAAAGGACATGTATTAAAATATAATATGATATTAGGTTGTAATCTCATAAACCAATATATTTTGTACACTTTTTTATTATTATTTTAAACCTTATCATTTTGATTAACCCTTATTTAACCTATATTAATTTTAATTAAGGTAATAAATTTTTTAATATTAAAAGGTTGTAAATTTAACTTATTTGATGTAAATTAAATCATAAATTAAAAATTTATAATATTTTATAACATATTAAAAAATGAATTTTTAAATTTGTATTATGATTTATAAATAATTTAAGAAAATATTATTTTGATAAAATATCATTTGTGTCAATTTGGACACCATACATTTCTTTGTTTTTTTCAAAAGTAAAGGTAATAACTTATCTTAAAAAAATATTTAATTATATCCTTAAGATTTCAAGGTCATATATAATATTTATTTATCACATTAATTATCTCAAATTGTATTTATTTTAATATTTTTAATAACATTTATTTGATATTTCCATTAATAAAATAATTATTATATCAATGTTGGGTAACTATTTAATATACTTATTTCTTTGATAAAATTTTACAATTAAATACCATAATGAATATAAATATTCTATGTTTTATAAGAATAATTATATTTGAATATATCTTTTGGGTAACCTTATATAAAAATGTTATATTATTTAAAACATGAATGTGACATCTTTAATGTTTTATTGAATAAGATTTTATAAATACCATAATCTCATCTATGTGATCCAAAAAGATAAAAATAAATTTATCTCATGAAAATATTTTTATTAATTTAATAATTTACATTTATATTCGTTCACAACATAAATTGTTTCCAATGTGAACACATAATGGATGTCAAAGACCAAGAAAGTTTCATTTTGAGACATTATTTGATTTAAATATTATATAAACATTAGCATGGAAAAGTGAATATTAAATAAATTAATTTATATCCTTTGGTGTTAAGGGTAAAATTTTATTCATCCAGTAATATTTTGGCATGTGTTGGGTTAATTTTATAGTCTTTATAGTTTTAATTTTAACCTTAATTGCTAAATTTACTCTTTACCATGGTAACAAAATTTACCAAGGTTACTATTCATATAGGGCAAAAATAAAAGGGAAATATTTAATAAATATTTTCCTTATAAACACAAATTTGGTATCCATTTTTGAAAATTTCAAACATTTTAGTTTTATAATTAGATTAAAATTAAAATATGTAAAACACCATAAAAACAGTTTTTTCTGAAAAATTCCCTTTTAAAACATGAAATGTTTTTATAATATATTTGTGTATGAAATCCTTCTCAAAATAAAAAATTGTATTGTTTTATATTTAAAATGGCTAATTAAAATTTCAAAATTATCCAAAACATAACTTTACCATGTAATTAAGAAAAGTACAGTTTTCCATAAATATTAGTATTTTCACTATTCCTTAAAAAATAATTTTTTTAAGAAAAAATAATATTAAAATAATATTAATATTTTAAATTTAACAATTAAATATATTTTTTTTCAAATAAATTTTCAAGAAGTTATAAAAATTAATAAGAATAAGAAAAATAAATTTTATGATGAAAATATTTTTTTAATGAATAATGATATTTTACAAAACATTATATGGTAATTTTCTAGGCACTTACCAGTACATTCATATTGAGTTAGACCTTTATATTTATTTCATAAATTAATTATTCTATTTATTCTTACCTATTTAACTTCTATATTATAATATTCATTTTAAAATAATAGTGTCTCGTGGTTCGTTTAAACACATGGTTGCGTGCACAACAAGCTATTGAAGACTTAAATTTATTTAAAGAAAAATATTTATTAAAATATGGGGTTGTTACATTATACAGCCCTTAAAATTAATTTATAACTCAAAATTTGTCATTTGGATATAAATATATGTGGATAACTCTGCCTCATCATATCCTTAGGTTCTCAAATAGCTTCCTCAAATTGATGGATCCACCATAAAACATTAATCAAGAATGTGGTCTTATTACATAGAAATTTCAATCTATGGTCCAAAATCTCTATATGTTGTTCTTAATAAGAAATATATTTCACTAGTTATATGGATTATGAGTTTAGTACTTATGAATGTTTAGGAATGTAATTTCTTAGGAGAGATACATGGGACATGACATTGACTTGAGAGAGATTCTGTGGAATCATCGATCAGTAAGCTACTTTCCTAACATGATCCTGAATACATTAATACCTATATACTAAGGGATTATATTTCCCTTCTTTCCAAATAACATCACTCTCTTCCATGTAGATATCCATATAAATATCTTGTCACCTACTTCAAATTCTAGTTCTTTTCATTGATTATCATCATAACATTTTTATCGACTCATGAAAATATTATCTGTTGTTGAATAAATTTAACATTATCTATTGTATCCTAATCTAGATCAGGTCCCAATATCTTTCTCTTCC
Source organism: Viscum album (assembly GCA_963277665.1). Lineage (NCBI taxonomy): Eukaryota > Viridiplantae > Streptophyta > Magnoliopsida > Santalales > Viscaceae > Viscum > Viscum album. The sequence goes on from OY728123.1 coordinate 20,577,087, forward strand.
CAAATTCATTCCAACATGTTGTAGTTTTTCACTTCTTACCACAAAGTTCTTTATAATGAGCCATATGAATACAATATTGAAATCTATTATTGTATGAAAATTCTACCAAAGGTGTTGATTCAAAACACCTTTTAAATACATAAATAATTCTCTCAACATGTCTTATAGGGTTTGAATTTTCCTCTCAAACTTATCATTTGTATAAGGATGATAATCAGTGCAAAAAATTTACTCTTTATCGAGATCCTATTGAGTTATTATCTATAACGTTGAGGTAAACCTCAGATCTGGATCAGATATAATGGAAAGTGGTGCTCCATGAAATATCACTAATTTATTAATATATATTCTATTAAGCTGATCAAGAGATAAATCTTCTCTATTATAAATTAAGTGTGCCGATTTCATAAGGTGGTCAACTATAACCCATATAGAATTATGGACTTTAGTTTTTTGGGAAGTCTGATGACAAAGCCCATGGTGATGTTTTTCTATTACCATTCTAGTATGGGTAATGGTTGTAACATCCCTTATAATTCATTCTATCTACCTTAACTATCAAAAAATCTAACATATTCTATAACATCTTTCTTTATTCCATCCCAAAAAAATATTCTTTTTGGTCTCTATTCATCTTGGTAATTCAAGGATGAATAGAGAATGATGATCAATGAACCTATTCCAATAGATCCATCTTTAAATCTGGTATTGGATGGAAACAAACATAGTTCCTGAACCTTATTATTCTGTCATAGCCAAAGTTGAACTTGGGAACATTTCTAACCATCTTTTATAGATCTACATCTCCCATCTCTACATAATCTTCATTTTTATATTTGGTTGAACAGTTATTTGAGCCATATAATATTTATCCCCTTCATTAAAAATTTCTAGACACATCCTTTTAAAATCAATAAATATTGTATCTTTTGAGATCCTCATCATATATAGGATAGCTTGGTCCTTTCAACTCAATGAATCTTCCACCTTGTTCACTTTCCCATGGTGGTAATGTATTGAGCTACCATATTCTTTAATAAAATCTGACCATCTCATTTGGTGCATATTCAACTCATTTTGAGTGAAAATATACTTTAAAATTTAATTATCGGGGTATATATCACCCATTTCTCTATAAAGATAATGACTACAAATATTTATTGAAAACATTACTACACCTAACTCCAAATCATGAGTTGGGTAACTTTCCTCAAATATTTGCAATTTTCATGAGGCATAAACTGTCATCATATCATTTTACATAAGAACACATCCCAACCCCTTCTTTTATGGATCTCTATAAATCACAAACCTTTCTCTACTACTAGGTAGTGTGAAAATAGGTTCTTTGACTAACCTTCTTTTCAGCACCTCAACATTCTCTTCACATTCTTCTTTCTATATGAACTTATCTCCTTTTCAAGTTAACATGGTGAGTGGATTATATAATCCTGAGAAATATTTTAAAAAATGTTGACAATATCCATCCAAATCAATAAAACATTGGAACACAATTACCACTATTTGTCGAGGCCAACATTCAATAACTTTCGTCTTTGCTGGATCCACTAATATCCCCTCTCTTGAGATTATGCGACCCAAAAATAAAACTTTCTGAAGCCAAACTTCTCACATGGTAAGTTTTTCATATAGAATCTTATTTCATAGGTCCTTAAAAACAATCCTCAAGTGATCTTCATGTTCTTACTTTCTCTTAGAATATGATAGAATATCATCTATAAATACTTCCACAAACTGATCAAGATAATCTCTAAAGACTCTATTCATTAAATCTTGGATGATAGAGGGGGAATTAGTATGCACAAAAGGCATCAATATAAATTCATAGTTCCCATAAATATAATTGATGATATCCATAATTAAGATCTATCTTGTTAAACTATTTATCTCTACAGATTTGGTCAAATATGTTATCAATACAGGGGAGATGATATTTTTTCTAGATATTGATCTTGTTATGTTATAGATAATCAACATAGAGTCTCATAGATATATCTTTCTTCTTAACAAACAGAATAGGTGCACCCCAAGGTGATGCACTAGGGCATATGAATCCCCTATCAATATTCACTCTATGTTTCTTCTTCAAATCCTACAATTAAATTGGGGTCATTCTATAAGGAGTCATTGGAATAGTCATAGCACCCAGTATGAGTTCTATTGAGATATCAACTTCATAATTTAATGGAAAACCTAGAAAGTATTCCAAAAAGAAACCAATAAAATCCTATACATTAGGTTTATCACTAGTCGTGAGTTTGTCCCCAACCATCTGAGATAGATATCATCCCTTTATAGGGATTAAAACCCACAAGATGGATGTAATTTTACTTGAAAGTTCATATTAATCCTTGCATCGATAGATGATCATAGATTCATTAAGAATATGAAATGTGAGATCCATTACTTATCAATTGATATGAGATACATATAGATAAATCCAATCCATGCCAATAATTACATCAAATTCAACTAATGGAATGATTATAAATTTGTAAGATACACTTTTCGATAAACTTCAACTGAAGAAGAATTATAAACTTATGATGAAATTGTTGTTTACTTAGGAGGTTAAAAATCTATATCAAAATCTAATTATTGAGATAATACGGAGATACCATTAGAAAATTATTTGGAAATAAAATATTTGATGGATACAAAATCAAATAAAAAATGTACATCTTTAGAGTGGATTGTAAGTGCACCATCCACCACTTCATTATCATACTCCACATATCCAATAATGATCGCATTTGATTTCACATTGTACTTGGACTTAGGAGGTTACTGATGTTGATTATCATAAAAATCCCTTAGATTAGAGAATTAGTTATCATAATTCCCATTTTCCTAGAACTTGTAACATTAATGTGTGTGTGGTGCATTCTCTGTAGCACTTTCTTTATTTGCATCATTAGCTATCTTTTTTCCACCACATCGGTAGTCAATTTCCCGGTGAAATTATTTCCCACACATAAAACATTTAATATCCCCTTAGGATATTTTCTACCATTTTAATTTCCACATATTAAGAATAAATGAATTATCGTATTCTTTTCTACTATAGGTTATAGATTTTCCATTGAATTCCATTTTTCTCTTCTTATCAAACCCATAAGATTGATGGGTGACTCCAATATCCATTTCAACCTTTAGAGAACATCGAATGATTTCCTTATATCTAATATTTTCTATTTGGGATAATTCTTTTTAGAGACTTGGTTTTAATCTAGTAAATCTTACACTTAGGTTGATTGATAATTCCAGAAGTGTTCCTTCCAAGTCTTGTAATATTTTCTTCATAGGTACCAACAAAATTATCAACCTTTTTCTTCAGCTAAAGTAATTATTTATCCATATTGATTCGAACAATATGATGAAAGTAATTATTGAAAAAAAATCTTGAACTCATCCCATTACATAGAGTCAATTGTATCTCATTGTCTCATATTCTTGATGAGATTCAACAATTGATCCACTTCACCTTCCAAATGATAGACTTCCTAAATTGACTTCTTCTTGTTTTGGACATTAGAGAACAGAAAATATCATTTCAGTGGTACTGATCCATTATTCATCTACTAGTGGATCAGAAGATCCATTGAATGAAGGTGGGTGAAACCTTATAAATGAATCAATATAATTTTATTCCCATCTTTTTTGATTTAGAAGTCTTTTCTGATTCATATCTTGAGAAATTTATGTGAGCAAAGAAACAAGATTTCTTATTCAAACTCCCATAAAATTCGGTTGTACATGGGTACAATCATTGAATTTCTCATCACATTCATAATTAATTTGATTCTTTCAGGTTCCATTCATCGACTAATATAAAAATTAATAGTATGATCAACATAATTCATTTTTGGAAAACCATATAATAACGGGAAATTACATATAAAATTTAAATTAGGAACACCTATGGTTTTATCCAATGTTATTTATGATAGTCACAAAAACTCTAGGATTGTATCCTATACTTAGACCTACACTTAGGGTTCTTACTAAGGGTTTCTTGTCCTAGTTTCCAGTGGTTAACTAAACCCTGCTCTGATACCAACTATAATGGTCCATACTTGTCCTACATAGATATTACATCTAAATAGAAGAATATTCATTACATAACATAGAAAAATCATTCCAAAACCATATAGTTTTAGTGTCTTTGAAGACTAGGAAATATAAACAGTTACTTCATAAAAAATCTACACCATCTCCCACTTATTACTTCATAACTAGAACCAATTTTTGACACATCTTACTTAATACATATCTCAAAATGCAAGGAAATGAAACATAATAAATGGTGATATCAGATTTTCGATAAGGGTTAAAAAAATGAGATATCAATCATGTCATAAATATAAGACATAACAACATAAGAAAATAAAATAAAATTATATCATACATATCAAGGATCATGATATATTATGATGGGATAAATCATAAAAGTTCATAAAGAAAAAATTTCATGAGATCATAACATAAGACATGAAATTGTGCCATGCACATTATCATATAAAATAATTTCCAACTCAGTCAAGGCTCACCACCAAGACCATCATAGTAGAAAGTGTCTTTTACTTAACTGGGTTCACTCCATATTCCAGCCCTGTATTACTGAACTACATTCACTTCTTATTCTAACAATGTATTACTAAACTGAGATCATTTCTTATTACAGTCCTATCTATATCATGATATATAAATATTTACCCAATTCACTGGAGGGAGATATAGGCCCCTCTCATCACAAAATGAAAACCATAAATATGTGCACCAAAATAACATAAATCATTCATCATATCATATCATATTAAATGCAATGTGTTTTATAAACATCATTCAATCATAACATAACCCATGGAAAATAAATGGGTTTCATATTTATCTTTTCAATATAAAAATAAAATAATCATAAGAATAATATTGATTGTATACTTGAAAATTATCATTGTTAAAATATTAGATACATCATATAATGTTATCATATATGTATAATAATTTTGAGATATCTCTTGAAAATAATTCTTGAGGAAAATATCCTTTCTTAATTGAAATTTTTTCATTTATTAAAATGTTGCATGATTTTAAAATAAAACATTTTATTTCAAAATAAGCTTGTAATCTTGTAAGGTAAGATTAAAGGAAAGAATTATTCCTAAAAGTGGAAAAATACATCAATTCTGAATAAGTTAAAAAACATTCCTATCATACTTTTGCTGAAAAAATTAAAATGCGCCTCGTTAGAAAAATGATAAAAAGATTCCTTTCAAACCGTTTAGTAAAAATTCAAACATGGGTAAAAATGAATTTAAAAATTATAGAATAATAGTAAAATTATTTTGGAAAACATTTTTAAGAAACATGTTCATGGAAGATAAATATTCTCTAGAAGATGCTTACGTTTAAATAATCCCGAATAATAATGAAATTGTGAAATTAACTCTTAACATTTTTCTGATTTCCTTCATATGTTTTTGAAACTTTTATAAGATAGATTAATGAATTTTATTAAATTTTTTTAGAACGATATTCATATTTATGACTTCATATATGATCATATTATCACCCATTTGTTAATAATATTTCATATTTTCTCTTTATTTGGGTGTTAACTTCTTCATTTTTCTATGCAAGTTTTGTCTTATAAGTCTTAATTCTTGTGCATATGATATAGTTCCATAATTTATAAAATAATATTAAGGTAATATATATTATAATTATTTATTACATACATTAAAATAATTATTATTTAATTCTGAATATGGAAAATGAATCGCATCGTGCCATGGAGAATGTAGGACGTACGTGCGCACAAGCGATGGTATCATTCCTTTAATAGTAAAAGAGTATGAAATTGGATGGTATATGTTTTACTAAAAAATTAATATCTGTTTTTAATTATATATATATATATATATTATTTATATCATTATAACCATCCAAATAACTGGGCATTGAAAAAAAATTTACACCACGAGCTAGAGACGTTAAATCGTACATACGCATGCGCAATACTTTTGTTTTTTATAGGATGGATAAATGGTGGAATATGCTTTTTCCATAAACATAATAAAATATCATATATATATATATATAATACCATATTTATTACTTTATAATTAAAACAATATACGAAGAAGAAGTGGAAGATTAAATAATCTTAAAAGATTCGATAAAGATGATTACCTCGTTTTTGGAGAACATCCTTTATATCTCCCCATAGGGACACTAGGGTTGGTATTTTGAGAATACTACAACATCTAGAATGTGGATATGGAATTTCAAAAAGAAAAATTTATAGGGAATCGTATATCTTAAAGTCCCAATGTTATGTAAAGAAGTGATGGAGGTTATTCCATTTTATAATTGAGGCAAGAGACACATTTGGAATTTTCTCAAAATATTAATTTATAAAAAATTAAATATCCAAAAAATATCTATAAAATACCATTTACTGGAATATAAGATGATAAATGGTTTTAATATCATCAAAAAATAGATTTTAGATATGTTTCTATATTATTTTAAACTTTATTATTTTGATTTTCCCTTAGATAACATATTTTAATTTTAATTATGGTAACAACTTTTTCAATAATAAAAGGTTGTAAATTTTAATTTTGTGATGTAAATTAAATCATAAATTAAAAAATTATAATATTTTATAAATTATTATTATTTTTATTTTAAAATATCTTTTATTATATTTAAATAATTTAAGAAAATATTTATTTGATAAAATATTATTAGTGTCTATTTTGACACTATTCATTATTTGGATTTTCAAAAAAACCAAGATAATAATTTATCATTGAAAAATATTATATTATAATCCTAAGATGATGAGGCCATCTAAAAAATTAATTAATCACATTAATTATCTATAATTATATTTATTTTAATATTTTTTAATAAAATTTATTTTATATTTCCATTAATAAAATAAATACTACATCGACGTTGTGTAATTATTTAATATACTTATATATTTACAAAAAATTAAAAATAAAAGACCGTGATGAAGATAAACATTATTGATTTCAGAATAATATTTATAGTTGAATATATCTTTTGGTAAAGCTATATGAAAAAGGTTATATTATTTAAATTAAGAATATTATATCATTAAATTTTTATTAAATAAGATTTTATAAATGTCATAATCTCATCTAAGTGACCTAAAAATTCAAAAATAAATGTATATCATTAAAATAAGTTTATTAAGTTAAAATTTATAATTACATTCGTTCATTACATAACTTTTTCCCCATGTGGACAAATAAGGGATATTAAATAAAAAAAAAGTGGCATTTTGTGACTATTTTTTTAAATACTATATAATTCATTTAAATGGAAAAGTGTCAATTAAACCACATAATTTTGATCCTTAGGTTTTGAGGGTCTAATTTTATTCATCCAATAAAATTTGGGCAAGTGTTAGGGTCGTTTTATAGTCTCTATATTTTATTTTTAACTTAAATTGCTAAAATTACCCGTTACCGTGGTAACAAACACTACTATGGTAACTATTCATATAGGCCAAAAAATAAAAGGGACCTATTTACTAAATTTGGAAATTATTAATCCGAATTTGTATTCTATTTTTCCAAATTAAAAAACACATAATTTTCATAATTTAATTCAAATCAAAATTGGTAAAAAATGATATAAACAATTTTTTTGGAAAAATTCCATTTTAAAAAATAATTTATTTATAATAAATTTGTGTATAAAATCCTTTTAAAAAACCATAATTATATTATTTTAAATAAAAATTTAATAATAAAAATTCTAAACTAATCCAAAACAAATTTGACCGTGTAAAGAAGAAAAATAAAATTTTCAATAAAAATCAATATTTTCCCTATTCCATAAAAAATGTTTATATAATTTTTTTTAATATAATTCTCACTTGTTGAAATTAGAAATTAAATTTATTTTTTTATTTTTCTTATAAATTCCTAAAATTAATTAAAAATAAATAAAAACTCATTTCAGAAGATAACTTATTTTTTTAGAGAATAATGTGATTTTACTTAAAAATTTATGTTAATTTTAAAATAACGTGCTAATACATTCATATTTTGTTGGAAAATTATATTTATTTCATAAATTACATTTTAAATTTATTTCTTCTAATTTAACGTCTAGGCTATAATAGCGAATTTATATTAATAGTGTCTCATGGTTTGTATAAACACACAGTAGCGTGTAACACAAGCAATTAAAGAATTAAAATTATTTAAAGAGATATATTTATTAAAATATCAGGGTGTTATAGAACCATTATTAGTAGAACAATGAAAAAATAAATAGACATGTGATCCCATTTTTATATGGTTATGGGTAAGGATTTCAATATACTACCTATCTATTCTTGATTCATCTTGACCTGCTGACAGGTGAGGGGTCTTGAGACATAATCTTCCACATTACTCTACATGACATCCCACCAAAACTATGATCTCATCAGCATAAAAATCTTCTAAATATCAGGATGATCATACCATCTTAAGTGGTGGTAGAAATAAAGTAGTTGTTCCTAATAAGGTAGAGGAACCATAATTCAATCTCTAAAACGTATCATGAATTTTACATCTAGCATTCATCCCTCTATGGGATCCCCACCATTGAGTTTCAAAACAATTGTTTGAAATAAAAAACCACATGTTTGAGTATCTTTCACTAGCTCAATCTAATCATTAACAAGGGAAAATAGTAAATAAAACTACAACATCGCCTTAATAAGCATAATCCAGATGCATAACATCTATGGTCGTCATCTGTTTCCACTATTTCAAAGCCTCTTTTGAAAAATGACTATATGACTTAAAAATAAATCAATCACGTGAAAAATTCTATTTTATTAGTGTATACATCAATTAAAATCCAAACATCCAAATACATTTCATCCATATTCATTTTCTTAAGTTAAAATCTCAGTGTAAGAACATGTGTTTCAAGACTTTATGATTCGTGAATATTATGAACTTGTCACCTAAAAGATAATCATTCCATGTAATTTATGCATGAACTGTAGTATCAAACTCTAAATCATATATTGGGTAATTATTATCATAAACCCAAAACATTCATGACCCATAAGTCACAACATGATCTATGTGTATTTGAACACATCCCAACCCGGAACTAGATGCATCACAATAGACAACATAACCTCATATTGACTCTAAAAATGTTATTATGGGTGTTGAAGTAAGACAATCCTTAAGATATTTGAATGATTTATAGAACACATCACACCATTAAAAAGAATATATTTTCTCATCAGAGCTTTCATCGGAGAGGAAAGTTGTGAAAATTCAGTAACAAAGCATTGGTAATACCCTATTAATCTGAGTAAACTAAATATCTCAAAGATGTTATTTGGTGGTTTCCAAGAGATAACAATTTGTAACACCCTATGTTTCCAGAGTACATTTTCCTTTGAATAATGTAATAACTTGCATTGTACGCAACTTTGAGATTTTAACACACTGTGGCCAATCAAACTAGTCATTATGAATAGTAATACCCACTTTTTGAAATTTTATAAATATTATTTTTCAAAATGGTCTTCATTTTTGAATTCTGAATATCAAAATTAGCTTTGGCTGATTTTTTTGTATTTTTCTGAAAACATTCATTTTTTATATATATGGAAAAACTCTACGTTATTAGTTAAAACTGAATTTTTATTTAAATAATTATTTATTTTATTTAAATTTATTTAGGTCAAAATAGATACATAATACCTTTATATGTTCAATGTAATTAATTGGAGTCATTTTATAATATGTTTAGATATATAAAAATTTTATTGAACTTTTTACCGTCTTTTACCTAACTCCTAGGTGCATTTAAACATTTGAATAAAACATAAATTTACCACTTTTGTGAAGTGAATTTCAAAAATCTGAGAGACACAATTAATATTAGTAAGTAAAATGTTGTTCAATAAGAAGAAAATATTTTTTGGTGAATAATAACTTTTGACTTTTATTTATCACGGTTAAAAGTAAATAGGGTAATTAAGGGTAAAAATGATATCATAATTACCCCAAATCATGTTATAATTATATTGGATAAGTGTAATTAAACCAAAAACAACATTTGGAATGCAATATGATCCTCTTTGGTCCACTTGTATTAGATTAGGACATTTATTATTATTTTATTTTAAGAATAGTTAAAAGATTTAAACTCAATGTTTAATAAATAAATTTTATTTAATATAGGGTTAAAAACAATATATATTCTACTATAAATATTCATTATAAATATAAAAATATTTCCTATATAATTTTATTTTTTTTATAATTTTTAGACATTAAATAATTTAATTTATTTAGGATGCAATGATGATGCATTAATTACCTTATTAATGAAATATTAAAATAATGGCTATTATAAATATCCAAATAATTGTAAATTGAGACTTAATATAAATTACACTAATTTTATAGGTTAATATAACATGATAGGGTTGATTAAATAATTTTTTTCTAAGTAATCAGGATGTTAGGATTTTCAAGAAAACCGAATACTAAAGATTGTCAAAATTGACATAATTGAGTTTTTAAAACAAATACTATATTATTAATTGATATAATATTCGTAAATTTTTTTGGATCAGCCAGAAGACTTAGATAAGGTTATATATATTAATAATTAATTACTTAAGGTTCTCTTGGCTTGTTAAAGTATGTTTATTAACCATATAATATAAAAATACTAAGAGACATGGTAAATGAAAAACAATTTTACTAAGAGTTAAATCTAAAATATGAGGTTAATATGGTGACCTAAACCTATCTAAAACCTATTGTATGAGAGTTTTTAGGCCCCTCCCCACCTTAGTCTCGAAATAATTCATTTTGGATTCATTAAAAACCAAAATTATTTTGTTATAAATAATAATTCAAGCTTTTCCTAAAGTGACCCTCACCTCTCTTATAAAATGGCACTTCTCCTTCTCATAATTTCACACAACAAAAGCCTTTTGGATTGGAAAACCACTGCCTAAATATCCTCCCAAATTTCCTCCCTTCATCCTATAGGCCTTTCATTGGTCATAAATCCATCCTAAGGATCCCTTTTGATCAAATCAAAAGGAAGAACCCAATGAAGAGGTAAATATTTCATCACCTCTTTCAAGTTATTTTCTTCTTCCACTTCCACATTCATTGTTGTTTCCATACCAAAATAATAAATACAATAACTTCTACATACTTTGATGTTATTATAAATATGGTACAACCATATTCATTATTCTATCCATCCTATAAACGAAAAAGTCATTATACGTGCGTACGTATGGCTTACCGTCTCCACGTCGTGGTGTAGTTTGTTATTCAAACATTTCATTATTTTGATGGGTATAGTAATGATTATAACTAATGTAAATAATAAATATAACATGTAAATGATACTTTGTATATTATATAACATCCAATTACATATGATTTCACCATCAATATAATGATATTGTAACTCGTTCGTACGTACAGATTGTCATCTCCACGAAAGTGATTAGATTTATTTCCCCATCGTAACCGTTCAGGTATAATTTTAATTTGATGACTAAAAATAATTTTTATGAACATTATATAATTATGTATATGAATCAAATACATCAAATCCAAAACAAACATGGATTATGTAACCAATCATATAAAAGAAAATGAATCAGTTAACACCCGAAATGATGATACTACTGAAATATTATTAACAAAGCAATATTAGAGGATCATATATGATATCATATTGATTTATATAATTCTTTTATAATTTAGTAAAAATTATTTAACTATTATACAGGAGGTTAACATACCCTCGACCATGGAAAAGTACAAGGTAAGGGTTAATTTACCAATATCTTTATTATCCAAGGTTATTTTTATATAAGCATCTACAGGGACCTCTTTATCATCCACATCCATGTTTTCTTAAAAATGTATATCAAAACATTTTTACTATTTACTAGAAAATGGGTTAAAGTCATTTATACCCTTATTTGAACTTATATGTTATGAAAGGAATCTTTCTATCGTTTTTCAAACAAGGTAATTTATGATCTTTTCGACAAAATTAAGGTAAGAATGTTTTTTAACTCATATGGTGGGTGCGACTATTTTAAAACATTATAAAATCATTGAAACTTACCTTAAAATCTTATAAAAATATTTTCAAAATAAATGTTTTATTTTATAATTACGTGACTCTTAAATGGTTTCAAAGTAGAAAGAGGTATTTCTTTCAAATAGTTTTAATTTCATTTATGTCTACATCCATTGATGGATTTTAAACTTGTTTGAATTTGATTTATTATGATACAAATCTTCCATATTGTATTGAAGGATTTGTGATATGTTTAACTGTGGATATGTTATTTTTATACAAATCATGGTTTGTGGTTAAAGTATTGACATTTTGTATGCTAGTTTTAATTTGAATGTTTATTTTATGATTCAACCTTTTTTTATGAAGAATGTTTTGGAATTAGTATTTTTGGATCGAATATGAAAAAATGAGATGCTCAAATACAAGAGGTGGGGTGAATTGTATACTTGAAAAATCCATAAGGATATTTTTTCATAACCAGAATTCAGAACACCTTTATGTTCTAATAACTTGCTTGATTCTGGAAAAGTGATTTCGGAAATGAACTTAACAAATGTTTACAACAACTAAGATTCTACCTTAAAGCATATAGAATATTATATAATCAGAGTAAAAGAATAAGAAAGTATAAGAATAGTATACTTTCCTCAACAACTAAAAGTAAAATTGAAAAAAATAGAAATACTACAAGTAACATATAGTAACTCTTTTAACCCAAAGAGAAGGGTATCCAAAAACCCTGGATAAGAGGTCCCTAGATTTATATATTCAAGAAATTCCGCGTTACCCAAACCCAGGTAAGCCCTTAATCCGAAGATCAATATCCATCTTGCTATCCCCGCAAGACCTCGATTTGTAAGGAAATCAACACCTCTGACATCACAACCCGAAGTCTCTAATTTCAAGGGAATCAGACCCCTTCACTAAGAAAATCTGCATGAAGAAAAGTTTGAACAAGACATTCAATATTTCTACACAAATTATTAGAGTTTATAAGATCCTCCCTATCTTGAAATCACATCAACAACATGTAAGCATAGTTTTCAAAGTTTAGCCCTTCAAATTTTATGATCTCTTTCGAATTTTCTCCTATTTATAGGCACGGCTTCAACGGTTGGCTCCCTCCTCCAACGATCATATTTTTCCTTGAATTTTGGAGGGACCTGTACATGTGTCAATGAAACAATGGTTAGTGAGTAACTAAAATTAAAAAATAATTTTATAATAAAACAAGTGTAAGAAAAAAATAGTTACATATCTAAAATCCAATATTCGGAATGTAAGAAAATAAAAGTTCGATGTCTAACTGAAATTAAATTTAGAGTCTATAATAGACGAATATTCTGATTCTATTTTCTAGGAATTCAAATCCAGAATTTTATAGAATTCCAAAGAATGAATATCAAGGAAATTCGGAATCTGGATTAACAGGAATTCAGAAATAGAACTCACAATATTCAGAGTCATAGTTCATGAGAATTTGGAGTCAGAACTCATAAGAGTTCAAATTCTATATTTAGAGAACTCGAAGTCAGAACATGAAAGAGTGTGTATTGATAATTTGGAGTAAGAATGTAGAAGAGTTTGTAACCAGAATTCTGATTCAGAATTCAGATTTAGAACATAGAAAAGTTCTTAACTAGAATTCTGATTTAGAATTCAAAGTCAGAACTCAGAAGAGTTTGTATCCATAATTCGTAATCAGAATTCAGAGTTAGAACTCAGAAGAGTTTTTATCAAGAATTTGTAATCAGAATTCGATGTTAGAACTCAGAAGAGTTCAAATCAAGAATTTTTAATCAGAATTCAGAGTCAGAACTCAGAATGTTCGTAACTAGAATTATAATAATTCAGATCCTAATCATAATGCTTCATATATAGGTAATTATATGATTCTTAGGCATTGGTTTCAAAATGAATTTTACACTTAGAAAAAATTATGATATGAACAATAAAACATGGTAAGGATAAGTTTCCTTGGGAATGAAAATTTTCCTTATAGAAGTAAAAGAAGGGGTAAAAAGGATTTTCCTTGAGATAAGGTGTTGGTGATTTTCAAAACAAGAAGGAATGGTAAAGTTATAAGAATACCATATTGGCTTATCAATATCCCCCAAGTATGAAGGAATGGAAAAGTCATTATGAATGTCTTATTGACTAAACAATCTCCCCCTTTTTAGATAGCACAAAAATACTTACGAAAAAGAATAAAAGCAGTTAGAGAAAACTATTTATCTGTACTTTGGAAATGAAACTTATTTCCCTTTTTACATTGGAAAAGATGAATACGACTAAGTACCCCATAGTGCTTTGGAACACTAAGGATCGTATTCTATATTTCCAGAATGATATTTTTCATTTAGCTTGAATATGAAAATCTTCGTAATGAGAACTCCCCCTTTGATAAACTCTCCCTTACATAGGGATATTACATCTTTTACTTAGAATTATTTTTTATTTCTCTCCCTGTGTGATTTTCAAAAAGAGTTTGAGGGAATGGAAAAAAATATGGTACCTGAAATATTAGTACAAACATCCAAACAAAACAAGAAACCACAATTTCATTAATATTTGAAGAATTTGTACAAGGAAAAAAAGATACAACAAAAGATCAGATTTGGATCTATTTTGCTTATTTTTTCTAGGGTATCAGGTTCTTCACAATGGTTTTCAGCTTCTTTATCCATTTGGGATCCTCCTATTATTGCTTCTCTAAGGATTTGATCCTATCATCCTGAGCCATCAAAGCCTCTACCCAAGACTTCAGAAATTCATATTGCTTCACTAGTTTTTCTTCAATATCAATTCTGAGATCCCTTTCTATTTTCCAACTTTGGACAACAAAATTCAACTTCCCATTTAGATATTTGACATCCTGAATACGATTATTTTTCTTAAGAGTTATCTTTTTCTCAAAGATATTTTTGAGATCCTTGATTTTTCTGTCTTGAGTATCAATACTTTCCTTACCATCACCTTGAAAGTCATCAAGCTATCATAAAACTTCATCTATATTCTTTGACCAGCTGACCATTTTGCTACAAGATTTTATGTGGGCTTCCTAGTTGATATGGAAGTTCTTATGTTCGGACTCAATCATTATGCACCTATATATAACCATGGATACAGATTCTGATTTCAGATTCATGCTAGGCTGGAGAATCTGGCATCTAGGGTTAATTTTTTCAAGGATCGGAATGGTGCCCACTAGCTTCTTCAGGGACTATATGACAAAATCATTTCCTAGAGTTGATGACTCTGAATCTGAAATTTTTCATGGTGATGGTTCTTCTTCTAGCTCGACAATATTCCTCTTAGAGGATCCAACATCTTATTTCTTCCAAAAAGAAATTTTGGTTGGTGTGTAAACAACCACTTGTTTTCCTTTATCATTTTTCAGAATAGTTTCTTCATCTGGAGACTCATGCACACTCTCAGACAACTGAAAAATCCAATCTTCGTCAATTGTATTCATTCTCAGCTCGTACCTCAATATCTTCAGGAAGAATGAAGTTAGGATTATGACTATCTTCCTCAGATAACATTTTCACTTCCTTTTCATCCTTCTCATCAATTCCAGGAGTAGAAAGTTGTGAAGATCCAACTTGAGAAGCCCAGATTTACAATTTTTCGGGAGAAATTTCCTTCTCATGAGAGTCTTCAACTTTCTTTATCAGATCAGTTGTATCATCACTACTTTCAGCTTCTTGTTCACCTTTTTATTCCACAATTTTTTTCTTTAACAACCTTGTATTCAACAAACTTCTCTTGGGACTTTTCTGGAGTGAAAAAATTATTCCTCGGAGTCTTAGGTAATGGTTCAACAAAGAAGGATTTCGGTACCATAATGCTCTCGGATGATACTTCAGTAGCCCTCAAAAGAGATTGCACAATATCTTCCTCCGATATCTTCTTCTTAATATTCTTCTCTTTGGCTTTCTTCTCATTCTCTTCATCAGATTTCTCTTTCAATGCTTTGGCCTCTACGGGGTCTAGGCCAAACATTAGCTCTCCTTCCTTCCAATTCTTTTTTTCCTCCCTCTATTTGGCTACTACCTCATCCAGAAAGGATTTCTGTTTCTTGGTCTTTGGAGGTGCGGTTTGAGATTCTTTAGCTTTTGGGGTTTCACCTTCAGCTCCTAAATCCTTAAATTTTATTTTCTTACCAGCCTTCTTCAACAGTTCAGCCTCTTCTGCATTTTTCAGAATGACTTCTGCCTCTTCAACAGGTAGATCATAAAACTCTCCCGATTCCTTAGAAAATACAACATTAATTCTTTTCAAAGTTTAATTTCTTACTAACATCACTTTATAATTTCTCATCTTGGAACTAAAAGGAATCTTGAATGATTCATGACACCGAACTATCAACATGGAGATTAGGTCATGATACATGATTATCTATTCTCTCAAATTATTATTCTTGATATTTTATATTATAATGAGAATATGCATCATCAGATTGATCTTTCAAAGATTTACCAAAAAATTCAAGATATACATATCACTTTTCTTAAGACTGTCCTTTTCACCGTTTCTCATTACAATAAAACCCCGAACCCATAACTCAAGGATCCGATTGTTGGTAGAAAATTAAGAAATATTTGCGGTCGTGACATCTATAAGTCCAAGACATTGCATAGCCTTCACTTTTACAAAACTCCCTTGAATATCTGGCAGCTTTTGGGAAGAAAATTATGTCTCTCCTTCATATGAAAACCCTACCAAGAAAACAAACTTGGTGTATGAAAGAGCATATGTTTTCCATAACTCATGAAGGAAAAATTATCCCTCCCTTCTTCCTTAATGAAACAAACTAATTCATGAAACTCAATGCATATATTCGGATACACAACATCTTATGCTACTGTCTTTGATATAGATACACTCTATGAATCATTAAGCTTGATATTATTTGAAATAAAAGGGTCATACTTATTGAAGAAGTTTGGATGCACCATCATATCCCTATAAATTTGCCACTCCGAAATTGGCTTGACAGAAGACATTTCTTGAGAAGGAACATCAGTAGACATTCGGACTTGAGAAAGCATTGAAAATCCGGAATGGTCTTTTAAAGTTGGGAAGAGCATTGACACAGAAAAGCTTTGAAATCCGATGTGGGGCATCCAACTGGGGTCCCATTTTAATAGGTATTGAAGCGACATTTGTACATCCCATCTCAATCCAATGGCTAAGAATTGTTCTCATTAGATCTGGCGGTTGAAAATATAGCCACAAGGAAAATTTTGGTTGGATCCGATCATTTGAGGTTTTTTAAAAGAAAACATTCAGATTTAAGAAAACTAGAATCTGAGAAATTTCAAAGAACAAAAGTAACTACCAGAAATTAAATGGCGATTTTGAAAACTCAAGAAAGAATCATACCTTTCAGATTTTTAGGAGATTTATTGTATTGAGGAAAATTCTTCTTGAAGGTTTTTACATTCCGAATAAAAAACATGAGTACGATGAAAATAAAATGAGTACACATATCTTTATTATGAAAATTATCATTACGAAAATATTCATTACAAAAATCTCAAGTACGAAAAGTTTCATTACAAAAAATATCAAGAAAAAAAATTAATTACAAAAATTTCAAGTACGAAAAACTTCATTGTAAAAAATATGAAAAACTACATTATGAAAAATATGAGAAACTTCATTACAAAAAATATGAAAAACATATTTATGAATAATATGTAATACTTCGTTATAATGAATATGAAAAACTTCATTAAGAAAAAAATATGAGAAACTTCATTACGAAAAATATGAAAAACATCATTAGAAAAAATATGAAAAACATCATTATGAAAAATATGAAAAGCTTCATTTCAAAAAAATATGAAAATCTTCATTATGAAGAATATAAAAAACTTTATTACAAAGAATATAGAAAACTTCATTATGAGAAATATAAAAAACATAATTACAAATAATATGACAAACTTCATTATGAAAAAATATGAAAAACATCATTATGAAGAATATGAAAAACATCATTACAACAAAAATATGAAAAAATTCATTACGAAGAATATGAACAACTTCATTACAAAGAATATGAAAAACTGACTATGAAAATTTTGAAAAAACAATCAAACAAATGTACCCCCCCTATGAAAAGGATTTATTACTGTAAGGAGATTGGGTTGATAGGATGTTATTGAAGAGGATTACCTTATGGTTATCATTCCTAACTTATGTTTAATGTATTCAAATCTATCAGAGGGTAAATATTTTGTGAAAATATCATCAGGTTGATCTTACATTTTGATAAATTGAAGAATGATATCTCTGTTTTGTGTGCGATCTGTAAGAATGTGATGCCTAATATCTATTTGTTTTGCATGAGAGTGATGTGAAGGGTTTTTACTAAGGGAAACGACACTTGTATTATCAATAAAAATTTGTGTTTTGGTAAAACTCATACCATAGTCTATGAGTGTGTGTTGCATCCACAACACTTTAGCACAACAACTTTAAGCTGCTACATATTCAGCTTCAGTAGTGGAAATTACTTTTGAGTGTTGCTTCTTGCATGACCAAGAAACTAATGAATCTCCTAAGAAAGGATAATTTATGTATTTACTCTTTCTATACATTCTACATCCACCAAATTCAGCATCTGAAAAACATTTTAAAACAAAATCATTTACAGAAGTATAAAAGAGTCCTAAATCAATGGTTCCATTTAAGTAGAAAAAAATTATTTACACTGCCTTTAAGTGAGATTTCTTTGGATTGGATTGATATCTTGCACATAAGCAAACTGAAAACATAATGTATGGACGAATAGTTTTCATGTAAAGTAAACATCCTATCATACCTCTAAAAGTTGTTTGATCTACTGGTTTCCCAGTTTTATCAAGATCAAATGTGTTTGAGGTACCAATGGGAGTAAATATACTTTTAGTGTTGTCATGTCCATACTTTTTAAGATAATATTTAATATACATATGTTGGGATATATAGATTCATTCTGGTTTTTAAGAAAATTGAAAACCAAGGAAAAATGTTAACTCACCCATCATACTCATTTCGAACTCAGATGTCATTAGATCCAAAAGAGAATTAGTTAAAGATTGCAAATTTGAACCAAATATAATATCATCAACATAAATTTGAACAATCAAAACATTTTTCTTATCTTTCTTAATAAAATGGATTGGATCTGCCTTTCCCTTAACATAGTTATTTTGAAGCAAATATCATGTTAGTCTATCATACCATGATCTAGGTGCTTGTTTAAGGCCATATAAAGATTTGGTAAATCAAAAAACATGATCAGGACGTTTTGAATCTTCAAAACTAGGTGGTTATTCTACAAAAAAACCCTCTTCAATATAACCATTAAGGAAAGAATATTTCACATCCATTTGAATATGCTTGAAATTGAAGAATGCTGCAAGGGTGAGTAAGATATAAATAGATTCAATTCTAGTTACTAGTGCATATGTTTCTTCATAGTCTATTACTTCTTATTTATTATATCCTTTATCAACTAATCTAGATTTATTTCTAACAATGATCCCATTTTTATCACACTTATTTCTGAAGACCCATTTTACTACAATAATAGATGTTTTCTTAGGTCTTTCAACAAAGGACCAGACTTTATTTTTTGTGAATTCATTTAGTTCATCTTGTATAGCTTTTATCCAATCATCATCACCTAAATCTTCATCAGTTATTTTTGGTTATAATTGGGAAATGAATGTTAGATTTTCTACTTTATTTCTTTATGGAACTTATAGTCATTAAAGTTGATTCACACTCTACCAATGATATTATAACTTGGATGATTCTTTAGAAACAACTGATTTGGGTTTTTTAAAACATGTTCATCAACATAGGGTAGGAAATATTCTGGGGTTAATGTTTCAGAAGTATTCTCTTGGAAATTTTACTTATCATAAGGATCTTCTATCGGAGGTTGATAGTCAGTTTTTGAAATTACATATGAAGATGTAGGTTGATTTTGTTTAAAAACAAAGGGATCAGTTTCATCAAATTTGACATGTACTGTCTATTCAACAGTACTAGTGTTTTTATTGAAAACTCTATAATCCTTAGAAGTTGAGGAGTATACTAAGAGAATTCTGTCATCATATTTTGGTGTGAATTTATTTAAATTATTATTATTATTAAGAATGAATACCTTGCAACCAAAAACCTTGAAGTAGGAAATTCTATTTTTTCTACCATTCCATAACTCATAAGGAGTTTTATTAAGAAATGTTCTAATCAAAACTCAATTTATAGTATAACAAGTAGTACTTATAGATTTAGTAAAAAAATGTTTGGCTATAGAATACCCACTCAACATGGTTCTAGTTATCTCTTGAAGAATTATATTTCTTCTTTCAACAACACCGTTTTGTTGAGGTGTTCTGGGTGCAGAGAAGTTATGAGTAATGCCTTTTCTACTACAAAAAGTCTGAAAATCAGAATTTCAAATTCTCCACCACGATAACTATGAATTTTTTTCAGTGTAAGGTTTTTATCATTTTTAACATGGTCTCTAAAACTTTTGAAATATGAAAAAGCTTCAGACTTCTTTTCTAGAAAATATACCCACTTAAATCAAGTGTAATCATCAACCAAGACAACTACATAATACTTGCCTCCAATGCTTTTATTTTGTCTAGGACCAAAAAGATCCATATGCACTAGCTATAATGCATAGTTACTTGAGAAATCACCGACTAATTTAGAACATGATTTATGTTTCTTTCCAAATTTACAAGGGTCACAAATTTTTGAAGAATCAAATCTAAGTTCTGGTAGATCCTTAACTAGTCTCTTCTTAGAAAGTTTTCATAAGTTCCTAAGGTTATAGTTTCCTAACCTTCTATTCCATAACCAAGAATGATCTCCCTTTTCACTAAGTCAATGTAGATCTTTTCTCCTAAGGACTTCTATGTTTGGTGTGTAAACATTATCTTTCCTATGGGAAGAAAGAATGACCTCTTCCTTGTAATTGTGTACTAAGAACTTTTGATTCCTAAAATTCACAAGGTAACCTTCATCACATAATTGAATTATGATAATTAGGTTGTACATAATACCCTTAATGAATAAAACATTTGAAATCAATTTTTTCTCAAGAATAATGATGTTACTTATAACAATAATTTCTCCCTGAGCATTATCTCCGAAATTTACTTTTCCTCCTTTCGTCTTGAAAATATTTTCAAAATATTTTTTGTTACCAGTCATATGCTGGGAACATCCACTATCCATGTACCATGTATTCTGTTGGTACTTTATCTACTTTCCGAAAAACAAAATAGTTAGAATTTTGAAATCCAAACTTTCTTGGATCTGGAAATTTCAGAAAGTAAAATTTTAGGCACCCACATCTTCTTAAAAAACAGGCTTTACGAAATCCTATGGACTGAGTTTTGTTTAGAGAAATATTATTTTCCTAATTTCAACCACACCGACACTTAGTACATAATGGATCACATTTAGGAACAAATAATTGTTACTAAAAATTGGTTTATAACTAGTATAACCAAAACTGGAACTATTCCTTAGAGGTTGGATTTGAGAATACATTTTATCAAAATTTTCTTTACCTATGGTAATGTTTGAAAAATACATCCTCATGGAAAATATTTTGGATTTTTGTTTGATAACCAAGTTCTTGTCTTCAAAAAAAAATTTGATTTTGAACAAGATCTTGTCTCGAAATCATTTTTCTTAGAAATTATGTTTTCTAGATCTTTAGAATATTTATTATTCTTAGAAGTTACTTCCTTAAGATTTTTTGAAATACATTCAAAATCAAAATTTTTCTTATCAAGATCTTTATAAAGATCTGATATTTCCTTAGTAATAATAGTATTCCTATAATTTTCCTTATCATTTTTTTTCATGAGTTTTGAATTCTCAATATCAAGAAGTTTGGAAAACATAGAAACTTCTTCGTATGAAGGTAATGTATTATCTTCATCCGAAGATGATTCTTAATCTGAAGAGTTTGAATATTTATCATTATTGTAATTTGAATTTAAATAAGCATTGGTCAATGATTCATAATTTTGTACCTTATCCATTAATCAATTATTGTTAATAGTTAGTCTGGCTATTAGATAAATATTTTCTGTCCTGAAGATTCATAATCTGAAGATTCGTCTAAAGAGTCTCCACCACTGGCACTCCAGGTGTCATTAACTTTCAACACATTCTTAGAATTATCCTTTTAATACTTCTTTCTATTTATCTCTAAATTCCTCAACTCTATTTATTTTCTCTTAATCATAAGATAATCAGGTCTTATGTGTCAAACTCTCTTTCATTCATAACATGTGACTTCTGAATCTTTCATATCATTCCTTTACTTTTTCTTATATCTAGATTGAGAGTTCCTTTGTCCATCTATCTTTTTCATCCTTCGAGAAAGATTTTCTAATTCATTTTCTAAGGATTCACTTCCACTAGATTCAGATTGAATAAGAACCTTCTAAGATTTGGATCTAGTAACTCTCTCAGGAGTCTTATCTTTCTTATGATTTTTAGTTGTAGTAAAAGCAACACTGCCATTTCTATTCTTCTTCTTTGCGTTATCATCATCACTCTTCATTCTAGTCTCATGCTGAAGAAGAGTTCCAAATAGTTAATCTAAAGAAATATATGTAACCTTTCTATTCTCATCAATAGCAGTCCTCTTGGATTCCCACTAATTCGACATGATGTCTATGATCTTATAAAAAACTGCTTAATCATATAATACTTTCTCATCCATGGATTGTAAAATATTCACAATAGTCTTGAATCTTTGTTGCACCTTACATTTGGGTTCTCCATAGGGAATGAAGAAACCATGATATTCAGTTCTGAGAATGGATCTTCTAGTTTTAATTACTTTTGAAGTTCCAAAGTGAGTAACATCAAGTTTATTCCCAATACAATTTCCTGATTCACTAGATGAAATTTTTCTATATATGTTTCTAGTCATGGAACAAAGCATAGTATTACGTACCTTATAATTCAGTTGATATTCATGCTTTTCTTGATTGGTAAAGGTACTAACTTCTTTGTCAGGGATTTTATATCCTACAGTAAGCATAACAAAATTATCAAAACCAGTATTGATAATGAAAGTCTTCATGTGATATATCCAATATTTGTAATCATTTCCATCAAAGATAGGTTGTCTAGTAGGATTGATATTGTTTGTGGAACCAACACTAATTCCTTCCATCTTAAAAAAATTCCTTCCACAAAAACATGTTAATAGAAAAATTTCATAAACAAGGAAAATATTCCTATGGAAGGCAAATATAGAACAAGAGTTTCACTAAGGAAAAAATGAATCCTAACTATACGAGTCCGAAAAACTGATTCTGAATATTAAGAAGAATTATAATTATCTTTGAATCGAATCATAAGATTAATTCAGAGGTCTCCTCCTCTGATACCAATTGTTGGATCGAACATGTAAAAATAAGATGCATAAATACAAGAGGGGGGTGAATTGTATACTTTAAAAATACCTAAGGAATTTTTGCATAACCAGAATTCACAACACCTCTATGTTCTAATAACTTTCTTGATACTGGAAAAGTGATTCCGGAAATGAAACATAAAAAAAGTTTACAACAACTAATATTCTACCTTAAAGCGTATCAAATCATATATAATCAGAGTACAAGTCTAAGGAAGTATAAGAAGATTATACTTTCCTCAACAATTATAATTAAAGTAGAAAACAAAATAGAAATACTACCAGTAACAAGTATTAATTCTTTTAACCCAAAGATAAGGGTATCCAACAACCCTGGATAAAAGGTCCCTTGATTTATACTTTCAAGAAATTCTGTCTTACCAAAACCCAGGTAAGCCCTCAATCTGAAGATCGATATCTATCTTTCTATCCCCAAAAGACCATGATTTGTACGGATATCGACACCTCTGACTTCAAAACTCGAAGTCTCGGATTTCAAGGAAATTGCACCTCTGCACTAAGAAAATCTACACGAAGAAAAGTTTAAACAAGCCATTCAAACATTCTGCATGATGCCTAAGATACAACAACATGTAAGCATAAGAGCCTCTCTCTATAAGATCCTCTCAATATCGAAATCACATCAAAAACATGTAAGCATATTTTCCAATATTCATTCCTTCAAAAGTTATGAGCTCTTTCAAATTATCTCATATTTAAAGGAACAACTTCAACGGTCGGCTCCCTCCCACAAGGATCAAATTTTTCCTTGAATTTCAGAGGGACCTGTACATGTGTCACTCAAAAAACAGTTAGTGAGTAACTAAAATCATGAAATCATTTTGTAACAAAACAAGTATAAGAAAAATATGGTTACATAACTAAAATCCAGTATTTAGAATGTAATAAAATAAAAGTTCAGAGTACAACCAAAATTAAATTAGTATTCTATAATACAATGATATTCAGATTCAGTTTTCTAGGAATTTGGAACCTGAATTTTATAGAATTCTAGAGTCTGAATTTCAAGGAAATATAGAATATAGAGTCACAAGAATTTGGAACTAGAACTCACAATGTTCAAATTCAGAGATCTTGAGAATTTGGAGTCAGAACTCACAAGAGTTCAGAGTCTGTATTCAGAGAATGTGGAGTCAGAACATGAAAGAGTTCATATCCAGAAATCGTATTCAGAATTCAGAGTCAGAACTTAGAAGAGTTAATAACCAGGATTCTGATTCAGAATTCAGAGTCAGAACTTATAAGAGTTAATAACCATGATTCTAATTCATAATTCGGAGCTAGAACTCATAAGAGTTCATATCTAGAAATCGTAATCCGAATTCGGAGTCAGAAACTAGAAGAGTTCGTATCCAGAATTCATAATCAGAATTTGGGGTCAGAAATCAGAAGAGTTCATATCCAGGATTCGTAATCATAATTCGGAGTCAGAACATAGAAAGTTTGTAACATGAATTCTGAGAATTCAGATCCTAAACATAATGCTTCTTATCTAGGTAATTATAGGATTATGAGGATTTGGTTTCCAACTTAATTTTACACTTTGAAAAATTTTGATATGAATAATAAAACATGGTAATGAAAAATTTCCTTAGGAAAGAAAATTTTCCTTATAGAAGTAAAACAAGGGGTGAAAAGGGATTTTCCTTGAGATAATGTGCTTTTGATTATCAAAACAAGAAATAATGGTGAAGTCATAAGGAAACATTATTGACTTAACAAACTCCCCCAAGTATGAAGGAATGGAAAAGTCATAAGGAAAGACTTATTGACTGAAAAAGTATGTAACGGGCGGAGCCTGTTATAGCTTCTCAGTGCATCAGTAGGTCTCATGAGACAATTAGACAAGGAATTGGCCAAGGCCTTTCCCAATTTGATATAAGGTTTTGGCCGAGGCCTTAATCATTTTAAATTTCTTAGCCTAGGCCTTGGTAAAATTCTTCAGAATTTACAGCATTATATGTTCCCTCATTATGAAAATAATAATGATGGTTCATGTGGTTATTCAACTAGTAGAATACCCATGAGTACGTTTTATTATGGAATTATTTATTGAACTCATATTCCTTCCATAAAGTATTAATGTTTATTATTTGTAAAGGCATGTGTTTTGAATTATTCATCATGCCTAATGTTTATGTAATCTTCTACTATATTTCTTACCCTTACTGAGCATTTGAGCTCACCCCTTTCTTATTTTTCATTTTCCTAGGAAATGAAGAAGTTAGTTATGAGTGACTTGCAGGCATAATCTAAGAGGCATGGATGTTTCTAATGAAATAAATTACTGTTGTATTTCTTTTCAAGTTGTAATGTTGACCTTATGTTTGTATCTTGTTTCCAATAATACTAAAATGGTCTATCTTTTGGGACATGATTCATTGTATCATGCCAATGTTATGTAATATTGACCGACTCTGGGTAACTGGGGTCGAGGCGTTATAGTTGGTATCAGAGGACATTTAGTAGAAACATTGGAAACTAGATTTAGAAAAACTCTGATTAGATAACATTACTCTAAGATAGAATTTGAGGATTATTATAGAAAAACATCCTAGAATTTTGCTACTGTAGAGATTTTGTAAGTTTTAAAAGCAATACAACCCTATCTAGATATGAGCAGGTAAAGGCAGCTCATGAATAGGTGTACCTAGGGGTAAAACCTGAAAACATCACTTTGAGATACACTCGAATGGAAACTGGTGCACGACAATGGGCCTTACTACACTCGTGGATACGACACTCCTGGGGGATATGATTAGGATAAATCTAATTTTCATTACAAACCATTATGAAAGATTTATGTGCAAATACCTCCTCAAAGAAAACATTTCTATGATTATAGATTATATCCATAAACTGTTCAATTTATGTTAAGTGTTTTACTAGTTTGTAATTATGTATTGTGATTCATAAACTAATCTATTGTATGCCATTGTTTAGAAATGGCACCTAGTAGAAGTAATGGAAACCGTATCAATGCACATAATCCATGTAGGGATTTCCATCCTACTAAAGATAATTATAGTGGAGATGGTGATGCATCTGGTGGTGATAATCTTATCTCCATATTGAGACAACTCACTCAGGTTATGAATAATAACCTTACCCATATGGAGCACCCTGATCCACAAAATGAAGGATCAATGTGAGAATTTTTCATGAGGAGACAACCACCATCATTAAATGGGTCTAGAAATACATTTGTATCTAAACAATAGTTAAGTTCCATAGAGAAAATATTTCATGCTTTGGGTGTAGCGGAAGGGAAATGGGTGCCATGACATTTTATCGCCTCAGTAGAGATGCAGATCAATGGTGGTCATTAATTCAAAACACAAAGGAGGCTGAAGAAGTATCAAGAATGGAATGACTGGTGTTTAAAGAAATTTTATTAGAAAAATACTTTCCTCATCACCATCGAGTGGATATGTAAAGACAATTTATGACTCTAAGGAAAAAGGAGGATGAGAATATTGCAATGTATGAGGCTAAATTTACAAGGTTATAAAGGCATGGTGGAAATTATAAACATAACCCAATAAGTAAGATTGATCATTTCAGTTATGGGTTAAAAAAATTTCTCCGTCGAGAATTATTCTCTCAATCCTTCTCATCATATAAAGATATTGTCTTAGGTGCTATCAAGATAGAAAATGAATTCTCTATGTCTTACGACTTTAAAGAAATGTAAGAGAAGAAGATATATTCTGAACACTATGGAAAGGAAATAAGGAAATAGGGAAGAATGGAAGAGTTGAATTTCCACCCTGTGATAATTGTGTAAAGAAGAACCCTGGTGCCTGTCTAATATGAAAAGGTGTATGCTACAAATGTGGACAGAAAGGCCATCTTGCTAATGATTTTAAAGGGAATAAAGAAGATACCAAAGTTCAATGCTATAATTTCTGGGAGATGGGACATTATGAAAATGATTTTCCTAAGCATCAGGGAAACCATCCTCAGGAAAGGCCAAGCGATCAAGGCCAAGCTTATAAGATCACTACTACTGAGGTTGAATCTCTTAAGATATGGTGGAATGAAATTTAATGGTTTCATCCTGTTTAACCAATGCATTATTTGATTCTGGATATTCACATTGTTTCATATCTTCCCAGTTTTCTAAGAAAATTTGAAATTTAGAATATGATTTAACAAGGTAGTTGTCAGTCAAAACTCATAAAGGAAGTATCATTTCAACAATGTTTTTTTTGAATCAGTCCTCATTAAAGAATATAAATAATATTTATCTACTGATCTAATCATCATAACCTTGATTTAATTTGATATATTCGTTGTTATGGATTAGCTTTTGGACCATGATGAAAAATATTATTGTAAGAAGAAGGAGGATTCAATTCTCGATGATGATAAGGTGTACCTTATCTTTACAGAAGAAACGTCACCATCTGATTCTTATCTAAATCCACCCCCAATAGCTCTACTAAATTAAATTATTGTGAAGGATGAGAATGAAACAATTATGGGTGAGGAAAAGAATATTGTAATAATTGATGTACCTATTATGCAAGAATATGTTGATGTGTTTCCATTGGATTTACCTAGACATCCTCCATTACAATAAATTAAGTATTCCATTGATTGCATTCATTTATCATGGACTATATCAAAGACCCCTTATAGAATGTCCACTATGGAATTAGTGGAACTAGTGAAAAAACTATAGGAATTTAGTAATAAGGGATTTATTCACCATAGTGTTTCTCCATGGGGATACCCTGTCATTGTTGTTAATAAGAAAGACAGATCTATAAGGTTGTGCATTTACTATAGGGAGATCAATGCTATAATAACGAAGAACAAGTATCCCCAACATCGCATTGACAATTTATTTGACAAAATTCATGGAGCACAATATTTTTCAAAGATTGACCTTTGATATAGATATTATCAGTTATGGGTGAGGAAGGAATACATTCTGAAAATAGAATTTTGAACTAGGTACAATCATTACGAGTTTACAGTAATACCTTTTGAATTGAATAATGCACCTTCTATCTTAATGGATATAATGAATAGAGTTTTCATGGAATATCGTGATGAATTTTCAGTGTTATTTATTTATGATATCTTGGTATACTTCAAAATATATGATGATCATGGAAATCACTTGCGCATTATCCGAAAGACTCTTAGAAGAAATGAATTATATGGGAAGTTTAGCAAGTGCAAATTCTAGATTCAAGAGATTTCTTTTTTTCCCATATTATCTCTAAGGATGAAATCTATATTGATCCTTCAAAGACCAAGGAAATCCATGAATGGCCAGAACCGACGAGTATAACTGAGGTACACAGTTTTATTGGTTTAGTAGGTTATTATCAACATTTTATCCAGAATTTTTCCCGATTGGCTAACCCATTAACCAAGATCACCTGTAAAGAGGTTTTTTTGGATAAAAGAGTGTGAATAAGGTTTTGAATAACTGAAGAGAAGATTAGTCAATGCTCTTATCTTGACTCTAAAATCAAGGAATGATTGTTTTGTTATTTATAGTGCTGCTTCAAAGAAAGGACTTGGTTGTGTCTTTATGCAGAATGATAGAGATATTGCATATGCTTGACCAAAACTAAAAATTCATGAGTACAACTATCCTACTCATGATAAGGAGTTAAAAACTGTAATCTTTTCATCAAAAATATGCAGACACTATCTCTATGGTGAAAAATGTGAGATTTATAGTGATCCAAAGAGTTTGAAATATATTTTCTCACAGAAAGAACTCAACATGAGGAAAAGACAATGGATTGATCTAATCAAGTATTATGATTCCACTATACACCATCACCTGGAGAAGGAAACTAAGGTGGCATATGCTTTGAGTAGAGAAGATCATAAAGCTTTGAACAAGATGAGAGTTGAAAGGGATCCTATTTTCATGGATCTAGTAAATATGGATATGGGAATAAGCATGGAATGTGAAACATCATTAATTTTCAAATGGTTTCCAAACCATATTTACTAGAATGTATAAAGAGTTTTCTTACAGATGATGAGGAGTTTCAAAAGAATATTAAAGTTACAAATGATTGGAGATTGAGTGACTTCGTATATGAAAATGGAATTTTGAAATTTGGGGAGAGACATTATCGTCTTGATATACCTGATCTAAAAATGGATTTGTTGAATGATTCTTATAGCTCCAATTTCACTATACACCATGGGAGAACCAATATGTATAGAGATTTGAAGGATCATTTTTTGTGGGACAACATGAAAAGAGATATTGGAGATTTTGTGTCAAGATGTATTGTTTTCCAACAACTGAAAGCTGGAAGACAACATCCTAGATGAGTTATGAAACCTCTTCACATACCTGAGTGGAAATGGGATGATATTATGATGGAATTTTTCATGGGGCAGCCAAAGACTCCTAGAAGGAATGTTGCAATATGGTTCATTGTTGATCATTTTACCAAGTCATCACATTTTCTTGCTATAAGAGAGGATTTACCACATGAATGATTAGCAAGACGGTATATTAATGAAGTTGTAAAACATTATGGATTACCCATATCAATTTTTTCTGATCATGATCCCTATATGACATCATGATTCTGGAAAAATCTTCATAAATCCCTGGATGCTGAACATAATTTGAGAACCCCCTACCACCCTCAAACCGATGGACAATTAGAATGGACTATTAAAAACATAGAAGGCATGTTGAGATCTTACTAACATGACTTTCAAGGTATGTGGGATTAGTATTTACCTCTGGTAGAATTTTCTTATAAAAATATCTTCCATTAATGTATTTATATGGCCCCATATGAAGCATTATATGGAAAGAGATTTCGCACAATAACTTTTTGGGTTGATGTTGGTGAAAGAAAGCTTGTAGGCCCAGAACTTGTTGAGGAAAAAATGGAAAAAGTGAAGATTACCCAAACCAACATCAAATAATCCCAATGTCAGAAAAATAGATATGCTGATAACCGTAGGAAGGATTTTGAATTTTAAGTAGGAGACCAGGTTTTCTTGAAGGTATCTCAAGGGAAGGGTGTTATACGATTCGGTAAGAAGTTTAAATTGAGTTCCAGGTACATCGGGCCTTTCGAAATTTTAGAACTAATTGGAGTTGTATATTATCTTTTCGCAATGCCTCCAAGTCTCCCCAAAGTTTATGTTGTGTTTTACATATCATTGTTGAGAGAATACATTCCTCCCCCCATGCATGTACTCACCTCTAAGAAAATTGAACTGGAATATGATCTATCTTATTGTGAAGATCTTGTCAAAATTATTGATACCGGAGAACAAGTGCTGAGAAACCAGATGAATCGTCTGGTAAAAATTCTATAGAGAATCCATAAGATGGATGAGGCAACGTGGGAACCAAAGGAACTTATGTGAAGAACCGCCAAAATCGTTTTATGTGGTAGTATTCTAGAAATTATGAGGATGAAGTTATTTGAAGGGGGAAGAATGTAACACCCCAAGCATCCACGGTATGTTTCCCTTTGAATAATGCAATAGCTTACATTGTACGCAACGTCGAGATTCTAACACGCTCTGAACAATCAAACAACCCGTTATGAATAGTAATACCCACATTTTTGAAAATTTATAAATTTTATTTTTCAAAATGGAGTTTATTTTGGAATTTGGAATATCAAAATTAGCTTAGGGTGAATTTTTGGTATTTTAATGAAAACGTTCAATTTTTGATGAATTGTGAAAAACACTGTGTTATAGGTAAAAACAATTTTTTTATTTAAATAATTATTTAAATTTATTTTAGGTGAAAATAGATACATAATACCTATATAAGGTCAATGTAATTTATTGGAGTCATTTTATAATATGTTTAGATACATAAAAATTTTATTGATATTTTAACTATCTTTTATCCACCTCCTAAGAGAATTTTTAAATTTGCATAAAACATAATTTTACATATTCTGTGAAGTGAATTTAAAAAATCTGAGAGACATGATTAATATCAGTAAGTAAAATGTACTTCAATAAGATGGAAATAATTTGTGTTGAACAATAACTTTTGACTTCTTTTTACCATGGGTAAAAGTAAATAGGGTAATTAAGGGGGGAAATGATATCATAATTACCCTAAAACTTGTCCTAATTTTATTGGATAATTTTAATTCAACAAAAAACAACCTTAGTAATAAAATATGACCCCATTTGGTCCACTTGGATTAGATTGGGACATTTATTTTTTTAAAGAAGAGTTAAAAGAGTTAAACTCAACGTTTAATAACTACACTATTTTTAATATAGTATTAAACAAAATATGAATTCGACAAAAAATATAATTTAGAAATATAATAATATTTCCTACATAATTTTATTTTATTTATAATTTTTAGACATTAAATAATTTAATTTATTTATGACACAATGATGATTCAGTAATTACCTTATTCAAGAAATATTAAAATAATTGATATTATAAATAACCAAATAAATGTAAATTGAGACTTATGATGAATTACACTAATTTTATAGGTTAATATGACATGTTAGGGTTTATTAAATAATTTTTTTTTCAAATTAATAATGTTGTTATGATTTTCCCAGAAACAAAATACTAAATAGTGTCTAAATTGACATAATTGGGTTTTTAAAACAAATACAATATTATTAATTGATATAATAATCATAAAAATATAAGGTTCATCCAAAATGATTAGATTAGGTTATATATATTAATAATGAACAACATGAGTTTTTCTTGGCCTGTTATAGTATGTTTATTAACCATATAATATAAAAAGACAAAAAGACATGGTAAATGACAAACTATTTAACTAAGAGTTGAATCTAAAATATAATGTTAATATGGTGACCTAAACCTATCTAAAACCTATTTATTGAGAGGTTTTTGACCCATCTACATTGTATCCTATAAATAATTCATTGTTCATCCTTTAGAAACCTAAAATTATTTTAGTATAAAATAAAATTTCAACCTTTTCCTAAAGTGACCCTCACCTCTCATATAAAAGGGAGCTTCCCCTTCTCTTAACATCGCACCTCCAAATCCATTTCTCTCAAAAAAATCCTACCCAAATATCTTCCTATCATTACTCCCTTCATCTTAGAGGCCTTCCTATGGCCACAAAGCCTACCTCGAGAGTCCTTCTGATCAAATCAAAAGGATTAACCTCAAGAAGAGGTAAATATTTCATCACCACTTTCAAGTTCTTTTCTTCTACCACTTCCTCTTTCATTGTTGTTTCCATACCAGAAAAATAAATCCAGTAAATTATAAATAATTTAATGTTATTATAAATATGGTTCAACCATATTATTTTTTCTATCCATCCTATAAATGACAAAGTCTCCGTACGTGCATACGTACGACTCACCGTCTCCACGTCGTGGTGTAGTTTGTTATTCAAACACTTCATTATTTATATGGGTATAATAATGAGTATAACTAATGTAAATAATAAAAAAAACATTTTAATTATTCTCTATATATTATATAATATCCAATTACATACTATTTCAACATCAATATGAACATATTGTCGCTTGTGCGTACGTACGGATTACTGTATCCACGAACGAGATAAGAATCATTTCCCCATC
Source organism: Viscum album (assembly GCA_963277665.1). Classification (NCBI taxonomy): domain Eukaryota; kingdom Viridiplantae; phylum Streptophyta; class Magnoliopsida; order Santalales; family Viscaceae; genus Viscum; species Viscum album. The sequence goes on from OY728123.1 coordinate 20,610,298, forward strand.
GTAACCATTCAATAATTATTTACATTTTATATCTAAAAATAAAGTTTAGGAACATTATATTATTATGTATATGAATAAAATATATCCTATCCATAACAAACATGGCTTATGTAACGAATAATACAAAGGAAAATGAATCAGTTATCACCTGAAACGATGATAGTAATGAAATATTATTAACAAAGAAATATTAGGTGATCATATATGATATCATATTTATGCATATAGTTATTTTAAAATATTAAAAAATGATCTAACTATTTTAAAGGAGGTTAACATACCCTATACCAAGGAAAATTACAAGGTAAGGGTTAATTTCACAATCTCTTTATTATCCAAGGTTGTTTTTACATAAGCATATACCAAAACTTCTTTGTCATCCACATACATATTTTCTTAGAAATGTATTTCAAATTTTTTTTCTATTTACTAGAATATGTGTTAAAGTAATTTATACCCTTATTTGAACTTATATGTTTTGAAATTAATCTATCCGTTTTTTTCCAAACAAGATACTTTTTGATCTCTTCGAAAAAATTAAGGTAAGAATGTTTTTTTAAATTATACCACGGGTGCTGCTATTTTCCACCGTTATTAAATCATTGAAGCTTCCCTTATGAGCTTATAAGTATATTTTCAAAATAAATTAATTCTCTTATAATTATGTGACTCTTAAATGGTTACAAAATAGAAAGAGGTATTTCCTTCAAATAGTTTTCATTTCATCCATGTCAACATCATATTATGGATTTTAATCTTATTTGAAGTTGACTTATTATGATAAAAATATTCCATATTTTATTTAAGTTATTTTGATACATTTAATTGTGGATGTGTTATTTTTAAAACATTCATGGATTATGGATAAAGTATTGAAATTTCATATTCAAGTTTTAATACGAATGTTTATGTTATGTTTCAACCTTTTCATATGAGGAATGAATTGGACTTAGTATGTGACAGGTGGAGCCCACTATAGCTCCTCGGTGCATCGGTAAGTCTCATGAGAGAATTAGACAAGGAATTGGCTGAGGCCCTTCCCAATTTGATATATAGTTTTGGTCAAGGACTTAATCATTTTTAGAAAACTTGGTCGTGGCCTTGACAAAATGGTTCAAAATGTTCGACATTATACATTCTCTTAGTATGAAAATAATACTGGGGTCGGGGTGTTACACAATTTCTATATTTTTATAGTCTATGGTAACTCCTCTTTAATAAATTAAATGGCTAAATAAACGTACTTATTTTATCCATAAATCATACTTTGAAATCTTAGCATAAAGTAATTGTTCTCAAAAGATACCCAACACTATGGCCAAGAATTTTTCATGACCAACCTTAGTCCCAGAATAAACTAGAATACCATCAACGAATATCACTAAAAACAAGTCAAGATACATATAAAATATCTAATTATTCAATTAAATAAATAATATTGGTTCATTCTTATGACCAAAGAGCATAACCACATAGTAATAATGACCATAAACTCTATTGAAAGTTATCATAAAAATATACTCTTTCCAAACTCAATGTTTTTGATACCTTGATTATAAATCAATATTAGAGAAATGTTTGTATCACATTAATTGATAAAAAATCGGTTATTCATGGAATATGATGTCAATTCTTTATTGTTACCTGGTTTAGCTTATGATAGTCCTCAAAAATTCAAAGAGTTGCAATCTCTTTCTTGAAAAAAAAGAAATGGGGTTTCCCATTGGGACAAATTAGGTTGGGTAAACCCTTTTCCTTCCAACTCTTCTGGTGGAACCTTATTTTATTAAAAAATTTATATTTTAAAGAAACTTAGAGAAATTATTGATGAATACATATGGAAATTGATCCACGATTGGTTTAAAATCTCTATGTTTGTTGAAATATATAAAGGCCAAAGTAACTATTTCTAATTGGTATGATATATTCTTGAAAACTAGTACCAACGATACTTCTCTTCTTACATTCACATCAAAATCTCCATTTTAGAGATTCTTAAATCCAACAAATGATGTAAAAGTAACCTGTTAGGCATGATAATCAATGTGTTCCTTGAAGTATGTCAAACAATCCATTCCTAAAATTTGTTCATAGATTTACATCTCAAGAATTGAGAAATCCCCAAAAAAATCATCCCCATCGATAGTTATAGATGATGTTTCACACTTAAAGGATTTATACTCTCATTAGCTAAGATGTGTTGGATGTTTCAAGACATAATTCATAATCTCAACATATAATACCATAAGATCAACATAGTGATAAGAAATAAAATATATATATTCACCCATATAAAACAAGGCTTTCATAACAGTATAATTAAATATAATAGTTCCTCACATAGTTGAATTAATAGACTAATCCTACATGATCATCTTCTATACACAATACAATTTCATACTCACTCCCAATTGTTCCTTACTTCTATACTGTGATTTTATTTTATAAGGGTTCATGGGGTTTCTATAATCACCTTCGATCACTGAATTATGAACACATCAGTTTTTATAGAGTGTTTGTCAAGTTGAAGCATAATATTTATGAGATGCATGAGATTTATCACTAGAAACATACCTTGGAGTGATACAACAATAACATTGAATATTCCCTACCTGATTACCGTTTTGAAAGATTGAGGATGTTTTGTACAATCTCACTTAATAGTAGGAGAATAACCATATTGGAAGCACCTAGGATTTATATTGGATCTTGGAGGAAATTTAACAAATTCAGTGGTCTGATTTTAAGGTGCACCACCTCCTTGAGAATAGGTGTCCCTCTTCTTATTTCTAATAACATTTTATTTCCCACTTATTCCCATGGGGAAAAACAGACTTTCCTTCGTAGTATTATAAGAAATATCCATTCACACTAATTTCTCCCCATTAAACATCTCTATATAATAATTTATACAAAAAATGGATATCTTAGAATAAATCCTAGGTCACAATCCCGATTCAACGATGCATGCCTTCTAGGATAAACTAGAAGCTACTTATGGAGAAAAATCATCTAATTTTATAAACACAACTATCAACTTCATCACTGATAGATTCACCTTCTTTGGGTTGAATAAATCCTCTGTTCAGGCTATATTTAATGTGTGAGGATGGAATTATTTATTGAGCAATACTTAAAATTACTCCAACATAATGACTTGGTGGATTTTATATTGGAAATCTAAATTCTACCATTAGCGCACAAGATCCTCCAACATATAAAACACTAACTAGACTTTTATATCATTTACATACTAAGGAAATCAAAAATCTTGTTCAGCCTATTAATCCTCACTTCCTCCTTTTCAAGTTACGAATCCCCTTGAAATATAGGTGGATTATGTTTCTGAAATTTTACTAAAAGGTCAACTTTCCTTCATTCAACATTTTCAGTTACCTTATCAATAGTTTGGGAATCTTATACAATTCCTAGAACATGTTTTTGGTTCAACTATGGATTAGGTGGAACCAAATTTTCTGCAACCACTTCTTACGAGTTTCTATGATGTAGACCCTATGCATTTCCCTATAACTAGAACTAAACACCACATATTCATCAATTCCTAGAAACTAAAGTTTTGGAATATTCCAAATCATCATAAGAAAAAAAAATTACAACAAACATTTTAAAAAATAAACAATTTTATATTATTCTAGAAATCATCAAACATATTATAGAAAATGCATCCCTAGGGGTAAGTATCACTATTAATGTATGACATGCTACATTCATCAGTTAAACCCTAGATGATGGGATGAAATCACACTTACAAGTGTCTTAGAAAACGTTTATACCGAAACCACCCTAATAACTTGAAGTTCATCATGAAGTGGTTAGCTATACATTTTTATGTTACAAATTTCAATGTTTGGCATAACTATCACCTTGATTCCACCTTAAGATGACAAACCAACCAATATTGATATCATTTGTAACATCCCACCCTCACCAAATTTCTTGGAATGAGGTGGTGGTTCTTCTAACCTTTGGTGAAATCCCAAAGACACTAAAGGCAAGCAATAAATGCTAATGTCTTAGTAAAAAGTTGGGTGACTATTTTCCCTAAATATTCAAGACAACCAGATGATGAAAAATACAAAAAACCATAAATATTATATGATGCATGAGTAATAAAAAAATTTAATTGAAATGAAACTAATCAAAAAAACGTCAGAGTAATTGTGAAAATTTAGTAATAGATGATAAAAAGAAAATAAGTATATCCTAATACAATAACATCAATCTGGAATCACTCCAATGAAACTAAGAGAGTCCCCATGCTCTGAACACCAAAATATGGAAGAATCACCATGATGTTCTACTAGAGAAATATGACACATTTCCCTAACCTATATCTCAATATACAAAACATCTTCAAACATAACAATGTTTCCAAGATGGGGGTGAGTATAAAAATCAATAGGTAATCTCCAAATACTTCCCAACAAATTTCACTAGGACAAAAACATGTTATAAAATTTATAAAATATAATATAAGAAGATAAATGTTCTAATAAAAACCATAGATAATTTATTTGTATGAAAAAATTGAACAAGTTTATCACCATTTCTTAACACTTTTCAAAACCCACCCATGTTCACACTCTCACGCACACATGAATGCATACCATGGATCTCCCTATACTCACAAGTGGAAATTCATCCTATCACCAAGTCATCAATGGGTGAAACCCAATAATAATGGTTATTTTAAACATTACCCATCCCATTTTTCTTTATCTATGGTGTCACATGCAACCATAATCTATCCTCATTCACATGAACACATTCAAACCACACATGCCAAGTTTAAAACAAAAACCCCTTCTTTTGAAAAACATTTTCTTTCAACCATTTAATCATACAAATTTTGTAATCATTACAAAACCTAGGATTGGGGTAATAAAATAAAGTGTTTTTTCCAAAAAATGAGAGAGATGAATTGATACATCAAGCATTCAAGTTCTAGAATGAGTAGAATGGGAGAAAATACACCTACCTCAAAATGTTTAAAAAAACAAAAAACAATAGATGGAACCTCTATATTTTACCTTTAATCTTATTTCCTTCAATATATAGAACAATATATCTTTATGTTACACATCATGGAACATCAATATATACATGAAATATTAGATATATGCCTTTTTGTGGGATAATATGAGTAGATCTAAAGAGAATAATAAAAAAATAAGGAATTATAATTGTTTTTTGAGACCCAACCCTCTTTGATTAATCAAAAATATATTTTGGATCAAAAGGAATCATTGAGTGTTCTCAAGGAAGTATAAAAACTTTATAAACTATGATATGAAAATAAAAATGAGATTTTTGGGATCTTAATCCTAGTTAAACTCCAATTTATAGGGTATTTATAACACAGTGCATTGTTAAGTCATATTGTTTAAAAAACCATTCTATCAAACAAGACCCATAGAGTCACATGGTTGATCTATATTGGTAACAAAACCGTGTGCTAACCATGAAGTTATACACAAAATTTACTAGGGGGAATATGGTTTTGAAACATGGTTTGAAAAACCATATACTAACCATGTGTAGCTACTATCCCAAAAACTCTAAAATCACATGGTTTCCTAGAGATAGTGTACGGTTTTCCATAACCCTAATCAAATCGTTCACCTTTAGAAATGCTTCCAAAATACTCCAACACCATCCAGAGATCCCCTAAACTTAACCTAATTATTATATAACATCATAATACATGATAAAATGGTATAAAACCTAATTTTTTTGGGTCTTCATAGGTTATTAGTTGATCCTCATTTAGTAATGTCTAGGATTGTCTCACCTTAGGACCTATTGTGTGCCCATGATACTAGATGCATCCTTTAGGTAACTCTCACTTCTTTAGTTCCCTAGTTTTATTAACATATATTGAACCATGGTATATATTTACTACTCATTTACCTCATTTTCTTTATGATGTGGTGCTTAATTATTTTATTTATTTATTTCTATATATTTAGTTGTTTTATTAAAAAGCATCCAAATATGATTTAAAAATGTATTTGTAAAGTAGTTTTCATAGTGTATTTTGAGAGAGTGTTTTTATAATGGAGGCTCGAGAAGTGATAAATGTTGTCAAATTGATTGTTTTAATTAAAAGACAATAAATATAAATTTATAAAATGATCATGGATACAATGTTGGATTATAAATATATAAATATATATATATATTCATATGAAAAGAAAGCATATTTTCTTATTTTATTTTAAACTAACATGGATGATATTTAATTTAAAAGGAATTGAACAAACTACATAGTGGGATCCTACTAAGCTTGGTTTCACTCACACCTTTCATATTACATCTGATGTATGCATCTATTATGGTTTCTTGTTATGTGACTTGGTTGTGGTATTTTTCCTTATGTTATGTTCTTGGGTTGTTGGGATGGTTGGATTGAGTTTTGGAGTGTGTATATGGGTCATATGGAAATGGTCTATCTAGTTTGGTTTTGGTTTTATTTATTTATTTTCATGTATTAGATATGTAATATTGTATATTTCTGTGTTTTATGTTCTATTAGTGTTATTTATTTTTATTTTTAAAATTTTGTGATGTCAGGTCCCCTTTGTTCAATGTATGCATTTCTTTATTTATTTATGTTGATTACTTTTTTGGATGATTCTATTTTATTGAGATATATTTCATATGGAGGTTAAGATCATTACAAATGATTTTTATTTGATACCCGAGAACTTTTTTACATCCTAGGGCTCTTAGGAACCGACCTTGGTTATGTCATGGGTCAGCTCGAGTGCTCTAATTTAAGGGGTGACCTAGGATGGCTCATGAAAAGGAATTGTATTAGAGAACACCCTCTCAATGTTTGGGGTATAACTAGATGGTATGGAGATTATTACTATCATCAGAACTCAAGTAGAGGGTGTGGGTTTGTTCCTAACCAACTCATATTTGTGCTAATCCTCATGTTTCCAGGGCTGGTTTGGAATTAAGTATTGATTTTGACTTGAATTTTGGATATCATTGATGGATTTTAATATTTTATGATGATATTTTGATTACTAGTGATTATATTAGTTATTCCATGGGTTGTTTTGAGATTTAGGTGTGAAATTGGTAAAAATATTAGAGATACATGGATAGACCACATGGTCTGGTAAAACCTATAGAGCTTATGTAGAATGACACTATAAACATTGTAGAGAATGTCGAATGGTTGGAAGACAATTTACCATCCCATGTTTACAAACCACACAAAATTCCATTTCACTTTTGAGATTTTTATTTTTCCTCAATTGCATTTTAAAATGATCCCATTGGTATCTAATATTTTTGGGATATTAAATAAAGGATGTTTTGGGGAATATTATATGGTTTAAATTGTTATTTTGTTTTGTTTCATGGTTTTATCTCATGAGAATATTGTGATGTGTTTTGTAAACGGGTTTTGGGGTAAAAAGTGGATATTTATCTTGGTTGTGGGTGGTTTTTAATTTTTGTGGAATTTTATAAATTGGTTATTTAGAGTGTTTTCAATTTTTTTTATTTTAAATTGAAATTATGAAAGTATTTTTGGGTGAAAAGAGGTATTTCATAGGGATCTTTGTTTTTAAACTAGTTTGGAAGTGGTTGTGATATGATTTTTAATACTTTTGAAATGATTTAAGGTTATTCACTATTGGAAATACGGCCTTTATCAACGCTAGAAAAGGACATTAAAAATGCTAAAAAAGCATTGTTAATCGATAATGATAGGGGGTCACCTTTATCAGTGCTCCGAAAAGTGATGATAAAGGATCCTTTTATTAGTACTTTTTAGCGCTGAAAAAAGTTTAAAAATCATAAAAAAATATAAAAATAGTTTTTTTAGTTTGGGGAGGCTTCAACAGCCCCCACCCCATTTAAGAGCGCCCCAACCACCACACCACACACCCCCCAACCACCACCCTCTCCCGCACCCTTTAACAGTTCCCACAGCCCACCCCATTTAACAATGCTAGCTATTATTCCACCCACGCGTGTGACATACCTCCCCTGGATTCAAACTCGAGACCTGTTGAATGTGAACCCTAAGCCTTTACCACTTCCACATATTGTTTTTCTCTTCATTTATTAATATACAAATATATATATAGTTTTATTTACTCTAATATTAATATATATATATTCAGTTATATAAATATAAATATATATATCCGTACATATATATACATTAATATATATATAGTTATATTAATATATATATATCCATATATTAATATATATAGTATATCCGTATATTAATATATATATAGTTATATTTATATATTAATATATTAATTCATATATTAATATATATTTATAAGATCAGTTTTGAATGCATTTATAAAATATTCTTTTTATGTCTCTTTATAAATAAATAAATACATATATACAGCACATCCACAAACACACACACATATTATATGTATATTTGTATGTATAATTATACATATTTATATACATTTACAAATATTATATATTAAAATGTACATACATATGTTTAGAATATATAGATAATATATATCAATGTTTCAATATAGACACAAAAATATCTATATAAATATATATTTATATTGACACACACATTAACATTATATGGGTAAAAAAAATAGAGAAACCCTCAAAACCTGTAAATACAATCAGAAAGTCAAATAAACCCTAAACTCATGGTAAATACGAAAACATATGATATGAGAGTCTATTCCAGCTCTGTGACAATTCAAATCAAATATAATCAAACAAGATTTGATTTGATAGGTGTTTGAGACCGAATGGACAAGTAGATCATAAGATACAGCTGTTTGAAAAAAAAGCAGACAAGAAAAAAGTGTTAAAATGGGGGCTTGAAAAACCGAACAAACCTGAGAGTCAATAAAATGGGAAAAACATATGATATAGGTGTTCGTTTCAGCTCCCAGAATATTCAAACCGAAGCTCATGGAATGATCTATGACATAACAGGTGGAGGAGTCCAAACAGACACAAACATCGAGAGTTATTTCTGTTTTATGAAAAATCTGATAGGGCACCAGACACAGAAACTATGTCTCGGAGGCCTTAAGATTATTTTTTGGGGTTTTCTGTTCCCAAAAGTTACTATAACTATGTTCTAGTCAATTTCATGTGTAGATATTTTCGCTGCCTTTGATTTGATATGTGGTAGAGCCCAAACGGACACCCGGAACAAAAGTTATGCCCGTTTGATGTTGGTGTTTTTTTTGGAATTGTATAACTGATATAACTTATGTTTCATTGATCTCTTCAATGTTTTGATTTGAATTGGTCCTCAACCATCTCACGATATTCGATTTGACTGGTCATGGCACTCAAACAGACCCCCAGAGCAGAATTTATGCCCGTTTTAGTGAGTTGCGATTTTCATAGGTTTTTAGGCGCTATGAGGCATGCAAAATTTCAAATGATAATAAATTCTTCTTCGGGAGTCCATTTTTTCTCCAAAACATATCAAATCCAAACATATGAAAATTTACACACTCTGGTGACCACTTTAACCCCTTATCTCATTCTTTAAGGCCCAAAAGGCGAAAAATCCCTTTGGATGGTCAAAAGTTTTCCTCCGACTGTCCATTTTGCAATAACTTCTGTTCCGACTGTCCGTTTTTCCTCACACACATATCAAATGGAAGCTTAAGACTATTCCTACACTATGGTTACCACTATAAGACCTTATCATATTATTCAAGGCACAAAAATGTCATTAATCCTTCCAAAAGACCATAATTTCTTCTCAAGGTGTCCATTTTGTGTCTACCACATATCAAATTGATATAAAACATATTTAAAAAATATTTATTTTGTTTATATCATAAAAAATATACATATAAATAAATATATTATTTTTATGAATTATAATTTTTTTAAAATATATATTTTATCAGCGCACGGAAAAAAACCACTAATAATCCCCCCCTTTTATCAGCGCTACAAAAAAAGTGCTGATAAAGGGGTCCCCTTTAACAGCACTAAAAAATAACTGATGGGGGGGCATTATTGGTGATGAAAAATGTTATGATAAAGGGTAACATTTAACAACGCTTTCATTATCACTGTTAAAAGTTCCCTTTATCAGCGATTTTTTAGCACTAATAAAGGGTGACACTGCAAAAAACATGTTTTGTGGCAGTGATTTTTTTGAAATGGAATTTTTTTGGAAGTGTATCAAGAATAGTAATTAAATGTAATTTTTAAATGTTTTTTTATTTTTTAAATTAAAGTTGGAAGTTTAAAATTATGTGTGGTCTTCAAAACAAAATTTCATCGGTTGGTTACACAATCTACTTGATTTTATCAAAGTGTTGAGGGTGAGTGATCTATAATATAAGGAAAGAATTGTCTATGAAAATGAGTTTTTTCATAGGGAATTTAAAATTAAAGGGAGTTTTTTTAAAGAATGGTTTCTTTTAATGGTTGTTAGAATTTGGAAAAAAGTGAAAATGGGGTTTTATATATGTTTTCTTTGGTGAGTTGTGTTTGGAAGTTTATTTAGTTTATTATGGAGTCATGTGGTTTGTTTTTGGGAAACATGGATTGATGGAGTTTGTGTTTATTTTTACATAGAATATGCCTCCTAAAGAGTCTGTGAAAATGTGGAAATTCATTTAATTGATCTGATCTTTTGGATATCTATTCTCATCATCTAAGAGTGGTTTCTTTTTTCATTGACTCTAACTATAGTCAAGGAATAGTGGTGGAGTTGAATTATTTTCTGTCCTTGGACATCATCCAGGACTTATTGAACCAGATTGGGTCTATCATGATTATGGAGTGGTTGTTTTGAGTTTTATTAAATTATTTTGAGTAACTAATATAAAGTGCATTGTAAGTGGAATCCATGTGAGCTAGATTTTCTTTGGCAAGTAAGGTTTCATCATTGGTGGTTTTGAATGATGATGTTCAGTCTGGTGGGTGGTAAAGGTCAATAAAGCTTGAGTTTTAAGAGAATACCATTATAGGTTAGTATCCTCATAAGAAGAAATAATTTCTCAAGTGTGATTTGGTTTTTTGTGATTGTTCTGAATTGGTATTTTAACTGGTGTGGTTTGGGGTTTCTCTGATTATTTTGTGATTCATACTAAATTTCTATATCTATGTGTGCTTGTTGTTTTGGATTGGATTGTCATAGGGTTTGGGAGTGTATTTGTGTTATTTCAGTTTCATGTTTGGACTCTAGGTGGGTAGAGCATGAGTGAATTTGGGTTAGTTCTTGGGTGACCAGGAAAGATGTTTCCTTTGGGTAGTTTATCCCTCGATGGTGTTGGTTTCTATTTGGTTACGTTCACCATGATATTGTGTTCTAAATTTGAAGTCACAGTTTACTAACTAGAGTATGCTGACCCGAGTCTAGAACCCATGTTATTTCTTATTGAGTTGTCATTGTAAATTGTTCTTCTTGGGTTTTGTTTTTGAGAGTGTCTATCTTATTGGTGGTGGTTCTCATTTTGCAGGTTTTGAGTTTTTATGGGGTTGTGTTTTATTTGGGATCTAGATTCAGTTCATTGGGTGGTTACTCATGATTGAATGAATTGGGTGATTATTGGATATTTTTGGAGATATGTTAATATATATGGTTCTTTATTGAATGGTATATTCTATTTTTTTTACCCAATTTATAAAGAATTTAAATGGTGGGGATAACTAATCACTATCTCTATCATCATTGGGTATCATATCAGGTCATTTTAGTTGAGTATTTCTTAGAGTGGATTGGGATTTTTTGGATATTATTTACGTGTTTATAGGAATTGTTTATGATCAATAGTTTCCTTCCTTAGTTCATCTGTTATTGTTTCCTAGTCCAACCAACTTATTTTCATGGGGTGTTGTGGAGACTTGATTTCTAGAACTTCTAAATCATTAAGGAATTTATAAGGGTATAAATTAGCATGGTGGAGGGAGTGTAAGACACCCTGTTATTATATATTTTTATTTAATGTTATTTTAGAGTGATTTAAAATTTTCATTCATTTTAGGAGTAAAATTTTAATATTTTTGAAAATATTATTCTGCGTGCAGTTTCACATGGTCACCACATAGTTAGTAGAAACCATGTTAATGAAAATTTCATAAATAATATGAGGTGAATGGTATAGTGTACACGTTCTAGGAGAAACTATGTTGTTTCCCTTACACTTAAGGTTTTTAGTTCCTTTTTTATGTGCATGGTTTATGTGCATGGTTATCACACTATTTGGAATAAACAATGAGTGTATCATGGGAGAATATGCAAGGGAACTTTACAAAATATATTCCTAGTGTGTAGTATAAGAATGTTTAGGAGAAACAATTTATGTTCTCTGTCAAAATATTTAATCTTCTAGGCTATCAATGTTTAGAAATTTATTTAATAAAACCTACACTAACTACTAAAGCATAAAAAAGTTGGAATAGTGGCTTCAATACCAGGAGGAATATGGAAGTCTAGTAATAATATTTAAAAACTAATTGTTAAATATCATTAATTTTTACACTTGATTAAGAATTTAAATTAACTAAACTAAATTAAATTAACAAATTTAAACTATGTGACCAACTCGACTTAAATTAAATTAGAAAGGATGAATAGATGGGAACTAATGTTAGGGGAAAATTTTACTTAATTTAAAAACATGCAAATACACTTACGACATAATCTAATTAATAGTTGTAATACATTTTGAATTAACCAGTCCTTTCTCTTCTAAAATACTCGACTACCTAGGACAGGAAACCCATATCTCAAGGTGATGTAGTTTACCTAACTACAATAGGTTTTATCTCTAGGAAAAAGATGAAGTTGGGTTGGATCTATCATTCCACTTCAGTTAATTTCATTGGGTTTCACCCCTAATCATTATTACTCTCACAAGGAAATTCGTGGATAAAATAATTTTTTTACAATTCAATACAAATTAATTAAGAAAATTCATAAATTATAAGGAAATAAAATAATTTCACACACATCCTCAAAAAATAGAACCGTCCTTTTATATGTGATTAACCATTTGTGGTTACTGGTTCATCAACTATGAAATAACTAAAGATCATATATAAGGGAATAAAATTAATTAAACTAAAATATATGTATTATGATAGAAAAAAATATGTACTCAAATTTTTGTTCACAATTTAAATATGCATCCAGTAATTTCACAACGAAAATGACGAAAATAAAAAGAAAAACTAAGTGGAATATCAGTGTCAAATGTACTCTCATTTCTCCTTCTCACAAAGAGATGATCCTTTTCATAACGATAGTGGGATAGTAATTTTAAATATAATCCTCTTTCTATTTTTTAAATCTCCTGAGAGGTAGTTTCTCTCCCATTTGGAGTTTTTAATTCTATCCTTTCTCTGTCGTATCATTATCTCTATTTAAACCGACCTTTAATCATCCCATGATGGTTTCCCTATTCTAAAGGGATTGTTAATAGATAATTCATAGTACGATAATACCCCATATATCAATATTTTTAAAACTCCCCCATGGGAATATTGTATCTCATGTGATGATAACATGAAAGAATCATGTATTTTTTTTAAAAGATCATCCCCAAAAATTTTATTAAAGAAAAAGGAAAAACAGTGTACACATGAGGTGTAATGAGCTTACACCGAAAAGAATCATGTATTTAATTCTATATAAACCCATCCTGCAGCGTGGATACTTTTTTATGGCATAAACTATGTATAGGATGAATAGATCATGGTTCAACTAATTTTTCTAATGTTTCATCCTCCTTAGTAGATATTTTTCTCAAAATAAATGTACTATCTATTCGATCAAATTCATGGTGTAATTCCTCTTCCATGGTGTAACGATATCATATGTGTACTTCTCCTTACTTGGATTCAGTGTAGCTAGTTCAACGATGATGCACACTCTTATCCCTTCTAAATACATGGTGTAGAATTATTTCTTCATGGTTTCATCCACATTTACTCCAACTCCTATAATGGTGCTATGGTGTAGTAGTTCAACAGTAACACATAGTTTGAATATTTGTTCGAGCTCCCTTTTTAACTACGCTCCAAGGGTAAAGCCTGTGGTGTAGTGGTGTTCAACATACCAATGTCGATCTCCTCCTTATCTAGTCATTATATCTAAATCCTTACTCTATAAAGGATTTATGGTAGTCCCCTCAATCTCCAATAGAGAATCATGAGGATTTTCAATCTCAATGGTGACGTTTGTCTCAAACTCGAGCTTCGGCAGTGCCGACACTATTGGTATCTGGTGACTCACACAGTGCTGTAATGATGAGGTTTGTGGATATGGTGAGTGTCATGGAGAGAGTGGTGGGTCTAAAACGGATGATGAGAAAGAGGGGGGAAACGGTTCCCATTTTGTAAGTATGAATAGTACGAGGGTGTGGCATGGTCCCATGTCAAAAAATAAAACATGAATATTCTCTCATAAAATTAAAACACCCCCCAAAAAATATATAAAGTAGGATGGGGGCCAGAAGACCACCTATTCTATCGTGAACCGCCCTATCATTGTGAGGTTCTCCTCCAACCACCGCCACAAGTTTCCCCTTGCGTTGTGATGGCTCCCACTTACATGTTCCCCTACGTCCCCCTGTAGAGGGGCTTCCATATATGCTCAGCCTTCCAAGGGGGGTCATGAAAATTTTTACCATGGGCTAGCTATGTTTTTTGAGCCCCATGGATTAAGGATGTCCATATATGGTCCATTTTATTAGTCCTTCAAAAATATTTCATTTCAGGAAAAAAACATAAAATCACCTACACAAATACCAAATCCTCATAAAAAATAATTATATTTATTTTTATTCCATAATTGACATAAAAATTATAAATATACGGAAATGATAATTAAATCACAAAAATTAATAAGGGTATTTATATATAAATAAATAACTCATAAAAATTCCACAGACTTAATCCTTTTCTCATCCTCAAGAAAAACTCAACCTCAAACAAAAAGGTTACAAAATTCACAAGGGAAATTCTTAGACAATCATGATCATAAAGTCATATCTATAAATTAATATTTTTAAAATCACAAAAATAAATCAAAAAATGAGTTCCAAAAACAAAATTCATTTAAAATTTCAAATTCAACACACTTATTTCTCTTTCACTCACATCATTTAACATTTTTTCAATAGTCATGCAAAGTGTGATATACCTCGCTAGAATTCATTTCACTCATCACTCAAGGAAATTATAAATGGGGTTATTATCAATCTCAAGCATGTATTTAGTTTTCATAAGCTTGAAAGTTTTATCAATATCTTTATAAAAAGAACTAAAAAAATCAAGATGAATTTTCATTTAGGTTCTAATGTCTCTGCAGCTCAAGGTGGGTATGTATTAATGATAAAATTAAAAATCAGATGCTGAAAATAAGAGATGAAATATTTAATTACAATGCATGAAATTCATTTAAAGATCAATAAAAAATGATTCCTCAACTAAATCCATTAAAAAGAAAACATCACATATGCATTTCTACTCTTCTCAAGTAATGTTTACTTTTTAACATGAAAACAGTGATAAATCATCCTCTTTTTCTTCCATGACTTTTTTTTTTCTTTTTTTATTTTTTTTCTAAATTTTTCAGAAATTGAGTTTTGAAAAGTCTCACATCCATCAACCAACCCCTATTAAAAAAATCATCGGTCATGTGATGGTGATTTTGACCCTCCATATATTAACCCACATTTTTTAGAGGATGAAATAAAAGAAAAATGATAATTAATGTAACATTTTTAAAAATATCCTAAGTGAACAAAACCCACTTTTTTCCACATGAATATCCATTAAAACACTCAACTCTACTTTAAATATAAAATGAATTACCATGCATTAATTATCATATAAATGAGGTAGAATGACAAAATGGTTTGTAATTTATCCTCATATCAAGGAATTTCATGGTTTCTATAGGTTTCTTAAAGGATAAATATAAGTTAGGTATCAAGGTAAAATGGGAAAAAATAATATTAATAAATTCCTCAATCATTATTAAGAATCTCAAAATAAAAATGTTTGGACAAGACTAATAAGAATGTTTTAGTAGTAGTACACATCATTATTTCTATCAAGAAAGGTATTATAAGAAATAATATGAACAAATAGCCTAGAATCTTCTAGGGAATGTGATTTAAATTTTTTATAATCAATTCTTGGAATAAACATGAATAATTAGCCTAATAAATGAAAAATTCTAAGAATAATATTCAGGAATCAAAATTGTATCAATAATTATTTTTTGACAACTCATAATTGAATTAAGAATGTGACTTTCTTAATTTTCCGCGTATATTTTTTCATTTATGGGAATGAAAAAATTCAAAATTTTAACATATATAGTAAAATATTCCCTAAGTTTGGATTCCTATTAGGTCATCTAACAAGGTCAAAAAATCAAAATTCAGGGTATCCAAGGATTCCTCACCATACTTAAACTAATCATCATCCTTGGAGTTCAACTATTGTGAAGTCGTGAAAAAATTTGTTTTAATTTTTTTTTTAGAATAAGGAATGTTTCTTAAGGATATGAAATGATAAAAGAAATAAAATTATCCCTTGTGAACTAGCTTCTATTCCTTGATTCCTTGAATGAGTTAATGAATATTGAAATTCTAAAATGTGTTTCTCCTCTACTTTCTAGATATTAGATTCTTATCTACGGCCTTTTCATCTTGGGAACCGAAAAAATGAATTTTGAAAATAAAATAACAGACATCCATTCAATTAATGTTCGATAATAATCAAGAGTGAAATTAAACCACAAAAGAGTCCCTAAAACTAAATATAAATTTAAAATGAAAAAAAATTAAAATAAAATCCTAGAAAGAAGTTAAAATTTTTAGTTACCTATAGAAAGTGTTTTATTTTATGTTTTCACGATATTCCTTTTACCTGGTGTGTCGCATAATTTGAGTGTGAAATAATATTAACATATTTCAGTAGAGAAATTATTAGAGATTATAATCATGAAAGTTAATTGTTCTCTTCCACCTCCATGTAATCTTTTGGAAAATGGTTCATGGTGGACTCCAAATGTTGGAAATATTTGAGTAATGAACAAAAAGTTAAAAATATAAACAAAATTTTTAGCATTCGTCATCCATCACTTATTAATTCTTGTTTTAGTGCAATAATACATGTGTACTTTGAATTTCAGAAAATTGTTTCTCCTTTAAATGTGATGGAAATTCCGCTTTTTTCTTTTATTCAGTGGGTGAATAATATTTTTCATCTTCATCAGATGTTGGGGGTTCTAATTCACTCAAAAACTGTAGAAATTAACATGTACTCTTACATCATTACATCACTCGTTTGTTCCTCTTCAATTTTTTTGATGAAATTTGATGCTTTAGAAACCTCTATCCCTTGGCACACCTTTTAAAAATTGATTTCACCCTAAAAGTACCTATATTTTAGACACTATTTCTTCAATTAGATTTGACGTGGCCTTCTAATCTATTTATTTTAAGTGGAGGAATGATTCCCATTCTTGTTCATTTTCAATAATGCTGGCTATGTCGAATAATATTTGGTTATCATCCTTCTCCTTTTTCACTTCTACCATGTGAACTTATTGGTGTGTCTCATCAAGTTCTATGAGGTGTTCACAATTTTGGTGTGTGGTCATCATCATCCTTGAAAATTTTAGTATGTATTAAGAATTTATCATGTTCACTTCTAGATCTATTCTTATCCTGGGGATACTCTTCATTCTGAGACACCATTTTTTCATTAAGGTTCATCATGGAATTTTTTTCTTCATCATGCAAACAAAGGAGTGTTAATTGCTCATCTTACTCAAATTCATCTTCTAAATCCACCAATGATGTTGGATGTTATTCCTTGAAAATTTCATTCTTGTCAATGATAATTATTTCCTCCATTTATTCATCCACTACAACCATGTTTTCTTCATCCTATTTCCTCTTCTCCTTAGAGACATTATTCCTTAAATCAATATATGAAAAGATGTTTATAAAATGTACCATAATATTCCTCAGTGGTGATGTGTTTGTCTCCATTATCTAATTAGGCTCCTTGAGTTTCATTTCATTAGATAAAATAGGCTTCAAGATTGTGTCTATGAAATATAGATACACACTTTTTGTTTTTATCCCAGAAAAATCATCATTCTTGTAATATTGATATATTCCTTGGATTTTCTAAAAATTAGGATCTCCATCACATGGTGAGTAGTAGTCAATAGTGTTCCACTATTGAACATGAAAATACTCATACCTAGGCGAGTGTGAATTATTCCATCCCATTTATTATTATGATCACTGTGTTAAATTTCATATTGCCCATGAGTTTTAAAAATTTTGATATTTAAATTAATACATTAGTGGTGTGGAATTATATTCTTTCTCTATAA
This sequence comes from Viscum album, assembly GCA_963277665.1. NCBI lineage: Eukaryota > Viridiplantae > Streptophyta > Magnoliopsida > Santalales > Viscaceae > Viscum > Viscum album. The sequence goes on from OY728123.1 coordinate 20,628,686, forward strand.
TTCTCATCCTACACATCAGTATGAATACCAATTACGTAATGATGAAAAATTAAAGAAAATATAAACTAAAATCATAAGACATAAATGATGTATGAAAAGAAACTCCTTTAATTAAATAATCTTATATCTCAATAATACTATAAATCATAATATATACAACCTCTATCTCAAGGTGATATATCTATCCTATGTGCAGTATGTTCTATGTTTCAGAAAAAGATAGAGTTAGGTTGGCTCTTTCCTTCCACTTCTCTTAATTTCCTTGGGTGTCTTTCATTAATCAACATTTCTCTCACATGGTGATTAGGTGATAAATTTAAATTATTTTTAATTAAATAAATGTTATTAAGAAAAAAATCAAAAATAAAGAAGAGAGAAAATCATTTCATACACATCCCCTAAAAATAGAACAAACATATTTTGTGAGATTAGTCATTTATGGTCGATGGTTCATCATCCATGGACAAACTAAATATCATAGATTAGGGAATAGAATTAATTAAACTAAAAGAAAATTACAGTGCAAGAGAAAAATACATTATCAAATTTTTGTTCACAATCAAAATATGCATCTATCAATTACACAATGAAGAAGAATAAAAATTAAATTAAAAATAACTAAGTGGAATCTTAGTGTTGAATCCACTCTCATTTATCCCAATCTACCTGTTTTGATCCATTGAATATTAATAATGGGATAGTAATTATAGATATAATAATATCTACCTATTTTTAAATATCCTGAAAGATAGTTTCTCTCCCTTTTTGAATTTTGAATTCTACTCTTTCTTTATTGTATATTTTTTATCTATTTGTCCTAGTCTTTAATCATCCCATGGTGGTCACCCAATTTCTAAGTGAGTGTTAATAGATCATTAATGGAAGGTTAATCCCCTATATATTAGAATTTTTAAAGCTCCCATGTGTCCAGCATGTAACTTGTGTGATGATAATGAAAATGAATCTGTATTTAAATTTGAATAAACCCTAGCATGTGATGGGGATATTTTTTTCAACATAGGGATTAAATTGGAATAATAAATCATAGTGAAACTATTTATAAAACTTTATAGCCTCCTCATTAGATATTTTTCACAAAAAACATTAACTAGATATTGGATCACATTCATGGTGCAATGCCTCCTCCATGGTGTGATGACATCATCTGTGTACTTCTCTATGATTGGATTTAGTGTAGCTATTTTAACAAAAACACATACTATTCTTCCATATGTAGATAGGGTGAAACATGATTTAATCAAGGTCACAATCATGTTTCATCAATCTCTTATAATTATTCTATGGTTCTGTGGTTTGGTCATGACACATTAGTTGGAAATGGGTTCAGGCTCCCCTTCTAACTATACATTATGGGAAAAGCCTTCAAAATAGTGGTGTTCAACATATTAATGGTGAGATCCTCTATAAATTACCATTATAGCAACAATTTTCTTCTATAAAGACTTCATGGTATTAACCTAAAGCTCCAGTGGAGATTCATGGTGTTTTTTGGTCTTGGAAATGAAGTTTTACTTGAGCCTAAGCATTGGAAGTGGAATAAATAGTGGTCCTTTTTTACACTTGTAGTGGTCTGATGACACAGTAGGTGGAGATGGTTAGTGAGGCATAGAGGGTGGAATTTATAACATGGGTGATGCAGAAGAAGGGTGAAGCAACATCACGTTTGTAAGTATGAATCGTACATGGGAGTGGCATGGTCCCACATCGGAAAATCAAGTGGGTGGCCACTTGAATTTAAGAAAATAATTTCCCCAACGACTCCAAGAAGTCAGATGGGGGTTGTAGGACCCCTTATATCCCCATGTACTACCCTATCCTAGTGAGGGTTTTCTTCCACTACCACATAGAGTTTCCTTATGCACAAGTCCAAGACCCCCTAACATATTACCATACACCGGTGATAGACCCCCCTTGCATATTCCCATGCACCAGTTCTAGATACCCCATGTCAAATCCCCCATACATATTCCTACGCACCAGTATAAGGCCTCGACCTTAAAAATTACTTAATCTAGAATTAAATTAATAATTCATAAGGATGATCTTTTCATGTTTATAGTTTTAGAGAATTTGGCCATAACTATTACATTACATCTCAAATATTTTAATGCATACAATTCTACTCAGAATTCATTTTTTCATAAAATAAAAACTCTTAAAAGAAAGAAAAAACTATATTCTTGAAATAAATCTTCTTTAAATCTTCCTTTCTTTTACCCTTACTAATACATTCTTAATAACATTTCAAAAACATGGGTTGAGAATAAAAAAATCAGTTAGGGTTATGAAAAAACATAAGAAAATATTAGTCCATAAATACATACAAATAAATGAAATCAAACTTTTCAATCTTTAACATAACACACAAAATCATAACATTTATGAATAACTCATGGAAATCATAAATCATGAAGGTAACTTGTGGCATCCATAAAATAGTTATTTTTTAGCTTTCACAGCTATGTTTGGAGTTATGTTTGGAATACCAATCACAATAAATTCCCTAAATCAATTAGGAGAAACATTAACATTTACCTCTACCACATTACCCAATTCATTGAAGGGCTATCTTGGGCTCACCCGCTTTAGGTTTATCAGGGAACCACCCATATGCATAAAAAATTACAAAGAACCATAACATAATCATAACATATAAAAAAAATATAAATGAAAGATAACATTTCAATATTCCAATGCCAATATAACTTTTTATGATATTGACATATCCAGTCTATTTCCAAAACCATTGAAACATTTAATAAATAGATTTTAAGGAAAAGTGTCCCATACCACTTTGAAAATTTAAAAGGGATTAATATTTTAATAAATTAATGTCCATATAATTACATCCTTAAAACCATTTTGATGACATGGAAATTAATGAGGATTATTTTGAAGATTATATATTTTAAACATTTAAAACAATGTTTTAGTTAAAGAATCAATTACCACATAAAAAATTCTTTAATAAAATTAATTAAAGATTTACATTAAAAAATACATATAATAGCATGATTATAGGGATATTATTGTTATAATATGTCAAAGGTAAGTATATACACCTTATACGATAATAAATGTTCACAATATCAGGATATGCCTCAAATGAAAGGAGATTGTGACACAATCCCTTATGAAAATTTGGCAGCCTAACAGCGTCACATTAAAATTAAGAAAATGAGTTGATGAGAGAGAAAATGGTATCTCATCACTTGGACATAAAATTTATTACAATAAGGATATTTAAGAACATATCCCAAAATAATATAATGTAAATTAAAAGATGTAACATAAAAGAAGTCTTTGACTAAAAAAGAGGGTTAAAGTTTCCAATACATAGAACATATCATTACATTAAGGATATATCAATGACATAACTATGTGTGACAAACAAAAATACACCCAATATAAGTGTATATTAAGTTTAAAACAATAAAAGTTCTTTCACACCTTTTCATATAATGACATAATTAGTAAGTAGGAGTGTAATCTACAGAATGTAAATTGGGTTAAGAAGTCCCCTTACCTCGTGTCTGACTTGACTCGTTCATCTTTTAATATCTTGAATAATGAACTAAAGTTAATTTATAATTGATTAAGAACCTTTTTAGATATTGTTATTAATTCTATATTACTTATTACAATGTTATAAATATTACATAATCATTTAAGTTAATAATGGTCATTTTGTCGATATTTGGTACTTGAGTCAAAAATGAACTTCTTATAAAAAAATTTATCCATGTGGTCAAAATTAAATTATCTATAGAATGATATTCATGATTTAGATATCATATATATAATATATATCCATTATATATATGTATTTATATAATTACATAACATTTGGAGATAAGAAATGAAATGAACCATTCATGGAGACGGTAATCTGTACGTACGCATGAACGCTACGTTATTTTCTTTTTCATATTTAATGAATGTAAAACTTAATGATACATAGGTATATTATAATTCCAGTATTATATAATATATAATTTCATTAACTCAACTCTTTATACATTTCACGTGTGGCATAAATGATCCATATCACTTTAAGGGGGAGGTAGTTTGCACTTCCTCAAATGAAATTATCACATTTACCCATTGTGGAATCCAAAAAGGTATGATATAAATGAAAAATACAAAAGTATAGTGACAATATAAATATCATATATATCACATAGAAATATAGTAATATCATAATTACCACCATAAGTGGTGGAAGGAGAAGATTGAACAATCTTCATTTCGTGATGTAGTAATTTTCCATCCACAGAAATAGTATGTTCATATAAATTAGATGTAGTTGTGTGGATGTTTAGTTTGAATACTCATAATTAAAATAACCTAGAATATTTAGGAAAATGATTTTATTATAAAATAATGGAAAAATATAGTTTAGGGGGTTGGAGAAAGAAAATAAAAAAATGAACTTGAGAGAATATGTTATATTTTAATCAGGTAACTCCTTTTGGTTTGAACCAAAAGGCTTTCTTGAATTGCCTTAATCCTAAGGGAACAGTTCTAGGAGGAAGAGTGGAATGTTGGGTGCTTCATGGACCAGGTTTTTTATGAGCCAAGGGGCTTGAGAGGTGTGAGTAATGGGTTATAGGTGGTGGATTTTTATAAAAGGGAGGAGGGGCTCCTTAGGAATGTTAGAAAGTATTATTTTATTATAAAAATATTTTCGGTTTCAACAGGTCGAAAACATATTTAATTAGAATATAAGGAGAATATAAGTCTAAATAAAATCATAGACTAATAATTGGATAGGTTTTGTATATTTGTTAATCTTTATCTTTTTTATTTAACACTTTGTTAACTTATATAGCTTTTACCATGTCCTCTTATATATTCATAGTTTTGGTTAATATATTTACAATAAAATTCCAAGCTTCCCAAAATGGATCATTAGTTACATTTTTAATATCATATATGTCATTTTGATGAATTTTATATTTTTATGACAATTTTATCATTTAATAAAATATTGATTGATTGAAAAACCCTTTTATATCAATTTTAATACTATTCAAATCATGACTTTTAAAACAAATACAAAAAACTTGATTCCTTCAAAAAAACCTTCATTAATTAAAGTATAACAAATCATAATAATCAATAAAATTATTATATGGCCTAAAAAATATCAGAAAAATTTTATTTTAATATTTATAATAATATTTATTTGAATCCTTTATTAATGAATCTATTACAGCACCACCATTATGTCATAACTAAATTTATTTTTTTTAAGTCTAAAAATTGTAAATAAAATTCTATGATGTAGGAAAAATTTTATCTTTACAAATAAAAATTATACATGAAAAGATCACTTATATAATCCTATATTAAAATTGTTTTAGTCAAAAGATTCATGTTTATGTTATTTTTGTCCATACTTTAAATTAATTAATATAAAGTGTCATTATCACTCCATGTGGCTCCATGGGGTCCCCAATTCAACACAAGGATTACTTTGGTTTTAAATATCCCATAAAATAGAGTTAGGACAAGTCTAATGGAAGTTTAATATTATTATAATATTATTTTTCACCCTTATTTACCACATTTATCCTTTAACTATAGAAAATAAAATATTTACTAATATTAATATTTGTAATGTCTAAAAATACAAGTTCTCTATTTACAAAATTTGGACCTTATAATAATAAATATGGAATCCATTTTTCCAAATTAAAAACATAGAAGTTTTAGAAATTAATTTATAATTAATTCTTGTTGTCAAAATAAAAAAGCGTGTTATTAAGATATAATAACTTTCAAAAGATTAACACTTGTTTATGTTCAATTTAAATGTGAAATAACTTCCAATGAAAAAAATTGGATTAAATGCTAAAAATATAATCCAATTAAACATTAAAACCAATAAAATAATAATCTAACTATATAAATAAATTAGATTAAAATGCACTTTTGAATTAAAATTTAGTATTTTTCAATATTCATAATAAAATGAACTTTATCAGAAAAGTAAAAACTATTTACCCAAATTAATTTTTGATATTACTATTATAAATAAGCTGTTTATTATTTCAAATGGAACATATAAAAGTAACAAAAACTAGATTTAAAAGGGGTTCTCCATCATAAGGTGGTAAACCAAACTTTATAAATATTAGAGTATTTATTCTTAAAATTGGATTTATTATCATTTTAAGCATCTAAATTTTATTGGATAAATTTAAAAAAATTTTACAAACATGTGTAATCATATTTTAGTTAGTTATATTCATTCCCACCAATACAATAGTTAGGATTTAACTACCATTTAATGCGATATTATATTTTTGTTTTTCTGTCTGACTCAGCCTTGTGTGCAACATGAGTTTTTGGAGAAACCCATTGTTGTGTGTCGGGTATGCCATCAAACATAGTATCCCCTTTAAAGTCAATATAATATTTAATTCTCAAATATTAATAAAAATTAAAATTTCATATTCTTTATTTACATGGGATGTTACATCCATCATTCTTTTGGGAATTGTGCCCTCACAATTTTGAAATTGGGCTCGGAAATATCATTAAAAGTCCCACATCGGAAAAAGAGTCAATAAAACTATCACATTAAAAGAAAGAAAGAGAAGTAAAGAAGTTCACCCAAGATAACACATACTAGGATTCAATTTAAGAAAACATGGATTTGGAGGAGAAAATAAGTGTCAACTTCTGATGGATATTGATTAAAAAATTGAGTAGGAGGAAGTGAACAATAAGAAAACCACAAACTTGTGATAGGTTAAACAATATTTGATTCCCTAGTAGGAAATGTAAATGGACATTTTTTTGTTTTATGTTCCCATTTGTAATGTTAGAGAATTTATTTATGAGACTGAATAATAACATAAGGAAATATATTTACTTTTCAAGTAGAGATTCATCCTTCAATAAGTTTCTACCAAATAATAATCTCTTCTCCAAACGATGAGTATTCAAGAGGGATTGGTCACACTTGATGCGCTGGAATAAACTTCAAGAGAATCTCATAATCCACTATAGATGAACTATATATTTCCTCTATCTTTATACATAAACCAAAACAAAAATGGTTAGTACAAGATCAGATAATCCCCTAAATCTATAATCTTAAAAAAAAAGAAATACTACTCTTAACCTCAAAAATTGAGAAAACAATACCCAAACATCAACAAAGACCATTCAATAAGCAATTTCCATTAAAATTAACCAGAACAATCCAAACTAAGTTTGAAACCCAAAATTCTGAATGATTTGACCACATAGTGTTCTTCAAAAATCATAACATTTGTCTCTAAATAACATTGGTTACTCTTAAACTATCATGCTGAAAAGTAATTAACCAAATCACATATTCTCTATGATAGTTTAATCATTTCCAAAAATAACCCAAATCACCATATGTTCCCAATAGAAATAGGGACTCTTCCAAAATAAATTTTCAACCATTACTCAACGAGTGAAATCTCATAGTATTCTATTTTCCATAGGCATATAGGTTTCCCAAAACTGCAAACATCTTCCAAAATAACCTTTATCACTTAATCCCCAAATAATTTTCTTATACTAAGGATATCCGTTTGACAATACATAAGTTCCAAAAATCATATTATTTTTTATCCATAAATTCATTTAAGTAAAAAGATTAAGTCATACTAAGCAGCGGATACACGTAGGCAAGTGGTAGGTGATAAATCCCAATCGCACTTTTGTTGTGGGTTCAATTCCAGTGGTCTTACTAGACACAATGAGTTATCACCCATCTTGAATTTTTTACCATTTTATAGAACTCAAAAATAACCTTAACTTTATTTTCACCTAAATGGTTGTCTTGTACATCTCATTTTCATCCTAACTCATAATTACCTCAATATATTAATTAATAAAGTCTTATTGACATTTTTTTACCGCCATAAAATTACTCTATTCCCAAAGAAAGAATATTGTACCTTGATCATGGTGTCTAACTGGTTTAATCTTCATCTCGTACAAGTAGATAGATGGTCAATGAATTGAAAAAATGATTTTGACATCCTTCATATCATTTTCTTTCATTTTTCAAATACACCTCGTACAACTTGGGTCATATGAGTGTTCATATAAAAATAGTTTCGGAAAATAATCATGCATGACATATAATTTCAAAACATCTGATAAAACATGCTTCCTATAAAACAGTCAGACCGAGTTTGAGTTAAAACAGTCAATAAATGGTCCTTCTAAAATACCATAAGTATGTGCTGAATGACTATAATTTAAAAGGAAAATATAAATAGGTGACGCAAGGGTCTTCTTCTTCATCACCTTTTTCAAAATCATAATATTCTTCTAAATCTTGTGATAAGGTAAAATATATGAAAATCCCTTGATAATATATACCGTTCTTGGAAATATTACAATATTGAGAAAATATGATTTGATTAAATACAACCCATGATCCACGATGATATCTGGGTATAGAAGAGGTGTTTGATATCTCAAAAAATTTCTTACAAGTGAGTTGTATGTTAGAAAATGTTTTAGAGTCATCTAGACATGACATTGAAATAATTATTACAAGAAAGTCATCAGGAAGAGATAAAAATGTCATATGAGATCTTCCTTACACCATTGGTAATAGACTTTCCTTGATTTGAAAAAGTTACAAAATATGGATTTAACATAAGGATTAGACATAGAGACTAACCATGTGTCTAACAAAAACTCATAATCCCTAAAGTTATATAAACTGACCTTTGATACCAACTATAAGGCCCCAACCATAAATATTACTTAATCTTGAATTAAGTTAATAATTAAAAATAAGGATATTTTCATGTTTGGGGTTTTAGATAATTAGGCCATAAATATTACATTATATCTCAAATATTACAAAGTAGACACTTAAACTAAGTATCCATTTTTTCATAAAATAAATACTCTTCAAAGAAAAAAATTATTTTCTTGATATAAATATTCTTGAATTCTTCCTTTCTTTTACCCTGACTTATACCCTATTAAAAACATTTCAAAAACTAGGGATGACCATAAAAATATTTATAAGGGTTATAAAACAAGGAATGAAAACATTAGTCCATCAATACATACAAACCACTGAAATCCTATTTTTCAATCATTAACATAACACACAAAATCATACGATTTATTAATAACACATGGAAATCATAAATCATAAAGGTAACTTGTGGAATCCATAACATTCTTAAATTGTATATTTAATAGATACATAGGGAGTTAAGTTTGGAATAAAAATCACAGTATATTCCCTAAATCTCTTAGGAGAGATATTAACATTTACCTCTGTCACATTACCCAATGTATCAGAGAGCTATCTCAGGTTCACCCGACCTAGATTTTTCACGGAACCCACCATATGAATAAAAAATTCCCAAGAACCATTACTTAATCATAACAAAAAAACAAGCATAAAGGTAAGATAGCATTTCCACACTCCAATCACAAGATAATATTTCAAGATATTGACAAATCCAATCTATTTCCAAAACCATTTAAAACATTTAATAAATATAATTTTAAGTCAAAGTGTCCCATACCACATTGAAAATATTAAATGGATTATCATTATAAAACATTAATATCCATATAATTAAATCCTTAAAACCATGTTGAAAACATGGACATTAAAGGGAAAGATTTAGATTACTAAATATTTAAAACATTTAAAACAATTTTTTAGTCAAAGAGTCTATTACCACTTAAAAACATACATGAAAAAAAATAATTAAAGAATTACATTAAAAAACTTACAATATAATGATAATAATTAGATTCATGATATAATTTTTCAATGGTCAGTATATACACCTTATAGGATATTAAAGGTGAACAATATCAAGATATGCCTCAAATGAAAGGAGATTGAGACATAGTCCCTGACGAAAATTCGACAACCTAACGACATCATATTAAAATTAAAAAAATGAGTTGATGAGAGAGAAAAGGGTATCTAATAACTTGGAAATAAAATTTTCATAAATAAGGATATATAAGAACATATCCCAAAATAATATAATCAAAATTAAAAGACATAACATAAAACAAGTCTTTGACTAAAAGGGTATGGTGAAAGGTTCCCATAAAAAGAACATATCATTATATTAAGGATAAATCAATGACCTAAATATGTGTGAAAAATGTATATACACCCAATATAAGTGTATATTAACATTAAAACAATCATAGGTCATTCAAACATATTCATATAATGAAATAATTAATAAGTAGATGTTTAACCCAAATAATGGAAATTGGGTTAAGATGTCCCCTTACCTAATGTCTGACTTGACTCCTTCCTTCCTTAATCTCTTGAATAATAAAATAAAGATAATTTATACTTGCTTAGGATACGTTTTAAATATTATTATTCCCTTTATATTACGTATTACCACATTATATACAATACATAATCACTTATGTTAATAACGGTTGATTTGTCGATATTTAGTACTTGAGTCCAAAATGAATTTCATATAATACAGGTTGTCCATGTGGTCAAAATTACATTATCTACAGAATGATATTATTGATTTATATATCATATATATCATATATATATATCCAGTATATGTATGTATTTATAATAGTACAAAACATTTTAAGATAAGAAATAAAATACACAATTCATGGAGTTGGTAAGCCATATGTATGCATGAACGCTACTTTCATTTCTATTTCATATTTTATGGAATGAAAACATAATGATAAATTGGAATCTTATAATTACAATATAATATAATATATATTTTCATTAACTCTATCCTTTATACATTCCATGTATGGCATGAATGAGTCATATCACTATGAGGGGAAGGTTGTCCGCACTTCCTTAAATGAAATTATCACATTTACCCATTATGGAAACTATTACGGTATTATATAAATGAAAAATAAATAAGTATATAGACAATATAAATATAATATATATTACATATAAATATATTTACATCATAATTTCCACCATAATAGGTGGTAGGAGAATATTGAACAATCAACATTTTGTGAGGTATTAGTTCGCCGTCCACATAAACAGTATGTTCCTATCCATTACATGGAGGTGTGTAGATGTGTAGTTTGAATAATCATCATAACCAAAACCTAGTATATTGAATTTACTGGGTTTTTAATAAAATAATGGAATAAGGAGAGTATAAGGAGTTAGAAAAATAAAATAAATGAAAAGAACTTGAGAGAATATGTTACGTTGAAATCGGGCAACTCCCTTTGGTTTGAACAAAAAGGATATCTTGAATTACCTTATGCCTTGGGGAATGATTTTAGGAGGAAGAGAAGGATGTTTGGAGCTTCGTAAAGTAGAGTTTGGATGAGCCAAAGGACTTGAGAGGTGTGAGTAATAGGTTAGAGGTGGTGGCTTTTTATAAGAGGGAGGAGGGGATCTGTAGGAAATATTGAAGGTATTATTTTATTATAAAATGTTTTCCAGTTTTAAAAGGTCCAAAACTTATTTAATTTGATGTTAAGGTTTATATAAGTCTAAATAAAATCATCCAATAATAACTTTACATTTTTTTGATATTTTTAATCCTTATCATTTTTATTTAACCCTTTGTTAACCTATTTAACGTTTACCATGTCCTCTTTTATATTCACACTATATGGTTAATATATTTACTATAAAATGTCAATAGACCCAAAATAGATCATTAGAGACATTTTTAACACCATATATTTCATTTGGATGAATTTTATATTTTTTGTATTATTTTATCATTTAATAAAATATTCATTTATTAAGAAACTCTTTTATGTCAATTTTTATACTATTCATATTATGACTTTTTAAAAAAAATCCAAAAAAACTGTATTCATTCGAAAGACATTAATTAATTCAAATATAAAAAGTCATAATAATCAATAAAATTCGTTTATAGAACAAAAATATTGAAAATAATTTTATTTTAATATTTATAATATCATTTATTTGAATCATTTATTAATAAAGCAATTACTACACCACCATTGCGTCATAATTAAATTTATTTATTTAATATATAAAAATTATAAATAAAATTCCATGAAGTAGGAAATATATTTATATTTTCAAATAATATTTATAGACAAATATATCACTTATATAACCACATATAATTTTTTTAGTAAAACGATTCATGTTTATGTTATTTTTGTTCTTACTTTAATTAATTAATATAAAGTGTCATTATCACTCCCAGGTGGCTCCATGGGGTCCAAAAATTGACACAAGGATGACCTTGGTCGGAAATATATATTCCAATATGGTTTTTACAAGTGTAAGATTAATTTAATATTATTATAATTTTATTTTAACCCTTATTTACCAGATTTACCCTATAACCATGGTAAATAATATATTTACTAAAGTAAATATTCATAATGTATAAAAATAAAATTTATTTATTTAACAATTTAGACAATATTATTCAAAATATGGAATCCATTTTTAAAAATTCAAAACACAAAATTTGTATAAATCAATTTAAAATTAATTCCTCTTATCAAAACAAAAAAACATGTTTTTATGAAATAATAACTATCAAAAGATTGACAATTTTTTATGTTCAATATCATAGTGAAATTACTTCTAATGACCAATATTGGTTTAAATGGTCAAAATATAGTCCAATTACAATTTAAAAACAACAAAAAGAACAATATATCAACATATATAAAATACATTAAAAGGCAGTTTTGAATTAAAATGCAATATTTTACACTATTCATAAAAAATGAACTTTTTTTTGAAAAATACCAAAATTTTATCCAAAGTAAATTTTGATGTTCCTATTATCAATAAGAAGTTTATTTTGTCAAATAGAACACAAAAAATTTATAAAAACAATATTTATAAGTGGTTCTCCATCAAAAAATGGTAAAACAACCTTTAAAAAATATTATAGTATTTATGCATAAAATTGGATCCATTTTAATTTTAAGTCTCTAAATTTTATTGGATAAATGTAAAAACATTTAAATAAAATGTGAAAATATATTTTAGTTAGTTCTGTTCATTCCCGCCAATACAATGGCTAGACGTAACTTCCTTTTAAAATAATATTAAATTATTATTTTTCAGTATGACTCAGCCTTGTGTGCAACGTGAGATTTTGGATAAACCCATTATTGCGGGTTGAGAACACCATCGAATATATCATCCACTTTAAGGTAAAATTTATATTTAATTAATTTTTTTAATAAATATGAAAATGATATATTCTTTATTTACCTGGGATGTTACAACTGGTGAGAGATCCCTCTTGGTTGAGGGTGTTCCATATGTGGTAAATTTTTTATTCCTTTTAAATATATTTCAGTACATGGAAAAAATCCTCAAATCATATACACAAATAATAAATCTTTATAAAAAATAATTAAAATTATTTTTATGCCATAATTTATCAATTAAATAGTAAATTGATAGAAATGAAAATTAAATAATACAAATTAATAAGGGTATTAATATATATATATATATATATAAATGTTTCAAAAACTATGTAAATTGTTCTACAGTCTTATCATAGTTATTTGTCATGGTTAGTGCATGGTTTTACAAATAGTATTGTAAACATGTGATCTTCCCAAATCCTTATAAATATGAATTTCCTCTTCTACCCTTCTAAAATTAAAAGGGTTACCCATAATTTCTTCCCCTATTATGCTTGGTTGAGGCTTAGTGTGCATGAGGGTGTTTCATCCCTCCATTCTCTATAATCTATGATCTATTCTGGCATCATCTTAAAGTGATTTCTTAAGGTAAATCCTTCATTTTTCCTTATTCATTCTTTATTCTCCAAATTATTCCTTTCCTACTTGGCTTTCTTACTATCCTAGAAACTCCATGGGTTACAAAGGTTAGTTGTAGGGTTTCAGTCACGTAATCCTGTTAGTTTTGGTGATTATGTCTTGAGTCAGATCCCTTGGTGCTTTTTTAAACATTCCCATTGAATCTAATAACTCCTAACTTTATCTCTAATTGTTATAGGTAAGTGTTTTATTTTTTTAGTAAAATAGAATTTCATTAGATTCTTGATGTTTTAAAATTTATTTTTTTCTAATTATTTCATATATGTTTTAGAAAAAATGGATTTTATAATTCTTCAAATTGGTACTTTACTTGGTATAGATGTTATTTTGACGGGTTATGGTTTTAAAAATTATCTTTGAATTCCAGGTTCTTTTTAGTATTTTCTAATCAATTTTTTTAGTAAATTTTATTTTAAAAGGGGATTTAACCTTCTTTGGACCCAAAATAGGAAAAATAATGACTTTATGAAATTGTTTCAAAAAGGTTGAGAAGTGTTTCATATTTTCGAGTGGTTTTAAAGATGTTTTTACAATGACCATGTTTTAAATAATGAATTGAAATTGAACATTAAATGAGGTAAAGGACTCAATAAATCGAGTGGATTTTTTTAAGGCACATCTATCCCTTTTGAATGGTTTTCATGTGACATGGGTGTGTGAGACCCTCATGAGCCGCTGTTGATTGTGCTTGATATGAATTTTGTCCCAAGGGGAATGATTTATATTATATGTGATACACAAAATGAAAAATGGGTTAATTTATTATCAGTTAGAAGGACGTGATATGAGATTTATTATTTTCATATTAATTATAGGGAACATAAAATTATTCATCTCTTATTGATTTCTTTCATAGGTTCACTAGGAACTGAGTGATAGGGTGAGATTTATTCTACACTATATAATCACACAATATTAGTGACCCCAAATTATGTGTTACAGCTACTGTAGAGTGCCCCCAATTCTAGGATTGGTGTAGGATATATGGATGGATTGTGTTATAGATGCAACATAGGAAATAATTGATTCACGTTTTCTAAGGCCTAGAATCATCCCACATTAGGACCAAGTGTGTACCCAAGATACTAAATGAATCCTTTAGGGAACACCAAATTCTTATGTTCCCAGTTTTATTGGACTCTATGACATCGTGGTTTGTTGTTATTTGATGTTTACCTCATTTTATTCATGATACAGTTCCTAGTCATTTTAGTTATTAACTATTGATTTATGTTTTTTTATTAAGTGGTTTCCAAATATGATTTTGAAAAAATTCTTTCTTAAGTGGGTTTAAAAGTGGATTTTAAACTAGTGTTTTAATAAAAGATACTTAATCCAAGGTAAATGTTTTCAGAGTGATACTTTCATTTATGGGAAGAAAATATAAATTTATAAAATGATCATAGATGGGATGTTGGTTATTTTATATATATTAATGTAAAAAAGGAAACCATATTTTTTAATTGTATTTAAAACTAAAATGGGTATGATTTTATTTACAAGGAATAGAATTCATTCTTTGGTGGGATCCTACTAAGAATGGTTTTTCTCACACCTTGCACACACTATTCAGTGTTTGTAGATCATATGGTTTCTTTTCAGGTTCCATGGTTGTGGTCATCTTCCTTAGGTTGGGTGCTCTAGTATTTGTGATGGATTGATTTTATTTTTCATGTTTAATAAATATTTTCTTTTATTATTTAGTTTATATGGCATAATATCCATTTTTTCAATGTTAGAGTTGCTTTAATTTTGATATATCGTACTCTATTTCAATGATTTCCTTTTATTGAGATGTATTTTATTCGGTGGCGGAAATCATTCCCAATGATTCTATTTTGAATCCTTGTCACTATTTTCATGCCTAATAAAATCAAGAACACGCCTCAATTATCACATGGGTTGACTCGAGTACCTAAATTCAATTAGTGTCCTTGGTTGGTAAATGAAAAAATGTTATCAAATCATTACACTTGATGTATTTTTTTTGTGTTTAGGTAGTATATTGATTAGAATTTTCATCAAGATTTGGGTAGAGGGTGTGGGGTGGTTCTTGGACAAATATTCTTTGCACCCAACCTCATCTTTCCATGTGTGGTTTGGATTTGAGTCATAATTTAGAGTTTAATTTTGGATATCATTGATGGATTTTATTATGTGATTATCATATTTTAATTCTCAATGAGTATATTTGTGATTACAATTATTGTTTTATGTTCTTGAGGTAAAAGTGATGAATGTTACAGGTTTTTATAGTTTGCTTGCATGGTCTGGTAAACCTTGTGAAGCCTATTTAGAATGTGTATGTAACCATACCAGATCATTTGATATAGTTGGATCATAGTTTACCATCACACGCATCCATACCAGGCACAATGAAATTTTTCTTCCATTTTTTTTGTTTTTTCTTCCTTTCCTTCCAAAATAATCTTAATGGTGTCTACCGTTAGTGTGGTGATAAACAAGGGTGTTTATTTAAAAAATTGATAATGTTTTAGTTTGTTTTGTGATTTGTTTCTACGTTTTTTCACTTGACGATGTTGTGATATGTTTTGGAAATTGGTTTTGGGTTGAAAATGGATTTTATATCTAGAATGAGGAAGAAGTTTTATCATTTTGGAATATTTTAAATTTGTTATTTAGAGTTTTTTCAAATGTTTTTTATTTAAAAATGAAAATTTCAAGGTGTTTTTGGGTGAAAAAGAGGGATTTTATGGGTAATTTTGTATTTGATTTTTTTTATAATGGTTGTGAGAGTGTTTTTAATACATGTAAATTTCTTTAAGGGTCCTTTATTTTGAAATTATTTTTTTGAATTAAGTTACATAGGAATTAATTAGAAATTTCTATTGGAATGTATTATTTTAAAATAAAAAGGTATGTTTAAAAGAACGTGGGGATTTAAAAACTAATTTAGGGGTTACATAATCCACAAAATTTGAAAAAAAATTTGAGGGTGGGTGATCAATAATACAAAGAAATAATTATTAAAGAAAATGAGGCTTTCATGGGAATTTAAAATAAAAAGGAATATTTAAATAGTTTTTTTAATTGTTGGGAGTTTTTTAAAAAAGATAAAGAGGATTTAAATATGTTTTCTTGGGTAAAGTGTATCAGGAATTTGTTTTGGTTTTTGAGGAAATCATGTGGTTTGTTTATAAGAAACATATACTAATTTAGTTCATAGTTCTTACTACATAGAATTTTCCTCCCATAGGGCCTTTCAGAAAAAGAGTTATTTTAATCATTGGGATGATATTTAGGATGGATCTTCTCATTGTCTAAGAGTGGTTTATTTACTCATTTACATTTCCCAAACTGAAGGTTGAGTTGTTGAGTTGAATTCAATAAAGTCCTTGAATTCCATCCAAGACATATTGAATTAGAGTGGGTTCATATGAATCTTGGAATAGTTATGTCTAAGATTGGATTATATTCTTTTAGGGAAGTTATATTAAGGGATTTATTAGTGGGATCCAATCAAGTTGTTATTTCCATGTAAATTGAGGTCTAAAATATGTTATTTTGATTAAGGGTGTCCAATTTGGTGGGTGGTAGAGGTAAATATAGACAAACATGGATGTATAGATCAACATAGATTGGTGTCCTCAATAAAAAAAATTAAATTTATGAGGGTGGTCTAGTTTTTGGTGATTTATGACATTTTGGATCTTTATTTGGAGTGTTTTGAGGGTTCTCTAGTTATGTTGTGGATGGTAGTGAATTTTTAGATTTGTGTGTTCTTGTTGTTTTGGGTTTCTTTCCCTGGAGGTTTGGGTCTATGTTTGTGATTGAACATATATTTTCTATATTTTTCATGTTTATTTAATTGATTTATTCCTTTATAATTAATTATTTTTCTCTGAATTATATCTTTTTTTGGATTTTTTTGAATTTTTGGTATTATTGTGAAAATTTCAAAATTAGTGAATTTTAACTATTTTTTATTACTTTGATATTTCTTTAATAACATTTTACCTAATTATACAAATAGAATAATTGTTTTTTAGAATTATATATTTATTGGTAATAAACTTCTTCAACTAGGTCAAGAGATGATTCAAACCATATAATGCCCAAAAAGTTTATGAAAATTAGAAACATTTTTAGAAAACAAATTTTACTAATTGTTAATAAATAAAGAACCCCTAGGGATTAAAGAATCCAAATTTGGTTATTATAGTTTAAAATTCAATAGTAATTAAAGTTATTCCATTAAATTAAATTTCATGGAACAATTCAATCATTAAGGTAGCTGATACACATGTCAAATTGGGGGAAATTAAATAGTACATTTTTTTCCAAACAATATTAATAAAATAATAACTACGGTTAAATTTGTTCAATGAATCAGATATTTTGACGGAGGAAGAGAAAGATAGAGTGGAACAAGTTATAATAAAGCCATTTTTTATGATTCTTCCATTTATTATCCCATTAATACACAAAAATTAAGAGGATTGATTTTGGAGGGAAAAGTTTCCACACATCTTCACAATAAATATGTATTTTGATTTCCTTTGATGGGGATCAACCGCTAAACATAAAATCTATATGAATTCATAAAATAGTGTAATTTTTTTTTGTTTTCTTTCCATTTTTAATCACATCAAATCATTCAATAGAAGTGTTTTATGTTTCTATCATATTTTTTCTCTATCTTTCTCTCTCTCTAGTTTTCTATCATAGTTACTTTTCACTATGATCTCCTTTACTCATGATCATGAGTAACTAAAATATGGAATTTAAAATGGGATAAATCCATTTTTGAACCTAAATGTTTAACATCCAAGCACATTTTTTAATATTTTCATAGAGTTATATATAAGAGGATATTAATGAGGAAATCTCTTTTGTTACTCCACTTTTGAGTGGATTATTAGATTTTTATTCTATATTATTTTCCCTCAATTGAGGAGGTGGTTGTGTGGTGTACATGGAGATATTTCAGTTCACCATTAATAGAGCCTTAATTTTCAATACTGTAATCCTAAATTTCAATCAATGAATCCTCACAATTTTAGTATTTTCAATGAAATTTAATCATTTCTAGAATATAAAAAATATTTTTTAATTAATCTTAAAATTTGATTAATTTATGACAGTTGAATGCTTTCATCCATTTTTTATTTTTTTGAACAAAATAATACATTTATTTTTAATTGTTTAATGATCCTTCTAGGTGATTTGGGTTTATTATGAAGAATCTACGATGTTCATAGATGTTTTGGAGAATCCTAGAAAATTTTATAGATCCTCATATATGAATTACCCATGTAAAAGAATTTGAATTTGCGGCGATCTAGCCATATATAGGAATTCAGCTACATGAAAATCCATGTAAATGGATTTTCCACATAAGTTAATTGGATCAAATAAAATACATCTAAATTGTGGAATTTTTCTACACAGTGATACACATACACAAATAATTCACGTACTATAATATCTGAAGCTTAAAAATGTAGATAAGTTTAGGACATGTGGACATTCATTTATGGGAATTCAATGTAAAAAAATTTACCTACACATGGAAATAAGTTTGTGGATCTTTTAGCAATGTGGGATTCCACTCTACCCCTAAATGAAGAATCACCTACACTTCGAGCCGAGGCATTAGGATTTCACATCAGTATCCATGCATCCTATCAAATATGTGCACATGGAGCATGTAAAATAAAATGGGAAGAATCATGCATAAAATATATCAGTTGAAATAAGGAAACATGTATCAAAAATTCAATCCTGCATATTTCTTGGAGATTTGAAAACTATAAAGACATAGATATATTCAAAAATAGAATACCATGATGATATCGAGAGGTTGACCAAATCTAAAGGAAGGAAAATTTTTAGATAAGGATGAATAAAATGTGTAAAGTAATATTTTTTGGGTTATTATTAATGCAAATAACAACACCAATTCTCGAAAATTGAATAGATAAACAATTCATGCGAATTGATTTATCCATGTGAGACTAAAATTCCCACTGGTTGTGGGTAGTTTAGATTCAAAGGAACCTTCTTTCAAGTCTTACATTCTTTATTGTAATATTTTCGATTTATTTTGGAGACTATTTTCATTAGCGAAGAAAGTTTTTTTATCTTTTGAATTTATTCTATTCTAACTTGCATTGGATAGTAATTCAAATATATTAAAGAAAAGTGAATGTTATCTCTATTTAAATTTATTTGTTAAGGTATTACCCCTGATCACAGATAGTTCGTCTATATTATGTCACTTGGTGGTCTATGGGTAGTCAAATTACTTTCCTAGGAGGATTAATATTTATACTATGTTCTTGATATAATATCCAAACACTTTTATGTGTTTTTCTTAAGGAAATTATTCATAAATTTAGGGATTCAATCAAATAATTCTTAAGACAAGGAAGTTTAGGGAATTATAAATATTGAAACTATTCTATGGTTCCATCTTTTTAAATATTATTTCCACAATTCTTTTTTAACTTTATGAAACTAAAATTATCGTTGGTTTCTGTGAGTTATTTCTAGTTTATTTTATCAACTTTCAAAACAAAAAATCCAAAAATTAAATAACTTCCTAAAAAAATTACACAAATTGAAAATTGAAAACCTAGTTTAAAATCATCTCAAGAGATGTCCCTAGGTGTTGTTTTACTAAATTACATAAGGGAACATAATATTTTTTGAGTCGGATACATGAAAAATTTCATCCTTAACAAGGAATCATTTTCATAGATATTTCTTAAGTTAATTAAATTTCTTTTGCCTGACCAAAATTTATAACCCCATTTTAGCCCCCCTTTGATCCTAAATTTGATATCACATATCATTCTAGAGTAATTAATGAAAAAACAGTTGACCATGAATCCCACTTTATTAATCTTGTTAATTAATGGGCCTTATGAGAGATGATTTCAACCCCAATTATTGTCATTAGAACATCTAAGGAATACCCATGTGAAACTAAAATGATTTTGGATGAAATCATAATGCCTAAGAAGTCAGCCACAACTTATTAAGACCACCAGTGTCCTATGGAATATCCTAATATACCAACTGGATTTGAAATCAAGTTTGAATTCATACACCAACTACCAAAATTCAATGTAAGTATAGGGGGAGATCCACCCAAACACATTCACGAGTCCAGTTTTTTGTGTGTCAATATAAAACCCTCTATATTTAATAGAAACAAAATTAAACTCAAAGAAATCAATTTTTCATTATATGGAGTGTATATGGTATGTTTATTCTATTTACACTCAACTCTAATCAGGGAATGGAATGAATTGAAAAAACATTTCCTTGAAAAAATATTCCCTAACACTAGAAACGCTTTAATAAGAAAGGAAATCTATTGGATAAGGAAAACTCTAGGATAAACCTTTTATGAATATTGGTAGAGATTCAAAAATTTTGTTTAAGTTTACCATACCATCATATCAGTTAGAAACTCTTAATTCAATAATTATATGAATAATATTTCTTAACAGATAAGTGCATGATCGATACTACTACAAGTGGTTCCTTAGTTAACAAAACACCAGTTTTTATAGGACCTTAATTACAAACATGGCCTAGAATACTCAATAATTAAGTACAATATGTTACCTATATGTAAAATATTATTAATAAATACCCACTTCTCCTTCTTATAATCAAATTATAAGGATTTATCTTAGTAGTCTTGCCACTATGGTGACATCTATAATGTTTTCCAAAATTTAGAAACCCCAAAACCAAGTCTTAAAATAGTTTTCCATCATAAGTTCACTATAGATTTTTTTTATTCAAATGACCATTTAGGGATCATTTTTCACAAATTCATGAATAGTCTGAAAACATCATTATTTTTTCCTCTGAAGATCCTTTCCATTCAACCAACAAACATATTTTCAATCAAACCATAATTTCAACTGAAATTGAAAAAACTATACTCAAGATACATTTAGTTATCCTTTATAACCAAATTGATTTTTCTAAGTACAATATTCTAACTCAAATCCAATATAAATCAATTATAAAGATAATTATTAACCTTAAAAAATTTCTAACTTACTCAAAAAACTCAAAACCCATAAAATAACATTAAATAAACTGTGAGGAACCAATAAATACTTATAAGTACACTGATTACCCAAATGAGACAATTGGATAATGATTTTGGTTTTATAAGTAATCATATAAGTGGTGGAATACCTTCATAACCTCATGTATATCCTAAATATAGGGAATTTAAATGTGACTGTCAGGCATCTTTGGAATGGTACTGAACTGAAAATTCCCTAAAACTATAAATTCCAATTCTACACTTGAATCCAAACTTACCGATATTTGTTCTAATCCTTTTTTAGAACCTCATGAAAAATTGAAAAAGGATGTTGAATATGATAAAATCTCTAAAATTGTTTTGAATGAAAACTGAGTTTCATAAGAGGATGATTTTATACAAAATACCAATACATATTGGAGAAGATTGATAAGAACATATGTTCCCAAAAACTATGCTCAAAATTTTTAAGAATAATAAAGGCCCCCTCTACCCTATCCTAAGAATACATCCCCAATAATGAATCCTTCCAAGGTAAAATCATACAAGGAAATTATGGAGACCTTTAAAAAATTACAAGGCAACATTCCACAACATGATACTATGAAAAAAATTCCAAGGTATGAAACATTATTAAAGGTAATGTATTCTAAAAAAAATAAAATTCAAGGGAGGATAATTATTTATCTTTTGAATGAATGTTTACCACATGATCAAACATCCCCTATTCGTGAAATGAAAATATACATGAACCTTTACCATTTCCTTCACTATAAGATAATTTGAATTCACGGATTCCATGTTAGACTTAAGAGCTTCTATAAATTTCATTCCACACTCACCTACTGAACCTTACAAGTTTTATAACTCAAAGATGCTATAATTTTTGTTCAATTAACCAATTGAAGCATTATCACCCATATAGAGTTATTTAATATTTTTTGGTACAAATCAAATTCGGGACTTTCCTAGCAGATTTTAGGATATGGACATAAGATATGGTAAATTCAATACTCATTCTCTAATAATTATTAGGAGAACCTTTTTGAAAATTTCCAAATCAATAATAAATGTTCACAAAATAAAATTTTTCACAAAAATTTTGAGGTTAATATATTCACATTAATATTTTATCAATCCATGAAATATCTCATTGAGAATAATTCATCCCCTAGTAAACATACTTGATTGGTTCTCTATATATTTGAATCCTGATTTTACATGTGATGTAACTTAAAAAATATCATTTGGGAATAAGACTTTTCTTACAACTAAATTTGTCTTAAATAAAGAAGAAGATTCTAATTTTGAAGGAAATTTCAATGTATGTCTTATTGTTTTTGATCTTATAATTTTGAAATAATTAAATCTGATTTCATTAAAAATTAAGAGAAATTGGAAATTTTAGACTATATTTGTTGTGTTATTGATGAAATTGATAATTTTACATGTTAAATCAACCCTGAATTATTTAAAACTTATAAAATTGAGTGTAAAAACATAGATCCTGATAATACTATTAAATCTAAAATTTCCCTTGAGAAAAAATTGTAAATAGACTACGACACAACCTAATATTCCTAACTTAAATCTAAAGGTTATATATATTGGGCATGAATTGGGTGATAAAATTGAATGTTTTGAGTCATAAAATCCTGATTTTTTCAATAAAAATATCCCTTTTGATTTACTTTTGAAGCCAATTCCTAGAAATCTCAAATATTCCTTCTTAGGTGAGAATGATGGATATTCTATGATCACTCATAAAAAATGAAAAAAAGACAAGTGACCCTGCTATTAGGAACCCTTTGAACCCACAAGAGAGATTTAGGTCAGACTCTTACTGACCTAACTCGAATCATCCCTTTATATTTAATATAGAGAATTTTTTAGAGGAAAATTTCAAACATATAAGTCAATTTCAAAGGAGATTGAATCCAAAACTACTAGAGGTTGTAAAGAATGAGGGTACCACTTTTTTAGTTGCTGGAATAATTTATACCATCTCTGGTAGTTAATGAGTTAGTCTCAACCAAGTTATCCCTAAAAATATTTGATTCACTATTTTCAGTAATGAATTCGGAGGTTTTGTTCCTATTAGACTGGAATATAAATGCAGGACGTTTACTTATTATATTAAAATCATTTTTTTCTAGGAAATATAATTTTATCTATTTATTTCAATACCATGTTCTTGAGTGAATTTTAGTATAGAACCACTATTTTTTTCTTGAAACATTTTCTGGTCACTTTAAATTAATATTACACCTAAATATCAAGAGAAAACTACATTCACATGTCGTTTTGGAACCTTTTCATTTAATAGGATGCCATTTGGTCTATATAATTCACCAAAGACATTTCAAATATAGATGATGAGTATTTTCTCCAACATTTTATAAATCTAAATGGAAGTTTTTATTGATGATTTCACTATTTATGGATTCTCATTTGAAAGATGTTTAAATTTTTTTGGTATCATTGAAAATTATATTGATTAAATTATTATTCACAATTATAAAATATGTCATTCCATGGTATATGATGGAATTTTCCTTGCCCTTTTAGTTTCTAAATATGGAATTGAATTTGATCAATATATGTTTTGAATCATTTCATCACCCCCATACCCAAAAACCATGAGAAATGTGAGATATTTTCCTGGTCATACTGGTTTTTATAGAAGATTCATTAAAGAATTTAGCAAAACAACCTTTCCCATGTCCATGTTACATTAATAATAAACCCAATATTTCTTTGATGACAGTTTTAAAAAATACTTTATGGAGAAAAAACAAAATTTTATATCACCCCCTATTATCCAATCACCAAAATTGGACCTACATTTCATTTGATGATTGATGTCTTTGATTATGGACTTGGAGCATTTTTATATCAAAAAGTTGAATGGAAATCTCATGGCATATATTATTCCTTTATTATATTAGATCAATAACAATATAATTACACAAAATCTAAGAAAAATATTCTATTTATTTTATTATCCTTAGATAACTGTAGTTATTACTTTTTGGACTCCAAAGTGATTGTTTTCACTAATCATTTTGCAATCAGGTTTTTAATGAAGAAACATGGTGAAAACACAAGGTTATTGAGAATGATATTATTATTAAAAGATTTTAATTTTGAGATAAATGATAATAATGAGATTGAAAATCATGTGGGTTTCCATTTAAGAGTATTTCCCAATGTTTATGATGAGAAAGTTTAGATATTTCCACCAATTCAATAAAATTTACCTAATTAGGAATTTTTTGTTATTAATAGTAACAAGACATTGTTTACTGATGTTGTAAATATTTTGTATGATAATGAAGTTATTAAATGGTTTTATAATATTTTTAGTGATTCAAAATTAAATATTTGGGATAATCCATTCTATTGAAATATTGGTAGTGATCAAATAATAAGTATATGCATTATTACTGATGATGTCTAATTAGTCATTAAGTATTGTCACACTTTGAGTTGTGGTTTCCATTTTGGACCGAAAATAACTACTAGAAAAGTAATTTATTATTGTTTACTTCCAACAACCCTTTTTATATATGCATTTTAATTTTTAATAAATCATTCAAAAACTATCAACACCATGGAAACATTTCCAAGAGTAAGGAGATGACTCAATAACCCCTTTTATTTTTTTTACATTTTTTGATGTATGGGATATAGATTTCATTTGATCATTAAAAATTCATTTGGATATATTTACATATATATTTTTGTTAGTTATACGTTCATGTGGGTAAATGTCATTACCAATATAAAAAATGATGGAAACTTTGTTACAAAATGTGTGAAAAAGAATCTATTTTCATGATTTGGATTTCCCAAATTTTTAATAATTGTTCAAGGGTTTCACTTTGGTAATATAACATTAAAATCTATTGTGATTATATATAGTGTTTATCTTAGGGTTGATACACCCTATCAACCTCAAACAAATGGAATATATGGAGTTTACAATTGGCACATAATACATATTTTGGGAAAAATATAAACACAAATAGAAAAAGATTGATGTTTTAGACTTGATGGTACTATTTGGGATTATAAAACTGATTTTAAAAATCTAATTGGAACCTCACCTTTTAGAATTGTGTACAGATAATATTTTCACTTCCTTATTGGGTTTGAACACAAATTGTTTTGGGATGTTGAAAAATGTAACATTAATAGGATTTTTTATAAAGGAAATATAATTTGGTTTTGATGAGTTGAAAGAGATTATAAACAATTCATATGAAAATTATAGGTTCTAAAAAAGAAAATAATTTATTTACAAGATTAAATGATCCTCATTAAAGAGTTTAATGAAAGAGAAAAGTGTTGTTGTTTGATTCAAGGAAAAATTTGTTTCTATGTAAATTTCCTTCGAAACGATCTGGCTCGTTACTAACAACTCACTTTTTCATTTTTGTGTTATACAGATTAAATAAATAGACAAGGGATCACCATTTTTACTCAATATGAATATATATAAGATTTTTATAGAGAATGTTTAAATCCTATAGGATATTAGATTCAATTTCAAGAAACCAAGTACAACTGAACATTAAATCATGTTTCTCATTACCACTTTTATTTATTTTGTCCATTATTTCTAAGATTTTTTTCCTATAAATTATTTCAAAATGATCACATTGAACAAAATAAGGTGAGTGAAATCCTTTATTAGGTTAATATTGTTCCCCTTTAATTTTTAGTTTATTATTTTTTCATCTTCTTTCACTTTTTTTTTGTTTTTCATTTTAAAGTTAATGTGTTATTAAAAATTATGAATTGAAAAATTAATACCCTTTTGATCTTTCAAACCCATTCCTAGAAGTGAACTAGTTAATCTTAGGAAACTATATTTACATAAATATTGAAACGATATTTTTTTCAGATTAAAAATTGTGGCCTAATTCATGAAAATACATATGATTTTTTAATATCATTCCATGAATCATTTTCATTTTTATCACGTTCCGATGATGATTATAAACCAATCTAGATATATTCTTTACATTCACCTCATTTCTTGAATTAACTGAACAATTCTTGTTTTAAAAATTATTTTATTTTTTTCTTTCAAAACGCGATATTTTGAGGAACTTGTATTTAAAATTATTGATTCGATTCATTTATTTTAAAAATTACCCCTTTTCAAAATAATCCTTTAATTTTTGCAACCTTTATATTTAATCATGTTAATCCCCTAGTAAAAAATGAAATACCTTATTAGTTAACCACAATACAAGACATTTTTCTCTATCTACCCTACTCTTAGAAGGGAATTTCATGATTTAGTTGAACATAAGTGTATAGAAGGATGTTTTTGGATGTACTAAATATTTTTGGGCTTCTTTGGGAGGAAAAATAAAAGTATAAGGACTTTTTTCTATGTAAATTTTTTCCATACTAGAGTATTTAAAGAGAATAATTATGTATTTATAGAGATGTATTTTGGTTTTTAGATGTTGAAAATTCAAATAGAAGTAATTTTTTCCAAGGCAAAAAAAGTATTATCATTATAAAGAATGGTTGAAAGTCACATAAACCATTTAAAACGCAAAAATAGTGATCATTTACTTCAAATAATAAATATGGATAGATTTTGAGAAAAATACAAAAGAAATTCAAATATGTGAAGGTATTTGAGTGGAATCATCTATGTTGTTGGACTAATGAATGGTGTGCACTATCAATGATATTTTAAAGATTATTGAAATGGTTTATTGCTAAGGGGTTGAGTAAGAGACTTATTAGTGAGTTTAAACTATATTCTTTTATTTTTTTAATCCATATTAGATCCAATCACCCTTATTTGATCATATTATTATTTACACATGAAACCCACCAACCATCATCCACTAAACAAACCTAAGAAGTCCTCATAATTAACAGAAGTACTTTACTTATATCATGTATATATTTAATAATTTATCAATCCTATAGTAATCCTTTCATTTGATTCTATGAGAACAGCTTTTCTAAATAAGAAATTATTTTTGTCTAGGGAGGAAAAAAATCATGCGAGATCAGTGTTTTGTGTGGTTGAGAGGGTGAATAAAAAGTTAATGGACTGAATAAACTAAAATAGAGAATTTGATACAAATTATATTGAATAGGATTTATAATTTTATATCCTTGTTGTTAATATAGTTTATCTCAGGGGTTTATTTCTGGAAATTTCATCTGTATTGATTTTAAATATTTTTTATCTAGGAGTCCAAGTCTTTAGTGCAGGGGAATTGATGGAGCTTGAATTATAAATACTTTTACCCTAAATTCCAGTGAATTAATCGCACTATTTTATCATTTTTGACAGAATTTTATCATTTCTATAATATCAAGAAAATTTTTTAATTTAATTTTTATAAATAGATTAATTTATGATCTTTAGATGCTATCATAAATTTTTGGAATTATTAGAATAAATTTATATATTTAATTTTAAATTTTAAGTCACTTTCTAGTGTTAAGAGTTTATTTTTAAGAATGTAGGATGTTAAAATCTATATTTTGATATGTCTTGAAAATTATGTATATCTATATATGTGAATTGCCAACAAAAGGGAATTCAGTTATATAGTGATCCAGCTACATGTTGTAATTCAACTATGTGACCATCCACCTATGTGGATTACTGATAAAGGATAATTTTACTGATGAAAATTCATCTATATATGCGAATTTAGAAGATTTAATTAATTTCCAAATTTCATCTATGTAGGCATTAACATATGGGAATTAAACACAAACAAAGTGAAATATGTATGATGACATTTTGGTGGATTGGTTGGATATATGGGAGTCCTCTATAGTAGAAAATGTTGAATCACCAACACATCAAACTGAGGTCATGGTCTTCTACATTATTATACATGCACTCTATCAAAGTCCAGACACATAGAGTATAAAAAATTAAATGAGCTTAATCATGTGGATAATACCTCATCTGAAATAAGTAAACTTATTACCCAATATAAAACTCATTGATTTTTTAGTTATTTGAAGACTATAATGATTAGAGAGACATTCAAAACTAGAAAACCATGAGGATCTCAAGAATTTGACTAAATCCAATGGAAGGAACAAATTTAAAGAGGGAGGATTCCAAATGAAAAGGGAGATTTGTTGGATTATTTTAGGCAAACCTAACAACAAAATTTATAGAAAAACAAAGAGATAAATAATTCACAGGAGGTGATCTAGCCATATGAAGCTAAAATCCAAAGTGGTTGTGGGAAGTATAGATCCAATGGATCCTTCTTTAAAATATTTCATTCTTTGTTTTAATCTTTTTTAATTCTTCAGGAGCTTCTTTTAATTATTGAAGATGTCCTTTTTCACTTTTGAATTTTTTGACTTATAAATTGTACTAGAGAGTTATTTAAATCTATGAAATTAATGTGAATGATTGTGACATCACGGGTAAATAAGGAAATGATACACTATCTTTTTTATTAATATTTTGTGAATTAAAAATAAATTTTACATTAAAGGGGTTACTATGTTCGATGGCGTACCCGATACTCAACAACGGGTTTCATTAAAATCTTACGTTGCACACTAATAATATAATATTATTATTTAAATGGTAGTTAACTCCTAGCCATTTTATAGGTGGGAATTAACAAAACTAACTAAAATATTATTATACATGTTTGTTAAATAAAATTTAGAGGCTAAAAATGGGAATGAATCTAATTTTAAGCATAATTTACATCAAAAGCTCGATTTACCGCCTTTTAATGGAAAACCCTATTTAAATATAGTATTGGTCATTTTTATATGTTCTATTTGAAAAAATAAAGGTATTTTTTAGATTTGTGACATCAAAATTTACTTTGGGTAAATTTTTGGTATTTTTCTGATAAAGTTTATTTTTTAATGAAAAGTGAAAATTACTGTATTTTTATACAAAAGTTTCATTTAATCTAATTTATTTATATGGTTATGTTATTTTTTTAATTGGTTTTAATGTGTAATTAGTTTATATTTTTACCAATTAATCCAATATTGGTCATTGGAATTAATTTCACTTTGATATTAGACATAAACAAGTGTCGATCTTTTGATAGTTTTTGTTTCTTAAAAACACGCTATTGGATTTGACAACGGGAATTCATTTTAAATTAATTAATGAAACATATATGTTTTGAATTTGGTAACATAGAAATAATTTTTCAATTTGTAATATCAAATATATCTTATGCTAAATTTTTGGTATTTTTCTCAAAAACATCAATTTTTGATGAATAGTGAAACCACATAGTAGTAGTTAAAAAACAAACGTTTTATTTAAATGAAATTTTACCACTTCAGTGAATTGAATTTATAAAATCCAACATAAATATTTGTTATTATTAAGTAAAATATTGTTCATTAAGATGAAAATAATTTTTGTTTTATAGTAACTTTTGACTTTTATTTACCGCGGTTAAAGGTAAATAGGGTAATTCATGGTAAAAAGAATATCATAATAATACAAATTTACCTTAAAACTTTTCATAAACTTATTGGTTGAGTCATTTACGACCATGGGAATCTTTCGGTCGATTTTGGGACCCCATGGTGCCACTTTGGAGTGATAATTAAATTTTATATTAATTAACTTAATGCAATGATAAAAATGACACAAACAATTATCTTTTAGTAAATAAATTTTTACATGTTTTATATATTCTATATTTTTGACTATAAATATTCATTGTAAAGATAATCAAATTTCCTACATCATGGTATTTTTGTATAATTTTTTAAAAAAAATTAAATTAAATTATTTATGAAATAATAATGATATAGTATTTACCTCCTTGATAAAATATTTAAATAAATAAGATTATAAATATTTAAAAAATATAAAAAACCTGTCCCATTCTTATTGGATAATTTTATTTAGACAATGAGTAATCTAAACTTCCACTTTAATTAATTTTGGAACTTTAGAAACCAAATATCATTATATAATAAAATAATATTTTCACACTTTCCTAAAGAGACCCTCCTCCCCTTATAAAAATCCCTCACTTGTTAATCATTCCTCACACCTCTAAATCCCCTTGGATCATCCCAACTCTAACCAAATAAGCTCTAAATATCCCTCTATTCCTACTAGAATACTTAAATTCGGAATAAGGCACTTCAACAGGTCCTATTGGTTCAAATCAAAGGGAGTTACCCAAATCAAAGGTAACAATTCCTCTTAACTTCTTTTCATTTATTTTACTTCTACAACCCCTAAAATCTTTTTATTCTTTTATTTTATAATAACACTAGGATACTAAATATAATAGGATGTTGGTATGATAATTATTTGAATTACACTTAAACACACCTCCATCTAATGGGTGAAGAACATACTGTTTCTGTGGATAGAAAACTAACGCCTCACGAAATGATGATTGTTCGATTATCTCCTACCA
Source organism: Viscum album (assembly GCA_963277665.1). Lineage (NCBI taxonomy): Eukaryota > Viridiplantae > Streptophyta > Magnoliopsida > Santalales > Viscaceae > Viscum > Viscum album. The sequence continues at coordinate 20,659,997 of OY728123.1, forward strand.
CCTCTCATGGTGGACATTAAGATGGAACTGTATTTATATTTAAAATATTATATGTTTATGTTTTCTTTATTCTTATGTATTTTACATTTATATCCTACCTTTATGGTTTCCATAATGGGTAAACGCGTTAATTTCATTTGAGGAAGTGTGGACTACCGCCCATTTAAAGTAATGTGACTCGTTAATATCATATGTGAGACGTATAAAGTATAGTGTTAAGGATATTGTATATGATATTACACTGGAATTATAATATACCTATGTATCATATGTGAGACGTATGTAAGGCTTACCGTCTCCATGAATGGTGCATTTCATTTCTTATCTCCAAAATGTTATGTATTGTTATAAATACATATACATACTGGTTATATATGATGTATATGATATCTAATATCATTGTCAAGATAATGGACTATTGACCGCATTGAAAACTTGTAATTATATGGTGTTCATTTGTGACTCAAGTACCAAATATCGACAAAACAACCATTATTAACATAAATGATTACATAATGTTTATAACATGGTAATAAGTGATATAAAAGGAATAATAAACATTAAAAATGTTCTCAATCAAGTAGAAATTATCTATATTTTATTATTTATGATATTAAAGAATGAACGGGTCATGTCGTACATGATGTAAGGGACTTTATCTAAATCTCTGTTCATTGAGGCGTATTCTGTTTTAATACATGATTTTCTTTTATAATCTGTATAAAAACCATTGAAATTCACTTTTTTTCAAAATGAATATTTTTTTATGAATTTTTTTACTAAAGGAAAAAAAAAGAATTTTTATTTTTAACATTTGTGGTGGCAATGACATCTCTGCCACCGTAATGGTTATTTGGCTACATCTATAAGCCTTAATGTTTTTTAAAATGAAAAGGGCATCCCTTATTCTCTTTTGGGTGTTTTGGTATTGAAATTGGTTTTTGAAAGGGAATGATTATTTCAATATCATGAAATTATTTCTTTTTATTTCAAATTTAATTTTATTAGTGAAATGTTTATATTTGCAATATTTTATGTGTAATGATTTTAAAATGGTACTTGGACATTTGACAGGTTTTACGTGATAAAACAAATGATGGGTGGTGCCGTGATATACTAGGATGGGTTGTTACATTATATCCTCCATCACATTGGGTATGGATGTTGGCTGTATAGCTATTCCATTTACTGATATGTGTGGAAGTTGACCGTGTGGTTATTCCATTTAAGTATGTTTATATCCCAAGTTACCTTTATATGTTATGTCTTCTTTATATGGGTTATATGGAAATATTTTGGTTAAAAACGGTAATAAATGATCTTTTATTTAGTGAATAGTTTTTTCTACTTATAAATGTTAAATTTATTACTTATGATAAAGTATTCATGGATTACTTGTTGTTTTGAAAAACTAACACTTGTCCTTCTTTGTGTATCCCTTTCTGAGTTTTTTATGGTCATACCATGTTTTTGAAATGTTTTTTAACATGACATAAAGTGGAATAGGGAGAAGGTTAGGATCAAGGAAAATTTGTGCTCTCTAAAACATAGAACTATACATGACACTTTTTTCAGGAGTTCTTATTTTTCAAAAAAATGGAAACTGAGTAGATGTGGCTATATTTATTATTCAAGTCATCAAGTAAGTTTAATGACCTAACTCTCTAAAACAGTAAACTTGAAAAGTTACTCAATGTGAATTAGTCATTTAATTAAATATTATGTAATGTTTTAAGGCTGGGGCCTTATAATGATATCTCCTCTTAAATTTCTTTAGCATGTTCTTTCCCTCCAATATAGGGATTTCATCCCTATTTAGCCACTCAAAGATTTTTATATATACAGATCACTTTCCTTGTAGGAATTAAAAGTATACCCTTGTCATGATATAATATCCAGACACTTTTAGGTGTTATCCTTGAGGTCATGATGCATTCATTGACTAATTTAATCAGATAATTATTAAGAAAATAAAGAATAGGATTTCAAAAGCATTGAAACTAGTACATAATTGATTCTTTTTAAATATGATTTACACATTCCTTTATAAACATTATACAAATACAATTCTACTTGATTTCCTTAATTTGTTTCCATTTTATTTTCCCAAATTTTAATCTAAATAATCCCCAATTTAAATAACTTATAACAAGAAAATTAACAAAACTGATAGTTGAAAATTTAGTCTCCAACCTCCTCAAGAGATGACCCCAAGTGCTGATTTACTACAGTCTTTAGGGGATAATATTTTCTGATTAATATACTAAAAAAATATATTACCACCAATATATTTAAAACATGTGAAGATAATTATTTTTACAAAAATTATTAAGTGTGTTCACTAAGTAAAAATGAAATTAATTATGAGTTCATGAAGGTTATCTCTTGTGTTATCCTAGAAGGTTATCCTTTCTTTATAACATCATTAGATTTGTATTCATTTTATTTATACTGTATTTTCATATTCAATTTAATTCCTTGAATCAATTTTCTTAATCCCCAAATTTTATTTTTTTCAAAAAATATAATAACCCAAAAATAAAATAAGTGATGTTAGAAATTGTGGGTGTTTTTATAGTGAAACCTCCTCAAGTGTGGAGACCCTGGTCAGTCACTGTGTTGCACTATGAAAATAAATTAATTTCTTTTACCACACCCCGTGATAGGTGTGGGTCAAATATTGACACCATTTCATGGGATTTAAGAAGTCATTGTCTCTCTATTTTTTATATTTTGTAAATAATGTTATTACAATCATAAAAAAACAAAAAAATTACATGATGTATTCAAATCTTGATTATTATGTGTGGACTGAAAACACATAAGTGAAAAAAAAGAGTAATAAGAATAAATTTTAATAAAATATCATGTGTAAGAAATTAGAGACGACTTATAGAACCTAAATATCCAAATAACTAAAATCATCCATCCATCTCACGAGGAGGAATTGAATAAACCTAAAACTAAACCTGAACCAATGATGAAAGATATTTCCACACCCATTTTTTATATTAAGGAAACTGAGTAGGCTAAGAAGGATATACTCATTGAATTAATATTATCATCCTAAACTCATCCATGATTGGAGGAGATCCCTAAAGAAAAAATTTATACTAATGCACTTATGGGAGATTAAAATTTTGAGGAAGAATCCTAGAATAATATTTTTAGAAAATAACTTGAAACATGATCTTTCTATATCTAAAAAAATAATTAGCACCGATCTATATTACCTTTTCCTTGGAAGAATAAACAACCCAAGTGGTGTAAGCTGAATAAAAGATGGAGGGTTGAGACTACATAAATCCATACACAATAATCTAACTCCAAGATAATATTTCCCTTAAAGAATAACTGGAATCTAAACCAATCCTGAATATAATTGTTTCATGAACTTTATTTCTATTAATTTTATTGAAACTACGTTTGGAAATATCTCTCACTATATGAATTTTTTAAATTTATCCATAACATGGACTTCCTTGGTGTATGAAGAAGAAGAATATAATATACCTGAGAAGGAACAATTTATACTCATAAATCTACTTGAAAAAAATTATATGGATATTATGAAGAATTCCTAATAGATTTGAATTAAGATTCCAAATTAAAAGTTTACTGCTTTAAAGTAGAAGATTTTATTAATAATTTTTTCTTTTTTGATTTTATTCAAATTGAATAATTCTATAACTTTCACATTGAACAATATTTTGATTCAACACATAGTGAGAAGGAACATGGTGTTAAATTATGGGCCACACAAGTAGTAATAGAAGAATAAGAGCTTGAGGATTTCATGGTGATGTCAATACGTCCTCTACATAAATGTTTATATCGCATTGAGAAGAAAACCATAATAGTCAACATAGAACCACTTTACCTTTTTCCATTCCCTTATACATCTCAAATTCCCTCTATATTATCATCTATGAGTTCCAATATTTTTTTTCTTTGAGGGTTCTCAATCTTGGTATCCCCTCATAGATTTGGGAGAAATGACATGTGGTGGTTCATGACACAAAAACCTCATCCACCATTGGATTGGGGATAAAGTGTTGTAACTACCTAATTAGGGTGGTAAAAATATACCACCCACTTAGGGGGTCTAAATCATTATTATCCTATTTCTTTCCCTTCAAATTTAATTCTATTTATTTTTAAAATATATTTCTTATGTTTTGTTCTTGTTTTTTTAGATTTAATGTTCTAGTATCTAAGAACATAACTCAAAACATCAACTAAAAAAGAAATTATGATGTCTTTTCAATTTTCTTTATTTTATTATTTTCCAATTAAAATCTTTCATGAAAAATTATCTCGATCTAATTTTAAATAAAAAAGATGGTAGTAAATGGAATACGTGTTGGGGTGAACCTTTATAGTTTAGGATTTTCGAATTTTGGTTTATTTTTTTAAAATTTTGTATTTTTCCTTTTATTTTTATTTTAATTTTAGTATGTTTTTCAAATATTTGACTCTAATTATTACATTTTATATTTTTTATACTCATGTCAATGAGTGAACCAATCTATACCATTAAATGGAACTTAATTGAATACAAAAAATTACTTTTTTTAGTTGAAAATTTTGATAATTTCATAAAAAGGACACTAAATTTTTAATATCATACCTCATTAAACTGTCTAAATTAAAAAATCATCTTTTTTTAAGTCTTATAAACTTTATTGAAGTAATATGTACATTTACCTTATTTCTTAAGAGAACCAAACCATTCTTACTGAACCAGAATTTGATTTATTTATATCAAAACATTAGGGTTTGTGGTAATTGTGTTTTAAATGATTATGGAATTTTATTGATTTTAAAAATTTACTATTTCCAAGAAAATCATTTGTATTCAGGATTAACTTTACACTTAATTCTTATGTACCTTATTTTAATGAACAACATGTTTAGTTAATGACATTACACAATACTTTTCGTATCCAAAATACTATAGAAGAAACAAATGTCATGATCTAGTTGAACTTAAGTATTGTGGGATAATGTATTTTGGTGTTATAAATAATTTTATGTTTCCTTTGGTAGATAATCAAAGGCTGAAAAATTGATTTTGAAGTTGATAATATTAACTTTCTGTTGTTTATGAGAATTTTTTTGAAAAACAATGTTGATGAAATTCTACTCAGCTAAATATATATCAAAAATAAAATACAAAACAAGTTTTTTATGTTGAAAACATATATTATCAATATAATGTTGAGATTCTATCCATAACCAATTTTTTGGAACTCATAATAATCCCCCCACTTCTATCAATCATCAATTCTGTATAAATTTTAAATATAAAAAACACAAGTAAATCTATGAAGATTGTTTAGTGGATATTATTTTACTACTGAAAGGTTGAATTGTGTGCACTTTAATTTAAGTTATAAATATGATGGAAGTTCGTTTTTGTTTTTGTGGGAGTGAGGAGGAAACCCATTCTTATGTACATATTATATCCGTGCTTTTTATTCTTATAAATGTGTCAACCCCCCTTACTCAGCATCAATATTTTTGACATCTAAAACCTACTAACCCTTAACCTCTGAACAAACCTAGAAAATACCTCATGATAAGAAAAATTACTAGACTAAAATTGAGTGATGATTTAGGAATTTACATATCCTATGGTGTCCCTTTTATGTGTTTGAATGATAAAAGCCTTGTTGAAAATATACTATTGTGTCATGAGGGAAAATTGAAGTCAGGTTAGAGTTTTGGGTACATGAGAGGATAAATGAATTAGGAATGAATTAAATTAAATAAATTTAGATCTTGAAAAAAAATAGGAGGAATTTTAATATTATTTTTCCTATTAAAATGGTGGATCTCATGGGTATGTGATTTTAAATTTACTTTGATATTATTTTGATGTTTATTTGACTAGAATTCCAAGTGTTAAGTGTGGAAGAATTAATATAATTTGATATTTTTAATAATTTTCACATGTATTTCAATTATTTATTCACCAAGAATTTATTATTTTGAGCTCAGTTATTTCATTTTTGTATTTATGGTGAATTTTGGGTATTATTGGGAAAAATGAATAATTCTATAATTTTTTTAAAAAAATTAATTCTTTGATATTTTGACTATAACACTTTTCCTACTATTACAAATTGTAATGATATTTTTTAGAATTATATTATTACTTTTATTCAATTTGATAAACTATACCAAGAAATTATTCAAACAATATAATTCCTAACTGATTTGTGAAAATTGGCATCTTTTTTGGAAGAAAACTTCAACCAAACCTCAATAAATGAGGAATAACTTGAGCTAAAAGACTCTAAATGAGGTGATATTTTGATGTAAAAAATACGATTTGGATTTCTGCATGAAAATTAATTTTTTTGAAAAAATTTTATCATTAAGGATGTTAATGCATGTGTTAAATTGGAGAAAACTGAACTGTCCCTTCATCTAGAAAAAGTTATATTTAGTAAAAAAACAATAATTAGTTTCAGAGGTCCAAAGAGACTAATATTACTTTGGAAAATGAGAATTATATATTGGAAAAAGTTCTAAAAAGAAAATTTTCTAGATTTAAACATTTATTATGCCAAAATTGTGAAAACACACAAAGGACTCATTTTGGATGGAAAATTTTCCACACATTTCGCTGCTGGAAAACTAACCTATACCAACGATTTGGAACCATTGGTATAGGCCTCCAAAACGTTGGTATAGCCTATACCAATGGTTTGGAGAATCGTAGGCAAGTATGTCGTTGGGATAGGTCTATACCAACGGTTTTTGGAAAACCGTTGGTATATACCTATACCAACGGTTTTGAAAACCATTGGTATAAGTAATATAAAAATCTATACAAACGGTTCCATAAAACCGTTGGTATTTGTATTTCCAAAAAAAATCATTCGCTGGGATTTGATCCCAGGACCTCCAATTTATCATTGAACGACCTAACCACTAACCTAACATGACCCTTGTGAACATAATTTCATAAATATATATATGTATTATCATAAGTATTTTAAATTTTGATTTTTAGAATGTTCTGGTTAAGAGGATATGACAAAAAATCAAAGGACCAATACCAACGGTTTTGACAACCGTTGGTATAGTTCCTTGATTCTGGAGAAATTTAGAATGGGAGGTTGGTTTTTCGGTGACCTTTCCCAACGGTTTTTCCAAACCATTGGGAAAGCCTACCCTTTCCCAAAAGTTTGCCAAAAACTTTGGGAAAAGTGGCCACAAAGTGGTATTTCCCAACGGTTTGGCCAAACCGTTGGGAAAGGGGGTATAGAAGTGTTGGGAAAGGTCACATTTCCAGTAGTGTCTTCATTATAAATTTGTGTCTATGTTTAATTTAAAGGGGATTGGATAATATTTTTAAGATATGGATAATTTTATATTATAGTTTAATTTTTTTTTATTTTTTTTTCATTCTATAATCTCATTTCATATTTTAATAAAATTGTTGGAGTCACTTGGGACTTTGGTGAGAGATACCATAAGAGGAGGGGTGAACGAGGTTATGAAACTCATTCGCATATTCACACGTACCTATGAAATCCTAACTATTCTAACCAATCGTGACCTCTATTTTTTTAGTTTCACTCTTATGTCCACATGTTAATTGATGATTTTATTAACCGGTGTGATTATATTATCCGTACTTAGATAATATCGACGATCGATCAATCCATATGCACTAATTATTTTTCTACAAAATAAAAAAATATATAAGTGTACAAGACAAAATAATTTTACATGCTTCACCCTCACTATTCTATATCCATGGAGCACACATTGACATTATATCTATGTTCTGAAATCTATTAATATTCTTTCAGTGGTGTATTTAGGCTAAAGAACTCCTATGTCTCGAGTCACTCCCCTGAGATTTTGGTCTAACTCATAGCCACCCAAGGGACAATCCCTTTTTCTTATCCCTTTTATCAATACTTTAGAATGTAATACTATTTTAATTGCAGCTAAATGCATGACTTCACTATTAGGTCGATGTTTCATAGACTATTTATGGTTTAAATTCACACTACTCTTTAAAAAATAGGAGTATCTTTCACATTAAAAGGATGTAAAAATTCCCCAATCTGATGAGAACCTTGAACTTCATTGAAAATATTCTTAAATAAAAATTCTATGATCAGATAATAACCTATGACTCAACATAAATGACAGAAGAACAATATTTTTGGATGGATTCATTTTAAATTGAGATTCCCAGTTTCATCTCCCCCTTAGGTTATCATTCCTAGTAAGGCCAACAAGTGGTATTAGTGTTAATGATTCTTTTTTCAAGGTATTCTCTCTCTTCAGTAGATATGGAATTGATTTTGAATTATTATGGAATTTAGATCTTTGATGGGAATAATTTATAGTATATATTTAAACTAGATCACTCATGGAAAGAGATACCAAATAATTTTATTCCAATTAAAAAACACAATACTCTAGGGGGTATTTTAAAACATAATTTATAAAAATTTGATGCAGTGTAAGCCCTTCGAATTTATGTGAGGGAAATTTTTGAGTTGTTAAGAAATTGACACAAATATGAAAGGGACTGAACTAAAATTACCCAACTAAATTTATTTGTTTTTTCTTTTATTATGTGAATATTCTTATAAATGTAATATATGTATTTAGAGATATGATGGGTGATAGAAATTCAACCTCACTTTAATATAAATGTTTTGGTGATTGGTGAATGATATCTCAAATTAGTCTCACTAGATAACTTTAAAAGTATCATTGTTTCATATGAGATAAAAATAATCAAGTATAATTCTATGGTAAATGATAAGTCGAAGGATGTGGAATTTTAGGTAATGAAGTTACTCACAATGAATGATGATCCTGAGGAGAATATGAGTTGATTTTATTCCTTTAATCAATCCTAGAAAGGGGGAGTTAAATTTTAATGGAATGATTCCATTCGTATGATTTTTATGTGTAAATGTTGGGAACCATTATATAAAGTGTCCCAAAAAATTGAATGATGATGAGGAGGACAATCTACTAAAAAAATCCTATAAATATGAAAAAGGAAATAGGAGTAGCAAATAAAATTTTGTCAAAAAGAAGAAATTTATTTCAAAATAAGGTGATAACATAGAGGAGAAATTATCCACGTTAACAAAGGATTCAAAGACCATAGTGAATAATTACTTGTGTTTATTAATAATAAACAAAAAATCCGAGTGGAATGTGAAGGTAAAGTAGTTAAAATTGATCATGTTATGGATCTCAATGTATATTTAGAGTCCAAAATTTAGGAGATAGAATTTTAGAGGGAAAAAGTATTTATTATGTGTTGTTATGTGAATATAAAATCTATATGAAAAATTAGAATGAGGAGAAGAATATGTTTGATGTAGAGATCAAAAATCTCAAAGATGAAAAGTCATAGAATATAGAGAAATATCAGGAACCAACCCGGTACATAAAATAATAGGAAACCTGATCTGACACGTGTTAAGGCCTTAGGGGCCTTCCTGATACCCATGGGATAGCTTCATGCACCTGAGAATCAAATAACAACTTTTAGGTATGGTTTCTACCACAAGTACATTGTTTCAAAAAACCTATTTAACCCACCTAAATGGTACTTGAATCAATTCTAACATAGCATGAAGGTTGTTCCCCATCCCCATGGGTTGTCGAATGACACCTATAAATCAAAACAATTAAGGGGGAATGATTTTTCCATAATATTAAATCATCAAGACAAATAAGTTGAAATAAACCATAAACTATTGGTTTTCCAAACACTCCACAATAGAAAAGTACTACAAGAGAATTGATAAAAGTATCAAAAAATGGTAAGTAAAAAAACTCAATAGATAAGACCATCAACATATCAAAAACATCATACTAACATTAATAAAGGACAATAATGTCTTTGATAATAATTTTTCATGAACGAACCTACATAACCAACCACCAGGGTCATATGACTGGGTTCAGGTCCTATGGAGGTTGGGTTGTGATAGATATAAAAACTAGGGTTTGGTAATAAAAAGGGAAAATAAAAAACAACCCATCAAATAACATAAATAAATAATATTCTAAACCAGTAAACATCATCAAAATATATATTTAAATATAAAGAAATAAAATTAATAAGATCCACAAAAACAATATAAATATTGGTCTATGGGCCAAACTAAACAAAATAGGTGACTGCAATACATATCTAGGTGACATGTGGGTAATCATCACACTATTCCCCCACCATAATATGAAAATAAACTCGCTTGAATTCCCACCATAACTAAGTGTTTTCTTTCCCATTCATACATTATACATGAAAAATTCTACATACACTTATTGGGTCTATATAGTGTGTGAGCTCAAAAGATCATTTGGGCCCCGATATGTAACCTATAATCAAAATTAATTAAATAAATTTATTATTATCAATTTAAAAAAAAATATTTGTAGATAATATTTTAATAATCATTCATAAAAGAAGAAGAATATTTAATGTGTAAAACTTTTGAAATAAAAAATGAGAACATGTTTTCATAGTTTAAAACAAAACATGAAAATTGATCATTCCATAGTTGTAAAAAAATAATACATATAAAAACCTTTTTTCAAATATGAATCAATATCAAATTATGATAATAGAAAAATTATCACAATGGTAATGTGTCATACTTTACGTCATTTCATGGATATCTTGGATCCTCACACCTCAAATGTCTATGTAAAAATAACTAACTTTTCACTCACATCCCTAGATCTTGGACCCAAGGATTAGAGATCACCATCATGTGTCTATATTCCTTACCAATGTATTGTTAGTGTTTTCAACTATATTTAATGAGGGGAAGCATACCATACCTAGTTGTTTTTATCTAAGACTTCATAACTAATATAAAATCATTCATGGATTTTACCCCACTCAAAGAGATGCCGTTTTCATAATTAAAATCATTTAAAAGGGGTGTTTTATCAATAAAAAATCTATCTTTATCAAATCAATAAAACCAAACTCAAAACTGAGTGTATACATTCTTGGATATCATTTTTAGAATAAATTGATTTTCAAATTTTACAACCATTTTCCAGATATATAAAATTCACATTTAAACTATATAAAACCACTTTTGATAAAAACAAGAAATAAATATTTATATGAAATATTATTTTTTTAAAACCACCTACTTAAACAATATGGGTAATAAAAAATTAGATAGAACCCCCAAACCCATTGGAGATTGTGATCTTAGAAGATGAAAGGAAACCCTAATCAAAAAAACATTATCAATAGAGTAAGGATCCAATAAACCTAGGATTACATATCCTTATGGTGATAAGAAAACATAAGAGAGAGGGGAAAATATCACAGAAGATGACAATAACCAAATATTGTGTACAACCTTGAATATATAGAGATAATCCCTACAAAAATTTCACCATGGGTGAAGGTAGAAAGGATTTTGTTTGAGATAGGTGCTACTAGGTTTGATACATGCCAAAATGAAGCAAAATAGTGTTAAATTTAACTAAGGTCAAATAGAGAAAACAAAATTTTAAATATAGACCTAACAGTTTCATAATTTGAACCAAGATTCAAATTGTAAATTTTTTCCACCCCAACAGGTTCTAGGTGTGAAAAGGTGGTTCCTTCCATTATCTATCAGTTATTTAAATCCGGTTCTCCATGTTGATAATTCATTACCATTCAAGGGTTGAAACACTCATTCATGTTGTGAATGTTTGCACTAGCAGCACTACAACTCCATAAAAGATCCAAAACACACATGTGATGGGTAAGATCAGTAAGAAATAGAAAATAATGATATAAAATAATTTCAATCCAGAAATAAATATCGGGATGTGATAATTTCCCTCATTTTATTTCTTTTTATCCCCATAAATATAATCATAATGAGAATGATCCAAAAATAAGTGACACCATTCCTCCATCATATATAATTCCAACTCCCACATTTCATAAGAATCTATTCTATTTTTTCATTAAACTAGGACCAATGAAATAAACCTACCATGTATGATATTTTCTTGGGAATCAAGTATATGGATTAGTTTCTCAACCACTAACATATCCTTCTACAAATTTATTTCCTACTAATTCTCAATGTGATAATGATCATAATGATAGTTTTTGAGTTGAAAAACATGGAACGCATCATAGATCATAGTCAACTTAAGTGGTAATTCCAAATGACTTTCCACATTTCCAATATTCATGATGGTCTCAAATGGATAAGCATATTTACAAACTAATTTTGATTGATTTTCGAGACACTGGTGAACCAACATTGGTGAAAATTTCATGAATAAATATTCACCAATAAAAAGATTGAAATGATGGCACAGAGGTTCTGCATAATATTTATATCGACTATAATCCATTAATGACTGCTAAATAATATTCTAAATTTTAATGATAATCACTTGAAAAATATTCATCCCAACTAAAGAAGCTTCATTTATCTTATTCCAACATATGGTTTATCAAAAAGGTAAACTAGACAATGCTTCAAAGGGATCTATTCTAATAGATGACTGGTAACTTTTTTATAAGAAAATTTGAACAATCCTAAATGTTAAAATAAAGAAACCCTAAATTCCAGGACACATACATGGAGAATATCCTCTAGAATCTAATTTGTTTTCTCTATTTGAATTTATATTTGAGGACGGTAGAATATGCTCTGCCTAACTTGAGATCTCATAAACTCTCAAAGGACTTTCCAAAAATAAGAAGTAAAATGAGCTTATCTATATGAAATGATATCTAAATTAACCTCATATAACCTCAAACTATCTTTTACATATAGATTTTCCAAGTCTTCAACCGTAATGCTATACTAAATTATGATAAAATGAGTTTAATTTGTTCATCAGTCAATCATCACCCCTATTAAATTACTCCCTCAAGGATTTTGTGTTATTACAATGATGAAATCAATGTACACCTCATCCCATTTCCATACCACTATAGGGATCAACTGAAGTAAGCCAAAAGTATATTGGTGCTTGAACGTAATCTACTTAAATGTATAATAATGCTATATAAAATCAGTTATGTCCCTCTTAAAACCAAGCCACTTAAACTAATTATTCATGTCATAATACATCTTAGTATCACCTGGTTGAATGAACCACTAAGAGAAATGATAATGCACCATTACAACCTTTCTCACTGGTGAAGGAATGACACAACAGTTCCAAAAACAAATAACATCCTCTTAGGAGAAAGAACACTCGATGACGGTCACCCCACTATATAAATATTTCATGACACTCAAGAATTCATAACCCCATTTCTTCTATTAGAAAACAAACTAAATAAGAGATATAAACTGAGTACTCTATGTAAACACATTTTCCCCTTATACCTTTGTAACATGGTGCATCGTAGAAATGATCCCCATGAGGTTCCATTCATCCTTTGAATCCATTAGAGTCTAAGAGGGAAACTTCATACTAAGGGAATCAGTATAATATTACACTTTACTAGAATATAGGTAATGTCAATGAAAAAAATATTGAAGTTACTTGTCCCACTGCCTTTGTTTGAGGTTCAAGTACCTCTTAGAAAGATATTACTCAAAGTTGTATGGTTATAAAATATAGTGAACCTCTCCCCAAAAGGTAATGTATCCAACTTTTATGGGCATGTAAGATTGAATAATTATTTGGGCCATGGGCGGGGTAATTTTCTTTGTTCTTCTAAAGAGGACGAGAACCATTCACCACCATGTGATCACCATATACAAGAATATTTCCCAAACCTATTCCTAAACCATTAAAAAAACCACAATGGCCGGACCAACTTCTATAATGATAACGATAGAATATGAGTTCAAACACAATTTCAATTCATTGAAGGTAGCCTGAAATATCAAATCCAAAAAAATAACTTCCTTTCTAGTGAGAATTGTCTATGATGATTCTATCTTCGAGAAATCCTTTACAAAACATTGGTAATATCCTAATAGACCCTGGAAGATCCAAATATCAAAACAAAATCATGGTTATTCACATTATATGATATCCTTTACCTTATTTGGATCAATTTTGATTCCATTCTTTGACACCACATGTCCTAAGAATTTAAATTCTCAAATCTATTAGTGACACTTCAATAAATTAGTATAAAGGTAGTGATATCTCAAGGTTTCCAAAATAGTTATTAAATAAATATGACTCTCTTCATTATTTCATAAATAAACCAAGATATCCATGAAAATGAAACATAATGAATACAAGTACTAGTTTAATATCTAGTTCATCAGTGCTATAAAAATTGTAAGAGAATTAGTTAGGATAAATGTAATCATGAGATACTAAAAGTGGAATTACCTACTCATGAAGGTATTTTTTGGAACTTCTAAAACCTTAATTATGAGTTGGTTGTATCCAAACCAATGATAAATCTTTGAGAACAAAATTTCCACCTTTAATAGATAAAAAATCATCAATGCGGGGCAAATGGTATTTATTCTTAATCATTACATGGTTGATCTTCCAATAATCAAAGCATAAATAGATATTTTCATCATCTTTCTTATAAAAGAACACCGGGTCTACCCATAATGATGAAAATGGATGAATGAAAACCTCTAATTAAAAATCATCCAAATAAATAGTTAGATCTATAAATTCTATTTATTCCATAAATTAAGAAGAGATAGATATCCCTTGGATCTCTTATACTAATTTAATTATGAACTCTAATTATCTCTTTAAAAGAAGACCAATAAATTGAGCTGGAAACACATATAGAAACTTATTAACTACTATTGGATGTTGAAAACCATTGTTTAATCATTAAGATCAAAAAATTCTGATGATATTGATTTATAAAGATTAGACAAAGAAAGTCCCACAAGACTAGATCTTGTATCCAATTATACTTGAAATACCCTGAAGTCCCCATTAGGGGTAGATTGAAAAAGGACAGTCCAATAAAGGTTATTGGAGTGTGGGGGATGATAATATAAGGAAATATATTATGTTATTATATATGGGTTAAGTTTTAATTCAGATTTAATAGTTTGGTTAATTTCATTTAAAGGTAGAAGTGTACATGCCTTGGACGATAGTCGGTTAGTATGTTGTTTGAAGCATTTCAACTTGTCCTGAAGAGAATGTTTATCCCCAACAGTGTCCATTTTGATTTATTATATAATATTTTATGGTATTAATTTCAAGAATGTAATTATTTACACAGAAATCAGCCTATATTTTTAGGGTTAAACAGTCACTTTTAGTGTAGCTTGGGTTATAATATCCTCATAGACCTAAGAAGAAACCTACAGACATGTATATTCTATGGATTTTATTGGCTAAGAATTAGAAAAATATGTGTTGATAATATTTGGGGTTAAAAACTGAACTAAGAGATCTATGTAAACTCAAATTATGAGATGTTGAGTTGATCCTAGTTTATTACATGGGATGGATTGGATTAATTCCTCTTTAGACTATTTAAATTCCATAAATTTGGGATGGGGTTTTTCAAAGAAGTAAAATTACCATCACCACTTACCGGTTTAATACCAACACACCATAATACTAATAACCTATATACTTATAGGATAATATTTATGATCAATCCAAGGTAAAGAGTTTTATTATAACATGAAGTGTGTGGCCTCAAAATTCAATAAAGATGAAGAATTTTTAAGATCATCAACCAAAATTATCAATTAAAAGAAGTGATTAAGTATTAAAAGAGAGATAAATAACCTCCAATCCATCCCATTTCAACTCCCTTTGATCATCCCATAAGTGGGTTATTCCTCCATTGATTTTATTATTTCAATGAAAGAAGTAAGTAAAATCATGTTAAAGGAATTGATGAAGTGAAGAGCAATGAAATAATGAACACTCCACCATTTTTTGAAGGATTTATATCTTTTTAGTGTGATTAAATTAACACCTTACTAAAACATTATCAATATGTTAAAAATAGAATAAAACAATAATAATAATATGTTTTATTAATAATATTTGGTGATTTGAGCAACCTACAATTTGAAGAAATGTGATTACAACCTGAAATTGGCAGCATACCATTAAAATAAAAAAAACAAGAAGATTCTTAAATAATTCCCCACCACTACATTAAATTGTAAATTTAAGAGTCTTTGGTCAAGTCTAAAATAGTCAAAGTCTCCCCAATTAATGGTGGCATGTCTAAATGGGTGAAAATTTAAGGTAGTGTGGAATTTTCAACCCGTGACCAAAAAATCCAATCCAACTTGCATGCCTCCAACTGATGTGTCAAAAAGGGAATCTAGATGGATGAATCTATGTCAGCCATAGAAAAAAAATATGAATATAAAAAATTCCCCTAATATCATATAAAATTTCATCCCAAATGGAATTTTTTCGACATATGATTGAAATGGTGGGGTATTTTTTTAGGCTAAACAATATGTCCCATAATTTCATCTCCAACATTGGCTACCTGGAACTCCATTCAAACATTATAATTATCTTTTTCCACATTTAAATTAAATGTTCCACCTGGTTTACTCTATCTTTATTTAAAATTTAAGAATAATTGGGCATGTTTCTTGTCTGACACAGTAATTTTATTGGGATATTTTCAGGTTCACATTGCCCAGAATTTTGTTGGTTCAAGGCCCACTTTAGTGGTCTTCAAATGTGAATATTCAAGTACTCCTAAAAGTTTGAATTGGTCCCAATGTAATGAAAAAAATGAAAATTAAAAATTAAAGTAAAATTATGATTATTCGGAGTTTTATGAGGTCTTCAAATATGTACCAAGTAATAGTACACTTTAACAAAGAATTCCAATCATAATGTGAAATAATGTTCAAATTGTAAAATTCACTAATTTATTTTATGAATAATAAAGAAAATGAATATTATAATATAAACAATGAATATTAGGTTATTTCAGTGGCTAATCACACCCCCCAATTTTAGTTTTTTTAGTATGGAGAAAAATGCATCTCAAAAATAAGAAATTGGAATTCCCTTTTCCCAAAACATTTTAATATATAGAGCTCACCAAAAGACCTCATACAAAAACTTTTTGAAACCCATCAATATAATTTAATACAATTTATTTTCATATTAATATCCCAATCCCATACTCATTCCTTTATTCAAATTCATCACCATATTTCATCCAATTTCAATTAAACATGATAATATGTTGTGTGTCGCAATAGACACATGGGTTCCTTTTTATTCAAGGGGGAAAGATAGAAGAAGTATGTGGAATAATATTTTAATATTAATATGACTTTTCATTTATTTTATTTTCATTGTTTTAGGTTTTTATATTTTCAATTTATCAATGGTTGTTGAAAATGCAGTCAATCATGTCAACCCTATAGTGAGACTTTGCCGATGACTCACAAGCTCAAATAACATAGGGAACCAAGTGAATCCCACATACTCATGAATCATCCAATGTTAACTCTATCAATAAAAAAATTATATTAAAAAAATAGAGATAAAATGCCCAACTTTAGGCCATAAAACGTTGGAGTCATGATCCCCATGTTTTGAATGCCACACATTTGGTCAATCCACTGCTCTACACACAAATTTATTTATTTTTTGTTTTTTTGTTTTTTGAATACTCATATTAAAATTAAAATGATCACCAAAACTATGATATTTATTATGGGACACCAAGAACATAAAATAATACCCATAATCCAAAGGATGTGCATTGTATATTTTTTTATTAAATAGATGAATGTATAACAGTGAAAAATAACATTAGATAGCCACACATTCCAAAACAAATTATTAAGAACAAAAACATTCATTAAAATAAAAATCAAGGAATAGAAAATTATTTTATATTTAGTCTCAATGTTTGAAATGTGTATTACCATGTTTATTGTTAAAGAAAATTTTCCTTTCATTTTTTCACATAAAATTTTCTTTTTTCATTTCAAAAATATTTTGTTTTCGTAAAAAAACAAATTTTTTTCACCCCCATAATGTAGAATAAAACTCTCCACAATGTTTAAGGAAACGGAAATTTAATAGGGTGTAGAGATATATGAGAGGAGTTCCAAGATTAATATTTTAAAATGAGTTATAGATCAATGTTACCTAGTGGTATACTAAAGAAGGTAGTGCCACACCAAATTGATCCTTCAATATCTATGTCACTCATAGAATACCCATAGTGGATGCTAGAATACTGTGTGAATTCTAGAAGTAGGTGATTTACTAGAAAAAAATTTAACCTTGACAACCCCTAATTCTCAATCAAAAACCAAATTAGAAACCATGGAATCCCGGAGAAGTTCCCTTAACTAAAAAAGAAATGGAAAAAATGTACCCTATTATTTCAAAACTTCAAACATGAGTAATGGTTCAGGTATAGGCTAGGTTTCCAGCTGGAAGGTGCATTGTTTAATGTCGTTAACCCAAAATGGACCCCAAATCTATCAATTTTTTTTATGGTTCATAGGTTGGACCAGTTAACTCATCCTCTGTTTCTTGATTACCAAATGATTCACTGAATGGTTTTAACCTATGACCATTTACCATGAATATCTAACCACTTAGGCGATCCAAAATCTCTACTGACCCCTAGGGTACACATGATGCATTATGTGTGGACCTGAGTATCTATACCATGACATTCCCGGGTGTAAATGATTTTTTGAACTATACAAGATCATTAATTTTCCTGGTTCAAATTTTTTGACTGTGATTTTCCTGGATTGGTACGCTTTAACTCTAGAGTTATTGATCCTTAAATTTTCATATGCCTCCATCCTATGTTCCTCAAGTTCATTAAGATCTAATTTCCTTTTTCTTCGGCCAAAGTAATGTCAAAGTTCATTTTTTTAATTTCACAAAAGGCCTTATGTTCAATTACAAAGTGTAAATGGAATGATTTTCCATAATCCAACCGATATAGTTTTATTCCTAGGATGGTTTTGAATGTTTTGCGATATGCAAAAAGGACATCCAAGAGTTTTTCATAACAATATTTCCTAAAGGGATTGATAGTTTTTCAAGAATTTAAATAATCTCTATATTCTCTAACTCATCATTACCATTGGATTAAGGATGGTAGACAATGGAAGATTCATGAGAAATACCATACATAGACATGAGTGATGATAATGTACGGTTTCGAAAATGGGTTCCACAATCATTGATGATAGAACTAGGAATTCCAAATCATGAAAATATGTGTTCTTTCAAGAATTGGATCATAGAATGATGGTCATTGGACTTGGTGGGAATGTCCTAAACACATTTAGATACATAATCAATATATAATAGTATATAGAGGTGTCCCCGAGAGATTGGGAAGGGGCCAATGAAATCAATTCCCATATAATCAAAGATTTCGATAACCAGAATGGGAGTTTGGAGAATTTGATTCTTTTTTGTTATAGATCATAATTTCTAACATTAATAACAACATTTGACTAATTTGTAGGAATCCTTAGTGAGGTTATTCTAGTAGAAACGACTTTTATGATCATTTTATTGGTTTTATTTGGCCAATAAGTGGCATCTACATGCCTCTCTATGATAGTGTTTTAGAATGGAATATTGATAAGAATCAGGAAAACATATCTTAATGATTTGACGATGATATAACATGAACAGGTATAGATCATCAAACACAAAGTGTATTTAATGAGAAAAAAAAATTCCCATTAGAATGGGTCTAGAAGAATTTTTTAATGTCACTCATAACTAAATGGTTTTCTATGTCATCATACCATGGGAAATCACTCACAGAATAGAGTTGAACATCGAGAAATGAATTAGACACAGAACAATGATGTGATTTTTATTTTAATTCCATTCTATAGAGGTGATCATCATGAACATTTTGAACACCCTTTTTATCCTTAATGGTTAAATGAAACTCTTGAAGAAGAAGGACACACCTAATCAATCTAGCCTTGGAATATTGTTTTTGGAAAAGGTATATTAGAGCTGAATGATCGGTGAAGACAATGATGGGTGATAATAATAGATAGGATCATAATTTCTCTAAGGAAAGTAAAACAAAAATTAACTCTTTACCAGTAGTGGTTTAGTTTTTTTTCCTCATTTAAATATTTACTTGCATAATTAATGACACATGGATTTTTCTCACACTACTATCCTAGGAATTCTCCTACAATGAATTCACTCACATCACACGTGAGTTTGAAAAGAAGTTTTTAATTTGGATAATTCACAATAAATGGAGATATAATATCTAACATGAGTGTATATAAAGATTCCTCACATCTCACTATCAATAAAATGGAGCATCTTTCACAAAAAACAACAAAGTGTTCGAGAAATAGAGTTTAAATTTCAAATGATCCTTCGATTGAAACTAGGATGTCCTAATAAGGGCCACACATCATTGAAAATTTTTTGATAGGTAAGGTGATGGATGATATAAACCTTATCTTTATCAAATTTAATCCTTCTATAAAAGACTATATATCATAATACTAATCCTTCCATTACCATGAAATGGTATTTTTCCTAGTTTAGGATGAGATTCTTATCCTAACATCCAGAAAAAACCTTTTCAACATTTTCAATTCATCTGCCAAAAGTTTCCTCAAATATGGATAATTCATCCATAAATACCTCTAAACAGTCCCCCACCATGTTAGAGAAGATTATCACCACACAATAGAGGAAGTTACTAGGGTAATTACATAATGTAAAGGGAATGCGCTTGAAGTCAAAAGTGTTTAATAGATAGGTGAAGGTCATTTTTACTTGATCCTATAAAGAGACCCAAATTTAATTGTACCCTAAGAATACATCTATGGAGTAGTATAATTGATGAACTACCACTCAATTGAGGACTTGATCAATGTAGGGAAAAGGGAAGTGGTCTTTCTTGGTACATGCTTTGAACTTCTTATAGTCAATATAGACTCTCCATCCACTACTGACCCTTATGGGGATTATATCACCATCGTCATTGGTTATCATAGTGATTCCAACTTTCGTTGGGACAACATAAATTAGTTTTACCCACTCACTTTCAATAATGGGGTAGATGATACCTACTGTCACAACACAATAAGTGCTTTCCTTATCACATCCATAAAAATGGGATTGAGATGCCTATGATGTAGAATACATATTTTGGAGTAAGAATCATGAACAATCATATGTGTCCCAATGAGTGGGCTAATCCTAAGATTATCAGAAAGGGTCCATCCAATTTCTTTCTTATTATTTCCTAGGACATCTAGAAGAATCCCATCTTGATTGGATTAAAGAGAGGAATAAATGAAAACCTTAAAGGCTCGATATTCCATTAAGAAAGAATACTTAAGTGATGAAGGTAGGACCAAAAATTTGATATTTGATTGGTTATCACTTTCCAAATAAGGATGAGAAATTCTATTAAACTCGATTTCTTTTTCAAAATTTCTTAACAAACATGATTCCATGTGAATATAATTTTAAGCCACCACATTGCCCAAATAATTGTTGGGAATGGGTATAGACTCTACATTTTGGATTTTTATAATGGTATCATTGATTTTTGATTTGATAAAATATTTAAAAGATCTATCTAGAAGAGATTCAAGCCAAGAAGATAAATTTTCCTCATGTGAATAATGAAAATCAATCTCTTCTTGATTTAAAATTCCTTTAATAATTCCTTGATGTTACCCTAGTTCACTAGCAACAATACCAATACAATTGACCTCATGTATCTATTCACTATCCCCAATTTGAGAGTTTTCATTGTAAATATTCATATTGAGGATCATGTTTCTTAAAGATATTGTCAAGTTCAGATTTCTAACTTGGTTGGATAAATTTATTGTTTCTAAGAAGGGATGGCCAAGGATGATGTGGGTTTTCTCCCTAGGACCTAAGATTGGGTGATTTACAAGTTGAGTGAATTATCATTGAAAATTAAATTATCATCTTTCATTAAAACATCCATTAAGATCCCCTTAGGAACTCGAACACTACGATCAGCAAGTTGAATAGTGATAGATATTGGTTGAAGTTCATAGATCCCTAAATGAAAATACATAGGATATGTAATGAGGTTCACACTAGATCCTAGATCAAAAATGGGTTTTATAACTTTTTTATCTCTTAACATAACCTTGATTTATGGAAATCGTGTACCTTTTAACATTGGGGGAATGGTCCCTTCAATGGTGGTACTCATATTATCATCCAGAAGGACTTGGTTTTTATGTGAAAATTTACTTTTAAAAGTGAACAAGTCCTTAAGGTATATTTAGTGGGAAGGAATTAATTGGATTACATCGAAATGGATAATGATCAACTTATCCTAATAGATTATTTCCATGAATGTCTCATTCAGTTCTGGTTTATATTTCCCCCTCATTTATTGAGGGAAGGGATCATGTTGTTAGATTGTCTTGTGGGGTTGTGGTTCCTTCCAATTCTCATTGGGTTTTTCAAAATTTAAGGGTGTTTATTCATCATTTTCATGTGATTTTTACGTTTTTAATGGTTCTAGAATTTGGTTTTTATGTTTCAAAATTAATTTCCCACTTCTTATTATAGTTACCACTTTCAGTTGTTCATGAGAGGTTGCGTGTAACTGAATTCTCCCATTAAGGTTAGGGATGGTACTTCCTGAGTTGGCCTGGATGACTTCCCAATTTTAATGGTTTGTAGTTAAATTTTAAGGTATTATAATTTTGAGTTCATTTTCTCCATTTTTTACACTACTATACATGGATTGGATGAGGGGTGTATTAGGAATGTGCTTGTGTTGTTTATTTTTCCCAGGTAGATACATTGGTTGTTGAATTGGTTGTTGAATTGGTTATTGGATGGATTGTTGGTATTGGAGAGGAGGATATTGGTATTGTAATGGTAGTGGGTTTAACTTGTTATGGTTTAAAAAAAAGGCAGTTAGGGGTTTGTTCCTTGTGGCTGACTTGGTTGTTGGTTAGCTTTCCAATAGAATCATGGATGGTCATTATACCTTGGATTGAATTTTTTTTGGTACTATAGCTTCAGAAAGTTTAGACTGTTGACCTCTACTAGTGGTCCTACTAAAATAAAATCCATAACCGAAGGTATGGTTTGAATTTTTTTGGATTTTGGTCATTTTTTTCACAAAATGTGCAAACAAGTTCAACTATTTGAATTTCATGGGCCATCATAAGATCAATCTCCTCAACCATAATAGTGAGTGCAAGAACTTTTTCCTGGAGTCTTTAATCTTCCCTAATTTTGTGAATTACACCCGATTTGGGTGTCTTCTCATGGTAAGGTGATTTTCACCATGTTTTTTTGTTTTTGCAGACCTTCTAGATAATCATAAGAATAATTTGGGGATTTTTTTTGAAGGTTCCATTACACATCATTTCAATGAATTGTTTGTTTCCCAGACACAACCCTTTATAAAAGATTGAAATTTGTTTGGGGATTGATAATCCAGGTGAGGTACCATGTTGAGTGTGTCTTGGAACCTTTATCATGTTTCATAAAATGACTCTCCATCTTTTTCAAGAATGTTTTGGATTATCTTTTTATGTGAAATTGTTTTGTGATGGGGGACATATTTATTGTATGACAATCATTGCAGTTTTTCCCAAGATTGGACTGATGTAGGTCTAAGATTTTTTAACCAATTATTTTCTCAATCCATAATTGAGAGTGGAAATATCCTCATCTCAAGTGACTCAAGATGATGTGGTGGGTACATGGTTTCAAAAAATCCATTGAACTCTTTAACGTGAAGGTATGACATTTCCAACTCCATACAGTGGAAGGGTGGAAGGTTGTTTCGGACATGAGATTTGAAGACATTGTGAGATTATCCTAGGGAATCATGCCTAATGAAAGAGGGTTCATTGGTATAGGTAGGTGTGAGGTGTTCATTCATGGTTTGATCGGCTGAATTCCCTATGTTTGGGCCCACCTCATTTGGATTTTCATTTTGGTTCACACTCGAGTTTATGATTTGGTATCTTTGAAGTCCCTCCATTGAAATGGAATCAATTTTAAAATCTACGGTATTAATAAGATAATGATCTAATGGAAATATTTGCATCGGTGTACATGGCTCCCCTACCCCAAGACTATCCACCCTAACAAGTCCGTTTGATTAGTCATAGGTATTGGTGGACATGCTCCAAGAAAAGTGAAAAACAAAATAAAGGGGAAAAGATAAGATAATTTTATGTGAGAAAAGAGATATTGGGGTGTATATAATGAGTTTTGAGATTTTTTATTTTGATTCCTGGAAGTGGCACCAAAATTTGTCCATTCCCAAATTTAAACAAGTTTTTAGTGTTAAGCGGTCACTTGTAGTGTAGCTCGGTTTTTCGAATCCTCGGAGACATATGATTAAACCTAACGACATGTACATTATATGCATTGTTTTTTGATACGAAATGGAAAAATTTGGGTTGATTTTAGATGGTTTTAAAAGATAACTAAGAGATATATGTGAATTTAAATTATGATAAATTAAGTTGATCATAGGTTATTACTTCGGGTGGATTGGATGAATTCCTTTTTAGACTATTTCAATTCCTTGAATTTGGGAAGGTTTTATTCGAAAAAGTTAAAATACTATCATAAATTACTAGTTTACTACCACCACACCATAATACTAATCAGATATACACTTGGAGGATCATATTTATGAGCACTCCAAGGTAAATATCCTTATTATCCCATTAAGTGTGTGGACTTAAAATTCAATAAGGATGAAGAATTTTCAATATTTTGAAACAAAATTAACAATTAAAAGAGATGATTAAGAATGAAGAAGGTGAGAAATAACATCCAAAACATCCCCTTGATACTCTATTGGATTAACCCACAAGTGGGTTATCCCTCCATTGATTTTATTATTTCAATGGAAGTGGTAAGTAGACACATGTGGGAGGAACAAAAGAAGTGAAAAGTAAGGAAATAAATAACACTCCAACATTGTTTAAAGGATTTATCTCTTCGTTGTGTGAATAAATTCACACCGTAATAAAAATGTGTCAACATGTTTAAAAAAAGGAGTAGAAAAAAAAGCAGTTTTATTAAGAACCTATGGTGATTTGGGCAATATACAATTTGAAGAAATGCAATTAAAACATCAAATTGGCAGCATAACTTTAGAATGAGAACAAAACATAAATATTCTTAACTAATTTACAACAAATACAATAAATAGTAATTTCAAGAGGCTTGGGTAGAGCCTCAAATTGTAAAAGTCTCTTCAATTAATGGTGGTAGGGCTAGGTCTGTGAAAATTTAATGGAGAGTCTACTTTTCCACCATTGAAAAAAAATCCGAGAAAACATGAATTCCTCTAATAGATGTGTACAAATGAGAATTTATATTGACTAATTTGGGTGGGCCATAGAAGAAAAATATGAATATATTAATTCCCACTGATATCCAGTAAAATTATTACCCAAATGGAATTTTGTTTCAATAATGTTTAAATGGTGGGTTGTTTTTTTGGGCCGCAGAATCTGGCCTAGAATTTTATCTTCAAATTGGGACTCCTAGAAATCCATTAAAACATTCGAATTATCATGGGAAACTATTTAATGAAATGTTCCAAATTATTTCCTATTTATCCATTTAAAATTTCTGCATAATTGGGCATGGATATTATCTTTAATAGTAATTTTATTGGTCTTCCTTTGAGATCACTTTTCCCATTATTTGGTGTTACCCCAACATGAATATTCAAGTACTCCAAAAGAATTAATTCTTCCCTATAGAATGAGAAACCTGAAAATTAAATATGAAAGTAAAATCACGCCCATTTGTTATATTAGGAGGTGTACAAACATATATGAAGTAATAGTTCACTTTGACAAGTAATTACAACCATAATGTGAAATATTGTTCAAATTGTAAAATGCACTAAAATTTTTTTAAATGAATAATGAAGCACACAAATATTATAATATAAAAAAATAATATAATCCTATTTTAGTGGATAATCAGTTTCTGAACACCTATCATCATGATTATTTCATTGAGATAATTCAAAATGTTTGGTGATTTTTGGAAGGAAATTACACCAAAAATATGTTGTTGAGGAGAAGTTCAAATTGATGGAGATTAAATGGATTGTTCTAGTGGTTGACACAAAAGGAGAATCTTGCAACGCACATGGATTCAACTACCACTGATCTGGTGAAAGGAATAAAACATTATGAATCTGGACTTTAATAACTGGAAGATGTAGTGAAGAAAAAGATTAAATAGAATCATTGGAAATGACTTCATCTATATGAATTATTGGTGTGAGTGCCACTCCTAGAAACGATTAAGATAATAAATTCAAGAAGAACTAATGAATAAAGGAAGATAGTTATAAAGTAGAAAGGCTGTAAGAATTTTAATTATAAAACCATAGGGAAGAAAAGACAAGGGAATGTTTTGGAGAGTCCAGGCCTATTTGAATGGGAATACAGAGAGATACGAACAAATTTTAGGCTGATCAAGATGTCAATCTTCACTCGTGAGGATCCAATGTCTTTGATTATTCAAGATGAGAAATTTTCTATCTAGTGCACAATAGAGGATTTGAAGGTGTTGCAGATGCAACTCGTCATTGATGGAATGTCTCAATACTAGATCAATTTAGTCTATTCAACTAGACCAAGATTATCATGGAGTAAACTCAAGGAGGAAATAATAGGGTGATAAAATGATTCTAGAGAAGAGGACCTAAGGGTATTTTTGAAAATCATGATATAGATAGGAGTAGTGGAAAATATTGACACAATTTCGTGAAAGTGGTGATACACATACCAGACTTCACTGATGTAACACCCTAAGCTTACACGGTATGTTTCCCTTTGAATAATTTCATAGCTTGAATTGTACGCATCTTCGAGATTCTAACACACCACGTCCAATAAAACTATCCATTATGAATCGTAATACCCACCTTTTTAAATTTTATAAATTTTATTTGTCAAAATGGACTACATTTTTGAATTTGGAATATCGAAATTATCTTAGGGTGATTTTTTTTATTTTTCTAAAGACTTTCAATTTTTGATGAATAGTGAAAAACACTACGTTATTGGAAAAAATTGAAATTTTTATTTAAATAATTATTTATTTTATTTAGATTTATTTTAGTTATAAATAGATACATAATACCTTCATAAGTTAAATGTAATTCATTGGAGTCATTTTATAATAAGTTTAGATATATAAAACTTTTATGAAGTTTTTACCATCTTTTACCCACATCATAGGAGTGTTTACAAATTTGAATAAAACATAATTTTACCACTTCTATGAGTTGAATTTAAAAAATCTGAGAGCCAAGTTTAATATCAGTAAGTAAAATTTTGTTCAATAAGATGAAAATAATTTTTTGTGAATAGTAACTTTTGACTCTTATTGACCACGGTTAAAAGTAAATAGAGTAATTAAGGGTAAAATGATATTATAAATACCCTAACATATGTACTAATTCTATTGGATAAGTGTAATTTGACAAAAAACAACCTTAGGAATAAAATATGTTCCCCTTTGTTCCACATGGATTAGATTAGGAGATTTATTGTTATTTTATATAAAGAGGAGTTAAAAGAGTTAAATTCAAAGTTTATTAACTAAACCATTTTTAATATAGGGTTACACACAATATAAATTCAACTATAAAAATTCATTAAAAATATAATAATTTTTCCCACATAGTGGTATTTTATTTATAATTTTTAGATATTAAATAATTTAATTTATTTATGACACAATGATGATGCAGTAATTACATTATTAATTAAATATTAAAATAATTGATATTATAAATATCCAAATAAATGTAAATTGAGACTTCTGATGAATTCAAATAATTTTATATTTTAATATAAAATTTAAGGGTTGGTTAAATAAATTTTTTTCGAAGTGATAAAGTTTTTATGGCTTTCAAAAAAATCAAATACTAAGTAGTGTAAAAATTTACATATTTGAGTTTTTAAAAAAATACTAAATTATTAATTGATATAATATTCTTAAAAATCTAACGTTTGGTCAAAGGACTTTAATAAGGTTATATATATTAATAATAAAACATAATTAGTTATCTTGGATTATTATAGTATGTTTATTAACCATATAATATAAAAATACAAAGAGACATGGTAAATGTCAAACTATTTAACCAAGAGGTAAATCTAAAAGATAAGGTTAATACAATGACCTAAACCTATATAAAACCTATTTTGTTGAGGGTATTTCTACCCATACCCACCTTATCCTAGAAATAATAAATTTTGGATCCATTATATATCACACAATTTTTTATTATAAAATAATATTTCAAGCTTTTCCTAAAGTGACCATCACCTCTCTTATAAAAGGGAACTTACCCTTCTCTTAATTTCACACTTCCAAAGCCATTTGGCTCACCAAAAACCTACCCAAATATCCTCCCAACTTCCCTCAATTCAATCTAGAGGCCTTACTTTGATCATAAATCCAACCTAATGAGGCCTTTTTTTCTACTCAAAAGGTAACACCAGAAGTAGTGGAAATAATTTCACCACCCTTTTTCAAGATATTTTCTTCTTCCACTTCCTCTTTACTTTGTTGTTCCCGTACCAAAATAAAAAATCCAGTACCTCATACATAATGTGACTTTATTATAAATACAGGACAACCATATTCCTTATTATATCCATCCAACAAATGACAAAGTCACCATATGTGTGTACGTACGGCTTACAGTCTCCTTATCGGGGTGTAGTTTGTTATTCAAAAACTTCATTATTTGGATGGGTTTAATAATAAGTATAACTTATGTAAAAAATAAATATAACATGTTAATTATTCATTATATATGATATAACATCAAATTAAATATGATTTCTCCATCAATATAATGATATTTTCGCTCGTGCGTATGTACGGATTACCGTTTCCTTAAGCGCGATGAGATTCATTCCCCATCGTAATAATTCAAGAATAATTTTCATTTCATGATTAAAAAGAATTTTTATGAACATAATATCATTATTTATATGAATAAAATACATCATATTCATAAAAATTATGGCTTACACAACCAAGCATATAAAGGAGAATGAATCAGTTAACACGCAAAACCTTGATACTTATAAAATATTATTAACAAATCAATATTATAAGATCATATATTATATCAAATTTATGTATATGGTTCTTTTATAATCTAATTACAATTATTTAAATATTTTAAAAGTGTCTAACATACCTTCAACCAAGGAAAAGTACATGGTGAGGGTTAATTTCACAATCTCTTTATTATCAGATATTTTTTTACATAAGTATCTACTGAGTCCTCTTTATCATCCACATCCGTGTTTTCATAAAAATGTATTTCAATTTTTTTTTACTATTTTCAAGAAAATGGGGTAAAGTCATATATACCCTTATTTGACATTATATATCTTGAAAGAAATCGTTTCGTTATTTTCCAAAGAAGGTACTTTATGACCTTTTCGAAAATTTAAGGTAAGCGTTTTTTTTATCTAATACAGTAGGTGTGGCTATTTTACACTGTTATAACATTGTAGAATCTTCCCTTACAAGCTTAAAAAAATATTTTCAAAATAAATGTTTTATTTTATAATTATATGGCTTTATGTGATTTCAAAATGGACTGAGATATTTCCCTAAAAAAGTTTTGATTTCATCTATGTCAACATCTTTTTGATGGATTTTAAGCTTGTTTGAAGTTTATTTATTATGATAAAAATATTACATATTGTATTGATGGTTTTGTGATATGTTGGACTATGGATGTGTTATTTTTATATCATTCATGGTTTATGGATAAATTATTGACATTTCGTATGCTAGTTTTAATACAAATGTTTATGTTATGTTTAAACCATTTCATATGAGGAATGCATTGGGATTAGTAAGTTATGGGTAAATCCTACTATATATCCTTAATGAATTGGTAGGTCTCATGAGACAAAATAGTGTCTTGGCACAAGGCCTTGGAAAAATATTATTTGTAGTCTCGGCATAAGGCCTTGATTATGTAGTTATGAAGTTTGGCATTTTGAATTCCATCATTAATAAATTGGATATTGAAATTGCATGTGATTATTGGAATAGTAGAATATCCATGTGAATAAGTAAATGACATTATTTGATTTTATCTTTTCAATATTATTCTTATTTTTATGTTTAAAGGTCTTTTGTTTTAGTCTTATACATTTCCGTGAATGTTTTTTCTTATTTATGAAGGTTTTTGCTATATTGTTATCCTTACTGGGCATCTGAACTCACCCATTTCTATGTTTTAACATTCACTAGATGTTAAAAAGTATTTAATGGTTGACATGCAGGGATAGGATAAGGATATAAGTGTGTTCAAAGGTTACAAAATGTTGTTGATGTTTTTATTTCATGATGTAATGTAAAACTTATGAATGTATCTAGTACTTTCAAGGCTACTAAACTAATCGGTCTTTCGGGACATGATTCTTTGTATCTTGCCAATTTTATGTAATAATGCACTGAATCTAGGGAACTAGGGTCGAGGCATTATAGGTTTTATTATTGGATGTTTAGTACAAACCTTGGAAACTAGATTTAGAAAAACATCGATTAGATATCATTGCCCTAAGATAGAATTTGAGGATTATTATAGTAGAATTTCCTAGAATTCTGGTAATGTAGAGATTTTTTGAGTTTTCCAAGAAATCATCCATGTCTGGATACGAGTAGCTAGAGGCGGCTCTAGCACAGATGTACCTAGGGGTAAAACCCAAAAACACCGCTTTGAGCTAGACTTGAATTGGAACTGGTGAATGACAATGGGCCTTGTTGCGCTCTTGGTTATGAAACTCCGGGGGTATATGCTTAGGATAATTCTCATTTTATTTACAAACCATTATTAAGGTGTTATGAGTGTATGATTATTCAAAGAAAACAGTTTTATGATTACTGATTTTATCCATAAACTATTCAATTTATGTTAATTATTTTACAAGTTTGAAGTTATGTATTGTGATTCCTAATCTAATCTACTGCATTCCATTATTTAGAAATGTCACATAGTGTAAGGATTGGAAATTGTATCACCCCTAACAATATATGTAGGGATTTCCCTCCTTCTCAAGATAATTATAGTGGAACCAGTGATGCAATGGGTGCTGATCAGCTTATCACCATAGTTGGACAAATCACTCAGGTTATGAAGAATAACCTTACTCATATGGAGCACCCTGATCCATAGTGCGGAGGATCTATGTTAGACCTATTCATGAGGAAACAACCACCAACATAAAATGGGAGTACAAATACATTAGTATCTGAGAAATGGATAAATTCCTTAGTGGAAATATATCATTCTTTGGGGAGTAGCAAAATGGAAAAAGCTGTCATGGATGTTTATCGCCTCATGGGAGATGTAAATCAATGGTGGTCATTAATCCAAAACATAATGGAAGATGAAGAATTATTGAACATGGAATGGAGGGAGTTTAAAGATATTTTCTTAGAAAAATACTTTCCTCGTGACCATTAAGCGGATATGGAAAGACAATTTCTGAGTCCGAGGATAAAGGATGATGAGAATGTCGCAAAGTATGAGGATATCTTTACAAGGTCAACAAGGCATGCAAAAGATTATATACGTAACACAAGGAGTAAGATTAATCAATTCATTAATGGGTTTAATCCATTTCCCCATCATGCATTATTCTTATGATCCTTCTCATCGTACGAAGATATTGTCTCATGTGCTATCAAGACAAGAAATGAAGTCTCTAAATCTTACAAATTTAAAGAAAAGAAATAGAGAAAGAGATCTGTTGAACACTCTAGAAACTAAAATAAGGTGAATAAGAGAAAATTTGAATATCCATCAAGTGGTAAATGTGGGAAGAAACACCCTGGTACTTACATGAAGGGAATGGGAGTCTGTTACAAGTGAGGTGAAAAAGGCCACCAAGCTCGTGATTGCAAGGGGACGAAAGAGGATGTCAATGTATAATTCTATAATTGTAAAGAACAGGGTAATTATGCAAATGAATTTCATAATTACCAAGGGAAAATACCTCAGAAATGGCCAAGGTAGAAAGGCCAAGCTTATGTGATCACTACTGCTGAGGTTGAAGCTCCGAAAGATGTGGTGGGATGTAATTTAATGGTTTCCTTAGGTTTAACCATTGCATTATTTGATTTTGGATCATCACGTTGTTTCATATCTACCCACTTTTCTATGAAAATTAGATATTTTTTATTTGACTTGAAAATGGAGTTTTTAGTCAAAACACCAAAGGGAAGTATCACCGCAACAATGTTTTGTGAATTTGTTCCCATTAGAGCATATAAATGTTCTTCATCTACTGATCTCGTTAACATTCCCATGATTGAATATGATATAATCCTCATAATGGATTGGCTTTCAGACCATGATGCATAAATTTATTGTTAAAAGAATAAAGTTACAATTTTCATTGATGATAAAGAGTGCCTTATATTTAGAGAAGAAATGTCACCATCTTATTCATAACTAGATCCACCCCTATAACTCTACTAAAATCAATTATTGGGAAAGAAGAGAATGAAATAATTATGGGTGAGGAAAATAATGTTTTAATATATTACATACCTATTGGGAAATAATATGTTGATGTGTTTCTAGAGGATATACCTAGGCATCCTCCAAAATGAGAAATTGAGTTTTCCATTGATTTAATTCTTGGTTCAAGGCCCCTATCGAAGACCCCATATAGAATGGACACTATGGAATATTGGAACTAATGAAAAAACATGAGGAATTGAGTAATAAAAGATTTATTTTCCATAGTGTTTCTCCATGGGGATCACCTTGACATTTTGTTAAAAAGAAAGATGGGTCTATGAGGTTGTGCATTGACAACAGAGAGATCAAAGCTATAACAATAAATAACACCTATCCCCTACCTCACATTGATGATTTATTCGATGAACATCATGGAGCTCAATATTTTTCAACGATTTCTCTTTGATCTTGATATCATCAGTTGTGTGTGAATAAGTAAGAAATTATGAAAATAGCATTTCCAACAAGGTATGGGAATTACGAGTTTAGAGTAATGCCTTTTGGACTGACTAATGCACCCTCTGTCTTCATGGATATAATGAATAGAGTTTTCAAGGAATACCATGATGAAATTATAGTGGTATTTATTGATGATATCTTGGTATACTCCAAACAATAGGAAGATCATGAATATCACTTTCACATTATTCTGAATACTCTAAGATGAAATGAATTATATGGGATGTTTTGCAAGTGTGATTATGGATCAAGGAGATTTATTCTCTTGGACATATTGTCTCTAAGGATGGAATCTCTATTGATCCATCGACCAAGGTAATCCATGAATGGCCAGCACTGACGAGTGTAACTGAGGTACGCAGTTTTATTGGTTTAACAGGTTGTTATCAACATTTTGTTCCGAATTTTTCCTGGTTGGCTAACCCATTAACCAAGATCAGAGGTAAAGGGGTTAATTTTTTTTGGAAAAAAGAGTGTGATGAATGTTTTAAAGAACTAAAGAGAATATCAGTCAATGATCCTATCTAGACTCTACCATCAAGGAAAGATGAGTTTGTTATTTATAGAGATGCTTCAATAAAGGAGTTGGTTGTGTCCTTAGGCAGATTGATAGAGTTATTGCCGATGCATCACAATAGCTAAAAATTCAATATCAAAACTATCCAACACAGGATCATGAGTTATTATCTATATTATTTTCTCTGAAAATATGGAGACACTATCTCTATGCTGAAAAATGTGAGATTTATACGGATCACAAGAATTTAAAGTATATTTTCTCATAAAAGGAACTCAACATGAGGCAAAGGCGATGGCTTGAACTACTCAAAGGATTATGATTTCACTACGCACTACCACCAGGGGATGGAAAATAAGGTGCATATGCTTTTATTTGAAGGGATCATGGACTTTGGAACAAGATGATAGTTGAAAGGGATCCTATTTTCACGGATCTAGTAATGATAGATATGGGAATAACCATGGAAGGTGAAACATCAATACTTTTTCAAATGGTTTCCAAAACATCTTTACTATAAAGGAAAATGAGTTCTCAAACTGATGATGAGGAGTTTTAAAAGAAGATTAAATCTGTGAATGATTTGAGATTGATTTTTCATATATGAAGATGGAACTTTGAAATATGGAAAGAGACATTCTATTCCTGATATACTTGATCTAAAAATAGAATTATTGGATGTTGCTCATAGCTCCAATTTCCCTATACACCCTGGTAGTACTAAGATGTTTAGTGATTTGAAAGAACATTTTTTGTGCGAAAAAATGAATAGGTATATTGCTGATTTTGTGTTAAGATGTATGATTTGTAAATAAGTGAAATCTAGAAGGCAACAACTTATAGAAGTCATGCAACCTCTTCCCATACCTGAGTGGAAGTGGGATAGTATTATGATGGAATTTTTTATGGGGCTTCCAAAGACACCTATATGGAATAATGCAATATGGGTCATTGTTGATCACCTTACCATCTCAGCACATTTTCTTGCCCTAAGAGATGATTTAACACTTGAACGTATGTCATGACTATATATTAATGATGTTTTAAGACATCATGTATTACCCCTATCGATTATTTCTGATTTTGATCCCCGTTTTATATCAAGATTTTGGAAACGTATTTAGAAGGCCTTGGATACTGAACTTCGTATGAGCATTGCCTACCACCCTCAAACTGATGGACAATCAGAATGGACTATTCAAACCTTAGAAGACATGCTGAGATCATTCTCACTTAACTTTCAAGGTATGTGGGATCAATATTTACCTCTGGTATAATTTTCCTATAACAATAGCTTATATTCAAGTGTTCAGATGGCACCATATGAAGTGTTATATGGAAAGAGATATCACACATCAACTTTTTGGGATGGTTTTGGTGAAAGAAAACTCTTAGGATGAGAACATGTTGAGAAAAAAATGGAAAAGGTGAAGATTATCCAAACCCACATCAAAGCTGATCAAATTAGGAAAAATGGATATGTTGATAATCAGAGAAGGATTTGGAATTTCAATTAGGAGATCAAGTTTTCTTGAAGGTATCTCCATGGATGGGTGTTAAACAATTCGGCAAAAGGGTAAATTGAGTCCAAGGTACATCCGAACTTTTGAAATTCTAGAACAAATTGGGGCTGTAGCTTACCGTTTGTCAATGACTCCTAGTCTCCCCAATGTTAATGATGTGTTCCACGTATCACTGTTGTGAAAATACTTTCCTGAAACAAGGCATGTACTCATGAATGAAGAATTAGAGCTGGATCCCAATATGTCTTATTGTGAAGAGCCTGTCAAAAGTCTTGATACCAGAGAACAAGTGGTGAGAAACCAAACGACTCGTCTAGTAAAAGTTCTCAGGAGAAATCCTAAGATGGACGAGGCAACTTGGGAACCCAAGGAAATTATGATGAAGAACCACCTGAATTTTTTTATGAAGGAATATTCTATAAATTTCTAGGATAAAATTATCTTAATGAGGGGAGAGTGTAACACTTCATGCTTCCACGGTACGTTTCCCAATGAATAATTCAATGGATTGCATTGTACACAACTTCGAGATTCCTACACACCACGACAAATCAAACATGCCATTATAAATATTAATACCCCCTTTTTGAAATTTTATATATTTTATATTTCAAATTTTTCTTTATTTTTGAATTCGAAATATCGAAATTAGCTTAGGGTCAATTTTTGGTATTTTTCTGAAAACATTCAATTTTTGATAAATAGTAAAAAGCATTGTGTTATTGGTTAAAACTGAACTTTTTATTAAAATAATTATTTATTTTATTTAAATATATTTTAGATACATAATACCAATATAAGTTCAATTTAATTCATTGGAGCAATTTTATATTATGCTTAGATATATAAAAAATTTATTGAACTTTTTACCGTCTTTTACCTACCTCCTAGGAGCATTTGAAAATTTGTATAAAACATAATTTTACCACTTCTGTGAGTTGAATTTAAAAAATCTGGGATACATGGTTAATATCAGTAAGTAAAATGTGGTTCAATAAGAAGAAAATAATTTTTGTTGAATAGTAACTTTTCACTTTTATTTACCACAGTTAAAATTAAATAGGGTAATTAAAGGTAAAAATGATAATATTATTACAATAAACCATGTCCTAATTCTATTAGATATGTGTAATTCGACCAGAAAAAACCTTATGAATAAAAAATGTTTCCCTTTTTTCCACTTGGATTAGATTAGGAGATTTATTTTTATTTTATTTAATGAATAGTTAAAAGAGTTGAATTCAATGTTTAATAACATAACCATTTTTAATATATGGTTACATAAAACATAAATTAGACTATAAATATTAAATATAAATATAAAAATATTTCCTAAATAATTGTTTTTTATTAGTAATTTTTAGACATTAAATAATTTAATTTATTTATGACACAAATATGATGCAGTAATTATCTAATTAATTAAATATTAAAATAATTGATATTATAAATATCCAAATAAATGTATATTTATACTTACGATGAATTCCACTAATTTTATAGTATAATATGATATTTTAGGGTTTTCTAAATAAATTTTATTCTAAGTTATAAAGTTTTTATGGATTTAAAAAAATCAAACACTAAATAGTGTAAAATTCACATAATTGAGTTTTAAAAACAAATCCTATATTATTAATTGATATAATATTCCTAAAAATATAAGGTTCAGACAAAGTACTTAGACAAGGATATATATATTAATAATGAATCACATGGGGTTATCTTGGTTTATTGTATTATGTTTATTATCCATATAATATAAAAATACAAAGATACATGGAAAATGTCAAACTATTTAACTAAGAGTTAAATCTAAAAGATAAGGTTCATATGTTGACATAAACCTATCTAAAACCTATTGGATGATATCTTTTCAACTCATCCCCATCTTAGCCTCGAAATTATTCATTTTGGAGCCATTAGAAACTGAAAATTGTTTTATTATAACATAATATATCAATATTTTCTTAAAGTGACCCACACATCTTTTATAAAAGGGAACTTCCCCTTATATTAATTTCACTCCTCCAAATCAATTTGGCATGGAAAATCCCAACCAAAATATCCTCTAAAATTATCTCACATCAAATTATAGGCCTTAATTTGATCAGAAAGACAACCTATGGATCCCTTTTGATCAACTTGAAAGGAAACACCCGAAGTAGAGGTAATAATCACACCACCCTCTTTCAAGTACTTTTCTTCTTCCACATCCTCATTATTTGTTTTTTTCCATATTGAAATAATAAATCCAATAACTTATACGTACTCTGATGTTATTATAAATATGGTAAAACCATATTGATTATTCTATCCATCCTACAAATGACAAAGTCAGCATATGTGCATACGTACGGCTTACCGTCTCCACGTCGTGGTGTAGTTTGTTATTCAAACACTTAATTATTTGGATGGGTTTAATAATGAGTATAAATTATATAAATAATAAATATAAAATGTTAATTATTATGTATATATGATATAACATCCAATTACATATGATTTTTCCATCAATAAAATTATATTTTCACTCGTGCGTACGTACAAATTACCGCCTCCAGGAACGCGATGAGATTCATTCCCCATCGTAATCATTCAAAAAATAATTTCCATTTTATGATTCAAAATAATGTTTATAAACATAATATAATTATTTATATGAATCAAATACATCCTATTCATAATAAACAAGGCTTACAAAACCAAGCATATAAAGGAAAATGAATCAGTTAACACCCGAAACAATGATACTTCTAAAATATTATTAACAAAGCGATACTAGAAGATCATATATTATATCTTATTTATGTATATGTTTATTATATAATTTAATTAAAATTATTTAACTATTATACCAACGGTTAATTTACCCTCGACCAAGAAAAATTACAAGGTAAGGGTTAATTTCACAATCACTTTATTATCCGAGGTTGTTTTTACATAAGCATCTACTAAGACGTCTTTGTCATCCCCATCTGTGTTTTCATAAAAAAATATTTCAATAGAATACTATTTTCTAGAAAATGGGTTAAAGTCTTTTATACCTTTATTTGACCTTATATTTTTTGAAAAGAACTCTTTCCGTCATTTTCCAAACAAAGTAATTTATGACCTTTTTGACAAAATTAAGGTAAGAATGTTTTTTAACTTATACAGTGGGTAGAACAATTTTCTTCCATTATAACATTGTCGAAGCATCTCTTACATGATTATAAGAATATTATCAAAATAAATGTTTTCTTTTATAATTATATGACTTTTAAATTATTTCATAATATAAAGAGATATTTCTCTAAATTTTTTTTGATTTCATCTATGTCAACATCTTTTTTGATGGATTTTACGCTTGTTTGAAGTTGATTTTTATGATATAAATCTATCATATTGTATTGAAGATTTTGTGATATGTTTGAATATGGATGTTTTATTTTTATACCATTCATGGTTTATGGATAATGTATTGACATTTTAATGCTAGTTTTAATACAAATGTTTTTGTTATGTTTAATCCTTTTCATATGAGGAATGCATTAGACTTAGTAAGTCACGAGTAGATCCCACTATATCTCCTCGATGCATTGGTAGGTATCATGAGACAAACTAGTTTCTTGGCACACGACTTTGGAAAAATCTTATTTTTAGTCTTCGCACAAGGCCTTGACTATTTGGTTATGAATTCTGTCATTATGCATTCTATCATTATGAAATTGGATATTGAAATTACATGTGATTATTTGACTAGTAGAATATACATGGGAATATGTAAATGGAATTATTAAATTTTTTATTTGCCATATTATGTAGAAGATTATGTTCAAAATTATTTTGTTTTAGTCTTATACATTGCCTTAAATCTTTATGCTTATTTATGAATGTCTCCGCTATATTTTTATCCTTACTAAGCATCTGAGCTCACCCCTTTCTATGTTTTATTTTTTCCAATATGTGATGATTTATTTATTGGTTGACCTGCAAGGATAGGCTAAGGATATATGTGTGTTCAAAGGGTTAAAAATGTTGTTGATGTTTTCATTTAATGATGTGATGTAAAACTTATGAATGTATCTAGTACTTCCAATGCTACTAAACTAATCGGTCTTTTGGGACATGATT
Organism: Viscum album; assembly: GCA_963277665.1. Lineage (NCBI taxonomy): Eukaryota > Viridiplantae > Streptophyta > Magnoliopsida > Santalales > Viscaceae > Viscum > Viscum album. Next base: position 20,699,154 of record OY728123.1, read on the forward strand.
CCTTGTATCATGACAATGTTATTTAATAATGCACCGGAACTAGGTAACTGGGGTCAGGGGTTAAAACTGAGATATGGTACTTGAGAAAGTTCATTGTAGTGCTCAAATAAGATATTAGAAGCACAATCATGGCTCCTGAACCATGAATAAAGGCACAATTTCTAATCTTATCAAGATAGATCAAGATGGAGTTATGGTGTAATGGTATTATAAATATGACCGAATCAAGGAGCATGAATTATTCAAAAAATATCCAAAAAATATGATAGACAAATATACAAGAGAAGTATATACTAACACGGGATTTTTATTATACCCTAAATAAAAGGACTGAAGACTTTTAGATGGAAGGGATTTAGAAATTTATCTAGCCAAGAGTTTTAAGAACGAAATTTTAGGGGGCTATACTATTCTTGTGGATAGAAGTTTAATCAAATACATCAGTTCCTAGAAAAAGGATAAAAGTTAATAGTGTGGGATTTTATAGAGTTGGAGTAATATGGGGAAGAGAATCCTGAGAATGAAGAGACTATAGTGGGAGAGTCCAGTAAAATGAGGGAGATTGAAATTCTTGGAAATACATTGATAGGTTTGTGTAAAAACAAGGATAATGTAACTAGATAAAGGTTAATAGATAGAAAAGTGTAGGGGGTTCCACTATTGGTGTTGGTTCATATTTCAGAAAACCACAATTTTAAATTGGAATAGTTAATTTGAAAGTTTTAAGCACATGAAGTCAATAATGCCCCATTTTATATGTTTGTGAGATAACCACAATATAAAATTTATAGTGTTCTAAAAGTATTTGATTATTAAGTTTTGGACAATATATTTCACTATATATGCTTATATTATTTATAATACAAGGGGATATTTTGTTTTGTGAATTTAGTGTCTTAAAAAATTAGGAAATGTTACAACCAATTAGTGGGGAATGGCCATGGAATTTTAATGTAAGGGGAAAAACATAATATTATATGGAGTAATGAAACATGAAATTATACGAAGGGATTTATAATTGTACAATGAAAATGGTGGAAGTAAATACATGGAATTCAGTGGGATACACCAAATGTTGAAAACAATCATGCCATGTAGCTGGACTAAAACCAGTAGGTTCAACTGTAAAGAGTGAGTAATCAGTTTACTATGGTTTTTAAAGTCCCAAGGAGTTTACCACCATGTTGAGAACTAGTCACAATATTAGACTAAATGATGGATTTTATCCATTAAATATTAGGTCATACAAGAATTCATAACATATGATGAATGTGATTGAGAATCAGGTGAATGAGTTTTAGGAAATTAGGTATGTCCATCAAAGTAACAACACATTTTAAAGTATAATTATAAGGGTAAAAAGGAAATATGGGGGGTGATGTATGTGTATAGATTAGTAGGCTCTAAAAAGTTTAACTATTCTAGGTTAGTATCTTATTTTGATGATAGAGGAAATAAAGGAAGAAATGCATGTGTAAAGACTATCAATCTCTAAATATTTTAAATATTATGGACCGGTATCCTATTATAATGATAGATGAACTGATGGATGAATTTCATTGAGTAGAATACTACACCAAGCTAGACATAAAGTCTAATTCTCAACATGTTTTAATGATAGGGGAGTATGTTAATAAGAAAACATTTAAAACCCATGAGGGGAACTATGAATATGTCATCATGCCTTTTGGGATAATGAATTCGCTAACTACATTGAAATAAATAGTGAATAATGTCTTCCTTATAATGTTAAGGGATCCATGTATTTTTTTATGAGAATTTTCTTTGTAAGAGAGGGTTTTATGAGCGCTAGAGAAGTTGAAAATGTTTTTATACTTGATGGAAGACAAAAAATTGCATGTGGATCTGAAGAAATACACATTTAGGAGATTGAAAGTGGAGTTTCAGGGGATCATAATCCTTGAAGTTTGAATGAAAATGGATCGAATTAAGTTAGAGGAAATTCAAAATTGTGAGACACCTCAGAATGAGAAAGAGGTTAGGGGTTTCTTGTCCTTACTGGATACTATAGAAATTTTATTAAAGATTATGAAAAAAATTGTAAAACCACTTTATACCATAAAAAAGGAAGGATTTTGTTGGTATAAAGAAACACAATAATCCTTCGAATAACATATCTGATGAATGACAATAACTCTAGTCTTAAGGATACCAAATTTTTCAAAATATTTTTTTTCGTAGAATGTGATGCTTTAGTGCTAGGATTTAGAGTGTATTTGTTGCATGCGGGGTAATAAATAACCTATTATAGTAAAGAATTATCCTATGATATTATGAAGAATTTTTTCTATGCAAAATATATTATGTTATTGGTTTTATTTATTCATAATTTCTAGAAATACTTATTGGAATGATGGTTAACAGTTATTTTTTACCATAAAAGTTTAAATAATTATTTGACATAGTGGCTGGTGTTAACAATCCAGTAGTTTTTTGTAATAAAAGTTATTAGGTTACAATTTTGAGGTTATCTATCATATTTGTAAGTTTAATAGTGTAGATGATGTTTTTTACAGGGTAGTTTTAGAGGTGGAGAATATGTATCTAGAAGTAACTATACATAGTTGGGTAGAGCTGGATGTGGTTCGTGACGAGTTTTCATAGGACAAGGAAATGATGGCTATTATTGATGCATTTTTGAAAGGGGAGGTTACAAAACCATTATATACATACTAATAATTATTTCTATTTTATAAAACCACCTTTTGTTATCATTCTAGTCAACTCTGGTACCACAATTATTGCAACATTACTATTCTTCACCCATAGGGGGACATTGTGGATTTATAAAGACATATAAATATTTTTCAAATGGATTTTTTTGTCGAAGAATTACTCATGTAATAAATAAATATTATTGGGAATATAGAGTTTTTTAGAAAAGAAAATATGAGGCCTTAATTCCATAAGTACTTCTTCAACCTTTGTCGATTACACAAACTAATATGAGAGAAATTTTAAATGGATTTTTTTTCTAGACATCCAAAGTCACAAGGGTTTAATGATGTGTTGGATGTATTAGAAATACATAGAAATTACACCATTTAATTCCACTAAAACATATTTATAAAACAAAAACAATGGATGAAGTAATTTCTAGGGGATTTGTCTGCTTCCATTGGGTCCAAAAGGCAATAGTCAGTGACCATGAACCCTTTTTCCCAAGCCTTTTTTTGGAAATAGTTATTCAAATTATAGGGAGAATTTAATATGGACTCTTAATATCACCCATATAGTAATGGATAAAAAATGTGGTAAATTGATCTCTCAAAATTTATCTATGATGTTTTACCTGAGGTAAACTGAAGTGGTGGGTTATTTGGTTGTCATGGGTATAATATAGTTTTAATACTTTATTACACACATTATTGGCTAGACTCCCTTTGACTGATTTTATGGATAAAGACCACCAAAAATTGTTTAATACACTATATAGGATACTATTTAATAGTTTATAGATAATTAGATGGTATAAATAGATGAATACTTACAGTAGATTTGAATTAATCTTTAAAGGGTGTGATGATTTATTTTTTGATATTACAACCAGAACTTATGAGAGGTGGTTTAATATATTAGGGATTTAGAATTTGTAAAATTGTGACCTAACATGTCTGGATGAGGGAAATTTCTTGGTGGGTATTTTACAACACATTATTATGGACTATTTACTATAGTGGGGAATGTAGGTGTCGTTTTTTATCAATTGAAATTACCTGACACTAGTAAGGTACACATGGGTTTCCATATATCGTAGTTGAAGGATATGATTGGGAACCACCATGTTGAGGTGGTACTTCCAGCTAGATTTTTTTGTTGAAGAGTAATATCCATATGAAATATTGGTAGAGGAGTGAAAGGGGAATACTCGACCATGACTTATGAAATGGCATAGAAGATCGACTCATGATGTTGTATGGGATGATGCAATGGTACTAAGTAGAGATACACCTTGGTCCATAGCATGGATTTCATACACTAAAACCTCATGAATATTTTTGTCAACTATAGGATTTTCCAATGGAAAATTATCTATCGTACCCTATCAAGGATTCGATAAAGGTATTCTAGAATTAAGGGTACTACACAACACCAAATAAAGAGTAGAAAAAAACAATCGAAAAAACAACCTCAATACAAACCAACATAAAATGAAACAAAACTCAAAAAGACACATTCCCTGACATCCCATTGATTCTTATGGCTCACTATAATGAGTGATGGCAAGAAAATCACTCAAAACCTTTCCCTTAAGTTCTTATTGTCTTAGCTTCTATCTACATAGACATCCCATGTCACATGGACTGATAACCAACTTCACTACCAATTTATCACAAACCAACCTAGTTAATCCCTAAACAAGACACCCAATATAGCCCGTGGAATGGACTAAAGGGATTTTACAATCCCCAGAGGTTATAAAATATCACTTGGGAATCAAAGTATTACCTTTGAGAATTATGTCTATCCCAGGGATATTAAATTTTTTGTGATAGAGTGCACATATAGTTATAATAAAATAGCACCTCTTCCAATGGCATGATACCTCATATTATTTCCTAAAATAACATCTACCTATAATATTTATACCAAATTAATGAAATAATACATATAGGAACACCTATGAAAATGGAATCCAGAGTCTAGGACCCACTCTTGAGTGAGTGCTTAATTGTAAACATTTAAAACGTCAGCAGTACCATAACCAGAGTCTACTAAAAGGGATTGCATAGTAGGTTCTTTAGTGTTAGGGTTTTGTTTTAGTTTTATACAATTGTGTGTTGTGTTCCCAATCATAATTTAATGGAATAAAAAAATATGTCCTTAGAATTTAACCTAATATTTAGTTTTTTATTGTTCATGATTTTATCATTACTATAGACTTTCTTCTCACCCATAGTTTTTGTCCAACACCTTGTGATAAGACACCAAACAACACCCATAATTCTAGTTTTAGAATTTAATTCTGTATAGAGAATGAATAATTTAACCTCCTCTAGTGTTATAGAGTCGTGACCATACATAATTAGAATATAGTAGGCACCTCCTGAAACTTACTAATTCTAATTAATTCCTCATATGAAAAGGGTGAATCATAACATACACATTTTTATTAAAACTAGCATATGAAATGCTAATAATTTAACCATAATCCTAGAGTGTGATAATAATATCACATTCATAGTCAAAAATATCATACCCATTAAATAAAATATGGAAGACTGTATTATAATAAATCAACCTCAATCATGATTTATATCCAATAAATGATGTTGACATAGATGAAAATAATCAGTAAAACTCTATGAGGGAAATATCACTTTTTTCATAAAATCATTTAAAAGTATAAAATTTTATAAAGGAAATAATTTTAATGAAATTTTTTAATCAAATTTTCCCATATCACTTTAAAACATTTTAAATTATTTAACATTTTAATACAATCATTTATATATAAATAAATCCTAGAAATCATTTTGAAAACCTGGACATTAATTAAGTAGATTTAGAAAAATAAACCATTAAAACATTTAAAATGATGTTATTGTTAAATATTGACTTCCATAAAACCTTAAAATATTTATTTTGAAAACATTTTTATGAAACATGTAAATGAATGATATAGATGTCCCAGTAAGTACTTGCACATAATGAATCTGGTATAGTAATGAGATTGAGGAATTAACCCTTACCTTTGGTCTGATACTCTCTATACATGTCTAAAACTCCAATATAATGTTTTTAAACATATTATTAACTTATATAAAAATCATAATAATATTTATGATATCATGTATTACAATTTTATGAATTTATATTAATCATTTATTAACAATTCCATGTAAGTGCGACATTTCAGGTAATAATTACATTGTTTATCATTTATATTTTGACTTGTTATTCTTGACCATATTACTTAGATCATGATTTACATACTTCCATAATGTATGATTTTTTATCTATGTAATATATATTCATAATATAAATATGTACGATAGATAGATATACAAAATAGAATACACCATTCATGGATACGGTAGGCTGTACATACGCAAGAACGCTGTTTCCATTTTCATATCGTATGGAAGTAAGTGAATGACACACAAACACACACACACACACACACACATATATATATTATTCCAGTGGCCTTATAATTTCATATATTTTATAAGTATTCATAATATATATTTTTTTATATTCATTCTTGAATAGTTAATGTTGAAAATGAATCTCATCATGTCTTAGAGATTGTAGGTCATACGTACACACGAGGAATGATATCATTCCTTTAATAGTTAAATGATATGGAATTGGATTTTATATTAATTATAAATAATCATAATCATGAAATATTCATTATTTATGTATATTATACTCATTATTATACCCATCCAAATAATGTAAAGTGGAATATCCAATTACAGCACGACGTGGAGATGGTGAGTCATACGTACGCACACATGGTGATATTATCATTCGTATGATAAATAAAATGATGAATATATTTGTCCCATGATTATAGTAACATCTAATTATTTGGATTATTCTAGATTAATGACTTTGGAATAGAAACAACATAGAAAGAGGAAGTATAATAAAAAAAGAACTTTGAAAGAAGGGATAACACGATTACCTCTTCTTCGGTTGTCACTTTTTTATTTGCACACAACACTCCTTAAGATGATTTTATTCCCAAAGGGAATCCTCTAAAATGAAGTGGGGTATTTTTGTATGAGATTTGGTGGGGTTTTCCAATCCAAAGTGCTTTGTAAGTGAGAATAAAAGATAAGGAGAAGTCTCCTTTTCTAGGAGAGCTGAGGGAAACTTTAGGAAATACAAGAAATATTAATTTATTATAAATTTATTTCTGGTTTCTAGTGGCTAAAATGTGAATTATTTAAAGGGTAATAAGATTATGGGTTGTAATAATTTCAAATAATAGGGTTTATACATGTTTAGTTCACTATTGTAACCTTATCTTTTGGATTAAACCCTTAATTAAAAACATATACTCTTACCACATCTTCTTGTATTTCCATAATATATGTTTTCTATGGTAAGTATAAAATGACAAGAGAACAAAAAATGGATCATTAATGAAACTTTTGACATTATATAAGTAATTTTTCCAAATATTATATTTTTATGACTATTATATCATTTAATAAAATAATATTTTTTTAAAAAAACTCATTTTGTCAATTTTGACACAATTTAGTAATTGATATTTTTTTAAAGTTATAGAAACTTGATTCCTTAATCCAAAGGTATTAAATCCAATATAATATGACATAATAATTAATAAAATTATTTTATGGTATATAAACATTCATATTACATTTATTTTAATATATATAATATCATTTATTTAATTCCTTCAATAACAAGGAAAAGACAGCATTATTATTATGACATAAATAAATTGAATTATTTAATGTCAAAAAATTAAAAATAAAATACCATGATATAGGAAAAATGTTTTGTTGAAAATATCACTTATATAACTCAAATGAAAATTTTTTAGTAATAAGATACATGTTTATGTCATATTTCCCCTTACTTTAAATTAATTATTATAAAATGTCATTTTCACACCCAAGTGGATCTATGGTGTCCTAAAATAGACCTACGGATTATCGTAGTTGGACATATATATTCCAATAGGATTAAGATACCTGTTAGGTTAGTTTAATATTATTTATATGTTATTTTTTACCCTTATTTACCTGATTTACCCTTTAACCATAGTGAATAAAAAAATTATTGAAGTTACTATTCCTAATTTCAAAAAATAAAAGGTACCTATTTAAAAAATTTGTACCTTATTATTCCAGATATGGAATCCATTTTTTCAAATTTAAAACACATAAATGGTAGAAATTAATTTAAAACTACTTCTCGTCGTTAATACCAAAAAGATGGTTTTTAAGAAATAAAAACAATCAAAGATTGATATATGTGTATGTTCAATTTAAATATAAATTTACTTAAAATGAACTAAATTATATTAAATTATAAATATATAATGTAATTATACTTTTAAAACCAACTAAAAAGATATTCTATCTATATAAGTAATTTAGATGAAAAAGTAGTTTTGAATTAAAATGTGGTATTTTTTACTATTCATTAAAATATGAATGATATCCGAAAACACCATATATATATCCAAAATATATATATTTTTGTTTTCCTAGTAAAGGATAATTTCATTTTTTAAAATTTTATATATAAAAGTGTCAAATATTGGATTTAAAAAGGGTTAGCAATTAAAATGCAGAAAAACAATATTTTTTTAAAAATAATTCTTTTATCTAAAAAATTGAATTTGTCATTTCATTATGTCTAAGAAACACATAAGAAGAATGATAAAATTATATGGGATATATAAAATTCAAAATATGGTTAATAATATTCATAACCTATTTTTTAAGGGATAAATTGATAGGTCGTAGTGTGCTTGATATCTGTGCTGCATACATCGCGCGATATTGAATTATTTTAAAAGTAAGCGTACTGTGGAAAATTGGGGTGTTACATTATACCCTGCTTCAATAACTTGAAACCTCACAATTTAATATCAGGATTGAAATATAGGGGTTTGACATTTTAAAATATCTTAGTTGAAATCACACATCAACAAATATATTAATGAGACCTATATTTTAAAATAAAGAAATATATGCATGAAGGTTACATGAAATAACATATAACAGGCTTCCATGTAAGAAAAAATGGACATGAAATAAAAATATTACCATCCATGTAAAGACGCGTAAAATTCAAGGGAGATTTTTTCTTAATTTTTTTATAGAATTTTACAAGAGCACGGTTTCTGACGGTACCTGATTCCGAGGCCCGGTGTGCCCGGAATCATTTCCCGAAGTTTGGCTCGGGTACGTTCAGTGAACGAATGAGCTGGAATTTCTAACTTTTGAACCGGTGCCCGGAATCGAATTCCAAGGGCACCGATGGAACCACAGCGCCGGTAATTGCTTAGGAACTCCTCTTCCGGAGTTGCGTTTACACGAGTGTTGATAATAAAAATTTTGGAAGTTTATTATATATTTACACTACAGTTTTTATTATTTTACTCTAAGTGTAGTTCATGATGGGAGTTGGGTGACCACCCAACCTCCCTTGGGAGGTTATGAGGGTGGTGGGGCCCACACGAACCCCACCTCTTCATATCCTCTAAAACCCCTCTCAACTACCACTTTAATTAAGTTAACTTAAGTTATAACCTATGACTTAATTGTTATGAGTTTAATGAGGTGAGTTGTGTGTGGTTATTGAATATCAAACTCTTGAAATTCAAATGTGTTGTTGTGTTAATAAAATAAGAAAGAGTCTTATTTTATTTTTGTTAGAGTTTTGTCTCCTTGAGAGAGTTGGGAAGCTTTCTTCATCTTCTTCAACCTCGACGAAGAACGCGAAAAACACCGTTCTTCAACGAAGAACTTCTCCGCCGAAGAACACGGTTCTTCCGCGATGCCGTATCCACGACGCGACGTTCTTCTTCCGCGTTGTCTCTTCCACGATGGTTTTCCGTGAGGAAATCACCGTCAACGACTTCGAATCCTCGCTTCGTGACGTCGACGTTCTTTTTCCGCAACGCCGACCTCCGCCACACTCGTCTTCCATGGGTAGTTGACGAACACCGCTCTTAAAGCCGAGGTAGGGGATTATTGTTATTTTATTAAATTATTTCCGTTCTTGATTCTGGCATGTCGAACTTCGTGGTTAATCGACTAAATGTTATCGTTTAACGAGAGTGGGGTCGGACCGCACAAACACGGCTGAAACCCCCCTCCTATGTTCATGTTTGTTTCCTTGCGGATGGAACGGGGTGGCGTGGTGTCGTCGCACCACACGGGAATCACACGGCAAGTATTGCGCGGCGCCGTAGCGCCACGCCTTGGAAAGAAATTCAATAACGCGATGTCGTCGCGCCGCGTCGAGGGAAATCGAAGGCGCCGCGGCCGGAGCGGGGCCGCGGAGGAGGGGTGCGGTGCCGTCGCACCGCGCCGGACGGCAAGGGTCGCGGCCGGTTCTGGGCCGCGACGGAGCATGGTGACCGACGGCCAGCCGGGCCGCCGGTGTCGGAGCCGGAAGGGGACCGGCCTTTGCCGGTCCCATTGAGGAGGAGCCGGCTCGCCAGGTCGGGCCGGACGGAAATGGGGAAAGCCGGGGGAATTAAATTCCCCCCGCCAGCTTGAACGGCCCCCCATTATTGAGGGGGGGGGGGGCTGCGGTTACAAAGGGGGGTAGGCGCCCCCTTCGGCCGAGCTGGCAGCGCGCCCAGCGCGCTACGCTGAGCCGGACCGGCGCCTGGCCGGGCCGACCCTGTCCGGGGCGGGTCGACCTGGTTCGGGCCAGCCGGTGGGTCTCGGGATGGGTCGGCCCGGGCCCAAAACCCCCGATACCGAACTGTTTAGGTTCAAATGCCCATAACTCGAGCTACGAACCTCCAAATGACGCGCCGTCAGTATCGATGCGATCCTTGGATCGAGACGGTCATTTAGCTATATTGCACTCAAGGTTTCAGAATACTTTGAGTTCGGCCGGGTTGGTTCGTACACGAAACTAACCGGGCCCTCGGAGCGGAAACACTCATATCTTGAGCTACGGACGTCAGATTGACGTTCCGTCAGCTTTGTTGGGTTCCTCTTAGTGAGACGGATCTTTTGGCACACTCCACCCGAGGTTTGGACGCAGGTGGAGTACGGTCGGGTTGGTTTTTCCTTAAAAACCAACCGGGCCCCTAGGACGAAAAAGCCAATAACTCTCAGACCGGGCGTCCGATTGACGCGCCGTCTGCGACGTTGAGTTCCTGTTGACGTTACAGAACTTTTGGATACATCAACTCTGGACATTGTGACAGTTGATGTATCAGCCTCTCGGCTCGTGGAGCGGATGTAACACCCCGATATTTTATGAAAAATATTCTTTTAATTTCATTAATGTCTTGTGTTGTATTCTACACCAAGATTACCTTGCGCTATACACAACGCCGTATTAGCTTGCAGTATACGCAACACTATTCTTGGATCGTGTTTAACACAATTTTGATAATAGTTATTCTAAGAAACATTGAGTATATATATATATATTCAATGTATAAATGAAATATGGTTGGATTATGTTATACAAAACAACGAAGTATTCTTTCACAACACGCAACCCTGACTTGGCTTGCATTACACGCAATCACGACCTTCCTCGATAGCGTGTGTTGTACGCAATACCCAGTTTTAATAAACAATGATATATTATTATAATACTGTCATGAACTAGCCGTTATGAATAGTATTAACTAAATTTCGAATTTTATAACATTATTATTCATCTTACACATTTTCTAGAACATGGTATAAGAACAAAATAAATTTTTCGGGTAAAATATGTATTTTTTAAAAAATGCAGTTTTGCCGCCTTTTGATGGCGTACCCACATTAAATCTAGTTTTTGACATGTTTATATGTTCAATTTGACAAAATAAAGTTCTTCTTTTGAATCAGGATATAAAAATTTACATTAGATAAAGTTTTGATATTTTTCCGATAACTCTCATATTTTAATGAATAGTAAAAGCATGCTATATTTTAATTAAAAACAACTTTTTTCATCGTAATATCTTATGTGGTTAAATTATAATATTTAATTGTTTTAAAGTATAAATAGAATATATTTTTACCATTTAATATAATTTATGTCATTAGCATTGATTTTACCTTCAATTTGTAGGTTAAATCAATTCAATCTTTTGCAATGCTTTAAAGAAAAACCCGTTTTCTTTCGACAACGGGATTAATTTTAATTTAATTTCTGCATCTTTTGTGTATTGAATTTGGAAGAATGGATTCCATATTTGGAATCAGTGGGTCCAAATTATGTTAATAAGCTACTTTTTATTTTTGGGCATTGTGAATAGTAACTACGGTAAATTTTATTTACTATAGTTAAAGGTAAATCGGGTAATTAAGGGTAAATATAAGATTATAAAATTACCATAACACTTGGAAAAATCCTATTGTATGGCTAAAAGTAGACCCATATAACCTAAGTGTAGTATTAGATTCATTTTATAGACTTTTTTCCATGAAAATAATTTAATTATTACAAAAATCAAAGAATGTGACAACATGTCACTTTCTTAAATATTATAAGTATAATAATTTTTCTTTAGTGATAAACTTCATGAAACTTCGAACATGAATAGTATACAGAAATCTAATACAATTATCTATATCATTGGAATTTATTTAGAATTTTTTGGGATTAAATAATTATTTATTATGACACAAAGATGATGTAGTAATTGTCCTATTAATGAAATATTGACATAATTGATGTTATAAATGCCCAAATAAATGTAATTTGAGACTTTTTATGACTTACATTAATTTAATAGGTTCATATGACATGTTATTGTAGATATAAGTAACTTGGTTCGAACTTATCATTCTGTTATGAATTTCATAAAAATCAAGTACCAAATAGTGTCAAAATTGACATAAATTAGTATTTAAAACAAATATTATATTATTAATTGTTATTTAATTCCTAAAAATCTAAGGTTCGGCCAAATGAATTAGATATGGATATATATATTAATAATAAACAATTTGGGGTTCGTTTGGCTTGTTATGGTAAATTTATTAACCATATAGTGTAAGAAAACAAAAAGACACGGTAAAAGTTAAATTATTTAACTTAGAGTTAAATCTAATTGATAAGGTTAAAATAATAACCTAAACTTGTCTAAATCCTATTGGATGAGAGGATTTAGACCCATAACCACTTTATCTTCTAAATAAGACCCTTTGGAACCATTATAAACTGCATTTGACCTTAATATAAAATAATATTTTGAGATTTTCCTAAGGTGCCCTTCTCCTCCCTTATAAAAGGGAACATCCTCCCTCTTCTCATCACACCAATTTGAGCATTCATGCTCGTCCAACCCCTGCCAAAATCTCTTCTCCACTTCCCTAGTATCATCATAGAGGTCCTGGTCTTCTTCAAAGACCATCCTTAGTTCTTTAAGTGAAGGTTAAGAAAAGGCGCGTTAAAAAGAGGTAATATCCATTACCGATCTTTTTCAATTTCTTTCTTTTTAAACTTCGTCTTATTTAGTTGATTCATGATAAAGTAATAAAATCCGTATTTCTTATATACTGATATGTTATTAAAAATATGAAAAAACTCTAATTAACCTTCTATCCATCCTATTGAAAAAGGAAATCACCGCGCGTGCGTACGTACGGAATACCGTCTCCACGCCGTGGTGTAATCTATTTTCCACCACCACCTTAATTGGATGGGTATAATGGTGTAATGAGTAACTATATATTATTATTATAAAGTTATATTGATACTGAAATAGTATACATACACTTCAACACAAGTTCACGATCATGAGAACGATATCATCGCTCGTGCGTACGTACGGACTACCGTCTCCACGACGCGATGAGATTCATTCTCCATGTTAACCCTTTAAGAATGATTATAAAGTATATATAAGAAATAATAATTAAATATATGAAATTATAAAGCTACTGGATTTATGTATATATGTATGTCATCTACTTACTTCCATTCAAGACAATAAGGAAAGGAAAACAGTGTTCATGCGTACGTACGGACTACCGTCTCCATGAACAGTGTGTTTCATTTCATTTATCTATCTATATTATATATATATATACTGAATATATATGATATATAAATCATATTTTATATTCTGTAAGTAATTAAATCATGATATTAGTAATAATAATTTCAAGAACAACAAGTCCAAACACCTACGATAAATGAAACGATTTTACCCAAAACGCTTCTTTAACATGGAATTTACCAAAGAACGGGTAATATAAAGTCATAAGTGAACCATATATGATATCATAACAATGAATATGATTCTGTAATAAGTTAATGACATTATTTAAATCATTATACATGAGGTTCATACACTTACAAAGCAAATCGAACTTAAGGTAAGGGAAATATCACAATCTCATTTTTATCCGAGATTGGTTGTACTTTGAAATTTACTGGGGTGTATTTTATCATCCACATCCATGTTCCTCAATATGTAATATTATTTCCATCCACCTACAATTTTTTAAATCCAATTTTACCCTTCGGTGAGTTTTTAGTAAAAGATATGAAAGGAATCTTTTGTCGTTTTTCGTACGAGGTACTTTTTGACTTTTCCGACAAAAGTACGAGAAGAATGTTTTTTTAAATTATACGGCATGAATGGATTTTTAAAACATTATTTCCAAGAAGATTCCTTTACAAGTTTTCAAGTTTATTTTTAATCAACTTCTTTTAGTTTAGAATTGTATGACATGTAAAGAAAGGAAAGTGTTTTTGAAGTAGAAAGGATATTTTCCTCAAGAATGGAGTTCAAGTGTTTTATCAAAATTATTTTCCATCTAAGATAATAAAGGATTATGTTTATATCCCTATTATTACATTGATTTGATTATGTTGTGATGGAATTATTTTATGAATTCCTTTATCTTATATGAATTGTTTTATGATGTCATGTTGTTTAAGAATCCCATTTTTATTACATGGGTTATGCAATGATGTATGATTTATGATTTTGTGGCACACATAATAATGGTATCATTATGAGATGGGTGGGACCTATATCTCCCTCCAATGCATTGGGTAAAGATTTTATATCTCATGAGATAGACATGGCTGGAACGGTAGGTTATACTAGTTCAGTGAAACAGGACTGAAACGAGGAATGAACTCGGTTCAGAAAGGGACTTTGTCCACTAAGATAGTCTTGGAAATGAGTCTTGACTAATAAGAAATGATTCTCTATGATTATGTGTGTATGCCACAAAGTTTCATGTTTTATGTTATGAGTATTGGGATTACATTTCACTACTATGATTTATCCCATGTTATGAAATTATGATCTCTTTTGTAGGTTAAGATTTCCAAAAGATATGTTCTTATGAATATGACATGATTGATATTTATTTTGTTTACCTTTACTGAGCATTTGAGATCACCCTTTTATGTTTTGTTTTCCCCAGGACATAAAGTAAGGATTTAGGTTTTGAAAAAAAAGAAGATCTTTATGGGAGATGTTGAAGATCTTTCACCACGATTAGAAGATTATATTCCGAGTTTCCAAAGACACTAAACTATTACGGTCCTTGTGTGTGTGTTTTTGTTATGTATTAAGTATTCCACAAAAGTAATGTAATGTCAATGTACGTCAGTCTTCGTGTCTCTACAGTTGGTATCAGAGGAAAGGTTTAGTCAACCTTGGGAAACTAGGATGTGAAAACGTTAGTGAGATCCCTAGAGATATTTCTAAGGTATGTCTAGGGATTTTCCTAAGGATAAGTATACGAATAGTATATAGTCCTAGAACTATGGTAACGATATTAGATTAAACCAATGATATTAGATATCGATGTTACACCCCCTTAATTATGATTTTTTCCTCTCACACTATTCTTTTTGGGTTTTAGAAAATGGCTGGAAACAAGATGATTCACGATAATGGATAATATGATGGAAAATGGAATGATATTCTTCATGAGAAACCAAATGAAATGGGATTTGGAGGTCCAAACATCATTATTATGCCGAATCAGCAATCTCATAATATGATCAATAAATTAAAATTTGGTAAGTGTCCTGACTCGGCTAATAAGAGAAAGATGGAGTTTCATGATGATCATAGAGGAAAGAAAGTTCAATTTCCCCTATGTAAATCATGTGGGAAGAGGCATCAAGGAGAATGTTTCAAAGGAACTGGAAGATGCTTTGGGTGTGGAAAAGAAGGACACAAAGACAGCAAGTGTAAAGGAAAAGTTTCAGTTAACACCAGGGATGAGGATAATGGTATTGCTACGACATCAACAATGGTTAAATGTTTTAAATGTGGAATGTACGAGCATTATTCAAACTAGTTCCCTAAGGGAAAGTCTCATGAAGAGAATCAGTATGGTCGTATGGGTAGTATTTATGTTGATGATGATGATGAGACTAGAAATGATATGTGAGATGAAAGAATTGTTGAAGCTTGGTCAATGGTTTAAGAATGTAGTGGAATGATTACATGTTTATCAAGTGTAATGTTGTATAAGTAATCTCATGGTACTATGTAATAAAGAGACATCTAAGGATTTTTACACTGTTGTCTTTCCTTAAGTTTTGAAAGTATGTGATGAATGGTACAAGTATTTTTGGAAAGTAGATGATATGCGCATAATGAAGGGATAAGGAGAAAATGAAATTCTTGACAGTATTCATGAGCTCATGACTAAATAAGGAGAAGGTTATATCATGGTTTGACTATATAGAATTTTTGGATTTTGGTATGTGGAAAGAGTTAACTTTTGACAGCACTCAAGTTTTCACGAAGATTCAATGGGTATTCATTTTTCAAGACATTACATGATTATGGTATTCACATGACTGGAATGTGACGAACAAGATATATGAGGGATACATGATGGCATTCACGTGATCATTTTCTCTATACTATGAGCTTGGACCGAAGTATTTTCGATAAGCCTAAAGATTGGAATGGATTATGTTGGACATAAGTTAGTATTGTTTAGGGATAAAACTTTTTTTGATATTATTGATGGGATGTTATAGTAATATAGTTTTAGAAAAAGGACAACCTGCTGGACGGACGACAACCCATCGCGTCGGACAAGGCTGTGGGAATTGAACCCACAACCGAAGTGCGACTGGCCTTTATTGCCTACCACTAGCCTACAGGAAGTCCCTGTTTAGTAGAAACTAGTTTTATTATATTAATCAGTATGATATATGAAGTATAAGTCCAATTTAGGAACCATATATGATTAATCTCACTATAGATGGACTTATGTATTTTTTGATAACTTTTCTAACCTTTTGTTTGAGACAGATGGAATAACCCACCATTCTATCACATGATCTGCTAACACATCACGAATGACAAATTCAACTTCATTTCTTTAAGAGATGAAGTGAAAATTGTCCAAAGAACAACAAACGGTGAGACTATACAAAAATCACGAAAGTATTTATTCTAATTAAAATTTCATCAACTTTAGGGAAATGATCTTGAAAACCAAAAATGTTGTCCTAGTGATCTTATATCTGATGAATCAGATGGTACCCTAGATCATCACAAATTTATGGCTTTTCGATTGTTGGCTTTTTCATAGCCATGTTCTCTACCACTCTCCATCAGAACTTGATGGTTAGATTTTCTTCCATATCCATATTTTCACCTATGTTCTCCTACGTGGAAACCCAGTGATGAGTTAATTTGGGTAACCGTTACATTTCATACTTTATTTTTAAATCCATATTTTGGTATTCCTTTTTACGATGTGGGTTTCTATTAAACAAACTTTCGAGTAGTAAACCATTTATAACCCCGACGAATTTCGAGGGCGAAATTCATTTTAAGGTGGGTAGAATGTAACACCCCGATATTTTATGAAAAATATTCTTTTAATTTCATTAATTTCTTGTTTTGTATTCTACACCAAGATTACCTTGCGCTATACACAACACCGTATTAGCTTGCAGTATACGCAACACTATTCTTGGATCGTGTTACACACAATTTTGATAATAGTTATTCTACGCAACATTGAGTATATATATATATATATTCAATGTATAAATGAAATATGGTTGGATTCTGTTATACAAAACAACTAAGGATTATTTCACAACACGCAACCCTGACTAGGATTGCATTACCCGCAATCGCGACCTTCCTCGATAGCGTGTGTTGTACGCAATACCCGGTTTTAATAAACAATGATATATTATTATAATATTGTCATGAACTAGCCGTTATGAATAGTATTAACTAAATTTTGAATTTTATAACATTATTATTCATCTTACACATTTTCTAGAACATGGCATAAGAACAAAATTAATTTTTCGGGTAAAATATGTATTTTTTAAAAAATGCAGTTTTGCCGCCTTTTGATGGCGCACCCAATTTAAATCTAGTTTTTGACATGTTTATATGTTCAATTTGACAAAATAACATTCTTCTTTTGAATCAGGATATAAAAATTTACATTAGATAAAGTTTTGATATTTTTCCGATAACTCTCATATGTTAATGAATAGTAAAAACATGCTATATTTTAATTAAAAAAAACTTTTTTCATCGTAATATCTTATGTGGTTAAATTGTAATATTGAATGGTTTTAAATTATAAATAGAATATATTTTTACCATTTAATATAATGTATGTCATTAGCATTGATTTTACCTTGAATTCGTAGGTTAAATCAATTCAATCTTTTGCAATGTTTTAAAGAAAAACTCGTTTTCTTTCGACAACGGGATTAATTTTAATTTAAATTCTGCATATTTTCTGTATTTAATTTGGAAAAATGGATTCCATATTTGGAATCGGTGGGTCCAAATTATGTTAATAAGCTACTTTTTATTTTTGGGCATTGTGAATAGTAACTACGGTAAATTTTATTTACTATAGTTAAAGGTAAATCGGGTAATTAAGGGTAAATATAAGATTATAAAATTACCCTAAAACTTGGAAAAATCCTATTGGATGGCTAAAAGTAGACCCATATAACCTAAGGGTAGTATTAGATTCATTTTATAGACTTTTTTCCATGAAAATAATTTAATTATTACTAAAACCAAAGAATGTGACAACATGTCACTTTCTTAAATCTTATAAGTATAATAATTTTACTAAACTTCATGAAACTTTGAACATGAATAGTATACAGAAATATAATACAATTATCTATATCATAGGAATTTATTTAGAATTTTTAGGGATTAAATAATTATATATTATGACACAAAGATGATGCAGTAATTGTCTTATTAATGAAATATTGACATAATTGATGTTATAAATGCCCAAATAAATGTAATTTGAGACTTTTTATGACTTACATTAGTTTTATCGGTTCATATGACATGTTATTGTTGATATAAGTAACTTGGTTCGAACTTATCATTCTGTTATGAATTTCATAAAAATCATGTACCAAATAGTGTCAAAATTGACATAAATTAGTTTTTAAAAAAAATATTATATTATTAATTGTTATTTAATTCCTAAAAATCTAAGGTTCAGCCAAATGACTTATATAAGGATATATATATTAATAATAAACAACTTGGGGTTCATTTGGCTTGTTATGGTAAGTTTATTAACCATATAGTGTAAGAAAACAAAAAGACACGGTAAAAGTTAAATTATTTAACTTAGAGTTAAATCTAATTGATAAGGTTAAAATAATAACTTAACTTGTCTAAATCCTATTGGATGAGAGGATTTAGACCCATCAACACTTTATCTTCGAAATAAGACCCTTTGTAACCATTATAAACCGCATTTGACCTTAATATAAAATAATATTTTGAGATTTTCCTAAGGTGCCCCTCTCCTCCCTTATAAAAGGGCACCTCCTCCCTCTCCTCATCACACCAATTTGAGCATTAAATCTCGTCAAAACCCTGACGAAATCTATTCTCCACTTCCCTAGTGTCATCATAGAGGTCCTGGTATTCTTCAAAGACCATCCTTAGTTCTTTAAGTGGAGGTTAAGAAAAGGCGCGTCAAAAAGAGGTAATATCCATTACCGATCTTTTTCAATTTCTTTCTTCTTCAACTTATTCTTCTTTAGTTTATTCATGATAAAGTAATAACATCAGTATTTCTTACATACTGATATGTTATTATAAATATGAAACAACTCTAATTAACCTTCTATCCATCCTACGGAAAAAGGAAATCACCGCGCGTGCGTACGTACGGAATACCGTCTCCACGCCGTGGTGTAATCTATTTTCCACCACCACCATAATTGGATGGGTATAATGGTGTAATGAGTAACTATATATGATTATTATAAAGTTATATTGATACTAAAACATTATACATACACTTCAACACAAGTTCACGATCATGAGAACGATATCATCGCTCGTGCATACGTACGGACTACCGTCTCCACGATGCGATGAGATTCATTCTCCATGTTAACCCTTTAAGAATGATTATAAAGTATATATAAGCAATAATAATTAAATATATGACATTATAAAGCTACTGGATTTATGTATATTTGTATTTCATCTACTTACTTCCATTCAAGACAATAAGGAAAGGAAAACAGTGTTCATGCGTACGTACAGACTACCGTCTCCATGAACAGTGTGTTTCATTTCATTTATCTATCTATATTATATATATATATACTGAATATATATGATATATAAATCATATTTTATATTCTTGAAGTAAGTAAATCATGATATTAGTAATAATAATTTCAAGAACAACAAGTCCAAACACCTACGATAAATGAAACGATTTTACCCAAAACGCTTCTTTAACATGGAATCTACAAAAGAACGGGTAATATAAAGTCATAAGTGAACCATATATGATATCATAACAATGAATATGATTCTGTAATAAGTTATTGACATTATTTAAATCATCATACATGAGGTTCGGACACTTACGAAGCAAATCGAACTTAAGGTAAGGGAAATATCACAATCTCATTTTTATCCGAGATTGGTTATACTTTGAAATTTACTGGGGTGTATTTTATCATCCACATCCATGTTCCTCAATATGTAATATTATTTCCATCCACCTACAATTTTTTAAATCCAATTTTACCCTTCGGTGAGTTTTTAGTAAAAGATATGAAAGGAATCTTTTGTCGTTTTTCGTACGAGGTACTTTTTGACTTTTCCGACAAAAGTACGAGAAGAATGTTTTTTTAAAATTATACGGCATGAATGGATTTTTAAAACATTATTTCCAAGAAGCTTACTTTACAAGTGTTCATTTTTATTTTTAATCAACTTCTTTTAGTTTAGAATTGTATGACATGTAAAGAAAGGAAAGTGTTTTTGAAGTAGAAAGGATATTTTCCTCAAGAATGGAGTTCAAGTGTTTTAACAAAATTATATTCCATCTATGATAATAAAGGATTATGTTTCTATACCTATTATTACATTGATTTTATTATGTTGTGATGGAATTATTTTATGAATTCCTTTATCTTATATGAATTGTTTTATGATGTCATGTTGTTTAAGAATCCCATTTTTATTACATGGGTTATGCAATGATGTATGATTTATGATTTTGTGGCACACATAAGAATGGTCTCATTATGAGATGGGTGGGACCTATATCTCCCTCCAATGCATTGGGTAAAGATTTTATATCTCATGAGATAGACATGGCTGGAACGGTAGGTTATACCGGTTCAGTGAAACAAGACTGAAACGAGGAATGAACTCGGTTCAGAAAGGGAATTTGTCCACTAAGATAGTCTTGGAAATGAGTCTCGAATAATAAGAGATAATTCTCTATGATTATGTGTGTATGAAACAAAGATTCATGTTTTAAGTTATGAGTATTGGGATTACATTTCACTACTACGATTTATCCCATGTTATGAAATTATGATCTCTTTTGCAGGATAAGATTTCCAAAAGATATGTTCTTATGAATATGACATGATTGATATTTCTTTTGTTTACCCTTACTGAGCATTTGAGCTCACCATTTTATGTTTTCTTTTCCCCAGGACAGAAAGAAAGGATTTAGGTTTAGAAAAAATGGAAGATCTTTATGGGAGATGTTGAAGATCTTTCACCATGATTAGAAGATTATATTCTGAGTTTCCAAAGACACTAAACTATTATGGTCCTTGTGTGTCTGTTTTTGTTATGTATTAAGTATTCCGCAAAAGAAATGTAATGTCCATGTACGTCAGTCTTCGGGTCTCTACAGCGGACCCTTCCGAACGAGCTTGCTGTGTGCGGGAACCCTAGAGCTAGCTACGACTGCTACTGTGACTGCGAAGACTGTGCAGAGATCCTCAGTGGATTCGATGACGACGACTACAGCACTCAGCGATCCTGTGTGGATCAGTGCTACCGATCCTGTGTGGGTCCGATCCTGTGTGGGTCAGCGCTCAGCGGTCCTGTGTGAACCAGTGCCTACAGATCCTGTGTGGGTCTGATCATGTGTGGGTCTTTGCGGGGGTTAGTACCTATCGATCCTCTGTGGGTCCGACGACTTAGATGGATCAGTGATCATCTCTATCGTCTTCGAAGATGTATACCTGTCTCAGCTGAATCCTGTTTACATTCCTGTGTGGATTGTGTTGTGCTATCCTGTGTGGATTACGTTTTGATTTCCTGTGTGGAATTCGTATACTTTCCTGTGTGGACTGAGTTGTACGTGGGCTCGGAGGTTGGAGCGTTTTGGAATTGATGACTTAGGTATATGTATGGGAATATACCTAAGCAGTGTAAGTTGTTACTTCGTGTTTGTATCTTTCCTTTGTGGTTTATCTTTTGTGGATTTTGGGAGACCTTCTGGGGTCTCGGGGTCCCTACATAGTAGCTTATACTCACCCCTGCACGGGCTATGCCTGCACTACGTTGTGTTGGTTGCAGACGACGGACAACGTTGATTGTGGTTGAGGCTCGCAGAGCAGGACGGTACCTGGAGGTTGACCACTGGGCGGGACGTGCTCGGAGCGGACGACGGAACCCGAGGATCAGTGGAGCTATCTGTACCCACCCTTCAGGTGGTATTTCTAGTGGACGCTCGGTGTAGCGGCTTTTACTTTATAGTTGTTGTTTTTCCATTTCGAGTTGTACTTTACTTTCAGTTTGGGTTTGTATACTGTCCCATTTACTTTTCCGCACTTTCAGTTGTACTCTGTTTTTACATAGTGTTTAATTTTCCGCTTGCTTATTCTGTAGTGCTTGTTTACTTTACAAAGGCAATGCCTTCCCTTTTTACCGGGATTTACACCTTGGTGCTAGTCGCCAGCCCCTGGCCTATGGATGGTGGGCTTGGGGTAGTCACGGCACGGGCCCCGAGGACGGGTCGTGACAAATTGGTATCAGAGGAGTTTGGTTCTACCGCGAACTCTGATCTTTTCTATGTGAAGCAATAGTGTTTAGCGTATTGATTGTGGTTATAAGTCTAGGGAGTCCAGTGTTGGTGCGGCGGCTGACGTATCTGTACACCAGGACCCTAACTTCTGATTTCCGACTTAATGCATGAAAACATTGATTGCCGGTGTGTTTCAAGTTTTCTTTGTGATTAAATTGTATCAGATCACCAGGTATACTGTTCTGACCGTGGCGCACATGTTTGCTTTTCAGGATGGCCCCACGACGGTAGCCAGCTAGGGTTCCGAGAGTCGAGTGTGACGACAGTCCACCGAGCGACGAGGCCTCGGTGCATGGCCCTTTTTTAGCAGTGGCACCGGCGGTAGCTCTACCCGTCGAGCCACTGATACATCCAGCACCAGCCGCTGACGATGCACATCGCATCAGCGCACTGAATGAGTTTCAGCACCAGCGACCGCCCAGGTTTCATTGGGAGACGTACCCCCAGACAGCCGAGGACTGGCTGGAGGAAGTCGTACGAGATTTCAGGCTAGTGAGGACACCAGCAGACCTCATGGTGATCCTCGCTACGAGCCTACTGCACGCAGCAGCGGGCCGATGGTGGAGCTTGATGCTCCATGTGCATGATGAGGCATCTCTACTTTGGACGGACGTTGAGAGCCTCTTCCGCTCGGAGTTCGTCCCAGCCACCCTCCGTGCGGTGCGTATTCAGGAGCTTCTTCAGCTGCGGTAGGGCAGCATGACGGTCGCTCAGTACTCGGCAAGATTTACCGATATCTCACGCTACTCGACCGACATGGTACGAGACCCATTCTTATGGGCCCGGACCTTTGAGCAGGGTTTGAGACACGAGATCAGGGCATCGCTGATCTCCCTCAGCATACCGACTCATACGGGAGTACTGGAGCATGACCTTTTGATCGAGATCTTTCTTTCTGAGTCTACACCAGTGCCAAGACCCACCGCAGGGCGGCACGTAGCAGAGTCTTCTGCAACAGGCAGTCGATGGATGACTCAGGAGACCAGGCAGACCAGACCCTCAGGCAGACGATCTGAGGACACTGGCTCAGCAGTGCGGGGCACACAGCGCGGAGCCAGTCTTTCGAGAGGCAGACAATGCTACTCGTGCGGCGGGCAGGGCCACATGGCTCGTGACTGCCCAACCCGCCGTGCTGAGGAGCAGCAGACGGTTGAAGGACCACCGAGGCAGAGGCAAAGGGTCGACCGTGGAGGTCTTTAGGGAGGAGGCGGACGAGTCAGAGGAGCTGGCCGAGCAGGAGGTGGTGGGCGACGCTTTGAGGCTCTACCACCACCACCACCAGGAGGTCCGCCCCGACCACAGGGAGCTGGCGGGAAGAGACAGGCACAACTCCAGGCAGGAGAGGCCTACGACCACGGCACGCCCGAGATGATTCGAGGTACTATCTGTGTCTATTCCACCCTTGCTGTAGTACTTATAGACACAGGAGCAAGTCACTCTTTCATAGTTGCTGCCCTTGTTCGGAGCTCGGCGATTCCGACAGAGCCGTTGGCTCGATCCTTACGGCTAGAGACTCCTACAGGAGCAGACTCGACGATTACGCACTGGTGCCTGCAGTGTGAGCTTACTCTAGGAGGCGAGAGCTTCGGCTGGGATCTTCTTGTAGCGGCGTCGAGGCCTTACGACGTCATCTTGGGCATGGATTGGTTATCTACGGTCAATGCACAGATTGAATGTTTTAGGCGCAAGGTGCGATGTGTACGCACTGACGGGAGAAGGTTCACCTTCACCGGTGAGAAGGGAGCCTTTGCAGCACAGGTTGGACTCTCGCAGAGGAGAGGACAAACCATCACTCATCAGTTGGCTAACCTCATCCTAGGAGCAGTTGACGTGCAGAGTCCTGGTTATCCTGTAGTGGTGGATCAGTTTGCGGATGTCTTCCCCGAAGACGTTCCAGGGCTACCTCCTCGTAGAGAGGTAGACTTTTATATTGATTTGTACTTAGGAACAGCTCTGATATCGACTCCAGTATATCGGATGGCCCCCGCTGAGCTTCTAGAGCTACGGGTACAGTTGGAGGACTTACAGGGCAAGGGGTTCATCCGACCCAGTGTTTCACCCTGGACTTCCCCGATTTTGTTCGCCAAGAAGGAGGACAGGTTCTTGCGACTTTGTGTTGACTATCGTCGCCTGAACTAGGTGACAGTGAGGAACAAGTATCCACTACCAAGGATTTATAACCTTTTTGATCAGCTCAAGGGAGCACGGTGGTTCTCTAAGATAGACCTCAGGTCAGGCTATCATCAGCTCAGAGTTAGAGACGAGGACATGCAGAAGACGACCTTCAGATGTCGGTATGGCCACTATGAGTTCTTGGTTATGCCATTCGGCGTAACCAATGCTCCAGCAGTGTTCATGGCCCTCATGAACAGGATCTTTCAGCCATACCTCGATCGATTTGTCGTGGTCTTCATCGACGACATTTTGATTTACTCGACGACTGATGAGGAGCATGCCTACCACTTACGGGTTGTACTAGACACACTCCGAGAGCACTAGGTTTATGGTAAGCTCTCGAAGTGTCAGTTCTGGATACTTGAGGTCCACTTCTTGGGACACGTCATCTCTGAGGCGGGAGTTGCAGTGGATCCTGCAAAGATCGAGGCAGTGTTAGCTTGGGAGCCACCCAGGAGCGTGACGGAGGTTCGGAGTTTCTTGGGACTATCCAGATACTATCGGAGATTTGTGCCAGACTTCTCTAGAGTTGTGACACCACTCCCAGCTTTGAAGAAGAAGGGGAAACCCTTCGTGTGGTCAGACAGATGTCAGCAGGGCTTCCAGGAGCTGAGACAGAGATTGACTAGCGCACCTATCTTGTGGTTGCCTGAGGAGGGAGTAGGGTAAATAATCTAATGCGATGCATCAGGGACCGGAATTGGTTGTGTCCTAATGCAAGAGCGGGCGGTGATCGCCTATGGATCACGTCAGTTGAGGCCGCATGAGGAGAACTACACTACTCATGAGCTGGATTTAGCAGCATTGGTCTTCGCCCTGAAGACGTGGCGACACTCTCTGATGGGCGAGCACTTTACAGTCTTTTCTGATCATCAGAGTCTCATGTACATCTTCTCACAGAAGGACCTGAACCTGAGACATCAGCGATGGCTCGAGTTCCTCCAGAACTATGACTTTGAGATAGTCTATACTCCTGGGAAGGGGAACGTAGTAGCCGATGCCCTCAGTAGGAGGACGGGCATTCAACTACTTGAGGAGGCGACGAAGCAGCTAGCCTCTTTGCAGATATCCTTTGTGGATAGAGATGGAGCAGCCTTCCTTCAGTCTCTCACAGTCACTCCTCCACTATTGTAGCGGGTCAGAGAGGCACAGCGAGGGGACACTGACTGTGAGACGCGGCGTGCACAGATATCCTCAGGACATGCACCTGATGGTTTCTTCTTTGCAGCAGAGCACGAAATCCTTTTCAGAGGACGTACCATGGTACCGATCACTTTATGGGAGGAGGTATTGAGAGAGTTTCACACTTCTCCTTTGGCGGTACATCCTGGAGTGGCGATGATGTACCAGGATCTCAGACGACAGCACTGGTGTCCGGGCATGAAGAAGGTTGTGGCAGAGTTCGTTTCTCAATGCCTCACCTGCCAGCAGGTGAAGGCTGAGCATCTGGTACTAGCAGGCTTGGTACAACCGTTGGAGGTCCCGGAGTGGAAGTGGGATGAGATATCTATGGACTTTGTGACTGGACTTCCACGCACTTCCAGAGGTCACGACTCCATCTGGGTGATTATCGACCGACTCACCAAGTCGGCTCACTTCTTACCCATCCGAGAGCCGGGCTCAGTGGAGATTTTGGGACATCTTTACGTTCAGGAGATTGTTCGGCTTCACGGCGTTCCATCATCTATCGTCTCCGATCAAGATGCTCGATTTACTTCCCGGCTTTGGAAGGGGTTGCAGGAGGCGTTCGGGACGCAGCTACGTTTGAGCACAGCCTTTCATCCTCAGACGGATGGTCAGACGGAGAGGACCATTCAGACTCTCGAGGACATTCTCCGTGCATGTGTCCTCGACTTTGGTCATAACTGGGAGGACCACCTACCCTTGGTGGAGTTTGTGTACAACAACAGCTACCACTCCACCATCGGGATGGCACCGTATGAGGCGTTGTACGACCGACCTTGCAGATCTCTTTTGTGCTGGACAGACCCTGGGGAGTTAGCACTTGTGGGACTGGAGATGGTCCAGGCCACGACAGAGAAGGTCCAGGTCATCCAGGAGTGGATGAGGACAGCTCAGAGCCGGCAGAAGTCTTATGCTGACAGGAGGCGGAGGCCACTGGAGTTTCAGGATGGCAACCCTGTCTTCTTGCGGGTCTCACCTCGACGTGGTATACGGAGATTTGGCTGAGGCGACAAGTTGTCTCCACGCTTCATCGGACCATTCCAGGTCCTCAACACGATTGTCAAGGTGGCATATCGTTTGGCTCTACCACCTCAGTTGCACCAGGTGCACGAAATCTTCCATGTATCTCAGCTGAGGAGATACGTGCACGACCCGACGCACATCGTTGACGATGGGGCGACTTTTACAGAGGTTCCGCTGGAGATCGAGGATCGACAGGAGCGGGTCCTACGTGGACAGTCGATTCCTCTAGTGCGCATCAGATGGCATCATGGGAATCTCCAGGAGAGCACTTGGGAGTGGGAGGCTCAGATGTGTGCTCAATACCCTCATTTGTTTCCATAGCTTTGATGTATCTTTACGGGGATGTAAAGCCCTGAGGTGGGAGTAATGTAAAGACCCGTAAAATTCAAGGGAAATTTTTTCTTTATTTTCTTTAAATTTTACAAGAGCGCGGTTTCTGACAGCACCTGATTCCGAGGCCCGGTGTGCCCGGAATCATTTTCCGAAGTTTGGCTCGGGTACATTCAGTGAACGAACGAGCGGGAATTTCTAAGTTTTGAACCGGTGCCCGGAATCGAATTCCAAGGGCACCGATGGAACCGCAGCGCCAGTAATTTCTTAGGAACTCCTGTTCCGGAGTTGCGTTTACACGAGTGTTGATAATAAAAATTGTAGAAGTTAATTATATAATTACACTACAATTTTTATTATTTTACACTAAGTGTAGTTCATGATGGGAGTTGGGTAACCACCCAACCTCCCTTGGGCGGTTATGAGGGTGGTGGG
This sequence comes from Viscum album, assembly GCA_963277665.1. NCBI lineage: Eukaryota > Viridiplantae > Streptophyta > Magnoliopsida > Santalales > Viscaceae > Viscum > Viscum album. The sequence continues at coordinate 20,727,323 of OY728123.1, forward strand.
GCCCACACGAACCCCAACTCTTCATATCCTCTAAAACCCCTCTCAACTCCCACTTTAATTAAGTTAACTTAAGTTATAACCTATGAATTAATTGTTATAAGTTTAATGAGGTGAGTTGTGTGTGGTTATTGAATTTCAAACTCTTGAAATTCAAATGTGTTGTTGTGTTAATAATATAAGAAAGACTCTTATTTTTTTTTTTAGAGTTATGTCTCCTTGAGAGAGTTGGGAAGCTTTCTTCATCTTCTTCAACCTCGACGAAGAACGTGAAGAACACCGTTCTTCAATGAAGAACTTCTCCACTGAAGAACACGGTTCTTCCGCGACGCCGTATCCATGACGCGACGTTCTTCTTCTGCGTTGTCTCTCCCGCGACGGTTTTCCGCGACGAAATCACCGTCAACGACTTCGAATCCTCACTTCGTGACGTCGATGTTCTTTTTCCGCAACGCCGACCTCCGCGACGCTCATCTTCCGCGTGTCGTTGACGAACACCTCTCTTGAAGCCGAGGTAGGGGATTATTTTTATTTTATTAAATTATTTCCGTTCTTTATTCTAGCATGTCGAACTTCGTGGTTAATCGACTAAATGTTATTGTTTAACGAGAGGGGGGTAGGACCACACAAACACGGCCGAAACCCCCCTCCTATGTTAATGTTTGTTTCCTTGCGAATGGAATGGGGTGGCGTGGTGCCGTCGCACCACGCGGGAATCAGACGGAAAGTATTGCGTGGTGTCGTCGTGCCGCGCCTTGGAAAGAAATTCAAGAACGTGACGCCGTCGCGCCGGGTCGAGGGAATTCGAAGGCGCCGCGGCCGGAGCGGGGCCACAGCGGAGGGGCACGGTGCCGTCGCACAGCGCTGGACAACAAGGGCCGCGGCCGGTTCCGGGCCGTGGCGGAGCACGGTGACCGGCGGCCAGCCGCGCCGCCAGTGTTGGAGCTAGAAGGGGACCGGCCTTTTCCGGTCCAGTTGAGGAGGAGCCGGACGGCCAGGTCGGGCCGACCGGAAATGGGGAAAGCTGGGGGAATTAAATTCCCCCAGCCAGCATGAATGGCCCCCCATTATTGAGGGGGGGCCGTGGTTACAAGGGGGGGGGGAGGCGCCCCCCGGTTTTCCAACAGCTCGGCCGAAGGCCGAGCTGGCAGCGCGCCCAGCGCGCTGCGCTGCGCCGGACCGGCGCCTGGCCGGTCCGCCAGGCCAGGCCGAGCCCAGCCGGGCCGCGCCACGCCGGGCAGGGCCGGGCCAGGCCAGACTGGGCTGACCATGATCGGGGCGGGTCGACCCGGTTCGGGCCAGCCGGGGGGTCTCGGGCCGGGTCAGCCCGGGCCCGAAATCCCCGATACCGAACTGTTTAGGTTCAAATGACCATAACATGGGCTACGGACCTCCAAACGATGCGCCGTCAGCGGCGATGTGATCCTTGGATCGAGACAGTCGTTTCAATATATCACATTCAAGGTTTCGGAATAATTTGAGTTCGTCCGGGTTGGTTTGTACATGAAACCAACCCGGCCCTCGGAGCGGAAACACTCATATCTTGAGCTACAGACGTACGATTGACGTGCCGTCAGATTTGTTGGGTTCCTCTTAGTGAGACAGATATTTTGGAATACTCGGCCCGAGTTTTGGATGAAGGTGGAGTACGGTCGGGTTGGTTTTTCCTTAAAAACCAACCATGCCCCTGGGACGAAAAAGCCAATAACTCTCAGACCGGGCGTCCGATTGACGCGCCGTCTGCGACATTGAGTTCCTGTTGACGTTACGGAACTTTTGGATACATAAACTCTAGACTTTGTGATAGTTGATGTATCATCCTCTCAGCTCATGGAGCGGACCCTCCCGAACGAGCTTGCTGTGTGCGGGAACCCTAGAGCTGCCTGCGACTGCTACTGCAACTGCTACTGTGACTGCGACGACGACTGTACAGAGATCCTCAGTGGATTCGACGATGACGACTACACCACTCAGCGATCCTGTGTGGATCAGTGCTACCGATCCTGTGTGGGTCAGCGCTCGGCGATCCTGTGTGAACCAGCACCTACAGATCCTGTGTGGGTCTGATCCTGTGTGGGTCTTAGCGGGGGTTAGTACCTATCAATCCTTTGTGGGTCCGACGACTTAGATGGATTAGTGATCATCTCTATCGTCTTCGAAGATGTATACCTGTGTGAGCTGAATCCTATTTACTTTCCTGTGTGGATTGTGTTGTGCTATCCTGTTTGGATTACGTTTTGCTTTCCTATGTGGAATTCGTATACTTTCCTGTGTGGAGTGAGTTGTACTTGGGCTCGGAGGTCGGAGCGTTTTGGAATTGATGAATTAGGTATATGTATGGGAATATACCTAAGCAGTGTCGGTCGTTACTTCGTGTTTGTATCTTTCCTTTGTGGTTTATCCTTTTTGGATTTTGGGAGACCTTCAGGAGTCTCGGGGTCCCTACTGAGTAGCTTATACTCACCCCTACACGGGCTATGCCCACACTACGTTGTGTTGGTTGCAGACGACGGACAACATTGATCGTGGTTGAGGCTCGCAGAGCAGGACGATACCTAGTGGTGGACCACTGGGCGGGACATGCTCGAAGAGGACGGCGGAACCCGAGGAGCAGTGGAGCTATCTGTACCCACCCTTCAGCTGGGATTTCTAGTGGACAGATCGATGTAGCAGCTTTTACTTTACAGTTGTTGTTTTTCCCTTTCGAGTTGTACTTTACTTTCAGTTTGGGTTTTTATACTGGCCCATTTACGTTTCCGCACTTTCAGTTGTACTCTGTTTTTACTTAGTGTTTACTTTTCCGCTTGCTTACTATGTAGTGCTTGTTTACTTTACAAAGGAAATGCCTTCCCTTTTTACTGGTATTTACGCCTTGGTGCTAGTCGCCAGCCCCTGCCCTATGGAAGCCGGGCTTGGGGTAGTCACAACATGGGCCCTGAGGACGGGTCATGACAATCCAATTCTGATGAAGAGTGATAGAGAATATTATTATGATAATATTAACAATATAAATTCTATAAATCTACAATTATCCATGGGATCATTTGATTCATCACAAAAGAATGTACTTGGAAAACATTTTTGGTTTTATGATATTTTCCCTAGAGATAATTAATTGCTTCGTAGACTAATAACACAAGAAATAATAATTAATTTACATATAAAGATTCACCAATTAACTAATACCTACCATAAACTCATCTTTCCCATCAAAGATAATATAACTCAAAAAATTATATATATCTTAATCATATAAGGTTCCAAATATAAACTTTTACCATTTAAATAATGAAAACTATGTTATAATAACTAGGTACTTCCTATAGTCGAATGGTAGTCAATAAATCCTTGTCAAACATCGGTTGAGGGTTTGATTCTGGCAGCCTTGTCCCATGCAATGGGTTTTTTCCCGGCCTGCGGCTTGTCCTTTTTCTTAAACTATATTATTATAAAATTACATAAATTACCTTAAGAAATGTTTTAACCTTAAACAATATTATCGAACGTTTATATTAAGACATTCTAATCTATATATTTATCCAAAATACTTCTTTCCAAACTCTGTCTAAAAGGACTCTAAATTTCCAAGATCAATTGTAACATTAGATTCCCCAAATAACATAATTTTTCTCTTATTATTTCATATTAAATATACGATTACCTTTATTATATTAAAATCTTAATGAAAACAAAAAGTACAACAGAACAATACCTGTATATATCACATTATTATTATAACTAGTATATAATTCTTTAATCTAAAAATACAAATGCATTAATTAGTTCACTTCGACTATAGTAATATAATAAGCTTGACCTTGATACATTTTCATCTTTTGATATATATTTCATTGACACATAAAAAATTCATGTTCATAGTGTCTAATAATTTTAAATTTGAAGCAATACACATTACTAGATTCTTTCTTTCCCATGCAATAACCAGCATGGTGGACTTTTTCTCCACACATATAAGAGTCTTGTGTCCCTAATAAACATGTTACAAGACGTTTCATTCAAAATATTTTGTAGGATAGAATATAAACATTTCCTTTATTCACCTTTACTTTGTTTCCTTTCTCAAAATTCTCAGTAGCCTTCTTCTTCTCTTGGTTCCCTTTAAAGCCACAAGACATAAATAATTTATTCTCCATCTTGATGGCTAATGAGACTATATCTTTATACTATGAGAATATTTGGGATACCAACACCCTTTGAATGAATGGTTTTAACCCATCAATTAAATGATAAATATTAATTCATGGGTTACATATGTAGTCTGTAGCATATATTGTTAACCTTGTGAAGTTAGCCTCATACATTGCGACATTCTCATCCTCCTTTTTCCTGAGACTCAGAAATTGCCTTTCCATATCAGCTCCATGTTCTGGAGGAAAGTATTTCTCTAGGAAAATTTCTTTAAATACCCTCTATTCCATATTTTCTACTTCTTTATCCTCCTTCATGTTTTAAATTAATGACCATCATTGATCTGCATCCCTTGATAGATGATAAACTTCCATGACAACTTTCTCCCTTTTGTTACTTCCCAAATCCTAAAATGTTTTCTTTAAATAACTTATCCATTGGTCATACAAAAAATGGATTGGTAGTACCATTGAATGTTGGAGGTTCTTCCCTCACATAGTTTTTTAACATTTATCCTACTTATTATGGATGAGTATTTTCCATATGGGAAAGGATCTTATTCATAACCCTAGTCGGTTTCCCTAGTACAATTATAAATTATTCATCTCCAGTTACATCACCAGCTCCACTATAATTATTTTTCATTGGTGGGACATCCCTACATAGATTTGATGCATTGATTCATATTCCATTCCTTCCATTGTTTAGTATTTCTAAAAAATTCCATATACTAGATTAGTTTATGAATTATAATTCATAATTCCAAACTAGTAAAATAATGTACATAAATTGAAATTTTTATGCATATATAATTCCTAATCATAATTATGGTTCCTTAGAGGACATATTTTCTCATAAATATTTCATAATGGTTAGTACTGAAAATATGAATTATCCCAAGCATATCCCTTAGAGTGTCAAACTAGGTGTGCATTAAGGCTCATTGTTGTGTACCAGGTTAACCTAAGTTATGCCTGAAACACCATGTAGAAGTTTTCACCCCTAGGTACATCTATGTTAGAACCACATCCACTTATAGTATCCAAACATGTATATATTTCATGGAATATCCACTTAATCCCTACATTACCAAAATTAAAGTGGGGTCATTCTACACTTATCATCAAAGTCTATCTTTGGGTCATAATCCCTAATATATGTTTTCAAAATCTATTTCCAAGGTTCTTTCTAAACTTCCTTAGATACCAAATATAATGCACCGACCCCAAAAGGCTAGAGTCAGTGAATTATTTTAATACATTGGCATGATTATGAGGAATCATGTCCCAAAGGACTAATCAGTTTAGCAGTCTTTGAAAATAGATTACATAAATGAACTTTACATCATAATTTCTAACATAAAAAACATTATAGAAAATCCTTTTAGAAGGAAATTATTCCCCTAGATTAACCCAGTATATCAATCATAAAACATGTCTTGTCATCGTGGGAAAATAAAACATTAGAATGTTGTGAGCTCAGATGCTCAGTATTGATAAACAATATAGTAGAAGTTATCACAAATTACCAAAAACTATTAAGTCAAGGTACAACATTATGACAAAAGCTTTTTAAACCATTATCTTCAGAATAATATTGAAATCATAAATTAAATAATTACATTTAAATATTCACATGGATATTATGCTAGTCGAATTATCACATGTAAAATTAATAACTAATCTCATAATGGGGGACTCCATAATGAGGAGCATCTTAAACATACCACCAAGGATTCAGCCAAGACAACATACCTAATTGGGTAAGACATTAGCCAAAACCAAAAACAAATTGTCTCATGAGACTACCGATGCATTGATGGGCTATAATGGGCCCCACCCATCCCTTACTATGTCCAATGCATTCCTCATATGAAAAGGGTGAAACATAACATAAAAATTCTTATTAAAACTAGGATTTGAAATGATAATACTTTAACCATATAAAATGAAAGGTATAAAAATAGCACATCCACTGTCAAACATATCATAAATCATTCAATTAAAAATTGAAGATTTTATTCTAATAAATCATCCTCAACAAAGAATAATATATAATAAAGTATGTTGACATAGATGAAAATAATCAGTAAAACTCCTTTAGAGAAATATCTATTTTTATGAAGTCTTTTAAAAATCAACAAATTTATAAAGGAAGTAATTTAAAAGAGATTTTTGAATAAAAGGGTCCCATAACACATTGAAACTTTTTAAAGGAATGAAAATTTTAAAACAATCATTTCTATACAAATAATTCCTTAAAATTATTTTGAAAACATGGACATTAATTAAATAGATTTAGAAAAATAAATCTTCAAAAAAATTAAAATGATGATCAAGTTAAATATTCCCTTCTATAAAAAACATAAAATATTCCTTTTTAAGAAATTTTTATGAAACATGGACATGGATGATAAATATTTCCGTGTAAATACTTACGCAGAAACAATCTCGAATAATAATGAGATTCAGGAATTAACCATTACCTTAGGTCTGATACTATCTGTACCTGTCTAAAACTCTTGTATAATGTTTTTAAACATATTATTAACATATATATGAAACATAATAACATTTATCATATCATACATTATTCTTTTATGGCTTTATATTACCCTTTTATTAATAATTCCACGTTAATGCAACATTTCGGGTAATAATCACTTTTTTATTGTATGTGTTTTGGCTTGTTATTCTCGATCATATTACTTATATCCTAATTAACATACTTATAGAATATATAATATGATTTATATATCATATATATTCATAATATTAATATATATATGATATATAGATATATGAAATGGAATCTACCGTTCATAGAGAGAGTATGTCATACGTAAGCATGAATGTTATTTCTGTTTTCTTATCGTATGGAAGTAAGTGTGTGATATATTTGTACATATATATATATATATATTTCCATTAGCCTTATTATTTAATATATTTCATAATTATTGTTAATATATATATATATATTATATAATCATTCTTGAATGGTTAATGTGGAGAATGAATCTCATCGCTTCGTGGAGATGGTAGGTCGTACGCACGCATGAGTGATGATATCATTACTTTAATGGTTAAATTATATGGAAATGGATGGTATATTAGTTATACAGAATCAGAATTATGTCATGTGAATTATTTATGTCTATTATACTCATCACTATACCCATCCAAATAAAGTAATGTGGAATAACAGATTACACCACGACATGGAGACGATAAGTCATAAGTACGCGCACATGGTTATATTATTATTCTTCGGATGGATAAAATGATTAATATAGTTATCTCAAGATTATAATAACATATCATCATATGTATGAAAGTTGATTTATTACTTTTTTTGTAGAAAAAACAAATAAAGAGGATGTAGAAGAAAAGTAGAACTTCGAAAAAATGGATAAAACAATTACCTCTTTTTCAGGTGTCTCGTTTTGATTTGCACAAAAGGACACCATAAGTTGGTTTTATTCCCAATGGTTGGACCCTAGGATGAATTTAGAGAATTTGGGAGGATATTTGGGTAGTTTTTTTCAAACCAAATGGTTTTTGATGTCTGAATAAAAGAGAAGTAGAAGTTCCCTTTTATAGTAGATGTGAGGGGCACTTTAGGGAAGCATTAAAATATTAATTTATTAAAAAATAATTTTAGATTTATAATGGATAAAATTTGAATTATTTATAGGTTAATATTATTATGGTTAGAAAACAATCAAACAGTAGTTTTAAGACATGTTTAGGTCATGAATTTAACCTTATCTTTTGGCTTTAACCCTTAGTTGAAAACAATAACTCTTACCACCCCTTATTGTATTTTCATAATATATGATTAATATAGTTAAAATAAAATTCCAAGTGAGACATAAGTGGATAATAATATAAAATTTAATATTATATATGTCAATTTTATGAAAATTATATTTTTCGGATAATTAAATAATTTAATAAAATATTATTTGTTTTAAAAAATCATTTATGTCAATTTTGACACTACTTAGTAATTTATTTCTGTTAAAGTCATAAAAAATTGAATTATTCAATAAAAATGTGTTAATAGAAATATAATATATTATAATCATCCATAAATTTCTTGGATGGAATAGAAACATTCCAATTTCATTTATTTTAATATTTATAATATCATTTACTTGATTCCTTCATGAATAAGGCAAACACTACATCATTATTATGTCATAAATAAATTTAATAATTTAATGACTAAAAAATAAATATAAAATAAATTGATGTAGGAATTATTTTTTTATTTTTAATTAAAAATTTTAGTTGAATATATCACTTATATAACATTAATTAAAATAGTTTTAATAATGAGAGACATGTTGATGTTATATTCCCCTTTACTTTAATTTATTTATTATACCATGAAATTTTCACACCCAAGTCACTCCATGGGGTCCTCAAATAGACCTAATGATTATAATGGTCGGTTATATATCATACAATATGATTAGGACACATTTTAGGGTAGTTTTATATTATAATAATAATAATTTTTACCCTTATTTACCTTATTTACCCTTTAACCATGGTAAATAAAAATAATTACTGGAGTTACTATTCATAATTTCTAAAAATAAGAGGTACCTATTTATAGAATTTGGACCTTATTATTGCAAATATAGAATCCATTTTTCCAATTCAAAACAAAAAATTGGCATAAATTAATTTATAATTAATTCCCGTTGTTAAAACTAGAAAGCGGGTTTTTAAGATGTAAAAACTATCAAAAGATTGACATATGTTTATGTTCAATTTAAAAGTAAAATTACATAAAATGACCTAAATTATATTAAATGATATAAATATCATCTGATTATAATTTAAAACAAAATAAAAATATAATCTAATAATATAAATAATTTAGATAAAAAAGTAGTTTTGAATTAAAATGTAGTATTTTTTTACTATTCATTTAAATATGAATGTTATCAGGAAAACACTAAAACATTTCCATGCTAAATTTTTATGTTCCCCTTAAAAATAATAATATTATTTTTCAAATTTAATTTATAAATGTGTCAAATATTGGATTTAAAAAATTTTCACCACTAAAAGGTTGAAAAACCTAATTTGTTAAAAATACTTCTTTTATCTAAAAAATTGAATTTGGAATTTTATTATTTCCAAGAAGCACATAAGATGAATGTTAAAATTATATGGGGAATATAAAATTCAAAATTTGGTTAATATTATTCATAAATACTTTTTAAATGTCTTGTTTGGTAGGTAGTGGTGAGCCTGAACTCGGTGTTACATACATCGTAGTCTATTGAATTATTTAAAAAGGAATCATATCATGGATGTTTGTGGAGTTACATTATTCTATCCTCTGATAAATTGTGTCCTAAAAATTTTAAAATAAGATTTAAAACTAGGGTTTTTACATTTCCAAATATCTTAGTGGAAATCCCTCATCAACAAACAGATTAATGAGACTTCTATTTTAAAATAAAGAATGATAAGTATGAAGGTTAACAGAAATAACATATACTAGGGTTAAATGTTAGAAAACATGGCCAAGAAAGAAAAATCTAATGATCATGTTCTGTTAGAGATTGATAGATAATATTATTTGGAGAATATTAACAATTTTAAATCCAAAAATCTATGATGATCTAAGGGACCATTTGATTCTTCACAAAAGAATGTACTTGGAAAACCTTTTTGGTTTGATGATATTTTACATTGAGTTGAAGAATTAATTCATAGTATAAAAACATAATGAAGTAAACTTAATTTACATATAAAGCTTCATATGTTAACTAATTCCTACGACAAACTCATATTTCTTTTCAAAGATAATATAACTAAAAAATCTATTTATCCTAATCATATAAGTTTCCAAATAAAAAAATATATCATTTAAATAAAGATAACTATATTATAATAACTAGGGACTTATTGTAGGCCAATGGTATGCAATAAATCCTTGTTAAACTTCGGTTGTGGGTTCGATTCTTGCTGCATTGTCTGGCGTGATGGGTTGTTTCCTGGAATGCGGGTGTCTTTTTTCTCAATCTATATTATTATAAAATTCCAGAAATAACCTTAAGAAATTTTTTAAACTTAAACAATACTACCAAAGTTCAACTTAATCGATTCCTTCATTTAGAGTTATACAAAATACTTCTATCGAAACTCTATCTAAAAGGTCTCTAAATTTCCAAGATCAATTGAAACATTATATTCCCCAAACAACATAATGTTTCTCTTATTTTCAGATACTGAATATATGATTACCTTCATCATATTGAATCGTTAATGAAAACAATTACTATATATATCAAATTATTCTTATAACTAGAATATAATTCTTGAATCCAAAAACACAAATACATTAATTATTCCAAATGATAGTAACATGTTCTTCCAACCTAATGATAGTAACTTGTTCTTCCAACCGAAAATCCCTACCAACAATCGATCAAGGATATTATTGAATTGTTGTTTTATGATGTGACCACATGATCCATGCACACCAAGATAGATGATTGGTAGTTGCTTCTGTTGACAACCATAGATTTATTCTATGTCTCTACACCTCCTTCCTAGGAATTTTTCTAAAATGAACAGATGGATTTTTGAGGGGTTAATACACTAGCCGATTAAGTGACCATACCCAGACTTAATAACTATAAGGTAGATCAGACGTCAACACCTTCCATTAATGAATATCTACACATCATCAATAAACATCCAGTGATAAATACTCTCTATACCCTGTCAACCATAGAAATGTTCCATCTTGACCTCCTCCAAATGTCAATTCGGGTTCTTTGACAGTGCATCCTGAGCCAGGATAAAGAGGATTGGAGATAGTGGGTCCCCCTGAAGGACACAATGAACTGATTTAAAGTAGCTGAAACACATCCCCATTAGTGATACAGATATCCATATAGAAGAATAAAACCTGAAATAGAGGTCACAAAACCTTTCCTAGAACCCAAAACTCTTCATAACATGAATGATGAAACTCTATTCAATGTTGTTGTAAGATTTATGCATATAAACAAGGATGATGATATTGGAACCCACTGAACATCTAGGAATATCAATAAAAAGATCACTAGAAATGATAACCTCTCCTTGAATGCTTCGACCCTAAATAAACACATGTTGTTCCATTGAAGCCAACTTGGGGATCAACCTACTTTACCTCCATCAGACGATTATGGACAGAATTTTTTAGGATATGTTTTTGAGTAAAATAGGATGGTATTGATTAATGAGTGTTGGGTTCTTGGTATTTGTAATGATAACCACCCTAAGGGAGATGATTCCCCTGTTAAGTACCCTACCACCAAAGACATCTTGCACTACTTCCACCACCTGGGGTCCAACCACCACCCAAGTAGTAACGTAAAAGGAGGCCGGAAATCCATCTGGTCTGGGTGCACAATCATGTGTCATACTCATCACTGAATCCTTTATTTCATTCTCCATTGTAAGGATTAATAGATATGTATTTTCAGCTTCCCTCACTAGTTGTGGAAGACAACTCAAGAAGTCATTACTGTCTGATGCTTCCCTCTCAAAATTAGAATAGGCCTCCCCCATTAGAAGACCATCAATGTTTTCCAAATTTATTTTTCCCACGACATCCACATTATAAGTCAAGGTCCCATTTTCGAGACTCATGTTGACTCCTCCTCTCCATAATACAAGCATGAAGGAATGCATTTTTATGATCTCTTTCCCTTAACCATCTTACACGGTGGCGCTGTTTGTAAACTCTCTCAATATCTGTAAGATTTTTCGAAAGGGCGTTCCACTTATCACATATGATAATGAAGGTGTTTTCTTTCCAGACATTCTGAAGAGATTCCTCTAACCAATCAAACTTAGATTGAATGTTGTCCAACCCAACAGCATCGTCTGGTCTGTTATCCAGCCAACTTCTAATTTTCTATTGTAGGGGCTTGACAGGATCAACCATTTATTTTAATTTTTTTAAAAAGTTAAATAATATTTATAATTTGTTTTAAAATTTTATATGTTCATTTATATTACAATTTAGATAATTTATGTTAATTTAATAAATTTCATAATGAATTATTAGATAAAACCATTCAATGCATTTGAATGTTTTTTTATGGAAAATTCATTTTTTCTACATGCCTATAGGTTTAATATATAATTTAATTCTACCATTAATGTGAATTGAATTTCAAAAAAACAAGATACTTATTTTTAATTATTTTGATTAATATTATCTAAAAAGTAAAAAAAATATCTTTTAATATAAGTAATATTGAAAATAGTAAAAAATTATTACTATGTCTTATGTTAGAAGAATATTAATGAGGGGTTAAATAAAAAAGATATGTGTTAAAATAACCTAAAAAATTATTCAATTAATATTTATATGAAATATATCCAAAAAATATCACCATTTTATCTTTCATTATTTATGATTTTTTGGGGCACTTTTCCATGATAGTGACATATATATTATTTTATATAAATAAAAAAATGCAAAATGTCACCCTCTTGGAATTGAATTTGAATTATGTGTTCACATAGAAACAAAAGTATATGTGAATGAATATGTGAGTGAATTTTGATAATAATTAAATTAAATACATGATGGTTATTTTTTTAAAAAATTTGTAATCATATATTTACATTACATTTATAAGCAACAACCACAAAATATTATTTATTTAATGGAAATTTTTAATAAATGATAATAAAAATACTAAAATTTATATAATGTGAATTAATTATTGATATAAATTAAATTTTTATATAATTATATCATTTTATATAGGTTATAATAATTTTATATTCAAATTCATTTTATTTTATTGTTACATATTAAATTAAAATTAAACGAATAATTTCATGATTTAAATTAATGTTAATTTATAATAAATGATATTTTATTAAATGATAAAATTCATAAAAATACAATATTATTCCATGTGATATTTAAAATATAATAATTATAAACTATGTACCATTAATGGATCTTGTTTTATTTTATAGTGACTATATTTATCTAGAACTAGTAAAAACATTATAACCATGGTTAATGTTTATGTAGTGTTTTAGTACGTCACATGCGCCTCATTTAAAATTAATTTTAAACAAGTATATAATTATTATTTGATAAATTGGATTTCTTATTTAGAATCAAAAGGTAGAAATTAAATAATAAGTCACATTTTATTTTAGTCTTAATGGATAAATTACTAAGGTCAAACAGACTAGTTACATTTGTGAGAAACTAAAATGGAAAAGGAAACATAGAATTTATGAAACAGAATGTTAAAAAAATGTGTTTTCATGAGTGATGGAGTTGTATAACAACCATATATTCTATAAAACAATTTAATTATAATATATTTAGAAACATGGGTTGATCGTGACTTCCCATTATTGAATAGTTTTTAGTATTTTATAAAAAAGTACCTCCTCAATTTTTAAATGGCAGTCACTACCCTCACTTATTCACACCTATAAAGACATTTTTTATTTCCAAAAACTAAAAAACTAACTCCTTAAAAACATTATAAAAATTATATATCTTATTGGTTTCCTAGAATACCAACACTAGGGACCATATGAAGAGATATATCTGAGGTTTCACCAGGAGTAGTTAATTGTCTTCCCTATGCTCATTCATTTTCCTTCTTCATTTACAACCATAATTTTTTTTGTAATATTTAAAATATAAAAACACTGATATATATAATATTCTATGATTTTATTATGTTTATTTAAAAATATATATCCATCTAAAATTCCATCAAATGAGAAATGAACTCGTTAATCGTGTGTACAACAAACTACCGCCTCAGGAACTGATGTAACTTGTTTTCCATTGACACTTATCACAGTTTGATATAATGAAGTATTGAATTTAAAGATAAAATATTTATTATATAATTAAACTCATTGAGTTAAATATCTCATATACAATATTTCATTCCATTATGTTTAAAATAAAATACCATTGTTTGTGTAAGTCGAGGACTACCGCATCATGAACTAATATGATTAATTTTTTAGTTCTGCTACTCATAGAATGTAATAAGGATAAATTTATTATATATATTTACTATATATAAAAAATATTAATTTTTTAATGTTAATGTATCATTCACTTCCTTACCCATTCACCATTTAAGGGAATTCCTTCATTGCTTGTGCATGTGTTGGGTCTATCATATTTATAAAGAGATGTTATTCATTCTCTATGTCCAATTTTAAAGAATAGTTTTAAGGATTTATATAGCGGAAAAAATAATATCTATGAGAAAATATCATTAATGTTATGATGGAACTATATACTACATACATTAACTAGATCATTCCTGATAAAACTTGCATGAGAAAAAAATAATTAACACCTAAAATAAAAAAAATATTATCAAGAAATGGGAGGTAAAATTTTATAATAATGGAATATATGGTTTAAATATAATATTATGGTTATATAATGGATTTATAATTAACCTATATTAATTATATATATGTTATGGACACATAAAAAGGGATTCAATACTGAGATAAGGGGTTTTTATCTCAAGTTTACATCTATGAGAAATATGACATATTCAAAACATATTCATTTTTTGGGGTATACACTACCCATTTTATATGATATATAACGGATCTATTTATATTAAATGTATTTAATTATTCATTTTATGTTATTTCATTTAGGGGTATTATGATTCACAAAATACCTAATAGGTAAAGGTTAATTCCACAATCTCAGCAATATTTTGGATTATTTTTTATTAAGTCTCCATTGGGGGGAATTTTTTCTATTTATATCATAAGACCAATATATTTTCTTGTACATTATTTATTTATGAACATCTCATGTAATTGTAAAATTTTTCTACTATTTGGAAATAAAACTTATTGAAAAAAATATTTTAAGAAAAGACAATGTTATTTCTCTTTTTAGTCAAAAATAATTTTTATTCCAAATCTATGTTTTTTAAACACATTTGGTAAAATATTTTTAAAATTATAAAAATTATTTTATATTGAAATTATAACCCTATTTTTACATTTTACAAATATTTTTAATGGAATATTCATGTCATATTCCAAAAAATTTGTGTTATTGTTTTTGTGAAAATGTAAATGAAATGTATGTTTTAACGTGTAGGAAATGAATGGAATAATATGATGTCAAGACCAGTCAATGATTTAAACATTATTTTAATTGTTTTAATTGTTTATTATCAATAAAATTTTTGTTTAAAACCCTTTTTAAAATTTTTATTTAAAAATAAAAATTTCAATGTGAAACTGATATTTTCCTCGAGAATGTTTTCAAAATAAATTGATTGGTAGATTTATTCATTAAAAACAAAAAAACATTATTTAAATTATGATAAAATTGGGATATGTTGTATTGATATAATAATTATTATTTATTTGGATGGTTTATGATTAATTTGAATAAGGATATACAATTTTATTACTATTCACCATATTACTTTGGATGGTTTATGACTATGTTTATTTGAATAAGGTAATTATTAACATTTATATGATAGATTTTCAATAAAAATGTTTTTTATTACTATTTTCAAAAATTTTATATGAATAGTTCATTATAATGGGTAAGTGATGTGCTGATACTATTTATAGAATTCCCCTCGATGCATCGACAGGTCTCATAAGGAAAAGTAGTTGGCCAGATTAGATGGGTTTCTACCCTTTAATTTAAACACTCTTGAGAATGGTAATCCAATTTATAAAAACTTATATAATGATAAAGATATTATATTTAATATTTATAAATTATGTACTAATTTTAAATTTAAAATCAGATTCTATGTTCAATAGTTTATGCGATAAATCCATTTTTATATTTAAAAACTATATTTTTCTAAAACATATTTCACCACCACTTAATGGTGCAATTATTTTAAAACAAAAATTTTAACCCATTATAAATCATATATTAAGAAATAAAATTCATTTTTGAAAAATTAATAAAAAACTGAATTTGGTTGATTTGTTTTATTTTTGTGACAAGATTAATTTTCTAATGAATAGGGAAAAAATACTGGTTTTATTGAAATTATTATTTTATTTATAAATTAAAATTATGATTTGTTTTAGTTTTAAATGATCATTAGAAAACTGTATATATATATACATATTAATATTTATCAAATTAGGGGTTTTTAATGGTTTTTATACATTAATGTTGTAATGAAATATTTTATTTTTAAAAACTTTTGTTTTTAAGAAAATATATTTTTGGTGTATTTTCCCACTCTAATTTTAAATTAAATTATTACAATTTTGTCTTTCTATTTTTATAAAAATGTTCTGTATTTTGATTTAAATATTCCAAATTTAGTGAATTATATCCTAAATTGTTTTTCAATATGAATAGTACCTTTGATAAAATTTTATTACCACGGTAAAGGGTAAATAAGATAATTAATGTTAAAAATTAATAATATAAGGACTATAAAATTACCCAATGTCACGACCCATCCTCGGGGCCCATGCCGTGACTACCCCAAGCCCGCCTTCCATAGGCCAGGGGCTGGCGACTAGCACCAAGGCGTAAATCCCGGTAAAAAGGGAAGGCATTGCCTTTGTAAAGTAAACAAGCACCACAGAATAAGCAAGCGGAAAAGTAAACACTAAGTAATAACAGAGTACAAATGAAAGTGCGGAAAAGTAAATGGGCTAGTATACAAACCCAAACTGAAAGTAAAGTACAACTCGAAAGGGAAAACAACAACTGTAAAGTAAAATCCGCTACACCGAGCTGTCCACTGGTAATCCCACCTGAAGGGTGGGTACAGATAGCTCCACTGCTCCTCGGGTCCCGCCGTCCGCTCCGAGCACGTCCCGCCTAGTGGTCCACCTCCAGGTACCATCCTGCACTACGAGCCTCAACCACGATCAACGTTGTCCATCGTCTGCAACCAACACAACGTAGTGCGGGCATAGCCCGTGCAGGGGTGAGTATAAGCTACTCAGTAGGGACCCTGAGACCCCCGAAGGTCTCCCAAAATCCACAAAGGATAAACCACAAAGGAAAGATACAAACACGAAACAAAAACCGTCACTACTTAGGTATATGCCCATACATATACCTAAGTCATCAATTCTGTTATGCTCCAACCTCCGATCCCAAGTACAACTCAGTCCACACAGGAAAGTATACGTATTCCACACAGGAAAGCAAAACGTAATCCACACAGGATAGCACAACACAATCCACACAGGAAGATAATCAGGATTCAGCTCACACAGGTATACTTCTACGAAAGATGATAGAGATGATCACTGATCCATCTAAGTCGTCGGACCCACAAAGGATCGATAGGTACTAACCCCCGCAAAGACCCACACAGGATCAGACCCACACACGATCTGTAGGCACTGGTTCACACAGGACCGCTGAGCGCTGACCCACACAGGATCGGACCCACATAGGATCGGTAGCACTGATCCACACAGGATCACTGAGTGTTACAGTCGTCGTTGTCGAATCCACTGAGGATCTCTGCACAGTCGTCGTCACAGTCATAATAGCAGTCGCAGTAGCAGTCGCAGCCAGCTCTAGGGTTCCCGCACACAGCAAGCTCGTTCGGAGGGTCCGCTCCGCGAGCCGAGAGGCTGATACATCAACTGTCACAAAGTCCAGAGTTGATGTATCCAAAAGTTCCGTATCATCAACAGGAACTCAACGCAACAGACGACGCGTCAATCAGACGCCCGGTCTGAGAGTTATTGGCTTTTCAGTTCCAGGGGCTCGGTTGGGTTTTAAGGCAAAACCAGCCCGACCGTACTCCACCTGCATCCAAACCTCGGGCGGAGTATGCCAAATGATCCGCCTCACTAAGAAGAACTCAACAAAGCTGACAACACGTCAATCGGACGTCCGTAGCTCAAGATCTGAGCGTTTCCTCTCCGAGGGCCCTGTTGGTTTCGTGTACGAACCAACCCGGCCAAACTCAAAGTATTCTGAAACCCTGAGTGCGATATACCGAAACGACCGTCTCGATCCAAGGATCGCATCGCCGTTGACGGCGCATCGTTTGGAGGACCTTAGCCCGAGATATGGGCATTTTCACCCAAGCAGTTCGGTATCAGGGGTTTCGGGCCCGGGCCGGCCCGGCCCGAGCCCCCCCCGGCTGGCCCGAACCGGGTCGACCCGCCCCAGACAGGGTCGGCCCTGCCCGGCGTGGCCTGGCGGACCGGCCAGGCACCGGTCCGGCTAGACGCAGTGCGCTGGGCGCGCTGGAAGCTCGGCCTTCGGCCGAGCTGATTGGAAAAACGGGGGGCGCTTGCCTCCCCTTTGTAACCGCCCCCCCCCCTCTTAATGGGGAGCTGTTATTTTCTGGCCGGGGGAATTTAATTCCCCTGGCCTTCCCCATTACCGGCTGGCCTGACCTAGCCGGCCGACTCCTCCTCAACAGGACCGGCAAAGGCCAGTCCTCTTCCGGCTTCCGACACCGGCGGCCCGGCTGGCCGCCGGTCACATTGTTTCGCCGCGGCCCCGCTCTGGCCGCGGTGCCTTCAATTTCCTTCAACGCGGCGCGACTGCGTCGCGTTCTTGAATTTCTTTCCACGGCGCGGCGCGACGGCACCACACAATATTTTCTGTGATTCCCGCGTGGTGCGACGGCACCACGCCATCCCGTTCCATTCACAAAGGAAGAAACATGAACAAAGAGGGGGTTACGCCGTGTTGGTGCGGTCCGACCCCCTCTTGTTAAGCGATAACAATTAGTCGAATAATCTCGAAGTTCGACTTCCTAGAATCAAGAACAGGAATAATGTAATAAAATAACAACAATCCCCTACCTCGGTTTCAAGAGCGGAGCACGTCAACGAGCCGTGGAAGACAAGCGTCGCGGAGGTCGGGCGTTGCGGGAATTGAACGTTGATTCTGTTGACGTCGAGGTACGTCCGAAGAGGTAGCGTCGCTAGAGAAGCTTCGTAAGCTGATAGAGAAAGCCTGAGGAGAAAGCGGCGTCTTCTTTCGTTGAAACGGGAAGAAGATCAAAAGAAGCGGCGTCGTCGATCTTCGGAAACACACCGGCTACGAAGAAGAGAAGCGGCGTTCTTCGTCGGAGCTTAAGTGTTTTCGCGTTCTTCATCAAGGTTGAAAAAGAAGAAGGAAGTTCCCAAATCCTCTCAAGGTGGCAAAAGGAACTAACCCAAATAAAATAATTCTAAGGCTTATTTTATTTTCACAACTAAACCACTTTGAATTTCAAAAGTTTTAAATTAAATAACTCATCTCAATTAATAACTCTAGTTGTCAAATTAATAAGAGAGGTGTTATTGGGAGTTTTAAGGGGAGTTGAAGAGTTAGGGTTCGTGTGGGCCCCACCACACATAATCCTCTCAAGGGAGGTTAAGTGGATGTGGGTCCCACCTCTAACTCCCTTTGGGAGGAAAAAAACTAACATGGATAAAAATAAATTGTGTTTCCACAATTTATTTAACTTCATTTAATTTCCCCAAAACTAACTCTCAACCCGCATGAAACGAAACCTCGGAAAAGGTCTCCTTAAGCGAATATCTGCGCTGCGAGTTCATCGGTGCCCTCGGAATTTGATTCCGGGCACCGGTTCAAAAGTTAGAAAAACCCGCTCGTTCGTTCACTGAACATACCCGAGCCAAACTTCGGAAATTTATTCCGGGCACACCGGGCGTCGGAATCAGGTGCCGTCAGAAACCGCACTCTTGTAAAATTCCAAAGAAAATTAAGAAAAAAATTTCCTTGAATTTTACGAGTCTTTAAATTACTCCCACCTCAGGGATTTACGTCCCCGTAAAGATACATCAAAACTCGGGAATCAAATCAGGGTACTGAGCACGCATCTGATCCTCCCGCTACCAAGTGCTCTCCTGGAGATTCCCGTGTTGCCATCTGATGCACACTAGAGGAATCGACCATCCACGTAGGACCCTCTCCTGTCGATCCTCTATCTCCACTGGGATCTCCGTAAAAGTCGCCCCATCGTCAACTTCAAGCTCCCCATGGTCAATGATGTGCGTCGGGTCATGCACGTATCTCCTCAGCTGAGATACGTGGAAGGCGTAGTGCACCCAGTGCAACTGAGGTGGTAGAGCCAGGCGATAAGCCACCTCGCCTGTCCTGCTGAGGACCTGGAATGGTCCGATGAAGCACGGAGATAACTTGCCGCCTCAGCCAAATCTCTGTATACCACGTTGAGGTGAGACCCGCAAGAAGACGTGGTCGCCATCCTCGAACTCTAGTGGCCTCCAACTCTGGTCAGCGTATGACTTTTTCTAGCTCTGAGCTGTCCTCATCCACTCCTGGATGACCTGGACCTTCTCTGTCGTGGCCTAGACCACCTCTGGTCCCACAAGTGCTGACTCCCTAGGGTCAGTCCAACACAAAGGAGATCTGCAAGGTCGGTCGTACAACGCCTCGTACGGTGCCATCCCGATGGTGGAGTGGTAGCTGTTGTTGTACGCAAACTCCACCAAGGGTATGTGGTTCTCCCAGCTACGACCACAGTCGAGGACACATGTGCGGAGAATTTCCTCGAGAGTCTGAATGGTCCTCTCCGTCTGACCATCCGTCTAAGGATGAAAGGCTGTGCTCAAACGTAGCTGCGTCCCAAACGCCTTCTGCAACACCTTCCAAAGCCAGGAAGTAATGCGAGCATCTCGATCGGATACGATAGATGATGGAACACCGTGAAGCCATACAATCTCCGGAACGTAAAGACATCCCAATCTCTCCACTGAGCCCTTCTCTCTGATGGGTAAGAAGTGAGCCGACTTGGTGAGTCGGTCGACAATCACCCAGATGGAGTCGTGACCTCTGGAAGTGCGTGGAAGTCCAGTCATGAAGTCCATTGATATCCCGTCCCACTTCCACTCCGGAACCTCCAAGGGCTATACCAAGCCTGCTCGTACCTGATGCTCAACCTTCACCTGCTGGCAGGTGAGGCATCGAGAAACGAACTCTGCCATAGCCTTCTTTGTGCCCGGCCACCAGTGCTATCGTCTGAGATCCTGGTACATCTTCGCCACTCCGGGATGTACCGCCAAAGGAGAAGTGTGAAAGTGTCTTAGCACCTCCTCCCGTAAAGTGACTGGTACCACGGTACTTCCTCTGAAAAGGATGTCGTGCTCTGCTCCAAAGGAGAAACCATCAGGTGCCTGTCCTGAGGATATCTGTGCACACCGCGTCTCACAGTCAGTGTCCCCTCGCTGTGCCTCTCTGACCTGCTGTAGAAGTGGAGGACGGACTATGAGAGACTGAAGGAAGGCTGCTCCATCTCTATCGATGAAGGATATCTGCAAAGAGGCTAGCTGCTCCATCGCCTCCTCAAGTAGCTGAATGCTTGTCCTCCTACTGAGGGCATCAGTTACTACGTTCCCCTTCTCAAGAGTATAGACTATCTCAAAGTCATAGTCCTGGAGGAACTCGATCCATCACAACTGTCTCAGATTCAGATCCTTCTGAGAGAAGATGTACCTGAGAATCTGGTGATCAGAAAAGACTATAAAGCACTCGCCCATCATATAGTGTCACCATGTCTTCAGAGCAAAGACCACTACTGCTAACTCCAGGTCATGGGTAGCGTAGTTCTTCTCATGCGGCCTCAACTGACGTGATCCATAGGTGATCACTGCCCGTTCCTGCATCAGGACACATCCAAGTCCGGTCCCTGATGCATCGCAGTAAACTACGTACCCTACTCCCTCCTCAGGCAACCTCAAGATAGGTGCGCTGGTCAATCTGTATCTCAGCTCCTGGAAGCTCTGCTGACATCTGTCTGACCACACGAAGGGTTTCCCCTTCTTCGCCAAAGCTGAGAGTGGTGCCGCAACTCTAGAGAAGTCTGGCACGAATCTCCGATAGTATCCGGCTAGTCCCTAGAAACTCTGAACCTCTGTCACGCTTCTGTGTGGCTCCCAAGCTAACACTGCCTCGATCTTTGCAGGATCCACTGCAACTCCCGCCTTAGAGATGATGTGTCCTAAGAAGTGGACCTCACGTATCCAGAAATGACACTTTGAGAGCTTACCATAAAGCTGGTGCTCTCGGAGTGTGTCTAGTACAACCCGTAAGTGGTAGGCGTGCTCCTCCTCAGTCGTCGAGTAAATAAAAATGTTGTCGATGAAGACCACGACAAATTGATCGAGGTATGGCTAAAAGATCCTGTTCATGAGGTCCATGAACACTTATAGAGCATTGGTTATGCCGAATGGCATAACCAAGAACTCATAGTGGCCATACCGACATCTGAAGGCCGTCTTTTGCACGTCCTCGTCTCTAACTCTGAGCTGATGATAGCCTGACCTGAGGTCTATATTCGAGAACCACCGTTCTCTCTTAAGCTGATAAAAGAGGTCATCAATCCTCAGTAGCAGATACTTGTTCCTCACTGTCACCTGGTTCAGGCGACGATATTCAACACAAAGTCGCAAGCTCCCGTCTGCCTTCTTGGTGAAAAAAATCGGGGAAGCCCAGGGTGAAACACTGGGTCGGATGGACCCCTTTCCCTACAAGTCCTCCAACTGTACCCGTAGCTCTCGAAGATCGGCGGGGGCCATCCGATATGCTGGAGTCGATATCGGGGCTGTCCCGGGGTACAAGTCAATATAAAAGTCTACCTCTCTGCGAGGAGGTAACCCTGGAACGTCGTCGGGGAAAACGTCCGCAAACTGATCCACCACTACAGGAAAACCAGGACTTCGCACGTCAACTGATCCTAGGATGAGGCTACCCAACTGATGAGTGATGGGATGTGCTCTCCTCGGCGAGAGTCCATCCTGTGTTGCAAAGGCTCCCTTCTCTCCGGTGAAGGTGAACCTACTCCCGTCGGTGCGTACACATCGCACCTTGCGCCTAAAACAGTCAATCTGTGCATGGACCGTAGATAACCAATCCATGCCCAAGATGGCGTCGTAAGGCCTTGACGCTGCTACAAGAAGATCCCAGCCGAAGCTCTCGCCTCCTAGAGTAAGCTCACACTGCCTGCACCAGTGCGTAATCGTCGAGTCTGCTCCTGTAGGAGTCTCTAGCTGTAAGGATCGAGCCAACGACTATGTCGGAATTTCCGAGCTCCGAACAAGGGCAGCGGCTATGAAAGAGTGACTCGCTCATGTGTCTATAAGTACAGAAGCAAGGGTGGAATAGACACAGATAGTACCTCGAATCATCTCGGGCGCGCCGTGGTCGTAGGACTCTGCTGCTTGGAGCTGTGACTGTCTCTGCCCGCCAGCTCCCTGTGGTCGGGGTGGACCTCCTGATGGTGGTGGTGGTAGAGCCTCAAAGCGTCTCCCACCACCTGCTGCTCGGCCAGCTCCCCTGCCTCGTCCGCCTCCTCTCTGTAGACCGCCACGGTCGACCCTCTGCCTCTGCCTCGGTGGTCCCTCAACCGTCTGCTGCTCCTCAGCACGGCGGGTCGGGCAATCACGAGCCATGTGGCCCTGCCCGCCGCACGAGTAGAACTGTATGCCTCTCGAAAGACTGGCTCCACGCTGTGTGCCCCACACTGCTGAGCCAGTGTCCTGAGTTCGTCTGCCTGAGGGTCTGGTCTGCCTGGACCCCTGAGTCATCCGTCGACTGCCTGCTGCAGAAGACCCTGCCACGTGCCACCCTGCGGTGGGTCTCGACGCTGGTGTAGTCTCAGTAAGAAAGCTATCGATCAAAAGGGCCCACTCCAGTACTCCGGTCTGAGTCAGAATGCTGAGGGAGATCAGCGATGCCCTGATCTCGTGTCTCAAACCCTGCTCAAAGGTCCGGGCCCGGAAGAATGGGTCCCGTACCTTGTCGGTCGAGTAGCGTGAGAGATCAGTAAATCTCGCTGAGTACTGAGCGACCGTCATGCTGCCCTGCCGTAGCTGATGAAGCTCCTGTATGCGCACCGCACGAAGGGTGGCTGGGACGAACTCCGAGCGGAAGAGGCTCTCAAAGTCTGTCCAAAGTAGAAATTCCTCATCGTGCACCTGGAGCATCAAGCTCCACCATCGGCCCGCTGCTGCGTGCAGTAGGCTCGCAGCAAGGATCACCTTGAGGTCTGCTGGTGTCCTCACTAGCCTAAAAACTCGTACCACTGCCTCCAGCCAGTCCTCGGCTGCCTGGGGGTCCGTCTCCCCACGAAACCTAGGCGGTCGCTGGCGCTGAAAATCATGCAGTGCGATGAGGCGACGTGCATCGTCAGCGGCTAGTGCTGGATGTATCGGTGGCTCGGCAGGTAGAGCTACCATCGGTGCCACTACTGACAAAGGGCCCTGCACCGAGGCCTCGTCGCTCGGTGGGCTGTCATCACGCTCGACTCTCGGAACCCTACCTGGCTGCCGTCGTGGGGCCATCCTAAAAAGGAAACAGGTGTGCCACGGTCAGAACAGTATACCTGGTGAGATGATATAAAGTAATCACAAAGAAAACTTTGAAACACACACGCAATCAATGTTTTCGTGCATTAAGTCGGAAATCAGAAGTCAGGGTCCTGGTGTACGGATACGTCGGCCGCCGCACTAACACTGGACTCTTTGGACTGATAACCACTCCCAATACTCTAAATACTATTGCTTCACATAGAAAAGATCAGAGTTCGCGGTAGAACCAAACTCATTTGATACCAATTTGCAACGACCCATCTTCAGGGACTGTGCCGTGACTACCCCAAGCCCGCCTTCCATAGACCAGGGGCTGGAGACTAGCACCAAGGCGTAAATCCCGATAAAAAGGGAAGGCATTGCCTTTGAAAAGTAAACAAGCACCACAGAGCAAGAAATCCGAAAAGTAAACACTAAGTAATAACAGAGTACAATTGAAAGTGCGGAAAAGTAAATGGGCCAGTATACAAACCCAAACTGAAAGTAAAGTACAACTCAAATGGGAAAACAAAAACTGTAAAGTAAAAGCCGCTACACCGAGCTGTCCACTAGTAATCCCACCTGAAGGGTGGGTACAAATAGCTTCACTGCTCCTCGGGTCCCGCCGTCTGCTCCGAGCACGTCCTGCCCAGTGGTCCACCTCTAGGTACCGTCCTGCTCTGCGAGCCTCAACCACGATCAACGATGTCCATCGTCTGCAACCAACACAACGTAGTGCGGGCATAGCCCATGCAGGGGTGAGTATAAGCTACTCAGTAGGGACCCAAGACCCCCGAAGGTCTCCCAAAATCCACAAAGGATAAACCACAAAGGAAAGATACAAACACGAAACAACAAATGTCACTACTTAGGTATATTCCCATACATATACCTAAGTCATCAATTCCGTTATGCTCCAACCTCCGAGCCCAAGTACAACTCAGTCCACACAGGAAAGTATACGTATTCCACACAGGAAAGCAAAACCTAATCCACACAGGATAGCACAACACAATCCTCACAGGAAGGTAATCAGGATTCATCTCATACAGGTATACTTCTTCGAAAGACGATAGAGATGATCACTGATCAATCTAAGTCATCGGACCCACAAAGGATCGATAGGTACTAACCCCCGCAAAGACCCACACAGGATCGGACCCACACAGGATCTGTAGGCGCTGGTTCACACAGGACCGCTGAGTGCTGTAGTCGTCGTCGTCGAATCCACTGAGGATCTATGCACAGTCGTCGTCGCAGTCACAGTAGCAGTCGCAGTAGTAGTCACAGCCAGCTCTAGGGTTCCCACACACAGCAAGCTCATTCGGAGGGTCCGCTCCACGAGCCGAGAGGCTGATACATCAACTGCCACAAAGTCCAGAGTTGATGTATCCAAATGTTCCGTATCGTCAACAGGAACTCAACACAATAGACGGCGCGTCAATCGGACGCCCGGTCTGAGAGTTATTTGCTTTTCCGTTCCAGGGGCACGGTTGATTTTTAAGGCAAAACCAACCCGACCATACTCCACCTGCGTCCAAACATCGGGCGGAGTATGCCAAAAGATCCTTCTCACTAAGAGGAACTCAACAATGCTGACGGCAGGTCAATCGGACGTCCGTAGCTCATGATATGAGCGTTTCTGCTCCGAGGTCCCGGTTGGTTTCGTATACGAACCAACCCGGCCGAACTCAATATATTCCGAAACCTTGAGTGCGATATACCGAAAAGACCGCCTCGATCCAAGGATCACATCTCCGCTGACGGAACATCGTTTGGAGGTCCGTAGCCCGAGATATGGGCATTTGAACCTAAGCAGTTCGGTATCGGTGGTTTCGGGCCCGGGCCGACCCGGCCCGAGACCCCCCCGGCTGGCCCGAACCGGGTAGACCCGCCCCGGACAGGGTCGGCCCAGCCGGACGCAGTGCGCTGGGCGCGCTGCCAGCTCGGCCTTTGGCCGAGCTGAATGAAAAAATGGGGGGCGCTTGCCCCCCCTTTGTAACTGCGGCCCCCCTCTTAATGGGGGGCCGTTATTTGCTTGCTGGGGGAATTTAATTACCCCGGCCTTCCCCATTACCGGACGGCCCGACCTGGCCGGCCGGCTCCTCCTCAACAGGACCGGTAAAGGCCGGTCCTCTTCCGGCTTCCAACACCGGCGGCCAGCCGGGCCGCCGGTCACCTTGTTCTGCCGCGGCCCGGAACTGGCCGCGGCGTTTGTCGTCCGGCGCGGTGCGACGGCACCGCGCCCCTCCGCCGTGGCCCCGCTCTGGCCGCGGCGCCTTCAATTTCCTTCAACACGGCACGACGGCGTCGCGTTCTTGAATTTCTTTCCACGACACGGCGCGACGGCACCACGCAATATTTGTCGTGATTCCCACGTGGTGCGACGACACCACGCCATCCCGTTCAATTCACAAGGGAACAAACATGAACAAGGAGGGGGTTAGGCCGTGTTTGTGTGGTCCGGCCCCCTCTCGTTAAGCGATAACAATTAGTCGAATAATCTCGAAGTTCGACATGCTAGAATCAAGAACGGGAATAATGTAATAAAATAACAACAATCCCTTACCTCGGTTTCAAGAGCGGAGCACGTCAACGAGCCGCGGAAGACAAGCGTCGCGGAGGTCGGGCGTCGCGGGAATCGAACGTTGATTCTGTTGACGTCGAGGTACGTCCGAAGAGGTAGAATCACTGGAGAAGCTTCGTAAGCTGACAGAGAAAGCCTGAGGAGAAAGTGGCGTCTCGTTTCGTTGACACGGGAAGAAGATCGAAAGAAGCGGCGTCGTCGATCTTCGGAAACACACCTGCTACGAAGAAGAGAAGCGGCGTTCTTCGTCGGAGCTTAAGTGTTCTTTGTATTCTTCGTCAAGGTTGAAGAAGATGAAGGAAGTTCCCAAATCCTCTCAAGGTGGAAAAAGGAACTAACCCAAATAAAATAAGTCTAAGGATTATTTTATTTACACAACTAAACCACTTTGAATTTCAAAAGTTTGAAATTAAATAACTCATCTCAATTAATAACTCAAGTTGTCAAATTAATAAGAGAGGAGTTATTGGGAGTTTTAAGGGAAGTTGAAGAGTTAGGGTTCGCGTGGGACCCACCACACTTAATCCTCTCAAGGGAGGTTAAGTGGATGTGGGTCCCACCTCTAACTCCCTTTGGGAGGAAAAAAACTAACATGGATAAAAATAAATTGTGTTTCCACAATTTATTTAACTTCATTTAATTTCCCCAAAACTAACTCTCAACCCGCATAAAACGCAACCTCGGAAATGGTCTCCTTAAGCGAATATCGGCCCTGCGAGTTCATCGGTGCCCTCAGAATTCGATTCCGGGCATCGGTTCAAAAGTTAGAAAAACCTACTCGTTCGTTCACTGAACGTACCCGAGCCAAACTTCGGAAATTGATTCCGGGCACACCGGGCCTCGGAATCAAGTGCCGTCAGAAACCGCGCTCTTGTCAAATTCCAAAAAAAATTAAGAAAAAACATTCCTTGAATTTTACGGGTCTTTACACCCTAGAACTTGTTTGAATTTATTTTGATGGCATATAATTGACCATTGACACATGATTTTTTTAAATGCGTTATATAATGGACACTTTTCTATGAAAATGACTTTGATATTATTTAAATTAATAAAAATAACAAAATATCCATTTTTTGTCGTAAACATCTCATATGTGTACACATGGGGAGAAATATTTGTTATGAATTAATATAGGGGACCATTTTGAAATAAATAAACATATTGTCATGCTATAATTTTATTTATCAATTTTGGGGGTTATTTTTATGGGGTTATGATATTTATAATATTTTATTTAATGAAAAGAAAATGGTGTCACATTAATATTTTTAATACCAATATTATTTTAATTATTGTATTATTATGAGGATATATTCGACTATAGATATTTTTTAAATTATAATATATTCCACTACATTATGGTATTTTATTTGTTATTTGTATTGAAAAAATAATTAATTAAATAATTGTACAATAATGATGCACTAATTATTTTATTAATGAAACAATCAAATTAATGATAATAAAAAAAATAATTAAAATTTGAAATAAGTAAGGTGATACATGAATTTCCTAAATTATTATGAAATTGTTTGTGTTTATTAAAATGTCTTATTCATAATTATCTTATGTCTTATTTTTCATAATGTGAAAGTAATCAGTCGTGTCAAAATTGATAGTAATGATATTTTAACAAAATAAATTATTAAAAAATAATTTAAAAATCATGAAAAAATATTATAAAATGAAACATTTTTTTAAACTTCTAAAAGAAGACAATTCTTTTCCAATTAACAATTTATATGTAAAAATTATCAAATTTAATATTAATTTTTTTTATTGTGATTAAAATTAAAATAAGTTAACTAAGGACAATCAAAATGATAAGGTTTAAAAAAAACAAAAACATGAATAAATTTTAGTTTTTAATGAGATTATGACCATATATAATCTCATATTCGAATCCATTTCAATTTGGTTTATTTGGATAGAAAATGAATTTATTATAATTTTTTGTTTTGAGGACTTCCAAGGGTACCCTTTTCCTCAATTATAAAAGTGAACTCCTTCCTTCACATAATTTCACTACATTGAGCATTATAGATCTACTAAAATCTATAAATTTATATTTTAAACATATTTATTTATGTTCTTGAGATTCTGGTCGTTCCAAAATACCAACCCTATATCCTTTTTGAAGAGATTAAAGGAATTTATTTGATGTCGAGGTAATCATTTTTATTGACTCTTCCATGATTATTTATTTTTACACTACACCTTCATATTTTTATTATAGGATAAAATAATAAACCTAGTATAATATATATCATGAGATGTTATTATGAATTTGGTACAACCATTTTAATCTTTTTAACCAACCTATTAAAAATAAAAGCACCACATGTGCATACAAATGACATACCATCTCCAGGAAGTGGTGTGTTTTTCTCATCGCCACATTACATGGATCGTTATAATAATTAAAATAATTGATAAATAAGAAAATTTTGAAATTATATAAATTCTTTATATTCATTATATCATCCATAGACTTATTTTTCACTTGTTAATGGAATGATATCATTGGCCCTTCGTACAAACTTCCAAACATCTCAAAGATGTGATGAGATACATTTATCATGATAAACATGCAATAATGGTTCTAAAAGTATATTTAATTATTATAAATTATATTTATAACATTAATATAATTATTTAAGCGATTGATATAAATCCAATTTAATTTAATAGTGACATTTATGAAAAGGTAGAATACATCATAAATAGGGGTCATAACGAAAAATTATTATCAAACAGGTGATAAAATGATATAAGATGACCTTATATGGTATCATAAATAGGAATATAGTTTTACAAAAAATTAATAACATCATTTAAACCATTATAATGGATATTTTCACATATTCTATGAAATTATAACTTGAGTTATGGGGATTTCTTTAAAAATATCACATTTTCAAGTTATAACACATTTTATTATTGAAATATTTTTTTATATTTTTATAAAATGATAATATTTTACCACCTTTATGACACATTATTAATTATATAATTTCTATAAATGATTAAAATTTTATTTATGAATAAAATATTTTCATTTATAAGAGTGATTCTTCTTAAAAATAAATGTGACTTCAAAATGGAAAGATTGTTTTCTTTTAGAATGTTTTTATGCAATTTTATCCAATTGTGATCATGTTATAGATATTCATAATTGGTATGATGATAGGTGATTTCATAGTAAAATGAGGTTGAGTGATCCTGTTATATATATCTAATGAATTGGTTAAATGTATAGAGTTAACTGGTTAGTTTTATCTAAAGAGATTTATAAATTTATACTGCAGTGATTATTCCAAATGTAACTACTATGGTTAATCCCTTTGTAGATAAGAGAGATACGATATTTTTTGGATTGATATAAAAATAATTCCATAATATATATTTATAATTTATCCATTCTATGGTTTTTACAGTATGATTATTATTTTATAAGGTAATCTAAGAAGATTATGTTTTATGAGAAAAAGTTATAACTTTGTCAAAATATTTTCATTCATGGGGTAACATTTTTTAAATTTTTTTATGTCCCTTTCTAAGATTTTTTTTCACATAAATTGTTTTATGAAAAAATCACATGGTTTGAGGATGGGTAATGAAATATAATAATTTCAATATTATTGTTGTTATGTTTTGTTATTGAGATAATTCATGTTTTCATTTAAAAGATAAATATTGTGAAAATATGGAAATTTAGTAGATGTGTATAATTTTTAATATATATGAGTTTTTATTTAAGAGGTTATTAAAAAATTATATAAAACAATAAACAAAAAAATTATTCATATTTTATGAAGTATAATTATAGTTGATCTAAAAATAATATGTAATTTTTAATATTGTGTATTTATAGTTGGTATCACATCAATCATTAGATAATATTAGGGGTTAAGATAATGTAAATTAAATAACCATAGATTATTGTTTAATTTATGGTTAACTTAAAATGATATATAATTTAAATATCACCATGTTTATTTTTCTAGGATACATTTATTCAAAATTGTTTTACATAAAATAAAAAGGGAATTTGAATTAGGAAGGCAATGAGAGGATGATATCATTCAGAAACTGCAACCATTAATAGAGGGAATTAAAACTGATCAATTTTTTAAAGTAATTTCTCTTTTGGAAGAGGTTATAAATGGAAGTGACATCCATTCTAGAGATTATCTAGATCAACCATTGAGGAATATTTTAGTGGTGTAACATTTTATAAGGCAAAATCCTCTATTTTTTAGTGGATCTTCTGACATAGTGGTGGCTGATAGGTAGATTAAATCTATTGAAAGTATTTAAATTGTCAATGGGTATTCAAGAAATCAAATTTTTATACTTAATATTTACTTTTTTGATGGTAAATCCTAACAGTGGTGATCAATGTTTAAGAATATCTACAATTCCAATGAGATTGATGCTTTATAATGGTATTAATTAAAAAAAATTAACTAGGGAAATATTTTCCTAATGAAATTCAAGTTAGGATGTAAAATAAGTAATGTAATTGAGACAAGAGGATGATTTAGTTGCTACAAATAAACAAACATTCACTTGATTGGAAATATAAACTCTAAATTTCATTTAGGATCATCTTAGTAAAATCAATCATTTTTACTCAGGATTGAACCAAAAATATTAAAGCAAATTAGATTCTCAGGAATTGAAATGTTATGAAAAAAATGTTAGATGTGAAAAGGTGGAAATAGTGTTTTATAATTATCATGGGTTTTTTAAAACTTGAAAAAGAATAGTTTTCAGTTGAAGGATGATGGATTTAATTCCTATTATATGTTTGATGATAAAAACATTATGTTTTTAGTTTGTGAGAATTGTGGTAGAGAAAACACTTTTTAATGCCTTTTGAAATATGGTAAGTGTTTTTAACATCATATGTTTGGGTGTATGGTATGTAATTTTACAAAAAAATATCATGGTAGTGGTAAAAAATTGATATATAGATGGTAAAATGTTTTAAATGTAACATGATGTGTCATTATGAAAATGAGTGTCTAAAAGGGATCTTTAATGATGGGAAGCATACATACTATATGAATAAAGTTGGGGTGAAATCCACAAAAAAACATTAGAATTTGATGTGACGTCAAACTAAGTGGTATCATGTATATTTTTTGTTTATTGAGATTATTTTACGGTCACATTTGAAATGGAATATACACATTCATTCATTTCTAGAACCTTTTTGGGTAAATTAGAAATTCTGCCTTAAGAAATGAATCCAAATATTATGGTAAAACACATAGGGAAATATTAAGGAAAAATGATAAGAATATTCTTATCTTGTCTGTGGAAATAAATTACTTGAAAATATTATAATATTTCCCTAGTATAATTTGATTGTATTATGGGTTCGAATTGGATTTCTATATATCATGATAATATTGATTATATATCTTATGATTTTATTATATCATATAGGGTTTATATTGCTATATCATATTGAACCCAGACCACTGATAACATATTAGGAATCTAAGAAAGTATTAAAATATGAAAATGAATTTTATCTTGAATAAACTGTATAATAATGATGTGCTAGTGGTAAATGAATATCTAGATGTTCTTCCCGATGATTTTCTAGGTATTATAAGTAATTATGAAATTTAATTTACATTTGAATTAGTTAAGGATTCTATGATAATTTCAAATCCCCCTGGTGAAATAGCTCATGTAGAAATTTATTAATTGAAAAACTAATTACATATGTTACTAGAGAATATTTTCATTTATACAAGTACATCACCTTGGGGGATCCAATTTTTTTTAATAATGATGGTACTATAAGGTTTTTCCACTGAGTATAGATTATTAAATAGCAGTTCTATTAAAAAAATAATCATTTTTTATATTGGTGATTTTTTTGATCAGCTTTAAGGATGATAGTACTTTTATAAGATTGATCTCAGTTCAGGGTACAATAAAATTATAGCGAAGGAGGATTATATTATAAAAATAGTTTTCTAGAATAGATAATGGAATTATGAGGTTTTAGTATTCTTTTTGGTTTAAAATGTTCTCATGTTGTATTTATGGATCTTATTAATTGGGTATTTTTGTAAATTTTTGGAACATTTTTGGTTATTTTTAGTGATGATATAATGGTTTATTTAAAATGTTATTAGGATTATGAAAAATATATAATGATTGTTTTTAAACCCCCTAAATAAAACGAGTTACATAGAAAATTTATCAAATGTAATTTTATGTTATAACATGTTTTTTCTTGGGGAAAATTGTATGTAAAAATGGAATTACAGTTGATTCCGCCAAATAAAATCGGTTGATAAATGTACTGGACATAAAAACGTTAATGGGATTCTAGGTTTTCAGGGATTAGTTGGTCATTACCAACATTTGGTTGAAAACATTACTTTATATCCATGCCCTCTATCTAAGTTATCAAGAAAAGGGGTTAATTATTTTTGAACAGAAGAATGTGATGTTTGTTTTCATAAACTAAAAAGGATATTGGTGAATGCAATGGTTTTGGCCTTTCCCTCTACAAATGGATATTTTTTCATCTATATTTATTTTTAAATGAAGGGACTTTATTTCATTCTGATATATAATGATCAATTAATTTCTTCTTCTTGAAGGTAAATAAAACCTCATGAGGTAAATTACATTACCCATGATATGAAATTAGATACTGTTTTTTTTCATTGAAAATTTGGTAGCATCATTTATATGAAAAAATTCATGAAATATATACTCATCATACAATTTGGAAGTATAATTTTACTTTGATGGAACTGAATATGAGGCATAAAACAGGGATGGAACTGATAAAATATTATGATTTCACGGTCAATTACGATCCGAGAAAATAAAAAAAAGTGGGATAATATTTGAGTTGGAAACATCATGCATCATTAACCATGTTACATATATATCTTGAACCTTTGATTAATTATTTTATGAATTTTTTCCAATAATTTTTTTGATGCAGGAACAACCACTATTAAGTTTCTAAAATTAGTGAAAAATACAAATTCAAGTTGAATTAATAAGGATTAGAAGGAAGACCATGAGTTACATAAATAGGTGGAATTGGTTAAAAATGGTAATTTT
Organism: Viscum album; assembly: GCA_963277665.1. Taxonomy (NCBI): domain Eukaryota; kingdom Viridiplantae; phylum Streptophyta; class Magnoliopsida; order Santalales; family Viscaceae; genus Viscum; species Viscum album. Next base: position 20,761,517 of record OY728123.1, read on the forward strand.
CAAAAATATAATATTGATAAAGATTTTGTCTTGATATTTGGGAAGATATTATATGTTCAATTTGATTTAATGATAATGAAATTGTCTCTTAGTACTGGGTATAGTTCTCTGTTTTCAGTTCATCATAGAAACAATAAGATGTAAAGAGTCCATCCAGATTATTATTGGTGGGATGAAATGAAAAGAGGTATTGTTGAATTCACAATGATCTGTTTCACATATCAATATTTTAATACATAATGGAAATTATAAAATGGAATGATTCAGCTGTTTATTGTGAGATAGTGGAAATGGGAGAATATATAAATGGATTTTGTTATGGGAAAACCATATAGTTTCCATGGTAATAATGTGAGTTTAGATATTGTTGATCAACAGAATTATTTGGCTCGTTCTTTTTCCATTTGATATACCTTATATTTGGATCAACATTTGTGAATTTATGTTAAATGGATAATTAGATTACATGAAACCACTATCTCTATTTTATTGGATCATGATCCCAGATTTACGTATAATTTTTTGAATGTTCTATAGAAGGGTTTTTGAACTGATCTAAATTTTAGCATTTCTTTTCATCCTCAATCTGAGGGGTAGACTAAGAGAAAAAATAAAATAACAGTTGATATTATTTAATCATGTTCATTGGATTACTAGGGATGATGTGATTAACAACTTTCTTTGGTTGAGTTTTCTAATAATACATGATTTCATTATAGTATATAGATTGAAACGTTTATGGAAATATATGGAAAGCAGTGTCGAATACTAGCTTGTTGGGATAAAGTAAGAGAAATGAGGTTTCAGAACCATATTTGGAAGTGTAAATGGTTGAGATGGTAAATATAATTCATAAACACATGAATATATCTCATAACAGTTTGAGAATCTTTACGGATGACCAGAGGAATAATATTTCTTTTATGGTATGTGGTTGTGTTTTTATTAATGTTTCTCCATGGAAAATGGTAATTCATTTTTGTAAGAAGGGAATTCGAATTCCCTAGTAAATTTGGTTGTCTGAAAACCTATGGAATGATATATTACATACCTATAGAGTGGATTTTCGTCAAAAAATTCTAGATACACATGGTTTTTTATGTTTCAATGATAATAAAATATTCATTAGATTTATCTCATTTTCTAAGTTGGATGGGTTTTCAGTTAGAAGATTAATATTCATATAAGGAAATGTCGATTAAGATTCATGATCGAAGAGAAAAAATATTTCAGACTAGGGTAATTCACCATGTTTTTGTTTTTGGGAGAAACAATATGGTTGAAGAAGTAACATGAGAATATGAAAATGCAATGAGAGAATAATATCCCTACTAATTTAATAAGTGAAAAAATTGGGGTTACAATTTTAAAAAGGGGGGAATAATCTAAAAAACCAGGTAACTATAGAATAATACCTTTTTATATTTATGAATTGTATTGTAATTTTAAATTTAGAGAGGGGTGTTATGTTTTATATTATATTCGATTAATCTAGCTTTACGATTAAAAACTGTATTTTTCTAAAAAGATGATATATCATCATTTAATGGCGAACTTCATTTAAAACTATATATTTAAAATTTTATAATTTTTATTGGAGAAGAAGAAATTAAATTTTCAATGTTAAATATCAAAATTTACTTGGGTTGATTTTTTTAAGAGAAATTACATTTGTAATAAATAGATAAAAATTATTAATTTTATTAAAAATTGTATTTATAAACAAGGTAAAATTTTGATTTAGATAATTTTTAAAATTTTATCGGTTCATTTTTTCTTTATATTAACAGAATTATTTTTCAGAATGTTTTTTATACATTGATTTATTATCGAATCCTTAAATTTAAAATGAGGTTTTTTTCTAAGAAACCATTTTTCAGTGCATTTTTTTTATTTCATTTTAAATTAATTCCTTCCCCTTTTCTATTTTAAATTTTTAAAAATTTATTCCATATTTTGATTAATATCTTTGATATTTAGAAAATTGGTCGCATCTATTTTTTGGTTAATCAGAATAGTAACTATGGTAAGAAATACCATAGTAAAGGATAAATATAGTATTTAATGGTAAAAAATAATACTATAAGGGCAATAAAAGTACCCTAATACATTACCCAATTTTATTTTATTATATATTATTGACCCTTGACACCTATATTTATAATATGTGATATTTAATGGTCACTTGTTCTTGAAATATGAATTTGATATTATTTAAATTAGAGAAAATATCAAAATGTCACACTCTTCTTCTTAAACATATCTGATGCTTCCACATGGGTTAAATGGTTGGTTGATAAGGAATCTGTGATTGCAATTTTAACATAATAATCTTATTTTCATGGTGTAATATAATTTCAAATTTTTGGCTGTAATTTGGATGATGTTGTCAAATTTATAATATTTAATTTAATAAAAATACAATGGTGTCACATTCATATTTTCAATAACAATATTATTTTTAATATGGTGCTATTCTAAGAATATATTTCATAATATAGATTATTTTTAAATTTAAAATATTTATCTACATCATATTAGTTTGTTTATAATTATTTTCTAATAAATAAATAACTTCAATAACTTTAAAAATGGTGATTTTTTGATTATTTTATTAATGATACAATCAAATTACTAAATATAAAAAAATTAAACTAAATATAATTTTATAAATTCTTGTTCTCCATGAATTTTTTGAATAATTATGGCATATTGGGTGTGTATTGATTTTTTAAGTTTTCTTGTGTTTTTTTCATAATTATAAAGTAATGAATATTGCCAAAAGTTTCACAAATGATATTTTAACAAAATAATGTATTATTAAATAATTTAGAAATCATAAACAAATATTCACAATAAATTGATAATTTTTTAAAAAAATGCAATAAATTTCACATTTTCGGTCTAATTGACATTTTATAAGTCAAAATTACTACCGTTAAATATTAAATAAATTATTAAGACAATTAAAATTACAATAAGTTAACTATGGGCAATCAAAATGATACTATTGAAAATAAAATCAATACATTTCAAAAATTTATTTTTTAATTATATTAAAACCATATATTGTTTCATCTTCGAATCCATGAACATTTGGTGGTATTTGGATAGAAAATGAATTTATTATAGTTTTATATTTTGAGTATTTCTTAGGGTTCCCCTAACCTCAATTATAAAAGGGCACACATTCCTTCATTTAATTCCACCACGTTGATCCCTACCTCTACCTAACATTGACTATTACTATTATAAAGATAATTTGATATATATGATAATTTTGATATTATAATTTTTTTTATTTTTAGTATATCATCCACTTTCTTACGGTTTCACCCATTGATGGTATGATGTCATCACACATGCATAAGTATGACCTACCGTCTCTAGGAAGCGATATATTTTTCAAAATCATAATTGAAGAATGGTTCTAAAATTATATTAAATTATTACGAAATGTATTTAAAATAATAATATCATTCAAGAAATTATGGATATATATCTAATGAAAAAGAACAGAGACATCACAATAAGTTAGTTAACACCCAAAACATGGGTAATAATAAAATATTATTGTCAAACAAATGAAAAGGTACTATAAGTGGATTATGTATTATATCATAATTATGAATATAGTTATAGAAACAATTACTTACATTATTTACATAATTATTCCTGAATTTTGTCAAGTTTTAAGGAAGGCTAACCCAAGTTAAGGGACATAATTTTTTTTAAAAAATAATCTTTTCATGTTACATCTCTTTTTATTAATAAAATTTTTAACTTATATGGAATAAAAATATTTTCATGCTTTGATGATTCCATTTTAATAAAAAAAATTATCTATAAGTTTAAAAGTTTACTTATAAATATAATTTTTTAATTTATTAGTGCATGACTTCATAAAATAATATTTAATTCAAAATGGAAAGAATTTTATCCTTATCAATGTTTTTTTATTCAAGATTTATGTGTTATGATCTTCTTATTTTTCTTGGGAAATGTTATAATGACAAGTGATTTCATGATAAACTGATGGAGGTTAATCCCATTATAGATCGTCAATTCATTGGGAAAATGGAAGAAGTCAACTAGTTAGGTTTATCCTACGAGATTATAGGAATAATACTCTAGTGATTATTCTAAATGAAACGTTGATGGTTACTCTGTATATAGGTGAGAGAGACACACTATTTTCAATAGTTATATGAAAAATATTATATAAGTTACCTTTATAACTTATTCAATCTATTTTTTCAATGAAATCAAATGAATTCATAAAATAATATTATGAACTTATCTTTTATGTGAAAATGTTATTACTTTGTGAAAAAGAGAATTCATAGATTAACAGTTTATTTTTACATTTTTTATGTCCTTCGTTGATATTTTTTTCTACAACACATTTTTAAAAAATGTCACAAGTCTTATGTATGGGTAATGGAATATACTAATTTCATGTTTAATGTTGTGAAGATTTTTTGGGAAATAAATAATTTTTTGTTTTAAACATTTCATATTGTGAAAAAATGGATATTGAGTAAATGTGTATACTTTTTAAAATATATGTTTCCATGTATGAGGTAATGAGATAATTACCTAAAACAATAAACCAAATCGATCTTTGGGAATGTAAGAAACTGAATTATATTTGAATTAATGAGATTATGTAATGTTAAAGGCATGTTGTTTACAACATTCTTTTTCAGATGTCTGGAATTATAAATTCCCCCATTATGAGATCAGTTATTGATGCCCATTTTATTTTTCAATTTGTTATAATATTAATGGATAAGATTCAATATGATGTGATTATTTATATGAATTTATTTTACCATCATTTATTCTTTCCATATTATATTCATGTTAATTTTAAAATGAATATGTATTTGTTATTAAAAATTCCATATAGATTGTTATTGTTTATTCGGGATCACTTATGCTATATTCTTACCCTTAATAAGCATCTGAGATCACCCTTTTATTATGTTTTATTCTCCCCAAGATTCCAAGAAGTGTTTATTAATTGATATGAATGGATATACTAAGATAAAATATAGTGTTCTCAAAGAAAACAATTTCAATTTTTTGTATTTTCAATTGAAATGTGAATTTAAAGTATATATATCTATTTTACCAATACTATAATACTATTTAGTCCTTTGGGATGTAATTTATGGAATCTAGTTATAATGTAATAATGTGACCACCTACACCATCTTATTATATCTGAGGTATTTCAACATTCCATTATATTTCATCCCCCTACATTGATAACCTAGAGGCCCAATGGCCCAAAGGACCAATACATGACCCAAAGTAAAATTTGGGTTAATTTATTCAATACTATAGTATCCCACTATAGTACCTAGTATAATACCCAAACATCTATAATTTTATTATGATTCCTTGAAAACTTTACACATACTTGGTTTTGAAGGTGGGTTTCATGAAGTGTCTCAACATTGAGTGAAGGATATAATTTCATCCAAAATATATTTTATTGTCTACAATTGAACGAAATATAGTTGGTATAAAATTGGAAAAAACATATGGACTAATTTTATTATAAATTAATCACTCTTATTTTATATAATTATTATAGATCATATATGTATAGAGTCGATTAATTGTTGGAAAGGAACTATGAAAAAATTGATATCAGCTTTGTCTTATGGAAATTGAATAGAACTCTTAACCAATAAGATACTATAATAAAGATGGTATGAATAATGGATTTTAATGTAGTCTTCTAATTTGAATCAATTTTCCATTATATGAAACCATATTCTATATCTTAAAATGGTTTATGGGATTCTATTAAAATTTTAATCAATTTCTCATAATGGAAACCTTTTATTTATCTTTTCATTTGACTTTCAATAAGGAGTATAATAATAGTCAATATTTAATTGATGTTTGAATTGAAAAAAATAATAAAAATTGGGAGACTGAGGTACTTTAATTAATAAATCTAAAATTACTAGTTTTGACATTTTGTATCTCTTAAATATATTAGTTGAATTTAAATTCAATATATAGTGAATTGTTTTCATTATAAAAGAACCTACTGAAATGTGTAAGATATTAATGAAGTGATGAATCTTGACATTATGTGTTTTAGATCTATTATGTGGTTGGAAAAGTTAGGTTATTTAATTATCACTATTGGGGGATAAAGTAATAATAAACTAAATGTGGAAGTTGAATATGCAACCAATTCATTGATGGGTAATGTCATTTATGGCAATTTTCATAGAATAACTGGCTATTGAAATTCAAATTAGAAACTATTATGTGCTGAATATTATTGATTGTTTCTTCTAGAAAATAATAGGATTCATTTAGTTTTGGTATTCATTGACTACTATACTTTCTTATAGATGTTTATTTTTGGATTTTACCAATAGAAGATATATTTATGTGTTGAGAATCCATTTTCTCCATACAACTTGTATAGTTTTATAAAAATGAATAAAAGTTGTTAGTTGGATGAACAATAAAACATCCAATATATTTGTACTTAATAATGAATATTTAAGAGAACTAAAGTTTTTCAAAATATATAGTGATTTTATTTATATAACCATAGAATGTTTACTAAACATTATATATTATATTGTTAGTGATTTGTTTTATATAGATGAGGATTTATGAAGTGTGATTTGATGAAAAAATTAATAATGTAGTCAAACTATATTAAATTGGTCAAACAGGGGTACATGGGATGCAAGTGACATTAAAACTTTCATATAATAACATTGTATATATTCTAATATATCATAAATTCATTTCATAAAATTTTAATTTACTAATTAATATTCCACTAGAATGTAGTTTTATTTAGATAGGTATAATTTATGATGTTTGATGTTCATTTAGATAATGTGTTGGACATTATTATAAGCGTATAATTCATATTCAAACTCACATAAAATAAATAAATCCTACCAACCTATAGTATTTTGAGAGTTCTAAATTATTTTTGCATTGGTTTTGAGCTGTGTTAAGGTATTATAGAGTTTAGAGATGAATATATTCCTTTGACCATAAAACATCCTAATGATGACTCTGAGATTAATTGTGATAAAATAAAATGGATGTGTTTATAAGTATGAGTTTTCAATATCATAAGGATGATTTTATAGATTTTAAAGGGATTATCATGGTATATTGTATGTTTATTTCATGAGTGTGTAAGGACAGAATCCTACTTCATATGGATATTAAAGCTGCATTGTAATGTTCTTAAAATTTATAAGGATTATCCAAATTAATAACGATGGAATGATAATATTCCAGGATACCCATGATACATTATAATTATATTCAAAAACATTATAATGATCATCCATATTCATGAGTATTATTTTCATTCATCATAATTATGAGTCTCTCAATCTATAAGGATAATATTACTAAATTATAAGGAAGAATATGATACTTTATAGTGACGATTTTCTTACATCATTAAGATGAATCTGACACCATTTAATAATGATTCCATCTTTATAAGTATGGTATGAATATTTCAAAGGATGGGTTTCAACATTTAATGATTTTGTTCCTTTATATTATTTAAAGAATTTCAATAATTAAATTTCTCAATAAATAAATTATTTATTTTATATGATGGAAAAGATGTATTATTTTTTAAAATAATATTCAAAATGGATTTTATGGTTCTTTCTATTATTAGGAATCAAGATGATGTTAATTAATGATGATTAATATAGGATCCATGATGTCTGAAATATTTCCACAATATAAGGATGCTCTAAATGAATAAAGTTTTATCTAAATATATTTAAAAATAAAAACAATTTAATAGATTTAGAAAAATATTTTTATAGAGAAAAAGATATATATATATATATATATATATATATTTGAATTGTATGAGAATTAAGTATCTTGTATTTGTGGTAGTTTGAAATTTAAATATATTAAATTTAGTGATGTATGTATTTTGGATATTAATTCAGTATATTTGCCCAAATTATGAAATAAGGCCACGTTCAAGGAATTTTAAAAACTATTTTTTAGGTATAATATAGAAAAAATATTTTGAATATGAAATGGAATAAGATAATAATAAGACACGGTGATTGAAAAATGAGTAGAACAAAACAAAAAAATTTATTCCATAAGAAAATGAAATAAGTGAGAACATTCTATTTGTTGAGTGAATAAAAATATTTTATGTATCTGAGAAGTGGTAAACCAAAAGATATGAAGTATATTTGATTTGATTCATCAAAAAAATAAAAGAATAATAAAAATTAACATATTTAGTGATTAATTATGGTAATACCCATTTATAAATATCATTATAAAGAAAATGAGGGAATACGATCCTTGGATGGAGTCGATATGCTTCTATTGATCATATTTAATGATTCAAATTTGGAAGAAGACGAAGAATATTTGGTAGAATAGGTTTGAAGGTCAGTTCCTATGATATCTAATCTAGATGAATATGATTACACAAAAAAAAGGGTATTTAAAAATTATTTGTGTATGTATAATTAGAAAACGAAGAAGAAAACTATAACTGATCTTTTTAGAGGACAATAACTAGCACCCTTTAAACATAATTAATACATCAACTAGTATAATAATAGAAGGTGGTCAAAAACCATGTTATAGAGTTTCACAAATTCAGTATGAAGTATAAATATCCAATTGGAAGTTGAATTTATGTTAGGATATAAACCAGACAAATCTATAGACTATTTATAGCCCCAATTATTATGCATATAAAAATTAACATCAAGATTTCATAGAATCTCTCACCAAATATCATTTGACATTATTATTGATATTTTGAAAAAAAACATATACTAGATGATTTGAGTCACAAAATGGACTAGCCACTCATATTGAGTGGTGGAACTTGTATATATATTAGGTATCGATATTTACTTATTTTTTTTATTGAATTCTATAGTTTGAATTTATTTTACCATATAGATACATAACCTTCTAAAATAATAATAGTGTTTAAAAACTAATGTTCATTTAAATGATTTAAAAAGAGTTTTAAATTGGTAAAAATTCAGCCACAAAAGATTCCTACACCCTCTAATGTGTATGTATTGATCACTTTGACTATAGAATTTCTATTAGAGATAGCTATCCACTAGTTTTATTTGTATTATTTCTGGTTCCAATGGTTTATTTTATTACATAATAAGTGGAGATTTTGGAATGTTTCTGAGGACTCCCAGGTAGAGAATATAGTCTTCATCCCTATTGAAGTTAGAGTGAAGGTTTGGGCCAAGATATCGAGGAAATAAAGAGATGTTTATATGTGGTGAGTACAACACTGGATAATTTTTATCAAAGTTGTTTTATATATATTAAATCTATTGAGTTTGATTCTTGTGATGAATCAACTGAAATTTGTGATGAGAACGAGACTGTTGAATCACCAATTGATTTATATAATCAAAATAATTTTATATCATAAAATATTTCATACTGAATTTATTATATACATAATTAAGTACAACAAGGGGATATAATATGTGAAATAAAAAATTATATTTAAAAGTCAATGTTTGGAATATTTACTAGCTAAAAAAGTAATAAAATGTATAAATGTAAGAATTTTTGTAAAATGTAAGGAAAAATGTGTATCTTTTTCAATTAAAAATTGTCACTAAACAAGGAATAATTTTGAAGGATACCTAGGGTGATTAATGGTATAATGGAAGTGTTGTTTTCACTAGAAAATCTAAACAGGGCCTCTGTGAATGTAAAATAATCACAAATGGTGATTAATGTTAAGAATCTTCAATTTATAGATAATTATCTAATAGTGGATAAAAATTTAATTGATGTCTAGAAATGGATGTGGAAATGTTCATTTTAATAAATGTAGAAATCTCTTAGAAACTAGAAGAAGTCACTATATCTGAAATGTCATGAATTAGAAGTGAAAATGAGAAATTAATAAGTAACCCAAGTCAATTATTCACATGTTGCTGAGGAGAAATGGGTATGTTCTATACAAAATAGTTATGAGAGCCTTCTAAAAATAATATCCTTTTGAAAAATTCATGAGATTATCCAAAAAATCACCCATTTCAAGCACATGGATAAAGGTAACCTATTATCTAAATAATGTTATTATAATTAACGCATCCTTATCTACTAGAGCAGGTTTAAAAACAAAATATTGATTAACATTGATGATAAAAATTATTAAAAACAAAACAGATCATCCAATGTGTATTTGAAAAAAAAAACATTATTCTCTAAAAAACATAAAATACGAGCGTCTTTATTAAAATATTAATGTAAGAAAAACAATCAAAACCACACCCAAAATAAAGGTGGAGCTAATGTTTTCATATGAGAGGAGATAAAGTTTAAATTATATAAGTTGTATAAATTCATAATTCTTATAATTTTTGAAAAATATGTATAAGAAATATTTTTTCTAATCTAATAAATTTATATGGTTATTCAAAAAAAGTTTCCATATATTATTGGAGTGTTGGTACATGTTAACTGATCAAAACTATCAAACTAATGTGAGGAAAATATCATAGTAGAAATTTAATTATATAATAAATGAGATAAAATATTCATTGTGTAGAAAAAAATAAGGTATCAAGATTAAGTGACCCCAATAAGTCACTTAAAATTGTTGTAGTGGATTTAAATATAAAGACGTACTAATTTAATAATAACATAAGAGGCTATATAAAGGAAAATTTTAAATTTTGAATAAATGTGAGAACTAAATTATAAAACCATAATTTATAAGGATAACCAATAGAGGAAACAAATAGATGTATTGGATTACATCAATAAATATATAAATAAAATGAGAGGTTTCCAAATAAAATAAATATAAATATTATTGCAGTGATTTATGTAGGATGAAAAATAACATTTCATACATTAACAAAATTCCTTGCCTTACTTCATAAAAAAATTACTTTTGAATAAAACCTGGAAAGCATCAATGAATCTAATTTTTAATTAATTATTTTTGAAAAGGAACTATACACACATCAAAAGACAAAGATATTATCTAATGGTTTTTAATTATATAGATTGAGTGGTTGGTAGATTATAGGAATAAAAATAAAGTTCAATGGAAATAAGGTGATCTATTTTCTAGTGTGAATAATATTATTCTAACTATGAATAATTTTTTTGGAAATTATAAAACCATGATAAATAAAAAGTTAAAGATCTAGAAAATCAATGGTGAAATAGCATGAATATTTCTCACCATATTATCTCTATAAGGAAAAGATATTCAATATTTATATATATAACTTAGCCTTATGGATTTCATTAAAGAGATTCTTGAAATCCACGTTATTCCATTACTTGTCTATTTTCACTACTCTGCACTAGGTGTTGAAGGTGAAAAAATAGTGAAGAGCTTGTTGGATGCTATAATTTGTGTACATTTGAGTGATGTATCCTTTATTGTGAACTCAAGCTATTACAAAATCATCTCCTTCAAATTTCACATACAAAATAAACTGAATAAGATTTGGAATTATTCATGGAGATGAAAATTTATGATGAATACATGAATTCCACTAAGGGAGGTCTAAACCAATGGCGAGTCTTTCAAAAACATTATCAATTATTGGGAAAATATTGAAACTAGAAAGGGGTTTACACGATTAAATGTTGTGGTATGTTTATTATTTAATTCACATCATATTATTATATGTATATTATTTTTGTATTATGGGGGAGCAATTGATAAAATGAAAAAGTAAAAACATATATTTGCACAAGAATTTTAATAATGATATTGTTGAATTTTAGTTCACATTAAAATTTCGGGTCAATTTTGTTCGATCAGGCCCATGAGATTGAATTATAGTTGGTATCATATTGTGAATAGTGTATTCATAGATTTTATGTCCAAATTGATCAATATAATTTTCTACACAGAGCATGAATAACATAGAAGAATATTTTATTAATTAACGGCTCATTTATAAGAAAAATGTGTTATCATTATTTTTTCTGAAAAATTTATTAGATATCTCAAAAATGAGAATAAAAAAATGAATAAAAGAATAAAATTTCGTAATGGTGTGTTTTGATTTGAATGAATTATATCCCCTTGTGATAGCCAAATTTATATTATAAAATTAAATCATATATTACATTACAAATATTATAAATATCTAAAACTAGTACCTTTACATTCAACTATGTATTTTTTATCAATTAGTGGTTGAATAAAATTTTATTTATAATTAAATTAGGTATTTATAATAAATCCAAAGGGCTAGATTTAAATTCTATAATAGAGGAAGAATAACTATTTGGTCATATGTTTTTTGTTTCATTAATTATCAATATATATGTTCAAATAATATTCAATTGATAGTAATATTATGTGATGGGTGAAGAGTATAATAAAAGGATACAAAGTTCAATGATGTGATATCACATGAAATTATGTCTTTTTGGTCTATTATCATATTAAAAAAGGTATAGCGATGGAATAAAAATTGGGAGAAAAATACGCCTAATAAAGAATTTGAAAAGAATAACCATGTATTTATGGTTAATGATATGCAAGGCTACTATCTTAAAATTAGTATAAAGATAGATTCTATGTAATATAAGTTAATATGTATTGATTTTTTTGTTATTGTTCTATTAAATAATGGGTAAGTTTTAGTATAAATTTAAAAAAAAATACAGAATAAGGATTTTATCTTGAGAATTTGAATTTATGATGATGTAAGTGGTTGAAGAAAATGTGTTGGAATTTTTTTTCAATGTGTAAAAATTATTAAAAAACACTTGAAATAATGTTTTTAATTTCATTTGAATGTCATTTTATATTTTATAAAGATTTGGAAAGGTTTGGGATTGATTTTAATTAATCTCTAATATTGTGTTTTGAGATAATTATTTTTCAATGTCCATAAAACATCATAAGGAATACTTTAGAAATAATTTTTATAAATCAAAAAGGGACTAGTTTTTATAAGTATTATTTTTAAATATCATAAGGATGGTTTTGAATATATTTTAATAATTCTTGATGTGCTCAATATGATTTTTTAGTGTTTGTAATGGTAAAATCATACAATAGAAGGATGATTGATGTACTTCACACGGATAAAAAAAAATTCATATAGATGGAATCATACATTTTAAGGATCCTAATTATACATTGTTTGGATATCATGAGCTTTTTAAGTACTATCCCACTTCCTTAGGATGATTTTCTTATGTAAAATGGATTAGCCTCCCACTTTATAATGATTATTTATCTACTTCATAAAGATGAATTTGACACATCATAAGGTAGATTCTCTTATTTGTTATGAATGAATCTAAATTCTCATAATGAAGATTACATGTTAGCAAGGTACGTTTGTATCTCTATAAGAAATGTTTTTAATTTCCAATGGATGAGTTCCTTTTTAAAATTTATGATATTTCACGAATATGTTATTTTGATGAATACACAATTTCATTTATATGAGGCACAAGATCTATTATTTGTTGAAATAAGTATCCCAATGAGTGATTTTGAATATTTTATAATATGGAATAAATAAAATTTTTATCTAAGATTAATTATAGGGGTACCATTCATTGAGTGATATTTCCACATCAAAGGATAATCTTTTGATGGATATGCATACTTGGAATAAAATTCAAAACCAAATAATTGAAACATATTTCATAGAATATTTTTAAATTGAATAAGATAATGATATTTTTAGAATAATTATAGGATAAGATCATAGAAAATATAAAATTGAATTTCAAGATGAAATATTTTAAATTCATTGATACTAGAAGTGTATAGATTATTTTAGAAAAATTGGCCCATGTTTCAAATAATTAATGATGATAATTAAGTTTATATATATTTTGTATGGTATAAATATGCATGAATCTATTGTGAATATTAAAACGAAGAATAAAATAAAAAGATATGGTGATTGAGAATATAATAGAAGAAATGTTATTCATCTATTTCATCGACGAGAGATAGAATGTAATAACACAATAGTTCTCGAGCGAAGAAACATATTCTATGTTTCAAAGAAGTGTTTAACCTAGTGAGATCGATTAGAATTTATGTAAATAATTAAAAATATATTTAAATAATACAAATATGATGAATATCATCTGGTGATATATTCCTGAAATACAAATTATTGTATATTTTTTTTGAAGAAAAATCAATAAGAAAACATGTGGAAAACATTTACTTGATTCTATTGATCTAATTTTGTGATCTGAAGTAAGAAAAAGTGCAGGAGGGATTACTTGATCATAGATTGATTTCTACGAAATATATTGTTATAGAATCCAAATATTGAGTGTGGTGTAATTTATTTTTGTTTAATATATAATAAAGTAGGAAATAATAAAGAACATATAAGATTTAAAGTTAAGGAAGATGTAGAAACACTAAAAAACATATTTAAAGTCTAAACTGGTGGCATAAAAAAAAGTCGTTTCAGATCATGTTGTACATTTTGACATTATTGGGAATAGTTATAAGGATATTGTGTGATATATAATTTTTTTTAGTCTATAAAAACACAATGGTTCATGTTGATTCCTACACCTTTTATAAAATGATACTCTAAATTGGATAATCATTGATCTTCCATAACACTTATCTAAAGATCATGGTTTTTCCTAATGGATGGATTTTTTCCCCTATGGACTTGTTTTTCCCTAATGTGTATGTATTTTTATGTGAATAAATTTTTCCCTAGAGGATATTTGTTTTCTCATTAGACAAGTTATCATAATGAATATGTTTTCCCTAGTATATCTCCTTCAATATATTGTATTTCTAACCATGGATAGAAGAAGTATTGCATCCTTATGGTGATATAAGAGTTTTTCATTATTATTATTATTATTATTATTCATCTACAATTTATTTTACTATTAGATACTAGAATTTCGTTTTTAAATTTGATATATTTTTATATATTTAAATACTTTATAAACATTAACAATTATAAACAAAAATATTTCGTGCGGGGTTTGAAATATTCAGTAGTGTTTATTAAGTTATTGCACTCAAACCCAAAATGTGAACCTCAGAGGGCATGCAGTTTCACTTTTTGTATTTAAAATATGAGTAGGAAATTGGATAACTATATGGATGTTTTTATATTATAAGGGAATGAATATTCATTTGAAATTCTAGTCTCAATGAATCTTTCTAGCATGGGTTGCGAGTATATATAGGGTGATTTGTTTGACATGTCACTAAGTTAGCTATGTTTTGTTGAGTATGATGGTTATACTTATGCATGTATTCGATAATATGATTTCATATATATATAAATATATATTTGGTTCCCTAATTTATATAAATTATGTGTTATATATATCATATCATAGGTAAAGTAGGTATCCCAAATATACAGGTCTTTATTTATTTCAAGAAATTTCAGATTCAAGGGTATGACATGCTATATTTTTTTGTATATTCTAATATTGAATGATTTAATTGTTTCAAGAGGGTATGTTGTTTCCCAACTATAATCAAATACCATAGATTTCAGTCACTAGCCCTAACTGATTAAATAAAATTTTAGGGGTCAGTGGTGGGTCAAAAATATGTCAATGGAATATTAAGGACAAATCAATACATTATTCATGGTATCTTTTCCAAATAATTGTTTTTGATATCCTCATATCAAAAAAATAGATAACAAAATGTAAAACACCAATCTATCAAAAATATTTGGAAACTAATATATCATGCATGAAACCATTATACATATCATAATAATTCTTTAAAAAGGATGATACATTGAGTAAGATGATGTAGGACCATGATGATGATTCATAATCTATGTTGTTTATTTGAAATTTTATTATTTCTTTATGAAATATGATTTGTAGGGGTATTATAGGGTAGAAAAGATGTAAATTATTCAGATATAGTTATGGGGTAAATGAAAGAGATAAGTTATCTGAGTATGAGGGATGGCATTTACAATTAACATACAATATTATAATTTCCATGATTACAACATAAGGTAACGATGAAATCTTATGAAGGTATTAATAATAGGTCTAGGAGAATCTTGAGTTGAGTGAATTTAGTCATTAAATTTTAATTGAATCTTATACTGAAGGGGGGTTCCAATATTTTTGTTTCTTAACAAAGAATGAAAGACTATTCTACATATATATATTATATTATAATTGATGTTAATCTCCTTTTTAATATGATCTCTTTTCAATATATTTATAGGAACCTTAAATTAGATTTTACCAAAGGTTGGGTAATTATAATATTATTTTATGTCTAATGCATTAATGTTTTATTATATTACATTCATTTTAATACATTCATGGTATATATTGTGACAAATATATGTAACAATGGTTCTTATCTAAGTGTTTCTTTATAGATATTTTTATTTTATGACATTTATTCTCCCACTCGTCATACAATTTACATGAAATGTGATTCACATATTGGATTAGAAGATGAAATGAGAGCGATTTTTCTAGGATGGTGGGTGTTTATGTTCTCATAATTGAGGTGTGTTGTTACATACAAATAAAATTAGGGATGTTTAAGCAATCCATACTTAGATCATTGGATTTTTTTTGTTAATCATACCATCATGAAACAGTGATAGGTAAATCACTCGATATATGATCAGAGGTTTCATTAAATGGTAGTAATATATATAATAGATTCCATAAAAGAATATATAATTTTCACATGCGGACCATATTATTATTTTAAACTACATAATGTTTTTTTGAATTTCACCTTTTCATATCATCATCCCCCAACACAATTTTCATGATCTTATTATTCTTAAAATAAAATAAATAAATAAATAAATTCATAATTATAGGTGAAACATGTGAGTATATTTATAATTAGACCTTTTGATAGAATACCGAAGGATTTCAACTACAGTGAATGTCTCCAACAATGTATCATACATTTATTAGCTGGTTCTAGTAATCAACTACATTGGAATTTGTTTTCAATATGCATTTCAATATTAATTAACATATAATTTTGATGTTTTACTTTAAAAGTCATTTACCAATCCCCTAAAAAATCTGGGAACATTATTAATGAAGTTATTTATAATTATAGTTTCTCTATTTAAATATACTTTCCTCTATCTCTAATCCTTCCTAATTAATTTATCCCTAATACAATTCTCTATTGTTACAAAAAATACAACAGTTAAGAATTAAGATTTTTTTCATAGAGTAAACTTCTAAAGAAAAGTTATTTCAATTATCTTTTATAAGCTCACTAGAGTCAACGATCAATTTGAGATTCTATAAAACATGACTTTGAAACTTTTTAAATATAATCAACCAATTTGTTTTTCATAATTTCATCCCTTATGTAGTAATTCTGTATAAAATATATTTTTTATAGTCATTAAGATATTTCATGTCTTTATATTTCATTAATTTGTTAGATTTTATATCCCATTTAATATAAAATATTGATTTAACCAAATATGCGAGATTAAATTAAAACATGGGGATTTGGGTACCTTTCAAATATCCTCTTATTGGAGGATATAACTGAATACCATGATTCATCCTTTTTTTCCTAAATGCAATTCTTCCCAATAGTTTTGTAAAAATAGCTACCACATGATCACTAATTCCAATATATTCAATCATCACAAAATGAAATTACACAATATCTTTAATAAATTGGTATGTTTTCAATATATGGTCAGTCCTTGAGTTATAAAGTATAATATTTATGTGACCAAGAGGACTCTAGTTTTCACATAAAATCATATTGGTATAGTCAGATCTCCACAATGACCATTGAGTTTTAATATCATCTAGATTAATTGTTCCCATTTCTTAATTGTACAAAATTATTAATACACTAAGGTAATAAGTGATATAAAGGGTTTATGATTTTTTAGCTTAAAATTTTTCTTTTATTTAATAAAAATTGACCCATAATTTTTTGAATTATCATTTCCCATCCCTATTATAACCCATTATAGGTTAGTAGTAATGTTGATTGTGACCCTGGAATCCCACCGTCTATAGGTCATAAGATAGAGACTACGCTGGGGGTATGTAAGATATTATATGAGAGTAATTTACCGTTTTAATCGCAAAAATAAATAAATAAATCCATCGATAAACACTAACACCATAAATTAAACAAACATCTAATCTAAAAAAATATATAATTTTTCATGTAACAACTTATGAAATAATATAATATCTCCATTGATAGCACTCGGAATAAAAAATCCTAAGGGAATAAACTCCTCTAGATTTGAGAAATCACCATGTTAAAATATAATATAGTCCATATCAAATAAAAAATTCAAAACACAAATCTTTAAAAATAGAATATACAAATTATATTTATAAGACAAGTATACGTAGTTGGTTCATCCCAATAAAATACAATTCTAATGGGAAAAATCCTATAAAAGTATGAGTGAATAAATAGTAAACACACTCATGCATGAATATAGGATTACTACAATCCATCTTATTATATGCTCACTTTCTAAATTTGTATAAAATATACACATATAGTGAATTGAGAAATCATAACAATGGTGGTACCCTACACCTATTTACCCATTAATATAGTCACCCTTTTATCCAAATGGTATATATCTTCATTTACTCATCCATTTATTTTAAATATACCACAAAATTAGAAAATAACTACCTACCATGACCTGGTATGGACATCTTGGATATGTGGGTTCACTTAATTGCCAAATCCTTATATTGGTATCAGTCATGTTGCCTGACTACGATTATGGTTAAAAACACACAAAATGGTATATAATAACAAATACTAGCATCATATATTTGGCTTCCTGATGCACCACCTCCTTAACCAATCCAATTTACCCTATAAACAATAATACATTATTCACACTTTCAACTACAAACACAAATCAAAATAACGCAATAAATACAACACAATTAATAACTTACCACAAAATTATTTACATTTCATAATTCACTCAAATTTCTCATTCATTTCTAACCACATTTCATTATTTCCATTTCTCTGTATTAATAATTTTACTCCGAAAAAACATTTTTTCATATATTCTTGAATCCATATCCCAAATTATTTATGATTTTTTTATTTCACCTTCTATAATTTTATTTACCATAATATAAATTAGTTAATCACTAATTTTAATCATCACATTATCAATATTAACCCATCCCCATTTCTTCTATAATTTATTCATTCATTTACTATATTTTCATATGGAGAGAAATAATAAAACCCAATTAATGCCAATGATCATATACCACTACTTCAAAAAGCTATACCAAATCCTCTTCCACTACAACATTAATATAATACTCAAAAAAATCATATAATTTAAACTCAAACAATATCAGTAAATAATTTAATATAATTTATATAACTTTTTCACTATAAAACCACATTACCACAACATTATTAACACAAATATACCTCTACCTAAACATTATACCTTATCACATGATTGAATCTTTATCCATATTATACATATCCAATTCCATGACTACCATAAAGAATATAAATAGAAAAAATATTATATTTCTCATATAAAGAGCATCCTTCCTGAATTTTAATTCAATTAATTCTCATTATTTAGATTGTATCACCACATAAATCAATGAAAAACTAAATTATGTAAAATTTATATAAAAATATATAGAATTTTAACAACCTACCTTGAATCAAATATTCAATCATAAATGAACCAAAGGATGATATTAATTTTCTAAAACTTACTTGTTCACATATGATTATTTTCACAATCATAGAACCCATCATCTTTATATAAATATTCTATCACCATGACACCAAAATAATTTCAATAGGACCATGAAAATATAATTTTATATAATAAGGCATTAGAGGAAGAGTGATACTTTAGATCATGGGGGTTTTATCACATGATGTTATGAATCCTGAGGAAAAACTTCGTGGTTGAAAACTTCCAAGAATGATCATGATAAACATCAAAAATCATAATGTGTGTGAATGAACCAAGTGATATTAAAAAAAAGAAAGATTGCATTTATGTTTCAATTATGGTGTACTACACCACAAATTTTTTAGCTAAATCATCGCAAACATTGCGTTAATAAATGGAAATTTAAAGCAATAACATCAAAAATCATGAATCCGTCTTAAATATGTATAGCCATTTCTTTTTTTTAAAATGTATCTTTTTTTGAAACCACAACATTATACATTTATCCAAGACACGTTTCCACTAGACACCAATAACACTCAAAAAGAAAAACATGGTGGATAGTTATATAAATAGTATATTTTTAAACTATGATGATGCTATACAATTTTCAACTCACCATTTAGAAAAATGGACGGAACAAAAAATATTTCCAAACAAACACATGCAATTTAATAGTTTTATATGGTATATGTAATTAAAGATAATCCAAGAGATAGTTCCATCCCCAAAATTTCCAACCTCAACTCCTACACCCTCCTCAAAAATCAGGACCACAACACAATAAGGTGTTTAAGAAAATGGTGGAGAAAAAAACCATTGAATGAACACACTATGTCACCATGTTGTTCTGCTCAAAACACAAATAATTAAATCATTTTCCACAATTCAACCCAAATCTCAATACATTCATCTATAAAACATCTAAACCATAATTTAATTGACTATGAAAATACTAATATTGACATTATCATCCTCTCAAATAATTCTCTTCCTTAAAAAATCAACAGAACCCCGGTGATGAATATAACATCACAAAAACAAACATAACACATGAGATAACTCTAAAATAATAATCTCACCATCAAAAAGGTTCAAATGAAATATTGATGTGAAGGAACACATCAATAATTGATTATTATTTTTTAAATCACATATTCAATATAGGAATAATGTTCAACATATAATTAGGTATTTATTCCACATCTATGAATAATATCCCACATGCATTTAACCATGTTACCATGATTTCACAAAAAAGTCACCAAAAGAATGAAATATACTCAAATAATCTTCCCCTTATAATCTAAAATATTGATACCTCACTTTGTGAACAACAAAACCTCTATAATATCCAACTCATTCCAATATAATTTATTGTAATTACTGTGAATATATTATTTATGGAATTAAACATTGAATATTTATTGTATTCAATTAATCTATTGTGGGTGTAAAAAATGATTCAAAATTAATCCAAAAAGCTCCAACACTTAAAAATGTGTAAACAATAAGGATAAGGTATCTCTATAAAATATTATATTACGCTTATGGGGAGAAAATATTAAAAACAATATACTTACTATACACAAATAACATATGTAGCCTCATATATTCATCCCCTCAACCATTGTTTCACAGTTAAATGATCTACACAGTTTCCTATAAAACATATCAAATAATATTTTTCCGTTGAATGATTGATAATTATGTTTATAGGTATACTAAAACATATAGAAATTCATTCCCCATGATCACCAAAAATTAATTACACACACATGAAAAATACACTCCAAAATTTCTATTTTATACCTAATATACCAATTATTCTAAGGTAGAAATATTGGCCTCATCCAAATTTGAGATCCAAAGGAACACTATAAAGTCTTACATAACGACAAAGTAAAATTTGTATCACTATTAGAGATGATATTCATAAAAACTCTATTAAGAACATTCACATATTACACAAATATCATCAATAGAACATCTACCACACTCGACTCCTTAATAATGATGAAATAATCTAATTGTTTCAGTTATTCTACAATATCCCAAATTATCACATTTCCTCCAAAATCATAATAAATACCCATATCAAAACCCATTAATATATAATCCCATATTATTTACTAAAATATAATTTCTATAACTCAATTATATTCCTTAACCCACTGACTAAAAAGGTACCTACAAACAAACATTGTCACCTCCTTCCACATACTCGTTCACTAAAACCACTCTTCTAAGGTGTGATATATCTTGAAAATATGAGTATGTATTACCAATGTTGAGTTATGAATCTCATGGAGAAGAGGTTCTAAAATATATTATGGAAATTTTTCTTTTTATAAAGGGAAATAAAATTTAATAATTCTATTTAAATCCCTATGGATCATCTCTAGGAATGATATAATATCTCTATATGATAGAATCAGAATATTAAAACTAAAACTCCTAAATATTTTGAATTTGGAGAGTTAATAATCATTTGATATAAAAATTAACAACTTATAATTTCTTAAATATCTTGATAAAATATTTACAGTTCCACTATTATACTCTATTAAACTCTAGCCTCATCTGAAATATCACGATCCATTTTTCTTCTCATCATATTAGCTACCAAATTATCTGTTCAGGGATTTTATGAGATATCAAAGTCAAATTCCTATTAGAAATCATTTGATATTCATTATTAAAAATTTATATAATATGAAGATGTTATATTATATACAGTAAGACTAGGAATAACCCTATAGGTAAATAATGGTTCTATTAATTCATAAAAAAACTACACAAACAAACTCATAATCATCAGTGGAATTGTTATGATCATGATTAAATAATTGGTGAGAATAATATGATATTATTTATTTATCAACTACATGATAATATTACCTTTATTTATTTTATAATAATTATAATAAATCACTATCATGAACCCTTCCTTGGGAAAATAATTTACATGATCAGTAGTCTTATTTTCTTTTATAAACCTAAAATTCACCTATCATTGAGTTGTCCATACATGAATTTTGATCCTTCATAATTCTATCTATAAAATCAGTCATTATACCATAAAAATAAATATAAACATATTATGATATTCTATAGCATCATGGAAACAATATACTTGTACTACATTTGTAGGTTATACCAACAAATAGTCACCATAATTTTTAATGAATTTATAACAATTCCCTTTCGATTTATTAAATGTAAAAGATACCAACCTCTTGTATGAATGAAAATAACATTAATATCTTACCACAAAACAATTTTAATCATATATTTTATATATAATTACATAAATAGTCAAAATGATCTACCTCTATCATTGACAAGACAATCATTTCAAGGTAAAACACCATAAAAAGTTATAATAATTCATGAAAACTAATTTCATATATACCATAAAGTATTTTAGTTGTGTTTATTAATCTGAAATGAATCCAAAAAAATAAAATAACTATATCAACACTCAAATTATTGATTATAATTATTTTCCACATTTTCTCTGAAATTATAATTTTTTAATCACATGTTATTATTTGTGAACAATCTATCACCCTTAAGATAATAGAATTAATAATTAATCCTTTGGAGTGGGTAATGGTTCTTCACTATTACCTCATTTAATTTTTTTGAGTTGTAATTTTACTTTCAAAACATTCTTACCATAGTTATAAAAATCACAAGTCACATCCTTAAAGGTTTTACTTTACTGACTTCTATACCTCTAAAGTGTCTTATGAATGTTTTTTAAAGAATGTAATTTTATAGGGCATAAATCTTCCTTAACTAGATGAAACATTCTTAACCAAAGGAAATTATAGTTTTATACACTGAATAGAGTGAATTTAATATGATTTATATTTAAAAAGTACAACTTGTGAATTTTAACCAAGTCTCACTAGACGTAGTTTTACACAGTCTACTAGAGAAACACTAATTAGATGAAGGAAGACATAAATTATGGATAAATATATAAAATGTATAAAAAATAAATAATTCCATTCCTCTAAATGAAGAAACCTAATTCTTTCGGATGAAATGCTAAAGTGTTGTAATGGTCCTAGAAAAGGTGATCAATAGATAATGTTATGATGAACAATTTAAATACACAATGAGTTAATCCAAAGTATTTGTATCCAAAATTGAAGAATGTGGAATATAAAAATGAGATAAATTCCTTTAAATAGATTAATTATTCATGTATTGGGATGGTTTTTTTCCCTATGGTACAAAATTTACATTTAAGAATTAGTAACATCTTGGTATGAGTGAATGATTAATTATAATATCTATTGATTTTTATATTAAGGAATATATATTGAGTATCTTTGTAAATACATTACGATTTTTTTAAAATTAATTTCAATCATGTCTTGTGTGATTGAGGTATTTTTGGTTTGAGGAGATATAGGTTATTTCAGTATTGATGATTGAGGGTTGCAAAGTATAACTAAATAGAGGATTGTCTGAACATAGGGATTAATTATTTCTTTAGGTTAAGAAGGAGGACCCTTATGATCTGATTAAAACCGTGAATATCATGATATTTATTGAAACACCCTTTACACTAAAGGATATAATGTGTTAAATTTCATTGGAATGTTTGATGTAATTTTTTATTAGACTCTTTATAATACATGTGTTACTTTTTATATTTATTAACTTGAAGTTTCATATAATTCTTATTGTCCATTTTATAAGGAAATATTCATAAATTGTTGTAAAAGTTTCTTAAATATGATATTTAAATGTATATTTGTAAAAAAAAATTATCTGATTACATTCTTATAAATCAGATAATATCTTTTTCCAACATATCATCTTTCATATTTTTGGTGAAATATATGTATTATTTTATAAACTAAAATTATCCCCTACAAACTATTTGGAACTAACAGTTGGTATCAGATAATTGTCTACATTTAAATACATAAAAAAAAATTTATTTTAAAATTCTATAATTTAAAAAAAATGTATGATTTAACAATTTTATAAATTATTACACTAACATATATTGTATAAAAAGAGTATTTTTTATTATAATATTAAAGGTTTGTTTGTAGGGAATTTAGATAATTTTAATCCTAGAAGACCAATAATGTTTTTGGTGCTGGATTCGAATATTATAGAGGTAGAATGCAGAATCAGGTCATCAACCAAGAGTTCATACTTTTCTTATGCTTAATGGAATCTTTGTTATTCTGGAAAAAGAATTTTTAAATTTTACTGTAGATGACTAGTTGGTATATAAACATTAATGCAATGTGAGAAAAAGGCATGGGATGATATTGTAGAGGAGGAAGAGAATATATCAGAGCATGAGGCTGCTGTTCAAGATCATGTTAATCATGAACTTGACTGTGCTGCAATGGCCTCTATCTCTGGTAAGGGCAAGAAGAAGATTGTTGATAATGAGGGATTTCAGTTGGTGATGCACAAAAAGGTGAGGGCTGGAAAACATTCCCAGGAAAAAGTGCAGATTGATGATGAGGTAGAAAATCTGCCTTTGGACCATCAATCTGGAAATTCTCAAGGTGATCCAGGGGTGGCTTGTGCACCTGGATCTCCTGCTCACAAGGCAGGAAATCTAGAAGCTGATACGACCCTCGTGAAGCAGGGCATTGAAAATTCCCCTATCTACTCTCCCTTGGATCAAATAGAGAGTAGAGATGCTGATTATTCAAGGCTGTCAGAAAATAAAGAGGAGCTGCCAATAAAACCCACTGCCAATTTTTTTTTCTATGTTAGAAACTATTAACACCCCTGAGTTTGATTTGCTAAATCTTGAAGGTCTAAGGAATGCAGGTTGTAACAACAGATTCATTACTGCTGATGAAGAAGATGTGGAGGGATCTAAGGAGAAGAAGTTTACTGCTCAGTTTGATGTTCAAACAGCGCAGATCACATAGGTGCCTCAGGTTGATTTATTACCAGAGCAGGCTCCCATTGCAGTGCAGGCTACTAATTTAGTGCAAGGGGATGAACAACATGACCACCCCTCTGTACATCCGAACGATCCTAGACAGGATTGGGATCCCTCTCATGAGGATTCTGATTCGAATAGGATGGAGAATGAAGGCATGAAAAGGGGAAGAGGGCATCATAACAGGGGAGGATCCAGGGGCCATGGCCGGCCTAGGAAGAGGTAACCATTTGGTGTGCATTTTCATTGGTTTATGGTGTAGCTCTATGCATGTAAGCACCCCCTTTATATGTTGTATGTTTACTATCTTCCTTTCAAATAAATTTGGGTCTGGGTTTAGAACCCATGGCTGAATCTTCTTGGTATTAATAAAAATTGAGAATGGTATACAATATATTGTAGATAAATATTTTTCCGATTATAATTTTGAAATATTTATATATATTTTTCCAAAACAATGGGAATCTAAGAGAAAATTACTTTACAATTCCAAACATCATTCTAATATATGTCTTGATGATTTGATTAGAACTCTCATACAGAATGATAGAAGGTAGAAAAGGGTTTATGAGTTAGAAATAAAAAATAATCATGTTTCTTTTTATTTTACTTATACAATAGTTAGGAAAATCACATCTTCTAAGAATGTTCCTAAATATTATGAATAAAATAAAGTAAATTTCTAGATATAAATTCATAATTTTCGGTAGAGTGATATTGTGCATGATAATATT
Organism: Viscum album; assembly: GCA_963277665.1. Classification (NCBI taxonomy): domain Eukaryota; kingdom Viridiplantae; phylum Streptophyta; class Magnoliopsida; order Santalales; family Viscaceae; genus Viscum; species Viscum album. The sequence goes on from OY728123.1 coordinate 20,787,931, forward strand.
TCCAAAATAATGAAAAATATTTTTTCAGGTAACTATCCAGTTAATGATAGAATAACTAATTTTCATATTTTTTAATATGAATTAAATAGTTATATTAGTCATAAAAATGTTAACTAATTTTTAAATCCAAAATAACTTGTATTTAACAATAATATATTTATCATTCATGAAATATTATATATCATTTTCTATTTACCTTCTCACTCACTAAAAATAATTGTAACATCATTCTCGGTTGTGCGGACTACCACATCCTCGAAGTGATGGGATTATTCGTTTCACTACCACATCTCAAGAATGATAAATTTAAGAATATATAATTATGTAATATTATATTTTTGATATAATTATTATTTTTTAAAGTTATAATATTAATTAAATTCTTTCTATAGTGGTCATTGAAAAATGGAAACGACACTCTAGTGCATGTATGGACTACCATCTTCAAGATCATAATGTTATTTCATTTTTCATAACCATATTTAATTATTGGATATAAAATTATAATCTATGTATATATATTATAATTATTACACTATTTTTATTATGGATATGTTTAAATAATGACCTATTTGATTATAGTTCACCTACAATTACCCTTTTGACACATATTCCGTATATGGTCAAAACATCAGACAAAAAAATAATTGATTAATTAATTGTATATAAATTTTTAATAAGTGAAATAAAATTAATACTAAAATTTATAAATTATATCGTGAAAGTAAACAATTAATATACGTTTATTATTCGGGAAGATAAATACACACGTGACAATTCAGAATCAAGGTAAGGGACATCATCTTAATTTCCTTTAATTGAGGCATATCTTGATGTTATTCACCATTATTCTTTTAGAGGGTGTATATATAACCCCACTTACATGTTATATAATGAATTTATATCTTCTCATGGTATTTAATAATTTAATTTTATATTTTTTTGGGGCATATCATTTAAATATTACCATTGTGATAAGATTGTTTTCATCAAAACAAATCATTTTTAATGTTTTCCTTCAAACTCTCATTTTCTTCTGTCTATGTTTTAAAATAATATTTAAATATTTTATGTGGACATAAAATATTTATAATTTTAATTTTATTTCATTATAATATTATTAAAATGATTTAAAAAAGGAATTTTTTTATGTGTTTTATATATAACATTTTGACAAATGACAAATAAAATTTTTTATTTTTAAATTTTGAAGACAATAAAATTTCATGTCAGAAAAATTTTTATTTAATTTATAGCTTCATTTTAAATAATAAATTTTTTCTTGAATGAAAACATTATTTCCATTTTTTGGGTATTTTGGTTTGAAAATGTTTTTTAAAAGAAAAATGTATTGAAAAGGGATTTTCAAAGAATAAGGTATTTTAATATATGATAGTTATTGATATATGAGTTCAAAAGAGTTTATGAAATGATGAAAAGTATTATTAATATTTTTTTTCTTGGAATTTATTTATGATGGGTAAACCTTTTGTTGGGTTATCCCTTTATAGCTTATACAATGTCTATGAACATATATAACTCTAATTAATTTTTTAATGATTATGCTATCTAGAAAATTATATTGTATTTTTTCTATATCATTATTATATTTTTTTAATGATTCTATAAAGGCACTATAAGGGTTATATGAGATGTTTTTTTGAGGTACCTAAAATTGTTTTCTATGAATTCTAATGAGTTTTCTTGAAAATTATAATTTTTTCAAACAGTAAAATAAATGACATTTTTAAAGGAACGAAATTTCCCTTCATAGGCTAAAATTTTATATTTTGATGAAATAGTATTCCATAGGATTTCAGGTTTTTTACAAGACTAACTATTTTATTCTTTTTATATCCCTTACCGATCTTTTTTTACTCATACCACATTTTCAAAAAAAATGATAGGATTTATGGATGGTTAGTGAAATGTAAGTGGTCAATTTGAGTTTAATGAAGATTTTTCATTAAAATATGATATTTTATGTTTTTTAAAAAATTATATATTGAGAATAATGTATAATAATTGTATTCTTCCACATTATATTATAAGGTTTTGTAATGTATGTGTTATTTCATAACTCTCAAAAAGTATAAATCTGAAAAGATCCTTAGAGTGAAAGAAAGTAATTTCATGATTTAGTCTCAATATTATATAATTTTTATGGATCATTATCTATAGTTTGAAGGAAATATTTTTAATAAAATTACATTAAAGGTAAAAATATATAATTTAATAAAACTACATAAATTATTTTTTCTAAATGTATGGAACTCATAAATATCCAAACAAATTTTCCATTTTTGAAGAAAAGGGAAAAATTAATATAAATTCTAGGAATTTATAAAAATATAATGGAAGGAACAATCTAAAAGATATATAAAAATGGAGTTACTATTATGATGATAGTTCATACGAAAATTCATCAGATACTTATAGTGATATTCAGAGGATTATGGGATTTTGTGACAAAATTAAAAAAGGATACGCAATTCTTCATTTCTAAGGTTTTTACATAATCATTAATGATTTTTAAATTAAATGATAATTATACTAATTCAATTTATGAAGATAGTTCTACTTTTTCATAAGAATTAAAAGTACCTTCTTCCGATAAAGAAGACATTTTATCATGTTATAAAGAAGTTTATTGGTTTTTATTTTCATTAGAAATAAAATATCATAATGTTTATAAATACTATGAAAATGACAAGGGAGAACATTCTAAGTAAAATTATATAATTTAAAATCATTACGTAAATATTTTAAATATTAATATGGAATATGATAATAAAACTATTTCTATTGAATCTATTAATAATAATGTATTAGTTATAAAAATAAATTCAAAAATTTTTTGTATGAAACAATTACTATCAAATTTTACATTAGTAAATGAATTTTAATTAACATAAATATAAAAATGATACCCCATAAAAATATTTCAGGAGTGGGTTTTAAAAACCCTAAAAATAATTTTCAAAAAAATTACTTTGTTCCTAATAGTCCACCCTTTTGTATTAAATGTCATAGTTCTGGACACTCCAAGAAAAAAAATATTGCAATGAAGTTTAATATTTTGGTTTTCATAATGCTTAAAATACAAATGAATTAACTCTAATTTAATATAATGAAGTTAAAATGATATGGATACCTATAATATTATTTGCTAATAATGTTGGACCAAAGAATGTTTGGGTTCTGAAATCCAAACTTATTATTATCCTGAAAATAATAAGTGTGCATACATAAATAGTATTTGTTACATGGATATTGGATTTTCCCGGAACATGACTAGAAATAGAAAATTATTTTATAATATTATCAAGATTAAAGGTAGAAATGTAATGTTTTTTACAATGATAAAGGGGATATATATCCTATAAGTCATATTATTCTTATTTTAAAACATTTAATTCCAAACGATTTATTTATTGAAATCCTCTTAATTAGAATATCAATTTCATAAGACATTAATGTGATTAAGGTTGCCTTGAGAACTTTAGGAATGATAAATGTGTTTCTCAAATATCATAAGAGGAATTTATTCATTATATTGATAAGCATGAGAATGCATGCTCACTAAACAAATAAGACCATAGAATCCAAGATCTACCATGCTTTATTGTAGTGGAACTCCATTTCTGGTTATGAAATTGATGGATATGGAATTTTTATATCAAAACATTAAAAATATATTCTAATAAAGTAGTAGTTAGAGATTTACTATGTCTCTGGATTAATTATTATAATTTTTAAGACCATTGTTAATACAAAAAGAAACATAAGTCATGTTTTTAATATATTAGTGACGTTTAAAATTTTTATTCTTTTTAGATAATAAACATAGAATAATTTGATCTAAAAAAATAATTATTTTTAGTAAATACTATAAATATTTATTATTTTATGAAAACACTAGATATATATAGTGAATATATTTTTTTACATGACTATTACATTAATTTTAATAAGAAAATCATAATAGTTATACATTAAAGGATCTAAAGTATTAGTATGTTGGAAAAATTAGGATCATACATCAATTATACAAAATTAATAATAAACATTATTAAAACCCTTATATTTATCCACATTGAATCTATTATTTTCTCCTCAATACATGTAGTCACCTGATCATAGAGTGGTGTGAGCTAAAATCTCAGTAAGTTAAAGGGTAACATATCATAAATAAGATACTTGAAGTTAACAATACATGGGTGAGAATAATAATCATAAATATTGCATAAACTTGGTATAATACTCATAATCATGACGAATACATTCGAAAAAGGTATGGAATATGGTATTTCATAAAAATGAAGAATCATTTCAGTGTCGTCAAATTCCATATATAGTTTTGAACAAAACTAAAATCGTGTTCATTCATATCATATGTCTATAAATAATAACATCATCATTATTAAATAAGAAAGAATCATTTTCATTAATAATGCACATAATCTCATGAGATGAATTCAGTCACCAAATGAATTAGAGGGATATACAGATCTTTAGAAACACGTCACATAATAATATTTACATGATCATGCATGCCAAAAAGAATGTATTGAAGTCACAATCATAAAATAACCCAAGTAATGTAATGGGTTTCATAACGATTCAAAAAAATCTGGTATAATATTGGTATTATAAAATTATTATGGGAAAAAATATTTGGCCTAAATAACATTATTCTTGAGTAACGAAAAAACAACTCAAAATGGGTAAAATATGTTTTATAAAGAAAATTTCCTTGGAAAATATAAATCAAGTTGAAAAAATTTATATCCCAAAAATAAAATGTAATAATAGTTAAAGAAAATTTATGGAACATTTGAAGAATATTCATAATAAAAATTATCTGAAATAAGGAGAACCCAAAAAAATAGAGTTGGGTTCCAGAATCCCCTAACCATAATTTCATTATTTTTCAACATCATGAATAATAAAATTTGGTTTAATAAAACTTTTTTAAAATAAGTGAATTATTTAAATTTATGTAATTATTTATCAATTAAAATAATATAATTATATTTCATAATTTTTTTTATGTTGAAAAATTTTGATGTCAGGTTTTCTTTAAAAACATATTGGTTTTCTTTGATTTGGTTATTTTTGCCAAGGTTATTTATACATAAGTTAAATTAATTATATAATTTAAAATACATTAATTTTTACATTTATATACCATTAAAAATTTAGTATACTATCCACAAGGTTGGTGATATGAATTTAATTGGAAATTCCCTCATTGGCAGCTACTCGACTATTAATGGGACATTGTCAAAAGCATGTGAATATGAAGTATAAAAATTTAATATGTATTAAATATAATAATTATAGAAGGATAACGTAATTAATGCAATTATATCATAATAATTAATTATCCTTATAAGATTTTGGTTTTAAAGTGATGAAAAAATGGGAATGAAGATATGTGAATGAGAGTTAGATTTGGTGAGACCTTACCCTCTTCTCCAGGTTGCTTCTTCTCTAGGAATTTATGCTCATTTGATTCTTGGAGTTATATGGATCCTGAAATTCCATATGTATTTTAATATTATTAAGATATGTTATTTGGGTAGATTATTTTATTTTTAATGTGATTGATAAGTGTACTTCCAAGTGGAGGTATATGGGTAATTTTACATGCAGAGAGGGGTATTTTTGAGTTAAAATATTTAATAAAATACTATATCTAAGGTAAACCTTGTAATATTGATATATTTAACATTATAAACCACATTTTAATTATGTAACATGATTTTATGATGTTTAATCACTTTATTATTCGATTTCACTAATTTAATAAAAATAGAATGGTGGAAAATGACAAAATATAATTTTAATGCAATATTTTATATTCCTATCTTTGAAACGTTACTTTTACTTATGGAAATTAAGTTTATTGTATTTTATTAAATTATTTATAAAATTAATTTTTTTGGGCCGCATGTTCTAGAAATTATTTGGTCATAATTATATGATGAAAAATGTAATTCAAGAGCTAGTTATTGTGGAAAACATTTTATTAGTACTATTCACCTAAAAATTGAATCATTTTAGAAAATAACCAAAAAATAAACTTTATAAATTCTTTACATTGTGATTTTAGAAATTACATAAATTTTATCAAAATAATTTTCTAATATAGTAAATTTTAATTTTCAATATAAAATGGTTTATTTTTTTGAAATACATTAAAGTAATGTTTTTATGAAATGTGCTTATATTTTCATTTAATTTTTTAATCATGATATTTATATTTATAAAATTATAATATTTAGGCTTACTTAAAATACTCTAGAGAAATATTATTTATATCACATTGTATTATTTTGAAGATAAATTATTATTCCAATGGTCAGGATACTATTCAAGATGGTTGGGATACAATTCCAATGGTCGCATTAATATTTACATAGTCATATTACTATTTTATCATTCATATTACATTTATAAATACCTCTTAAACATATCATTCATTATAACCTCAATTCATCTCATGAATCTAAATTTACTGTTTCTATAATTTCTTTCTCATTACTAATATTCCTCTTCATTTCTATATTATTGCTCATTAGATGGAAGATTCTAGGCAATCGGGGTGTTCCAAATTTCTCCATTTTAGTTTTTGTATTATATATTTTTTCTCCACTTGTAATATTAAGAAATTTAGTGGGTTTATTTATTGACTAATGTAATGAATTTCATTAATGAATTATTATTTTCTCCCTCTATGTCCCCATTATGTATAGTACTTATATAATAAAATGTAAAACATAGTTATTTAGGATTTTTTTTCATTTAGGAAATTTATGTCATAACAATATACATGGGTCTATTTTCTTGAAAAAAATTTATATGCCATTTTTTGTGTTAAAAATAATATATCCCACATTAAGAATGAGAAAGTACTACCTTTTCCTTACTATTCATAGTGACCACAATGAATAATTTGTAAATACTAAATTAGAAACATTTATAGTATAAATTATATAATATATAGAATTTCATCACCTATAACATCATAATAATATAGTGTTTTAGAATGAAAAAACAGAGCTCATCAAGGGATTAGTATAACCATGTTGAGTGAAAAATTATTTTATTATCATTTTTATGATATATAATTTATTTCTTATTACAATAATATAAATCATGTTCGTATTATACAATTTGTCAAACAAAAATCAGTTATGACTGACTGAAAATTTCATTTTTTTTAAATAAATTCAAACCGAAAACAAGGCCCCACACCCAAGAGATCAGGGTAATCTAAAGTGATGCAGTCCTAGTGAATCCCCTTGGAAAAAATTAATACATACCTAGGGAAGAGAAACCACATTCTGGAATACCCTTCGAGGATCCTCCGGACTGCTCTCCCTAGAGAGAGCATACACCACAATGTTAGCTTCTCTAGGGATATGACGAATAAAGAAATCATTAGAAATAATAGTAGGACATATACAAACAATGTACATCAAGGCCCATGGCACCTTCACTTTCTCATTTAAGGCCTGAATCAAGATCTCAGAGTTTGATTCCACTTCTGGACACATCATTGATAAGTTGGTACAATGATCCATGCCAGTGAGTAATGCATACACTTCCACTTCTAATGAGTTTCCTGGTCCATGGAAGCTGCTGAAGGCTAATATGACCGTACCATACCCATCTCGCACCAAACCACCCCCGCGCATCAACCCGTCCACGCACGATCCATCTACATTAAACATGAGTCCCATTGTTGGGGTCTTCCACCTTACCCAGCAACCCTGCGACCTGGGGAATGTCATTGGTCTATTCAGAAAATTACAAAGACGTGGAGAGTACTGACCTCCTTTAAGAAAAGATCAAAACTCATGCGCCAACCCTTTAATCTTAACCATCATAAAAAATTTGGACCACTGGACTTCAACACAAGCCTTATTTCTTGCTTCCCATAGCGTCTAGAAAATTGCAGTAAGTACAACGCAACAGATTTTAGACTCCATCTCATTCTGTTCCGTGCCTGAGAACCAGCTAACAAGGAAATAATTCATGGAGGAGCAAGTTTCATTGAATCTTCCCCTTAAATCCAAACTGTTCCAAAGAAAAACGGCCCAGTCGATCTTTACAAATAAGTGGATCAGCAACTCCGTCCGTGGGTGAGTGCTGTAGAGGCATCTTGAATCCAGATTAATTCACTTCTTCAGGATGTTTTCTTCCATCGCCAGATATTTTTTGCTTGACCTCCAAACCAGAAAGTACATTTTGGTGGGATGTTCTTTACACCATAATCGCACTCCCCACACATAATGGTCGCCCCCCTACTGGATCAAACGTCGGTATTCCTGCCCGTTGAAGCACCCCAAAGCATGATTCTGTAAAACAGAGCATGTCGACTTACTCTGAGAAAATGATCTCTCTATAAACATCCAACTGGTTCATGCTAAGGATAGCTTCAAGAAATTTGGGATGGAGGCTGTCTTCTTTGACAGAGAGATCTGGGACTGGACAGTGATGGAATAAGATCTTATCCCTGGTCTAATTATCACACCACATGTTAATTTCCCCACGACCCACAACCCATCGCGAAGTCTCATGGAGGATTTTCATATGGTGCCTGACCAAATTTCCCATCCTCGAAAACTTCCTAACCTCCCATTAATCTTAGTTTGAACCACAATTAGTCCTCAGAGTTTTTTCCCAGAACGAATGGCCCTCCAGAAAATCACACGCAAGCCGAGACTGCAAGGATTGGATTGAAACTGAAATGTCCCTGAAACTGACCCCACCTTCCTCCACTTGTAATTCTAGACGAGGCCTGGAAGCCCAATGAGTTATTCCTGTAGGATTTCTATCACAGATTAATTTATTCATCATCTTCTCTATAGAAATAATGATTCCTTTAGGCAGGGTGATGATAGACAAGACATGCATCGATATAGAGGAAACCACACTATTGATCAAATTCACCCAACCTCCAAAGGACAAGAACCTGGTTTTCCAATTAAGCACCCTCCCAAAAATTTTATTTAAAATGTCTTAAATAAATCCATTTTTTACTCTTCCATTAGAAATAGGGGCCCCAAGATAGATCATAGGTAACTATCTCCTTTTAATATCCCAAAATGCCTTGAATGCTCCAGGCCCTACGTCTTGAACATTTGTTGGAGATAAACACAATGCTCTTACTAGAATTGAATTTTTTCCCACTGAGGCCTTCCGTAGATCAATATCAGTGACATAAAATAATTCAAGGATAACCTCCTTCCATTAATAAAAATGAGAATATCATGAGCAAACATAATATGAGAGTAGTTACCATCTAAGGCATGTGACCGATATGGCCAGATCCTCCGGTCCCTCAAGCATCTAAGAAGGTTACATGAAATGGCCTCATGAGCAACTAGACATAGGGAAGGAGAGAGGGTATCCCCTTGGTGTACCCCACAAAAACTATTGAAAAATCTGAAACTCTTCCCAAATAATGATATAGAAATCCATAGGGAAGAGAAGCATCGAAAGCATAAGTCACAAAAACATTCATGGAATCCCATTCTTCTCATCACACGGATCAAAAAACTCCATTCAATTTTATCATAAGCCATATCCATATCAACATGGAGAGTCAATTTGGAACCCACCACCTTCTAATTCAAATCCTCCGTCAATTCTTGGGTGACTCCCACTGCCCCTTGTTTGCCTCTACCCCAGATAAAGTCGTGCTCCTCTTGGGAAATTATTTTTGGGATCACATTATTCAGTCTCCTAGCCAGAAGACTACCCAATATCTTATAAGAAACATTACACAGACAGATTGGTCTGTAATGGTTAACAGAGGATGGATCTTTAACTTTCAGAACTAACACCACCTTGGAGGCACACAAACCCCTATTGATGATCCCCCCTTGAAAAAAATCTTGAATCGCCTCAGTGAACTGAGGCCTCACAAAATCCCACACTGCCACATAGAAGTATCCTAGAAAACCATCTAGCCCAGGTGCACTCTCTAGCAACATTGATCTAACCATCTCTCAGATCTCTTCCCCTAACGGTATAGACCATAAGGAATCATTCTCCCTTGATTCAATGCTCTGGGGTATACTTACCAAAAATATATCTTGATCACGCTATAAGTTTCCCCCTCCTAGAGTATTTGGATGATCTCCCCCCAGAAGCATATTGAAGTGTTACAGAGCCAGCCTACCAGCCACATTCACGTCTGAAGAATAGGATCCATCCTCGGGCCTTATATTCACTTTGGGGCTCTTGTGCTCCTTTAAGAAAGCATAGAAAAATCCGATCTTTCGGTCTCTTTCATTAAGCCGCCTGACTCTCGATCGCTGTCTTCAGTTCCTCTCCACTTCCAGTAGCCTCTGCGTTAGCAAGGATTTCTTATCACATAGAAGAATGAAGGATGGTTCATCCATTCTATGCTCAAGGATTTCTTCTAGGTTGTCGATCTCCCTCTGAAGCAACTAAATCCTTCACTATTTGATTACATGAAAACCACCTACTGATATCAAACATAATACGTTTGAGGCGTCTGGACAATGCGATCCATGCTCTTCCACCCACCTCATGAACCCAAGAAACCTTCATCATTTTCATGAATCCCTCCATGACATTCCAGTTCGATGAATACAAGAAGACTTTATTCTCTTGACTACCCTACTCAAGGTTGGTAAAAAGGGGCAAATGATCCGAGAGGGAGCTTGAAAGATGAGTGATCGTGGACCTGCGAAAGAATTTCAAGCCTTGCAAGTTTGATAGTCATCTGTCCAACCTAAACAAGATGTATTTTCTCCCATGATGATTGTTACACCTAGTGTATTTTCTCCCCAAGATACCTAGATCAAGGAGACCCCTACTTGAGATGCAGCTATTGAAATCCAGCATACCATTATTGTAAATCACAGAGCCTCCTCTCTTCTTAGATATGTCGATAATGGTGTTGAAATCCCCACCAACAAACCAAGGTAATCCCTCCGAATCAAAGGAATCAAGGCCTTCCCATAGGTTCTTCTAAATAGTAACATCTGTGCTGGCATAAATGAATGAGAACAAAATCACCAAGCCTCTGAAAATGAATTTAACCAAAAATAAATGTACATTTGGGTAAATAATGAATGTGAAATTATAAGAAAATAATCAATTTATTTTCAAACAACTTGATACCACATATTTTTATAATTTCACTAATACTGATTTTTATCTCATATTACAAGATCCTACTCATGAGAAAACAACTAAATAAACTTTTTTGAAGTTATAAATATATAATATATTCATCATTCACTTTATGAATAACGTTTTACAATACCAATATATTAGAAATATTTTATAAATCATTGTAGTGATGATCTCCCTCACGAACCAAGTCGGGTCTTCATCTGAACTGGTTCCCGACCTGGTCTTTGGCGTGGACCGAAGGGATTCTCTGATCCCAATGGCCTAGAAACAAGGGATCGAGTATCAATTTTACAACATGGGATTGATTTATATAAATTTTCATACATAAAATATCCCAAAATTAAATAAACTGAAAATAAAAATTTCATAACCAAATAAGCTTTAAATAATTCAAGATTTCATTTTTTTAAAAATAAAAAATTCTTAAAAGGATAACCACCAAATGGAAAAAAAATATTCCAAAAACCACCATGTGGAAAGGGAAACACCTCCCCCAAGACATCTCCAAAACACCGCACCAAGGAGAACCTATAGAAACCCGAACCACTTTCCCCTAAAACCATGTCCTTACTTGTGTCAAACATTACCAAGTATACATACACCAAAAGATGTAAGTAGTGTATGAGATAACACCTAGTATGATGGCACCTAATAATATATTTCATGATATAAACATTATAAGATAAATAACTTTCAGGTTTTAATAATGAATGATTGAAAAAGATTTTATGGGGGACATATTTTAAGGAAAACAAATTTAAAAGAAAACATTCTTTCTTTTGAAATACCCAATAAAGCATACAGGATGAAGATGGTAACTATGATATAACCAAATATCACAAGTCAAGAAAAAACCCCTCTATGAACTATCTAGAAATGGGACTCTAGGTTCCTCATATATCGGTGAAACAAGGATTAGAAACAATGACTAGTAATGTTCTTATGAATGAGACACTAAGATAGGACCCCCAAATGGACTTGGGGTCACCAATCATAAACAATATTTAGTTAGTGTTTTCATCATCAATCCTGATAAGTGATACCAGGATGAAGCCACTTCCTTATCACAAGCATACTAGTCCTAGTCTGGCCACATAGTTACTCAGGCTTCCCTTTCTGCTCAATTAAGTTCGATATTTCACATAACACACTACTTCTACATTTCATAATCCAAACAATTCATTACACCTCACAAGAAATGACATGCACACCCAAAAATACCCTTTCAAAACGAAACTCATACCAAAACTAATTAAAAACATGGTTTTCACCACTTTAAATACGTAATAAACTACTTTATTAATTTACAAAAAATTATCAACTAGAACAATGTTGGTATACACCAAGAAGATACCCCATTTCATATATAAATACCATTTTAATGCCATAGGAAAACCATGTATTCCGGAAATCCACTATCACAACACACACATATATCATAGAACATCTAATAATACTCAATGAAGCAATAGAAATTTTTCAAATAATGTTTAAGAACGAAATCTCCTACCTTGAGTGAGAAACTCCCAGAATCCAGTGTGAAACTTCATCCACACCACAACCATGCCTAAGAGATGAACTATCGAACCCTAAAAAAAAGATATTAAACCTAAAAATTTGAGATTGAACCCCAAAATCATTACCCTATCCATGGGAGAAGAGGAAACCCATGAAAAGTGAAGGAAAATTATATATTAGAGGGAGAAAACTATGAAAAAACTCACATACATAAAGAATATTGAAGGTATCTGACCAAATTCAACTAAATAATAGAGGTCCATGGAATCATGAGGGGGGAATGGAGGCTTTTAGGGATGAATATCCTGAGTGGGGATGATGATATGTGGATTTGGGGTTGAAATCGAGAAGGGAAATGGTAAAATTAATATTTTTAATGACCTAGATAGGCCACACAGTTAGTCTGCACTTTTTTCGAACCATGCGGCGACTGTGATGTTTCCACTGTCTACCCAAGACATACCACATGGTTAGAATTTAGGGTTTACAAACCATTATCTAATCGTGCGATGAGACTCTACCCAAAAAACCCCCAAATTGGATGCATGATTACCTAAGCTGGAAGCACAGTCACTACTAACCATGCACCAACTGTGTGTCGGGGTCTTTCCACCCAAAATTTACCATTTTAATTCAAAAAACCACAAAAACCTAATTGGAAAAATATTTACTGAAAATGAATGAAAATTAAATCCAATTAAATTCAAGGATGTGACTATTCTCTCCACCATGAAGAGTTTTGGTCCATATAAAGTTAACTTGAATCTTGATTAAAAAGAAATAATTGGTACTCTTTCTCAACACACAACTTCTACTACCAAGTCTCACACATATAATTATCTTGATTCAAAAATATATAAACCAATGAAATAGACTTACCATGTTAAAATTTCTATTAGGAATCTACTATCCGCACTAGTTATTGAAACATGGATAAATCAGTCTCTAGCTCCACTTCTTCGCAATTGAAAACATAAGACCACTACGAATTATAATTTTTCCATTGTAATAAATGGAACACATTGTGAATTTAAATCAACTTAGATTTAAATGTTAACTTGTATTCCACCATACTAATCCACTTATTGATTTCAAAATATTTCACATACTGAGGAATTATCTTTCCTTTTTTTCCCAAACAACGTTGACCTTAACACGATACCACATTCAAGAACACCAAGTCACCCATAGAAAACTCAAGATCACGTATCCTTTGATCATCATACAATTTTTGATTATTTTATACTTTCAATAAATACTACATTATCAACTTCACTTTCTCAGATGTCTCTTGCACGAGGGCGATTCCCTATAGTGGGGTCTCACCAACCACAACTAAATAAAGATGAGACTGATGTCCTGACCATAGAACACCTATAAAGGAGATTTTTAAATTTAATAATGGAAAATATTATTTTAAAAAATCTTGACCAATCCCAAATGCATATTCCTTAACTCTCCCAAATCTTTGACGCATGCATGAAGCATGTCTTCCAGAAATTGATTTTTCCACTATGTCTGACCATTTGTTTGTGGATGGTATGCTATTATTATCTTGATATATGGACCCAATTACTTTTTAAAGACTTAATTTAACCTATAGTTAAAAATGAAGTCTCTATTAGAAACAATTTTTCAAGGAACACAAGGAAGCCTTACGACCTCCTAAATGCGTAATTAGCACAGCTCATCCACCATTGTCGAATATTTGATCGGAATGAAATGGTCTGATATGACCTAACAATTACTTACCACCCCAATCACATTACATCCCCAATGGGTTTGAGGTAATCCCAAGATGAAATCAATGTATAACTCATCCAAATTTCATGTCTGAATTGTTAATGGATGAAGCAAACCATATGGACTTTGATGCTTTACTTTCACCTATTGACACGTATAGCATCATGATATAAAGATAAAAATATCTTCCCTCCTAACTCACCAATAGTACTACAGACGATCATCATAATACATATTGTAATTCCCATGATGAACTTACTAGTTAAACTAGTAGTTATACCTCATCATCACCTTCCTCTGAGATAACAACTCGACAAAAAAACCATGAAACAAGGAACCCCCTTGGGAGTCAATGTAAACCAACAAGATGTATCCCCTCCTAAAATAAACTACATATAATACTGATACATCTCATCACTAGGATGCTCCTCCTGAATTAGATCATTAATAGAAGGATCAAACTAAACACTCGCCATGAATGAACCTCCACTAGGATCCTTGGTCTCCAAGTGAATATAAGAAAAGAGCCCCATCAATGTCGACTAATCAATGGACTTCTTCAATACCTAAACTAGAACCTTTATAATCAAGGAAGATTTGATGACATTACCCTTTCTTAGGTTGTAGATGATACCAAATTCAAACCCCTATAGATACTCAATCCAATGGCCCTACCACCAATTCACATTAATTTGGATGAAAATTTAGGGTAATCTTTTAAGATCCCAGTAGACCAAAATTTTCTCACAAAATAGATAATTATGCCACATCTTCAAGGCATGAATCACCATTGATAACTCTTATTCATGATTTGGGTAGTTCTTTTCATTTGGATGGAGTTAGTGAGAGCCATATACTACCACATGATCATCTTACATGACCACACATTCGAGACCCATAGTTAAAGAATCACAGTAAACCACATGGAATTTTCCCAAAATTGGAAAAATAAAAAAGGTGTGGAATTCAATTCCATATAAGCTCTTTAATGTATTATTGGAATTCTAGGATCCACTCAAACATCACCACTTTCCAATTTAGTGTGGTCGTGGGTAGAGAATGTTTGGAGAAATCCTGATGAAATCTCATTTAATAACCTCTCAGGCCAAGGAAACTCCTGATTTCAAACATGTTATTCAGCTGATCACATGACAAAAAAGTACTAATTTTATCAGGATCCACCAAAATCCCATGCTCTATGATTAAATAGACCAAAAACATCACTTCCCAAATCCAAAAAGAACACTTTTAAGAGTTTTCATAAATATAATGATCCCAAAAAGATCACAACAGGATCCACAAATGATTCTAATTCTCTTCTTTGGATCCAGAATAATCTAGGATGTAATACATGAATACCACAATGAAGGAGTTGAGTTAGTTTTGGAACACCTAATTCAGAATTTCTGTGAAGACCACTGGAGAATTTTTAAATCCCAAGGGCCTGAAAAAAATACTCAAAGTGGTTGTATC
Source organism: Viscum album (assembly GCA_963277665.1). Taxonomy (NCBI): domain Eukaryota; kingdom Viridiplantae; phylum Streptophyta; class Magnoliopsida; order Santalales; family Viscaceae; genus Viscum; species Viscum album. The sequence continues at coordinate 20,803,849 of OY728123.1, forward strand.
TTCTTTTCAAATACATTTTCAGAATATCCGCCTCTCTCACTCTAACTTGGTGGTAACCAGAACGAAAGTCTCTCTTGGAGAACCACATTTCCCATTTTATTTGATCAAACACATCATCAATTATTTGTAAAGGATACTTGTTATTGATGGTTACCTTCTTTAGCTCTGGGTAATCGATATTGAACCCGAGATATCTATTATAATTCTTTATAAAAAACTGGGGTGGACCAAGGAGAGATGATCGGGTGAATGAACCATTTAGATTTCTAATATTCTCTCTATATTTTTAATCCCCTTAGATCATTGGGGGATATATTGTATAAGGGAAGAGATATAGTCTATGTACCCATTTCCAAATCAATTGAAACTTGACAAAATACTCGAGGGGTAAACTTGAAAAATCATATGGGAATACCTCTGGGAACTTGTCCAATATAGTAGGTAATCCATTCTCAGAAGAACCCCCATATTCCTCCAACATGAGTGATGAAATTTGAAAAAAGATTACCCAATTCTGAGAGTGGATATTCAGCACGACTTGACTGAGGATTCTATTCACCAATATAAACATGAGCACTCTCATCAGGATCATAAAATGTACCCACCTCCTATAACAATCAATATGTGCTTAAATGTACACCATCCATCCATGATAATTATTATATCAAGGAGGTCCATATTTAAGATCTTGAAATCCCATTCCATCTCAACCCCTCACACAGAGAGTGAAAACGGTGGGCACCTATGAAAATACTCCTTCTACTTGCCCATCAAAATTACCAAATCCATCACAAAATAAATAATATAGGATGTAAAAGTAAATAGGTTCACTTGGAAGGTATAGATAAATGAAACAAAATAACTAATATCAAATTGAATAATGTTATAGAAGATACAATTAGAATAGTTCCATGGACTATCAAGAGATATTTATCCAGTCCCACTAGTGCTAGATCCACAAGACGAGATGCTTTGTCTCTGCTTGAGTCTGAATGTTACCACTTCCCTAGGGCTCTACCTTTTATTAACTCTGACTAGAAGAAGATATGGTCCTACCTCCATTTGACACCAAACTGAAATCCCACCATCCAAGATGGTTCTGATTGGGCTAACACTCCCCAAGAAGCCATAGACCCCACACCACATTGATATGGGCACATCATCCATAAAAAATTCTACATGTGTCCCATAACTCCACAATAATGCAAAGGTTTGAGAGGGGACGTACACACAGGTTGGATGTTCCCTTCCTTCCAACACAGATGGAACACAATAAACCCTACCTCAGAGGCCAAAAATGAATATTATCTAGAATGATGACCCAAACTACATAATCCCTTTTCCCCTACTCAAATTTCTTTCAATTCTACTCAGATTAACTACCACTACCAATCATTGACATAACACCAGAAGAACTAGAAAAAACATTACAATCAATCTTCAACATACACTATCGATAAACTACTTAAACATAAGTCTTTAACATGAATAAATAATATGAGAATAGATCTCTAGACACAAACCCCTTTTGAACCTCTGAGCCTTCATCTGCTCATTGGAAACTATTTTGAGTTCACACCAAACCAGGTTGGAGAAGTGGTTGACATAATCCATTACTATATGGTCCCCCAGAATATGGTCTAAAAAATATAGTGACCTGACATTGGAAAAGACCTCCAGAAAATATAGTACATTTAATAACTTCATAAATTCTTTCCATCTTATCTTCTTGTGCTTCCCAATTTGGATTATTGAGTTCCTCCACCTTCAATTGGGACCATCTAGTAGAAAAAAGGATCAATTCACCCAAAAATCGTTAGAAGTGTTAATGAATTAAAACATGTTCTATATCTTCTCAATCCACTCCCCAACTTTCTAAAGCTCTATGCTTCCTTGGAAAGAAGGATGATTTTTCTTGAGAAACTATTTTGTTTTTTCCTTACAAGGACTGGATTCAGCTTCCCTAACTAGAGCTGGTCCATGACCCACTCCCTATCCCAAATCCTAAATATCCTGAACTAGAACTGCTACTAACCACTGATCAATCAGTGGTGGATAACTCTTGCTAGTCTATTCCTGCAGCTGCATAAGAAGTCTCTTGGTTTTCATTTTTCTATAAGAATAAATATTCACAAGAAACACTATCAATATATCATCTTTGAATGTTTTCAGCAATAAAAAATTAAAAATAAATTAAACTCGTTCAAACAATTTTAATGTCCAGTCCACTTCACCCCCACCAAATGTCCACTTAAATCTGCAACCTGAATTCCCCACCTTTTTGAGAAGTCAATCATGAATCCTAACATCCCATTGGGACTTGAGGTCTATCATGAAGTTTAATGGCAAGTAATGAAGCCAAAAATTCAATCCCCGATAGTCTAAGATCTAGTCTATCAAGACTCATCACAAATAATATCACTGAAAAGAGAAACCTATCTCTAATGCAAGGTTTTTACAAACCAACGCAGTTCTTCATCCAAACTAATGCCCGACCAGGTCTGTGGTATGGCCCGAAGGGAATTCTGGATCCCCATGAGCTGGAAACAAGTTCTTAGGTATCAATATTAGAACATGTGTATGATTTACCTCAATATATAGATATAAAATAACCAACAATTAAATAAATTGAAATATAATATTTCTTAACCAAACAATCCTTATTAAATTAATGATTTTAGTTTACTAAAATTAATCAAAATCCCAATTTCCTTACAAAAAAACATACCAAAACTATTCCAATAACCACCATGTGGAAATTGGATCATCACCCCAAGAAACCTCCACAACACTAAACTAAGTAAAAGCTTTAGCAACCCAAACCAACATCACCAAATACTTTTCCCTTAACTCCATCAAACATAAAAATTACTTCTTAAACCCAATGGTGTAAGTAGGGTTTGATATAACACCTAGTAGGATGCCCCCAAACAATAGATTACATGTTATAAACATTATAATATAAATATCTTTTTTGATTTAATAATGAAAGACTGGAATTTTTTTTAAGGGGGACAACATTTAAGGAAACAAATTTAAATGAAAAATTGCTTGATTTTGAAGTAACCAACAAATAATTTTGTATGTATATGGTATGTGTGATATAACCAAAGAGAACTATTCATGAGAAACCCCCAGTAAGTACTATCTATAAATGGTACTCTTGGTACCTCATATCTCAGTAAAACATGGCTTAAAAACATTGAATGACAACATTCTTGTGTAGGAGCCACTAGAAGGGGACACCCCAATGGCTTAGTGGTTTCAAATAATCATCAATATTTAGTAAGTGTTTTCATCATTAATCATGCTAAAGGAAACAGGGTCGAATCCACTTTCCAATCACTAGCATAATAGTCATAGACCGCCTACCTAGTTACCCAACCATCCCTTTATTCTCATTTAATTTCCTAAATTTCTCCGAACAAACCAGATTTGCATTTCATAAACCAACAGGGCATTAAAACTCACAAGCCGCCAATTGATCTCCCAAAAAATCCTCTTTCAAAACCAAAATGACAATTAAAAAAATTCAAAATATGGTTCACACTACATGAATTTTTTAATCAACCACTTTCACAATTTCCAAAATATTATCAAGTATCATAATTATGGTTTAAACCATGAATATTCCCCATTTATTATATAAAAACCATTTCAAGACATATGAATCAAAAATTCATCTAAAAAACACATTATCACCACAAAAATAAATCATTGAAAATATAAAAATACTCAAGAATTAATAGAAATTAGTCAAATAATGTTTAATAGTTGAATCATGAGCCTTGGGTTTAAAAATTCCCAGAATCCAGTTCCAAACATCAACTGCACCTCAACCTCACCTTAAGGAAGCCATATCGAACCCAACAAATAGATATAAAACCCTAGAATTCAAGATCGAACACTAAAATTATAATCATAACCACTTGATAAGAGGAACCACATGAAAAATTAAGGAAACCCATATATTGGAGGGAGAAAACATGGGGCAAATTTATTTACTTGAAGAATATTTAAGGGATCCCACCAAATCCACCCAAAAAAGGAGGTCCAAGGTTGTAATACGGGTGAAAAGAGGCCTCTTTGGATGAAAATCTTGAGTGGGGAATAAGAATGGTGGATTTGGGGTTAAATATGAGAAGTGAAAAAAGGTAAATTTTACATTTTGTTTACTTGGACAGGCCAAATGACGAGTACACAAAATTTTTCAAGCCATGTGATTGCCACTATTTACTGAGTACATTTCACATAGTTAGCTAACATATTTTACAAACCATGCTCTAAATCTGCGACAAGACTATGTCCAAAAACCCCACTTGGATGCACAATTACCTGGGTAGGGTGCACAGTTTCTACTAAATATACGCCAACCATAAGCGAGGGTCTATCCACCCAAAATTTTCCATTTGACACCAAAAACAAGAATGAAATCTAATGGGAAATAGGTAGACCTAAACTGAAAGAATAATACCTCAAAATAAAGTGATATATTTGACAATATCAGTTGTATTTTAGGACAACCTTTCAAAAAAATAAGTTTATTAATAAATGAATGTGAAAATTTTGAATTTTTATCTCAATTTATACCAAATTTTCTTGATGACGAATTTAGCGATGAATATTGGATAAGGGAAATTCAATAAAAACATAATGAGTTTGAGGGGAATCGTAGTTGGATATCACTTGAATGTCTTAATTATTTTCATATAATTGATGTAAAATAGGTTTTTTTAAATATACAAGATAAAAATGGAATAATTGTTTGTAAAAAGTCAATAGTTCATTAAATGGGTTATAATCACCAATATCAAATAGACTAAGAACAAATTTATTCTTCAGTAGCTATACTTGAATCTATTCATACACTTTTATCCTATGTATAATTCTTAAATTTCAATCTTTTAAAATTAATTTGAAGTGGGATTTTCATAATGGATTTGGTAAGGATAATGTTTATCTATAACAAAAAACTTGTTTTGAAAACAAGAAAACACCTTACAATATTTTTAAATGTACTAATTCTCTCTATGGAGTTATACAACCCACAAAATCTTTGTATGATAGGGTTACTAGATTTTTTATAGAATAATTTTATTAAGGGGTCTATGGATCCAACATTTTATATTAAAAATATATTTAAATAAACCATCACTGGTAAAATTTAAATCAATGGAATTATTTTTGGTACAACTCAAAAACAACATTCAGATTTATTTTTGGAATTTTGTAAATATGAGTTCAAATTGAGTGAGATGGGTGAACTAAATTTTTTAATTGGTTTTAAAATTTCTCAAAAACCAGAATAAAAAATAATACCTCCATGATATTATATGAATGATTTACATAAATACTTTTTATATTGTAAAAATAAAACTATTATTACTCCTATTAGAAATTCAATAATATTATATCTTAATGAATATGAGAAACAAGATGATTAAAAAACTTTTAGAATAATGATTGTTATTATATTATATCATATAGTTATTTTTTCATATTTAATGTTTCACAAATGCTTGTATACAATATTTAAATAAAATCCAAGAGAAACCCATAATGTTTTGTAAAAATATTTTTTCCTTAAGGGAACTATGAATATTGGACATTTCACTTCTTCTATGAATGATTTTGAATTAAAATCCTTTTCAAAAAATTTGGTTGATGTAAAAAGGATAAAAAAGTATGTATATAACTTATAATTTATTATAAAAAATTTAGGTTTACAGTATTTAATGAATTAACAATCAGTCGATCTTTCAAGAACTAATTTTGAATATATTGCTGGTGGATGTTTTTCTGGTCATGTTTTATGGTTTTAACATACACCCATGTAATTTGGGATGAGTTTTAATAGAACTATTATTTTCAGAGATAACGCACCTGAATAGAATTAATAAAAAACCCAATACATTAGTAATGACTTAATCAAAATTAAACAAGACAACATTTAATTTGATATCTCACACAAAATGGGATATATTTTTTCATTTCGTTGGTATTAAAAAAAACAACATAATATTTTTAAAATCCCATTAAATTCTTATATAATTGAACATATTAAACTATATATGGTAATGTTAAACAAAAAATGATAATTTATCATATTTACGATTTATATTATCTCCTTATAGAAATAAATTACTTTAAAAATTATAAGAACATTATTTGATTTTAAGATATTCGTCATAAGATTTTCAATGCCTTCCATAAAAATATTTTTAGATAATGTTTTCTTAATATTTTCACACATAGTTTTCTCAAATATTTTTTTAAAAAAGTTCTCTAGAAATCAAATTTATCCTAAAAAAACTTTTTATATAGAAAATCATTTTTTATACATGATATTGTTTTTATCTAAACAAACAATTTATCTAAGTGATTTGTTATTTCAATATTTTCATTCTAGAAAATTTTATTTTTGGGCAATGAATGATTAAATTTATTTTTATTTGATAATTTAATATGATTGTACAATCATTTTTAAAAAATCATATAAATTTTTATCAAGTGGTAAACTCTAAATCACCTGTTTTTCTCTATTCATTGTTATATTTTGTTTTATTTTGTTAATATTTTTTATAAAAATTTGTTTTCTAAAATATTATATCACATAAATATAAAAAAATTTGTTATAAAACATATACCAAATATTTTGAAAACATCAAGAGTTCAATATTATTTCTATCAAGAAATGATTACTATTATTAAAATTAAAGAGAGATTCGTCATCAACTATTAGATCTAGAGAATATGTAATATCTCTATCTTTGTGACTATAAAAAATGGTGTTGGTAAACACTCCTTATTTATTTTCTAACATGGAGAATAACTCTCACAATAAATATTAAGTTTTTTCCAATTTCATGAGTTTTGACATTTTCACAATTTCATCTGATAAAGAAAATATGTCTTCCTCTAGTGATTTATCAAAGATAATATCTATAAAATAAATATTGATGGAAATATTTTGGAGGAAAAAAATCATTATTCTTTTCTCCAATTTGATATTAATCCCCAATAATGGTTAAAAATCTGTTTTAAATGATGTATTTGATTTACATTATCCTATATTAGTAATTGAGTTATATTATTCTATAGTGTTTATAAAAGAATATTGTATAACAATTTTGGATTTTACTCATTTTGGAGTGTTTAAATGATTAATATACAATAACTTTCTTAGTTTATTGGACTTCCTTTAGAAGTAGAGAGAAATATTGTTCCTCAAAATATTTCTAAAAAATTTACGAGTTCTTAAAATACATTTCTGAAACAACCTTATTCACATTTATGAAAATGTTAACGAAAATACATTACTTTCTCCATGTTCTCGAATAGTCTCTTAATGGATTTTTATTTTTCATATTATAAGAAAAGGGTAAAAGGATTACATAAAATTATCATACATTTATGTTTGGGATTTCCTTTTCAATGTGGTAAAATTTAATATGTAGAAGTAAATTTTCAACTATATTGAGGTTATCTAATGTGGGACTTCAATGTTGGATATTTTTATATATATGAGTTTATTAACAATATTATGGTTTATATTATTGAATCTCTAAATATTAATAATGAAGAAACAATAGTGAGGTAAAACAATTATTATACTTTTTATTAAATTATCAGAATGTTTCATTATGTTCTTATTCCTTCTAAAATTAATTTTCTGAAGAAACAAAGTACGTATATTCTTGTGTAGAAATATATATTCTTAAAGAAAAAAGAAATAGTGAAAAATTATTCAAGTAAATTATTTCCTCAACTTCATAAAAATAAACCCATGGATGTATATGATTAGGAATTTGTTTCTATAATGAAAAATGAAGAATAAAATAAAGGTTATGGTTTGAGTATTGGGAGAAAAAATGCTAAATAATTTTCCCTAAAGGATAAATAATTTAATACTCTCAGAGTGGAAGTAAGGAGGAAAAAAATGAAGATAAATATAGATGATATTAGGGTGTTATATCATTCCAAAAACGTATTTAATATTTTCTTTCTAGAACTAAGGATGTAATGAAGGGATAAGTTCATTTGTCTCTTCATCCTTTAAAATTTTTCAATAGAAAGAGAATCACTCAATTCAATATAAATTAAAAAAGAAATAATTTTTTAGGATAAAAATTTCCTTTGAAAAAGTTAAATAAAATGCAATATTTTTTTAAAAAATCCATTATAACGATATTCCTAATGAAGCGGAAAATATTTTTTGCAATAAATAAGATGCTGAATTGGAAAATTTTTTTGAAAGGGTTTGAATTTTAAAAAATTATCCACTAATCCTTTTTCTTACTTACATTATCGGTCTTTGAAATATAGTGATATCTATTTTTCAGAAAATAAAATTATTTAAAATATAAACACTAAATTTTTGAGTTAATTCCTCAGGAAAATATTCATCTGATAAACAAATTGAATTCAAGGATTTATTAAAGATCTGTCACATAAAGGAAATTATTAACATTGAACTTATAGACCCACCAGTCTATAAATTCTCGATGTTTCTTATGATTTCACTCATATTTATCCCTGTATTAGTGCTCAAATAAAAAAATGATAATGAAATATGAAAATAAATTTCTAAAAAGGCAAGATGAAAATTTAAAATTAATTGAAATAGATTGATGATACAATCATTCAAAATGAGGTATATTTTAAAGAATTACTAAAAAAATAAAAAATGGAAACATTAAAGTTACACCATATGGTTTGATTAAACGAACATACATTTGGAGATATAAAATTTTATGATGGAAAAATTTATGGAATCAAAATAACTACAAAGTTTCTCTTCAATATTACAATAAGTGTCAATGGAGAATATTTTCACAACATAGTAGAAAATAATAATTTGAATTCTCTTGAAATGACTCAATATGTTAAAATCGTAAAACAATGGATGGGGATTCATATATAAGAAGGATAAGTGACTATTTTCAATGTATAAAACAAGAAGAAATAAAGATCCTCATGATAAAGTGGAAAATCTAAAATCTATAATTGCTCAATAATTGAAATTGTAGGAACATATCATGAAGATAAAAGTAATTATCAAAAAACTAATATAAATATTGAATTTATGAACTCTTGATTTTTTTTAATTGTCATGAAAAAAATTATTGATATGAACATTGAATTAATGTTTATCCTAATGTTTTTTATATTGAACGTATTTTATATATTTGGTTGATGAATTTATTTCATATAATTTTTTTTGGGTGAAATGTTTTTGAATATATTTTGTTTAATAGATATTTTTCCATAACAATTTTGGTATATATTCAACCTTAATGAAATTTTAGAAATCATAGTTAGGGAAATGAATAAAATATAAACATTTTAAATTTTTGGTGGTAAAAATAAAAGTATTTTTCATATAAAAGGGAAAATCTATAGAAAATTATAAATTTCAATAAAAATCAAAATGATCATGTTTATATAAGATATAGGGAGTAAGTATATATTCAATACATTCTTAACATATTTTTAAAATTCAAAAATCACTTTTTTAAATATTGTATATTAATTAATTTTATATATCCTCTTTTTCTTTAGTAATTTTTTTTAGGAAAGTAATTTTACATGATGTCTAACATCCTTAATCAAGCTGAACATCCTTAACTGGATGAAAATGAAATATTATGGATCAAATTAATAAAATTAAATTAGAAATTGATTTAAAATTCTAATGGAAGAAGTTTAACCAAGTGTTACTGGAGGATGTTCTTGTGAGTCATCACACAAAAACTCATCGGACAAAGGAAGAAATACCATCTAGATGAACCTTCATAAAATCTATCAGAAGAAGAATTTGCTTCCAACTGATGAAAAAACATAATTATAATAATGAAATACTATATAATTATAATGGATAATCAATAGTGATCATCTGAATTTGTCATTCATGACCTTTTAAATAATATATGTGTTCATATGAATTTTTGGAAACCAACTCTAGTGAATCCATAATAAGACCACTGGAGAAATTCTTATAAATTGAATTATCATTAGAGTAGGAGGGATCCTTTATAACATAAGTGTACTAAATCTATATATATGAATTCTTAAAATAATTTTATATGTGAATGATTCATTTTACTATTTAATTTTTTTATGTAAGTCATCCTTTTTTCGTGATGATTGTGCGTCCCTTAAGATAGTTTGTTCTGTAATTCATGTCTTTATAATCTAGTTTGATTGAGGGATTTTTTGGTTTAGGAAGATACATGTTAATATAACTTAGCTAAAAAGGGTTACAAAGGATATGGAAACATAATATTATCTAATAATTGTAATAAATTTCTTCCTTGGGATAGGGAGGCAAACCATTATGGTTTGGTTAAAATCATGGATTTCATGAGTATGATAAAAACTCCATTTATACTAAAGGATATAGCGTGTAAAATAAATTTGGAATGTTATTTATAAGTTTTTCTTACACTCATTATAAAACATATGTTAATTTTTAATTCTTATTAACTATATGTTTTAAATAATCTCTACTATGCATTTTATCATTAATGTATCAAACGTTTTTATAATATTTTTGGAAATTTGATTGTAAAAATGTAAATCGATACAAATTTTTTTCTAATTAATGTCTTATAAATTGAAAAAAAATTCATAATTATTATCTTTTAGAGGTTAAATGAATAGTTTTTTTAATTTTGAAAACAAAAAATCTTCCCCTATTGTAGTAAAAATATACTCTTATGATCCAACATTTGGGAGAAAGAGGTTAAACTGATCGTGTTGATCATAGGTTCCTAGGGAAAGGTAAATAGAAGATTGTATACTATTAATGATTGAATAATTCATTAGTTTAGGAAGGATAAAAAATAGGGTTGTTAAAAATTTTGGATATCCAGAGTTCAATTAAAAATACCTTTACACTGAATAATAACGGGTCATAACTTTCCTAAAAGAGTTCATTTAATTTTTCTTAGACACTTTATTAAAAATGTGTCACATTTTTATTATTATTAAATATAAGTTTGTTTTTGTAATTTTTACTTTGAAAATTATAATTAAACTTTATTAAATTATTATAAAAATTTATTAAATATTATTAGGAAAATAATATTTGCAAAAAAACATTGTAAATGCATTCTTACCAATCAAACAGAATCATTATTTGAACTATCCTTATTTGAAAGATAATAAAATTGAATGTTTTATATTATAAAATATAATTCACCCAAAATATTGAAGTAAATGAATACTCTTATGATACCACAATTTCTAATAATCCTTAAACAACTTCAAACTACCATTTCATTACATCAAAAATAATAACGGATCGTTGTATGGGGACATACTGTGTTAGATGATTCCATTTTATAACAACTAAAATATATAAATTCAAAAATCCTATAGGTGGAATGTTGTTATCCAACAAGTATATATACAAATATAAAATATGGTGTATTGTATTATTGTACTATTATCAATATTACATATAGGTGTAGTTTTGAAAATAGTTAGTGGAAAATTTCATGAAACTCGTATAAAACACTTGGATTCTCATTAAACAATACATTCTTCTGATTTGATATTAAACCTTCCATCTATGATGTAATATGCTAAATTTTTACAATATATCTAATTCTCCAATAATCTAATAAATGTTACTATTATTATTTCTATATAGGTAAAGGTCACTCACCACTAATAGAAATAATTCATATCTTGTATATAATACAACAAATCATAAAAAAATAAGATATTTCTTAGAAGAATTATTAATAAGAAAATAACAATGATTGAAAATTGTTACACCATAATATACTCACTCCCTCATCATGCCTACGATACATATGAATGGCCTCCGACCTATTTATATAACATCAAGAACATGAGAAGACTAACCACCTTATGTCATAGCACACAAAATATTATAGGTACAATAAAGTATTTTGAGTCTCCAATATTGATAAAATTAAAAATATTATTGAGAATTTAAATATGGTGCCTTGATTGGTCTCAGGTCCTCTAGGTACTGGAAACTACATCCCATTAAAATGTCTATATTATGTAACTCTTCTTCAATATCATTTAGTACATCAACCGCCTAATATATACTCAACCCAAGGTCACTATGTATAGAGTATATCATAGGGTTTTTTCTCTATATACTCCATCACTATTATGTTTTCCAAATTTCAAAGGTCCTAGGTTCTACTGATATGTTATATGAGGTAAATATAAATATAATTTTCTAGATATATCCATCACCACATCGATTATTCCACACCAAATAATGATAAATATAGAATTTTTTTTAATGATGATACCCACTATAGGTATTAATTAGCATTAATGTGTTCATGATGAATTTTTAAAAACAATTGAACAGAGTTAATATATTTGTATTAAATTTTTTAATATGTTTTTATGAGAATAAATATGTAATTAATGATTTTAATATGTTATGTGAAATTTCATAGATGTTAGTTACAAGTTATTAAGAAAGCAATTCATATTTTCGATATATTAGAATGAAATTTAATGTTATCAATCTTGTTGTGATTGATTCTGGAGTACATGTTCATATCTTCTATATATTAAAGTATTAGAGAAATAAATTAAATAATAGAAGTGTGGGAGTTCACCAATTAGACTATTAAGTTATCATTCACTTAATGGAATAGTATTTGGAATATTTGAACTACTTTCCTGTTCTATATTAAAAAGGAAAATAATTTTGATGTAACTAATTGTTGAATTACATTCCTTGTTTCATGGGCAGTATGTATTTTTTTTGAATTATTGGATTCATTATTTTGAAAATGGATTTTTTGAATGTTTAATTTAAGATATTTATTCATGTAAATATTTTCACTTCATAACAGTCATTTGTGTTCAAAATGAATTTTTATGAGTCATTGTAATAGAAGACTGCATGATTATCAACAAAAAAATTGATTTTAGAGAATTAAAATATATCCATTCATGGAAAACCCTTAAAGATAGGTAGACCATTGATAGTGAAGGACGCATGAGATATCTCAACTATTATATATCAATAGTGGATTAGTGAAGGGGGAAGGATCCAATGTGGGTTGACATTGGACTGAGGAGAGGAAGCACCAAGTGGGATGACATGGTGACACACTGGGGGTGAATTCGAAATGGATTTAATGAGAAGAAGATGGAGTGTGTTTCCTAATAAAGATTTGTATATCCTAAATGAAGCACCAATATGGACCACAAGATAACACACATTGATAATATTAAAAATTATCTCATTGCACTAATTAAAATGATTCTATGTATATCATCTTCCTCATTCCATGTGAAGTACAATTTGATCATGAAATTATAACATTTATGTTCCCCCATTAATGTATATGAAAAAATGAGTAAAAAGATAAACAATTATGTGGGTGTTGTTTAAGATCAAAGGATGTATATGACTGCAAATAGAAGAATCTGTAGTATATAATGAAGGTAGAATAATGAGACAATTCCAGGTGAATAAGAGTTTAATTTCAGTGAATTCCAGAGGAAAATATAGTTTCATATTGTATATTCTGAAGTTTCGTAGAATTGAAATGAACTCTATGTTGGACATCAATGAGATAATTCGATAAGAATAAATAATTTTGATGATGAATAAGTGGAGATTATAAGATATAAACATTGTGATGATAATTGTGAACAATTTCAGTTCAAGAAGAGATTGGTTTTATGTTCATGAAATAATATGACAGAGTCTATGAAGAATTTTATTGGAATGGATCCTCTTAAGGTTCATGTTTTCCATTTGTAATGTTATATTACAAATATATTTTAAGTTTTATTTGTGAATATCAAAAGGTGGGATTAAATATCTTCATGAATCTCAAGAAATTTATTAAGTATTATCCAAAAGAGTTCATAGGGTCCATCTGAGATCATCAAATGGTATATCCATCCTTATGAAAATTTAATGTTGAACTCTTCAGAATATTTTTATTCCCAAATGAGGAAGCCAAATTTTCATATTATGATAAAGAAAATGAATACAATATAGATGAGAATCAATGATGAATTTGAGTAATGGATCCATGAGAGTTCCCAATCGATGTCATAGTTCTCACATAAAAATATAATTCACATATCCATCATGTATGTGAATGCACAACTATAATGATCTAAATAATTAGATTAACTTCTGGAGATAAACATATTGGTATATTAGTGTAAGGATATGACATGAATTTGTGAAGATTTTATTATAATCATTTTTTGGAGTATTATTGAATTATGAAATCGGAGGAAAAAGATCACAATCATCAATCAGATTATAAGGAGTGTATAGATCAAAATAAGACTAATGATATTGAGTTTTAATGGACTGAATCCCAGGGATTTTATCCATATATTTATGAAATTCAAAATTTGAATACTATGGGAATTATATTTTCATGATACATTATGTATAAAAATAATATTAAGAATAAAAAAATGAATTTAATGAGGGTGTTTGGCTAAAATATTGAGGGATATTCTGGAGGTTTAAAAAAAAGTGATAAAAAGTACACAAATATGACTACATTATATATATATATATTCATTATTGAAGAACCAATGATATTTCATTTTGAGGAACATTAAATAATACTAAAGAATAAATATAGGGAGGATGATTAAGTGTCATGATTCTATTAGTCATTTATACAAACTGAAGGGTTGTGATATCTAGACTATATCATTTTCATATTTTAGATGAGTAGAGTAATTGTAACACACCGAGTTTTGTTCTTTTTCTCAAATTAATTTAATCTTTTTTATACATTTAACATCACATGACACTAGGTATAGATTTTTATTAATATATAAAAGCACTAAGATTGGATTTCATAATACATAGCACTATGTTAATCTAGCATTACAAACAACTTTCTCTTGGCTTACGCTATACGCAACACTAAATCTCGGCAAAAGAACACTTTGTTATTATAATTATTTAAACGAGGTAGTTATAAACTATAAATAAAAGTTTTTAATATGAACAGTAATAACTGATTTTTAAATTTTTTATATATTTTTCACTAAAATAGAAACTATTTATTATGAAATGTATAATTTTTGGTAAAGTCTTTATATATTTAGAAATACTATTTTCTTTATGGAACTTTTTTTCATACCCTATTATGAAAAAAATAAAATTATTTTTAGATACTCCTAGAAATTTAATTTGATAAAAGAAACATCATTTTTGTAATTTTAATGTAAAAATTATCCTTTGGATAATTTTTAGTATATTTTCACGATGTTTCATTTTTTGATGAATAATGCAAAATACTACATTGTATTTAAAATTTTCATTTTTCATTTAAATAATTATTATAATTTAAATTTATTTTAAAGTAAATATAGATCAATTATTCTTTTACTAATACAATTGTTGTAATTGGAATTATTTATATATTAAAATTAGATATAATAACTCAATGATCATTTAAACATTCTTATTACTGATTCCTCGCCACATCTGTGGGATTAGAGTTAAACTTAATTTTGTTGATTCGGTGAATTTCATTTTGAAAAATGGATAGACATAGTTATAATAAGTATGAAATTTTGGGGCTAATATGACTAAATTGATTTTTTGAATTGTAACATTAGTATTTATATTTACCAAAGTTAAGTGTAAATCCGGTAAATAAAAGAAAATATTATGTTATAAGGTTATAAAATTAACCTAGATATTTTCCTCATTTCCTTGGATTAGTGGGATTAAACCAAAATCAAACACAGTCTGAAATTATACCCTTTTATTCCACTTTTTATGATTATGAAATTTATTGTATTTTGTTTAAAGAAAAGTTAAAAATGTCATATTTATAATTTTAATAAGTAATTCAATTTTAATATAGGTATATACAAATGAAAAATTCAGTTGTAAAAGTTAATTTGAAATATTAAATTATTATCATAGTCATAGTAGTTTATTTATAAGTTTTAGGAAATAAATAATTACCTTAAAGGCTCAAATAATGTTTATGATGTAATTTTTAATTTAAGGAAATATCAAATAAATGATATTATAAAATTTATAATAAATATTATTTGAATTAATTAATGTCACAACCTAATTTTATAGATTATTATAATATGTTTGGAGTATTTAAAATGGTATGTTTTAAAATTTCCTCTATGTTTAGATTTTATCTAAAGGCAAAGTTGTGAATAGTGTTAAAATTGACAATAATGGAATTTTTCAAATATAATATTTTATTATATTAATTAAAAATTACAAAAATATTTAAAAAATAAAAATCAGTTATTATAACGGCTATAGTGTCATTAATGTTCTATTTATCAAATAGTTACCCCAAAAAAGTGATCATTTAAAACCTCCTAATAATTTCATTTTTGTTAGAATATTTAAAATGAAAATATATTAATTATGGGTAAATTAAAACGATATGGTTTAAAATAATACCAAAACATGAATATAAAATAATTGGATGAATTGTATTATATGATTAACACATTATGATCGATTTTGTGTTCTTTAATATACAATTTACCCATAAAATAAATTACATATTATTTAAATCAAAGATATTTACAAAGTATCACTCCCTTGTAATTAATATATTTTATGTTTCCACAAACAGAAAAAAAATTCTTTTCCTGAATATAAATTCCTAATTTGATATAAATTAAATTACTTTTATTATAGAAATTTATTTTGAATTTTTAGAAGTTATGTAATTACCTTAAAAGCATCTCCAATTCTAAAACATTATTTATTTAATTAGTAGAAAAATAGAATAATTAATTTTAATAATAATTATTTTGATATATTTTGAATTATTTAATTTTTATAAAACATTTACTAAATTTTTAGGATATATTATAGATTTTATATATCTGTATATTCAAATTATCAATTTGTATTGATGTATTTTAAGTTAAATTCAATAAATATTATTAAATTGGACAATAATGATATCTTATTGAATTAATTTATTTTTATTTATTAAAAATGATAAATATTCCCAAGGGAATTGGATATGGTCTAAAATTTTGTTTTAAAATCTTTTATGGTTATTTTATAAGTTTTTAGATATAGAATGATCTAATTATATTTTTATATTTTGACCATTTACAAAAGTTCCCCTCACCTCAATTATAAAAAGGCACATCCTCTATTACTTCCTCAAAAAAAATTGATCCTTAAATCTCACCAAAAACCTTCCTATTTCCATTTTAAAATTCTATAGTAACATTCTAGAGGTTCATCAATTCTGAAATGATCAACTCTAGTGTCCCTAAGAAGAGATCTAGAGGGAGATCTTCAAAGAAGTGGTAATCACATTATCGACTTTCAACATTGTTTCTTCCTGTACTTCATCTTCTTGTATTGATTAAATTATAAATTAATAAATAGTGAAACAATTATATTCTGTGATTTTATTAATATTACATAACAACATTATTCCACCATTTATTCATCCTATGAAAAATAAAAGTACCACACATGCGTACATACTGCTTACTATCTCCACATCCTGGTGTAATCTGTTTTTTATCACTATAATATTTTTATGGGTGTAATTATGGATATAATGGATATAAATAATAAATAATACAATATATTTAGTCTAAACAATTAATATACGATCTAGTTCCCCACCTTATTATCCTTGAGAGAATGATATTGTCGCCCATGCCTTGGTATGACCTACCATCTCCATGATGCGATGAGAATCATATTCCATGTAAAACATTTCAATAATGATAATAAAAAAGTATATAATGAAAAAATATAAAATATATTAAATCTTAGTTATAAATTTTTAATATATATTTACATATATTTCACTTACCTTCTTCTATTCACCATGATAAGAAAATAGAAACAATGTTCATGCATACGTACGGCTTACCATCTCAATGTATAATGTACTCTATTAGGTATATAAATATTTTATAGATTGTTATAAATGTTCATACAAGGAATATACATGATATATAAATAATATTTTAAATTTTATAAATAAGAAAATCTTGATATATTTAATCGGATCCATAATGAAAGGTCAAAACACTTACGATAAACAATGCAGATATTACTTGAACCATTTATTTATCTTGGAATTGATAATAAACATATAATATTAAATAATAAATGAATCATATATGTTATAATAAATATTATTATGATTATTTATATGTTAAAAATATTTTCAAAACCACTATATAAGATTTTGGGACATGTACAAAGTGAATCAGACCTAAGGTATTGAATTTTTGTCACAACTTTACTTTTTTAAGACAGATGACTCATAAACTACTAACATGGTGTATGTGCTACCCATGAATGTATTTTATGAGTCTCATCCATGATATTGTAGTATTTTCATATCCATTTAATTATCATTCTTTTATGGGTTACAAAATTCAACTTATTATAAAGTTGTAAGTATTAATTCCATAAATGTCATTATTATCCGGATTGTTTATACATAAGTATATAATGGGAAATATTTATCTTCAATGTACACAATTCTAAAAAAAATTCAACAGTATTTTTAATTTTCTTCAATAATTATCTAATTTCATTTTTACCCACGTATGACTTTTTATTAAATGGTTTGAAAGAAATGTGTTGTCATTTTCCAAAAGAGGTACTTTTTGACTTCTATAGAAAAAGTATGAGAAAATTGTATTTTTAACATATATGACTGGAACAAATTTTTACGCTTTCATTAAGCCTTATTACCTAGAATATTCCCTTAAAATAATACAATGAAATTTTCAAATAAAACATTTTGTTTTAAATTTGTGCAGCACTTTAATAAAAGAAAATGATTTCAAAAAGGAAAGGACTTTTTCATCAAAAACTATTTTAAATGATTTTTCATGATTTCTTTATAGGTTATCAAAGATTACTTCAAAGAAAAAGTTTTTGATATTTTTTTTTATTTTCAAAAAGTGATTTATAAGGAAAATTCATGTTCTAAGTGATATTTAAAAATCCTTCCCCATATAAGATGGCATACTTTGTTATTTTAAAATAATACCATTCATATTATTTCTCTAACTAGTTTATATTTTGATGGTATAATTTTAATGAATCCCAATTCTTTTTATGTGTTGTGGATTTGACGTATTGATTATGAATCTTGTATGTTTTCCTCATGGGATGATATGATTTCATTTTTAGGAATCCCATTTCGTTTCATCAGTTACAATATAATTTTTTATGATCTAGTGGAACATGTATGTCTGATTTCATTATGAGATTAGTGGGACCAACATCTCCCTCTGATTCATTGTATAAATATGGATACCCCATGAGGTATATATGGTATGTGTGACCTGATTTCATGTTCACAATTATATTCTTGTACCTGGTTTCAATTTCCATATTTTATGTGTGGACCTAGTTTTATTGTCCATATGTCTATACAAGGGCATGATTTCATGGCTTTAATCTAATGAGTGAACTAGATTCTACTTATACATGTTCACAAGGATACAACTTTATGTGTATTCCATAATTTCATTCTTATGTTAATGTTATGATTTCATGGTTTATGTTATTTATTTCCATATGATTCATGTCTTATGAACATCCAATCTTTATATCACGACTCATGCATATGGATGTGCCTAAGGATAATCCAAATCATATATTAAAATACTATAATTTTGGTAATGATCATATATAACACATGATTAAAACTAATATGTTAATGACTTAAATTAGTTCCCCTTTATTACGGGGTTTTCCGTTATGATAAATGTTTCTCACACAATGATTCCTAGTTTAATTCAATAGAGGGAACTACATGCATCATGGTTTACATTGAATGTTTTATATGTTAAAAGTATTATAATTATGAATATTTATTTCCCATGTGGAAAATATCATGAAGATAACAAATAAGGTTGTATAAGTATTGCTACTATGGATAAAGAGACGTGAAGTGACATGTGAAAAGTATTGGATATTCTGAAATTATATTATACATTAAATCAAAGAAGATTGGTTATATTAAGGTTGAGGAATCATAAAAAGGTTTTTATTTCATGAAAAGAATAAGTTGATGGATCCTGAGTAATGGATTAAGAATAAATTTGTATGATTTAGGTGTATATGTTTTGAATTAAAAGATTATGTTATATGAATTATAAAATACATAACTATTTTTATTATTGGTTTTTCATTGAGTATTGGATAGGATATGTTGAACAGTTATAAAGACCAAGAAAAGTGATAGAGGTGGTAAGGATGTTTTTTTAAAACACATGATTAAGGGAAGTATAACCCTTAATATTTACATGATGTTAGGATAATTAGATAAAGTGTTGTTTTATTATAAATGGGACACTATTGATAACCTTGGGACTGATAATATGAAAATAATATTTATGATATCATCGATAGAGTTTATAGATTTACTAAATTTATGGGATGTGGAAATAGTTATTTTAAAGAATGCAGGTTTTCACTATGTTTTTATGGTAATTTTGGTTATTACCATGTTTGAGGAGAATCCATGATTAAGTTATTGACATGTTTGGAATCTAACAACCCAGAATTGCCTTTAGATATATGGGAGATAAATTTTAAGCTTATTTAGTGAACCTATTTCTAATGTTTTAGATTTTTGGAATTAAAAAATATTATAAGTTTATCCATTAAAAGAAATTTTATGTTAAACATTAGAAAGAGTTTGTTATATGAAAGTATTATCTCACTATAGGTGGTATTATGAATATTCAGAAACATGTGATAACTTCTATCATGATAATGATAGTTGAAATGGATTACCGTTCTATTTACGAATATCATGATCTAAAAATGCACTGGGAGTGAAAAATTCATCATAATTTCTTAGAATAAGATATTAAAAGGAAATTAATGAAGGAAAAACAAAAGGGATATATTTTTCTAAAATCATGTCAGTATATCTCCTTATGAAAATTCATCAACAATATTAAAAGGAATCGTGATGTAAAAGGGTGACCAATAGTCATCATGTTTAATGATATAAATGACCTCTTCTGTGGTTCTTTAGTTTAAGGTATTGTGGTTGGGAAATTTCTCTAGATCACCCACTTTCTTATGATCAGTGATCTCTATCAATCTCTATGATTATTTATGCTTTTCCTACATGATCAAATATTCCCCTATGTTCTCATACGTAGAGACATAGGTATGTTTTACTTTTGGTAACTCTTCTTTTCCAAATTTTCTTTTTTAAAATTATGTTTTAAAAATAATTTTTATGATGTGGGTTTCTGTGAAATAATCATTCATTTATTAATCCTTTGATAACCCATATGAATTTTGAGGGTGAAATTTATTTTGAGGGGGTAGAATATAACTCCCTAATTTTTATAATTTTTTTTCAAATTAATTAAATATTTTTTATATTTTTCACTTCTCATAACACTCTGCATATATTTTTATTATTATATAAATTCACTATCAATGCATTACATAATACACACCACTATGTTAAGCTTTCACCACATGCAACACCTACTTGGCTTGTACTTCCGACAACACTAAATCTCTAACAAACAACACTATGTTATTTTAATTATTTAAACGAGATATTTATGATCTAGTAACTAAACATAGTAATTTGAATAGTAATAAATAAATTTTAAATAATATTGATAATTCTTTCAAATAAATAGAATATATTTATAATGAAATGTATGATTTTTGGTAAATTCCTTATATGGTTAGAAATATTATTTTCTTGTAATAATGATTTTCATATGCTTTCATAAGATATTATAAAAATAATTTTATACACTCTTAGAAACTTTATTTTTTAAAATAAATATAATTTTTTTATTTCTAATCTCAAAATTTACTTTGGGATATTTTTTAGTATTTTTTTGAGAGGTTTAAATTTTTTATTAATAGTGAAGATACTGCATCTATATATGTTCTAAAGATGATGTTTATCTTCCTACATGTCACATCCTTATGGCCCCATGTCTCCCTCAAAACTTACATCCCTCACTGAATCCTACCACATCCCCGACCCTCTCCCCCATACCCAAACATGTTTCCTCTCCTTGGCGTCTAGGGTTTTAGCATTATAGTCTCCGTTCATAGCCCATCCTCCTCATCTCTGACTCCTCATAAACCCTGTCTTTACTGGTCATCATCTCCTCCAGATCTTGACATTCCTCTCTAGCAACGACTTTGACATCGGTTCATCCGCCTTCGGCTACTCTAATCAGATATCCTACACCTCCGCCTTATCGAAAATCGGCTACTCCTCCTTCGGCTCTTCCACATCTGGGTCCTCTACTCCACCTATTGTTCCCACACCCTATAGTATGTAGTGACTGATCCCAGGTATAATCCAATGTAAATTTTTTGGTTTTCATAACACATATAAATTCCTCCATTGGTATTCTACTCCATCAACATATTCCCTCTCCAACTATTGGTAACCCAAAAATTTTCTAGGGTTTCATGTATATTTTTTTATATCAATCTCCACATCTGATTTATTCATCGTCCCCACACTACTACCTTTCCTCCATATACTATACCTAATTCGGACAGTATAAATTGAAACCTTCATATCTATTATGTTTTCCTTATGTCGTTGACATATTCATCCTACTCTCCACTTTGATTTAATTGTGGTTAAACATGATTCAGTGAAGCCGTAATACTATACATTCAAACACAAATATTTTTCTTTATAAATCTATTAAAATTGTTCTCTATACATGGTTCCCCATTTAACCATTTGTTTTTTAGTTGTATGAATAGTATTTTTTAACTTCCATAAGTTTTTTCAATCAAATTATTACCGTCTTCAATTATTTTATCATCTCGCTTCATTGATTCTCCATAGTTTTTGTGATTTCTGGTGAATAGGAACCATTGATTTATTTCTTTAGTCATGTTTCAATGATGAGATTTCAGTAGACAAAAGCGAACATTTTAATCCTCGTACACCTTTATTGATTTATGAAACCATATTTTGTTTTGCATCAGAATTAATTTACCCTTGCCTAACCATTGTGCAACAGTCTTCATTTATGAAACCCTGATTACTTTTAGGATACAAGAGATAACCAGGTTCTACTATTTAGGCCTGATCGGTGCTTGTGATTTTGTAGGCTCCTCAATCATTTTTTTAGATTAAAAATTATAGACAAATATATTTCATTATTCAGAACTAACATCTTTTAATTTTCGCTTATTTAACGACTGTTACATATTCTATGTAATTAGTTTTTATTGTAATTTACATTTTTACATTCCCCTACATTACTAGAACTAATACATTAAAATTCTTTGTATGAAAATGAGGATGCTAGTGAGTAATGATATGTATACCTTCATCTATTGACCACCTGAAATTATTTCACCTAAAAAAGTAACAGTATGCCTGACAAAGTCCTCTGCTCTTTTTTCTTGCAATATCCACTGGAATCTATACTAATTTGAATGGAAAATTTACTCAGGCTATCCTTGGTTCGACAACTACAACCCCTTCCAAAAGGTTTGTTATACAAGTCCATTGGGATATCTATCCATTCAATACTACAATATATTTATTCAAGTTTAGATATGTTTACTAAACTGTCATAGTACTTTATCTTATTTCAATACTTGAAGTCTTATTTCTCTCATGGAATCTATTGTCTTATAATAATATTATGTTACTGTAACTGTATAACCAACCATAATAGTTTCTATAGGTACAATATATCTATTACTTGACTTCATCATTTACATTCTCTATTCTATTCTCACAGTACACCCACCTACTAAACATATGCACCGTGGTTGACCACCTGAAATTCATTCACGTACTAATATAATGGTAAGCTTGAAAAATTCCACTGAATATTTATCATGAATTATCCACTACAATCTATACTAATATGAATGGAATGTTTACTCAGGCTCTCCTTGGTTCACCAATTGCTGTCTCTTCTGTAGGGTATGTTATCTAAGTCCATTAGGATATCTATCCATTTAATAATATAATATATTGTTTGAAGGATTACATAAGTTTAATAAACTACCATAGTACATTATCATATTTCAATACTCAAAGTCTTATTTTTCTGATGGAAACTATGGTCATATAATCAAAGTGTGTGACTGTTACTGTACAGCCAACCACAACACTTACTATAAGAACAATATATGTATTACTTGACTACAACATTTACATGATATATGCGATTCTCACAGTACAACCACCAACTAGACATGTTAATTAATATTAGACATATTTATTTGATGAATCATTACTATAATGGATTACATTATATTACTCATAGTATATAACTGTAACTGGTACATTTTGGTCATACAACACTACAACTATGTACAATTAAATTAAAATAATTATTTGTGTTTATATTAAACCTTAACTATAATTAGATCAAAACACTGCACAACATGGTTATATGTTTCTTCAGTATATTAATTGAAGGTTTACATAATTTTAATAAACAATAATTGTACATTATCTTATTTCAATAGTCAGAGTCTTTTTTTAGATGGCAACTATTGTCTTTTGATAACAGAATTAGAATATAAATGTACAACCAACCATAGCCCTGACTGTACAGGCACAATCTATGTATTACTTGACTGCATCATTTACAATGTCTAAGCTATACTTACAGTAAACCCACCAGCTAAGCTTGTTATATATGGTCATCTATATTTCTTCAACAATTCATTACAATCATGGTTTACATTATATTTCTCACATTTCATAACTATAGCTGGTAAATTTCGGTCAAACAACCCTACCACAGACTAAATGTACATTCCATGAATTATTTTTCTTCATATTATACCTTATCAATAATTTGATCATAATACTACATATCATGGTTATACTATTTTTTTCAATTTCATAACAATCAAATAAATAGATAAGCCATACAAATATGCACTCCCCGTCAATATATAGAGATGCACGAATTCAAAGAAAAATTTTATGACAACAACGTCAATCAGGTTATCTCCTAAATATTGGGCACTCCAAAAACAGTTTCATTAATTAACAATCATAAGCTTACATGTATAATATATTTCCAAATCCACAACCTAAATTTCCACTAAAAACATTACTGCATCTGAACCTGTCAATCCAACAGGGGTGAGACAAACACAAAGGGGTATGTCTTCGTGACCGATTACATTTTCTACTGTGAGCAATATTTCCAAACGTTATACTCAAAATCATTAAAATAGTATAATATTGTCTGACATTATATGCTATAACAGTATTGAAAGTTTCACGTTAATATTGCCTATTGGAAATTGTTTGACTCCAGAACTGGTTACACCAGCTACTAACACTAAGATACGTCGCCACATTCCATTATCATCTATATCCATCAATAGTCAGTTCTGTTTACTGTATCCCATTTAATTATTTTTATTACTATTTAAAAAAACTAACCATGTCATCCTACAATTGTTCTTATTCCTGTTCCATAGTCCCTCAAGAGTAGTCACACATATCAACGATATACGGAGTATCAAAAAACAAAAAAAAAACCAACGAACACCATGATATGACATGAAATTTTTTTCTGTAAAAATTTTCACATTTAAACATCTGTTAGCCTTATCGTGAATACTATACAATATAATTTGACAACTTGCTGTCCTAATATCACTCTTATATGGTACAGATTCAAATGGTCATACTATTACGGAGTCAACTGATGCATCCTCATCACAGTAAACACCGAAAAATCCACTATTTAAATTCATCTATGCTATAAAATATTGACTCTTACGCATTACACTACTTTATAAAACAATGATAATTATACTGCTACTAGAAACTACATACTTTTCCCATCAACACGTATGTTTCACATTCCAACTATGATCTCATATTTAGCCCGAATTTCCCGAAGGCCTTCATTTTTATTGATTTTTTATAACCCCCCTTTCAATGGATGAGGGGGAGCCCATACAAGGCTCGTAGGCTCAGAGATTACATGGCCCATAGCCTTAGGAGATTACATGACCCGATTTTATTAGGGAATTCAACCAGATTATCTACAAGGTACTGCCCCTCCCCAGCATCTACATCATGATAGTAGCTCTCCACTTTCACATGGTCGTTTGACTAGGATTCCCGTGCAAGCACATGCTAGTCCCAATGGCATAGCCATACCCTCTCATTAAACTTCGTAGCTATGTCAACTTGGATATTCTATTATGAACATTACACTTTTTAACTCTCTTAATTATATTACTAAATATTCATCAACAAAAAATAACATGAGCATTGATGCTGCAAATATGTCACTTCTATTCCAAAATTCTGAACAAAGTGGTTATTTCCATTTACTAAACACATTTATTACTACATTGATTGTTTGTGTCATATAAAATTAAACATACTCTTTATTTATGATTTCATAGCCACAATTCCAATAATTTTCTATTCAGAATATTCTGACTATGGAGACCCTTCTAACATATGTTAGCATTGTGGTTCAACCATCGGGTATGAAGAGAGGAATAAAACATACAGCCACAGACATGTCCCCCGTTACTCAATATGATTCTCAATGGGAAAAACTGCTTTACAACTTCTTCCTCCATGTCCTAAATACCATAGAACGTTTCTATTCAGTAAAACCCTTCCAAATTCCAAATCATTCCAAGATTACATGCACATTTACAACTCTCTGTTTGCATTCCCATAATTAAGAGGAAAAGAAGACAAATTTGTGAACTGTGGTGGGCCTCCAAATATTTTTATATTAAATGAAAAAATCAACCATTTCATTGTTATTTTATGTCCTTGTGATGGATAACCACCCATGCTTTCTCAACTCTACATATAAGACACTATAAATGAAGCTCAGAATAGGGTACAAGCAATCAGGAACGTAATGTAGTAGGTGGGAATAAAAAAATATTTTCTCCTTCATTTTCACTTATTATACACACTTTCTTATTCAGTTTCAATTACAGAAACAAAAACTCTATTATTGATTAAACTATTGTTCAAAAGCTACAGAATATGCTTCATGAACACAACACTTTATCAGTTGAATGCAGAACAACAAGGGATGTTATTGAGACACATGGAATTAAATATATAGAGCCGTGACTTCTTAGAAGATGAGGAAGTGATGTACAAACATACAACTTACTAACTTATTCTGAGATTACAACGCTCATTGTTGGCGACATTGAAGATCTAAATCATGAGAGATATCATCATTCAAAGCAAAGGTGGTGGCTTCAAACACATTTATGAGCTTCAACCACTCTACCTTCCTCTTCAATATCCATTGGTTTTCATGGGTGGAGGGGACAAATATGTTGAAAACATATCCCATCGTGCTACAACGTTAAATGACAATGGAAAAGTCAAGAATGTTACAATGTGAGAATATTTCTCCTATCTCCTTCAATCCCATGACAATAATTTTTCCATACTTATTTTACCTAGGAGGCTTCTTCAACTATTTATTGTAGATGCATATACAATGATTGAGTGCCAATGATTGTCTTTTATTCGTTATAACAAAAAGTTCATAAGGGAGGAACTATACAATGGGCTACAAGATGTATTCCTTAGAGGAGATCGGGATGGCTTCTTATATGGGAAGTGCATAATTTTACCTTTGACATTTACAGGCAGCCCAAGATATATGATTCGAAATTATCAAGATGAAATGTCAATCTATAATTAGGCAGAGTATCCGGATTTTTTGAAAATTTACATGCAATCCAATGTGGCATGAAGTTTCTTAATATGTTAAAGTGAACAACCTGCGCCCATCGGACTTCCCTACAAATATTCTCGTGAATTTTCAATATAAAGGTCCAATAACTCAGGAATGATTTATAAGAAGGATTCTTCTTTGGAAATTTTTGAGAAGGTATGTAACTACATCGCTAAGATCTTCGTTTTTTTAATAACTGCTTCAACCAATAATTGTGACAAGTTTTGGACATTTTCTTCTTCTTCTATTCAATTTTTTGTAGCTATTCGTGTAACACCCTAAGATTTCATAGTGTGTTATTTCTTCCAAATAATTCTATAACTTGCACTACACACAACACCGAGTTCAATCGCACCATGAATTACCAAACAAGACATTCAAAAGAGGTTATGAATAGTATTAACTAAATTTTAAACTAATATATCATTATAATTTTAGAATACATATTATGAGTTTCTTAGACATAATGCAAGAACAAATTCATTTTCAGTATTGCACTTTTATCAACTTTTAATAGTGAACCCTTTTTAAATAAAATATGTTAAACTTTTTGACTAAATGGGGACATCAAAAATTTAAAATGAAACATCCCATGCTTCCACGGTACGCTTTCCTTTGAATAATACAGTAGTGTGTGTTGTAC
This sequence comes from Viscum album, assembly GCA_963277665.1. Taxonomy (NCBI): domain Eukaryota; kingdom Viridiplantae; phylum Streptophyta; class Magnoliopsida; order Santalales; family Viscaceae; genus Viscum; species Viscum album. Next base: position 20,832,221 of record OY728123.1, read on the forward strand.
GCAACTTCAAGTTCTAACACACCATAATCAATCAAACTAGCCGTTATGAATAGTAATAACTAATTTTTGAAATTATATATATTTTATTTTTCAAAATGGACTTCAATTTTGGATTCGGAATATCGAATTTATCCTAAGGTGAAATTTTGGTACTTTTCGGATAACTTTAATATTTTGATGAATAGTGAAAATTACTAAATTTTAATTAAAAACAACTTTATTAATAAAAATAATTAATAGTGATAAATTATGAATTTGAGTGGTTTTAAAGTATATTTAGAATATATTTTTACCATTTAATATAATTTTGGTCATCGGACATAATTTTACAATTAAACCGGACATAAACAAGTGCCAATCTTTTGATAGTTATTATCTCTTAAAACCCGCTTTCTGTTTTAACAACGGGAATTAATTTTAAATTAATTTCTACCACTTCTGTGTTTTAAATTTTGAAAAATGGATTCAATATTTGGAATCAGGATGTTAAAATTTTGTAAATAGGTAACTTTTATATTTAGACATTTTGAATAATTACTTCGGTAAATATTTTATTTACCATGGTTAAGGGTAAATCCGGTAAATAAGGGTTAAAAATAATATTATAATAATACAAAATTACCCTAAAATGTGTCCTAACCTTATTGGTTGATACATGTTCGACCATAGGCATCTTTTGGTCGATTTGGGGACCCCATGGTGCCACTTGTAGGTGATAGGGACACTTAATTTTAATTAAGTTAAAATGAATACAAAAATGACACAAGCATATATCTTTTAGAAAAACAATGTTTACATAGGGTTATATATGTTTGATTTTCGACTATAAATATTCATTCTAAAGATAAGGAGATTTTCTACATAATTATAGTTTATTTATAATTTTTAGACATTAAATAATTTAATTTATTATGACACAATGCTGATGCAGTAATTACCATAATAGTGAAAATTTAAAATAATTGATATTATAAATACCCAAATAAATATAATTTGAGACTTTTGATGAATTAAACTAATTTTTTAGGATACTATGACATATTAGGATTGATTTAATTAACTTTTTTCGAAGTAATAATTCTGTTATGAGTTTCACAAAAATCAACTATTGAATAGTGTCAAAATTGACATAAAAGGGTTTTTTAAAAAGTATTATATTATTAATTGATATTAAATTCCTAAAAATATAAGTTTCGGCCAAGAGACTTATATCGTGATAGTTGGATCATTTATGGAACACTTGTGGGTCGCTTGGATGTATATGGTATGTTTATTAACCATATAATATAAAAATACAAAGAGACATTGTAAAAGTTAAACTAATTAACTTAGAGTTAATACTTAAAGATAAGTTTAATATAAGTACCCAAACCAGTATAAATTGTATTGGTTGAGTGGTTTTCGACCCAGACTCACCTTAAAATTTAAATAATCATCTTTGGAGCCATTAGAAACCGAATATGAATTTATTATAAATTAATATTTCTAGGTTTTCCAAAGGTGCCCCTCACCCCTCTTATAAAAGGGCACTCCTCCTTCTCATTTATTCACACCATAAAAGCCTTTTGGTTCGGCCAAACCCTGTCCAAATAATCTTACACCTTCCCTCACTACAACCTAGAGGCCTTAGTTTGATCAGAAATACAACCTAAGGAGCCCTTTTGATCAAATCAAAAGGAAGAACCCGAAGAAGAGGTAATGATTTCACCACCCTTTTTCAAGTTCCTTTCTTCTTCCACTTCTTCTTCCTTTTTTGTTACAATCATATAATAATAACTCAAGTATCATATATATAATGTGATGTTATTATAAATATGGTACAACCATATTCACTATTCTATCCATCCTTTGAATAACATGTCACCATATATGCGTACGTACGGCTTACCATCTCCACGTCGTGGTGTAATTGTTATTCAATATATTATTATTTGGATGGGTATAATAATGATGTGTAACTCATGTAAATAATAAATATAACATGTTAATGATTCTGTATATATGATATACCATCCATTTATATATTATTTTAATATCAAAAGAATGATATTATCGCTCGTGCGTACGTATGGACTACCGTCTCCATGAATGCGATGAGATTCATTCTCCATCGTATCCATTCAAGTATAATTCTCATTTGATTATTAATAATAGTATCTAAGGAATTGATATCATTCTGGATATTAATGAGAGACAACCTATCCATTACAAACATGGCTTACGTAACAAAACATATAAAAGAAAACGAGTAAGTTAACATCCGAAACGATGATAATTCTATGATATTATTATTAAAGCAATGTTAAAAGATCATATATGATATCATATTAATGTATATGATTATTGAATAATTTAATAAAAATTATTTCACCATTATACAGGAGGTTAACCTACCCCAACCAAGGAAAATTACAAGGTAAGGGTTATTTCACAATCTCTTCATTATCCGAGGTTGTTTATACGTAATAATCTACTGGGATCTCTTTATCATCCACATCCATGTTTCTTAAAAATGTATTTCAAAACATTTTTACTATTTAAAAGAATTTGAGTTAAAGTCATTTATACCCTTGTTTGAATTTTTAAAAGAGTTTTATAAAGGAATTTTTCTTTCGTTTTCCAAACAAGGTGCTTTTATCCTTTTCGACAGAATTAAGGTAAGAATGTTTTTTTTTCTTATACGGCGGGTGCAGTTATTTTCCGCCGTTACAAAATTGTCGAATCTTCCCTTACAAGCATATAATAATATTTTCAAAGTAAATGCTTTATTTTATAATTATGTGACTTTTAAATGATTTCAAAATGGATATTTTAAGAATTTGTGAAAGGTACTCTTTATCAAGATCATAATTTTAAATGATTTAAAGATTTATCTTTCTAAATATTTTTAATTAATGTCCATGTTTTCAAACTGATTTTAAGGATTTATTTATATGGACATGAAGGTTTTGAAATGATATTTAGTTTCAAAAGTTTCAAAGTGGTATGGGACACTTTGATTCAAAAATCTCATTTAAATTACTTCCTTTATAAATGTGTGACTTTTCAATGATTTCAAGAAAAGAAATATTTCTCTCAAATAGTTTTGATTTCATCTATGTCAACATACTTTGATGGATTTTAAGCTTATTTGAAGTTGATTTATTATGATACGAAACTTTTATATTTTATTGAAGGTTTTGTGATATGTTTGACTGTGGATGTGCTATTTTTATACCATTCATAGTTTATGGTGAAAGTATTGACATTTCGTATGCTAGTTTTAATATGAATGTTTATGTTATGTTTAAACCTTTTCATATGGGAATGCATTGGACTTAATTTGTGACGGGTGGAGCCCTCTATAGCTCCTCTATGCATCGGTAGGTCTCATGAGACAAACTAGTGTCTTGGCACAAGGCCTTGACAAAATCTCACTGTAGTCTTGGCACAAGGCCTTGGCTATGTGGTTATGATAGTCTGACATTATGCATTCCATCATTATAAAAGTGGTTATTGATATTGCATGTGATTATTCGATTAGTAGAATATCCATCTGATTATGTAAATGGCATTATTTCATTTTATTTTTTCCATACTATGTTGAAGTCCAAGTTTAAAAGGCTTTTGTTTTAGTTATACATTGCCTTAAATGTTTATTATTCTTTATGAAAGTTTCCTCTATATTGTTATCCTTACTAGGCATTTGAGCTCACACCTTTTCTATGTTTTATTTTTCCCAGGAAGTGAAGAAGTAAATTATGAATGACCTGCAAGGATATTATGTGGGGATATGAGTGTGGAATATGGAGACAATATGTTGTTGTAGTAGTTTTTCACTTTATGATGTAATGTAAGACTTATGAATATATCCAGTGTTTCCAAGGCTACTAAACCAATCGGTCTTTAGAGATTTGATCTTTCTTGTGATCATGCCAATGTTATGTAATAATGCACCGACTCTAGGTAACTGGGGTTGGGGCGTTACAATTGGTATCAGAGGAAGTTTAGTACAAACCGTGGAAGCTAGATTTAGATAAACTCTGATTAGAGAACGTAGATCTAAGATGAACTTTGAGGATTAGTATAGAAGAACTTCCTAGAATTTAGGTATTGTAGAAATTTTGTGAGTTTTCAGAGCAATACATCCCTGTCTGGATACGAGCAGGTAGAGTCGGCTCTAGCACAGATGTACCTAGGAGTAAAACCTGAAAACACCGCTTTGAGCTAGACTCGAATGGGAACTGGTGCACGACAATGGTCCTTGCTGTACTATTGGTTACGACACTCCCGGGGGATATTCTTAGGATAACTCTCATTTTCTTTACAAATCATTATGAAGGGTTTTTGAGTATATAATTTCCCAAAGAAAACATTTTTATGATTATGGATTATATCAATAAACTATTTAATTTATGTTATGTGTTTTACAATTTTGTGATTAGGTATTGTTATTCATAAAATAATCTAGTGTATGCCATTATTTAGAAATTGTGCCCAGTAGAAGGAATGAGAACTCCAACAGTGCACATGATACATAGAGAAAGAAGGATCATATATTTCATGGTCTTAAGCCAGAATTTATAAGAGAAATAGTATCGCATGTATTATCATCATATGAAAAAAATATCATGTGTTGATAAGATAAGTAAAGAGTTTACTGAGTCCTATGGCTTTGATGGGAATCAAGAGAAGAAAGGGATGGAAGAGAGAAATATGGATAAAGGGAAGAGGGAAAAGAAGAATTTTCTCATATGTGATAACTGTGGAAAGAAACACCCTGGAACTTGCCTGAAAGGAATGGGAGTTTGTTATAAGTGTGGAGGAAAAGGGAACTATGTACATGACTGCAAGGGTAAGAAAATGGATTCAAATGTACAATGCTTCATTTGCAAGGAGTTTGGACACTATGTGAGCCTATGTCTCAGTCATCAGAATATGCCGCAAATGATGCTATTGGATAATAATCAAGTTATGATACTACCACAGATGAAGAGAAATGATTAGAGTTCTTATGTTGATTATGTCATTTGAGTGTTGTATCAACAATGTACTTGTTATAATAATTATAGAGTATATAAGGATTTTATTGCAGTACTATTTCATTAAGGACTTGAGATTGTGTGGAACAAAGAAAAGTGACTCAATAGCAGGTTAAATTTTTGGAAAATATATGGTTGATAGAATGGTAAACCATAATATGATTCTGATACCAAGGTAGTGATTTTAGAATAATACATGATTGTTTTGGATAAATTATATTGGATATTCTTGACTACCTTGAAACTGGTTAATGATTTTTATATTCCATCATTGTTGGGGTTTACAACATTTTTGGATTAAAGGAGTGTATCTATTATTCTATAAGGAATAAGGGATCACGAATGAAATCAATAAGGTTTTATGATAATTCAGGATGTTTTAGTGTTTTAAAAGAATACATGATGAAGGTGATCACATATTATTACGCGGAAAAAAAGATCTTCATTGTGTTTACCTTTCTTATAAATTTTGGACTGAAGTATTTTAGATAGTTCTAGTTTGGATTATTTTGGATTGCTATAAAAGGAAAACCCGGAGGTCGGGTGGCAACCCATCGCGTCCGACAAGGCCGCGAGACTTGAACCCACAACCGTAGAGAGACAAGGGTGTATCACCTACCACTGACCCACGTGATGTCTAGGATTAAATAATGTTGTTTTTTTTAAAAGATCTGGTAGATGAATTATAAATTTGTTTTTTTGGAACCCTATATGAATAGGATAAATATAATATTTTTTTAAGTTATATTATCTTTTAGAGTGAAAGATGAGTTTGTGGTAGAAATTAGTTAAAGGATGGAACTATACTTGTGAAGAATTTATTTTTCTTCTTCTATTATTCTATGAAGAAATTAATTCTTATACTTTATTTAAGTAATCCTAAAACCAAAAATGTGTTATCCTAATACCCTGTGTTTTGTTGAACCGATGGTATTTCAAATCATCATAGATTGATGAATTTAAGGACCTCAATATTACACTTGTTTGTGATTGATGACCTCAATCACTACCTATAAATATTTACGTTTTTACTCCAATTATATGTCTCTAATTGACACCAATGTTCTACTAATCGAGATCATAATTTGGTGGTGACCATTTCATTTATCTTTTCCTCATATTAAGACTAAATTTTAGTAACCTAATTTCCGATGTAGGTTTTCCCACAAAGATATTTTCTATTTTCAACCTTTTATTTTAGAAGAACAATTTCAAATTGCGAGGACTCAATTTATTGAAGGAGGGTAGAATGTAACACCCCAAGATTTCATAGTGTGTTATTTCTTCCAAATAATTCTATAACTTGAACTACACACAACACCTAGTTCAATCACACCATGACTTACCAAACAAGACATTCAAAAGGGGTTATGAATAGTATTAACTAAATTTTAAACTAATATATTCTTATAATTTTAGAATCCATATTATGAGTTTCTTAGACATAATGCAAGAACAAATTCATTTTCAGTATTGCACTTTTATCAACTTTTAATAGTGAACCCTTTTTAAATTCAGTATTTTAAACATTTTGACTAAATGATGACATCAAAAATTTAAAATGAAACATCCCAAGCTTCCACGGTATGCTTTCCTTTGAATAATATAGTAGTGTGTGTTGTACGCAACTTCGAGTTCTAACACACCATAACCAATCAAACTAGCCGTTATGAATAGTAATACATAATTTTTGAAATTATATATATTTTATTTTTTAAAATGGACTTCATTTTTGGATTCTTAATATTGAATTTAGCCTAAGGTGAGATTTTGGTACTTTTCGGATAACTTTAATATTTTGAAGAATAGTGAAAATTACTAAATTTTAATTAAATACAAATTTTTTAATCAAAATAATTAATAGTGATAAATTTTGAATTTGAGTGGTTTTAAAGTATATTTAGAATATATTTTTACCATTTAATATAATTTTGGTCATTGGACATAATTTTACAATTAAACCGGACATAAACAAGTGCCAATCTTTTGATAGTTATTATCTCTTAAAACACGCTTTTTGTTTTAACAACGGGAATTAATTTTAAATTAATTTCTGCCACTTTTGTGTTTTGAATTTTAAAAAATGGATTCCATATTTGGAATCAGGATGTTCAAATTTTGTAAACAGGTAACTTTTATTTTTAGACATTTTGAATAATTACTTCGGTAAATATTTGATTTACCATGGTTAAGGGTAAATCCGGTAAATAAGGGTTAAAAAATAATATTATAATAATACCAAATTACCCTAAAACGTGTCCTAACCTTATTGGTTGATAAATGTTCGACCATAGGAATCTTTTGGTCGATTTGGGGACCCCAGGGTGCCACTTGTAGGTGATAGGGACACTTAATTTTAATTAAGATAAAAAGAATACAAAAATGACACAAGCATATATCTTTTAGAAAAACAATTTTTACATAGGGTTATATATGTTTTATTTTTGACTATAAATATTCATTAGAAAGATAAAAAGATTTCCTAGATAATGATATTTTATTTATAATTTTCAGACATTAAATAATGTAATTTATTATGACACAATGATGATACATGAATTACTATAATCGTGAAAATTTAAAATAATTTATATTATAAATACCCAAATAAATATAATTTGAGACTTTTAATTAATTACAATAATTTTATAGGATAATATGACATATTAGGATTTATTTAATAAACTTTTTTCTAAGTAATCATTCTGTTATGAGTTTCCCAAAAATCAACTATTGAATAGTGTCAAAATTGACATAAAAGTGTTTTTAAAACAAATATTATATTATTAATTGATATTAAACTCCTAAAAATCTAATTTTCGGCAAAAAGACTTATATCATGATAGGTGTATCATTTATGGACCACTTGTGGGTCTCTTGGATGTATATGATATGTTTATTAACCATATAATATAAAAATACAAAGAGACATTGTAAAAGTGAAACTAATTAACTTGGAGTTAATACTTAAAGATAAGGTTAATATAAGTACTCAAACCGGTCTAAATTCTATTGGTTGAGTTGTTTTAGACCCATACCCACCTTGAAACTTAAATAATCAAATTTGGTGCCATTATAAACCGAATATTAATTTATTATAAATTAATTGTTCTAGATTTTCCAAAGGTGCCCCTCACCCCTCTTATAAAAGGGCACTCCTCCTTATCATTTCTTAACACCTTCAAAGCCTTTTGGTTTGGCCAACCCCTGCCAAAATAATCTTCCACCATCCCTCACTACAACCTATAGGCATTAGTTTGATCATAAATCCAACCTAAGGATCCCTTTTGATCAAATCAAAAGGAATAACCCGAAGAAGAGGTAATGATTTCACCACCCTTTTTCAAGTTCCTTTCTTCTTCCACTTCTTCTTCCTTTGTTGTTACCATTATCTAATAATAACTCCAGTATAATATATATATTGTGATGTTATTATAAATATGGTACAACCATATTAATTATTCTATCCATCCTTTGAATAACATGTCACCATATGTGCGTACGTACGGCTTACCGTCTCCACGTCGTGGTGTAATTGTTATTCAATATATTATTATTTGGATGAGTATAATAATGATGTGCAACTCATGTAAATAATAAATATAACATGTTAATTATTCTTTATATATGATATACCATCAATTTATATATTATTTTAATATCAAAAGAATGATATTATCACTCGTGCGTACGTACGGACTACCGTCTCCACGAACGCGATGAGATTCATTCTCCATCGTATCCATTAAAGTATAATTATCATTTGATTATTAATAATAGTATCTAAGGACTTGATATCATTATAGATATGAATGAGATACAACCTATACATTAAAACATGGCTTACGTAACAAAACATATAAAAGAAAACGAGTAAGTTAACACCCGAAACGACGATAATTCTAAGATATTATTAACAAAGCAATGTTAAAAGATCATATATGATATCATATTAATGTATATGATTATTGAATAATTTAATAACAATTATTTCACCATTATACAGGAGGTTAACCTACCCCAACCAAGGAAAATTACTAGGTAAGGGTTATTTCACAATCTCTTCATTATCTGAGGTTGTTTATACGTAATAATCTACTGGGATCTCCTTATCATCCACATCCATGTTTCTTAAAAATGTATTTCAAAACATTTTTACTATTTAAAAGAATATGAGTTAAAGTCATTTATACCCTTTTTTGACTTTTTAAAAGAGTTTTATAAAGGAATCTTTCAATCATTTTCTAAACAAGGTTCTTTTATCCTTTTCGACAGAATTAAGGTAAGAATGTTTTTTTAACTTATACGGCGGGTGCAGTTATTTTCCGCCGTTACAAAATTGTTGAATCTTACCTTACAATAATATAAGAATATTTTCAAAGTAAATGTTTTATTTTATAATTATGTGACTTTTTAATGATTTCAAAATGGATATTTTAAGAATTTGTGAAAGGTACTCTTTATCAAGATCATAATTTTAAATGTTTTAAAGATTTATCTTTCTAAATATTTTTAATTAATGTCCATGTTTTCAAAATGATTTTAAGGATTTATTTATATGGAATTGAAGGTTTTGAAATGATATTTCTTTTCAAAAGTTTCAAAGTGGTATGGGACACTTTGATTCAAAAATTTCTTTTAAATTATTTCCTTTATAAATGTGTGACTTTTCATTGATTTCGAGAAAATAGATATTTCTCTCAAATAGTTTTGATTTCATCTATGTAAACATCCTTTGATGGATTTTATTCTTATTTGAAGTTGATTTATTATTATACAAAACTTCTATATTTTATTGAAGGTTTTTTGATATGTTTTACTGTGGATGTGCTATTTTTATACCATGAATATTTTATGGTGAAAGTATTGACATTTCGTATGCTAGTTTTAATACGAATGTTTATGTTATGTTTAAACCTTTTCATATGGGAATGCATTAGACTTAATATGTGACGGGTGGAGCCCTCTATAGCTCCTCGATGCATCGGTAGGTCTCATGAGACAAACTAGTGTCTTGGCACAAGGCCTTGACAAAATCTTATTTGTAGTCTTGGCACGAGGCCTTGGCTATGTGGTTATGATAGTCTGGAATTATGCATTCCATCATTATGAAAGTGGTTATTGATATTGCATGTGATTATTCGACTAGTAGAATATCCATGTGAATGTGTAAATGGCATTATTTCATTTTATTTTTTCCATACTATGTTGAAGTTCAAGTTTAAAAGGCTTTTGTTTTAGTTATACATTTCCTTAAATGTTTATTCTTATTTATGAAAGTTTCCTCTATATTGTTATCCTTACTGGGCATTTGAGCTCACCCCTTTTCTATGTTTTATTTTTCCCAGGAAGTGAAGAAGTAAATTATGAATGACCTGCAGGGATATTATGTGGGGATATGAGTGTGGAATATGGAGACAATATGTTGTTGTAGTAGTTTCTTGTGATCATGCCAATGTTATGTAACAATGCACCGACTCTAGGTAACTAGGGTCGGGGTGTTACAATTCGTATAATGGATTTTCAAAAAAGAGGACTGCTGGATGTGCACTTTATATTATATCTTAGTCGATAAATTAAGGTGGTAATTCCATCTGATATTAACAGATATGTTTCTGAAGAAATTCCAAATAAAGATTCCTTCCCTAAACTACATTCAGTGGTCGGCAATTTTATGATCCATGGACCATGTGGTGATGCCAACCGTCACTCTCCTTGTATGAGGAGGGAAAAATGATCAATGTATTATCCAAAAAAATTCTTCCACATATAACAACAGATGATGATGGTTATGTTGTATATCAGAGAAGAAATACAAGTTGTACTGTTCTCAAAAATGGTTTACCATTGGACGATCGGTTTGTTGTGCCATACAATCCAACTTTACTATTAAAATATAAAGCTCATCACAATATAAAAGTTTTCAATCAGTCATCCTCTATCAAATACCTTTATAAATATATTAGCTAGGGGCATGATAGTGTAACCACATCACTCTTTGACAACAACAATAAAGATCTTCACGATGAGATTAAAATGTATTATGATTGCTGGAACATCTCACCTTGTGAAGCTTCTTGGATAATTTTCTCTTATGATATCCACTATATATATCCTCTAGTTGATAGACTGTAGTTTAATTTAGCCAGAGAAAATAATGTAACATATACAGACTGTAAGAATATTGAAGATTTCTTGAATAAGTGAAACATTTCTGATACCGTGTTCACATCATGGATTCTTGAAAATTTGATGTATCTAGAGGGTATAAGTCTTACATATACAGAATTTCCAGCACAATTTTCTACCACTATTGTGAAAAGAAATGGTACCCACACAAACAGGGTCTCAGTATTGGCTGACTATACTATGTGGCACCCTCTTCTGGAGAACTACATTACTTGCGTATTCTATTAACAAAGGTTAGAGGAGTGACTTCATATGAATCTAAAAGAACAGTTAACAACATTAGTCATATTACATATAGTGAAACGTGTTCAGCCATGGGACTTCTATCTGTTGACAATGAATTCATACAAGCAATGTAAGATGAATCTACTTGGGGAATGGGACATTCATTGCAAAGAATTTTCGCTGAAATGTTATTCTCAAATACCATTTTTCGACCAGAGATAGTCTGGTTCACAGCCTGGAATATTCTAACTGAAGAACATTTATATTCCCAACAATTACTACTCCAATTACAAGGTAAAAAAATCATACTTTCTCTATTTCTATATATTGTAATTATTATATTTGTTTCTCATATTATTACCCTATCTTTTATACTTGACACTCACAGTTCATCAGAAACAAATGTTTTCTTTGGCTTAAATAGACAACATACTTCACATAAATGGAAAATCTATTAAGTGTTATCCTCCGTTGCCTATTCCAGATTATTCAATATCTCCTCAACCAAATCGATTGGTTACATAAGAGCTTAATTAAAATAGAGAAAAATACATCTTGAGAACACACCATTACACAATATGATTACTGCTGAACAGAAACATGTTATCCAGAAAATGTTGTCTGCATTATCTTCCCCTGAGGGTGGATTTTTTTTCTTGCATGGATCTGGAGGTATGGGTAAGACTGCCATTTGGAGTGTTTTAACAAGTCTACTAAGGTCCGAAGGTAAAATTGTTCTAGAAGTTGCTTCTAGTGGAATAACATCATTACTCTTACCTGGTGGGAGGACAACTCATTAAAAACTGCAAATTCCAATTTCTTTAAATGACCAGTTGTTCTTTAACATTCATCATGGGATTCATGTTGCACAACTGCTATAGGAAACCAAATTAATTGTCTTGGATGAGGCTCCAATTCTACATAAACACAGTTCTGAAGCTCATTATCGTACATTCAGAGATATTATGTCATTAAATAATGCCGAATCTTCTAATTTAACTTTTGGTTGTCTAATAGTGGTCATGGGTGGAGATTTTAGAAAAATACTACCAATGATCCCTGGTAAAGATAGGAGTGTCATTTTCAAGGCAAGTATAAGATCATCATATATATGGCTTCCCTATTGGGAGTTAACAATGACTCAGAACATGAGGTTGAAATCATAAAATATTATTGATGGTCCAAATGAATTTCGAGATTTTGTAAAGTGGATTTTGGACATTGGCGAGGGTCACATTAGAGATCTTTATGATGGGGATGCGTTCTTTGAAATACCACCCACCTATCTTCTTGCAATAATTAAATCCCCACTGACAGTATCTGTTGATGTTTCAAACCCAGATTTCATTGAAAACTTTTCATATGTATCGTATTTGAAATTTCATTCTATATTAGCACCAACGCCTGACGTTGTTCAAGAATTTAATGAATACAAGTTAAATCTTACTACTTTTGAAGGAAAAAATTATTTCAGCTCTGATTCTGTTTTCCATGCCAGTTTTGATACAGATCAGCAAGAGAACATATATAAAACTGATGGTTTAAATGGTATCACTGTCTATGAGCTTCCTACACATAACATTACTTTTAAAATCGGAGTACCCATTATGTTTCTTAGAAATATTGACCAATTAGTGGGGAATGAAATGGTACTCATCTGATTATTACACACTTGGGTAATCATGTCATTGGAGCAGAAATTTTAACTAGTTGTCATTTCAGATATCTTACATTCATCCCAAAAATAAATATCACACAAAATGACATAAGATGGCCTTTAAAATTACAAAGAAGTAAATATCCTTTTACTATTTATTATGCAATGACTATTAATAAAAGTCAAGGAAAATATCTATCTTCTATATGTTTATATCTTCGAAAGCCTGTGTTCTGTCATGGAAAACCTTATGTTGCTGTATCTAGATTGACGTCACTAGGTGGGTTAAATTTTTTTGTTGATGATAGAGAAAAACCTACCTATAACTTTACACAAAACGTTGTCTACAGAGAAATTTTTTATAACCTAGGTTAGGTATATTTTAATTGAAAGTATATATGATTCGATGCTTTTATTATTTTATTATATATAGGTACAACATAGTATAATGGCTTCATACTCTGTTATATCTCTACAATATTTTTAAATTTGAAGAACTAAAATCATGTCACGAAGAATCTGTCCTCTAAATGACATTACTGTTGATGCTAATGAAACATTGAAAATAGAAGTGCTTGTATTGAATACGTGGTTGAACTACTCACCCAACTATGGTTTTTCTTCTATCGATCTGATTATCTGTGATGCCCAAGTGAGTTTATACAGTTAAAAAATTACAGTTTATGTACTATTTCCATAACACCACTAATATGTACTTATTTTGCAGGATATTTTTTCATATCTCTGAAATGTGACATATAGTTTTTAATGAAATATATTGAAAATTTATTATTTGATGCTGGAGACAAAAATCCATTGTACAGTTAACAGCCTCCTTGTAATCAACAAGTACAAACCACTCCTGCATGGAGGCCTATGCTACATTATTCAAAACATCAAAATTGCTCCCAATAAAAATGTTCCTTAGGGGAAAGACATGCTTGCAAACTATTTTTCTCAACAACAACATTTGTTCGACCGAAGGATGAAAATTTACTAGTATTCTATTTTGACTTCACTACTTTTGATGACATCATTAAAGAAAATCATTTCAAAAAAACATCTAATAGGTACAAAAAACTGCACCTACTTTATATAACAATCTATGATTTAGAAAATATTTTTTACTACATGTTCAGATTTTTTACATACTATAGGAACAATTATTCTTTCCAATTATTTTCAGTTTCATTAAATTATGTAGAATTTATACTCTGTTAATAGTCATTCGCTCTTCTTTAAAAACTAATCCTTCCTCATCATTCATAACTATTATATAAATTATTGGAAATCTATGACATTCATACCCCCACTCAGTTATTGGTACTTCCAAACAAAAGCTTCAAGTCAATTTAGAGGATGACAGGTTAGCATCATTCTCCTCCCACTACATTTTACATATATTCTGATAATTATGAAAACATCTACTATGATTTATTCTAGAGGCTTGCGAATAAACTATAGCTTCTGGGGGGGGGGGGGTTGCGAACATCATGTCAGTGTACTTGGAGAACAAAAAAGGAATCCTCTACAGTATTGATCTTGCAGCTGATCAGGGAAAAGTGGTTGACCAGTAAGAAATCTATCTATGCCTTAAAAAATATTCATTACTGCTTCCTGTAATCTTTTCCTTCAAAATATGAATCTTGCTGATATATATGATCCAACATTGATTACTACCATAAAATTTATGTTTAATATCTTCATGAAAACTGAAATGATCCTATATATATAGATCGAGCATAATAGCTCTGATTTAGCATGTGATATGACTTATTACAATTTGGAAACTATAATCTTCTAAAATATTTTCTAATCAAGTTTATTTTATGCCATTTTGAAAGTATAACTATGAATCAACTATTATCCCTTATTGGAAAATGTTTTTCTAAGTCATTCACCTAATACAATCCAAAATTTTGACTAATTTGACTGTATATTTTACAAATTAATAGGTTTCAATATCATATATGTTCTACAATGTTCTATTCTTTATATGTAACTACAATCTGTATTGTTCCACCATATTTAAATTTCCAACATCTGTTATGTTCCATAATATCTTATTCCATATTGAAAACTTTATTATTATGTCTTATTTAAACCTTTATTATTTACAAATTATTCGTATGCTATCCAACATGTTGGACTGGAATCGGTGTATTTTTTACAATTTGAAAACTTGAATTTTGGAAAATTTTGTTCTGCATGTCTCAACAACTGTTACTATCACCACTTCAATTAATGCTTTGAAAAAACTACTAAACCTTGAAATCCCAGTACTCCATGAGTTTTGAAGTAGGTAAACTATTAACATCCAATATTTGCAAACTTTTACAGCCTACAAATACCAGCTATATGACTAACATGAATATTAATTCTTATCTTGAATGTTGGTTTTACTACATTAACTAGAAATGGCTTCATAAGTCATTCCCAGTTTCAAATTCCTCCATCAAAACATTCAAATAGTTTTATTACATTGATTACTTATTGTAATAACAAAAAATGCATTTATGATATTAAAAAGTTTATGTAGGTAAGTATAGTATACAGTTTCCATTAATTCACCATATCAACTACAATGCACTACATGTAATACCTACTATAATAACTGTATTAATATTAATAATTATTTCATATCCGA
The DNA here is from genome assembly GCA_963277665.1 of Viscum album. NCBI lineage: Eukaryota > Viridiplantae > Streptophyta > Magnoliopsida > Santalales > Viscaceae > Viscum > Viscum album. Next base: position 20,847,960 of record OY728123.1, read on the forward strand.
AAAGGTGTCTTATTGATGATAAAATAGACTTCAAATCACTCATCAGTGAAATAATGATTCATGAAACTCCTGCACGAAAAAATACAAGTTTCTAATGGGAAATTTTGGTGCTAAAATTGTATGGAAACACCAGCCTTCACTACTCCAAGGTATTCATTTAATTACTTCCATTATTGCTAAGTATAGATTCATTAATATGATTCTTATACGAGTTAAGTTCTAATGACATTACAATAATATAAATATATCAGGTTTTGAGTACAACTTTTTGTTAAAGACGACATAGACTTGCTATCTGTTGTTCTCTTTGAGAACCATGTCATGCAGTTTTTAAGAAAATCCACTTCACAGTTGAGATATTCTTTGATACAAGTATGATTCTTAAACTATGTGTTATGGTCATGTAATTTATGTTTTTAACTCACTTTACCATTTAATCATAACATAGGACCAGGATTAGTTTGGTTTTCCCCCTAAGCTAAATGTTTTCAAATCAAAGAATGTTCTGTTGTCACTATATGTGACAGAGTAAAACATTCAAAATCAAAAACGTAGTTCAGAACAGAACACATACATAATGCTCTACATCAGTGATAATTAAGATTATATTAGCATCTATAATCAGTGTTCTGAAGACATCCAGGTATGAAGTCTCATTCTACTATAGAAATTTCTTGGCATCATGCTAAAGAACACATAACAACATTATTTTTAATGAGCATAGAAAGAAGTTATTTAGTTTTTCTTCTTTACAATTCATATAATTAACAAAACATTTACCACATACCTATACTATTTTAACCATCTTTATTAGGAATATCAATGCGATGGATCTTCAGGGCTTAACTTGAACACTTCTGCTGCCGTTGATACAAGTATTACTGCTGTCTCTACAACCCAGGTATAAAATCTCTAACTTTGTACTCTCTTACTGTGATATTGTACATGTTGTAAAAAATAATATATCTTTCTTCATTCTAGATTCCCATTACCTTTTTTTATAAAAAAACTATATTTATAGTCCTTTTCCATCGGTTAAATTTTATATTCATGCTTTAGTGATATGGCTTATAAGTATTGACTGCTTCTCATTCATTATAATTTATCCTTCATGTAGAAAAAATTGTTGACTAACTGCGATGTTAAAGCTGCTGTGGAAGGCTCCCTGTCCCAAGACCGCAATCCAACATCAACTTTTCCAATGAACAGCATCTCCATATAATGGAGATGAGAAATAAAAAAGCATCCAAACTAGACAAAGATTTTCTCAACCTTCTCCAAGGTACTGTTTACATGCAACTCTATCTCATTGTTTAGATTTTCCATTAGAAGTTTTACTCCGTACAAATTTCATGAGAAGTCTCTTTAAATCTATCTCATTGTTTCGATGAGACATTATTTTATGATATTGCAATGCTTGTTGTTTGACTTTTCTGATTAATTGGGTCTGTACATTGCAGTGTGGATTTTCCTCTTCATATGGATGTATTCCAATAAAATCCCACAACCATACCCTGCTGCATCTTAACAGAATTTTATGTTCAGTGTATTAAGTTGAAAAATTATGATCTTGGGATAGTTGGGAACTAATTATTGAGGTCAATATGGTCGTTATTCTTTTTGATACATGACTGTTATGTAATCATGATAAGTAATCATATCACTTTTTAATGATTTTTTTGGATATGTTTCCCTATAGTAGATTTTAAATTCTATTTGGTTGATAGTAAATTCTTATAATGGTTTATTTTTACATTGGAGGATTCAATCCTTGGTATTTTTCTATAGTCAAAACATGTTATATAAATACTAAATAATTTGGATACCACATCGTCTTCCATTTTATTTCATAGAGATTCTGCATTGACATAGCTATAACAACTACCTTTGGAGATAGTTGGATTTTTTGGTCTGAATAGTATGATGACTCTTAAAATTTATGATAAATATGCCTATTTATATTTGATAATTCTTGATTAGTTCCCTTTGGTTATATTCACATTATATATTTTAATCTATTGAACTTTTGTTTTTGAACACAAACATTCTGAATCAAGCAACAATCAAGGTTGGGGGTTTTCGATACTCAAATGTCATGGTACTATTTAATTTTCACTATATTAAATTAGAATGGATTACTAAGTAGTTTAATTTTTTTGGATCAGAAGTTTACATTGACTTTCAGTGTTTAACCACACAATTAAGGGTACATATGTGGTTCCCATTTATGGTTATCATTTATACTTCAATATTTTAAAGACCTTTTCATAAATGATTTGTTATAACATCTATGTTGATTGTATTTAATTTTTCTTCACCATTCTATGATTTTACAAAACAAAAAAGCCAATTTTTAAAATAGTGGGAACATTCATTTACTTTCATGTCCAGAAATTATTTTCATAAACATTAATATATGTTAATAATGTATATCCTCTTCAAATAATAATCAATTTTTGTCCTCAAAAAGTTTTTACCTGTTTATAAAAGGATGTCATGTATTCAACTATCAATCAATTTATCACCAAAATGATTTCAGTATACTCATTTATCATGATCTGGTAATATATCATTAAAGTTTCAACAACTAAATTCGGTCTATGTTCTATTAGGGAAACAACGCTTTCTGTAAGTATAAAAATCATCTCTTCCACATTGAGAAACTACACTTTCTGTAGATTCAACAACTGATTTCAGTCAACTCATTGAATGTTTTACTCTGTTGAGCAGGGGTTTGCTATATAAATATATTTAAATTGTTCTCCATGATGAATTTTACAAACATAATTAATGTAATTTGTCATTCTCTTTGTCAGAATTTCCCTTATCTCAATTTTTTTAATCAAGTGGATTGTCCAAGAGTTTATTTTTATTTCTTGCATAAAAATCCACATTTTCATGGTTTTATTTTACATTATTATACTATATTATATATTAAGAATAATTATTAATGAAATTTTAAGGACTTGATTTATAACAAGCTTACGGTATTGTCCTTATTAGAATTGTTTCAGCATTAAAGACCCGAGGAATAATTTATTTTTCAAAAGTTATATTTGGAAATACCCTCATTATTTCATCTTTATTCATACACTCATTGAATATATTTTTTGTTAAATTATGTTTTCTGAATCCCTTATTTTTTGGGATTGTTTTTATAACTATTTCTGTTTTGGATTCATCAATTCAACATGATATGTTTAAAAACAATTCTGTTAGTGATTTTTTACTCATTTTGATGTTTCCATATTTATCCATATGAAATACAGTTTACAAAGTATTTTACTTCTTTATCATATCCATATTTATTAATTCTTCCATTTATCTATTTTATTTCTTCGTCATGGATGTCTAATATAATTTGTTATTCCATACTATATCAACTCTATATTTTATACTATGCTAATCATTTATCAACAATTTTTAAATTATTATTTCCTTATCATGTACATCTTATTTGTGGTTTACATATCAGCAATATTAATGATCATTATTATATTTGAAAAATAGTATTCTTTTGTTAAACATATGCATTGACCCATATCACCGTGTGAACGCACTGGCGATTACTATTTGTAAAAAATTGGGGTTTCTGTTCAAATAATTATGAAAATTTAAATTTATTTATATATAAAACAAGATAAATTATAAATATATTAATCCAATTTACACCATTAAAATAATTTTTATATTAAAAGTATTTATAAAAACTTAGGGAACTTTTAAACGTTCTTTTTACCTCATTCTTACCATGTTTGTATGATTATCATTGAACTTAATTTTTCCTTCTCAGTGAATTGAATTTTAAAGGATGGATAGAAATATTTATAATATGCAAGAAATTTTTTTCTTAATATGGTCATCTTAATGTTTTGTGAGTAGTAACTTTTGTATTTTTATTTACCATGGTAATGTGTTAATGGAGTAATTTAAATTAAAAATAATATTTTAAATTAATAAAATTACCCAAACAATTGTCCAAATTTCATTCAATGGGTGGGATTTGACCAAAATCTACATTATTCTGAAATTAAAACCTTTTTAATCCATATGGGTAAGAATATGACACTTATTATATTTAATTAATGATAAGTTAAAAATCCCATACTCCTAATTATAATTGGTGAATAATTTTTAATATAGGCATATACAAAAAATAAATTTGACAATAAATATTAATTTGAAATATAAAAAGATTATCATAATCATAGTAATTTATTTTTAATTATTAAAATATAAATAATTACATTAAATACTTATACAATGTTGATGCAGAAAATGATTAATTCAAGAATATATTAAATAAATGATATTAAAAATATTAAAATAAATACAATTTGAAGTAATTAAGTTCACCCGCTACTTTTATTGGTGTCTAGGACATGTTATGAGAATATTAAATGTTTTCTATCGAAATTATTTTCATGTTTGGAGTTTATCTAAAGAAAAAGTTCTGAATAGTTTCTAAATTCACACAAGCGATATTTTATAAAAATAATATTTTATTTAATAAATTAAAAAACATAAAAATATTTAAAAAATACAAATAGATTAATTTGAGGTTTAAAATTTCATAAAGTGTCCATTTATTGAAAATTTACGCCATTAATGTAATAATTTATAACATCTAAATATTTAAAATTTTGTTACCATAATTAAAATTGGAATAAATTAATTAAGTGTAAATCAAAATGATAATTGTCAAAATAAAATCAAAACATGATAAAAAAAATAGGATGAAGTGGACTCTGCCCTTATCACATTCTGATATATTTTTTTCTTTAATGGAAAATTTACCATAAAAATAAATCGTATGTTATTTAAATCAATGAGAGTTACAAATTATCACTCTCTTGTCTTTAATATGATTTATGTGTCCACTTAGAGACAAAATCAAGCATTAGATGAATATAAATGTCTAATTTGATAGAAATGAAATTAGTTTCATAATAGAAATTTATTTTTATTGTTTTTATGTTATATATTTACCTTCAAATATTCTTCAATGCAAAAAATATATATATTTAATTAACAATAATAATGAATAATTGGTTTTCATAATATTAATGTTGATATATTTTGAATTATTTAATGTTTATAATGTATTTCCTTAATATATAAGATATATTATATATTTTTGAAAGCATTATGTTATAATTATCAATTTTTTTGATATATTTGAACTCAAATTAAATGAATAGTATTAAATTTGATAAAAATGATATCTAATTTAATTAATTTATAATAAATTTATAAAAAATAAAAAAATGTTAAATAATACCAAAACGATAGTATATCACTAAAAATGTCTTTTTCATTTAATTTATGGTTCATTTTTAAGTACTTATATCTAGAATAATCTTATTATATTTCAATATTTTGACGATTTCCAAAAATGCCCCCCCTACATTATAAAAGGGCACCACTACTATTACATCCTCACACCACTTTGAGCCTTAAACCTCAACCATCCTCGGCCAATTTACATTCTCAAATTCCATAGTAATATTTTTAAGATTATTATATTCTGAAAATACCAACTCTAGGGTCCTTAAGATGAGATCTATAGGGAGATCATTGAAGAATATGTTATCTCCATACTGACTCACTCAAAATTATTTCTTCATATACTTCATCTTCCATTATTGATTCCATTATAAAATAATAAATCTAGTATAATCTATATGATAAGAAGTTATTATGATTATGTAACAACCATATTATACCTTTTATTCATCCTAAGAAAACTGAATATATCTTGTGTGTGTATATACAGATTACCGTATCCACGCCATGGTGTAATATGTTTTTCATCACTAATTTACTTAGAAGGGTATATTGACAGATATAATGGATATAAATAATAAATATTACATGATACTTGTTCTGAATACTTAATATACAGTCTAATTCATCCACCTTTTATTAGTTAGAGAATAATATCATTGCTCGTGTGTAGGTACGACCAACCATCTCCACGACGCGATGAGAATCATCTTCCATATTAACTACATCAAGAATGATTATCAAAATTTATATAATGAATAAATATATAAAATATGACATTATAATCATAATTTAATAATATATATATACATATTTTTCACTTACCTTCTCTAATTCAGTATGATAAAAAAACCCAAACAACGTTTATACGTACATACGACTTACTATATCGGTGAATAGAAAATTCCATTTCATATATCAATATTTTATAGATTTGTATACATTTTAATATAATGAATATAAATTATATATAATTCGTGTTTCAAATTCTATAAATATGTAAATTAGTAGTTATATAAGTGTATAATGAGTGAAAAGTCAAAACAAGTACGATAAACAAAGCGGTTATTACACGAAATGTTCCTTTAACATGGAATTGTTAATAAATGGGTAATATAAAGTAATAAATGAATCATATATGAAATAATAAATATTATTATGATTATTTTTTATGTTATTATTATGTTTAAAACAACTATATATGTTTTTTGAATAGATATGTAGGGAATCATAATAACGGTAATGGATTTGGTCTCCACTCCACTTCTGTGAGACACATGCCTCACATAGTACTTATGTGGTGTATATACTACCAATGAATGTTTTTATGAGTCCCAAAAATGATATTATGGTATTTTCATATCCATATAGTTTTTATTCTTTCATGGGGAATAATATTCAACTGATTATAATGTTATAATTATTATTCCATCAAATCTCTTTATTATCAGGATTAATTATACGTAAGTATCTACTAGGAAATATTTATCATAGATGTACATGTTTCAAAGAACCCGAATCATCATTTTATGTTGGGATCTTGATTTTAGGTTGTTTTTTAGAAAAAGGAAGAAAATTGTAATTTTCTATGTACATGTCGGGTACTTATAAGTACATGTCGTGTACCCGTGTACTACGTACGACCACATACTGGCCGTGTAACGGACAAGTACATGGATGTGTGGTGACCTGGAAGACTACCTAAAGTAGGGATATGTTGAAGCTGGTACACGACATTTACATTAAATTAAAATGTCATGAACTTTTCCTTTTAAATGACGAATAAAAGTGGGGATACGTCTCATCTCCAGAACAAGTTTCTTCTCCAATTAGTTCGTACAGTAGAGTGAAAAAACGGCTGAAGAATTTCGATCCCCTCCCAGTTCTTTATCCGACCTCCAATTGAGATGTAGTTAGGTATATTATATTCCCACTATTGAGTTCTCTCTCTCCCTAGAACCTATCTTATGGATTCATCATCTGTCATGATTAATTCAAGGATGATCGTTTTTCAACTCTTTTTATACCGACATGGTTCTAGGCTTATTAATGGACTGAAATTCAATAATATTGATCATATAACATCATGGTAGGTGGTTTTTTCCTATCCTTGCGTTCTTTGGATTATATATGCTAAATGTTCTGAATACCCATGTTTAGGGTATTGCATGTTTTGGAATTTAACCTTGTTTAATACCGGCTATGGTTTGTTTAATTGAGAATGGGTTATTTCTTTTGTATAAGGTTTTATAACATGATTATGGTTTTGTTTACCTTGTTTGATTGATTATGTATATTTGGTCTAGAATGCCTCTTAGGCTTTCCTTGTTTTCCTTGACTCATGTTGTGAGGATAGAGTTACTGATTATATGAAATGCATGTGTTTCTCATTATGAAATTTTGACCTAGTGGGGTTGAATGTGAGAGAATCCCGAGGTAGAGTCATTTCTGTATGAGTTTTTATTATGTTGAATAATAGGTATTGATTTTGAGAGTTGTCGGGTGGTCATAGACCCGCTGGTTTAGACCGTGATAGCATCCTAGAGGGTCATTATTAAATGAATATTTTAACCTAGGGAAATGAATTTGAGAGATGCCCGAGTGGAAATTATAATTTACTATTTCTAAGAAGATCAAGGGGGAATAGACTGTGAAAGATGCCCAGGTGGCTGGTTGTAAATGATTTGATCTATTTGGACCAAAGGGGTTAGGCTGTTTGAGATTTCCCATAGGGTCATTATTTATTAAATTGATGACATGTTAAAACTGAAGGTATTCATAGTGAGAACATTTCCAGAGGGTTGAAAATGAATGATTGAATTATTGTGAAAAGTCTTCCAAGGAAAACAACAAGCTTGGACTTGGTCTTACTTGTTCGTTTAGATTGTATTCTGATACGTCTACTATTATTATTATATGTAGGGATACAAATATTAGGCTAGATCCTGAGATTATATTATTCAACATATTGAATAATTAATAAATTTAAATGAGTGTAATTGGAAACTGTTGGATTTTTTACTTTTGAATACATCCTATTTTATTGCTTCGTTTGACATGTTACCTACTATATGTATTCACTGATAGTTAGGCATAGATATTTAGGTGGTCACCTACTAGGATTCATCTCCAATCTTGTTTTTGTCAATATTTTGGACCCAAATAGATTATATGGTTGTAGGTATAGAAAAGGTAAAGAACCCATCATAATTAGGTACTTGATTGTTGTTGGAGATGGAGAGCATGGGACAAAGATTATGCTTGCGATTCTGTTTGTGTTTACTGAATTTCTATACATTAGTTTTAGTATCGTATTTCTATCATTGTGAAATGTTTTTATACATTCCAAGACACATGTGACATGCATCATTCATATATGCTCTAGTTTTTATATTATTATCATTCTTCCGTTGTTTACATATATTGTATCGTATTACTGTTTTTTATATTTTTTTAATATTTCTTATTGTACTATGTATACTCTACTAGGGATGGAATACTTTCCCCATTATCAATCCTTGGCCCTTGATTCTATTTGGTAGCCTTTGATGTATGAAAAAATGCACCTAAGGTGATGTGGCCAACTGGGTACATGCCACTTATGGGTGGCACCTGGATCTGGGACGTTACAAAGTTGTACCAAAGGAGTTCTTTTCTATTTTGTCTTAATATTTGTATCCTATTGATAGGGATATGAAGGAATATGTAGTTTTTAATAATATTTTCCTTGGAGTAGCTAACCCGTGTACAGGGAAAATCTAAGTTACCTCGAATATTGGAATTTTTTTGTTTTTGAAATTGTTACAGTTTATTTGATTTCACCATTAGGTGGAACACTATTTTTGTGATATTTTTATTGATATCATATTGGTTCTATTTTTTTTTCAACCCTATGAGTTGAGGGTACATCATCTCATCCATCATATAGTCACTTTATCAAGATCACATGTCATGCATTATTATCATTTCATTTAGGGTGCATTAGTGATTTCATGTTGTTGTGATAATTATTGTGATATTTATGCATGATTTTTTGATAGATTCCATGATATAATACCTACTATTTTGATAGGGTATGTAATTTTTAATGTTTCATTTTTATGGATTCCAAAATTTGGTCACTAAGGTTTTATGGTCCCTATTGGATTGAAATTTGGTTGATCATGTTTGAACTTTAATTGAATATTTTCATGTTATTATGTGAAAAAGGATGAAAACATTGATTCGTGGAGATTATGGTCTCCCACGGGTTGGAATTTGTCCTACCATGGAAAAAATTTCACATTTTAAGGGTTTTGGAGATGTTTTAGAGGCCAACTGTCTCAAAACCAAGACAACATGGCGTGTGGTGATATGAAAACATGCCATGTGTTCATATGTTTTGGAAGAAACAAATTTTATTAAGTACCAACCGTGTACAGGGAGTACACACTGTGTAATTCTAAACCATGTGACTGACTGCATGAGTAGAGACACAGGGTTGGGAAACATTTGGTAGAACATGTTGTTTCTGGATTGTACACATCATGTAGAGTTACTCCAGGAGAGAACCATGTACTTATAGCCATGTAGATGTACCTATTACGGAGGGGAAATTCATGTACATGTTATGTATTAGGACGAACACATCGTGTGTAAGGGTGTTAGATGACCACGATTGGCAGAGTTACACGCCATGTTTAGAGATTGAGGGAACATGCCGTTTAGAGTTTATACACAACGTGTAACTGAGTTTGGTAAAACATCAATGCTTTATTTCTCTAGTTCCACTCTTTCACTTCAATGTTCTTTTCCTTGATAATCATAAACTAAGGTGTGAGCTTGACCTTGCAGAGTCATGCCACTAATACGTCATCCTATTGTACTCTAAATACAAGGTAGTGATTAGACACCCAAAATTGTAGATCAGGGACTAGTAGTAGATCCTCCGGTCAAGCTCATCTAGAAAGCAACTGTTATAACAGACGTAGGTCTTGATTCGTAGTTCGATAAAGAATTTTAGTGGATTTTACAGACATTTCAAGTAGCACCACATCGTGCCCTGATTGTGGATGAGTTGACGAGGATGTTCCTACAGCTGCATCCTCTAACTTTTTCAGTGTATGGGGGACCACATGCTATAGAATCATGGTTGGATGCCATTCTTTCTAACATTATGAATTTGGAGACGCCTTCAGAGAGGTGGGTGAATCGCACCACATACATGCTACGTGATACCACCGAGAGATGGTGGGATGCTATCTCATAGGATGGACCTCATCAAGATTTTCCTTGGGAAGAGTTTCAGAGGAACTTCTATGACTACTTATTCCCCAAGACGTTGAGGGCCAATCAAGATCAAGAGTTCATGAATTTGGATAAGGGTTCTCTTTTAGTGGGGGATTATTTTTTACATTTCGCAGAGCTACATCAATTCACACCTATTTTGGGAGGTGAACAGTTATCATTGGCTAGGCGATTTGAGGATGGTCTCAGGTATTACATTTGATCATAGGTGAAGGTGTTCAGTCTATCTCCAGTGAAGGATATAGTGAATCACGCGTTGATTACCAAGCGCAGTAAGAGGGATTTGGGTGCAATGATCCAGGGTGATTCTACATCCAGTGCTAGTAATCCTCTGAAAGATATCAGGAAACACCATAGGGTTCTCTCTCATGATGTTTCATCATGAATCTTGGTGGTATTATACAGTGTGGGAAGAGTGGTAATACGAGACCACATTGTCTGAACGGCCAAGTTGAGTGCTGATCGTGAGGCATGATGGGTCATCATCACCATTTTTTCATATTTCCTTACCATCAGCGGATGATAGAGGTTCTGTTATGACTCCACATAAAAGTGAAGGACCACCATTTTCACATCAGTTATGGAACTAGAGTTTGTAAGGCCATTCAGGCCAAGATAGAGGTCGTGGCTGTGGTATCTAGACCACATGTTTTTAGTAATAGTAGGGTGGATCAGCTCAGGGTAGTCAGCAGGGTCATAGGGCCATGAGGAGGGTCATACATTTTGAGTGGAGAAAACCCTGTAGGATAATGATCGCGAACCCTATATTGTTATAGGTACAATTCTAGTTGCCTCATTTTTAGATTCAGTACTTATTGAAGTAGGATATTCCAATATATTTATATTTATTACTGTTGTGAAGATCTTTGGGTTCTATATATTTACTTCTGTGTATTTCATGACACTAGACACTACATTGGGGATTAGGACAGTTATTGTACATCAGTGTATGAAGTTCCATCTTGGGGTTGGTGAGGGTAACTCCTTATGGGACCTCTATGTCTTATAGATGACAGGCTTCAATGTCTTTCTCGAGATGGATAGGTTCGTCTCCTTTCCTAAAATTGCTGATTGTCATCACCGCAGGGTGAGTTTTACATAACCATAGGGTGGGTCATTTCTAAACAAGGGTGAATGAGATGTCAAGGTGAGTAGGGATGGACTCGAGCATGATGGGTTGGGTGGAATTACCGCTCATATTTCTAGTCTATATCTTGATGACTATGGTACTTTAAAGATGGACTTTCCTCTAGTGGTGGATCATTTCAAAGATGTCATTCCCGATGACTTTTTAGGTCTACCTTCATAGAAAGAGGTATATTTCATTATTGATCTTGTGCGAGGAGCGGCATCGTTATCAATTCATCCTGATAGTATAGATACCCCAGAGTTAAAGGAGATCAAGACAGAATTAGAGGAGTTTCCGGAAAAGGATTCAATCTATCCCAATACTTCTCCTTGGGATTTTCTTTTTCTTTTTGCAAAGAAGAAGGATAGTACCCTCCTACTTTGTGTGGATTATCGGAAGCTGAACCAGTTGATGGCCATGAACCGATATCCCTTTCTATATATTGATGATCTATTTGGTCAGATTCGAGGATCCTAAGTGTTCTAAATGATTGAATAGCGATCTGGAGAACATCATTTTCACATTAGATCATCATATATACCTCTTATTGCCATCCGGGGGAGGTATGATCTATACGAGTATTTGGTTATGTTATTAGGTCTCACAAACACTTCTGCGGTTTTCATTTCACTGATGAATCGAGGGTTCCATCCTTACATGGATTCTTTTGTGGTAGTCTTTGTGGAAAACATCTTGTTGTACTTTCACACTCGACGTGACCATGTCACCCATATTTAGATCATATTGAGTACGATGAGAGAGCATCAATTATATGCTAATCTCTCAAAGTTCCCCTTTTTGATGGACTAGATTCACTTATTGGGTCATGTTATCTTAGAGATGAGATTATCAGTAGACCCAGAGAAAGTGAGAGAAGTAGTTTCATGGGAGCATCCAAAGAATGTATTTGAGGTAGGAAGTTTTTTGGGCTAGATGGTTACTACATGGGCTTTATACATGACTTTTCATGCTTAGAAGCGCCACTGGAATTCCATACTACGATGGGGGGGACATACTTATGGAAAAAATCATATGATTCATCCTTTTAGGAGGTGAAAATGAGGTTGACATAGAACCGATACAAATTTCTATAGAACTAAGAAAGAACTAAACTGTTTACTCTGATGCATCAGGTATCAGGCCTGGAGCAATGCTTATGCTGGGGGTGGAGTCATTACGTATAAGTCCCAATAGTTAATTCCACATGGGAGGAATGGAAAAATTTATGATCTCGAGTTAGCTGCAATTGTTCAAGATTTACTCAGCTGGAGATATTATATTTTGGGAGGTCATTTTGTGGTATACATTGAACAAAAATGTATCAACTATATCTTTACTCAGTGTGACCTGAATTTGAGACAGAGAAGGTAGGTTGAGTACCATCAGTTTTTGACATTGACCTTGACTACATGCATGGGAATGGAAACATAGTGGCTGATGCATTTTGTAGGAGGGCTCAGATACATGAATTTTAGTAGTCTAGTAGTGAGTGTAATCCAATATCTCTATTCTATAAGATGCATTTGGATGTGCATGATAGACAAGGGAAGAAATTTATTTCTTCTATAATTGTAACCTCTAATCTACTAGATCAATTTCAAATAAGGAAACAATCATATTCTGAAGGACAAGTCATGTGGTAGAGTGTTCCAAGTGAGAACCCTATTCTTGGGTAGACCATAGGTGATGATGATGCCTTTTGTTTTCATGTATGCGTATTAGTGTCATTAGAAATACATGAGGTGTTGATCTGTGATTTTCATTCTACTGTTGGAAAAATCATCCTGGTGTCATCAAAATGTTTCAAGATCTACACTATTAGTGTAGGTGGACTGATATGAAGAGGTATGTAGTTCGTTTTTTCATGAGATGTTCCACAAGTTTGCCGGTGAAGGTGAAGCATCAATGACCAATAGGGATTTTACAACAGTCACCCATTCTCGAGTGGAGATGGAATGTTGTAGAGATGGATTTAATGATAGTTTTACCAAGGACACCTTGAAGGAATGATGTAGTTTGGGTTGTTTTTGATGACTCATGAAGGTTGCACATTTCTTTTTGATAAAGTAAACCTTTAGTGTTGATGATATTGGCAGGTTTTAAATCTAAGATATTGTATGTTTTCAAGGGATTCCTCACTCTATCATTTTAGTTAGGGATGTCCAATTTACTTCTCATGTCTAGTATGGACTACAGATGACTTTTTGTACACAAGTACATCTAAGTTCATCTTACCATACCCAAATAGATTGTCAGTCCGAGCACACAATTCAGATTTGGGAGGACATGATACGAGCATGCATCCCATATTTCGGTGGAATTTGGGAGAGACACACACCCCTAATGGAGTTTTCCTACAACTATAATTTTAGGCAATGATTCAAATGACACCTTATGATGCTTTTTATGGTAGGCTATCCTGATCACCCTTATGTTGGCTGGAGGCAAGAGATTCATCTATGTTGGGGCCTCATCTTCTCAAAGAGACCACTATGTTGGTGAAGTTGATTCATAAGAGTATGGATACTAAAAAATATGGCCCAAAAACTTATGATGATAGATGAATATGACCTCTGGAGTTTGAGGTCAGAGATTAGGTTTTTCTTATGTTACACACCAAGGTTGGGACATAGAAGGGTTTGGAGATAGGGGAATCTTTCAATGATATATGTCGGGGTGTTTGAGATTTTGGATAGACTAAGACCAGTTTTTAATGGTTTCAGTTACCATAGAGGTCACATGATATGCATGACGTCTTTCATGTTTCTTAGCAATGGGGTTACTTTCAGATCTGTCTCAAGTTTTCCAATCTGAAGGGGTTGAGTTAGTGGTGGATTCATCCTTCAAGGAGAATCCCATTTGGATTGTGTATCATATCAAGAATGTTCTCCATGGATGTTATATTCCTCTAGTATGGGTTCTATGGATGAATGGGTGAGTACAAGACGTGACTTGGGAGAGGGAGGATGACGAACGATCTCAGGGGAAAGAGTTGTTTGATGTTTATTCTTCACCACCATTGGAAGGGAAACATTGGGATGAATTTAATTGTGGGGGGATGTTTGTTAGAACCCAAATCATTATTTCAGGTATGGATCAAGATTTTAGGTTGTTTTGAGGAAAAGGGAAGAAAATGGGGCTTTCCTTTGTACACTTCGTGCACCCGGGTACTATGTTCGTCCACATACTGGTCGTGTAACGGAGAAGTACATGGCCATGTGGTGACCTAGTAGATCACCTAAACCGGGGTCCGATTGAGGCTAGTACACATAGTATACATTTAATTATCACACAATGTAATTTTATTTTTAATTGATGAATCCGAGCGGGGTCACTTCTCATCACCATAACACGCTTCTCCTCCCCTTTGTTTGCATAGGAGAGTGATGAACGACTGAATAACTTCAATCCCCTCCTTGTTCTTCTTCTGACCTCCGATTGAGATGTTATTAGGTGCGTTGGATTCCCATTAGAGATTTATCACATTCCCTAGATCATATCTTCCCAATTCATCATCCCTCGTGTCTAATTCAGGTCTGGGGGGTTTTCACCTTTTTGAATATCTATATCATTCAAGGACAATTTAAGGGCCTACGTTCCATATTTTTGATTTTGAAATATCATGGTTGGTGGTTTTTTACTTTCCTTGGTTTTATTTGGATTTTATATGATAAATGTATCGAATACACATGTCTAGGGTATTACCTATTTTTGAATTTAACCATGTCTAATACCTTTTATGGATTTCTTGATTTAAAAAGGGTTATTTATTATTCATAAGTTTTTGTACCATGATAATGGGCATGTTTCCCTTGTTTGATTGATTATGGTCATTTGGTCTATAATTCCTATTTGGTTTTCATTATTTTCCATTCCTCGTGTTGTTAGGAAGTAGTTACTGATTATATGAGATGCATTTTTCATTGTTAATTTTTGAAAAAGGGGGATTTACTCTGAGAGACTTCCAAGGAATGGTCATTTGTGTATTATTTGTTGTTATTTTGACCTAGAGGTATTGGACGTGAGTGTTTTCTGGTGGTTATAGACTAGAGGGGATAGATCGTGAGAGCTACCCAGAGGGTTGTTATTAAATGAATGTTGGAACCTAGGGAATTGACTGTGAGAGCTCCTAGATGGTCATTAGAATTTAATGTTTGTAGGAATCCCAAGGGGGTATAAACCATGAGAGCTTCCCATGTTGTCAATTATAAATGATTAGCGCTATGTGGGACCAAATGGGATATATTGTGTGAGCATTCCCAGAGGGTCATTATTTATTTAATTAATGATATGTTAATCCAAAGGGGTAAGACTATGAGAAATTCTGAGAGGGTTTCTTATGAATGATTGAATGATTGTGATGAGTCTGCAAAGACAAATAGCAAGCTTTGACTCAGTCTTACTTGTTCTTTTATATGGTATTCTGGGATGTATCTTGTTACTATTATACAGGGTTAGATAAATCTTAGGCTTGATCACAAGGTTACATTATTCAATGGATCAAATTATTAATAAATGTAAATGAATGTAATTTGAAACTATAGGATTGTTTACTTTTAAGTACTTACTATTTTTTTGCTTTATTTTTCATATTACCTACTATATATATTCAATGAAAGTTCAGTAAGTTATTTGTGTGGTTTTCTACTAAAATCATCTCACACCCTATTTGGGTCATGCTTTTTGACCCAAACAGATTATATGGTTTTTGGTATAGATGAGGGACATCACCTTTCTTCATCAAGTGTTTTATTTCTATTGGAGCTGAAGAGAATGAGACGAAGAAAAGGATTGCGATGCTGTTTGAGTTTACTTCTTTTCTATACATTGGTATTAATATTGTATTTCTAGCATTATGACTTGTTTGGATTCTTTCCTAGACACATGTGTCATGAATAATTTATATATGCTTCAGTGGTTATATTACTATCACTCTTCCACGGTTTTCTTTTATTGTATGGTATTACTGCTTCCACTATTGTTTTCAAATTTTTTATTCTTCAATGAATACTCTACCAGTGGGGGAATAATTTTCCCATTATAATACATTTTCCTTTAGTATAAGTTGGTAACCTCTGGTGTTTGGGGAAATGTGCTTAATGCCATTCGACCAACTAGGTTTGGGGATCCTTTTGGCCACACCCGTATCCGGGACTGTACAATTTTTCTTAAAAAAAATTTCAAAGTATTTTTACTATCCTTCTATAATATTTTAAAGTCATTTTCTCCCATGTATGAATTTTTATTAAATGGATTGAAAGGAATATTTTTATGTTTTCAAAATGAAGTACTTTATGACATCTATAAAAAAAGTAAGAGAATAATGTTTTTAAAATTATGCATATGTAATTAATATTTACTATTTCATAATGGCTTATTATCGTGAAGATTCCCTTACAGTAATAAATGGTTACTTTCAATTAAAACTTTTTCTTTTTAAATGTTGTGTCATTTTAAGAAAAGAATATTATTTCCACAAAGAAAGTATATTTTCATCCACAACTATTTTGAATGATTTTTCATGATACCTTAATATTTTTTCAAAGTGGTTTCAAAGAAAATGGTTTTGAATTTTTTTATGATTTATAAAGTTATTTTTAACGAAACATCATGGACCAAGTGTTATGTTAAAATCTTTCCCCATTTAATAAAACATACATTGTCATAGTTAAAGAATACGATTAATATTTTTTATCTGGATGGATTATGTTTTTCTGGCATGATGTTTTAGAAACCCAAATATTTTCATGGGTTTTACATTTTATGAAATATTTATGAAACCTGTATCATTTGTATAGGTTATGATATGACTAAATTATTATGATTCCCATTTCATTTCATTAGTTTTAATATCATTTTTATGATATTGAGGCACATGTATGTATAGTTTCATTATGAGATGAGTAGCCCCTATATCCTTCTAAGATGAATTGGGTAAATATGGGTAACTCATGATGTATTAATGTTATGCGTGAACCTGCCTTCATGTTCACAATTCTATGAATAGAGTTGGTTTTCATATCTATTATTTTATTCATGGACCTGGTTTTCCTATCAATGTGTTTATGAAAGGGCCTGATTCCATGTCCTGGATATAATGTGTGAACCTTCTACGACTTATACATGTTTACAAAGTTAAAAGTTTATGTTTATTTGAAAATATCATTCTTAAGATAACATAATGATTTTATATATTATGTTATTTAATTAATTCTGATTCTATCCTTATGATCCTCCAATATTTATTCAATGACTCATGCATATGATCTTTTGATATGCATGGTATGATATTCAATTGTTATGATCATGTTTTCATACCCTTATGTTCTTGTTATTTTTACTTATGTTTAATTTTTACCCTAACAAAGCATATATTCTCACCCTTTCTTGCATTTCTTTTCCCCATTATACAAAGAAACGTAATAAGATTGATATGTCACAAAAAGGTCTAGTTATGATGAAATGGGTGGGATAAGAACTATATGTGTTATGAACCAGTTTTGTACGATTCCATGTTTTAAAAGGCCCTGGACTGATACTATCTTTGGGAATTTTACCATATAATATATTATTTTTCTCTTAAAAAGTAATTTAATTTTAAGGTATGTTATGATTTGGTTGGTTATAGTAATTTTAGTTAGCTAGATTTCTTTTTTTGATCGATTAAGTAGATGACTTACGCTATATGGGAGTTATATGATGTTTTCTCTATTTATATAATTCATATGTTTTAAACCATCTCTGGTATTTTGAATATATTTCATAACAATAATCTTTTACATGTATTGTTCTTAATATGTGTTTTTATAGAGGATACATTTCCATACATTTTTTTGAGATTCATTTTAGAATAATATATATTTTTTGTGTGGTTCGGATAAGAACTATGGTATACCAGGAATGAAGTCATCCTTTGGGAGGTTAATGTCAATTAAAAATAATTTTTTTAGGTTGTGTTTAATTTCTATTTATCTACACACATACAAATAAAATTATAATCAATGAAAATAAAAATGAATTAGGAATCCATTCACTAAATAAGTGAAGAGGTGACAAGAGATAAAATTTTCAATTCATTTAAAAATTATAGAAACATATATTCACACCCCTATCAGTGTTGGTCAAATCCATTAGTAATACTTTGATTGTTTAATATATATTTAGGTCAAACCTTTAATTAGATTCTATTCTATATCAATGTCTGTAATTTTATTGGGTTCTATTTCAAATTTATCATGACATGAAAATATGGTGGAGTTTAATCAATGGATAATATAAATTCCACATTTTACAAAATATAAATATCTAATGGATGAGAGGAGTGAAGAAGAAAAATAAGACATATCTCTTATATAATGAAGAATATAATGAAATTATCTCATTACCTTATAAAATTAAATAATGCTTATGAATGTTCAAAAAAAATATTGTCTAGTTAAATAAACTACCAAAGATGTGGAAAATAATTATACCTTATAAGGATGTATCATATTAATGATTAAAATGATGAAAATAATTTTTTTTAATATAATCATAAATAAAATTCAAGCACAAGAGGGAATGATCATAATAGATATGATTCACAAGATGAGGCAATCACTTATTTAAAATATATTCTGCATAATTTACCAAAATATAGATTCATTTCATTTTGTGGATATTTTATAATTTTTTTAGATGGATATCATTCACCTTGAAATAGAATCTATGAAAAGATAGAGAGATAAATAATATTAAATTTGATGATTTGTGTATATATCACAAATCAATGTAATACTAAAATTTAAATAGTGGTATCTCTCGAAAAATACCTACTCACACAAGAATGTATTTTCTTAAACAAAACCGTAAAACGAGTAATCAATTAAAATGATTAATAAAATTTTCAATGTCTAGAATAAAATCAAAAACTTATATAGATTCCATTAATGAACAACTAAAATCTAAATAATGGAACAATAAGGTTTTTGAAAATTTATTATAGGAAAATAACATGATAAATAAGGATAAATTTAAAGAACTAATAAATGGATGTAAAAAATGACTAAGGAGATTATAGGATGAGAAATAAATTCCCAATGTGAAATTATTTTTTCTTGATGTAATATTGAATTTCCTAGAATCAGGTAATGAGATGTATTTCCAATAATATGCTAAGAGATTTGTGGCCACATTCATTTATAAGGGGGATAATTATATAGAAATGAATTTATATTATGGAAAGAAATTATATAATTAATTATCTGATCAATCCTTAATATTATTTAATTAGGATGTACAATCTATACTCATAAAATATTTTTTATTATAAATATATTTTCTTATAAAGTGTATGTTTGAATTAATATTCTATAAAAATGAGAATGAGAAAAAATGGTGAGAAGCACACCACTATAACTAAGTTGGATTAAATAATGTATACAATTATTTCATTCCCTACAGAATACAAAATGATAAATATATCACAAAAAACAGAATACATGTAATTATAGATAGATTGGTATTCAAATTAAGAGATGAAGGTTGGTGGAATAAAACTTTTTATTGTGAAAATATCAAGTATAATATTGCGGATTTTGAGAATAATATTTTAAACAATGAAATAAGTGGAGATCCTTTAGTAATAAGGATAACTTTTGAGTCTAGAAAAATTTAAAATTGGAATAAAAAAATTCTATTGATAATTTCAAAATTGTTGGAGGGGCCTGGTAGTCTTCCAGTCAAGATTTTCTTAGTATAAATTTATTATTGTACAAAATAGAGTGAATTGTGTAAAGTGGTATTAACGAAATAATACAACAAAAGTTAAATGTTAACAGTAAATCATCCTTTGGAAATAAATAAAATAGAATTTGTTTTCAAGACAATCCAAATATGATAAGGAAAAATGGTTTATCTGAGGGAATTATTTATTTATTTTGTAAAAGAATAGGAAACATTATAGATACCTATAAACTAGAAGTGTTTGTTTTTATAACAAGAATCGTGAATGATTGTTTTGGAAAAATATTTCAAAAAATAGAAAAGATTAATGACTTCTTTAAAAGAATTTCAAAGAATCTATATCGAAAATTAGAGGAAAATATGTTAGTTTCCAGTGAATATTTGATGAATTTTTTTATTAATTTAGATAATGTAAAATAAATAAAAAGAGAAAGAGAGAAGGAAATATCCAAAATGAATTTAAAGATACAACATTAGGAATATGTAAAATTTAAAGAGTGAATTTCAAAGGATTAAAGACTTAGATCTCATGATATTTTGTCTGATATGTGTATGAAGTATTGGCCTGATTTAACAAATTTTATAACTATCTAACCAACTCAAGATGAAAAAAAAAGAAAAAGTATTTTTCACAAGATTATAAATATATATTAATGAATCATGTTATAAATAATATTACACATAATTTATAATAAAATAATACATTTTTCCAATTATTTTAATGAAATCCCAAAAACTTAGCATGAAGAGACTTTATAAATTTAGAGAAGAAATGGAAAAATATAATGTTTGAGAAGTGATTATTATCCTATTTCTATTAATAATGTAAAAAATAGCTCCACATTATTCCATTTTTTTTTTTGGGTTTTTATGTTCTCATTATAGTGAATGAAATTTGAATCTTGTTCCCAATATAAGAAAAAATTTAAAGAAGCATGATGGAATAACTATTCAATATATGAATAAGACACCATTATGGTATAATATTTAAATTAGTAATATAAATAACATTTAATAGAATAACTACATTGATAAAGGGAATATTGGGAACATCAATATAGGTGGAGATTACTTTTTGATGCTTATAGAAGTTTATAAATAAAATTTAAATGTAAATTATGAAAGTTTCCTAAAAAAATCCTTAAAATAGTGTGTATGTAATCTATATATTCATTGTTTTGATAGAAAATAATCCAAATATTAATGGGGGGAATTTATTTTAATTGATAGTAAGAAAATTTAAAAAATTTGAACTTTATATTAGTCTTTATTTATAAAAAAAATTAATATGTACTTGAATGTATTTTAAATTTGAATTGTGATGAGTGAATCTTCTCAAGTTGATTTTTCAAATTTATTGATGATATAAATAGTAATGATTTTATTTCAACCAGAAGAAAAAGAAAAACTTATTTAATGATTCATGGTAAGTAGTTGTATGAAGTGGTAAAATTTTATATTAATTTTGGACAACATTTTTGTTTAAATCTACACCTCATGTATTCTATAATAATCATAGATCATGTATACATTTATTTAAATGATTTATTGAAACATTATTAAATATAAAGGGATACCATCCCCTTCTATTTTCATTATACGTATTTTCAATAAGGGTTTGAGATGTATATTAAATTATTCAATGAAGACGGAAGAATGAGGGGATAGAATAAATGCATGGAAAATTTTCATTTTCTATAGTAAATATTGAGAATAAATATAATTTTTGAGATTATTGGATTAAAATAATATTTTTTAAGTATTCAATATTAATAAGTTTCAATGAGAATAATGATATCATGGGTGATGTCAATTTGTTAATTGTAACTACATTGAATTTAGTTTTAAATTCCAATGAAAATTTATGAAATGTTGTACATCTTGGAAGTAAATTGGTGGTTCCTAATATTGGTTGAAATAAGTATATAGGTCTCAAGAAATATGTGTTATGAATTAAAGGATCAAAGAAATTAATGAATATATGAAGTTAGGGTATACTAAAACTGAATTATTATATTACAATTCACATGTTGGAATGGTATTTGGGATATTATAGATTTTTTTAAAGTGATATAACACAAAAAAATTAATTGTTAGTTTTATACATTTTTATGATGATTATCTTCTTCAAGTTAATTGTGTAATTATATGGGATTATTGGGTCGGGTAATTAGAATAGGGATTTTTTCATGTAATTTAGTATCAATGTATGGGTCATTATTAGGCATGTGAAAGTCTCATTTGAGATCATTACACCTTTATATGAGTCATTTTACAAGGTTTCGACATGAATTTTGACAAAGTTAATTGATTTCAAATTATGGAAAAATATCCAGCAATGAAAATCCACAAAATAAAGCATGATTTTATTTAGTGAAGGGTAAAGGAGTAAAATCAACCCTAAAAAAATCTAATTTCATGTGATGAGGGAGGAAACTATCAATGTTGATCATAACTAGTTTTAGGAGAGGAATCACCACGAATGGAATGACAATTACCCAACAGGTGAAGCCACCAGAATATATTTCATAAAATACTGATGGTTCTTGTACATTAATAAGGTAGCATGAATCACAAATGAATCTATAATATGGGATGTGTGATAATTCGCATTGTTCATGAAATAAAAATGTTTTTCCCTGATTGATACAATATTATTTATATCAACTTCCTCACATAATATTGATTACATGTTTATCATGAAATTTAAAAAATTATCTTCCATCATTAAATTAGAAGAAAACTCGCGTACAAACATCACAATATTATAGTATTTTCTTAAGATCACAAGAAGTCTATGAAAAAAAAGAGAAGAATCTAAATTAAATAATGACGGAAGAATGACGATTTGATTCAAGGTCAAGTTGATTTTATATTTGGTGATGTTTGAATGAAATTATTTTTTTTGTGGAATACTTATTGATGTTTTGTATAATTAAAATGACTTCTACATTTGTGATAAAACAATTATTGGATAAATAATTATTAATTATTAAGATTATTATACGGACATTCAGATATTAAAATTGTATTATGATAATGGAAATCAATAATGGATCAATTAGAAGTGATATTTATATAGATGAATATAGATGATAGTGTCTACAAAGAATTTTAATTGAATGGAACGTTTTAAGGTTCATGTTATGTATTTCTATGGTTATGGTATTGAAGATCATAAGGTACATTGGGGAATATCATAATGTATAACTAAATATCTTTGTAATGTTTATGGGATTTCGTATGGTTCATGAAAATGAGTTTATAAGATATATATTAGATTCTCATAATGTACAAATAAACATATGAATACATATTGTTCAACTATTTTCTATGTTTCTATGTCGTGATGAAAAATAGATGTTATAATCACGTTAAAGATAATAGGGAATCATAGGAGATAAGAATCCTAGAATAAGTTTGGTAGGATATCCATGTGAGATATTGATTGAAAAGAGATTTCTAAAATACGGGGATCCATAATAAATCCATAAAAAAGGGGATTTATAACTACAGTGATTGAAATAATCATATCCAACATGAAATATTGATATATGTATATATCAAAATAATACGATCTCATGCTTATGTAGATATTTTTTACAATGATTTTTTGGAGGGCTGAAGAACCTACAAATTGAATGAAAATGTTTTTAGTATTCATCTGAATTATAAGGATATTTTAAATGAAAGAAAAACTGATGATGTTGAGTTTTTATGGAAAGACCACAGAAACATTAATTTAAAGATTTATGTTATGGAAAATTTAAAATACTATAGTAATTATATTCTAATGTTGTAGTGATTTAAAAAATAATAGGAATTAGATGGTTGGGGTCAACTATATGAATACAACATATTCCTAAAGCTGAGTAAACAAATATATAAAAATAATAGTGATTCCACCCAATGTATCTTATAATGATTATCCTAGTGTTAAAAAACCAATGGTGCTCTTGTGGTGAATTTATATGATCTTTAATCTACAGTGATGAAAATGAAGAATTGGGAGAGAATGAAAGCAACATAATTTTATTAGATATTCTAAAGGATACATATGTGAAATATTTATCCTATATATTTTTCTTATTATATAATACGTATGGAATTTGATTGATCTAAAAGGAATTTATAAATTCAGGGATAGGATTAGATACACTATCTAAGAGGGAAATGAGATTTTCATAATAGATCTAGCTTATATAGTGAATTCCAACTCTTGTATTCAATAAATAATACTAATGAACAAGAAATTTAATTCCATTTTCTTTATTTGTATAAGGATAGAGGTTAAAATTTCATACACCTTCTCATGGTGCTTTTGATAATAAGAATAAGTTGTGTGTGAGTGAGATTAATGTCATGGTACACTGGGGTCATAGTCATCCTTAATGAGAAGAACCACATCAATAAATCTTGGAGTTTTTATTGTGATTTATTTTAATTATCATCAGATATACTATAATATCCCACATTCTTCTTAAAAAGATAGTACATATTAATCGATGAATATTCATACATGAAATTTTAATCCTTGCCTTGATTATTTTGGCGTATTAGCATTGGAAACATGGAAACATAAATAACTATTTTATAAAATACCTATATATTATCCATCTAATTCCATCTAAACTAACACCCTTAGCAGACCTATTATGCATAATACCTTTGTTCATTACCAATGGAATGTAAACATAAGAAAATGGTGAGCACAGATGATCATTATGGGTAAAAATGGAGATATCAATTATTACATAAGAATATCATGATCATAAGGGCATAATATCGTGAAAATAACATTTTAAAATAATACCATTAATATAATAACTCAAAATCCTGAGTCATGGAAGAAATCTTATTAGTTTTAATACTTGAATCGAAAAGGAATCAAATTACATGATCTATAAGATAGAAACATTATCACATGGAATGGATTTTTTCCCTACCAATAATCATTAAAAATCATTTCCATAATAATAATGGATTTGGTACAAGAATATTTGGTGTAATATATTCACTCATAAAACCATCGTAGTATCCCCTGTTCACTCCCAATAATATCAGAGTGGATGATGACCCTTACTGAACTGGGTTCACTTTCTATTACAATCTTGATATATAATGAGATACCAATCATTAAACAATGATTTGGAAGGAGATATTGGTCAAACCCATCACATAATAAAAAACACACATATGTGTGCCATAAGATCATAAATAATACATTATATAAGAACTTGGGAAAAGATATGGGTTTCATAAACAAGTGATCATAATATAACCCATGGAAAATAAATGGGTGTCATAAACATTTCATCATAATATAAACTATGGAAGTGAAATTGTTTTCATAGGAATTTAATCATTAAATCATAGACATAAACTATCTGGAGATTAAATAATGTTTTTATCCATGGATTAAATACATAATTTTTATGCAACATCAAATAATTTCATATTAAATGTAAAATTATATTGAAAGATCACATGGAATAATTCTTGAGGAAAATAACCATTCCATTTGAAAATACCTTTATTTTTAAAAACAATGCAATTATAAATGAAAAAATATTCTCTAAAAACAACCCTGTAAAATTATAAAAGGAATATTAAAGGAAGTATATTTTCATGATAGATGGAATATTAGTTAATTTCTTATATGTTAAAAAAAATTCCATCAATATTTTTTAGAAAATTGCAAAATACATTGTTTGGAAAACAATAAGAAGATTAATTTAAACCCATATTTTAAAAAAGTAAAAAATTTGTAAAAACTAATTTAGGAAATCATAGAATATTTTTATTAAAATTATAATAATTTTAAAAAACATGCATATGGAAGATAAATATTCCACAGTGGAAACCTGATGATATATTATCACAAGTATTAATTAGATTGTTAAATAAATACTTACCTAGAGTTCATCATGCATTAAAACTAGTCTAAAAACCTACATAATAAAGTTTTATTTTTTATAATTCTATAAAGTATTTATTTTAATAAAAATATTATCATATATCTTCCCTGAATAAAATTTTGACACATCCTTTTTTAAATAATTCATCATTAATATTTTTATTACATGGTGTTAACTGTTGCGTTAATCATGAGTATATCTGTTTATTAATTCCTATAATTTTACATTTATATTTGTTAAATAATATTCAAAATACATTTCATGATATATATTTTATATAAATTTATTATATAATGATTTTTATACATAATAGTTATGGAAATAAATATTAATTACACCATTCGTGGACATGGTAGGTTTTAAAACACATGAATGAGTTTTTCATTTTTAGATGGATGTAATGAAAGAAATGTATATGTTAATTATCCTCTATATTATCATTATTATGTCATATATATCATATATATTCATATAATTCTTTATTATTACCATCCATGTATAATTTAAATGAAAAATGAGTCACATTGCTTCGTGGAGCAAGTAGTTGACAAGTACACACATACAACATAATCATTTAAAACAGATTGGATGGTTAGTGTGTAGATGTGAGATTATAATATAAAAGTAATAATTATGTCATTAATATCATATATAAATGTTAAAACCATAATTATTCCCATTCTTAAATAATTGCGATGAAAAATTAATTGTATCTCTATGTGGAAACAATAAGTTGTACGTACATAGAAGTGATATCTACACATCACCTTTGGTGGGAAATATGGTTTATAATGGTCTTATTTTAACAATAATATAATTTTATAATAATAAATATACTAAAATTATATTTTTTTGAGAATCTAATTTTTTTTATAAGAGATAAAAAAGAGTATAAGAGAATGTTATTGGCAAGGGTGAGTACCGATTATTTTTGAAGGAATCTATTAGATATCCTCTTAAGGTGTCTAGAGTCGGTATTTTTTGGAATGCCAAAACCCCTATGTTGTTTCTAGGGATGTTTCAAACGGATCTTGGTAGATTCTTATTATTAATGAAGGCTCAGGGTAGTGTAAATAATTTAGGGAGTATATTCCCTTTTATAATTGAGAGGAAGGGTATTTTTGTGATTTTGAAATAAATTTTATTTTAATAAATAAAATCTCAATAAAAATTCCACCAAATTGAAATGGATTCAAACATAAGGTATGATAGGTTTGTAATCTCATAAAACTATTCTAACTAAGGCAGTTTATTACTAGAAATTGAGTACGGTTTGTGTTTCTTTTCAATCATCACAAGGATGATTAGGGTGTTTCCACGGAAAAGGATTGTACAGTTTAAGAAGACAACAATATTGATGGTGGTGTCATTTCTAATTGTTTCAAAATATTTAGGTCCAATAAATAAATAATTATTAAAATTGTATTTGGAAAAGGAATTTTCACTCAATATTGATGGTGAATTTAAATGTTGCATAAAAGGTTTGTTTCAAGAATGTCTCGTAAAAATATTGAATAGGTATGAATTTCACATAAGATTAATTTTTCATGAAATATTTGGTTCTTTATGGAAGAGGATTACATAACCAATGGGTTGTTAATAATGGTTTTATGCACCCATCATGAATCTTATGTGAATGGTTTTCGGGGTTTATAAATAGGCGGGTACCTCTATTCAAGACTAAGATATTTTTTCAAAAAAGATTCTGTATCACTCTTGTATGAAATATTTCTATGTCGAAGACTTATTCATAGAAAATCATGCATACAAGGCACTCCTTTACTCAATCTGGACCATGTGAACCCCATGGTGTGTTTGCGCGGAAGATAGGTGTTTAAGGAAATAAATATTTCATGAAAATACCAAAACATGGGTGCCGAACAAGTATTATGCGCATGTGAAGTGTAGAGATACTAACAAGTTTTAAATATTTGTTTTTTATGATTAGTGTTCTCAAGTGAACCAATTCAGGAAAATGGTGTAATAAGATTATCATGCTTGTCTTAGAAAAATACTTAAATGCCGACCTATCAAAGAGACCTTTAATTAAATAAACTGATTTAGAATTCTCTAAAAGATGTGCGCTCAGAGGAGTTGATGGAAGTGTTCAAAGGGATGATATTTTATACTCATAAAATCATTCAAAGGTAGTGTGCTTGACACATATTGACTATTTCTAAACATCTATATTCCAAATCTATTCATGATTGGTGCATTTAGGTTTGACAAACCCGTTGTTGGAATAATCTCCTTAAGCTAGGCCTTAGTGGTGAACCATGTAAAACTATTTCATTGTATTTAAGAATATGAATGTTTGATTACGTCTTTAATCCATTATACTAGTTTAAAAAGTTATAACCAATGTGGAAAAATGTCTATCACATTAAGATAAAATTATTGCACCTTGATTCACCCTCACATCTCAGGGTGCTACGGTGTCCTAAAAACCAATATAATTAAAATAGGTTTTGGTGTAAATTTTATAACAACCCAGTCCTAATGTAAATATACATTAAATTATTTTTACAGAAAAATTAATACATCACACAATCAATTTCCCAAAAACCGTATTAGTTTAGTGCCTTTGGAAACATGGAAACATATGAACTATTATATAAGTAATCTAAATTATCTCTTATTGGGTTCACCGTGACTAGAAGAATTCTTAAAAACATATTAAATAATATATATTTTCATAACCTAGGGAGTAGATCCATAAAATTGAGTTATCTTAGATGCTCGTTGTGGGTATCAAAGGAGATATAAATCTTAATCATGAACATAAGGGTATGATAAATTGATCATATCATTAGAATATCATACCATTCATATCAAAAATAATATACATGATTCATTGCATAAATATTGACAGTTCATAACACATGAATCATAAGGAAGTCAAGAAAATATTCCATGAAATAATAACTAAGTAATAATACATAGAATTTGTGTTATACACATAATAATATAAAATATTATTTCAATTCTACCTACAAAGAAATTTAAAATAGGATAGGCTTTATCTAAAACCCATGTACCTGCTTCAGGATTGGGAAAACCCCTATTACCTCTTATTCGAGGCTTCATCTACAACTTGTGTGCCCTTTTTGTTTTATTCTAGAGCTACAACCCATTTAACTTCTTTTTTTTTCATGCTTTAGCTACATCTCGTGTACCTTCTTGTTTACAGGCACAAGGTACAACTTGTGTATCTTATTTTTTTGTGCTTGGGATACAATCCATGTACCCTTAGAACAAATATACTATTTATCATTACCAAATTCATCATATGGAGATATAGGTCCCACTAGTCACATAATAAAGTCATGCACACATGTTCCACGAGATAATAAAATTTGTATCATATCATGACCAATAAAATAAATGGGTTTCATAAACATTATATGAAAACCCATGAAACAGAATGGGTATTATGACTATTTAATAATATAATAATTAATAGAAAATATATATGTTTCATAATCAATTCATCCTTGAATAACCAATGAATGGAAGTTGGTTTCTTATGTATTTATGTTGGTATAACATGTATAATTGAAATAGGTTCCATAAGCATTAATCATTGTAGAATCTATAGATGAGGAATAGGTTTCATAAATTTCAATACATCAAAATATAGACAATTTAGAGAATATATTATGAATGGTTTACTTCGATCATATACCTAGTAAAGAAAAAAGTATAACCAAAGACATCATCTTAGATAGAGATTTATTTTTAAAGATCACTTAGTACATAAATTTTCATGGAAAATAATTTATTAAAACATATAAAATTTTCAAAATTATTTTCCTTGAATAAATGGTGAAAAAGTATAATGGAATCATGAAAGATTATTTAATACTTTTCTTTATGAACATATCCATTATGCTTTGAAAAACACATTTAAAAACATAACACATTTTTAAGACCATTTTCATTGGAAACAACCTTGAAAACCTATAAATAATCTTGAAAACATATTGAAATCATTTTTATTTTAATATAAATTTAGTTCTTATAAAATATTCCATGAAATCATTGAAATCGTTTTCTTTAAAAAAAAACAATTGAAAACACATAAATGGGTCATATAAAATCATTAAAAACACATTTTAAACATATTACAATTTTTGAAAATTATTTATCATCGAAAATTAAATTTAAAATAAAATAATTTCTAGAATATTAAAAAAAATTCTTATAAAAAAATACCCTTTTAAAAAAATTATGAATCAAGGAAATGATTTTCATGAAGGTGGGTAGGTCCGTACATTCTTAACATTCATTTTACACCTTAACTTTTAAGAAAAGTGACTTAATCAGAAAATGAAAGGAAGATTCATTTTAAAAACATTTTTTCAATGGTAATAAATGCAGAATAATTTCCTTTAAACATAACAAGAAAAATAGTAAAACTTTTTTGAAAACTTCTTTATAAATCATGGTTTTGAAATAAAAATTATTTATGACCAAAAGGAGAAATAAATCCATATTTTTTTAAGAAATTATTTATTATCATAGGTACCAAAATGTGGAAAATTGTAGTATTAATTATATATAACATTAATAATTATAGGTTAATGAGATAATTAGTTTTCCTGAGATTTGGATAATAAAATTTCATCAATGGAAGCATAATCACAAATAATCTAGATAAATGATGAGATTATAGCTATAAATTGATATCATGTTGGTAAAATTGAACAATAATAAAATGGAAATAATAAAAATATATGAAGAATAAAATATAATTAGAATAAAAATATTCATGGTAATACATATCAATGTAATGATATACACCTCATATAAAAATATTTTTTTATCATATAGCATGTGTCTTAAAGAAGGAAAATTGAGACCAAATTACTTTATCAATTTGGTACCTTTCAAAACATAAACCCCTTGAAATAAATGTCATGAAATGGACATGTAAATACACATAAAAATAAATATAATAATATTATTATTCATAAATTTGATTTATACACAGCAAACATAAGAAATGAGTAGGTAATAAGGCATGTATCTCATAGAAATAAAAACTGAGATAAAATTCCCCAACCTCAAGTCATGACTTTCTTTATAAATGTTAAATCATACAATATAATAAATATAATATTATTATAAATCATAAAAATAACCATATTATTATATAAATAATACCAAATATGGCTACCTTATGACTTTATATTACATGTTTATTAACAATTCCATGTTAATGTAATGTTTCAGGTAAAAACTGCTCTGTTTATCGTATGTGTTTTGACTTGTAATTATTGATACATTTACAAAGATCCTGATTTAATTATTTAAATAATTTAAAAATGATTTATATATCATATATATTAACTATATAATTATTTAATGGTATCTATCAAAGATGAAAATATTAAATGAAATACAACGTTCATAGAGACGGTATGTTGTGCGTATGCTTGGAAGATATTTCCATTTTATTGATGTATTGAAAGAAAGAAATTAATTGAAATATATCTATAAATAGTGATATAATATCATTAATTTACCATTATTATTTAATATATATCCTATATGTTTACTAAACACATCCTTAATACATTCCATGTAAAGTTTGAACAAATCACGCCGCTTCGAGGAGGCGGTTGTCTACAATCCCAAAAATGAAGTTATAGTATTTACACTAAATGGAATGAAGGAAGGTATGTTTTATATAATAATATTAGAATAATAAAGACTTCATAAATAAAATATATATCATATACTGACTTAGTGTCCTTAAAATTCCCAACCATAAGAGGTGGTAATGGAAAAATGAACAACATCATTTCGTGAGGTAGTAGTTTGTCGTACACAAGATCTGTAAGTTCGTTTCCCATTATATTGGAATGTGTGTAATATTAGGTAAAAATACATGGAATAAAAATATCTTAGTATATTTTGGATAATTGGTTTTTTATATAATCATGAGATAAAAAATATTTTAAGTAGTGGAGAATGAAAATAAATAAAAAGAGCCTAAGAAAGGATGTTACATATTCTTAGGGTATCTAGTGTTGGTTTGCAACAAAGGGATTTCTTGGATGGATTTCATCCCAAAGGGAGGATTAAATGATGGTTTTAGGTATGTTAGGAAGTTGATTGGGATGATATTTTCTGAACCTAAGTGGTTTTACTACTGTAAAGTAGGGGGAGAGGTGGTGGCCTTTTATAATGGACTGTGGGAACAAAATTGGAATTTTTTAAAACAAGTTAGGCGTACAAAAAATTTTCTAATTAAAAAATTAAAAAAAACTAAATAATAAGAGTTATATTGATGAAACATTTCTTGAAAATTTGGTTTGGACAAGTCGATAGGTCATTTGGCTATTAAGTTTATCTTTTATTCCATTATTAAACATAATTTTTCCTTAATCAATTTAATTAATTTTAAATACATTCACTAATATATTTGATAAAAAATTAATTTGACTTTATTGTACTACTAAAACTATACTTATTAGAACTGTTTACTTCTATTTTTTAAAATTGAGTTCAAAAAATCAGAAAAATTAGGTTAAATGTTAATCTCAGATATGTGGCAATAAAGCGGGTTTTTCAAATTGAGAATGTTAAAATGTTAATTAAGAATTTTTAAATAAATTCAATACAGAAATTATTATAATGACCTAAATTTGATTAATATATGTATAAGTGATCTTTTTTTTCTACAAAAGCAACTTAAAATATTCTTTAAATATATAAATAAATTTGACAAAATAAGAGTTTAAATTAAACTTGTATATTTTTCCATATTCATACTAAAATGAAGCTTCATAGAAAAAAAATCATCCAAATATATTTTAGAAATAATAAATTAAAAAATGAAGTTAATTTTATCAAATTAAATTTCTAAAATTGTAAAAAATAAATATTTTAATATTCATAGAAGACAAAAAAAGTGGTTCTCTTAAGAAAATTGTATTTTCCAACATATAAAGACCTTACTTAAAATTATGTATGTTATGATCAATATGATATATATATATATCCATTAGGAAATATATTTAAAATTTATATATTACTATTCATATTACTTACTTCCACATATATGTTATAATTATCCCTTTTAAATAATTATAATCATAAAATGTTTTTTCATAGAAATTCAGTGTTGTGTGTAACTCAGGCTATGTCGATGTTGTGTGTAGTGGAAGTTAAAAATGGTATAGAATATAATTCAAGAAACACATATTTATTTCTTATAACAAAATATATATTTATTATGGTGTGAAATTAAAAAAAAGATCGAAATATTAAATTAATTTAAAAATGAATAATTCACAAAATCATGGGTTGTTACATTCTACCCCCCTTAAAATGAATTTCTCCCTCAAAATATATCTTAGTTATTAAAAGATTTATAATTGAATGGTCCATTAAATGAAACCATAAATTTAAAACAAAATACTAAAACATCATTTAATAAATTAAATTTGGAAACATAATGGTTACCATATGTATCACATAACTAGGATTCCGCATAGGAGAACATATGGGGGAAGTTAATATTAGACCTGGAAGAAAAGAATAAATAATCATAGACATTGATAAATATAACTAATCATAATAAATTGGGTAGTTAAAAGAGAATTAATAGTCAAAGAACCATAAGGTGAAGAATCATGATGTATTTTCTTTATATTATCAGAAATTATGATAATAGGACACCATTTTATTTCAAGACCATATTACTAATTTTTTTCACAATAATATATACATAAATTATTTCATTCCCTTTACTATGTAAAATCTCACCCTTTGGTCAGGTATTTCCCAATTTCTAATCCACCTCCTTATCTAAAAAGGAAGGTGAATTTTTCATTCCTCAACCAGTAACAAATCATGAGATCTATGATAATTCATCATGTCTGTCTTCAGTTACCATCAACATAAAGTGGTTATAATAGGTTATACAATATCAATAAATCAATATGTTGTGAGATAATAGTTTAATCTCAAATACATCATATGAAGTATATCTTAAACTGTTTATAAATATTTGACCATACAACCCTGTCAAAAATTAATAATACAATACTTAAGAAAAATATGGTCACAAAATCAGCATAACATTGATTCCCAATATATCAAAAATTAGGTTATCATTTCTATATTATAAACATGTGTATACCCTCTTTATATATTATATTGAATAATTTTAGTAACCTGGATTACTATAAATTATTTTGGTAACCATGCCTTCATCCTTATTCAAATGATTACTAGATATATTCCTTAGATCCAAGAATTTTTAAACATTATCCATGATGATATATACTACTTTGTCAACAAATAAATAATTAGTTCCATGGAAATTATAAATATCCAATTTTCATTATCCATATTAATCAACACTTTATCCAATATAAAGACATCTGTCTCAACATCTTGAACACATTAAGGGTTACCTTCCCTTTTTTCAACATATCACATTTCCATTATATCACCTTTCTAACTATTCAACACCATTAAAAATATACTTTTCAATCCTTAGTGAGAAAAAAATACAAAAAATAATTATATATTTTAGGATTCCTATAACAAAATCATGGAATTCCAAAACATATACACTTCATTAATCCAAATTTATTCTTAATCTCTAACTCATGGTTCATTATATTATTCCATAATAACCATTGACCAATAATATTAAATTTGAATCATGTAATAATGTTCCTAATCCTTAAAATAATTATTCTTATGGAATTTAGTGTATATAATACTCTTAGAACATCCCATACCGTTCACATGTAGTTTTTGGCCTCTTTATCTTTAGAAGTATAACCAATGAATGTACCACCTTCTAGATCCTCTTCATGGTATATATGGTCATGAATTTGTATAAATCTCATACATTCCACATCTGAAAGATTAAATTTTCACCAAGTTACTTCTACACATATTCATTAACTAAAACCCGAAATCATAGTGTGAGCCACACTTATCATTGTGAATATCCACATAATCATTAAAAAATAACTTATAGGATTTATAAATTATGACTCCTTCCATAATCTATTACACTATAGGTTAATCCATGGATATTTATAGCCAACATATTTTTAAATCATTCATGATGGTTTGTTAAGAGTTTTTTAATTACCAATGCACATCCCCTATGAGTGTCAAACCAGGTGTGCTGCAAGGCCCGTTCTGATATACCAAGCTACGCTCAAGTCAGACCCAATTCACATTTTTGAATTTGATACCCCTAGGTACATCTGTTCATGATCTAAATCCACATGTAGTATATATATAGGGATTTAATTATATGAAACCACATTCTCTATCCTTTATAAAAATTCCAAGATATTTTCCTATACCTTTCCTTATACTTAAAAATATCCTTAGAGGAATCCCTAGAAATATGTTTAGAAATATTCGCGTGATCTCACTAAATATTTCTCATCCTTGATTTTAATGTTTTACAAATCCTCTTTTCTGATACCAACTATAAGAACCATATTTTAATATACATATATTTTACATTATTTTTGTGTAATACCTAATACATTAGACAAATAGACACCCAAAGATCATATTAGTTTATTGAATTTGGAAACATTGTAACAAATAAATTGGTACATAAGTGAGCAACATTATTTACCACTAGGCTCATAATGACAAGAACTCTTCATAGACCCAACAAATATATTAAAAATATTCATAACATGTGAATGGTAATAAAAAAAGGGGCGATCTCATGTGATCAATAAGTGTAATAATGGATATATATAAGAATAATCAGGTACATAAGGGTATGATAAAATGAGCATAGAATTATAAAATCATACCATATATATCAAATATTATATACTTGTTTCATGGAATAAATATTGTTAGTTCATAGGACATGAAACATAAGGAAATCAATAGAGTAATCCATGAATGAATAACTGAGGAATATGATATTGAATTTGTGGAATACACATAAGTATATAAAATATTATGTCAAGACTATGTACTATAAATTTTATAACATGATAGACTAGGGCTAAAACCCTTGTACTTTCTTTAGGATTTGGAAAATAACACATGTACCCTCTTATTTCAAGCTTCTGATACAACCCGTGTACCATACTTCTTTCATGCTTGGGATATAATGTGTGTACCCTCTTACATTCGGTCTTGGGATACAACTAGTGTACCTTATTATTCTTGAGATTGGGATATAACTTATGTATCATCTTGTTTTAGGATTGGGATACTACCCATGTACCCTTTTAAATCATATAATATATATCTTAACATAATTCATTAGAGGGTGATATGGGTCACACATCTCACATAATAAAATCATATATACATGTGACACGGGATAATAGAACTTTCATCCTATCATGACCAATAAAAGATATAGGACTCATGAAAATCATATGATAACGCATGAAATGAAAGTGGTATCATAAAAATTTAATCATATAATAAAATATATAAGTTTCATAATCATTTCATCATATAATAACCCATTAAATGATAATGGTTTCCTAAATATTTATTATGGAATTATCCGTTGAATAGAAATGTATTTAAAAAACATTTATCATGGTATAACCCCTTTATGGGAAATAAGATTCATAAACATCAATCATTCAAAAAATAAACCATTCATAGAAATAATATGAATGATATCCTTGTAACATATTACCACAAAAGCATAAACTATAGCTAAGGATTTCATCCTTAATGGAGATGAATTTTGAAATATCACTTGAAACATAACATTCCTTAGAAAATATATTTTGAAAACATCTAATATTTTCATAATATTTTTCCTTGAAAAAGAATAGAAAAAAAAGAGAAAACATGAAAAATAACATAAAAATTTTCTTGAGTAAAATATCCATTATTCTTTTAAAAATATTTTTTAAAACATAAAACATTTTGAATAGTGTCATCCTTCAAAATAACAATTCAACATAAAAAAGATCTTGAAAACATTAAGAAATCATTTTTATTTGATAATAATTTGAAAAAATGTAAAATATGATTTGAAATCATTGAAAAAATGTTCATTAAAAATATCCATTTGGAAACATAAATAGGGAGCTTTCCAAATAAATTAAAAACATTTTATACATAAAATAATTTTTGAAAAACCATTTCCATTGAAAAAAATTTAAAATCCACCATTTTTCTGAATAATATATAAAAAAAATCTTATAAAATACAAATTTATAATAATATAAATTAATAATAAAGTAAATTATGGTCATGCTGGTGGGTAGGTCTATACATACTGAACATTCTATTTGAAACATAAATGTTTTGAAAAGTGCCTTAATCCAAAAAGGAAAATATGATTCCTTTTTATTTTTTTATAAAAAAAGGAACTTCAATAGTTAAAATGTAATTTAAAAATAATAGGATAATAGTAAATATTTTTTGAAAACCATTTCAAAAAACATAGTTTTTAAAGAAAACAAATTTCTGACTAAAAGGAGATATAAATACTAGTTCTCACTAAAACATATTATTTTCTATATTCAGTTGAAAAGAGTGGGAAAATTGTAAAATGTCTGGGATATAACAGGAATAAATATAGGTTACTAAAATTCATGGTATTTATTGAGAGATTGATCATAATATTTCATCATTTTAAGAATAATCATAAACAATTTTGATAAACTATGAGATTGTAACTATGAACCATTACCACTTTGGTAACTTTGAATCATAATAAAATTTAAATAATAAAATTAAATTAATATTATAATATCATAAAAATAAATAAATTTTTGAAATTAAATTTAATGCTAAGTATAAAAGATTCATATAAAAATATATGTGCAATCATGAAATGTGTCTCAAAGAATGAAAATTGAGAAAAAATTACATTACCAGTTTGGTAACATCTGAAACATAAACACCATGGAAGAACATTCATAAAATGTAAATTTAAATACCAATAAACTTGATTATAAATATAATTTAATACATTCATATGAATTATAAATACTAAAAAAAATAATGTATGAATAAGGTATTTATCTCATGAAAATTAAAAGTGAGATCAAATTCCTTTACCAAAAGACATGAATTACATTGTAAATGTAAATTACTATAGAATAATAAATATAAGTTTATTATAAATATATTTCATAATGATATTACTATATATAATACCATAAATGACTCACTTATGACTTTGTATTGCCTATTTATTAACAATTCCATGTTAAAGTAATGTTTCGGGTAATAACCACTTTATTTATCTTACGTGTTTTGACTCGTTATAATTTATCCAATTACATAAAGCATGATTAAATTATTTAAATAATGTAAAACATTATTAATATATAATATATATTCTGTATAAAAATATTTAATTTAATCTACAAAAGTTACAAATATTAAAAGTAATATACCAATCATGGAGATGGTTGGTTGTACGTATTCATGAAAGCTATTTCTGTTGTATTATCATAATGAAAAAATGAAAGAAAATGATATATATATATATAATTAATGAATAATTATTATGTCATATATATAATATACATTTAATAAACACATCCTCAATACATTCCATGTAAATTTTGAATGAATCAGATTGGTTTGAAGAGGTGGTAGTCCACACATCCACAAACGAAGTTAACGTAATTACATTAAATGGAAAGAGTGAAGGTATGTTATGTTTAATAATTACAGAATCATAAAGTTATCATAAATATAATAAATATAATATAATAATAGTTTTTATATCATAATTTCCAACCATGAAATGTGATGAAGGAAAATCGAACAACATCGTTTCGTCAGGTGGTAGTTCGTCGTACACAAGAATGATATGTTAGTTACCCATTATATAGATGTTTGTCTAAGTGTTGGTATAAAACATGGAATAAAATTGTATATGCATATTTATTATAATTAATATATTATATAATCATGGAATAATAATAATTTTTTTGTTGAATAATGAAAATAAAGAAAAGGATCTTGAAAAAAGATGTCACGTGTTCTTTGGGTATCTCCTTCTAGTTTGCACCAAAGGGCTTCCTTGGTTGGATTTCATCCCAAAGTGAGGATTAAAGGAGGAAGGGAGTGATTTTCAGAATTTAATATGATGTATTTTCTATGGAAATATTACGATTTATAGCTTTGAATAAGGGGGATAGGTGGTGGACCTTTTAATGGAGGTATGAGACACACATGGACTTTTTTAAAACAATTTAGGTGTACCCACTTTTTCACCTAAAAATGTCATCAAAAAAATAATTTTTTTGAAGGATTAGGGACTAAATATTTCCATAAAATGGCTGTTGGACAAGTGGATAGGTAATGTTTTCAATTAAGCTTATGTTTTAGTCTCTTGTAAAGTTTAATTTTTCCTTAATAGCTACAATTAATTTTAATCACTTTCACTAATATTTTTTCCAATGATTTGATTAATCTTATAAGACGATAAATATAATAAGTATTAAAATAGTTTGTGTCAATTTATTGAAATTGAATTTATTAAAGTGGAAAAATTAGGTTTAATTCTAATCCCGCCGACATGTCGAGAGTGCACGTTCTTAAAATGAGAATTGTTCAAAAAATAATTAATATTTTACATCTAAATTCAATATAAAAATATTTCCAATGACCTAAATTGAATTATAATTGATCTATATTGAAATTAAAGAAATATAAAAATATAATTTATCTATATAAATAAATCTTATGGAAATTAAATTTTGAATTAAAATTCAGTATTGACAATTCATCCAAAAATAAAGTTTCTTAGAAAAATCACCAAAATTATCCCTCCGATTATTTTAAAATAATTAATTCTAAAATGATTTTTATTATATCAAACTAAATTTATAAAAGTTTCTAAAATTATGTTCATTATTTTTCACATAAGGAGATAAAAAATTATTTCTTTTAAGAAAATAGTATTTTCAAATATATAAAGACTATACAATAATTTGAATGTCTTATTATCAAATTGATTTAACTTTATAAAAATATTAATTATATTTTAAACTAGTTATTACTATTCATATTACTACATTTAACAACTATGTTACATCTATCCCCTTTAAATAACAATAATAATCAAATAATATATCATAGACATTCAGTGTTTCTTATAACACGAGCCATGTTGGTGAGGCGTATAGTGTAATCTTAACATGCTATATCTTATAATTCAATACACATTTTGTACATTTGAATAAAAAATATTCAGTTTTTGGGGAAAAATATCTAAAGATTAAATTAAATCAAAAATAATAATTCACAAATGCTTGGGGTGTTACAATTTTAAACCTTATCATGTTGATTAACCCTTAGTTAACCTATTTTAGTTTTAACTATGATAAAAAATTTAATAAAAAATTATAATATTTAAATATATTGGGAATATTGGACCATAAATGGCTAGTTTATCATACTGTAGACCATTCCATAACACCATGCTTTTATTTTAATACTATAATTATTATAAAAAAATTTAAAAATATAATTTTTATAATATAAGATTATTTTAAATTTTGACTCTATTAATTTAATTTGTCATAAATTAATGGTTTTAATTAAAATATTTTATTTTTAAAAAATAATAATATATAACATTAACCAATTAAGTTCATATAAAACTATATATTACTTGATATAAATTACATTTAACATTTTAATTATCATAAATTTTATTTTTCCATTATCATTGGCTTGAGAGGGTGAAGGAATGCTACTTGGCCTTAAGTGACACTCCCAACGTGCCAGAGGCTAGAAATAAATGTTGAGGGCTTCAAGAATAAAGTGGGGAACAATTTTTCCATGAGATAAAACCAAACAAACAAGAAATCCTCTATCAATAAACTACATGATGTTATCCACAAATCAACCAAACCAATACATTACCAAAAGATAACCAATTGTTCCATAACAAATCACAAAGACCAAAACACCCAAACACAAATCAGACTACCAAGTGGAAGACAACAACAAGACTCCATAAGAACTAGGACATCATCCATAGCTCCACACCAAGCTCCATTATTCAAAAACCACAACATCACCAAAGCATCTTTCCAAATCTATTGCAAAATGAGATTCCTTACTCTTACTTGTGTCATGATACATAACATCTACAAAACCACCAATGTGAAAAATAAGGGTGTGATTAAATATACATTGTAGGTTTTCCCCAAATGACTTCCCTAGACATGCCACTAAGATTAATCTTTCTACACATTTATATAATGAAATTTATAAAAAAACACTTTATATATTAACCTTTACCATATGCCAAACATACCCCTTCTAATCCATTTCCAAAAAAGGGATAGACACAAACATGCCATAAGAAATTTCCCCATCATGCATTAGCACAAAAAATCTATCTTTTCAAAAAATCACATAACAAAGAAACCATTATGGTGGGACTTCCACCCAACCCTTTCACCCTATTCCAAACTAGTAGTTCTTCCAAACCACTTTCCATAATGGTGGTTCTTCCAACCAAGACCCATCACCTTATATTGTGAGACATTCCATCCACTTCCATAAAACCAGGTCAAGCCAGAACACATAATCAACCAATAATAAAAAAGATCCAAGGTTGCACAAAAAGCACACAACCATTTCAAACACATGCAAATTTACTTCAATAAATTACCCATTTATTCAAAACACCCTTTAACCAAATTTCCATAAGAAACCATATTTCAATAAAAACCAAATTTATGAAAAACAAATTTCACAAAAAAATATTATAATCCTCAATTAATGATTTTGAAATCAACATTTTAACAATCACACAATAAAGCCCCTTTCTGCAACAATATACAATTTTCTCCAAAATCCCACAAATCATCACCAAATGGATTTCCAAAAATATTATCAAATAATTATCATAATTAATTTCAAATTAAACAAATTCATTGTAACCAAAACCACTAGTTCTAAAAAAGTGGATTCAAGAGAGAAGCCACCAACCTTTAGAGTTTCAGTGAAATCGACCCCCAAGAAACCACACCACAAATACGGAAAAACGCTCTACTAAAACCACTCTATATCTCCGTACCTTTCATTAAAAATCCTTATAGTAGACACTTAAGGAAACAAAAACAATGTTCTATGCACAATGGTTGTAGATCTATAAATCTGAGAGAGAGGGAAGATTAGATCTAGGGAATACCACAATGAACTAAGTGAGGAGACATACCGAAAAAAGAATTCTCTCAACCACTCCAACAATACCCTTCTATTGGCTTCCAAAACGGGTGTGAGAGCTCCCCTAACCTTTGATAAGAGGAAATACCGAGTGAGGCTCTAGTGGGAGAGTGTTTTAGTGTTTTTAGGGCAATACAGACTAATATCATATTTTTTAAAAAACTATTTTATGGGTTGTGCAGTTAGCTCGCACGGTTAGAAAAACTGTACGCTAACTGTGGATCTTTTACTACCACGAAGGGGAAAATTGCATAGCCCACCCCGTACGGTTATACAGACTGTGTGAATGCAATGCGTACCGCACTTCACGCACAATTCATCATGCATTGTTTCTCCTAACTGTGCTAAAACCGTGCAGCCTTAAAAATGCCTCCATAGTTTTCAAAAACCATTACAAACACTCCCAAACTCATCAATACTCATACTAAACAATTCGAACACATAGAATGGCATAAAATAAAGGGTAAATAGCTCAAATGGAGGGTGTTATATTCTCCCCACCATTGGAAATTCTATCATCATAATGTAGAGAACCGTCTCGTTGTCTAAAGATCTCGGGCCATTGATCGACCTTGTATTTCTCCCACACCCATGTATCCTACTGAATCTGCCCATGCTTCCACAAAACTAGAACTAAACTAAAGTTTTTACCATGAAATAATTTCTCTTTTCTATCCACAACCCACACAAGCACATGCACCCATGTAACATCCGGTTCTAGCTCAACATAAA
Organism: Viscum album; assembly: GCA_963277665.1. Classification (NCBI taxonomy): domain Eukaryota; kingdom Viridiplantae; phylum Streptophyta; class Magnoliopsida; order Santalales; family Viscaceae; genus Viscum; species Viscum album. The sequence goes on from OY728123.1 coordinate 20,891,223, forward strand.
CCCACCGAATCACATGGACACGATCCAAACACTCCATCACCCCGGTCCTCACATTCCATCCATATGTTGGCTATGACCAACATCAAATTCCACCGATCTAATGCATGTTTCACTACCTTATCATATTATTTCTTACTTAATGAATATTACACATAATTTCTCTTACTCGGTTTGTAAATTAAGTCGAAATCAAACATCTATATATATTTTATCCCTCTACATTGCCTCAAGTTCAAATCACATTGTGAGATGTTATTCTCTATGATCTTACAGTCGGTAAACACTATAAATTTCTCACTAAAGAGATAATGACACCAATTTTTTTAATCATGAACCAATGTTGCCAACTCTAAATCATGAGTTGGGTAGTTCTTCTCATTTATCCTCAACTCTGGTGAGCCATATGCACCAATATGACCCCCTACATGAGAACACACCCCATCCTTGATCTAGATGTGTCACAATACACTACGTACCCTTTTATAGGTCTAAGTAAAACCAATATTGGTGATATTTTAAGGTGACCATTTAACTCTTCAATAAATTTATGACACTTTTCCTTCCATTGAAATGAGATATTATACTTTTCAAAGATGTCATCAATGATGAAAATTGTGAAAAAAGACAAAAAAACACATCAATAATACCCACCTAGACCAAGAAATCTCGATATCTAGAAAATGTTCTTTGGATCTTGGTAGGAAATAATGACCTCTATCTTTTTTAGATTAACTAAAACACCTTTCTTAAAAATAACATGGACAAGGAAGTGAACCTCTTGTATACAAAAGTCACACATTGAATGTTTGGCGTACAACTGATGGTCCTTCAATATCCCAAACACGATCTCTAAGTGTTGATCATGCTCTACCCCTGTTTCTAAATACACCAGTATATTATCCACAAATACCACCACTAATGAATCCATATATTTCTGAAAAATATAATTCCTCAATGGCATGAACACCGCTGGTGCATTCTTTAGACCAAAGGGAATAACCACATACTTTTAATGTCCATATCAACTTCTAAAATATGTTTTTGGAATATCATCCTTCCTCATGCATAATTGGGGATACCCTAACCTCAAGTCAATTTTAGAGAACCACTGTGATCCCCTCAACAGGTAAACCATATATTCAATGCATGGAAGTGGATATCAGTTCTTTATCATAACATGATTATGTCTAAGATAATCAACACATAGCTTCAAGGTTTCACCAACCTTTTTAACAATAAAAATCAGTGATTCCCATAAAGACGTGCTAGGCCAGATGACCCCTTTTTTTCTTACTCTTCCAACTACACCTATAATTCCCACAACTCTACTGGTTCCATTTGGTACAACGGATGTGAGATAGGACTGGTCCCCAAAACGAGATCAATCGTAAACTAAACATCTCTCAAAGGTGGAAACCCTGATAATTATTCAGGAAATACGTCCATAAACTGATCCACAACTGCTGGAAGAACACTTTTCTAAAAACCTTCCAGTGAAGATAATGAAAATGCCTCTAACTAAAAATATATTGTGCCAACAACTAGTTCCAAAAAATTTGTTTCACCCAACTTTTCACTATTCTCCCCCCTAAAGTGATGTCTAACGCCATCCACCAACACAAAACTAACAGTTCACACATAGAAATCAATATGGTCATTAAACATCTACAACCAATACATTACCAAGATTATATCGTTAACATCAATCAAAAGAACTGAGAAATCCCCCATCAATTTAATGTCGTCCACAACTAAGCAACATGCTCTACAGAGGAATGAATGAAACTCTCTTTGACATAGTGGAGTTGGTATTTTCGAAACAAATGTCATCATTTCCACTATTAAGACAAAAAAATCAATGATGCGAGAAGTAATAAAAGAATGTGACAAAACCATATCAAACAAATCATGCATAAAATTGGAATATAATGTAATCTAACCTCGCACTATGGAGGGTCCCTACTGATCATCCATCACAGCCTACTCCGTACCAAACAATTGCATACAATCCATGATCTTCTATTTATTACCCTACTGAGGAGTCATGGAGTTCCTATAATTATCATGATTAATTTTTGTATGCTGTTGAGGGGTATGCTGCTGCCCCCATCCTGTTGAGGCATAAGACCCCTACGACCCCTGAGGAGCGACATGAACTCCAGAACATAGAGAATTCCAACAATAACACTGCAAATGCACCATCTACAAATAATAATTGAAAGATCATGTTTGTGGAATACAATAATACTTGATGTGTCTTTTAGAACCACACAAATAACATCCTAGAATACTATGAGGCTTTAGTGGATGATTCACTGATCACGTCATTGAATTCGGGACTAAACACCCCCTATAAATAAGTCTACCTCTTCCTCTTGAACCTAGCATTCGAGTTCCCAACATTACCCATGGGTACCAACATACTTCCCCCTCCAATAGCCCCCGAAATATCCTTCTCAACCACCATAGATCTATTCATCATTTCTATCTAATCATCTATACACAACACCACATTCTGGAAACAAATTTACCGGTTCAACCCAGATTCAAATCTTTGTGCCTTCAATGATGTACTACCCGCCACCTTGGGTGAAAACCAAACTAAGTTCATAAACATAGCCGCATATTACATTACCACCATGTTAGCATTAATCAAAAAAGAAGAAATCCATTATATTCTGAATTCTGAACGTATGAGGGTAGAATTGTTTATTAAAAAATTTCTCAAACCCCTCCCATATCACAATTTGGTCTGTCCTGGATTGGACCACCAAATCCCACAACATAAGGTAAATATCTTCCAACATATACGTGGATAACCTCACTTTCAACTCTGTTGGTGTTCCCATGATGTAAAATATACTATCCATTCTGTTCAGCCACACTTCATTCCATTTTGTCTTTAAATCACACATAAACATGGGAGGATTCTGCCTTTGAAACTGAATTGAATGATCACATGATTTGGTTCATCCACTCTACTCCCAATTTCCATAGCGTGGAAAACGTTCACTATACTCCGCACTAGTAGTAGGTTCACCAGGGGCTCAGGTGTAACTACATTTTGAGTAGCCTCTTCCTATTGGTCTATACAATGACTACCCAGTACAATTTTTATAAACACAGAAACAACCATAAGTCCTACTCCCTTAACAAGAATGGTTATAACATTTTAAATTTTCATTACATAATGACTATTAAAACTATACTTTCCATAGGTTCCCATTTCCAATGATGCACTATTCTGAAATATCAACCATGTTTTGCAAATCAATCCATTTTCAAATACCACGAATTTCCATTATTATAACCCTTTCATTTTGAAACCAAATTCAATATTTTCCAAAATCCACGCATTCATACCACAACATAAATTATTATACACCAATGAAATGTGCATCCTAGAGGTAATTCATTTCTACCAAGCATTCTATGCTCATATTATTGGATACACCCACAACAATGAGATATCCAATGCCTATAAGTGTCTCTAAAAACTTCGGTAACCAACTCCCTAGTTACTTGATGTTCAACATAAAAGGTATAACTTTGTAGTTTTTTGATATAAATTCCTTGTTCCAACAAACCTACATCTTCCTACCATCCTGAATAAAGGAATAAATCAATAATGAAAGTCAACACTAATACAAACAATCAATTCCAAAGGACTGAATCCATGTTCTCACATGAAAGGGAAGGACTGAAAAAACTGAGAACACTTTTAACATATCGCCCCTTCTCATTGGCTTGAGAGGGAGGAGGAATGATACTTGGCCTTAAGAGACATTGCCAAGGTTACAAAGGCTTTTAATAAATGTCGAGGGAATCAAAAAAAATTGAGGAATGATTTTCCCTTGAGATAAATCTAAAAAACCATAAAATCTAGTATCTGTAAAATACATGATTCATATTGACTAAAAAACCAAACCCATACATTGCCAAAAGAAAACCAATTATTCCATAACAAATAAAAAAAACCAAAATACCCAAATATAAATCAGGGTACCAAGAGAAATAATACAACATTACTCTATTAGAACTAGGAAACCATCCATAGCTCCACACAAAGATCCTTAATCAAACCACCACAACAAAAAAACATTCTGCTATCCTGCTAGAAAAACGGGATGCCTTACTCAAACCTGTTTCCCAGAACAATACATCTGCAAAAGCCTAAAAGTGCCAATGTAGGGGGTGAGTACTAATACATAGTAGGTTTTCCCAAAATTACTTCCCTACATGCGCCATTAGGATAAAACCATTTGCACATTTATATAAAGCAGTTTATATAAAACCCTAAATAGCTCAACCATTACAAAAAGCCAAAAATACTATTGCCCAGACATGTCAAACATGGGAAATTCTCAATCATTCCATAATCCATGTATCCATTATGCATTAGCACAAAAAATCCCATCATTTAAAAATAGCACACAATAATGCTACCATTACAGTGGGACTTCCACCCATACCGTTCACCTCCTTCCCAACTAGCGGTGCTTCCCTACCACTATCTATAATGTTAGTTCTTATAACTACTATCCATCATCTTTTACAGTGATACATCCTACCCACTCCCACGAAACAAACACTATCCATAACACATAATCAAACAACACACACAAAGCACCATGGTCAGACAATGAGCACACAACCATTTCCAACACATGCAAATTCACTTAAATAAATCACCCATTTATTGAAAACACCCATTAGCCAAAATTCCATTCCCAACCACATATCAATAAACACCATATTTACTAAAAATTATATTTCATAAAACATATTTCATAATCAGTCATAAATGATTTTGAAATCATCATTTTAAAATCACACAAGAAATCCCCCTTTTTCTACAACAACCCATTTTCCCCAAATCCGTCAAATTATCACCAAATAGACTTCCAAAAATATTATCACATCATTATCATACTTAATTTAATGAATTTTTTTTTAAAAACCTTCAGTTTTAACCAAGTTGATTCGAGTGACAAGCCACCTGCATATAGGGTTTCAGTGAAATTGACCCATATGAAAACCCACAACAAATATGAAACAATGCTCCACTAAAACCACTATATATCACCTTCCCTTTCATCAAAAAGCCTTTAAATCGTCACCCATGTGAACAAAAAACCTATATCTACACACAACATATGAATATCAAGATAACTGATAAAGAGGGAAGAATAGATCTAGAGAAAACCACAAAGAACTATGCGAGGAGACTTATCAGAGAAAAATCTACTCAACCACATGAAGAAAACCCTTATATTTTATTCAAAAATTAGTGGGAGAGATCCCCTAACCATTTATAAGAGGAAATAATAAATGAGGCTTGAGTGGGAGAGTGTTAGTGTGTTTTTAGGGCAATCCGGACTAATCCTGGAATTTTTTTAAAAATCTTTTATGGTTCGCACGGTGAGATCGCACAGTTAGAAAAACCGTTCGCTAACTATGTTCCTGATACTAACTCAAAGGGGATCCTTACACATCCCACCCCACAAGGTTAAACAAACTGTGTGAAAGCCACACATACCCCACTTCCCACATAGTTCATCTCTCACAGTTTCTCCTAACCATGCTCAAACTGTGCGTCCTTAAAAAGGCCTCCAATGTTTTCCAAAACCATTCCAAACTCTCACAAACTCATCCAAAATCACCCCAGGCACTCTAACACATAAAAATCCATAAAAAGGATACATACCTCAAACCAGGGGTGCTATTTTATGCATCTATGATAATTATATCAAACATAAAAATAGAAGAAATTTTTTTTATCACAAATATAATTTCATTTTGTATAAAATGGGTATTAATATTTTTTCATAATTTATTTTTGTTCCAATATTAACATATAAAGGATATTAAAAACAAAAAGAGTGAAATTTGGTATCTTTATTTGATTTGAATAAAATTTATGTTATATTCCTGGAAAAATATCCATTAAAAAATTTAATTTCATGACTAAGGTAATAAGGGTTGAATTACGATCATCAAAAAAGAATTTGGATGAAAATATATTACTTCATAACTTATTTTTAACCTTGATTAACCTAATTTATCTTTTACAAAGGTGGTAAATTTTACAACGGTTACTATTCATAAGGACTAAAAATAAAAGTGGACCATTTAACATTTTTTAAAATCTTAATTATATATCTACCATTAATTTTACCTAATTAAAAACCTATTAATATATGAAACTTATTTAAATGTAAGAGAAAAAATGTGATAAAAACATATTTTTTATAAAATAATACATTTTAAACCAAAAACTATATTTATTTTTCTCCAATTTCTGGATAAATATTTAATTAATTTGTAAAATATATTTTCAAGGAAAGAATATATAAATTTCTAAAAAAAAATTCACTAAAAGGGATTAATTTAATTTATTATGATAAAAATATTTGACACACATAAAAACATTTTTCAAAAATATAATATTTTTCTTTTTTCCAAATTATTTTAAGATTCATTTATATTAAATTAAGAAAAGATTAATTAATTTTATACATATATAACAATATATTAATAATAATTTATTTAGTCATATTCATGCCTTCCAATCAAATTTCTAGGTGATAACATTAAATTATAAAAAATAGTATTTCCATCAGATAACAATGTTCATTCAAACACAATTTTTCATGTAATAGAAGTTATCGAATATTTCAAATTATTAAAAGAGAAATATTTCATAATAATATCAAGGAATAATATTTTACCCCCTTAAAGATTAATTTTTCCTCACAATATTTCAGTCTAATAAAAATAGATAATGTTACCTCTACATCACCACATCCTTAGGTTCCCACATAGCTTCCTCAAATTGGTGGTTTCACAGAAACCTATTTGACCAGGTGAGTGGTCTTGTTTCATAGAAAATTATCTATATGATATTGAACCACTAAAAAATTCACTTCATAGGAGTAATCAATCTCCAGCTGTAGGACTTAAGAGGTTAGTACATGTGAAGGATTAGTTATGTACTTCCTCATGCGAGATACAAAGAACACATCGTGAACATGATAGAGATTTAGGGGAAGTGGAATCCATAATATGAAATCCCAATAAAATAAATATTTTCAAATGAAAAACATTAGGTCTTTTCATTCCCTTATATCCAAATATCATCACCATCTTTAAGAGGTATAGTTATATGAATGCCTTGTCACCAACTATAAACTCTATAATTTTCAAACAATTGTTAGTGTAATTTTTATCACCAATTTTGAGTATCATTTTTATAATTTAATGGATATGACCACATCTTCCATTTATTTTTCTAGATCATCTACCATTATATTTCCTTTCATAAATTCATGACACCATGTTGGAGTTCATAACTTCCAACCATAGAGGGCTATATAAGGATCCATCTGAATGTTGGAGTGAAATATATTGTTGTATAAATCATCTATTAATGGAAGTTTCTGATCCCATACACCTTTTGAAATCCATAAATTATGCACTCAAAATTCCTTCTAGATCTTGAATGGTCCCCTCAGACTGACCATCTTTCTGACGATGATTAGTTGTGTTGAAACATAACACAATATCCAAATTCTTCTTAAGGTTTCCCCAAAACATTAATGTAAACCTTATATCCCAATCCTATATAATTTTTAATGTAACACCGTGAAATATTTACAACTACTTAATGTATAATATAGTATATTGATGAATTTAAAAATCATACCTAATGAAAATGATGTCTGGGGACTCTATAAGGTGACCAAATACTACCCATATTGTATTATTCCTTGTATATGTTTTGGGGAGTCTAATGAATAAATCAATGGTGATGTTTTCCCAATTATATTCTAGTATGGGTAATTGTTGTTACATCCCATTAGGAATATTTCTCTTATACTTAAACTATTGACATACTGGGCACCATGATACATACACTGAAATATCTATCTTCATAACATCACACAAAAAATACACTTTTTAATATCTATACATCTTTTTAATTAAAATATTAATAGAGAATAAAGAACTATGGGATCCATCCATCAACTCCTTTTTCAAATCGAGTACTGAAGGGACCCATGCATAGTTCTTGAGCCTTATAATTCCATCACAATCATGTTTAAACTCAAGAAAATATATCACCTTCATTTACAGCTCTATGTCTTCCATCTATGACTATTTAATATTCACATGGATATATGGTTGAACACTCATTTTAGAATGATAATATTTCTCCCATTCCCTCATGATTTTGATATCCATACATATAATGTTTGGAATTATTTAATTTATTTTTTATCATCATCACAGATAAGATAGAATGATCCGTTCAACTCATAGAATCTACCACATTGTTCGATTTCCTAGCATGGTAAAATACTGAGTGTAATAATGTCTAATCATCTCTAACCATCATCGATATCACCTATTCTAATCTTTATTTGGATGAAAATATACTTTATACTATTATAATCAAAATGGTTCTGAAACCAGGTCATCTACCATTTCCTAAAAATTTATTATAAAATTAATAGAGTTGAAGTATAAGGGGTTTTAAAAATATTTTAATTAATGGAACCACATGAATCCAAATCAACAGCATGAGAAAACAATTCAGAGTAATAAAGGAACATATTGAGGAAGCTTAAATAATTTACCTCTTTGATAGATAATTAGAAACATATTTTCCCTCTCTATAAGCATGATTTTTATCCAGATGAAGATGTATAATAAGATGATGAAATAAAATCCATGATGGTTGAATTATCAATGGAACATTTCTGGACCTAGTATTTGAGGTATGCACCGCTATTTTTGAGTCAGATTCCACCATGAGATGTCAGCATCCATGATTTCTAGGGTACATGATATCATTGATCATTACCTAAATTTTTGCATCAATGGGAAATACAATATCAATATACTGATACAAAATCTAGTATCATATTTCTAATGGGTATGGAAGACATGACCACATCTTGAATGTCCTGGTGTAGCTGAAGCTTCACCATCCACATTCTATTTAATCCAGAGTGAGATCGGTTGAATCCATTTGGTGGAATTATATATATGTGGTTTTTTATCTTTCAAAAAACACTAAAATATTTCAAAATAATAATATCATATAACTCATTATTCATGGAACCCATTCATAATTTAAAGGATTCCATGAACTCCATATAAATAGCATGTGTCCCATCTTGCAAAGAGATCTCACGATTCTAAATAGAGAGGCCATTTATTGGATTCCAAAGGAAAGTAATGAAACTAGAATGTTCTGTGACCAGAAAATCTCATACATGATCACTCTTACAAGAACTAATTATGGATTCCATGAAATCCAAAATAAAATATATATTCATATCAATATTAGTGAAATCATGAAAAAGATGCAAGTACCATCTGGGGAATATCTAGTAAATGATTAAATATTGAATAGATACAACATATTGTAAAGGGTGATAACAAGATAGAGTAAGTCAGATTCTATCTTTCTATAGTTTTCCATTAATAGGTATCATGCCCTTCCAAATTCCCCATTATAGTAAAAAATGTGAGGCACAGATGAATGAATTTTGATCCTTTTCATCATCCTAGAAATATAAATGTTCTCATCACACAATTACCTTTAATGATATCAAGTGGGGATATTTTTATTGGAAATATGAGTCTAGATCAGATTATCACAATATATATAGAGGTAACTATGAAATTCCAGCCTGATTTGAGTGGAAAGGTGACCCTTAAATCTACTATTAAATTGAGAATAGGAAATTTGGAGATATTTCATGAGAGGAGGTACCTCTTTTAATATACTAATATTCATGTACTGATATGGTGGGGTATATATATTAATATTGGAATAATTAAAAATGAACCACCTTGAGCAATATATGATATCATTATAAGATCGTTTAAGTGAAGTCCATATAGAAAAAGAGACATACATGAAGTACCCCTTCTGTATATTTAAGAGAAGTTAATTAGAATGAAATTCCAGGAAGATATCATTAGAAATAATAAGGTTCTAAGTGAATTTACTAAGAACATCATCATTGAAAAGTCTCATATCCGTAATTCACATTCCACCAATATTAATCTGATTAATGCAATATTTCCAAGACACCATGCAGAGTTTCTTTTCATGAATGGAACTAGTCTAATCAATGTTCTTGATAAAGACATGAATCTATGTAATGAGTGTTATAGTCCATCAAGAGATAGAGAATGTATAAACAAACATTAAAGTGATAACCATGTTAATAATAAAAACCCACCATGCTTGAGACATGGTGTTCCAGTTCCATGTGTCCATTTGGGAAAAAATTGTATACTATATTATATCAAGATATAATCTTGTATCTTTACTCGAAAATAGGATCACCTCATGACAGTTGATGGGGTGAGCCTGTATCTTCCACCAATGTTTTTTTAGAAATACTATTCTTCTTGGAAAGAATCATTCCATTTCCAAACAATACAAAATATTTATTCCAATTTATCAGTTGACCATAAATTTATTTATAATGAGAAAATATTTCTTGGATTCAGGAAATATCCGTTTTATATGCTTGACTAAAAAACAGAATTTCATCACATATATAAGGTGGGAAAGGATAAAGAGATATTTATAAGCTTTATATAACTATATAAACCGTTTTTTACAAGACCATTCAAGAATACACTCAGGTAATCATTATCCATTCCCAAGTTAAGGCCAAATAGAGTGTCCACTTTTAAAACGGCCCCATAGAACATCAAAAATATCTTCTAGGTGACCAATTAATGAGAATGGAGTTCCTGAAACTATAAAGGATGGTATTAACCAAGTTTATGAAGGATTTATAGGTTCCATTAATTATGTGAAAATAAAAATAAAGCTCCATTTTATTATCTTAGAGGACTTAGAAATGACCAGTTTGAGAGAAAAAAATACCATCCTTGGCCTTATTCTTCAGGATGATGACATGTTATGAAGCAGTGATGATTCAATTCAGAATTCGCCTTCCATGGTAAAAACCAAATAGATTAGCATTTTTCAGACCTCTAGTTAAATATCCCAACTATTAGGATATAATTTTTCTTTTTATTTTAGGAAAATTTTCCCAATGTAAACATGCCTAAAATAATTTATATCAAAATAATTTTAAATTTTCGAATTAGATTAATGAAACTAGAAATTATACCTTAGGTAATAGAGGCTTGATTGAAAAACTCCCTCGATGCATTAATGATCTCATGAAACACAATATCTTAGTTGAATATAAATAATTTATTGATAATCCCATCCATTGTTGTTAAACTATAAATGATTAAAGAGAAGAGGGAAACCCTAATACCACATTCTAAAGGAGCTTCAACTATAATCTAATTTTGTTGAGTTTCTATAGTTGGTTCAATATTATCCCATATTTTATGAATGTTATCCTCCCCATTTTTTCTGCCTAAATATTCATTGTAATTTACCATAGCATTGGAGATCTCATTATCTAACATAAATAGAGACCCATTAATTTCAAGTGCAGTAAATCCTCTCCATAACATTTCCCCCTATTCCAGAAATGGATAAATTCTATGTTTCTATCCCCCACTTCAATATCTTCTTTCTCTGATGGGTCTAATGATAAACCATCACTTGATATTTTATTACCCATGACTGGAACTTTTAAAATCCAAAATTAACACTCATAAAATTTATAATGAAGCTTATCCTTCCTTAAGGTGTTTATCATAATTCTCAAATGGTCTTATTTCTCTTCCACGTTATTTTAATAAATTAGAATATCATAAATAAATATTATGAATACCCGATAACGATTTTTTATAAATAATCTATTCCGTAAATCCATGATGATAATGGGGGGATTATTAAGACCCAATAGAATCACTATAAACTCATAGTATCTATATCTTTTATATATTATTTGGGTATATCCTTCTTATTGACCCTCAGTTAAGGATATGTAGATAATTAAAAAAATCTTCGAAATGTATTTATGTCCATGTTTTTATCATAAATTTCATTAATACAAGGTGTAGGATATATTTTCATGATTTTGATCTTTTCAATTTCTCAATAATCATCGAACAGTCACATTTATCCATAATTCATCTTATCAAATAGAATCAGATTACCCTATGGTGATGCACTTGGCCAAATTATTACATTTTAAATATTCCCTTGGGTTTTCTTCATTAATCAATACTACTCCATAAGGGAAATTATATATGTACTCTTGGAAATATGTGTAGCACCGAGTATGAGTTCTACCAAATACTCAACTTCTAAATCTTGTGTAATATCACAATACTCTTCTGGAAATACATCAACAAACTCTATCACCGTATTAATATCTTCAATGTTGAGTTTCTCCACAAAAATCATAGAAAAATACCCTTTTAATAGGAATCATGACCCATAAAATGAGTAAAAGTTCCATTGAAATGTTATTTTTATCATTACAATGATATGAGATCATAGGTTGGTTTAGAATATCATATGTAAATTTCCTACCTTGGAAATTGATGTGAGAATTATGTAATGAAATCCGTTACATGCCCAAAATTACCTCGAATTAAACTAGAAGATGAATATAAATATTTAGAGGAAACAAATTCCCATAAATTTGAACTATATTAGAATAATATACTAGAGATGTAGTCATTATAATATTTAGAATTTTAACTACTAACCTCACATCGAGTTTTTGAGGTGATACTGTGATACACAAAGTGTAATGAACCAAAATATTACCGATGGAATTTTCATTATTATTATTATTTTATATAATATAAAACACATAAATCACAAATATAACCTAATGAATACATTATTTTCATAAATTTATAATGAAGTAATTTTAATACATTGAAATTTAAGAACCTATAAAAATTGAACTGTAACATGACCATTGGAATAGTAATTTGGCTATTAAGAATGCTAACATGACCAATTGAATAGTAAACTAATAAAACAAAGTTTAATTGAATATTTTATTGACAATAAATGAAACGATTTCCTCACATTGAGGTAAATATGTTAATTTATAGAATATCTGGGATTAGATCATTCATTTGAAATTTTGAGGGAAATTCTACTTTTACACTTTTAAAATTCACTCTAGTATTCCAGGCATAGATTTTTTTATGTAATTTATATTGAAATAAAATGTTGTAACTGTGTTCCTAAATTAATAAGATTCAACTTCTATTTTGGACATTAGAGATGGATCGTGCATTTAAGTGGTGTAAATGGGCCATAAAAACATATTTGTACTGAACTGTCAACATTGGACATAACATCACTATTTGGGACGTATCATCTTCATCAAGAGTTTTATTGGGACAAAACATAGAGAGAGGATCGGGGACATGATTATTCAGAAATCCTCCTTCTATAATTCTATCCAATTCATGCATTTTGGAGGTCATCTATTTGGAGAAATTGGGATTATAAAATTTGGCCAAATTTCCCTTGCATATTTATATAAGTATTGTAACCCAAGCCCTCCCCAAAAATACTTAAATGATGTTTTCACTATTTGTGAGGGTTTTGTAAAGACATTGGGAGGGTGTTTCTAAACTCATGGCTCTTGAAAACCACTAACATATCATGGAAGAAGTAAGGCCTTGTGGAAACATCTCTTCCAAGAAGGTGCTCCTCCCCCATCTCCGCACTGCAGTTCTTTGCTTTCATGCTTGTATATTGATTTTTTCTTTAATTAAGCTTTTTATGTTTCTCTATTTTAATATTATTATTTTTCTTTATGGGATATAATTTAATGGTGTATATGATATTGGGTTTTCCTCAATCAATCCATTGCTTACAAAAAACATCTCCATGATGACAACTCCTCCCATCAAAGAGTAATTTTTTTCCTAGATGATATAATACCTACTCGTTTAATTTATTTTCATTGATTACATATACATAATGAAATTCATAAATTGTGATCAATTAATCTATTTTTCATTTCAATGTTACTTTATTTACCTTCACTTGGCTTTATAGTCAGGCTTGTGTAAATCATGTGAGTGAAACCTTAATCACAAAATCTAATCAACTTAGGATAAAATTATAGGGTTCAATTCTCATACCAAACTCAATTAATTCTCAATTATAGGAAGGATATTATGACCTAACTATTCACTAACCATATGTTGGATTTTGGATCACAATCATGGAAGGGTGCTATGATTGGATGTCATGAAGTTCACCTATGGATCAATTTTTTAAAAATATATGTGATCTTGTTAATTTAGGTAGGGTTCAGGGGTTGATAAGATTAGAGGGTAATAATTGAATGAATTATAATAATATGGGATAATAATATATTAATGGTTAAAGGGGTATCTTATATCCACTATGTATTCTCATATAAGTGTTTTTAAAGAAACTTTGTCTTCGATTGTTATTGTTTTTTGTTCAGTTTATTGTCCGAAAGACCCAAAACCAAACCTGCCACCTGGTGTTTCATTTGCTTTCACTTATTTCCTTTTTTGTTTCTTAAAGCCTATTAATGGTTGTTTAATTCAATTCCTCCTTGATAGAACAACCTAGGTCCGCCACTACGATGTACTTAGTTAAATCAAAAACATTTTTTGAGAGTGTGTGTGACAAAAAACATCAAATTGGCACCATTTTTGGGTAGGAAAGTGTTTTATTCAACCAGTATTTGGGTAAGTTATTTTTTCTTATTTTTTATTTTTTTTCTTTTATTCTCCTCACTTTTCTTTTCTATTCTTTCTTCCCACTTCATTTTTTTCAGACCATCAATTGAATCCTTATTTAATGATATTTGTGTTAACTTGTTTTCATTTATCTTTTTTTTGATTTATGACATGATCCATCCCCAGTGATCTCCTTGATCTAGACCCTATGATTGAGCACAGCCTTATGGCTCGAATGAGGCAATCTCGATCTACGGGAAGTGTAAACATTTACCCAACTATGGAATTCCTCCACTATAGGAATTTTGAAATTGGAAACTCCTCAAAAACTAATACTAAAACAAACCCAATGGCTGAAAATAATAACAATGAAGTCAATAAAACTATTCGAGGGTTGGCTACTCCTGATGTTAATTATCAACCTACATGCATTGTATATCCAACTCTCGAATCTGGATTTATACTAAAATCTAGGTTATTTCTCTTTATTCCAAAATTTCATGGCTTATCTGATGAGGATCCAGACAAAAATTTTAAAGAATTCAATGTTTTATGCTCAACAATGAAACCAAGAAATGTCTCTGAAGATCAAATAAAATGTAGAACCTTACCATTCAAACTTTATGGAACTACTAGGGATTTGATGTATTATATAAAACCTGAATATGTAACTTGTTTTAATGATTTGAAACTTCTTTTCATGAAGATATTTTTTCCAACATCAAAGACAAATTCTATTGGAAAAGAGATATGAGGGATCTAGAATGCACATGGGGAGTCAATGTATGAGTATTAGGAGAGATTTAAGAAGTTGTGTTCAGGCTACCTGCATCACCAAAAAAGTGAGAAAATATTCATCCAGTACTTCTATATTGGACTCAAACTTTTGGATTGATGTTTCTTGGATGCCACATCTAGAGAAGAATTGGTCTAAAAACCCCAGTATCGGCATGTGCATTGATCAACAAGATGGCAAAAAACTCCCTACAGTTTGGTGATCAAGGTACCCCAATTTTTAGAGGAGTACATCAAGTGAGTCCAACATATCTTGAAATTCATTTTATTGATACCAAGATGGATTAATTGACCACTATGGTGTGATAGATTACTTTGGCTCAAAAGACATGCCAACCCCCTCTTTCAAGGCCTTGTGGAATTGGCAGAGAGACAATCCACAAAACCAAATGTTTCCTGTGACTACAAGAAATAGAATATTGTGAGTTTTTTTCCTAGGAGACCATATCAGTAATAAAAACAATCATTTATCAAAAAAAATATTTATTCCTTTTATCCAACAAGCAACCAAGGGTGGATGGATCAATCAGACATGCGGTATGCCTCTATAAAACAACAAAACCACCCTTTCAACAAAACATACAACATCCTCCACCTTACCAACAGGTCTTGCAAAAACCACAGAAGATATTTGAATCCCATGAATTAACAAGCCAACAACAAGGTTCTTCTCAACAAAAGTATATTATAATGCTGATGATCTTTTGAAAGAAATCATTATTAATTAGTTAAATGATCTGAAGAGTCAAGGTACAAGGTTGAGAGGGTTAAAGACACAAATGTTCCAGATTGCCATTACCCTCCATGAACTGGTATGTATGAATTATAGAAATCTACCAACACAACCTACTCCAAATCCAATGGGTAATATCATTGCCATCAAATTGAGAAGTGGGAAGAAAACAACTGATGCATCTCCACCTACCATTCCACTAGGATTACCCTCAACTCTGGAAAATCCCTATTCAAGAACAACTAATGAGAAACCCAAGGGGAAAGTTAAAGGTAAGGAAAATATGGTTGATTTTTCTCCTGAACCCCTTCCCATTCCAAATAGGGTTTTTATACCAAGAATATGGCTGAAGAGACAGTGCAAATGGAGGTTTTGGACACATTCATGTGTGTGATGATAAATATCCCCCTTATTGAGGCAATTAGGAAAATCCCATGGTATGAAAAATTCCTAAAAGAACATTTATTAATCGAAGAGGTCTCATGGGGAATGAGAGGACCAATATTAAAAAGAATGTGTGGGTACTCATTACACCATCTATAGCAATGCCAACGTAGTGCAAGTATACAGGGACATTCATTATCCCATGCACAATAGGGGAGTTAAACTTTTCTGATGATTTATGTTATTTTAGAGTGTCTATAAATGTGATGCCTCACTATGTATTATATTCTTTACTAATTGATGAGTTGAAGCTGGCCAGAGTAGAGGTGCAGTTGGAAAATAATGCTACAACATATCTATTGGGAGTCGTTAGGGATTTACATGTTCGGGTAACAGACATGATCTTTCTAAAATATTTCTATGTTCTTAACATGAGGGATGATCAGGTATGTTATCATCCTCTAATTATATTATGTAGGCCCTTCCTTAAAACAAAAAAACAATCATAAATGTCTATAGGGTACACATTCCATGGAGTTTGGAGATGATGTTGTGATATTTAATATTATGGATTCCATGAAGTACCCCTGGGAGGACCATTATGCTTTTGTTATCTCTGATTTTAAATCACCAAATAAAAACCACATGGAATTTGATTTTCCTATACATAGGTAGATTATGATTATTGTTTCTAGTTTGAATTCTAAGAGCACTTCCACACCAACTTATAATGAACATGACTATATTATTGTTGATTTTGAAACAGATTTATATTTTTATTTTGATCATGTGACTCATATTATGACATGGTTGTTGAGTATTCGGATGGATTTAATGAACTAGTCTTTGATTTTGATGATTTCTATTTTGATACTGATGCTCTTTGTGCACATATTTCAGTTCCTTCACTATCTCTATCCATACAACACCCCCTATATTTGAACTCATCTCATTTCCACCTAATCTCAAATACTCATACTTGTTTAGTGGTAAAATATTACCTATTATCAAGGCTAACAATATCTCTTTTGAACATACAGAAAAACATTTAAATATTTTGAGGGAGAACATCAGGGAAATAAAGTGGACCTTGGATAACATATCAGGTATTAGCCCCTCCATTTTCATGAATATGATTCTTTTGGAGGATGGGGTTAAACTAGTGAGGAAAAAAAATGGAGACTGAATCCAACCCTTCTGGAATTTGTAAAAAAATAATATGAGAAATTTCTAGAGGTAGGTATAATCTATCTCATTTCAGATTCTCAATGGGAAATCCCTACTCATGTTGTACCTAAGAAATATTTTGTTACAGTTGTTAAAAATGAGAATGTAGAGTTAGTTCCAATGTGGGTGAAAAACAGTTGGTGTGTGTGTATTGTTTATAGGAAACTAAATCTATCCATTCACAAGGAGAATTTCACCACACCCATTTATTAATAAAATGCTTGAGAGACAAGCTGGGAAGACACCTTATTATTTCTAAGATGGATTTTCGGGATATTTTTAGGTTCCTATAGCTTAGGTGGATCAAGAGAAAACTACATTCACATATCCCTTCAACACATTTTCCAACCGGAGGATGCCATTTGGACTTTGCAGTTCCCCAGTAACTTCTATAGATGCATAGTGAGTATTTTTTTGATTTTCTTTAGACCTGTATAGAGGTATTATGGATTACTTTACAATATATAGATACTCATTTGATGATTGTATAAGTTGTTTGGTAATGGTGTTGAATGATCATATTGAGATGAATATGGTCTTGAACATTAAAAAGTTAATTTCATGGTAGAACATGACATTATGTTTGGGAATGTAGTGTCAAAACATGGGATAGAGGTTGATATATCTAATGTAGATATCATTTCATCCTTACACTATCCTTTAAGTGTGCATTATTTTAGATCTTTCCTAGGTCATGAAAGATTTCATCAGTTTTTCATCGATGATTTTATTAAGAGTTCCATTAATTTGTCGTGATTCCTTCAAAAGGATTATGATTTAGTGTTTGATGATTCATGAAGGGTAGAATTTGATGATCTGAATAAGTGTATGAACACTCCACTTCTCATACCGCCCCCACAATGGGAAATTTTTTTGGGCTTATGTGTGATGTATCCAACGTTGTTGTTGGATCTGTCTTATCACAGATGGTGGAAACATGTGATTGTGTTTACATCAAGGATATTGGATTCAGCCTAATCAATCTATAGTACCATGAAAAAGGATATTATTTCCATCATATATTCAATAGATATATTCCATTCATATTTATTGGCCTCTAAAGTAGTTTTTTCTGACCATGATTATCTAAGGTTCCTTTTGAAGAAGCCAGACTCAAATCACAGACTTATCTGATGGTAGCTCCATCAAGAATTTGATAAAGAAATAATAGAAAAGAAGGGGTCAGAAAACCAGATGGTAGACCACATGAGTAGGCTTACTGACTCACTAGAGGATGAAACCTTGGGACATGTACAACTTCAGGACACTTTCCCCAGTGAGCATATTAATTCCATCTTAGGTACACATCCTTGCTTTGCTGATTTAGTGAACTACATTATTGCATCTGAAATACCTGCAAATTTAAAGAAACGTCAAATCAAAAAATTAAAAATTTAGTCTTTTTATTTTTTGTGGGATGATACGTACCTCTGGAACATGTGTAGTGATCAATTTATTAGGATGTGTGTTCTTGATCATGAGTTTCAGTGTGTTCTGCAATTTGGTCATACACTTGCTTGTGATGGACACATTAGACCCCAACAGATAGCTAGGAATGTTTTGGAATCTGGATTATATTGGACTAGATTATTCTATGATTCCCATGTGTTCTATAAGTTATACAATCATTTCCAACACACTGGGAACATTTCTAGGAGACATGAGATGCCCCAATAGTCCATAAAATTCTGTGAGATTTTTGATGTGTGTGTAATAGATTTTGTGGGTCCTTTTCCATGTTCAGTTGGTTTATTTACGTTTTGGTCCCCAAGGATTATGAGAAACAATGGGTGGAGTATAAGGACACTAGGATTGATGATTCTTGCTTTGTATTAGACTTTTTTAAACAATAGATATTTTTCATGTTTTGAGTACCAAAGGACATCCTTAGTGGCCAAGGGACAGACTTCTACAATCAGAATTTGAATTCCCTCCTTCAGAAGATTGGGGTGACATAATAAATATCAACAGCATTCCACCCCCAAAAAATGACCAGGATGAGGTTTCAAATAGTTTGTTGAATTTATTTTTGGAGAAAACAATGCATCCAAATAGGAAGGATTGGAGAAAGCGCTTGGATGATGCACTTTGGGCTTATATGATGAAATACAAAACTCCAATCAGTATGTCCCAATTTTGGATTATTTATGGGAAATCATTTCATCTTCTAATGGAAGTCTAGAATCATTCTTATTGGGATATAAATAAATGGAACATGGATTTAGCCAAAGTTGGAATCCAAAGGAAGCTAAAAATTCAAGTGATCGAGGAGATTTGATTGTATTCATATGAGAACACAAGGCTCTACAAGGAATGGTCAAATCAGATCAAGATAGAATCATCTAGGATAGGGTGTTTCATGTTGGAGAGAAAGTCATTCTGAATAGTTCAAGACTAAAACTAATACCTGGTACGCTGCGTTTCATATGGTTACATCCTTATATTGTATCTAGTGTTTTTCCTTATAATGTAGTTGATATCACACAAGAGGACACTCGAAGGAGATTTATAGTAAATGGGAAACATTTTGAGAAATACATTGAGGGAATTCCTACTATTACAGTAGATTTCATCACACGATATGACCCCATCATCACTTGATCATATTAGGCTATTCCTAACCCTTTCACTTTTATGATATTTTTCCTATTTAAAATTATCCTTTTCATGTCCAAATATCATCTCATAGGATCAAATTTAGGATAATGAATTATTTAAATTGTGGGGGTGGGCACTACATTTTGTTATATATATTTAGGATTTTCATTTTTGGGTTCTGTGTGTATTTTCTATTACGTTTTTGGTTAAAATGATCAAAATCCCCCAAAAAACAAAAACAACATTAAAAAAACCCAAACACATATATACATACTTCATGTAAAATTCTCATGTGAAATATATGGAAACTTCATGTCTCTCAAAATTAATTTGTTTAATGATAATCATGAGTATAATTTCCTCATTATGGGTTTAATTTTTTAAACAAAAATGGATGTTGGCACTGATATGATTTTTTATGTCATAATAAAACCTTTTTGATTTTGACAACATTCATTGTGATTTTTTTTCATGGTAAATTGTGTCCTTAATTTCTCCACACATATTTTCACACAATAATGAATTTTGAGTTTCTATTACCTAATTGAATTTTTATTTAGTGTATGTAATTATTGTCAGCTTTCAACATTGCCTTTTTATATGTTCATTTCTCTTAAAATAATTTTTGTTACAATACAAGATTGAAATTTTTGTGATAAGTTAATATCAAATTGTTGTACACCCTTAAAAAACAAAATATTATATATATAAAAAATCAAAAATAAAAAAAAATCAATAAATAGGGGATTGAATAAATGTACGTCATTTAAGGATATTTAAGTCATGAGATCATGGTTTGACTTCTATGAATGCTTAAATGAGTGGATTTTGGAATTTGATTGGAATGGATGTTGAAATGTTTTGTTGGAATAGAATCAGGTTATAAGAAAAGTTTTTATTGATCTAAATATACTACATAATGTGTGGAGATAGAAGTTGGAAATGATTGGCACACACAGACACGTGGGGAATTAGTGGAATGGTATACCCATGGATTATTTTTTCTCTGATTAGTGTTAATAATCTTACTGGATTTTGTTTTGAAACAAACTATGAGACAATGAATTCAAAATTTATTGATATTGACTCTTTATTGGATTATTTATTTTCCCATATTTCTACTATTGATTGTGGAATATTAACATTCATATCTTATAAAAGAAATAGTTTGGAATATATGATATGAGACTTTTCCCACGAGTGAAAATGGGTAAGTGTGGGGGTGTTGATAAAACACAATGTTATTGAATATTTTATTGACAAAAAATGAAATAAGTTCCTCACATTGTACTAAATATCTTAATTTATTGAATATTTGGAACTATATAATTCATAAGAAAATTTGTTGGAAATTCCATTTTTACGCTTTTAAAATTCACAGAATCATTTTAGGCATAATTATTTTTATGTAATTTATATTGAATTAAATTTTATTAACTTTGTTCCTAAAATAATGAGATAAACATTCTATTTAGGACATGGGTTCTGGATCATGCATTTTAGTGGAGTAAATGGGCCATGATGAGAAAGTTGGACTGAAGTATCCAGATTGGACATCACTTCACCATTTGGGTTGTATCTTCTTCATAAGGAGTTGGATTGGGACAGAATATGTAGGGAAGATCAGGGAAATTATTATGAATAAATAATAATTATATAAGGCCATCCAATAGGCATGTTTTAGAGGTCAACTGTCTCGGGAAAGTGGGATTAAAAATTTTGTCGAAATTTCCACTTCACATTTATAAAATTATTGTAACCCTAACCCTACACAACCCTATTTAAAGGATTTTTTTCAGTCTTTCGGAGGGTTGGTCAAGTCATTTGGAAGTTGTGTCTGAATGTTTGGATCTTGGTAACCCCTCACATCTGTTTTAAGAAGTAAGGCTTTGTGCAATCATCTCTTCCCAGAAGGCTCTCCTCTCCCACCTCCTATTTGTATTTCATTTCTTTCATGCTAGTATGATTATTTTTTCATCAATTAATATTACGTGTTTCTCTATTTTGATAATTTTATTTTTCTTCAGGCGTAGGAATCTAACAGTGGATATGATATTGGGTATTTCCCAATCAATCTATTACTTACAAAAAATGACTCCATGATGACAACTCCGCCCATGGAAGATCAATTTTATTCGTTGTTGATCTAATACCTAATCGATTTATTTATTTATTTTGAATCCATAAACATAATTTAATTAATAAATTCTAATCATTTAATCGAATTTTAATTTCTATGTTACACGATCAACATTCACTTGACTGCATTGTTAGACTTGTGTAAATCTTGTGAGTAAAAACTCAATAATAAAATCTAATCAAATTGGGATAGAATTTTATGGTTCAAGTATCATCCCAAACTCAATTAATTTTCCACTACCGGGAGGATATGATTCCCAAATTTTCCACTGACTATATGTTGGATTTTGGATCACAATCAAGGAAGGGTTCTGTGATTGGAAGTCCGGAAGTTAATAAAAGGATTATTTTTTTAAAAATTTTGTAGTCTTGTTAATTTTTATATAGTTTAGGGGTTGACTAGATTAGGGGATATTAATTGAATTAATTATAATCATATTGGATAATGGTGAATAAATTGTGAAGGGGTTAGATTAGATCCAATACGTCTTCACATATAATTATTTTTAAAGAAACTGTGTCTTTGATTATTCTTGTCAATTATTTAGTTTATTGTCGGAAACACACCAAACAACCCCCAATATTTTTTCATTTGGTTTCAGTTATTTCGTTTTTTCAATTCTCCAATCCTACTAATTGTTTTTTAATTCAATTCCTCCTTTAGAGAATGACCTAGGTCAAACACTATGATTCACTTTGTTAAATCACAAACACTTATGAGAGTGTGTGCGAAAACGCTCATCATAAACATACCTATCAATGAATAAATAAAATTTATGTACCTTGTTAATTAAAATATAATATATTTGTATCATGGAATATGAAGATAATTTTTTTTAAAATAGTTAAATTAAGAATTGGTATTTTTATGAAATATAAATGTTTATTTATGATTTTATAATCAGTATGATGATTCAAAATAAAATTAATTTTCATAAAATACTTTCAAAAATTAATATATCATTATCCTATGATTATATTATAATTTTCGGATACATTAAATTTTTTTTTAATATTCCACAAAATATATTATAATATTAAAATTTAAATTTTTCGAAAAAATAATTATTTTCTTTAAAAATTAAATTTCTCAAATTTAAAAAATAATTTTCATTAAATAAAGTCTAATTTTTAATTATATATGTCGAAATATAGTAAGGTTGATTTTTTATGATTTTTCTAAAATAATAGAATTTTTTTCAATTGTGAAATACAATAATTTATTATATAAGTTAAATACACAAATTTTTGAGTAATTAATAATGTATGGAGGATGTAAGAAGAAAAATATTGAAATATCATTCTTCATTTAATATATCTATTGATAAGGATCATCACTATTTATATTCTTGATCCCAAATAATAAAATAATGAATAAAATAATCAAAAATACACTTCTCCTCCCAATATAAATGCCACACCTCACCACATCTAAGATAGGTATCGTGCCTATATTTATTCCAATTACCATCTGAAACCTCTTCCCTATGTTCTGGTCTTTCTAGTCTCACAAAAAGACCATTACAAAAATTCATTAAAGAGTTTCTCAATTAGTTGATAATCAAGAGGTAATACCCTCCCTCTTTATATTTTAATTCTCTTTCTTTTCTTATCCTCCACTCACCTACCCAATAAAAAAACATTATGAATACATTATTATATATGTTCTAAACTTTATCTTTTCCATGGTGTATCTAATCTTCCCCTCTCTTATTTTTAAAAAAAAATTAAAACATCATCTATGAGACGTTGATTCACCACCTTTGTAGATGATGATATTTTTTGTTTTCGATTACCACCTTCGTAGATTTTCGTAAAACCATTATAATGCTTAATGTAACTTTTAAAATGTAAATTATAAATTTTTTAATATATTTTAACTAATATTAATAAATATTAATAAATATTAAAAAAACTAGTTTGTGATAATAAAAAATTCAGAAATATTAACTAATGATCACATTAATATTTTATCTAAGGAATCAAGACCATTTATAAAAACAAAATGATATATAAAAAAATTTAAAATTATAGAGGTGAATAGATATCAGATAATTCAACATTTAGATTATCTATTCCATTTTAAAATAACACCCATAATTTACCCAAAAGGATCCAATTATAAATTCATGAAACAAATTCTCCATAAATGATGAAATTGAATCTTAAAACTCATAAAAAAGTCCATAAATGAAAATAAAAAAATTGTCCAAAATAAAATAAATTTACAAGTGGTTAATAATTAATTAATAAATTTATATAATTTTATTATGTAGGACATTAAGGAATTTTTTAGGACACTTTCAGAGACAATGAAATGGATTCATTTCAAACCTCCATTTTTTCCTTCTTATTAAACTTTAACTATCTTTACACTAACATAATATTTAATTATTCTTATATAATCATCCTAAATATTAATTTTATGTTCCAAAAAATATGTACCTATATCAATTCGTCATTATTTTATGGGGAAATACTTTTTTATGAGGATCCCTTTTTCAATTCCCCCAAAAATTTCACAATTAAATAGATCTTCCAAATTTAAAACCCTTTTTCAATTACGTACAATAATAAATTGTAAGCCTCAAATGTTTTTCTAAAATCACAATTTTCATAATGAGGAAACTATCTTAGCTCATTTATAATTTTATATAAAAATAATTCATTTTCCATTTTTAATACTCTTCAACGCTTTCCCTTAAACTGCACTAAAGTGGCTCATTTCTAATGTTTCTTTAAATAGTTTTTAATTAATTAAATTCAATTGGACATCATTTATCATGATTTATAACTATTTTCCCTTATAAAATTTCATATATTATTTTAATCAATTCTTTCAGTGATACCTTAACAATATTCCCTTTTGATATGCCTTATGACATGTTTACGATACCCATTTCATTTCATGGGAAATAATTATTTTTTCCCTTATGTTGATTATTCATTTGGAACATATTTTCATGAAAATATACTGATGGGTGCACAAATGTAGATCTATAATTCCTTTGGTAATGTTTAGTCTCATGAGAGGTCATGATAGGTTAAAGAGTATACCTAATTCCATTATAAGACTTTGTCCCTAAATGATATTGGTTCAGTAGTTATCCATGACTAATTTTTATGTCATGTTATATGTTTCTACCACATTCCTTTGATTCTATGATTTTATGATCCCATGTTCTACATCTTATTCTTCTATATGATTTCTCATATTTCATTCCTTTTTTCATCTTGTTATTCCTTATAACCCATGTGTTATGTATTATCCTTTGTTTATTCCCTTCATGTGCTTTTTTACTCAACCATTTTTTTGATGTATTCCTTGGGTTATCCTATGAGGATGTTTGGGCTAATATAATGTTAGGTTATATTTTTGGATATTAAATAAAACATTTTTTTAATATTGGTATCATTTTTTTAATTATATACCTAATCTTCTAATGAAATTACACTTTACAATCATACATATGTATTTAATGGTTAATGATGCTTAAAATAATTTAATAATATGTTTTAAGTTAGAGGGATGTTATTTTTGGTATCAGATCAAAATATAGTTATTTTCATGGATTGGATTAGAAACAAATAGTAATAATACTGGGGATAATTCTATCACCATAGATAATATAGATTGAAACATAGAGAATCACATGTTATGATGTAATTTCCATATATATTTTTATTGTACTATGTGTACTTTTTTTATACATTTATTAGATATTTATAAAATCCCCCTAAATGTGCTTTATTTGTCTTAGTTAATGGATATAAATAAGAGAACTGGTGCCAACAATCATTATTATAGGAAATGTGATCATTTCAATAATGAAATTCCAAATATGATTGGAACAGGAGCTCAAAACACCATGAAAACAATTTCTTAGCTAGATTTTGTTGTGGATAATAACATGAATCATGTTAAACTACCTAATTCTACTAAGAAGTATAATGTTGTGGTTGGATCCATTATGAGAAAAAGGCCTCTCATCTATAGTGGAAATTCATATCCCATCATCTTGGAACAATTTACTAACTATATTGATAAGATATAATATATCGATTAATTCTCAAAAGAAGAGAAAATCTTACTATGGGATATAATTTTTATTTGGAATTTGATAAGTGGTGGACACTAATCACAAACACAATGTCCAGTGATAAAATTTATTCCATGTAATTTAATGATTTCAAGAAAATATTTTTGAATAAATATTTTCCTCAAAACAACTATCATAAGATAGAAAGGGAGTTCATCAGACTAAACCATAAGGAAGATGAGTCTATTAGATCATACAAGGAAATTTTATAATTTTGGCATGATATTCCTCTAGAATTTTCATGAACTCCGAAAGTTAATTGGAAAATTTTCTAATGTAATAAAGGTAGGTCTTTAAAAATCCTTGGTGATTCAAGATATTGATAGCTATAATGAGATTTTCAGTTATTCCATTAAGGTTCAAATGGAGATTGGAGATTCATAGTGGTATCGTGGCCCCATAGATAAAAAATAGAAAATGGATTTTAATATGGGAGTATCAACAGATAAATTCCAGGATAGAATTAAAATCTAGCATCTAATGTTTTAAAAGTATGGGAATAATAATCCTGGGAACTTTCTAAGGGGAACTAGTATATGATTTAAATGTGGAAGAGGGGAATGTAAGAAATAATTTCCAATGGGTTATGAAGTATCCCACAAATGAGGAGGAATAATGGAAGGTTTAGATGAATAATCAATCAATAGTGAAGTGTTCCTACTACATGTAACTTGGGAATTATGTGATCCATTTTCACTGATCCAAGAGTTTTTTGAGGAAATTAACAACAACAACCTATGAAGAATCATGGAATAGAATATGATATCACTTTTATTGATGTGGATCCTAGATATTATGTGCTAATAATTACATAGATTATTTATTCAAGAATATAAAATGTTCTATTTGATTTCGGTTCTACACATTCTTTCATATCTTTCTAGTTTAGTATAACTACTCAAATTCCACCTTACAATATTGAGGTTGAGTTATTAGTGAGAATAGAAAATGGGGGAATTATTTAATCCAAAGTATATAACTTCTCCCTATTTAATTTTTGTGGAATGAAGCTCCCATAAAAAATTATCTATCATCCTTTTGTGGAGTTTGATTCTATATTTTTCATGGATTGATAATCTTTATACAAATCCAAAGTCAAGTTTCAAGAAATTTTGATCACTCTTCACATCCTAAATAATTCTCCGATGTTGTACAAGTGTAATGAGGATAATAAAGCATATTTAGAATAATTACCTCTAATATAAAAATTATTTCTTTATGAGAAATCATATATATGTCTAATTATTGAGACAAAGGAGAGTGTCATGATCGAAGACATTCCAATTCTATGGGACTACATAGATGTGTTCCATGAAAACTTATTCCATCTACCTCCTGGTTAAACGGTCAACTTCTAAAATAAACTTATTCCTCGATATCGAACTATATCAATTACACCTTCAAAAATAGACATTTTTATGATGGTGAAACTTAAGAATAAGTTAGAAGAAAATATGGCTAACGTTTTCACATGATCGGGTGATTCACCATGGGTTTAACTAGTCCCCGTTGTCAAGAATAAGGATGGATAAATGTACCTATGTATTGAATATCATTAGCTCAACAAAATCATGATAAAGAACCAGTATCTCATTACATTAATAGATTACTTGATAGAGAAATTATGTGTGGATAAGTATTTCTCTAAGGTGGACCTTCAGTGGAGATATCCCGAGTTAATGGTATGGAAGGAAGTTATCCCCAATAATTTATTTTGAATGATGTATGGACACTATGAGTTCATATTTTTGCCTTTGGACTCAATAATTATCCATCAATATTCATCAATATTATGAAAAGTGTCTCATATTGTCCCATAGGGCTCCATTCCCTGACTACCTCAAGCCCGCCTCCAATAGGCTAGGGGATGGTGACTA
This sequence comes from Viscum album, assembly GCA_963277665.1. Taxonomy (NCBI): domain Eukaryota; kingdom Viridiplantae; phylum Streptophyta; class Magnoliopsida; order Santalales; family Viscaceae; genus Viscum; species Viscum album. Next base: position 20,919,728 of record OY728123.1, read on the forward strand.
GAATCAAGTAGGGATATCCCAAAAATGTGAGGCGTTAGCCTAATTTAGTTATACACAAGAAAACTTCACCAAGACACAAATTCTGAAATATAAAAACACTAAGTAAAAAATGCATGAAATCCACTATATCCTAGGACTAGAGTACAACAGTGAAAGTGCTAGGAAGTACAAGGGAATAAATTCCAACTAAAAAGAGTCTACAACCACAAGTCAAAATGTAAGAAAAGATGTTCTAGGACTAATATCTAAACCATAGGAACAACACATCTTATTGGCCTCACTAATCACTGCCTAGTCCGGATCCACCTTGGAATCCAAGAAAGGTGTCAATCAGCTTCACAAGGCATGACACATGTGGGAATATCACATATAGGGGTGAGTAAAAAATACTCAGTGGTAAGCCACCAAACAACAACGGAATACTACTATGTAAATACCCTGAAGGAATACCACAAGGGAAATACCATGAAGGAATACTACAAATGAAATACCATAATGAAATAACACTAAGGAATACAAAAAAGAAAATACCATGAAGGAATAACACAAAGGAAATACCATGAAGGAACACCACCACAGAATACCACATGGAATACCACAAAGGAATACATAGTCAGTTCCACACAGATATATGTCTATAGAAAATATATCATGAAAATCCAAATATACTCAATCCAATAAAACCCACAGTCTCAAAAAGACACCTAGTTCCATAATACACGTAGTCTCTATAATATACCAAGTCTACATAATAAACATTGTTTCTATAAGACACACATTCTCAATAAGACAAGTAGTTTCTATGTCACAACTAGAAACTTAAATGTTTTCTCAAAGCATGCTAATTTTAGGATAACTCACTCATCAGTACATTTGGTCATATGCACACTCCAAAAAATAGAATTAGTATATCTCAAAATTACCATCTCATCATAAGGGTCCCAACACCAAAGATGGATCATCAAATAGATGTATTATTCATAAGCTATGGAGTTTTGATGTTTCATAAGGGGGTAAGTAGGTATGTGGAATAACTATCTATCTACCCACCGACCTTGGAGGCCGACCACCTGAACCTATCACCGCATTCCAACTAGAGAGATCGTAGAACATGGTCAACCACCATGGTTGACCATGGTCTGGTTCCAGCCCTATCTCCCCAGGTCCGACCCACTTGGCGAGGCCAGCTCCACCCCTGGCCCGACCCACTCATTTGTGGACCACTTGGAATCGACCTTCCAGGTACAAGGCCCATGTCCCATAAGGCTACTTCCACATTCCACAACCACCATGCGTGACTGACAACCACATTTCATGCATCCACCACCGTGGTTTTCTTTGGCTGGCTCCCACGCGGACCCCTACCGTTCCGCACGTCACTACCGCCACCTCCAGTCATCGCCAACCCCAACCGCTTCCATATTTCATTATTCCCTTCCATCAATGGACCAATTATGGACGTCCCTTATAGGAAAAATTCCTCTTTTGGTGTCAAGAATTAAATATGGTCACATATTCGCACTCCACAGATCCCGATCTACACATATTATACATCCATTATTGGTTTTCCGAAAATCTAGCAATCTAATCATGTTCAGAGCCACCTGAAAAGTCGAACCATGTCCATAGTGTCCCCATTGTGATGAATTTGAATAAAATGGTAGAATTAATGTGCAATAACACACAAGGAATACATCTCATATTTTTTCATGTTAGCCTTAATTCATTCTCATTAGAACAAATAATGTAGAAGAATTTAAAATAATATGTCATTAATAAACCTCTCAATTATAAACCATACCACAAATATTGATCCACATATCAATATATTTTTGGATTGGCCCATACTGTTCATGAAAATAAAAAATGGGGGGAAATGAAGAAACAACCATTGTACCTAGGATATGGATCGTTCACTGTCGAGGATTTATTGTCATTGGTGATATTTCAAGAACGATCTCTGATCATGATGTTTGTCGTCACTTCTAATATAATTTTCTAAGGATTAACTCTAGAGCCTCTAAGAAATTTCATACGTTATGAACCAAAACCATGGGACCCAGTCTATCTCTTCATATAAAAGAAATTGTGTCACTAATTTGATGTAATGTTAAAATAAAGTAAACCTACCTTTTATTTTTTTCTATTAAAACATCCAAAAAATATTTTTCACATTTAACTCATGTCAGCCAATGTTAGGCCTCCTCTACGGAAAGCAGCTCATTGCAATCATAATTGTGATCTCATATTTCAAATTTGAGTCCCTATTTATTAGTTATTAGTATTTTAAAATAAATAAATTTTATTTAATAATTTTATTTATGGTTATATCCTTGGTGACATTTAATTCCAATGACCCATGTTGACCAATGTTATGTAACACCTAGGGTAAATTCTTCATTCTATGATCAAATATTCCCTTATATTTCTGATACGGACTCCCATTTAAATGATATTCTACCTTTTTAATAAATCCACACATTCATGTTATTAAAAACATAAAATTTTCAATGAATTGTTCCTGGAACTCCCCACCATGGAATCTCATGTCGTCTCAGTTCCTAGCTTCATAATTTTACAAAATAATTTTTGAAAATAAAATCTAGAACGCATAGTCATTATATTGTCTCTACATTAGGTCTTTACATTCTTGAAAGACAAAAAAGGGATACTTAAACAAATGAGTGAACTGAGCCTGAATATGTGCTCCCTTATCCCATATACTCTCCTGGAGATTCCCGTGTAGCCACTAGACATGCACCAAAGGAATAGACTACCCATTAAGGGTCATATCCTACTGATCCTTGATCTCCATGGTGACTCTATAAAAGTCTCCCTATCCTTGATATCTAGATCACCATTGTCAATGTCGTGCGATGGGTCCTGCTCATTTCACCTTAGCTACGAATCATGGGGGACTTCATGTAACCCCTCTAACTTTAGAGGTAAAGTCCATAAGTTAGCCACCTCACTAACCCTACATTGTATTAGGAAAGGATTTATGAACCTCAAAGATAGTTTGTCACCCCATCCAATTGTCCATAATCCTTTTTAAGGTGATACGTGAAGGAACATATGGTATCCTTCTATGAACTCCAAAGGCCTCTCACACCTATCATCATATGACTTCTATCGACTCCATTCAGTCTTCATCCTCTCCTAGATTATCTTAACCTTCTTTTTGTAGAACGCACCAACTCTAGGCCCATTGGTGCATACACTTCTAGGGCAGTCCAGCAATATAGATACCTATAGGGTCACCCGTACAAGGACATAAATAATGGCATACCAATGGTGGAGTGATAGATTTTTTTTTACAAAAACTTTACTAGTGGTAGCCGATGAACCTAAAATTATCCAAACTCTAATAGGAATGTCCACAGCATGTCCTCCATAACTTAAATGGTCTTCTCACTTTGGTTGTATTTCTGGAGGTCAAATGTTGTGCTCAAGCATAACTGTGTCCCAAACTCCTCTTGAAGTCCCTTAAAAAACTAAGATGTAATGTGATCATCATTATCTGAGACTATAATTAATGTAACTCCATGGAGTCGATCTATTCCCAGCATGTAGAGGTATCCCAAGCTCTCTATTGAACTCCTCTTCTGAATAACATGTATGTGGGATGACATGGTGAGTTGTTTAATGATTACCTAGATGATATCTCTTCTACTAGGAGTACATGGTAAAATTATCATGATGTACATTGATATCACATCCCACTTCCATTTTTTAACCTCAAGGGGTTGAGTCAAACCCTCTAGAACCTAGTGCTCAGCCTTCACCTCCTGAAAATAGAGGCACCGAGAATGAATCTCTGCAACTCCCTTCTTTATCTTTGGCTACCAAAACATAAATCAGAGGTCTTGGTACAAATTCAAAACACCTAGATGTACCTCTAAAGTGTGTTTATGGAACTCCTTAAGAACCTCCTTCCAAAATTCCACTGGTATTATGGTTATCCCTCTAAAAAGAATGATGTCATCCCCACCATTCGAATATCCATTAGGGGCATATCGTGTGGACATCTAAGCACATTATGTATCTTAGTTGGTATCCCCCTGTTGGGCCTCCCAGACATAGCTTAATAATGGAGGGCTAACAACCATTGACTAGAGGTAATATTCTCCATTCCCATCCATAATGGATATTTACAACAAGGCCAACTAATCTAATTCCTCATTCAACAACTGCGAACTGGATCTTTTGTTGAGTGTTTCTGCCACCACCTTCCCCTTAACAGGCGTATAGAAAAGCTCAAAGTCATAGTTATGGAGGAACTATATCCATAAACATAGTCTCAAGTTTCTATCCTTCATAGAGAATATATACATAAGGCTCATGTGTTAAGAGTAGATGATTAATCACTCCCCATCAGGTAGTGTCACTACGTCTTCAATGTGAAGACTACTGCTGCTAACTCAAGATCATGGGTCATGTAGATCTACTAATCTGGTATCAAATTTCATGAACAATATACAATCACTGCATGACCATGCATTAGTAAGGAACCAAGATTAGTTCCTGATGTATCACAAAACACTATGTACTTGGTACCCTCCTCTGAAAATCAAAAGTTGGGAGCGCTCGTCAATCTCAACCTAAAAGGTTAAAAACTCTCCTGGAACATCTCCATCCATGATAAAGGTTGTCCCATTCATGTAAAAGAATCCAATTAAGCTTCCACTCTAGATAATTTTTTTACAAACCTCCAATATTAACTAGGAAGAATCAGGAAACTCAGGTGACAGACAATCATATAAATGTTAGCTCGAAGCGTGCTCGTTATTTGAGAATAAACTACTCAATCCATTAGGTTGTATGAAAACTCACACAAAAAAACACACTAAAGTTGTATCTAAATTAACATCTCATCTAAATGGTCCCAACTCCATTGATGGATCTCCAAAAGGATGTACTATTTGCAAGTTATGGAATTTTTTAGGTTTAGAAGGTTGTCAGTAGGTCTATGGAATGACTCATGATCATTCCATTGACCATGGAGGTCAACAACCATGGGTGAATTCCCATACCTGATACCCCATGGAAACTATAATTGAATATACTAGTCGAAAATGACCCCATATACCATGGATGTGTGGCATAAAGAGCGACCATGGCTCATGGTTGACCGCCACCATCGACCATGGATTGGTTCTGACCAGGTCGCATGGGGCCCAACCCACTCGGACCAGCCCACCGGGGCCAGACCCAGTCATCCTGACCCACTCCACTCTAGCCTAGCCTTTTAAACCTAGATCGAACCACTTGAGAACATGCCTCCTTTCCTAGCCCTGCCTGGTTTACGACCCACATCCCATGCAGTTGCTGCCGCGATTTTCTCTCTCCAAATCCATCGGCTCCCATACTATAGCCATTCATGGCACATGCCACAAACCCCCACACTGCCTCTGGTCCCAACCACCCAGATATCCACCGCCTTTCCTCACATGGATTTTGAGTCATACTCATGTTGTTTGTCCCTTTCGCGAACCACTATGCGACTTTCGATATCTGTAATTAGAAATTGTTGTAGATCAACACTTCATGGGTCCTGATTTACACAGACCCGACCTTCATTGTGGGTTTTCCTCCAATATGGGTTTTTGTTCACATTTATTTCCACCCAACAAGTGATAATATGTCGACGAGGGTCAAAAGATGATTAATTTGAAGAAAGGGGGATAAGGAAAGGACACGAATGTATAAGAAATGAATCTCGACCTTTTTTAGGTCAGCCTCACATTGTTCTCATTATAATGAATAATAAAGAAGAATTTATAAGAATATCCCATTAATAAAATCCACAAATATCAACCATCCCACAAAGATAGATCAGTGAATCAATGTGTTCATGTATTTACCCATGTTCATCATGAATATCGTGAATACTAAAATCATGAAGAAACTACCACCCTACATGGGATATGGATAGTTTTTTATCAATGATTGATTGTCATTTGTGATCTATTAATAATGATCTCTAATCCTGGTGTTTTTCATTTCATCCAAGAGAAATCTATAAGTATTATCATCATAGACTCCATAGAATTTAAAAGTTTATGAGACCAACCACAGTTCCCTACCTAGTTCTTTATTTAAAATAAACAATGTCATTACTTTGACTTAATGTTAAAATAAAAAAACTCACAGTTTATTTTACTCAATAAAATGTCTAAAAACTATTTTTCATAGTAGACTTGTGTCTGTTATTGTTAGGGATAACCTAAGGAAAACACCACATTGGGAACTCAACGGTGGTCTTGGATTTCAAATTTATGTCACTGTTCCAAAGTAATTAGTATTTTAAAATAAAATATTTTTTTATTTACAGTCACGTCCTTGGGTAATTTTTCTTTAGATGACCCATTATAAATAATTATAGGTCTCTCCTACTATAAACCATTCATTATAATCTCAATGATGCACTCAGATTTCTGATCTGGGAACCTGTTTAAAAGATATTTCACTTTTCCTTGAAAGTATCTTGTGTCTGTTATTTAAAACATAACATTTTTTTGTGAATTATTATTGGAACATTGGACCTTAGAATCACATATCATCTTAGTTCCTGGTCTAGTAATTTACCCAAATAATTTCTATAAATAAATTCAGAAAATTCCATGTCTTCACAAAAAAATTCATTAGATATTACAACCAAATATTTTTGGTATATTTTATTGATGAAATTATAATATACACCAAGAGCATGGAGGAACACGAGGAGTGTATTAATGTTATGATAAAGAACTCTAGAAGGGATAAAATATATGAAAAGTATAGTAAATGTGAGTTCTAGATAGAGTATGGATCATCATTGGGGTATGTTATCACCATAAAAGAAAAATTTGTGGACCCTTAAAAGACAATTTCAATAGAAGTGAAGCTTATGAAAACACCTTTAATGATGATCCGTAGTTACCTTAGACTACCTGGGTATTACTGGTGACTTTTAATGAACTTATCAGGATATTCAAATCCATTAACCAAACTGACACAAAAGGGAGTATATTTAACCTGAATGAGTAATTGCAAAGACTTCTTATAAGAGTTGAAGTAGAGGCTTATCACTACATGAGTAATCACACATCCAAAATGTGGGGAACACAATTTAGTATACAGAAATGCTTCAAAGAAGGTTCTAGGATCCGTATAAATGAATAATGATAATTATTTATCTTGTGCCTCAAGGTACTTGAAAATTATTAAGAAAAACTATCACATTTATGATTTGGATTTGGAAACTATGATATTCGCAATGAAAATCTGGCATCATTATCTCTACAGGGAGAAGTGTGTGATATATACTGGTCAAAATATCCTACAATATATTTAGTAACAAAGTCAATAATATGTTCTAGTAAATATGGTTAGAGATCATTATTTATTATTAATTTTCAATCCACTACCATCTTGATAAGGAAAATAATGTTGCAGATGCTCTACGTAGAAATGATCCTATAAAAATATCAATGATGATAATTGAGAAGGATCTAATTTTAATTGATTTTAATAGGATGGAATTTGGAATCATTATGTGAGGAACATCATCAATCTTTTCCCCAATTATTTTCCAACCATCCCTCAGGGAGAAAATAAAGGATTCTTAATGAAATGCAGTGGAAACTCAAAAATTTATGGAAGCTATAAAATAGTGAAATCTTTAGATTTCAACATTGAAAAATATGGAGTCATAATATTTGGTTCATGATTGTGTGTACTATATAATCCATATATAATGATATATGTTCTGAATGAAACAAAAAGATTAACATTCTCTATTCACCAAGGGATCACAAATATGTATTGAGATCTCTAAGAGAAAATTGGTGGAAAAATATGATGAATGAGGTCATTGAATATACATCAATGTTCCTAGTATGGTAGAAAGTGAAGGCTAAAAGACAAAAGTATAAGGTGGTGATACAACTATTATACACACCTACATGGAAATGAGAAAACATACCCATAGACTTATTCATCATACATATCAATTCATCTAGATAAAATAATTTAATATTTTTTCTGTGGGTGCTCTTAAAAATACAACTCCCATTTTCACAATTTGATATGACTTCTCACTCAACCATGATTCATAGATATTCATCAAACAAGTGGTGAGTCTTAATGGAGTACCATTATCTAATTATATCTGATCGAGATCTTAGATTTACCTCTGTGTTCTAGAAAATTATCAGGCATTCTATAATCATTGAGATGGACTTCTGTATTTCCTATCATCATCGAACTGATGCCCAATTTGAGTGGACTATTCAAAATCAATAAGAGATATTGAGATCATGTTATATGGTTTTCAATGGAGGATGGGATCAACATCAACCTCTCTTGGAGTTCTATTACAAAATCAATTTTTACTAGAGAATCCAAATGTCTCTATAAGAATCCCTTTATTAGAAAATATGCACAAAACATTCATTATGTGACTATGTTGGTGAACATAAGCTACGAGGACATAAAATGGTTTAAGAAATGGTAGAAAAAGATAAATACATTCAGAAGTACATCATGGTAGCACAAAGTTGATAGAAGAGCTTTGAATACAGTCATCCACATGAATTTGAGTTTAAGGTTAGAGAAATGGTATTCCTCCACATATCTCCATAGAAGTGGACCATGTGATTTGGGGAAAAAGAAAAGCTATTTCTTAGGTACATCATCCCCATTAATATTCTTAATCATGTTGGAGATGTGGCCTATCAACTAGAACATCCACCTACCATGTCCCACGTACATGATGTACTGCACATATCCCTCTTCAGTATGTACAAACAAAACCCCTCACATGTATTGAATGAGGAGGTGTTATAAATAGAGAAAATCGTCATGTATAAAGAGAACCTGGTGATGATTTTTGACCCTAGAGATAAAGATCAATGCAACAAGACAACATACCTAGTCAAAGTACTATGGTGGAACCATATGTACAAAGTGGGATCATAGTAACTAGAGGAAGTGATGTTGGGGATGTTCCTTTGCCTATCCTCACCTTAATATGTTAAATGAAATTTTGAGGGAGAAATTTCATAAGGGGGAGGGGTAATGTAATGACCCAAAATTTTATCAATGATATTTACTTTATTATAATTAAGATTTACACTATAAAATACATGCATTCAATCTAGAATGTAATAATAAAATTATTTTCATAAATTAACAATAAAATTAGTGATAACTTTAGAAATATGGGAACCTATACCAACGGAATAGTATGTTGACCACTAGAATTGAAATGTGACCATTAACAATAGAAACCCAACCAATAGAATAGTAACCTTACCTATGGATGTATAAATAAAATTTAAGAATATTATGAATATAAATATATTATATTTATATCATCGAATAAATAAAAAAATTTATTGAAAATAATAAATTAATTAATGGTATTTTTGTGAAATGTAAATGATTATTTACAATTTAATAAATAATATTTTTATTTAAAAGAAAACATAACTTCATAAAATACATTCACAAATTCATATTGTGTTTTGTTATTTTTAAAATATAATTTTATGTGAACTTATATAATTTTTCAACATCAAATAAAATATGTTATAATATAAAAATTGGTCTTTCTAAAATAAATGCTTATTTTAATTGAAAATTATATTTCTAAAAATTAGAAAATTATTTTTATAAAATGGATACCATTATTGGAATTATACACATAAATTAATGGTTAGGGTGATTTTGAGTGATTTTATTAAAAGATTTGATTTGTTTTGTGTATTTTAAAATATGATAATTTATGATATAAGTTAAATACATGAATCCTTGAGTCCAGGATGAGGTATATATCAAGTAAAAACAATAATATTGAACTATAATTTATTATTTAATATATTTTTGGATAATTATTAGGACTATTTATAGTCTTGACCCAAAATAATAACATAATATGACCAAATAATAAAAAATAGCCCTCTCCTTCAACTTTATATACCAATACTCACTTCCCCTTCTCCTCAACCCTTCCAAGCCTGGGATATTTCTTATCTTCTTCTGAATACCCTTCCAAAACCTCATCTATTAATTTTTGTCATTATTTTCACACCAATATATCATTTACATGTTATTTTATGAGGTTCTCAAGGAGACAACACTTAAGAGGTAACCCCCCCTCTTTCTCCATTAGTTTCATTTCTTTTGTTATCCTCATCTTACCTCTCCTATCCAAGATAGAATGATGAATCAAATATTATATATATATATTATAATTTTATTATGATAATTCAATATATATCTTCAAAAATAACCTCTTATCCTTTTATTCAAAAAAAAAATGACAACATAAATTGTGAGGTGTTGATTCACTACCTTTATGGATGCTGATTTTTTTAATTTTCTATTTCCATCTTCAGGGCTTGTAATAAAATTAATATTATTGTTAAACCATATTTTAAAACATATATTACAAATATTTATATTTTTTAACTAATATATATATATAATATGAAATAATAAATTATAACAATTTTTTGATAATAAAGAATTCACTAAAATAAATTAACATTCTACATTAATATTTTATATAATTAATCATTATAATATCTAAAAAAATTATATATATAACCACATAATATAATGGAGGTGAATAAATATAATATAATTCCACATTGTTAGTTTTTCTTCCATTTGACAAGAACTCCCATAATTAATCTCAAGGGAACCAATCATAAAATCGTGGAATGAACGCTCCCAAAATAAAGAAATTGAATGTTATAACACATCAAAAAGTCCACAAATGAACTTAATAAAATTATAAAAAATAAAATATATTCATAATAGTTTCTTTATTAATTATGTGATGGATCTAATTTTATTATCCATGACATTATGTAAAATTGAGGAACAATTTCGGACATAATGTAAGTGATTTATTCTGAACCTTAATTTTTTCTGTTGGTTTATTATTTCCCACTCTTTACTCCAATGTAACTATTAGTTATTTTTATGTAATAATAATAATTTTTTTTATATGTTATAAAAGTATGTACCATTGTCAATTATTATTTTTTTATTATTAAATATATATTTTATAAGGTCCCATTTTCAATTAATCCCAAACATGCAGGCCTAGTTAAAGGGAAAACCAAATTTCTTACCCATTATCAAGTACATAACATAATAAATTTTAATCAAGAAATATTTTTCTAAATTGAATATTTTAATCATGGAAATAATACCTTAGTTAATTTATATTTTTATATATAATAAATCATTTTCCTCTTTAAAGTCTCTCTATTATTTTCCCTTAAACTGTACTAAAGTGTCTCATTTATAAATTTTGTCATTAAACTTTTTTATTGATAAAACATTAGTTGTACATAATTTATCATGACCTATGATTTTTTTCCCTTATTAATGTCCATTTATATTTTTGATCTATCCATTCATGATCACCATTATGATATTCATATTTTTTATTCCATATGACATGGTTATAATACCCAATTATTTCTGTGGGAAACAAATATCTTTGTCCATTATGTCTAATTCTTCATGTATAACACCTATTCCTTAACATGTAATGATGGGTGCACTTAGATATCACTCTAATTAATTGGGTAATTTTTATTTTCATGAGGCATCATGTATGGACATGATGTACATGTGATTCCTCTATTGTACATTTTAAAACATGTGATGTAGTCTTAGAAGCCATACATTACTCGTGTTCTTTTCATGTTACATGTTTATACCACATTCTATTGTTTATTTAATCATGTTTTCCCTTTAACCCATATTATATGCATTATTACTCGGTTTATTCCCATTATGTGATTTTTAGTTCATCTTTTTTGTTCATGTATTCCTCAAGTTATCCTTTACAGATGTAAGATCTAAAAGGAAGTTACGAGATAATTATGGAGATTAAATAAAATATGTTCTTATTTTGGTTTCATGTTTCATATTTTATAAAGAAACAAGACTTTATGATCCCTAGTTTTTATTTTATGCTTAATTATGCTTAAAATAATTTAAAAATATGTGTACAATTCTAGGGATGTTATACATAGAAAATTATTTACAAATAAAAATAAGGTAGATATATAATAAAATAAGACATTTTATGTTCTAGAGTGGATAGTAAGTGTACCTATCATAACAATTTTATCATAACCCTAATTAGAAATAGATATATCTTGATATTTAACTTTTATCTAGGAATAATAGGGTTTCAACATCAATCATCAACATAAACCAATGAATTAAGAAACTAGTTAGTGTAATTCCTATAATAATTAAATATTAAACAATGGAGTGTGGGTGCTTCATTTAATGGATCTTTCATTCTATTTTCATCATTATATAACTTCTTCCCATCACATTGACATTTTATTTCTATATGAACTTCTATTTTACAATCGAAACATTTACTGGCTCCTTTTAGGTAATTTACCCAATATTCCATTCCAAATTTTATGTATAAAAGAAATATCATCTCATTCCCTCCATGGAATTTAGAATTCCATTTCAATTTCATTTTATTTTCTTATAAAACCCATGAGATTTATGGGTATCTCTAATATCCACGTCCATGTTTATTTCAAAATTAAATGATTGATTCATTAAAAAATAGATTCATTATGTATAAATCCCTTTAGATACTTTGAGACTTGGTTTTAAGACACTAATGATTTGATAAAACATAATTTTAATTTGTATGATAATACCAGTAGTGTACCTCACAAGACATGTAAAATAATTCCTCATTAGTAGCAACTGATTAAACATCATTATTCATTAATACTAGTAATTAATATTCATTATTAAAGAAGAATACAAAGAATGTACTCATTGAATAACAACCTTTTATATTCTTCCCACTCCATGGATTCAATTTATTCTTGTTCACTCATGTCATTGATAACATTACACCACTAATATATATCAAATTATATAAAATAAACAACAAGAATAAAATTATTCAATTCTAAACAATGAAGTACAAAAAATATCATTTTAGTGGTACACATCAATTTCTATGAAACTAGTGTATCAGAGGACCCACTAAAATAGGTTGTACATTTACTAAAAAATTACTCAACAGAATATTGTTACATTATTTTCTCATTTGGAATCTTCACATGATTCTTAGAATGAAATATTTTTCATAGAATACCAAAACAATTATTTATTCTATCTCCCATAACATTTATTTTATCAAAAGTATATTTGTTTAAAATTTTATCAAATTTAATATTAACAAGATTCCTATAGGTTATTTACATTGACTAGAACTAAAAAAATAGTATGAGAAACAATAATCATAGTGAGAAAATATATAATAATTAAAAAACATTTATAGGATGTATAAATTTGGAAACATTATTCTAAGATGACTTATGTTTAACCTAGGTCATTAATTATCAAAACAGTTGGATTTTATCCAATTCTTAAACTTATTTCTAGGGTTCTTCCTAATTTTTTATCAAACATGTTTCTAAAGGATATAGATAGTTTTCTATAATACCAACTATAATGGCCCAGACATTTCATACATTTATTTTACATCTTGATGGAAGAATATAAATTACATAATATTTTTATCCTTGCTAAAAAATATTTGGTTTAGTATTATTGAGAAAATGGGAACATAAAAAATTGGTTAAAAAATATATATATCATCTTCCACTTATTTCTCAATATCTAGAATCCTTCTTTGACATATCAGACTTAATCAACATTTCATAACATGGTGAATGGAAACATAAGAAAAGGGATAGTATAGATTCTTAGTATGGGTAAACAATGGAGATATCAATGATAAATTGGAATATCATTAAAATTGGTCATTACATCATAAACATAAAATTTGAAAATTATATGCCAAATATCATATATCATAATCATGATCCACGAAATAAATCATTGATGCTAATGATATATGAATCATAATGGAATCAAATATCATGAGTGGTGAGAGAAAAAGAATAGCATAAGACACAGAATTGTGGCTTAAAAATAAGTATATAAAATCATATCCTTGGTAATAAAGGAACTATTCCAATACTATCATAACATAGTCGGTTCAATACCCAAAACATCATATTTTACAAGGATCAATATTAGGAAATTCATATTTGACAATGCCCCGTACTGAATTGTGTTCACTCCCCATTCTATTCATGTTTATCTCATGGGATATTAATCTTTACCCAATTAATTATAGGGAGATATAAGTTGTGTCTATCACATACTAAAATTGTACATATATGATCCAAAATACCAAAAATATTTAATCATATCAAAACCCTTGAAATGAAATGTATTTTTTAGACATTTCGTCCTAACATAGTCCATGTAAAGGAAATGTGTTTCATAAAAACATCATCATAACATAACAGAAGGTAATGAAATGTGTTTTATTAACATTTAATATTTTCCTCAAAGACATAAATAATACAAATAAAGAATAATAATCCTATCCTTTTATCATATCCTGAGTACAGAATAATTAACATCATTTAATTTCTTCATTGATGAAAAATTATTTTTAAATATCACTCGAAGTAATTATTTAGGAATATGATATTTCAATTTTGAAATCATTTCTTTCTAAAACGATTACCAATAATAATGGAAAAATATTATTTCATAAAAAAAACTATAAAAAAATAAATAATCAAAGAAATATTTAATAATTATGGTGGGAAAATAAATTCATTCCATATAAGTTAAAAACATTCCTTCCATATTTTTTTCTAAAAAGACGCAAATTACCACATTTAGAAAATGATAAATAGATTCAATTTAGAAATATTAAAAAGTAAAAAATGAAAAAAATGACTCTAAAATTCATATTATAATGCTCAAAACATTTTTTATTAAATTTTTATAAAACATATATTTTAAAGATAAATATTATCCATTGGATACATAAACATAGACAATCTTGAATATTGATGATATTGTGAAATAAACCTACACCATGAGTTCCACATTCTTAAAAACCACTCTCTCATCCGATTTAATAAACTTAAATTTATTATAACTCTATACCAATGAAATTTTAAAAATTATATACCCTATATGATCTATTTATAAAATTTCTACACCTTTTTTTTAAATTCTGTATTTATATTGTTATTTATTGATGTTAACTCTTTCATTTATCATAAGTAAACCAATTAAGTAGTTTTAGTCATTGTACATTTATTTTGGTTCTATTGTCTCATTAACATTTATCATGTTATAAATATTATATATATTCATTATTAATATACTAATAGTCACCCATAAATCTTATAGTTACAAAAATGAATTGAATTGTTAATGGATGTTCTAGATCATACATACACATGAAAACTGTTTTCAGTTTTCAACAGATGGAATGAAATAAAATTAATTATTAATTAAAAAATATAGGTTCATTACTATATCATATATATAATATATATTTGTCAATTTATCTATCCATATCATGCAAGTAAAATATTAATGGATAACGATTCACATCACTTCGTGGAGGTAGTAGTTCACACATACTCATGAAAGAGGTTATCATGTCCCAAAATATTGAATGGTCCGTAGGAAGATGTTTTATTATAATTCTTTCATAAATATCATATATAAACATTGAACCCATCATAATATACATCCATAAAATATTCTGAGGAAAAATGAATTGTATCACTACGTGGAGAGAGTAAGTCATATGTATGCATGAGCGAGACTTTCAATTCTAATTTGAGGGGAAAGTGGGTGCATAATGGTGTTTTCATAATAATAATAATATCACTTATAAATATTTTTGATACTTACTTTCTTATGTTATAATAAATAACATATATTTGTAGGATATAATGAAGAGTATAAAATATTTTTATTGCTAAAAGAGATTATATCTTCTTTAAAATGGCTCCGTTATATCTCCTCTAAAGGGATCTATAGTTGATCAATTAGGAAGCCCAAAAACTAATGATTTTATTACGTTAATATAGAAGGCTTGAGGTGGTCTAAAGAAGTGGTGGAAGACGTACCCTATTATAATAGTGTTGAATGGTGCTTTTTGAATTTCTCAAATGATTAAATTATAGTAAATTAATTTTCAATCCAAATTGATATAAATGGGCATAGATTAAAAAATAACTCTAGATAGGGTTTTAATCTCATCAACTAATAGAATTTTTACAAGTTGTTGTTTAATAAAACATTTTCATTTTGATTAACCTATAGGTCACCTATTTTAATTTTAACTATGATAATTAATTTTTTAATATTATAGTTTGTATGTTTTACATATAAGGTGAAACTTTGGCCATAAATGGACCATTTTTTACACTGTAAATCATATCATAAACAACTTGTTTTATTTATAGATTGTTAGTTTTCCCAATAATTTAATAATATATTATTATTATAAAATATCATTATTATCAATTTTGATATTGTTAATTTAATTTTAATTGATGGACATAAAGATAAATTTTCAAAAAGAAAAAAATCTTTAAATAAACCCATAACATTTCATATTTTCTTATTAAATTCTTAGAACACTATAAGTTAGTCAAATTATATCACTTTTAAAAATTTATATATTATTTATTTCATTTTTTCCATTAGTTGAATACATAATGTTTTGGCGTTGTGTATGTATTTAAGTTAAATACATAAAAGATAAAAATTAAAAATAAATTTTGATCATAAATATAATTTAATTATAAACAATATTGATATTATGATTCGTTCATAACAAATTTTTGTCCCTATATGAACATATAAATGATATAAAAAACAATTTGAGTGACATTTTTTTAACATTCATTGATTTAAATAATATATTACTAGTTTTAATTGAAAAGTTACCATTAAACAAAAAAAACATTGGGAATATGGTTTTATGAGTCTAATTACCTTCATCCAATAATAATTATGAAAAATAGTTAGGTCCTTATCATTTATTTTCTACATAAATTAACCCGATTTACCAATTATCGAGGTGATAAATTTAACTACGGTTATAATTAAAATTGATAAAAAATAAAAGGGGTATATTTACAAAATTTTATCCCCTATTCAAAAATATAGAAATAATTTTATAAAATTTAATAATTATAAATTCGGAAATATATTTTAACATAAATTAACAAAATGTGATGAAAACCGCTTCTTTAGAAAAAAAATTTTATGAATAAAAATGGATGTATTCCTATCATATGCTAAGATAGAAATTTTATTAAAAAACATTAACTAGTAAATAATATATATACATAATTGAAATGATTCACTAATAGTGATTAATTTATTTTATTATGATAAAAATAAATTACGAGCACAAAAATAATTTCTCAGAAAAAATATATATATTTCTTTCAAATGATATTTATTTTCATTTATAAAAAATTAATAAATAATGAATTAATTTTACAGATATATGGCCACAAATATTTAAAAATTTATTTAGTCCTATTCATTCCTTTCAATCTAATATCTATGCGATAACTATCATTTTAAAAAATAATATTCAAATATTATATTACAGCTCATATAAATTTAGTGTTTTATGTGATGAATGTTATATAAAAATTAAAATTATTTGAATAGAAATATTTCATAAAAATATTGGATAGTTACACATACATACCAATTATTAGATAAATAAATCATAGAAAATTGAACAAGTAATATATTCACTGAATAAAACACATTCACATGCCACAACCTCATACTGTCGAAATATTCTAAAACCACATACCATGGCCAAGTCCACATCCTATGAATCCACCTCCATTACCATAAATCATAACCCGTATCCAAAATTTCATAGAGCAATCATATCCATCTCTATCCACACATAAAAACAGAAAAAAATTCATAAAAATTTAAAATATACCGTGTAATTCATTCCATTTCAGAATTAATTTTTATAAAAAATAATTTATTTTTAAAATATTACATTAAAATATATTATAATCAGAAAATATTTAATTATAGAAACTTCTTATTTCTTATACTCAACTAACCACTAGACACGTGTGTGTCAATCTTGATAATTCATCATTTACAGTGCAATTTACCATATAAGAAATTAATTCATCACTTCCATTCATCATAAATTTATTAATATAGAATCTCCTTATTCCTTAATCCATTTATTCATTCATTTAGTATGTTTTCACATCCTATGAAATTATAACACCCTATTCTGACCAAATTCATCATTGCACTAAAATATTCATTTAAATTTCAAACTACGACTTTTAATTTACCCACACAAAACTGAAAAAAAATAAAAAACAATATAATAACTATTACATTTTTAATTCCACATCACATTTGTTGTGTGATTTTAATATTAATATTCCTCTACAGCCATAAATTATCTCAACCACTTGTTCTAATCAACCATCATATTATAAAATAAATTATATAAATAACACCGACAAAATTAAAATAAAATATTCTATATGTGAAATACATTGTTCTAAAATTTTGATTAAATTCATATTAATTAATAATGAATATATCATATATTAACTAAAATAAAGACTAAATACTTCTAAAACAATATAAAATACAGTGAATAAAATAGAAATAGAAATCATCTATCATGAATAAAATATCTAATCATCTTTGAATCGTATGATGATATTTAATTTCTCAAACATCATCCATCACATAAAAATATTCAAAAAAACATAATCCATTCATCAATATTACATCACCTAAAAAATTGAAAATTTCTATAGTACTCCCTTTAGGAGAAATATTAATATTAAATAGAATAAATGAGGGAGAATGATACCTTTGTTCTTGTGGGTTTGAAATTATGATGTACAGAACCTTAAGGATCCACCAAAACACTCAAAAATTCCATGGAATATACTCTCAACCATATAAGGTCCAAAAGGTGGTGAAATAAATGATTATTAAAAGTAAAGAGTGGTTAAATTTATATTTTAATTTTGGCAGTTAAAACCACTGCATGGTTCCCCAAACAACATTATTCATTCAGTTAGTCTATTGAAATTTGAAAATAATTTATATATAAAACATGAATTCACAATAAATCATTCTGTTCATTTCATTTCATAAAATATATTACATTAATTGAAACCGATATGTAGTGACTTAAACCATGAAATTATTTACAATTCCACCAAAAACTCATAATGTTATACCACATTGGATTGTTACGAAAATCAAACATCATTTTAACAATGAATAATGCAATGAAGTGGTCAACTCCTTCTTCAAAATTGTTTCCAAAAATAAATATAACTCCAAAACACCAAAAAAAATCTATTATCCCTATTATATTAAGAAAATGGTGATGTAGATATATCTTCAAAATAGTCTAACACAACTCAAACACCTTTCTTCCCAAATCATAACCAGTTTTCCAACCATAATGAATACAAAAAGCAAGGAATTTTACTAGTAAACCATGTAATGGACCAATTATTTTCCAAAATTGAACCTCAAACTCACTCGATTTTTTTATAATGCCTAAATACAATGACAAATAATATCATGAAAATTTAGTCCCTTATAGACTTTTTATCCAACACATCTACAACCTAATATGTAACACTATATACCATTACTCATTTTCATTAACATATATATTATTTCAAATGATATTCAATGGTTCCTTTTACAAATCATATTATCTTATTTATTGTAACCTGAATGTTTTTATTCATGATTAATCTAAAGTCATGTAGATACTCATTTTTCATAAAAATTATTAAACCTTATTAATATCAAATATATTAAACATACAATCATTCTCATATAAATTATAGAGTCTATGTTACTCTGAACATATTTTCACTATGATATGTGCTTCAAATAATTGGTTTTTATATTAGTTTATTTCCTTACAATCCTAATTTCATTAACATTTATTTATCACAACACTTTAGTGATATAAAAATAAACTAACATTTTATTTTCACCTATTATCCAAGAAAATATAAAGGTTCTATAATTATATATATAAAAATAATAACTTTGGGAGATTAAATAATTTATTACCTGAGTCAAATTTTCATCCACTCAGTATGATATAATCTACATATACAAATACCATTATTTAATATGTATTTATTATATATTCATAAATATTATGATCCCTGGCTCTTAGTTTAAACTCTACCCTCGTTAAGAATGATTCACATTTAGAATATTAATCTCAAGGTTTATATTTCATACTATATTAAACAAACATTATGGGACATATTTTTTACTTATTAATTATCCAACTAAACACCTTGAAGTTAATCAATTTATACACATTATTGTATTAAAACATCCAAGAATTATGTCTCCATGTCACTTTAAAATATTTTATATCTTCTTTAAATGAGAACTTTATGGAAAATTTGATTGTTTCACGTCTTAATTGTAACACCCCTGAAAAAATGAGACTTAAAAATTCTAAATGTTACTACCCATGTTAACAAGATGCACCTTTCTTTTCGGGAGCCTACCTGATTAGAACTCCACAGTTCAAAATTCTTGGCCTAGATTAGTAATCATGATGGGTGACCTTCTGAGAAGTTTCCCAAAGTGTGTGTGAGTGAGGAAAAAACACACTAAAAGAACAAGTGTTGGCCTATGGGGATAGTCAATAGTCTAATAAGTGACCATAGTGAGTAATAACATATGGTGTGATATGAAGGCAACAAATGTATTACAGGTGACCCATGGAGTCAAATTAAAAGGTCTGTAGCCCTAGGAGGCAGGTCATGACAAATGGTATTAGTGCCAATACCCATGAGAAAGTGCTTAGGTACTGACTGAGTTTGAGGGTTGGGGTCCACAATGAGTACATTGTGATTTAAAAGGGGTGGATAATGTAACACACCTAGAGAAGTGATACATAAAAGGCTAAATGTTACTACCTATGTCAACAAGGTGCACCTTTCTTTTCGGGAGCCAACCTGATTAGAACTACACAGTTAAGCATGCTTGGCCTGGAGTAGTAATCAGGACGGGTGAACTTCTAGGATGTTTTTTCAGGGTGTGTGTGAGTGGGGACAAAACACAGTGAAAGAACATGTGTTGGCCTATGGGGACAGTCATTAGTCTGATGAGTTACCCTAGTGAGTAATAGACTATGGTGTGTTGTGAAGGAAAAAAAGGTATTATAGGTGACCCATGGGGTCAGATGAAAATGTTCATAGCCCGGGGAAGAAGGTCATGACATTAATGGGAGAAAACGGTGTTCACCATATAGACTCCTTTAGCATATGGATAACTCTTTTATACAATATTTCTCTTATTATTCATCATTTTTCATTGAATAAAATTATCATTTTTAACAGATCTAATGGGTTAAAGAACATTGTGTCCATTTGTCTCTTTAATAGTTCCTATGAATTATTTTGTTTAATATAATATATTTATTTATACATGAATTTTACACATGAATCATATCTTGTATCCTCTTAAAATGAACTAGATCTACACGAGATAATTGAGTAGATGACTTAATGTTGTTCATTCCTATAATTGGAACATTTTGTTTTATAACTCAAAATCATGGTTTCATCCACCTCATCCCTTTTTAATTTCTACCCATCCTATGTAGATTTTATGTCCACAATTTATTTATCCTTGGACTGAACATTAAATTATTATTCACGAGGATAATAAATATTTTTAGAAAAAATTTTATCATGAAATTTTTTTGGACTAAATCTAATTAATTTCTAAATATGTAATTTTAATATCACTTCCAAATAATATTTACACCACTATTTTTTTAAAATCAAGATAATAATCTAGATGAAAAATTTATAGATTTTATTATTTATGGAATATCCTAGAAATATTCTCCTATTTGTTTAATCATAAAATTTGACATCAATAAAATATTTATTGTAAATTAAATAGTTTCTTTAAAATACTCACAAATATTTTTTTAGTGTTCTTATTCCTAGGAAATATTTTATAATTGTTAACCTATTTAATTGGAAAAAAACTAAAACATTAATTTGAATATAAGAAAAATCTTTCAAACCATCATTCTAATTGGGTCCTAAAAATCATCTATCAATCATGTACATCTTTTTAATTTTATTCATTCATTAGATCCCCAATACTAGAACCTCATCCTTTTATAAATACCCCATTGGTGATTCTTCATGTCTTATGTCATTTTTCTCATCGAAATGTTAAACTTTAATTTAACTAAAATCAGTTACACTTCCTCATCTATAGTATTAATTAACCTTTCACATTAATTTTGAGTTATAATTTTAAATTTAATTGTGTATCGAATTATATAAAAATGTTAATGAAAAACTATAATATTTATATATCTTCAAAAATAGTAAACAAATAATATAATATTTTATACATTTTATCCAATTTTGAATCATTGAAAAAAATATTCTTTTAGAAAATGTATATGTAAAATTCTTTACACTTTTCTTCTTTGGTCAGCTGGTTATACTTATTAGTTTCACCTTCATAAATACACTATAATTATTACCTCTTTCATATATTAAAATAGTTAAACTAATTTTATCAATATACTTTCAAATTTTCTCTATATTTCTCCAGTGTGTGTCTAAGTGCCTTGTTATATTATTTTTTTCTTTATCAACATTTTAAAAGGAAGTGGTATATTTCTTCTAAATTTTTTAAATGCTATTATGGTACCTCCTTCCTAGTATGAAATAAAACCCATAATGTATTTTAATATAGTGTAAGTTCCTAATGAAATCAACATCCAATCATGGTCCAAAAAAATAACTAACATTTAAAACATTCTATCTTAAAATATCCAAATAAATAGCTTTATAATTCTTTTGAAAGTTAACATTAATTTTTTTTCTAATTCCATTGATACATAAAGATTACCTATTACCAAAATTTATTTTTCTAATTACATGATTCTTCATATTCTTTAACATGTTTATGTTGTTTGTTATATGGGATAAACACCCACTATCAATTATACACTTAATGATTTTTTTCTTTATTCAATAATAAAATTGGTAGATTTATTATTTATTATTTTAAATTTTATATCCTCGAAGAAACTTGTAGAACATATTTAATTCTATTGTACTAGTCTTCCAATATTGAATTTACTATAAAACCGTCATCTTATTTCTGAATGAATAAATTATACATTAAAGGAATTGTTTTTTGGAATTATTTTCGTCTCTTCTTGTATCAAATTTACATTAATGATAAATACTTTTCTTCTTTATATTTCATTCATCATAAGCATACATAGAGTAATTATATCAAAAAAATCAAATTTTTTTTTTATTAAAATGATTATAATGGGTATAAATTTTCTATTAGCTGCAACAACATTTACTAAATAACTTTATTATTTAAAAAAATAAGTAATTGTGTGACCAAGATAGCTTGAAAATTTTGATTTCATTACATAAATCTCTTTCTGGGACTACATTTTAGAAGATTAATAATATTATCCAGGTTTTATTATATTCTCTTATTTTTATTAGATAACTTTTCATTAAAATTATTATTTTATCATTATTTAAATATTTTTTCCTTTAATATATTAAATTTGGGTGATACTATAATGTAACCACATTTAAAATTTTTTAATCATGTTATATATATATATATTTCGAATACTATCTATAAATTTTTTATTATAAAAAATTATATCTACAATCATATTTTTGGGTTTTCTAAGAATTATTTAAGCTTCAAAAAATTCTTCCGTAGTAACTACGTCTTCCTCAAGAGACTAAATAGTTTTATATACTTATTTTGTACAATATTTTCATAACCAATGATATTAAATTTATTTTCTATGTTTTATTGGAAAACATTATCCCTTTGGTATTTTCATATCATATAGAATTTTCTTTAGCAACCTATTTTAATATTGAAATTATAACATAACGTTCATCTATATTCTCATATGATTTAATAAAAATGATTAATACTCCTGTTTTTCTTCTTTTTGAATCTATTTCATCAAGATTATCAATAAAGTATAACCTTAATGTCCACAAAACTCTCTTGTAATTGGGTATTATTATCAATCAAATAACATTAACTTTTTCATCATTAGATTGAAAGTTTTTAAATTATTTTTCATGATATTATTCATTATATCATTCTAATTTACTATAAAATTTCTTTTTATCTTTGTGAAAGGGATGGATTTTTTATTCATTCATTGTTGAAATAGTATTTATTTTTCTAGTAATGAGTTTACAACCCCTTATTCTTCTTCTAGGATTTTTCATGAACACTAAGACAAAAGAAATTAAATATAATTTAGTTTAATATAAGAAAATATTAATTTAATTTTGAAAATTCATTTCCTCAATCCATGATATTTTAAATTAATGAAATAAACACATTAGTAATATATTTCATTATCATTGAGTGACCATTCTTAAAAATGGATAATGAATCAATGGTTATACTTGGTCATAAAGCTATCACGAGGCTTACCAAGGTGTTTCACAGATCATTTCATGTGATAAATAATGATCTACTAATGTGGGATGCTCATACTAATGTATCCATGATCCTATAAGGTCAAACATTCCATATAACTCACAGTTTCCCTGTTTTTGTTTTCAAAATCCACTAACCACCTCTATTATCTTATTTCCACATTATTAGAACCAATTAAAACATAAAATAGATATTATATTCCAAATTGTCAATAAAACGGGTTTGAAAAATATGTTGGAAAACTTATAAAAAGTTAACCATGGATCCAAAAACACTATCACTTTTTGGATTCCTAAATTTGCCTTCAAATTTAACTCACATCACATAACACACTAAAGAAATTTCAAATAATCAATAGATATATAGAATAAATATTTTTTAATTTATGAATTGTTTTAATTGTAAAACAATTTTAGAATTATTTCTAACATCTTTAAAATGTCAATATCCTCATATTTTTTCAACTCACTCTTATAACTAAAAGAACATCAACGTTTCAATTTAATAATTCATCCACACCTTCATTTTTTATCTTTATCAAATCATTCAATTTATTACTTAAGACATATATTTTTACTTCATTCGACATATTTTATCCCTTATATAACAAAACAATAATCCCACATGGGTTTATAATTTTTAAATAATACAAAATTTTTATAAATTTAATTTTAAAGAGATTTATCCAATTTATTTTGGTCATTAGGATCACCATCCCACATATTCTTAGAAAGTTATGGAAAATCTATTTCAATTTGTTTACTAATTTAGATTATATATAATCTATTAACATTAACATTAAACATAATATATCATTAAATATATTTTATCACATTTTATAAAATAAATAATTTACCTATTAAAGAATTAAAACACATGTTGATCTAATATAAATTTCTATAAAAATTCATACTAGGATAAATTTACTAACATTTTTCCTTTTGGCTCCAATACCAATAATTTTTTTTAAATATGACCCATGTTACTCTTGGATATAATCAATTAGATGGACAAAACATCTGAAATGTATGTTTTCATTTAAAAGAAATTATTTCATCTTTATAAAAACACATCACAAAAAACCTCTCATATTAAAAATTTCTTTCAAAAAATCTTCTATGAAAATAAAAACATCAAGAACATAGAGGACACCAAATTTATTTAGTTCACCAAAATGATCTATATCCATGGAGTATATACATAATAGGTTATCAATGTAGTAATTATTCCATATATCAAAATCATTGGGGTAATATGGTCATATAAAGATCACTAAAAGCCTAGGATTAGTACCATTTTTATTATGGGACTCTATGCTACTTCCTAAAGATTTATTCACTATTTAACTCTACAAAAACTATATTGAAAATATAAAACATAGATTGGAACATATTATAAATAAATTTAATGAAAAAATTAAAATTTTCTCCGACATTGTACATGAATTTTCTCTAGAATATATAAAATATTAAATTCATGTTCATCATCCCTTTGTCTCTAAAAAATATAAATAAATAAAAATTGACAACAATTTATTTATTCTTTTTTCCTCCATCTATATTGTTTATTTTAATAATAATTACTCTTACCCTTATCCAAAGTGATTGTATATTATTTTTTGGAATATTTACAAATATAAATAGATAATACAATCGTTGAAATATAAATCAAAATGTCTAATTTGAATTTTTACTATAAAATATTAATATTTATTCTTTTAATATATAATTTTTTTTTAATTTTTAATTTAAAAAATTATCAATATAGAAAATATTCAAATATATTATGTATATGTATATTTAATTTTTCATAAAAATTGGTTAGGAAATACTTGAAAAAATTTATATTATTTAGTTAGTTAACTCTTATATATGTTTTTGATTTGAAATCACACTAATGTGATTATTTTTTAAAACATTTACTCATACACAACACTATATATCACTTATACAGTAGCCAAAATATTAACTGGATCTTACATAGTGATTTTAATCTTTAGTTCAATCATACAGAGATTGTTGAATATTCTATTCAATATTACATCACAAGTTCAAATTCACTTCCATATTTATATATTCATAATACAATATAATGTGGAATATTTATTTATAAAATTCTAGTTTCATAGCCATTATTTCTATAAATTTATTCTTATAATAAATGTTATGATTTAATTCATTCATATATTTTTCCAACGATATCCAGATGTCACATAGGAAAAAATTTATTTGTTTATATAAAGCACTAAAAAATATTTATAAAAATCAACAGAAATCATTAAACACTATCAAACAATATAATAGTTTATTTGTTTGAATAAAATAAAGTGAAATATGAATATTTAAAAAAAAAATCTCATGTATCATAAATTTATTTGTTGTCTCGAATAGTTATTATGACTAACGATGGAATATATATCATGAAACCCTATGATATAGACAATGATATGTGTGGTTCCTCAAAATTGGTTGGGAAAATTAATATGGATTGTGATACTATATAATGAATTTCACTACTTTTTTAATGGAATGTACATTTACACACAGGTAAGCATCATGAAATATCATAATGGATCATTGTTGGTTTCTTACATTGTTTTTTCACACAAAACATGTGCAAAGACCTTAGTGGAGTTGATCATTAGGGATACTGTTATGGGATTGGGACTTATGATTGGTGATTTTTCTTCAACATCATTATAGGGATGATTAAATTAATCTACGGTAATATAGAGGACCTTTTACCACATTATTACTCTGCCTCTTTTTTAAAAAAAATTAAGAATTTTACCACTTATTTAATGAAACAATACAAAGATATATCTTTTAATATATGAAATTATTACATCAAATGGGTTTTATATGACACAACATACTGATGATTCTGGTCATGGTTTCCCCACCACTATGACATCATATGTGTACTCTAATGTATTTTTTTTCATTAGTATGTATTTATTATTATTATATGGTTATGATATCAATGGAATAGTCCCTATGTAACATACTAAGTAAGTAATTAATAATATTTATTTTTATCTATGTCTATTAATGAATTAGATTGTATTTTAGAGGCTTAAAATGAAAATAAATCCAATCTTATGCATGAAATACACTAATATTTTTAAAAGATTGTTTTACTTCCTTTTGATGGAAAACGATTTTTAAATCTATCTTTTGACAATTTTATAATCTATTTTTGTCAAAATAAACTTATTCTTTATGATTGGGACATCAAAATTTACTTTGTGTGAAATTTTGGTATTTTTCTGACAATGTTCATTTTTTAATGAATAGTCAAAAATACTGCATTTTACATCAAAACTGCTTTTTAATCAAATTTATTTATATGATTAGATTATATTTTTAATTGGTTTTGAAGTTAAATTAGAATATATTTTTACCATTTAATCCAATGGTAGACATTGGAATCAATTTCACTTTGAAATTGGACTTAAACTGGTGTCAATCTTTTGATACTTATTGTTTCATAAAAACACGCTATTTGTCATGACAGTGGGAATTAATTATTAAATTAATTTATGTAAATTATATGATTTGAATTTTGTAAAATAGACATAATTTTTGAATTCAGAATATCAAATATAGAATAGGGTGAAGTTTTAGAATTTTTCCGAAAAACTTCAATTTTTGATGAATAGTGAAACCACTAAGTTGTAGTTAAAGAAACTGATTTTTCGTTTAAATGAAACTTTGTCATTTCTGTGATTTTATTTTAAAAAATCTGACATAAATGGTTTTCATTACTAAGTAAAATGTTGTTCAATGAGATTAAAATAATTTTTTTGGTGAATAGTAACTTTTATGTTTTTAATCGCGATTAGAGGTAATTAGTGTAGTTTAAGGTAAAAATAATGTTTTAATAATATGAGATGAGCTTGAAACATGTCCTACCCTCATTGGATGTGTCATGGGCGACCAAGAAAATACATGGGTAAACTTGGGGACCCCATTGATCCACTTTGGTTGGGAAATGACATAAATAACTTTTTATTTAATGTAAAAGTAAAAATGACACAAACATGAGTTGTTTTACTAAAACAATTTTTACATGGGGTTATACAAGTCAGATTTTTGACTATAAATATTCATTAGAAAGATAAAAATATTTCCTACATCATGATAGTTTTTATAATTTTTAGACTTTAAATAAATTAAATTATTTATGGCATCATGATGATGCAGCGATTACCTCATTAATAAAGGATTTAAATAAAATGAAATGATAATGTAAAATCTATGACCTACACATGTCCAAAACCTATTTTATGGGTGTATTTCGAACCCTTATCACCTTAACCTCAAATTATATCAATGTGGGACCTTTTGAATCCGAAACTCGTTTTAAAATAAAGTAACATTTCTTTACTTTCCAAGAGTGCCCCTCTTCTCCTCTTATAAAAGCCCCCACCTATACCTCCTTACCCACACTTCCAAAGCATTTGGCTCGGCCAACCCCTACCCATTTTGTCTCTCCACATCCCTCTCTTACTCCTTGAAGCCTCACTTTGGGCGGAAGTCTTCCCAAGGAAGCCTTTGAGCTCAAATCAAAGGGAGTTACCCGATTTGAAGGTAATATCTTTACTTGAGTCCTTTTGTTTTATTTTACTTCTCCAACCCCATAAACTCTTTTTATTCATTTATATTGTAACAACTCCAGTATATTAAATATAGTAGGATTTTTTTATAAAAAGGATTCGAGCTACACTTACGCACACCTACATCTAATGGTTAAATAACATACTATTTCAGTGGATGGCGAATTTCGGTCTCCCGAAACGATGATTGTTCAACATTCTTTTAACACCTTCAAAGGTGGACATTAAGATGAAAATATATTTATATATGATATAAAATATGTTTATGTTTTCCTTAAGCTTCTGGATTTTTCGTTTTTGGCATACCTTTATGGTTTCCATTATAGTTAAACGTGATATTTTCATTTAAGGAAGTGCGGACCACCGCCCCCTCAAAGTGATTTGATTCGTTAGTACCATATATGGGATGTATAAAGGATGGAGTTATGATATTATATATGATATTATACTGGAATTATAATATACCTTTATATCATTATGATTCCATTCTATAAAATATGAAATAGAAATGAAAGTAGCGTTCATGTGTACGTACGGCTTACCGTCTCAATGACGGTGCATTTCATTTCTTACCACTAAATGATTATGTAATATTATAAATGAATGAATGTACTGGATATAAATGAAATATATGATATCTACATCATGAATACCATTCTGGATATAATTGATACATGAAACAATTGTAATTATAAAGGGTTTATTTTTGACTCAAGTACCAATGATCGTTAAAACGACCATTATTAACATAAATAATTACATAGTGTTCATGACATGGAAATAATTGATATAAAAGGAATAATTAACTTGAAAAAGGTTCTTAAACAAGTAGAAATTAACTCAAGTTTATTATTCAGGAGATTAAAGAATGACCGAGTCAAGTCGGACCCGAGGTATGGGACTTCGTCTCAATCTCCTTTCCTTGAGGCATATTTTGTTTTATACACAACTTTATTTTATACGGTGTATAAACCTCTTTGACTTTTAAGATTATTGAAAAGAAATATTTTTTATTCGAAGCGTTTACTAAATTACAAAAGGGAATGTTTTTTTGTCGTACATATGCGGTGACAACGACTTCTCCGCCATCGTGACCATTATTTGAGTTTCGGCTTCCTCTACAAGCCATACCTTTTTTATGAAAAATAAATACTATGTTTTACTTTTATTTTATTTTGGAATTGAAAATGGTTTTCATAATGTTTTTATATCAATGTGTTGTATTGATATCTTGTGATTGAAAGGTGGAAATGTTATGTTTCCTTTATGCATGTTTTATGTGATACGATTATGTTAAAGTTCTTGGGTATTATTATGAAGACGGGTGTATCCGTGATAAACTAAGTGCGGGTGAGCCCGATATAGCTCTCCAATGCATTGGGTAACGCGATGGAGTGAAACGTTAAGGTTTGTCTGAAGATATTTAGGGAACATACTGTGATGGGTATTCCAAACGTAACCAAGAGGGTTACTCCCTACGTAAGAATGTTATGAATGCCCCAAGTTACCTTTATGTCTTATGATTTCTATGATTTATTCATTATTTGATGAGGTATGTTAAAGTGATTATGTTTTATGGGTAATGTATGATTTTATTCTTATGTATATATGAACTTATGTTTCCTTTCCATATTTTTATAACACATACTGAGCTTTTTATGCTCATACCAAGTTTTTTTTGAAATGTTTTTCACAGGTCAAGGTAAAGGTACATGATATGATGATAGTGTCATGGAAGTGTCAAGAATGAATCCATGTTTTATTTTAAATATGTTTCCATTGATGGTAAAAATGAATACTATCTTTATGTAACCACTTTGTTTATATGTGGAATGTAATGCAAGTTTTATGTTCTAATTCTATAAAACTCTAAACCTGAAAATATCCTCAATGTGTAATCTTGTAATAACTCAAGAATAAGTAAGGTTTAAGGTTGGGGCCTTATAGTTGGTATCAGAGGCCAGTTTAGATAACTTTAGGAGTTATAATTCTATTAAATTGTTATCCAAAAATATTTTTTTTATGGTCAAATTGAAATGATATAGCATTTGAAGATTACCATGTTGCTTCATCTAAGACATGTTTGTTTAGAATGGTTTTCCGTAGAGGAAACAGGGAAGCAGTGCTAGGAAGGAATACAGAAGGAAATAACCTTCCGAATCAGCATCTTGAGATGGTTGGAATTGGAACTGAATAGTTTGTTGTAGTAATGGCGCAGTTGACTCAAGCGATAAATGGTGGTGGTATCCATGCATGAGATCAGCCAGATTAACCACAGAGGAACATGTCAGTGGTGGAACATTTCATGAGGCAACATCCCCCATAATTCCTAGGATCATCTGACCCTGTGCTAGCTGAAGGGTTGATTAAATCATTGGAGAATATTTTCGATGTCATGGGGTGTTCAGACAATCAAGAAGGTTAGTATTTCTATTTACCGTTTGGAGGGAGAAGCATATCAGTGGTGGTAGATGGTTAAAAATATCTGGGACGCTGATGATATTGATGCTCTCGACTGGGATGAATTCAAAGGTATGTTTCTTGAGAAGTATTTTACTAAGGCTGTTCGACTTAGGATGGAAAACAATTCTTGGAATTGAGGTAAGAGGAAGACTCAGTGGCTGCCTATGAAGAGAAGTTCACTCTATTGGCAAGGTATGCTCTAAATTTTATCCGAGACCTTGATAGTAAAATCAATCATTTTTACTCAGGATTAAAGCAAAAATATCAAAGTGCATTGGATTCTCATGAGTTTAAAAGTTATGAAAAGCTTGTTTGATGTGCAGAAAAGGTGGAAATGGAGTTTGCCGATGATCAAGTGTTCTATAACAACCAATAGAAGAAGAGACCGAGGTGGCAGATGAAAGGGAATAATTCTTCAAAAAGGTCTGATGGTAAGAAAACTAAGTTTCCAGTTTGGGATAAATGTGGGAAAAGGCATGATGGGGAATGTCTTCTGAATTCTGGAAAGTGCTACCGATGCAGTAAGATAGGACATAAGGCTCGTGATTTTACTGAAAAAGATCAAGGTGATGGTAAGACCAAATTTGATTTACAGTTAGTGAAATGTTTTAAGTGCAATGAGATGGGTCACTATGAAAATTAGTGTCCGACAAAGAGCTTGAGTGATGGGAAGCAGTTAGACTACAAGCAGAAAGGGGTGGTGAAATACTTTGCAACTACTTTAGCAGATGTCGGGCCATCAAATGAAGTTGTATCAGGTAGTTTTTTTGTTTTTTCGGATTATGCTTGTGTGTTGTTTGATTCGGGGTCTACACATTCTTTCATCTCTGAAAACTTTTCTAGTAACATTGGAATACCATCTCAAGATATGACTCCTGACCTTGTGGCAAAAACACCTGGGGGAAATGTTGTGGTAAAAGAATTTATAAGAATCTTCCTATCCTTATCTGTGGAAAGAACCTACTTGCAAACCTTATTGTTCTACCTCTAGTAGAGTTTGATGTTATCCTGGGTATGGATTGGCTCTCTATTTACCATGCTAAGATTGACTGTAGAGCTAAAGAAGTTTCTTTTCAGAAAGACTTTCAGTTTGTGTACAAGAATGAACCCTAACTGTTGATAACATATCAAGAGGCCGAGAAACATGTAAATGATGGAAATGAATGTTACCTTGCACACATTGTTGAAAATAAGGGAACTGTTCAGATTAATGATGTGCCAGTGGTAAATGAGTATCCTGATGTTTTTCCTGATGAGTTGCCTGGAATAATACCAGATCGAGAAGTTGAATTTACTGTTTACTTAGTTCCTGATGCTATGCCAATTTCAAAACCCCCTTATCGAATGGCTCAAATTGAACTTTTAGAGTTGAAGGAGAAATTGCAAGATTTATTAGAGAAAGGTTTAATTCGACCTAGCACGTCACCATGGGGTGCTCCTGTTTTATTTGTTAAAAAGAAAGATGGTTCTATGAGACTTTGAATTGATTATAGAGCCTTGAATAACATCATTATTAAGAACAAATACCCTTTTCCTCATATCGATGATTTGTTTGATCAGCTCCAGGGAGCTCAGTTTTTTTCAAAGATTGACCTGAGATCGGGGTACCATCAGCTGAAGGTAAATGAAGCAAATGTTCCAAAGACTGTGTTTCGTAAAAGATATGGCCATTATGAATTTGTAGTAATGCCTTTTGGGATAACTAATTCACCTGCTGTATTCATGGACTTAATGAATATAATTTTCCATGAGTTATTGGATAAGTTTGTGGTGGTTTTCGTTGATGATATTTTGGTGTTTTCTAAAAGTAAAGAAGACCATGAAAGAAATTTAAGGGTTATTTTGCAGACCATAAAAGAAAAGAAATTTTATGGTAAATTCAGCAAGTGTGAGTTTTGGTTGCAATAAATTTCTTTCCTTGGTTACATTGTTTCAAAAGATGGGATAACTGTTGATCCTGAAAAAACAAAAGTTGTAGAAGACTAGCCAAGACCCAAAAATGTAACTGAGATTCGTAGCTTCCTTGGTTTGGTGGGATATTACCGAAGATTTTTTAGAAATTTTTCACGGTTATCTATTCCAATGACTAAGCTAACTCGGAAGGGTGTTAAGTTTATCTGGACAAAAGAATGTGATGATTGTTTTCAGGATTTGAAAAGAAGATTGGTGAATGCTCTAGTTTTGGCACTTCCTTCCAGGAATTGTGAGTCTGTTATATACAGTGATGATTCATTGAAAGGACATGGTTGCGTCCTAATTCAGAATGATCAGGTAATTGCTTATGCTTCACGACAGTTGAAAACTCATGAGGTAAATTACCCTACAGATGATTTGGAATTAGCTTCTGTTGTTTTCGCTTTAAAAATTTGGAGGCATCATTTGTATGGAGTAAACTGTGAAATATATACCGATCACAAAAGTTTAAAGTATATATTTACTCAGAAATAATTGAACATGAGACAAAGGAGATGTCTAGAATTAATCAAGGATTATGGTTGTACAATTCATTACCATCCGGGAAAAGAAAATAAAGTGGATGATGCTTTGAGTCAAAAAAGTAATTCTTCTTTAACAATTTTGCATTTGGAACGTGATCCTTTGGTTAAGGATTTGATGAACTTTGGAATAGAAGTTGTTTGATCAGTAAGTTCTTATGTTTTGTTTTAGGTATCAGTGAGATCATCTCTATCTGACAGAATCAAGAAAGAACAGAATCAAGACTGTGAGTTGCAGAAAAAGGAAGAGTTGGTTCAGAAGGGTAAGTTTCCTGAATTCAACATAGATAATGATTGTGTTTTGAGATTTGGGAAGAGATTGTGTGTGCCTTGTGATTCACAGTTGAAGAGAGAGTTGTTATGTGAAGCTCAAAGTTTTCTGTTTTCAGTTCATCCCGGCAGTACTAAGATGTACAGAGATCTGCGGGAGTATTACTGTTGGGATGGAATGAAAAGAGATATTTCTGATTTTACTGTAAAGTGTTTGACTTGTCAACAGGTTAAAGCAGAGTGGAAGTTACCGAAAGGGATGCTTCATCCTTTACCAGTGGCAGAGTGGAAATGGGAGAATATATCCATGGACTTTGTAGTGGGATTACCGATGACATCTCTAGGTAATAATGCAATCTGAGTTATTGTTGATCTCTTGACTAAATCTGCTCATTTCATTGCTATACGAGGTACTTTCTCTCTAGATAAACTTTCCCGTTTGTATCTTAAAGAGATATTCAGGTTACATGGAGTTCCTCTCTCCATTGTATCTGATCGTGATCCCAGGTTTACTTCTAACTTTTGGAAGGGCCTTCAGAAGTTGTTGGGTACTGAATTAAATTTTAGTACAACATTTCATCTTCAATCAGATGGGTAGTCAGAACGAACAATTTAGACATTGGAGGATATGATACATTCTTCCTCTATGGATTATCAGGGAAGTTTGGACCAACATCTTTCATTGGTTGAATTTTCATAGAATAACAGTTTTCATTCCAGTATACAGATGGCACCATTTGAGGCGTTATATGGGAAGCGGTGTCGAACTCCAACTTTTTGGGATGAAGTGGGTGGAAGGAAGTTGATGGGACCAAAATTGGTAGAAGAGATGTCATAAAAAGGTCAGCTAATTCAGAAACACATTAGAACATCTCAGAGTAGGCAGAAGAGTTATGCGGACAACAGGAGGAAGGATCTCTCTTTTGAGGTAGGTGATCATGTTTTTCTCAAAGTATCACCATGGAAAAGTGTGATGCGATTTGGTAAGAAAGGAAAACTAAGTCCAAGGTTCATTGGACCATAGGAAATTATAGAGATAGTTGGATCATTTGCTTACCGAGTGGCTTTACCTCCGAGTTTATCTCATGTACACAATGTTTTTCATGTTTTGATGTTGAGAAAGTATATGCCAGATCCATCTCATGTTTTGAGTCCAGAGGCAGTTCAGCTGGAAGAGATCCTATATTATGAGGAACAACCGGTCCAGATTCTTGACCATAGGGAGCGAGTGTTACAGAATAAGGTGATTAATCAGGTAAAGGTTTTGTGGAAAAACCAAATGATGGAAGAGGCAACATGGGAATCTGAAAATTCAATGAGGGATTAGTACCCCCATTTATTCGATAAGTAAATAAATTGCGGGGATGCAATTTTCTAAAGTTGGGAAGGATGTAACATCCCAAGTAAGTAATAAATAATCGATATTTTTATCTATGTCTATTAATGAATTAGATAGTGTTTTAGAGACTTAAAATGAAAATAAATCCAATCTTAAGCATGGAATACACTAATATTTTTATAAGATTGTTTTACTTCCTTTTGATGGAAAACCATTCTTAAATCTATCTTTTGAAAATTTTATAATCTATTTTTTTCAAAATAAACTTATTATTTATGATTGGGACATCAAAATTTACTTTGTGTGAATTTTTGGTATTTTTCTGACAATGTTCATTTTTAATGAATAGTGAAAAATACTGCATTTTACATCAAAACTGCTTTTTAATCTAATTTATTTATATGATTAGATTATATTTTGAATTGGTTTTGAAGTGAAATTAGAATATGTTTTTACCATTTAATCCAATGGTGGAAATTGGAATCAATTTCACTTTGAAATTGGACTTAAACTGGTGTCAATCTTTTGATACTTATTATTTCATAAAAACACGCTATTTGTCATGAAAGCGGGAATTAATTATTAAATTAATTAATGTAACTTATATGATTTCAATTTTGTAAAATAGACATCATTTTTGAATTCAGAATATCAAATATAGCTTAGGTTGAAGTTTTGGTATTTTTCTGAAAAACTTTAATTTTTGATGAATAGTGAAACCACTAAGTGGTAGTTAAAGAAACTGATTTTTCGTTTAAATGAAACTTTCCCACTTCTTTGATTTGATTTCAAAAAATCCGACATACATGGTTGTCATTAAGAAGTAAAATGTGGTTCAATGAGATTAAAATAATTTTTTGGTGAATCGTAACTTTTATGTTCTTAATCGCGATTAGAGGTAATTAGTGTAGTTTAAGGTAAAAATAATGTTTTAATAATATGAGATAAGCTTGACACATGTACTACCCTCATTGGATGTGTCATTTCCGACCACGAAAATCCATGGGTCAACTTGGGGACCCCATGGAACCACTTTGGTTGGGAAATGACATAAATAACATTTTATTTAATGTAAAAGTAAAAATGACACAAACATGAGTTGTTTTACTAAAAAATATTTACATGGGGTTATACAAGTCATATTTTTTACTATAAATATTCATTAGAAATAATAAAATATTTCTTACATCATGATATTTTTTTTTATAATTTTTAGACTTTAAATAAATTAATTTATTTATGACATCATGATGATGCAGCGATTACCTCATTAATAAAGGATTTAAATAAAATGAAATGATAATGTAAAATCTATGACCTACCCATGTACAAAACCTATTGGATGGGTGGATTTAGAACACTTATAACCTTACCCTATAATTATATCAATGTGGGACCTTTTGAATCCGAAACTCATTTTAAAATAAAGTAACATTTCTTTACTTTCCAAGAGTGCCCCTCCTCTCCTCTTATAAAAGACCCCCACCTCTACCTCCCTACCCACAATTCCAAAGCCTTTGGCTCGGCCAACCCCAGTCCATTTTGTCTCTCCACATCCCTCTATTACTCCTTGAAGCCTCTATTTGGGCAGAAGTCTTCCCAAGGAAGCCTTTGAGCTCAAACCAAATGGAGTTACCCGATTTTAAGGTAATGTCTTCACTTGAGTCCTTTTGTTTATTTTACTTCTCCAACCCCTAGAATCTTTTTATTAATTTTTTTTGTAACAACTGCAGTATATTAAATATACTAGGATGTTGTTATAATAAGGATTTGAACCACTCTTACACACACCTACATCTAATGGTTAAAGAACATACTGTTTCCGTGGATGGCCATTTTCGGCCTCCCGAAACGATGATTGTTCAACATTCTTTTAACACCTTCAAAGGTGTCCATTATGATGAAACTATATTTATATATGATATAAAATATGTTTATGGTTTCCTTAAGCTTCTTTATTTTTCATTTTGGGCATACCTTTATGGTTTCCATTATGGGTAAACACGATATCTTCATTTAAGGAAGTGTGGACTACCAGCCCCTCAAAGTGATTTGATTCGTTAGTACCATATGTGGGACATATAAAGGATGGAGTTATGATATTATATATGATATTATACTATAATTATAATATACCTTTATATCATTATGATTCCATTCTATAAAATATGAAATAGAAATGAAAGTAGCGTTCATGCGTACGTACGGCTTACCGTCTCCATGAATAGTGCATTTCATTTCTTACCTCTAAATGATTATGTAATATTATAAATGCATGCATGTACTAGATATAAATGACATATATGATATCTACATCATGAATAAAATTTTGGATATAATGGATACATTAACAACTTGTAATTATAAAGGGCTTATTTTTGACTCAAGTACCAATGATCGTTAAAACGACCGTTATTAACTTAAATAATTACATAGTGTTCATGACATGGAAATAAGTGATATAAAAGGAATAATGAACTTGAAAAAGGTTCTCAAACAAGTAGAAATTAACTCAAGTTTATTATTCAGGAGATTAATGAATAACCGAGTCAAGTTGGACCCGAGGTATGGGACTTCGTCTCAATCTCCTTTCATTGAGGCATATTTTGTTTTATACACAACTTTCTTTTATACGGTGTATAAAACCCTTTGACATTTAAGATTATTCAAAAGGAATCTTTTTTATAAGAATAATTTACTAAATGACAAAAGGGAATGTTTTTTTTGTCATACGTATGCGGCGACAACGACTTCTCCGCTGTCATGACCATTATTTGAGTTTCGGCTTCCTCCACAAGACACACCTTTTTTTATGAAAAATAAATAATATGTTTTACTTTTTTTTATTTTGGTATTGAAAATGGTTTTCATAATGTTTTTATATCAATGTTTTGTATTGATATCTTGTGATTGAAAGGTGGAAATGTTATGTTTCCTTTATGCATG
Organism: Viscum album; assembly: GCA_963277665.1. Lineage (NCBI taxonomy): Eukaryota > Viridiplantae > Streptophyta > Magnoliopsida > Santalales > Viscaceae > Viscum > Viscum album. The sequence goes on from OY728123.1 coordinate 20,958,297, forward strand.
TTTTATGTGATACGATTATGTTGAGGTTCTTGGGCATTATTATGAAGACGGGTGGTTCCATGATAAACTAAGGGCAGGTGAGCCCGATATAGCTCTCCAATTCATTGGGCAACACAAAGGTGTAAAACATTAAGGTTTCTCTGATGAGATTTAGGGAATATACTGTGATGGGTATTCCAAACGTAACCATGAGGGTTACTCCCTACGTAAGAATGTTATGAATGCCTCAAGTTACCTTTATGTCTTATGATTTCTATGATTGATTCATGATTTGATGAGGTATGTTAAAGTGATTATGTTTTATGGGTAATGTATGATTTCATTCTTATGTATATATGAACTTATGTTTCCTTTCCATATTTTTATAACCAATACTGAGCTTTTTATGCTCATCCCATGTTTTTTTAAATGTTTTTCACTGGTCAAGGGAAAGGTACATGATATGATGATAGTGTCAAGGAAGTGTCAAGAATGAATCCATGTTTTATTTTAAATATGTTTCCATTGATGGGAAAAATTAATACTATCTTTATGTAACCACTTTGTTTATATATGGAATGTAATGCAGGTTTTATGTTCTAATTCTCTAAAACTCTAAACCTGAAAAGATCCTTAATGTGTAATCTTGTAATAACTCATGATTAAGTAAGGTTTAAGGTCGGGGCCTTATACCCTATGTATTATAGATCATGTCATGACGCCTAATTTTCAACCACTATCATTGGGGGAAGCACACATAATGTCATGTGGAATTCACTAGTTCAGGGAATGTGAATAGGTTTTGGTTTATAAACATTATAGATGATACTAAAATAATAATTTAGGAAGTGATAGTAGACATGTTTAACTAATATAGAATGTCAACCATTTGAATAAATATCTATCTTGTGTGAAGAATACAAGAATTAATGTAGTAGAACTTGTAGGTGCTAAAATGATTAAAACATTGTCCTCCTGTGTTAGATTAAGGTAAACTAACCTCTTTTAGTGTCTAAAACATTCTATTAAATGATTAAATTTTTAGAAAATATAATGTAATCATTTATGGAACTATTTGTTATATTGATTCCAATATTTATGTATATTAAACTGATATATGTAGTTTGGGAATACTAACATTTAACAAATGGTCTTCATTATACATGATAATCCAACATTATGGCTTATAATATCTATTTTTAGCTGTATAGACCGAATTTTTATAGTATATAGAGCGTTTCAATTCCAATTATAGTTCTGGATATAATCTTAGTGGCAACACCAACTATATTTTCGCAATTAATGATCCAACTATAGTAACATGTACTCTCCCAACTATATTCCCACAAGAATTATGCAAACATAAATTAATAGGATTTTTTACATCAAACTTTCTTTGGGGAATTATTTGAATCTGAATAAATTTTATAATTAATAAAAACATATAGGACCATATCTGGATAATTTCCTATTTTTTCCTCTGTTAGTGATATTAATTTTTCCTTCAAAAATTTATTATGATAGATTTATAGAAATAGTTTTTATAGTCTCGTTAATGGATTTATTTTTTATTATATATATAAAATTTAGATGTTTCGATGTTCTTATGGTGAGGATCACATATAAATTGAGTTTTACAATGAATTTTGGGGTTCATTTCTTTACAATGGGATGATTGCAAAGACACATATTTTTTAATTAAAATTAAATAATGTCTAATTTATTAGAAGAATAAATAAATGACTTCATATTTTTGTCCTGATGAAAGCTTCTATGAATATGGTGGTATTGTATTTATTTTTTAAAAATAGTTTTTGTTAATGTAGTAATTGAATGAATTGGAATTTTTATTAATTAAATAAATAAATAATTAATATCCATCTTGAATATTTCATTTATGATGTTAGTGTTTGTTATTATATCATTATTTTATATTAAAAAATATGAAATTTTAATAAATTATTGATTAAATAAATGAAATATTGAATAATTTTAAAGAACTCTATTATAATGGGTTCTCGGAAAAAAATATTATTAAATTTTAGAAAAATGATTTTGAGTATACCAAGTTTATTTAATTTTATATAATGCACTAATATATTTGTCTATTTCATATATAGTTTCAAATTAAATGTTAGTAAAATTATATAATTATGTGGTATTTGAATTATGAGTATTTAATATTTTTGTTATTTTTAAACCACTGTGTGTATATGTCTGTTTATCATCATCATCAATATTAAAAAAAAGTAGTTTTTTAAAAAATATTTTATTTAATTATTGTTATTATTATTGATATTTGAATTATTATTATCATTAATATAAAAACTTATTAGTTTGATTCATTCAATTATTGGATTGTTTTTTCATATTATTATTATATTATTATTATTATTATTATTATTATTATTATTATTATTATTATTATTATACTGAACCGAAAGCCTAGTGGTACAAATCTAGTAATATCATATTGTGTAATGGAAGACAACAAAAACATTTTTGGATTTATAAAAAGGCTTATTTCAAAAGATATTGTTATAGAAATATAGTGGAATTGTAATGGAAACTTTTTTAATACTAGATAGTATAATAGAACAGTATGAAAATAAAGGTAAGGCCATGTTTTTTGTAATCTTGGTGATATATCCTTTGGATTATTTATGTAAGGCATTCATGAATTACTATAAGGACATAATGTTATCGAAATGTCTGGGGAACCGACAACAATAAATCCTATAATTATTAAAAAAGAAGAATAAGAACTAAAATAGGGGTTTATTTTGTTTGATAAGACCCTTTATATCCATGGAGAGGGAGATAAATTTCCCAAATTTTTTTGGGAAAAATTATTGTGCACACACAATCAAAAACACTAAACTAAAATTATCTCTTAACAAAACAAATTACAATGGTAAACTATGTTTCAAATATACTTATAAAAATATAAATGATCCATTTTATTACAGTACCCATAGATATAAAATCAATTTTTCTATAATAACCATGTTTGTAAATTCTACATTGATATCCATCCATCAACAGTAAATTTTTTATTAATGTGTCCAAAAGTCCTAACAAGGACCAACAATGTCAAATGGGCCAAAAGTAATAGAGCCTAAAGGAATATTCATGTAAAAGGTTAGAAAATTTAGGATGTGGGGATGCCTCATTAGAAAAAACCACACATAGAATGTCAATATGTCCTTTTGAAGCCAGGAAATCACTACTTTATTACCTTTACGCGATGGATGCATCATTTTCAAAAGGATGATGATCCTATTACACTTATGAATATGACTGATAATATGCCACATAGTGGAAATGCTATTTTAGAGATATTTTACGACTTTTATATAGTTTTATTCAACTTAATCAAGGATATTATTATAGGAAATAAACTCCCTATTCCGAGTTAGAAAAGCATTGACCTATATATGAAGAGAACACCCTTGGCCATAGAAGTATCTAAAAGTGACCTCAACTAATGGTTTTCTACCATGAACCAATCCTCTACCCTATATTATCCCTTGATTATAATATCCATAAATATTGAATTGACATCAGTGACCTGGTGGAATCCAACATGTCCATATCCGAGACCTAGATACACTCTTCATGGAGTGAGGGAGATTAATGTCCACCTCTATAATACCTATGGTGGAAAAATATCCCATTGTATCATTAGAAAACATAGATCTACCAAAATTCACCTCGATCAAATCCACATCCCTCCAAGCATCCACATAAATATAATAACCATTTTTTGAATTTCTGTTATGATCTTTCATAACTTTTCAGGTATAAAACATATGTTTGATTGGTGTTTAGTATGGGCCACTTGCACATGACCCAACATTAATCAATGGATCAAGATCCACCATTCCAAAAATATCTCATATAGAGCCTAATCTATACCAATAATCAACATTCATTATAATACGGTATACAATATACTCAATTTGATCCCCTCCTCTTCTTCAATCACCAATGGTTTCATTACCTATAAAACATCAATTTGGATTTGGAAATTCATGAATTACCAGCTTCATTCAATTAAATGATTAAATTTCATTCTCATGAATAATGAAATACCAACAATATATTCTTTCTAGAATCCTATAATGTTATTCCATATTCAACATCTCAACCGCTATTTATCAATGATGACTATTAAAGGAACAATAATTTCACAAATTCTTAATTATAATTGTATTTTTAGAATTTTTTGTTAATTATTGGTTCATCAATTATTCTATAATGTCAATATTAAATCTTTTATCAATCATATGATAAATTGATACATTAATTAAATATATTTCATAATATCCCAAAAAAATGATTTATTACATGATTTATTGTAAATAGACTATAATAGTATAATAAGTTTTCCTTTTTCTTATTTTTATAATTACTAAAAGAAGTTATTCTTGAAGATCATATCTTTCCCATATTCAATTAAAAAAATTCATTCTACCTCTATAGTGGATATTTCCACCAATTTCTATAACTAACATATCCAACATATTAAAAATCCTACACATTTAAACACATTACCAATGGTACTCCTGATTTTGTCAAAATCAATTTCAAATTATGTAGCCAAAAACTCCAATAATAAGTTTCCATTAATATATAATAGAGACACTTAATTTATCCCCTTAAAATACCTCAATATCCACATCACATATTCCAAAATTTATTTTTCTATTTTATGCAAGTACCTCATCACATGTTCCATCAAATGATAAACATACGGTTTTGTAAAAATCATTTCATACATAAATATTCCAACTGTTTCAAAAGGAACCTTTTCTATATACTCAACCTCTTCAATAAAAATTTAGTTTTAATCCTTTAACAAAAAAATAATTAATAGGGGAATAAAAATAGTCAACGATTCTAGTATATTAAACCTGATATGAATCTTTAAAATGTATTAATTATGTGATATCATCAAAATTTTAACTACACATTCTATATTGATCTATATAATTAGAATACTAAAAGATTCTGTATGTAATTACTTCTCAAAATCCCCTGATAGTATACCTTTTATCACATTGATTTGTTTCATAAATGATCTCTCATTGTGTGTACCATTTAGATACACAATAAATGTAAGATATAAATCATGAAAATACTCTATAAATTAGATTTGGTCTATCCCAAGACATTTTTATGAATTTTTACTCATGAACGAGTCAAAATAAATATAAAAAATGTAACACCCCAAGATTTTATAGTGTTTTATTTCTTCAAAATAATTCAATAACTTTCACTACACGCAACACCAAGTTCAATCGCACCATGACTTACCAAACAGTCTGTTCAAAAGAGGTTATGAATAGTGTTAACTAAATTTTAAACTTTATATAATCCTTATAATTTTAGAATCCATATTATGAGTTTCTTAGACATAATGTAAGAACAAATTCATTTTCAATATTGCACTTTTACCAAATTTTAATAGTGAACCCTTTTTAGATACAATATTTTAAACCTTTTGACTAAATGGGGACATCAAAAAAATTTAAAATAAAACATTCCAAGCTTCCACGGTACGCTTTCCTTTGAGTAATACAGTAGCGTGTGTTGTACGCAACTTCGAGTTCTAACACACACCACAACCAATCAAACTAGTCGTTATGAATAGTAATACCTACTTTTTGAAATCATATATATTTTATATTTCAAAATGGACTTAATTTTTGGATTCAGAATATCGAATTTAGCCTAAGGTGAAATTTTGGTACTTTTCGGATAACTTTCATATTTTGACGAATAGTGAAAATTACTAAGTTTTAATTAAAAACAACTTTTTTAATCAAAATAATTAATAGTGATAAATTATTAATTTGAGTGGTTTTAAAGTATATTTAGAATATATTTTTACCATTTAATATAATGTTGGTCATTGGACATAATTTTACAATTAAACCGAACATAAACGAGTGTCAATCTTTTGATAGTTATTATCTCTTAAAAACACGCTTTTTGTTTTGACAGCGGGATTTAATTTTAAATTAATTTCTGCCACTTCTGTGTTTTGAATTTAGGAAAATGGATTCCATATTTGGAACCAGGATGTTCAAATTGTGTAAATAGGTAACTTTTATTTTTAGACATTTTGAATAATTACTGCGGTAAATATTTTATTTACCATGGTTAAGGGTAAATCCGGTAAATAAGGGTTAAAAAATAATATTATAATAATACTAAATTACCCTAAAACGTGTCTTAACCCTATTGGTTGATACATGGTCGACCATGGTAATCTTTAGGTCTATTTTGGGACCCCATGGATCCACTTGTAAGTGATAATGACACTTTATTTTAATTAAGTTAAAATGAATACAAAAATGACACAAGCATATATCTTTTAGAACAACAATTGTTACATAGGGTTATATATGTTGGATTTTAGATTATAAATATTCATTAGAAATATAAAAAGATTTCCTACATAATAATATTTTATTTATAATTTTTAGACATTAAATAAGTTACTTTATTTATGACACAATGATGATGCAGTAATTACTATAATAGTGAAAAATTAAAATAATTGATATTATAAATACCCAAATAAATATAATATGAAACTTTTAATGAATTAAACTAATTTTCTAGGATAATATGATATATTAGGATTGATTTAATTGACTTTTTTCGAAGTAATCAATCTGTTATGAGTTTCACAAAAATCAACTATTGAATAGTGTCAAAATTGACATAAAAGAGTTCTTAAAACAAATATTATATTATTAATTGATATTAAATTCCTAAAAATCTAAGGTTCGGCCAAGAGACTTATATTATAATAGGTTAATCATTAATGGACCACTTGGGGGTCGCTTGGATGTATATAGTAAGTTTATTAACCATATTATATAAAAATACAAAGAGACATTGTAAAAGTGAAACTAATTAACTTAGAGTTAATACTTAAAGATAAGGTTAATATAAGTACCCAAACCTGTATAAATTATATTGGATGAGTTGTTTTCGACCTATCCCTACCTCATCCTTTTAATAGTCAACTTTGGAGCCTTTGAAAACCGAATATGAATTTATTATAAATTAATATTTCTAGCTTTTCCAAAGGTGCCCCTCACCCCTCTTATAAAAGGGCACTCCTCCTTCTCTTTTCCTCACACCTCTCAAGCCACTTGGCTCGTCCAAACTCTGCCCAACTAAGCTCCCCACATCCCTCTCCTCCTCCTTGAAGCTTCCCCTTAGGCAGAAAGCATTTCAAGAAGTCCTTTGGTTCCAACCAAAGTGAGTTACCTAAATTAAAGGTAACAATTTCTCTTAAAGTATTTTCATTTATTTTGCTTCTCCAACCCCCAAAATCTTTTTATTTCCTTTCTTTTGTAACAACACCAGTATCCTAAATATACTAGGATTTTGTTATAAGAAGGATTCAAACTACACATTCACACGACTCCATCTAATGGATGATGAACATAATGTTTCTGTGGATGGCAAACTAACGCCTCACGAAACGATGATTGTTCAAATACATCTTACCGCCTCTCATGGTGGCCATTAGGATGGAACTGTAATTAAATATGATATTAATGATATATATTTTATTTATAAGCTTCTGTAATTCCATTTTATTGCATACCATTATTCGTTTCATGTTGTATATACATACGATAATTTCATTTGAGGAAGTGCGGACTACCGCCCCCTTAAAATGATATGACTCGTTCATACCACACATGGAACGTATAAAGGATGGTGTTAATGAACTTACGTAACATATATAAAATATTATATTATACTGGAATAGTAATATACCTATGTATCATTTGGATTCGATTCTTTTAAAATAAAAAATTAAATGGAAGTAGCGTTCGTGCGTACGTACGGACTACCGTCTCCACGAACGCGATGAGATTCATTATCCATCGTATCCATTCAAGTATAATTATCATTTAATGATTTAAAAATGATTTTTAAGGACTTGATATAATTCTGGATATGAATAAGATACAACAAACATGACTTATGTAACAAAACATATAAAAGAAAATGAGTAAGTTAACACCCGAAACGGCGTTAATACTAAGATATTATTAACAAATCAATGTTAAAAGATCATATATGATATCATATTAAAGTAAATGATTCTTGTATTATTCAATAACAATTATTTCACCATTATACAGGAGGTAAACCTACCATCGACCAAGGAAAAAGTACAAAGTAAGGGTTTTCTTATCTCACTTTTAATTCCGTGAGAATTCCATTGATCACCACTTAATTATTGCATGTGGTGTATGTGTACTGCCCATGATCGTATTCATTGTGTAATATACTTTAATTTATGGGTATTTACATCATCATGGTATGATACTTCTTTCATGGGTGTATGTTTCGTAAGTTACCTAATCGATAAGGGAATTTGAGATTTCAATTTCCACTCATTTGGCTTTACACATATTTCATTGATTATATTACCCCAAGATTATGTGTGGAATCACTATTCATTTGATTATGTCATAATTTCCACTCCCCTTCCTGTGGATAGAAGTTTGATACACATAATCACTCCATTGGTAATTCTCAAGTCATTGATATGAATTTGATAAGAGTAATTTTAACTCATTCTCCATTTGTTGAGTTAAACATCCAATTCGTTGGTATTGTTTTTACAAGAATATGTGTGAATGTCCTTTGATTGTTTTACACTGAATATCCAATCATATTTAGTGTATTTATATTTGTCACACATAATTATGTCATTGATTTATCCTTAACCTAAGGATACAACCTTTTTGAGAAATTTCATCTCAATTTACATTCCATTGAGACTTCTTTGATGATATACACCAAATCACTTTTATGTGGTGTATATAATGTACTTTGACATAGTATATCATGAATTCCTTTATTCTCATGATATTACAATGTTTTGATTACCTCAATTATTTGTATTCAAGTGTCTCTCTTTTGGTTAGAAACTCTAACCAAAATACCATTTTAAAATGTTTTAAAGAATTATTCTTCTAAATCATGCTCATTAATGTCCATATTTTAAAAATGGTTTTAAGGATTTATTTATATGGACATTAAAGTTTTAAAATTAAAACTCCTTTTAAAAGTTTCAAAGTGGTATGGGACACTTTGATTCAAAAATATACTTTTAAATGGCTTCTTGACAAATAGTGTGACTTTTAAATGTTTTCAAGAAAAGGGGGATATTTCTCTCAAATAGTTTTGATGATTATTTTCATCTATGTCAACATCCTTCATTATTATTGATTGAGGTTAATGTGATACAATACAATCTTCCATATTGTATCGAATGAATTATGTTTGACTGTGGATGTGCTATTTTTATACCATTCATGGTTTGTGGTGAAAGTATTGACATTTCGTATGCTAGTTTAATACGAATGTTTACGTTATGTTTAAAACTTTTCATATGGGAATGCATTGGACTTAATAAGTGACGGGTGGAGCCCGCTATAGCTCCTCGATGCATCGGTAGGTCTCATGAGACAAACTAGTGTCTTGGCACAAGGCCTTGGCAAAATCTTATTTGTAGTCTTGGCACGAGGCCTTGGCTATGTGGTTATGATAGTCTGGCATTATGCATTCCATCATTATGAAAGTGGTTATTGATATTGCATGTGATAATTCGACTAGTAGAATATCCATGTGAGTAAGTAAATGGCATTATTTCATTTTACCTTTGCCATTTTATGCTGAAGTTCAAGTTTAAAAGGCTTTTGTTTTAGTTATAAATTGCCTTAAGTGTTTATGCTTATTTATGAAAGCTTCTGCTATAATGTTATCCTTACTGAGCATCCGAGCTCACCCCTTTCAATGTTTTATTTTTTTTTCCCCAGGATTATGAAGAAGTAATTTATGAATGACCTGCAGGGATATTATGAGGGGATATGAAGACAAGATGTTTTTTTTATGATATAATGTAAAAATTTATGGATGTATCTAGTTATTCCAAGGCTACTAAACTAATCGGTCTTTTGAGACTTGATCTTTCTCATGATCATGCCAATGTTATGTAATTAATGCACCGACTCTGGGTAGCTGGGGTCGGGGCGTTACAGTTGGTATCAAAGGAAGTTTAGTACAAACCTTGGTAGCTAGATTTAGATAAACTCTGATTAGATCACGTAGACCTAAGATGAACTTTGAGGATTAGTATAAAAAAAACTTCCTAGAATTTTGGTATTGTAAAGATTTTGTGAGTTTTCCGAGCAATACATCCCTGTCTGGATACGAGCAGGTAGAGGCGGCTCTGGCACAGATGTACCTAGGGGTAAAACCCGAAAACACCGCTTTGAGCTAGACTCGAACGGGAACTGGTGCACGACAACGGGCCTTGCTGCACTCTTGGTTACGACACTCCCGGGGGATATGCTTAGGATAATTTACATTTTCTTTACAAACCGATTTAAGTAATATATACATAAGATGAGAGAAAATGACCTTGGTTAATCCTAATATGTTTCAAATTGAGAATATGGTAACATTTTAATCTCTAAATGATTTTACGACTACTATTACTCACACAATGCCTTCTGGTTTTAGTCAATGGCTGGATTCCAAGGAAGTCATAGTGACTTTGAGAATGATGTACAAGTTGGGAACAGTGGTGGCAATGAGCAACAAAATGGAATGTTGATAGGCGTAAAAGATATCGTCTTTATTCCAAATCAGTTTTCCAAAAATATGATCAACAACATATATATTAACCAACTCCCAGACTCAACAAGGAAGAGAAAGGTGATAAATGATAAGATCTCTAGCAATGGAGACCATGGAGAAAAGAAACCTCAATTTTCATCATGCAGGAATTGTGGAAAGAGACACCCAGGAAAGTGTCTCAATGGGACAACGAAATGTTTTACGTGCGGGAAGGAAGGACATAAAGTGAAGAATTGCCGAAGAAAAATGAAGAGTACTATGGAAGAAGATAAAAATGGTCCCAAGAGTCCATTTACAGTCATTTGTCGTAAATGTAGGGGACCTGGCCATTACCCGAGTGAATGTCCTATTTTATAGGATATTTTCTTGGTCAAAGAAGAAGCTATGTGGAAATAAATGGCTGGAGAAAAAATTTAAAAAGTATTAGCACTCCTTTTGAAGGGTTTACTTTGGAATAATTTTCTCTTGTATTTGTAACCCCACAGTTTGCCATGTGAGAATGATATTTGAGGAAGAATTGTCTCTTCTCTTGTGGATATAGGTATAAATAACCATTTGGTTTTATATGATCATTGGGGTTTGAGAAAATGATAAGTTATTATAATTTGGGATGAAAATGCAAAGTATGATATAACATTTGTGGTTAAATTATGTTATTTTGAGGAATTTATCTCATTTTGGTAATATTATAAAATATAGTTTTTGAAAAAGGACAACACGTAGACCGTGTGACAACCCATCGCGTCGGACAAAGCCGTGGGAATCGAACCCACAACCAAAGTGCGATTGGGATTTATCGCCTACCACTGGACTACGTGAAGTCCCTGGTTAGTGTGACTTTTTTTTTTGTTAAATGATTTTATTGATCAATAATAAGATGATTTGGGTTCTTATGTCTTATCAAATGAATACCCTTGGTATTGGAAAATGATTTGGTGATTAAGTGATAAATGTTATTTTGGAAGATGTTCGTTTTGTTAGGAACACTATATGCCCAAGGAAAATAGAATACATTGAGGTTTCATTTGTAGAGTAATGGTGGATTTTTATCTACATTTTTATTGTTGATTTATAGTGATTTGGGTTATTTATGGAAATGATTAACCTATAACAGAGAATATGTGATGATTACTTTTAAGTATGTGACATTAAGAGTATTTGATGTAATTTGGAGATACAATGTAACATGGGAGACTACATAATCAAATTCTTCTATGTTTTGGGTTTCAATATTAGTTTGGATTATATTAAAGGATTTTAAGGAAAATTGGTTATTGAATGGTATCTATTTAACTTTGGGGTATTGTTGGTTTAATTTTAGAAATTAAGATTAGTGCATATTTATCTCAATGAATATCCTTTTGGGGGATCATTAGATCATTCACTAACCATTTTGGTTTTGATTAATATATGGTTTATCCTGCATGGATCATGTGATTCTATAGAAGTTTATTCTAGCTCTTCCAGTGTGACCAAGTCTTCTTGAATACTCATCGTTTAAAAAAAATTGAGTTAGTGGTGGAAATTTATTAAAGAATGAAAATCTACTTAAAATTTAAGTATATCTCATAATGTTCTTAGCCAATCTCATAAATAAATTCCCCAACATTAATAAAAGAAACATAGAACAAAAATGTTGTCCTAGATGGTACCTTAAATCATCACAAATTTATGGCTTTGGGATTTTTGGCCTTTTCATAGCCATGTTCTCTACCACTCTCCATCAGATAATTGATGGTTAGATTTCTCCTCCATGTCCATATTTTCCTTCATGGAACCCTAGTATGTGTTATTTTCGGTAATCTTCATACTTTCGACTCTTTATTTTAAATAGAGTCCTCATTAATTCATTTTTCGATGTGGGATTTCAACTAAGATATTTTGAAACGTCAAAAATGTGTTATCCTAATACCCTATGTTTTGTTGAACCGATGGTATTTCAAATCATCATAGATTGATGAATTTAAGGACCTCAATTTTACACTTGTTTGTGATTGATGACCTCAATCAATACCTATAAATATTTACATTTTTCCTCCAATTATATGTCTCTAAATGCCACCAATGTTCTCCTAATCGAGATCATAATTTGGTGGTGACCCTTTCATTTCTCTTTTCCTCATATTAAGACTAAATTTTAGTAACCCAATTTCCGATGTGGGTTTTCCCACAAATATATTTTCTATTTTCAACCTTTTATTTTCGAAGAACAATTTCAAATTGCGAGGACGCAATTTATTGAAGGAGGGGAGAATGTAACACCCCAAGATTTTATAGTGTGTTATTTCTTCAAAATAATTCAATAACTTTCACTACACGCAACACCAAGTTCAATCGCACCATGACTTACCAAACAGTCTGTTCAAAAGAGGTTATGAATAGTGTTAACTAAATTTTAAACTTTATATAATCCTTATAATTTTAGAATCCATATTATGAGTTTCTTAGACATAATGTAAGAACAAATTCATTTTCAATATTGCACTTTTACCAAATTTTAATAGTGAACCCTTTTTAGATACAATATTTTAAACCTTTTGACTAAATGGGGACATCAAAAAAATTTAAAATAAAACATTCCAAGCTTCCACGGTACGCTTTCCTTTGAGTAATACAGTAGCGTGTGTTGTACGCAACTTCGAGTTCTAACACACACCACAACCAATCAAACTAGTCGTTATGAATAGTAATACCTACTTTTTGAAATCATATATATTTTATATTTCAAAATGGACTTAATTTTTGGATTCAGAATATCGAATTTAGCCTAAGGTGAAATTTTGGTACTTTTCGGATAACTTTCATATTTTGACGAATAGTGAAAATTACTAAGTTTTAATTAAAAACAACTTTTTTAATCAAAATAATTAATAGTGATAAATTATGAATTTGAGTGGTTTTAAAGTATATTTAGAATATATTTTTACCATTTAATATAATGTTGGTCATTGGACATAATTTTACAGTTAAACCGAACATAAACGAGTGTCAATCTTTTGATAGTTATTATCTCTTAAAAACACGCTTTTTGTTTTGACAGCGGGATTTAATTTTAAATTAATTTCTGCCACTTCTGTGTTTTGAATTTAGGAAAATGGATTCCATATTTGGAACCAGGATGTTCAAATTGTGTAAATAGGTAACTTTTATTTTTAGACATTTTGAATAATTACTGCGGTAAATATTTTATTTACCATGGTTAAGGGTAAATCCGGTAAATAAGGGTTAAAAAATAATATTATAATAATACTAAATTACCCTAAAACGTGTCTTAACCCTATTGGTTGATACATGGTCGACCATGGTAATCTTTAGGTCTATTTTGGGACCCCATGGATCCACTTGTAAGTGATAATGACACTTTATTTTAATTAAGTTAAAATGAATACAAAAATGACACAAGCATATATCTTTTAGAACAACAATTGTTACATAGGGTTATATATGTTGTATTTTAGATTATAAATATTCATTAGAAAGATAAAAAGATTTCCTACATAATAATATTTTATTTATAATTTTTAGACATTAAATAAGTTATTTTATTTATGACACAATGATGATGCAGTAATTACTATAATAGTGAAAAATTAAAATAATTGATATTATAAATACCCAAATAAATATAATATGAAACTTTTAATGAATTAAACTAATTTTCTAGGATAATATGATATATTAGGATTGATTTAATTGACTTTTTTCGAAGTAATCAATCTGTTATGAGTTTCACAAAAAGAAACTATTGAATAGTGTCAAAATTGACATAAAAGAGTTCTTAAAACAAATATTATATTATTAATTGATATTAAATTCCTAAAAATCTAAGGATCGGCCAAGAGACTTATATTATAATAGGTTAATCATTAATGGACCACTTGGGGGTCGCTTGGATGTATATAGTAAGTTTATTAACCATATTATATAAAAATACAAAGAGACATTGTAAAAGTGAAACTAATTAACTTAGAGTTAATACTTAAAGATAAGGTTAATATAAGTACCCAAACCTGTATAAATTATATTGGATGAGTTGTTTTCGACCTATCCCTACCTCATCCTTTTAATAGTCAACTTTGGAGCCTTTGAAAACCGAATATGAATTTATTATAAATTAATATTTCTAGCTTTTCCAAAGGTGCCCCTCACCCCTCTTATAAAAGGGCACTCCTCCTTCTCTTTTCCTCACACCTCTCAAGCCACTTGGCTCGTCCAAACTCTGCCCAACTAAGCTCCCCACATCCCTCTCCTCCTCCTTGAAGCTTCCCCTTAGGCAGAAAGCATTTCAAGAAGTCCTTTGGTTCCAACCAAAGTGAGTTACCTAAATTAAAGGTAACAATTTCTCTTAAAGTATTTTCATTTATTTTGCTTCTCCAACCCCCAAAATCTTTTTATTTACTTTCTTTTGTAACAACACCAGTATCCTCAATATACTAGGATGTTGTTATAAGAAGGATTCAAACTACACATTCACACAACTCCATCTAATGGATGATGAACATAATGTTTCTGTGGATGGCAAACTAACGCCTCACGAAACGATGATTGTTCAAATACATCTTACCGCCTCTCATGGTGGCCATTAGGATGGCACTGTAATTAAATATGATATTAATGATATATATTTTATATATAAGCTTCTGTAATTCCATTTTATTTCATACCATTATTCGTTTCATGTTGTATATACATACGATAATTTCATTTGAGGAAGTGCGGACTACCGCCCCCTTAAAATGATATGACTCGTTCATACCACACATGGAACGTATAAAGGATGGTGTTAATGAACTTAAGTAACATATATAAAATATTATATTATACTGGAATAGTAATATACCTATGTATCATTTGGATTCGATTCTTTTAAAATAAAAAATTAAATGGAAGTAGCGTTCGTGCGTACGTACGGACTACCGTCTCCACGAACGCGATGAGATTCATTATCCATCGTATCCATTCAAGTATAATTATCATTTAATGATTTAAAAATGATTTTTAAGGACTTGATATCATTCTGGATATGAATAAGATACAACAAACATGACTTATGTAACAAAACATATAAAAGAAAATGAGTAAGTTAACACCCGAAACGGCGTTAATACTAAGATATTATTAACAAATCAATGTTAAAAGATCATATATGATATCATATTAAAGTAAATGATTCTTGTATTATTCAATAACAATTATTTCACCATTATACAGGAGGTAAACCTACCATCGACCAAGGAAAAAGTACAAAGTAAGGGTTTTCTTATCTCACTTTTAATTCCGTGAGAATTCCATTGATCACCACTTAATTATTGCATGTGGTGTATGTGTACTGCCCATGATCGTATTCATTGTGTAATATACTTTAATTTATGGGTATTTACATCATCATGGTATGATACTTCTTTCATGGGTGTATGTTTCGTAAGTTACCTAATCGATAAGGGAATTTGAGATTTCAATTTCCACTCATTTGGCTTTACACATATTTCATTGATTATATTACCCCAAGATTATGTGTGGAATCACTATTCATTTGATTATGTCATAATTTCCACTCCCCTTCCTGTGGATAGAAGTTTGATACACATAATCACTCCATTGGTAATTCTCAAGTCATTGATATGAATTTGATAAGAGTAATTTTAACTCATTCTCCATTTGTTGAGTTAAACATCCAATTCGTTGGTATTGTTTTTACAAGAATATGTGTGAATGTCCTTTGATTGTTTTACACTGAATATCCAATCATATTTAGTGTATTTATATTTGTCACACATAATTATGTCATTGATTTATCCTTAACCTAAGGATACAACCTTTTTGAGAAATTTCATCTCAATTTACATTCCATTGAGACTTCTTTGATGATATACACCAAATCACTTTTATGTGGTGTATATAATGTACTTTGACATAGTATATCATGAATTCCTTTATTCTCATGATATTACAATGTTTTGATTACCTCAATTATTTGTATTCAAGTGTCTCTCTTTTGGTTAGAAACTCTAACCAAAATACCATTTTAAAATGTTTTAAAGAATTATTCTTCTAAATCATGCTCATTAATGTCCATATTTTAAAAATGGTTTTAAGGATTTATTTATATGGACATTAAAGTTTTAAAATTAAAACTCCTTTTAAAAGTTTCAAAGTGGTATGGGACACTTTGATTCAAAAATATACTTTTAAATGGATTGTTGACAAATAGTGTGACTTTTAAATGTTTTCAAGAAAAGGGGGATATTTCTCTCAAATAGTTTTGATGATTATTTTCATCTATGTCAACATCCTTCATTATTATTGATTGAGGTTAATGTGATACAATACAATCTTCCATATTGTATCGAATGAATTATGTTTGACTGTGGATGTGCTATTTTTATACCATTCATGGTTTGTGGTGAAAGTATTGACATTTCGTATGCTAGTTTAATACGAATGTTTACGTTATGTTTAAAACTTTTCATATGGGAATGCATTGGACTTAATAAGTGACGGGTGGAGCCCTCTATAGCTCCTCGATGCATCGGTAGGTCTCATGAGACAAACTAGTGTCTTGGCACAAGGCCTTGGAAAAATCTTATTTGTAGTCTTGGCACGAGGCCTTGGCTATGTGGTTATGATAGTCTGGCATTATGCATTCCATCATTATGAAAGTGGTTATTGATATTGCATGTGATAATTCGACTAGTAGAATATCCATGTGAGTAAGTAAATGGCATTATTTCATTTTACCTTTGCCATTTTATGCTGAAGTTCAAGTTTAAAAGGCTTTTGTTTTAGTTATAAATTGCCTTAAGTGTTTATGCTTATTTATGAAAGCTTCTGCTATAATGTTATCCTTACTGAGCATCCGAGCTCACCCCTTTCAATGTTTTATTTTTTTTTCCCCAGGATTATGAAGAAGTAATTTATGAATGACCTGCAGGGATATTATGAGGGGATATGAAGACAAGATGTTTTTTTTATGATATAATGTAAAAATTTATGGATGTATCTAGTTATTCCAAGGCTACTAAACTAATCGGTCTTTCGAGACTTGATCTTTCTCATGATCATGCCAATGTTATGTAATTAATGCACCGACTCTGGGTAGCTGGGGTCGGGGCGTTACAAAAAATCATAGGTTTTTTCTTCAACCAATTTAATTTTTTTTTGTGTTTTCACACCATGTATCCCTTTTCAAACGCAAAAAATATTTTCATTTTATTTGTGTAAATACCCAAATATTTATCTATATTAAGGTAATTAATCTTTGAATGAAGCTACATAAAATTTAATCCTCAAATGAAACAACACTAAGAACCACTCAGGTGGTGGTAATAAATTATTTTGGTGAAATATATTTAAGGAAATTTTAACATAAACTATATTTAAAATCATTCCCCACCATCCTTTCCTTATACCTATTTTGATCATATGATTATTTCAGTAATTGGTGAAAAAGTTTTTTATATGATTATTTAAACCCCTATGGAAAATATTTTAGGTAACATGTTTTTTTAACATATAAGGAATAAATTTTATCATTGAAAGGATGCTCTTAGATTCTTAACTCCTTCAACTACATTTCCTATTTAAGGATACTGGTATCTCCACTATCAATCAATGATAAATAATTTATTTACTATAAGTACCTATACATGGGTCTTATCACCTTTTTTGATTGCCCCAAAATTATATGTGGTGTTTTATTTATTGGTTCTTTTGTTATATGATTAGGAACAACTTCTATATCCACTTTATCCTAACACCCATAATGTGTATTCCCATAGTAATCATCAATTTCACAATAGTCTATATAAAATAAAACATAATTAAATATTCAATTATAGATTCTGATGATCTTATCATTCTCATTTCCCTAAAATAATTATATAAATAACGAGTACAATATCCAATGAATAAAGATGATTTGATCATAGAAGTAAACATGTCCCATGAATCATCATTTAAATATATATTTTCCATACAACTAAATACCTATAAATAAATGATTCGTATTACTTCTCTTGAAAAGATATCCATAGATAGGAATTATTATAACGGTATATATGGACTCTAATTGATATCATTGTTTTCCATATTCAATACCACTGACATTAGTGTATTTGGTATTTCCATGTATAGACTCATAAATCTCAAATTTATATTCAGTATCTTATTTGTACCACGAAATATAATATTTTTTTATAAAACTATAAGAATCAACTACCACTAAATTTTAATAGTATCATAGAATTAACTAAACTCTTTATTATCAAAAATTACTCCATTTTTAGGCCTCAATTATTTCATCTCTGATCCTAAATAATTCTATATTACAGTCTACCACAGAGAAAACATATTGAACACAAATGATTTTATTTTAAAAATGTAAACACATACCACCCTTGTTGATACATTAATAAATATAAAAAATATTGTAACCATTCATGGGAATGTACTATTATAGCCGCGAAACATATGTCTGCACCTCTTCTAGTTTTATAGAATATGTTATTATACTATATTTCAAAAAAATATACCTTCTTATATATTTCATAGATACAATCTTCACATAGGCCAATTTTCAAAAACATTAGCTATGGTATCATTACTTTTTTTCAACACCTTAATCCCATTATCACTCATATAGTGTAACCAGTAATGTCAATGTTGACAATTACCAATATAATTGGTTTTTGTTACCATTTGAATGAAATATTATCTATTTTTATGGTAGAGAATTTGATTCTTTACTCTGTGATCTATGGCCATAGCTCCATTGGTATTTCTTGATTCACTATCAGTGAATATGGTGTGAAAATTTGAAAAAAAATCAACTAATCCATAAGAAATAAAATTCCTTCTCAATCTAGGAATATATCACACATTTTCTAAAAATTAGAAATAACATGGTTTTAGTTTTCATATATTCATAACTCATTCCAATAATTTATAAAGTTTCGTCTCCAATAAGATGAACTATTCCAAAATTCCATGATAAATAATTAATCAATAAAATAATATTTCATATTTATTGGAATGATACTCATATTTCAATAATCCTGGAATCCAGGGAATCGAAATATTCAATAATAAAAAAATGGTTTATTTTGTTTTTTGGTTTAATGAATAATTTTTATGTTTTTTAATTATTCAATATAATCATTAACATGTATTTTCATCCCTCATATCTAGTTGGTAACCCCAGAACTTGTGACCTTATCTCGATTCATTCATCTTGATTTTGATCAACCCTAGAGATTATCCCGAATAACATATCTACCAATTCCTTCTATTTGATGTTTAGTACAAAAGAGTTTACGTGATTCAATTATTTTAATATGCATAATCAGGATTGGAATTTTTACATCAATAAAATCATTATTTTTATTCTCTAAATAAATACCCCTGATTTTTAGGGTTGCTTCCCAAATATAAGGTAATTAATTCAATCAAACAACCTCACAAACTACGTCATCATATCAAATTCCAAAGAATGTCAACTAGTTTGTGACAACATTGAATGTTTTTATATAATCTTAAATAATCTTCTCTTTAGTAATATTTTGGTTGAATAACCATCATATTAAATAAATGTCATTAAATAATGATGTATTTCATATATATTAAAAATTAATTTCATTAACCTAGTCACTATAGTCTCTTGTATTATGTTGAGTACTATTTTATTTTCTAATATGAGATACACTCCACATAAGACCTATAAATCTACTAAATTTCACTTGGTATTATCCATCTACATTTACATTACACCTAAAATATTCCCTAATACGTTATTATAACAATGGTAATCCAATACATTTACTCTACAAAACCTAAAATCATATCAATTGAAATGATTGATCAATAAACACATTCTTCCACAACCATCACATTACTCAAGAAATATGACCTCGATGTTCTAAAATTATGATCAAATACTATGTGATATAGAAACTACATTAGAACCAATGGTATTTGGTACTATAAATGACGAAAAATAGGAGGAATATAAAATAGAATATATGTAATAAAAAACATATTTACTTTATTTTTTTAATAATCATTATATTCTAGGAGAAGAAAAAATAATTTCAAAAATTTCTATGAAAATATTATTGGGAGCATAGATAGTTCTATAAAAATTATCTTGATATTAGATCATTATTAAATGAAGTTATAAGGGTCCTGACCATTCTAGCATGTCCCTTTAAATGTTTCTATGGTCTAAGGAGCTTGTAAGAAGCCACAACCAAAACCTACTACAACAATCTTTTCTGTGTTTCCATAGTCCATGTTTCTTGGATGATTCCTTGATTATGATTGATGGAGTTTGGGAGATTAAATTAATAATTCATAATGATTACAAATTTTAATTTATCTTCCTTATCTGAGTGGCAAGATTTCAACTGAAATAGCGATTCATGTTCTGAAAATGGGTGGTATGAAGGGTATATTTCATGAATTAAATGGTTTTTTATGATGTGAAAGGTTGAAGGTTAATATTTTATAAATCTATCCCAAAAAATCCCATATGGGTTCATCATTTTAACTATGTGAATTTATCTAGTTTCATGGATCTAGGTGATTTGTTTTAAGTAGGTCCTAAAATTCAAGACATTCACATCATGAATGTTCCTTTCACACTGTGAATGTATATCCAGAATATTTTGTATAAATCCTATCCCATCGTTTATTTCTCTAAATCAACTATAATTTTATCCCAACTTTTGGAAGGATGAGGATATCTTATAGGGTTTTTTTGAATCACATTCATTTGATTTTAATCCCTATATTCTGGTGTTCGATCAATGATGATTTGAGGTGGGTTTATCATCATTACCCTATTATATTAACCTCATTAAATATGTTTTCAACTATTAAAACTTTATATTCAATGGGTGTTTATCTCATTAATTATTATTGATTTTGTTTATTTTTGTTATTTTGGTTGTTATTTGGAATACCTTAATGGATATATATTCGATATGGGAGAGCTAATAAAATATTTTTATTTTTGATCAGTTATCATTTAAAGAATTTTGATAGCCTTATGGTAGGGTATTCATTTATTCTATTTTTTTTAAAATGGAATCATAAATTTTACATGCTTTATATCTTTTGTTAATCGTGGAATTAACATTAATAAATATTAAACTTGATATATAATGAATTTGGTTTCGGTTTTAGTGATTGCATCTATTTATACTGTATTAAGGTATTGCCAATTTGTTTTGTGGGCAGTGACCTATAATTTTTAATCTATTTTATATTATGTTATATGTTTAATAAAATTGTGTAAATTAAATAATGATGGTATGTAATTCTGGATAATTAAATACATAGTCATTATAAATTTGAAATTTTTCCTCGTTTTAATTTAATTAAAATAGATCTTATATAATAAATATCTTATTTTTGTTTTTAGATGATGAATATGGTTTCCTATGTTTGTAAAATATGATATATTAATTGGTTAATTCAATATGGAAATGAACTTTGTTATTTGATAAAAACAATTGTTTTAGGATAAGGGGCCCCATTTTCGTATAATGTCTAGATACTTTAGTTTTAGGGGAAAATATTTCCTATTCACTATTTTTATTTAATTGATTCCTTCTACGATTTATTTTTATACGGATCTTCACTATGAATAATTATTTAAGCCTGGAATAGATAATTTTTTTACATGAATATGAGGGGGTTCCCATGTTTGTGACAATAGCTCATGCTTAAGATGATAGAATTTGAGGTTTTTTGCATGATGGTGTTGATAATTGCATCTAGATTCATTTAATCGGTTAAACCTGGGATTTCAGGTTATTATTGTTCGTAAATAATACATGCATTTTTGATAGTTAATCAAATACTATGGATTTACGGTTGGATTTATTTTTTTAGAATTTTCATTCCCCAGTAGTTTCCAAAAATATTTATTCTTTATTTATTAATTTTTATGGTAACTTATTATAATATTTATATTACATGGGATTAGAGAATATTAATAACTATAAATTTTTTTAACCCATTGATTTGACGATTTAATGGAATATTAAATGGTTGTTTTTCTTGAGGAACAATGGAATGGTTGGATTATTCATGGAGGACAAGGAAATTGGTTTATTATTAATATAACTATAAAATTATAAGATAAAAATTAAAATGGAAATTAGCGTGATCATGTTTGTGTGCTTATAGGATATCTTGACCTTAGAATTTTCGACTGGGTGCCCAAGATATGCTATTTTCCATCAAATTTGATGCTAGATTTATTCCCATTAGGTGGTTTGTTACCCATATACATATTCCAATTCTATTTTCATTTATATTATATCCAACCCATGTTAGTATGGAGACTAACACAAGTTGACTTTGGAGGCTGTTTTCTCTAACACCTAAATAAGGAAGAATGGATATCTAAATTCCCCTTCTTTCTCTACTCTATAATCCTAGTAGTAGTATGTTCTAGTATACACAATGGTTATTTTTCATATATATATGTGTTTATATGGTTTTAATGGCTTATGGATATTTTTAAACAAGTTTATATATGGAAATAGTATCTAAAGATTTATTCTTGGTAGTTTTTTATGGTTTCTAATGGTCTAAGGTATAACACATGGCGTACGTGATATCATGGATCCCCAAAACAACTTGGTTTATATCAAATTATAATAATGTTTATGATGGGATGGTTTGATGCATTTGGGGTGAATGTTTTATTCTGATTTTTGTGGTTAATGTTTTGTCATATTATCCTAGGTTTCTTATAGAATTATTACATATTTAGATAGATATTTCTGATGTTGTGAAACATTGGGAAAAAATATAAAACCAATGGAAAAGTGATATTGGGGTACCTTATTTTTAAACTATGTTGGATATTATATTATCAATTTTATTCATTAGTTGGTGAGAGGTCATGGTGATTAAGGGAAGAGAGTACACCTATTTATGTGATGAGTTATCTTTACTTGTTTTTTCACTAGGATTTTGTATATTTTCATTATTATTTTTATAACATGATACATGATGGATCCTATTTATAATTCATCTTATTATCCATCTATGTATATATAAACTATTTTCTAGGACCATATTATAGAGTTTGAGATCAAGCTAGAAATTAATAGGTCGAGGTGTTATTCATTAGCTATTTTGTATTTGTGGTCACTATAGAGGATTCTATTTTGGTATATTTAGTTCATTTTGTAGTTTATTAGTTGTATTATATTACATACATGTTTTGGATCTTTTATTCTTTTTTGAGTAGGAGTTTTATGGTGGTTTTAACTTATTTCTTGTTCCTTATTTTCTTCATTGAGGTTGATGCGTCCCATTTCTGTTCATGATACACCCTCCAATATTGTCACCAAATCGTGGACAATTTGAGGTCAGATTCAGGCAGCATTTTCTCCCTATTCTTCTTATTAACGAAGGAAGATATCCTTTGGGGGAGGGATAATGGAAATGCGCCATCAAATGGTTCATGCTGAGGGATGTAATGGACTTTTGAGATAATAACTAGTGAGGAATACATAGGTCAATATGGAATGGTGTTAGATGAGCCAAGTAGGTGATGTATATACAAGTGATGAGTGAAGAAATATGTATTTAGTGGATCATGTGATCTGATGTGATGACCTTTATGTTTACTAATCATACTAAGAGAAATTATACAGGTTGGGTCTAGTGAAATTCGAAATGATCATCCATAATTCATGGTTTTTCCTATGTCAGAAATGGGTTGACCATGGGAAGAGGTTGAACTATAAATGAATAATTAATATTAAATTTTGTATATTCTGGTTTTAAGGGTCCCAAAACATTTTTTATTTTTCATATATGTATTCAGGTTAACATCCTCATCATGTTTGTACTAATTATTCCCAATAGGACATTTTAACCGATCACCATAAGTTTGAGGTCATAGATGATCAAACCAGGAGGAGGAGACAACATTAGTTTCATTTATAGATCCTATATATTTATGGGGAATCCATTTCAAAATCCGTGGTAGAGGAATAGTTTGGTGTGGTGGAGTTAGCCTTCAGTCTTATTGGTTATTTGATTGAGAACTAGTTTTCATTGGCAGTAATAATTTTTCATGGGGAAGCCATGCAGTGGAGGTTCATGTTCCATAGGGACATAAGGATTTGGTTATTTTATAGAAGAAGATAAAATATTAATTTGAAGCCAAGTTTATTTGTTTATCATAGAATGTGGCCAATATCCAAGATTTATTAGTCATTAATGGATATGTTTTATAGTATCAGTGTTTCAGATCTACTTGAGGACCCTTCTCAAATATTATTTGGACCAATTTCATGAGGAGGATTCCAGGGTTAGGAATTTTAAGTAGTATCTACATCCATTGGTTCATGACCGGGTCACCACATTTATGTTCTCAATATATATTAATGTACTAGTGGGAGAAATGGATGTTTAGAGGAAGTTTTCCATAAAAATATTGACATAATAAGGGAGTTATCAAGATTATCCACATAGTAAAGCTATGGTTTGGGGTTCCTAATTACCTAGAAGTGAGGGATTTTAGAAATCCATGGTAGGTGTCATCCCTCTTCATCCTCTTTTTCTATTGGTGGTATCTCTAAACAATCTTCCAATGAATCATATGATTTCTTTTCCCATGTAAATAATATACACTAGAATAAAGTGTTCCCAATCTTTTGTGTAGATAATATGTGTTTATTTTTATAATTTAGGTTTTGTTATTACAGTAGTTTCATCCATGTAATTATTAGTAGGGTTCTCCATAATTTTATCAACAAATGGAAAGATGTGGTAAGTATAGTACAACCTTTTATTTCTTCTTATCCCTTGTTAGAAGAGTGGATTCATAGGAGACAACATCATCAGGGTATGAGAGGTCGTCCAATATGTCTTAACTATTTCAATGTTTTTTTTGTTTCTATCTCCTTGAGAGATTTTCATTTTTTGAGGTACGCTTGTATTGTTATAAAATTTGTTGCATGATTTATTTTTTTAAGATATACACACTCATTCATAAAAACTACCATAATATATGATTTGGGACTTTATTTGGAGAGGCTCCTAATTCCATTGGAATAAACTATGCTAGTAATATAATGATTTTATCAAGATGAAGTTAATAAAAATTGAGATATATTATTGTGGATCAATTTCTCATGGTGAGACATCGTATGTTTGT
Source organism: Viscum album (assembly GCA_963277665.1). Taxonomy (NCBI): domain Eukaryota; kingdom Viridiplantae; phylum Streptophyta; class Magnoliopsida; order Santalales; family Viscaceae; genus Viscum; species Viscum album. The sequence continues at coordinate 20,984,149 of OY728123.1, forward strand.
AGATATATTCACATGAAATCATCCTTGGAATATACTTTTTGTTTTCAGTATTGACTATCAGGGATTGATTCAGGAGGTAGATTATGTTTTTTGATGTTTAAGGAGATTCTTTAATTTTTAAGAGAAAGAAATGCCCTAAGATGGTTCTAAGGCATATCGCATCATTATATTCCATAATAGATGAGTTTATTATAAGCTTGTTGTAGGTTCTTAAAGTGGTGATTCTTATGGTTGTGGAATAGTATGAAAATTTCCTTTCAAATAAGGTTGGGGAATTTCCCCCTTAGGATTAGATTGAGTTTATGATAGAGTTACAATAGGGCGATTCTTTGATATAAATGTCCATGTAGAGATTAGTTACTTATAACTTTTTGGAGTTTTGGATATATGTTAATAATCTCTAATAGTGAGTTGTTTAGATGAGTGTGTCACCATGGAGTGGTCTTGTTTTGTTCGTAATAAAGGTTGATGGATGTTTTTTTCTATGTTTAGATTATCTTCGCATGAATCATGTGATAGAGAATAATTTCTACCATCCTCCATAGACTTATAAATTATTTTATTTACAATAGAGATATATTTGGTTCTTGAACATTGATATGTGATCTGGATATCATCAGTTGTGGGTGAAGGATAATGATATTCCAAAGACTACCTTCAAGTGTCATTATAGATGTTATGAGTACATTTTAATATTGTTAATGGAGATGAATTCTCCAAATAGTTTTATTTTCAAGATGAATTTGGTGTTTGTAGAGTTACGTTTTTACAATCTAGTAGTTTTTATTGATTAAATTCTTCTATACATCCTCTCTAGTGATGAAAATACAAAGAATATATGAGAAGTTTCAGGAGTTATTAATCATAAGTAATTATTCAAGAAGATTTTGAAAATTAAGTGCGATTATCATGAGGATTCTTTCATGGGTAATTGAATGTCCTTAAATTTCTTATTTATGGGTCCTTTTAATGTTGAGGTTTCTTTTTCTTGAGAAATTCCCAATAAATTATAGTATTGTAGAGTTTTCTCACTCATATAAGAAATTAAAAGAGGTTCGTACCCACTTACTATCAGATTGTGACTCCTATAATACCCTTGACAAAAAAGGATTAGATTTTCTCTTGGACTGACTAGTACTAAGATTCCTTCCATTATTTGAAGGGGACTTATTTTCGTACTCATGTTCTTTATTTTAGTCATGAAATAGTTTAGTTTTAGGCCTATTAAAAAGAATTTTGTATTGTTTTTGGCTTTTTATTGATGCAATAACTATAGGATTTCTCTTAAGGGTCTTAGAATTTTTATCCCCACGAGTGTAACTATAGAGAATTTTCATTATATACATGGATATTAAATTATGTTATTTGAATATTTAGAACATTACCATAGTAAATTCCTGAGGAACTTAATAGTTTAGTGTCTTTGGAATCATGGAACATAGTCTTCTAACTTGATGAAATATCTTTACAGTTTCACTCAGATATCTTTAAATTTATTACTCCTACTTAATACTTTTCTGCATAACATGGGGAAATGAAAAATAAGAAAGAGTGAGATTATATACTTACTAAGTGTAAATTAAGAATATTTCTAAGAAAAATAAAAACATAAGTGTATGAGAACCTGAGAATATCATTTTAGGATTGTACACATCATATCAAAGATCATATACATGAGTCTTGGAATACTGATTTGTAGACTATAATACTAGAATAATAAGGGAAGAAAGGGAATAATCTATGATACCATAACATTGGAATAATATATAAAATTTTGGCATACACATAATCATAGAGAATATTATGTCAAGGATACCCACCACCATGTTAATAAAATGTTTGGATCGAGATAATCACCAATATAACTACTTTGGGATTGGGAACACAAACTATGTGCCCTCCTATTAGATCTATGACAAGCCACCAGTGTACCCTCATCTTCATTCATAGGCTAAACACCTGTGTACCATCATCTTTGGTCTTCAGATAATATATGTGTACCCTTTGAGATCATTTAGAATTTATCATTACTGAATGAATTGATGTGATATCTAGGAGGACTTGTAATTTAAGATATAATTGGCCCACCTAGTGCTATCAAGGTTTCCTTGTTGTATTTTCTATAACTGGTTAAACCTACACCGTTTGGTCCACCCCATATTTTAAGTAGTAATGTTAATACATTGTGTTGTCTAATCCTCCATATCATGTATATTGTAATAGGCTTATGAGACACTATATGGGTCACCCAATCATGTACGCTATAATGGGATCACCTAATGTTTTATGGGCCTCCCAATTATGTATGTTGTAATGAGATTACCCGATTCTATCTAATCCGCCCCATAGTATATGTTATGTCTATCAACCACAACATTAATAATGTAAAAATATCTTCCATATCATCATAAAAAATCATAAAAATAATTTTGATTATTTCATAAATAGAATATACCATGGAAAAGAAATGGATTTCATTTCAAACTATTCAAAGTGTGACTATGCTATTGAAAATAAATGGGTTTATTCAAAATGTCATTGGAACACGATTGACATGTAGAACATAAATGACTTCCATAAACATCATTCCATCAAATCATAAACCATTTAGAAAAATAATTCGAATGGTATATTTGGATCATATCCCCCATAAGTCATAGTTAACACCAAAATATGAAATATTAGAATGAAAATAAATTTAAATAATAATTTAAAACATTTCTTGGGCGAAATATCCTTTTCAAGTTGAAAATTATTTTGAAAACATATAAACAATTTGAAAACCATTTTCATTGAAATAACCTTTAAAACATTCGAAGGTTGATTTTAAAATCATTTTAAATCCTTTATAAAGAATACATAATTTTAAAAATACATTTCAATGAAAATAATATTAAAATAGTGATTAAAAATTTGAAAACATTTTTATAAAAAAATTTATAGATGAAAGGTGAGTTCAGTCATAAGTGACAATTAAAGTGGGATTTTATTAAAAAAAATTTCTTAATTATGTTATGTAAAAAAGATTAGAAAATGTTATCATTATATAGATATTTAATTAATAACTATAGGAGAAGAAAATTTATGAGATTTGTATCATTATATTTCATCATTATATACTTGATCACAAATAATCCCAATAAACAATGACATTGTAACAAATGTTTTTTTTACCACATTGGAAACTTTTAATCATAAGACCCATGAAAGAAGTAAATAAAAATAAACATAAAATATAATAAGTATGAATAAATTCATGATATAACAAGAAAAAGTGTATATATATACCACATGTAAGAACATATGTTTATAACAAAACATAGGTCTAAATGAAATAAAATTGAAACAAATATCTCATACTAATTTGGAAACATTTGAACAACAAAACTCAAAAAAGAGTGTTCCTCATTTGGATGTGTAAATCACAAAACATCTATGTATAATAATAATAATGTCCATTAGTGGTTATTATATAGACCACATAGAATAAAGATGTTGTGAATATATCATGTGTCTCTTAAAATTAAAATGAGATATATAAATATCATATCTTAAGTCTTAACATCCTTTTTATGTGTTCAAACCCCCTCTTATTTTGGTATATCCTTTTATTTTGATCAAATGTAATTACAAAGATTTATTTTTTACCAATTTAATGCTTCTTGTATGATAGGATAAAATAATTCATGTGATATAGGTAGATCTTGGACAATACAAATAGTATGATAGGTGTGAAGAATGGGGGTAGAGTGAGTGCCCTTTTATAGTTGAGGAGTGGAACCCATGTAATTACTCAAAAATACTCAATATTTGGTTGTATTTCTTATGTAATGTGGATTAAAAATTGAATATTAATATATGTTGTGAGGGATGACATGATTAATACACACCTCCACCAGACTAGAAATTGATTCTTTATAATTTTATTCCGTAACATATATGTTTCCAAATATTAACCATTTTGGGTTTTCAATATGAAAACTAATTTTTAACCTTGGTAATTTATCCATAATACTAAATTTAGATGATACTTATTTTAAGACTTATACCAAATTATTATTAATATGATATATAATTTATAAAATAATAATCTCATTTATGTTGTAAATTTATCTTACTATAAGTGAATGTAATTTAAAAAAACATGGCTTTAACAACAATTGTGATTACAATGAATTTAATATTTTGAGGTAAAAAAGTTCACTATAAAATATCAATTAGTCTATTAATGAAATATATATTATATTTATTCACATTTATAAATCACTTGATAAAATTTTCTATTTTTATTAATTTTATATCATTTAATAAAAAACATTTATTTAAAAATAAATTTAATGTCAATTTTAAAATTAGTTATTTAAATAGAATTTTAAAAAATAAAAAAACAATATAATTTTATTATATTTAGTTCACACCTGTGTAACATGATATATGCATCTTCAAAACATATTTAAAACAATTATTCATTCAACACACATCACATTTAAATTTTTTACTATTATATACTTTACTTAATTAAAAACTAAAAAAATCCTTTCATTGGTGTTTATTATGATTTTAATGTAATGATACAATCTATAAAAAATTAAAATAAATTATTATTATAAATAAACACTTTTACATTTAAATATAATATTTATATTCGATCATATGAGGTTTTTCCCTATCTCCATGCTGTATAAATATTAAAGGAAAGGAAGGTTCATTTTTTGCCTTATTCATTACGTAACTTTCCATATGGTTAGCATTCAAGAAATAGTATCCCAAAAACGTGTAAAAATTTATATAAATGTGTTAGGGGTATAAACATGCCCATACAATGGGTTTTATACTATTATTAGGTCATTTTATGCCTTATATTATAAAATTAACCATTAAATAGACTCAATTTTACCTTAATTACTATAATTAATGTTAACTATTTTATCTAATTAATATGTTAAAAAATTATGTTTGCATTATTAGAAATTATAAATGATTCTAAATCTAAATATGGAATCTATTTTTCTAAATTAAATAGATAAAATTTTGAGACTTGGATTTAGAATTAATCCCAAAAACATAACGGGAAAGGGGTGTTTTAAAGTGAAAATGTTCTAATGTTTTCAATGTTTTTATATAAAAACTCATGTACACAATTATTCCCACGACCAAAATTGGATTAAAATATCTTTTTTTAACTATATAAAATTTAAATCAAATTAAAAATAAAGTTTATTAATAATATTTATATAAACAAAAATGAAGTTTTCAATTAAAATTCAATATGTTTCACTATTTAGAAAATAAGGAAACATCTCTTAAAAATACAAAAGATCATCCAATGAAAATATTGATACCAATATTTCAAAATTAAATTAAATTTTTTAAATTTAATATTCTGGAAGTGTTAAAATTTAATATTAAATTATGTGATCAAAACAAGATTAAACTGTCTTTTACAAAACTATTTTTTTAAAGAAAAAATTTATTTTTATTTAAAAGGATATATATTTTATTTATAATCAATAGATTACTAATAAGAAAGTAAAAAACATATATTTTTATAAAACTGTTTAACATATGCATTCCCTTTATTCCTACATCTAGGTGATAACTGTCAAATTAAATAATATTTTTGTTAGTTTTTTATAGTCTCGTAAAAATCAGTCTTGTGTGTAACTTGAGATATCAAACAAACATGGAATTTAGTGAAACACAACCCAAAAATCGTGCATCATGTATCAAATGCTAAAATCGTTGTGACATGTAGAGAAATATTGACAAGGTTTTCAATATAAATCTAGCATAAATTGATGTAGTGTTAATTTAAATCCATTAATGAATTTTAATTTATACAAAAATAATAATTCCTGAAATCTCAGGGTGTTACATTCAACACCCCAAATCATAAATTTTTTACATGAAATTATTATTGGTCATAATGGGTTTAATAATTAAAAATTCATTTCATAAAAATCCATGTCATAAAATTAATACTAAAACTTACTCTAAAAAGGAAAAGTTGGAACCATAATAGTTACCCAAAGTAACACATATATAGGTTTCCAAGTAAGAAAACATAAGTGGGATGTGTTTATTTAGACATGAATAAAAATCCTAAATAAATATAAATATTTATAAGGTTCACCAATCATAAAAAATTGGGTGATTCAAATATGGATAATAACAACAAAAGCCAACACCAAAATAAGAATTAAAAGGTCATTGATATCATCAAAAATGATGATAATAGAACAAAAATTTATTTTCATATCTTATTCTTAAACATGAATAATTTTCACAATAATATATATGTTCTTGATTTTCATCCATTTTATAAGAACAATATCATCCAAAAGTTGTGCCTTGATCAATTTTCACTTCTTCTCTTACTATATGAACTAAATGTTAATTTTTTGTGTTTAAAGAACAAATGGATCATAATATCTATAAATAGAATGATAATCCAATGATTATATCTTTATTTATCAACATTAGAAAACAAATTCACATGTTATTAAATATGAATAAATATTTATGTGGTGATTTATGACATTAATATCCAAAACATTATTAATTGTTCAACATAAACCATTTCATAAATAGTCCAACTTATGAAACTTTTAAAGGATTAAAATATTAAACCTAATAAAGGAGGTGACTAAATTAATCAAAATCATCCTAACATTAACCCCCCTTGTATCTTAAATTATCTCTTAAAGTCCACATACCCAACATGTTAATTCCATCATCAAATATCCCCTACCAATATGGTTATAACATAAATTATAATATTAACATAATGAAAAAAAGAATTATTCCACATTCCTTGAATAAAAACAAAAAATATTGAATATATTCTATAGATAGAATAATTTTTAGAAATAATCAATGGTATGATTAAATAAATTTTCAAATAATACTTTATTAGATATGAGTTCATTAATATGATCCAATTTACCTTATCCAAATCACTCATCTCTTTATCCAAACTAAACAACATTTTATTAGCATTAGGAAGACATTAAGGGTTACCTTACATGAATCAAAATATTACATATCCATTAAGTAACCATTATATCCCATAACTATCATTAAATATATTCCTTCAAATCCATAATGAAAAAAAATAAAATATATAATCCTTATATATATAACATTTCCAATTTCATGAATCAGAATACATAAATTAATTAATCATTCCACTTTAATGATTTAATTAGTCTTGGTAATTCTTTTTTTGGAAGTAAGTTATTGGTTTTGGTCATTGAATTGGGTAATTTGCATGTTCTCCATAGATACGATGTTAAACTCCTTGAAATTTTTTAACTATATGACCCCTTTTTCCACATTGATAACATTGTCCCTTCAATTTGATCTATTAATTTCTATTTTTGTTCCATTATTTATGATAAATATATATATGATTTATCTTTATTCTATGTCAATTAACATATTACCTTTAATAAATTTTTATCTTCCTCTTATTTAAGGTGTAATAAATATAAATGTTGCTCACATAGTTAATCATATGTTAATATAGATGGTTGGGAATAATCCCAATATTTCTCTCTCAAGTCATCATCCAATTTGGTCTTGGGCTAAAAATCATTATACCCTCACCTATGGGTTTGGGATAAACCCTAATGTACCCTCATATTTTGGATTAGGATAAGCACTCGTGTACCCTATGAGGTCAAATAGATTTTATCATTACCAAATTCATTGAAGTGAAATATGGACACACCCATAATTAAATTAATTAAGGGATCACCTAGTGCTATCTAAAAATCCCCATTATATAATATATAATGGTATTACCTTATGATATCTTGGCTTCCTCGTCACATATGATGAAATGGGCTTATTCGGCAATATCAAGGTCACCATATCCTATTAGTTTTAAAGGGATTACCCAAAGCTATCTTTTCCACCCCATCATGTAAGAAGTAATTATTTTACCCTATTCTATATGGGGTCCCCCCATCAGGTAAATAATAATGGGATTAATGATAACTATATGAGATTCCCCATTTTATATGCTTTTTCTTACAACCATAACATGAATATTGTACAATGATCTTGCATGTCATCAGAATAACTCATAAAAACAACCATTATTTATCCATTACATGGATAAAATATGGAAAAAAATCTTGATAATATCATTATCATTAAAACATGATTAAACTAGGGGAAATAAATTTGTTAATAAAAATATAAATTTAATTGGATTGACCCATGGAAAATAAACATGTTCCATAAACATTATTCCATCAAAACATAAACTATTCAGAGAAATAATATGAATTGTATCCTTGGATCATATACCACGTAAGGCATAGTTAAAACAAAAGGATGTCATCATAGTTGGAAAATAATTTTTAAAGGATAGTTTTAAACATTTCTTGAAAAAATATTATTTCCACATTAGAAAGTCATTTTAATGCATAAAAACATTTTGAAAAAATTTTCCTTTGAAAATATCAATGAAAACATATAAAGGATGATTTTAAAATAAATTAAAACAAATTTTCATGATCAAAAATTACAAAAAATTAGATTCCTTGAAAATGAGCCTCAATGATCATTTAACAACATTATTGAGAAGATTTTTTAAAAGAAACTATATTTTTTACCTAAGAGAAAACTAAAATCATATTTTCATAAAAATGTTTTATTAACTATCTAAAGTATAAATGAGAAAATATATGGTAATTTTAATTGAATATACCCTGAATAACATTTAATGGACAAAATTCATCAAAATTATTGAGATTTTGATAATTATATTTTCATATTATAGACTTGATCATAAAAAATCCTGATAAATAGGGAGATTATAATACAAAACTCTAACAACATTACTAACCTTAAATATTAATCACCATGAAGAAATAATATTAAAAGAAATATAAAATATCATGAGGATGAATAAATTCATAATATTGAATCTGAAAGGGTCTATATGCACATCTTAATAAATAATATGGGTGCATGACATAACATATGTCTCAACAAAGTAAAATTGAGACAAATATCTCTTGCTGATATGGTAATGTTTGATCTATAAACCCCATGAATGATAGATCCTAAAATGGATTTGTAAATACCCAAATAAATTAGTATAAGAATAATTTTTAAAATTCATGGGTATTATATACACAAAATATAAGAAATAGGTGGTGGATATAGTGTGTCTCTCACAAAAGTAAAATGTGATATGTAAATCCCTTACCACAAGTCTAGACATCCTTAGTACACATTCAATCCTCCTATTCTATAGGTATCTATTACTGGTTTTTACTGAAGGACTTCCTATGTTAGTTTTATATCCAAACAATGTCTTATAGGATTATAGGAGGAAATTTAGGATGTGATTTGTGTAGAGCTTGTTTGATCCAAATGTCTTGAGAGGTTTGAATAATAGGGGAGTGTGAGTTACCTTTTATAGTTTATGAGTAGTGAAATCCCTATAAATTCTCAAAATTATTCACTATTAGGAGGTCTTCCTTTCTAAATTTGGTTAAAATTTTTATAAAATTTTATTGAATGGGTTATTTGGTTGAGACAAACTTCCCCATACAAAAATAAATGAATATCATATAATTTTATACCTTAACTTCTATGTTTCTTAATATTTACCATATTGGGTTTTCACTACAGTAACTAATTTTCTATCCTAGGTAATTTATCTATTAATAATAAATTATAGTGATTATTATTATGGAGTTTATACCCTCTAATTCTTAATATTATATAGAATTTTTAAAATAAAAATATCATGTGTGTTGTAAACTAATTTTAATATAAACATGTGTAATGATTAAATATATTATTTTAACTCTTACAACACTAAAAATATTTTGAAAATATATGGTCAAATTAGTTAAGTATTTATGAAGAATTGATCCATTAATGGACTGTATAGTATATTTATTAACATTTAAAAATAACTATGAATAATATAGGACATTAATAATTTTAATGCATATAATAAAATATTATTTACTAAAAAACAATATTAATGTAAATTTTGGAAATTTTTATTTAATTTGAATTTAAAAAATATGGAAAATAATATAATTTGAATATATTAATTTCAAATTTTTGTAAAAATATAAATTAATATGAAAAATCAATGAATGACAGTAATTCATTAAATAATCACCAATTATTATATTTTTAGTATCATTTATTCTAGTAAATTATTAACTTAATAATTCATCCTTGGGTGTTTTTTAATCATTTAAAGAAATTACTTAATCACTAAACAATTGAAATAAATTATCATTATATAGAAAATTACATTAAAATTGCAAATAATTTTTATAAATTAACATATGGTGTTTTTTCTCTTTCCCAATCCATTATAAATATTAAGAACATGGAATGTTTAATTTTTGTATTTCTCTATAGATAACATTTTACATTAGTTACAATCATGGAATAGTATCATAATAACTCATAATCATTAGTCCTATTGTTCAAAAGTAAGAAATAAGTCCAAAATATGGGTATTGGATGATTTTTTGGTCATTTTATATCATGTATTCTAAATTTTACCACTAGTTAAACACCTGTTTACCTTAATCACTGTAATTAATTTTAATTATTTTCACTAATCACATCGGTCAAAAATTATGTTTTCATTATTATAAATTATTAATTATTAATATTCCATATAATTAATTCATTTCTATAAATTCAATTAATATAATTAGAATAATATAATTTAAAATTTATCACATAAGCATTAGGATAACGTTTGATTTTAAATAGAAAATAGTCAAATGTTTAAAAAAAATTATATCAAAATTCAAAATAGATACTATTGAAATAAAATAAAATAAATTAATATATATAATATAACTATTTTGAATATATAACTAATTCAAAATATATTATAACATTATAATTTTTTTTATAACAAACGCATTTTTCAATGAAAATTTTGTATTTTCCACTATTCAAAAAAATTGGAACATAATAAAAAAATAACAAAAAATAACCATAAGATAATTTTGATATTATGATTTCAAAAATGCAGATTATTTTTTCAAATAATTTCCCAAATGTGGATAAATTTAATTTTAAATTATTTACTCCAAGCACAAGTAAATTGTCCTTTAGAAGAATAACATTATTCAGAAAACATTTATTTAATTTTAAATAAATTTTATTCTATTGATAATAAATAAATATCTAATTAAAATATTAAAGCTATATATTATCATAATTTAGTTAATCTTGTTCATTCCCACCATTTCAATATCTATATGATAAATACCATAATAAATAAAATTTTATTACTATATTATATTTCGGTAATACTCGGTCTCTGTATAACACAAGCTATTAAAGTAACATGGTATCGTGAGTAACATAACCAAAATATTGTGTTTCATAGAGAAAAAGAAAATCTCATTTATGTGTGTTATAAAAGATTAACATGGTTTTGTGTATAAAGAAACCTTACCATGGTATAACATGCAATTCTAGCCATCAAATAATATTAATTTATTAAAAAATAATAATTTATAATAACTTGGGTTGATATAGTAATTATGTAACCCATGATCTTGGCTGGCAGTAATTTTGTTTCCATTTATGCTTTAAAGACACTACCTCATTAGTGAACACTTTATTATTTTCATGTATCATAAAATCCAGAGGTGTGTTTTATCCTATTGTGACTCTAATTTACTATTGAAATGGTTATTGAATTCATAATAAATTATGAAATAGATATTTCCTATACATTGGGAAAGGGTATTTTTATAGCTTATTTGTTGAGAGGGAATCCAAGAAGTGATGTTTTGCATTAATCCATAGATTGTTTGAGAGTGTTAAAAGATATCTCCACAATGCATCATGATATGGAAGAGGTCGGTGTCATAGGACATCCTTTCAGTTAATGGTATCGTTGTCTTTGGTTCTATAGGAAGAGGTTTTTAAACTGGGGGATTCTGAGGTGAATTTTTTATGAGACTGAGTTGTTTATTTAGATTCCCCAGATGGTTTTAGGATGACCAGTTGTGAGTTCTATTGCAGGGGAGTCATTTAATTCATTTCATGATATGTGAGGTTATTCCCTATAATTTCCATGTATCAACCTCTGAGTTACATCTTTGTATAAAAAATATGTACAATTCTTTATGAGGCCATTTTTATGGTATGTGTAGAATCATTTTGTTAAAGGGTTCATGTATAGATGTTTAGTCTTCCAAAATGTAAAGTCATAACATTATTTTTCTGTGGATTTCTCTATCTTGTAGTTTTTCCTCAGTGGAAGTGGGAGGAAAATTTGATGAACATATTCAGTAGTTTACCATGAGAACATGATGTTATGATTCTATGTGGGTGATAATGAATATTTTGACAAAGTCATATCACCTCTTAGTGATCAAAGGGTTTATCAGAATAATGGTTTTTTTTGATAAAGTACATGGAGGAGGTGTTGAGTCTCTATAGATTCTCAAGGATGATTATCTCTAATTGTGATCCTCATTTTACGTATATGTTTTATAGATTTCTTTAGAATTCTTTAGGAACTATGTATTCCTTTGCACCGATTCTCAACCATATATATATTATTAGATATCATAGAATTTATAAACCATTGAATAAATGTTTCATGCATTTATATTAGTATTTTTAGGTTTTGGGGTCAGCTGCATTCTTTTTGTAGAGTTTTTATACAATAATAGTTATCACTCCACAAATTTTATGGCACTATTGAAGATTTCTACAATTGAAAATTTTATTCATCATTGTGATAATATAGGGTTTGAGAGTTAACCATTATTTATCGAGAACTAGTTAAAAACATGATATAGATGGTTCATGAGATTTTCAGGAGGCAGAAGGTACCACAAGATCTTCATAAGTCATATATAATTTATAAGTGGATTCCTATGGAGTTTGCAGATATAGATCACATTTTATTGATGGTTACTCTTCATGAGTAGAGAAGGTTTGGATATGGGAGTAAGATCTCTCAGTAGTTTTTTGAACCTTTTTAGGTGTATCTTTATGTTTCAGCTATTGTATTTCAGATATCACATCCCCTATTTATGCGCTAGACTCATGATGTCATTAAAGTATCACAACTTCCTTGTTTTCATTATGGAAACTCTCACATCATCGATTGGGGTGAGAGAAACAATGAATACAATGTACCATTAAGGAGTGTATTTTGGAGATCCAATACAACCTGGAGAAGGTCTTAATTGGGTTTTATATTATTAGGGTCAGTATCCTATGGAAAATGGATGGAATTATGATGACTTATATCTTCATTTCATAATAATTACATTTCTAGATACAATGTGTAACAATATGGAAAATATTTTGGGTTTGGTATTTTGGAAATTAGAAAATAACAGTTGAGAAAGATATAAGCATAAACATAAACATTATTATAATCATTTTTTTAAACTTATTCATATGTTCTTCACTGGTTACCCTTACTGAATCTCACATCCTAAAGACACCCATCAAATAAAGGGGTGAGGATAAATCCTAACAATGTAATAAACAAAGGAAATACATACCATGTGATAAATATTCACATAATAAGGCATGGTAAAAATAATATTAGGTTTAATAGGAAGAAGATGAATCATGACATGGAAATGAGGCTAAAAAATAAAAACATGACATTCATAAGCATATCAAAAATCATTATCACCAAGGAGTCATAAATCATAATTAATAAGATTATTCCCCAATGTATCTTAACCATGTCATATCTATAGATTAATTCATTTCCCAATGAATTAGAGTTTTTTCAGGGATCACCCTTATTATGTCTTAATTAATGTTATCCACATTAAATATAAATGAACTATTTCAATCAAAAACCTAGGGGAATAAATAATTGGGTTTATATAAAAAATTATTACATAAAAAGTTCTAAATACTTTTTAATAAAAAATATATTTTTATCCCTTGAAAAGGGAATACATGTTTCATATTTGTAAATCCCTAAATATATAATATATTATTACATATAAGTAAATTCTCATGGAATTGTAAGTGGTTTTTATATACATATTACAAAAATACTTTATAAGAAAGAGAAAAAAATCAGGTAACGATTTCGGGAGCATAATGGTATACAACATGGATTATGGGAAAATAGTAATGAGATTTATTTGAGGTATCTCATTGGTAAAAAATTATTTTGGGACTCGAGGGACTAAAAAAAAGAATAAAATTAAAAAAAATTGTCACTTAGATAACACATAATAAAAAATACATGAATGAAGAAAGGTGGAGGATAATTCAGAAACCAAGAAAAGTAGCCTCCTAAATCATGGAGAGGAAATCATAATGACCATGGAGATACATTGTGAAACATTTGGAGGGTATATAGAGAGTATAAATGGGAATAACATTGAAATTTTTTATTTATGGGCAGAGATGATAATAAGGTCATATTTATACATAATAAGTGGTGGGTTTAAAATCATTAAATATTGGTTATTTTACAATATTATCCAGCCAGTTGAGAGACCAATCAATTAATACATATTAAGTGACTATATAATAGTTTGATTGGATTTTTGGATGTTGAAGGCCTCCCAAAACCTAACTAAACATTCTATAAAACCTAATTAGTGCCCATAAATAAAAAAAATTTATCTTTAAATTTTTAATTATTGGTTCCCAAAAAAAGGTATTGTTTTTTAAATACGAAATAATAGTTTTAAAATAATATTAATAATTATTAAATTATATTTCAGATAAATAAAAATTATGATAAGTATAAAAGTAATTATTACATAATAATTATGTCATAAATTCAGAGAGATTTTTAGTACGACAATTTTTAATTTTTCATTAAAAAATCATTTTTGTCAAAAAATTCCAAAAATATCATCATAATATAATTTTGATGTGATGAGTCAAAAAATGAAGTTTTTATTTTAAAAATAATTATTTATGTATCTGAATTTTTATTTTTAAATGAATCATCATTTTAATGAAAATTTAAAAATGAATTTAAAAATTAACGTTACGATAATTTATAAAAATATCATTACGATTCATTATAACATATTACCATTTATAAATAATACTATAATATTAGTAGATGAAAAAATATTTTACTTAATAATTCCATATAAACAATATTTTAATTGAATGTGCTTTATAATCTTAGAATATAATATAGTTTGAAAATATCATTAAATAATCCTAATGAAAAAAAATGAATCTACATAACAAAGAATATAATGGCCAACTATTTTTCTACTAAATTTCCTAATTCTTTAAAATGTATTATTCGAAAAAAAATCCATGATTAAAATTCACTATAAATAGTATGTCATACTATAATCATTATTCACTACTTCTCTTACAAAGGTTCTTACACATCCTTTCATAATGTGTATTATTCTCTGGATGCTTATTTTCTATTTTATGATATTTCTTGAAATGGTGATCTCCTTAGAGAATTAAAAACCTAGGGATTTTATTTTAGTGAATATATTAATCTTTAATGTTTAAATGTCATTATTGTTCCAATTTTTAGTAGTACAAATTTATGGGTGATTTATAAAGTTCTCATGAAATTAATATTAATTATATTTTATTCTATTGTAAAATTTAACAAAAAATTTATGGGAATATAAGATATCCAGTAATAAAAGGAAAATAGTTTTTGGTTAATTACATTCTTCCCCCCAAAAATAATTTCTCCCTTAAAATTTATACTCACATTATCAATTTATAATAGATGATAGTCATTCTATAGAATTGTTTCCGCTGGTTTCAATGTTTATATTAATATTTATTACTACTTATTGGGAATCTTATAATTACATTTATAATGGGATTATTATTATAAATATTTTATAATATCATGCTTCTAGAATGATATACTAAATTATTAATAAAAAATTACATTATCATTATAAGCTTCATAATGATTTGTACATGATTATGATTAACATAATCATATTCCCCAATAGTGTGATACTAGGAGGGAATCAAGGCATGCTGTAAATCATCAATTACCATTTGATTCTAGTTTTGTGTGGTATTTCTAGGTGTTTCCTTGAAGTACATAATTACCCGATCCACATCCACCATTTCATATCTAGATATGGATTTCATTGATCAGAAACCACATACATAATACTAACCAAAATACCATGATGTTTTCCCAATATTATGGCTTATCATTAGTATTTTTTTAAATAAATGTAATCCTATTATTCAAAACTAAATATACCATCATTTGATT
The DNA here is from genome assembly GCA_963277665.1 of Viscum album. Classification (NCBI taxonomy): domain Eukaryota; kingdom Viridiplantae; phylum Streptophyta; class Magnoliopsida; order Santalales; family Viscaceae; genus Viscum; species Viscum album. Next base: position 21,000,389 of record OY728123.1, read on the forward strand.
CCAATGGTGATGTCCCACTTATTCAATATATAAATACATCATTTCAAGATACGATGTGTAACAATTCGAAAGATCATTTGGGCTTTGTGTATGGGAAATAAGAATATATTAAATGGAAAAGTTGTAAAAATTTTAAAAAAATATTATAATCCATTTACTAGAATTATTTAAAGGTTATTCCTAGTATAGTCTTACATCATCACATATACTTGGTACATACATCAAAATGGGGTGAGCAGAAATCCCAACAAGGGAATAAAGAGAGGATACACCTAGCATGAGAACTAGAGTTATAATATAATGAGGCATGATCAAATGAATTTGAAGAATATCATAATATAAAGAACATGAATCACAACATGTAAATGTGTCTACATTATAAAAAATGGACAATAATAGGAATATCACAGATTTTTATAACTAAGGTGTCTTAAATCATAATTGATTAGGTTATTCACTAAGGTATCATAAGAATGTAATCTCAAGAGATTATTTCTTTACCCAATGTATTAGACCACTATCTGTGTAAACCCTTAATATTTATTAACTCAGGAGATCCATATTGGACATAAATGAAATTATCTCATCAATAACCAATGGGAATAAATAACTGGTTTAATATAAAACTATCATTTCATAAAAAGTGTTTATTATTTAAAAAAAGACATTTTCCACCCATGAAAAGATAATATGGGTTTTATATATGTGAATCCCATAATAAATAATAAATTATTACATCAAATTTATTTTTTTTCATGTATATATATGTGTTTTGGGCATTCATATTATAAAAAACTCATGATAAAGAGAAAAACACAATGAAATAGTTTTGGTAGCATAATGGAATACAACATTAATTATGGAAAAATATTATGAAATATATTGGATGTCCCACATTGTTAAAACCCCATTTTGGAAGTAAGAGGAAGAAAATAATAGTATGAATACTAATAAATAATATAAACACATATAAGATATATGATAAAGAGATACTTAAATAAAAAATGAGAGTAGGAGAAATCTCTTACCTTGAAATGTAGCTTCATAAATGATGGATGACACAACCCTCAGAAAGTGGTGAAACCATGGGAACAACTTGGAGGATATTTATATAGTGTAAATGATAATTACTACATGTATTTTAATATTGGAGTATAGTGGAGGGGCAAGGGTGGTATTTATACATAAGTAGGGGTGGGTTTAGGTGATTAAATATTGATTAATTTACACTCTATTACAAAAACTTATGAGAAAACTCAATTAAAATAATATTTATGGGCTATTTTAGGGTGGGATTGGTTTTTTGGATGTTAAATTCCTCATATAACTAAACCACACCTTCTAGTTAGACGAATTTATGGACATAAATCAAAAATAAATTTTATCTTTTATATTTAAATTATTGTTTCCAAAAAGAATAAAAAAATTACATAAATATGAAATAATATTTTTAAAATAATTTTAATGAATATAAAATTATATATTTAAGAAATAAAATGTTTAAAAAAATATTCACGATGACATAATAATAATGTTACAATTTTTTAGTTTTTTTAAATGGATATTTTCACTTTTTCAATAAAAATCATTTTTGTTAGAAAATTCCCAAAGAATCATACTAAGACAATTTTCAAATTCTGAGTCCAAAAATGAATTCAATTTCATCAAAATTATTCTCTATGTATTATAATTTTTGTTTTTAGATTAATTAACATTTTCATAAAAATTAATAAGTTAATAGAAATATCAAAATCCAGAACATTTATAAAAAATTTCTTTCATATTCCTTATAATATATTATATTTTAGAAATAAATATATAATATTGTTTGATTAAATAATATTCTATTTATTATTTCAAAATAAAACATATTTTAATATAAATTTATTTTATTGTCTTTGAAAATAAAAGAGTTTGATTACAATATTAAATAATACTTACTATAAAAAGATCATCTATTGTATCCAAAAAAATAATTAACAACTATTTTATTATATGAAGGTCATAATTCCAATAAACATTATTATTGAAAATACATAAGTGGTGCGTATCATAATTCCTTATTAATATCAAATAATACTCTCATCATTACCCACTATGACACTTATAATGGTTCTTACACATCCTCTAGTAATATCTATTATTAGATTAATTATTATTTTCCTTTTTAAGATCATTATGGTATGGGTGATCTTATTTTTCTTAATCCTATGGATTGTATTGAAGTGAATATAATATTCTTTGATTGGAATATCAATTTTTCTTCATATTCGCACAAGTCAAAATGTAAGCATTACTTATGAAGTTATCTTGAAATAAAAATCCCTTTTGTTAGATACTTTCATAAAACATAAAGAAATCATGGGAGTTATGATATCCATTAAAAAAGGAGAACATTTTTTGAGTCATTACAAGAATGGAGGAGATCATCTGGGAACATGATTCATAGATAGAATCTTATTATCATATTCTATTTTATTATTAATTGTTTACCTTGTGGATTATTTTTTAATGTTGAAATTTTAACAGGACCATGAGATGGTTTTCTCTTATATATAACTTTTTATATCCTTTATCATGGATGATATGTATCTTCATAGAGAAGGTGTTTCACGATATCATGTCTTGTGCCTCTATAACTGTTTTCTATACTCTTATGATGAAAATAGTTTAGAGGTATATCATAGGGTGTTCGGTCAGGTATCCCATTTTTCTTTCTATTCATTCCATGTTTGGTTTTAAATTATATTAGATGATAATTATTTTAACGTAATTTCATTTAAAGTCCAATACCCTTCTATCATGTTCCATTTCATATCTTTCTGGTTTTTGGTTCTTATAATAATCATTGAGTAGGTTTGATTGAGTTTGTTAGTTGAAACATTAAATAATGAGGAATTAATGATGTGAACAATAGTTCATGTAATGAGTGAGTAGTTCATATCCTGAATCGTAATCATGGAATGGGAATGTGTGGTGTGTAGGGTGTGTTTCAGTACGTGAATTTATAGTTCATGGAATCAAAGTGTGAATGATAAAAATATATGGTTCTATCCCAAAAAATCATAATTTCAACAAGATGTTCAGAATGTTAATTGATCTAGTTTTATTGGATATATATGATATATTTTTGGAATGTTTTATAACTCAGGATATTGATGACCTAAATGAAACACTATTTTTAGGATGTTCTATCTTAAATAATTCTTATTATGCCTTCACCACATTTTACTTCCATATAAACTCTTATATTGTCTCCAAAATCCATGTGTATAAATTAGATCTTTAATATTATTTTAAATCCATTTCATTTGGGCTTATTCCCAAACATCCCTTGTTTAATATGTGGTGATACGATTTGAGTTTCTTCTTATTACCTTGTGGTTTCTTCTTTATTCTATCTTCTTTCCTCTAGTTGTACCATCCCACGCCATGGAGGTGGATCTCTTTTATTCTCATGTTGTTATTTTGGAGTTTTTTAGTATGGTTGCGGCCCATAAACCTATGAGAAATATAGATTCCTTATGTGATATGTTATTAGTGTTTTGTATCGTTGATCTGTTATTATTTGAATAATTTTAAAATCCTTGAGGTAGGGGTTTAATTTTTTATTTTTTCATTTAAATTAAATCATATATTTATCATGATTAATAAATTTGAGTAACATTGGAATTACCATAATAAATATAAAATCATATAAATAATGATTTTGTTTGTTTTATTGGGATCTTATGTGTTAATTTTTTATTATATTTTTTCATATAACTTTTTAATATATTTTTATTTTTTTAATGCTTTAGCATGTGTTTTTTGGAATGGACATTGGATAAATAATGTAATGTTGTAAATTTGTGTTGTGTAACTAAATAACATGGCTTGATTAATTTTAAAATTTTCTTCATTTAAAATTTATAAAAAATGTTTTATGTTTAAAATAATGCTTAAATATTTTATATTTGTTGATAGATGGCATATTAGGTTGTATAAAGTTTCTACTTATTATAAATTAATCTGTTAATTCAAGATGGTAAATAATTTTTTTTTTGATGAAAATAATTGCCTGGGGATGAAAGATCATGTTTTCTTATATAAGATAGGTACCTTGTTTTTATGGCCTAGATACCCTGTTGAATTGAATGGTTTTCTTTATACCATAAAATATTTATCTGAATAATTAACCTTCCTATGTGATGTGAAGTGAGCCTAGTATGGATAAGGGTTGGTGAGAATGGGTAGGGGTGCCTAGGATTTCTGTATCAATTGATGCATGATATTGAAGGATGTATGTTGGTTTCAATGATAGTACCAAGAAAATTGGAGTGGGTCAAAGTTTGGATTTATTGTTTTTGTTATAACAACCAAGGATCTTCGATCATAAATGTCAATCATTTTTAGATTAATATTCAATAAATTACAAAAAATACACGTCTGAGGACCATAATTGTTTAATTTATTCACATAATATGTATAAAATCTTCTTATTTAATTTAATAAATTTAACATCACCAATAAATATCTTACCATTTTTTACTCTACGTAAACATTCTCTATTTTTAACTAATCATCATATCTTAGGGAAAGGGAACATAATAAATTTTGAGATTAAATGCAATGTAGGGGAAAACAAGAGATATTTCTTTTAGTGATCATATTGAAGGATATGATAAGAATAACGGTATGAGATCATGAACAGAAAAAAACATTCATACACAACCTTCCATAGATCATGAACATGATTCCTAGAAGAAAGAATTATGATAAAAATACATTATTCATATGAGAGTTAAATAATCATAATTAATGAATGATAATCTCATCTCATAAAAGTGAGGCACATGCATAGGTATTGAAACCATTTAATTAGTAACATATATCTACAATGACAATTAAACATAGTGGATGAGGCATAATAATTTATTCCCCATTATGGATCCGCCTATTGTCCCATTTCACATTATGGATAAAGACCGTTTATTTTTTTCCCCATTATTATCTCATGATATATAATGATTTAACCAATTTATTGGAGGAAGATATAGGTCCCACCCTTATTTTCTTATAACATAACCACCAACCTTAGTTATAATATAATCACCATCACATAATGAAAACCATATATATGTGTACCACAAGATTATAAAAACATTCATCATATCAAAACACAATCAAATAAAAGGTTTTTATAACCATTTCATCACTGCATAACACATAGAAAATAAATGGGTCTCATAATCATCTCATTGATTCATCATAAAATAACCTATGGAAAAGGAATGTATTTCATAAATATCTATTCATTATAAACATAAAACACCCAAAGTAAGAATAATAATTGCATCATTGGGTTATGTCTCTAGTAAATATTAAGTAACATCAAATGATATAATATTAGATGGAAATTTATAGAAGAAGATGACATGTAAAAATTCATTACGAAAATAACCTTTTCACATTGAAAATTTTCATTCAAAAACTAAAATTACAAAAAACATTTTGAAAATAATTTTATTTTAAAATAACCTATTAAGCATATAATTTTGGATTTAAATCATGGGGTGGTTATGACGGTGGTAAAATATGTTCACGTCATACACATTAAAACATTGATTACTTTTACATTTTTTGTATAAAAGGTCCAAAACTACCAAATTTGGAATTTTATAGGAATATTAATTATTAAAAAATTTAATAAAATATAAAATTGTTGAAAATGAATATATAAAATCATATCAAAACATTTTTGATTATTTTTATCCATGGTTGTGGAAGAAGGTGTATTTTTTACCAAAGAGGGAAATACAATTTATTATCTTTAAAAAAGATTAATTTGCATTTTAGATATTAAAGATATATAATTTAATTGAAAAATGTATTATCTATAAATAACTAGAGAAGAATAAAATTTATTATCTTCATCAGGGGAAGATCATAATAATTCATTATTGAAATCATAATCATAAACAATCATGATAAATAATGAGACTGTAATACAAAACCCTTACAACTTTTGAACCTTTTGAATCACAATCCCCATGAATGAAAGAATATTATTTAGATAATTAATTATCCATAAAATTAAAATAAATCATAAATACCCTTCATATAAATTACATAAACCACATAAAATAATCAAATAGTGAATAGGGTATGTATCTTATAGAAAAAAAACGTGAGATTAAAATACCTTATTACTTTAGTGACTTTTGAATCATAAGTGATATTGAAAAATTGACATAAGTGAATCATTAAATATCAAGAGAATATATAAATTCACAATATAGAATGAAAAAGTGGTAGCATATTCACCACACAAAATAAATGATTCGTTAATATGGCATGTGTCTCCCATAAACAAAGGGGATACTAGAAATATCTTACCTTATGTATCAAATTCTTTCATTCATGTTTGAACATATTGTATAAAAAATATTGGCTAATTATACATCTATTTGGAAAACAAAAATGTATATACAGTACCATATATCATTTACTTATGATGTATTATTACCCATTTATTAACAATTCCTTGTTAAGATAACTTTTTAGGTAATAACATCATTGTTTTACATGTATGTTTTGGTTAAGTATTTTTTGTCCTTTTATATTAACTATGTTTCTATTATATAAAAAATTAACCATTATATAAATTTCATATATATTTCATATATATTTATTTATAATAATCCATTAAATTAATTTAATGAAAATTAATTACATCATTCATGGTGATGTTAGGCTACATATACACATGCACGTTGTTTCCATATTTCGATTGATAAAATTAAAGGAAGGTAAAAAATATATCACCATTATAGACTCAATATATTGACATGTATATATAACATATATTCATTAAATTTTTATTTATTATCTTACTTGTAAATTATATGGGAGAAATTAATCACATTGCTTCGTGAGGAGGTATTTTGTCATACACATGAGTGAAGTTATCATTTTCACACAAAATGGAATGTAAGAAGGTATGTGTGATGTTATAATTGTAGACGAATAATTTTTTTATAAATATCAAATACATATATAAATTCCATAATAGTATCCATACCTGATACGTGGTCATGGAAAATGAGTTACATTGATTTGTGATGCGGTACTCTATTGTATACAAGACTGATGATATAATTTCCATCTTGGTGGAAGAGAAGATAGAAAAATGTCATTAAATTTAAGTAATAACATATCTGTATGTTGTAGATACTATGTTTATTATATCATTTTGTTTAAATTATATTTTAATGTGTTATAAGAATTTATAAAATTGAAACACTATGTTAAATATTATAACACTTCTTTAGAGAACACCATTAGGTTTACACCAAAACACATATTAGGATGGCTTCATAATAAAAATAAGTCATATAGAAAGTTGGGGCGGAATTAAGGAATTCAATTTATAGTTCATTTCATAACCAATTATTTTTAATCATGATGAGAATTGTATTGGGAGTTCCCTTTTATAAGTAGGGAAACAAACCCACAAGGAAACTATTTGGAAATTTCCAAAAATAATCCAACAATGTAAAGTAATTAAAAAGAAACATGAATCCAAATGACCATAGATTCAGATATGGGATATTATAAGGTTAAAATATGGAAATAAAATCAGATTTATAAAAGTTTTCTTGGAAAAAATACAACTATATATTTTATTTAAACCCCAAAGTAAAATTATTTAATACTAATACATGACAATTAATATTCAAAATTTTAAATAATTATTTAAAGAACATATTTTGAGATTATTTTATAATATTAATTATTATTACTCCAAATACCAATTCCATTTTTAAAAATCCCATTCATATAACAGACAACATTTAATTTATAACTAATCATCCAGACGCAATAAAAGATTTGTTTTCCAACGAAAAGTCCTCATACATTTAAAAATTTTATATATCATATGTCAACATGAAATTTATTAAAATAACCTAAATGGGATTAAAAATAATATAATTTAAATAAATTTTATTTTAAAACTATATTATTTTTCATTGATTTGTTAAAATCCATTAAATAAAAATATAATTCTAAATAGAAAATTAATATTTTCATTAATCACTGAAAAGATTATATTTTTAGAAAAATATACTAAATTCTATTTAAGTTAATTTTGAATTATTATTTCAAACTTTTTGTTACTTTTTTCAAATAAATTTTTTAAAATTGATAAATAATAATTTTATTTAAGTGGATACAATGAGAAAAAAATATTTTTTTTAAAAATATTGTTTTTAAGAATAGAATAGAATTTATTATTATATCATTTATAGAAGGTAAATAGTACGAAGTAAAATCTTTTTTTTTGAATATATAATATTTAACTTCCCTCGACATCATTCACCAAATTTTTTAATTAATTTTTTAAAATAAAATTGGTTTGTGAACAAAACATTTTTATCCTGGAAAATATTTCATTTATTTTCAAATGGTTTTTATTTTAATGATTAATTTAGTGTTAATCAATGATTTCATATTATATATATGTGTGTAAAATTTATATTTTTATAATTTATTAAATCATATCCATACCCTACATTCTAATTGTTAGGCGATAACTATAATATTTTAATAGGATGTCATGTTTTGTTTCAACTTTGTGTTGTGTGTAACACAATATATAAAAGAAATTAAATGTTCTTGAAAAAAAATAGGTCACAAAATATCAGTGTTTTACATTATACCCTCTATAAAATGATTTTTTCCACAAAATAATTTTACTCTAATACAGAAAACCGAGGAAACTTTTGTCTCATCAAATCATCAGGTTTCCATATAGCTTCCTCAATCTTGTGGTTTCACCATGAAAGATTGAACATGTGAGTGGTATTATTTCCCTTATCTTTTCCTTTATGATATATAATCTCTAATATATTATATTCGTAAGAAATATAATACACCAGGTGTATAATCATTTAGTTCAGAATATGTAAAGGACTATGTTTTTACTTTCTCAAGAGAGATACAAGGAACACATCATGAACTAGAAACAATTTTAGTGGATTCAACATGTGATCAGAAACCTTAGAAAATAGATAAAGATTATAAAAAGGAAAAATATACCTAGCAAATATCATTCAATTCTTCCCAACTCAAAGGAAATTCTTCCAAGGAGAAATTTACAGCAACACATTATCACCATCTTTGAATTCCATGTCACACTGATTATTTCCAGCTTAAATTTTATGCCAATGTTTCTCCAGTTATCTTTTCCTAAATATATCTAACTTAATTTTTCAATTATTTATCTAGTTAGGGTCCAAATATATTTATTTCTCAATCTTAATTCTATAACATTGGATCTCTATACTTGTTTTCATAGACTTATTCGTTATGATCCATCTAAATGCTCAGGTGAAAATAATTATCATAGAGTGGGGTGACCTAAATCTCAGTAAGTTAAAGGGTAACATATCAGAAATAAGATAATTGAAGTCAACAACAAATGGGTGAGAATTATCATCATAAATATTTCATAAACTTGGTATAATCCTCATAATCATGATGAATACATTCGAAAAAGTTATGAAATGTGGCATTTCCAAAAAATGAAGCATCGTTTTAGTGTCGTCAAATTCCATATATAGTTGTAAACAAAACTAGAATCATGTTCATGAATATCATATGTGTATAAATCATAACATCATCATTATTAACTAAGAAAGAAAAAATTTCATTAATAATGCAAATAATCTCATGAGATGAATTCAGTCACCAAATGAATTGGAGGGAAAAACAGTTCTTTGGCAACATGTAACGTCATAATATTTACATGATCATTCATTCCACAGAGAATGTATAGAAGTCACAATCATAAAATAACCCAAGGAATGTAATGGGTTTCAAAACGAATCAAAAAAATCTGGAATAATCTTGGTATTATAGAATTATTATGGGAACAAATATTTGGCCTAAATAACATTATTCTTGAGTAACGAAAAAAAACTCAAAATGGGTAAAATATGTTTTTAGAATGAAAATTCCCTTGGAAAATATAAATCAAGGTGAAAAAATGTATATACCAAAAATAAAATGTAACAATAGTTAATGGACATTTATGGAACATTTAAAGAATATTCATAATAAAAATTATCTGAAATAAGGAGTACCCAAAAAAATAGAGTTGGGTTCCAGAATCCCCTTACCATAATTTCATTATTTTTCAACATCATGAATAATAAAATTTGGTTTAATAAAACTTTTTAATATAAATGAATTATGTTTTTTATGTAATTATTTATCAGTTAAAATTATTTAATTATATTTCATAATTTTTTATATGATGAAAAATTTTGATGTCAGGTTTTCTTTAAAAACATATTTGTTTTCTTTGATTTGGTTATTTTGTTCAAGGGTACTTATACATAAGTTTAATTAATTATATAATTTAAAATACATTAATTTTTACATTTATATACCATTAAAAATTTAATATAAACATCTATAGGGTTGGTGATATGAAATTAATTGGAAATTCCTTCATTGGCAGCTACTCGACTGTTAATGGGACATTGTCAAAAGCATGGGAATATAAAGTATACAAATTTAATATGTATTAAATATAATAATTATAGAAGTATAATGTAATTAATGTAGTTATATCATAATAGTTAATTATCCTTAGAAGATTTTGGTTTTAATGTGGTGGAAAAATGGGAATGAAGATATGAGAATGAGAGTTAGATTTGGTGAGACCTTACCATCTTCTCCAGGTTGCTTCTTCTATAAGAATATAAACTCATTGGATTCTTGGAGTTATATGGATCCAGAAATTCCATATGTATTTTAATATTATTAATATATGTTATTTGGGTAGATTATTGTATTTTTAATGTGATTGATAAGTGTACTTTCAAGGGGAGGTATATGGGTAATTTTACATGAGGAGGGGGTATTTTTGAGTTATAATATTTCATAAAATACTATATCTAAGGTAAACCTTGTAATATTGATATATTTAACATTATAAACTATATTTTAATTATGTAACATGATTTTATGATGTTTAATCACATTATGATTCGATTTCACTAATTTAGTAAAAACAGAATGGTGGAAAATGACAAAATATAATTTTAATGAAATATTTTTTATTTATATCTTTGAAAGGTTACTTTTAGTTTTTGAAATCATGTTTATTGTATTTTATTGAATTATTTATGAAATTAAGTTTTTTGGGCCACATGTTCTACAAATTATTAGGTCATAATTATATCATGAAAAATGTAAATCAAGAGATAGTTGTTGTGGAAAACATTTTATTTGTAATATTCACCTAAAAATTTAAGCATTTTAGAAAATAACCAACAAATAAACTTTATATAACCTTTACACGGTGACTATAGAAATTACATAAATTTTATGAAAATAATTTTCTAATATAGGAAATTTTCATTTCCAATATAAAATGTTTTATTTTATTGAAATACACTAAAGTATTGATTTTATGAAATGTGCTTATATTTTCATTTAATTTTCTAATCATGATATTTATATTTATAAAATTATAATATTTATGTTTACTTAAAATTCTATAGAAAAATATTATTTATATCACATTTTATTATTTTGAAGTTAAATTATTATTCCAACTATCAGGATACTATTCGAGACGGTTGGGATACAATTCCAATGGTCACATTAATTTTTCCATAGTCACATTACTATTTTATCGTTCGTATTACCTTTATAAATACCTCTTAAACTTATCATTCATTATCACCTCAATTCATCTCATGAATCTAAATTTACATTTTCTATAATTTCTATCACATTACTAATATTCCTCCTCATTTCTATATTATTTCTCATTAGAGGGAAGAATCTAGCCGATCGGGGTGTTCCAAATTTCTCCATTTTAGTTTTTTTATTTTATATTTTTTATCCACTTATAATATTATGAAATTTAGTGGGTTTATTTATTGACTAATGTAATGAATTTCATTAATGAATTAATATTTTCTCCCTCTATGTCCCCATTATGTATAGTACTTATATAATAAAATGTAAAACATAGTTATTTATGAAATTTTTTTCATTTAGCAATATTATGTCATAACAATATACATGGGTCTATTTTCTTGAAAAAAGTAGATGCCATTTTTTCTGTTAAAAATATTATATCCCATGTTAGGAATGAGAATGTTCTACCTTTTCCTTACTATTCATAGAGACCACGGTGAGTAATTTGTTAATACTAAATTAGAAACATTTTATAGTATAAATTATATAATATATAACATTTCATCACCTAGAACATCATTATAAAATGTTGTTTTAGAATGAAAAAAGAGTTCTTCAGGGGATTAGTATACCCATGTTGATTGAATAATTACTTTATTATCATTTTTAAGCTATATAATTTATTACATATTTCAATAATATAAATCAGGTTCTAATTATACCATTTATCAAAAAAAAATATGATTTATGACTGACTAAAAATTGTATTTTTTATTTTAAATAAATTCAAAACGAAAACAAGTCCCCACCCCAAGAGATCAGGTCTGTCTAAAGTGATGCAATGTTAGTGAATCCCCTTGGAAAAAATTAATACAAACCTGGGGAAGAGAACCCACATTGCAGAATACCCTTCGAGGATCCTTCGGAATGCTCTCCCTAGAGAGATCATCTGCTGCAAAGTTAGCTTCTCCAGGGATATAATGCATAAATCAATCATTAGAAATCATAGCACCACATATATGAACAATGTACTTCAAGGCCCATGGAACCTTCACTTTCCCATGTAAGGCTTGATTCAAGATCACATTGTTTTATTCCACTTCTGAACACATCATTGATAAGTTGGTACAATGATCCATGCCAGTGAGTAATGAATACACTTCCGCCTCTAATGAGTTTCCTGGTCCATGGAAGCTGCTGAAGGCTATAATGACAATACCGTTCCAATCCCACACCAAACCACCCCCGCGCATCAACCCGTCCACGCACGATCCATCTACATTAAGCATGAGTCCCATTGCTGGGGGTTTCCACCTTACCCATCAACCCTGCAACCTGGGGAATGTCATCGGTCTATTCAGAAAATTACAATGATTTAGAGAGTACTGAACTCCTTTTAGAAACGATCATAATTCATGCTCCAACCCTTTCATCTTCACCATAATTAAAAGTTGGACCACTGGCCTTCATCACGAGCATTATTTCTTGCTTCCCATAGCGTCTAGAAAATTTTAGTAAGTACAACGTAATGGATTTTAGACTCCATCTCGTTCTCTTCCGTGCCTGAGAACCAGCTAACACAGAACTCTTGCCTGGAGGAGCAAGTTGCATTGAATATTCCCCTTAAATACAAACAGTTCCAAAGAAAAATGGACCAGTCACTCTTCAGAAATAAGTGGAACACCAACTCCGTCCGCGGGTGAGTGTAGTAGAGGCATCTTGAAGCCATATAAATTCTCTTCTTCAGGATGTTTTTTTCTGTCACCAGAGATTGTTTCCTCGCCCTCCAAACTAGAAAGGACATTTTGATGGGATGTTCATTACACCATAATCATACTCCCAACTCATAATGGCTGCCCCCCTATTGGATCAAACTTCGGTAGTCCTGCCCGTTGAAGCACCCCAAGCTTTCTTCCATAAAACAGAGCTTGTCAACTTCCTCTGAGAAAATGACCTCTCTATAAACATCCAACTGGTTCGGGCTAAGGATAGCTTCAAGAAATCTGGGATGGAGGTTCTCTTCTTTGATAGAGAAATATGAGACTGGATAGTGATGGATTAAGAGCTTATACCCGGTCTAATTATCACGCCACAGGTTAATGTCCCCATGACCCACAACCCATCGTGAAGTCTCGTGGAGGATTTCCAAATGGCGCCTGACCGAATTTCCCATCCTGGAAAACTTCTTGACCTCCCATTCCTCCCATTTTGAACCATAATTTGTCTTCAGAGTTTTGGCCCACAATGAATGGCCCTCCAGAAAATCCCACTCAAACCGAGCCTGCAAGGATTAAATTGAAACCGAAATGTCCCTGAGACTGATCCCACCTTCCTCCACTGGTAATTCAAGATGAGACCAAGAATCCCAATGAGTTATTCCTATAGTATTTCCATCCTAGAGGAATTTATTCATAATCTTCTCCATAGAAACAATGATTCCCTTAGGCAAGGTGATGACCGACAAGACATGCATTGGTATAGATAAGACCACACTATTGATCAAAGTCACCAACCTCCAAAGGACAAGAACCATGTTTTCCAATTACGCACCCTCCCAAACATTTTATTTAAAATTTCTTAAAAATCCGTTTTTTACTCTTCCATTAGAAATAGGGGCCCCAAGATAGATCATAGGTAACTATCTCCTTTGAATTCCCAAAAATCCATGAATGCTTCGGGCCCTACGTCTTGAACATTTGTTGGAGATAAACACACTTCTCTTACTAGCATTCACTTGTTGCCTACTGAGGCTTTCATAGATCAACATTAGTGACATAAAATTATTCAAGGATGACCTCATTCCATTAATAAAAATGATAATATCGTCTGGAAACATAATATGAGAGCAGGTACCATCCGAGGCTTGGGACCGATATTGCCAGATCCTCTGGTCCCTCAAGCATCTAAGGGCCTCCTAAGAAACTAGACATAGGGAAGGAGAGAGGGTATCCCCTTGGAGTACCCCACGAACACTCTTGAAAAATATGAAACTCTTCCCCAACAATGATATAGAATGCTATAGGTAAGAGAAGCATCGGAAGCATAAGTTACAAAACCATTCATGGAATCCCATTCTTCTCATCACCCGGATCAAAAAACTCCATTCCAGTTTATCATATGCCTTATCCATATCAACTTGGATAATCAAATTGGAACCCACCACCTTCTAATTCAAATACGCCGTCAATTCTTGGGCGACTCCCACTAGCCCTTGTATGCCACTACCCCAGATAATGTCGTGATGCTCTTGGGAAATTATTTTTTGGATCACAATATTCAGTCTCCTAGCCAGAAGACTACCCAATATCTTATAAGAAACATTACATAGACAGATAGTTTTGTAATGGTTAACAGAGTATGGATCTTTAACTTTTAGAATGAACACCACCCTGGAGGCACACAAACCCCTGTTGATGGGTCCCCCCTTGAGAAAATCTTGAATTGCCTCACTGACCTGAGGCCTCACAAAATCCCACGGTGCCACATAGAAGAATCGCAAAAAACCATCTGGCCCAGGTGCACTCTCCATCTAAATTGATCTAACCGTCTTCCAGATCTCTTCCCCTAATGGGAGAGACCTTATGGAATCATTCTCCCTTGATTCAACGCTCTAGGGTATACTTCCCAAAAATATCTATTCATCACGCTATAAGTTTCCCCCTCCTAGAGGCTTTGGACGATCTCCCCCTAGAAGCTGCTTGAAGTGTTCCAGAGCCATCCTACCAGCCACATTCACGTCATAAGAAAATGATCCATCCTCGAGACTTATATTCTCTTTTGAGATCTTGTGGTCCTTCAAGAAATCATGGAAAATCCGCTATTTCTATCTCCTTCATTAAGCCACCTGACACTCGATGGCTATCTTAAGTTTATCTCCACTTCCAGTAGCCTCTGTGCCAGCAAGGATTTCTTATCACATAGAAGAAGGAAGGATGGTTCATCCATTATGTGCTCAAGTATTTCCTCCAGGTTTCTGATCTCCCTCTGAAGCGACTCCACTGAATCCTTCACTGTTTGATTACATGAAAACCACCTACCGATATCAAACTTAAAACGTTTGAGTCGTCTGTACAATGTGATCCAAGCTCTTCCATCCACCTCCAAAACCCAAGAAACCTTCATCATTTGCATGAAGCCCTCCATGACATGCTGGTCCAATGAATACAAGAAGCCTTTATTCTCTTGACTACCCTGGTCAAGGTTGATAAAAAGGGACAAATGATCTGAGAGGGCGTGTGAAAGATGAGTGATTGTTGAGGTACATCATTACCAGATCCACATCCACAATTTCATATCTAGACAGGGACTTCATTGATCAGAAACCACATACATAATACTAACCGAAATACCATGATGTTTTCCCTGTATTAAGGCTTATCATTAGTGTTTTTTAAATAAATATAATCATATTATTTAAAACTAGATAAACCATCCTTTTATTCCAATGGTGATGACCCGCTTATTCAATATATAAATACATCATTTCAAGATACAATGTGTAACAATTCGAAAGATCATTTGGGCTTTGTGTTTGGTAAATAAGAATATATTAAATGGAAAATACGTAAAAAATAAAAAATATTTATATCCATTTACTAGAATTATTTAAAGGTTATTCCTAGTATAATCTTACTTCATCACATATTCTTGGAACATACATCAAAAAGGGGTGAGCAGAAATCCCAACAAGGGAATCAAGAGAGGATACACCTAGCATGAGAACTAAAGTCATAATATAATGAGGAATGATCAAATGAATTTGAAGAATATCATAATATAAAGAACATGAATCACAACATGTAAATGTGTCTACAATATAAAAAATGGACATTAATAAGAATATCACAAATTTTTATAACTAAGGTGTCTTAAATCATAATTGATGAGGTTATTCACTAAGGTATCATAAGCATGTAATCTCTAGAGATTATTTCTTTACCCAATGCATTAGACCACTATCTGTGTGAACCCTTAATATTTATTTACTGAGGAGATCCATATTGAACATAAATGAAATTATTTCATCAATAACCCATGGGAATAAATAACTAGTTTTATATAAAACTATCATTTCATAAAAAGTGTTTATTATTTAAAAAAATACATTTTCCACCCATGAAAAGATAATATGGGTTTCATATATGTGAATCCCATAATAAATAATAAATGTTTACATCAAATTTATTTTTTCATGGATATATATGTGTTTTGGGCATTCATATTATAAAAACTCACGATAAAGAGAAAACACAATGAAATAATTTTGATAGAATAACAGAATACAACATTGATTATGGGAAAATAATATTGAAATATATTGGATGTCCCCCATTGTTAAAATCCCATTTTGGAAGTAGGGGGAAGAAAATAATAGGATGAATACTAATAAATAATATATACACATAGAATATATATAATAAATAGATACTTAAATAAAAAATGAGGGTATGTGAAATATCTTACCTTGAAATGTAGCTTCCTAAATCATGGATGACACAACCCTTAGAAAGTGGTGAAACCATCAGAACAACATAGAGGATATTTACATAGTGTTAATGATAATAACTACCTTTATTTTAATATTGGAGTATAGAAGAGGGGGAGTGGGTGGTATTTATAAATGAAGAGGGGTGGGTTTAACTGATTAAATATTTATTAATTCAAACTCTATTACAAAAACCTTTCAGAAAACTCAATTAAAACCATATTTATGGGCTATTTGAGGGTGGGATTTGTTTTTTGGCTGTTAAAGTCCTCAAATAACTAAACCAAACCTTCAAGTAAGATGAATTGATGAACAGAAATCAAAAATAATTTTTATCTTTTAAATTTCAATTATTGGATCCAAAAAGAATAAATAAATTATGTAAATATGAAATAATATTTTTAAAATAATTATGATGAATATAAATTTATATTTTTATGAAATAAAATGTTTAAAAAATAGTCATGATGACATAATAATTATGTTACAATTTTTTAGTTTTTTTAAATGGATATTTTCACTTTTTCACTAAAAATAATTTTTGTTAGAAAATAAACAAGAATCATACTAAGATAATTTTCAAATTCTGAGTCCAAAAATGAATTTAATTTCATCAAAATTATTCTCTCTATTTTATAATTTTTGTATTTAGATTCATTAACATTTTAATAAACATTAATAAATTAATAGAAATATCAAAATCTTGAACATTTATAAAAAATTTCTTTCATATTCTTTATAATATATTATATTTTAGAAATAAATATATAATATTGTTTGATTAAATAATATTCTATTTAATATTTCAACATAAAACATATTTTAATATAAATTTATTTTATTGTCTATGAAAATAAATTATTTTGATTTCAATATTAAATAATACTTACTATACAAAATTCATCTATTGTATCCAAAAAATAATTACCAAATATTTTATTATATAAAGGCCATAATTCCAATAAACTTTATTATTGGAAATACATAATTGGTGCGGATCATAATTCCCTATTAATATTAAATAATACTCTCATAATTACCCACTATGACACTTATAATGGTTCTTACACATCCTCTAGTAATGTCTATTATTAGAATAATTATTATTTTCCTTTTTAGGATCATTATGGTATGGGTGATCTTATTTTGATTAATCCTATGGATTTTATTGAAGTGAATTTAATATTCATTGATTAGAATATCAATTTTTTTCCATAGTCGCACAAGTCCAAATGTAATCATTACATATGATGTTATCATGAAATAAAAAGTCATTTTATTAGATACATTCATAAAACATAAAGAAAAATAGTAGGAGTTAAGAGATCAATTAATAAAAGGATAACAATTTTTGAGTCATTACAAGCATAGAGGAGATCATCTGGGAACATGATTCATAGATAGAATCTTACTATCATAGTCTATTTTATTATTAATTGTTTTCCTTGTGGATTATTTTTTAATGTTGAAATTTTAACAGGACCATTAATGTTTTTCTCTTCTCAATAACTTTTTATATCCTTTAGCATGGATGATATGTATATTCATAGAGAATGTGTTTCATGATATCGTGTCTTGTGCCTCTATAAATGTTTTCTATGCTCTTATGATGAAAATAGTTTAGAGGTATATCATAGGGTGTTCGGTCAGGTTTCCCATTTTTCTTTCCATTCATTCCATGTTTGGTTTTAAATTATATAAGATGATAATTATTTTAAAGTAATATCATTTAAAGTCCAAGACCCTTCTATCATGTTCCTTTTCATATTTTTCTGGTTTTTTGTTCTTATAAGAATCATTTAGCAGGTTTGATAGAGTTTGTTAGTTGAAACATTAAATTATGAGTAATTAATGATGTGAACTACAGTTCATGTCAGGAGTGAGTAGTTCATATCCTTAATAGTAATCATGGAATGGGAAAGGGTGGTGTGTATGGTGTGTTTCAGTACGTGAATTGATAGTTCATGGAATCAAAGTGTGAATGATCAAAATATATGGTTCTATACCAAAAAATCATAATTTCAACAAGATGTTCAGAATGTTAATTGATCTAGTTCTATTGGATATATATGATCTATTTTTTGGAATGTTTTATAACTCAGGCTATTGATGACCTAAATGAAACACTATTTTTATGAAGTTATATCTTAAATAATTCTTATTATGCCTTCACCACATTTTACTTCCATATAAACTCTTTTATTGTTTCCCAAATCCATGTGTATAAATTAGATCTTTATGATTATTTTAAATCCATTTCATTTTGGCTTATTCCCAAACATCCCTTGTTTAATATGTGGTGATACAATTTGAGTTTCTTCTTATTACCTTGTGGTTTATTCTCTATTCTATCTTCATTCCACTAGTTGTACTATCCCACGCCATAGAGGTGGATCTCTTTTATTCTCATGTTGTTATTTTGGAGTTTTTTTTATGGTTGTGGCCCATAAACCTATAAGAAATATAGATTCTTTATGTTATATTTGATTAGTGTTTTGTATTGTTGATCCGTTATTATTTGAATAATTTCAAAATCCTTGAGGGAGGGGTTTAATTTTTTCTTTTTTTTCATTTAAATTAAATAATATATTTATCATGATTAATAACTTTGAGTAACATTTGAATTACCATAATAAATATTAAATAATATAAATAATGAATTTGGTTTGTTTTATTGGGATATTATGTGTTTATTTTTTGTTATAGTTTTACATATCAAATTTTAATATATTATGATTTTTTAATGCTTTAGCATGTGTTTTTTGGAATGGAACGTGGATAAATAATGTAATATTGTACATTCATGTTGGGTAACTAAATAACATGGCTTGATGAATTTGAAAATTTTCTTCATTTAAAATATATAAAATATGTTTAATGTTTAAAAGAATGTTTAAATATCTTATATTTTTTGATAGATGGTGTATTAGGTTGTATAAAGTTTCAACTTATTATAAATTAATCTGTTAATTCAAGATGGTTATTAATTGGTTTTTTGATGAAAATAAATGTTTAGGGATGAATGATCTTGTTTTCTTATAAAAGATAGATACCTTGGATTTAAGTCCTGGATACCCTGTTGAATTGAATGGTTTTATTTATACTATAAAATAATTATATAAATGATTAACCTTCCTATGTGATGTGAAGTGAGCCTAGGATGGATAAGGGTTGGTGAGAATGGGTAGGGGTGCCTAGGATTTTTGTATCAATTGATGCATGAGATTGAAGGATGTATGTTGGTTTAATTGATGGAACCAAGAAAATTGGAGTGGGTCAAAGTTCGGATTTCTCATTTTTGTTATAACAACCAAGGATTTCCGATCCTAAATGTCAATAATTTTTAGATTAATATTCAATAAATTACAAAAAATACACGTCTGAGGACCATAATTGTTTAATTTATTTACATAATATGTTTAAAATCTTCTTATTTAATTTAATATATTTAACATCACCAATAAAAATCTTACATTTTTTTACTCTACGTAAACATACTCTATTTTGAACTAATCATCATATCTTAGAGAAAGGGAACATAATAAATTGTGAGATCAAATGCAAAGTAGGGGAAAAAAGAGATATATCTTTTTTTGATCGTATCAAAGGATATGATAAGAATAAGGGTATGAGATCATGAACAGAAAAAAAACATTCATACACAACCTTCCATAGATCATGAACATGATTCCTAGAAGAAATAATTATGATTAAAAAAATACATTATTCATATGAGAGTTAAATCATCATAATTCATGAATGATAATCTCATCTCATAAAAGTGAGGCACAAGCATATGTATTGAAACCATTTAATTGGTAACAGATATCTAAAATGACATTTAAACATAGTGGATGAGGCTGCAGAATTTATTCCCCATTATGGATCCGCCTATTGTCCCATTTCACATTATGGATAAAGACCGTTTATTTTTTTCCCCATTATTATCTCATGATATATAATGATTTAACCAATTTATTGGAGGAAGATATAGGTCCCACCCTTCTTTTCTTATAACATAACCACCAACCTTAGTTATAATATAATCACCATCACATAATAAAAACCATATATATGAGTACCACAAGATTATAAAACATTCATCATATCAAAACACAAGAAAATAAATGGATTTTATAATCATTTCATCACCACATAACACATAGAAAATAAATGGCTCTCATAATCATCTCATTGACTCTTCATAAAATAACCTCTGGAAAAGGAATGTGTTTCATAAATATCTATTCATTATAAAAATAAAACATCCAAAGTAAGAATAACAATTGCACAATTGGGTTATTTCTCTAGTAAATATTAATTAACATCAAATGATGTAATATTAGATGGAAGTTTATAGAAGAAGATCACATGTAAAAATTCATTACGAAAATAACATTTTAACATTGAAAATTTTCATTCAAAAACTAAAATTTCAAAAAACATTAAATCAAATAATTTTATTTTAAAATAACATCTTAAGTATATAATTATGGTTTTAAATCATGGGGTTATTATGACGGCGGGAAAATCTGTTCACGTCGTACACATTAAAACATTGATTACTTTGACATTTTTTGTAAAAAAAGTACAAAACTACCAAATTTGGAATGTTAGAGAAATGTTAATTTTAAATTTTTTTAATAAAATATAAAATTGTTGAAAATGAATTTATAAAATCATATCAAAACATTTTTGATTATTTTTATCCATGGATGTGAAAGAAAGTGTATTTTTTATCAAATAGGAAATACAATTTATTATCTTTAAAAAAGATTATTATTTTCTTAGATATTAAAGATATATAATTATATTGAAAAATGTATTATTTATAAATAAATATAGAAGAATAAAATTCATTATCTTCATCAGGGTTAAGTCATAATATTTCATTATCGAAAGCATAATCATAAACAATCATGATAAATAATGAGATTGTAATACAAAACCCTTACAACTTTCAAACCTTTTGAATCACAATCCCCATGAATGAAGGAAAATTATTTAGATATTTAATTCCCCATAAAATTAAAATAAATCATAAATACCCTTTATATACATCATATAAACCACATAAAATAATCAAATAGTGAATAGGGCATGTATCTCATAGAAAAAAGAAGTGAGATGAAAATACCTCATTACATTTGTGACTTTTGAATCATAAGTGCTATTGAAAAATTGCTTTAAGTGAATCATTAAATATCACAAGAATAAATAAATTCACAATATAGAATGTAAAAGTGATAGCATATTCACCACACAAAATAAATGATTGGTTAATATGGAATGTGTCTCCCATAAACAAAGGGGACACTAGAAGTCTTTTACCTTAAGTATCAACTTCTTTCATATATGTTTGAACATATTGTATAAAAAATATAGGCTAATTATATATATATTTGGGAAACAAAAATGTATATACAGTACCGTATATCATTTAATTATGACGTACTATTACCCATTTATTAACAATTCCTTGTTAAAATAACTTTTTAGGTAATAACATCCTTGTTTTACATGTATGTTTTGGTTAAGTATTTTTTTCCCTTTTTTATTAACTATGTTTCAATTTTATAAAAAATTAACCATTATATAAATTTCATATATATTCACTATATATGTATTTATAATAATCCATTAAATTTATTTAATGAAAATTAATTACATCATTCATCGTGATGTTAGGCCACATATACACATGAACCTTGTTTCCAATTTTTTGATTGATAAAATGAATGGAAGGTAAAAAATATATCACCATTATAGACTCAATATATTTACATGTACATATATCAAATATTCATTAAATTTATATTTATTATCTTACTTTTCAATTGTATGGGATAAATAAATCACATTGCTTCATGAGGAGGTTGTCTGTCGTACACACAAGTGAGGTTATCATTTTCACACAAAATGGAATGTAAGAAAGTATGTGTGATGTTATAATTATAAAAGTATAATTATGTTATAAATATAAAATACATATATAAAATCCATTATTATATCCATACCTGATAGGGGGTCGTTGAAAATGAGTTACATCGATTTGTGATGAAGTACTCTATTGTACAGAAGACTGACGATATCATTTCCATCTTGGTGGAAGAGTAGACAGAAAAATGTCATTAAATTTAAATAATAACATATCTATATATTAGAGATACTATGTTTATTATATAGTCTGGATTAAATTATATTTTACTGTGTTATAAGAATTTATAAAATTGAAACAATGTGTTAAAGATTATAACACTTATTTAGATAACCCCATTAGGTATACACCAAAATACTTATTAGGATGGTTTCATAATAAAAATAAGTCATATAGAAAGTTGGGGTGGAATTAAGGAATTCATTTTATATTTCATTTCATAACCAATTATTTTTAATCATGAAGAGAATTGTATTGGGAGTTCCCTTTTATAAGTAGGGAAACAAACCTAGAAGGAAACTATTTGGAAATTTCCAAAAAGAATCCAACAATATAGAGTAATTAAAAAGAAACATGATTACGAATGACCATATATTCAGACATGGGATATTATAAGGATAAAATATGGAAATAAAATCGGATTTATATATGTTTTATTGGATAAAATACAACTATATATTTTATTTAAACCCCAAAGTAAAATTATTTAATCCTTACAAATGATAATTAATGATTAAAATCTTAAATAATAATTTAAAGAACATATTTTGAGATTAGTTTATAATATTAATTATTATTACTCCACATACCAATTCCATTTTTTAAAATCCAATTCATATAATAGACAACATTTAATTTATAACTAAACAACGAGTCACTGTAAAAGATTTTGTTTTCAAAGAAAAGTCCTCATACATTTAAAAAGTTTATATATCATAATTCAACATGAAATTTATTAAAATAACCTAAATGGGATTAATAGTAATATAATTTAAATATAGTTTCTTTTAAAACTATATTATTTTTCATTGATTTGTTAAAATCATTTAAATAAAAAGATAATTCTCAATACGAAATTTAATATTTTCCTTATTCACTGAAAAGATTATATTTTTAGAAAAATATACTAAATTATTTTTAAGTTAATTTTGAATTATTATTTCAAAATTTTTGTTACTTTTTTCAAATAAATTTTATAAAATTGAAAAATAATAATTTTTTTAGTGGATACGATGAGAAAAAATATTGCTTTTAAAAAAGATTGTTTTTAAGAATAGAATTAAATATATTATAATATCATTGATAGAAGGTAAATAATATGAAGTAAAAAGAATGTTTTTTGAATATATAATATTTGAATTCCATTAACACCATTCACCAATATTTTTTATTATTTCTTTAAAATAAAATTGTGTTGTGAACATTAAAAAAACTTCCCGAAAAAGATTTCATTTATTTTCAAATAGTTTTTATTTTAATGATTAATTTAGTGTTAATCAATGATTTCATGTTATATATATATGTGTGAAAAATTTATATTTTTATAATTTATTAAATCATATCCATAACATCTATTCCAATTTCTAGTAGATAACTATAATATTATGTAATAATATTTTAATAGGATGTCATGTTTTGTTTCATCTTTGTGTTGTGTGTAACACAATCTATAAAAGAAATTAAATGTTCTTGAAAACAAATAGGTCACAAAATATCAATGTGTTACGTTATATCCTTTATAAAATTATTTTTTCCACAAAATAATTTTACTCTAATACAAAAAACTGAGGATACTTTTGTCTCATCAAATCATCAGGTTTCCATATAGCTTCCTTAATCTTGTGGTTTCACCATGAAATATTGAACATGTGATTGGAATTATTTCTCATATATTTCACTTTATGATATATAATCTCTACTATATTCTATTCGTAAGAAATATCATACACTAGTGGTATAAACATTTAGTTTAGAATATGTAAAGGTCTAGGTTTTTACTTTCTCATGAGAGATACAAGGAACACATCATGAACTAGAAACAATTTTAGTGGATTCAACATGTGATCAGAAACCATCTATAATAGATAAAGATTATAAAAAGGATAAATATACATAGTAATTATCATTCCATTCTTCCAAACACTCATGAAATTCTTCCAAGGATAAATTTACTGCAACACATTATCACCATCTTTGAAATCCATGTCACACTGATTATTGCCAACTTAAATTTTATGCCAATGTTTCTACACTTATCTTTTCTTTAATGGATCTAACTTCATTTTTTATTTCCTTAATTGCTACGGTCCAAATATATTTATTTATCAATCTTAATTGCATCACATTGGATCTCTATACTTTTTTTCATAGACATATTCCTTATGATCCATCTAAATACTCGGGTGAAAATAATTATTGTATGAAAACTAAAATAGTGGAAGGTGATGATCCAATACCCCTTTTCAAATATATATAAAAATATCAATGAATATCCTTTATGTTTTGAATTCTTCAATTATAAGGACCAAATTTTTGATAATGTTAATCATTTTTGAATCTCAACTCTTTATCAAGGGCTCTAAATTTCAAAATTCTTTTTTGGGTAAATGAAATCATGAAAGGGTTGATAAAACTTCCACATGTAAACAGAGAAAGATAAATATTAATTTTGTCTTGAAATTACTAAAAATAATATTTTCAAATAGGATAACATTATTTGGAAATGAAAATATGGATATTTAAGATAATAAAAGGGACAAAGGATTAATAAAGAGTGATATAGAATAAGGTCATGGTAAAGCTATCCACCACAAAACCATAAATTTGGGTTGAGTTTAAAGATCATTTATACATAAAAAAGGAATGTAATAATAAAAAATTAGATCATTATTTCTATTGTTTAGGTAATTCATACTATCATTATAATTAACATGATAAAATATACATACTTGATTTCCTTCTATTTCATAATCACAATATTATCCTTCTATTTTGATTCGATGAATTTACAATTCATCTGTAACTCTAAGAAATAATAATCAGTTTTTCCTGCCTAAACATGTACTGGATCATCGTGTACATAAAGTAATGATAATTTATTCATTATATTTCTAGTTATCATCAAAATAAAAATGGATATAAAAAGTTAACCTTTATGGATAAATCCTAATATTATGAGATAATACATTAATCCCTAAAACAATTTCCAAATTTCAAATAAAACCATTACTTAAATGGTTAACCTTAAGACCCTTCCACAATTCTAACAAATATTTAGATTCTCACTAAATTTCCAATATCAACATAACATTATTCCCCCAAATGTTATAATGTATCACTTAATTGTCACATACCATATATGTGAATTACTTGGCCATGTAGTCTCCTTCAGGATGGTAATAACTAGAATCACCAAAAAATTGCAATAAAAACATACATTCTTACTCATTCTTTAAATAAAGCCGCATATTATTAAATATATTATATAAATTAAAAAAATTTGTAAACTCCATCAATGAAACATAAACCACTTTTTTATCAAATCATTAATTAGTTTCAATTTTATAAATACTATCTAATTTAATTTATCTATATCATTTATTTATTTATCTAAACTAAAAACCATTTTTTCAATATCAGAAAAATGTTCATTTTTATCTTTTACTTAATCATATTTTTTTTATAAAATATCCCATTTCGATTAAAACATTTTACAATCACCTGTACAATTTAATTTTTTTTAAAATAATTAATAAAATATTACATAGAACAATACTTATATATATTTCATGATTTATACAAAAGAATTATTTAATTAAAATTCATAAAAATTTCAATTACCCCACTTCATTCTTAAACCATTAACTAGGATCCATCATGTAATTTTTTAATAACTCCTTAATTTCATGTTTCATATGTAGTCTCTTCATCATCAACAGAAAATACCTTACTCAACTGACCATGATGGTCTTCTTTAAGATATTTCCCCCTATGAGATTTATTTTCACAATATGCATACTATTCAAATTTATATCATTTTTCTATTGATGTTTCCTTAGTGAAACTATTATTCTCTTCCACTTTATTTTTTGATCTTGTCATTTTTCCATTGAAATTAATTACTATGTGCCCTAGTTGTCCACACATAAATACATCTTCTAGTCCCTTGGATAATATCCCTTCAAGGACTCATATCACATCATTGATGTATATTAAACTATTTCATTTTTCTTCCATGGTCTCCACCACCATAGGTCTCGAAAAACCATATACTTTTGTTATTTTGTGAGTGTAAGAGTTAGTTAAGGTTCATATTTGTAATAATAAATCATGGAAACTAATTAAGAATAATAAATATATCTTTCACTCTCGTCGTAATCTCATATGGTTTCTCATCATCACATGGTCTATTATATTCAATGTTACCCTTATTCCTTCTCGTTCCCTCTATTTTATAATACCAAAAAACATATTGTGAGAAACGTTAATCGCAGTTCAAAAATACATAGTCATTAAGAAATATTTATAGGATGTATAAAACAAGAAATATTATTTAAAATCTATGAAAACATAGGTTTATAGTAATTAATTTATGGTTATTGAAAGGAGTTTTCGTGGGTGCCCTCAAATGATGTTCAATTTTTGGTTATTTAGGTGTAGTAGGGTGGCTGACCTAGGTCGTCTCTCAAACAGGCAATAACTAAAAAATCTTAATAAATATATTTTGAAAATAAAATAAAATAAAATAAAAAATCTACTTGAAACGGTGGGGGTCTTTTTTTATAAAACTAGAAGATGATTTCTGGAAGAATATATCATTTTTTTGTTTTTTTAAATGAGGTTCGATTAAAAAGACACAACAAGAATATGTTTTTTTAAACTTATTTTAAATTGAGTAATCGATCTAACTCTACCAATTCAGAAAATTATTTATCATTATCATTTAAATTAAAATACACAGAATTAAAATCTCCTATATTTTTAACCCCTAAACCATACGAGAATTAAAGTTACCACAATGATTAAGTTAATTAAACCCTAGGATATCTTCAGAACATGCAATCTCACCAACCTACATTGATAGATGTTATATGGATATATTATGGTCAATGTTAAATTAAATAACATATTCATTCTACAAATACAGACTAATCTAGTTTAGGGATTATGTTGGTACTCTACAAATTAATCTTGTGTGGTTTTTAATTACTGATTAAGTTCACACTCTCACAATTCACACAATTCTCGACCTCTCCTATTTTGTGATTATTGTTCAATTTCTTACTTAGTTTGATTGAATTTAAATAATAAACTAATAGATCATATTATGTGAATTATATTATTTTATTTATTAAAAATAAATTAATTAAAGAGGTTATATTGAGATCTATTACTAAATAAAACTACTCTTTCCTGGGTGGTGTAGTCATCCAAGAAATGTTTGGTTTGTGGAAATGTTTAGAAAGAGTATAACCAAATTTAGTTTCTACTTGTGATTATATCCCAAATAGGATGAGTGAAGAATTATATAATTTATCAAAATAGATGAAAATAGAATAATTATAAGAGGAAAAAAGTATTTATTTTGAAAATGCATACATTGCGACATGAAGAAGATGAAGAAGGCTTCGATGAGGGGATCCTTTCTTCAAGAGCTACCTCTATTACAATGGTTGGAGAATTTTAGTAAAACCAATTCTAATCTTCATTATATCTCATAATTCACTTCAAAACCCCTCCAAATGAAAAGATACAAATTTATAGGGTGAATGGGAGGCTAGGTTTCAAAAGGATTCAAGTGTGAATTGGGAAGTTCGGACAAATAAATTAATCAGAATTTTACTGCACATTTGACCATAGAAACGTGTGAACCAACTATTCTTCCATACATATGATTTTTTAGAAAATGGTTCCTTGATATCCTATCAAAATATGGCCCTAATCCAAAAACGGATGAAGATGTTATGGACAAAAAATAGAACTAATGTCCAATCTGGATAGTTCATCCCAACATTGACATCACGACCCATTTTCACCAACCAAATGAATTATTTATCTCAGATGTCCTGAATAAAAGTTATATAAATGTAAGTCTTGAAAACATTAAAAAAATATTATGTTAAAATAAATCAATGAAAATTATTTATGTTTGAAATACAAAAGTGAATTTTTAAAGGATAAAACTAGAATTTTAATCAAATTTTCAATTGAATGATCTAATCCTAAATATTTTATAAATAAACTTATTTAACACAATGTGAGGAAATATTGTAATTTATTATAAAAAATATATCCAAATTTTTTTTTGTTTTATCAAATCTCTCACACTTATCATTTTGCACTCATTAAAAAAATTTCATATTTTGTATTCCAAAACATTGTGACCATTAAAAATCAATAAAAAATCAAAACAAAATCTAAATCTAATATCCTTGAGAAAAAACAATTCCATACCACGAAAGAAAATATCATTAATCATAAAAACCAATATTTCATGTCCTCTATTTATATAATTCAATATATTTCCACTTTATTTATCCTTCCATACACACAAAAAACTTACCTCACTTGAATTTTCTATTATCACACAATTGACAAATTTTCAGCAATTTATTTCTCATCCAAACTCAAAAAATGGTCACCATAGGCGTAATAAATTCTTACATCACCATGCTAATGTGAATCAAAGAAAAATGATTATCATGAGGACTTTTTATGGTAGTTTTATGGATTCTTGTTGGTAAGATTAAGATGTGAACAAACCTGAGGCTGAATGAGATGGATTGACTCTTTGGGATGAAAAATTGCATTATTCTAGTATTCTATTAAATATAGTCTCCTCCTCACTATCCTTAGTATAAATTCAGTTCTATAATAATAAAAACCTTTAAATTGTACCCCATTCATAATTTCAGCAATAAAAATGTCAATATTCGCAAATATAGTTTCTCTGAAAACCTCTAGATATGAACAACTTTCTTTCTCCATTGGATGATCCATAAAGGTACAATATTCAACAAATTGGTATTTTTTCAAAAGAAAACATATCTATTTGGAATTTAATTTTCCACCCAATGTATTAGAAAATGTGTTAGGACAAAACAAGAAAACATCCCAATACATAAGTTCAACTAGGTAATGAGATTTCAAATCAAGAGTTGGTTGGATAAGGAATATTTTCATATGATGTGGATAACATAACAGGTTGCTCATGGACTCTGTGGGATAAAATGATTAAATGTTCATGGTAAGAAATTATTAAAATGATTCTTTAAAATATTGTATTTAATACCAAACAAATACCTCAGTCATTTAAAACATAAGTACTTCAAACCCTCAAGTTTGGATATGAATAAATCAAATTCTGGATAAATCAATCATGGTTTGGTTCTCTCAAAAAGTGAGGTAATTGTAAATAATTTGAAATGAATGTTTTAAAATACTAAGAGAAAAGTGATTTAAAATATAAATACAGTGATATGTGGCATGGGATTCAAAATTTAGAGTACCTTCCAAATAATTACTAAAGATTTGAACATAAAAAAATGTTATTTTCTTCATTTATTTAATCTCAGTTTCATGGAATAAATTGTTTCACTCTGGGACATGGGTTTGAAAAATTTCAAAGAAAATAATTCCTTCTCATAAGTTACCAAGATGCATAAAAATTAAAAACTAAACACAAAAATTATGAAAATCCCACATTTTTTTGGAAAATAAAAAAAAATTGAACTTACTAAAACTAAAATTTTCCCTCCCCCACACATAAAATATTTAATTATCCTCAAAATAAACCCATGAGGTGATATGTGTATATGAAATGCAGTATTTTAAATATGTCAATGAATATAAAAGTGAAAATTTTAGGAATAGCCTGATATTCTTAATTGATGATGGGGTAATGGAGTGTGATAAAATCCACAACCACAATAGAAATTACATCAATGTATTACTTCAAAAGTTTCCCACTAACTGTCAATATTCATCCAATTTTCTCTTATGTGATCTCCAATACCCCATATAAACCCATTAGATATAGTATAAGGGCCTAATTATCTATGAAAAAACTTACCAAGCATCTAATTTAGTCATGAACTATAGAGAATCACTTTGTCTCCAACATGAAACTCCCTTTTTGGATCATTCTGTCATGAGAGGATTTTGATCATTCCTATTAGAGCTTTGAGTTATAATATGAAGACAATATAATCACCTAATGATATTGAATTTGAAGATTCTTTTGGATTCCATTTTGGGCCTAATCCATGTTTCATTTCTTTATAGACCAATAAGCTCGATGCACGATCTCCAATGGTAGATGACATGATTTCCAAAAAATAATCCTAAATGGGGACATACCCATGAGAGTTTTGTATGCCATCTTGTAATCCCAAAGCACATCATCCAAGTACTTGATCCAATACTTACTATTCATCTACATGGTCTTCCCCATAATTTGTTTCAACTCATGATTTGAATCCTAAGCATAAACAGTTGTTTGGGGGTGGTATATTGTTGATTTTTTTTGTGTCACCACATACTTTTGAAGGAGGGAATACAAATTAATGTTGCAAAAGTGTGTCCCTTGGTCTCTGATTATGGACTTTGGTACTATAAACCTATAAAAAACTTTAATGTGACAATCTCCACTACAACCTGAGAATCATCAGTCTTGGTGGCCTTATCCTCCACCCATTTACGCACATAATCAAAAGAATCCAAAATGTACAAGAACTAAATGAACTTCGAAAAGGACCAATAAAATAAATTCCCCACACAAAAAAAATATCAAATAATAATATGGGCTGTTGAGACATCTAAAGTCTCATAGAAATATTTCATGTGTGTTGGCATCAAGAGAACAACTTCCAAAACAAATGAGCATCAAGGAATAATCTCGGACAATATAATATAGAGTCTAAAACATCCGTAGATGTTTTTTGGGGTCCACATTGTCATCCACATAAAAGTGTATGGATAAAATTTAGAATAGACACAAACTGAGGATCATGAACACACCTCTAAATGGAATGATCACTACATAGGCAGAAGAGGTATGGATCATCCCAAAAAAAAAATTAACTTAATCAATAACTTTTGGACTTGATGTTTTATTAAATTTTCAATAATTTCATAGGAAACATGGTAGTTAACTAAATCCGCATACCAAGGATAAGCACCTGAGATGTAATAAATATTCTCATCGTCGAAAGTGTCCTGAAGTGGTACCTGGTACAAGGTGTCGTCATATACGGTTTGAGTAAGCCTACTCACGTGGTCTTCCACAAGTTTTTCTAACCCATTATTTTCTTTTATTTCAATATCAAACTATTGAAGAAGGATCATCCATTGGATAAGTCTGGTCTTTGAAACTTGATTATTCAAGAGGTACCTCAGAGCTTCATGGTCAGAAAAAAATACTTTGGAGTCCAATAAATATGAAAGGAATTTATCTAAAGCTAAAATGAGGGAAAGAAACTCCTTTTCCATGGTTGTGTAGTTTTATTGGGATGAATCCAGTTTCCTTGATGTATATGAAATCATATGTGAAAGTCCCTCCACCCTCTAACATAAGCCATCTCTGACCGCAATGTTTCAAGAGTCACACATATGCTCAAAAGAAATCTCTCACCATGGGGGCAGTATGATCAGTGGAGTGGCCAGAAACGTTTTATCTCATCAAAAAAAGTCATACAAGAATCATCAAACACAAAATAATAATCATCTTCATGTAATTGTGAGATTAGAATATGATTATTACTAAAATCATTGGTGAAGAACTGATACAATCCTACATGCCTTAGGAACAATCTAATATCACGCACAAATGAATGATAGGTTAAGTTTGAAATAATATATACCGTAGATCTATCCACCTCTATCACATGTTTTGAACCTACATGTCCTAATACAATCACATGATCTTCCATTAAATGAAACTATTCAAAATTTAAGACCAAATTCTTCTCAATAAAGTGATTAAAACCCTCTACAAAACTAGAGATACAATAATCAAATGAAGACCCATACACTATAAAATAAACCATAAATACCTCCAAGTTGGTCTCAATGAAATCAGAAAACAAACTCATCATGTATCAATAAAAGGTACCTGGGAAATTTAAAAGTCCAAATGGAATCCTTCGGTAGGAAAATATACAAAATGTATTGGTGGATGTTGTATTCTCTTAATCCTCCAGAGTAATAGGACCCTAAATATATCCAAAAAATCCATCCAAGAAACAATAGTGTGTTTTCCTAGCTAGTCTCTCAATCGTCTGATCAATAAATGGGAGGGGGGAATGGTGCTTGAGAGTGGTCTTATTTAGTTCCCTCTAATTAATAAAAACATGCCAACTATTTTCCAACCTCATTAGAACTAACTCCTCTTTATAATTTTTAACAACCAAAACACCACTTTTCTTAGGCATAACCTGAATATGATTCACCCACAGAGAATCTGAAATGTGATAAATTATACCTTCTTCTAGAAAATTTTCAACCTCTTTGTTAACTACTTCCATAAGAATTAGATTGAGTCTCCTTTATGGCGTCCTCAATGGTTTAACACTGTCATCTAAAATAATCCCATGGGTGAAAATGGAGGGGATAATACCTGGTATGTCTGCCATGGTCCACCCAATTTCCATAATTTTCTCCCTCAAAAGATTATAAAGATTTTCTTCATGTTCAAAAGGTATATTGATAACAATTATAATGTGTAATTTCAACCATATAAAATTATGAGTATTTGAGATTAGGTGTAAGTGGATTGTGTTCCAGTGTATGGTGTGATGTATGGATGGTGAAATTGAAGGAACTAAAATATGTCAAAATAAACATTAATACCAAAATATTCATCATAAAAATCAGAGAATAATGCATCGAATCCATAAGAATACTCAATATTATTTTCATAATCAGTCTTCGCATGATCAAAATCATAATATGAAACCATTTCAAAATCAAAGACAAGAGATTTTTGATTATTATAAACCGGTGTGGATGTTCTCTTTTACATTAATATATAACCAATACTCATAATCTATCTACTCAAAGGATAACAAAATTCTAGGGGTTTTTATTTGGTCGTTCAAAATGGGAGATAAAAATACTAGAATGGTTCTATGAGGGGCACATCATAGAGTCCATAATGTTAAATATAATAAATTCATCAACAAACTCCATGTAAAGTGTACCCTCATGAACATTTATGACTGTTTTTGCAGTTTTGATGAAGGGAATACCTAAGATAATTTGATTATGTGAACTTACCTAACCTTACTCTATTTTAAGCACGTAGAAATATTCTAGAATGGTCAGGTCACTTACCCAGACAAGAACACCCTCAAGACTCCCACTAGATATTCTATGGATCTATTAACCAACTACACCACTACTATAATTGGTTTCAACTCAACAACCTATAAATAATAATAGACAGTGTGAGGCATTACATTTGTTGAAGCTCATAAATATAAAATAGCATCAGGAAAGTAAAACTCCCCTATGGTGCATGGGATGGTGAATGTCCCTGGATCCTTTCACATTGATGGAATTGATAGAGTTGGTGTAATGAGTGCTGACACATTCCTTCCATGATTTATCCTCTCATTTCCCGTGACCCATCGTCTATTGGTAGAATGTTCTATTATGAATTTGGCATACCGTGGGGTTTTCATAATGGCTTCAAGTGGAGGGCTGTTATTCTCAACACCCTTGAATATATCCAAATCCACTTTTTTCATCACCTCTTCTACCATCTTCTTGGTTTGTACATCTCAACATGGAAATGGAATGGGTTTAGGAGGAACATCTTCAACCATTTTCTTACCAATGTATTTCTATTTTGGTCTCTCATTTGCTATTCTTGAATGCATATTCTTCAGAATTGAGGTGAATCTCAGAGGGACAGTGGGTTTTGAAGTATCATTCATTTGATTCCCACTTCTCAATGTGATGGCACTGGCATTCCCATTGGGATTTGTAGTTTACTGGGAAGGTAAATTTATGGAATTATTACGTACCAGTTCATAGAGGGTGGTGGCAATCTAGCTCATTTGAGTCTTCAACTCCCTCATCTTAGAACCATGACTCTTTATCTCATTCTATTTATTAAAAAAAATTTGTTTCCAAATATCAATTGTGTTTGAATCTACATTTAGTTGAGAAGTACCTTGTTGTTGACTTGTTGATGCATGATCTTCAAATATCCTTTGAGGTTGTTTGAATCCCTGTTGGTAAGGTAGAGGCAGCTATATGTTTTTTTGAAAATGGGGTCTTTTTTTTCTCAAGGGCCATACCAAATGTCTGATTAAACCTTCCACCCTTGGATATTTGTTGGTGAAAAGGAATCATACTGATTTGGGAGATGTGGATGTCTTTTCTTCTTATAAGTTATCATAGGGAATACTACTGCACAATCCTTTGACTCTTGTATTTGCGGGAACAGTCATTTGGGTGGTCTGTTAGCATAAAAATTCCACATGGCCTCACAAGAGTGGCT
This sequence comes from Viscum album, assembly GCA_963277665.1. Taxonomy (NCBI): domain Eukaryota; kingdom Viridiplantae; phylum Streptophyta; class Magnoliopsida; order Santalales; family Viscaceae; genus Viscum; species Viscum album. The sequence continues at coordinate 21,036,017 of OY728123.1, forward strand.
TAGGTTGTCTTGTGAGCCAAAGAAATCTGTCTCACCATAGTGCTCAATTCACCCAACTTGGTATCAATCAATTGACTCTCAAGAGAAGATTGACTTACCTGATGTACTCCGCTAACATGTGGTAAACCATTACTGCCAAATATTTGGGAGTTATTTCCATATTATTGATCAACGCACGTGCAACTACTAGTGTTTTATCCACCTATTCTTCTCCAGTTGCGGCATCCACCCTGATCCTCTCCATAGGTTTGAGTCCTTCAATGAACTATTTGATGGGTAGTTTTTCATTGATTTGGTGATGTAGGAATCTGGCACACAACTTCATAAATCACTCCCAGTACTCATAAATTGAATCCCATTGTTCTTGATTGATCCTAGAGATATATTATCAAATTGATGTGCCCCTTCATGCTAGAAAAAATATCTGCAAGGAAACTAGTTTCAAATCATTCCAATACGTTACATATTCAGGTTTTAAACAATAAATCCAATATTGCACAGCTCTATCAAGAGAGAACGGTAATTCTCTTAGTTTTATTTGATCTTCAGATACATTTCTTGGATTCAGTGTTGAGGTAAAAACATTAAACTCTTTAATGTGTTTGTTCGGTTCCTGACAAGATAATCTATGAATCTTTGGAAGAAGGTGAATTAACCCAGATTTTAATTCAATGTCTATTTCATGATTTGAGTATGCAATAGAATTTGGTTTATAGTTAATATCTAGTGAAACCAAATCTCACATGGTTCTATTAATTTCATTGTTATTATTATAAGCCATTGGTTTCTTATTTTATGATTGAATTTTAATTTAGTCCATTTTCAATGTTACTATATTGGAGGAATTCTCCAACTTGTTGAATGTTGAAACTTCATATAGACTGAGAATGTCTGATTTGAGCCCTAAGGATGCATTCAATATCAGGTTCAAGATAAAACAGATCCTAAAGATTTGTTCATATCATAAATCAATGAATTATAAAAATAAATGAATAAAAATGATCCATAAAAAAAGAAAATAAGTTTGATTTGTTCCAATAATGATAAAATAAGAGAGTAAGAGAAAAAAATGAGAAAGTGGAATGAAGAAATAAACAGGAAAAGAAAATAATTAAACAAAAATTAAAATAAATAAATATAATTAGTTGAATAAATTACATGAATCCCCCGGAACCACGCCAATTTGAAATGTGATTTCGTGGGAACTCTCAAATGATGTTCAGTTTGGGGTTATTTAGGTGAAATAGGGTGGTTGACCTAGGTCATCTCTCAAAGAGGTAGTAATTAAAACAACATAATAAAGGGATTTGGGAAAAAAATTAAATAATATAAACACACTACTTGAAAGGATGGGGGTTTGTTTATTGTTTATAAAACTAGAAGAAGTTTTCTAGAAAAGATGGCATTTTATTGTTTTTATTTTTCAGAAATATGTTCGATTAAAGAGACACAAAAAAAGTTATTTCTTTAGAAAATATTTTAAAATGCATAATCGATCTAACTACAACATTACACAAAATTGATTATTATTAAAATTTAAATTAACTTCAACATCATTTTTATCCCCAAACTTGTTATCCCCCTACCCCTACGTGAATTATCTTTAGAACAAAGATGGTGTGAATTAAACCCTAGGCTATCTTCGGAACCTGTAATTACAGAACCCAACATTGATTGTTCTTCTAGGGATAAATTTTGATTAATGGAAAATTAAGTCAGATTTCAATTCTAGGAATGATGACTAATTGAGTATAAGTATTATCTATTAAATCTAAAAATTGATCCTGTGTGGGTTTGAGTTTTCGATTAACTTCACACTCTCACAATTCACACAATTCTCAACCCACGTGTTTTGTGACTATTGTTAAATTGCTTTCCGAGTTTAGTTTCAATTAAAAACAAAATTAATTTATAATATTATGTGAATTAAAATTTCTCACTATTTCAAAATTAATTTATAATGTAGGTTAGATATCGATCGATTATAAAAAATAACTACCCTTTCACGGGCAGTGTAGTAACTGTAGAAACATTTTACATGTGAAAATGATTACAAAGGGTATAACCCCACTTCGTTTCTAATATTGATTCTATACAAAATAGGATGGGTAAAAAAGAATATAATTGATCAAAATAGTATAAAATAAAAAAATAAAATTGGGGAAAATAAGTTTATTATGAAAATTCAAACATTACAACATGAAGAAGAAGAAAAAGGATTGGATGAGGGGATTTTTGTTCAAGAGCTACCCCTATTACAATGGTTGTATAATTTGAGTGAAACAATATATATTCTGCCATTAATCTCATAATGCACATCCCAGATCCACCAAATGAGAAGATTTAACTAATATATCCTCAACAAAATGTATAGAAAATTAAGTAATGAACACATTTACAAAAAAATGATTTCAAATAATTTAACTAAAATCATTTATGTTTGAATTATTATTGTGATATTAAAGAGTAAAACATGAATTTTCATGATATTTTCAAATGAATAATCTAATCCCAAATTTTTTGTAAATAAAAATATTTAACATAGTGTGAGGAAATGTTTCCATTAATTATGAAGAAAATATTCAAAAAAAATTGTGTTTTATCAGTCATTATTTATTCAAATCATTCATGATGGTTTGTAAAGTGTTTCTGAATTTCCAAAACATATCCTCCTCAAGTATCTAACTAGGTGTACAACATGGGCCATATTCATGCACCAGGTGATGATCAATATAAATACGATTTCACCCATTTTATAGTTATTACACTATGAAACAACTCTACATGATGGATTTACTAAGACAACAATGATTTTTAGTGGGCTTGGGATTTAAATTTTTTTCACTGCTAGGAAAACTATACTTTTTATATATAGTTATCCAAGCCCTGGTATCGTCTGATGATCTCGCGTTAATTAAATTTAGTATAAAAATTAAAAATAAACTTATAGATCAATCAAATCGAGGCATGTTTTTCTATCACTCGTCGTCGTTAATATCTTCTCAAAGGATCTAAAGTATAATCCATATAGGCCATCCATGCACAATTAAAAATACAAAGGAGCATCGATCATCAAATTCATGTTTCTAACATAGTGATATAATGATGCATTTGATGTCCCTATGGTCACTACATCAATGGGACATTTATGTATGGAGATGAGCGTGATCTGAACACATGTATCAAGATCTTCACTCTCTCAATATAGGGAGAGTAGAGAGTTACTCGGATGAATTCATAGTGAATATTCCTGGTGTGAAATAATCTCCCCTCCTATTTATAGTTGATACACAAATACCTGTAAAGGGTTCCCCAACCCCCATTTATTAAATATCCAATAAATAAATCATTATGAAATAATAAACTATTTCATTAATATTATTTATATTTCATCACATACTTGTAAAATATATTAATCATATTAAATTATAAAACTAAGTCATTAAATCAAATAGAAATTCCTACTAATATAAAATTAACATATAATATTTAAATAATATTCATTTAAATAATAATATTCTTCTTTTTTACTTACACTTGTAAATTACTTAAATAAATTTAACCCAATTATTTGTAACATTGATAATAATGAAATTATTTATTTATCAGTGATTGATAACTTGTAAAAAACTTCTTACCCATGGTGGGGGTCATCATGTCTATTATACCTATTTACTTTAATAGGGATGATTCTTGAATACATTATTATGTATGAACCTGTAAAACCTTTTCTTGATAGAAATGAATAATATTAACAAACCAAGAGAGGATTATAGGAACCCATCAGGGCCCCTAAATAGATATGTAGTAATCATATAAATGATAACCAACATATGATAGTGCACTATTTAATATAATCTCTCAATTTTTTGATACATTATAAATAAGGATGCACACATGTGTCATCATTATTTTCTTGCAATATTTTTTTATTGATATAACTAGAAAATTTGACACTCAAATTTTTTTCCATTGAATTATGAAGGTTCTACCTTCCAGATCAACCAGGATGGAGATATATTACTTCCTCAAACTGATAACAACAAATCATTTCAAGACCATTCTACCATTATCATACCACCAATAATGAAATCTACACAAGATACCTCACCTTAAATTAAATATCATTATTTTTTTATGCATAAATGTTTGAAATCAAATAGAAAACATTGATAATGATCTCAAGTTAGGATGCCGGTACAATTGTTTGTAGAAAGGAACATCTAATGACACCAAGAACATGTGGTTTTATTATTGGTGGGTCTGTCCTCATGATATCACTACTAGAGATCACCAAATAAGAACTTAATGGGAAGAAATATCAATGTTTATGATACCCCAACTCCAAATACTCAACAAAAAATTATTTCCTTGCAGTATGATGTATCTAGAACATAGGACATATATTTAATATTAATTTCACAGTATCTTGAGTTTGTCATTATATTCTGGGAATTTCTATAACCTTTTCATAAAACAATTAATATATGGAAATTATAATTAAATAATCGATATAGAAATATATACAATATAGTAGTATGTATACATAATGTATATCTTATTGTACACATCATATGGTAATTGGAATGTACTGTATTGGTGGTTCTATGGAAACCAATATTATAACACTCCCACTTTCACTAGATAGAACATTATACCCATACTTTTTCACTCTCACATAATAAGGATAATGATTTGGGTGTGTTAAGGATTTTGTTTCAGGGCCTTCCATGTCTCGGTTTCATGGCTACTATACTATATGTTACCTCACTTACTTGAGTAAAAGAACTCAAGTGGTGTTATCGTTGAGTATATCCCTTCTTCCTACTATCAAAACAGGACATGTTGTCTAGTACTAGTAATATAATTATAATAATACTAAAAAATTACATACTATATGATATTCGAAGAACTAGAACAAATCATTGCATATAATAACATCTTCTTATATTCATAAAAATATTCATCTTTCTATGTATTTGTAGGTATGACTACCATAATATTCTATAAACATGTATCACTCATCACTTTAACCAAGCATTGATATTATATCACATTGATATTATCAAAATACTAGTTTTCCCCCCCACCCCCACCCCACCCCATGAACTAAGATTCCATCTTCTCTACATACAAGGTACATATATTTTTCACTTCCTCAAATTCAATTAGATTGTTAGGACTGTTTCTTTTATAGTTCTCAAATATATAACTGGTATTTACATACTATAAATTATTTGTTGGAAATATCATATCTTGTACATATCATGTAATATGTGGTTGATCCATTGTAAATTTTAATGGAATTATAATCACGAATTTATATCATCCTATTCCCATGCAAGTCTAATTGAAGAGATTTATGTCATGTGACACTGGAAAAATTTCCATTTTGTACTCTCTGAACTATTATTTTTCAATATGTTGTATGTATATGTACAATTGACTAGGTCCAAGAAACTGTTAGATCACCTCAGTACATAATGTCCCCTATAACATAGGTTACTACTTTAATTAAATCTAAAGAGAGTTACTTTCAACATGGTATTAATGAACTATAAGACCAATGAATTGTTTCTATATGTTACCAAATGTATTCCACTTGGGGAATTATGGTTCTCCCTCTAACCTCTGATAAGCACATAGAAATTATTTATTCCAAATAAATTTCATATGATAATGTTTCTTAAATTAATCATGATATTGATTTAAGTAACTTCAATCCCTTATTAGAATTTTAGGGTGTCACCATACCTTTCTGGTTTCATAGTCAAGGTGCCTTCAATTAATTGAGGTCATTATATCAACACTCAATAATATGATCATAAAAATTAGCTATGATAAGTAAAATTCTAATGTATTTAAGCATAACAACTTGTTGTTACCAATATATCTTTATTTGACCACCCTTATACCATCTATGTATCATGTCACTAAAATATCCGCAACATTATTCAGAAAAAGACTCCCCATATACTTTGATACATGGAATCCTTTATTGAATTTTATTTGATCTTGTCAATTATAGCTTGTTTCCATATATTTCCTACTTGTAGGAATTATTATTCTAATGGAATAATTTATCACTAACCATGGTGAATATAAAACCATCACCATAGTTTTATCCTTCCTATGTAGTATGTTCCTATGGAATATTCCCCTTCCATACCCTTTGTGGAAATCGTTCCAATGCCTAGTACTAGTGAATATATAGCATTGAATAAACCCAATATAATCTTTATCCCATTATCTCAAGTGGGAATGTTCAACATTTTCTCAAAATATAGTCTGTCACATGACTATATCATTTCAATGAAATTTATTTCCATAATATCCTAATAAAATTTTAGGGTAATTATAGTATATGCACATTATGCCTTACTTGATGAAAGTTTGTTTATATCCTAAAGAACTCTTGGATTCAAAACACATGTCTTATGAAATAAATCATTTCCTTCATAAAATGACTATTTTGATATCCATTCATCCTTATAGGTGGTATATGGTTATAAGTTGTCCCTATTATTTTTGGAGCATGTCTTGAAATATACAAGATGTTTTGGCAATATATGTCATCATTGATGAACCTTATATTTACGTCATGATTGTGATATGTAAAAGGAAATGTGTGTTTATGAATTCCTCTATGCTACATTTTATTGATAAATTTTAACATGTAAAACTCACCATCAATCCAATTTTTTTGTATCATAGCTACAATTTGGATAAGGTATTGGGAATTCTGGAATAACTCCCTACTACAATAAAATGATAGATGAATTATTAGTAAATATATTTTTCAGCATTCCATCCTGAGGAGAATGATATTTTTTAACCATGAATATTATTTACTTCGCATTCATATTCCATAATCACATAAATGGATCTTATTAAGTAAAGGAACATGCCTTTAACATCCCATGGAATAGTTTTTTCTCTCTTGATGATCTAATTATAAAATCATTTTTGGGCTTCTCATATCTCGAAAGGATTCTTTTTCCAAAAACTAAATATGTTTATATATCGATAATACATAAAGACGTCATCTCCACTTAGTCCAAATACTATAGGGGTATATCATAATCATTAACTATTTATTTCACATCAAAAATAAATTTGATGATCCAATTATGTATATAAGGCTTACATTATATATTTGTCGTCTATTTCATATGATTTATATATCATAGAACTTTTGGTTGAGTGTGAGAAACCAAAAAAAAAACATTCATTCAAGAACAATGAACTATCTCATAGTGTGTCAAAATGAAACATCATATAAATTTTTATATTTATACTTAATAAAATTTCTACTAGAATCACTCAACATGGAAATATTGTAGTTTGGTATTTCTCATTGTTGACATTAGGAACAACCCTTTCTTAGCCGCTTGTAAAATACACCTTAATTTTTATAATGTTTCTATACATATATGGTTATTAGGAATATTTTATTCAATACACAAAAATTTTTACATAAAAATTACATATAATGATGAATATACCATAATAAGAAGTGATTAATTACTTGTTTTATTCAGGTCATTGTGGTTAAACATACATTAATTTATTTGATTATATGTCATGAAAATAAACTCTCACATAATACCTATTTGTTTTAATGAAATTGTGATGCTTCCATCATCATTTTTCTTTCCATTTTCCTTATCAAAATATTAATAATAATTAATTTTTGTATTTATCAGTGATTGATAACTTGGACAACACTCGAGCACTGTGTTGGGTCCCACCATGTTCAATATGCATATTCAACATAATTGGGAATATTTTTGAATAAAATACTATGTGTGACCCTATATTCCCTTATTTCGATAGTAGTGAATTATATTCACATACCAAAATAATAGTTTAGCCACTCATCAAGGCCCCTAAAGAAATAAGTTTTAGTTATAGCAAAGACAACTGGAATCCAAATAAGCACTGTATAATATAATCTATTTGTCTTTAGATATATCAGAAAGCTAGATTCTCACTTTTTTCATCATTATATTATTTAATTATTTTGTTTTGTTGTAACTATATGGATTTACCCTCGACTACATTGTCAAATGACTTATGGAGGTTCTACCATCCTAATCAACCAGGATGGAGATATATTACTCTTCAACTAGGAATCAAAAAATCATTTATTCACCATTAAACCAAAGTCATACTACCAATGACGTTACAAACACTAACTACCTCACCATGATTTCATTGTTGTGGTTTTGTACTTACATCAATGCATGTGATCATATGGCTCACAAAGATAATGATGTCATGTCTCGAGACCTGTATGCATGCCCATAGATCGAAACATCCAAGGACACCCAAAACATTTTGTGTTCCTATTGGCGAGTATGTCCCCATGATATCACTACTAGATATCACTAAGAACAAAATTCATGGGAAGAAGTCTAAATAATTATGATCCCCTAGAAGCTGATAGTAAAACATATATTTTTTCCTTTAAGTATGATGCATCTTGACTGGAGGTAATACATTTAAAATTAATTTAATAGTATCTCAAGTTTCTTATTATAGGCTAGGATCATGAATAAACTTTTGATATTGAAATTAATCTATTGAAATTACGTTAAATAGTGGGCAAATAAATATCTACCGTATAATTGTATATATATATCATGTATGCCTAACTATACAAATGATATGGAGATAAAAAATTATTGTATAGTTTGATCTAGAGAACCCACTATCAAAACACCCATGCCACATCCACTATTAGTGTCCATACATGGACAGAATTTCATGGAACATGATTAGTTTATCCATCACCAAAATTCATTCATATTTTCCATTATATCTAATTATCCATAGAATTATCCATACGGTATCACTACATTTTACTAATCCTATTTACAAATGTTAACTAATCCTTTATCATGATACCATTAAAATTACTAGTTCTTTTTATACATAAATATCACATCTTTAAAGAAAAATATTCAATACATTTCACAAATACATGATAGGGGACAACAACAGTTTAGTGGATTTTGATACTAGGAACACATTCTACTTATATAATTAAAGATATTAAAAATATTTCACAAATATCTTCTCATTTTGTAAAATGTATAATCATAAAATATTTAAAACATTTCTTTATAACGTAGGGAATTGAAAAAAAAAATTGAGCATAAATTCCCAGTAAGGGTAAACATGATAGATAACATTCTCAGATTATATAAATGAATAAGATAAACATAAGTGAATTATATCATGAATATAACCTTCAACATTGGTAAAAAAAATTTCGCAGATAAAAAACATGAGTCACAGCATAAATCATTATCATTTTAAAACGTATAATTAATAATAGAATGAAATTTTCATAATTCATGAAATAAAAACTCATTTCATAAAATTTTGTCACGAGTATATGAATAAAATCCATTAAAATTTTCAAGGATAACTACCAAGACCGTCAAACACAGTGGATCATTAATCATCACTTATTTATAATTTTGGATAAAAAAACCAAACTTGTGTCCCATTATTATTTCATTAATAAAAAGAATTACCCAATTCATTGGAGGATATATAGGTCTCATCCATCCATAGTCATAACGTAACCACTTTTATTTTTTATAATTTATCCATTATAACATAATGAAAACCATGCATATGTTTTTCACAAGATCAAAAAACATTCATCATAAAAAAACCCAATAAATGAAATGGGTTTCATAATTTTTTCATTATAGAAAACCCAATAGAAATAAAATGGTTCTTATAATCATATCATGAATTCCTCATATCATAACATATAGAAAATGAATAGGAGTTATAAAAATATATTTATCATAAATATATGCTATAGTAAAAATGATACAGATGACACCCGTAGGTCATATCCCAAGTAATGATTATGGATCATGAAAGGATTTCATCTTAGATTCAAAATGATTTTTAAATATCACATAGATCATTTTTTGAGGAAAATAATTTTTTCCATTGAAAATTATATTTTAAAAAATAAAAGACCAAAAAACAATTTGAAAATATTTTTCTTTTAAAATAACTTATGCAACATATAAAAGAATCATTCTAAATTTCTTTGTTCATGATGGTCATAATTTCCATTCATATCATTCATGTTAGAACAAATATTCCATTAAATTTTATATATGAATTTTCAAAAGCACCAAATTTAGAAAAAGGCTCAGAGTTTCCTTTAATAAAAAATAGTGAAAAGTAAAACATTGTTAACAATGACATTAAAAAATCAATGTAAAATATTTTTGAAATCTGTTATTGAATACATTGATATGGAAGTAAATTTATTTAAAGAATGATGAGAGAAATAATGTTGATTTTCATTGGAAAATATTATTTTGGTATGTCCAGTGTATAAATTGGGAAAAATTAAATAAAAAAATATATTATCCATTAATAACTGGAGGATAAGAAAAATAATTATTTTCATGAGTGGTAGATAATATGATTTCATTATAAGAATCACAATCCTAAACAATTCTGATTAATAATTAGATTATAACATAAATATTTTACGAAATTGGAAAATTCTAAATCATAACCTCCATGGAAGAAATAAAATTTTATTGATATTTAAGTCCCCTTAATATTCATTAAAATCATCATAAAAGACAATCATGTGAGTTATATACTTCACATAAAATAAACAAGTTGGGATTATGGAATGTGTCTCCTAGTAACAAAAGTTAGATGAAAATACCTTAATGGCTTGGTAGAATTTGAATTATAAGATCCATTGAAGAATAAGTTTATATTATAGTGATTATAACAATAGAATATATAAATTCAAGATAAAACATTTCAATTTTTTAGTATATTCCCCATAAAAAATGAAACGAGTGGGGAATATGGCTTGTCTCTCCCAAAATAAAAGGAACATTAGAAATACATTACCTTAAAAATCGAATTTCATCCTACTCGTTCAAACCCAAAGTTAAATAAATATAGGTTATTATATATTTATTCCAAAATCATATATATATATATATATAGATATTATAAAAATATTATTTACTTATGAACTATTATTAATAGTTTATTAACAATTCCTTGTTAAAATCATGTTTTTGTAATAAATGATTAATTTTTCATGTAGGTTTATGCTTGATATTTTTGTTCCCTTCAATTTGGTAATGGATTATTAATAAAAAAATTTATCCCTTATATAAATAGAATATATTTTATTATATAAATCTAAAATACCTAGAGATATAAAATTAATTATGATGTTCGTGGATAAGGTAGGTCATACGTATGCATGAACATTGTTTCCATTTTCTTGAGGGATGGAATGAAAGGAAGGTAAATAATATATCACCATTAAAATGTCATTATGATTTGGTAAGTATCTCATATATTCATTAAATTTTTCCTTATTACCTTGCATGTAAATCTTACGTGAAAAGAAATTCACATCCCTTTGTGAGGTGGTAGTCCACCATACACTTGAGCAAGGCTTTTGATTTCCCATGGAATTGAAATTAAGATTTTATATGTGATATTATAATTTAAAATTAATAATTAGGTCATAAATATAACATAATTAGGTTAGATGTATCATTATATAAATTAATTTTAAGAGGTATGGAAATTGGATTACATTGGTTCGTGAGCCAGCAGTCCGCCATAAAAATGACCAACAGTTTCATTTCCCACTCGATGAAAGGGGAGATAGATATAGTTTATTATATTTACATAATAAAATTTCAGTAAATATGATCTACTTATTTTATTATATAATCTTTTTTATATAATATTCTAATGGTGTAGTTGAATAAATAAAATAAAAACACATAATTAAGGATTATACATCTTCTTCGGAGAACCAATTTAGGTTTACACCTAAAGCCTTTATGTAATGGTTTACTCATCAAAATAAGGCCTCTAGGATGATGGTTGGGAATTAATTAATGGATTTTATATAGTATTTGTGAAATAAAATGGTTATTTAAGTGATAATAGGAGAGGAGAGGAAATTCCATTTTATAGGTGGGGAAACAAACACACATGGTAACTACTTCGATATTTCCCCAAAGAAACAAAAGCGATAAAGTTATTTCAAATAAAAATGATACCCAATTATGATATATTAAAACATGTGATATTTTCATGTTAAATTATTACCATAAAATAGGATTTATACAAGTTTTATTTGTATAATTATCCTAATTTTTTTAGTTTAACCACTTAGTAAACTTTTTTTAACCTTATCAGCATAATTAATTTTTATTGTATTTACCATTCCTTTTGAACCAAGATTAAGTTGTAATTATTCTAGGATATTAATTATTAATATTTTGATTATGGAATCCTTTTATAGAATCAACCTCAGAAATCTAGGATCAAATTTATAATTCCATTACATTGGCTTGATTACTAGGAATCTAATATAGAAGGACAATAGAATTTAATTGTATTTGTAAACATGATACAAACATTATCATTGAATTAAAAATTAGTACACTAATTACATCATAATTTTTTTTCTTTCTGGTATACTAAAAAAATTATTCATTCCATTATGTCCTTTAAAATATTTCTCAATACACTCCTTAAATTCATGGGGAAGCGAAAAAATAAGGTTCATGTCAAATTCTTAGTATGGTTAAAGTACAAGAATATAAATAATGAATCAATGAGAATAGTCAATATAGAAGGGGATTAAATGAAAACACATTTTATGTAATCAATAAACTGAGAAGGAAGTATGAAAACCATATTTCAAGGAATATAACAGAAAACACATTCTATTTAAATGACTAGATAAGGGAAAATCAATATAGAAAGGTAAGAAACTAAAGATACTTGTCATTTAATCAATAAATTAAGAATTAAATTATCCATTTATAAGTCAATGCAAAATATCATGGATAAATATTAACCAAATCTAAATTAATGAAATTATTAGTCGATGTATTCCATGTTTCAAAGGAATATTAAACCATTACCATCATGACCATTCCCAAAATGGTAAATCATATCTAGTAAAACCCCATATATGCCCAGCCAAATAACTCATCTCCTGAGACTATTGATTCATCAAGCTCTAAACTATATTCAAGACCCACCTTTTCCATACCTATCTAATGAATTCCTTATATATCGATTAATAAATTTAACAATGTGCCTTATCAAATATCTGTATGGAGTTGATGTTTTGGATTTATCAATATTTCCTCAGCGGAGGATAACTAACAATATAGTTTTATTATGCTGATTAATGGAGATACTATTAAATGATCATTATTTTATTATTAAGTAAAATAATTTGTAAGCATTCCAATGTCTCCCATATAGCTTTAAAATATTTTAACAGTTATTCAACATTGATTTAAATGAAACATATAATATCTTGAGAATAGAGAGATTCGTTGTATTACAAGTGAATGTAAATACCATATGTAAAATTTTTATATGGTTTTTGAAATAAACATATCCATGATAAATGATATATATAATTAGGGTAACTTCAATGTAAAATTATCATAGGAAATTGAATATTTTAAAGTGACTAAAATGAATCAAGTTAATGAATACAAATATTATCCCTGTTCAATGAAATCATAAAAAATTCAGAAGAAAAATAAGGATGTTATCAATAAAACATATCCTAAGTGGTGTAAAAAATATAAAGTTTTTTACGTTGATGAATAGGAATAATATAAAAATATATTTTCAAAAATATATTCATGAAAAAATAAATTTATATTTTAAAAATCATTTTTGATTGAAAATAATTATTCAAGAATATTTCATTAAAAACAATCCTATTATAAAAAATGATTAATATTTAATGAAATTATACTGAGAAATTAATACATGCTATATAAGGTAAAAAGAACACACTTTTTTCACTATAAAAGTCAAGAAAAGTTTCTTTTTAGGAGACTAACAAGAAGATTCCTTTGAAAATATTCATAAAATAAAAAATGGTAAAAATGACATAAAAAACATTTTTTAAATTTTTTAAACATTTTTTAAAACAATTTTAGAATATACGGTTTTTTTAATAAAAAAGTTTCCCCATCTAAAGAGGGAAATTATGTCAAATATTCATAAAAGCATTTTCTAAAAACATTTGACTACCAAAGGATGGGAAAATGATAATATTACTTAGAAAATTTCATGAATATCTATAAGAGAAAAAAGAAATGTTTTTTTATTAAATGATAAAATAATTTCCAATAATGTAAATTTATGTGTATACAATCCTGAACAAAATGAGATTGTGAAGTAACCCTTGAAAATATTGTGACATTGATGTGGTGATCAATAAATTAATATATTATTTGTTTTAAATGTTAATCCACATAAGAAATTTGGAAATAAAAAAATATGTAATAAAAATGTGATTAAATATGTAATCATTTGATACTAATGACATAGAGAATATAATATAACCCAATGAAAATGAATCATGTTACGAAATTATTTACAACTTGGAAACATTTAATTAAAATAACTATAGAAGAATTAATTAAAATTAATACTCAAAATACCATGATAATAAATAATTTAATGATATAATATATCAAAATGGGAATTAGGTACACATAATAAGAAGTATGTGGTGAATATGACATTAATCTCATGGATGTAAAAAATTTGAGATGAAAATCCCTTACCTTATCTTTCCATTTCAGGTGAACGTAATTTATCTTATTTTATAATTGTTTTAAAAATGTTAAAAACTTATTATAGAACCATATTAATATTTATGATATCATATATAATCTTCAAATTATATCCTACCACATGTTCATTAGAAACCTTTTATTATTTTTACTCGTTCGGGTGTTAATTTCCTAGTTCTTATAGTATGTTTTGACTTGTCACTTTTTATTAAAATCATGGTTTCAACTTCATAATAATTTTAAACATTGTGTAATTTTCATATATATTGATTATATAAGTGTTTATAAAAATACATTGTATTTGGAGATATAAAATGAAATGAACCTTTCATGGAGACGGTTGGTCATATATACACATAAACGAGTCATTCATTTCATTGATGAATTTTAAAAAATTAATATTAAATGATATATATGTATACATGTATTATAATTCATTTATTATATATATTTAATATTTCTTACACAGTTTAAGAAAAAATATACTTTATAAATTCCATGTTTAGTGTGAACGAATCACATCACTTTGGGAGGGTGGTAGTCCACACAGCAACTGTAACATCCCAAGTAGGTAATGAGTAATAGATATTTTTATCTATGTCTATTAATGAATTAGATAGTGTTTTAGAGGCTTAAAATGAAAATAAATCCAATCATAAGCATGTAATACACTAATATTCTTAAAAGATTGTTTTACTGCCTTTTGATGGAAAACCATTTTTCAATCTATATTTTGACAATATTATAAGCTATGTTTTTCAAAATAAACTTATTCTTTATGATTGGGACATCAAAATTTATTTTGTGTGATTTTTTGGTATTTTTCGGACAATGTTCATTTTTTAATGAATAGTGAAAAATACTGCATTTTACATCAAAACTACTTTTTAATATAATTTATTTATATGATTAGATTATCATTTGAATTGGGTTTGAAGTGAAATTAGAATATATTTTTACCTTTTAATCCAATGGTGGTCATTGGAATCAATTTCACTTTGAAATTGGACTTAAACTGGTGTCAATCTTTTAATACTTATTGTTTCATAAAAACACGCTATTTGTCATGACAGCGGGAATTAATTATTAAATTAATTAAAGTGACTTATATGTTTTGAATTTTGTAAAATAGAATTCATTTTTGAATTCGGAATGTCAAATATAGCTTAGGGTGAATTTTTGTTATTTTTCTGAAAAACTTCAATTTTTGATGAATAGTGAAACCACTAAGTGGTACTTATAAAAACTAATTTTTCGTTTAAATGAAATTTTACCACTTCTGTGTTTTGAATTTCAAAAATCCGACATACATGGTTGTCATTAAGAAGTAAAATGTGGTTCAATGAGATTAAAATAATTTTTTTGGTGAATAGTAACTCTAAAGTTCTTAATCGCCATTACAGGTAATTTGTGTAGTTTAAGGTAAAAATAATGCTTTAATAAGATGACATGAGCTTGAAACATGTCCTAACATCATTGGATGTGTCATTCACGACCATGAAAATCCATGGGTCAACTTGGGGAACCCATGGAGGCACTTTGGATGGGAAATGACATAAATAACTTTTTATTTAATGTAAAAGTAAAAATGACACAAACATGAGATGTTTTACTAAAAATTTTTTTACATGGAGTTATAAAGATAATATTTTTGATTATAAATAGTCATTATAAAGCTAAAACTATTTCCTAAATCATAGTATTTTTTTATAATTTTTTGACTTTAAATAAATTAAATTATTTATGACATCATGATGATGCAGCGATGACCTCATTATTTAACGATTTAAATAAAATGGAATGATAATGTAAAATCTAAGACCTACACATGGACAAAACCTATTGTATGGGTGGATTTAGAACCCTTATCACCTTATACTTGAAACAAATCAATGTGGGACCTCTTAAATCCGAATACAATTTTAAAATAATGTGTCTTTTCTTTACTTTCCAAGAGTGCCCCTCCCCTCCTCTTATAAAAGGTCCCCACCTCTACCTCCTTACCCACACACCCAAAGCCTTTGGCTCGTCCAACCCCTGCCCAATTTGGCTCTCCACATCCCTCTATTACTCCTTGAAGCCTCACTTTGGGCATAAGTCTTCCCCAGGAATCCTTTGAGCTCAAATCTAAGAGAGTTACCCGATTTTAAGGTAATGTCTTCTTTTGAGTCCTTTTGTTTGATTTTGCTTCTCCAACCCCCTTACCTCTTTTTATTATTTTCTTTGGTAACAAATCAAGTATCCTAAATATACTAGTATGTTGTTATAAGAAGTATTAGAGCTACACTTACACACACCTACATCTAATGGTTAAAGGACATACTGTTTCCGTGGATGGTGAATTTATGCCACCCGAAACGATGATTGTTCAAAATTCTTTTAACACCTTCAAAGGTGTCCATTAAGATGAAAATATATTTATATATGATATATAATATGGTTATGTTTTCCTTAAGCTTCTGTATTTTTCATTTTGGGCATACCTTTATGGTTTCCATTATGGGTAAACGCGATATCTTCATTTAAGGAAGTGCGGACTACCGCCCCCTCAAAGTGATTTGATTCATTAAATACCATTTGTGGGACGTATAAAGGATGAAACTATGATATTATATATGATATTATACTGGAATTATAATATACTTTTATATCATTATGATTCCATTCTATAAAATACGATGTAGAAATGAAAGTAGCGTTCATGCGTACGTACGGCTTACCGTCTCCATGAACGGTGCATTTCATTTCTTACCTCTAAATGATTATGTAATATTATATATGAATGTATATACCGGATATATATGATATATACATAATTATTATAATCTTGGATATAATGGATACATGAACAACATGTAATTATAAAGGGTTTATTTTTTACTCAAGTACCAATGATCGTTAAAACGACCGTTATTAACTTAAATAATTACATAGTGTTCATGACATGGAGATAAGTGATATAAAAGGAATAATGAACTTGAAAAAGGTTCTTAAACAAGTAGTAATTAACTCAAGTTTATTATTCAGGATATTAAAGAACGACCGAGTCAAGTCGGACCCGAGGTATGGGACTTCGTCTCAATCTCCTTTCATTGAGGCATATTTTGTTTTATACACAACCTTTTTTATGGTGTATAAACCCCTTTGACTTTTACGTTTATTCAAAAGGAATCTTTTTATACGAAGAATTTACTAAACGACAAAAGGGAATGTTTTTTGTCGTACGTATGCGGCGACAACGACTTCTCTGCCGCCGTGACCATTATTTGAGTTTCAGCTTCCTCTACAAGCCATACCTTCTTTTTAAAAGAAAAATGAATGCAATGTTTTAATTTTCTTTTGTTTTGGTATTGAAAATGGTTTTCATAATGTTTTTATATCAATGTGTTGTATTGATATCTTGTGATTGAAAGGTGGGAATGTTATTTTTCGTTTATGCATGTTTTATGCGATACGATTATGTTATGGTTCTTGGGAATTATTATGAAGAAGGGTGGTTCCGTGATAAACTAAGGGCGGGTGGGCCCGATATAGATCTCCAATGCATTGGGTAACGCGAAGGAGTGTAACGTTAAGGTTTCTCCAAAGAGATTTAAGGAATATGCTATGATGGGTATTCCAAACATAACCAAGAGGGTTACTACCTACGTAAGAATGTTATGAATGCCTCAAGTTACCTTTATGTCTTATGATTCCTATGATTTATTCATGATATGATGAGTTATGTTAATGTGCTTATGTTTTATGGGTAAATTATGATTTCATTCTTATGTATATATGAACTCATGTTTCCTTTCCATAATTTTTATAACCCATACTGAGCTTTTTATGCTCATCCCATGTTTTTTTGAAATGTTTTTCACAAGTCAATGGAATTGTACATGATATGATGATAGTGTCAAGGAAGTGTCCAGAAAGAATCCATGTTTTAAATTAAATATGTTTCCATTGATGGGAAATATGAATACTATCTTTATGTAACCACTTTGTTTATATGTGGAATGTAATGCAAGTTTTATGATCTAATTCTCTAAAACTCTAAACCCGAAAAGATCCTCAAGGTGTAATCTTGTAATAACTCAAGATTAAGTAAGGTTTAAGGCTGGGGCCTTATAGTTGGTATCAAAGGTCGGTTTAGATAACTTTAGGAGTTAGAATTCTATTAAATGTTTATCCAAAAATATTTTTTTATGGTCAAATTGAAGTGATATAGTATTTGAAGATTACCATGTTGCTTCATCTAAGACATGTTTGTTCAGAATGGTTTTCAACAGAGGAAACAGTGAGGCGGTGCTAGGAAGGCATGCAGAAGGAAATAAACTTCCGAATCAGCATCCTGAGATAGTCGGAATTGGAACTGAATAGTTTGTTGCAGTAATGGCGCAATTGACTCAAGCGATAAATGGCGGTGGTATCCATACACGAGATCAGCCAGATCAACCGCAGAGGAACATGTCAGTGGTGGAACATTTCATGAGGAAACATCCCCCATCATTCAGAGGATCATCTGACCCTGTGTTAGCTGAAGGGTGGATTAAATCACTGGAGAAGATTTTCGATGTCATGGGGTGTTCAGACAATCAAAAGGTTAGTCTTGCTATTTATCGTTTGGAGGGTGAAGAAAATCAGTGGTGGTCGATGGTTAAAAATAACAGGGACGCTGATGAGATTGATGCTCTTGACTGGGATGAATTCAAATTATGTTTCTTGAGAATTATTTTCCTAAGGCTATTCGACTTAGGATGGAAAAGCAATTCTTGGAATTGAGGCAAGAGGAAGACTTAGTGGCTGCCTATGAAGAAAGGTTCACTCGATTGGCAAGGTATGCTCCAAATTTTATCTGAGACCTTGATAGTAAAATCAATCGTTTTTACTCAGGATTAAAGCCAAAATATAAAAGGGCATTAGCTTCTCGTGAGTTTAAAATTTATGAAAAGATTGTTCGATGTGCTGAGAAGGTGGAAATGGAGTTTTCCGATGATGAGGTGTTCTATAACAACCAACAGAAGAAGAGACCGAGGTGGCAAGATAAAGGTAAGAATTCATCAAAAAGACTGATGGTAAGAAATCTAAGTTTCCAGTTTGTGATAAATGTGGAAAAAGGCATGCTGGGAATGTCTTCTGAATTCTGGAAAGTGCTACCGATGTGGTATGTTGGGATATAAGGCTCGTGATTGCACTGGAAAAGATCAGGTTGATGGTAAGACCAAATTTGATTTATATTTAGTGAAATGTTATAAGTGCAATGAGATGGGTCACTATGCAAACGAGTGTCCTACAAAGAGCTTGGGTGATGGGAAGCAGTTAGACTACATGTAGAAAGGGGTGGTGAAATCCTTTGCAACTACTTCAGAAGATGTCGGGCCATCAAATAATGTTGTATCAGGTACTTTGTTTGTTTTTTCATATTATGCCAGTGTGTTGTTTGATTTGGGGTATACACATTCTTTCATCTCTGAAACCTTTTCTAGTAAAATGGGAATACCATCTCAAGAAATGACTCCTGAACTTTTGGTAAAAACACCTAGGGGAAATGTTGATGCAAAAAGAATTTATAAGAATCTTCATATCCTTATCTGTGGAAAGAACCTACTTGCAAACCTTATTATTCTACCTCTAGTAGAGTTTGATGTTATCCTGGGTATAGATTGGCTCTCTATTTACCATGCTAAGATTGATTGTAGAGCTAAAGAAGTTTCTTTTCAGAAAGACTTTCAGTTTGTGTACAAGAATGAACCCTTACTGTTGATAACTTATCAAGAGGCCAAGAAACATGTAAAAGATGGAAATGAATGTAACCTTGCACACATCGTTGAAAATAAAGGAACTGTTCAGATTAATGATGTGCAAGTGGTAAATGAGTATCCTGATGTTTTTCCTGATGATTTGCCTAGAATAATACCAGATCGGGAAGTTGAGTTTACTGTTGACTTAGTTCCTGATACTAAGACAATTTCAAAACCCCCTTATCGAATGGATCAAATTGAACTTTTAGAGTTGAAGGAGAAATTGCATGATTTATTATAGAAAGGTTTCATTAGACCTAGCACATCACCATGGGGTGCTCCTGTTTTATTTGTTAAAAAGAAAGATGGTTCTATGAGACTTTTCATTGATTATAGAGCCTTGAATAACATCATTGTTAAGAAAAAATATCCTTTGCCTCATATGGATGATTTGTTTCATCAGCTCTAGGGAGCTCAGTATTTTTCAAAGATTGACATGAGATCGGGGTACCTTCAGCTGAAGGTAAAGGAAGCAGTTGTTCCGAAGACAGCGTTCCGTACAAGATATGGCCATTATGAATTTTTAGTAATGCCTTTTGGGCTAACCAATGCACCTGATGTATTCATGGACTTAATGAATAGAATATTTCATGAGTTATTGGATATGTTTTCGGTGGTTTTCATTGATGATATTTTGGTGTTTTCTAAAAGTAAAGAGGAGCATGAAAGAAATTTAAGGGTTATCTTGAAAACCTTAAAAGAAAGGAAATTGTATGGAAAATTCAGCAAGTGTGAGTTTTGGTTGCAAAAAATTCCATTCCTTGGTCATATTGTTTCTAAAGATGGGATAACTGTTGATCCTTCAAAAACAAAGGTTGTTGAATAATGGACAAGACCCACAAATGTAACAGAGATTCGTAGTTTCCTCGGTTTGGGAGGCTATTACCGAAGGTTTGATAGACATTTTTCACGGTTATCTAGTCCAATGACTAAGCTAACTCGGAAGGGTGTTAAGTTTATCTAGAAAAAAGAATGTGATTATTGTTTTCAGGAATTGAAAAGAAGATTGGTGAATTCTCCAGTTTTGGCACTACCTTCCAGGAATGGTGAGTTTGTTATATACAGTGACGCTTCATTGAAAGAACTTGGTTGCGTCCTAATGCAGAATGATCAAGTAATTTATTATGCTTCATGATAGTTGAAAACTCATGAGGTAAATTACCCTACACATGATTTGGAATTAGCTGATGTTGTTTTCGCTTTAAAAATTTGGATGCTTCATTTGTATGGAGTAAAGTGTGAAATATATACTGATCACAAAAGTTTAAAGTATATATTCACTCAGAAAGAGTTAAACATGAGACACAGGAGATGGCTAGAATTAATCACGGATTATGATTGTACAATTAATTACCATACGGGAAAAGCAAATAAACTGGATGATTCATTGAGTCGAAAAAGTAATGCTTCATTAGTAATGTTGCATTTGGAACGTGATCCTTTGGTTAAGGATTTTATTAACATTGGCATAGATGTTTTTTGTGCAGGAAGTTCTTCTATTTTGTTTCAGGTATCAGTAAGATCATCTCTATCAGATTGAATCAAGCAAGTGCAGAAGAAAGACAGTGAGTTGCAGAAAAAGGTAGAGCTGGTTCAGAAAGGTAAGTTGCCTGAATTCAACATTGATAGTGATTGCGTTTTGAGATTTGGGAAGAGATTGGGTGTGCCTTGTGATTCAGAGTTGAAGAGAGAGGTGTTATGTGAAACTCATAGTTCTCCATTTTCAGTTCATCCTGGAAGTACTAAGATGTACAGAGATCTGCGGGAGTATTACTGGTGGGATGGAATGAAAAGAGATATTGCTGATTTTACTATGAAGTGTTTGACATGTCAACAGGTTAAAGCAGAGCGGAAGTTACCGAAAGGGATGCTTCAGCTTTTACCAGTGCCAGAGTAGAAATGGGAGAATATATCCATGGACTTTTTTGTGGGATTACCAAAGACATCTCGAGGTAATAATGCAGTCTGGGTTATTATTGATCGCTTGACTAAATCTTCTCATTTCCTTGCTATACGATATACTTTATCCCTAGATCAACTTTCTCGTTTGTATCATAAAGAGATAGTCAGGTTACATGGAGTTCCCCTCTCCATTTTATCTGATCGTGATCCTAGGTTCACTTCTAACTTTTGGAAAGGCCTTCAGAAGTCGTTGGGTACTGAATTAAATTTTAGTATAGCTTTTTATCCTCAATCAGATGGGCAGTCAGAACGAACAATTCAGTCATTGGAGGATATGCTACGAGCTTGTTCGATGGATTATCAGGGAAGTTGGGACACACATCTTTCTTTGGTTGAATTTCCATATAATAACAGTTTTCATTCTAGTATATAGATGTCACCATTTCAGGAATTATATGGGAAGTGGTGTCGAAATCCATCTTTCTGGGATGAAGTGGGTGAAAGGAAGTTGATGGGACCAAAATTGGTAGAAGAGATGGCAGAAAAAGTTCAACTGATTCAGAAACACATGACAACAGCTCAGAGTAGGCAGAAGAGTTATGCGGACAACAGGAGGAAGGATCTCTCTTTTGAGGCAGGTGATCATGTTTTTCTCATAGTATCACCATGGAAAAGTGTGATGTGATTTGGTAAGAAAGGAAAGTTGAGTCCAAGGTTCATTGGGCCATATGAAATTTTGGAGAGACTTGGATAAGTTGAATACTAGGTGGCTTTACCATCGAGCTTATCTCAGGTACACAATGTTTTTCATGTTTCGATGTTGAGAAAGTATATGACAGATCCATCTCATGTTTTGAGTCCAGAGGTAGTTCAGGTTGAAAAGAACCTATCTTATAAGGAACAACCGGTCCAGATTCTTGACCACAGGGAGCATGTGTTACAGAATAAGGTGATTAATCAGGTAAAGGTTTTGTGGAAAATCCACATGATGGAAGAGGCAACATGGGAATCTAAAAATGCAATGAGGGATAAGTACCCCCATTTATTCGATAAGTAAATAAATTGCCGGGATGAAATTTTCAAAAGGGTGGAAGGATGTAACATCCCAAGTAAGTAATGAGTAATATATATTTTTGTCTATGTCTATTAATGAATTATATAGTGTTTTAGAGGCTTAAAATGAAAATAAACCCAATCTTAAGCATGGAATACACTAATATTCTTAAAAGATTGTTTTACTGCCTTTTGATGGAAAACAATTTTTAAATCTATATTTTGACAATTTTATAAGCTATGTTTGTCAAAATAAACTTATTCTTTATGATTGGGACATCAAAATTTACTTTTTGTGAATTTTTTGTATTTTTCTGACAATGTTCATTTTTTAATGAATAGTGAAAAATACTGCATTTTACATTAAAACTACTTTTTAATCTAATTTATTTATATGATTAGATTATCTTTTGAATTGGTTTTGAAGTGAAATTAGAATATATTTTTACCATTTAATCAAATGGTGGCCATTGGAATCAATTTCACTTTGAAATTGGACTTAAATTGGTGTCAATCTTTTGATGCTAATTGTTTCATAAAAACTTGCTATTTTTCATGACAGCGTGAATTAAATATTAAATTAATTAATGTGACTTATATGTTTTGAATTTTGTAAAATAGACTTCAATTTTGAATTCGGAATGTCAAATATATCTTAGGGTGATTTTTTGGTATTTTTCTAAAAAACTTCAATTTTTGATGAATAGTGAAACCACTAAGTGGTACTTATAAAAACTGATTTTTCATTTAAATGAAAATTTACCACTTCTGCGTTTGAATTTCAAAAATCAGACATACATGGTTGTCAGTAAGAAGTAAAATTTGGTTCAATGAGATTAAAATAATTTTTTGGTGAATAGTAACTCTTAAGTTCTTAATCGTGATTAGAGGTAATTAGTGTCGTTTAAGGTAAAAATAATGCTTTAATAAAATGAGATGAGTATGAAACATGTCCTACCCTCATTGTATGTGTCATGGCCGACCAATAAAATCCATGGGTCAACTTGGGGACCCCATGGAGCTACTTTGGTTGGGAAATGACATAAATAACTATTTATTTAATGTAAAAGTAAAAATGACACAAACATGAGATGTTTTACTAAAATAATTTTTACATGGGGTTATAAAGATCATATTTTTTATTATAAATAATTATTAGAAATCTAAAAATATTTCCTTCATCATAGTATTTTGTTTATAATTTTTAGACTTTAAATAAATTAAATTATTTATGACATCATGATGATGCAGCGATGACCTCATTATTTAACGATATAAATAAAATGGAATGATAATGTAAAATCTAAGACCTACACATGGACAAAACCTATTTTATGGGTGGATTTCGAACCCATATAACCTTATCCTAGAAACAAATCAATGTGGGACCTCTTAAATCCTAATTCCATTTTAAAATAAAGTGACTTTTCTTTACTTTCCAAGAGTGCCCCTCCTCTCCTCTTATAAAAGGCCCCCCACCTCTACCTCCTTACCCACACTCCCAATGCCTTTGGCTCAGCCAAACCTTGCCCATTTTGGCTCTCCACATCCCTATATTTCTCCTTGAAGCCTCACTTTGGGCATAAGTCTTCCCAAGGAAGCATTTGAGCTCAAATCTAAGAGAGTTACCCGATTTTAAGGTAATGTCTTCTTTTGAGTCCTTTTGTTTGATTTTGCTTCTCCAACCCCCTTAACTCTTTTTATTATTTTCTTTTGTAACAACTCCAGAATCCTCAATATACTAGGATGTTGTTATAAGAAGGATTTGAGCTACACTTACACACACCTACATCTAATGGTTAAAGGACATACTGTTTCCGTGGATGGTGAATTTATGCCTCCCGAAACGATGATTGTTCAACATTCTTTTAACACCTTCAAAGGTGGACATTAAGATGAGACTATATTTATATATGATATATAATATGTTTATGTTTTCCTTAAGCTTCTATATTTTTCATTTGGGCATACCTTTATGGTTTCCATTATGGGTAAACGCGATATCTTCATTTAAGGAAGTGCAGACTACCGCCCCCTCAAAGTGATTTGATTCATTAAATACCATATGTGGGACGTATAAAGGATGAAACTATGATATTATATATGATATTATACTGGAATTATAATATACCTTTATATCATTATGATTCCAATCTATAAAATATGAAATAGAAATGAAAGTAGCGTTCATGCGTACGTACGGCTTACCGTCTCCATGAACGGTGCATTTCATTTCTTACCTCTATATGATTATGTAATATTATAAATGAAAGTATATACTGGATATATATGATATATACATAATGATTATAATCCTGGATATAATGTATACATGAACAACATGTAATTATAAAGGGTTTATTTTTGACTCAAGTACCAATGATCGTTAAAACGACCGTTATTAACTTAAATAATTACATAGTGTTCATGACATGGAGATAAGTGATATAAAAGGAATAATGAACTTGAATAAGATTCTTAAACAAGTAGGAATTAACTCAAGTTTATTATTCAGGAGATTAAAGAACAACCGAGTCATGTCGGGCCCGAGGTATGGGACTTCGTCTCAATCTCCTTTCATTGAGGCATATTTTGTTTTATACACAACATTTTTTTATATGGTGTATAAACCCCTTTGACTTTTATGTTTATTCAAAAGGAATATTTTTTTATATGAAGCTTTTACTAAACCACAAAAGGGAATGTTTTTTGTCGTATGTATGCAGTGACAATGACTTCTCTGCCTCCGTGACTATTATTTGAGTTTCGGCTTCCTCTACATGCCATACCTTCTTTTTAAAAGAAAAATAAATACCATGTATTACTTTTCTTTTATTTTGGTATTGAAAATGGTTTTCAAAATTTTTTTATATCAATGTGTTGTATTGATATCTTGTAATTGAAAGGTGGGAATGTTATGTTTCGTTTATGCATGTTTTATGCGATATGATTATGTTATGGTTCTTGGGCATTATTATGAAGACGGGTGGTTCCGTGATAAACTAAGGGCGGGTGAGCCCAATATAGCTCTCCAATGCATTGGGTAATGCGAAGGAGTGTAACGTTAAGGTTTCTCCGAAGATATTTAGGGAATATACTGTGATGGGTATTCCAAACGTAACCAAGAGGGTTACTCCCTGCGTAAGAATGTTATGAATTCCTCAAGTTACCTTTATGTCTTATGATTCCTATGATTTATTCATTATTTGATGAGGTATGTTAAAGTGATTTTGTTTTATGGGTAAAGTATGATTTCATTCTTATGTATATATGAACTCATGTTTCCTTTCCATAATATTTATAACCCATACTGAGCTTTTTATGCTCATCCCAAGTTTTTTTGAAATGTTTTTCACAGGTCAAGGGAATGGTACATGATATGATGATAGTGTCAAGGAAGTGTCAAGAAAGAATCCATGTTTTATTTTAAATATGTTTCCATTGATGGGAAATATGAATACTATCTTTATGTAACCACTTTGTTTATATGTGGAATGTAATGCAAGTTTTATGATCTAATTCTCTAAAACTCTAAACCAGAAAAGATCCTCAAGGTGTAATCTTGTAATAACTCAAGATTAAGTAAGGTTTAAGGCTGAGGCCTTATATCAACAAACGATGTTATCGTATTTACACCAAATGGAAAGAATAAGGGTATGTGTTATATAAAAATTAATAACATATAATGACATTATAAATTTCTTATATATGATATATAAAAATATTTTCCTACATAATTCTCAACCAGGAGAGGAGGCAAGGGAAAAACAAATTACATCACTTTGTGGGGCAGTAGTTCATCATACACATATACGGTACATTTGACACCCATTAGATTGAAGTGTGTGTATGTTTAGGTATAAACATTAGAATAAAAATATAGAAGTATATATTGGATAATATTGTTATTATATAATCCTGGGATAAGTTTATTTTAGGGGATGGAGAATGGAAATAAAACTAAAGAGCTTGAGGTGGGATGTTACCACTTATTCGGGTAACTCCTTATAGTTTCCACCAAAGGTCTTCCATTGAGGTATTTCCTCCCAAGTTGAGGATTCTAGGTTTATGGGAGGTATTTTTATGGTTTATTTGGTAAGAGAATTGTCAGTACAAATTTTATTGAGAGGTGTGAGGAAGTGGGAGGGGTGAGGGCCATTTATAGTGGAGGAAGAGTGGCATTATTAAAAATTTTGGAAATGGGAATTCCACCCACGTTTTCCCAATTACAAGTGGCTCCAATAATGTTATAAAGTCTATAAAATATATTATATTTTCTAAATATAGATATAAAATTTCCTTTGAAAATTTTTATTGGTTTTTTTACATCTTATTATTTTGGTTTTGTCCCTTTTTAAGGTAATTGTGTTTCCTAATTGTTGCAATTAATTATCATCTATTTCACTAATATTTTTTGTTAAAAACTATTTCAAACTTATTAGAAATTAGAAATTATTATGATTATTAATATGGAATATATTTTAATTATTTTAATTTATATAAGTGGAAGAAATGAAATTAAATTTATTCTAGTAGACGAGATGAAGAAATCTGTTTTTAAAGAAACAATATTCAAATATTTAATAGGTTTGGTATTCAATGTCAAAGTGAAATTTATTAAAATGAAAAAATAGGATTTATTGATTTAAAATTTATTTAATTAAACTTTAAACCCTATCAAATATATAATGTATCCTTATAAATACATACGATGAAAAATAATTTTTGAATTAAAATTCATTATTTTTCAATATTCATTAAAAAAATGAAACTTCCCTAAAAATTCAAAAAAATCAACCAAAAATAATTTTTTTTCCTATTTACAAAATTGATTTTTTTTGAAATTAAAAAGTTATTAATTTAAAAAAAAAATTATATTTAATATTTTTCACCATTAAAAGACGATAAAACTACTTTTATAAAAAAAATATTGGTTTTTATGAATAATAATCGGTCTGTTCCTATATTATGCCAATAAAATCAATTGGATGAATATAAAAAATATTTTATTTAGTGAGTAACATATAAATATAAATAATATCATTTAGTAATAGTAATTATGATAACTTATAATGATAAATCATCTTTTTCACATAAAAATAGTCTTTTATAAAATCATTCCTTTATATTCATTTGTTATCTATATTAATTTATAATTAATAGGTAACTAATGAATTAAACTATATATTTTTATATTTAAGTTAACACTATTTATAATTTCAATTTTAATTTTTATTTTATATATTATTATATCAAATAATAATATTTTTGATAATATATTTATGTTCGGTAAAACACGATCTTGCATGTTACGCAATCCATTAAGGAAAGTCATTCTTGCTTGTAATGCATGATAAACTCGGTTTTACTTATAGATAGAGCTAAAATTTATGATAAATGTAACATAATATAAATGTGGGGTTTCATATAATGAAATCGAGGAAAAAACATAAATTTATTCAAAGTGGGTTATATTATAATGTCTTGGGGTGTTATATTCTCCCCGTCATAAATAAATTGCATCATTGAAATTTAAACATGATCTCAGTAATCAATGTGTTGATATGTTAAAATAAACTATTTTTGAAACCCCTAAATCATGATTAAGGTTTATAACACTCTTTCTTAATAAGAGGGAAATAAAATACAATGGTTACATAACTAGGTTCCCTAGTAGGAGAACGCAGGAGGGAAATGGAAACATGGATATTGTGGGAAAAAATAACAATCATGTTCTGATGGAGAGTTGCAGAGAACAAGTTTAGCAAAATGTTTATGACCAGAAATCATTAAACCCATATTTTTAAACGTTCTTTAATATCACAAATATTATGATAATAATACCACATTTTTTTCATTATTGTTTTTTGTATAATTGAGAAATTAATTAACTCTATAAAAATTAAAATAATTATAAGATTCTATTTCCCAAACACAATATTATACTTTGGTTACTCCATGAACTATTTCTTCTTAATAACACAGTTAATGATGATTCATATGGTGAATAAATACATTATACACTAAAATCATGTCCAAAGACTAACCTAAAACACTTCATAAATTGATATCTTCTCCAAAATATTATGATCTCACAGTTTAGAAGGAAGTACACTGAATTTAAAAAATTAACATATCAAATAACATTATGTGGCTTTTAATCATCACATACCAAACATGTGAATAATGAAATAACATTAATTACCATAAAATTTATATGTCAGTAAGCTATCTTATGACTTTTCCAATCCATTATGTTTTAAAAATCCAAAACACTGTTTAATTAAGGATTATTTTTTCTCTCTAAGAAAATATACATGCTTAACAATTATCCAATTTTTAAATGACTTACTTGAAAATTCATATCCAAGATTAACCATATTTTTCTTATGACCAAATTACCTTAAGAATAACAGGATCCTTATCTAAAACTCAAAACCATATAATTTCATAGATATCAAGTCTCACTATTTTTTAGGCTCCAATTTCAAACATCAATTTATTCTGAATTTTGAATTTTAATTCTCAGAAATTATGACTCTGAAATCTATGAAATTCTAACTCCCAATTCTCATAAATTCTATCACTAAATACTCATAAATTCTAAGTATGAATTATCAGAAATTATGACTCTAAATTATCAGAAATTCTCACTCCAAATTCTTTGAAATTATTACTCTAAATTCTATAAATTTTTAACTATGTGTTATCCAATTTTATAACCTTGATCTCTAAAATATTCATACTCCATTTCTAGCTAAAATAAGACTATACTTATATTTAAAATTAGACTCTATTTCTATCCAAAACTAGACTCCATATTTTTGTTTTTCCAAACTCCATTTGTATACATATTTAGATTCATTTTCCCACTATATTTAGAATCTTATTTTTCATATTTCTTATATTTACTTTTGTTTATTAAGATATTGTCCCAACATTATGGGATCATAGTTTACTTATGTATATTAAACATATTTTTTTCTCTTACATATTATAATTCCTTACACATGATTATGTTACAATGAAATGATGTCATAAAATATGTTTCTAACTAAATGTTGGCTGAGTGACACCTATCTAGGTCCCTCTATAATTTAAGAAAAAAAAATTATTGGTGGAGAAGATGACCTTGGGTATTTAATTCCTTTAAATTCTATATCCATTTGAATATTTTAATAGATGTAAACATATCTATAGAATACATCATGTAATTCAGTGAACTGATTTTGAGAGAGAAAGTCTCTAATGCCTTGTGCGATCAGTGAAAATCTAGTTCATACTGCCTAGTGAAATTTTGATTGGCTGATCAATCGAGGGCTTATAGGGAGAGGAAGATAGAGGTGACGACATCCTTAATGTTTGAGGACTTTAAGGGATAGTAATATAGAGGTTCTGACTACCTTAAATTTTGAGGGATTGCGAGGATAGAAAGATAAACTCTGACACTCTTATCAAGGGATTACCCTAGTGTGGGTAAGATAGATATTCATTAATGTATAAATAGATGGACCTTTATGCAAGGTTATTGGATACCCATCCCTTTGGGTTAAAATATTTCATATCCATGATTACTTTTTTTTATTACGTGTTTTATTTCTGCTTCATTGTTTTAAAGAAAGAAAGTATAAGTTTCTTATACCTTATTATACATGTATACTCTGGTATAAACATGATTCTATATGATATAAGGTATAATATTATAATGTAATCATTTCTTAAGTTTCCTTATCAGATCTATATTTTCAGAACCTGGGAAAGATCATATATTATTTAAGAACTAAAGAGGGTTTGTGAAACCATCATGTTTATCTTTTGGAAGATAGATTTTATTAATGATAAAATTAAATGTTTTTAAAACTAAAATTCACCCCACCTATTGTAATTGATAATATACATCTATATTTTGATCCTAAAATTGGTAATAAAGGAGGTCTATGAAATACATATACAATCATATATGTTTTATTAATAATATTTCTTACTTATCTTTACTTGTTTGGGTTTTTCCTAATGATTTCTCTATCATTGTTTATAAACGTTTGTTACTAATTCTTTTTGTGGAAATGATATTTTTGATTTTCATTTAGAATGTAAGGAATTAGCGTTGGATCTATTGATAATATAAATCCTACCAGATTACCAATTGTTTTTGTTAATGATTATATGTACTAGATAAATAGGATGAAGACATTTTTTATTAACACTGGAGTGGATTATTTTTTCAAGCTCAATGGTAAAAAAGATTCCTTACTAGGAAATAATAACATTAAAAAATAAGGGAAAAAATAATATCAACAAAACTACAAGGTAAAAAATATTCTTTTATGTTCCATGACTAGTAATATCAACAGTCAAATATCCTCTTGTGAAGCTACCAATAAAAATTGGATGAAACATTAAGTGACACTGTTTGGATCTTCAAAATTGATAGAAAAAATATGATCAGTGTTGAGAGCTAAATATCATGGATTTATATTTCTTTATGGAGAACATGTTTGAAAAGTGAAACAATTATTTATGACTATCTTTAATAGTCTCCAATTTATGGGAGAAAAAGATCTTGATTATGAAATTATTGTGGACAAGATAATTGATATCATCGCAATTGAGTGGGAATCTAAAAGGATAGCTAATGACGAAAATAGGAAAGTATCTAATATCACTCTTGATGAGTTATTTTGAAATCGTTAATATCACGAATCAATAATGGTGATGGATTCTGATTTGAACAGGAAAAATAATGGTAATTCTATTGTTTCTTTCACTATTACTTCTAAAACCAAGACTCCTAAAAGAGTTACTTGTTCTAATGCTAATAAAGATGTTGTAATATCTGAATCGAGTGACAGTGATCATTCTAAGAATTAATTACCCAATATATTTTGTATAATGAACAAGATTGTGGGAATGAAATATTTGTAATATAGATATAATAAGAATGCCAAAAAGTACAAGAAGGATTTTGAAATAACATGTTATGAATGAAAAAGGGCTGGAAATATCAAACCTAATTGTTCCACTTCTCCAAAGAAAAGGCATAAAATATTATAATTATGAAGGAAACTTAAACAATTACTATAAATATAAGGCTAAAAAGTCATGATGGCTAATGAAACCTAGAGTGCCAGTGGTGGTGACTCATTTGATGAATCGTCAGAATACGAATATTCTAGTTCAAAGAATATTAGACTTATAGCTATATTACCTATTGAAAATCTTTGTCTTAAGGATAAGGAACACAATTCTAAATCCATAAAAAATATATAATTAAATTATAATATTCCTAATTAATAATATTGTGAGTATTCAGATGAATAATTATCCATATTAGAAGATAATACATTACCTTCATTCGAAGAAGTCATTAGATTTTCTAAATTACTTGTGAATTAGAACTACATGATGAAAATGATTTTAGAAAATTAAAATTCTAGAATTTTTTTACAAAAAAATTATTAGATATAAAAAATGATTTTTATCACGAAACTCTTGATTTGTAAAATGATTCTAAAAACCTTAAATAAGATAATTTTGAAAAAGATAAACTTTCTAAGGATATTAAAAAAGTTATTTCTAAGAAAAAAATTTAAAATAATAACTCAAACTCTTAAACTAATGAATATGAAGATAAAGAATTTAGTCATCAAAATAAAATCCAAAATATTTTACTTAAAGAAACTTTTATCAATTTTCACTTTTGGAAAAAAATAATCTGAAAAAATGTACACAGAACTTCGTCCACATAGTAATAGTTCTATATTTTGTTATTCTAATTTAAAAACTATTTTTAGTCACAATTATTTTGTTCCCTAAATTGATCCTTTCTGCACTAAGTGTTAATGTGGTGGACATTGGAAAAAAATTGTTTTCTAAATAAAACCTAATCTATAGGTTTTCATAAATCATACTTTTCTTAGAATAAATTGGACACATATGGATTAATTTCTAAAATTTCTTTGTCCAATAAATTTTGGATTCTGAAAGTCTAACAATTTTATTTTCTAGAAAATTAAATACCATCAATAATTCATAGAATATGGATAGTGGATGTTCCTAGAAAATTACTGGTAACAAAAACATATTTGAAAAATTTATCATGATGAAAGGAGGAAAAATAACTTTTGGAGATAATGCTCAGGGATAAAATGATGGTATAAGTAAAATTGTTCTTATAGGAAAAACCTTAATGGAAAATGTCTTGTTTGTTAAAGGAATTTAAAACAACCTTATAATAACAATCCCATTACATGATGAAGGTCACTTAGTGAATTTTTTGAATGATAAGTCTCTAGTACACAATACCAAGGAATAGTTTATTCTCTCTTCCCATAAGCTTGAGAATGTTTATAAAATAAACATATAAGTCCTTAGGAGCCAAGACCTACCTTGCCTCAGTGAAATGTAAGAAAATCTTGGTTATAAAATATAATACATGGATAATGTCACCTTATAAGCCTATAGAAAATATCAATGAAAATACTTGTTAAGGATCTACTAGTGCATATGTTTGATTATTCAATAGTTTCTGATCATTTTCAATATGAAAATCAACATAACTCATGCTTTAAATAAACTAGTGAAGTTTCAAATTCTAATGCATTATAGCTCGTCCATATGGATCATATCGATCCAATACAAACTGAATGTATTAGAGACAAATACATTGAATTGGTTTGGTTGATGATTACACAAGATTTACTGGGGTCTATTAACATTCAAATAAATTTGAATACATTTCTTATATTAATTTTTTTCAGCAAAATTTAAAAATGTGAAAAATATTCAATTGTAAACTATTCATAGTGTCCATGGGGGAGAACTTGAAAATTCAGATTTTTAAACATTTTGTAGTAAAAAAGGAAGTACTTATAACATCACAACTCCATGAAATTTGAAAATATGGTGTTGTTGAATGAATAAGTCGTATTCTTTAAGAGATAACTAAAACTATATTGACTGAATATTCTATTGGTAAAGATTTATATAATAAAGATTTATGTATAGTTTGTGTACTAAAAATCAATTTCTAATCTAACTTTTTTTAATAAAACACCTTATTAATATTTTGATGGTAGAAAACCTAATATTTATTACTTCAATTTATTTGGATGAAATGTATTCATACTTAATAAAAATGATAACATAAATAAATTCACAACAAAATCTCATGAAGGAATTTTCATAGGCTGTTACACTACTTCTAAGTCCTATAGAGTTTTTAATAAAAATTTATGTACTATTGAAGAAATAGTTCAAGTTAAATTGGATTAAACTGAACCTTTTGTTTTTAAACATCCCCAAACAACACCTTTAGATGTGTCTAAAAAATGATTATCAACCTTTATAAAAATATTCTTCTAATAAAGAAAAAAATAAACAAAATGTTTCTGATGTATTTACCTTAGAGGATTAATTACCTTATGTTACTGAATTGGTTTTACAAAACCTAAATCAGTTGTTTCAAATGAATCATCCCAGTGGTAGAATCATTTGTGTTGTAGTCAACATTTAGGGACTAGAATTTTTTTAATAAATTAAGTAGATCTTCTAGAATTTATTTTCTAGATAGACCCCAAATGCACTGGTGAAGATTTGGGTAATGATGATGGGATTACAGTTATGTAAGATAAACTAAATGAATTTGAATGAAATAATCTTTGGACCTTGGCTTAAATACCTAAGGAATGTTCTATAATTTGTTTAAAATAGGAATTCATATATAAATGTGATGAAAATGGAATAATTTTAAGAAATAAAGCAAGTTCAATTTCTAAAGACTATAATAAAAAAGATGGAATATAATATAAAATAACATATTCCCTTGATGATAGACTTGAATCTATTCATATCATACCATCCTTTTCATCATTATTCAATTATAAACTCTTTTAAATGGACATGAAGTGTGCCACCTTAATGGATATTTTCCATATGAAGTTTATGTCAAAAAAATTTCATGTTTTGAAGACATAAAACATCCTAAACATGTTTTCAAACATACAAAATCGTTATATGGACATAAAAAGCCCCTAGATCCTGGTATGATAGACTAACAAGATTTTTATAACAACAAAATTATGTTAAAAAAACATTTGATCCAACAATTTTTATAATGAAAGACTAAAAAACTTTAATGATTATTCAAATTAATGTTCTTGACATTATATTTGCATCAAATCAATAATCTATAACTAATTCTTTATCAAATCTCATGAAATATGATCTTGAAATGAGTATGATGTGTGAGTTAACAGTTTTCCATGGTTTTCAAATTTCTCAAAAACCATATGTAACTTATATAGCTCAAAATAATAATATTAAATATCTTCTTATGAGGTAAGGATTTGAAAACACTTTAATGTATATGTACTGCAATTGGTACCTCAAATACTCTTGATCTTGAAAAATCTAGGAAACTAATAGATCAAACTATTTTTATAGGTATGATTTAATGTTTATTATACTTAATATCTAATAAAATATACATAATGTTTTCAGTATTATTATATAAAATACATCAATCTAATTTAATGTAATCTCATTTTAAATTTTAGAAAATAATTTTTTCGTATTTAAAGGGTTCCATGGATTTAGGACTTTTCTATTCTAATGGAAATGGTTTTGATTTAAAACGTTTTTGTGATACTAATTTTTGTGTATGTAGAATGGATATGAAAAATACATCCAAACCATTTCATTTAGTACGATATTAGTATGTTTTTGGTCATGAAAGAAGTAACACTAAGTAGTACTTTCCACTGCTGATGCTGAATATGTAGCGGTTGGAATTTGTTGTGCTCAAGTTTTATTGATGCAACACACACTCATAGATTAGGGTATGAGTTTTACCAAAACATAGATAATGTGTGATAACACAATTTTTGATGGCCTAAGAAAAATCCCTTCACATCCCCCTCATGCTAAGCACATAGACATTAGGCATCACTTTTTTGTGGTATCACAAACATAAATGAGATATTATTCTAAAATATTTCAGAACACAAGACCAACTTGCTGACATTTTTATAAAATATTTTCCATTTGATAGATTTAAATAGATTAAACAAAATACTGGAATGATAACTATAAGGTAATATTCTATATTATCATATTTTTATTAAAACCTATCTTCATAGATTTAAATACTCCTCTTTATAGGGGGACTGCATATGATTGCACTTTTTTAAAAATGATTTCAATTTTTTTCAAAATTTAAAAATATCTTTCCTTATTAAAAATTTTAGAATCTAAAATTTTTGTTCCTTAAAAAAATGTCGGACAAAAAATGGTTCCATTACCTAATAAAAATATCAAGATCATATGTTTTATACGTATCGATACTAACAACTCATTCTAAACAATCTGAAAGATTTGTTTCCTTACATAAATCATCATAATTGCATTTTTTACTATTTGGAATTTATATCTGGTTTTAACAAAACATTATCAGATCAATTTTCCTAAAATCCTATTTTTCAGTAAAACCTCAAAAGAATGTAACCTTCAAAATCCTTCATTGTCATTGATATCAACCGTTAGTTCCGATAAAGCTAATTTAATTGATTAGATCTATCTGAGAATTCGAACCATCGCCCCAAATCCTATTTAAAGGGACCAAATGTTCGTTTTCCATATTTTTTCTCTCATATATTTATATCAAAGCTCTACCATTATTTATGTGTTATGTTCCATTTCTCTAGTTTCCTTACATTTCAAATCTCTATTAAAGATTCTCCGCAGACTCTGATGGAGTCTCAATCTAGCAAGAAACTAAAGATTTGACTTATTTTTTGGGAATGTTTAATAGATCACAATTTATTATCCATGTATAATTAATTCATTTCAATGATTATTATTTTAAATGGATGGAAAAAAATTCGTTTCTAAAGAAAAGAATCATGATCATGTCTACGCATACCATGTAATGGAATTTTATGATTCAGTTCATTTCTATGAGCATGGTGGAAAAGTGATATTCATGTTTATATTATATGGGATGTTTTATTCTATGCCTTTCAACAATTACCCAATATTCCATGACATTCCGTATGAAGGTGAGGCAATCAATTTTTTCACACCGATTTCTGGATAAGGGAGGCTCCATCGAGAAAGTAAAATATATAGAGGTTCTTAGGTGGAAGAATGGTAAGAAACCCAATATTTCACATCATTCAAAAAACTATTGGTTTATTCCATTATGGATAAAAGGTTTACTTATCCCAATGAAATGTGATAAAGATTCACATTAGATATGTGATATATTTCTCTTAGATTTCTTGGTGACCCTATGAATGATAATTTTGGTGAATTAAATCCTTATGAAAATTAGAAACACTCATTAAGGGATTATAAAGTCTCATATTCTAATGTATTCAACAATAATTTAACATATTATATACTTATGTTTATAATATTTAAATATCCCCTCCATATCAAAAGCTAATGATTTCCAGATAATGATTCTCATTAATGATACTTTGGGAATAATGAAAATTTGTTTTAATGGTGAATCAAGTGAGTTTGTAATCATCCTAATAAGGTTGAAAAATATAATAAGGATTATGTTTCTAAACCTTTCATGAAAGTAGAAGTAAAATAATCGAATCCTTATTTACACAAACCTATTATGAAACTTCAATCAGCACCCCTAAACCAATGAAAGAAAAGTTGTTTTCTGATGAAGTAGTTGCTAAGTGGTGGGAGAAGAAGAAAATCAGAAAAGAAGGTGATATTATTTTTTTGGATTGACACTATAGAGGAAAAGACGTTTATGAATGTTGAAGATGACAATATCATGAAACAATAAAAGGATAAAAAAGAGTCACATTTTTAGGTTGTTGAATCATAGTTAAAAGATGTTGAGAAAGCTTTAGAAACAATTCAGGTGCC
The DNA here is from genome assembly GCA_963277665.1 of Viscum album. Taxonomy (NCBI): domain Eukaryota; kingdom Viridiplantae; phylum Streptophyta; class Magnoliopsida; order Santalales; family Viscaceae; genus Viscum; species Viscum album. Next base: position 21,074,304 of record OY728123.1, read on the forward strand.
AAAATCCATCTTGAAGGATGTTTCAGTTACGTAAAAAATTGTGGAATAAGAATAAAATCAACAACAAGAAGAAGAAGAGGAAGAAAATGAAGCCTTTATTAAAATTGTTGAAGAATATCAGGAAGAGAAGAGTCCTTCTGATAAGAATTCAACAAGAACTTCTGATGCTTCATCCGACAAAATAGATTCAGATAACCCAAAAGAAAACTCTAATGAAGAGGATGTTAACAAATGAAATTCCAATATTAAAAGTGAAGAAAATGAACTTATTATTTAGGAAGATGAAAATGAAGTTAATGATGAAGAAAAAGATTGTGAGGTAGCCAGTATTGTTGAAAAGTCTATTTCTAAAATAAATTTATTCTATCTTAATACACTATAGAAAGATATAGTTGGATCATATAAGTCATAAAATGTTGATGAAGTGATAGATACTCTTCCAAAGGAAGGTGATTCAGATTCTAAACTGTCATCATCTATGGGACATGACATTTTGGTATAGTATTTGAAGAAAATTTTTGATTCAATACCATTCTTCCCAAATATTGAATCATAGAGTCATCTAATTAAGCACTCAGTCAATATGAATATGGATTCTACAATTTTTTTATAGAAAATTTATCCAAGCATGAAACGGATTTCCAAACCTTTATGATCAACTCTGAAGCTCATATAATGTCTTAAAAATTATTACAACTTGATCGAAGTCAGAAGTTGATGATCATAAGCTTTTAAGTGAATATATATTTTAGTCAAAGATACCTTCAACAAGTCTGATAAGAAATTGAATAATTTTTCTGAAAGACTAAATCATGAGAAAGCTTTCAGAATCCAACAGGATAAAGATCCCTATGTCAATATTAACTCCATTAATATTTATAAAAAGAGAGAATCAAATAACAAAAATCATTTAGCAGAGAGAGTCAAATTGCAATAAGAACTTATCAAGTCACAAGAATAAATGCTTCAATCTCTTGATAAGAAGAACCAATAGCAAGAAGACTTATTCAAGAAGTACCAAGATGATCATAAGTAAATAAAGAAAATGAAGGCCATTCTCAATAAGTTTCTACCAGAGAAGAATAAGGATGATTTATTATCATAAAACTCGGATATTTTTTTGTACTAAAATATTTCAATGTTAATGAAATATAATTTTTATACTTTATTTCAATTTTATCATTTTCAAACATTTAATGAACCAATTTGTTTCCATTTCGATTCCTTTTTCAAAATCTCAAAGGGGGAGAAATGTCGTAAAAAGAATATCATATTAAGGGCGAGTTTACTAAAAATAAATAATTGATTATGAAAGGGGGATCTTAATATTATAGACATCATTTTTAATTAAACAAATTTATTTCATGAAAATATATTATGCCAATGAATATGATTCTTCTGTTGAAAAAAACTAAGGGGGAGTAAGTCTCATTAACTAAGCCAACAAACATAAGGGATATATGTTTTTATTTCATGATTTCCATTCATAATTTACTTTTTAAAAAAGTGGATTGTGCTTTCTAAATTGTGGGAGATTATTATTTGAATAATCTACCTTATGAATTTTCCATTCGTTTATGTCTTAAAATTTAAAGTCGCTTCTTCAATAACGATTGTTTTCTTTCTCTATGTAAATTTATGTGCTAAACCTTTATCAGCATTTTACATGATTTACTTAAAGTATCTTATCATAGATTAACCAAAAATTTCCTAAGATTGATTTACCTTAATAATAATTGGAACCTTATCTAAACCATGAAACCATACAGTTTCTTAGATACCGAGTCTCAATATATTTAGACTTCGTTTTCATCAATTTTTATACTCTATATTTCCTTAATTTTGACTTCAATTTCTTAGGAATTATTACTCTGAATTATCAATAATTGTGAATTTTAATTCTGAAAAATTCTGACTCAGAATTGTTAGAAATTATAATTCTGAATTCTTAGAAATTCTGACTTTGATTTCATATAAATTCTTACTCCAAATTCTCTGAAATTTTTACTCTGATTTCTCAAATTTTATTTCTTCTATTTCTTAGAAAATCAGAACCTATTACTATATAAAACCAGACATCGTTTCTATCTAAAATTATACTCTATTTCTATTTAAAATCAAACATCAATTCTATCTAAAATCATACTCCATTTCTATCTTAAATCAGACACTGAATTCCTATTTTTCTAGACTCTATTTGTATACATATTTAAATTCTCATTCCCACTCTATTTAGAATCTTATTATTCATTCTTGTTAAAGTTACCTTTATTTCTTAAGATTTTATTCCAACTTTATCAAATCCTAGTTCAAATAAGATTTTTAAAAGTATGATTTTTTTCTTATATGTTATAATTCCTTATACATGATTATGTTATAATGAAATGATGTCATATAATATGTTTCTAACTAACTGTTGGTTGAGTGACACCTATCCAGGTCCCTTTTAAATTTAAGGAAAAATATGTCCATTGGAGGAGGAGCCGACCATTTTGATTTATCACCTTTAAATACCCCATCCATTTGACGATTTCAAGAGTCATAAACATATCTAGAGACTACATGTTGTGATGATGTGTAGTTATTTATAGAGAGAGATACTCTCATTCCTTATGTGATCTCTAAACATCTTGTTCATTCATGAATGACATGTTCTCCCTACCTAGTGTGATTATGATTGGTTGATCAATCAAGGGTTTCTATGGATAGAAAGACATAGGTTCTAACTACCTTAATGTACGAGGACTTCATTGGATAGGAATATAGAGGTCCTGACTACCTTACAGTTCAAGGTCTTGCAGGGATAGCCAAACATACTCCAATAATCATATTGAGGGCTTACCCTGGTGGGGGTAAGACATACTTTATTGAATGTATAAATCAAGGTACCTTTATCCATTTTTTTTGGATACCCTTCTCTTTGGGTTAAAATATTCCCAATACTTGTTTAATTATTTTTGTTACATTTTTTTATTTCCACTTCATTTTGTTAAAGAATGAATGTTTAAATTTATTATACTTTCTTATACTTGTATAATTTGTTATAAACAAGATTATATATGCTTTATGGTGGAATATTTCTCTATTTAAACTTTTCTTATATTTCCTTATCAGATCCATAATTTAAGATCCCAAAAAATTTATATCTTGGTTAAGACCAAAAGAGGGTTTTTGAAACAATATTTTTTAATTCTGTTAAACATATATTTTATTAAGGATAAAATGAAAAGTTTTAAACCTACAATTCAACCCCTCTTATAATTGAGTATCTACATCTATATTTTGACCCATTAAAAACTTTTTTTGAAAACATCCATTCTGCCTATTCCTTAAATATAAAATAGTTTAATAGATATATTTCCTAAATCCAAAAATTATATAAACTCCATCATTGATAGAATAAAGCACTTTGTCAATAAATCATTACTCAGATAATAATCACTTCTCCAATTTACATTATCCAAACCAAATATTGACTAATCCAAACATCATTATCTAAAGATTATGAACATATTAAGGGTAATATCTCCCTCATCTATGTGATTTCAAAAAAGATTTAATTTCCATTAAATGAATTTTCTTGGTACCATTCGACATATTATCTAAAAACCATAATGAAAATGTACTATCCTATAATCCTTATATATTTAATAAATCATATAATGGGAAAATCATAAATAAAATACTTTGACAACATAGTTCTTATATCCATATGAATATTTATATAAATTAAAGCACTTTAGTTGTGTCAATAATAAATTATTGACCATGAACCCTTATATTCATCAGAGGTATATTCTCTTAACACTTGGGGCATTCATTTGTGAGTACCCCATTTCCTTGTATTTGTAACACTAAATAGAAGCATTTTATTTATTCCCTTTACATTTGTTTCCGTAGTCACAATTTTTGAAACCCTTATGAAAAAACTCCAAATACTTTTAATAATTTAACAAGATAATTCTTTCTATAGTTATCAGATATAGAAAAATCTATTTTTACCTACATCTCTTCACCTGTCAACTTCTCTACCTTTAGCTTCATCTCTGAATTACCGTTATAGCTATAGGACTTAGAAAATCCCTTCTATGTGTTGATAGCATATAAAAATATTTCATCACATAAATAAAATTCCAGAGACAACAACTCCCTTTGAATACTTTCATTATGACCCTCGAAGAAAATATAAATCTTGAATTCTATGTTTAATCTGAAATTAAGAGCATACCCTAATAACATATTAAAGGTAGCTTCATAGTATGAAACAATTACTCACTGCTTTTTATTTAGAGTAAATATCATTCTCTTTATCTAAGTATGTCTCTCACAAGGTAAGTATTTACCAAATAATTTCTCTTTAAAATTTACCCAACACATAGTTATATTTCATCTCCCTCCCTTGTATTGTGGAGAAATGACCACCATTGATCTACATCACCATTCAAAAAATATAATGTAGGTGAAACTTTTTCCATTTCACCACATCAAAGTTCCACGAATATTTTCTTCAAAGACTATATCCTTTTCTCAGCCTCCATTGGGTCAGCAGTCCCACAAAATTTTGGGGTTCTCTGCCGCATAAATAAATCCAACCTTAGAGAATATTTATGTGAAACAGTTTTCTCCATTCGGGCAAGGGTATGAGTCATAACCAGATTATGGTACCCTAATATTTCTATAACATTCTCAATTCCAATATCAGCTATATTAGTTTCCTTATCAGTAAATATCATCATTTTCAATGAGTATTGATACAATTCATCCTTTCAGGCTCTTTTTAAAAATAATAGAATTTAATTGATTAGATCATAACATTATGTAACATAATTTATAATCCCAAAACTAGTGAAACAAGATTCATAAACTGAAAAAAAAAATCCACAAATAATCTTATAAAAAAACATGGTTTCTTTGGAGATATCCTTACTTTCAAATCATACATTATTATTTGTAAATAAAATTTGAATTATCTTTATTGTATCCCCTAGGATTGTAACATCAGGTGTGCAGTAACATCAACTTTCATGTACCAAGATAGGCAGAGTCTTTCTCGACACACCTTATTAGCATTGTAACCCATTGGTACATATGTGCCAAATCCACATACACTAGTTGCATATAGATAGAGATTTTTTTCTTAGATGAACCAAAAAATATCAACCATATCAAAATTCCATGTTGTTCATGTATACTTATCCGCAAATTCTATCTTAGATTTATGTTCCCTAGTCTATGATTTCCAAAATCCAGTTCCTAAGGATAATACTAGACTTCCTCTAATAACAACTATAGAGACCCGAACCCTGAAAATCTCAACACGATGTCTAATACCATTATGTTATCATGATAAAAAATGAATAAAATCCCTAAATACCAAATAATGTTGTAATATTGGTAAACCAGATACATACATGAGTCTTGTGTTACAAATTAATACACTAATAATAACATATTTTTTTATTTCTTGGATAGTAACAACATTATTCTTTCTAGTGTATCCATTCATATCATTCATAGTAAAATAAATGGATTCATGGGGAAATGAAAAAATTAAGTATTAGCCTAATTGCTTAGTTTGGATAAATTTTAGTGAAAGAAATAATGAATTAATAAGAATATTCAATATAGTAAGGTAATGACTGAATACATGTGCTATGAAATCAATAAAGTTAGATGTAAGTGCGTAAACAATATGGAAAGGTAAATAACATAAAACACATTTTTTTAAATAAATAGATACGGAAAAATCAATATGACATGGTAATAAAATTAAAACACATGCCATTTAATCTGTTAACTGAGATTGAAATGAATCCATAGATATGCCTATGGAAAATATCAGGTATAAATAATAACTGAATCTAAATTATGGAAATGATTAATTATTGGACTCCATTTTTCCTAGGTTTATATAATCATTAACATTGAGACCTTATACATGTTGGTCTAGATTAACTGGTAAAAACCCATCTAGGGAAAAAAACTAACTCATCCCATTAGACTTCGGATGCATTAAGGGGAAATTTCTAATAGGGCCCCAACTGTGTAATAAATATCCAAATAATTCATCATATATCAAATATTGAATTTAAAATAAGATATCATTATCATAATAGATTAATCATAATCACTTTGGAAGGGGAGGAGTCAGTTCATAATGGGGGAAGTGTGATGTTCACTCCTACTTTTTGATGGGGGTAACCACTTTGCTAGTGGCATCCCTATCAGTGGGGAAGGGACCTATAGCATCCAACATGAGAGTGCGTTCCAATTTTAACTCCTTTTATAACCCTAAGATTTTTCCTACTTTTCCTCGAGCTCTAGTGAGTCCGAAATTCCCGGACTTATTTGATGGGATACCTAATCACTCGATCACAATTGTGGAGTTGAAAAAAACCTCGATGTCTGTAAAACATACTATGGTTTATTAATTCAAACAATAATGCTCCTTGATTGATTCTTTTGATATGAATGTCTTTGTATATTCGGACATAAAAGAGAGGGATACGGTGGATTTTCCTGAAAACAAGCATATTATGTTATGTTTCGCTTTTGAGGATGATTTAATTAGATTTTGGTCTAGAACAACCTGGAGCTTCAACAGATTCTGATTCAAGAACATAACATGGACCTATGACATCTATATAAAGCATGAATCATCATTGATGAGGACCTGGTTCAGTTTCCCTAACCTTCTTCAACAATTTCAAAACCCCTCTGTGATTAAGCTGCTTATGAACTTATTAGGTAGAATCTTGGGTTCAGATAGCCGTACTAAATCTATTTTCATCTGGTTAACCCATGAGTCTGTGTGGAAGTGGATGTGTTAATAATTATGTTTGATAATGTTTGGATCACAGTAGGTGAAGAGGTTTGGTATACGCAACATGTGGTTTATGAATCATATTCCAATTTTTATGGTTTCTATAAGAATTTGGGTCATTCTTTGTCTTCCTATACATGAGGTTCTTTTAATTCAACATAGAAGATGGGTGCAGATAGTGGTAAGGTTTCAGAGGATAGTGTTGAGACATGGTTGTCTGAACAGAAGTCATTAGGAGTGGTCACTGAGTCTATATCCGCAATGGATGTCAAGCATGGATCACTATAAGTGAATCCTTTGGTGTCTGACAAATTCCGCCACTTGAGGAATGATTTGGGAGTACCCCAACCCCCTCTTCCTACCATTTTAGAACTAGAGGTTCCTATTGTGGAGGAGGTGAATCCTGATAGTGGTCTCATTATTATGGATCACTTCATGGGGGATGAAGGAGACTCTATGACTCCCATAGCTGTTTCAAATGTTGAGGAAGTGTGCATAGGGACTATTACCTTTGACAAGGGTTTTCCTTAGGCCTCTATGTCACAAAGGGAGGGAGACTCATCTAGTTGTAAAGTGATGTTACATGAGGAGGTGGCTGATAATATGATCGGAAACTGAATTGAAGGATTTTTTCTTGATAATATGGTTCATGAGGTTGAAAATAACCTGGTTAGGCTTTCATGGGATCAATAAGGGGCCACCAAGACCATGTCTAGTGATGAAAACTCTGAGAATTCATCATGCGATATTGAAGGTGACACCCAAGGTGATTGGCTTTCAATCCCAAGATTCACCTAGAACTAGAGTGGTACATGGAATGTGAAGTAGGATCATCAATTTTTTTCCACTAAAGGAGATCAAATCAGTTAGTAAATGGAAGTTAATTGTTCCTCCCTATAATAATGATTCTAGATTGAAGTGGATGTTGGTGTGATGAGCGAATCTTTTGTGGAGTTGTTTATGCAATCGAAAGAATAAATTTTTTAATTAGTTTTGACAGTTAGGGCTACTAAATAAGTTGTTCACCAGATGATGGAAATTTCATTAAGGGTGGTTTTCAATAGGGATCAAATTAACTTTATTTATAAGAAATATCTAATATTTATTAGGGGATTCAATTCTTGGGAGATCAGTAAAGAAGAGTACATCTAGTATTGGGACAAGCTGGCGTATTGGTTCGAAGACCTATTGAAGGGCGATCATGGTTTTTAGGTTAGAACTATTTATTATAAATTATGATGGGAGATAAAAGCTAACATAATTATGTTTTTTTATTTCTTCCGTTATTTCTTTTAGTTATGGAACTATGGTTTCTCACTTTTCCCATAAAAGTGGTTTCTATAAAGACAATGTTTATTTCAATCATTATTTAACAATGTACCTTATCAAGTATCTGTACGGAGTAGAAGATATTGATTTATTAATATTTTATTAGTGGAGGATTACTAATAAACATAGTTTTTGACATTAATGAATGGAGATAACATTTAATCATCATTAAAACATTCTTGAGGATAATAATCTATAAATATTCCAAGGTCTCATATACTACTTTGAATCTTTTGAATCATAATTCCAAATGAATTAAATGAATCATATAATATCATGAGAATAAGGAGAATCGTGATATGAAATGTAAATGTAAACAACATAAGTAAAAATGAAATATGGTTTAGTTTAAAAACATATCCCTAAAAAATAATATGGATAATTAAGAGAAATTCGATGTCAATAGATAATTGGAAGTTGAAAATTTCAAAGGGACTAAAAAGAGTCAAGGTAGATATTGTAAAAACTATCCTTGGTCAAATAAATCATAAACCATCAAGATGAATAATAAGGATGAAATCAATACAACATATCCCACATAGTGTAAAAAAATAAAGGGTTGTTCTCATTTATGAGTAGGAAAATTTTAAAAAGATCTTCAGAAAACATTCTTCATGAAAATATACTTTTTAATTTTGAAAAACATTTTGAAAAACATTTTCTTTGAAAATTACTTCTAAAAATATTTTCATTTAAATTAACCTTTTAAAATGCAGAGGAATAGTCAAGGAAATTATAGTAGTAAATATGTACATGCCATAAAAGGTAAGAATAACATTTCTTTTTCATTGTGAAAGGATAGAAAAATCCCTTTTTTAAAATGAGATAGGAAGATGAAGAGATACAGGTAGATTCCTTTGAAATATTTATAAAATGAAAAAAGGATAAAAATTTCTTTAACATATTATTTTTGAAATGTTAAAATAATTGAAATCCTTTTTAAAAAATTGGGTTTTCAGGATAAAATAGGTTCTGTAACGAAAGAGGAAAATGAAGTGGGGTTATCATAAAAAAATTTCTAAATCATTTTGATTACTGAAGAATTGAAAATTTTAATATTATTTTGACCAGCTAATAAATATCTAGAGGAGAAGAAAAATAAATTGTTTTTTTGATAATGATTAAATAATATCCTCTAATGAAAATTCAAGTGTAAAAAATCCTGAAAAAATGAGATTCTAAAGTAATCCTTTCAAAAGAATATAACATTGATGTCAGGATCAATCAATTAATAGATTATGTGTGTCCAATTTTAATCCACATAAATCAAGGTTTGATAAGAAAATAAATACTAAAAATGATTAAACATATAATCATAAAATAGTAACGAAAATGAGAAAATAATATTACAAAATGAAGAGGAACATGGTTATGAAATTATTTACATCTTGGTAACTTTAAATTTAAATCCCATTTGATTTAATAAATGAACATAAAACTAAAAATAACATAAATATAAATCAATTAATGACATAATATAACAAAATCGTTGATTAGTACACCACACAGAATAATTATGTGCTGAATACGAAACTTTTCTCACGGATGTAAAAGGTGGGATGATAATCTCAAATATTGCATTTCCTTTTCAGCTGAACATACTTTAACATTCTATATAATGGTTTTAAATAAGTTAATATTTTATTTCAGAACCATTTTAATATTTATGATATCATATATGATCTTTTTATAATATCTTACTACCCATTTGTTATTAATATTTTATTTTTTTCACTATTTTGGATGTTAATTTCATAGTTGTTTGAGTATGTTTTGACAGGTTACTAGTTATTCTAATCATGGTTTAATCCCCTCCAAAATTTAAATTATGATTTAATTATCATATATATTTAGCATTTATGTATTTAAAATAAATCATTATATTTTGATATATAAAATAAAATACCATGTTCGTTATATTGGTACGTCACATATATGTATGAACGCTAATTTCACTACTTTTTCATATTTAACGAAAGAAAAGTAAATTATATATATGTTTAGGTATATTGTACTTCTAGTATTACATATATTTCATATATGTTAAATAATTGTATTAAAACCATTTTCATATATTTAATGTACAGTATGAATGAATCTTATCACATTGAGGATGTGATAGTCCATACTTCCAAAAATTATGTTATCATATTTATACAATATATAGAATGAAAATAAAATAGCATGAGAAAGGATGTTACCTCTTATTCGGGGAACCCTTTTGGCTTCCACCAAAGGGCTTACTTGGATGGATTTCCTCTATTGTTAAGGCTACTAGGTTGTGGGGAATGATGTTGTCGGGATATTTTGGTAGATCTTGGTCAGGAAAATTTATCATGAGTGGTGTGAGGAATTTTTAGGGGTGAGTTCCTTTTTATAGTTGAGGAGTGACATTCTAGTAAATTTTGGAAAAGAAAATTCCACCCTTCTTTGTACATGGAAAGTGGCCTAAAATAATTTTCCAAATTCACAAAAGGGGGGGAGAGGGTCTATATATGGATATAAAATAGATTTTATAAGTTTTTTTGTTGATATGGATCTTTGGAATAATTTTTATTCCCTTATAAAGGTAATTTTTCTCTTAATGGATGTAATTAATTTTAATTAAATTGACAAATCTTTTTGGTCAACAATAATGATTACCTTTTTAGTAATTATAAAATATAATAATTCCAAATATGGAATCTATTTTCCCAAATTACAATCACATATGTGAACTAAATTTATTTAAATGTAATCTCATAGACTGGATGAAAAAATGAGTTTTTAATGTAAAAATATTCAAAAAATTCAATGAATTTTTATTTAATAAAAATATGAAAATGATTACAATGACCTAAATTGGATTGATTTCTATAAAATAGATATAATCAAATATTAATTTTAAATAAAAATAAAATATATATATGTTAATAAATTATTCTAAAAAGAAGTAATGAATTAAAATTCATTATTTTTAATTATTCGTTAAAATTAAAAATTCATAGATAAATACAAAAAATTCACTCAAAAATGATTTTTATTTTTTTTCTAAAAAATAAATATTATTTTGAAATATAAAATTTATAAAAGGTCCAAAAATTTTATTTAAAATAGGTTATCCATTAAAAGGCAACAAAACTGCTCTTATAAAAATATCAGTTTTTAGGTGTAATATTGGGTCCGTTAGCATTTTATTCCTTTAAAATCAATTGGATGAATATCAAAAATATCTGATTGAATATAAAACATATAAATATAATTAATATCACTCAATAATAGTAAATAATTTATATTATTAAGATAAATATCAATTTTCCATATAAAAATTTTCTTTTATAAAATAATTCCATTATATTCATTGGGAACCTATTTTCATTTCTAATTATTAAGTAATCAGTGAATTGAAATATATATTTTCATAGGTTTTTTAATCCTATTAATTTTTGTTAAAATTAGTGGATAAGTTATATCTTGTTATATTAAATAATAATATTTCAAAAAATATATTATTTTTTTGGTAAAAATCAGTCTTTGGGGTTACATAAACCATTGACGAATACCAGTCTTGTGTGTAACACTAGGTAACCTTGATGTTCCATATATAAGAAGATAAAATTCATCATTCATATAACATAAGATTTACCAAGTGTTTCTTATAAATCAATGTAGTAATAAGAAATAAATTTGTTATAAAAGTGAAATATTGTAAATTCTTGTGGTGTTACAACCAATTTTTCCATATTCTATTAATGTAAGTTGAAAATTTTAATTTATAAATAAACCCATAGAAGACATGAAAAAAATAGTTTTCTAAAGAAATAGTTCACATATTTATGAAATTTTTTTATATAAAAAATAAATATAAAATTGATTTTGTTGACATGAATTGGATTAATAATAATATAATTTAACTAATTTTTCTCTTAAACTATATTAAAATAATTTGGATATTTCTATATTCTTTAAATGAATGAAAAATTCTTAATAAAAACAATTATTTATTCTATTCACAGGTAAATTTATCTTTTTTGTAAATTATAAAAAATTCATTCCGATATAATATTGACATAATGATTTCAAAAAAAATGTTTCTTTTTTCAAAAAAAATTATAAAAGTGGAAAATATTAATTTTAAAATAATTTTTAAAAATGCAAAAAAACGGATTTTAAAAATAAATTCAATGCCAGCTTAAAATTTTAGTTATTATTAACTCATAACTAGAAATCATAATATATGAATGTTATAATTTTTTATTAAGTAGATATTTTATAAATATCATTAAAATAATTCAAAAAAGTTATTTATTAAATTTATTGAGATAAATAATGTTTGTGTGCATAAAATTAGTATTTCAAAATATTATTTACTTTATTTTCAAACTATTTTAATTATCAATTTTAATAAATTGATAACGTAAGAATTATTTTCATAAATATGTGTTAAAAATATATTTCCATAATTTAGTTAATTATATTCAAACCTTTCATTCCAATAATAAGGTGATAACTTTTATATTATATAATAATATTTTAATTGTATGTCACATTTTGTTTAAACTCAGTGTTGTGTCTTTCAAAAGATATCAAATAAATTAAATTTACTTGAAAAAAATATTTCACAAAATCTCACATTGTTATAGCTTTTGTGGTGTGTTATGGTATTATTTCATGATAATAAATCTAATATAAAGGATGGATAATCAGGTAGCTTGTTTATGTATTTCCTTTCCCCACAACATGAAAAATAATTTTGTTATTTCTTTAAGATTTGTTTTTATTTTAACTTCATATGAGTCTTAGAGTATTTTGTATTATGGAATAGTAATTAATTTTGTTTACCTTAATCCATAAGTTTAGAGGATTAATGGAATTCTCAATGATTATTTCTCTTGAGGAATCATGGAACATTTGGATTATTCATAGAGGTAATAGAAATCAATAGATAATTAATGTTACTTGGAAATGTTAATAGAAATAATATAAATAAAATAATATTTAAATTTATTGTATGTTTTTTGGTTATTAATACCTTAGTGTTGATAATCAGTTGTCTAAGAGACAATAGTTTCATTAATGTCTAATACTAGTATTGTTCATATAGTTTAGTTTGTGAATTATATATATATTCCTATGTTATGTGATTTAAAACACAAGACCACTCATGTTAATAGGGAAACATAGAATAATGTACACCAAAGAGTGTTTTCCCCGACATCCAGGTTGGTGATAAATAGATAGATAACGACCCCTCTTTCACCACACTCTTATTCTAATAGTAGTATTTGTTGGTATGAAAAATAGTTACTTTTACTAGATATATTATTATAGATTACTTTAATAACATGTTGTTATTTTGAAACATGTGTATCTCTGGATATAGTATCATAAGGATTATTATAGTTATGTTCTTTTTGAGGTAAAATTTCATAATATATAACACATGACGTATATGTAGTTGTGGCAACTAGAATCAACTCAGTTATTATATGGATTTGTGCATTTTTAAGATGATATGAGGTGTAACACCCGAGATTTTTATGAGTAAAATTTTGTTTTTATTATATATATATATCATCAAAGGAATATTTCACTACACACAAGCTTGGCTTACTTTACACGCAATCGCGACCTTCCTCGATAGCTTGCATTGTACGCAATACCGAGTTTCGCTAAACGACGATATGCTATTAAAATATTATTTAAAATAGCCGTTATGAATATTAATAACCACTTTTTGAAATTTTATCTTTCAAAATGGACCTCATTTTTGGATTCGGAATACCAAAATTAGCCTAGGGTGAAATTTTGGTATTTTTCTGAAAACTTTCAATTTTTGATGAATAGTGAAACCACTAAGTGGTAGGTTAAAAACTGAATTTTGCATAAAACATAATTTTACAGCTTCTGTGAATAGAATTTTGAAAATCCTACAGACACGGTTGATATCATTAAGTAAAATGTGGTTCAATGAGATAAAAATAATTTTTTGGTGAATAGTAACTTTTTTACTTTTTTTACCACGGTTAATAGTAAATTGGGTAACTAAGGGTAAATATGATATTAATATTACCCTAAAACATGTCCTAATTCTACTGGATAAGTGTAATTCGACCAAAAACAACCTTATGAATATAATATGACCATTTATGTCCACTTGGATTAGATTATGACATTTAATATTATTTTATTTAATGAATAGTTAAAATAGTTAAAATCAAAGTTTAATAACTAAAACATTTTTAATATGGGGTTATACATAAGATAAATTCTACTATAAATATTCATTAGAAAGCTAAAAATATTTCCTACATAATTATATTTTATTTATAATTTTTAGTCTTTAAAGAAAGTTATTTATTTATGACACAACGATGATGCAGTAATTACCCTTTTAAGGAAATGTTAACATAATTGATGTTATAAATGCTCAAATAAATGTAATTTGAGACTTTTTATGAATAACACTAATTTCCTAGGTTACTATGATATATTATTGTTGATTTAATAAACTTCGTTCGAACATATAATTCTGTTATGACTTTCACAAAAATCATATATCAAATAGTGTCAAAATTGACACAAAATAGTTTTCAAATCAAATATTATATTATTAATTGTTATTTTATTCCTAAAAATCTAAGGTTTTGAAAAATGATTTAGATAAGGATATATATATATATTAATAATAAACAACTTGGTGTTCTTTTGGCATGTTATAGTAAGTTTATTAACCATATAGTGTAAGAAAACAAAAAGTCACGGTAAAAGTTAAATTATTTAACTTAGAGTTAAATCTAATTGATAAGGTTAAAATAATAAGCTAAACGTGGCTAAATCTTATTGGTTTATAGGATTTAGACCCATCCCCACTTTAACTTCTAAATAAGACCCTTTGGAACCATTATAAACCGATTTTGACTTTAATATAAAATAATATTTTGAGGTATTCCTAAGGTGCCCCTCTCCTCCCTTATAAAAGGGCACCTCCTCCCCCTCCTCCTCACACCAATTTGAGCACTCAAGCTCGGCCTACCCCTGCCAAAATCCCTTCTCCACTTCCCTAGAATAATCCTAGAGGTCCTGGTCTTCTTCAAAGACCAATCTTAGTTCCCTAAGTGGAGGATTCAAAGAGGCGTTTCAAAGAAGAGATAATATCCATTACCGATCTTTTCAATTTCTTTCTTCTTCAACTTATTCTTCTTTAGTTGTTTCATGATAAAGTAATAACATCAGTATTACTTACATACTGATATGTTATTATAAATATGAAACAACCCTAATTCACCTTCTATCCATCCTACGGAAAAATGAAATCACCACGCGTGCGTACGTACGGAATACCGTCTCCACGCCGTGGTGTACTCTATTTTCCACCATCACCTTACAAGGATGGGTATAATGGTGTAATGAGTAACTATATACGATTATTATAAAGTGATATTGATACTTAAATAGTATAAATACACTTAAATTCAATTCCACGATCATGGGAACAATATCATCGCTCGTGCGTACGTACGGAATACCGTCTCCACGATGTGATGTGACTCGTTCTACATGATCATCATTACATAGTAATTATATAAATGAATTTAATGAATAAATATGATATATGTTACACTAATACCATTCTGGATATAAGTTATCTATTACCTTAAAAGAAGAATAATATTTTATTCGGCAAAACACGCATAAGAACAAAAGGCAATAAAGACTCGAGTAACAAGTAACAATGAAATATTACTAATAAAAATCTAAGAATATGACCATATATGATATGATATCAATATTTATGATTCTTGAATAAGTCAATAACATTATTTAAACCATTATACAGGAGCTTCGGACACGTACAAAGCAAATCATACATAAGGTAATGGAAATATCACAATCTCATTTTTATCCAAGATTGTTTATACTTTGGCATTTACTGGGGTTTATTTTATCATCCACATCCATGTTTCCTCAATATGTAATATTATTTCCATCCACCTACAATTGTTTAAATCCAATTTCACCCTTCGGTGAGTTTTTAGTAAAAGATATTAAAGGAATCTTTTGTCGTTTTTCGTACAAGGTACTTTTTTGACTTTTCTGACAAAAGTACGAGAAGAATGTTTTTTTAACTTATACGGCATGAATGGATTTTTAAAACATTATTTCCAAGAATCTTCCTTTATAAGTTTTCATGTTTATTTTTAATCAACTTCTTTTAGTTTATAATTGTATGACATGTTAAGAAAAGAAAAGTGTTTTTGAAGTAGAAAGGATATTTTCCTCAAGAATGGAGTTCAAATGTTTTATCAAAATTATTTTCCATCTAAGATAATATAGGGTTCTATTTTTATCCCTATTATTACATTGATTTGATTATGTTTTGAGGAAATTATTTTTATGAAGTCATTTACCTTATATAATTTGTTTTATGATGTCATGATGTTTCAAGAATCCCATTTTTGTTACATGTGTTATAAGATGATGTATGATTTATGATTATGTGGCACACATAAGAAAGGATTCATTATAAGATGGGTGGGACCTATATCTCCCTCCAATTCATTGGATAAAGATTTTATATTTCATGAGACAGACATGGCAGGAATGGTAGGTTATACCGGTTCAGTGAAACATGACTGAAACGAGGGTGACTCGGTTCAGAATGGGACTTTGTCCACTAGGATAGTCTTGGAAATGAGTCTTGACTAACAAGAAATGATTCTATATGATTATGTGTGTATGCCACAACGTTTCATGTTTTAAGTTAAGATTATTGTGATTACATTTAACTGCCATGATTTATCCCATGTTATGAAATTATGATCTCTTTTGCAGGTTAAGATTTCCAAAAGTTATGTGCTTATGTATACAATGTGATTGATATTTATTTTGTTTAACCTTACTGAGCATTTGAGCTCACCCTTTTGTATGTTTTATTTCCCCAGGCCAGGAAGAAGATTATTAAGTAGGATATGCCAAAAAGGGACTCTAGATATGATGAAATAAGTGGGAGGCAAAGTTGATGCTTTATGAACCAGTTGTTTATGTTTCCCAGTTTCTAAAGACACTATACCTATATGGTCCTTTTGTGGTTTTTGTTATATGTTGTAATAAGCATGCTTCAATTTTGATGTATTAACAATGTATGTAAAGTATGGGTTGTCATAGTTGGTATCAGAGGAAAGGTATAGTCAACCTTTGGAAACTAGGATGTGAAATCCTTAGTAAGAACCCTATGGATAAGTCTAAGCATAGAACACAGTCTTAGTGTTTTAGAAATGGCCAGGAAAAACCTAGGATAAGACCTTAAGCGTGAAAATTTTATTCTTGAATTATGTGGTTTTCCAATTATAATTAGTGTTGCTCACACTATTCTTCTTCATTTTTGTCAATGGATGGAACCTGAAGGAACCATGTTAATGCGGAATGCGATGGGAAATGCAATGATTGTCCCCCTGAACAACCAAACGATATGGGAGCTGGAATTCAAAATCTTGTAGCCATGCTCACACAACTTTCTCAAGCTATGAATCATGCAGGACTTCCAAACGAGCAAAGGAAGGAGCAACATTCTGTTGAATCCTTCATGAGGCAGCGTCCACCTTCTTTCAGCGGGTCTACTGATCCATTAGCTGTAGAACAATGGATTAGTACTACTGAAAAGATATTTTCAGTTCTTCAATGTTCGGAACATGATAAAGTCATCCTAGCAGTGTATCGTTTGGAAGGAGATGCTGATCAATGGTGGAATCTTATTAAGAATACGAGGCAAAGGGATGAAATTGATTCCATGGAATGGGACGAGTTCAAGAACGTATTTTTCAATAAGTACTTCCCTCGTATTCTCCGAACAAAGATGGAGAAAGAGTTTCTTGAACTGAAGCAAAGGGATGATGAATCTGTTGGTACCTATGAAGCAAATTTTACAAGACTTGCAAGGTACGCTTCTGGTGTTATTATCCAACCTGAGAGTAAGATCGATCGATTCTTTAGTGGCTTAACACCAAGTCTTCGAAGGGCGTTAGCCATAAGGGACTTCAATAGCTACGAGGAAATCGTTCGATGTGCTCTCAAAGTCGAGATGGATATTTGAGAAACCCATCAGTCATATGGGTTTGATAAGAAGAGGAAAATGGAATTCAAAGGAAAATCTAAAGAGCACACTGAAAAAAAGATGAGCTTTCCCTTATGCTTAATGTGTGGAAAGAAACATGGAGGGAGTTGTGTTAAAGGGACAAGTCAATGTTTCAAATGTGGAAAGGAAGGTCATCGGGAATTTGAATGCCACGATAATGGGAAGAAGATGTCTAATGATGCAAACAAAGGAAGGGATACACAGAATGAACCTACTACACTTCAATGTTTCAAGTGCAAGGAGATGGGGAATTATGCCAATAAATGCCCAAATCCAAGGGTTGATGATGATGGTCGACGTCAACAAACTCTTAAGGCTAAAGAAAAAGGAAATTCACATGCAATTTCTATCAGCGATGTGGATTACGATAACGAAGTGGTGAAAGGTACACTTACCATCCACTCTAAAGTAGTAAATGTTTTATTTGATTCTGAATCCACCCACTCTTTTATTTCTGAAGAATTTTCTAAGGGTATCACCGTATTACCTCAACAATTAGATGTTGAGTTAGCTGTGACAGCACCTAATGGCACATCAATCGCATCAAAAGTTTATAATTGTTCTCCAATTGACGTTTGTGGGAAAGTGCTTCCTGCAAATCTTGTGATCCTTCCTTTAGTGGAATTCGATCTGATTCTTGGCATGGATTGGCTTTCTTTATATGGATATTATATCAATTGACAAAGAAGGGAAGTCACATTTCATATTCCAGATCAATCTATGATCGTCTATCAATGCAAGGATGAACATAACTTTCCAGTGGAAATTTCTTCCATTTTATGGGTATTGATTCCACTAAATGATGGTTATTTATCTCAAATGGTTGGTGAGAAACATGCGATTAAGAATATGCCCATCGTACGAGAGTTTGATGATGTCTTTCCGGAGGAATTACTAGGTCTTCCACAAAATCGTGAAGTTGAGTTTTCAATAGAACTCGTAGCGGGTGCTTTGCCTATTTCAAAGACACCTTATAGAATGGCCCCAATTGAGTTGCAGGAATTGAAGAAGCAACTCCAAGAGAATCTTGATAAGGGATTCATATGCCCTAGTGCGTCACCTTGGGGAGCACCTGTTCTATTTGTTAAGAAGAAAGATGGATCAATGAGACTCTGCATTGATTATCGAGAACTTAACAAGATCACTATCAAGAACAAATACCCTCTCCCATGCATTGATGACTTATTTGACCAACTACGCGGATCTCAATACTTTTCCAAGATTGATCTTCGTTCAGGGTATCATCAACTAAGGGTCAAAAGGGAGGATATTCCAAAGACGTCTTTCCGTACAAGGTATGGACACTATGAAGTTATAGTGATTCCATTTGGTCTTATTAATGCCCCTGATATCTTCATGGATCTGATGAATAGAGTCTTTAGAGACTATCTTGATCAATTTTTGGTAGTCTTTATAGACGATATTCTTGTCTATTCCAAGGGCAAGGAAGAGAATTAAGATCACTTGAGAATTATATTAAAGACCCTGAGAAAGGAGAAGCTTTATGCCAAATTTACCAAGTGTGAATTTTGGCTTCAAAAAGTTGCATTTTTGGGTCACATAATCTCAAAAGAGGGGATATCTATGGATCCAGCAAAAACAGAGGTTATCGAAAGATGGTCGAGACCAACAACAGTAACTGAGATCCAAATTTTTCATGGTTTGGCTGGATATTATCGACGTTTTGTGAAAGATTTTTCACGATTATCTAATCCACTCACCAAGTTGACTCGAAAAGGAGTTAAGTTTGTCTGGACAGAGGAATGTGAAAAGAATTTCAAGGAGTTGAAAAGAAGGTTATCCAGTGCACCTCTGCTCACACTGCCTTGTAGTGGAGAAAGGTTTTTGATCTACAGTGATGCATCCAAGAAGGGATTGGGGTGTGTTCTTATGCAAAATGATATGGTGATAGCTTATGCCTCACGATAGTAGAAAATCCATCAGAAAAATTAACCAACACATGATTTGGAGTTAGCTGTGGTAATCTTTTCATTAGAGATTTGGAGGCATTACCTTTATGGTGAAAGGTGTGATATTTATACTGATCATAAAAGTTTAAAGTATATTTTCGCACAAAAGGAGCTGAATATGCGTCAAAGAAGATGGTGGAGCTGATTAAGGATTATTACTGGTCAATCCATTACCACCCTGGGAAAGCAAACAAGGTGGCAGATGCATTAAGTCAACAAGACCATGCTAGTTTATCCATGATGAGGATCACAAAAGATCCAATATTTATGGATTTACAAAGGATGGATCTTGGAATTATAATGGAAGGGGAAAATTCTTATCTTTCTCAAATGAATGTTCAACCATCTATACATGTGAAGATTAAAGAGGCATTGAAAGAAGATGTCGAGTTACAAAAGAAGGTGAGAAATGTTCCTGAATTTAACCTTTATTGTGATGGGATAATAAAGTTCAGGAATCAGGTTTGTGTTCCTCCCATCCCTGAATTAAAGAAGGAGCTGCTGGATGAGGCTCATAGTTCTTCATTCCCTATTCATCCTGGAAGCACGAAGATGTATAGGGACCTGAAAGAGTACTTCTGGTGGGATGGCATGAAAAGATATGTTGCTCAATATGTCTCTCGATGCTTGGTTTGTCAACAAGTTAAAGCTGAGAGACAGAAGTCTAAGGGGATGTTACAACCATTACCCATACCCGAATGGAAATGGGAAAACATCACTATGGACTTTGTCACAGGACTTCCTAAAACATCCAAAGGCAATAATGCTATCTGGGTCATAGTTGATCGTCTTACAAAGTCTGCCACTTCATTGCTATTAGAGAGGATTTCTCTCTGGATCAGCATTCCAGGATATATGTAGAGGAAGTGGTAAGATTGCATGGAGTACCACTTTCTATTATATCTGATCGGGATCCGAGATTTACCTCGAAGTTCTCGCAGAGTCTTCAGCATACTCTGGATATAGAGTTGAGTTTCAGCACTGCTTATCATCCTCAGACAGACGGTCAGTCTGAGAGAACAATTCAAACCCTAGAAGATATGTTGAGAGCTTGCTCTATGGATTTCAAAGGAGGTTGGGATCAACACCTACCTTTGGTGGAATTTTCTTATAATAATAGCTTTCACTCCAGTATTCAGATGTCTCCTTATGAAGCTCTCTATGGAAAGAAATGCAGGACTCCAACTTGCTGGGATGAAGTTGGGGAAAGAAAGCTATTAGGACCTGATCTCGTTGATGAAATGGCAGAAAAGGTCAGATCTATTCAACAACACATAAGAGCAGCTCAGAGTCGACAGAAAAGTTATGCCGACAACCGAAGAAAAGACCTAGAGTTTGAAGTGGGTGATAAAGTGTTCTTACGAATATCTCCCTGGAAGAGGGTTATGAGATTTGGAAAGAAGGGGAAGTTGAGCCCTAGATATATCGGTCCTTTCGAAATACTGGATCGTGTTGGAAAGGTAGCTTACTGATTGGCGCTTCCAGTGAATCTCTCTCAAGTTCATGATGTGTTCCATGTATCTCTCCTGAGAAATTACATACCTGATCCTTCACATGTACTCAGCTCAGAAGTTGTACCGCTGAAGCAAGATCTTTCTTATGAAGAACAACCGATAGAGATTCTGGATCGTAGCGAAAAAGTCGTACGAAACAAGACCACTCGATTGGTGAAAGTTTTATGGAGGAACCACCAACTTGAAGAAGCTACATGGGAGCTTGAGGATATGATTAGGGAGAAGTATCCTCATCTGTTTGTTACAAAGTGACGAATTTCGAGGGCGAAATTCTTTTTAA
Source organism: Viscum album (assembly GCA_963277665.1). NCBI lineage: Eukaryota > Viridiplantae > Streptophyta > Magnoliopsida > Santalales > Viscaceae > Viscum > Viscum album. Next base: position 21,096,334 of record OY728123.1, read on the forward strand.
GGGGGGTAGAATGTAACACCCAAGATTTTTATGAGTAAAATTTTGTTTTTATGTTATATATATATCATCAAAGGAATATTTCACTACACACTAGCTTGGATTACTTTACACGCAATCGCGACCTTCCTCGATAGCTTGTGTTGTACGCAATACCGAGTTTCACTAAACGATGATATGCTATTAAAATATTATTTAAAATAGCCGTTATGAATAGTAATAACCACTTTTTGAAATTTTATCTTTCAAAATGGACCTCATTTTTGGAATCGGAATACCGAAATTAGCCTAGGGTGAAATTTTGGTATTTTTCTGAAAACTTTCAATTTTGGATGAATAGTGAAACCACTAAGTGGTAGGTTAAAAACTGAATTTTGCATACAACTTAATTTTACGGCTTCTGTGAATGGAATTTCAAAAATCCGACAGACACAGTTGATATCAGTAAGTAAAATGTGGTTCAATGAGATAAAAATAATTTTTTGGTGAATAGTAACTTTTTTACTTTTTTTACCGCGGTGAATAGTAAATAGGGTAACTAACGGTAAATATGATATTACTATTACCCTAACACAAGTCCTAATTCTATTGGATAAGTTTAATTCGACCAAAAACAACTTTATGAATATAATATGACCATTTAGGTCCACTTGGATTAGATTATGCCATTTAATATTATTTTATTTAATGAATAGTTAAAATAGTTAAAATCAAAGTTTAATAACTAAAACATTTTTAATATGGGGTTATAAATAAGATAAATTAGACTATAAATATTCATTAGAAAGATAAAAATATTTCCTACATAATGATATTTTATTTATAATTTTTATACTTTAAATAAATTAATTTATTTATGACACAACGATGATGCAGTAATTACCCTTTTAAGGAAATGATAACATAATTGATGTTATAAATGCTCAAATAAATGTAATTTGAGACTTTTTATGAATTCCACTAATTTTATAGGTTACTATGATATATTAGTGTTGATTTAATCAACTTGGTTAGAACATATAATTCGGTTATGACTTTCACAAAAATCATATATCAAATAGTGTCAAAATTGACACAAAATAGTTTTTAAATCAAATATTATATTATTAATTGTTATTTTATTCCTAAAAATCTAAGGTTCGGCCAAATGACTTAGATAAGTATATATATATTAATAATAAACAACTTGGGGTTCGTTTGGCATGTTATAGTAAGTGTATTAACCATATAGTGTAAGAAAACAAAAAGTCACGGTAAAAGTTAAATTATTTAACTTAGAGTTAAATCTAATTGATAATGTTAAAATAATAAGATAAACTTGTCTAAATCTTATTGGGTGATATAATTTCTACCCATCCCCACTTTAACTTCGAAATAAGACCCTTTGGAACCATTATAAACTGATTTTGACTTTAATATAAAATAATATTTTGAGGTATTCCTAAGGTGCCCCTCTCCTCCCTTATAAAAGGGCACCTCCTCCCCCTCCTCCTCACACCAATTTGAGCACTCAAGCTCGGCCAACCCCTGCAAAAATCCCTTCTACACTTCCCTAGAATAATCCTAGAGGTCATGGTCTTTTTCAAAGACCAATCTTAGTTCCCTAAGTGGAGGATTCAAAGAGGCGTTTCAAAGAAGAGATAATATCCATTACCGATCTTTTCAATTTCATTCTTCTTCAACTTCTTCTTCTTTAGTTGTTTCATGATAAAGTAATAACATCAGTATTACTTACATACTTATATGTTATTATAAATATGAAACAACCCTAATTCACCTTCTATCCATCCTACGGAAAAATGAAATCACCGCGTGTGCGTACGTACGGAATACCGTCTCCACGCCGTGGTGTACTCTATTTTCCCCCATCACCTTACAAGGATGGGTATAATGGTGTAATGAGTAACTATATATGATTATTATAAAGTGATATTGATACTTAAATAGTATAAATAGACTTAAATACAATTCCACGATCATGGGAACAATATCATCGCTCGTGCGTACGTACGGAATACCGTCTCCACGATGTGATGCGACTCGTTCTACATGATCATCATTACATAGTAATTATATAAATTATTTGAATGAATAAATATGATATATTTTACACTAATACCATTCTGGATATAAGGTATCTATAACCTTAAATGAAGAATGAGAATTTATTCGGCAAAACACGCATAAGAACAAAAGGCAATAAAGACCCGAGTAACAAGTAACAATGAAATATTACTAATAAGAAGCTAATAATATGACCATATATGATATCATATCAATATGTATGATTCTGGACTAAGTCAATAACATTATTTAAACCATTATACAGGAGCTTCGGACACGTAGAAAGCAAATCGGACCTAAGGTAAGGGAAATATCACAATCTCATTTTTATCCGAGATTGTTTATATTTTGGAATTTACTAGGGTGTATTTTATCATCCAAATCCATGTTTCCTCAATATGTAATATTATTTCCATCCACCTACAATTGTTTAAATCCAATTTCACCCTTCGGTGAGTTTTTAGTAAAAGATATGAAAGGAATCTTTTGTCGTTTTTCGTACAAGGTACTTTTTTGACTTTTCCGACAAAAGTACAAGAAGAATGTTTTTTTAACTTATACGGCATGAATGGATTTTTAAAACATTATTTCCAAGAATCTTCCTTTATAAGTTTTCATGTTTATTTTTAATCAACTTTCTTTGGTTTATAATTGTATGACATTTTAAGAAAAGAAAAGTGTTTTTGAAGTAGAAAGGATATTTTCCTCAAGAATGGAGTTCAAATGTTTTATCAAAATTATTTTCCATCTAAGATAATATAGGGTTATGTTTTTATCCCTATTATTACATTGATTTGATTATGTTTTGAGGAAATTATTTTTATGAAGTCATTTACCTTATATGATTTGTTTTATGATGTCATGATGTTTCAAGAATCCCATTTTTGTTACATGTTTTATGCGATGATGTATGATTTATGATTATGTGGCACACATAAGAAAGGATTCATTATAAGATGGGTGGGACCTATATCTCCCTCCAATGAATTAGGTAAATATTTTATATCTCATGAGATAGACATGGCTGGAACGGTATGTTATACCGGTTCAGTGAAATAGGACTGAAACGAGGGTGACTCGGTTCAGAAAGGGACTTTGTCCACTAAGATAGTCTTGGCAATGAGTCTTGACTAACATGAAATGATTCACTATGATTATGTGTGTATGCCACAAAGTTTTATGTTTTAAGTTATTATTATTGTGATTAAATTTCACTGCCATGATTTATCCCATGTTATGAAATTATGATCTCTTTTTCAGGTTAAGATTTCCAAAAGTTATGTGCTTATGTATACAATGTGATTGATATTTCTTTTGTTTACCCTTACTGAGAATTTGAGCTCACCCTTTTGTATGTTTTATTTCCCCAGGTCAGGAAGAAGATTATTAAGTAGGATATGCCAAAAAGGGACTCTAGATATGATGAAATAGGTGGGAGGCAATGTTGATGCTTTATGAACCAGTTTTTATGTTTCCCAGTTTCTAAAGACACTATACCTATACGGTCCTTTCGTGGTTTTTGTTAAATGTTGTAATAAGTATTCTTCAATTTTGAAGTATTAACAATGTATGTAAAGTATGGGTCGTTATATGATGTGTTGTACTAGGACGAATTTATTGTTTTGATGAATGAGGTGAATATTACGTTATTGAGGCACAAGTGTATTCGAAAAGGATTACATCTTTGGAGAGCGAAGGTTGAAGACATGGGACATTGGGGTAGAGAAGAAAACCAGTGGGGAAGTAGTAGTGGGGTACCTTCATTTGACATTATATTATATATTATATCACCTCTTACGTTTTAATATTTTTTGAGATCCATGTTGAGGATTAAACCACAGTAAACATGTTTAGTTGATTTGTTTGAATCACATATTTATTCACAACTCATTGGTATTATTTTTTTATCATTCTCATGAGAGGATTATATTATGATCCTATGGATTATTCCTATTATGATAACCCTATATATTTATATAAATTATTTTTAGGTCCACGAGAGATTTGTTGGAGATTGGGTTGGACATTACTTGCTCGAGGTGTTGTTTAGGAGCTATTCATGCTTCATGGTTGTTATCTGGGATTTTATTTTATTTTGTATAGTTACATTTATAGTTTTTAAAATATATGAAATTACATAAATGTTTATGATTTTTTTCTATTATGATCATGATTTGTTTGGGTGTTTTAATTATTCTTTTGTTCCACATGTTTTTCTTAGAGGGAATTTCCTCCTATTTGAGTGTATGGAATACCATCAGTGATTATCTCCATATTGTGTGATATTGAAGGAAATCATCAGGTTTCATTATATCCCATATCTAATTTCAATACTATGATACTATAAATTAGGGGGATGGGGTTGTGATAGTGGTTTTATGACAACCCATGTATCTATTAAACTCAGATACGCATATTTTCTCTAAGATCCTAGATCTAGATGATTTATAAATCCTACAATTTTCAATCTCAAGCTTCATTTTTTTTCTAAATCAATTATCCTAATAGGTCAAGGAGTTTTCAAGAGTGTTTTGGCTTTTTTGGGGCTTAATGTCTCAATTTTGGATGGAAAAGGGGAGGTGCATGGTTAGTGCTAATGTTTCACCTCAAATTATATGGCCCTAAGGGGTGCAACCGAATTTGTTTAACCTTGCATTTTGAGTATCATGGTTGTGTAAGGAACTAAATAAAATTTTTTGAGGTCCTTTTCATGGTGTTCACATGGTATACCAAAACGTTCACACAAAGGTTTTGGGGGGTGCCTCTGACTAGTGGCTAGTGCATAGTTAGCGTATGGCTTGGCCAACCATGTGCCTTCTTAAAAAGTATGAAATTTTCGGTTTTCCATTCAGTCCTTTAAAATTTTAAAACTCATTTTTCTTTAGTATTTTTTATAGAATCCCTCACATGTGTTAGATCATTTTCTCCTCATATAGTACTTTGGATATCTTATGCATTTGATCTCAGAATTAACAAATGTTTATCTCATTAGACCACTATTAGTAAGGATATCATTAATTTTACCTCCTTACCAAGTGTTCAACCATTATTTTGTGTGATCTTCATGTGAGCTAGTATACCCTTTTTTTTGGCAACTTTCTAGTTTCTCAAATTTATCTCATTCCATCTTGAAGGCCATGACAATGTCAAAGGAGCATTCACATAAAAGTGTATGGTAGGTGGTCTATTATATTTACATAAAATTTTTGATATATATAATGTTTTTCATTGTGTTGTGCACCATAATTTTTTTTGAATTTCTTTTAAAATGTTGAAATTAATTTCTGAAATTTCCATACCATGATGAGATACTCCTATAGACCCTCCTCATTTTTAGAGGTTGATCATCTCTACTTTAACACCCAATTTGGGTGTATGTATATATATTCCCTCGACATTTTACAGTGACTTTATGACCAAAAAACTGGATGAGGAAGGTTTTTATTAGATAGATTAGATCAAAATATTAAAATAAATAATACCAAATATTAAATGAAATAAATGGATTGTGAGGGGAATTCCCTTTTAAATTTACCTCTGATACATGGTAAAATATAACCAGGGCTAAATAGGATTAAATGAAATGATAAAATGTATAAATGTATTATATGGACATTAATAATTTGTGAGTATGATTGGATATTTTTATAAACATTATGTAATATTATAGGATGACCTCCCTCAAGAATGACTTTAATTCCACACCTAGGTTTTCTGTGACAACCAAAAGGATGCCACCAAATTAATAGATGTGTTTTAGAAGAATTGAAACCATCTATGAATTTCCCCTTATTCTACATTGATGACTACCAAAAACGGTTCTTTGGAATCATTTGATAATTTATCTAGAAATTTGTGTTCCTTGTATTATCTCTATAGATTTATCTATATTTCATAGAACATAAACTATCATGGAAAACATCATTTGGCTCTAATAAAGTCCAAACTATGTCTATATGGGATATAATAATAGGTATTTTATGCTTAATTATTTTAGGAAAACAATTCTACAGGTACACCCCTAGATACTACTAATTCCCATCATTAAAATCTCACCACTTATAAACGTGAGTGGTTATGATCTTATGAAGTAATGGTTTTACAGGTATAGTGTTATTTGTGGTGTTCATTTTCATAATCCTAGGGTCTTGGAAAACAAATATTGTGTAAATTACTACATATATATAAATATATATGATTATGGAATCTCAGTTTTTTTATGAAATTACTTTTCATTACCTTTAACAAACATAGGATATTTGAGTTTAGTTTCTTGCAAATAAGATACATAATACATGAATACTTAAAAAAATATTCTTAACAACATTTAAGGATTATTCATTGGTTCATCCTATGAAATTTAATTAGTAAATCGCATAACCTGGTGAGATAAATCAAAGTAAAGGGTGAGCATAATTATTAGTAAAGGGATAAGAAAGGAAAATAGTTTATGTGATCTTGAGGAATATCTATAAGAAGATGAGGAATATCATAATGGAATGTGAAAGGAAAAAATGACATATCCTAATAAAAAGGTCATTAATCATAAAATAAAAATGTATCAATAATATTCATAAATGAGACATTCTTAATCATATTACCTGGGTTTTTCACTAAGGTATCATAAAAATTACCATTGTTATTCACTACGGTATCATAAAACATGTCATTTTTAGATATTAAATTTTTTACATAATTTATTAGATATATTTCATGGGAAACCCTTCACATATATTAAATTCATGTGATACACATAAATCATAATCAAAAAATTCATAAATAACCTTTGTAGAATAAATGAAATTTGTTTCATATCAATGTCATGATGTTTCAAAAGTGCTTAAAAACATGATCATTGGGTCATTTTCATCCCACAAAAAATTGATGTGGGACTCATGTATGTTAATACAAAAATAAAATAAATAATTATAAAATATATTTTAATACCCCTATAAAATAATTATTTTTGTGTATTCAAAAAAATAAATATTAAAGGACTCTCATGAGGGGAAATAGAAATTATGAGAAATAACTCTAATAGAAAAACGGGTATAAAAATGTGGTTTTAGAAAATTGTAAAATGTGAGAGATCAAGGGTCTACATTATATAAAAAATAATTTTTAAGAAAGGTTATGATAAAAAGGGTAATAAATTAAAGTAACCATAAAATTTAGAAGACATTTACAAAAATAGTTTCTTAAATCTAAGAGAAAGGAAGAATAATTCTGTTACATTGAAGTTTAACTCATAAAACAAGAGGATTGGGACATGGGGCCTTTAGAACACCTTAAGAGGGCTCCTTAGGAGGTAAAAATACCATATATTCAAGGATTATGGATTTTGAGTGAATGTAAATGAATAAATGGGTGGGTATTTATATTATTAGGGGAGGATTTGTTTTTTAATTTGAAATTTAGGCCTTGGAAACTTATGTCATGGAAAATGTAAAACTATAGGCTTTCCCATGATTGTTTCCTTGATTTTGGAAGCATGGGTCATATTTATTTTTATTTTAACCCAAAATATTAGTTCATAATTTTATATTATTTATGTAAACATACAAAAGTAATTTTTCCACTAAAATAATGTTTTCAATGTTAATGTTTCAATTTTTATATGTAGAAGGTAAATTATAGGATTGAAAATTGATTGAAATATATAAAAAAACTTGAAATTAATAAAATAACATATTTTATGTTGTGGATTGTAGTTAATTCATTATTAAATTATTATAAAATAATTATGAAGTCATTAATCATACCTAAACAATCAAACTATATTTTAACTATTCACGAAAAAATAAAGTATTTGAGAAAATTATCATTAATTCACAAATACCTAATTTCGATGTTTTTATTTGAAAGGTTATATTTATTTTTAATAATTATTCTCTAAATATGAGAATTATAACTTTTAAATATAAAAATTCTTATTTATTAAAAATTATAGTGGATTGAAAGTGCATAGAAAAATTTATGACACTTACAGAAAATAAAATTATTTTTTCATTTATAATTAAATAAGAGTGTTTTTATAAAAAACATTTAATTGAAATACATTTTATTCATTATAAAATAGTTTTTTATAAATATTTATACCTTTTAAAAATAAAAAATTTGCATCCGATAAGTCAATTTATCAAATTATATATCAATTAAAACAATTTTTTGTTAAGAAAAACTGCACATAAAATAGAAATTATTCCATAAAAATATTATTTATACAAATGAATTACACTTTATGTAACTAAATTCGGGACCTGTAAATCCTTATAACACCCATTTATATCCTACAAGTAAGGTGAGTGATTTAGAAAAATTTCTGGGGGGGCTCGACTAACATAGACTGGGTGGTAATTTTCCCTAACTTAAATATCACCCATAAATGTTTTCATTCATGATTCACATGTCAAATCTCAACATGTGATTATTCAAGGGTGAATCCAAGTTACACTACCTCCCTCCCATGTTTTGACAAGTGGGCATGATACGGAACATCTCTACTAGTTGGGGCCATCATTTCTCCTTTATGCATTAAATATCATTTGTCAATTTTTTTACTTATAAACACTAATTATAAAGATAAAATTATTATCAAGTGTATAGTTCACAATGGTCATAATGGAAAATGGTCATAATTTACTTGTGATCATATATTTGTCGAATATATAAGGTCGTACTTCCAATTATATTCACTTAATTATTAAAGAGAAATGGTTTTGTTGGGTTTAAAATAATATAACACAGACATTCAGAAAATAATTACCATTAAAAAAGTCTAGGTAATTACATTCTTCACCCATTAAGAAATTTTTCCACAAAATTTCCGCTCATTTATTAATTTGAGAAAAGGTGTGGGTACTTATATCTCACTGACTCCTATAGTTCCCATGCCACTACTTTATCTATATGTTTCCACCATAACACTTTACTGAGGTGATTAGCCTTGTTTCATAGAACCTTGTCTCTATAGCTGAAGATAATTAATGGTTTCTCCTCATATAAGAGGTCATGTTCTAGTTGTACCACTATAGGATTTAGTACATGTCATGGATCAACTATGTACTTCCTCAAGATATATACATGGAATACATAATGAACATGAGTTAGATTTAGTGGATATGTAGAAAAATATTACACTAATACTATGTGATCAAGGATTTCCTAGGGGATAATATAACTAGGGCTAATAATCCATTTCTTCCCCAACCATAATACTCTCTCTCATTGTTATATTCAAAGGAAAAAAAATCACCACCATCAAACTCCACTACCCTTTGACAATTTTTGAAATAGCTATTCAATTGACTCTGAGCAGCCTTAATGTGTTGTTAGATGTAATGAAACTTTTATGTCATATCATGAATAAGATCAGGTACAAGAATCATTCTCTCACCAACTCCATCGAAACACGTAAGAGATCTAAAACACTTCCCATATAGATATTCAACGAGTTCCATTAGAATAATTGAATGGAAGCTATTTTGTAATTAGAACACAACTAATGGGAGACATTTGTGCCATGCACCTTTATATTCACTTTAGCATGTTCTCATCATGTCTTAGAGTGGCTGAATAGTCCTTTTAGTTTGGACATTAGTTTGGGGTGTTAAGATATATTGAAAATAAATTTGATACACAAATCATTTTGAATACTTCTCCTAAACTATTATGTGAACCTTGGATAATAATAAAATGGATAAAAACTATTACTCCATGAACCATCACCACATACATTAGATAAATCATGGAATGTTGGTCAAGAGATAAATCTTTCCAAATAGTGATAAAATAGATATCCTTGATGAGTTGATCCAATATAACCCATATCACATTATTCCCTTTGTATGTTCTTTGAAGACCAGTAACAAAGTCCCTAGAGATATTATTTGACTTCCATGTTGTTATGGGTAGTGGTCAAAATAAACCTTTAGGAACATGTATTTTGTCCAAACCAAGGTTGTTATTTTATAGAAATAGAGTATGGTTTGTTTCTATTTTTAGTCCTCACATGTATGATCAGGGAGTTTGCAGGGAAAGAGATTTTAAAGTTCATGCTGAAAACAATTTTGATGGTGGCGTTGCTTCCTTGTGTTTGAAAATATTTTGGGGTCGAATATTTTGAGAATATATTTCATCATGAAAAGTAGATTTTCTTGAAGGTCTTATAAAAGTATGGAAAAGGAATGAGCTTCCCAAAGAATGGGATTCAGGATGTGTAGTTCATTAAGGTATGGAGGTTATAATTTAAACTCAGAGATTATGAAAATCATCATATAGGAACAATTATTTTGATAGTGTTCTCCACATTTATGATAATTAGAGCATCATGAATAGTGATGGTTTTTTTCTACAACTACAATAATTAGAGAATCACGAGTGCATGATTGATTGATGGAAAGAATCACGACAATTTCAAATGTAATTGGAGCTTCATGACTAAAGGACACTATGAATATTTTTTTTAAAGATATGGGAAATGATCTAATGGTTTTGGAACATCACAAATGGTTGAGAATACAAATATGAGGAAACCCCCCCACATAATTGATACAAAATTTTACAAGGAAAATATGAAATCTCTATGATTTCATAATGCCAAGGGAGTTCCACAATTCATACATTCTATGAGATCTCGAGCATCACGAAAAGACAACTTTAGTGTTGATTGATGCTAATGCTTATGATAAAAGGGTTCTTAGCGGTGGTGTGGAATTCCACATTGACTCATTGATATTCATGATGGAAATTAGTTATATAAAGGCAGTTCGCTTAACAAAGGGATGAGCTTTGCAAAGGGCTCAGCTTCGCAAAAGAGCTTCATGAAAGGTAGTTTTAAATAATCAGTTTTTAGTGATCATTGCTTTTAGAGAGCATCAACTCAGGTCTATGGTGCAAGCAGATCCACATTCAAGACATGGAAAAATACATTCATTCCAATTCATTGATGAAGCCATCATGTTTACAAATTTAGTTATACTTCTATCAATGAAATGAGATAATGGGATTCGATGAAAGTATTCCAAGGGACACATTGTGATTTACATAAAAAATTTTAATGGAATTGTTCCTAGTGTAGTGTAAATATGTATGAACATTGGTATTACACAACAAGTTATGATTTCTATATTTTTGTATGATCAAAACACTGTCATCTTGTGCTCCTAAGACTAGACTGTAGTAGTGAAGCATGTACAATTTGTGTGCTCTATTTTTTCATGTGATTGTTTGTTTTCAACAATTTTCTAATCATACAACTTTAATTGGTTCCTTCCAACATCAGAAGAAGATCCATCACTTCAGGTGAAAAATTTAACACCTTGACTCGATCCTCCCCTCTCATGGTGTTCTGTAGTTCTTCGTGTTGTGTTAGAGCCTATAAGTTGTTGGTGTTTAATCATTCTTACTTCGTTGTCATGGATAATTGAGTAAATGGAATGAGAGTCCCCCTCTTTTATAGAAGAATCATCTAAATTTGGAATAAAAAGATGAAATATAATCTAATATCTCTTGGAATGGATGTACTCTTTTCTACTACACAGAGGATTCAGGTCACTAATGCAACAAGATTGTCTACCACTGAAAGAAACAAAAAATTACTTGATGTAGATGCTAAAGCACCAAATCTCCTCAATAAAAATCTCTCTAATCAAATATATGTAAAGGTGATGTGTTTCACTTCATCCAAGTCTATGTTTGAAAAACTAGAAAATATATATGAAGGTGAAAACATAGTGAAGGAGTTGAAACTTCATGTTTTCCACAATAATTATTATTATCTAAAAATGAATCCTAAAGAAAATTCAGATAAGTTTTCAATAAAATTAATTAATTTGTAGGCTCAATTCAAGGGCACAATGAAGAATTTAATGTCTATTACATTATTAATAATATCTTGATAAGACATCCACTTTTATTTAATTCTAATGTGTTATCCTTTGAAGAAAGTTAGCTTTTAAAAACAATCTATTGATGATCTACTGAATAATTTGGTAGTATATAAAATGAGAGTCAAAACAGAGGATGAAAAAAGTCATGTTAGTAAGGATATGTCATTAAAATCCATGTAAAACATTAGTTTTTTGGATATTTGGATAATAAAGTTAATGAGTATGATTAAATTATTTCTATCTTATCCAAGAAAATCAAGATAGTAACAGGGATATTTTTAGAAATGATACCCTAAGCATGTTTTCATTGTAGTATAGTTGGGTACATTGCCTCTCAGTTCTCAAAGTAGTTCGATGATGAAGCAGGTGAAATTGGAAACTCACAGAAGCGTCATAAAATATGTTCCTAAAAGGGATACTTCAAATATAATAAGAAATTATTAAGAAATAGATTTATATTAGAATAAAGAAGATTGTGACAATGAGTTATTTTATGAAGAAGAACAAGATCATAAATATAGAACACGAGAATCTATTATGGTTACAATTGAATTGTTAGAACTATCACAAGATAAAATACAGTCATAATCAGTTGATTTTTGATGTTCATATCAAGTTGCAACATGAGTATGCTCTTGGTATGATTGAGAATCAAAGTAATAGATGAAAAAAAATTGGAGATAATTTGAATAAGAAAAATTAGAGTATGTTGATCGACTTGAAGATAAAATTGATCAACTAGAAGAGGTAGTAAAAGAACATTTAAAAAAATTGATATCTTAGAAGATGTAGTTGAATAGAAGGTTAGGATTTAAGAATAAGAAAAGGTCATCAATGACCTTACAAACATACTAAAATAGAAGTTCAAGATAGTTGAGGGTCTTGAAGAATAAGTTATTAATCTATTATCTAAACATGAATGTGAATAAAATTCTTAGGAAATAATTAACAAAATATAATTTGGATGGTTCTCATATACAAAGCTGATTGATTGAGCTAGGCATGGTTCTCATTAATTAGAGAATACTTTTGATGATCAAAGAGCCACATGCATGGGAATAGTGTAACTAGTTGTGATGATGAAACACTGAATAAAGGAAATAATATGAACCAAATTAAGGTAAGATGAAAGTGGACATATCATAATGTCACCTAATGTATTAACAATGAAATCCCCAGTTAAAACTAAATGTATAAATGAAAAATATACACAAATATCTAGAAAATAACTTCATAAAATATATTTTCCTATGGAATGTGGAATGTGGGGGAATATAAGTGAGAATACATTTCCTACAATGGAATGAAAATTATATGACTATTTATTCCATACAATGTCATACTGTGAAGAGGAAAGGATCTATTTTAATGAGGAAGATCTAGGAAGTCAAAAAAAAGAGAACAAATTCATATCCTATATCGTATAGGATTATTAGTTTCTATGGATATTCATTTCATTATTCTAATGTTCTCTATAATGATTTTTATTGCAGGTAGAGGAATTTTAGGAATAATTAATACAGAACATAGAGAAAAGTCAATACTCTCTAACCCGATGGTATTTATATTACAAATAGGTTTTTTCATCTTGAAAAAGAGTATGACTATGATGAACCTATGAACATGGGATATTTATTTTAAGGTACATATTTATCCTTTACTCAATCTAACTTTTCATACCAGTAATAGAAGAAAACCGAAAAATCTAACCTTATAGAAGTAGCTCTAAAAAATTCAAAGAATAGTATCACTTAGATTATTTATAGTGGGTGCTCATCCCATATAATGGGAAATGTATACTTATTAATTAATGTTTAGAAAAGTGTTGATGTATTAGTATGGTTTGATAATAATGGTTCTTTGAAGATAAAATGTAGTGGAAGTACTGAACTGGATAATGGAAGGCTGATGAAAACTGATGTTCTCTATATAGATGGTCTGCCTCACAATTTCCAAATTATGAGTTAGCTCTAGGACTCGAGAATGATTGTGAAATTTAATCAAAATGGGTGAATTATTAGAGGAAGGATATGGAATTATCTCATGAAAGGATGCAGAAAAAATGGAAATGTATATGAGGTTGATTGTAGGAAGAATATTTTCTACATAACTATTGATGAAGAAAATGACTTGTGGAACTAGAGGTTTGGGAACATTAATAAAAAATACATGTAAAACATATCTAAGATGAATATTTTCATTGATATCCACAATTTAAAGCATGAATATAAAAATACTTGTGATTCTTGCCTATGAGGGATGTTGGTATGCAGTTCATATCTCCTAAAGAAGAAAAGGGAATCCAATATTCATGATATTATCCATATAGATGTATGTGGTCCAATAAACGTTGTTGGAACATTTTTTGAAATGTAAATTGTTCTTTTAATGGATTATTATAGTATAATGGCACGTGTGATAGTTATACACAAGAAATGGAAAGTCCTTGATTGCATGAAAAGTTATCAACAAATAGTCAAGAATGATTTTGGGGAGACAATCTATGTTATCTGGTCTGATAACAGATGGGAATATACAACCATTTAATTTTAAAACTACATACTGAAACATTGAATACAACATGAGGTGGATGTTGTGACAGCCCCACATCAAAATGGGGATGTTGAGCAATTAAATATATATGTAAACAGTATGGATAGAACTATGCTGATTATCATTCATATCCCTCACTATTATTGGAAATAGGATATTCATGCTACAATGTACATTCAAAATTGAACAGGGATTTATATGGGAGAAACCAAGACACTATATGTGTCATCGTATAGAAGGAAGCCCTCTTTGAATTATTTTCGAGTTTTCAGAAGTAATTGTTTCATCCAAAACAAAAAAAGAAATCATGGTTGGTATGGTGATACAGATGGTGAGGGAATATTTTGTGGATACTCAGTGAAGTGAAAAGAATAAAAATGTTTTATAAATTGTCTTGTAAGAATTTTGAATAGCATTGATGTAAATATAATTTAAGATAAAGACAGAAAAACACTCAAGGAATTATTATTCATGTATGGTGGAATATGAAGAAGAATATGGACATGGAATAGGTGTAAATACAAAAGTAGATGATGGAACCAAAAAAATTAATGGATCACAATGTGATACTAATTAAGAAGAAGAACCAGAAGAGGAAACCATGATCGAATAAAATTATTCTAAACCTAAAAGGAGAAATTAAATATTAGAAATTTATCAATCTATCATCATTGGGGTTTGGGAAGCTCCCACATATACAATTATAAAAAATAATAATTAAAACTACACCTTCTTATATTTTTTGGAACCATCTTCATTTGAGGAAGCTACAAGGGATGAATCATGAGTTAAATCCATGAATGAAGAGTTAGATCATAATTACTAGAACCAGTCTTGAGATATTGATGATAGATCCAAATGTCACAATTTAATTGGTATGAAGTGTATTTTTCAGAATAAATTTTATGACCATGGTAATGTGATCTTAAATAATGCAAGATTATTGTGTAAATGATATTCACATATTGAAGTTGTTGATGTTGAAGTGACATTTTCTCTAGTGGCTAGATTGGCCTTAATCATAGTTTTTCTTTCCATGGAAATTAAAAGAGGATAAAAATTTTATCAACTAGGAATAAAAATAGATTTCTTAAATGGTGTTCTTGAATAAAAATTCTACCTTGAACAACCCATGGTTTTTCTACTTGGTAATGATTAAATGAAGGTTTATAGATTAAATATTCCACTCTATGGTCTGATTTATAACCCCAAAGTGTGGTAATCCTAGCTGGATTATTATATAATGAAGCTAAAATTTAAATGGGGGTGAGTATATTACAATCTCTATGTAAAGGATTCTCCAAAAGATCATTTTATGTTATTGGTTTAAAAGGATGATATTATATTCAGTTGATGGAGAAAAAGATTCATGGATAAATTTTCCAGTCACATAAAATATGAATTTTACGTGTCTGTGATTGGTGAACTCAAATATTTCTTGGAGTTCAAGTGATTCAATGGAAATAATACACATTTATTTCTCAAGAAATGTATGGAATGTAGTTTTTGAAGTAATTAAATATGCATGACTCCAAACAAATTTCGACTCATATATTCATTGGGAAAAAACTGGGAAACCATGATGATGAGACCTCTATTATTCCCATAACGTATAGGAGAATTATTATAATCTTATTGTACATGAAAAATATACATACATATATTGTCTTTGAAATATGATTTTCATCCCTCTTTTAGAGTAATATGAAGGTATTTCATATGATGGTAGTAAAAAAAGCACACGGTACATTCAAGGAACACACAATTATGGCTTATAAAATGTTGTAGGGAATGATAATGAACAGTCATATTTTGTGCTGCTGAATGGGTTGGAAATGTGGTGGAAGGAAACTCCACAAGTGGTAGATCATTCCTTTTTGGGAAGAAATGTGTGGGCTAGTTGAGTAATAAAAAATAAATTACTTCTTTCATTACTTCAGAAGCATAGTATATCTAGGATACAAATACATGCACTCAACTACAAGGGAGAAAGAAACTACTTACTGATATTGGTGATGAGTTGAAATCACCAATAGTGATTCATAGATAAAAAAATAGTGCGATCAATCTCACAAATAATAAGGTTCAGCATTATCTTACAAAACATATTGAAATAAAATATCACTTAATCCAAGATATAGTTAACCTTGTTATGATTAAAATCGATCATGGTTGAACCGATGACCAAGTGGATGACATCCTAACCATGCCATTAGAAGCACATGTGTTTGATAAACATCAGTTGAACCTCGGTGTTCAATCACCTTAGAGTTCATGAGGAGGTTACTAGAACTCACCTCTCCTAAATTTTGTTAAATTTTTAAATCTCTTTGTGGGGGTGATGTAGGTTTATTGGAGACATATGATCTTGGGGGTGTCTTTTTTGGGCTCCACATGTTGAATAATATGTTCATTGTTTTTATTTACAGTGGGGAAGAATGTACAAATTCAATTATATGAGGTTGTAGGGGAATTTAGAAATTTTAGGAGAATAGAAAAATAAAGGGGGAGAATTAAAAATTTACAGTTTTTTGATATAGTTTTTTTAATAACCATAAAATTATTATAAACCTGATGAGGGTTAGGTGTTATGAGGAAATAGTTAATTACATGAAATAGTTCTATGACATGATCAATACATAGCTTATAAATCATTAATCCTTCCAAGACATTAGAACTCAATTCATTCTTCTCCTCTAGCTTTATACAGATTTCATTTCCCACATAGACATTGAGTGTTGGATGATTATTTCTCATATAGCATTTTTTTATTTCTGATGGGGATTTATTAAATTTATATACAGATTTCCAACAAACCCAACGGGGGAGATTTTTTCAACCAAGGTAGTTATTTTTTATAAATATTGTATGTTTTATGGTTTTTGTTAATCCTCAAATGGAAGATTAGGGAGTTCTTATGGAAAGGGATTGTATAGTTCAAGCTGAAAACAATATTGAAGGTGGATTCGTTTCCTAGTGTTTGATAAATTATTAAGTTCCAAAATTTAGCAGATGGATTGAATTGTAAAAATTTAATTTTCTTGAAGTATTTATGAAAATATAGAAAATGTATGTGTTTTGTGATGGTGTAAATGTTTAGATAGTGTTCTCAAAGATTACAAGAATTAGAGAATCATGAATATTGATAGTGTTTTACATGATTATGATAATTAGAGAATCAAGAGTGCATGATGCTTTAACAGAAAGATTCATGACAATATCATATCTCAATGGATCTTCACAACTAAATGATCAAAAAAAAATTTAGATCGAAAAAATTCAATAATGTTGGTGTATAATTATAAACGACTGAGCTTATTAATATGAGGCTACCTCTACTTAATTTATAATAAATTTTATATGGAGAATTTGGAATCCATATGATTTCATAAATCCATGGGAGATCTGAAAATATAATATTCTATGTGAGTTTGAGAATAATAAAAATACTAGTTTGTTCTATAATTTTATGAATTCTTTTGTGAAATTGGTTCTTCATGATGATGGTGTTTTCTATGTTTACTTAATGAAATTCACAAATATGTTAGTTCCAAAATGTACTTATCATAACAATGGTTTGAGCTTCAAGAAGGAGCTTTGTGAAATGTAGTATTAACAAATCATTTTTTAGAGATTAGTGATTTTATAGTGCATCAACATAGGTATATGATACAAGTAGAGTATCAAGATAGACTGGGACAAGGACATCGATACCAATCCCATGAAGAGACTTTAATGTCATTAAATTGAGTTATACTTATCTCAATAAATTGAGATAGGGGAGTCTATAGAAGTGTTCTAAGGGACGTAGTGTTCTATTCCTAAAATATTGTAAAGGCATAGTTCTTTCTACATAGTTGTGGTGCCCAAAATTCTATATTCCATAATAACTAAATATTAGTGGATTTAGGTATTACTGACACATTGTCAGCATATTTTCCATGGACTAGCACTTAGTGGTGAACCAATTAATTTTTTTTTATCTTTTCATGTGACGTTTGGTTTTATAGGATATCCCATTAGAAAGGTTTAATATGTTCCCACTAATTTGGGAACAATATCGATTTATTTAGGAGACAAATTTGACACCTTAATTCCCCCTACACTGTCACGTGTTCTAGATTCCTTCATCTCTCTTCTATCACTTGTGGACATACCAAGTTCCTTATATTGTTACTAGCAATCTCCCTTTTCATATTATCCCACCCATAATGATCAAATTGGTCCTTTTACAATTTAGGTATTCTATGATATATAGAGAATTTAGATCTATGATCTATTACATTAGCTCTATCCGTATTTCCTTAATAGATGGAACATATAGTCTTGTATGAAATTTAATACACCTCCTTGATCAATATTGAACTCAGAAAACATCCCATTCTCATAGCCTCTATCTTATTTTGTAAAAGGGGATATTCTCATTGAGATTTCCCAGTATTCTTTAGTAAATATAGTTGAGAAATCATTTGGTATAGTATTGATGATGTCCCTTCCCTTACGATTCCCATGTCCAGTTTTACTAGGTGTTTGATAAAATGATCTCCTTGATTCCTCATCATTACCAAAACAATAGTGTCTTTAATACTTAATGCTTAATCAACCTTTTTCCCTCTTCTGGGGTGATATTGAATTGGAATTTAATTCTCTTTATTATGTTCAAACCAACTACTATGATTTATGTTCAATAAATATTTGAGAAAATATGTATAAAAATTTGGTGGACTGTGTATATATCACATTTCTCCCCTTAAATATAGTGCCTATATATATTTGGAGCAAAAATAACTCAATCCAGCTTTAGGTCATGTGTATGAAAATTATTCACCTTAGGAATAAATTATATAGATGCATCATCTATCACCTTGTAATTTTTCATTAGGATGCACCCAAGCCCTTTTATAGATACATCACTAAAAATACGCAATCCTTCTAAGATAGATCATATAGTTAACACATGTGAAATATCTAATCCATTCTTCGGATCCTGGAAAAATTATTGAAACAAAGTTTTCCAGATGAACATAGCCCTTCTTCCAGTAAACATATGTTGTGGATATGAATGTTGTGGAAAGAGTTTCAAAAAACTCTTAAAATATCCTATTAAATCAATAAAACAATGAATCTCGATTACTATTGTAGGATGAGTCCACTACTCCACAAAATATTTCTTTGTGGGGTCAACTGATATTAATTTATTGGTTACAATTTTCCCCAACAAATAATCATATTTTATAAAAAATTTACATTTTCAATACTTTCAAAATAGCCTCTCCTTCCTCAGTGTTTCCAATATAACCCTTAGATGATCATCACTCTCCTCACTGATTTTGTAATATATTTTCATATCATTAATAAAAACATCCACAATATTATCAATTTAGTCCTTCATGACTCTATTAATAAAATACATAAATATATTATATGTATTATTCAAGATGAAGAGAATAACAAAAAACCCATAATAACCATATCTTGATTGTAAGGTGGTCTTTGGAATATCTTATTTCTTCCCCCTTAGTTAATGAAAACCATATTGGTGATCAATTTTGTAGAAAATTAATCCCCATTAATCTTGTCAAAAAAATCATCAATCCTTGGAAGATGTGACTTTTTCATCACTATGAGCCCATTAAGATATTTATAGTCAATGCATAGCCTCATTTATCCATCCTTTTTATTCAGAAAGAAATTTGGTGCTCCCCAAGGAGACACACTTGGTCGGACAAACCCCTTATACAAAATATCGTGAAGCTATTCCGTTAATTCCAATAACTCTGTATTTTCCATTCAATATAGGGTATTTGATATTATATTTGATCTAGGAACAAGTTCAATGGAGAACTCTAACTCTCTTTCTCGGGGAGGACTAAGTAGCTCCATTGGATATATGTTAATGTATTCTAAAATTCTGGGGATATTTTATACTCCTATACATTAATTTGGTTCTTCATATTCACTGATAAATTTCATAAATAAGGCTATGAGAGGTGCTTCTAGAAAAATATCATGTTGAGATATCTCTCATTTAAAAAATTTGTATGTTGTACATTCAAGACTATTGAGATATCCATGTTATTTAGATGATCATATTTTGAGATCTAGTACATAGCTTTTATAATATTGGATTCTAGAAAGTGAATGATTACTACATTGGTGATGAGATTGTTCTCACCAAGGAAAATTCTAGAGCTTCCATACATTGTTGATGCTTGGATAATCCCTCTATGAATATTGAATGATAACTCCACTTCTAAAAATCATGGGATTGATTCAATATTATTTGAAAACATGGAGGGAATAAAGTAATACATATAATTAGAATAAAAAAGTACTTTTTAAATTTGATATAAAAAAGAGAGTACCTACCACCACATCATTTTGGAGCCTCTAATTCTACCATTTAAATAGAAAATGGAATACCTTTCTCCCTTGGACTAAGATGAGGTTGATGATGATTCCCCTAAATTACCTTCTTATTGGAATATTTATAGGAAACGTTAATATGAATAATACACTTATAACACTGGAATTCAAGTCAGGATTGCACCATCTTACCATTTTCGTTAGTGATGAGAAGTTGAGTCTTTTTCTCTCTATGGTTGTTCTAATCTAACCGGTTATCTCTATCACACATATAAAATTTCCCTCTCTCTAGAAATAAGTTCCATGAATGCTTCTTCCCAAATTTGTTGCATTGGGATGTTTCTATTTCTTTCCTCCTCTTATATAACCAACTTTCCTCCCTAATATTCTCTCTATTGATCTCTTCCTTTTCATTAGATCTATGAGACCACTACATCTTCCAAACTCTAGTTCTACCTTCATAGAACACTACACTATCTCCTTATAGCTTTCATAGTCTTGATTGGATCGATTCTTCTATAGTTGGGTTCTTAGTCCACTAATGAATCTATCAAATATTTCATTAGTATCTATGATAAATATATAGGTATAACAATGTTGTCTTGTAATGTTCAAATCATAGATTCCCACAAATTCATTTTACATATTCTTCAACTCTTGGAATTCCTTCTCCGTTTTTATTCACATTGAACGAGATAAGTATTTATTGAAAAAAGATCATCTAAAATATTCCCAATCCATATCATCTGTATCCATTCTTGGCTTCTTGTTCTTAATCAGTGTCACCTACAGATTAGATTCTTCTTCTAAGAGGTACACTAATATGGTGTTATTCTCGTATTATAAACAACAGTGTATATAAAATATCATTTCTGTTGATTATATCTTAGGGTCATCAGTTAATGTATTGGTAGACCTGTTAAAATATGGTGTTCATTCATAGAAAATAGTCCCAATGAAATGATGTTCTATTCAAGGTGAATATAGTCTATCAACATGATTCAAGTTATTTCTCATAATTCATGTTATTTTATTCATCATTCTCATTATTTTTTCCAATTTGGATTCCATGGGAGGGTCCTCAGTGCATGGATAATTGCATTCACTATTTACGCAATTCCTTCTATTTCTATCCATTATCTAAAAGAAGAAAAATTTAGTGAGAAACCTGTGTCATTTAATAATTTTATAATTATAAAGGAATTTTTATTTCATCAGACATCATGCTTATATATGTTATTCTTTCAAAAAAATTACATTTTATAAAATTTATACATGATGGTTTATAAAAAGCTGAAAATTATCAAAGCATATCCAGCGAGCATGATATACTATAACAGTAGCATGGTGCATTTTCATGTACTATTTCCTTGATGATTCTACCTTAATGTACAGTTTTCCAGTGTTATCTCTAGATACATATATTCCATAGCCACATGCACTTGTTCGTATCCAGAAAGGTATTTCTTTTCTCTGAAAACACTTTCATAATACTTCACAAAAAAAGAATGATGTTTTAATATATTTAAAAATTCCTCTAAGGTCATTCCAAAATATTAAAATTCTATTTTACATAAATAAATAAACTAAAATTTGATACCAACTATTTCAACCCACCTTTTTATTGCAAAAAAATTCATTAAATTTTACAAACAAAGGATCTTATAACGATTAGTTTATTTTTTTAAGATAAATAACCTATGAAAACATAAAAAAAAATTACAACATGAAATTATTATTCTTTGTTTCATGAGAATAACTTTTATTGCATATCATAACCTCGGGACATACATCAAATCAATTGGTGACCATAATGTTTCATAAGGGAATACAAAAGGGAGATAGTTTACCTTTGATCTTGATGAATATCAATAAGAATAAGAGGAAAATAAATATAACATTAGAAAGGGAATATAAGGAATAACATAATAAAAATTATATTAATCATAACATTAAAATGGGGAGGAAAAATTTAATTGATACATTAATAATCATATCACGGTGGTTTTTCACCGATGTGTCATAAAAGTTACCAAGGATATACAACATGGTATAGTAAAACATATCATCTCGGAATATGAAAATCGTTACAGAATCCACTAGAGAGATTTGAAGTTGAATCCTTTATATGTATTAATTTCATGTCAAACACATAGATGATACTAAAAAATTTCATACACAACCTTGGGAGAATTAATGAAATAAGTTTCATATAAAAATTAATAGCATTTAAAAATTCCTTAAAACAAGATCATTCTGTCATTTTCATCCCACAAAAAAACAAATGTAGGTTTCATGTATGTTAATACCAAATTAAAATAAATTAATTTAAAATGAATGAGAATAGTTGGGATGTAAATGTACTATATATTCATGGAATATTGATTTTTAGGGAATATAAATGATGAAATTGGTGGTTATTTATATCAAAATTAGATTATTCATTGTTAATTATCAAATATAGTCCTTGGAAACCAAGGTTGTGGAAAAAAATTACTATGGGATTTCTCGTGGTATTTTCCATGGGATTTGAAACAATGGTCATATTTTATGTTATTGTATCCCCTAGGTGACAATAATCATATTATATTATTTCTTCTGGCTTGTATATGTAACGTTTCCATAAAAATAATGTTTTTAATGTCAATGTTTCCATTTTTCACATTTAGAAGTAAATTATAGGTTTGTAAATTGATTAAAATCTATTAAGACACATTATATTAAAAAAAATATTTTAGGTATTTTAATATGGTTAATTAGTTATTAAATCATTATGAAATAATTTTGAAGTCATTGAAGATACCAAAAAATCAAATTCATTTTTACTATTAATGTTTTCAAAATATTTTCGAAAATTAACATAAATTAACCCTAAAATAATTTTTATGTGATTATTTGAAAAATTTCATTTATTTGATTAGAATAATTTTATAAATTATAGATTTCTGACTATTAAATATAAAATAACCTTATTTATTAAAAATAATAGCGGATTGAATGTGAATAGTAAAATTAATAACACTTGAAAAAATAAAATTATTTCACCATTTATATCTAAATAACAGTGTTTTTATCATAATATTTCATTAAAATAAGTATTTTTAAGAACATCATAGTTTATTATAAAAGTATATATGTTTTTAGAAAAATTCAATTTTGTTATGAAAAAGTCAATTTATCAAATTCCATCCCAATTGAACTTGTTTTTATTACGAAAAACATTTCATAAAACAGAAATTATGGGAAAAATTTAATTTAAAAAATGGAATTACACTTTAAATGATTAAGTCCATGACATAGAACACCTTATATCACCCACATAATATCTAAGGGTAAGGTGTGTTATGGTAAGAGATTGATGGGGCGACTAGGCTAACAATGACCATGTTGTTATTTACACTAACCTGAACTTCTCCCATAGATGATAACTCTCAATCTTCTCTTATTGAAGCATAGATTGGTCTTAG
The DNA here is from genome assembly GCA_963277665.1 of Viscum album. Taxonomy (NCBI): domain Eukaryota; kingdom Viridiplantae; phylum Streptophyta; class Magnoliopsida; order Santalales; family Viscaceae; genus Viscum; species Viscum album. Next base: position 21,120,671 of record OY728123.1, read on the forward strand.
ACAAGGGTGGACCCCAGTGATGCAACCTCCCTCCCATATTTTAAAAAATGGGCTTAATATGACATGAATATTCTGGTTGGGGCTATCATTTCTCATTTCTACATTAATTATAATTTTTCAAATTTTTAAATTTTAAACACTAACTATAAGGTTAAATATATTTTCAAGAGTATAGTTATAGACATTCATATTGAACAATGGTCATAATTTACCAATTATCATATATTAGTCATTTCTATAAGGCCAAATTTCTTTTTATATTCAATTCAATATTGTTGGTAATTGGTTTTGTTGTGTATAAAAAATATAACACAATTATTCAAGAAACAATTACCATTGAAAATGTGTGGTTCATTGCAATAGAAAACATGTTTAGAGACTTCTGGGACTAGGTTTTTGTAGGTAGAGTCAGACTAGTATCCCTCGGGAACCTAAGATAACTAGATTTATGTTTATTTATAGTTTTCCTCATTTATTATTCATGAAAAATATACCTTTTTATTCCCTTAATGGATAGTATTATATGAAACTGATAGTGGCCTACATGGATTCACCCACACCTTGTTTAGGACATGGATTGGTACCTAGATAGACTTCATTGATATAGGTAGGGACAAAGGTAAGTGTCAAACAACAGACCCTTGACTTTGGTTCTAGGATGGGGATTGGTATAAAATGACTGAACCAATTTCTCGAGATTCTTTAGACATAGTTTGGGAAATTTCTATATAATTATTTACAGAATCTAATTTTGTATGAATTTTTTCATATTCCCTTTTCTCCCCTATTTTTATAGCATCTTGAGATCATTATTTATGTGATTTGTAGTATGGTTTCTCTATTTCATTATTCTCAGGATGATTTATCTTATGTTGTTCATTTATTATATAATTTCCACTAATACATATATTTTTTAATTTTGTGATTTATATTGGTCATTAAGGAATAGTTTTCCAATCGTACCATCATACACTCTTACTAATAGACCTAATCTTTTGTCACAAGTGGAGGTTGACTTGATGCCATGTGGTTACCCGATCGAGTCACCTATGAGTGGACTGGGATCAGTATGTCACAAAGTTGTATCATAAGGGTATTATTTTCTTATGTATTTATGTTTTTTGTTGGTAGAAAGGAGACTATGATGTTTCAATGTTTGGTTATGTGGCCATTCTTAAGAGTATCTAACCTAGTTATTGTGAAAACTCCATGTTACCTAGAATATGACTTGTTGTTTTGTATTTATACAGAATAGTTATACTGATTTCAATGATTTGTGACACATGATTCGTGATGTTTATTATTATTTTGTTTTTTAGCCTCTTTCAAATATGGAAATAAATCTTTTCTCGTGCATCATTACACAAACCTAATTATTTATTTATTATGCATATGTCACCCCATGTTTAATATATTGCATGTATTTCTTGTTTCATATCCCAAGGACCCTAACATATATTATCTTAATTATACATTCATTTTTAATATTGAAAATGATAGATAGTTGCTTACTTTAATAGTCTACATATACCCAGATGGTGCTTTCCATTATTTATTAATGATGGTGCCTTAACTAAAATGTATCACATGTTTGATCAATGTAATTGTAGTTAGATGATATAAAATATTAGCTTATTGTGATTAAATGGATTCCTAGTATAATTTATATAGTTTGATCTTCTATTAATTGGGAATGTTGATCTATATAAATTGATCATATTATATGGATACTTATATCATGAGTCTGGATGTAAAAAAGTCTAGTTTTAGTGACATGAAGTTCCAATTATAATTAATATGGCATAGGTATTTTTAATATGGGAATGGTAACTCATCGAACTATACCACAATATGTGTATATTCATGTGTTTATCCAATTGAAACCCTCAATTAAAATTAAATTACTTTCATTAAATGGAGATTCCAATTACAACATGAACATTTTTTTCCTTTAAAACATGCAATAAATACTCTATATAATGAAACATCTAATGTTAAAAATGGAACTGTAACCATGACTTGACCATGTTAGTGGGTAGTTAAGAGTTTCTCAAATATTCCTTCAATATCTTTTAAGTTATCTATACATGGATTGAGGAGTAGGTAGATGGGTGTTATCTTTTTTTAGTTTCGGGCACAAAGGAATCATGCCATGTTGGGCGATATGTTAAAATTTCTTTTAATAATCATTGGATGAAACCAAGATCCAAGAGATTGATCATCAAATTGATAAAACTTTATTTAATATTTGACGAAATAAATACCTAGGTTGTGGAAATTTCATCGTTTGTGAATATTGACCATATGAAAAGACACTTACGAATTACGTTTATTTATTTGTGAGGATCCAAGGATAAAATCACTCTAGTGGTGATCCCCATATGATTCTATAATATATGATAAATGAAACTCAAACTACATATTCTATTGTGGAATGTCCAATGAGTATTGTTCATTGTTATTGATATATGTTTCCTCCAAATGGACTAAAGGCCTTCTATTTTTAATCATTTCTGATAATCCTCCTTTTTATGGGTTGAAGGGGAACCCTTATATGGCCCAGAGGGTTCGTGGAATTACATGTCCCAAAGGTCATAGAGAAAATCATCCAGACATTAACTACTTGGAACTAGTCCTCCCCAACATCAACATCATGATTTAATCTCTCCACCTTCTTATGGAAATTCGGATAGGTTTTCTATGGATGCATAGGCTAGTACTGATGGAAAATTTTATACTTTATCATTCTTCCAAAATTGTTAGATCTACTCTAGTGAATTTTCCTTGATCAGAATCATTATCTTGATCCTACTACTTATAGAGTCTTCCTGTTCCATTTAATCACAATTACATGTGTCTCGAAGGCCTCGAGGTGGCCCGAAGCCCTTGAGGTGACCCACGAGCCTTACTTTCCCAAAGGCATTGGGTGGATCAAAGGCCTTGATGGACCAAAGGATCAAATTGGTGGCCTGAAATCCCAAATAGATGAATAGTTCTAGCTATTATAGTACTAAACAGTACCTACTACAATACTTCTGTAGTGCTCAGAAATATATATTCATCTAGATTTTATCTCAAGTCTCTTGGATACACTTGCTGAGTCATCATCATCTGGGATGAGGCTCTTGTGTATCACTATTTCTTTGATTATGAAGGGATAACTATTTCACATAATGAATCCACTCTCAACTCCTCCTTCCTTCTCTTTATAAATAATGAGAACCACATGATATCATAAAGAAATATATCTTGTGTTTCTCATTTTTTGGAGGGATAGGGAAGGAGGAGTTGAGAGATAATTCATTATGTGCAACAATTATCCATTCTTATTTCTTGGATTCGCTACATGATTGACTTGTTAGTCTATTTATAGAGTTAGTATGGGGTTAAAATATTATTTAATTAAATAAAAACCATTAAATAACAATTTTTTTTCTTTTATAAACACCGTTCCTCATAATAATAATTATAATATTATTATTTTTTGGTGTACCCCAACTTTCACAATAGAAAATATTATTTAACCATATTGTTAATTAAGATTTTTCCACGAATATGGTCTTGAATCGTTCAAACTCCTCTTGCATTTATAAAACATATGAATAAAATTTTCTTCATAAATAAGCACTTCATTCACATAATGATGTTTAAATATTTATAAAATATTCATTAAAATAAAAAAATATATTTTTATTCACATTCCCATGAATAAATATTTATTTAATTTATGAGAACAATATAACATAAATAAAATTACTCTTTCGACATGAGAAGAAAATTTGTTCCATTAATTAATTTGAAAATGAATTTAATCAATATTAATTCAAATACATATTGTGTGACCCTATATGATTCATTATCATTATCATTGGGTAGACAAACATAATTTCTTGGTTTAATCTATAGCAATGAGTCATGGAAGCCAAGAAATATAATTTAGTGTCACAATTTTTACATCCACATACGAATTCTCACTGTGCAATATAATCCCTTTTTCACAATATAACATCAAGAAAGTTTCACAACAGTGTCATCAACCTATTTAATTAATATGTGTTTCATTTAATATCTAAAATAAACACATCATTACACCATAGATATATAATTATTTTCATGGTTATATTCTAATAAATTGTCTGAGATATTAGATTCTATAGACAAGGAATGGAAAATCTCTCCTTGACTTATCCATTAATTGACATTCAATCATGACACACCCAACATACTCTAATTCCTTCCAACATATGGCGTGATATTTTTGATCCATAAATAAAAATGTATGAGTCATGAAATACATTAATTATAATCCAAATGTTTAAGGACCATTACGAATGCTTGAAGATATAAATATCCAATAAAACCAAAACATGGAGAATTCCTACTAGTGGGTATATTATCATAATATATCGTCTTAGATATTTCTAAGTGAGAGCTTCATAAGAATAATCCTCATTTGATTGTGAGCACTCACAAATAATTATTTTAATAATATGTGTCCCATAATTGTATGTTATCCAACCACAAAAATATATTAATAATATTTTCATCGAACAACAAGGACCGCATCATAGAGGGGAATTTCTATAACCTTATCAATGAAAAAAATACACTAGGAAATATTTACGTTAAATATATGAATAAGAAATGAACAATATGTTATAATAAATTTAAATAATATTCAATACATAAAATATAAATGAAAAAAAAGTAAAATCTATTGGTCCAAGGACACCAATTCTAAAAAACACCCATTTAGACAAGATCCATCTACAAGTGCCTTTTAGTCTGCTAGAACTGATATGATAATCATGTTTCTACTAATTCAAGGAAATATAAAAGGGGTATTCTATGTTTTTCTTTTGAAATACCTCTCAATGTAACTTAAAATGTTTTAGAGAATTCCATCATGATATTATTCTTTTCAATTATGTTCCTTTTCCCTGGATGTGACCATGAATATTTTTGAGATCCACTACTACAGTATTATCATAGTAATGTGTGTTATGTTATTTACTTATAGGTATCATGTCAATCTCTTGGACTATTTTTTCCATCCATACTACTTCCTTATCTTGCTCAAAATCTGCAATATTCTTGGACTCTCCTATAGAATTTGTAACCACGCTCTGTTTTGGGATCTTCAAGCTCACAACACCTACATTCAAAGTGAAGATGTATCCTATTTTTGACATCATGTCATCTTGATCAGTTTGGAAACTAGAATCTATATATACCTTAATGACCATTTCCTCATATCCCCCATAAACAAGGATAATATCCTTCTTACACCTCAGATAATTAAGGATAGTCTTCATTATAATCCATAGAAGCCACGTAAATCAGCTTGATAACTTCCTACCACACTTAATGTGTATGAGACCTCTAGAAAGGTATATATCATTAAATATATGACTATCCCAATCACTGATACATATCAGTTAAACTATATTTATTTTTTCATGTTTCCACAAAAACAATATCCAAAAAATATGAATGACTTGTGACATTAAAAATAACCACCTAATAGATTATTCTATACTTAAGCACTTCAATTTCTTATAAATGTATGTACTTTGACTAAAGATGAGAAAAATCACGGATATATTATGATGGATCTTAACCCCAATAATATATTTCACTTCACCAATGTAATTAAAAGATAAGAATTTTTTCCACCATGCCATAACAAGCTGTCATACTGGTATCTCATTTACTATGAGAAATATTTCCTCTACATATACTACTAAGAAAATGAACACACTCCCCCTAAACTGTTTATAGGCATAAGGCTCACACTCTTTCTTTATGAAACCAAATTACATTATATCTTTCTCAAAATTAATATTCCATTGCATAAATACTTTCTTCAACACATTAATGGATATTTTTAAATTTACATAGTGTATTGTCATCCATTGGAGTCACAAACCCTTTAGGTTGTGTCACATGAACATCACACTAAAGGTTCCCATTATAGATGGATATTTTAAAATCCATTTTCCCAATATCAAAGTCATTGTACGCTATAGAGGTAAGTAAAATTATCACAGATTTCCACAATGTATTTGGCAAAAATGTTTCATCATAGTCAATGAAATGATGTTATTTAGACCATTTTTCAACTAGTTATTTCTTATACATACTAAATTGTCCATCCATGTATAATTTCATCATAAATATCCCTTTTAATCCCATGGTATTTACATCTACTATAATTTCTACTATATAAAGAATTGTTTTTAGTACATGGAAACCATTTTATAATTATTGGTTTCTTTTAACATGGAAAATTCTTTACCACTTACTACTTCTTTGTAGGTTAGAATATCATTACTATCAACTAATAATGAGTCACTATATTCAGTTAGAAGAAAACAATAATGTTTAGTTTCTCTAACATCTCTTGTACTCCTACGTTATATTTTTTTTTCAGGAATAGTTTCTTATTACATGGGGGTTTGGGGAATCTTTTCTTGTATCAACTCATTCAAGCCTTCATCCATGACTTCATCGAGGGATATGTCGCTCCCTCTATCCCTGTTAGAGATGTGATCCCTATAAAGGAATATGATACTTCATTCCACTATAATATTTTTTTTCTAAGGTGTCATATAAAAAATAACCCATCGTTTCCTTAGGGTATCCTTTAAAGGTTCAGTTTGTGCCTCATGGTGCAAGTTAGTTACCTGAAGAGGCCATAACAAATGATTCACTTCTCCACAAAAGAAAATTTGATAAAATGGGTTTCTTCCACTCCAAAATTTATATGGAATAGCATTTATCGATTTAGTTTGTACTTGTATCATTATATGTGATACAGTTTGTAACATGAATCCTCAATAGGATAATAGAATACTCACTTGACTCATTATTGACCTCACCATATCCAACAAGATGTGGTTCCTTTATTCAATTACACCATTCCATTGAGGTTTATAAGGTGTATTGGGCTGTTATAGGATCCAAAAATCTTGTAATTATTAAATTATGTCTTGATTAAGATATTCCCCACCACGTTATGAGGGGAGTTTCTTAATATTCATACCAATATAATTCTCAAATTCATTATTGTATTCCTTAAAGTTGTTTAAAGAATCCAACTAATAGTTCATTATGTATAAATTTCCTTATGTACTAAAAACATTAGTAAATGTAATGAAGTATGATTACTAAACCCATTAATAAATAGGAAATGGTCCACCAATATCGGTATGAACTAATTCAATAATATATTTATCCCTTTCACCTTTCCCATTAAACTTGGATTTTGACATTTTTATTGTAAACAAGTGTGACATATAACAAGTGGTTTTAATGAAAACTAATCTAAATATCTATCTTGATGTAATTTTTTCAAACAATTTTCGTTTACATGACCTTAATGGTAATGATAATGTTTTGTGTGGTATAAGTCATGTTATGTTACATCATTATTGATTTCCATTACTTTGTTATTGTAATACAACACATAAAGAACATTGTTTAAATATGCATTTCCATTAAAATGATATCTTTATAAAAGATGCATCATTTAACACAAATTTCCAAATGAATCCATCCTTATCGTGTATAGATACAAAATTAATGTTTTGGTAATAGATAGAACATAATAACAAATTTTTAAAGAAAAGATTATTTTTTTCAACAGAGTGACCTGGTAGACCCAAATAGATACGTCATCATGTTTATCTCTATTGTATTTTGGTAGATCTACATCCCCTAGGTGAATCATTCTAAATATATTAGGTTCATATATTTTAATACATAAGTGAGAACCACTATCTATTTATAATACCCAATTTTTAGAAAATGAAAAAAGTTAACATGTTAAAAGCACCAGAAAATTCTCCTTGCGTCTTTGTAATAGTGAAATTTTTCTTCTAGTGGACCTTCTTTCCACTTTTGAAATAAATATCATCATTTTAACTTTTTTCCCCATGATCGTCCTCTTCTTGGAGGGTCATTAATAAGATTTGGTATTAAATCTCTACACAATACATTATATTTTGTTCCCCATAAAGAGCAAAGTCTTTTCAGTATTTGTATACTTATCAACTTAGCAGAGAAGAGTGAGAAGATATGGTAGATATTTGTCAATGTTCATCATATTAAAATTCACAAAAAAGCTGGACAAGCTCTGAGGAAGTGATTCTAGAATTGGATTTGTACCCTATTCTTTGGGTATTTTAATCCCATGAACCAGTAGATGCTCAATGTATCTATTATTCTTAACTATATGAGGCCTAGATGGGGAACCATATCTAATAATCATCTAAAATAGAACCTCTAAAATAACACAACATTCCCACCAAAATCTCTCCTAGTAAATACAATCCACATTCTCAATAATGATATACAAATCCATGTTTTTGTGATAATTCATGAGTTTACTAAATATTTTTGAAAGTATAAATTGTTGAATGTCGACTGCATCACTCAAATGTTTTTTTATAAATGTATCTGTTCATAACCTTCCTACATAATAGGTGGATTAGGCATTGAGGATTCTAAAATTTAATATTTACATTCATGGTGTAGATCAACCTGAAGGCGTCAGTACCATTCCTAGAAGTTACTACGAATAAAAATGTTGTCTTAATCCAATATTTATCATATGGATAATGTGGATGGTGAAACTAAAATTTTATTAATCAATTAAATGATAAAATTATTAATTCTTTTCATGATTACAAATTTGGAAATATATTTATAAATTAATTGATTTTTAGGAAATCTCACACTATTTTATCATGTTCCAATAGCCCTCATTATTAACATGAAATGTATAGTTTCTCTTACATTATAATTAAAAGGATTCGTATTCTGATTTTTAAACACCAATAAGGGCTGGTAAAGATACATAATGTTATTTAGGTAAGATGTTCACTGTCAACTAAGAGCTTGCAGCTCTTTGATTCGTTTATTGGACTCCCTTATCCTATAATCCTAACAAGGATTTCCTCAAAACTTGCCTCCATATTACACCTCATCTATCATGGGATACTCCACTTGATGTAAAATTTTTATGTTAACCCAAAACATTAATATTAACTACCATTATAAAATTATGTGTCCCAACAAGGGTTGGTCAAACCCTTTCAATTGAGTTTCATTCCAAATAAGGTAGTGGAATGCTAAGTCTGACTTAATATTTGGTCGATAGATTTTAACTATTTTGGGAAAAATATATTTTGTTATCTTTTAATTATCAATTTTAATATTAATTGGATGTTACTTAATCAATTAACCATGTTGTATAAAAAATATATTAATAATAAATATATTTAATTTATTATACATAAATTTTTTTATGATTAATAATTTACATGTATTGTTAATATTAACAAGATATTACTTAATTTACTAACCGTGATGAATAAGAAAATATGCATATAGATTTATTTAACTTCCATCTTTACAAATTAAGTTGTAAATTTATGTGACTCTAGCATTGCTTCCATAAAATAAATAATTGAATAGAAAAAAATAATTAATTAATTAAATGACCCATTCATGAGAAATATCTAATGATCGATTTAATGAAAACACACTAAATAAATCTATGACCAAGGGGAAATAAATATTTTTTTCATTATTGGAATAAGATATAGTATTCCACCTTTACACCTGTATATTAACTGAGTTGGAATGATTATGTTTCCATTTTAAACTACCTACAAACACCTTCAGATACTCCATTAATTAAATACATTTATGACTCACACACTAGTGAGGGTAAGCAAATGATTGGTTAAAATGGTATTACATAAATATACCTGGGAACACATGTCCTATATAATAATGGGGGGACGAATCAAACAGAGGCCATCATATTTGATTAAATAAAAAATAATTGAAAACACATTAAAAAATTAAATTAAAAAATATAATGCATGAAAAAGTCTTGTTCATGCTCATGAATTGTTATACATGAAATGAATATGAAAAATCAATTGGCTAGTAATCATTTATATTAATTTTTTTATCTATGATATAATTTGGTGCATTAAGTAATTAATTAATTAATTAATTCCCTTTGATATTAAAAAACATCAAAAAATAATGGTAGTTTCCCATAATTTGTTCCATAAAGAGAAAACTAAATTAAAAATCAAGAAACATTAATTAAAATAAATTAATTATAAATTTAATATTATTTAAAAATATAATTAAATATTCAAAAAATAATAGGATTCAATCTATAAATTAATGTTTTAATGATTAAATTGATAATTTAATTTATGTTAATTATTCCACTAATTGGGAGATGGAACATTGTGTGAATCCTAGTTACATGTCATGTCTGTTGACTGCTGTGTATCAAAGTAACACACATTGGGATTCAATTTTTAACACAACTAGATTATACACCATAGACATGAATTCTACATATTATGTATCTGCTTTTATGTTTCATGTTGGCATGTTCCTCGCACAGTGTTTAAAAAATGTACTCTATGTAATTAATTTCATGGTGCATCCATGTATAATGTTCATGGGTATATACAGTGTGCTTTGGGAGCATGTTTTCTTACCTAGTTTTACCGACCAATAATTTTTGAGCATTCCGATGGAATCTATGGTCATTCTTATTTTTTTCAATGGCCTTTAAGAAAATAAAACACTGAATAATCATGACTAATATGTAGAAATATGTTAATACAAATTTTATTAAAGAATTAATAACTTGAAATGAAAATATAACTATATTTTTTCATAGATCATCAATCAAATAAATAATTATAAATTTAAACATGAACACTAAGATAACACTTGTTGGTTTCAAGAATAATGGAAGCATGCATTTCTAGGAGACATATTAAAATATATTTCAATAATTGTTTCCTGAATCCATGATCTAGGACCTTCCATGTAAAATATATAATTTATTTATTTAATGTTTGAACAAACAGATACCAAAAATGTGGAACATTCTTCATTTGTGAATGTTAATTTTCTAAAATGACCATTTTGGATTATCTCAATTATGCTGTGTGGATCCAAGGCTAGAATCCCTCTAGCGGTGATCCACTCATGATCCTATAATCTCTATTTGACACAACCTGATATCTCGGTGCAAGCATAGTGAGTCAAATTTCTATAGTAGGTTAGTCTTGATTGATCATTCTTTGGCCTATAATGAATATCTATTATGCTTCCCTTTCTTTAGAGGGGTATTTAATGATGTCATCAAAGGCAATTCATTGTGTTGAAGAAATATCAATTCTAAATTTTTTGATTCTATACATAATATACCTATTTCTTATTCTATACTATCAGAATTTTGGTTAAAATATTATTAAATTTAAAGCAAGCCATTAAATATCATTTGTTACCTTTAATAATCTCCATGCCTCCTAATAATAATGATATTTTTATTATTTTCTGGAATACACCAACTTATATAGTAACAAATATTATTCAACTTTATTGTTAATTAATATTTTTCATCAGACACAGTCTTGGTCCGTTGGACCTCATATAGCATTTATTTAACACCTGAATAATATTTTATTCAAAAATAAATATTTCATTCACATGCCAGTGAATAAATATTAATTAAATATTAAAAAAATAAGTAAATATATTTTTATTCACATTTTTGAGAGTAAATGATGATTTACATTATGAAATTAATATTATTTGAAAACATTTTTTCATGTGACTAGACAATAATATTTATTCCATTAATTAAACTAAAATAATATTTAATCGTGATAAATAGAAAAACATAGTGTGTGAACCTCTAGGATTCTTCCTCATTGGCATTGGGAGGGTTATCGAAAATCCAAGATTACCGTATATCAAGGGATAAAGGAATCTAAGATAATGAACATAATATCACATCATTTACAACCACATAAAAATTTTCACCATGTAATATAATCCCTTTATTTCAATATCTCATCAAATAGGTTGCACTATGGTCTCATCAACCTGTTTTTTCGATAAGTCTTTGATTTACTTTCTAAAATTATAACTTCATTAAATAATGGGCATATAATTTAAGGTGGAAGTTATATTACAATCAATAGGTCATGATATCAGCTTCCCCAAATTAATATTCAACAAATAAAATATATATCCAATCAAAGTACAATCATTTGGTCCTATGACACAAATTCTGAAAATTTTGTATAGAAAGGCACTGTATCATAAATATTATTTTACTAGAGTACTTTTATGTTATCAAAACTCATTTTAAGTCATGTGTTTGGTGTTATTGATATATACCTCAATAGAGACCTTGGATTGAACCTTGTGATGTTGGCGCTGACCTTTCACTAGAAGTTGTGGGACCTGAACCACTTGTGATACCACTTGGAGTTCCACCTATGGAAAAAACCATTATTATTGGATTACACATCGATGATCACCTTTGAGAGGGTTTCCAATAGTTAGATAAATACAGTTAGGAAACTTTCTAACCATCACTGACAATGTGAGAATTTATTACTCAGTTCTAGTAGTAAAACCAACCTGCTTTTTCAGGGGAAGGAGGTCCCCAGGCTACTGAATCATGGATAGATTCTATGATTTATAGATTTAGGTATCTAGAGACACCTCCATATGGGAGATTTAATCTACTAGAATACATAATTATAGGTTTTTACAATAGATAGTGTGATTTTTTGACCTAGGTAGATCTATATTGGGTTATGATCTGGAGATATTTCCAATCTAGAACCAAAGATCGTTCCATTCAAAATAATATAAAACCAAATTGAACAAGATATTTTATAAACTTGGATAAAGGAAAATTTTATTTTATGGACTACTCATCACATTTCATGGAGAACCAATGTTTCATCATGATATCCTTGGTGACCAGCTTCACAGAAATACCTGATTTGAGAAAGGCCTCAAGTATTCCATCTAATCATAGGTCATTGTCTTAAATTTGAATATAATTTATGAAATAAAAAATAAGGACATTATATTTGAGTGAAACCTCTAGGAATTTGAATATGTGGGGCTGGATAGATCAACTCTTAGGTAAGGAAGAAGTTCTTATACTAGAAGAATGTATCACCATGTTATTTCTCAATAGAGTAGTGGTAGCCAAAGTATTCACACTGATAGTAGTGTGGTATTCCACTGGTGTAGGAGGTCAAAAATTATATAGCACCAGTGTTGTATTTCCCTTATATAGTTCCATAATTTGGAATAATAGGTCATCTTTAGTGGTTATTTACGATCTATCCACCAAATCCCAATTATAGGGGATATACACAGTCTCTTATCTTATGACAGGGATTAATTACTCCTCACTAGATAGAAATCTACATTACCATTGACTAGTTACTTCAAGGAGGTGTACGAGGTCATAGAAACCAAACTATGGATAAAAATAGCTAGTATAATGGACCTTCTCATGGTAGTCAGGTATAGTGTAGGGAAATAGATCATGAAAGATATATTCAGTTTATCCTACACCTATGGAGTAGAATGTAAGCCCTTCTAAAATATATGTTAGGATATTGGTAGCCCCTAATTTTTGGTTTTTTTCTATATAGGCTCATCAAATTCATTTATATATGTGGCTATTAAATATATTTTTGGGCTTGAAATTCACAACTTTTTTGGAGTGATGACTCTTGATACTCTGTTGGGAATATGCTCAGAGAGTCTATTACAATGTAGAGAGTTCCCCATAAAGATTAAAAGTTATCATTTCTAGTGTATCTTATTAGTCCTCTAGATGATGGGATTTCACATAATTATTAGGAAGTATTTATTAGGTCTATTTCTTCATGAATTGATTTTTGTCTCTATAAGGTGTCTTTTTCATTATTCATGTGTAGTAATTATATTCCCTAAGGTGAATGGGATGTCTAGTAAATTCGAGGTGTACCAAATCATATTGGTTTGGGTGGAGTTTCATCTGGGATTTCTAGTCATTTAATTAAATACTGGGAAATAAACTAAAAATGTTTTCCTCTAGTGGTGGATCATTTTAGGGATGTATTTATGGATGAATTTTCTATAACTCCTCCTGAGAGAGAGGTAGGGTTCACTAATGATCTTTTTCAAGGATTAGCATTGGTATATATTAATATGTATTGTATGGATCCTACTACGATTCAAGACCTCGAGAAATTGGTAAAGGTCATGAAAGCCTAGTGTTTATAGGACCTTGTAATTCTCTTTGGGGTTCACCCCTAATTTCCACTATGAATGTGGATAGGACCCTTAGTATTTTTATGGATAATAAGTATTTGAATGATATCATGGTTATGAACCACTATCAACTACCTCATATAGATGATCTCTTTTATTATCATTGTGGAGCTCTATTTTTGTCAAAGATTTATTTGATCTAGATATATAATCATCTACAATTCAAAACCTACGATATACCACTTACTACATTCCATTGTAAATATTTATTATATGAGTATTTGATCATATTATTCAATCTCAATAACTCACCAAGTATTTTTTAGGCTGGGATGAATTAGTTTTTTCACCCATACCATGATTCTTTTGTAATATTTTACATTGATGATATCTTTGTATATTCTTAAACACAACACAAAAACTCCAAACACCTTGATATTGTATTTAATACAAAGATAAAGAATCAAATATATTTTAGTCTCATATGTTGTCAATTTAGGATTGATATGGTTAACTTACTTGATTTTAATATATTAAAATCATGGGAATATGTGGAACTAGATATGGTGAGAACTATAGTTTCCCTAAAGCAGCCCAAGAATGTATTTAAAATTTAGAGTTTATTAGGGATATTAGGTTATTTTAATACTTTTATTAATAATTTAACACACCTTTAAGAATATATTATGATATTTAAAAGGATTATTATTAATATTGTATGGTTCAATGCTTGGGAGAAATCATTTCTGGAGTTGAAGGGAATATTTTCCTCAACATCGATCTGGATTTTTCCAGATCCTGGAAGGGTCGACATAGATTTCTGTGATGCATTAGGTATTGGGTTGGGAACTATTTTTATGAAAGGGGATCAAATCACATAATATGTTTCTCATAAGTTTATGTATCATGAGTATAATTACCTATTGTATGTTACCGATATGGTGGAAAGGATAATTATTTTCACTGATTGATGTATTATTTTACTGGAGAAATTATTCTTTTTGTACATGGACCAAAAGATCCTCAAATATATATTAACCTAGAATGGCTTGAACCTTAAAAAGTGAAATGGGTTGAATACATTCCTCCTTTCTACATGGATATTATAATACACCCATGAAATGAAATTTGGTGGTTGATGCTCTAAGGAAAAATACTCATACATATGAAATTAAACAATCTAATTGTGAATATAAGATTATGGATCTATTATCTGAGATGCATCTTGATATTTCTGATTTTCATAGATATCATGTACTCTAAAATCTATCAGTGACCTCATAACTATTGGATTGATTGAATATGGGGTAACTTTCTATTCTTGAAGGCTTATTCCTAAGGGAAAGTATTTAAGGTGATGAATCATCACCTAGTTAGGCCATTGGTACGTATAGGATATTTTGTATTCATGGATGTGTCTAGGTCCCAAAAGATATACGAGAGGATTTAATAGTAGAGTATCAGGATTAAAAATAGGCAGTAGATCCCAAAATCCACAATATATACGATGACATATGATTCTAGTACTGGGGTCTGGGTATGAAGAAGAATATAACAGGTTTTGTCAGCTGGTTTTCGGCCTATGTAACAACATTAAATTTTTAAATTTGTACATCTTATTCAATAGTGTGTATGGCATAAAAAATATTAAAAATAAATATAAAATATAATAATTAGGATTTATTTACTATATTATATAAATTCAATACATTTTATTTCTTTAAACTGAAACAATAGAGATGGGAACGCATTACACTTAATATCAAGTTTATTCTATAGAGTTTCTTACAAGCAAGGCCAGGTTTTGATAGAAAACATTATTATATTCATATTATTATTCACTATAAATGATGTATCCTAACTGTTGGAATGTAGGGTATGAATATAATTCACCAAATTATGAAAATATATAATTTATAAAAATTTATTACTTACTAATTTATCATTAATAAGAGTAAAAATCATTTAAAATAAAAATTTTTTTTTCAAGAAAACAATATGTTCCTAAAAGGAGGGTTACTCACATTTGGCGTACAAAATTTAAAATTAATTTTTAACAGTTTGGGTAATAGTAGAGTACAAAAGATGGGTGGGGGTAAATTGAGACCCTAAAAAAATATTGTTAAAAACTGGTTCTTTGAAAATTTACCCCAATTAAAAATATAATACAAGTCAGTTTGTAGTGAATTTATGAGAGTCATGAATTCAATTAATTCCTCAAGTTATTTATTATTTCTCATTTATACTAACCTAGAGGTCAATATAAATTTTGAAACTAACCTGCTATTTCAAAAATATAATAAACACTTGCTAAACTAACTATCAGAGTTTGAATTTGTTTTAATGATTTTTTTTATAAAACATAGTAAATGAAAATAACAATAGGTACAATGGAATTTAAAAAATTAGGTTTAGTCTCTTTCTAAGACATAGTCCCCTCCACTTGGTGATCATCTGCCACCATGTAGTTTAAATTAATAAATAAGTCTTATATACACCATGGATTGGTATTCACAATGGCACACAAGGTTTTCTGGGTCACACCTAACCTCTACCACAGTTATTTAAGAGAAAGACAACAAATAGATCACATACGACCTCTTCCATAGTTCAACTTTAGATATAGATGGAATAAATAGATTCAGAGATTGAGGATAACAAGTATCCTCCAGTTATGCATAGGAGTCAGTGTGTGCAACATATAGATACACACACTACTATTAAATGTAAATAAATGAAAAAATAGTGTTAAATATTTAGTGATATTTTTAAAAGGATCTATGAGTTATGAAGTGCAGCTCTAGCCTATTTTATGTAGATGAATTTTTGTTCTAGTCCTCTTCTGGATGTTGACTCCTGAATATAGTGTCATAGCCTCTGTGTTCTATCTTCCAAGAGTATGAGATGTTCATATTCTTCTTCAGATGATATTCATTTTGGCATAGTAGGTATTTCATGACTTTTCGATCTCCCCGTATGTTCTTCCTTTGAGATCTTTTATTTTGGAAGAATGCTCGAGATTTGTTTGATTTCTTCGTGTTTTCTTTCCCCACTATTCTTCGGCATGCTTTTGAATGATACAACTTGTCATCCTTTTATTCTTCATGTTCCAGAATGCATAATTATCTTCCCACGTGCATGTAACTCGTGTTGTCCTCTGAATATCCTAAAAAAAATTAATTATTGATAGAAGCATTAACTTGTCTAAATATGACGATTATATAAATTAATAATATAAAAACAGTTTTTATGACTATTAGAGAGTCATAAGTATCATTATTTTTATAGAATCAGTGACTCTCTATATGATGAGTCCTTTCTATCGGTATTAGTGACTCTTGGCATCAGTGATTTACTTGTACTATCAGTTTGTCTGGGCATTAGTGATTCATCATCATTGAATCATTTTGAACAAACGGGATGTCGCGGATCGGTGACTCATCCATCAGTAAGACCTTTGAACTATCAGTGTGTATCCCATCAGTGAGTTATCCATCAATAAGTTCATTGAATAGTTTTTGAATCACCCATCGGTGAGTCACATGAAATGTTGGTGTGACCGATCATCGTTGACTTGTCCATCAATGTGTCATTTGTTCTATTACTGATTCATACTATGGAGACTTCTTTGATCCGTGAGTCCTCAATGGTGTGTCAACCATCAGTGACTACTTTGAACCAATCAGTGTTGGGGACTTCCAAAAACATAAAAGTGTCTATCTAATACAAAACATTATCAGATTAAATGATATTCATAATTACATGAAAATATACACATGTAAATTTATTGAAACATAAATATAAAGAATTTATTTATATATTGAGTTTTATTATACCTTGTGACATAATTTACTAATTTATAAATATTCATTGACATGTATAGAATTAGTTACAACATAATATATGAATTATCACGATTTTTAAATTGTCATTATTTGTGATTATTAAAACAACTATCTGATAAATTGTCCTAAAATATCCCCCTTTTTTATAAAGTAAAATCTTGTCATAAATGATTTATACATGAACCAATAGTGAGTGTGAATTGTTAACATAACTATAAGGTATTTACTTTTAAGATACCCCTCAATAATTGTATCATTGTATATATAGAAGGTTCTTACAATTGAGTTATATCAGTGAACATTCATGCTCCCCCTTAGTAAGTTGTATAAGATCAGTATTAGTGATTTATTTTAGAGCGGGGATACATATATATAAATATATAAATATATATATTCTATGTGGATTACATTCCATATTTCTTATGTTATATTGGGATTCCCCCTTATGTTAAGAGTTTATTCCATCCATAGAATTATCTTCCTTTTGGGATTTGAAAAAAGGTGAAAATAAGCATAATGAATAAAGAAAAATACATATGGATACTGGAAACACATTTAAGGTAAAACTATATTCATGAAAGTACAAAATAGTACACACATAAAAAGTCATGAATCAAAAATAAAATTATAAAGACCTATAAAAAATGATCTAAATATAAGTCTTGGGTTTTGAGGAGCTTTAAATTTGTCTAAAGTATCAATAGTGGGGTAGAGAGGTGATTTTGTGGATATAGGTAGGTTTGATTGACTGGTTTCACTAGGTAAAGAAATGGTTGTGGGAATAGTATATGCAAGGATTTGACTCTTATATGATAGAATACAGATGGGAGGATGCTCTTGGATGATTGTCCTGGTCTATGATAAAGCTTGAGACACTATCAACAGAGTAGGAGGTAGTGAAGTAGGTCTGACAGATGCAGTTACAGAGACCACTATAGCCACAAACCAGACATGCTGGTAAGGATTCATAAGATAAATAAAATCATTAACAATTTCACCCCGATACAATATGGAATTCTCAAAATCCTCTTTGATTTCCATGAACATCTCCAATGTGGGTGTAAATTCCTTCAATTTCCATACTTTCTTCTTGAATGCATTGGTAACTAGTGGTATCCTAAAGTTCTCATCCAAGTATTTAATGTTCTTGTTGAACCCATTCTTTCTGTAGATTTAAGGAAAATACTTTTCCACAGTGTCCCTGATCTTCTTCTAGGCATCGGTTGCCTAATTGGCACATTGTCACACCATGTTATAATCTTGGTCATTGTTCCTTTTCATTATGTCAAGGGTCTCTTTATCAGAGTCATTCTGAATGGACTTCATCTCTTCTATTATCATAGTCCTAAAGGACCCTATATCAGTAGGAGGTCTGGTAACTCTAGAACAAGATGCAGTAGAAATCATTTTTCCAAGAAAATTTTTCAACATTTTCAATTCTGTATTCAGTAGATGTGTAAAAAGGTTCCTAAGAACCACCATAACACCTCCATGTTTGGTTATTAAATAATTTGTCAAAGATAAAATATCATGATTCATTTTCATTACTTCTTATCCATCACAATAGTATCCATTGTAGTACTATTATTGGGTTGTATTTCATAAATTACCAATCTAGAAATCTAAGGAGCATCAGCCATTGAAATACCCCTAGATGTAGAAGAATCTTTTCTGACTAGAATTGAAGATTTCATAAATTCACATACATAGGCTTTGAATTGTTATAGATCATCCTCGGTGACATAGTTACTAGGCACTGAAGGTACCACAAGATCATCACTGGTGGGAAATTTAGGTGAAGTGGGATCGGTCAATTCCACATCATCTTGTTGGGAAGGTATAGCTACCATATCCTCATCTGAACCATAATCCATCTGAAACAGGATATTTCATTTATTTTTATTCCACTTATCCAAAAATGTTCATTCTCTAGGATCCAAAGTATCAATTCTTACTCTTATACATTGAGGCTCTCCCTCATTGTGATTCATAGGTAATGTATGAACTTGAAATTATTCTTCTTGACCTCCATCCATTTGAGGTTCCCCCTCATTCTAAGGAATAGGTGCAATCTAATATTTATATCCTTCATCTTGAACTCAATCTAAAATATTAGAACTCTCTTAAATGATTCCTTGAGTAGTATCATTGGGGTCATCCCCATCCTAATTGCCAACATCTCCATCATTATGATCAACACCATCAACATCGGCATGTCTATCAGGATCATAATCCTCCTGTCTACCAGCCATATCATCATCTCTATGCACAGACTCCTAACATAAACTGACTACATATTGTCTAGATTTTAGTGAGTGAATCACATGTTTACCATCATCATCCTCATCTTCATCATCATCAACATAATCATCATCATCAGTCCTTCTAACATAACCTTCAACACTAGGGACTTCAATCTCTTCCTAATATTCATAATGAAAAAAAGGTTCATTTTAATGAAATTATAATGGTGGACCTGAAGGCTCATATAAAATTTATAATGGGATTTTAGTGATATCTGTGTCACTCCTATCATTAATAGGAGACCCGTCTTCCCTTTGTAGCTCAGGATCATCTTGTTCTTCATCTGAATACACAATATGCTCACCAGGATTATGAACTAGATTAGTTTGATCCCTTAGTCTTGTAGGAAGACTATAATATTATAATCCTCATATAATTTCTCCTTATATACTACAAAAATTCTCCTCCATGGGTTGTAATTTATTTTCATCCTTTTTAGATGACTTTATATAGGAAGAAACAACTAAATTCAATAATAAACTCATCTTCAACCTTCACACATCCTAACCTCTTCAAGGTTTTATAGAGCATCTTTAGATAATATATACATGTTTATTTTCAGGATGGTTTCATCATTTATAAAATTTGTACCATAAGGTACATATACGGGGTGACATTCACCTCATTATTCAACAACTAAGTCAAGAAAACATCATGATACTTTAAGGAAGAAAAATAACACTTCCTTGGGTAGATTTGGTGTAGGATAAACATGAAAAGCATTCTGTCCTCTCCCTCTAATTCTGAAGCTATTTCTCTCCCTGATTCCTGATTTCC
This sequence comes from Viscum album, assembly GCA_963277665.1. NCBI lineage: Eukaryota > Viridiplantae > Streptophyta > Magnoliopsida > Santalales > Viscaceae > Viscum > Viscum album. Next base: position 21,141,718 of record OY728123.1, read on the forward strand.
AACCAACTCTTTCAACACATTTTCATTAGAAAATAAGTCTGATGTTGGTGTAATGATACCCTGGTAGTCAGAAAATATTCCCTCCTAAGGCATCTTCAAGCATTCAACCCACTCCCTTGATGAAAAATAAATATCCTTTCCCTTAACAAAAACTTCATTTGATACTCCTTGGATCCTTACAAAAACACGTCCAAGTAAAGATAAAACTGATGTACAATCTTAGGATATAAATTTCTCTAATTATATTCAAACCAAATAATCCACCCTTGTGATTCCAAAACATTTATCAAAATTGATCTTCTCAACAATAACGTTTCGACAGAATCATCTTTCTCAAGAGTTACTATGCATCTTACCAACTCTAGATTCACAAACCATTTTACACAACGTGATTCTCTTTTCTGGTTCTAGGATGATTGTGATCTAGTTGGGCCTTCTATCACATTCTTTTCCTCCCCATTCTAAAGGTTTGGGTTTGAAGAAGGAAGTCGAAATCTCTAAGGATTGAAGCTAGAGTGGGTGGTGAATGGATTAAGGGTAGAAGTAGTGTGGATCAATTTAATTTTATCATTTATGTATTTTACTATGTAAAAATATAATAATAGTAAGAAAATGATACTATGTCATTTTACTTAATGGATACAGGAAAAAAAATTTACTAAAAATCCTTTATCCAGATTGGTTTCACTCTAATGGTATCGATCTCGCTTTGTCAGTTTCTTCTTATCGGTTTCATTGGGTCAGTTTCACCTGATCATTTTCACTTGATTGGTTTCACAAAATTAGTTTCACCAGATCGGTTTCAAACAATCGATTTCACCTGATCATATTAACACGATTGGTTTCATAAATATTAGTGTCACATAAAAATAGATTTGTCTATCGGTTTATGGTCTGATAGTCATTAGAGACTTATCATTACTAGTTCATGTCTGTTGTAGATCATTCACTAAGAGTTTAAGGGGTCGGTAAAGATGTCTGCAAGTTGATGTTCATTCCCAATAAACTCAAGAGTTATATCACCTTTTTGATAATTATCTCTCAAAAAGTGACGTATTGCATCAATATTTTTTCTTCTAGAATGAGAAATTGGTATTTTTAAAATGTTAATAGAACATGTATTTTCACAAGTTATAGGGATATGTCTAAATTGAAATCCATTGTCTAATTAAGTGTGAATCATTTGTAAAATTTGTGCACTACATCTACCTATATCAATTTACTCTACTTTATCAATTGATAATGAACATAATTTTTCTTTTTTACTACACATGAAATTAGAGACTTCCCCAAAATGTGACATGTTCTAGAGGTGCACATTTTATCTAATTTACATCCACCAAATTCATCATAAGAATAAATAACCATATCAAAAGGTTTTCTTCTATGGTAGAAGATTCCTCAATTAGTTTTATATTTGAGGTATTTGAAAACTCTTTTAACAGAATTTCAATGTGACTCTTTTGGGTTTTCTTGAAATTTATTACTCACACACACACTAATCATGATGTTTGGCCTACTAGTAGATATGTAAAGAAAACTCCCAATAATTATTCTATAAGCTGTTTGATCAACAAATTTCCCATTTTCATCAAGATCCAACTTACATGTAGAATTCATAGGTGTTTCATTAATATTAATGCGATCAAAGCCATATCTTTTGAAAATATCATTATTATATTTTCACTAATTTTAAATAATACCTTCTTTGTTTTGAAATATATGAAATCGAAGAAAATATTTACGTTCTCCCATCAAACTCATTTCAAGCCCACCTTGCATCATTTTTTTAAAATCATTGCATAATGAATTTTTAGAAGATACAAAAATAATATCAACTAATTATATTTTAAGATATTAAATAATAATTAGAAATTAGTTTTAAAAATAAAATAAGATGTCCAACTACATTTGTAAAACCTTAAGAATTATGAATGTTATTGAACATATCATACCATGCTCTTGGATCTTGTTTCAAACCATATAAATATTTAGTCAATTTAATAACATGAGTTGGGAAATGTGGATTTGTAAAACCTAGGGGTTTTTCAAAAAAAAAACAACCTCAATTATATATCCATTTAGGAAGGAACTTTGGACATCCATTTGATAATGTTTTAAATCCATGTATGTTGTATAGGCATGTAAGACTCTAGTGGCTTCAAGACTAGCTATCGGTGTAGAAGTCTCCTCATAATCAATCCACTCTTCTTGATTATATCCTTGTTCAACGAATCTAGGTTTTTTTTCAAAATATATTTTCAGATTCATACACATTATTTCTAAACACCCATTTAGTTCCTATTGTTATGGTATCTTTTGGTCTATCAATAAGTTTCCAGAATTTATTTATCTCAAACTGATTATGCTCTTAATGCATAGAAATCACCCAAAATTCATCATTAGTTACATCATTGATATTTCTAGGTTCATTTCATGATATGAATGCATTTTGTTCAACCAGATTTCTCAATGAAGCTTTCGTTTTTGTTACTCTATCCAAATCACAATCTACAGCATCTAAGGTTTTGTTTTTATGGGTTCTAATTGGACTATTAAAAGTAGGGACACTTATTTTATGGTCATCACTAGGATCTGGTTCATTATGTCTAGAATCTAGGTAAATTATAGATCTTTATGTTTTAATAGATTTTTTTATAGTATGGTTATATGGTTTAATATTAATGTCCGGATTGGACATATCCTCTTCAATATTTTCTAGAAAAGGCTTTGGTTCATGTGGATCTATTTCAAAAAGTTGACATCTATAGATTCCTCAACACATCTGGTACTTTTATTAAAGAATCTATATGATTTTATTGATGTATAAAATAAAAGGAATATTCCTTCATCACTTTCAGATGAAAATTTATCTAGATTATATTTAGAGTTTGGAATATTAACTTTACAACCTAATAAATTAAAATAATTTACCTAGGGTTTCCTATTATTCCCCAACTCATAAAGATTTTTCGTAATGATAGATATAATTAAGACTCTATTATATAAGAAGCTTTATTAATTACTTCAGTCCAAAAATAAATAGGTAGGTTATATTCATTGAGCATAGTATCAGAAATTTCCTATATGGTTTTATTTATTCTTTCTACTACACCATTCTGTTTAAGTGTCCTAGGGGAAAATAAGTTATGCCTATAGACATTTTTTTAGAAAAAAGATTCAACATTTTTATTTTGAAACTCATGGACATGGTCACTTCATAGAGATTTAATTTAATGTTCACTATGATTTTCAACAGTCCTTACATACTTGATAAAATGAGAGAAAGATTCCCTTTTGCGAGAAAAGAAATAAGTCCATGTATGCCTAGAGAAATCATCTATAAGAACATAAATATAATGCTTCCAATTGTGAATGGAAACTCTAGATTCTCCAAACAAGTCCATGTGAACCAACTCAAGATGTTGAGAAGTTCTAACTTCTTTTTTTTGAATGATTTTTTGTGTTACTTTCCTTTTTGATAATGATTGCATACTCTATTTTTTAGGAAACACTAGTTTAGGAGGTCCTTAACTTATCCTTTTTAGGTTAATTTGATAAGGGAGTGTAAATTATAATGTACATTTCTTCTAAGCTATAGCTAAGACTCTGGGTGAAAGGAACTTAGGACAAAAACATTCTTTGATTCTAGTGTGTCAAAATTTACAGCATATACATTATCATTTCTAAAAGCAGTAAACACTATGTTATTTTTATCATAAAAAACATTGAATGAATCATTTTCAAATTTTACATTAAATCCATCATCACAGAGTTGACATATGATAATCAATTTATTTTTTAATCTACCAACATAAAGTATTTTGGAAATTGAAATAGTGTTAGGGTTACCAATATGGCTTAAACTAATGCATTTTTCCATTACCATTTTCACAAAATTTTACATGTCCTCCATCAATATTGATGAGATTATAGATTCTTGAGTAATATCTTATCATGTGTATTGAACAGACAATGTCCAAGTACCAAATATTTCTATAGGAACACTTTAGGAAATTTACCTACAAACAATTCATCCAAGAAGAGATTTTGGTACCCCTATTTTTCTGGGTCTAGAAACATCAGTAATAAAGGATTTAGGAACCCAAAATTTCCAAATGGGTTTCCAATATGTAAAATGTAAAGTATTTGAATAATAAACATTATTTGGTCCAGAAAAACTTTATTCCATTAAATATTTTTCAAAACATGAACATGTAGTAAAATCTTGATTTTTGGATAGAGAAGTATATTTTCATGTTTTAGTTACAAAATGTGTTTTAGAAAAATTACTTTTCCCTGGATGATATTATATTCCCGTAGTATACCTTAGAGATATATATTTACCATTTAATTGAGTATGAGTGTTTTTAAATTTGTAAAATATTCTAGATCATTCTTTAATAGATCAGTATTTATCTTTATGTCCTTATTTTCCTTTAGCAGTTCTGCATTTTTTCCATTTTCAATGGTAAAATCAAAGATAATACTTACAAAGAGTTCATGTTGATTCTTTATGTATTTATACTTAACCTTTAGTTCATTATAAATTTCTTTTAGAATTTTAAAATACTCAAACATTTCATCATTTGTCATATTTTCTGATTTAGATTCATCTCTAGAATAATATTCCTTAGGAACATGAGTGTTTAAGAGTTCCTATAAGGTATTTTTCATAAAGAACATGTTTTTCATATGTTATATCTCATTCTGTGAATAAGAAGATTCATTGGAGCTATCCATGGATGCACTCCAGGCGGATTTCGTTTCTTTTTTATATTTTCAATCATTATACTCATACTTTTTTTTATACATTAATTTAGGTCAGTCAAATTTGATATGCCCTCTCTTTTTTTCATTCATAGAAAACTTTTTGTTTTGATTTGTATGGCTTCTTCCTAAACTTGTTCCAACTTCATTTTTTGTAATATTTTCCTTTATAGTATGATTTCTTGAGGTAATTATTCTTTCTGTAAAATTTTATGAATCTACTAGATAGCTAGGCCATTTTCTCATCACTATCTAGATATAATTCTTCACTACTTGTGCTTTTAACTGTAGGTTAAACTTTCTCTTGGACTTTTCTTTTAGAAATGGTTGTCTTAAAGGATAGAAAATCTATCTTTGTCTCTTACTCATTTTGATTCACCTTTGGTTCCACTTCATATATCATTAATTGTTCAATTAGTTCCTTCACTAAATTATTATACATGTCACATGATTCCCTTATTGATACTGATGTCCCTCTTCATCTCTCTAGTAAGCATCGTGGAATCCTCATGATCTACCCCTTTTCTACGACATCTTTTCTGAATGAAATAATGGTGTTCACAATTTCATTGTACCTGAGATACATATCAGAAATAGATTCATCAGGATTCATTATAAAATTGTTAAATTTAATATTTTAAGTATTTAATATAATCTCTTTCACATTATCTATTCCCTCATAGGATATAGATAAACAGTCTCAAATCTCATGAGTAGTTTTACAGGAAGAATTGTAATTAAATTCTTCATCTCCTGGTGCATAGTATAATTCATTTATATCTTTATAGTTATTGTTATAGTAAATCTTGGTAACTTCAACCTAAGTGTTACTAGCTGTATCAGGAAGTGCATATTTACATTTAATAGAATTACACATTTCAAATCCCATGATTTCTCAATTTATTTTCATTTTAATCTTCAACTGAGTGCAATTTGATCAATTGAAAAAGGTGGTCTATTCATATCACACACTTCTAATCTATTGTCCATAATACAAATTTGTAAAATATTTCAAAGAGAAAAAAATATAGTATTAAAAAAATTTTAATGACTTTGAAATACAACTACAATCACAATTGAAGATGATTGTAAAAGATATGGGAAATGAAAAATTCCTAAATCATTTGATATGAAATTTTGGCTGGAGTAGAGTACTCAAGTGTGGGGTGGGGGTGAATAGATTCCATATAAAAAATTCGGTTAAAAATTGGTTCCTTGAAAATATCCCCAAATTGAAAATATAATCCAATTCAGTTTGTAATGAATTCATAAGAGTCATGAATGTTCAATTAATTTCTCAAGAGATTGATTATTTTTAGGATATACTAACCTAGAGATGAATATAACTTTTAAAACGAATCTACTAATTCAAAAATATAATGAAACATTCTAAACTAACTAATAGAGTTTTAATTTGATTTAATGATATTTTTTATAAAACATTTTAATAGAAAATAAAAATAGGAATGATGTAATTTTAAAAAAAGAGGATCAGTCTCAAGCCGAGACTTACTCCTCTCCACTTGCTGATCACCTTCCACCGAGAAGTTTAAATTAATAACCAAGTATTATCCAAACCCTAGAATGGGGTTCACAACAGCTCACAAGACTATCCAGGTGTAGAGACCCAAAGCATGACGTATATGGACATTACATTACTTTTTCGTAATACTTAATACATAACAAAAACAGACACACAAGAACAGTAATATTTTAGTGTCTTTGGAAACTTAGAAAATAATCTTCTAATCTTGGTGAATGATCTTCATCATCACCCATAAAGATCTTCTCCTTTTTTTCTTACCTAAAACCGTTCTTTATATCCTGCGGAAAATAAAACATATAAAGGGTGAGCTCAAATGCTCAGTAAGGGTAAGTATGAAGAAAATAAACCAAACCATATACATTTTAACATCAAAACATGAACATAATTTTTAAACATCAAATTCTTGAGCAATGACATCAAACATGGAAGTACAGAAGGCATAAATCATAATGGAACATCAATCATGATAAAATGGAATAGGAATAAAACATGAAATTTTGGTGACCCTTAAGCACATGTTATGATTTCCATAGTAGCCAAGGCATTTCTTCCAAGACCATCTTAGTGGACAAAGTCCTTTACTAAACTGGGTTTACTTGCCATTCCAGCCCTGTATTACTGAACCGGATTTACTTATCATTCTGGCCATGTCTATCTCATGATATATAAATCTTTACCCAATGTATTGGAGGGAGATATAGGTCCCACCCCTCTCATAATGAAATCATTCTTACGTGTTCCACAAGATAAACATAAATCAATCATCATAACCCTAATAATAAAATGTGTTTCATAAAAATCATCCCATCATAACATAATCCATATAAAACAAAATGGGTATCATTTCATCATAAGAAAATTGAATAAATCTAAATCATAGAGGCATTATCCTTGAAACATACACATATGAAATAATGTCATCTTAGATGTAAAATGGTTTTGATAAAAAAACTTGAAATGAATTCTTGAGGAAAATATCCTTTCTTATTCAAAATCATTTTCTTTTCACAAAATTCCATGTAATTTTAAAAGAAATGTATTTTGTTGAAAATAATCATGAAATATTGTATAGTAAGCTTCACGAAAAAATGGTATTATGTAACCATTAAAATCTATTCACGCCTTATAATTTAAAAAACATTCTTTTGGTACATTTGCAGGAAAAGTCAAAAAGTACCTCTTATGGTAAAAAAACCTTACATACCATGTGGTAAAATTCAAAAATGGGTAAAAATGAATTTAAAAATCCATGAAAATATTTTTATAAAACTTGGACATGGATGATAAATATAACCCCAGTAAATACTTACATATAAGCATTCTCAGATTGAAAACAATTGAGATTGCCACATTATCCCCTACCTTAAGTCTGATATGCTTCATACGTATCTGAAACTCATGTATAATAATTTAAATAATGTCATTGACTTATTATAGAATCATATTCATCGTTATGATATCATATATGGTTCACTTATGACTTTATATTACCAGTTCTTTTGTAAATTCCATTTTAAAGCACCGTTTTGGGTAAAATCGTTTCATTTATCATCCGTGTTTTGACTTGTAATTATTAATATGATTACTTAGACCATGTTTACTTAATTAATGAATATAAAACATGATTTATATATATTATATATTCAATATATAAATATATATATAATAGATCAATAAATGGAATGAAATACACCGTTCGTGGAGACGGCAGGTCGTACGTACGCGGGAACGCTGTTTTCATTTCCTTATTGAATTGAATGGAATTAAGTAGATGAAATACATATATATATTCATAAATCTAGTAGAATTATTATGTCCTATATTTCATGATTACTTATTATATATACTTTATAATAATTCTTGAATTTTTAACGTGGAAAATGAATCTCATTGCATTGTGGAGACGGTAATCCGTACGTACGCACGAGCGATGATATCGTCCCCATATTTATTTAATGGAATTGGAGTGAATGATATAATATATTAGAATCAGTTTTATGTTATAATAATAATATGTAGTTAATTTTTACATCATTATACTCATCCAAGTAAGGTGGTGGTGGAAAAACAGATTACACCACGGCGTGGAGACAGTATTCTGTACGTACACACGCGCGGTGATTTCATTTTCCTTATGATGGATATAAAGTGAAATGGGGTTGTTTCATATTTATAATAACATATCAGTATATGAGTGATACTGATGATATTAATTCATAATGAAACAACTAAAAAAAGAAGAAGTAGTAGAAGAAATAAATTTGAAAGAATCAGTAATGGATATTTCCTTTTCTTCGACACGCCTCTTTGAAACCTCCTCTTAGGGCACTAAAATTGTTCTTTGAAGAAGACCAGGACCTCTAGTATGTTTCTAAGGAGGTTGAGAAGGTAAATGGGAAGGGTTTGACCGAGTTTGAAGGCTCAAAATGGTGAGAGGAGGAGAGGGAGGAGGTGCCCTTTTATTAGGGAGGAGAGGGGCACCTTTAGAACTATAAGAAATATTAATTTATAATAAATTACAACCCCACATAAAAACATCCAAGATGACTCAAATCAGATGATTAGATGAGATAGGGTTGTAATATCATCAACCAATAAAATTTAGACAATTTTGGAATTTATTTTAAACATTATCAACTTGATTTATCCTTATATAATATATTTAATTTTATTTTTGGTAATAATATTCTAAATTTTTAAATAATTATAAATAACTACTTATATGTTGTGAATTGTCAATAATTGTATGCTTTATTACATTTTCGACCATATAAATTTTAATTTATAATTTTTAAATTTTTTTATTTTTAAACAATTTTATAATAGATTAATAACTTGTCATATTTATCTAGAAAATTCTTGGAGAACATTAAATAGTTCATATAATATTGATTTTAATACTTTTAAAAGCCATTATTTGATATTTCAATCAATAAAATAATTTCAACATCACTATTGTGTAATAATTAATGATAATTATTTAATACCTAAAAATTATAAATAAATTCATATGATGTAGATAATTTTATTATCCTTTAGGGACTATTTATATCCGATGCCTTATGATGTTTATTACTAAATTAAAATTATTACTCTTATTTTATTTAAGAGAGTGACATGTTGTCACTTTGTTTGGTTTTAATAATAATTATATTATTTCATAATAGAAAGTCCATTAAATGAATCTAGTCTGACCCTTAGGTGATATGGGTCGACATTTATTTATACAATAGGATTTTCGCAAGTGTTAGGGTAATTTTATAATCTTATTTTTACCCTTAATTACTAGATTTACCTTTAACTGTAGTAAATAAAAATTACCGTAGTTATTATTCACAATATCACAAAAATTAAAGTAACCTATTAACATAATTTGGACCCACTGAATTCCAATATGGAATCCATTTTTCAAAATTCAAAACACAGAAGTTGCAGTAATTAATTTAAAATTAATACCATTGTTATGAAAGCGGGTTTGAAAAGTTAAAACATTGCAGAATATTGAAATGCTTTTACCTATGAATTCAATGTAAAATCAATGATAATGACATAAATTATATTAAATGGTAAAAATAAATTCTAGTTATACATTAAAATCATTCAATATTATAATTTAACCATATAAATTATTACGATGAAAAAAGTTGTTTTTAATTAAAATAGAGCGTGTTTTTACTATTCATTAAAATATGAAAGTTATCAGAATAATATGAAAAATTTATCCAAAATAAAATTTTATATCCTGATTCTAGAGAAGAATTTATTTTGTCATATTGGACTTATAAACATGTCAAAAACTAGATTTAATGTGGGTACGCCATCAAAAGGCAGCAAAACTGCATTTTTTTAAAACCACTTATTTTACCCGAAAAATTTATTTTGTTCACATAACTTGTTTTAGAAAATGTGTATGTTTAATAATAATGTTATAAAATTAAAAATGAATTTAATAATATTCATAGCAGCTAGTCCATAATAATATTATAACAATATATCATTGTTTAGTAAAACCCGTTATTGTGTACTACACACGCTATCGTGGAAGGTCGCGATTGCGTGTAACGCAAGCCAAGTTAGGGTTGCATGTAGTGAAAGAATCTTTTGTTGTTGTATATAACAGAATCCAACCATATTTAATTTATACATTGAATATATATATATAAACACACACACACACTCAATGGTGTGTAGAATAACTACTATCAAACGAACTTTAAATTGCGTGTAACACAATCTGAGAATAGTGTTGCGTATACTGCAAGATAATATGGTGTTCTGTATAGCGCAAGATCATATTGGTGTAGTGTACAACAGAAGATATGAATGAAATTAATAGGAATATATCTCATAAAAACTCATGGTGTTACATTCTACCCACCTTAAAATAAATTTCTCCCTCGAAATTCGTCAGGGTTATAAATGGTTTATAACATGAGAGTTTCGTTCACAGAAACCCACATCTTAAAAAGAAATACCAAAATGTTTATTTAAAAACTAAAGTATGAAACTTAATGGTTACCCAAATACACTAATCATTGTGTTTCCATATATGATAACATAAATAAAAATATAGATGTGGAAGAAAAACCTTACCATCATGTTCTGATGGAGAGTGGTAGAGGAAATGGCTATGATAAAGCCAACAGTCACAAAGCCATAAATTTGTGATGATCTAAGGGACCATATAATTCATCAGATATGAGAGAACTAGGAAAACATTTTTGGTTTTCAAGACCATTTCTCTAATGTTGATGAATTAAAAGAAATACTTACACGATTTTGGTACAATCTCCCTGTTTTTTGTGCCTTGAACAATTTATAGTTCATATCTTAAAGAAATGAAGATGAATTTGATATTCGTGAAGAGTTAGGAGATCATGTGATAGAATGATGGGTCATTCCATCTGTATGAAAGGAAAGGTTAGAAAACGCTATCAAAAATACATAAGTCTATCTATAGGGAGATTAACCATATATGGTTCCTAGAATGGACATATACTTCATAAAAAATACTTCTTAATATAATAAAATTATTTTCCACTAACCAGGGACATCTTATAGGATTGAAATAATGTTGTAGATGCTCAATATACAAGAGGGGGGTGGGGGTTAATTGTACACATTAACAATTTCCTTAGACAAGGATGAATCTATGTTTAACAATGTTAAACTATGAAAATTCAAAACACCTCTAATCACCAATTGGAGAATTGGAACTGAAGATTACAATATGAGATTCTACCTTAAAGCATATAGAATCTAAACTAATCAGAGTACAAGTGTAAGGAAATATAATAAGGTTATAATTTCCTTACAATACAAAATTGCAGTGGAAAAACAAGTAGTAAAACTACAAATAACAAGATATAAGTCTTTTAACCCAAAGAGAAGGGTATGCAACAACCTTGTATAAAGGTCTCTTGATTTTTACTTACAAGAAAGTATGTCTTACCCACACCAGGGTAAGCCCTCGATACGAAGATCAGAATCTCTGTCTTACTATCCCCGCAATCCCTTAACTTCAAGGTAGTTGGAACCTCTCTCTTCCTCAGCAAGGAAGCCCTCGAACTTCAAGGTAGTCAGCACCTCTGTCTTCCTATCCTCGGAAGTCCTGAAATGTAATCACTAACATTCTAAGTCTCACGAAGCAATCAAAATGAGTGGTTCAGTACACACAAAGCATGAAAATATTCTCTCTCTAGAAATCACCTTAACAGCATGTGGTCTCTAGATTGATCAACTCGTTTCATCTGCTGAGTTCATTAAAATGAGTTTCTATTTATAGGAAAATTTCTAACGGTCGGCTCCCTCCTCCAACGGTCGGCTCCCTCCTCCAACGGTCATATTTTCCATGAAATTCGGAGGTACTTGTACACGTGTAACTCAACCAACGGTTAGTTTGAAACAGAATAGACCACATCGTTTAATAAAAAACCAAGTATAACTGAATGCACGACATTGTTTTGTAATGAAGCATTTGTAAGTAAAAAACATACTAAGTTCAGAGTGTAAGAAAATTAAATGTTCAGAGTCTAACCAAAATGAAATTCGATGTCTATGTCAAGAAATGATCGGATTCTGTTTTATAGGAATTTGGAGACTGGATTCACCAGAGATCGGAATATGAACTTGTAGAGTTTCAAAGTCAAACTAGTAAAAGTTTGGAGTCGAACTATTTGAGAGTTCAGAGTTGAACTCATGAAAGTTTGTAGTTGAACTTCATAAGAGTTTGGAGTCAAACTACTTAAGAGTTCGGAGTCGAACTCATGAATGTTCGGAGTCGAACTTCATAAGAGTTCGGAGTCGAACTACTTAAGAGTTCGGAGACGAACTCATGAATGTTCGGAGTCAAACTTCATAAATGTTCGGAGTCGAACTACTTAAGAGTTTGGAGTCGAACTCATGAAAGTTCAGAGTCAAACATCATAAGAGTTTGGTGTCGAACTACTTAAGAGTTCAGAGTCGAACTCATGAATGTTCGTATCCATAATTCGGAGTGGAACTTCATTATAGTTTACATCCAGAATTTGGATCCTAGAAAAAGAATACTCCAATACTTGTCATTATGTGATTTTGGGATTTTGGTTAACAATCAGGGTTTTGTACTTAAGAAAAAATATTTCTATGTATAAGAAACTCTAGGTTAGGGTAAATTCACTTAGGGAATAAAATTTCCCTTATGGTGGTAAAACATACATTTTATTAAGTATAAGGTGTTTGTAATTTTCAAAACAAGAAGGAATGGAAAAGTCATAAGGAAAACCTTATTGATGGAACCGTCTCCCCCCTTTTTGGAAATCACAAACATCCTTACAAAAAAGAGTATAAGAACTTTGAAAAAAAATCATTTGGCTTTGAAATTAAAACTTATCTTCATTTGTTCATGAATGAAAGTGAATACAACTAACTCCCCCTTAGGCCTTGAAACTCTAAGGATTGTATTCTAAATTTCCGGAGTGGAGTTCTCATTATCATGGGAATGAAAAACATCTAATTGAGAAACTCCCCCTTAATTTAACAATATTTCATTTAGAAATTTTTCTTTCTCCTCCTTAGGAGTAGTTATTTTTCCAACTCCACCTTTGTGATTTTCAAAAATAATTAAAGGGTATTGAAAAGAAAATATGGTACCTGAAAGATTAGTATATGACAAGACAAAATGAACCAAATAATATTTCATTAGAGTTGGGAAAAATTTTATAAATAAAGACAACTACAACAAAAGATTAGAGTGGGTACATTTTTCTTCCTTTTCCTTCGGGATGAGCTACTTTAACAAATTTTTGAGCTTCTTTAGGTCTCTTTGGTCTTCCTCGACCTGCATATCCAAGGCTTTTGACTTCTATTATTGGGCATTCAAAGCCTCTACCTGAGCCTTGATAGCTTCTTTCTACATCTTTATCAACGCATCCTGCTGATCGAGTATTTTTTCACGCTCAATCTGGAGGTTTCTATAATTTATAACATTTTGAGCTAGAGAATTTTCCTTGTAATTTAGTTCCTTCAAATGTTGACTCCGGGTACTCTGCTCAATAATCAGCTCATCTTGAAGATTCTTAACCTTTTTATCTTCTGTGTCAAAAGCTTCGTTCACGTCATTCTGAAAATTAGCAAACACATCCAATTCATCTTCAACTCTCTTAGACTACTTTGTTACCTTACTACAGGACTTTCTATGCACATCATAATCGATAAAAAAAATTTGTTCCGCTTCTATCTTCACACACTTTTCCATCAGCATGGATAGTGTCTCTGATTTCTGATTTTGGCTTAGCTAATGCATTTGAAATCTAGTGTCAATGGTGGGAAAGATTGGAATGACATCCCCCAACTTTTTCAATGACTCAACAATAAAATCACGCCCATGATAAGATGATTCCGAATCAGATACATCTCTTTGAGATTGATCTTCTTCATCTTGCACTAGCTTCCTTCTAGAGGTGCCGCCAACCTCTTTCTTCCTGATGACATCTTTTATTGGAGTATCCTTGAGGGATTTCTTCCCCTTATCAGATTTTGGAATGGGTTCCTCATTAGGAGATACTTCCTCAGATTCAAAAACTTGAATAATCTAGTCTTCATATGGTTTCTAGTTTTCTTGTCCCTCCTCAAGGAAATTCCTCCCATAGGATTCCTCCTCATCATAAAAGACATTTTCTTCTTCTTCTTCTTGCTGTTTCTTACTAGCTTCCTCATCTCCCTTTCCTAGAGTTACTAACTTTGCGGATTCAGCCTTATCTTTATAGTCCTTTACTTTCTTGATCAGGGCATCTAAATCTTCACTTCCCTCTTCTTCTTCTTCTTCTTCTTCAACAGCTTCCTATACATCTTCAACAACTTCTTTTTCAGATTCTTAAACTACTTATTTACCCTTGTCTTTTTCTAGAGTGACATAGTTCTTGGATGGAGTATTTGGTAAAGAAGGCTCTGTAAAGAAAGATTTCGGAATCGGAATCAGCTCAGACGCTAACTCTGTAGCTCTCAGCAAAGATTTCACCGCTTCAGCTTCAGACACTTTCTTTTTCATTTTCTTCTCTTTCACCTGCTTCTCTAAATCATCCGAAGCTTTTTCTTTTAAGGCCTTAGCCTCCATATGGTCCAATCCTAATTGTGTATCCCCTTCCTTCCTCTGCTTCTTATCTTCCCTCCACTTTGCAGCCACTTCATCTGGATAAGTTTTCTTCTTCTTCAGATTGGGCGGAGCATACTGAGTTTCCTTAGATTTAGGATTTTCATCATAACCAGCCACTTACATAAGCTTTCTCTTCTTCCTTTTCTTTTTGGATGGATCCAGATTGTGTGTTTCTTTTTGAATTGCTTTAACCTCTTCCACAGATAGAGGGTAAAACTCTCTGGATTCACTAGAAAAACCCATCTTCATCCTCTTCAAGGTATCATCACTAACCATCATAAATTTGCAATTCTGAACTTTTGATTTGCATGCGACCTCGAAAGATTCTAAACACCGAACTATCAGCTTAGATAGTAAGGCAGGGATCATGATTATCTGAGCTCTCAAATTTCCTTCTTTGATGTTCTTGATCGTAACCAAGACATGCCTCATCAAATTTATCTTTATTAGATTTACCAAGAAATCTAAGACATAGATATCACTCTTCTTCAAATTATCTTTGTCACCTCTTCTTAGAACCAGAAAACCTTGCACCCAAAGCTGATGAATTATATTTTTTGGAGTGAGACGAGAAATCATAATGTTTGAATCATCCTTAAGACCAATACACTTCAGTTTCTTCTCCTTGTTTAAACTTCCTTGCATATCAAGAATTTTGTGTGAGTATAATTCAGTTTCTGCTTCGTAGGATAAACCAACCAAGCTCGCAGACTTGGTGTAAGATAGCTTATAAGTCTTTCCAATAGACTTGAAAGAAAACTATTCTCTACCATCTTCCATCTGGAAGGAAACATACTTGTAGAACCCGATCAGCAAATCAGTATAAACCGGATCCTGTTTATCTGACTTTTCTACGCAGACATCTTCCCATTCATTCAGTCTAATATTCTTTGAAATAAGTGAACCAAACATATAGAAATCCAGATGCACCAACCTTTACCTAAAGATTAACCACATTGAGATTGGATTTGAAGTTTACATATCTTGATATGTTGCATCAACAGACATTCGGAGTGAAAAATTCTGAAAGATTTGGAATGGATTTGCAAAGTTCGAACCGGTCTTAAGAAGAGCAGAAGGGCTTTGAGACACGAAGGCTTTCAAAACTGATGTGGGAAGAGTCTTGGGGTCCCCTTTATATAGGCGATGGATGTGACCTTTGGTATTCCAAAATCCATCTAATAGTTGTAAAGCTTCTTGATCTAATCTGACGGTTGAGAACATTTCTACAAGGAAAACTTGACTCTGATCTTTTGAGGTTTTAAGGAAAACATTCAGATTTGAGGAAAACTAGAATCTTAATTTTTTTTGAAAAACATAGGAAAATACCAGCAAGAAAAAATATGATTACAAAACTATAAGTAAGGAAATCTTACCTTTCATATTGGCTAGAAGTATTGTTCATAATTGGTAATACTCTTCTTGAAAAAATAAATTTAAAAATAAACTCATTTCAAAAGTTCCAGTATAAAAAAAATGTTGTGAAAAATTCCAGTACGGAAATTTCCATTCTGAAAAATTCCATTACAAAAATCTCCTTACGAAAACTCCATTCCAGAAGTTCTCATTCAGTTAATTTCAATCCTGAAAATTTCTGGTCTAGAAATTCCCATTCTGGAAATTTTAGTTTCAGAAATTTCCATTACGGAAACTTTTGTTTCAGAAATTTCCATTCCGGAAACTCTTGTTTCAAAAATTTCTATTCCAGAAACATCAGTTCCGAAAATTTTTGAAAACTAACTACGAAAAAATTTTAGTTACAAAATGTTTTAAAAACAAATTAAAAAAATATTTATACTAATAGTCAAATGTACTCCCCCTATGAAAAGGATTTTATTACTATTAGGAGAATTATTCAACATGAAGTTAATGAAGAATGATTACCTTAAGGTTATCATTCCTAACTTTTTTTTAATGTATTCAAATCTATCTGAGGGTAAATATTTTGTGAAAATATCAGCAAGTTGATCTTGTGTTATGATAAACTAAACAATGATATCTCCTTTAGCATTATCTCCGAAAGTTACCTTTCCTCCTTTCGTCTTGATAATCTTTTCAAAATAGCTTTTGTTACCAGTCATGTGCCGAGAACATCCACTATCCATGTACCATGTATTGTTGCTAGTACTTCCTTAATCTTCCTAAAATAAAGAAAATAATTAGACATTCAGAATCCAAACATAATTGGATCCTAAATTTCTAGATAACAAAATTTTTGGTACCCACATCTTCTTTGAAAAATATGCCTTATAAAAACCTAAAGATTGGGTTTTTTTTAAGAAGATTTCTTTGCCCAGTGACCACCACATTGACACTTGGTACAAAATGGGTCACTTTGTGCAACAAAGTAATTGTTACGAAAAGTTGGTTTTGCATGGGTATAACCAAATCCGGATTTTTTTTCTTAAAGGTTGTATTTGAGAATACATTTTATAAAAATTTTCCTTACCATTGGTAATGATTGATAAACACTTATTTAAGGAAAAAATTTTGGACTTGAATTTTATAATCAAGTTTTTATCTTCAAAATCATTAGATTAAGAACTAGAGCTAGGACTGAAGATACATTTCTTAGAAATTAGTTTTTCTAACTCTTTAGAAAGTTTGTTCTTCTCAGAACATACTTCCATAAGATTTTTTGAAATATTTATAAAATAAGCATTTTTCCTATCAAGATCTTTTGTAAGATCTAATAATTCTTTCGTAAGAATAGTATTCCTAGAGTTTTCCTTACCGAGATTTTTATTGAGTTTGGAATTCTCAATTTCAATAAGTTCGGAAAACCTAGAAACTTCTTCGTAGGTAGGTAAAGTATTTTCTTCATCAGAAGAGGATTCTTTATCGGAAGAGTTATAATATTCTCTATCAATAGAATTTAATGAATCATTGGTAAATGATTCATAATTTCGTACCATAGCCATAAAACAATTATTTTTTATAGGTAATCTGGATATAAGACCAAGATTCTTCTATCCTGAAGATTCATAATCAGAAGATTCATCTGAAGAGTCACCACCACTGGCACTCCAGGTGTCATTAGCCTTCAGAAATTTCTTATATTTGTCTTTATAATACTTCTTTATATTCTTGTCATAATTCCTTTCATTCCTTTCTTTCTTTTTGAGCAAAGGGAAATCCGATCTAATATGTATAGCTCTCTTGCATTCATAACAAGAAACTTCTCCATATTTCCTATCTTTCCTTTCCTTTTTCTTATATTTGGACTTAAAATTTCTCTGGCTAGCTATCTTATTCATCCTTCGAGCAATATTTGATAACTCATTTTCTGAGACATCACTTTCACAAAATTCGGATTGGATAATAACGTTCTTAGACTTGGATCTGGGAACTCTCTCAGGAGTCTTAGATTTCATATGATTTTATGTTGTTGTAAAATCAACAGTACTATTCCTATTCTTCTTCTTTATGTTATCCACATCTCTCTTCATTCATGTTTCATATTGGAGAAGAGTTCCAAATAGCTCATCTAATGATATTTTAGTGACCTTCTTATTCTCATCAATAGCTGTTCTTTTAGATTATCACTCATTGGGCATAATATCAATTATCTTATCCACAAGAGCCTCATCATCTAATCCTTTCTCTCCCATAGAATGAAGACTGTTATCTATAGTCATAAATCTCTATTGAACATTGCAAATTGGATCACCAATTGTAAAATTAAAGCCATGGTATTCAGCTCTAAGCTTAGATCTCCTAGTCTCAATAACATTAGAAGTTCCAAAGTGTATAACCTATAACTTCATCCAGATACAATTAGCTGCATCACAAGAAGAAATTTGGCTATATATGTTTCTAGTCATTGAACAAAGTAAGTTATTATGTACCATATAATTGAGTTGATACTCTTGCATTTCATGGTTAGTGAAAGTTCTAACTTCCTTATCAGGAATTTTATTGTCACCAGTAATCATAACGAAATTATCCACTCCCGTATTGATAAAAAAAGTCTTCATTCGATCTCTCCAGTACTCATAGTCATTACCATCAAAGATTGGTGGTCTTATAGGATTTAGATTGTCAATAGAACCAACATTGATTCCTGTCATTCTTAAAAAAACTTGTCATCCAAACTAGTTAGTAGAAAAAGTTCGTAACCACAAAGTTCGGAATGAAAATTCGGAATGAAAAAGTTCAGAATGAAAATGTTCGGATTGACAATGTTTGGAATGACAAAGTTCGGAATGAAAAAGTTACTTTCTAAGAAAGGATGAAGAACGATAAAAATGAGCAAGAAAAACTTTTATGTGAGTATAAGTATTTTAGAGACATGCTCTGATACCAATTGTAGGATTGAAATAATGTTGTAGATGCTCAATATACAAGAGGGGGGGGGGTGAATTGTACACTTTAAAAATTTCATTTGACAAGGAAGAATCTATGTTTAACAAAGTTAAACTAAGAAAATTTACAACACCTCTAATCACCAATTGGAGAATTGGAACTGAAGTTTACAATATGAGATTCTACCTTAAAGCATATAGAATCTAAACTAATCAGAGTACAAGTGTAAGGAAATATAAGTAGGTTATACTTTCATTAAAATAAAAAAGTGCAGCAGAAAAACAAGTAGTAAAACTACAAGTAACATGGTATAAGTCTTTAACCCAAAGATAAGGGTATCCGACAACCTTGGAAAAAGGTCCCTTCATTTATACTTTCAAGCGAGTCTGTCTTACCCACACCAGGGTAATCCCTCGATACAAAGATCGGAATCTTTGTCTTGATATCCCCTAAATCCCTCAACTTCAAGGTAGTTGGAACCTCTATCTTCCTCAGAATGGATTCCCTCAAACTTCAAGGTAGTCGGCACCTCTGTCTTCCTAACCCCGGAAGTCTTCGAATGTAATCACCAACATTCAGAGTCGCGCAAAGCAATCTGAATGAGCGGTTCAGTATTCATAATGAATGAAAAGCTTCTCTCTCTAGAAATCACCTTAACAGCGTGTGGTCTCTAGATTGATCATCTTGTTTCATCTCATGAGCTCTTTCAAATGAGCTCCTATTTATAGGAAAATTTACAACGGTCGGCTCCCTCCTCCAACGGTTATATTTTCCATGAAATTCGAATGGACCTGTACACGTGTAACTCAACCAACGGTTAGTTTGAAACAGAATAGACGACATCATTTAATAACAAACGAAGTATAACTGAATGCACGACATAGTTGTTTAATGATGAATTTGTGAGTAAAACCCATACTAAGTTCAGAGTGTAAGAAAATTAAATGTTTGGAGTCTAACCATAATGAAATTCGGAGTCTATGTCAAGAAATGATCGGATTCTGTTTTATAGTAATTCGGAGTCTGATTTCACCAGAGATCCGAATCTGAACTTGCAAAGTTTCAAAGTCGAACTAGTAAAAGTTCGGGGTCGATCAATTTGAGAGTTCGGAGTCGAACTCATGAAAGTTCGGAGTTGAACTTCATAAGAGTTCGGAGTCTAACAACTTAAGAGTTCTGAGTCAAACTCATGAATGTTCAGAGTCAAACTTCATAACAGTTCGAAGTCAAACTACGTAAGAGTTAGGAGTTGAACTCATGAATGTTCGGAGTTGAACTTCATAAGAGTTTGGAGTCGAACTACTTAAGAGTTTGGAGTCAAACTTAGGAATGTTCGGAGTCGAACTTCATAAGAGTTCGTAGTCGAACTACTTAAGAGTTCAGAGTCGAACTCATGAATGTTCGTATCCATAATTCGGAGTGGAACTTCATTAAAGTTCACATCCAGAATTCGGATCCTAGAAACAAAATACTCCAATACTTGTCATTATGTGATTTCGGGATTTTGGATAACAATCCGGGTTTTGTAATTTAGAAAAAATATTTCTATGTATAAGAAACTCTAGATTAGGGTAAATTCACTTATGGAATAAAATTTTCCTTATGGGGGTAAAACATACATTTGCTTAAGCATAAGGTGTTTGTAATTATCAAAACAAGAAGGAATGGAAAATTCATAAGAAAAACCTTATTGACTCAACAGTCTCCCCCTTTTTGGAAATCACAAACATCCTTACAAAAAAGAGTATAAGAACAATGAAAAAAAAATTCATTAGGCTTTGAAATTAAAACATATCTCCCTTTGTTCATGAATGAAAGTGAATACAACTAACTCCCCCATAGGCATTGAAACTCTAAGGATTGTATTCTGAATTTCCAGAGTGGAGTTCTCATTATCATGGGAATGAAAAACATCGAATTGAGAAACTCCCCCTTACTTTAAGAATATTTCATTTAGAAATTTTTCTTTCTCCTACTTAGGAGTCGTTATTTTTCCTTCTCCCCCTTGGTGATTTTCAAAAAGAATTAAAGGGTATGGAAAAGAAAATATTCTACCTAAAAGATTAGTATATGACAAGACACAACGAACCAAATAATATTTCATTATAGTTGGGAAAACCTTTAAAATAAAGACAACTACAACAAACGATCGGAGTGGGTTCATTTGTCTTCCTTTTCCTTCGGGATGAGCTTCTTTAGGTCTCTTTTGTCTTCCTCAACGTTCCTCTCCAAGGCTTTGGACTTCTCTTATTGGGATTTCAAAGCCTCTTCCTGAGCCTTGATAGCTTCTTTCTACATCTTTATAAACACATCTTGCTGAATGAGTATTTTTTCAACCTCAATCCAGATATTTCTATCATTTATAAGATTTTGAGCCAGAGAATTTTCCTTGTCATTTAGTTCCATCACTTGTTGACTCTGGGTACTCTTCTCAACAATCAGCTCATCTTAAAGATTCTTAACATTTTTATCTGCTGTTTCAAAAGCTTCTTTCACGTCATTCTGAAAATTATCAAACACAACCTATTATTATTCAAGTCGCTTAGACTACTTTGATACCTTACTGCAGGACTTTCTATGCACATTATAATATATAAAGAAAATTTTCTGTTCCACTTCTATCTTCACACACTTTTCCATCAACATGTATAGTGTCTCTGATTTTTGATTTTGGATTAGCTGAAGCATTTGAAATCTAGTGTCAATGGTGGGAAAGATTAGAATGATATCCACCAACTTTTTCAAATGCTCAATAATAAAATCACGCCCATGAGAAGATGATTTTGAATCAGATACATCTCTTTGAGATTGCTCTTCTTCATCATGCACTAGCATCCTTCTAGAGGTGCCACCAAACTCTTTCTTCTTGATGACATCATTTATAGGAGTATCCGTGAGGGCTTTATTCCCCTTATAAAATTTTTATAATGGGTTCCTCATTAGGATATACTTCCTCAGATTCATAAACTTGAATTATCTGGTCTACATCTGGTTTCTTTTTTTCTTGTCCCTCCTGAAGGAAATTCCTCTCATATTATTCCTCCTCATCATACAAGACATTTTATTCTTATTCCTCTTACTGTTGCTTACTAGCTTCCTCATATCCCTTTACTAGAGTTAGTAACTTTACGGATTCAGCCTTATCTTTATATCTACTTTCTTGATCAGGGCATCTAAATCTTCACTTCCCTCTTCTTCTTCTTCTTCTTCAACCTCTTCCTCTACTTCTTCATCAACTTCATTTTCAGATTCTTAAACAACTTCTTTACCCATGGATTTTTCCTGAGTGACATAGTTCTTGGCAGGATATTTTGGTAAAGAAGGATCTGTAAGGAAATATTTCGGAACTGGAATCATCTTAGACACTAACTCTGTAGCTCTCAGCAAAGATTGCACCACTTCAGCTTCAGACACTATCTTTTTCATTTTCTTCTCTATCGACGGGTTCTCTAAATCTTCCGCAGCTATTTCTTTTATGGCCATAGCCTCCGCAGGGTTCAATCCGAATTGTGGATCCCCTTTCTTCCTATTCTTCTTATATTCCCTCCACTTCGCAGACACTTCATCTGGATAAGTTTTTTGCTTCTTCGGCTTGGGTGGAGTAGACCGAGTTTCCTTAGATTTAGGATTTTCTTCATCAGCAGCCACTTCCTTAAGCTTTCTCTTCTTCCTTTGCTTTTTGGATGGTTCCTAAGTGTGTGTTTCTTTCTGAACTGCTTCATCCTCTTCCACAAATAGATGGTAAAACTCCCTGGATTCACAAGAAAAACTCATCTTCATCCTCTTCAAGGTATCATCACTAACCAGTATAAGCATGCAATTCTGAACTTTTGATTTGCATGCGACCTTGAAAGATTCTAAGAACCGAACTATCATCTTAGATAGTATGGCAGGGAACATGATTATTTGAGCTCTCAAATTTCCTTCTTTGATGTTCTTGATCGTAACCAAGACATGCCTCATCATATTTATCTTTCGTAGATTTACCAATAAATCTAAGACATAGATTTCATTCTTCTTCAAATTAACTTTGTCACCTCTTCTTGGAACAAGAAAACCTTGCACCAAAAGCTGAAGAATTATATTTTTCAGAGTGAGATGAGAAATCTTAATGGTTGAAACATCCTTAAGACCATGACACTTCAATATATTCCCCTTTTTGAAACTTCCTTTCACATCAGGAAGTTTGTGTGAGTAGAATTCAGCTTCTCCTTCGTAGGATAAAACAACCGAACTCGCAGGCTTGGTGTATGATAGCTTATAAGTCTTCCCATAATACATGAAAGAAAACCATTCTCTTCCATCTTCCATCTGGAAGGAAACAGACTCGTATAACTCCATCATCAAATCAGTATAAACCGGATCCTGTTTATATGACATTTCTATGCAGACATCTTCCCATTCATTTAGTCTAATATTATTTGAAATAAGGGAATATATCTTATAGAAATCTGGATGCACCAATATTTACCTAAATATTAACCACTTTGAGATTGGATTTGAAGTTGAAATATCTTGAGATGATGCTTCAACAGACATTTGGAGTGAATAATTCTGAAAGATTCGGAATGGCTTTGCAAAGTTCGGAACCGGTCTTAAGAAGAGCAGCAGGGCTTCGAGACGCGAAGGATTTCAAAACCGATGTGGGACGAGTATTGGGGTCCCATTTATATAGTCGATGGATGTGACCTTTGGTCTTCCAAAATCCTTCTAATGGTTGAAAAACTTCTTGATCTGATCTGACGGTTGAGAACATTCCAACAAGGAAAACTTGACTCTGATATTTTGAGGTTTTACGGAAAACATTCGGATTTGAGGAAAACTAGATTCTGAGTTTTTTATAAAATTCCGGAAAATACCAGCAAGAAAAAATATGATTATGAAACTATAAGTAAGGAAATCATACCTTTCGTATTGGCTAGAAATATTGTTCGTAATTGGTAATACTCTTCTTGAAAAAATAAATTTAAAAACAAAATCGTTTCGAAAGTTCCAGTACGAAAAAAAACGTTGTGAAAAATATCAATACAAAAATTTCCATTCTGAAAAAATCCATTACGAAAATCTCATTACGAAAATTCAATTCTGGAATTTCTCATTCAGGGAATTTCAATCCTAAAAATTTCAGTTCCGGGAATTCCCATTCCAGAAATTGTTTTTTCATAAATTTTAATTCTGGAAATTTCAGTTCCCAAAATTTTGCAAAAATAACTACCAAAAAATTTTAGTTACAAAAATTATGAAAATCAAATTAAAGAAAACAGTTATAGTAACAATCAAATGTACTCCCCCTATGAAAAGGAGTTTATTACTGTTAGGAGAATAATTCAACAAGAAGTTAATGAAGAATGATTACCATACAGTTATCATTCCTAACATTTGTTTAATGTATTCAAATCTATCAAAGGGTAAAGATTTTTTGAAAATATCAGCAAGTTGATCTTGTGTTCCGATAAACTGAATAATGATATCTCCTTTAGCATTATCTCTGAAAGTTACCTTTCCTCCTTTCATCTTGATAATATTTTCAAAATAGTTTTTGTTACCAATCATGTTTCGGGAACATCCAATATCTATGTACCATGTATTTTTGTTGGTAGTTACTTTATCTTCTTGAAATCAAGAAAATAATTACACTTTTGGAATTCAAACTTATTTGGATCCGAAATTTCCAGATAACAAAATTCTTGGCACCCACATATTCTCTGAAAAATAGGCCTTATGACAACCTAAAGATTGAGTTTTGTTTAAAGAATAGTTCTTTTCCGAGTGACCAACACATTGACACATAGTACAAAATGGGGCACTTTGTGGAACAAAGTAATTGTTACAAAAAGTTGGTTTTGAATGGGTATAACCAAATCCGGATTTGTTTTTTAAAGGTCGTATTTGAGAATACATTTTATCAACATTTTCCTTACCATGTGTAATTTTTTATAAACACTTCTTTAAGGAAAAAATTTCAGACATGAATTTTATAACCAAGTTTTTATCTTCAAAAACATTAGATTTAGAACAAGATCTAGGGTCGAAGATACTTTTCATGGAAATTAATTTTTCTAACTCTTTAGAAATTTTGTTCTTCTCAGAATATACTTCCTCAAGATTTTTTGAAATATTTATAAAATAAGTATTTTTCCTATCAAGATCTTTAGTATGATATTATACTTCTTTCATAAATATAGTATTCCTATAGTTTTTCTTATCGAGTTTTTTATTGAGTTTGGAATTCTCAATTTCAAGATGTTCGGAAAACCTAGAAACTTTTTCGTAGGTAGGTAAAGTATTTTCTTCATCAGAATAGGATTCTTCATCTGAAGTTTTATAATATACTATATCATTAGAATTTAATGAAACATTGGTCAATGATTCATCATTTCGTACCTTATCGATAAAACAATGATTGTTTATAGGTAATCTGGCTATAAGTCCAAGATTCTTCTGTCCTGAAGATTCATAATCAAAAGATTCATCTGAAGAGTCACCACCACTAGCCCTCCAGGTGTCATTAGCTTTTAGAACTTTCTTAGATTTGGATTTATAGTACTTCTTTATGTTCCTATCATAATTCCTTTATTTCCTTTCTTTCATTTTGATCAAATGGAAATCTGGTCTAATATGTCCAGCTCTCTTGCATTCATAACAAGTAACTTCTTCATATTTCCTATCTTTCCTTTCCTTTTTCTTATACTTGGACTAGAAATTTCTCTGTCCAACTATCGTGTTCATCCTTCGAGCAAGATTTGCTATCTCATTTTCTGAGACTTCACTTTCACTTGATTCAGATTGGATAATTACTTTCTTAGACTTGGATCTGGTTACTCTCTCCGGAGTCTTAGCTTTCATATGATTTTATGTTGTTGTAAAAGACACAGTTACATTCCCATTATTCTTCTTGATGTTGTCAGCATCTCTCATCATTCTTATTTCATGTTGGAGAAGAGTTCCAAATAGCTCATCTAATGATATTTTAGTGACCTTATTCTCATCAATAGTTGTTCTTTTGGATTCCCACTCATTGGGAATAATATCAATTATCTTATCCACAAGAGCCTCATCATCTAACCCTTTCTCTCCTATAGACTGAAGATTGTTCACTATAGTCATAAATCTCTATTGAACTTTGCAAATTGGTTCACCATAAGGAAACATGAATCCATGGTATTCATCTCTAAGCATAGATCTCATAGTCTCAATCACATTAGAAGTGCCAAAGTGTGTAACCTATAACTTCTGCTAGATACAATTAGCTGCTTCAAAAGAAGAAATTTGGCTATATATGTTTCTAGTCATTGAACAAAGTAAGGTATTACGTACTTTATAATTGAGTTGATACTCTTGCATTTCTTGGTTAGTCAAAGTTCTAACTTCCTTATCACGAATTTTATAATCACCAGTAAGCATAACGAAATCATCCACTATAGAATTGATAATTAAAGTCTTCATTCAATCTATCCAGTACTCATAGTAATTACCATCAAAGATTGGTGGCCTTGTATGATTTAGAATGTCAATAGAACCAATATTGTTTCCTGTCATTCTTAAAAAAACATGGAAACCAAACTAGTTAGTAGAAAAAGTTCATAACCACAAAGCTCAGAATGAAAATTCAGAATGAAAATTCAAAATGAAAAAGTTCAGAATGACAAAGTTCGGAATGACAAAGTTCGGAATGAAAAAGTTCATAATGGTAAATTTACGTTCTAATAAAGGATGAAGAAAAATCAAAATGAGCAAGAAAAACATATATGTGAGTATAAGTATTTCAGAGACCTGCTCTGATACCAATTGTAGGATCGAAATAATGTTGTAGATGCTCAATATACAAGAGGGGGGTGAATTGTACACTTTAAAAATTTCCTCAGACAAGGAAGAATTTAAGTTTAACAAAGTTAAACTATGAAAATTCACAACACCTCTAATCACTAATTGGATAATTGGAACTGAAGCTTACAATATGAGATTCTACATTAAAGTTCATAGAATCTAAGCTAATCAGAGTACAAGTGTAAGAAAATATAAGAAGGTTATACTTTCCTTACAATACAAAAGTGCAGCAGAAAAACAAGTAATAATACTACAAGTAACAAGGTATAAGTCTTTTAACCCAAAGAGAAGGGTATCCAACAACCTAGGATAAAGGTGCCTTGATTTATACTTTCAAGAAAGTCTGTCTTACCCACACCAGGGTAAGCCCTTTATACGAAGATCGAAATCTTTGTCTTGCTATCCCCGCAAGCCCTCAACTTGAAGTTAGTTGGAGACTCTGTCTTTCTCAGCAAGGAAGCCCTCGAACTTCAAGGTAGTCGGCACCTCTATCTTCATATCCCTAGATTTCGTCGAATGTAATCACCAACATTCGTAGTCGCATGAAGTAATCTAAATGAGCGGTTTAGTACGCACAAATCATGAAAAGATTCTCTCTCTAGAAATCACCTTAACATCGTGTGGTCTCTAGATCGATCAACTCGTTTCATCTCTTGATCTCTTTCAAATGAGTTCTATTTATAGGAAAATTTCCAATGGTTGGATCCCTCCTCCAATGTTCATATTTTCAATGAAATTTGTAGGGACCTTTACACATGTAACTCAACCAATGGTTAGTTTGAAATAGAATAGATGACATCGTTTAATAACAAACCAAGTATAACTGAATTCACTGTATTATTTTCTAATGAAGAATTTCTATGTAAAACCATACTAAATTCAGAGTGTAAGCAAATTAAAAGTTCAGAGTCTAACCAAAATAAAATTCAGAGTCTATGTCAAGAAATGATCGGATTTTCTTTATAGTAATTCGGAATCTGGTTTCACCAAAGATTGGAATCTGAACTTGTAGAGTTTCAAAGTCTAACTAGTAAAGGTTCGGAGTCGAACTATTTGAGAGTTCAGAGTCGAACTCGTGAATGTTCGGAGTCGAACTTCATAAGAGTTCGGAGTTGAACTACTCAAGAGTTTGGAGTCGAACTCATGAAACATTGGAGTCGAACTTCATAAGAGTTCAGAGTCGAACTACATAAGAGATCGAAGTCAAACTCATGAAACACTGGATTCGAAATTCATAAGAGTTCAGAGTCGAACTACTTAAGATTTCGGAGTCAAACTCATGAAAGTTTGGATTCGAACTTCATAAGAGTTCAGATTCGAACTACTTAGCTGTTCAGAGTTGAACTCGTGAAAGTTCGGAGTTGAACTTCATAAGAGTTCGGAGTCGAGCTACTTAAGGGTTTGGAGTCGAACTCATGAAAGTTCGTATCCAGAATTCAGAGTGTAACTTCATTATAGTTCACATCCAGAATTCAGATCCTAGAAATAGAATTCTCCAATACTTGTCATTATGTGATTCTGGTATTTTGGTTTACAATCCGGGTTTTGTACTTATGAAAAAATATTTCTATGTATAAGAAACTCTAGGTTAGGGTAAATTCCCTTATGGAAGAAAATTTTCCTTATGGGGGTAAAACATACATTTGCTTAAGTATAAGGTGTTTGTGATTTTCAAAAAAACAAGGAATGGAAAATTCATAAAGAAAACCTTATTGACTCAACACTACCCGTAGGCCAGTGGTAGGCGATAATGGTCGGTCGCACTTCATTTGTGGGAACATGCCAGAAAGAATATCAAAAAAAGTTCTAGCCTTAAACAATACTTACTTATGTCCAACATAATCCATTCCAAAATTTAGTATTTTCCAAAATACTTCTATCCAATCTCATAGTATAATGAAAATGATTACTGGAGAGGTCACATAACAAGCACATGAATACCATCATTTATCCCCCATATATCATAAGATATATCTTGTTGTTCGTATTCCAAACATGTGAATACCTTAATCATGTATTCTCTTGAAAAATGAATACCCATTGAACCTTAGTGAAAACATGAATGTTGTCAAAAGTTAACTCTTTCCAAATACCAAAATACAAAAAAAAAATCTATATACTCAAACCATGATATCACGTTGTCCTTACATCAGTCATGATTTCAATAATACTATCAAACATCTCATTATCTTCTTATCGCTTGATTATGAGCATATCATATACTTTAAAAAAATATCTGAATAACCTTTCATGGTTACCAGTACCATTCAATATATACTTTAAAATACTTTAGGAAAAACAATAGTGTAAAAATCATTAGATGTGTCCTTATTCCATAGTACCATTACCTATACAACATAACTCTTGATAAACATAAATCATTCTACTGCCTTCATAAACCATTGACCAAGATTGAACAATTCTTTCATCTCATATATCATTCGTTGTCTCTTCATCACCATCAATATAAATACTACCCATACGACCATGCTGATTCTCTTCATGAGACATTCCATTAGGGAATTGGTTTGAATAATTCCCATAAATTCCACATTTAAAACATTTAATCATTGTTGATGTCGTAGAAATACCATTATCATTGTCCAGGGTTTTAACTGAACCTTTTCCTTTACACTTACTGGATTTGTGTCCTTCTTTTCCACACCCAAAGCATCTTATAGTTCCTTTTAAACATTCCCCTTGATGCCTATTCCCACATGACTTACATGATAGAAATTGAACTTTCTTTGCTCTATTATCATCCTGAAACTCCATCTTTCTCTTATTAGCTGAGTCAGTAATCTTACCAAAGGTGAGATTATTGATCATATTATGAGATTTCTAATTAGGCATAATAATGATGTTTTACCTTCCAAATTCCATTTCATTTGGTACCTCATGAAGAATATCATTCCATTGTACATCATATCTTCCATTATCGTGAATCCTCCTATTCCCAACCATTTTCTAAAACCCAAAAAGAATAGTGTTAGAGGCAAAAATAATGATAGGAAAACAACATAATAAAGGGGGAGTACCTTCAATATCTAATATCTTCGGTGTAATTCTAATATCATTACCATAATTCTTGGACTATAACCTATACTTATACTTAACCTTACGGACATCCCTAGACATACCTTAGAAATATCTCTAGAGATCTCACTAAAGTTTTCGCATCCTAGTTTCAAAAGGTTAACTAAACCTTTCCTCTAATACCAACTGTAGAGACCCAAAGCTGGATGTACATGGATATTACATTAATTTTGTGGAATACTTAATACATAACAAAAAAAAGACACACAAGGACCGTAATAGTTTAGTGTATTTGGAAACATGGAACATAATCTTCTCATCTTGGTGAAAGATCTTCAACATCTCCCACAAAAATCATCCCCCTTTTTTTCTAACCTAAAACCTTTATTTATATCCTGGGGAAAATAAAACATATAAAGGGTGAGATAAAATGCTCATTAAGGGTAAGTATGGAGAAAACAAAATAAACCATATACATTTGAACTTGCAAACATGAACATAATATTTAAACATCAAATTCTTGACCAATGACATAAAACATGGAAGTACATAAGGAATAGATCATAATGGAACATCAATCATGATAAAATGGAATGGGAATAAATCATGTAACTGTGGAAACCATTAAGAACATGTTATGATTTCCATAGTAGCCAAGGCATTGCTTCCAAGACAATCTTAATGGACAAAGTCCTTTACTAAAACGGGTTTACTTGCCATTCCATCCCTGTATTACTGAACCAGATTTAATTGTTCTTCCATCCATGTCTATCTCATGAGATATAAATCTTTACCCAATGCATTGGAGGGAGATATAGGTCCAACCGATCTCATAATGAAATCATTCTTACGTTTTCCACAACATAAACATAAATCATTAATCATAACCCAAAGAATAAAATGGATTTTATAAACATCATCCCATCATAACATAATCAATATAAAACAAATGGATATCATTTCATCATAATAAAATTGAAACCATGTAAATCATGTAGGCATTATACTTGAAACATACACATATGAAATAATGTCATCTTAGATGAAAAATGGTTTTGATGAAACACTTGAATTGAATTCTTGAAGAAAATATCCTTTCTTATTCAAAATCATTTTCTTTTCAAAAAATTCCATGCAATTTTAAAAGAAATGTATTTTGCTTAAATTAATCATGAAATCATGTAGAGGAATCTTCATGAATATACAGTGTTATGAAACCGTAAAAATCTGTTCACGTCGTATAAGTTAAAAAACATTCTTCTTATACTTTTGCAGGAAAAGTCAAAAAGTACCTCATGTGGTAAAAAAATTTCTTACATACCATGTAGTAAAATTTAAAAATGGGTAAAAAGGACATTAAACATCCATGAAATGTTTTTTATAAAACTTGGAAAAAATGATAAATATAACCCCAGAAAATACTTATGTATAAGCAATCTGGGATAGAAAACAATTGAGATTGCAACATTATCCCTTACCTTAGGTCTGATATGCTTCGTACGTATACAAAACTCTGTTATAATGATTTAAATAATGTCATTTACTTATTACATAATCATATTCATTTTTACGATATCATATATGGTTCACTTATGACTTTATATTACCCGTTATTTTGTAAATTCCATGTTAAAGCACCGTTTTGGGTAAAATCGTTTCATTTATCGTCCATGTTTTGACTTTTAATTTTTAATATGATTACATAGTTTATGATTAAATAATTTCAGAATATAAAACATGATTTATATATAATATATATTCAGAATATGCATATATATAATAGATCGATAAATGGAATGAAATACACTGTTTGTGGAGATGGCAGGCCGTACGTACGCATGAACGCTGTTTTCGTTTCCTTATTGAATTTAATGGAATTAATTAGATGACATAATTATATATATACATAAATCCAGTAGCATTATTATTTCATATATTTCATGATTACTTATTATATATACTTTATAATCATTCCTGAATTGTTATCCTGGAAAATGAATCTCATCGCGTCGTGGAGACAGTAATCCGTACGTACGCACGAGCGATGATATCATTCCCATATTTATTGAATGGAATTAGAGTGAATGATATAATATATTAGAATTAGTATGATTTTATAATAATCATATATATTTATTCTTTACACCATTATACCCATCCATGTAAGGCGGTGGTGGAAAAAACAGATTACACCACGGTGTGGAGACGGTATTCCGTACGTATGCACACGCGATGATTTTATTTTCCATAGGATGAATAGAAGGTGAAATGGGGTTGTTTAATATTCATAATAACATATCAGTATATTATTAATACTGATGATATTAATTCATAATTAAAAAACTAAATAATAAGAAGTATAAGAAGAAATAAATTTAAAATAATCGGTAACAGATACTACCTCTTATTCGACACGCCTCATTGAAACCTCCTCTTAGGGAACTAAAATTGTCCTTTGAAGAAGACCAGGACCTCTAGTATGTTTCTAAGGAGGTTTAGAAGGGAAATGGGCATGGTTTTTATGAGCTTAAAGGCTCAAAAAGGTGTGAGGAGGAGAGGGAGGAGGTGCCCTTTTATATGGGAGGAGAGGGGCACCATTGGAATTATAAGAAATATTAATTTATAATAAATTCCAACCCCACATAAAAACATCTAAAATGACTGAAATCTGAATATTAGATGACATAGGTTTTTAATCTCATCAACCAATAAAATTTAGACAAGTTGGGAATTTATTTTAAACATTATCAACTTGATTTATCTTCATATAAACTATTTAATTTTATTTGTGGTAATAATATTCTAAATTTTAAATCATTATAAATATGTAATTATATGTTGTGAATTGTCCATAATTGTATTATTAATTACATTTTCGACCATATAAATTTTAATTTATATTTTGTAATTTTTTTTATTTTTAAACAATTTTATAATATTTAATTTTTATAAAATAACAATACTATCAATTTTTACACTATTCATTTATTTGAATTTAAATTAAATATATACAGAATATATGTTCAAAATAAAAAATTTAATAGATTAATAACATGTCATATTTTTCTATAAAATTTGTGGAGCACATTAAATAGTTCATATAATATTTATTTTAATACTTTTAAAAGACATTATTTGATATTTAAATCAATAAAATAATTTCAACATCACTATTGTGTCATAATTAATGATAATTATTTAATTCCTAAAAATTATAAATAAATTCATATGATGTAGATAATTTTATTATCCTTTTAGGGACTATTTATATCTGAAGCGTTATGATGTTTATTATTAAATTAAAATTATTACTCTTATTTGATTTAAGAGAGTGACATGTTGTCACTTTGTTTGGTTTTAATAATAATTATATTATTTCATAATCAAAAGTCCATGAAATGAATCTAGTCTTACCATTAGGTGATATGCGTCTACTTTTATTCATCCAATCAGATTTTGGAAATTGTTAGGGTAATTTTATAATCTTATTTTTACCCTTAATTACCAGATTTACCTTTAACTGTAGTAAATAAATATTACCGTAGTTACTATTCATAATATCAAAAAAATAAAAGTAACCTATTAACATAATTTGGACCCACTGAATTAAAATATGGAATCCATTTTTCAAAATTCAAAACACAGAAGTTGTAGTAATTAATTTAAAATTAATCCCATTGTTTAGAAAATGGGTTTTAAAAGTTAACACATTGCAAAAGATGGAAATGATTTTACCTATGAATTCAATGTCAAATCAATTATAATGACATACATTATATTAAATAGTAAAAATATATTCTATTTATACTTTAAAATCATTAAATATTATAATTTAACCATATAAATTATTACGATGAAAAAATTTGTTTTTAATAAAAATATAGCGTGTTTTTACTATTCATTAAAATATGAAAGTTATCAGAATAATATGAAAAATTTATCCAATGTAAATTATTATATCCTTATTCCAAAGAAGAATATTATTTTTTCAAATTTAACTTATAAAAATTTCAAAAACTAGATTTAATGTGGGTGTGCCATCAAAAGGCGGAAAACTGCATTTTTTGAAAAATACTTATTTTACCCGAAAATTTTTATTGTTCACAGGCCATGTTTTATAAAATTTTAAGATGAATAATGATGTTATAAAATTAAAAATTTAGTTAATAATATTCATAACGGATATTCCATAATAATATTATAACAATATATCATTGTTTAGTGAAACCCGGTATTGCGTACTACACACGCTATCGAGGAGGGTCGTGATTGCGTGTAACGCAAGCCAAGTCAGGGTTGCGTGTAGTGAAAGACTCCTTTATTGATGTGTATAATAGAATCCAACCATATTTAATTTATACATTTAATATATATATATATACACACACAATCAATGTTGCATAGAATAACTACTATGAAACGAACTTGAAATTGTGTGTAACACAATCTAAGAATAGTGTTGCATATACTGCAAGATAATATGGTGTTGCGTATAGCATAAGATATTCATGGTGTAGGGTAAAACCGAAGATATTAAAGAAATTAAAAATAATATATCTCATAATATCTCGGGGTGTTACACCGGGTCAAAATTATCCTCTACAAAAATTCTTCGTGGGAAAGACAACAAATAGGTTACACAAGACCTCTTCTACAGTTCTACGTGAAATACAAATGGAATAAACAGAGTGTGATATTTTGGACAACAAGTATCCTACTATTATGAATGGGATTCATTGTGTTTGAAATAGACAGATGCACACACTACTCATGAATGTAAATAAATAAACAAAATACAACTAAATATGTAGAGTTAGGTTTATAAGGATCTATGTGTTATTCAGTGCAGCTCTGGACTCATTTAATGAAGTGGAATTGAAGTTCGAGTCCAATTATGGAAGGTGAATCCAAAATAGAGTGTTGTAGCATTGGTGTTCTAGATTCTAGAAGTATGATATGTTTATCTTCTTGTTCAAAATATGTTCAGGTCAGCTCAGCAGGTTTAGGTTGACTTCTTGATCTTACTGTATGTTATTCCTTTGAGTTCATGGGTTTGGGAAGTATTCTTGAGAGTGGTATGAGTTCTTTGGGTTTTATTTTCTTGCAACTCTTCTACATGTTTTTGAATGATCTATCTGGTTATAATTTTAACATTTGAGATCCAGTAGGCATAATGATCTCCCCATGTGCATGTACCTCATAATTTCCTCTGAATGTCTAACAAACCACATTAATTAATTTTAGAAGAATTAATTTTTCTAAATATGACTGTTTGATAAATTAATAAAATAAAATAAAATTAATGACTATCAGTGAGTGATATGTATCAGTGTTTCAATGGAATCAACCTATAAGTGTCGATGATTCTCTATATCAGCGAGTCCTTTCCATTGGTATCAGTGACTTTGGGTATTTGTGAGTCATTTGTATTATCGATCTGTACGTGCATCAGTGAGTCGTCATCAGGGACTCATTTTTAAATAATGTTGTGTCTCCCACCAGTGAATCATACATCATTAAGTCCATTGAAAAATCGGTGTCTCTCGCATTGGTGAGTTTTCCATCAATATATCCTTTGATCTATCGGTGTGTTTCCCATCGGTGAGTTACCTATCGATGAGTCGGATGAACTATCGATGTGAGTGATCATTGGTGGCTTGTCCATATGTGTGTCGTTTGTTCTCTCGGTGAGTCCTACATCAGTTTTGACCTTGATCAGTGCGTCCTCATCGGTGATTCATCCATCGTTTACTCCTTTGAACCCATCGGTGACAGGGACATTGAAAAACATAAAAAGTGTCTATCTTTTACAGAATAATACCAGATTAAATGAACATCATAATTAAATGTAAATATACAGTTGTAAAATTATTGAAATATAAATATACATAATTTATTAACTTATTGAGATGTGTTATACCATGTGACATAATTTATTCATTTATAATTACTCATTGACATGATTATCATTAGTTATAGCATAATATGTGAATTATCATGATTTATAAATAGGCATGATTTTTTACTATTAAAATAACTATCTAACAAAGGATCCAAAAAAATATTATTAAATTTTTTAGAAAAATTGAAAATCATTTATTAAAATCATTATAGAAAAATTATCTTAGGGTTGATATTTGGTATTTTTCTGTTAGTTTCAAATATTTGATGAATAGTGAAAAAATATATAATTTAAATTGAGAACTGCCTTTTAATTTAATTAATTTTATAGGATAAATTTTATTTTGAGTTTATATTAAACATAATTTAGTTAAATTTTATATAAATAAATCCATTTTAGGTCATGGGAAAAAAAATTTCTTCAATATAGATATAAAAACTTTGTGAACGTTGATATGAAATTAGATTAAAATCACCCTTTCTCGTCAAATAATTATGATTAATTTTAAATTTAATTCATTCACTTATGTTATTTGAATTTGGAAAAAGGATTAATTATTTGGAATTTTTATAATTTATTATTTTTAATAATTTTAACTTATTTTTTTTATCAAAATGAATATCGAATAGAGTAATTTTTAATTACCACAGTAAAGGTAAAAATGGGTTTATTGAGAGGGTAAAATAAAAAGTATTGGGTGAGATGAACTATAACCTGGTATAAAAACTATTTAATGGTCATATTTATACCATTAAACCTATAATATTTAATAAGTTTTTCTTTACCCTTCTAACATATGAAAAACGTGGGATCACTCAATTCATCTCAAAAATACCATGTGTGTCCCCTCCCCCACTTATAAAAGGCCACCCTCCCCTACCTTTATCACACCATTATACCTCTTTTTTCAGCCAATTACTAACCAAATAACTTCTAAAATTCCATAAAATAATCCTATATGGCTTATTTTTGGCATAATTCCAACCAATTAAGGTATTAGATAAACCTATAGAGGATACCTAAAGAAGAGGCAATGTTATTCAAGAAGATCCTTTATTTTACTTCTTTCACCCCCTCGTTAAATTAATATTAATTCATGTAGATATAAAAACACAATATTATCCATATAAAATGAGGTTGTTATATTATTTTAATGTCCTTAAACATTCTCTACTTCAATAGAATGGGTTATGAAATCATAATTTCTATGTACGATGGATTATCATCTTGTGAACCGATGTCCATAATTTTCTATTTCCACCATGAAAATTTGGGTACGATAATGAATATATAGTATATATAAGACATTAATAATATATTAATACATATAGAGTAATTTTAACATATATATTGTTATGTTCCATTCTGAATTACATATGATAACACCACTTCTGTGTATAGTAGACTACCACCTCATGAAGAAATATGAATCATCTTTCATTAACAATTCACATGGAATGTGATAAGTATAATGTTATTGATTATATGTTATATAAATTAAATAAAATTTATATTTATGACATATATTTTTTTAATGATAATATATATATCGTTTTATTTCTTTCTATTTCACTCACGTAATGATGATAATATCATTCACATACCAATAAAGTACCACCATCACGAAGTGATGTGACTCTCTTATAATCACCACACCATAGGTATAATATATATATAAGTATATAATATGGTAAATTTTATATTATTATCATTTTTTAATTGTAAATTAATACTTAAATCATTTACATATTGTTAATTGAAAGAAGGAAATGTCACTCATGCGTACTTATGACCTATCATCCCCGTGATTTTAACTGACTTCGTTTTTCAAAACAATTATTAATTAATAGAATAAAATGTAAATTTTTTGAGGAAATATGATAATTATTTCATTTTTATTATTATTTATAATATGACACTATATAGTATATACAAGAACAATAATATTCATAACAAAACATGCTTGAGAAGATAAGGCAATTAACTCCAGGGAGAAAGAAAATAATAAATCATTATTAACGAATGGGTAATAATATTTTTTTAAATATAATATATGATATTATAAATATAAATATGGTTTTTAATAAGTTAAAAACATTTTAAAAACCATTATATTGGAGGTTAAATAATGTTCAACCATATGGAAGCATAAACTAATGGATTTTGTCTCAATTTCATTTATTTGAGGCTTATTGTAATGTTATATAACATGTTCATTTTATAATGTGTATATAATATCCCATTGAAATTTAATACAATAAATATTTAATTATTAGGGTTATTGTATGTTAAAATTTATATATTTCCATATAAGGGGTTTTTAATTAAAATTTACCATGCGGTAAATTGTTTATTTACTCAATTTGCATTTATTAGGTTAAACTTATACTTCATGGATCATATCACTCTAAGATTTGATTTATAACGAATATTGGTTATATTTTTTATTATTTACACTTTTTTATGATTATTTAAAATTTATGCACCAAATAGATTCATTTTATAGTTCTCACATCAATATTATGATCACTACGAGGGTTAGATCAAAATTTGATTCTAGTCAAGATTTATAAATTTCAATTGATGAAAATAATTTTATAATTATTTCATAATCGATAGAATATTATTCCTTTATAGTTATTAATGATATTTTAACTTAATATTTTAATTTTCCACTTTTTGGAACTTAAGTTAATAGAGAAAATATTTTAAGAAAATTTGATGTTATTTCTCTCTTCAGTTGGAAATATATTTTTTTTCAAAACCATGTTTCCTAAAAATATTTTCACAAATTTTTATCACATTTTAAAAATGATTTATCAATGTAATAATCAACCATTTTTACTTTTTTTAAAGAAATCAAATATTATTCCATTTCCAGAATAAGGCACATTTGCATTTTAAAGAAAATGTGAATGAAATTTGTTTGTAATCATTCTATCAAGGAACTTTCCTAATATTTTTACAATAAAAAAGGAAGTTTTTTTATATTTTTAATAATTTAATGAATTACCCACCATCATATAAATCATTTAATTTAATATACCTTTTAATAATTTCATTAATTTTTTGATGAAATTTTCATAGAAATTTACTTTCAATTAAAAGGATTTTCAAAATGTTTTTCATAATTAATGATATAGTTTAGAAAAATGAATTTAAATTTTTATAATGATATTTATATTCATAACCAATTGAAACTATTAATTCTTAATCTAATGAGTATAATTCTATACCATCCATATTCCACTCTAGATCGTTTATGATTATTTTGACTAAGGCTTCTATTGACATTTACTTCCTTATTTCATTTTGTAGTCATTAACATACCATTTAAATATTAACATATATTTATTAATTTGAGGTATGATTTCCCACAAATATATTTATTATTTATAATGGATTTGAAATTTTATTAAAATGTTTATTACTCCAAAATACGGTGTTTCAATTTGAATGATATTTGTTTGACTGGGGAAATATTGATAAATATGAATCCTTTACCCAATACACCTATTTTATATTAATGAATATTGATTCATGAATTAAATCTATTATTTTACATATGTGGAATTATTTGGACATGTATTGATAGTTGGGTCCTGGAATGACATATCCCCTTGACACATCAGTCGATCTCATTAGACAAATGAGTTATGATAGCGTTAAATAGATTTTTACCGATAGTGTAAACTGTTATGTGAGAGGTAATAATAATAGAGTTATCTTATTCTTGAGAAATTTTGTCTAATTATTGAGAATTTCTTTAATTAATATATCAATACTATTGTCAAGGATATTCTCACTATAAAATTATCATTGGATGCATTTATGTTTTAGTTTATTAATTAAATGACACCTGTTTTTAGTTATTTATCCTACCATATTGTCTATGTATTATCAAGTTATTTAAATGGAATGGGTTCTTACATATTTAACCATAAATGTTTATTATTCTTATCTATTCATGATAACATCAGTACTTAACCCTTATTGAGTATTTGAGATCACCCTTATTTTTTTCCTTTCTGAAGGATTCCATGATGAGTATAGTGGTTTTTATTAGAAGATATGATAATGTGAATAATGTTATTTTTGATTTTTTTTATTATTATATAAAATTTTAATTGAAATATAAAGAAGGTA
This sequence comes from Viscum album, assembly GCA_963277665.1. Taxonomy (NCBI): domain Eukaryota; kingdom Viridiplantae; phylum Streptophyta; class Magnoliopsida; order Santalales; family Viscaceae; genus Viscum; species Viscum album. The sequence continues at coordinate 21,181,882 of OY728123.1, forward strand.
TCGAGTTTACCAGTACTACTAAACTATTCAACCCTTTAATAAGAAATTCCATGTCTCTTATTCCAATGAAAAAAGAAGGCACCAATTCTTGGATATCAGGGTGATGGTTTCTAAAATTGGTAACAAATAATGTTTTGAACAATCAATTGAAAAGTTATTTAGGAGTACATATATTTGGGAACATAACCCTACTATATAAATTGAGTATAAATTTACAATAACTTCCTAGTGATTTTTTAATGTATATTTTATGTGGGTTTTCCTAGAAATACATCCATAGTTGGGTATTAAAAGTGGACATGGTTCTGGAAAAAATGTATTTATGGGAAATTACATGGAAAAGGACACATTGGTCTTGACTCGATCATTACTCAGTACTAGAAAATGGGCCTTACTATGCACTATGTTTTAGAATCCTAGGGGTTATTCCTAGGATACTTCATATTTCCTTTACAAAACATTATTTACGTTTTTAGTAGATGATTTTAATGATTGTTCTATGTTAAACCCTAGAGAACAGAAGGAAATATGTGGAAATAAAACATAATAAGTATATATATTGGTATTCATGAATTAAATTTGATAAAAAAATTTAACAATGTCATTTTATTTAAAAGAATCATAAAACATATTTGGATTCTATTAGAATCATATATTTATTCATTAAAATAATAGTTATGGATACCATCATGGGTAAATGATTTTAAGATTGGAAAGAAGATTAAAATTATAAACAACTATTTTTAAAAAAATTGTAGGAATGTTACAAGGTTACGAGTATATTGGATGAAATTTATGGCAATATGACTCACTGGTGTAGTATATTTTATAGTAAAAATGTTATTGGTGGAATAATACCATTAAATTTTATAAAAATATTTTTAAATGTATTGAAAACCATTAGGGATAATATGATCAATAATGACTTTGTTATAATATTAAAATAATATTATCAGACCTTATAAAATTTAGGTTTTTTGAAATACAATTTAAAAAGGTCGTGTAATTATTAATTTTATTTCAAGGATGTTTATCAATTTTTTCAAAGCATTGCATGAATTATATTAATAAATTTTAGGAAAAAGAAAATTTATATTAAGGTTAAAAACCAATCCTATATGGAAAAGATACGGGGTTTAAAACCATGACTAGAGAATTATAAGGGTTTAGCACCTACCACTAGCCTAGGTGAATTCCTAGTTAATACCTAGTTGTTTGTTATTAGTCAATTTGACAAATAAATAATAATTATGAATTTGTGTTGTTACTCATGAGTTTTATAGATTAATTTACAATATTGGACAACTTATTCTAACCATATTGGTTTTGGAAATGTATTTATGTTATCCAATTTAATTTTCAATCTTTTACGGATGTTATGATATTTTAAAATTGAATTTTAGTGATTAGGGAAGAAAAAATTCATTTTTGGAATACTCATTGAATGGTATAATGGATGTATTGAAAATAGATAGACGAAAAAAAATGATGAAATTATAATTATAATATAAAATTATATCAAGTAAATATATTTCCTTATAATCCTAGAGAGGAAAATAATTCCTCAACTTTGTCAGAAGGATCTTAAAACAGAAATGGTATCTTATTACATTCATATCTAAATAATCATATTTTATTTTAAATAATCACATATTTATGGCTTTTTGAAACTTAGCTTTTCATTTATCATTCACTTTCTTGTGATCAGTGACCTTAATCATCCAAAATAATTATTTACACTTTTTCTCCATTTCCAAATCTTTATTTTCCACAAATGTTTTCAAACATTGAATCCTTGATTTGTGTTATTTCATAAGACCTTTGTACTTCCCTTTATCTCGTATTTAGTTGATATTAAACAAAATATTTTATGATTTAGGGTTTTCATAATTGGTATTTTAAAATAATGAACCCTTAATTTAAGAGATCGATTTCAAATGTCATGGATGTAATTTATTAAAGGTGGGGGAATGTAACACCGCAAAATTTTAAAATATGAACACCATATTCATTAACTTGTATTATAGATAAAACAAAGTATAAAAAGGAATATAATCTCTTGAAAATTCATGGAATATTTACTATTTAAAATGAATTAAATACATTATATTTCTTTACAATAATGAAACACTTATTTATCTTACATTACATGAAATGATGAGTTTCATCGAAATCATGTGTAACACGCAAGACCCAATTTTACAAAAAAATAGAATATTATTATTATTATTTAATAGGATATATATCTATTATCCATTTTAATGAAGGTAATTAATATGATTAACAGAATTATAAAAATTTATAATTTACACACATTTATTGGTTATATTTTAATTATAAATAATAATAATAATCTTTTAATATAAAAATACATTATTTCAAAGGAAACAGTATTTTCATAACAGATAGTTTAGTTGTGGTCAGAAAAAATAATTTAAAAATATATTTTAAAAACTATGGAATATTATTTTAATTAGTAACCATAATTTTTAAAATTTTAATACAAAAGTTATCTTATAGAGAATTTTTAGTAGTTTATTGAGAAGTTTTATTTTTGGGATGAATATTGAAAAATACTGAATTTTCATTTCAAACTATCGTTTCGTCTAAATAGATAATAATAATAAATAATATTTTTAATTATATTTAAAGTAACGTTAGTTCTATTTTATATCAATTCCTCTAAATTTGTTCATTAAAATCATTTTAAATTGAATTCAGATATAATACTTTTTAAACTTTTCATCACATTCACAATAAAACCCTACATTCTCGACACATTTGGGGGATTAATTTTAAGTTATATTTTTCCTTTTATGTGAACTTAATTTTTAAAAATGGATTAGTTATTTTTAATAATAATAATTTATAATATCTAATAATGTTAACATATTTTTTACAAAACGTTTTGGTCAATAGAGTAAAAATTAATTACTATGGTAAAACTAACCTATAAACCTTTCTAAAACCCATTTTATGGAAATAGTTATACCATTAATCATATATGGTTCATTATTTGTCAATTTTTGACCCTTTTTACATATATAAAACTGAGGTAAGCAAATTATTTTCAAAAATACAATGTATATCCTCTCACCCACTTATAAGGTCCACCCCACTCATCCATTCCTCACACCATAAAACAACTTTGGTTCAGTAAATACCTAATAAATCACTTCCCAATTAACATAACCTCCTCATATAAGGCCTATATTGTGTATTATTAAAACCTAATAAGGTTTCACTTCAAAGGTAAGTGGAAACAAGCAAAATAGGTAATGTTCTTCCACAAGTGTCTTCATTTTTCTACTTTCTAAACCTCCATAAATTATTATTATCCCATGATGACATAAAAAATCCTTAGATTCCATATAATAGTATTTTTATAGTTATATAATTACCTAAAACCATGTACACTTCCTTCTAATAGGTCACTAAATCATCATTTGTGTGTACGGCGGACTACAACCTCGTGAACTGAGGTCGTTCGTCTATCCAATCCCACCTCTAAAGGTTGGGTATGATGATGTATATAAAGTATATATATGATATTTATAAAATATATATACCAATTGAGACATTATATACTATATATTATATTACCTTACATTCCATAATAGATATCATAATATCGCTCATGTGTATTGCGGACTACTGCCTCGTGAAGTGAAATATATTGTTGTTCACTAACCCTTCACGTGGAAGGTGACAAGGGTATATTTAATGATTATATATGATATAAATGAAACAATTACTATATAAATTACATATTTTTCCTTGTTAAATGATAATATGTATACCTGATTTTTATTCCTTTTCACTCATGTAATGTTGATAACATTGTTTTTGTATTTGTGGAAAACAGATATCATGAAGTGATGTGATCCTATTCTCACCACCTAACCTCACGGATTATATATATATATATGTGTGTGTGTATAATATATTATTATCATTTTATAATGAAAAAATATTACTTACTTTATTTCAATAATGGTCATTAAAAATGGAAATGTTACTCTTGTGTACACACGACGTAAAATCTCCATGATCGTAACATACTTTATTCTTCATAATCATAATTCATGATTGGTATTAAAAGTAAAATTGATGTAAAAATGTGATAAATATTTCCTGATAATTATTTTGGATATGATATAGAAATATAATATACACAATTAGTGGAAATTTTATAACAAAACATGAATGATAAAAGAAGGAAATTAATAACCGAAACAAAGAAGACAATAAACAATTATTAACAAACTGGTTATAAGATGTTATATAAGGATAATATATGATACTAAAAATGTTAATATGGTTTTAGAATAATTTATTAACATGTTAAAAACCACTGTATATTATTTTTAATAATTTTCAATCAAAAGTAACTATATGGTAAGGTATTTCATCTCCATTTCATTTTATTAAGGAATATCATAAGGTTATAAACCTTGTTTTTTGTATATATTGAACATACTATCCCTTTGAAATTTCATAAAATTAACACTTAATTATTAATTGTATCTTATTATAAATTTTAATTATTTTTTATTAGGAGATTTTAATTACATGTTACCAATTTGTAAATAATTTCTTAAATCAATTTTCGTTCCTTGGGTTAAACTTCAACTACATGGATTTTATCACACTAATATTATGTGTATGCAGACATCTGATTATCTTATGTTTTATTTACACCTATCTTGAGAGTATTTGTAGTTGATACACATAATTAATTCATTTTTTGATTCTCATTTTAACATTATGATATTTGTAAGGGATTACTTTTCAATCTCATTTAATCGAGATTGTTAAATTTCAATTGAAGGAAATAACATGAAAATTGTTTAATAAACACATTAATTTTTTTAACAAATATTTATAAATATATTTTCCAAGTAATAGTACCGTTTTCAATCTATTTTACTTAAATTAATTGAGAAAATTATTTTATTAACTCGGAATTTATTTCTCTCCTTAGTGAGAAATATGTTTTATTTCAACACCATTTTTTCTAAATATTTTTTCTAAACTATTTTAGACTTTTCAAAAATTATTATCAATTTCATATTCACCCATGTTTACTTATTAAAAAAATCAATGGAAATATTTTTCATTTTCAAAATAATTTCTTTTTGAATTTTAGAGAAAATGTTATAGGAATCCCATTATCATTTTCCATGAAAGGTGCTTCCCTAACCTTTTATACATTACAAAACAAATGTTGTTCTTAATTTTTACAACATGTATGGGATTACCGACCATCATGACCATCAATTATTTGAATATTTATTTTAAATTTTATGTGGATTTTCTAAATGATTTTTTTTGAATACGTGATTTTCAAATATAAATATTTTCAATAAGAAATAAAAATGAAATGGATATTTTACTGAATAATTTTTTTACAAATATTTCTCGGTTCATTATAATGATCAATGATATCATCCCCTTATTATTCCCCAAATTTTTATATTTTTAAAAATTTCTATTCTTCTTCTTGATTATTTATGAGTATTTTTACCAACTATTGTATTTATATTCACTTCCTTGTTTCATTTTGTAGTCATTAACATCCCCATAAAATATTCGATTTCATATGATCATTATATATTAAATTTCTCCTATATATACATTTTTTTATCATATTTATTCTTATTTCTCTTAAAATTTCCCATTAATATATATGGTGTTTTACTTTCAAAATTATTTGTTTGAATGGGGAAATATTGATGAATTTTTTTATTGTAATCAATATAGATTTTTGGTTTTAAAGAGTAATGATTCATTATTAAATAGGTTATTTGATATATGAGGAATTATTTTTATTTTTAATGATTTGTGGGGCATGAAATTAAATATATCCCCTCAAATAATTAGTAGATATAAAAATACATATTAGTTAATATAAAATTAAATACATTTTTTTATATTAAACCTTATTGTGGATGGTCTTGATGAAATATGTATCATCTTCCTGAGACTTGTTGTTAATTATTAAAAATTTCTATCATTAATAGTTTTTTATTATTATCCATGATAATTTCACTATGAAAATTTTTCAAGAGGTATTTTATTTTCTATTTACTGATTAAATGGAGAGTATTATTAGATATCTACCATACCATATTTATTGTTACATGTGATATTATTTAAACATAATATATTATTATTTATTTTACATTCTATGTTGAATATTTTTATTAGTTCATGATATATTTTGGTGTACATAACCATTACTATGTAATTGAGACACGTCTTAATTTCATTCTTTCCTTAGGATTCCCTAAAGTGTAATATGTTTGTTATGCAAACATATGCTTGAGGGAATAATATAAATCTCAAAAACATTTTTTCTAATTTTTTTATTATATCATAATTCAAGACTCATGTATGTAACTTGTTTACCAAGAGTTATGAAGTTTTCAATTCATTAGGACGTGATTCCTTATATCTTATGCCAATTCAATAATGTAAGAACTGACTCGAGGCAACTGGGGTAAGGTTCGATACATCATATTATTAGGTGAAGCTGGAAAGCCAATGACCTACAAGGATTTTACAACCATTGCCCATCTCATTGTTGAAATTTTGTAGAATCACTATGGATTTATTATGGTCTTTCCTAGTTACCCTTAAGTCAGTGATTTTGTAGGTGTGATTATAGATATACTGAAAAAGGTCTCCCAATTATTTCTTATTAAGGATACATTATCAACAGGTTACCTTGGAATTCTCTATTTCTCTGATTATATAAACCATCATGGGTTTCCACATACCATTGAATAAAAAATAAATTCTCAGTTCTAGAGGGCCTTGGGTTCATATGTACTCATGAGTACAATATGAATCCCTCAGATGGATAGATAATATCAGAATAATATACATGTGTTGGAGGAAAAGTCTATAGTAAGAATCACTTATTTTGAAGGTTCATGGCAGAAACAATTACCTACATATTAGATTTATTGTAACAATATTTTCCAAGAGACTATCTTTAGGGATCCTAATTAGGCCCCATACAGTCAGTTGTGTTGATCACCTCTATGCTTGTTAGAGGTAGGGGAGACTGCACTACAAAGACCCCCTATCATCTAGGAGACAAAAGAACATGTGAAATTTATTAGGAATCATATGTCCATAGCTCATTAAAGGAATAAGTCTTACATTTTCCATCACAGTTGCCCTCTAGAGTTTGAAGTGGGAGATTGGTTCATCATGGATTTTCACCTAGAACTTGTCATTGAAATATTGAGATGAATGTGAATAATGTTCCTATACATTTCAAGAATTTTAAGATCATTGATATAGAATTGATGTAATCCTATCAACTAATGTTTCCATAGAGGTATCGGGCCATGCACAATGTCTTCCATGTTTCACACTTTCACTGCAACCATTCTGATATCTCTAATAATTTTCTTTTTGAAAAAGTCAATTTGTAGGATGATTCTTCTTTTGAAGAGTATATTATTCTTATAATTGATCATATCATGAAGTCCATTTTTGGAAGTTGAGTTACATTTTTTGGTTTTTATGGAAGAATAAAAGTGTAAAGGATGAGACTTGGGATAGGGAGGCAAAAATAAATGTGTAGTGGATGGAAATAATCTTAGAGGATGATCCACCATCCCATGACGGGAAACTCTAGAAGACTTGTTTTTAGGAGAAGGTTATAATATCAAAAAATTTGACAAGTTATGAATCCATTAATCATCAATCTTAAAATTAATTTTTATCTAATGTAAATATATTAATAAGTCGTAGAGTTTTTAGGAGTGTTTGGGATCTATTTTGGACATGAAGACAAGTTCTGGAATGAAAAGAGGAGGTTCAAGGTTAGTGCTAACTATGCACATAAAAATTTATATCTTAAGGGGTGACACATGGATTTTTTACCCATATATGGAGAAAAAAAAGTTGTGTGAGGAATTAATGATAATTTGTAGAGGTGATAAACATGGTGTCTGCAATATTTTTTGAGCATGACATACTAATCATGCAAGGGGTTGTACCTGACTAGTTTCTATTGCATGGTTTGTGCATCATCTATTCATCCATTTAACAAAAACATAGACCCATTAAAAATTGTGAAATAGTGTTTTTATTCTATTAATTTAAACCTTTATCCATCATTTCTCTTCCCCATTTCACACAACTTCCCTCCCCTGGGAGAAATCTTATTCTCCTCACTCTGGTTAGGGGATATCTTTTACATTTGATTATAGAGTCAATGTTAGTAAATCTAATTACATCACCCTTTATAGGGGTATCATTATATTTAATTCCTTCCCTAGGTTCTCTTCTCATATTTTATGTGATCTTTGTGTGAGATAATATTCCATATATTTTTAGTTTAGTAGTCTAGTTTTAATGATTTGTCAGGTTCTATCTCAAATCTAAATATGATACTGTATGATGATTCATCTACTGGTGTAAGGTAGTCGGTATATTAAGTGTATTTAAAATTGATGATTTCTATAGGTTTTTTTGTTTTGCATATTGTAATTTCCATGAATGTCCCATAAATGTGAAACTATATTAATTAAAAGCCCGAACCATGATAATATGCTTCTATGGACCCTTGAAGTTGTTAGTGGTTGATAAACTCTACTTGAACCACCCATTCATGTGTGTTTATATATATTCCATTGACACTTTTACCATGTATGTAGGATAAAACCACCTACTATGGTGAGTATTCATATACTATTATATATTCTATGAATAAAATAATTTATTTTGAATGATGAATAAAATTAATGAACTGTGAATGGTAAGTCTGTGTCACTTGATCTATGTTATATAGTGAAATACTTCCTTTTAAAAATGAGAATAAGTTAAATTATAAATCACATTAAGGTATCACATAGACCATGAAACTTTATTTGTATTATTGGATAATATTAAGAAAATTATTTTATAATATTGGATTATATTACTTGGGAATGTCTTGGATTCCACACCTAGGTTTTTCTTGTATTAAATTAGGATAACACTTGATTCATGGATGTGTTTTCCAAGAGTTTACACTCATCATGAACTTGGTCTTTGTCTAAACATGATTACATCTAGCATGTGGTTCCATATAATCATTTATTACTTTATATAGAAATTATAATTCTTTTAATTGTCTCCTTATATCTAGATTTATGTATTATGTTAAAGACCAACTTTTATTATAAAAGTTGGTTCTAAACATGCAAAGCTTGAGCCCACCCGGGACATTCTCTTAGGGCTCGATTACATAATTATTAATGTTGTGAAATGAAAAGGAAAAACCCATATATTCCACTCAGTCAACTCATTCAAACATCACCACTTATAGCTGTGAGTGGGTGTGACCATCTGAAGGAATGGGTATACACTTAGGATATTATACACAGATTCCTTGGTTATATGCATTGAGATACGTATATTAATTATTACAGAAATATATATATATATATATAATTAAACATGTTTAGAGACATTGTGGATTAGGTTGATGTAGGGATAGTTAGATACGAATCCCCCAAGAACCAAATCATGTTTCATTTATGCTTATCTATGGTTATCTACAATTAATTATAACTAAAAAATATTTATTTATTATCACTGTTTGTAAGTATTAGACATCATCAGTGGTGAGATGTTGAGTTTTACTCACTCCATATTCAAACTGTCGATTTGTACCTAGATATAATTCATTGATGAAGGTAGAGATATAGTGAGGTGCCTTGTTATTGATGATTTTCATCTATTCTAGGATGAGGATTGGTATCAAATGAAAGAGCCAACTTATTGGGATACATTGGAGATATTTTGTGTCCTATTGTTTAATTTTTTTGGAAATTATTTTTCTATGCCTTATGTCTTGTTCCTTTTTCCCCTTTTATGTGGCATCATGATAAAATTTTAATGTGGTGCTGAGCGTGGATTATATTATTGTTTATTATTTCAATGATTAACCTTCTTTTGTTTATTTATTATATCACTTCTTCCGATTCATATATTATTTTCCATTGGTATCTACTATGTTTATGAGGGTATAGTCTACCCACCATACATTTGTATATCATCACTACTACTAGGAAACCTCTAACGTGTTGGGAGATATGCATGAGGCCATGTTCTCACTAGGCCAGGTCAGTTATGAGTGGAAAAGGCCCAAGAAATCATAGATGGTCCACTATGTTATAATAACCATAAAAATATTTTATGTAGAGTTATAGATCCCAATTTAGTAAAGTTCTCAATGCTACACTATAATGTTTCATTGTTTCATATCAGTTATGATATAGTTTTTCAACTATATGAAACATTACTAAAAACGTTCAATAAGAGCCACCTGCACATCCCTTAAAATCAAAAGAGGGATCAAGATCCAAAATAATTAATATAGATCCCTATTTAGGTGTGTTTTTTGTTGAACTGGGGGGGGGGGGGGGTAAACCCTTTGAGGGGTTTCGTGGCCTCATCCAATTAGAAGGGTGTTTTTGTTGTTTCATATGCTTATACGAACAAATAAAATACTAATATTATTCAAATTAATTAGAATACATAAATAACAATTAAATAAATGTCAGAATTAAAAATTAAAATTCCATCATTGAAAATTTTATTTTGACACTACTTGAGAGTTAGAATAATTTACCCTGAATCATGAGGAGTATGATCCATGAAACGTTATAAAATGGGAAGGTTTTATATTTTAGAAAAACTATTTTTCCTTACCTTATGAATACCTAAAACTAACTATCATATCATATCATATGGAATTTTTATGAAATAAAAAATAAATTTTTAGACCTTTAAATGGATCCTCACACCTAGCTGTGACACTTGTGATATTCTTATCGGTCTAACTAATTCTTGAATTATACAAAATTTCAACAAGTTTAACAAAATTATAGGGCTCATTCTATGTGAATTTTATAATAGATCCATAGATACAATATTATTGAAAATGTTGTTTTCCTGAATATACCATCACGAAAGTGAGTTTTTAATAAAATTTAATTATATAAGATTTAATGTGTTACTACTGATGATATAAATAAATTGACCATGTTCTGCAATAAAAATTTATTATAGACCACTAAATTGATCCACCTTTAAAAAATAGCATATTATTAATCGATGAAAGGAATATGTTGGATGGAATTAAAGATACTAATATATTACGGTTATTTATTAAGGATAGGGAATATTTCACTAATATATTTCTATAAAGTTCTCTTTCTAATTCAATTTGGATATTATTCTCATGCTAATTTATTTTTCATTGTTTTCGTAGAACATCTGGAATAGTTTTATAACCTAAATCATTAATCATGAACTGAAAGAAAATATATTTGAACCCACTTATGGGGATTGATACTACTACATTTTTTTATATATATAATGATTGAAATGACCTATAATTTTCTGGAAAAAATATACCTGTATAGATGTTATAACTTGCATCAGAAAGACATTAAACTAGATTCAAAACGCCTAATATGTTTCATCAATAATTTATGTTATTACTTTATTAAAACATTAATATAACTTATTTTTTCATTCTAATGAAATCAAAATAGAAAAAATATATGAAATATATTTCCCAATTGCTAAAATAGATCAAGGTTAACATCCCTGGAATAAATTCGGGTGAACCTATTTCATCAGGGAATAAAGGAATCATAAAAAACATTTGAGGATTCACAAAAATTATATTTTATTACCTTAATGGAAACTATATTTATTTTATTATATAATTGTAGGTGGTGATACATTTAGTGACATATTATTGTGGTATATATGGAATACAATTGTAACGCCCCGACCCAGCTACCCAGAGTCGGTGCATTAATTACATAACATTGGCATGATCATGAGAAAGATCAAGTCTCGAAAGACCGATTAGTTTAGTAGCCTTGGAATAACTAGATACATCCATAAATTTTTTCATTATATCATAAAAAAACATCTTGTCTTCATATCCCCTCATACTATCCCTGAAGGTCATTCATAAATTACTTCTTCATAATCCTGGAAAAAAAATAAAACATTGAAAGGGGTGAGCTCGGATGCTCAGTAAGGATAACATTATAGCATAAGCTTTCATAAATAAGCATAAACACTTAAGGCAATTTATAACTAAAACAAAAGCCTTTTAAACTTGAACTTCAGCATAAAATGGCAAAGGTAAAATGAAATAATGCCATTTACTTACTCACATGGATATTCTACTAGTCGAATGATCACATGCAATATCAATAACCACTTTCATAATGATGGAATGCATAATGCCAGACTATCATAACCACATAGCCAAGGCCTCGTGCCAAGACTATAAATAAGATTTTGCCAAGGCCTTGTGCCAAGACACTAGTTTGTCTCATGAGACCTACCGATGCATCGAGGAGCTATTGCGGGCTCCACCCGTCACTTATTAAGTCCAATGCATTCCTCATATGAACATGTTTAAACGTAACATAAACATTCGTATTAAAACTAGCATACGAAATGTCAATACTTTTACCACAAACCATGAATGGTATAAAAACAGCACATCCACAGTCAAACATAACTCATTCGATACAATATGGAAGATTTTATTGTATCACATTAACCTCAATCAAGAATAATGAAGGATGTTGACATAGATGAAAATAATCATCAAAACTATTTGAGAGAAATATCCCCCTTTTCTTGAAAACATTTAAAAGTCACACTATATGTCAAGAATCCATTTAAAAGTAGATTTTTGAATCAAAGTGTCCCATACCACTTTGAAACTTTTTAAAAGGAGTTTTTATTTCTAAACTTTAATGTCCATATAAATAAATCCTTTAAACCATTTTTAAAACATGGACATTAATGAGAAAGGTTTAGATGAATAAGTCTTTAAAACATTTAAAAATGGTATTTTAGTTAGAGATTCTTACCAAAAGAGACACTTGAATACAAATAATTGAGGTGATAAAAACTTTGTAATATCATGAGAATAAAGGGAATCATGATATACTATGTCAAAGTACATTATATATACACCACATAAAAGTGATTTGGTGTATATCATCAAAGAAGTCTCAATGGAATGTAAATTGAGATGAAATCTCTCATAAAGGTTGTATCCTTAGGTTAAGGATAAATCAATGACATAATTATGTGTGACAAATATAAATACACTAAATATGATTGGATATTCAGTGTAAAACAATCAAAGGACATTCACACATATTCTTGTAAAAACAATACCAACGAATTGGATGTTTAACTCAACAAATGGAGAATGAGTTAAAATTACTCTTATAAAATTCATATCAATGACTTGAGAATTACCAATGGAGTGATTATGTGTATCAAACTTATATCCACAGGAAGGGGAGTGGAAATTATGACATAATCAAATGAATAGTGATTCCACACATAATCTTGGGGTAATATAATCAATGAAATATGTGTAAATCCAAATGAGTGGAAATTGAAATCTCAAATTCCCTTATCGATTAGGTAACTTAAGAAACATACACCCATGAAAGAAGTATCATACCATGATGATGTAAATACCCATAAATTAAAGTATATTACACAATGAATACGATCATGGGCAGTACACCACATGCAATAATTAAGTGGTGATCAATGGAATTCTCACGGAATTAAAAGTGAGATAAGAAAACCCTTACATTGTACACTTTCCTTGGTCGATGGTAGGTTTACCTCCTGTATAATGGTGAAATAATTGTTATTGAATAATAAAAGAATCATTTACTTTAATATGATATCATATATGATCTTTTATCATTGATTTGTTAATAATATTTTAGAATTATCGTCATTTCGGGAGTTAACTTACTCATTTTCTTTTATATGTTTTGTTAAATAAGCCATGGTTGTTGTATCTTATTCATATCCAGAATGATATACAGTCCTTAAACATCATTTTTAAATCATCAAATGATAATTATACTTGAATGGATACGATGGAGAATGAATCTCATCGCGTTCGTGGAGACGGTAGTCCGTACGTACGCACGAGCGACAATATCATTCTTTTGATATTAAAATAATATATAAATGGATGGTATATCATATATACAGAATCATTAACATGTTATATTTATTATTTAAATGAGTTACACATCATTATTATACCCATCCAAATAATATTATATTGAATAACAATTACACCACGACGTGGAGACGGTAAGCCGTACGTACGCATGTATGGTGACATGTTATTCAAAGGGTGGATAGAATACTGAATATGACTGTACCATATTTATAATAACATCACAGTATATGTGAGATACTGGAGTTATTATATCAGAATGGTAAGAACAAAGGAAGAAGAAGTGGAAGAAGAAATGAACTTAGAAAAGGGTGGTGAAATCATTACCTCTTCTTCGGGTTCTTCCTTTTGATTTGATCAAAAGGGCTCCTTAGGTTGGATTTCTGATCAAAATAAGGCCTCTAGGTTGTAGTGAGGGATGTTGGGAGAGTATTTGGGCAGAGTTTGGCCGAACCAAAAGGCTTTGAAGGTGTGAAGAAATGAGAAGGAGGAGTGCCCTTTTATAAGAGGGGTGAGGGGCACCTTTGGAAAAGTTAGAAATATTAATTTATAATAAATTCATATTCGGTTTACAAAGGCTCCAAAGTTGACTATTCAAAGGATGAGGTGGGGATAGGTCGAAAACAACTCATCCAATAGAATTTATACAGGTTTGGGTACTTATATTAACCTTATCTTTAAGTATTAACTCTAAGTTAATTAGTTTCACTTTTACAATGTCTCTTTGTATTTTTATATAATATGGTTAATAAACATACTATATACATCCAAGCGACCCCCAAGTGGTCCATTAATGAGGAACATATCATAATATAAGTCTCTTGGCCGAACCATAGATTTTTAGGAATTTAATATCAATTAATAATATAATATTTGTTTTAAGAACTCTTTTATGTCAATTTTGACACTATTCAATAGTTGATTTTTGTGAAACTCCTAACAGATTGATTACTTCGAACAAAGTCAATTAAATCAATCCTAATATATCATATTATCATAGAAAATTAGTTTAATTCATTAAAAGTTTCATATTATAATTATTTGGGTATTTATAAGATCAATTATTTTTATTTTTCACTATTTTAGTAATTACTGCATCATCATTGTGTCATAAATAAAATAAATTATATAATGTCGGAAAATTATAAATAAAATATCATTATGTAGGAAATCTTTTTAGCTTTCTAATGAATATTTATAATCGAAAATCCAACATGTATAACCCTATGTAAAAATTGTTCTTCTAAAAGATATAAGCTTACGACATTTTTATTTTTATTTTAACTTTATTAATATAATGTGTCATTATCACTTACAAGTGGATCCATGGGGTCCCAAAATAGACCCAAAGATGCCCATGGTCGACCATGTATCAACCAATAGGGTTAAGACACGTTTTAGGGTAATTTAGTATTATTATAATATTATTTATTAACCCTTATTTACCGGATTTACCCTTAACCATGGTAAATAAAATATTTACCGCAGTAATTATTCAAAATGTCTAAAAATAAAAGTTACCTATTTACACAATTTGAACATCCTGATTCCAAATATGGAGTCCATTTTTCTAAATTCAAAACACAGAAGTGGCAGAAATTAATTTAAAATTAATTCCCGCTGTCAAAACAAAAAGCGTGTTTTTAAGAGATAATAACTATCAAAAGATTGACACTTGTTTATGTTCGGTTTAATTGTAAAATTATGTCCAAAGACCAAAATTATATTAAATGGTAAAAATATATTCTAAATATACTTTAAAACCACTCAAATTCATAATTTATCACTATTAATTATTTTGATTAAAAAAGTTGTTTTTAATTAAAATTTAGTAATTTTTACTATTCATCAAAATATGAAAGTTATCCGAAAAGTACCAAAATTTCACCTTAGGCTAAATTTGATATTCCGAATCCAAAATGAAGTCCATTTTGAAATATAAAATATATATAATTTCAAAAATTAAGTATTACTATTCATAACGGCTAGTTTGATCGGTTGTGGTGTGTGTTAAAACTCGAAGTTGCGTACAACACACGCTACTGTTTTATTCAAAGGAAAGCGTACCGTGGAAGCTTGGGATGTTTCATTTTAATTTTTTGATGTCTCCATTTAGTCAAAAAGTTTAAAATATTGTATTTAAAAAGGTTTCACTATCAAAAGTTGATAAAAGTGCAATACTGAAAATGAATTTGTTCTTACATTATGTCTAAGAAACTCATAATATGGATTCTAAAATTATAAGGATTATATAAAGTTTAAAATTTAGTTAACACTATTCATAACCTCTTTTGAACGGCTTGTTTGGTAAGTCATGGTGCGATTGAACTTGGTTTTGTGTGTAGTGAAAGTTATTGAATTATTTTGAAGAAATAACACACTATAAAATCTTGGGGTGTTACATTCTCCCCTCCTTCAATAAATTGCGTCCTCGCAATTTGAAATTGTTCTTCAAAAATAAAAGGTTGAAAATATAAAATATATTTGTGGGAAAACCCACATCGGAAATTGGTTTACTAAAATTTAGTCTTAATATGAGGAAAAGAGAAATGAAAGGGTCACCACCAAATTATGATCTCGATTAGGAGAACATTGGTGGAAATTAGAGACATATAATTGGAGGAAAAACGTAAATATTTATAGGTAGTGGTTGAGGTCATCAATCACAAACAAGTATAAAATTGAGGTCCTTAAACTCATCAATCTATGATGATTTGAAGTACCATCGGTTCAACAAAATATAGGGTATTGGGATCACACATTTTTGACATTTCAAAATATCTTAGTTGAAATCCCACATCGAAAAATGAATTAATGAGGCCTCTATTTAAAATAAAGAGTGGAAAGTATGAAGATTACCAAAATTAACACATACTAGGGTTCCATGTAGGAAAATATGGATATGGAGGAGAAATCTAACCATCAATTATCTGATGGAGAGTGGTAGAGAACATGGCTATGAAAAGGCCAACAATCCCAAAGCCATAAATTAGTGATGATTTAAGGTACCATCTAGGACAACATTTTTTTTAAAGTTACATTACATAAGGAAGAGGAATTCATTTATGATATTGACTAAGAACATTATGAGATATACTTAAATTTTAAGTAGATTTTCATTCTTTAATAAATTTCCACCACTAACTCAATTTTTTTTAAACGATGAGTATTCAAGAAGACTTGGTCACACTGGGAGAGCTAGAATAAACTTCTATAGAATCACATGATCCATGCAGGATAAACCATATATTTACATTGTCTTTGAAGATTAATCAAAACCAAAATGGTTAGTGAATGATCTAATGATCCCCCAAAAGGATATTCATTGAGATAAATATGCACTAATCTTAATTTCTAAAATTAAACCAACAATACCCCAAAGTTAAATAGATACCATTCAATAACCAATTGTCCTTAAAATCCTTTAATATAATCCAAACTAATATTGAAACCCAAAACATAGAAGAATTTGATTATGTAGTCTCCCATGTTACATTGTATCTCCAAATTACATCAAATACTCTTAAAGTCACATACTTAAATGTAATCAACATCATCACATATTCTCTGTTATAGGTTAATCATTTCCATAAATAACCCAAATCACTATAAATCAACAATAAAAATGTAGATAAAAATCCACCATTACTCTACAAATGAAACCTCATTGTATTCTATTTTCCTTGGGCATATAGTGTTCCTAACAAAATGAACATCTTCCAAAATAACATTTATCACTTAATCACCAAATCATTTTCCTATACCAAGGGTATTCATTTGATAAGACATAAGAACCCAAATCATCTTATTATTGATCAATAAAATCATTTAACAAAAAAATAGTCATACTAACCAGGGACTTCACGTAGTCTAGTGGTAGGCGATAAATCTCAATCGCACTTTGGTTGTGGGTTCGATTCCCACAGCTTTGTCCGACGCGACGAGTTGTCACACGGTCTACGTGTTGTCCTTTTTCAAAAACTATATTCTATAATATTACCAAAATGAGATAAATTTTTCAAAATAACATAATTTAACCACAAATGTTATATCATACTTTGCATTTTCATCCTAAATTATAATAACTTATCATTTTCTCAAACCCCAATGATCATATAAAACCAAATGGTTATTTATACCTATATCCACAAGAGAAGAGACAATTATTCCTCAAATATCATTCTCACATGGAAAACTGAGGGGTTACAAATACAAAAGAAAATTATTCCAAAGTAAACCCATCAATAAAGAGCACTAACACTTTTAAACATTTCACCATCCATTTATTTCCACATAGGTTCTTCATCATATGTTCCTCGGGTTCCCACATTGCCTCTTCCATCTTATGATTTATCCATAGATCTTTTACCAGACGAGTCATCTGGTTTCTCAACACTTGATCTTTGGTATGAAGAATTCTGATAGGCTCTCCACAATAAGATAGATCTGGTTCCAGTTATAATTCTTCATAGGTGAGTACATGCGTTGGGTCAGGCATGTATTTTGTCAACATGAACTCTGGAGAGACTAGGCGGATTTTCCTTTTGGTAGAATGCGTTCATGTGTCACAATGGTACCTCAGGAATTTTTCCAAATCATCTACTTCCTTTACCCAAAAACTCCTCATCCATTTTGGATTATATCGATGGAAGCATCGATGCATCATAAAAAAATAGGTATTTCTTATATATAATTTGGAGACATCGTCTTTAAAATGTTTTTTTAGGAAAATTCTCACTGATTCATCTTCAAATATTTTAAAATAAGGTTTTGGTAAATTAGTTTTCGTATATCCCAAAAGACATAAATATATAATTTGATACATGTAGGCTGCTCGAAGGTCTCCCTCTTCCGCGGCATCTAAAAAATCATTTAGTGCATCGTAATTTTGAGATAAAGTGAATAATTTGAAAAGACCCTGATGGTACTTCCCACGCTTAGCGTGGTAAGAAAGTTGAGAGCGCAACATTATCCCACAGTCAGTACTTGATCCTTGAAAGAATCGTGCAATGCTAGAGGTATTGGATGTCTCATAAAGTTGTTTGCATGTAACTTGGACATTTGAAAAAGTTTCAACATCGTCTGCGCATGACTTCTGGATAATAATTGTAAGTAGTTCTTCAGGAAGAGAGAGAAGAGTTGTTCGTGATCTTGCTCCCTCCATGTTTCAACTAACAAAATAAAATACAATTAGGTTTTTTGAATACTTATCTAATAGGAAAAAAAAGACATAATAGGATATTCTTGTAATTGAACAATATATCCTAACTTGGGGTACCCTATGTTAAAATCTACATTATCCGCTATCTATTTGCCGACATATATTCTTAGGGGCATTTTTTGTATTCCCTTAATAATGGTTTATACTAATCTTGTGAATTTACCAAAGCATATCCCCCGGGAGTGTCGTAACCAAGAGTGCAGCAAGGCCCGTTGTCGTGTACCAGTTCCCGTTCGAGTCTAGCTCAAAGTGGTGTTTTCGGGTTTTACCCCTAGGTACATCTGTGCCAGAGCCACCTCTACCTGCTCGTATCCAGACAGGGATGTATTGCTTGGAAAACTCACAAAATCATTACAATACCAAAATTCTAGGAAGTTCTTCTATACTAATCCTCAAAGTTCATCTTAGGTCTACGTGCTCTAATCAGAGTTTATCTAAATCTAGCTACCAAGGTTTGTACTAAACTTCCTCTGATACCAACTGTAACGCCCCGACCCCAGCTACCCAGAGTCGGTGCATTAATTACATAACATTGGCATGATCATGAGAAAGATCAAGTCTCGAAAGACCGATTAGTTTAGTAGCCTTGGAATAACTAGATACATCCATAAATTTTTTCATTATATCATAAAAAAAACATCTTGTCTTCATATCCCCTCATACTATCCCTGAAGGTCATTCATAAATTACTTCTTCATAATCCTAGAAAAAAAATAAAACATTGAAAGGGGTGAGCTCGGATGCTCAGTAAGGATAACATTATAGCATAAGCTTTCATAAATAAGCATAAACACTTAAGGCAATTTATAACTAAAACAAAAGCCTTTTAAACTTGAACTTCAGCATAAAATGGCAAAGGTAAAATTAAATAATGCCATTTACTTACTCACATGGATATTCTACTAGTCGAATGATCACATGCAATATCAATAACCACTTTCATAATGATGGAATGCATAATGCCAGACTATCATAACCACATAGCCAAGGCCTCGTGCCAAGACTATAAATAAGATTTTGCCAAGGCCTTGTGCCAAGACACTAGTTTGTCTCATGAGACCTACCGATGCATCGAGGAGCTATAGAGGGCTCCACCCGTCACTTATTAAGTCCAATGCATTCCTCATATGAACATGTTTAAACGTAACATAAACATTCGTATTAAAACTAGCATACGAAATGTCAATACTTTTACCACAAACCATGAATGGTATAAAAACAGCACATCCACAGTCAAACATAACTCATTCGATACAATATGGAAGATTGTATTGTATCACATTAACCTCAATCAAGAATAATGAAGGATGTTGACATAGATGAAAATAATCATCAAAACTATTTGAGAGAAATATCCCCCTTTTCTTGAAAACATTTAAAAGTCACACTATTTGTCAAGAATCCATTTAAAAGTAGATTTTTGAATCAAAGTGTCCCATACCACTTTGAAACTTTTTAAAAGGAGTTTTTATTTCTAAACTTTAATGTCCATATAAATAAATCCTTTAAACCATTTTTAAAACATGGACATTAATGAGAAAGGTTTAGATGAATAAGTCTTTAAAACATTTAAAAATGGTATTTTAGTTAGAGATTCTTACCAAAAGAGACACTTGAATACAAATAATTGAGGTGATAAAAACTTTGTAATATCATGAGAATAAAGGGAATCATGATATACTATGTCAAAGTACATTATATATACACCACATAAAAGTGATTTGGTGTATATCATCAAAGAAGTCTCAATGGAATGTAAATTGAGATGAAATCTCTCATAAAGGTTGTATCCTTAGGTTAAGGATAAATCAATGACATAATTATGCGTGACAAATATAAATACACTAAATATGATTGGATATTCAGTGTAAAACAATCAAAGGACATTCACACATATTCTTGTAAAAACAATACCAACGAATTGGATGTTTAACTCAACAAATGGAGAATGAGTTAAAATTACTCTTATAAAATTCATATCAATGACTTGAGAATTACCAATGGAGTGATTATGTGTATCAAACTTATATCCACAGGAAGGGGAGTGGAAATTATGACATAATCAAATGAATAGTGATTCCACACATAATCTTGGGGTAATATAATCAATGAAATATGTGTAAATCCAAATGAGTGGAAATTGAAATCTCAAATTCCCTTATCGATTAGGTAACTTAAGAAACATACACCCATGAAAGAAGTATCATACCATGATGATGTAAATACCCATAAATTAAAGTATATTACACAATGAATACGATCATGGGCAGTACACCACATGCAATAATTAAGTGGTGATCAATGGAATTCTCACGGAATTAAAAGTGAGATAAGAAAACCCTTACATTGTACACTTTCCTTGGTCGATGGTAGGTTTACCTCCTGTATAATGGTGAAATAATTGTTATTGAATAATAAAAGAATCATTTACTTTAATATGATATCATATATGATCTTTTATCATTGATTTGTTAATAATATTTTAGAATTATCGTCATTTCGGGAGTTAACTTACTCATTTTCTTTTATATGTTTTGTTAAATAAGCCATGGTTGTTGTATCTTATTCATATCCAGAATGATATACAGTCCTTAAACATCATTTTTAAATCATCAAATGATAATTATACTTGAATGGATACGATGGAGAATGAATCTCATCGCGTTCGTGGAGACGGTAGTCCGTACGTACGCACGAGCGACAATATCATTCTTTTGATATTAAAATAATATATAAATGGATGGTATATCATATATACAGAATCATTAACATGTTATATTTATTATTTAAATGAGTTACACATCATTATTATACCCATCCAAATAATATTATATTGAATAACAATTACACCACGACGTGGAGACGGTAAGCCGTACGTACGCATGTATGGTGACATGTTATTCAAAGGGTGGATAGAATACTGAATATGATTGTACCATATTTATAATAACATCACAGTATATGTGAGATACTGGAGTTATTATATCAGAATGGTAAGAACAAAGGAAGAAGAAGTGGAAGAAGAAATGAACTTAGAAAAGGGTGGTGAAATCATTACCTCTTCTTCGGGTTCTTCCTTTTGATTTGATCAAAAGGGCTCCTTAGGTTGGATTTATGATCAAAATAAGGCCTCTAGGTTGTAGTGAGGGATGTTGGGAGAGTATTTGGGCAGAGTTTGGCCGAACCAAAAGGCTTTGAAGGTGTGAAGAAATGAGAAGGAGGAGTGCCCTTTTATAAGAGGGGTGAGGGGCACCTTTGGAAAAGTTAGAAATATTAATTTATAATAAATTCATATTCGGTTTACAAAGGCTCCAAAGTTGACTATTCAAAGGATGAGGTGGGGATAGGTCGAAAACAACTCATCCAATAGAATTTATACAGGTTTGGGTACTTATATTAACCTTATCTTTAAGTATTAACTCTAAGTTAATTAGTTTCACTTTTACAATGTCTCTTTGTATTTTTATATAATATGGTTAATAAACTTACTATATACATCCAAGCGACCCCCAAGTGGTCCATTAATGAGGAACCCATCATAATATAAGTCTCTTGGCCGAACCTTAGATTTTTAGGAATTTAATATCAATTAATAATATAATATTTGTTTTAAGAACTCTTTTATGTCAATTTTGACACTATTCAATAGTTGATTTTTGTGAAACTCCTAACAGATTGATTACTTCGAACAAAGTCAATTAAATCAATCCTAATATATCATATTATCATAGAAAATTAGTTTAATTCATTAAAAGTTTCATATTATAATTATTTGGGTATTTATAAGATCAATTATTTTTATTTTTCACTATTTTAGTAATTACTGCATCATCATTGTGTCATAAATAAAATAAATTATATAATGTCGGAAAATTATAAATAAAATATCATTATGTAGGAAATCTTTTTAGCTTTCTAATGAATATTTATAATCGAAAATCTATCATGTATAACCCTATGTAAAAATTGTTCTTCTAAAAGATATAAGCTTACGGCATTTTTATTTTTATTTTAACTTTATTAATATAATGTGTCATTATCACTTACAAGTGGATCCATGGGGTCCCAAAATAGACCCAAAGATGCCCATGGTCGACCATGTATCAACCAATAGGGTTAAGACACGTTTTAGGGTAATTTAGTATTATTATAATATTATTTGTTAACCCTTATTTACCGGATTTACCCTTAACCATGGTAAATAAAATATTTACCGCAGTAATTATTCAAAATGTCTAAAAATAAAAGTTACCTATTTACACAATTTGAACATCCTGATTCCAAATATGGAGTCCATTTTTCTAAATTCAAAACACAGAAGTGGCAGAAATTAATTTAAAATTAATTCTCGCTGTCAAAACAAAAAGCGTGTTTTTAAGAGATAATAACTATCAAAAGATTGACACTTGTTTATGTTCGGTTTAATTGTAAAATTATGTCCAAAGACCAAAATTATATTAAATGGTAAAAATATATTCTAAATATACTTTAAAACCACTCAAATTCATAACTTATCACTATTAATTATTTTGATTAAAAAAGTTGTTTTTAATTAAAATTTAGTAATTTTTACTATTCATCAAAATATGAAAGTTATCCGAAAAGTACAAAAATTTCACCTTAGGCTAAATTTGATATTCCGAATCCAAAATGAAGTCCATTTTGAAATATAAAATATATATAATTTCAAAAATTAAGTATTACTATTCATAACGGCTAGTTTGATCGGTTGTGGTGTGTGTTAAAACTCGAAGTTGCGTACAACACACGCTACTGTTTTATTCAAAGGAAAGCGTACCGTGGAAGCTTGGGATGTTTCATTTTAATTTTTTGATGTCTCCATTTAGTCAAAAAGTTTAAAATATTGTATTTAAAAAGGTTTCACTATCAAAAGTTGATAAAAGTGCAATACTGAAAATGAATTTGTTCTTACATTATGTCTAAGAAACTCATAATATGGATTCTAAAATTATAAGGATTATATAAAGTTTAAAATTTAGTTAACACTATTCATAACCTCTTTTGAACGGCTTGTTTGGTAAGTCATGGTGCGATTGAACTTGGTTTTGCGTGTAGTGAAAGTTATTGAATTATTTTGAAGAAATAACACACTATAAAATCTTGGGGTGTTACAACAATATACATTGAGAATGATTCATTGATAGAGGTATTCCTTAATAATTGTCACACTTGTCATGTTCCATTTCAATTATACCAACATTGGAGGGAATTGTTAATCAATTTTGTGGAAATGTAATTTTTTTCACACATTTATAGGGAAGGGAGTGTAGTTATAGAATCAACCAAAAAGAAATCCTTTGAAAGAAATGTGACATCTTTTTATTTTATCAATTTTTATTTAATGATCTCTACATTGAAATTTTATTTTTGTTAATTAATTCATCGGGATGGGTATTTTTTTAATATTCAGCTAGAACATATTTTATTATTATCATGGTTTATGTTGTTATCACCATCATAATAATTTTCTTAATTAGATAATGAAAAATATAATTTCAAATCATGGTTACTTAAGTTTTTATCCCCAAGGGATATGAATTCCCATCAGAATGGGGAGTTCTAGTGGACCTGGTGATAATTCCCATAGGTTCATAATGATATCTAATACTTTGGATGATTCTATAATGTATTTTACAACTGAGGGTGTAATCAAAACTATTGGTAAACAATAATCATTTGTTAGGGGTGAAATATAAAGATCTCATTCTCAGTTAAGAACTATTAAAAATATTATTATTATTTGGATGTAATATTAGTTGTGGTGGGGGGGGGGTGGTACCACCACCACTAAAATTTGTTTATAATGTTTTTCATTATTAATTTTTCATTTTTTTCAAATTGTGGGATACATGTAAAGGATATAATGGAATGGGGAAGGTGGGTAGTTTTTTCCACCCTTTTAAATATACTCAAAAAATTATTATAATAAATATATAAGAATGGGTTTTAATGATTTTAATTTGATTAAAAAATGTAAATTGAATGGATTTTATAGAGTCATGACCCCTTCCTCATTCCATTTTATCTATAATACATATTTTCCTTATATTTCTTCCTCTTTTAGCTTAATTTTTATTTTCTTTCAAAATTATAACATCAATTTCTTTTAAATTGTCAACAAATTAATGATTCATTGTTTACATTAGAATTTGCTATGAAAATCCACAAAAACCCATTAATTTTTTTTTCATTTGACTCAAGATTGATTGAGTTGGTTATGTTATTCAAAATATTTATTTAAGGATTCATCGATTATTATATTTTTGAATTTTTTATGGGATGGTATTAAATAATAATATTCAATTTATTTTTAGATAATCGATCATGGTCACTTCAATCGTATTTTTTCATGTATACGGGTGTATCTATTAGGCCAGTGTATTACATTATCCATAAGAGACCTGATTTTTTGAGCCATTATAGTAATAATGTGATTTTTAAAAATCTAGTTTAGGCTTAAATGAATTAAACTCTAGTACAAAATATATTAATGTGTTAGAAAACCATGTTTAAATTTATGAAATGAATTATAGAAATAAATTAAAAATAAATATGATGTTCTATTTAATTAATTGTTTTAAATTTTTTATATTAATAAAAATAGTGGTTCATATAGTTTGTTTATTATTAAATGTTTTTAAATATTAAATAATATTTTTTATATTAATTTTTTATTCATGTGATTCTAAAAGAAATAAATAAAAAAAGATACTGCATTCTTGTTTGAGGTCTTGATCAGTTAGAATTATTTTAGAAATTAATTGATAAATTAATAAAGGGCGTTTCTATTTTTTCCATTATTTATGAGTTATATTTATGATTAGTTTTATGTTATTTATTATGATATTACAAAATGGTAAGATTATATATTATTAATTATGTGTTTCTGATATGATTTATATTGAGATATATTGATTTTGTTCTATCCTAAGGAATATTTTCTTTATTAGATGGTGAAATATAATTTTCTTATTTATTTATCTTATGTGGTATATTATATATATAAATATATATACATATATTATAGACACTAAGAGAAATTAATTAGTTCATCATATAAGATTTCAATATTTTTTACCCTCTTGATATGAACATCTATGTGGCAATTCCATTCCCTAAAAATTAGTTCCAGATCTTCTGTTGGGACTCTAACGGAAGTGTCTTATTATTCTACAAAGAATAAAATATCATGAGTTGGTAGACAATGGATAAAACATTTGATAAAATTTTAAGTTTCCCATGGAGGTCAGAGGTTGATAATTGAATTTAGTGATAACAATAATATATTAATGTTGAATGAAATGTAGTGTTTCAGTATTATGACCATACAGAGCCATTGTGGTATTAATAGGACCTATCCAAATTATAGGAGTATTTAAAAGATGGATCCTGATAAATTTTGGGTGTTTTTAATATTATAATTTCTCATCAACTTTGGTATTTTCTAGTTCATCGAAAACTATTTATTTAATTTATAATAATTTATTAATTGAAAGGTATATGAAATTTAACTTTCACGATATTAATGAAATTAAAATGAGGTGGTTATATTTTTCATCAATTGAATACATATATTTAAAAAAATTGACATTGAATTATATTTTTATGAAATAAAAAAATGAAAACTCACACCTTAACTAAAATTATACCAGTGATTATACATATGTAAATTTTACCACCAATCAGTATGTTGAATCCATTCTGGAATGATACTTATTTAATATAATTTAAATTGTAAAATAATATATAAATTACCTAAAAAATATTAATTTCTTCTTATATATCATTTCACATGGATATCCCACCATGATATATAATTACATAATGTGTGTCACCATACTTTATCATGTGTAGCATATGATTATTTAAAAGAGGAATTTTTTGATAAATGGTTTGATGGGTTAAGATATAAATCATGTAGAATATCAGAATTGGTTCAGTTCATACATCTATTTTTTCGCACTCACCATGAAAAATTAAAAAGGATGAGGAGGAATGAAGGCGAAGTTTCTTTTAGTTCCAACAAGATAAGTAGCTGATAATATTGTTATAATATAATTATATTTCTTCTTAAATGTTTGTGTTTTGTAAATTCATCACACTAATATAACATTTTCATACATTATTTCAAGATTTACTTCATGATAAAGAGATATAGGGGGTATTTTTCCCTAGGGGTAAGATGTAAATTATGGATAATACATTATAATAGATGGGAAACACGGTCCGTGAAAGAGGATAAGAGGAATGCTTTGATATTATAATTTTTTTAGTCATCCTAGTATGACATTATGGGAGATACAACTTAGAGGAGAAATGAATTCCTTTATGTTTGAGATATGAAAGTTGAACCTGTTAAATTATTAAGTTAAATTATCTACACAGGTTATGTTTGTATTAATTGATATACAATCATAGCCTTTTTATCCCACCCATCCAACCAATCCAAATCCTCCAAATCCCCATTGAGACAGGACAATGTATTTTTAGTCGTATGTTGGGGTCCTTGTTATGATATTACAGTTTATGGAATTTTACAAAATCCGGTGGATTATTCACGTCACTATCTGATGTTTTTAGATCATGTAAGAGAAAATATACATAAATTTTTTTTTATCCAACTATACTAGTACAGTTTTCTACCAAGGTAGTAGAAGTAGTTTGATAAGGTATAAGTATTTTTTACTTTTTACATATAATCATTGTCATTATTAGACATATGAGGTATTTATTATTTTCTTAATTTTATATTTACTTTTAATTTTAAATTAATTTTATTTTTATTACATTAACCTTATATAAGTGTATCAAAAATATAACGGTTCATTATAAATGAATTAAAATATTCATGAAAATTTCACCATTATATACATCTCAGAATTCTAAAAGTTTCACTAAATTAGAAATTAATTATTTTTTATTGGAGAGTTATTATGATTTTCTAATGAGTATTGAAATATGTGTGAGATACTATGAATTGTGATTTTTTTTAAAAAAATATCATGGATGATGTTATCGATAATGATATCTCCCTATATTGGTATAGTAATTTTTTATGTCAGTAAATTTCATTTTCATCTTCATTTCATTAATAAAAAATAACTCACAATGATTTAATTTATTAGTTGTATAAATACGTATCTTCAAACTATTTCCCTAAAACATGATAGAACTAATGTAAATGGATTTATCGGTTAAAAACCCATTTCAATAGATGTGAATCACATTTTGAAAAATGATTAGGTGAACTACATGGAGAAAATATTAGAGAACACATAGATTAAGTGTTATTTCCTTCCATTCCATGAATAGTAAGAAAAAATAATTAATTATACAATATTATTCATTATAATGTCAATTATAATGACCTTTTTCTGTTTTAGTGGACATTGTATTTTTTTCATATTCCACAAACATGAACATATTATTTATGCTCTTTAGTCTATAAACATCCTAGTAGTTTTCAAGTATTTATGGATTTAAATGTATTATACTACTACATTAGTCACTTAATCTATAGTGTTTCATGTTAAATATGTTTTTAAATTAATATAAAAAAATGGTTCATGTAATGAGTTTAATAACAACAACTTATTGTCAAAGAAACTAAATTAAAATAATTACATGCATGTGAATGTTGATAAATTTTATAGTATATTTAATACATATTATATCTTACATATATTATCAATTTTATTTTTAAATTTTTATGTCAAAAATTAAATTTCATCAATAAAGAGGACATACCAAATGTTTATATGTTTCTTATGATTTATTTTTGAGATTATTGTGGCTAAAATGGTGATAAAATTTTTCAATGTTAGTTCCACTGTAGATATTTGGATTTCAGAAAATATACTGTATTGAAAGTTTTATATAATTTAATATTTGTTTTATTTTTTTTTATTTTATATCTTATTTGATTGAAATAATAAACCAATTTTGAGCTTTATTTTTAAATAATTATATAGGATTTATAAATTTAAAATAATATATTTAAATTTCTCATGTATATATATATATACTTTTCCTTGAAATCTTGATGTATAAAATTTCATATTATATATTTACTTACATTTAGTTAATCCCTTTGGTTTTTATTTCATGATATTCTATGTTGTTCCGCTAGTTTATATTAATTAGAATGGGGTATTTTTTGTCTAAAATATTTAAAATAAAAAAAATTAGATCGATTACTAAAGAAACTAATATAGAAAGTGGGTTTGGATGCTACTTCCATCCTATAAATGATGTGGAAAAGACATTTTGAGGTTATTTTTTCTAAATATCAACATTGGTTTTAGTTTTAAAATATTTTGAATGTGACTTTCCTTATTTAATTTTATAATAAAATAGATGTGGGAAGTCACTTTTTATGCTTTTAATAAGTAAAATTATTATGTAAACCTCCATTAAAATTCTAAATAAAAAACCAATAAAAAAATATTAATTAAAATAATGCATAAATAATAGTTCAAAAATATTTTTTTATAACTACTACAGAAAAATTATTTTTAACATTGGTTGTAGTAACACCTCCTTTTAACTGAAACTGAAGATTAAAAATTACTAATTATAATGGATCATTTTTATGTTGTAGATCATGTTTCCCTTGTTCTTTTACATTTTGATGAAATCATCAAGTATGTAATATAAAAATTTAAAGCATTATTACACTAGGGTATGGTTAGAGAGGATCATATAGTCTATTGAATATGAGTTCTGCTCTTGAGTAAGCTTCACATATCAAGACATTCTTGAGAAAGACCCAAAGAACATCTTGGATTTTATGGTGGACCGATTAATACATGTTTAATTTTGTATACTTATTTCCATAATTATGATTAATTTAAATGAATATTTTTATTATATAAACATTATGTAGAATTTAGTTCACAATCATGTATGAGAATTTGTCGTTGTATTAAAAAGGCATATATAATGGTCTTATGATAATGTTTTATATTTGAGTTATGATATTGTCTTGGGATATCACACACATACCTTACATATATACCATTTTTTATGTGTAGATTTTGTTTACAATGAACTTGGTAAGGGATAAGGTCTCTTTATTGATGGTATAGATAGGAATCTATGACTTGGTTGATGAGGTGGAAAATGAGGATGAATATGGATTTTTATTATTACAGAAAATAATCTTAGTATTTTGGTAGATTACTTGTTTTTTCATTATTATGGTTAATTAATGGTTGACAAATTTTCTGTAATTTATGACTCTCAGTTTTCGTTAAATTGTTTACTCATGTTTATGTGTTCATTCACTACATGTCATGTTATTATCTTTATTATCTCATTCTTTGAATATTAGGCTTTTTTCTTAAGAAATTTGTTTTATTATTATTATTGTAATTAATTATTGTCTTTATTTTCTTGTCTAAATAGAGAAAAATAACTCCATAGTATTTATCATTATCCCTTGGAACTAGTTAACCGCATATAGTGATCAGGTGGTGTGCTTAATTTTATCTAATGATTCATGTGATATTTCATCTATCCTGAGTGATATTGTTTAAAAATTTGGCCATGGACTCCACATTTTATATTGTTTACGTATTTTTTCAATAAATTTAATTTTTTCTGAGGGGATCATGGGGGCTTTTGAATAATTATGGAGATATTCCCAATATATATATATATGAAGTATTTTTGGCTATAGTATTTTATATGATATGGGGTATATCGGAATGTAAAACATACATGAATCCAAGGAATATCATGTGCCTTTGATTGGAATATCATAGGGAATAATATATAGATATTTCACTACTACCTTTAGCCATATCATTTCATACGATATGGGTATATCACAACTTTTTTGATGTTTATCAATCATATATATTACATTATATGGAATTTTAAGGTTATATATTGACCAAAACATATTATTATAGACAACATAATATTAATTATTGAAATTTCATATAATGAAATATTTATTATTAATAATTAAATATATTTAATAAATAGATTCATTCATTTGACTAAAATATTATAAATTACTAACAGCAGAAGGTATTTCTTGATTGTATAATGAAGTTTGAGAAAATATCAAGATTCCTTGAGGTTCATCCTTTAGGCTCATTCAAGGAGGGAAACACCCTAAGAATTGTGAGTTATTTTCTTATATATTCACATTGGCTGAATATCTCTCAACAATATTCCTCTATACCATAGGTAAAAGCATACTATGGTTGAAAAGAGCATTATACTCAAGCATTGGTTGATTCATCATATAATGAACTTGACCAGGATACTATCCAACCTCACACCCATCTAAATTCACTATAGTTCTCAAAGGTCATTATATATCACCATGGGTAGTGCAAAAATATCTAAAACAACACATGATTCCATATGGTATTTGTTTCACCAAAAGCATACATAAAAACATATGAATAAGAAAAACTAGATGAAAAATAAAAAAAATATTCCAACATTTCATAACAAACTACCATGATACATCCAATTTGTATTTACAAAACATAAATATCCATAAATGTGATGAATGAAAAAGAATTAGATATAAAAACTAATAGGAAATAAATAAAATTACAACAAACTAATTCTAGGCGTGAACCAACTCCTTATAACCTATGGTTATTCACCACTACCCAATTCACCCCATATAGACCATTATGGTCAAACTAAAGGAGAGATTCCCATTGATAACCTAGAACTGATAAATTTGTACGCATTAACTAAAAATCCCTTTAGGTAAAAAAATTCCTTGAATCTATAAAATATGTGTTATAAGGGAATTAAACATTTCTTTTTTGAAGATAAATTTCAAAATAGTATTTACAAATTTTACATAAAAGAGATACCAAAAATATACATAATCACACGCAAATTTATCCTCCCATTTTTCAAAACCAAATTCACCCAATTTAAAAACAAATCCACCTGCCAATGAAGTCACAAAATAACCCAATCGTTATCATTTCCCAAAACAATCCACCTATTTAATATAAAGGAATCATTTTCCATTTTTAATTTTTTTGGTCTAAATCCCTTTGTCAATCCAACCACCAAATTTAAAATCCATTTTAAGAACTCACACAGAAGAAACATTAAATCCAAAATAGGTTTTCAAAACATCATTGAAAACAAAATTTCAAAAAAAAACACATGAGGGTCAAATACATCAATAAGGAATAATGAATCAAATATATAAAAAATGAAAAATAAACAAGCAAAGATTCTCACAAATGAGAGTAGTGGAATTTATATCATAAATAACTACATTATACATCCCTCAATCACTAAATTACTAAGAAAGAAAATGCATCATAGGCTCAAACATGGGAATCATAATGCTCCATGAATATACCTGTATAAGGGAATTACCACCTAATCAAGCTAATACCATGTGATAAGTCCAAACTGTCATCCCACTAGTCCACAAAATAATCTTAGAGATAACAAACCCCAATCAATTCCTTGTTCTTATAATGAACATTAGACTTATAGTTCCATGTATGAAAACTAGAGTAACAAAATAGATCATCCACTTTTTACCCAGAATCCCATATCCTTTAAGGAAATGGGGCATAAGATCAATCAATCCATGTATACTCACATGGCATATACATAACTCCCCTCACCCATATAACCCAATGATTTTATTCCCCATATCCACATTAAAAATTCACTCATTGAATAATAAGAAAATTCCCACACTAAGGGAGAAAAAATCATCACATGATGATAAAAATAAACAAAATGGGTAAAAAAGAAAGTGGGAATCAAAGGGTTCCATCCACACATATAATATTAAAAAAAATGTTTTGACCAGAATTTAACAACAAAGAATGCCTTATAAATTATATCCCTTTCTCAAACCATAAAAATAATTTCCAATCACCATTTGGAAAATGATGGATTTCACCGAATCATTTATTAAATTTCAACATCACATTTACATAATTTCACTCTTCTTTAATAACCTAAAACATTCCCAATGGCCTTTATTTCCATCACACGTTATATAAAACACCACATAAAATATTATAAGAGGTTCAGAGAAATCCAACATTACATTAAAACTCTTCAAAGATACCTTTAACAAGGGTCTTCCTCTTTTGAAATCCAAACAAGGCATAAAGGTCCACTATTTCCCTTAAAACATTTAAAACATGCCACCGTGGTATTTCATAGGGCGTAAACTGCATAATCCAATTTCAAATTGCTATTTCAAATTATCGCAAAACCCCATTTCACAAATACTTTTTAGGTCTAAAACTAAATTCAAAACCAAATTTTATTTAAAACCTTTATTTACCTCATTGAAAACTAAGACCACGTAAAAAACTATTATAAAAATTGAAACCGTTTCTAAAAATCATACAAGAACTTCACCAAAGCGAAGTATATTTAAACCATAAAAACAAGTAATTATCCTAAAAAAATTATTCCATGGTGAATATACCAAAGAAGGTTTCAAAACCACAAAAATACATCACATATAATCAAAAGTACATGAAAAGGTAATTTAATAAGTGAAATCATGATTAGAATTAAAAAATTAAATAGTTTCATAGTAACACCTAGCTATGTGAAATGACAACTAAGTTTGAGTAACTCAAAACTCATCGCTATCCTTAGTGACCACACCCATGGAATATGTAACAATATCTACAAACCATAGAAACAATCCTTTACAGCATTACGTACACACATAACACTGAAATTGAGCCATGTGATTACTATGGTTCAAGGGGGAAGTTAAATATAGGAGGGGATTGAGGGAGATATAAGGTGGGGAAAGAGAAGAATAAGTCACCATAAATCTCTTATAAATTACCAATGAACGATTATTAATTCAATGTGGAGGTGGTGGAATACCTCAATGATATCCCAAGAGAGTAAATTGATGTGAAGGGGAGGAATATGTGTGATACCCCTTAGAAACATAAAGATAAATCTAAAAAATTAAAAATTAAACACCTGGATAGGGTGCATTGTTTTACCACATGGATTTCAACACCTAGATCTAACCATTTACTGTCCACTAACTAGGACTTAAACCACCTTTCAGGATTATCAGTGAGAGAATACATGGTTTAGAAAAACTACATGCATCATCCCAAAACTACCCCAAGCCTCAAAAATCCTAATCGAGTACCCTACATGGTTTTAAATACTATTTGGAATCATGGGAAAACAACTCTATCAAAGTGAAAGATCCACCCACATGGACAACACATGATTACTCATAATTGTTTTGGATAAACAAACTCCTACCAAATGTCCTCCAAAACATTTATTTTCAGCTCCTAACTAACTAAAACTCAATTACTATCAAGAATAGATAAAAACATAAAAACAACACCATGTCATTTAAAGCTTCAAAAAATCCCCACCATGCCTGTTCCATCCCAAAAAAAAGACCACGGTAATAAAATATTACAAGAAATTATGGAGGATACAAAAGGATCTAACTCAATAAAAGCTCATAATGGCTCAACCCCATGTCCAACAACCAAAATTCTAAAAAAAATAACAAAACCAACCATAATGTTTCCAAACATCTCCAAGAATTACCTGCACGAAAACATCAAACAAGAGTTTCTACCA
The DNA here is from genome assembly GCA_963277665.1 of Viscum album. Lineage (NCBI taxonomy): Eukaryota > Viridiplantae > Streptophyta > Magnoliopsida > Santalales > Viscaceae > Viscum > Viscum album. Next base: position 21,216,771 of record OY728123.1, read on the forward strand.
AGAACAGGAGACCTAACATAGTATCCAAACTATTTTGAAATCATCTAAATTAATCTACCTTAGAAATATAGTTCATATAAAATAGTGGAACAATAGAACCACTATTAAGAATGTATCCTCAAACAATGTAGTAACCATGATAGATACATGCACACAACCAAAAGTACTTTCAAACCAGAAATAAGGGAGAATAAACTTGAGAGGCCTAAAAATAATGATTGGATATCTCTATTTGGGTCAGGAAACGTGTGGATAACCTAGAGTCAAATATTGGACCATTATTACATTGTGCATACCACCGATTTTCTAAATCAAAACATCAATTAGTATACCACACTAAACTGGTGGATCACACACCCTAGTAACCCAATATTTCCCCCAAGGACATTACCATGTCAAAAACAGTGAGCACCACCTTGCCCAACAAAAATAATAGGTGCAACAGACTACCAATAAGAATGGTTTTAAAAAAATGAGGATCAACGAACTGGAACTCACAATCCAACCATTGAACACTCATCAGGGTAGGAAAGGGGAGAAATTCCAAAATAGAACAAAACATGCCATAAAATAGGATTCACACCATCCATAAAAACATCCTAAAATGGTTCCAAGCATAAGGAACACCCAATGGAGTTGAAACATCTTCTAAAATCAAACAATAATTGAGGGTCCTAATGAATCTATAATGAACCTATCTTGACATATAGTAACATTACATCACTCTTGTGGAATACTTAAAACATTACATAAATAGAAACACAAAGACCATATTAGTTTAGTGACTTTAGTAACATGGAAACATAAACACTATTACATGAAAAAGCTATATTATCTCCCACTATGTTATCCAAGACAAGAACCCCTCTTATAAATATTATTCAAGAAATATATCTTCATAACATGCGTATGAAAACATAAAAAGGGGTGAGCTTATATGCTCCGTAAGGGTTAAAAAGGGAGACATATAAGCATAAACATTAGAATATTTGTATGATAACATCATCTTGAAAATAGAAGATCATACCCTGCATATCATTGAACATATACATGAATCATGGAATAAATCTTAACATGTCATATTAAATGAGTCATATGGAAATAAAAAATATATGGCATGAATGCATATCATAGGAATAAAACATGTAGTTGTGTTAGACACATAATCATGTCTAATTTTTTCAATAGTAGTCAAGGAATTTCTTCTAATTCCATCTTAGTGGTCAAAGTCCCTTATTGAACCAGGTTCACACCCGATTTTATCGCTATATTACTAAACTGAGTTCCCTCAACATTCCAACCCTGTAATACTAAACCGAGTTCATTTCTTATTTTACACATGTCTATCTCATGAATTATAAATATTTACCTATTGAATTTGAGGGATATGTAGGTCCCACCCATCTCATAATTAAATCGTACAAACATGTACCACAAATTCATAAACAATCATATCATTAACCAAGAAACGAAATGGGTGTCATAAACTTGTAATCAAATCATAACATGTGAAAAAATATAGTTTTCATTAATAATTTCATGAAATTATGACCCATGAAAGGAAGTGGTTTTCATAATAATATATCTCATGAAAGAGAAACATGTTTTATAAACATATAACTGATAGAAGAAAATTTATTTTCATAAATATCATTCCATTAAAACATAAACCATTCATAAAAAGAATATGAATGGATACTTTGAATAATATCCCAAGAAAATAAAGCGTAGCACCAATGAATATCATCTTATATGTGAAATATCTTTGAATAATCCTTTAGAAACATTTTTTAGTGAAAATATCCTTTCTTCTTGGAAAAAGATCTTTGAATCATAAAACCATTAAAAAACATTTTCTTTGAAAATTCATAGAAAATTTGAAAATAGAGGTTGAAATCATCTTGATAACAATTTTCCTTGAAAACATATAAAATAAGGATGAAAACATTTTGAAAACATCTTCCCTTGAAATCATATAAAAGAATCTTGAAAACAATTTGAATTCTTTTTTCCATAAATATATATAAACAAATATAGAATTTTATTGAAAACTATTTTCCTTGAAAACTTATAAAAAATATTCAAAATATTTTAAAAAACCTTTTTCTTTGAAAATACATTGAAAAATTATAAATAAATTTTGAAAATATTTTGAAAACTCTTTCATTGAAAATACATTTAAAACTTATGAAGATATCTTGGTAAAGAGTTAAAAAATAATTAATTGAAAATAAATTGAAAATATATAAATTAATATTAAAATGTTTTGAAAAATATTTCTTTGTAAACAGTTGGAAAACATAAAAAAATTATTGAAAATTATTTGAAAACCATTTCATTTAATGTAATTTGAAAACATATAAAGAAATATGTAAAGAATTTTGTAAACATTTTCTAAATAAATTTATAAAAAAATAATTATAAAAAAATAATAATTTAAAAAATTCATTTTTCATTGAGAAAAATCTTCCAAGATACATTGAAAAAAAATTTCACTAAAATTATGAAAACAGAGTTTTTTAAATAAAATATATTTCTAATCGAATAGAGAGATAATGTCAAACTTTTTTAAAAACTCATTCTTAACTATTTTATGCACTAGAGAGTCTATAAATGGTACCTCTATATTAATATATAATAAATAAACATATGATAATTAAATTCTTGTGTGTTATAAATGGATTAATCATAATATTTAATCAAAGGAAGCATAAAAATAACAATTTTGAAAAGTGAAGAGACTGTTTCAATAAACTCTTTTTTCGTGGTATCTTAGGATAGAAAACAATGTGAAAGAAAATGAAATTAAATTAAGAATAAAATATCATGAAAATAATTAGATTCATGATATAACACATAAAATGGATGTTTATATAGCTATAAAATAATGTAGGTTCAAAACAAAACTTGTGCCACAAAGAAGGCATGTGGAGACAAAAATCTCTTCCAAATTTTAAAACATTTCAAAGATTAAACCCATGAAAGATATATAATAAAATGGATATGTTAATAACAATAAATTTAATAATAATAATCATTTAATAAATTCCAAGGAATTATATACACCATAGAAAAGTAATTGGTGGTGAATAAAGCCTATATCTCATGGAAATAAAAGGTGAGATGAAATTCAATTAGATTTTTTTTACTCTCATCGTACTAATACATGCTTGTAGTATAATAAATTTATGTTTATTATAAATATTTTCATGAATAATTATCTTCTATATAGTAATATAAAATTTTTTATTACGAATTTATATTACCCACTTGTTAATAATTTTCTGTTAAGGTTATGCTTCGGGTAATATTCGATTTGTTTTTTCACTTGTGTCATAAATTGTTATATGTTTGGTCCTTGTACACATATCATGATTTGGAGAATTTAATACACAATATAAATATCATGTATATTAATTATATTTTTATTATAATAATCTATATAATATATATTTATTAAATGGAATACATCATTCAAGGAGATTGTAAGCCATACGTACGCTTACACACAATGTTTTTTTTGTATTCAAATAATGAAAGTACATGAAATATATGTATATATATATGGATATATATAATTATTAAATTATAATTATAATATTATATATATCATATATGTTCTGAAAACCCATTCTTAATACATTCCATGTAGTGTGTGGAGGAATCACATCGCTTTGAGTGGGTTGTAATATACACTTCCTTAAACGGAATTATCGTATGTAAACCAAATGGAAAGTAAAAAAGATATTTGTTGTTAAATTAATAATAAGAATAAATAAATTATAAATTTTCTATATGAAATATATTAATATATTTTCCATTATAATGTTCACAATGAGAGGCCTTACAAGAAAAATGAACAATCATCGTTTTGTGAGGTGGTAGTTTATCGTACACATAAATAGTATGTTAACTACCCATTAGATGGATGTTTGTGTAACTGTAGGTAAAAACCTTGGTATAAAAACATCCTATTATATTTATTATAATGGTGTTCTTATTCTAGTATGTAATGAAAATATATAAGGGTGTGTAGAAATAAAATAAAAAAAGGAGCTTGAGAGAGCGTGTTACCTCTTAATTTGGTAAATCCTTTTGGTTTAAACTAAAGTTCTCCATTGAAAGGATTTATTAAAAAATAATGGCTTAAAAGATGAATTTATGGTTTTTAATATATTTATTGGGAAGATATTTTCCTATCCGTATAGATTTTAGAGGTGTGATGAAGAGGGGGAGGTGCTATCCTTTTTTGGGAAGAGAACGGACCCACATAATATTTTTGAAATCAAGTTAGTTGTGCCAACGTTTTTACCTAATCAAAATCATATAAAATATAAAAAGCTAAATAAAATAATTTTCATGGCTAAATAATGGCCATAAAATGGATGTTCGACAAGTGGATATGTCATTTTGGCCCTTAAGTTTATGGTTAATTCCTTTGTTAGGCTTAATTTTACCTTAATCATTCTAATAAATTTTAATTATATTCGCAAATAAGTATTGTAAAAAAATAATATTAACTGAATAGAATTATAAATTAATCTGATTAAAAATATGAAAACCATTTTTACAAATTTCAATCACATAATTTGCATAAATTAATTTAAAATAAACCTCATTGACGGGATGACACTACATGTTTATAAAGTAAAAATGATGAAAAATATGATAAGTTTTTGTATCCAATTTCAATGTTAAATTTTTTCCAATGACCTAAATTTATTAATATATAACAATATTATCTAATTAAATTTCAAAACCAATGTAAAATATATTTTATCCTTATAAATAAATTTGATGAAAAAGAAGTTGGGAATTAATATTCAGTATTTTTAACTATTCATTAAAAAAATAAAACAGTAGAGAATGATATAAAAAATTTATCCTAACATAGATTTTTTGTTTCTAATTCATATATGAAGTTTATTTCTAAATATTAAATCTATATAAGTTCCAAAATCTTTATTTGAAATGGGGTTTCCATTAAATTAAGTAAAACATCCATTATAAAAATATAGGTTTTAAGCATAGACTAGGATTGTTCTTATCTAATGTCTATAAAATATATTTGATGAATATAAAAAATAATTTATTTAATAAATAAAATATATATTACATTAATATCACTCACTAATTATAATGAATTTAATTTATCAGGGTAAAACAACTTAGTGACCATAAAAATAAAAATAATTTGTTTTATATTTAGTCGATTTTCATATTCATTTATAATTAGCTGGTAACCTATGACTTATTTTTATATATTTTTATATCATATATTTTTAAAAATTAATTTATATTATTAACAACCTCTAGTTCAACATATATGTTATATATTATAATAATAAATAATAAAATTTTAATAAAATATTATTGTTCGGTAAAGCTCGATCAAGTGTATTATGCAAGACATCAAGGAAATTAATTGTTGTGTGTAACAAAAAATAACCTCAATGTTCAATGTAGAGAAATATAAAATTATTTTTCATATACTGATTAATTAACATGGTGTATCATATAACACAATATGAAAATATTTATTTAATATAAAAAACTATTTTCAGTGTTACATGAAAAGCATAATATCAAAAAAGATTAAATTAATTCGATATTGTTTTTTCAAAATTGAAGTGTATTACATTATACCAACCATAAAATTAATTTCACCATTGAAATTCATTTGGGTTATTAATGGTTTAATACATCAAGGTTTCATTCATTTAAACCCACATCATAAAAATGAATACTAAAAGTTCCCTTAAAAAAGAAAGTTAGAGCCATAACTGTTACCCAAAGTAAAATAAAACTAGTTTTCCAAATAAAAGAACAAAGGTTGGGAGTGAATATTGGTCATTTAGGAAAGGTGTAAATATGTATACGGAGTGATAGAGGTCATTAATCACAAATAAGTGAATGATCAAAGATGTGATTAGGGACTCAATGTCTTAAATCTTTGATGATTTAAAATGCCATCTGTTCCAAAAAATAGGTATGTGGAAAATAACTTTTTTGATCATAATAATATCATTGAGTAATTATTTTATCGGCCATGTATATAAATAAATATACATACTTGATATATTTCTATAAAAACATATTCATTCTTTTGTTGTGGTTTTATCTATTTCTAATCCATCCATTACATAAAAAACTGGAGGGCCAGAAATTTACTTTAATGCCTGAAGTGCTAAAATACACATTTATTATATCTTAAGGCCCATAAAATAATGAAATATATAACTACATGGCTCTAAATGTTCTTTATAATCAGTATGGTTAATACATTAATCTCTATGCAAAAAAAGAAACTTTTCTGGTTCATCATTAATATCTATTCATCAAAAATTATAACACATTAACCATGACATCATGTAGGCTATTTATTGTCATGAATCTTGTACCATACTTTCGTTTTTGGATCAAGACCTATGGCCAAGCCAAACTTGATTGGTTGACACCAGACACACATGATTTCCTTTTCTAAAATCACCCTAAAATAATGTCAAAAATAAATATTACGGACCTCTTTGAAATATGGTTAATCACTAAATAACCATTTAATAAATGTTTTCAATAGAATCTTAATACAAAAAGACTTCCACTAATGATAAAATATTCTTGAATGGTTAACCTTATAACCCTTCTAAATAATGGAAATCCAAAATATTATATATAAGGTCATGAATTAGGAATAATATTGATTACCAAAATATCACAATTTATCTTTATATTTTCACATTCCAAACCAGTAAATGCCTTCATTAAGTAATCTTTAAAAAAATGGTAATGACCCAGGATACCAAAAATCCTTGTTTAAAACATACATGTTTCCATATTTTAGGTTTATTGGATATATTAATTAAATAATTTTTTTTAAACTTCTTTAATGATAACATAAACCACACGTCAATAAGTTCCCAATTTTTTCCAAGGTAATCAGTACCATCCTATTTAATTATTCATATCCCACATATCATTATCCAAAAAAATTATCATAACATAAGGAACATGTTACATGTTATCTTCCCTTTAATCATGTTTTTCTGCAGGAATCATCTTTATATTAAATAATTTATCTGTTCCATCAGAACCATTTAACATGTTCTTGTAAATATGATGTAGAACCAAAAAGGCCAATCAATCCATATATATTTCCCTATTCATATAACCCATTTTTGCAATCCAAATATATAAAAATTTTAATTATTCCACATTATCTAGAATCCATAATATGGATACCTCATCCTATTATTTAATACTTATCTCTCTTTACATTTCATCTATAGTCTCATCATTATCATCATTATAATCATTACTCATACCAACTTGCTGATTCTCTTCAGGAGTATTCATTTTGGGAATCTAATTTTCGTAATGACTAGTTATTACACATGTAAAACACTTAAAATTTAAATATTTCTAAGGTAGGAAAATATTCTCATCCATTTCCTTGACCGAAATCTTCATTTTTTCATTGTAGTAACTTGTTTTATGTCCTTATATTCCACATTAAAAACAATTTATTGTTCTTCTAAGACATTCACATGGGTGGTTATTTCCACTTTCTTGACATAAAGTAAATCAAGTATCCTTTAATACATGGTCGCCATTACCTAAACTCTCAATGAAATAATTCATTCTATTTCATGGTGTGACCAAGAGTTGGTTAAATTGTACTTTATTTATCATCTTCCTTGAAAACTAAGTAGGCATGAACACAACATCCTTCACCCTTGTGATCATCACATTTGACTGCTCATCAATAGATTTTCCACCATACTCAACATTAATCTAGTTACTTATAGTTCCATGAATTGAATTAAATAGGGATGAATTGAATAAGAAATAATTATCTTAGTGAGGAATCGCATAATCATGAAAACAACATATATAATGTCTAAATTATGACCCCATTATTAAACTATGATTCCACGGGTTTATCCTAGTTTATTCACAACGAAATCTTATTTAAATCATTAATAACGGTTCATGAAGAGTTTTTAAATTATCAAAACATAACTCCTAGGAGTGTCAATCAATTTGTACAAAAAAGCTCATTTTTGTGAACTGGATTACCTCGGGTGAGGCTAGAAACATATTATTTCAGTTGTTACTCTTACATATATATATAGTCCATAGTAACATCCACTTATAGTATGAAGACATAAAAGTGTTTCTAAGAAACCACTCACTCTATCATTTATAAAATATCAAGGACATTTTCTTAAATGTTCACTCATCCCCTTATTTATCATTCGAGATGTCCCTAGAAATATTTTTAGAAATATACCTATGGATATCACCGAATTATTCTCATCCTAGTTTCTAATGGTTAACTAATCCTTTTCTCGGATTCCGACTATAACAACCAGGCCATGAAATACATTAATGTTACATGGATTTTGTTGAATACTTAAAACATTATATAGATTGACACCTAGAGAGCATATTAGTTTATTGGCATTGGAAATATAGAATCATAAACACTGGTATATGAGCCAGCTACATTATCTCCCACTAGGTTCTCATAGACTAGCACCCCTCTTAGATATATCATTCATGAAATATATCTTCATAACCTTGGGGAGGGAACATAAAAAATGGTGAGCTCAGATGCTTGGTAAGTCTAAAAAAGGGATACATGTAATAATAAAATTGAACATCGGGGTATGATAACATGATCATGATAATAGGAGATCGTACCTAGCATATGAAAGATCATATACATGAATCATGGAATAAATCTTGGAAGTTCATATGACATGAATCATAAGGAACTAAAGAGCATAATCCATGAAATCATAACATAGGAATAAAAAATGGAACTGCGGAACACAAATAAGTATATATAATTATTTTTATAGTAGTCTAGGCATCCCTTCCAAGGCCATTTTCGTAGAAAAAGTCCTCTACTGAATCGGGTTCACACCCGTTCTAACCATGAAATACTTAACCGAGTTCACTCCTCATTCTAGAAATATGATATTAAAATGAGTTAATTTGGCATTCCAACCATGTGTATCTCATGAGATATAAATATTTACCAAATTCATTGGATGAAGACATATATCCATCCTATATCATAAATACATCATACAAAAATGTGCCAAAAATTCCAAAAAAAATATCAAAAGAAATGAAATTAAATGCATTTCATTAACATGTAATAATACATTAACATGTGAGAAAAGTAGGTTTCATAATCATTTCATCAAATAATAACCCATGAAACGAATCAGGTTTCATACATATATAACCTTTGAATGAGAAACAGATTTTGTAAACATATAACCCATGGAAAATAAATGGGTTTCATAAACATAAGGCCATCAAAACATAAACCATGCAATGAAAAAATATGAATTGATACATTGAATAATTTCACCATAAAGGCATGAGTAACACCCACAAATGTTATCATAGATGGGGAATTCAATGAAAAGATCTTTTAGAAACATTTCATAAGAAAAATATTACATCTTATTTGAAAATGATCTTTAAAACATAAAATCTTTAAAAATGTAGTTTCTTTATTCATTGAATACATATAATTAAGTCTTGAGATCATTTTGAAAATATTTTTCCTCCAAAACTTATAATATAATCATAAATACATTTTGAAAAAAATTTTCTTTAAAAACATATAAAATAATTCTGAAAACATTTTAAAACAATTTTACATATAAACATATAAAATAAACTTGAATCATTTTTGGAAACTTTTTTCTTTTAAAAAAAATTAATAGTAAGATTCAAAAAAATTAAAACCATTTTTCATTAAAAACACTTGGAAAACTAATAAATACTGCTTTAAATTATTTTAAAAACCACTTCTTTGAAAGTATATTGAAAATTTTTAAATAAATCTTGAAAACATTTTTAAAACCATTTATTTGAAAATACATTGAAATATTATAAAGTAAGATTGAAATAGTTTTAAAAACCATTTCATTGAAAACATACTGAAAAATAATATATAAATCTTTAAAATGATGTAAAATTCATTTCTTTGAAAGTAATTTGAAATCATATAAAGAAACCATTAAAACATTTAAGAATTTTTTTTTGAAAATATCATTATAAATGACCCATTAAACACAAATCATCATTTAAAAATCCATATTTACTTGGTATAAATCCTCAAATATCTATTGAACCCATCTTTTTAATACAATTTAGAAAACAAGGTTTTTCAAATATAAAAAAACATCTGACCGAAGAAAGAGGTAATGTTGAAAAATCTTAAAACAATATTAACTATTTTATATACCATATTGTGGAAAAATTAAACCAATATATGATGATATAATGATTAACTTTGGATAAGATAATTAATGATACTTATTATGGTATGGATCATAATATTTCATCAAATGAAGCATAAAAAACAATCATGAAAAGTGATGAGACTGTTTTAATAAACTCTTATCACATGGTAACTTGGGATAATACACTCCATGAAAGAAAATTAAATTACATGAAACATAAAATATAATTAAAATAATTATGTTCATGATATAACATTTAAAATGGAAGAATATACCCATCGAAAAGAGAATGTAGGTAAAAAAACATGTGTCTTAAAGTAGGAAAATTGAGAGAAAACCCTCTTACCAATTTTTTTAACTTCATAAATAGTTACCCATATAAATAAAAATAGAATAATGGATATTTAAATACCCATAAATTTAATAATAATAATCATTCAATAAATTCTTGTGAATTATATACACCATAAAAAATGAATGGGTGGGGAATAAAGCATATATATCATGAAAATTAAAATGTGAGATAAAATTCCATTAACTTGTGTCTTTAATATCTTTATAATAATACAAGATTCCTATATAATAAATGTTAGTTTATTATAAAATTTTATGTAATCATATTATTATATATAATACTATATAAATTTATGTTATGACTTGATATTACCATCTTGTTAATGATTTCATGTTAAGGTTACACTTAGGATAATATTCTCTTTGTTTTTCACATGTGTCATAATTTATAATATTTTCAGTCCTTATATATATGATGATTTGAATAATTTAAAACATGATTTAAATATACTAAATGGAATACACTGTTCATGGAAACAGTAATTCGTACGCACACATGAACACTATTTTCATTTTTATTATCCAATTGAAAGAAATAAAGTACATCACATATATGTATATAAATAATTATTATAGTATCAATATTATATTATATATATCGTATAAATTCACTATACCCATTATTAATAAATTCAATGTAGTGTGTGAATGAGTCATGTCACTTTGAGGTGGTGGTAGTCCACACTTCCTCAAATGAAATTATCGCATTTACACCAAATGGAATGAAAAAAAAATATGTGTTGTGAAAGGAATAAAAAATTTTAAAGACATAATTAATATAATATGTTACATATATAAATTTATTTCCCTTAATAATTTCCACCATGAGAGGCATTGAGAGAATAATGAACAATCATCTTTTAGTGAGGCAGTAATTCACTATTCACATAAACAGTATGTTAACTACCCATTAGAGGTATGTTTCTCTAAGTGTAGTTCATACCCATAGAATAAAAAATCATAGTTTATTTAAGATACTTGAGTTTTTATACAATAATAAAATAAGGATATTTCAGGTGGTGGACAATGAAAAAAAACAAAGGGGCTTAAGAGTTTTTGTTACCTCTTAATCATGTAACTTATTTCGGTTTACACCAAAGGGATCCCTTGGAAGGATATATTCCCTTAGGAAGGATTAAAGGAAGAAGTTAGGGATGTTTATAAGTGTCTTGGGAAGATAATTAAAGAATCTAATATGTTTTATAGGTTTTATGAAGAGGGATAGGTGGTGGCTTTTTGTAGGGAAGGGAAAGGACTCACTTGGTATTTTTGAACTAAAGTTAGGTGTATCCATGTTTTTCCCTAAAATTATTCATAAAAAACCTAGAAAAATAAATATTTTACGGTTAATTTCCAATGAATGGCCATATAATGGATGTTGTAAATGTTTCTAGGTCATTTTGGCCCTTATGGTTGAGTTTTATTCCGTTGTTAGGCATAATAATACCTTAATCGTTATAATTAATTTTAACTACTTTCACTAATATTTTTGTAAAAAAATATAGAAGAACTTTTTACAAATTATAAATTATTTTTATTTATAAGATTAAATAAATTTTTACATATTAAAATGACATATTTGGAGGAAATTAATTTAAAATTAATCCCACTAACTGGATGACACATTGGGTTTTAATGTAAAAATGATCAAAAGTTTGATATGTTTTTATATCAAATTTCAACGTGAAATTGGTTCAAATGAAAAAAATTAGAATAATTGAAAAAATATTATCTAACTAAAAATTTAAACAAACTAAAAATATAATTTAAACTTATAAATAAACTGGAGGAATATTTTTTTCTTAAAATTCAATATTTTTAACTATTCATTAAAAAATTAAACCTCACAAAAAATACCAAACATTTAACATTAACTAATTTATATTTTTTTATTTCTAATATGAAGTTAATTTTTACAAATAAAATATATAGAAGTTCCAAAATTTGGATTTAAAATGGGTTCCCTATTAAAATGCGGAAAAATACCATTATAAATAAATATAGGTTTATATGCATAAAATTTGGTTTCTTCTTAACTTATGTCTACAAAATATATTACATGAATAATAAAATTATTTATTGAATATATAACATATATTTTAAATTAATATCACTCACTTATTATAATTAATTTAATTTATTATGGTAAAACTGCTTTGTGACTGTAAAAAAATAATATTTCCCAATATATTTAATCAGTTTTTATATTTATTTCTAATTAATTGGTTACCTTAGAATTCATATTATATTTGTGTAAACAATATATTTTAATAAATTAGTTAATAATATTCATAATCTCTAATTTAAGATCTATGTTTTATCTAGTTATATTAAATAATAATATTTTAATAATATATTGTTGTTCGGTAAACCTCGATCATGTGTGTTACAAAAGCCATTGAGGAAAGTCATTGTTGAGTGTAATGCTAGATAACCTCGGTGTTCTGTGTAGATGATGCTAACATTTATTTTTCATGTAGTGCCTAATGAAATTGGAATTTCATAAAATTCAATAAAAACATAGTGTTATAATAAAAAATAAAATATTATCAATGTTCCTTGAAAAAAAAATTCCAAAAAGTTGAAATTAATTCGAAAAAATAATTAACAAAATCTCAGGGTGTTACAGAAACACAACACATCGTGAAGATCAACCACATCATCTTTCCAATATATTAGCTCCCAAAAATTAGATATTGATCCCAAATATAAAAGAGAAGAAAATTATAGAAGACTCAAGCACATCCACCCCTTTTTCAATATCTTGAATGAGCCACTGGATGAACACCTCCGTAAAATTCCTAAAAAAAACCTCAAGAAAAAAATGATGGACCCGTAACTCCTACCAAATAGACTAAAAATGAAAAATGTGTTAGACCTGTTCTCAACAAGAAGATTTAGGTGTCCCAAGATAATTGAGGATCACCTCAATATCTTTCAACAACCTATTGGTTTCAAAGATAAATGAAGGATCCACATCCACTACTCTAATTTTATTCTTGTTTGGAATCGAAACTAGAGAAACCATTTCTACCATTCTAGAGGACATAAAATACAAAGGCCTGAACTATCTCAAGTCATGTATCAAGACAAAACCAATTGATTACATTTCATATAAGGAATCAAGATACAACTACAAGTCCTCAAATGAGCCACAAGACGGACACATTAGTAGAATTATTTATTTTTAAAACTACCCATTAAACAAATGAGATTTTCATCCATCCTCCCCCAAGGTGTTTCTTAATCCAAGGAAACATGATCCTTATAAAACCTCTACAGATTTCACACACCTCCCAGAGAAGGTAAACATCTAAATTCCTTTCAATATACCATTTCAAATTGAATAAATGTCATCCAAAATGATTATTAAACTGAAATATATTTTTAGAACATATTTTAAATGTGATTTAAAAACTATAAAACCTCTTAAAACATATCATTATCAAAATACCATAATAGAAACCACTACCTTAAAAACATTTCATAAGACCATGGGAATTAAATCTAACCATTTTGTCACAAACTGTGATATAAAATTAATACTTTCATAAAACCCCTTCATTTTATAGATCAATGTTTTAAAAAAGGAATCAAATACAAGCACTACACAAGAATCCAAGCATGGAACTCAAGAACCAAATTCAAAAAAGATCAAAAACACTCCTTAGTTCACCAATAACAAGTAAAACCCACATTTATAAGAATTCATAATAAAAAAGATTTAAGAAAGGATAATCGACATGAAACAGTGTTACACATGCCCTAACCTTCATTTTCTAGGTGAACATGTGTCAACCATGAAACAAAACCTAAAGTGAACTCTGAAATAACCACATGATCACCATATGGTTTATTTGTACATTAAAGATAACTGTGTGTCTCATGTTTCCTTAAACTTCACCACAAAACCAAAGAACAATCACCAATATCACATACATAATAAAAGTGAATCAAAATAATTATAATCACATCAAGGAATCTAAAATCATGCTCAAATTGACAATTTGAAATGAAATAACACAATGTATTCTTGATCTTTCATATGAGATTGAATAGTCTAGACTCTCCCCTCCCTTAACTGTCAATATATGACATCGATATCTTCTATTCTCCCAGGACATTCACAAATAAAAAGGGAAGATAATGAAGCTTATTATAGTAATAAATGAAATATTAATGCCAAAATAACATTTTTTTACAAATAGGCCAAGGTTTCTATCTTATCTAGAACCCAACCTGATTCAACCCTGGGGTTGAAGGGAATTTCCTATCCCCATAGGGTGGAAAACGCTCTTGGGCATCATTGGAATCCCTTAGGAAATAGCTTCACCCAAAAAAGAGATAAAAATAATTGAACAGACATAACTACAATCAAAATAAATAAATTGTCCAACATTTCATAACTAACTACCTTGATCTAACCCATTTTCATTTATATTATATAATAATAATAAAACATAATGAATCACAAGCATAATATATGACATTAAGTAAAAATAAATAAATTTCCATTCAACTGAAGCTAGGATCAAACGTACTCATTTCAACCTATAGTTTCTAACCACATCCTAACTCAACCCACCATGTTCATTATGATTAAGACAAGGAGATATTCCAATTGAGAACATGGAACCTAAATTTTTTAGGCAGAAGGTAAAAATCCAAGTAGGTTACCACAAACCAGTAAAAATACGAAATACTTTTCATATGGAAATTCATCAATTATATCATGAAAATTAACTACCAAACATCACTTACACATTAAATATATTTTAAAAACCAATCATATCCACAATCTCAAAAAAACGAACCTCTCATTTTAAAAAACCAACAAAAATGTTTTAAAAACAATTCTATCACACAAATCCATCTCAAAACAACACACCCGTTATCATTTCTAAAAAACGTCCTTAAATAAAATGAAATTTATATGATTCTAAAATTTATATCATGATCAATCCCATTATCAATAAATACAAAAAATTTAAATCTTTTTTAAGCACTAACAGGTATAAGCCTTAAAATTGAAAAATGGTTTCTACAACATTTTCGAAAAATAATTTTTTATGAAAAACAACCCAACACAAATTGTCAAATTTAGAATTTAAGCACTAAGAATCACTAGAATATTATAGTGAAAAATAAACTAGAATGGGAATTGATACCAAAATGACCAATATTAAATTCGCATGAATCACTAACAAATCAATCAATTAAATGTGAAATGATCACTACACTGGGAATCCTAATTTTTTTCAAATCAAACCATATAAGTGTATAACTGTCAAAATTAGATACCAGTATGTGATATGGCCATACTATTGTCCCACTAACCCACACAATCATAGAAGTAATAACAAACCCCCCCACCTAGCCATTGTGCCTATGCTGATAGTTTGGAAACTAATGGTGTGTTATCTAACTAGAGGTAGAATCTAGATCTTATATATAGTAACTAGAGACAAATAAAAAATAAGAATGTATTTGAATCAAACAACCCACATCTATCCACATGTAATAACCAAGACTACCCTCACCCAAGACTCTCAATGATGTGAAAAACCATGTTCAAATTAAAAATTTACTCTAGAAATACCATGGAAATTCCCAAAAAATGTTGAAAATAAGAATCACATAGTGATCACAACTTGTACATGGTGTAAACAAGTCAGTGTAAATCAAGGGGTATCACCTATAGAAAGAATTTTAATAAAAAATTTCAGGCCGACCATTAACATCGGAGAACATATTAGAATGAAATACATTTTTAATTAAAAATATTCAAAAACACCATTTAGATAAGTAATGAAAAACCCAAAATTTTAAAACATTTCAAATTCGACCTTTAAATAGGTATCTTTTATTTGATAATCCAAAACATGTCCATAGACCTTCATTTCCATCACACATTCCATAAAACACCTACTAAATATTTTTAATAGGTTTAATGAAATTTTTCATCCCTATAAGAGTACATTAATGTTACCCTTCAACATGGGTCTTCCACATTATTAATCAATGAAAGGACCAAAGGTAATCCATTTTACACAAACCATTTAAAACAATTAACCAAAAAAATTTCATGCTGTAAACCACACACACACACACATTTGAAATTACTATTTTAAATTATCCTAGAAACACATTTTATTAAACAATTTGAGGTCAAAACCTCATTTAAAAATTATATTACCTTTAAAACCTTATTTTTACTCATTTAAATGATAAACTGTGTGAAAAACATTTTAATAATATGTAAAAAATTTCAATAATCCTTAGGAGTACTTCAAAAAAGTTTATAATATTTAACAATTCTATTTTAGTTTTGAAAACAAGGAATATACTTGAAACCCATTTTTTCCAAACCAAAAATATCTGGAAATGTTTTTAAAACGAAAAAAATCTATCCCATTATATAAAACATTAATTAAAAGGGAATTTTGGAAGCTCAAGAATTCTCAGAAACCCAAAATGAAACAATTTCATAGTAATACCAACCTCAATGAAATAAGAAACAATCCATATAAAATAAAAACACATAACCTTAAATAACAATCACACCAATATGACAATAAATAGGCCATACCACCCCAACATACTAAAATCCCCAACATTAGGTCCATCCAAAACTATAAAATTGAGCCAAATAATAACTAGAATTCATAAGGGAATCAAAAACCCATGAGATAATGGGGAGAGAAAAAATGAGGGAAAATATAAGAAAAAATCACCATAAATAACTTGAAAATCCCCAAATATTGATGAAAAATGTATGGTGGAGCAGGTGGAACCCCTCTATTTTCTCCCAAGAGGCTTGGCTGACATGAAGGGGAATAAAAGGGTATAAAACCCAATAAAAATAAAATAATGCATTTTGGGGGAAAACCTAAATTTAAACACCTAGATAGGGTGTATAGTTTGTCTTTATGGTTTTCCAAACCATGTACGAACTATGTCTTGGACACTTTCTATGTTAGGAACCACCTCTCATAGTTACCTCTGATAGGTCGTATGGTTTAAAAAATACTTTAGTGTCACCCCAAAACAACCCAAAGCCCCACATTGCCTAATACATTTCCCCATATAGTTAGATAAACCACCTAGAATCTGTGAAAAACATCTATGTTAATGTGATAGATACACTCACATGGGTACCACAAGGTTACTCTTAAACATGAAAGTTAACTGTGATTATACTAAAAGTCTTCTGAAACATGAATTTTCTTCCCATATCTCAGTAAAATTCAATTCCATTCATGGAAAGATAAAAACACACCAAATGAGCAACACCGTGACACCTAGGGTGTCTACCAATAGCCTAGGGATGCCCAAAGAGGAAGGGATATTTTTCATTCTTATAAGTGATCCTTATCAAGAGTGTAGTTGAAGATAAAAAAAATACTCATCTGTGTTGAATTACATGTTCTTCATTTTTATTATATATCATTTAAATTTCAAAGCATAAATGATTATGGTTAATTGTTTTTCTTCTTTCACTACTTAATTAAGTGGTATTATATTATATGAAACGTCTAAATTATATTATTTCCAAATCATATATAAATTAATATTTTAAAACTATTTAAAAAAAAGAAAAATGAATATTGCATTTTAATTTATTTAATACGATATAGATTTTTTAATTATGAATTTAATTATGAACTATCATATCATAAGATATAATAGTATTGTGTTTTATAATATTCACTTCAATAAAATTCTTGTTTTACAGCACTACTATTTATGAGTGCTTTATTTTAAGTGCTGATAAATGACACCCTTTATCAACACATTATTTTTAGCCCTAATAAAGTGTACACTTTATCAGCGATATATTTTTAGTGCTAAAAAAGAATCCTTAATCAGTTATTTTATCGATGATATAGGAACAGATCAATAAAATGATATAATTAAATAATCAAAAAATAAAAATTAAGTTATTAGAAAAATATTAAAAATTTTATTAATTAAATAATTATTTATAAAAATCAACAAATTGAATATACTTTATATAAATTATAAATACTTCGTATTAAATATATAGATATGTAAAATGAAAATAAATAAATTAAAACTAAAAATAAGTAAATTGTGAAAAATATTAACTATTTTATTAATTATATGATCATTTATAATGTTAACAAAAAGTATATTATATATATATATATATTAATGTATATAAATATGATTAATATATTACAGAATATTTATACGCTGTATTTAGTGAATAATGGTTTATAATAAAAAATTTATATAAATTAAAAATACTGACTACTTGTATAGAGTGCTCAATTAAAAATTGAATGTCATTTGAATTTTCAATTTTACATTGATCAAATGTGTGTTATATTGATTTTAAATTTACATAATTATTGAATTTTTATATATAATACACACACACAAAACTAATCCATTTTTTTCATTATTATTAAAGTGTAAATAATTTTTAATTTATTCAATTGCACTCCTTATTAACACGCATGTACTTAAAATTAGATATTCATTAATAATTTTAAAAAATATATATATATAACTATTTATAAATAATTATATTTTAAAAATTACTTACTATAATTGTAAAATTATATATTTTAAAATATATATGCATTCATATTTTTAAAAAAAATTTCTATAATAATACATAAATATTTATATATTTTTAAATAATTATAAATAAAAAATTATATATATTTAAATGGTTATTTTTTTAATGGTTGGGGCTGAAGCCTCATTTTTATTATAAAATCAATTTAAATGGTTATTAAATTTATAATAAATTTAATAAAATATTGAATATATTTACTATATATAAATATTTATTATTTATATATTATTATATAAATATATATAATGATATATTTTTCTATCATATTTATATAATTATAAATAAATAATTTTATATTTAAATCATTATAAAACTATAAAAAATATATTTAAATAAGGAATATATTTAGTATATTTATATATATATATTGATTGAGTATATATATACATTTTTTTCGTTATAATTATAAAAATAAATCCTTTATTAGTTCTTAAGTAATAAGCACAGTTAAAATAAACCTTTATCAGTATTTTTTTACCACTGATAAAGACCTATGTTTATCAATGCTAATAAACTGATAAATATGCCTTTTATCAGCACATAAATAATAAGCGCTGATAAAATTGTCCTAATCTAATTAAAAAAACTAACCTATTGTGAACACGTTGTGAAATAAAAAACATGTTGTGAACCCTTCAAGGGCGCTTCTTGTTCATTCAACCCTTTCTCCAACCCCAATTATTCCCACCTTTCCCAAAATTACTTCACCATAATGTCCCAGATCTATTCAATAGTGTTCTGAATCATTCAATATCATCCTTCGAGTAAAAAGTGACATCAGATCTTCTTGATTAGTAAATATTTGAGTGTTAGGGGTTGCAAGATCGAGTAATAATAGTCCTCCTCGACAAAAGAAACATCAGGATTCATTTTTCTTTGGAGGAATATCCTGTCAGGGCTTGGTTAAGTTCCCCTAGCTTCAATGACTTCTGGTTCTATCACTTTAGGTAGTCATTTGACTTCCAAATGAAGTGTGACGTTCCAAAAACAAAGATGTGGGTAAGTTTCCCTAAGCTCCCTTTACCTTTTTCAAAGTACATCAATTATACACATGATATGAAATCTCGTTGGTAGATATTTATATTCTGATAGTAGAACCTAGTCTGTTTCTCACCATGTTTCTCCTCGAATTTTCATGGAATTTGATATCCCTAGATTTCCTATGGATTATATTTGGATTACTATGGGGGAGTAATTTTGATGTATGTTGTCTGTATTGTTTAAATCGTTGGACATTTTCTATGGTTCCTATAAGAAATTGGCTCATTATACATCTTCATGAAGTTGAGGGACCAAGAACTATGAAAAATATAAGGTTGTGGTTTCTAGAGATAATGGGAAGGGATTCAAGCCTCATGTTTGTAAAGGGTCGATGGGGAATAGTTAGTTAGATATTTCTACTGACCCATGCAATGCAAAGGTTGTTCCATGCGTGACATAGGGATGAGTATCTCCTCGAGGAATGGATGTTTTCAAATTCTATATATTAGAATTTATTTTAAGGTATTCATCATTTTAGTTCTATATATACTTTTTAGATCCATATATATATTTAGTTAACATTAATATAATTTATAATTAAATAACAAATAAAATATTGTAAACTTGTGTTACTATAAAAATAATAAAATTATGTAACTATATATATATATATTTTGGAAATAATTTAATCATAAAAAATTTAAATAATTATATTTTATACCGAATTACCTAGAATAATATTTTTTTTATAATTAATATAATTTAAAAACTAGTATTAAGATTATTTTTGTAGTTTCATTAGAAAAAATGTATTATATATATATATCGAATAATATATTGTATATTTAAAAATAATTAAATATGAGAATATATATATAGATAATAATATTCAAATAAAGTTACTAATTAATACTAATATTATATATATATATATATAATATTTAGGTAGAATCACCTTAAATAACTATTTATTCAATGAGAGGTGACCCCCATTTTATAGTTTTGGAAGGTGGAATGCAAGAACCCTATTAATGTTTAGTGCCTATTGAGGTATGCGTGAACAAAGTACATGCCTCCATCGACCACTTTTTCGAATCATATAAAACCTTATCTTTATTTTGATAAAATAAAACCTATTAAAAGGCCATGTTTTATTGAAAAAAATATTAAAAACAATCCTCAACCTATTATTTAATTAATGTTTTTTTCTCATTATTGTGGATAATTTTGAGGATAAAAATAATTGTAATTTATTTTTTACTCTGCCTCTATATCAAATCAAAAAAATTAATTTCAGTAACATAAACATGTCAATTGAAATTACATTATAGCAACCCAAGACCCCTGAGTTGCACAACACTATAGTTTCGTATTATAGATTCAACGATATCCACCGTCTCTATATCATTACCACCATTCACTCTATCATTTATCTAGTTTTTTAGAACATTTCTATGGAAGGATTTTGTGGAAATGGATGTGTTGAGTTAATACCTTGTTTCAATGGAGTAATTGTTACAAATGGGGGGCATTTCCACATTAGAATAACACAATAAAGTACAAGTTTCATCCTTATTAGTTTCTTCTATTAAATAGTTATGATTGAATTTTATTTCCTTGAGACTCATCTCATATCTCTTTTGGACATGAACCTATGTTTCTTATACTACTATGAGCATTATTTATCCCATGGATGAGAACCACATAGAGTATTTCAGGAAACATAGTTGCATATTTACAAGACATAGAGTGTGTGTGTTAAAAAGAAAAATAAAATGATAACTGTTTGGGATATGATTGGATGAGGATGAGAATTGTACTTAATTGTGTTCTCTAAAAGGGAAATGCCTCCCATTTGAGATAATTACACCATTGTAAATAGTTATTTTCTCGAAATATTCATTTCCACCAACTCCTTCCAAATAAAAATCTAATCATAACCAGATAAACAAAGGAGTGAAGGGTGGGAATGAAATGGAGGGATTAGAGACCAACGAATAAAAATACACAGCTGCAATGTTGTGTAGCCTACGATCTTGGGTTGATACTGTGTAATTTTTGTTGATAGGTGTATTTTACTAAAATTAATTTAGTTGATTTCATGTGGAGGAAGAGTTAATGATGAATTATTTACATTTTTATCCTCATAATTATCAAAAAGCATACAAATTAAACGTCAATAAAATAAATGGTTGATAATTTATTTCGACAAAACATGGCCTTTTTATTAGGTTTTATTTCATTAAAAAAATATTTGATTTTATATGATTGGGAAAATAGGTTGATGGAGTTTTGTTCTTTGTTCAAAGATACATTAATAGGAAATAAACTTGAATGGGGTTCATGCCTTCCACCATAAAAAATTATAAAATGGAGGTCACTCCTCATTCGATACATAGATAAATAAAGGGAATCTACCTAAATATTATATATATATATATATGTTTTATTTCTAACTTTATATGAATATAATTATATATATGTGTGTGTATATTATTTATCATATTTAAATTTATTTATATATAAAATATATTATTCGATATATATAATACTATGTTTCTAATAAAACTAAAATAATACTAATAATAATAATTTTTAAATTATATTAATTATAAATAATTTTTATTCAGGGTAATTGTATTTGTTATGAGTTTAAACTGATTGTTATTTCAAAAAATGTCACTCATGAAAATGAAAGCATATATGCTTATATTTTCTTCATAATTTAGGACATAAATTCATTTATCCATTGTAATGTGTAGGAATGAGTCTCACTTCAAACTGATGTATGATGTGATTAATATAGGTCAACATGTGTGATTCCCGTTTAAAATGACATTTTATTAAAAAAATGTGACCTTCTCAGAACCTAGAAAACACAATAATATTGTTTTGATACTTTATTAAAATTATCCATAACTCATTTGATTAGTATATGTACCATTCGTACCTCAATTAGACACATGGTGTGATCGGTATGACTCCAAGTGTGTCTTCTTATTTAAAAAAGACCTCAATTGTTTTTGAAAAAGTACAAATTCCCAACTCGAAACCTTTCAATCAAATTTATATTGTTATTATACTTTAGTGAAAAAGTTTATAAGTCATTTGTAACATTTAGGAATTAGCTACATCTCAATCCAATCCACAATGTTCTTGGTAGGACTCAATGTTTCTGTTATCAGTTTAAAATAAACAGTTTTGTTCAAAAAATGCCACTCACTAAAAATTGAGAAAACATTACCATATTTTCTTTTTAATTTACTAAATTGAATTTTATGTCCTTTTTAATGGGTACAGATTTTTCTCCTATCAAACCTACAAATGATGTTATCAGTATGTGTCAAAGTGTGTGTTTCAAGTTTAAAATGACCTTTGAGTAAAAAAAGACAGGTGATGTACTCAAAACTGAGTAAAGCAATTCATATTGTTTAAATAATTTCCGAAAATGATCCATGATCTATTTGGAAAGTGTAAAAATTAGCCACACCTCAATCTGAAGCATGGTGTGAACCGATATGACTAAAAGTGAGTCTTTATATAAAAATTACATCAATTTTACAAAAAATGATAACTCACCTACTCAAAACTAAGAAAAAACCTTATGATTGTTTTCATACCTTTTTTAAATGATCCATAAGTCATTTATGATGTATAGGAATCATTTGTACCTCAATATGATAGAAAATGTGGCTGTATGAGTTCATCTGTGTCTTTTTATTTAAAAATGGAATAAATATTATTAAAACGGAATACTGATATACTAAAAACTAAGAAAATATATTCATATTGTTTTGATACATAGGTAAAATGATCCATAAGTTATTAGTGATGTTTTTTAATCAACTGCACCTCAATCTGATTCATGGTGTGCTTGGTATTAATCAATGTGTCTATTGCCAATTTAAAATCGAATATTATGTTCAATGAAAGATCATTCACTAAAAACAAAAAAAATACACTCAAATCTTATTGATAATTTCTGAAATTTATTCATATGCAATTTGTGATGTGTAAGAATTTTTCTCACTTGAAACTGATAAATTATGCGATCAGTATGAGCCAAATTGTGTCTTTCTAGTGTAAAATGACATTTTAGAAAAAAATATATGTGAAAAACTCAAAACCAAGTAAAATCATTTAGAAAATTTTGATACATTATGAAAAAAATCCATAAGACATATGTGATTTATAATAATTAGTCTCAACTCAATCAGATTCAAGGTCTGACCGATACCTCTCAAAGTGCAATGATTTATTTAAAATAGACAAGAATTTTAGTAAAAAGGAAAACTCATAAACTCAAAACTGAGAAAACACATTAATATTACTTTGATACATGATGAAAATGATCCATAAGTCATTTTAGACTTTTAAGAATTAGCTGTATCTAAATATGATGCACGGTGGGACTAGTATGACTCAAAGTGCATAATTTTAATTTAAAATGACATTAATTTTAATAAAAAGGACAACTAACCTACTCAAAAATTATAAAACACATTCAGATTGTTATTATACATTAGGGAAATGATTTATAAGTCATTTTTGAGGTGTAGGAATCTACTACACCCTTATCCTACACATAGTGTTCCCAGTATTACTAAATGTGCCCGTTATCAGTTTAAAATCCACTGTTTAGTTAAAAATGTGTCACTTAATGAAAACTGAGAAAACATGATTATATTTTTCTCATAATTTGTGAAATTTATTCATAATTCAATTTTTACATGTAAGAAATAGTATTATGTCAAAATGATACACTATTTTATTTATATGAGTCAATGTGCATTTCCATGTTTAAAATGACCTTTTAGTAAAAAATACATGTGATGTACTAAAAACTAAGTAAAAACATTCATATTTTTTTGATAATTTCTTTAAAAGATTCATAAGACATTTGGGAAATGTAATAATTCACCTCAACTTAATCTGATGCATGGTGTGACCGATATGACTCAAAGTGTGT
The DNA here is from genome assembly GCA_963277665.1 of Viscum album. Taxonomy (NCBI): domain Eukaryota; kingdom Viridiplantae; phylum Streptophyta; class Magnoliopsida; order Santalales; family Viscaceae; genus Viscum; species Viscum album. The sequence continues at coordinate 21,241,951 of OY728123.1, forward strand.
ATTTTTTTAAACTGATATCAATTTTATTAAATAGGATAACTCAACAGCTCAAAACATAGAAAATTCATTGGGATTATTTTAATAATTTAAGAAAATTATTCATAAGTAATTTGAGATGTGTAGGAATCATCTTTACCTTAATCTGACGCACGATATGACCGATATGACTCAAAGTGCATCTTTATATTTAAAAATGACATCAATTTTAATAAAAAGGAAAACTGACCTACTCAAAACAGAACAATCACATTCGTATTTTTTATACTTCATATAAGTGATTCATAAGTCATTTTTTATATGTAGTAATTATATTCACCTAAATATGATACATGGTTTTCCAAGTATGACTCAATCTGTCCGTTATCAGTTTAAATTTGACTGTTTAGTTCAAAAAATGTCACTAATAGGAAACCATGTAAACATGCTCGAATTTTATTGATAATTTAGGAAATTTTTTCATAATTCACTTGTAACATGTAGAAATTGGTCTCATGTCAAACTAATACACGATGTGATCGATATGAATCAAAGTGTGTTTTCCTGATTGAAATGAAATTTTACTAAAAAAGACAGCTTACATACTCAAAATAGATTTAATGCATTCATATTGTTTTTATACATAATAACAATGATACATTAGCCATTTTGGACATATAAAAATTATATGTACCTCAATATTATGCTTAGTGTGACCGAAATGACTCCAAGTGCATCATTTAATTTAATATTAACATCAATTTTAGTAAAAAGGACAAATCACCAACTAAAAACTGAGAAAAAACATTTAGATTATTTTGAAATTTTAGGAAAATGATCCATAGGTCATTTTATGTCATTAGGAATCATCCTAACCCCACTTTGATACACTATGTGTTTGGTATGACTCAATGTGTCATTTATCATTTTAAAATCAACGTTCAAGTTAAAAACAATTCACTCAGTGAATGTAGTGGAAATACACTCGAATTGTATTTATAATTTAAGAAAATGATTCATTAGTACTTTTTGGTGAGTAGGAATTGGTATCACAACAAACCAATACACTATATGATTTGTAGGAGTCAAAGTGTGCATTACTTGTTTAAAATGATAATTTAGTATAAAGTGAAATGGATATACTCATAACCAAGAAAACACATTAATATTATTTTGATACTTTAGGGAAATGATCCATAAGTCATTTTATATTTGTACGAATTAGTCAAACCTCAATATAATGCATAGTCTTACCGGTATGACTCAAAGTGTGTTTTTTCAATATATATGTATCAATTTAGTTTAAAACACACATCATATCACCAAAACTGAGAAAATTGGATGATATTATTTTCCCTTTCTTTAATTTATATATTAATACTTTATTTTGATTATTTTGTGTTTTTTTTGGTACTACAGTGTTCTATTAAAACACACTACACTAGTGGGGATGTGTTTTGTAACAACACACTGTATTATGACCCTTTATTAGCTCTTTTAACATCGTTGATAAATGATTCCCTTATCAGATCTAGTAGAAGTGATAATAAATCGTTCTTTATCAATTCAAGAGAAAGAACTGATAAATTTTTCCTTTATCAGTTCTTGGAAAATTGTTAATAAATGTGTTTTTATTAGTTCTTTGAAAATCTCTGATAAAGGAGACCTTTATCAGCAATTTTTTAGTGGTTATAAAAGAATATGGATTCTTACTTTTCTCCATAATTCAACACCTCTCTAGTGCTGATAAAGGCCATTTTTAGCATTGTTAATGTCTTCTTTTATAATAGTGATATAATATCCCAAACCATAGAATAATTTATATTATTTGGATTTTTTATATCCAAATAAGTGATATTGATGAATCATGGTTTATGATATCAATGATTGCACACTCTGGGTTCTAAAAATATAGCATTCTATTACACTTACAATTTTTTTGTACATCGTAAAAGATGATTGAAAAAAATAAAAACGATTTTATGTTCCACGGAAATCATTTCATGAAACATTATATATGAAATTGTTTTAATAATTCCATATTATATAAAATATATTTTTTAATACGATAAAGGAAAATTTTAATTTTCACAATTTTCTATTTTTGAATTAATTTATATAAATCATGAAGTGTTTGTAAATTATTGAAAATTGTATTTTTTATACTTCTTCAATTAATAATAGTTTAATAAATTATTTATTAATTGTGTGTTTAAAATTTATTATTAAATGGTTTTCCATTATTTAATAATGAAATATCTTTAATATTTATTATTAATATTAAATACAAGTTACATATATTTCATGACTTGTGATTTTTGTTTAATATGATTATATATAAATCGTAATATTGTTTATAAAATGATTATCAATTACATAATATAGAAAAATATAGAAGATATTATATTAAATTAAAATTTTACAAATTTATTGACTTGATATTTTTAAATTGAAATTATTAAATTGGAAAATATTTCAATAATATCAAAAGTATTTTTGATAATAAATATGATCATGGTTTTAAAAATATTAAATATATGATATTTTTCTAATGTAAAGTGTTTACATAATCAAGGAATTTTACACTTGAAATATTAAATGATTATAGTTGTATTAATTAACATATATTTAAGAAAATTCAATATATAAAAATTATATTAAGGGTTGTGTATTTGAAATAAATATAAATATTTATATTGATTTATACAGGAAATGTACATAATGAATTCTTTGTAATAAAATGTTTATAATTATTAAATTTATGAATTGTTCAGAAATATTTATCTCATGTCCAAAATTAATAAAAAATATTCGTTTTTATATTTATTTCATTTATAGATATAAATTGTAAATATTATGAATTGTGATGTATTATTTAGTCTAAATGTGTTTAAATGAATTCCTTAAATATTCATATGTGTATTTAAGGAGTTACATTATATGTATTATAATTTATTGATTTTTCCATTACCTTGAATTTGTATTTTTTATTTGTTATAAGCATAAATTTTGTCGTTAATTATATTTCAAAATTGTTAGGTACAAAAATTGTGATTCACATAAGGTCTCTCTTTAGTAATTAACCATCGATAGTGAGACGAAAGGTTACACAGCTCACAAAATTAGAGTCTTATGATCCTTCTAGAAAAATAAGGGTTGATTATTAATCTCAAAATAAATACTATTGTGGGGATTTTTGTTTCATATGATTTTAATACTTTATATAAAAGGGACTCATATACCTTCAGACTGTGGTGCTTTTATATATTTGAAAGTATAATTATATTTAAATTTTGATTAGTAACCCATGTTATGTCTTTTGTAAAGCATAACACATCAATATGGTTTCAAAATATTCATTTTTGATAAGGAATGGGGATTCAAAACTAAATCATTAGAAGCATTAATAAATGTAATGTGAATAAATGATATAATGCGGTGAGATAATAAAAACCCATTTTAAAATACTGACTACTAAATTCCATCAATATCTGGCTCCTTTCATGACCTAGACCATCCAAACAATTAGCTCAGGAAAATATGTGTGTCCATTGATTATCTTGTATAATAATATAGGTTATGGGTGGACGTAAAAGAAGTATGTAAGTATATTTATCATTATATTTTGGTCATATTAGATAGGAAACCCTAATATAATTATAATATCATAAGAATATAGTTTATATAGCCCATAAAATGGATTGTATAAGGTGTTATCTCCTAAAATATCCCAGATCAATATATTATATAATTGAAATTATATCCTACGTAAATATCTAAGTGTTGATATAAATTATAAATCAAACTCATTACTTAGTGAAACATGAATTTTTTCCTATTATTATATTTGATGTAATTAAAATGGGTAATCATTTTAGTCAGAGAACATTTCATAAAAAAGCCTTATTAAATAAATTCAAATCACAATACTCATCAAATGAAAGCTTCTATTGTAGATAAAATTCCATCATCATCATCAATCATGAATTTGGGATCAATAATAGAAAAATACTATCTTATAAAATAAAATTAAAAGAAGGTTAAAAAAGCTCAGGAATCATTTTTTTAGAAATAAGGTGAATGATTTTTTCTAGAGAATCCCCACAACCAATTAGTGAATCATTTCATTAAATGGTTCACGAGGCTTATGATAGGCATTTAAAGTATTCACTTAATCTATCCACTCTTATACATGTATAAATGGAACCTATGTTATGAATGCATCACAATAACATGTATATAATAAAGATAATAAGTAACCTAATAATGTTACCTTGAGTCATATGATTATTTAAAGGATTTGTTTAAATACAACCTATCTAAAGGAATTTTAATCTATATTGGTGTAATCAATGTGATTGGGTATGTAATTGACTTAAAGATATTAGGATCTCTTTTAAGGCTTGATTTGGATACATGATTACTTATGTAATCTACATCAGTATAGTTTTTTAAAATTATTATAATAAAAAATATGACTTATTTTAATAAATTATTACATGATATCCATAATATGTTGTGGATAGCTGAGCTAGACATGAACGGTCCAGAGTCATGTGTTGTATTAACAATATAAATGGGTAAATGTTCATTCCATAAGAAGAAGAAATCTATTTTATGGTAGAAATATATTCCTTTGAATATCTTATAAATTTATTCAACATCTAAAGGAGGAGTAACAAAATACGGGTGGTGCTTTCATTATGTCACTAATTGTCATTTGATGAGTAACTTCATAGAATAATATAAGTAGTGAATGAATAATTTTTAATAGTCCCCATCATTTATTAATTTTATAGAAACCAATTTATAGATTTTGAAGGGTATATGATACCAAAAATATATTAAATAATTTTTTTGAAAATGTATATAATCTTAAAATTAATAAATAATTCATATTTATGGAATAAAGTAGATTTTCCTGTATCGGATTAAGGGGTTTCTACATAAAGGAATTTCGACTTGAAAACACTATAGGAATCAGAGAATATTCTATGGTTTTCATGTTATTTTCCTCTTTTGTGACAAGAGGAGTTATTATAATCAATAGTGTTACAAATAGACGATATTATGGTTTCTCATACACATAAATATGATTCATATAATTTCATAACATATTGGAATGGAAATAGAAACTGATATTTTTAATATAAGAATGTGTATCAAAGTTATTTCTTAAAATATTAGAGATATGTTCTCACCACCAAACTGTGGCATGTAATAAAGTATAAAATATTATTTCTTAAAATTTTCTTCAAACAAAAAAATAACACACAATATAGTTATTAATTAATTATTATTTTTAAAAAAATTTCACTATAGAAAAATGGTTTTATTTCCTATTATAAATATGATTGTGTATATTAGCATTATATTTCTAGGAAAATACCTTTTATATAAGTCTAGTAGAATTATGTTTAGATTTTTTGTTTTTTGAAGTATATTAGATAAAATATTAAACTAGTGATACAAAAAGTGAATATCACTTTATATCCTAACAAATGACAGGATTTGATGGCAGTGAAACAAAATAATATAATGTGTTGTATATTTTTATCAAATGAACTCAAATAAAATTTTTAATGGATATTTATTAAGATAACAATGATCAATATAGAAATAATTGTTTGCATAAACATAATAATATTAGATGTGGGGACATACATATGTTTATATAATTGTTCAAATAGTTGAACATTAGGAATATGATTCCTTATATATCTTTTTATCAAATAATATTTAACCAAAGATGTTACTCACAAAATTTTATTAGGGAGAGGTTTTATCCAATAGAAACATAGATATGTTGAATGAAATACATAGATATATAATTTTCCAAAAAAATCCCTAAAAGTATATAAAATGTAATGTTACCCTTATAGTCCATAATATAGGATATGATTGAATGAGTGCTCGTGTATGATTTTATTGATAAGATTAAAGTAATGTGATAATATTTAATATTTCTAGTCATACAAATGTAGAATATACATTATCATTCCTTCGTATTTTCACCATACACTAATAAATTTTAATGATTATTAACCTAAAAATATTGACATTGTCTTCTCCCTAATTAATGTTAATCATAGTGTTTTTTAGGTTATATAGAAATGTTATGGCTAGTATGGACAGTGTTTCCAATAGAGATTAAAAATATATTTACAAGACACACAATTAATTTTTTTAAAAGATGACCCACCATGTAAACTAAATAATGTGTTACACATAATGACATAGGTGTTCTAGTTTCATATTTAAATCTCATACATGAGGATAAATAAGATACATAGATTGAGGTCTGTCATACATTGATACCTTTCATAGGTAATCTTTAATGATGACATAATCAAGGTGGTTGGGTATATTGTTTATTATATCATAGGTTATGGTTTAACCAATAGAATATTTTTCTTAATTTATAATGAGAATGAAATCTATGAACTTTGCTGAATTAGGATGATGGTGTTTTTGTTAGTACCTATGTATGTTTGACATCAAGTGAATATCTATTCCGTGAGGGGCATGTCATGTGATCATCCATTGGTATGATGGAATTTCATGTTTTCATTCATCTATGTAGCATATATTTATAGAATCGAGAACATATGAGTGCCTATATTGTAATGATATACTTTGTGCTCCATAGATAGTTAATGTATTGGAAAATTTTATCATATGATAAAGAATAATTGTATACAATATATCTGTTTTACATGTCTATGTATATATATATGTGTGTGTGTGTGTGTGTGTGTGTTCGATAGATATCACACAACTTCTCTTTGTATCATGAGTAGAACCAGTTCTTTTCTAGAGGATTCTCCTAGATTACATTTATTAGATTAGTGAATTAAAATTTATTTTTAATGTTACAATGGTGCATGGGGCCCCACTTTGTGATTGAATAAATTATAATTATGTATTAATATATTTATATATCTTCTCTAAATGTGTTTTAAATTATATCCAAAAAAATTCATCAATTAATTGAAATATTATTTCATATGATGTGATACATGTGGAAAATTTATAATAGAATAAAAAATATATGTTAGAAAGAAAATTTTATTTTCGATAGGGTGTCACAATTTATTTCATATGATATAATATAAGGAAAAATGATATATGTCTATGATGCATTATTTCAAACGGAACATTGATAGATATATACATTAATCCTTATATATGGAATTAATTTTGGCTATATCATGTTGTACATTATAGGGTATGATGATATGTATGTTGTACATGAATACAAGGAATATCTTATTCCAATAATTATCATGTTATAAGGTGTGATATATAGACATCACACCACTTCCTTTAATGATATTGTATTTTTCAATATGGTCATAATATATGTATTTTGATTTGTTTCAATTTTATATTATTACTGATATTGAATTTGTGTATTGAGTATTAATATTAAATTATTCTTACATATATGATATTATGAATAATTATTTTTTATGTGATGAAATGTTTCACTGAATAGATTAAATTAATTTAAATTTTAACTATATATGTATGTAAAAATGATACAATTCATTTTTAATTGATGTAATTAATTAAATGTTATATATTTTTCAAGTATATTTCATATAGGATCATAGAATATCCCTATAGACAATATAATTTGTTCAAATACATGAGGATGTTGTGTAGGATTCCTGTCAATTATACCTACCCAAAGATATCTTCTTAATCCTTCATCACACCTAATTCATTAGAAAGACATTGTAAAAAGGGGGATCCTACTCAAGTGTCTTATAATTCATCAATTCATGGTTACCTTAGTAGGAACGAGTTTTTTTAGATGATTTTAATTGATCTTCATCAACATTGCGATTAATTATAGGAATCTTGGAATTTTTAGAAAACAAAATGTTATTGTATGTTCCATGTCCCTATCACAATATCATATTATAGTAATAACATTATGGTTTATTTATTTTTGTTACTATCATTTTCCTCGGACTATTACATTTGTTTATGTGAAACTAGAGAAATAATGAATGATTCTTAGTTTACATGTGATTAGTCAAAATTTTGTGACCCAAACTTGAAGAAACAATATCACATATTAGAAGTTGTTGTATGATTGATTCTTGGTTCTCCAAACTTTATAGGGCCTCCTAGTGTGTCTAGTGGAATTTTTATAGTTTGAACAAAATTTAGTAAAATGTGGAGACAAACAATTCATTTAAATGTGAATCTTTATATCTTACCATACTCATTTAAAATGTTTTACCCTTCATTATCCCCTAATTTCTATCCGTACATCCCTTGGATACTATATCCAACCTTTATCTTTTCATTCAACTTGATTTTAGTGGGTTTCACTATGTATCACCAGGATATCTTCCAGTAGGTGATATTTATTCACTTTTTCTATTTCAAGATTTTCCTTTCAAATTTTCATTCTTCCCTTGGGCCATGGAGGCTAAGGGTTTTACTTTTTCAAATATTAAAAGGATTTTTATGACTTTAACTATTCCCCTTTACCTGATTATCACCATTTTTAGTTGTTTCATAATTATAAGGAATATTTTAATGAGTTTATTTTGTATGAGGAACCACATAAAAATAATATATTTTCAAATGAAATTTGAATTATTTAAGAAATTATTTACCACACATTGGAAATTACTGTATGAGATATACTTTTTTAAATTGTGTCCTTTTGAATTAGAAACCAAATTGATTTAAAATTCATGATTATATGTTAAAAGTGATATTTTTCCACTATGTGTTTAATGAAACACCAATTTCCAAGAAAATATCATTAATGGTGTAATTGAAATTTCTAAAAAAATTATAGCACATTGGAATACATTGATATTAGTTGGTACCCAATGAAAAATGATTATAGTAATAAAATACTTATTTTTGAAAACTAAACCACATATTATCTAAACATCACCCTTATTTGGAATATATTGTCTTGTTTTCAATGGATGGATGTCACCACAACTCTATGTATGTAACATAACTCTCCCTTATGGTCTATACATGATTAGATATTATTTTTTTGAGAAAGAAGATAGTATAAGGGTCTTATGTTCCTTAACCTTTGTAACCATAGGGTTTCTCCCATGATTCTTGTTTGGAATATTTTTCATACATAGAATTTACATTCATGTGTAATCTATTATGACACTTTAATGTGTCACTTTCATTTAAATGATAAAAAAACTTTCATATGGATTATTTCAAATATAGAATGCTGGGATTATCTAAAAAAGTTTTCTCCTGAAATATACACTAGGATTATACTATGATTGTTATGATCACACCCTATATACATTAGATTGGTTTATAAAGTCCTTTTTTGACAAATTCGGGAAAGGGAAAGGCACCACATGGAGGTAGTGGATATTTTGTTGTAGGTATGTTCAAGTTCATGGAAGTTACATAGTGATGATTTATCCCTAATTCTACATGGATATGGGTGAAGTCGTTTTTTATTTTGGTTTTTTTAGTTTATGATATTGAATCATTTCCAATATATCTCCACTGTGGAAACAAATATCATATATCCTGTTTTTTTTATTTTTAAGTATTACACATGAGTAGATAAGATATTTTTTAAATTTAATGTTGTTGATTATGTTTAATTTTTACTTTTTTTTGTTATTTTTCTATTTATTCCAGTGCATGATTATCCAAGATATGGAGAGGCCAGGCATATTTCTCAGTTAGGACTCTCGTGGAGGATCTTTTGGGGAAACCATTCCTAAAAGTACATTCTTGATGTCCTAGCACTAGTTAAATGTATGTGGGGACTATGAATTACTTGTTGGACTTTTCTCTGGTTATGTTAGATACCACGTCATGTGTATCATGGTTTTCTAAAAGAAAATGGTATCAATGATCAATTTTGATTTAAGACATTTTGTAACTCCTGGTAGATATAAGATATGACTGTCATGATTTGAGGTGTAGGTTGTGAGTGACTTTATATCTATAAATTAACATAAAAGAACTAAATTTCTATGATATTTCCTAAAATTATTACTTTGATATGAATTTTTAATTTATTTTTAAATTTAGACAATTTTAGGTTGAATTGGAGGGAGAGTGGATTTTATTAGGGAGCTTGGTTAAGCCACACAAGTGTTTACACATGTTGTGAAACTTCATGACCATAATAGAGGAGTTATGGTGTGGTCCCCATGATTATTTCATGGATAATAAAACCATGAATCCAAATAATGTTTCGAACCCCATCTATACAGTGTAACATTCTAGGTTAGTACACCCATTGAAAAACTTCATGGAAGAACTGTGTGAGGTATAAATTTTTTTAGTTAATATTTCTTATGTTTTAATTTATTTTGTACGATTATATAAGATTATAAAAGGATATATATGGAATTAATTTAGATTATTTACCTATATTAAAGGGATTTCATTTTCTTATGTTGATTTCATATTATTCAATTCCACCATGAAGACTCCTAGTGAACCCTTTATAGAATGATGTGGATAATTTTTTACAATTAGATCTGCACATGGATAACAGTATCATCGGTATGGTGCTTTAAATTTTCTAAAGTATAGATCAAGGAGTAGTACTCATTTCTTATTAGGCTAAAGAAATAGTTATGGGTTTGAGATGGGATATATACTATACCCTAGAGTTTCTTCATCATAATACTCTTCCCCTTCATGGAAACATTTTTTCATTGGAGGTGGGGAATATTTTGGAGAATATATAATTTTTATAAATTTATTGAGACTCCAAAGGCCAATAACTTAATGTGTACATCTTTTATGACTAATTTTAGTAACTATAAATAATGGGTGTCAGTTATTTAATCCAGGAAGCCTATGAATTTTGAGTTGGATTTTTAATGGCTCAGACCACTCTGGTCCATCCCGTGGCTGAAATCTGGTGATTGAGGTGTTCTAGGAGGTCAATGTAACTCATCCCCAAAGCTTTTCCAAATTTCCAATTCTGTGAATAGTGTTTCCAGTTTTTTGGACATTGTCATAGTAATTCAAAAATGGTGACACAGAAACGGTGAGTCATTAATGGTGTCACATAAATGGTGAGACAAAAATAGTGAGATAGAAATGGTGGATAGAAACGGTGAGTCAAAAACAGTGAGACAGAAACAGTGAGACAGAAATGGTGAGTCTAAAATGGTTAGTCAAAAACTGTGTGACAGAAATGGTGAGACTGAAATCGTGAGTGAGAAATGGTGTCACAGAAATGGTGAGACAAAAAATGTGAGACAGAAACGGTGAGTTAGAAACGGTGAGACAGAAACTGTGAGATAGTAACTGTGAGTCAGACATGGTGTCACAATTCATGAATAGTGTTTCCAAAACTATTTCATATTTTTTTCCAAATATCTAAATTTTTCCAATTTCTCCAATTTAACATTTTCTTTGACATAAAATTCATTTATGTTCTTGTTTTAAGAGATTTAAGGACGAATAAAATACCATAACTCTTATATTGATTTTTCTAAGGCCTAGGATGTATTTACTTGGTCAAAATGTGTGGTTTAATGCGATCTGATTTTAATGGAAAATCCACTGTAACAAAAACCGATGCACTATTAAATCATATAAAGGGAAATGATATCTTCTTCAATTGTTCCTTATCCTTGTTCTCTAGTGCGAGATGCTCGAACCTTTCCTTCCTTCCTCCAGGAATCGTGTGATTAAACTTTCCCACTGGATTGGTTTCCCTCAAAGTTCATCGTCCTACAAGTGCACCCCATGTTTCGGCGCAACCAAGCAGTATCCATCAATCTTTGATATAATGTATGATTTATCGTTGTTCTTTTGGATTTACCATCTCATGTTTCTATTTTCCATATTATGGAATTTTATCTCCATGATTCTAAAGGATTTTATGGGGTTTTGATTGGTGCAGTCATGCCATGACATAGTCTGGTGGATTCTGTTGTCATAGGAAGAGGTGATTGTTATCTGTGTTGTGGATCGTTCTTGTAAAAAGATCTTTAAGAACCTTCTCAAGGTAAGGGATTCGCTACTTATCTTTTTTTTATGTGAAAATGTAGAGTTAGAATTTTTTAGCCATTTGATTATAATGGAATTGGCATAAAAAATATTTGAATGGGATAAATAAATTAATATCAATCCTATGGTATTGCCACTTGTTTTTTCTAGATAGTGTGATATCTATGCATGATTTATTTAGTTGTTCATTCTTGATAGAAATTGGTAAAGAACATAAACCAGAATTAATTGATAAAATTTTGGCTAAAGATAAAGTGTCATGTAAATGATTCTAGTTCTTATTTTTTTTATGTTAGTCAAATTGGTGCAGTAAGCATGTTTAATTTATTTTTTATAGCTTACTTTTTAGGTTTTCCTAATATGGAACCTACAAATAATGAATCAGTTAATTCAAGACGGATTAAATAACTCATTGTTTTATAATTCCTTGAGGGGTTCTGAGTTACCCTCTTGCTTGTCCAAGGGCCAAGATTCCAACCGATATGATTGTTGTTTTCCAACTTCTTGTGATGTGATGTGAGCCCAGATGGATATTGTGTTATGTGGGGGCATGGAGGCCTACTTTTTGTTGTATCATTTGATGCCAAAAGTGGCAATATTCATCAGTTTATGCATGTGGGATTCTGGGAGGACACCTGAGATGATGAAATGGGTTGGATGTGAATATTTGGTTTTCTGCTAATTCTTCTTGGTTTTTTATCTGCTTTACTATCCCCACTACTCAAGGTAGTTGGTCTTTCTTACCCTTCTTCTGAAAGGGGGAAAAGACATGCAAGGTATGCGACATTCTTTCCATTTTTAGCTTGTTATGGTAGGATGGGTCTATGATCTTGCAATAGGTGTTAAAGACGCGACCGGTAGTTCATCTACTCAATGTGTTGATCTACTTGTGTTTAGTAGCATAGATTGTTTTTCTAGAATGCTTGGGAATATGGTAAACTAATGTTGTCAATACATAATTGAATAAATTATGTTAACCCATGGGTTTTGGATCTTGCTAGGGTGCAATGATGAGGTTGTTATTTGAAGGAATAATGTACATTGGGTGTGATGCTAATTAAATTTAATGTGGAATTGTTATTAGTTAATTAATGTTTAAATAATTAATTAACTTAAAGTGAAAATAAAAAAATGGAGTGAAGTGATTTATTAAAGATCTTTATATGGTTGTGTGCTTATAGGATAACTAGTCTTAGAAGTAGCAGCATGGAGACCAAGAGACGTTACCTACAGTTGAATATAAGAAATGTTTACGCCCATAGTGCGGTTGTGAGCTATAGTATATTTTGTAATTTTTGTGTTTATCTACCCTACTCCACCCTGTCAGTACGAGAAAATGACACCACGGGGATTTTGAGCTCTATGGGGTGTGTTTTCCCCAACAATATAGTGGGATGATTGATGGATGACTACCCCATTTGGCCCCACCCTCTTCTCTTGATAGTTACTTGAGCTGGCCGTCACATTGGTTAGGTTCCCCAATATATGTGTGTAGAGGGCAGTAATGGTTTGTGGTTATTCACACACATATATTCTAGATATAGTTTTCTATGGACTACTATAGGTGTAATGTGTATTGGTTGTGATTGCTTGAGGATCTGTACTTCGTGTATGGGCTATAATGGCTTGAGTTATAATACCCTAAGTTTGATACACGTTATACGAGCTGTGGTGGCTCCCAGAAACAACCTAGTTAATTTTCTTACGTGGACATGGTGTTTTTTTACATGAGGTCCATGTTGTGGTGCTTCACCCTAGTGTCTGTGGGCATGACTTTTTAAATAGAAATACTTAGGACGTGCGGTGTTGTGGAAAATCGAAAAAGTTGTGGGGAAGTATTAGCGGGGTACCCTAGATATTATTTATTATATTATATACTCGTGTATGTGTTACATGGTGAGATTATCCCTGGTGACGCTAGGAACATAGTATACATGTTTAGGTAATGAGTTAGTTTCACTTATTGTTCAATGTGCTTTAGCATGCTTTCTTTACTTTTTCATGAGAGGATTTGGGGAGGATCTTACTAAGTATACTATTATACTCACCATATGTATATATAAACTGCTTTTCAGGTCAATTGGATAAGGTTGGATATTAGCATGTTTACTACTAGCTTTTGGTTGTAGAAGATTTTTTGGGATGTAGTTTCTATTGTTTTATTTTCTTTTGGGTACTTGTTGTTTTTCCCCTTTTAGGTGTAGTAGTTTCACAAGAAATGTCATATGTGTACTTGGGATTTAATTTATCTTATTGGTTGATTTGGAGTTGGTTGGTGTCTGTATTGTCTCTCTCTTCCACTTGTGTTCTCTTAGAGGGTAATGCCTACCATATGGGTGTTCGTTATACCCTTGGTGCTAGTCACCAACCTGGGGCCTACTAGAGGTGGGAATCAGGGGGACATTATCTACCTTCTCACATTGCCGGCCTTGGAGGGGTACACATTGTGGGGAGGGGGTCGTGACAGAGTGGTATTAAAGGTTAGGTTGAGAGATTTGATGGAGTTTGGAGTTAGGCACAGGTGAGGTTTCATGGGTTGGTAGGGAAATTATGTCATTATTGTTTAGAATGTGATGTAAACACTAGATACCGGCTGATACATAGGTGTTTAGGGCCCCCTACGAGCTAATCTATATACCATTAAGTTTACAATGGCTACTAAACAAGGTGATACTAGTTCCAGGGTAGAGACCTAGGAAAGTATCATGCATCATTCTTCTTTGTGCCTGTGTTTTAATGGGTAGGCCTTGGGATAGGTTACCCTAAAATAAATAAAAGAAAAAAATTAATTAATTAATTAATGATGAGCCTCCCATAATCTGGTTATAGGAGTTCTAACTATTTTTTATTTTACAGGTATGGATCTAGGTCGATATCCTCATCAGGATGGAACACATGATGCCACACAGGCTGTGCCAGAAGATCATTGTCAGGTAGAGGTCGACGATGATGAAACTTGGATGAGGAAATTCCGGGTGTTTTAGAACCAAAGTCTACAGTAGTACGAGTGCTCCTCTTCACATGTAGTCACATAAGATAGGTTGGAGGAGTTCGAGATAGGATTCAGTTCGATCCGTGCTCGGAAGGAGCACGTGGTGTCCATGGTTGTGACGATGCAGCATGGAGTAGAGAGGAAGGGGTGGTTCTTGTTCCTTGGGGATCGTGATGAGTCAGTGATCTCATGGGAGGAGTTCTGAGACAAGTTTAGAGTCGAGTTTCTTTCTTCGACTGCAATTGATTCCAATCACTAGGAGCTTCTTACCCTTCGACCTGGGAACTCCAGAGTGAGATAGTTTGGAATTTTTTTAGGAACCTTTTACGATATACATCAGACCTGTTCCCAGATGAGGAGTCTAGGGCGAGGCATTTCGAGGAGGATTTGCGTCCAAAGATCTAGTGTCAGATAACCCCATTTATGCGGAAGACATATCTTGAGGTGCTTCCTTGGGCAGAGGTTATTGGGAGGACTTTGGCCAGAACCAGATCAACATGAGATGGGAGTCATCATGATTCCTCATGAAGCAGATCTGTGGTCCGGGGTTCCTGGTTTTTAGGGCAGAAGAGTTTTCATTCAACCGGGGGTAGGTCCCATCCCTCTGCATCTCGTTTCTTTGGGGGTAGAAATTCTCAAGCCTATTCTAAGGGATCAGGTGTTTGTTTTTATTATTGTGATTGAGTTCATCAGTAGTTATAGTGCCCGAACATTCAAAGAAGTCATCGTGCACCAGGTTTTCAACTCTATGTTCCTCCGTTGATGTAGTTCTAGCTGAGGCAGCAGTAGTAGGTTTCACCAGCTTTAGATTAGAAGAGTGTCGATGGGGTAGGCATAGGATATCCACATGACACACCCCATACTCAGAGAGCGGAGCATGACCATGGTGGTGGTCGTCATTAGGGTTAGAGAGGTCGTAGAAGAGGTCATGGTCACCATCATGCTTTTGCGTTGCCAGCACTAGGTCATCCAGACGTCGTTTGAGGTACCCATTTATTTTTTTGACCATGGTGTATGCCCTGTTTGATTCAAGAGAGACACACTCCTTCATATCACCTACCCTGGTCCATGCTTTGGGACTTGAGGTAGAGAGGCTTCCAGTGCCTGTGGCATTGAGTATGCCTGTTAGATGTTAAGAAGACTTGTTTGAAGTTTGTAGAAACTGTAAGCTAGTGTTGGGGAATCACCTCTCTTAGAGAGATTTCATATGTTAATAAATACAACCATATGATGTCATCCTCGGTATGGAATGGTTGTAATCGGTGCAGGATATCATGGATTTCTTCTAGAGGCAGGTTGTGTTCATCGATGCAGATGGAGAGCTGGTGGCATTTGTTGGCGAGCGAGACCCTCCGATGGGTCATAGGAATATTCCATCCTTATCATCCATGATGTCTGAGATGATGCTGAGTTCTTCAGAGGTTCAGTAGATTGCATTTCCTTGTGTCATATAAGAGTACCATGATGTCTTTACCAAAGAGGTTGTATCATTACCCACTCGACGAGAGATTGAGTTTGGGATCGAGCTAAAACTAGGAGTGTCCCCTATCTCTATGTCCCCATATAGGATGTCCCCTTCTAAGTTTCAAGAGTTACGTATACATCTTGATGGTCTGATACAATGTAGTTTTTTTCGGCCGAGTCTGTCACTTTGGGGTGCACCGGTTTTGTTCGTGAAGAAAGCTGACAGTAGCTTGCAGTTGTGTGTCGATTATCATCACTTAAACAAAGTGAAAATAAATAATCTCTATCCTCTTCCGCAGATTGATGATTTATCAATCAACTGAATGGTGCAAGTTGGATCTCAAAGATTAATTTGTGATCAAGATATCATCAAATGTGTGTGATGGATGAGGATATCATGAATACTACATTCCACTGTCTTCATTGGCATTATGAGTTTTTTGAAATGATGTTCAGTGTGACACATGCTCTAGTTGTGTTTATCGTATTGATGAACGTTGTGTTCCATATGTTCCTGGACTAGTTTGTGGTGGTTTTCATTGACGACATCCTTGTGTAATCCACGTTTGAGGAGGATCATGCAGAGCATCTACATGTCGTTTTGGGAGTTCTTCGTCAACATCTGTTTTTTAGTAAGTTGTCAAAGTGTGAGATTTGGGCTTGAGAAGTCTGTTTCTTGGGGAATGTTGTGTCCCAGTAGGGGTTAGTTGTGGATCCATCGACTATAAAAGCAGTTCTATCTTGGGAATTCCCCAAGACATTTTCTGAGGTGTGATGTTTCCTTGGTCTCACAGACTACTACAGGAGGTTTGTATTTGATTTCTCTTAATTTTTGACTCCTCTGAATGCTTTGACAAGGAAGGATCAGGAATTCATATGGACTGATCGCTTTCATTCATATTTCGAGTATCTAATGAAGATGTTATTAAGTGCTCAAGTTCTCTTTCTCCTTATAGAGGGAGTTCAGTTTGATATTTTTTGTGATGCTTCACATCTGGGGTTGGGTTGTGTTCTGAAGCAGCAAAGATTAGTTGTTTCTTAGGGGTCTTAGTAGTTTTTTCCTCATGAACGTAACTATGCCACCCATGATCTTGAGTTCTCATCCAATGTGTTTTCTTTGAAGTTGTGGAGACATTACCTCATTGGAGAGCGCTTTGTGGTTTTCACCAATCACAAGAGTTTGAGGTATGTTTTCTCCAAGCATGACTTGAACTTACGAAAGCATCAGTGGATGGTGTTTTTATAGTAATACGACTTTTAAATATCATATACACCTAGAAAGGGGAATTTTGTAGCAGATTCACTGAGCCAAAAGTCACGTAGTTATACTGTGCATGAATCTGGTGATTCCTAGAGAGTAATAGAAGAAATTTCAGCATTACATTTTGATAAGGGGGAATTTGGTGGAAGAGGTTGTTTTTTCAGATGACAGTGAAGTCATCACTGTTGCAACAGGTGGAAGAGTCATAGTTGGGGGATCTTGTGGTGGAGGCCTGGAGAGACCGAGTTGTTTATTGTGAGTCCCCTGATGGTTGGATTGAGGATGAAACACATCTTGTTTTGTATCATGGAAGGATTTTTGTTCCTTTGGTGATGCATGAGATAGTTCTCAGAGAGTTACATAGTTTACCTTCAATGGTTTATCCTTGAATTAAAAAGAAGTATCGAGCCTTGAGGATTCAATTTTGAGGGCCTAGGCCAAATCATACACTTGTAGAGTCTGTGTCTCAATCTTTATTCTGCTAGAAGGTCGTTGTTGAGCATCGTGTCACCAGTGGATTGAACCAACCATTAGATGTTCCTCTGTGCAAGTGGGAGGACATCTCAATGGACATTGTTACCAGTTTATCGTGAGATCCAGGAAGACATGATGCTATTTTGGTGGTAGTGGATTGTTTAACAAAATTGGCCCACCTCATTGTGATCAAGGAGTGGATCTCAGTGGAAGTTCGGTCGATGCGGTATCGGGAGGATATGGTGAGACTTCATGGAGTCCCAAGGACAATCATTTATGATCGAGATCCTCGCTTTAATTCTAGTGTGTGGAGAGTTCTCTTGCATGCTTTTGGTTCTCAGCTTTTCCTTATCACTACTTTTCATCCTCAAATGGATGGTCAGATAGAGTGAACCATCAAGACTCTTGAAGACATGTTACACTCTTATGTTTTTGATTTTGGAGATTCGTGGATGAGGCACTTACCCTTGGTGGAGTTCGATTACAATAATAGTTTCACTCCACCATCGATATGGCACCATTTGAAGCCCTGTATTTTCATCCATTACGTTCTCCATTATGATGGACTGGAGTTGGAGAGTCTTCAATTCTCAGACCAGATTTAGTGCATAATACAACAGAGATGGTTTAGGTGATTCTTGAGAGGATGAAGAAAGCACAGGATCGTTAAAAATCATATTCCGATCAAAGGATGAGACCTTTGCAGTTTGATGGTGGAGGTCACGTGTTTCTAATGGTGAATCCCCATCATGGGTAGTGAAGGTTTGGTCATGGGTGTAAGCTTTATCCCCAGTTTATTGGTCCTTTCGAGGTTTTGGCTCCTGTTGGAGTTGTGGTGTATAAGATAGAGCTTCCCCCACAGATCAGATAGATACATGATGTTTTTCACGTGTCCCAACACCCTCGTTATCTACACGATGACTTTCACACCGTAGATTGGGGAGAGATCGATGTTAATGATGATGCAACCATTGGGATGTGACATGTGGAGATCCAAGATCGCAAAGAGAAGGTGTTGCAGAAGCATTATATTCCCTTGGTTCATGTCTTCCGGTGACACGGTGACATGGAGGAGAGTACCTGGGAACATGAGTCACATATAAATGCTATGTACCCGGAGTTATTTTATGTTTAAACTCTTTTCATGTAATGGTGTCACTTTTTTTCTTATAGGCCTTTTATTTTTATAAGAAGAATTTCTTTTTTTCTTCATATGGCATGCTCTCTTTTGAGATGTATCTTGAGGATTGGTTGTTCGGACCCCTTTTCAGTTTCTTTTTGGGTTGGATTTGGATTCATGAGGATGAGAATTTTTTGAGAAGTATCTGATGTAATGGCATAGACCTATCTGGTCGATCACTTTGCTAAAATATGGTGTTTGAGGTGTTCTGGGAGGTCAAGGGGACTCATCCACAACTCTTTTCCAAATTTCCAGTTATGTGAACAGTGTTTCCAGTTTTATGAACAGTGACATGATGAGTCTGAAATGGTGAGTTTGAAATATTGTCATAGAAACAGTGAGAATGAAACAGTGAGACAGAAATGGTGAGAAAGAAATGGTGAGTTAAAAAAAGTGATACAGAAATAGTGAGGGAGAAATGGTGTGTCAAAAACAGTGAGATAGAAACAGTGAGTTAGAAATGGTGTCATAGAAATGGTGAGAGATAAATAGTGAGATAGAAATGATGAGTACG
Organism: Viscum album; assembly: GCA_963277665.1. Taxonomy (NCBI): domain Eukaryota; kingdom Viridiplantae; phylum Streptophyta; class Magnoliopsida; order Santalales; family Viscaceae; genus Viscum; species Viscum album. The sequence continues at coordinate 21,261,812 of OY728123.1, forward strand.
AAATGGGGTCACAGAAACAGTGAGACAAAAACGGTGAGTCAGACATGGTGTCATAGATCATGAACAGTGTTTCCAGAACTGTTTCACATTTCCTTTTCCAAATTTCCAAATTTTTCTAATTTCACTAATTTAAAGTTTTCTTTGACGTAAAACGCATTTATGGCCCTGTTTTAAGGGATTTAATGCCAAATAAAATCCCATAACTCCTATATTAATTTTCCTAGGCCTCGAGATACATTTACATGGTCAAACCATTAGGTTTAATGCGGTCTAATTTTAGTGGAAAATACAATGTATCTTAAACCACTGCTCCGTTAATCTTCTAATGGGACAACATATCTTCATCCCTTGTTCATTCTCCTTGTTAACTGTTGTGAGATGCTTGAGCCATTTCTTCCTTCCTGTATGAATCATGAGATTAAAATTTTCTTACTGGATTGGTTTTCCTTAACGTTCTCCATACTGCAAGTGCACCCCCTGTTTTGGTGAAACCAAGTAGTATCCATCAATCTTTGATATAAGGTATGATTTATCATCGTTATTTTGGGTTCACATTACCTAGTTTCTCCTTGAAATATTATGGAATGGGATCTACAAGATTCTAATGGAGTTTCTGGGGTTTTGGTTGGTGCGGTCGTGCCACGACATCCTCGGGTGGATGCAGTTGTCATGGGAGGAGTCGATCATGATCTGTTGTGTGGAGTGTTCTCATATAAAGTTCCTTATGAATCTTTTTATGGTAGGGGATTCATTGATTCTCTTTTATTTTTATGTTCAACTGTAGAGTTAGCATGTTTTATCCACTAGATCACAATGGAATTGACATTATAAATATCAGAACTGGATAAATAAATTGATATCAATCGTATGGTACTACATCTTGTTTATTCTAGATAGTATGATATATATGCATGTTTCTTTAGATGTTCATTCTTAATGGAAATTGGTAAAGAATGTAAAGTGGAATTAAATGATAAATTTTTGGCTAATGATAAAGTGGCATGTTAATGAATATGGTTCTTATTGTTGTATTTTTTTATGTTAGACAAATGGGTTCACTAAGCATGTTTAATTTATTTTTTATAGCTTAATATTTTGGTTTCCCGAATATAGAACCTACGAATAATAAATCGGTTAATTCAAGAAGTATTATAGAGCATATTGTTTGATAATTACATTAAGGGTTCTAAGTTACCCTCTTTATTGTTCAAGGGACAAGAGCCCAACTGATATGATTGTTTTTTTCCTGCAGCTTGTGTTGTGATTGGAGCTTGGATAGCTATTGTGATATGTGGGGGCATGGAGGAGTACTATTTATTGAAGCAGTTGAAACATAATGTGGAAAGATGCATCGATTTATGCATGTGGGTGTTAGGGAGGACGCTAGGGGTGATGAAATGGGTTGGATGTGAATGTTTGGTTTTCTGATGATTCTTCGAGGTTGTTAATCTACATTACTTTCCACACTGCTCAAGGCAGCTAGTCATCCTTACCATTCTTCCAAAAGGGTGTGAAGACGTGTGGGGTATGCTACGTTCTTTCCATGTTTATATTCTCAAGGGAGGATAGGTCTATGTCCTTAAAATAGGCGGCCGAGACTCAATGGGTAGTTCATCTACTCACTGTGTTGATCCCCTTGTGTTTAGAAGAATAGAATATTTTTATAGAATGCTAGGGAATATGGGAAATTAACATTGAAAATTCATAATGTAATAAATTATTTTAACCCATGGGGTTTTTAGCTTGCTGGGGCGCAATGCTGAGGTTGTTATTTGATGGAATAGTGTACTTTGGTTGTCATGCGAATGAAATTTAATGTGGAATTGTTATTTGTTAATTAATGTTTAAAAAATTAATTAATATAAAGTGAAACTGATAGAAGGGAATGAAGTAATGTATTAAAGCTCTTTAAATGGTTGTGTTCTTATAGGATACCCAGTCTTAGAAGTAGCAGACCTGAGTCCGAGAGACGTTAGCTGCATTTGAGTCTAAGACTAGGTTATGCCCATAGTGTGGTTGTGAGATTTATTATATTCTGTACTTTTTATGTTTCTATATGCTACTCCACCCTGTCAGTAAGGTAAACTGAAACCATATAGATTATGATCCTTGAGGGGTGTTTACCCCAACATTCTATTGGGATGATGGATGGTTGGTTTCCCCCTTTGACCCCAATCTCTTCTCTTGGTAGTTACTTGTGCTGGCAGGCACATTGGTTAGTTTTCCCCATATATTTTTGTAGAGGTTTGTAATGGATCGTGGTTCATAACACACATATATTCTGGATTTAGTTTTCTATGGAATACTATTGGTGTAACGTGTATAGGCTGTGATGGCTTGAGGATCCTTACTCGGTTTATGGGTTATAATGGCTTGAGGTATAATACATTTTGACTGATACATGTTATGCAAGCTGTGGGGGCTCCCAGAAACTACTTGTTTACTTTTATTATGTATACGTTATGGTTCTGTTGCATGAGGTGGATGTTGTGGTTCTTCGACCAGGTGTATGTGGGAAAGACTTTTTGTATAGAGATACTTAGGACGTGCGACATTGGGGAAAAGCAGAAAACTAGTGGGGGAGTAGTAGCGGGGTACTGTGGATATTATTTATTATATTATATAGTATTGTATGAATTACATGGTGAGATTAGCCATGGTGAGGCTGTGAACATAGTATACTCATTTAGGTAATGAGTTAGTTTCACATGTTGTTCACTGTGCTTTAGCATGCTTTGTTTACATTTTCATGAGAGGCTTCTAGGAGGATCCTACTGAGTATTCTTTTATACTCACCCTATGTATATATATACTTCTTTTCATGTCAATTAGAGAAGTTTGGAGATTAGGCTGGTTGCTACTAGCATGCGGTTACAGGAGCTGTTCGGGCTTGTGGTTGCTACTGTTTTTCTTTCTTTTGGGTAATTATAGTTTTTCCCTTTTTAGTTGAAGTAGTTTTCCATGACATTTCATATGTGTACTTGGGAATTCTTTTATCTTACTGTTTTAGTTAGAGTTGTTCGGTGTCTATCTTCTCTCTATTTTCTGCATGTGTTCTCTTAGAGGGTAATGCCTCCCATATGTGTGTTTGCTATACCCTCAGTGCTAGTCCCCAACCTGAGGCCTACTGGTGCAAGGAGTCAGGGTTCATTATCTCCCTTATCACATTGTCGGCCTAGGATGGGTACACTTTGTTGAGAGTGGGTCATGACTGGAAGACTTCATGTTTATATTAACACAATAGTTTTATCTCAATGTAATGGACTTGGTAAGGTTATCCTAGTTTTTATTACTCCAATAAGGAAACCAAATAGTCATTAACTATGAATAAATATATTTTGGATCATGTTCGATTTTCTCGTTAAATATTCTAAAATGATAATTTCAAGTCCAAGAAATTCGATCCTTTGTTTTTTTCACATATGTTAATGTCATTGAATGATCCTTCATAGTGTATTATAAATAGGATGATATGGTGGGGTTGGATAATTATCATTCTATTCATAGTGTAATTGTAGGTAATTTAAAAATAATAATAAGTTGGATAATCATATTAGAAGGTTTGGTAGTGGCTCCAAGAATGTGTCTCAATATTTATGATCTGGAACCATGGGTAGTGGGTCCCTTGTATTTTATCAGTTTGGAATAGATGATAATTTTAGATCATCATGTCATGAGACACGAATTTCTATTCATGCCTATTGTTTTGGGGTCATATATAGTGATTTCAATTATAATACCCTGCATCTTAAAGAAGTATAGGCATGTCAACTCCTTGGGGATCCACTGTTTAGTCAGATACAAATAAGTTTATAGGACCTCGATTTCATGGATGTAGTGCAAAGAGTGGTTCATTATATTGAAATATTTTAAATTAGGATTGATCCATATGGAAATTATAGGCCTTAGACACATTCAAAAAAGTTGAATCTTCATGAAATGGATCAAGTGCTAGTTGTATTTGAGGTAGGGGTCGTGAATATAAAAGGAAATATTATCATTGTTTCATTTATGGAATTATTTTTATTTGAAACAGTTGCCACTTACTCATTTTTATATACATTTATCATGGATTTGTGGATTCTTCCCTAAGAAATTTTTATTCATATAAGGGAAATATCTATTCCTCTTGAGAAGAATAAGGTGAATGGATTATGATTACCTTCCTATTTTATCTCAATATCTAATGTTGATTTATTATGGGATTTTCTTATCCTTGAGATGGATATATTTGAAATTATCATTAAGGAATATTATAAAAATTATTCCCAATTCCTTGTTGATTGTTATCAACAGATGGTGGCCTTTACTACTCTAGGTGGGGCTCTCATTTTCATTAAGAAGAATGTGATTGGTGGTCTAGTTATGTTGCCCATTTTTCTTATGGATGGTATATTTACATTCCTGGTGATGTTTCTTCATGTATAGTTTGATTATGGGATAATTAAATGTTAGCATCCTCTAGTGGTTAGTAATATTCTAGATATGTTTCTAGGTGACTTATAACATTTTTCCCTAGAGAAATATGTTACTGTTAACATTGATTTGGTGTTCGTGACATAGTTTATTTCGTTACATTTTTATTGAATGGAAACCACTAATTTAAAAGTTGTGAAAAACAAGTTGGAAGGTTTAGAATCCAAGGGATTTATATGTGTGTGTGTATCTCCTTTGGTCACTCAAATTATTTTTTAAGAGAAATAACACGATACTCAAAGATTATTTATTGACTACAAGAATTTAAACCTAGTTATTGACCTAAATAAATAATATTTTCCATATATTGATGACATATTTGATCAATTTATAGGGTAATGAGGGTTATATATGATTTCAATATAGTCATGGTATCACATGCTTAGATTTATGGAATATTATATTCCCATGATTTATTTTAAAATAGTATATGGTCATTTTGAATACATAGTGATTCCATTTGGTTTGTTACATGATCATTAATAATTCATGGAACTTATTAACCAAATATTAAATTAAATACTAAACACTAATATTGTGTTATTTGGGGTGATATCTTTTTCTATTGAAAAAGAAAAAATGAGCATGAAAATATCTCAGGGATGATTTTAGGAACTCATTATGACCATCATATCTTTGAAAATTTTTTAAAAAATATTTTTGTAATCTTCAAATCCATCTTCCTGAGACATGTGTTGTCCTTATAATTATTTTATGTTTTATATAAAAATGTAAGATATATTCTTTCATTGAAAAAACCAAATAATATATTTAAGATACATAGCTTATTTTGTCTAGTAGGCTACTATGGAAGATTTATTAAGGAATTATCTATAATTTAATATCCATTTACTACTCCTACTCGGAATGTGGTGGAGTTTCTATATACTAAAAAAATATGAAATTTCATTCAACACATTGAATTAGTGATAAAAATAAACTCGTATACTGATATACATGATTCCATTAAAGGATATAAGGTCTATTATAATTCATAGGGAATAGGTTTTGGTTTTTTCCTATGCATGGAAATCATGTAGTGGAAAATAGTTCTCATCATATTTCACCACATGAGAAGAGTTACTCAACCAATGAACTTGTTATTTTATCAACTATACATATTCTTGGGTATTAAAGGAAATACATTTTTAAGGAGTGATTCATGATGTATTATGATCATAGAAGTTCAAACTATTTCTTTTATGCACAATATTTGAATCCTACATTTAGTTAGAGGGAAAAATATCACCATACAATTGATTTTGATTACTCTTAATCGCTTATAAAGGGGAATTAAATTATATATTCTATTAGTAGTAAGATATCCTAGAAATGTTTTAATGAATATAATTATGAATGAAACCTAATGAGAATATCCTATTAAATAAATTTAGAGGTAAATAAAGATACATAGAGTATATTTTTTACATGTATTACACTGATTAATTATTTACTTGATTTTATTCATCATGAGAATCCATATGATTACAAGTTTCATTGAATAAGGAGAATTATATATGGTGGGGATACTACTAATGACTTATCTCTTTTTCATAAGGGTATTTTATACTTTAAGAACTGATATATATTTCAATTTTCCTTGATGAATGATTTGATGATTGATATTATTTCTCTTAGTGGGTTTTCTATCCATGTGTCAGAATGATGTATTATGATTAGCAACACTAATATTTGTTGACTTGTTTGATATGGGACATGGAATATTTTTTATCACACTGAAATACTTATCAATAATCCAAAGCATAATATAAGTTAAATTCTGGTTTTCATTATTTTATTCGTGTTCCCACAAATAAATGAGATAATTAATCCATGGACTGCATCATTATACTACCTCATACCCCTTTATGTACAAGTGTTATTTCAGTCATAATTGAACGGTTTATGAATTTATTCCAAATAATGAAATGATTATGTTCAGGGATCTTGGGAAGCAATGTGTTCATGAGATTATGATATTTGATAAGGTTCCTTTTTCTATCAATTATAATATATATCCTAGATTCACCTATAGATTATATAGGCCGATTCATGTGGGGATTGGATCATAACTGAAAGTGAGTATAATTTTTCTTTTGTATTTAGAGGAGTAGACCGAGAGAATGCTCAACATTTTTGAGGTAAAACATAATACAAGAATCATCCATTTTTAGGTCTAATGGTATTATAATCACTCATTTTTTGAATTCTATTATAATAATAACTATCAGTATTCTTACATAATGGATCCCTTTGAATCATTATACAGTCTACCATAATGTTCTACCCTATATTTTATTGTTTAGGGGGGAGACTTTTAGGGTGGGATTGAGTGCCATCTAGGATATGATGGATATGGTTTAGATTATCTAATGGTCACTAGAGATAGATCAGATTCATCACAAATCTTATTCTAAATTGAATCTCCATCCCTCATAGGATTACGTTGTGTTATAGGTGTTCTAAAATGTATCACATTAAATGGGTCATTGACGGATCTGAATGTATGATAATCAAATTATGAGGTCTGTTAGACCATTTTAGATCACATAATGAATCAATACAGGTTTTATTAGTTTGTGATACATTTTTAGTTAAATTTAATTCATAACATCATCCATGTCACTCGGTTTAAAAAATATCACCCTAATTTCTCCCATGTGTTAAACTGATTAGAGAAGATCAAGATTTGGATGTTTGGGTGGTGAGAAAATGATATAGATGTCTAAATCCTAGGATATATAAATACAAGGGAATTTTATTCCATTATTTCAGGTGTCATGGTATCATTAGAGTGATTATAATTGAGACACTAGAGATATATATTTTGGTGTAGTATCCTCATCTATTTAATGACAATCTGTCTTCATGTTGACATTTTTCTGGTAACAATAAATATGGTGGGAATAATTTTCAAAACCAATATGCCATTTTCAATTAATATCATTATTATTTATTTATTTATTATTATTATTATTTATTATTTCAGGACATTTAATTTGTATTTTTGAAAAATGGGTATGCTGGGAATGTCTCATGGTTTCTATTTGGTTAGTGAAAACCAGGTGACTCAACCATATAAAACATATATCATACCACAATGGTGTGAAAATGATTGTGCATGATTCTCCAAATAATGTTTCCAAACCATGTGTCTCCTCATTGTGTGTCCAGTGAAACCCACTTAGATAGCGCACAAATTGGTAAACAATGTGGAATGTCTATACATTGAAATCCAAAATTAACTATTTTGCATTAAAATTTCTAGCCCGCTAACCCTTTATACTTAACCCATTTGGATACCTAAATCCTTTCAAAATTGGTTATACCCTTCCTCCTCCCATTCCTCTATATTTTAGTGGTGTTTTCATAAAAATTCATTCTATTGTAATCATGTAACTAACCATCCACCACTTCCTTTTTCTTTTTCCATTACACCATTATGAGTTTATTTTTTCCGTTGTGATATGGAGGTATAATGTTTTCTTTGATCAATATTTATGATTTATTTTTTTGTTTATGTTCTTTACTATACTTTCATCATTAGATAGTGGTTTCTTCAAATTAAGGTAGGTGGTTTCATGAGTTTACTTTATTTGGGAAACATATATGAATTTTCTATTTTTAAATGATGTTTTAATTTTTATTAGTTGTTTTTATCACACATTAAAAACATATATATATGATATAAATTTTTTAATTGTTTACTATATGAGTGAAAAATTCACTTTAAAATGCATTTTTATACATGAAAATATCTTGTTTCCACTATGTGTTTGATGAAAAAACCATTATAAAGTAAATAGTTTCAATAATGAAATTGTAATTATTTGATACATTTTGGGAACATGGTATCTCAGTGTTATTTGGTGGGAACCAAGTAAAAGAAAATATATTCATATGATAGGCTCCCAATATCATTTTATTATTCGAATCCCTAACTAAATATTCGTATCATTTATATTATATAGTTATAGATCTCCCTGGAGGATAGTGCATGATTTCATATGATTAGTTTGAGAAATATTGAAGTGATGGGATATTGGGTTACTTACCCATAGAGACCTTTGGGTTTATCCCATTATGACTATTTAGAATATTTTTTTCATGGAATTTAGATTCATCAAAAAAGTGTTTTAAATATTTTTTTCTATTCCATGACTTTAAAATAGAAAAATCATATTTTAAAACTATGATCCATGTAATATCAAACAGTGGTGTATCTTGAATATCACGATTGAATCTTGATGTGTTTTTTATGATAACACATTATATAAACCATATGTGGGTATGTACCCATTTCATTTACTAATATAAGAAATGAGGAGGCTCCACATAGTGGAAGTAGATGTTTTCAATATCTCTATTGGGTTCATGGAGGTGAAATAGTGGAATGTTAACCCATGTATCCCATAGACATGGGTATCATTTATTTTTGAAATTTAGGTTATTTCAGATTATAGGATAGACTTATTTATTTTGTTTCTATAATATTTCTTCAATTTAAATTTTTATACTTTTTGTCATATTTTTTATGATTTTACATCATTTCTTATGATCTTTTTTCACTTAAAATTATTATTTATTTTTATTTTTATCTTGGTTATTATTATTGTTTTATTCTTTTTAATACATTACTCACCTAGATATAAAAGGTCGTGTTGAGTTTTTGGTTAGGAAATATTTGATATATCTATTGGAGAATCCCATTTTTGGACATATATTCTTGATTTCCACATGCTAGTTGATAACTCATAAGGATTAGGAGGACCCTACAAACCTTATTGTTGTCCGGCTCGGGTACCATGTCCAGAGTAGCCAGGTTTTTTTGATAATGTTACATTAAAAAAATATCACAACACAGTAAATAATAAAAATTCTTTAATATTATATGTTTACAAGATACTTCAATCCAAAATGGTAATAAAATACACATAATTCATTGATGTGAACCATTGTGGGAAAATAATGAAAAAGGTTTTGATTATCATTTGAAATCATATTTCAACATAATTTATTACTTGATGTTTCTAATAGATCATGTGTCCATTAAACACCCACGATTTCTAAATAAAACCCATATTTACACACTCTATATACACTCATGAGGTTACAAACAAATAAAATAAGAAAAATTATGAATCAGATGAATCTTTGAGTTAATAAATTTATAACATATTTATATTTATATATATCATATAGCATGTTTAAAATATTTTAATAAAATAGATAAAAATTTGAAATTTATAATATATTTTTCTATGATAATAATGGGGAACATTAATCTATATTAAATATTAAAACTACAATTCAATTATTATAATATGAGTAATTAATTTTTATAAAGTAATAATAATAATATAAGTATTTATTTTGGAAGGAAATGTTAACACACCAACATATGACCCTATTTGATTGGGCCAAAAATCCCCACCCCAAGGGTTGACCACCTTTTATTAACTCATTTTAATATATTGGCCCCAAAGGGTGACACACTTAATGTAACGCCCAGACCCTAGATACCCAGAGTTGGTGCATTATTATATTACATTGGCATGATCACAAAGGATCATGTCTCGAATGACCGATTAGTTTAGTAGTCTTTGAAACACTAGATATATTCATAAGTCTTACATTACATCATAAGGTAAAAAACCCCAACAACATCTTGTCTTCATATCCCCTCATACTATCCCTGCAGGTCATTCATAAATTACTTCTTCATAATCCTGGGATAAATAAAACATTGAAAGGGGTGAGATCAAATGCTCAGTAAAGATAACATTATAGCAGAAGCTTTCATAGATAAGAATAAACACTTAAGGCAGTTTATAACCAAAACGAAAGCCTTTTAAACATGAACTTCAACATAAAATGGGAAAGATAAAATAAAATAATTCCATTTACTTACTCACTTGGATATTCTACTAGTCGAATGATCACATTCAATATCAATAACCACTTTCATAATGATGGAATGCATAATTCCAGACTATCATAACCACATAGCCAAGGCCTCGTGCCAAGACTACAAATAAGATTTTGTCAAGGCCTTGTGCCAAGACACTAGTTTGTCTCATGAGACCTACCGATGCATCGAGGAGGTATAACGGGCTCCACATGTCACTTATTAAGTCCAATTCATTCCTCATATGAACAGGTTTAAACATAACATAAACATTCGTATTAAAACTAGCATACGAAATGTCAATACTTTAACCACAAACCATGAATGGTATAAAAATAGTACATCCACAGTCAAACATAACTCATTCGATACAATATGGAAGATTGTATTGTATCACATTAACCTCAATCAAGAATAATGGAGGATGTTGACATAGATGAAAATAATCATCAAAACTATTTGATAGAAATATCCCCCTTTTTCATGAAATCATTTAAAAGTCACACTATTTGTCAAGAAGCCATTTAAAAATAGATTTTTGAATCAAAGTGTCCCATACCACTTTGAAACTTTTTTAAAAGGAGTTTTAATTTTAAAACTTTAATGTCCATTTAAATATATCCTTAAAACCATTTTTAAAACACAGACATTAATTATCAAGATTTAGATGAATAAGTCTTTAAAACATTTAAAAATGGAATTTTAGTTAGAGATTCTAGCCAAAAGAGAGAAACATGAATATAAAAAATTGAGGTAATCAAAACATTTTAATATCATGAGAATAAAGGGATTCATGATATACTATGTCAAAGTACATTATATACACCACATAAAAGTGATTAGGTTTATATCAACAAACAAGCCTAAATGGAATTTAAGTTGCGATCAAATCTCTCATAAAGGCCGTATCTTTAGGTTAAGGATAAATCAACGACATAGTTATGTGTGACGAATATAAATACACTAAATATGATTGGATATTTAGTGTAAGACAATCAAAGTACATTCACACATACTCTTGTAAAAACAACACCAATGAATTGGATGTTTAACTCAACAAATGCAGAATGAGTTAAAATTACTCTTATCAAATTCATATCGATGATTTGAAAAATTTTCAATGGAGTGATTATGTGTGTCAAAAGTATATCCACAGTAAGGGGAGTGTAAATTATGACATAATCAAATTAATAGTGATTCCACACATAATCTTGGAGTAATATAATCAATGAAATATGCGTAAAGCCGAATGAGTGGAAATTGAAATCTCAAATTCCCTTATTGATTTGGTAACTTACGAAACATGCACCCATGAAATAAGGATCATACAATGATGATGTAAATACCCATAAATTAAATTATATTACACAATGAATACAATCATGGGCAGTACACATACACCACATGCAATAATTAAGTGGTGAACAATGGAATTCTCACGAAATTAAGAGTGAGATAAGAAACCCCTTACTTTGTACTTTTTCCTTGGACAACGGTAGGTTAACATCCTGTATAATGTTTAAATAATTGTTATTAAATTATTCATTAATCATATACATTAATATGATATCTTATATGATCTTTTAATATTGCTTTGTTAATAATATCTTAGAATTATCGTCATTTCGGGTGTTAACTTACTCGTTTTCTTTTATATGTTTTGTTACGTAAGACATGTTTGTCATGGATAGGTTGTATCTTATTCATATCCATAATGATATAAAATTCTTAAAAATTATTTTTAAATCATAAAATGATAATTATACTTGAATGGATATGATGGAGAATGAATCTCATCGCGTTCGTGGAGACGGTAGTCCGTACGTACGCACGAGCGACAATATCATTCTTTTGATATTAAAATAATATATATAATTGGATGGTATATCATATATACAGAATCATTATCATGTTATATTTATTATTTACATGAGTTACACATCATTATTATATGCATCCAAATAATAATATATTGAATAACAATTACACCACGACGTGGAGACGGTAAGCCGTACGTACGCACGTATGGGGACAATTTATTCAAAGGATGGATAGAGTACTGAATATAGTTGTACCATATTTATAATAACATCACAGTATATATAAGATACTGTAGTTATTATTTTAGAAAGGTAATAAAAAATAAAGAAGAAGTGGAAGAATAAAGGAACTTGAAAAGGGGTGGTGAAAACATTACCTCTTCTTCGGATTCTTCCTTTTGATTTGATCAAAATGGCTCCTTAGGTTGGCTTTCTGATAAAAATAAGGCCTCTAGGTTATATTTAGGAAGTTGGGAGAGTATTTGGGCAGGGTTTGGCCGAACCAAAAGGTTTTTATGGTGTAAAGAAATGAGAAGGAGTAGTGCCCTTTTATAAGAGGGGTGAGGGGCACCTTTGGAAAAGCTAGAAATATTAATTTATAATAAATTCATATTCGTTTTCTAATAGCTCCAAAGATTATTATATAAAGTTTAAGGTGGGTATGGGTCGAAAACCAGTCATCCAATATAATTTTGACAGGTTTTGTGCATTATATTAACCTTATCTTTAAGTATTAACTCTTAGTTAATTAGTTTCACTTTTACAACGTCTCTTTGTATTTTTATATTATATGGTTAATAAAACTACCATATACATCCAAGAGACAACCAAGTGGTCCATTAATGATACACCTATCATGATATAAGTCTCTTGGACGAACCATAGATTTTTAGGAATTTAATATCAATTAATAATATAATATTTGTTTTAAAAACTCTTTTATGTCAATTTTGACACTATTCAATAGTTGATTTTTGTGAAACACATAACAGAATTATTACTTCTAAAAAAGTTAATTAAATCAATCATAATATGTAATATTAACCTAGAAAATTATTTTAATTCAATAAAAGTCTCAAATTATATTTATTTGTGTATTTATAATATCAATTATTCTAATTTTTCACTATTATGGTAATTACTATATCACCATTGTGTCATATATTTATTAATTTATTTAATGTTTAAAAATTATAAATAAAATATATTTATGTAGGAAATCGTATTATCTTTCTAATGAATATTTCTAATCGAATTTATCTTCTGTATAACCCTATATTAAAAATGTTTTATTAAATAAACATTGATTTTAACTCTTTTAACTCTTCTTTGAATTAAATAATAATAAATGTCCTCATCTAATCCAAGTGGACCTAAATGATAATATTTTATTCCTAAGGTTGTTTTTGGTCGATATACACTTTTCCAATCGAATTAGGACATGATTTAGGGTAATATTAATATCATTTTTACCCTTAATTACCCTATTTACTTTTAACCGTGGTAAATAAAAGTAAAAAGTTACAATTCACCAAAAATTATTTTCATCTCATTGAACCACATTTTACTTCTTGATATTAATTGTGTCTCTCAGATTTTCTAAATTCCATTCACATAAGCGGTAAAATTAAGTTTTATGAAAAAGTTAGTTTTTTTTAACTACCACATAGTAGTTTCACTATTCATCAAAAATTGAAGTTTTTCAGAATAATGCCAAAATTTCACCCTAAGCTATAATTGATATTCCAAATTAAAAAATGATGTCTATTTTAAAAAATTCTAAACATATAAGTTGCATTAATTAATTTTATAATTAATTCCCACTGTCACAACAAATAGTGTGTTTTTAAGAAACAATATATATCAAAAGATTGACAATTGTTTAGGTCCAATTTCAAAGTGAAATTAATTCTAATGAACACCATTGGATAAAATGGTAAAAATATATTTTAATTATACTTCAAAACCACTCAATAATATAATTTATCACTATAAATTATTTTGATTTAAAAAGTTTTTTTTAATTAAAATTTATTAATTTTCACTATTCATCAAAATATAATTGTTATCTGAAAAGTTCCAAAATTTCACCCTAAGATAAATTCGATATTACGAATCCAAAAATAAAGTCCATTTTGAGAGATATAATTTATAAAATTTCAAAAAGTAGGTATTACTATTCATAACAGCTAGTTTGATTGGTTGTGGTGTGTTAGAATCTCGAAGTTGCGTACAATGCACGCCATTGCATTATTCAAAGGAAAACGTACCATGGAAGCTTGGGGTGTTAATTCTCCCCTCCTTCAATAAATTGTGTCCTCACAATTTTTAAAATTGTGCTTGGTAATATAATGGAAAGTCCCACATCGGAAAAAGAGTCAATAAAACTATCACTTTAAAAGAAAGAAAGAGAGGTATAAAGGTCAACCAAGATAACCCATACTCAGATTCCATGTAGGAAAACATGGATATGGATGATAAAATAAGTGTCATGTTCTGTTGGAGAGGGGTAGAAATCATGATCAGTAGAAAGTTAACAATAAGAAAACCACAAAATTGTGTTGGGACAAACGACCATTAGTCTCCTAGTAGGAAAGTAAACGGACAACATTTTTTTGTTTTAAGTTACATTACATAAGGATGAGGAATTTATTTATGATATTGACTAAGAATATAAATATATATGCTTACATTTTAAGTATAGAATCATTATTTAATAAATTTCCACCACTAACTCATTTTTTTTAAAGGATGATTATTCAAGAAGACATGGTCACACAGGAAGAGCTAGAATAAACTTCTATAGAATCACATGATCTGTGTAGGATGAACTATATATTTACATTGTCTTTAGAGATAAATCAAAACCAAAATGGTTAGTGAAAGATCTATTGATCCCCCAAAAGGATATTCCTTGAGAGAAATAAACACTAATCTTAATTTCCAAAATTAAACCAACAATACCCCAATGTTAAATAAATACCATTCAATAATCAATTGTCCTTAGAATCCTTTAATATAATCAAAACTAATATTGAAAACCAAAAGTTATTAAGAATGTAGTCTTCCACGTTAAATTGTATCTCCAAATGACATTAATTACTCTTAAAGTCACATATTTAAAAGTAATTAACCTAATCATTTCCATAAATAACACAAATCATTATAAATCCACAATAAAAACATATATAAAAATCCACCATTACTCCTCAAATGAAATCCCATACTACTCTATTTTCCTTTGGCATATAGTGTTCTCAACAAAGCGAACAACTTCCAAAATAAAATTTATCACTTAATCCCCAAATCATTTTTCTATACTAGGGGTATTCATTTGATAAGACATAAGATCCCAAATAAAATTATTATTGATCAATAAAATCATTTAAATAAAAATAATAGTCACACTTACCAGGGACTTCACGTAGTCTAGTGGTAGTTGATAAATACCAATCTCACTTTGGTTGTGGGTTCGATTCCCACATCTGTATCCGACGCGACGGGTTGTCACACGGTCTACATTTTGTACTTTTTCAAAAACTATATTTCATAACATTACCAAAATGAGATAAATTCCTCAAAATACCATAACATTATTTAACCACAAAAGTTATATCATACCTTTCATTTTCATCCCATATTATAATAACTTATAATTCTCTCAAACCCCAATGATTATATAAAACCAAATGGCTATTTATACCTATATCCACAAGAGAATAGATAATTCTTCCTCAAATATCATTCTCACATGGAAAAATGCGGGGTTACAAATACAAGAGAAAATTATTCCAATGTAAACCCATCAACAAGGAGCACTAATACTTTTTAAACATTTCTCCAACCATTTATTTCCACATGGATTCTTCTTTGACCAAGAAAATATCCTATAGAGTAGGGTATTCACTCGGATAATGGCGAGGTCCCCTATATTTATGGAAAATGACTGTAAATGGACTCTTGGGACCATTTTTATCTTCTTCCATAGTACTCTTCATTTTTCTTCAGCAATTCTTCACTTTATGTCCTTCCTTCCCACACGTAAAGCATTTCTTTGTCCCATTGAGACACTTTCCCGGGTGTCTCCTACCACATTTCTTGCATGATGGAAATTGAGGGTTCTTTCTCCATGGTCTCCACTACTGGAGCTCTTATCATTCATCACCTTTCTCTTCTTTGTTGAGTCTGGGAGTTGGTTAATGTATATGTTGTTGATCATATTTTTGGAAAATTGATTTGGCATAAAGACGATATCTTTTACGCCTATCAACATTCCATTTTGTTGCTCATTGCCACCACCGTTCCCACCATGTACATCATTCTCGAATTCACTATGACTTCCTTGGAATCCAGCCATTGACTAAAACTAGAAAGCATTGTGTGAGTAATAGTAGTCATACAATCATTTAGAGAATAACATGTCACCATATTCTCAATTTGAAACACATTAGGATTAACCAAAGTCATTTACTATCATCTTATATATATATAATACTTTAAATCGGTTTGTAAAGAAAATGTAAATTATCCTAAGCATATCCCCCAGGAGTGTCGTATCCAAGAGTGCAGCAAGGCCCATTGTCGTGCACCAGTCTCCGTTTGAGTCTAGCTCAAAGCAGTGTTTTCGGGTTTTACCCCTAGGTACATCTGTGCCAGAGCCGCTTCTACCTGCTCGTATCCAGACAGGGATGTATTGCTCGGAAAACTCACAAAATCTCTACAATACCAAAATTCTAGAAAGTTCTTCTATACTAATCCCCAATGTTCATCTTAGGTCTACATGCTATAATCAGAGTTTATCTAAATCTAGCTTCCATGGTTTGTACTAAACTTTCTCTGATACCAACTGTAATGCCCCGACCCTAGATACCCAGAGTCGGTGCATTATTACATAACAATGGCATGATCACAAAGTATAAAGTCTTGAAAGACTGATTAGTTTAGTAGTCTTAGAAACACTAGATATATTCATAAGTCTTACATTACATCATAAGGTAAAAAAACTACAACAACATCTTGTCTTCATATCCCCTCATACTATCCCTACAGGTCATTCATAAATTACTTCTTCATAATCCTAGGAAAAATAAAACATTTAAAGGGGTGAGCTCAGATGCTCAGTAAGGATAACATTATAACAGAATCATTCATAGATAAGCATAAACACTTAAGGCAGTTTATAACCAAAACGAAAGCCTTTTAAACTTGAACTTAATCATAAAATGGAAAAGATAAAATAAAATAATTCCATTTACTTACTCACATGGATATTCTACAAGTCAAATGATCACATGCAATAAAAATAACCACTTTCATAATGATTGAATGCATAATGTCAGACTATCATAACCACATAGCGAAGGCCTCGTGCCAAGACTACAAATAAGATTTTCTCAAGGCCTTGTTCCAAGACACTAGTTTTTCTCATGAGACCTATCGATTCATCGAGGAGCTATAGCGGGCTCCACCCATGACTTATTAAGTCCAATGCATTCCTCATATGAACAGTTTTAAACATAACATAAACATTCATATTAAAACTAGCATACGAAATGTGAATACTTTAACCATAAGCCATGAATGGTATAAAAAGAGTACATCCACAGTCAAACATAACTCATTCGATACAATACGGAAGATTGTATTGTATCACATTAACCTCAATCAAGAATAATGAAGGATGTTGACATAGATGAAAATAATCATCAAAACTATTTGAGAGAAATATCCCCCTTTTTCTTGATATCATTTAAAAGTAACACTATTTGTCAAGAAGCCATTAAAAAATAGATTTTTGAATCAAAGTGTCCCATACCACTTTGAAACTTTTTTTAAAAGAAGTTTTAATTTTAAAACTTTAATGTCCATATAAATAAATCCTTAAAACCATTTTTAAATCATGGACAATAATGAGCAATATTTAGATTAATAAGTCTTTAAAACATTTACAAATGGTATTTTAGTTAGAGATTCTATCCAAAAGAGAGAAACATGAATTTAAATAATTGAGGTAATCAAAACTTTGTAATATCATGAGAATAAAGGGATTCATGATATACTATGTCAAAGCACATTATATACACCACATAAAAGTGATTAGGTGTATAACAACAAAGAAGTCTCCATGGAATTTAAGTTGCGATGAAATCTCTCAAAAAGGTTGTATCCTTAGGTTAAGGATAAATCAACAACATAGTTATGTGTGAAGAATATAAATACACTAAATATGATTATATATTTAGTGTAAAACAATCAAAGTACATTCACACATAATCTTTTAAAAACAACAACAATGAATTGGATGTTAAACTCAACAAATGGAGAATGAGTTAAAATTACACTTATCAAATTCATATCGATGATTTCAGAAATTATCAAGGGAGTGATTATGTGTATCAAAAGTATATCCACAGGAAGGGGAGTGGAAATTATGACATAATATAATGAATAGTGATTCCACACATAATCTTGGAGTAATATAATCAATAAAATATGTGTAAAGCCGAATGAGTGGAAATTGAAATCTCAAATTCACTAATCGATTTGGTAACTTATGAAACATGCAACAATGAAAGGAGGATCATAAAATGATGATGTAAATACCGATAAATTAAATTATATTACAAAATTAATACAATCATGGGCAATACACATACACCACATACAATAAATAAGTGGTGAACAATGGAATTCTCACGAAATTAAAATTGAGATAAGAAATCCCTTACTTTGTACTTTTTCCTTGGTCGACGGTAGGTTAACCTACTGTATAATGTTGAAATAATTGTTATTAAATTATTCAGGAATCATATACATTAATATGATATCATATATGATCTTTTGACATTGCTTTGTTAATAATATCATAGAATTATCGTCGTTTCGTGTGTTAACTTACTCGTTTTCTTTTATATGTTTTGTTACGTTAGCCATGATTGTCATGGATAGGTTGTATATTATTCATATCCAGAATGATATAAAGTTCTTAAAAATTATTTTTAAATAATCAAATGATAATTATACTTGAATGGATATGATGGAGAATGAATCTCATCGCGTTCGTGGAGATGGTAGTCCGTACGTACGCACGAGCGACAATATCATTCTTTTGATATTAAAATAATATAAATGATTGGATGGTATATCATATATACATAATAATTATCATGTTATATTTATTATTTACATGAGTTACAAATCATTATTATACCCATCCAAATAATAATATATTTAATAATAATTACACCACGACGTGGAGACTGTAAGCCGTACGTACGCACGTATGGTGACATGTTATTCAAAGGATGGATAGAATAAAGAATATGGTTGTACCATATTTATAATAACATCAAAGTATATATAATATAATGGATTTATTATTTATAATGGTAATTACAAAGAAAGAAGAAGTGGAAGAAGAAAGGAACTTGAAAAGGGGTGGTGAAAACATTACCTCTTCTTCAGGTTCTTCCTTTTGATTTGATGAAAATGGCTCCTTAGGTTGGATTTATGATCAAACTAAGGCCTATAGGTTGTATTGAGGGAAGATGATAGAGTATTTGGGCAGGGTTTGGCCGAACAAAAAGGTTTTTATGGTGTGAAGAAATGAGAATGAGGAGTGCCCTTTATAAGAGGGGTGAGGGGCACCTTTGAAAAAAGCTAGAAATATTAATTTATAATAAATTCATATTCGGTTTCTAATAGCTACAAAGTTTATTATTTAATGTTTAATGTGGGTATGGGTCGAAAAACACTCATCCAATATAATTTAAACAGGTTTGGGTCATTATATTAACCTTATCTTTAAGTATTAACTCTTAGTTAATTAGTTTCACTTTAACAATGTCTCTTTGTATTTTTATATTATATGGTTAATAAACTAACCATATATATCCAAGAGACCCCCAAGTGGTCCATTAATGATACAACTATCATGATATAAGTCTCTTTTCAGAACCTTATATTTTTAGGAATTTAATATCAATTAATAAAATAATATTTGTTTTAAAAACTCTTTTATGTCAATTTTGACACTATTCAATAGTTGATTTTTTTGAAACACATAACAGAATGATTACTTCGAAAACAGTTAATTAAATCAATCTTAATATGTCATATTAACCTATAAAATTAGTGGAATTCAATAAAAGTCTAAAATTATATTTATTTGGGTATTTATAATATCAATTATTCTAATTTTTCACTATTATGGTAATTACTACATCACCATTGTGTCATAAATATATTAATTTATTTAATGTTTAAAAATTATAAATAAAAAATAATTATGTAGTAAATATTATTATCTTTCTAATGAATATTTACAATCGAATTTATCTTATGTATAACCCTATATTAAAAATGTTTTAGTAAATAAAAACTGATTTTATCTCTTTTAACTGTTCTTTGAATTAAATAATAATAAATGTCCTAATCTAATCCAAGTGGACCTAAATGATAATATTTTATTCCTAAGGTTGTTTTTGGTGTATATACACTTGTCCAATAAAATTAGGACATGTGTTAGGGTAATATTAATATCATTTTTACCCTTAATTACCCTATTTACTTTTAACCGTGGTAAATAAAAGTAAAAAGTTACTATTTACCACAAATTATTTTCATCTAATTAAACCACATTTTACTTCATGATATTAACCGTGTCTCTCAAGTTTTCGAAATTCCATTCACAGAAGCGATAAAATTATGTTTTATGAAAAATTCAGTTTTTTTAAACTACCACTTAGTAGTTTCACTATTCATCAAAAATTGAAGTTCTTCAGAACAATGCCAAAATTTCACCCTAAGATATAATTGATATTCCAAATTCAAAAATGATGTCTATTTTAAAAAAGTATATACATATAAGTTGCATTAATTAATTTTATAATTAATTCCCGCTGTCACAACAAATAGCGTATTTTTAAGAAACAATATATATCAAAATATTGACAATTGTTTAGGTCCAATTTCAAAGTGAAATTAATTATGATGAACACCATTGGATAAAATGGTAAAAATATATTTTAATATTACTTTAAAACCACTCAATAATATAATTTATCACTATAAATTATTTTTATTTAAAAAATTGTTTTTAATTAAAATTTAGTAATTTGCACTATTCATCAAAATATAAGTGTTATCCGAAAAGTTACAAAATTTCACCCTAGGATAAATTCGATATTCAGAATCCAAAAATGAAGTCCATTTTGAGAGATATAATTTATCAAATTTCAAAAATTTGGTATTACTATTCATAACGGCTAGTTTGATTGGTTGTGGTGTGTTAGAATCTTGAAGTTGCATACAATGCACGCCATTGCATTATTCGAAGGGAAACGTACCGTGGAAGCTTGCGGTGTTACACGTAATCCTAAAGACCATGGAAAAAGTGCCTTAGGGACTTAAAAACATGGCTCATTAAGGATATTAAATATAATAATAATAATAATTACTTTTTAGTATTTTAAATAGAAATTAATATTAATAAGGTCATATTAGAAAAAAAATTTAACATTTTCTTTATATAAAAATAAATGTCAATCCTAAATTTATACAACTTTAATTAATATAAAATTTCAAATAATAATAAATATAATGTTTATCATTATTAAAATATAAATTGATAAATCTTAAAAAAATATATATAATAAAAATAATAATTATAAAATATAAAATATATTGAATATTTAGACTAATAAAATATAAACACATATATAATTATTAAATTGAATTATTTGTTAAAATTAACCTAAATTAAATTGATATTAACTCATTAATTTCATTACATTATAAAATATCAGATTCCCCCACACATAAACTCTTGTTTATGCTGAGACATTTTTATCATCATCATTGAAATAAAAAACTATCATATAAAATTTTAAACATTACTCATAATGAATATTTTAAATAATTAACAATAAAAATGAATTTTCAATCATTATAAGAATGAAAATTTTCTTATTATCACTTTTTGAATAAACTAGTCAACCCAGAAATCTAGTTTTTATAATTTTCATCTTAAATATATTATGATTTGGGAATAATAATTCTGCATTTGGGAAACGACCCTTTTTAATTTCCATTTTCCTTTATTATTGATTGCAAGACACACACTAAGAATTTTTATTTTCATTATTTCTTTATTTTTCTATATTTTTCCATATTTTTCATTATTTAATTTTTCCTTTTATTTGTATTTACATTAATTCATATGATTTGTTAATTGATCATGTTTCACATTCAATAATTATCATATTCTCAATCACATCCTAATACTAATTGTAATAGTAAAGACCTGAAATACTGAAAATTATGAATGATCATTATAAATGATGGTTCAATCTTAGTATGAAAACTAAGCCAATAACATTGATCTCTACACTCAAAAATTCTCAACACTATTTTTAATATTTAAAATAATAAGTGGAAATGTTCACTATAAAAAATTTATTCAAAATATTACTGTATGAATTCTCTTTTCTAATTTTATTCAAATTAATGGAAAAAATTATATTTAGTTGCATGTTAAAAAATAAAAATGGGTTTTTATGGATAATGTTTCATAAATTTAACTTTGTGGATTAAAATGGATTCACATAATCCCAAATACACCATAGATGAAAACGAAAAATCTTCAATCTCGGTAATTAAGATAACTACCAAGTGTACCATTAATCATTAATTAATGTAGAATCTATTTTTGATTATTCCTGATCAAAATCTCTCAATGGAAGCAATCATATTACCCACTACATGGTGTATCCACGTGTTGAGATGAGTCTCCTATCAATTTGGAAAGACTCTTCTTCACTCAGTACAATGCTTGTACCTCACAGAGAAAATAATTAATAATAATAGATCTTTGAATTTTCAAGAATAAGAAGTATTATGGGATTGTTCATCCCATAACTCAATGTTTTTCATCCTACTTATATAATCATCAAGATGTTACTAGTTAATATATGAATAATATACTACATTTTAAAACAAAATGGTTATTCATGTTTCTAATTCATTCCTTCACCACATGAATTAATTGTTTGATCCTCTAATAATTTCATAATATTAAAGGTATTTGTTAATGATATATTATCTTACACAGACAATTTGAATGTTATCTTATTATAGTTCTACTACCATTCTAATGTAAATGCAAGCCTTATGATATCCCAATTTATTTAGGATTTATATACATAAGTAGAATATTGTATATAATAATATTATACCATACTATATATCATCTCATCACATATGATATGCTCAATAAAAATCACATTAATGATGGTTTGGGGAATATCTACTTTAATATCCCACTTATAGAAAATCTTTATAAACATTGTTCCATTTCATATCATATCATATCATAAAATATAACCTGTGAAACCATATCCAAAAATCCTTTTGGGTATCTTCCAATACTCATTGGGAAATCTATCATCATAATTACATTATATGGCATCATATATAACACAATGGGAATACCAATCTTGAACATTTTCATAATAAACTCTAAAAAATATATATAATATCTAAGGTAATCTCAATATCCATTAAATCAATCACAAATTGTTAACCATAAACTTTTTTTAGCCTTGAAAAAAAATTATTTCATGAAGTCATAATTGTATGTACAAAACAACCTTTATAAAAAATTAATACTACTCTAGATATAAATAGATCTATCATGATCTCCAATAATCTCATGTGTCTCTATACCTTTCTTAATGACCAGTGTTGTTACAAATTTAATAAATCTAGATAAATTTAAATTCTTGTTCATGTTGATTTGAATTTTTTGAGTATTTGGTTTTGAAACACAATTCTAAGAGTTATAAAATCTATGGGAGATATGTTTTGATGTGTTTGTAGGTTATATAGGTGTATCATGAAATCCGGAGATCATCAAAGAAATTATAGGGTGATCTTATTATAAAACTATAATTTAAAAGACATATTATACAATAATTGGAGGGTTTTTCACCATAGTTCATATTGATTGAGATTATATTTTTGAATAATAGAAAGGGTTTTACAGTGAATTATGGTAATCATACTCCAAATCCTCTATGTAAGATTAATTTTATATAGATGAAGAATGGTATTGCCACAACATATGGGGGTTGTAATGTTTTGAGGGTTTTTATGAATTTTTTTTATTAGATTCAAAATACCACGCCACAACATAAGAAATTTTGACATGGTAAGGGTTATTGGATATATTTCTTTCTCACAGTATAGAGGAACATGCCACTAAAAAAGTGGGTTTCATCATAGTGAAGGTTATCTAGTAATAAAATTTCAGACAAGGTATAATTAATCTTTTTTCATGTATGGTAAAATTATTTATCTATTACATGATGATCCTATCATGTCACAATGATCCACACTATGCAGTATTTCTTCAAGGGGAATGTTTCATTCAATAATAAAGGGGTTTTCTCTTGAAGGTACACCAGAATGGGAGTGTTGTACTATGAGAAAGTGGGTTGTATCGTAGAGAACAATTTTATGGGAGTACAATGCACAATGATATGTAGGATTATATTATAGCATGACCCAGGTAGTGTATGTTGGGTTTCTTTTTAATTCCTAGAGCATGTAACTATATCTTGATGATAGGATTCATTCCATAATGAAGGCCTCGTGGGACCATTTCACTAGGAACAGTCTGGTCACATAGAAAGTCATCATCTGGAAATATTTTTTAATTTATTAAATTAAAGATTATAAATATTAAAATATAATAAATAAGTTCTCCCTTATTACACAAACCTATCATGCCCAGATTCCATCTTCCAACTTGTTTCTCTCTTTAAAAGATATTATCTCCTTAATTCTTTAGGTATTTTTATATTTATTTTCCCTTCTGATAGTTGTGATTCTATCTCTCCATTTTCTATCTGTTCTCAAATTCACTTCTCATTTAGTGTGTTCCTCTATTTTTGCCCTATATTAGGTATTTCTCTATATTTTTGGAAATATCTGGATTGAACTTGAATCATACAAATATTTTCAACTAGAATGATTATATTGGATCAAGGAATGTGGATCATAATTATTTATCAATGTTTTATACATTTAATGTGAATCACTCTGATCGCATGCACTTGATCATAATAATAATAAAAGCATTGATTCCATGAAAATTTAGAATTGATATGAATAAATTGAACCATTTATTACTTACTATGTGGCATAATTTGATTTAATGTATAATTAGGATCATGAGGGATATCTTATGTAATATGTAACATAGTAACTTGAACAAATTAGGTTTCTTTTTATACCAATAAAAAATGTCGCCTTGGGGAATTGTTTCGTTTGTCTTCTCTGGGATGGGAATGTGTTGTATTGGTAACAGTTTATTTCTGGGTAGTCCCTATGAATCAATGAGTCATATTTTATCCTCATGGATAGTTGGGTACTGTGGGGACTGTATGTTTTCCATTTTCAGGTGGTATATTGGTGGGTATACACATTTAATGAATTTATGTAAAGGTTGAGAATGACATGACCAACCTAGCTAAACATTATAAGGGTTATGGATGATGACTTTCCTTATATTTTATTTTTATATATCATGTTGTATAAGAATTTTATTATTTATATATGTGAGTTTGGTTATGTAAAGTGAAGTTATTTCCATTATTTTGACAGTCCATAACCCATGTTTATAAATATGGACTAATGGAACGAATGAGGGGTTTCCTAATTATGATTTGGAATAATAGACCGTGGTTGGAAACCTAGTCATGTGATGGTTTTTATTTTGATAGAATTATAATATAATGATAGACTAGTGAAAACATTTGGTTAGTGAAATGTGAAAACATGCTATGTACTTGAGTGAAAAACCAAGAAAATGTATATTTGTTTTAGGAATATTTCTAAACTATTTATATTTATAATATATTTTTGTTTATCAACTTGTTAAAAGGTTATTGGTTTAATTAAAATATGGTTATTCCTATGTGAATAATTTTTCATGATATTATAAATAGTTATGGAACATATATTGGGTTGTGTTATTATACCAGTAATGAATGGCAATTCAAAACTAATTATGTGACACCCCAAGTACTATTAGTGGATAAAACCAAAGAGAGTTCCATTTTGACCCTAGGGTAGTGAGGAAAATGAAATGATATTAGGGTTAGGAACCATTCCACATAATTGCATTAATTATATGTGACAATACATCGTCAAAATCCCATTTTTATCTAATTTATTAATGATGTGTTTTAGAACTAGAAGAGGGAACCATTCTAACCTTTCTGTATTGTTGATATTTGAGGTAATTGTGGTTGTATGTTATTTCAAGTTGATTTAATGATTAAATGAGGGGGAATCAGAGCTGGTCACTAATCAAACTCGGTGTGTTGATTATATTTAATAGAATGATTATAGGATCCATTCTTACGCATGCTATTGATGTTACATTATTGTAACCAAGGAATTTTCTATTTCAACTCATGGTGTTGAAAGGATGTGATTATATCAAGGGTGGGTGCCACTACCACCCTGAACTTTAGTGTTGATATTATGTCATGAGAGGGTGGAATTTTAACCCTTTGAGTATTTTGATGAGATGACATTTCCTTATAAGAACCAAGATCTTCGTTTTAGGTATGGACCTTTCTTTCTAATTTTTTTTGGAAAAAAGAATGAAAAGTGTGTTTTTCTAAGTACATGTCTTGTACTTCTGAGTACATGTTGTGTATCTATCATGCCTCATAAAACTATATTTTGACCATGTAATGGATGAGTACATGGATGTGTGGTTACCTTGATAAAAAGGTTAAGTCAGAAGTTGGTTGATGCTAACAAACTACATGTATTATTAATGAATAAATCATGTACTTTTATTCATATTTGATAAATCGGTGTACGATAATGACTCATGTGCAGAAACATATTCTTCTCCTCATGTTTTGTATAGTAGTACTACAGAATATCTGACGAACATTGAACCCCTCCTGATTCTCCGTGAGATATCCAATTGATACATCACTGGGTGATTTGTAATCCCAAAAGTGAGTTCTCAAACCCCCATGAGCCTTTCATCCTGATTCCTCATCTCTTGTAATTATTGAAGGATTGTTTTTTTCACTTTTTTGTGGATATACACCGATCTAGGCCGATTCAAGGGCCAACATTCAAGTATATCGATCGAACAACATCAAGGTATGTGATCATGTACCTTTCTTTGTTTTTCATGGATTATATATACTAAAAGTGATGCATACCCACATTTGGGGTATTGCATGTTTTGGAATTAAACGCTATTTATTACCAGCTATGGTTTGATTTATTAATAAAGGGTTGTTGCTTATGTGTAAGGATTGATCCATGGTTTATGGGACACCCCATGGGTGAATTTACCATTATTTATTGTTTATGGAAATTTGTTCTAGGTTTCCTATTAGGAGTTTCTTGTTTTCCATGCATTGATAGATTAGGATGGAGTTTGATTGATTACATGAAATTCCTGTGATATGCATCTTGAATGACTATCCATGTAGTAGTTAAAAATTACATGATATTATTTATATGATATGAAAATTGTTTTCCAATAGACTGTGAGAGCCTTGGACCAAGAATACTAATGGGACTTCTAGGTTATTCATTAGATTTCCAAAAGACCGTAAGAGCCTTGGACCAGGAAGATTGAGGGGGCTTCTAGACTAATTACATAGTAATGTGAAAGACATTATGTATATGTTGACCCAAGGGAATTAGACTGTGAGGGAATTCCCATTTGGTCATTTATAGTTGTTTAATGAATTGATGCTTTGTTGTACCAAAGAGGTTAGAACATGAGATATTCCTTATAGGTTCATTGTTTAGTGAATTTATGTTGTGGGACCAAAGGAGTTAGACTATGAGGGCTTTCCAAGAGGGTCATTTGTGAATAATTGAATGATTGTGATGTGTCTTCCAAGACAAAGAAAAATCATGGATTCAGTCATTCCTATTTGTTTAGATAGTCTTATGAAACATCTATTTTGGTTACGTTACACAAGGTATACATTGATTAGGCTATTTCCCACGGTAACATGATTCAAAGGATGAATAATAAATGTTAAATAAATGTAATTGAAAACTATATTATTGTTTACTTTGGGGTACTTCCATGTTTGATGATTCATTCTTGCATATAACCTACTATAAATATTCACTGACACACAGACATAGATATTTTGGCAGTTTCCTATAGAGATTACTCTCACACAATATATGGGTCATGCTTTCGGAACCAAATAGATTATATGATTGCGGGTATAGTTAAAGTAAAGAACCCTTCACCATCAGGTACTTGATTGATTTTGGGGCTAGAGTTCATGGGACCAAGCTTAGGCTTGAGATTCTGCTAACGTTTAATTGTTTATTTTGTAATTTAATTTTTGTATTTAATTCCAAAATTGTGACTTGTTTGTTTTTTCCTTAGATACATATGACATGCATCATATATATATATATATATATATATATATATATATATTATGGCTTCTATTAGATATACATCTAGTCTTCGACTTTTTAATTTTGTGGTATTACTACTTTTTCTATACGTTTATATTTAGATCCCACTTTGTATACTATACCAGTGAGGGAATAGTTTCTCCAATATCTTACCATATCCCTCGTTGATAGTTGGCAGCCTCTAGAATTTAGGGAAATGCACTTGAGATTATGTGACCAGTAGGGTTTGTGGAACTTTTGGTTGGCACCCAGATTTGGGACATTACAAAGTGGTATCAGAGGGTTTTTTTCTGGTTTTCCTTAATATATGAAAACATTTCAAAGGGATGGGAAGGAAATGGAGTTTGGTAATTATTTTTTACAAGGAGTAGCTACCTGGTGTATAGAGAATAACCAAATTACATCAAATTGAATTGTAATTTCTAGAATTTGAACTATTGTAGTTGATTTGATTTCACTGATTGGTGACACACTTGTTTTGTGTTGTTAGTATTAATGTCATTGTGGTTTTATTTTGTTAAAACCTGATGAGTTGAGGGTACGTCATCTCTTGCATCATATAAGAACATGAAAGAAATCACATGTCATGCATTCTTGTTATTCCATTTAGAGATCATTACTGATTTCATGCTATTGTGATAGATGACACGCTAGATATGCATTCTGTCATGATAGATGACATGATATAAAAACCATCTATTTTTATAGGGTATTGGTATATGTAAATTTCATTAGATCAATTCCATGATTTGGTCTCGAAGGTTTTATGGGTCATCTTAGATCAGAAATTAGTGGATCATTTTTGAACATTAATTGAATTCGGTTAAGATATGATATCAATAATGATGAAAAACATTGATTCTCCGAGAGTATGGGATCTCACATATCGGAACATGGAATACCTTAGCCAAATATTAGGATTTTTGGGATTTCAGAGAAGTTTCAGAGGCATACTATCTATAAAACCCAGAAAACATGATGTGTTATGTTATCACTGCACACCATGTATTCATCTATTCTAAATAATATTATCTTTATTATGTACAAACCGTGTATAGTATATACAATTCATTTACTTTTCATCCAGGTGA
This sequence comes from Viscum album, assembly GCA_963277665.1. Taxonomy (NCBI): domain Eukaryota; kingdom Viridiplantae; phylum Streptophyta; class Magnoliopsida; order Santalales; family Viscaceae; genus Viscum; species Viscum album. The sequence continues at coordinate 21,291,598 of OY728123.1, forward strand.
ATGACAGGGTGAGAAGAGGCATGAGGTAGGTAAACTCTTGGTAGAACACTATGTGTCCTTGGAGTACACTCCAGGATGTAATTGATTGTGTATCTGACCATGTGACTAATGAAACGGGAGGGAAAAACATTGATTGTACATTCCAAGTCTAGACTGTGCATGGGATTTTGTGTTACACCAGGAGAATCATGTAGTTTTTGTTTTATAGAGGACCCTGAGTGGAAGGGGATATTCATGTACACGCCATATCTCAAAAATAATTCATCGTGTGTATGGGGTGTTACATGACCATGTTGGAAGTGGTACACACCCATTTTATAGATTAAGGGAACATGTTGTGTAGTTTTTTAAATGCTTTGTAACCATATTTTGAAAAACTCAGTTGATTTCCTTCATATGTTTTGTTCCTCGACTTATGAGTTGTAGTTTTCCTTAATATCATACTTTGGTGTGTGCATTATCATGTAGATTCATTCCACCATGAAGTCCAATGGTTGTATTCTATATACCAGATGGAGATTAGACACTACAAATGGTAGATTAGTGACTACCAGTAGATCCTCCCATTATGCTTGCATAGGCACCAACTATTATACCAGACATAGGTGTTGATGCACAATTCCGTGAAAGTTTTATGAGGATAATGAAGACTATTTAAGGATCACCACATCCTTCTCCAACTATGCCAGAGTTGAGGTGGATGTTCCAGCTACAACATCCTCCCACATTTTTAAGGAATGGAGGACCATAGGCTAAAGAGTCGTGGTTTGTGTCCATTAATTCTATCTTCGAGCATTTGAAGAAGCCTCCAAAGAGAAGGGTGAAGCACACGACTTATGTGCTACATGATTCCCCCATGGAATGGTGGGATGTCATTTCACAGGTGGGAATTCATTAGGATATTGTTTGGGAATAGTTTCAGATGACCTTCTATGATTACTTCTACCATGAGGCGTTGAGGGCCGACCAAGCCCAAGAGTTCATCCATTTTGAGTAGGGTGCTCTTTCAGGGATGGATTACTCTTCTCAAATTATAGAGCTTCAGAGCTTTGCAACTGGTTTAGGAAGTGATGAGTAATCACTGGCTAGGAGATTTGAGGATGGATTAGGTATGAAATCTGATCTTAGGTAAATGTTTTTATGTTGAATGTTGTTACTAGTATTGTAAGACATACACTGATTACTGAATGAACTATAAGGGATTTTTGAGTGGTAATCTAAGGTGGTTCAGCATCCATGGCTAGTACTCCTTCGACTGATAGCAGGAAGTGTTGTAGGGAGCTTTTGCGAGTTGATTCAAGTAGCAGGGATGTATCTTCTAGTAGCCAGGTGAGATGATACTAGTGTAGGAACAATTGGAACACGAGAACATAGTATTTGAGAGATGCGGTTGAGTTCAGATCTTGAAGATAGATGGCTCTTGTTTGTCTTTTTTACAGGATGTTATCATCAGTAGCTAGTGTGTGGGGATCTATTATGAATCCAGGTATAGGTGTGGGTCCACAAATTTCTCATCAGTCTAAGAACTGGAGTTCATCAGGCTGTTTTTGCTAAGGAGGTGGGTGTGGTCGTGGTATCCCGATGATTGGTTTTCAGTGACAATATGGTGGATCAGCTCACGGTATCTAGGTAGGGTTGTAGGGTCATGGTACACGTCAGGTTTTTTATGGAATAAACCTAGTAGGTGTAGGATCCCGGACCCTCTGCGGTTAGAGGTATGATCATATTTTCCTAATTTTTAGATTCTTATATTTTTTATGTAGGGTGTTCTAAGAGTTTTATATCTGTTACTATTTTGGAGAGCCTTATGATCTGTATCATTACATCTGTTTATGTTATGTCTCTAGACACTCCGTTGGGAATTAGGTCAGCTAGTGTATGTTTGTTTATGAAGTGACCTCTTGGGGTTGGTGGGTGTCACTTATTGTGGGACCTTTATGTATTAAAGATGACATGACGTGATGTAATTATTGTAATGGATTGATTTCTCTATTTTTATGCCTTTGTTGACTACTATTTCCACAAGGTGAGTTTCATGTCACTAGAGGGAGGATCCTTTCTATAAAAAATGAATATTATTTCCATGTGAGTAGATATGGGCCCAAGCATCATGGGCTTTGAGGAATCTCATCCCGTATTGTAGTTAAAATTGGGATGACTAGGGGACTTCAGAGATGGACTTTCATTTAGTGGTGGATCATTTCAGAGATGACATTCTAGATGAATTTTCTTGTCTACCTCTATAGAAAGAGTTGGATTTCTCTATTGAGCGTGTTCTAGGAGTAGCATCAGTTCCTATTCCTCCTTTTCAGAGGGCTACAGTAGAGTTTTAGGAGATCAAGAAGTAGTTAGAGGTGTTTCGGGAATTGGGTTTCATCTGAACCAGTACTTCTCTTAGGGATTCAGTAGTACTTTTTGCGAAGAAGGTGGACAGTAACATCAGACTTTGTGTGGATTATCTGAAGCTGAACTAGTTGAAAATCAATAATTGATATCCCCATCCATGTATTGATGATCTCCTTGATTATATTTGTGGATCACAAGTTTTCTCTTAAATTGAATTGAGATATAGTTATCATTAATTGTGCCTTATACAATTAGATGTACCTATTACATCATTTCGTAGGAGGTGTGGTCTATATGAGTATTTGGTTATGTCTTTCGGAATCAAAAACATGCCGATAGTTTTCATGGAACTAATTAACCGAGTGTTCTATGATTACTTGTATTATTTTGCAGTTTTCTTCATCGATGATATCTTGGTGTACTTTCACACTCGACACAACCATGATATCCACATTGAGATCGTATTGAGTACACTAATAGATCATCAGTTATATGCTATTCTAAAAAAATTATACCTTTTAATGGACTAGATTCATTTCATGGGTCATGTTATCTCAGAGATAGGAGTATCAGTATATCTAGATAAGGTGAGATCTATAGTTTCCTAGGAGAAGCTAAAGAACTTCTTTGTGGTATGGATTTTTTTGGGAAATCTGGTTACTACAGAAACTTTTTTGCACTCTATTGATGCTTACCAGCGCCATTGATGGTCTAGAATGAAAAGGGTGTGAAGTAGTTATTATAGGATTCATGTGATTCATATTTTAATGAGCTAAAAGAGAGATTGAATTTAGAACTCATACTATTTTTTCTAAATCCAGGAAAAAGTTACACAATTTACAGACATAAATTTGGTATCGAGCTATGAGAAGTGCTTATGGAGTCAGAAAGAGTCATTGCATATGAGTCTCGACAGTTGAGTCCTCATGAGAGGAACTACCCTACACACATTCTTAAATTATGCACAGTTGTGCATTCTTTACACTGTTGGATACATTATCTTCTAGGATACTTTTTTTTGTAAACACAGACCAAAAAATCCTTAAGTATATATTTACTCAGTGACATATAAATTTGAGACAGTGAATGTGGGTTGATTAACTTATGTATTTTGACTTTGAGCTTGCCTACATTCCTCGAAAAGGAAATCTAATTGTTGATGCTTTGAGTATGAGGACACAGATACTTGCAGTTCAGGGGGACAATAGTCAGTGGTATCTTATGGATCTTTTCTATGAGATTCATTTGGAGGTTCACATTAGATAGGGGCATATGTTTCATTATTCTATTGTTTTTACCTATACTCGACTGGATCAAGTGAAAATGAAGCAACTATCAAATTATGAAGGCCTAGTCCTATGGGAGAGTGTGTTAGTCGAGGCCACTAATCTTGGGTGGACCGTCAGAGAGGATGAGGTTTTATGTTTTCATGGATATATATGGGTGTCAAAAAACATATGAGAATATCTGTTGTACGATTTTCATGCCTTTTTATAGGCAGTTCGTGTTTGTGTCCCCAAGATATATTGAGATCTACATCATCAGTATTTGTGGCCAAGCATGAAGAATGGTGTAGCTTGTTTCATTACGAGATGTTCTGCCTATCATCAGGTGAAGGTATAGAATCAGAGACCAAAAGGATATTACAATAGTTTCCCATTCCTGAGTGGAAGTGGAATGATGTTTCAATGGATTTTTTGATAGGTTTATCAAGGACGACTCAAATGGTATGATGCATTTTGGGTTGTTATCATCTGACTCATGAAAGTTTCACATTTCATGCTGATCAAGGAATCCTTATATTTTGATGATTTAGGAATGTTTTAGATCCTAGAATTAGTATGTTTCCAGGGGGTTCCACAATCTATCATTTTAGACATGGATTTCTAGATTACGTCTCGTGTCTAGCAGGGACTACAGAGGGCTTCTGGTACACAAGTACTTTTGAGTAAAACATTCCATCCCCAGACAAACGGCCAATCTGAGTGCACGATTCAGGTTTTGCAGGACATGCTTCGAGCATGCATCCTGGATTTCAGGGTCCCTTGGGAAATAAACATACAAATGGTTCTATTTTTCTACATTAATAGTTTTTAAGAAAGGATTCTGATGTAACCTTATGAGGCATTGTACATTAGGCCATGCTGATCACCCCTATATTGGTTGGAGCCAAGAGAGGTAGCTATTATGGGACCTTGTCATGTCTAGGAGACCACTGATCATGTGGAGTTGATAAGGAAGTGGATAGCTACTACACAATCATTCCATAACTCTTATGTTGATCAATGGAGACGACCTCTGCAGTTTGAGGTCAGAGATCTGATTTTCCTACATATCAAAAAGAGGTTAAGACATAGATGGATTATGAGATTGTAGATGCTTTAATTGAGATACTTTGAGCCAATTGATGGTTTGAAGAATGTCGGTCGATTTGCCTCTCGATTGCAGTTACCTTATAGGTACTAGGATATGCAAGACGTATTTCATTTATTCTTACATATGATGTTACTTCTCAAACTTGTCTCATATTTTTCAACCCGGGGAGGTTGATTTGGAGGTGGATTCATCCTTAAAGGAGCACCATATTCATATTTTGGATCAAAGTATGAAGGTTCTACGTGACTGGTATATTCCTATTGTATTATTTTTATGACAACATGGTCGTGTGTAGAACGAGCCATGGGAGAGGGAGGCTGATGTGCGATCATAGTTGTCATATTTGTTCGTAGATTCTGTTTCACTACCCTTAGAAGGAGAAATTGGGGATGAATTGCTTTATTGGGGAAATTTTATAAGAACACAGATCTTCTTATCTGGTATGGATACTTTTTTCTAGTTTCTTTGAGGAAAAAGGAAGAAAATAGGATTTTTTGATGTACACACAATGTACTTCAGAGTACACACCTTGTACCAATATTGTCGTGTACAACAACATTTTGACGGTGTAATGGCTGAGTACATGGTCGTGTGGCGACCTAGATTACCCTCTTAAACCAAGGACTGGTTGAGGCTAATACACAACTTGTAGTTTTAATGAACATCCCATGTATTTTTCTTTTTATTTGATAAATCTAAGTGGGGTCGCATATCATGTCTGAAAACCTCATCTTTTCCCTATGTTTCATACTATTGCAATCCAAAATTGCTAAAGAAATTATAACCCCTCCTGATTCTCAATATAAGCTCTGATTGAGATGCTCTCAGGTGGTTCTAATCTCACCAGTGAGTTCTCAAAAAAATTTGATCCTTTCTTCTTAATTCCTCTTACCTTGTGAGTTTTTCAAGGATGTGTGTTTTTAACTTTTTTATAGATATAATCTGATCTATGAAGACTCAAGGGCCAACATACAATTATATTGATCATTCAACATTGAGGAAAGTTATCTTGTTCCTTTAATTGTTTATCATGGATTATATATGTTAAAAATGAAGCATACCAATGTTCAGAGTATTGCATGATTGGGAATTAAATCATTATTATTAGCCTTTATGATTTGATTGATTAATAAAGGGTTGTTTCTTATGTATAAGGTTTGATTCCTTACTTATCAGACACCCCAAGTGTGTGTTTCCCTTAATTTATTGTTTATGGCCATTTGGACAAGGATTCTCATAAGTCGTACCCTTTTTTATATTCATTGATTGATTAGGATGTAGTTTTTTTGTTATATGAAATTCATGTGACATGAATTGTGAATGATTTGACATGTAGTGGTTATAAATTACATGAAATTCTTGAGATGATATGCACGTTGTTTTACCAATGGACCATGAGATCCATGGACTAGGAATACTGAGGGGAGTTCCAGATTATTTAGTATCTTTCCAATGGACTATGACAACCATTTACTACGAAGACTGAGGGGGTACCCAGATTAATTACACATGACCATGAAAGCCTTTGTGTAGTTGTTGGCCTGAGGGAATTAGACTGTGAGAGCTTTCCCAGGTGTTTGTTTATAGTTGTTTAAGGAATTCATTCTTAGTTGTACCAAATGGGTTATACCATGAGAACATTACCATAGGGTAGTTTTATAATGAATTGATGTAATGGGACCAATGTGGTTAGAATGTGAGAGCATTCTCAAAGTTTTTTTGTGAATAATTGAATTATTGTGACGTGTCTTCCAAGCAAAAGAACAAGCATGGATTTGGTATTACTTGTTTGTTTAGATGGTATTATGAGATGTCTGTTTTGGTTAAATTACCTAGGTTATATAGAGATTAGGCTATATCCTAGCGTTATATGATTCAATGGATGAATAATAACTGTTAAATGAATTTAATTTAAAACTGTAGGACTACTTACTTTTGGGTACATCCTAGTTTATTGATTCATTCTTAAATATTACCTACTACAAATATTCACTGACAGTTAGTCACAGATATTTTGGTGGTTTCCTGCTGGGATTCATCTCACACACTATTTTGGTCATGATTTTGTACCTAAACAGATTATCTAATTGTAGGTATAGATAAGGGAAATCACCAATCATCGGCAGGTACATGATTTTTATTGGAGATTTAGAGAATAGGACAAAGCCGAGGCTTGAGATACTGCTACAATTTACTTATTTATATTTTAATTTAGTTTATATATTTCATTCTAGCATTGTTACTTGTTTGGATTTTTTCAATAGATACATATTTCATTTATTATAGATATATATTGAGGTTTCTGTTGGATTTACTTTCAGTCTTCCACTATTTACTTTTATGGTATTACTACTTTATCTTTTGATTTAAATTTAGTTCCTGTAATGTATACTTTTCCAATGAGGATATAGTTTCCCCAATGACATACCTTAGCCATCCCTTCTCTTCATAAGCCTTTAGAATTTGGGGAAATGTGCTTGTGGTTATGTAATGATCCTGGTATAGGGCACTTTTGTGTCGCACCTGGATCTGGGATGTTACCAAAATTATGGGTGAAATCGAATTTTACTTTTGGTATTGATGAGATGAGATGGTATTATGATTTAGTGACACCCTAACCCTTATTAAAACAATATTATATTACATTTTTTAAGACAACCTCAAAATGATTGAAGTGGTTATTGTTTTTCTGAAGGAAATATTCCTTTAATCCCATTCATATATTTCATGACATAGAAAATATCATAAGGTGTGATATTGTTATATCATGTTAAATGATATAAATTACACAAGGCCTATAGTATGCCAAATAAAGGGTGCACTGTAAATTTTTTATGGATTATATCTTACTACAATCACATTATATATCATTAACACATGAAATAAAATAATGTTATACAATTTATTTGTATGATAATGTTTTGTAAAAATTTATCGATGGATTATAAATTTTTGTAACTACATGTTATTTACTCATGCTGCATATAATGCGTGAGTAAATAAAAGGGGATCATAGAGTTTCCCTATGGCCTATATAAATAATCCGAAGGTAGTGAAAATCATGATTGATGTATTTTTTTTGTTCTCTATATCCAACCTCTCTTCTTAATTTCCTTTACCTCTAAAAGGAACTAGCACGATTTTTGTGAGTAGAAGAACCCCACATAGATGTTGGGTGATTCTATCAACTAATTGGTACGCCATATATAAGGGCTTTATTTTTTCTAACCATTGGGTAAAAATTATCAAGAATAAAATAATAATGTTTTTGGTGGCTCACTTGTGTATAGTAAGTATTGTAGTTTTGTGTTTTATATGTAGATAAATTGTTTTTGTTTCATGTATAGAGTTCATGGGTAACTGATCAATTTTCCTCTATTGTATTATATATGTGTTATATGATCCTAAGAAATATAACAATGGTATCAAATAAATATCATGAAATTTCAATCATTTAATCTGGTTGGAAATGAATTTTTAAATGATGATTCAATAATATAGTAGCTTATTTCACAGACAATACAGTTAATATCAATAAAAACGACTCCCCATACTAGATTGATATTATATACATGAATTTAATAAGTCACAATCTTTGGTCATGAAATATAATATCACACATGCCACAAACTGTGGGTTTTAATATTACACTATAATATCTTATGTCATATCTTGATTATTCATACATAAACCTTTATAGTGTATATTAGTTTGATGTTCCTTGAGTGAATTTAATCTTATATAAGTATATCACTGGTTGCATTAATTTCATATTGTGTCTGTCTCACCTTACACAGGTCCCAATGTCATGTTCTATTGATACTCACATAATTTTAGGAACCGAACATAGACCCACATCATACATGATCATTTTACCAGAACATGTTCAAATTGAATAAATCATATGAACCTCATATATTATTTTTACAAAAAATTGTTTTAATTATATGTAGGTCATAGTGCACTGAGTTATTCTCATTTGTGGATTAATTATCCAGATTTAATCCAATGTGATCATCTATTTAATTCATACATAAGAGGAAACATTAATCCTACATGGGTGATCGATTATTCATATTCAATTCATTATGTGGAATGGATAATGTTATGTATGTCTATAACATATCCAACATTCATTAATCACATACAGGACCTCCATATCTATTTTTATTCTTACACGGGATTAGAAAATTGTGACTTTTCTACATTATAATGGATAATTCAATCTAATGGTTTATAAAATTTTTATAATTTTAAATAAAAAGATATTTTAGGATATTTATTAATTTTTAAAACTTTTTATAATATAATTAATTATTAAATGTTTATAATTAATTACGTAAAAGTTTATAAGATATTTAATAAATTAATATCCACAAATTTTAATTATTATTGATGAAATGCATTTTATATTTATATGGAATGTATTATAACTTAGAGAATAATATTTACATGGAATTTATAAGGGTAATTCATAAATTTTTTAAAAAATAAAAAATAATGAAAAAATATAAGTGAGTTTATATTTTAATGAGGAATTATTCATTATATATTATTTTAATTGTTCAAATTAATGGACTTATTTCAGAAAAAAATTAAGACACAAAAAAATTTATATAGATAATTAATTTGATAAAGGCTTAAATTAGATTAAATATTTGATATATGGGTTATGTAAAAATTATACATTATAGAGTTGAAATATTAAATGTTTATATTTCATTTAATATGTTTTATTGAAAGTAAATACTGTATAAAAATTCATTTAATGGTGTTTATAATATTAATATATAGAAATATTTTTTATTTTCATAATTTTTGGAATTTCAGTAATTATTTTTTAATTTATAAAATTTTTATAAATATATTTTATTTAGAAATTATTCCTAGATTGTCTATCTAATGTTTAAATATTTTATTTACTCAGTTTTTTAAATTGTATTCCCTTATTTTGTCATAGATATATGTTATTTATGTTATGAATATATATTGTGATATTTAATGAATTTTTTTAAACTAATACACGATATTTTCATTTATGAATTTAAAGAGTAACATGACCGGTATGATAATTTTTTTTAGTTTTCTTCATCCTTTTCATGTGCTTGTACGAGTTTGTGAACTCAAATTAAGAATAAAATTATGATTTATACATAACATGAATTTTTTTCATCTAAATTACGCATGATGTGCTTTATTATATGGATAAATATAGTAATATTTTTAATTGAGTTTGTAACACAGGCTCTAAATTGTGTTAAAGTGTTTCACATTAATATTATTTGATTATATATATTTTTTAGAAGCAATATTTTTCCAAATAAAATAATCCCAAGTATGTATATAAGAAAAGAGGAATAACATGATATAATATTGTTAGATTAAACCCCATTTAAAAAGATCAAGTTTTAGAATCCTTCTAAACAAACACAAGATAATACATTGATCAATAAACCAAATAGGTTATTATATAGAAGGGTTCTAAGGGATTATCATGTGTATGACAAAGTGGAAATGGATATCCCTTAATGGTTTTTTAAATATTTTTTTTTAAATTTTGTGTTACACTTAGCTAAAAATCCCTAAGTGCTGGTATACTAAAAGAATGGTTTTATGTTTATCTATGTAATAAATTGGGAAAAGTGTTATTTTATAAACTAAATATGGTTTATATATGATATAAGTTGTATTATGCACTGCCTAAATGACTACACACTAATATGGGCACCAAGGTAGACTTATTTTTTAGTGGAATATAGATCATTATCCACAATTATTTGATGAGTTCAAAATGGGTCATAATTTTAGTGGGATAACATTTAATATAAGTGCATATTTAATAATTTCATTATATGATATTCATCAAATAAAATATTATTTTTCAGATATATTTAATCATCATAATTAAAAAATACTTTATGATTAGTCATTTAATAGAAGAATCACAATATATGAAACACTTAAGACTAGTATCTTAATAAACATTCATAATTACGAGTAATAATTTTGTTAGCTTAACATCATCCTAGATAGTTAAAAAATTCTTGCTCAAAATAATGATTCGAGATTCTAATGAGAATCATAAAATTATTCATATATAGTTCCAAAGTAAATAAATGAAAAATTTAATATGGAACCATAGTCTTTACTCAAATACATAATATGATTTAGTGTGTTAATGACTCCATGGGAATAGAGGATTTCATAAGGATTATTTTAGTTATATAATGCATTATATTTTCATTTTAGGGAAATATTCAAACAATATGAATGTATCACGGAATGTATATAATATTAATAATGTGATGAGAATAGATGAACTGAGTATTGTGATGTCTTGTTTTAAGAGTTCTGTTAACAATATAAATGGGTTGAAATTTTTAAATTGAAAAAAGAATTGTTAGTTCAAAATTCCATTACTGCTTCTTCAAGTATCCTATTAATGTCATTGAAACGGAATGTTGGTTTCAGGAAGGAGTAATATTTATATATAATATAATTGCCAATGACACCTAAAGGGGTTCAAGAAACTCCATGGATTGTCCATGATAGGTACCGATGTTATAAAATCAATTCATTACATTGTAAGGGTACCTGATTCCAAGTATATAAATTAAAAATGAGGAATATATAAAGGATTTACTAAATTAAATTATTAATTGATAGCGATCATACATAGAATTCAAATGATTATTTAAAGATTTTTTAGATCAAATATTTTAATGAAAGGAATTTTACAATGCTTAAATAAATTGTGGTAAAGGATGTGAAAAGTAATCATATTTCTCTTATGTTATTAGAGAAATTTTTTATTATTAAATATTTCTTATAAAAATTAAGAAATTATATATTCTACACATATAGTTTATGATTCATCAGATTCCATAAAAAATTTGAGATGAAGAAAAGGATAAAAATAATATCCAAGGTAAAATTGTTTTTCCAGTTGTTTGTTAAAATATGATGGATTTGATCCAAATATTATTAGTGATATATTTTATATAATAATATTATTTTTAGGCTAATTATTCGAAAAGATGTAATTTAATATATAATAATCAAACAATAGGTTTTTATAAAATATTACAACATAATGAAATTATTGTTATTTACTAACACAAATGGGCTTGTTTATCATAGAAATATATTATATATAAAACATTATTTCTAATCATATTATCTGAGTATATAACCATTAATTATTTTTAATTTTAGTAAATAAAAGACTATGATAGTAAATATACAATGTGAATTTCACTACATATTAAATAAGTTTAGGGTGTATTGGTGATGTAATATTTAAATAGTTAAATTAGTTTTCTAGTAAAAAGTTTTACAAAAAGGGTTCCAAAAAAGATAAAGATATACATATGAGGAACTTAAAGTAGGAAAAAATGTTATTAACATTGTAACACATGAATTTATTGGGTTAATAATTTTGAATATATTTAAGTATTTTAACATTAGGAATGAAATTAATTTGTCTCACCAATATTAAAACTAGAAGACTTCATATCTTACACTCACTATATATTTTAGTGGGATGTTTTTGTCATATATTACATTGATATGTGGAAGGAATTATATTGATATGTAATGTGTGAAATAAAACTCTTGGCAGTGCAAAAAATATAAGATTGATCTCATATTATACCATATATTATATGATAGACATCTACTAAATCATAGTTTTGTTATGTATTATTAATGGGGTATATGAATACAAAAATTGATCACGTTATAGAAATGGAAATATCCACTTCTTCAATATTCCATGTTGTATATAAATGAATATATTGTTAAGATAAATGAAAATTGATATATCTAAGTATGAATTTGATTAAACCATAAATGATTTTCATAAAATAATATAAAATGATATGAAAAAAATGTTATGGTTAAATTTGGTGTGATTTTTGTATTAAGACATGAAATCTTATTAATAGGAACTAAACATATTTTATGTGTGGGTTGACCATTGAATTATATAGAATATATTGTCATACATTTAACCATTGGTATGATATTGGTGAATTACTCATATTTTGAGTCACCAAAACTGGTGGTTGGAAGGATACCAAGCATGGAACCATTATTCTATGATACCTTTCTTATGAAACCCTTGAGTATTTTTAAATTAATGGGTGGTTAGGTATTCTACTGATAATGCCATTTGTTGAAGTATAAATAATGTTGGATTTCTCATTATGCAAGATGTGTATGGAATCTGAGCCATTGATTAAGATTGATAGAGGAAGGTTACAATTATACGAATATATTATATATGATGTTCACATCTATTCTCGGGAAGGATATGTTATGTGATCATACATAAAGTTTATTTTTTGTGATCTATTTATTGAACTATTTAGGATAAACATAGAGAATCAATATTGTTTTTGTTAGCCATATAGGATTGATATACTCTATGTCACATGGTGACATAATTTATTAGATTAACAGATCATATGATAATGAAAGATTTCATGTGATATATTTTATTGACACATAGAGATATTTTTATTTATGGAAGATGAATCTGGATCCCTTTTTATATTGAGTATTATCTTCCAAATGTTTCTCCTCGATTATCTATATGAATGTAGTTATTTATATTTATTCTTATTGCGAAAACTGATCGTGTATCCACACTTTTTTGTTGACTAAATAGTGATTAGATTACTTATGTAATTTCTAGAAAATTAATTTAATTTTAATCAAATATATATTTAGAGGGATGTTTAAAATTTATTTCCTATGTCTTAATACAAGTTGAAGTTGATGATAGCTCTCAAAAAGTGTTTTACAAAATATCCACAAGGGTTTGGGATAATTTTTCAGAAGTTATTATATATGATATAATATAATGTGAAATGGAACCAAATCAATGAAGAATTAGTAAAAGAGGAATATTGAAGTAAATATTCCCTAAATCCCAAACACATATGACATGTTCTGGCCCATACATTATGGTGTTATATAGTTATATTGTGTGGTATGATATAAACAATGCTGGATATATTTTATTCCTTATTGAAGGTGTGTTGTGAAGAATTTTTGTGATTAAATAAGTTTACTTTTTTATAATATATCATTAACTGTAAATTTTTGTGAGTATATATGTACGATAAATTAAAGAACACATTTGAATAATAGGTTATAAACAATTGTAACCACATGGTATTTACACATGCATTATATAACACCTGTGTAAATTCATGGTGTATAGGGGGTATACAATAGGCTTAGATAAACTAGGATAAGGACATTAAAAATGTTTTTGATGCATTTATGTTTATCCCAATCCAATATCTCTTCTTCATTACCATTAATTGGTAATTCACTAGAATATTATAGTGAGTAATGTTATACCACCTGAACATTAGGTGATTTTATAAACCTATGGATACACCATGGAGAGGGTATATTTTTTATTAATTTTCAGTGATATCTATAAATCATATGATAAATATGGTTTTGGAGGATCATTGGTGTATGGTAAGTAGTTTAATTCATTATTTTGTATATATTTTCATGATCATAGCATTGTACATTGAATTATTTGGTTACATGTAACACCTCAAACCCCCTAGATCGGATCTAATGAATTACGTTTCATATTGTCATGGTTATAACGAATTAAAATCCATATGGAACAATCATTTTAGTAGTATTGAGGAAAATAGATAAAAAATGTAACTCAAATTACATTGGAAAAGGTTACAAAATACAATACATAAGAAAAACTAAAAACTACATCCACAGGAACCCAATAAATGCTCACTTATTCATCTCATATTAAAGGAAAAAAAATGGAAGGGGTGAGCTCAAATTCTCAGTAAGGGTTACAAATAGAGGAATCATGAAACAATAATAACTGAATTGTAATCAATTTTACATAATCAACATGGCATGGTGAATAAATGAAAAACTCACGACATTAATAAACAGAGAATGAAATTGCATCTGTGGATTTTTTTCATAGTGAAAACTTCATTGATATTAATAATTAATAATTAATAAAGAGAATTTATATTAAATAGACATAATGTGTCTTGAACATGACACCATTTTACCATTTAAAAAATTTAGTTTTTGCGGGTAGAAAAACTATCTGATTTTTGGAAACAAACTCAGAGGGTTTGTTGCCAATTATTTATGTCATGAGAACAACTGATTCATCGAGGGGATATAGAGGGCCCCACCTTACACTAAATTACGAAATAATTCTGTATAAATTGATTCAATACAATATTATTTTACCCTTTCAATATCCATATAGAGTAGAGTATACAGATTCATCAATATTTCCATAGTAAAAGTATCTTTCACAATAAACACCTTATGTAAAATGGAATACGGTTTAGACATGAAACATATCCAGGATTTGATATTATGGATATTTAATATAAATATAACTTCAAATGAAAATTTATCTAAAATGGTCAATATTTACACCACAAAATGATTATTAGGTGCACAATTCAATGTTAGTCACATCAAAATAGTAGTTGAGACAATGTCTCTAACCACAATGTAATCTGTCAAATCATATGACCAGAACCTAATAAGCCTAAAATGAGTCATTTAATACCATGGATATAAATAGAATAAGGTTATTATATATCAAATTTATGGTCACATATTCCACATATAATAAATAATTGGAAAACAATGGAAATCTCTTAGAAATGAAAGTGAGATTAGAAACCCCTTACCTTATGCTCATGTGTGTTCTTTATTTGTTTTAATCAACTGAATAAAAATAATTATCTTCATTACCAAATAACTCCAGAACCACCTATACATTTAATTGGTTTAGTATAACTTTATTAGGTCCATTAATGACCCTTTTATTGGTTTAATAGGTTCAATTTTATTGTTTTAGAAGCATTTCCTTCCATGGTTTTCATGATTCGTTTACTTTCATTCATGAATGGAAGTTCATTTGAAATGTGGTTAAACATCAGTAATTTTTTATTTATATAATTACTTACATTTATAATAATTAAATGATATTATAATGATTCGGGGTTATATACATGAGGATGAATCATTAGTAAAAAGTTATTGATAAACGCTTGGATTTAGCTTGGCGGTTTTGTGTCCAATGAACTTGTTTTTTTATTACTATTCCATATTATGAGTGTGTGGGGATTCCAGAAAATTAATGAGATTAAATAAATATATTTAGGTATATTTCAATCATAAAAATGGTTTCATGACCAGAATTTAAGATGGTAATAAAAATTAATAACCTAACGTCCTTGAATGTGATAAATTAGCACATCTCAGACAGTGTTTTCATTTTTAGTATAAGAGGGGGGGGGACGAGAGATGATGATGAAATATTCAATTAGTATAATATAATTCTTGATTATGTATGTTACTATAATTATGATAGTATTTGGATGATGTGAGGTGAGGAAATAAGTATAAAATAAAGGAACTCAAAATAAGAGAAAATTTGAGAACTCTCTTACAAAAATTTGGTCGCCTAACAACGTCACTTAAAATTTCCTAAAATAGTTTGATGAGGGAAAGGGGGTATCTCATCACCCAGTAATTATATGGGTAATAAGGTTAATATGGATGGACAGATCCCAACATAATCCAATTGAAAATAAAATAAAAAACATAAAGGAAATATTTAAGAAAATGGAAGGCTGTTTGATTCTCTTACCATGTAGAGTAACTCCCAAAACATGACCGTTGGGACCTTGGGGGTTTAAAGAAAGATTTGGAGGACACCTAGTTATGTAATACTACCATATCTTCGAGTATAATAAGTTTGGAATGAAAGAAAACAAAGGGGGTGAGTTTGTATTTATAGTAATTAAGAGGGAGTTTTTTATTAATTAAAAGGGACACCTCATTTGTGGTTTTTTCAAAACCATGGGCTTGCCCATATTATTTGCCCATGGTTTTAGCCACTTGAGAAACCTCATTTGATAGGTTACTATTCACAAGTTGACCAGCCTTTTATTTTTAATTATTACATCATTATGATTTCATTAAACTATAGAAAACTCAAAATATATTTTTACGATTCTTGAAAAAATCAATTATTTTAGAAAAATCCCATAAATTCACTCTAACCATTTTTCACCATGTAAAATTTAAAAATGATCTCCATTTTTTTAAATTAATGTTATATGTATTTTTAATTTAATTTTTAATTGAAATCATAGTTAATTTGAAAAGTAACCATTTTAATGTTATAATTAGTTTTATATCACATTGAAAAATTAATTATGATATCATTATCTTATTACCTTATAAATATAAAATATTATCATTATTTACTCTTTATAAGGGTCATATTACTATTCATAAGGTTATGCTACTATTCATCAAAATATCAATTTGGTTCTATCAGACTCCAAATGACTTACTGGTCACAACTCTAGATGACTGTTTTTTGAAATTCAAAACCTAGAATAGGAAAAATTTTGTTTAATAGACAGCTTATAAAATTCCCTTATAATGTTTTGATTCAAAAAATACATAGTGCTTCAGGAAATATTGGTTATCTAATGAATAGACTATATTTAAGACAGAAAAACCATAAAATGTTTGGGGTGTTATATTATTCCCTCCCTTAGAAATTTCATCCTTGAAATTATATGTATAAATCCCACCAAAAAGATATGGGTGGTTCTTCTTCATAACATCCTCAGGTTCCCATATTGCTTCCTCCATATTCTAGTTTTTTCAATGATCCATTACTAGACATGTTTTTTGATTTCTCAATACCTTCTCCATTGTGTCAAGAATGTCAATAGTTTCTTCAGAGTATGATAAAGTAGGTTCTGATTCTATGTCATCATAGGTGAGTACATGCATTGGGTTTGATAGGTATTTCTTCAACAAAGACACATGGAATAGATCATGAACTTTAAAGAGACTTGGAAATATTTCTAAATAGTAAGATACTACTCCGATTCATTCCTGAATATCAAACAGTCAAATGTACATGGGGCTTAGTTTCCCTTTCTTACTGAACCTTAACCCACCTTTCCAAGGAGATACATTCAGAAATACAAGATCTCTAACTTGGAATTGCAAATCATTTCTCTAGTTGTCAACATAAGTCTTCTACCTACTTAATGATTCTTTAATATGTTCTTGGACTGTATTCACCTTTTCCATGGTCTCTTCAACAATTTCGTGGCCTATAAGTTTCCTCTAACCAACTTCATCCCAACAAGTTTGGGTTTGACATATCTTTCTGTATAATGATTCATATGGAGCCATTTGAATACTAGAATGGATACTATTGTTGGATGAAAATTCCACCAAAGGCAAGTATTGATCACACATACCATGTATGTCAAGAGGGAATGACCTCAGAATGTATTCTAGATTTTGAATAGTCCTTTTAAACTGTCCGTTAGATTGGGGGTGATAAGAAGTACCCATATGAAGCTCAATATTTAAATCCTTCTAGAGAATTTTCTATAATTTTGATGTAAACCAGAGATCTTTATTGGAAAAAATTGATAGTGGTTCACCATTATGTCTTAAAAATTCATTAATATAATTTCTTTATAGGTGCTCAATTTGGAAATCCTCTCTTATAGGAAGGAAATGTGCTGATTTTGTGAGATAATAAAAAATTACCCATATTGCATTGTTCCTTCTTGGTGTACTCAGTAGTGCAGTGATAAAATCCATCATAATGTTATCCCACTTCAATAGAAGAAATAGGTAAAGGTTATATCAATCCTCTTTGATGTCATCTCTATGCCTTCACTTGTTGACAAACTAGACATCTTGACATGTAGTCAGGAATTTCTTGCTTCATATTATACCACCGGAAATATTCCTTTATCTCTCTATACATATTTGAGCTACCTGGGTGTATAAATAAATTGGAGCTATGGGAATCGTCTAATACTTCCATTTTTAGCTCGGGTACTAATGGAATGCATAACGTGTTACCAAACTTCAGAACTCTTTCCTCATACATGAAGTCTTCCAATCAGCCATCTTTAACATAAATAATTTTCTTGTGTTGATTTTCAAAATCAGATTGAGATCTTTTTTTCTTCTCTTTTAAAGATCGTTTATCAATAATTTGAAAGAGGAAAGATGTTTCCCCCTCCTTAACAATTCACATATACATCATTAGTTGATCCATGAATATAGGATCTCTCTCAATCCTCATTTTAGTCAAAAGTCCATGTCCTTTCTTGCTTTATTCCACTTCCAAATTATTTTCCTTAACAAGTTGGTAGTGTATTGATAAATCATAATCTTTGAGTAACTTGAGCCATCCCCTTTTCCTCATGTTGAGTTCCTTTTGTGTGAAAATGTATTTTAAACTCTTGTGATCTTTGTATATCTCAATTTTTTCACTGTGATGATAATGTCTCTATATCATCATTGAAAAGATTATAGCTGCTAACTCAAGATCTTGTGTCAGATAATTTTGGTCATGAGTCTTCAACTACCTTGATGCAGAAGCAATAACATTACCATTTTGCATAAGGACGTAACTCGTACCATTCTTGGATACAACACTGTATATGACAAATCCATTACTTCTAGATGGAAGAGTCAAAATTATACCATTGAAAAATATTCTTTTCAATTAATAGAAGCATTATATACAATTTTTTTCCACGCACAATTAACTCCTTTACGTGTGATCTTGGTTACTAGGTTAGCCAGTAGGGGAAATTTATGAGCAAAACACAGATACTAACATGCTATGACAATAAAACTACATACCTTACTTCTGTTTGGTTGTGTGGTCTAATCATGGACTTCCATTGGCTTCACAGGATCGATTAGGATTCCATTCTTTGAGAAAAAATTACCTAGAAATGTAACTGATTGAAGCCATAATTCACACTTTCTAAACATTCCATATAATTCATTTCTTCTAAGAGTTTTAGAATAGTCTTCAAGTGATCCACATGCTATATATATCAGTTTGAGTATTCCAAGATATCATCGATGAGTACCACACCAAGTTTATCAAGATATTATTTGAAAACTATATTCATTAAATCCATGAAAACATATGGTGCATTCGTCAGTCCAAAAGTCATCATTGTAAACTCGTAATGCTCATACCTGGATCAAAATGTTGTCTTCAGAATATATTCCTTCCTCACACACAGTTGATGATATCCAAATCGATGGTCAATCTTCAAAAAGTATTTATCTCCATGAAGTTGATCAAATAAATTATCTATACAGGGAAGAGTATATTTATTCTTTATTGTAATATCATTGACTTCCCTATAATAAATTAATTTCCTCACGGATCAATCTTTCTTTTTGACAAACATGACCGGGACTCCCCATGGAAAAACAATAGGATGAATAAATCCCTTTTCACTCAACTGCTCTAGTTGTTTCTTTAGATCCACTAACTCCACAGCGGCCATTCTGTAAGGGGTCTTTGATATAGGTCTTTCCCAAGTAATTAAGTTAATGGAAAACTTAATTTCCCACTCTAGAGGATGTCCAAGTAAATCCTCTGGAAACACATCAACATATTCTTGCACTATATTCAAAACATCAATTTAAATATTTCCATCCTCACCCATAGATATTTTGTTGTATTTCTCTCCAAGAATTGAATTCAATAGAGCCACTGGGGTTGGGTTTAGATAATATTTATTTGGCGAGGTCTCTACTCTAAAGATAAGAGATTCTACACAATTTTAAATAATCGTAACTTCCTTTTTCTTGCAATAAATCATCGTATAATAGTTTGACATCCAGTTCATATGGAGAATTATATCAAAGTCCTTCATTGGTATGATGATAAGGTTAGAAACAAAGGTATGTGTTTGTGTCACTAGTGGGACTAGTTGACATGCCTTTGTTGCAATGATGCATCCCCTAGTCATTTTGACTGATAACTCTTTTCTTAAATAAAATTGGACATGTCTGATTTTATTAGAAAACGGGGAAGATATAAATGAATGCGATGATCCAGAATCAAAAAAAGTGTTGGCTATGTTTGAGGAAACAATTAAAGTACCTTCCACCACACTATTAGGAACTACAACTTTTGTGGTAGTAATCGCATAAGCTCTTCCTTGCTCTCTTGTCTTTTTCTAAGGCATGTTTCATTGGTTCCTAGGAAACTCATTTTCATAGTGTCCCATATATCTACAATTTTATCATTGAACATCATCAAATTTTTTCTTACCCTTTCATTAATGAGATATATGACCCTTTCTCCACACTTATTAAAGACTCTCATTCTTTTTAATCATTTCCCAAGATGATTCTTTCCATAGTTTTCGCATAATGGGGATTTCTTCATTCCCTTGTTATTCATTGGTGCTTCACCTTTCTCTTGGTTATCAGAACACCTCTTCTTATCTTGGTTTCCCTTGAACATATTTGATCTAGAAAATTCCATCTCTATTTTGATGGAACATAATACAGTTTCATCATATGATATAAATGCTTGAGAAGCTAGTTTCCTTCGAAGAATTATCTTAAGACCTTTAAAGAAATGATAAATATTGTCTATTGAGTAATGTATGCAATCTAAGTCATACATGGATAACCTTGTGGTGGTACCCTCATACTCTAAAAAACCGTCTTCTTCCCTTTTCATTATGGCAAGGAATTTCCTCTGCATTTTTGTTCGTTGCTCATGAGGGAAATATTTTTTGAAAAATATTCCCATAAAATTCCACCATTACATATAATTTATTTCTTCTTCCTCCTTGGTATTCTGAATCATGTACCACCATTGATCAACGTCGCCCTTGAGAAAATATACTACCAGTACTACCTTTTCATTTTCATTACATCTTAATGCTGGGAATATGTTTTCAGGAGACTTGATCCATTGCTCAGCAACCACTGAATTAGTAGTCCCACTGAAGGATGGGGGCTTCAGCTACATGAAATGTTCCAATATAGTTGTGGAATGGTTATTTTTTACAACCTAAGTATGTTGTTCCAATATGTTCATGATCTGATATGCTCCAACAATGACTGTGTTGACTTGCTCAGTGGGGAGATCCTTACCTTTCCTATGAGTATTGATTCTCCTTCTTCCGTTAGACGCAATTTCTAAATAATGGAACACACTAGATTAGGGTATGAATCATAATGAATAATCGTATCTTAAAAAAATGCATAACATTAATTGAGAACCTACGCATAGCTAATCCTATAATTAGAAAATTGGTTTATTTGAGGAATAATTTACATTCCAGTCCACCATAATGGATTGTAATGAAAATATGAATTATCCTAATCATATCCCGTGGATGTCTCATAACCATGAGTGTAGCAAATCCCATTTTCTCATATCAAGTTACCACAGGTCAAGCCAAAAACTCCTTGTCATAGCTTTCACTCCTAGGTAAATTTGTAACAGTACCACCTCTACATGATCATATCGAGAGAGGGGTGTATTTTATAGAAGGATTCAAATAATCAATTCCTTACCTAATCACTAGGATATTTTTGTACATTTATCCTCAAATACTACATCAGGGATTTGTTCCCCACTATACATTTCCTACTCTAGTTTCCATGTTTTCTACTAAAATTTCTTTGATACCAACTATAGCACCCCGACCCCTCTAGACTGGAGCCAGTGCATTAATTCTTATATAGGCCTCGTTAGAAGGAATGAAAATCCTAAAGTAATGATAAGTACATTATTCTTTAAGAAACTAGACACATTAATGTAACTCAAATTACTTTATAAAATCTTACAAAATACAATACATAACAAAAACTAAAAACGACATCTAGAGAAACTCAATAAATGATCTCCTCTTCATCACTTGTTCAAGGTAAATAATGAAAGCGGTGTTCTCAAATGATCAGTAAGGGTTACAAATGGTAGAATCATGATTCAATAAAAACTAAATTGTAATCAATTTGACAGCATCGACATGGAATGGTGAATAAATGAAAAACTAACGCCATTAATAAACTGAGAATGAAACTGCATTCATAGATCCTTCCATAGGGAAAATCTCATATATAGTAATAAATTTTAATGAATAAAGAGAATTATTATTAACTATATTTCATGTATTAGGAAAATGATACCATTGTACCTTTTAAAACGGTTTAGTTCTATGGGTGTAAACATGTCTGATTTTTGGAAACAAACTCAATGGGGTTTTCACCACATATTTGTCTCATGAGACCTACCGATGCATCAAGGGGATATAATGGGACCCACCCACCAATTCATTTCCAAATCATTATTTATACATTAATTCTATACAAGATCATTTTTCCCATCTAAAATATATATAGAGTAGAGTATATGGATTCATCAATATTTCCATAGTTAAAATAACATTACAAATAAACACTGTAAGTAAAATAGTATACGGTTTAGACAAGAAATATATCCATGATATGAGATTATGGATATTCAATATAAATATAATTTCAAATGAAAAGTGATCTTAAATGGGTAGTAGGTACACAACATAAGGATTATTCGGTGCAAAATACAAAGATAGTCACAACAAAATTGTAGTTGAGACAAAGTCTCTTACCACAATGTAATCGGTCGAATCAAATGACCAGAACCTAATAACCATCAAATGAGTGATTGAATAAAATTAATATAAATAGAATAATTTTATTATATATAAAATTTAAGTACACATATACCAAATATATGAAAAAATTGGCGAACTATGGAAATCTCACGGAAATGAATGTGAGATGAGAAACCACTTACCTTATTCTTGAGTGTGTTCATAGTTTGTTTTAAAGACCTGAATAATAAAATTTAGCTTAATTAATTAATAACTCCCGAACCTACTATACATGTAATTTTTTTAGTATAATCTTATTGGGTTCATTCATGGCCTTTTTATGGGTTTAAGAGGTTCAATTTTATTGTTTTGGAAGCATTTTCTTCCCTGGTTTACATGATTCGTTTACTTGCATTCATGAAGTGAATTTTGATTGAAATGTGGTTAAATATCCCTAATTTTTTATAAATATTATTAGTGAAATTAAAGAGACATAAATGATATTATAATGATTCTAGGTTATATAATTGAGGATGAATCATTAGTTGAAAGTTATTGATAAATGATTTGATTTAACTTGGCGGTTTTTTATACAATGAACTTGTTTTATATTATTATTCCATATTATAAGTGTATAGGGATTCCAGAACAATAATTAGATTTAATACATATATTATGATATGGTTCAACAATAAAAATGGTTTCAAGACCATAATTGAAGATTGTATTGAAAATTAAGAACCCGTCATCCATGAATGTGATAAGTTAACACATCTCGGGTGGTGTTTTCATTTTTAGTATAAGAGGAGGCAGAAAGATAGACGATGGTCAAATATTCCCTTATAATAATATAATTCCAGTTCATGTAAGGTAATTGAATTATCATAGCATTTGGATGATGTGAGATGAGGAAAGAAGTATAAAAAAGGAACTCCAAATAAGAGAAAAATTGACAAATCTCATACGAAAATTCGACACCCTTACAGTGTCACATAAAATTTCATAAAATTTTTTGATGGGAGAACGGGGGTATCTCATCACTCAAAAATTATATGGGAAGTAAGGGGGATGTTGAATTAAATATACCAACATCTTCCAGTTGAAAATAAAAGAGAAAACATAAATGAAAGCTTTAATAAAAGAGAAGGGTGGTTGATTCTCTTACCTTGTAGAGTAACACCGAAAACATGAAGGATGGGACCTTGGGGGTTTGAGGACACCTTGGGGGGAATAATTGGTAGGTAATAACACCATATCATAGAGGATAATTATATTTTACGGAATTAAAATGAAGTGGTTGAGTGGGTATTTATAGTAAATAAGGGGGAGTTTTTTATTAATAAAAAGGGACACCTCATTAGTGGTTTTTGAAAAACCATGGGCTTGCCCATAGTATTTTCCAATGTTTTAGCCACTTGAAACACTTCATGTCATAAGTTATTGTACACAATTTTCCAAGATTTTATATTTAATTATTACATATTTATGATGACATTAAACTACTGAAAGCTCAAAACATTATTTTTAGTATTCATGAAAAATTCAAGTATTTTAGGAAAATCCAAAAAATTCACCGCATACATTTTTCAACATGTAGAATTGAAAAATGAACTACATTTTTTGAAAATAAATTTATAATTATTTTTATTTTAATTTTAAAATAAAATCATCATTAATTCAAAAAATAACAATTTTAAATTTATTATTAGTTCTATGTCACATTTAAAAATTATTTAAGATATTTTTATCTTATTTCCTTAAGAAAATTAAATATTATCATTATTTACTATTTAAAAGGGGAATATTACTTTTCATAAGGGTATGTAACTATTCATCAAAAAATAAAGTTGGTTCTATCAGACTCTAAATGACTTACTGGTCACATCTCTAGATGATCGTTTTCCAAAATTTAAAACATAGATGTGGAAAATTTAGTTTTAATAGATAGATTATAACTTTCTCCTATAATGTTTTGATTCCCAGAAGGCTTAGTGCTTCATGAAATATAGGCTATCTAATAAATAGAATGTATTTATGAGGAACATACCATAAAATGTTTGGGGTGTTATATTACACCTTCCATTTTCTACAGTGGTGTATAAGTGTAATATGATTTAAATAAAACATAAATACTACCAATTAAATAGGATAATACCATTGTTCATGATATGTATTATGTTTATAATTTTTTATTAAATTATTTTTAGCGTATCACATTGTCCTTGCACAATATGTATATTGGTTATGATGGGGACACTATTGGGGATGGACAACTTGTTTTACTCGCACCCAACTCAGGAGGACCTGAAATTTTGGGACCATATATATAACACCCACTGACGTATGATTGTATTTTATTAAAATAATAATACATTAAATATCATTGGGTATTAAAAATACCAAGATAAAATGAATGAATATATACTATAAAAATGTTATTATTTAAATATAATGGTTATACAAAGCCATTTCTTTGGAATGTATGAATAATAATAATCATATTATAAAATATATGAAGAAATTATTTTCTAAATAAAATGAATCATTATTCATTTGAAGGTAAGAAATATATTTTTCCTAAAAATAGTTTTTATGTGAACAATGTATTTTCTCATAATAGATAAAAATAATTATTACTAAAAATTTATTCTAATGAAATTATTAGATTATATATCCAATATTATTATTTAGCATTAATATATTTTTGTTTGTTAACAAAATAATGAGGTTAAAGATATATTTTTCTCCGAAGATAAATTTTCATCAGAAACGGTTTTTATTAAATTTTGTGAGAAGATATTATGATTAATTTCTAACACTATTAAAACATTTATTCGATAAAATGTACATAATTTTTAAATCATCATGTGTAAACAATATTATGATAAAATTTTATTATTTTTTTCAAATGATTTTCTTTAGTGATTAGTTTGAAATATAGATTTTTAGAAAAAAGTTATTTATTTTCTA
The DNA here is from genome assembly GCA_963277665.1 of Viscum album. Taxonomy (NCBI): domain Eukaryota; kingdom Viridiplantae; phylum Streptophyta; class Magnoliopsida; order Santalales; family Viscaceae; genus Viscum; species Viscum album. Next base: position 21,317,787 of record OY728123.1, read on the forward strand.
TAAAAAATTTAATTTAAGTTCCCCATTATATTTTGAAATTATTTTTAAAGTAAAATAAGTCTCATATTGTTAAACATAACCCATAAAATTCTATTAGAGTCAATTTAATTCCTGATTTTTTTATAAATTGATTATGATGCTTAAAATGAGTATTTTTCTAGAAATGGGGTTTTATTGCATCTTATAATCTTATATTAAATTTAATTTCTACCATTTATACAAATTAAATAGTAGACAATGGATTTAATATTTGGGATCATCATTTTCTAATTTGTCTATGAGGATATTTACATTTCTATCCATAATTAATAGTCACTATGGTAAATGTTTATCACCTCGGTAAAAGGAAAAATGGGTTAAACTAGATTAAAACTATAGGAGAAGGTCTCAAAATAAATCAAACACTTTCCTTTATTTCATTCAATTGTTTTATTATGAAAACTCAAATTCTATCATTTAAAATTTTCTAATATTTTTATCATTTTTTATTTATTTATTTTAAGTAACGACAAATTACAAAATGTTACTCTCTATATTTTTAATATATGTAATATCTTTTCCTAGATATAAAAATTGTTTTGAAAGGTTATAAATGGTTTTTTAATATTAATATATTATTTTATATTATTTTAATTTTTAGTGATGGCATAATCTCATTGAACGCTTATGAAACGCTAACCCAATACTTGTCCAAAAAGTTATAAAAAAATAAATTATTTTAAAAACATTAAAGGTAAACTTTTTTGGATTAATTATTTTTTCCTGAATTTATTATATAAATATATTTTAATTTATGGGGAATTATTTTATGTTCAAATCCCATATATTTCATGATATGTTTTATGTCATATTTTGGATGTAGTCATCAAAATGACATTAAATGGTATTTAATTTTTAATTTTCTTAGAATCACTATAAAATCATAAAAAACAAAACATAAATCAATTTCAAGGATAATATTAGATTATATAATTATATTTTCATATATTTTACCCATGTAATTTTTAAATTTACTTTTATTATATTTGGATATTGTATTGGTTGTCAAAATGATTAAGGATAAATAGGGTTAATAAGTGGATTAAATAAAATGATAAGGATTGAAATGGAACATAACATTTTATAAATATTATTATTTAGATTTATATTAACCTTGTAATTCTATTATTAATATATATTTAACTTTGTATCTATATGTAATGAGTTATAATGATATTATATATTAATATTTCATGTATTTATAATATTTACACCCACCTTACTTATAAAAGGGAACAACCTATCCCCTATTACTCACACATGTTGATCCATTTATCTCAAATAATAACTACATAAATCCTTTTCTATCCTTCACCCCCATGTCTTTGATATTATGATCTCACCAAAACTTCTAACTAAAATTCTTTATGTGTAAGATAATCTTGGTTTTCCAAATAAGAAAAAAAAATCACAACCAAATGCTTTTTATATTTATTTCATCTTCCACATATAAATAATATTATATCACCATGATTATATTATGAAAAAATATCTTTAATATATTAAAGTGTTATTATGTTGATATCATAATCCATTTGCATTTCCTTTTCAATCCTACAAGAAATAAAAATATCACATGTGTGTATGTGTGGACTACCCACTCCATGAAGTGGTTTTTTTATTTTTAATCACCACATCACAAGGCAAGTTATAATGATAGATTTAATGAATATTTATGATATTAATTAAGAAATTGTTTCTATAAAGATAATATATTACTTATATGTTACACTCTCATAAATTGTAATACGATAACATATTCTATGTATATGTGTGGATTTCCACCTCTATGAAGTGATTTGATTAATTTTTTATGCCCTACATTCATTAATAGATATAATATTTTTTAAAATTTATTAACATGTTAATTATTTCTTTATTAAAATTATTTATATAATATAATAATAACCTATTTGACCTTGGTGAACCTACATTAGTTTTTTAGAGATTTTGACCCTAACTTCATCGTAACATCTAATATGAAGTTAATTAATTTAGTTATTATATAACCCATGGTAATAAATGAAATAAAATGGATTATGATAAGGTAATAAAACTGAATTTGTTTCATAATTGATTTAATAATTAATCTTTATTTATTATAATGGAGTGATATAATTTCAATAGCCAGTCAGATACATCATGTGGGATTTCTTGTCTAAATTTCCTTTCTCTAAATATTAGGTCTGTTTCACCACATGTTTTCTTTTGTCCAGTGTATAAAAGATAAAATTGTCATATTTTATCGTTAATTACTAAAATTATAGTGGTGTTGAAATCCATTTCATATTTTCACCATAAATGTTCTTTTAAATTAAAATTTATCAATGATGTCAGGGATTTTCGTTTTAAAAATTTTTTATAAACATTTAAACTCATTCTAGTCCATATTCCGGTTCATATAAATGTTTTAATAATTTTCATATTTTTTAATCAATTATTTATAAAGGCCATTTTTATAATATTTTATTTTATTTACAATCTTTTAAAAATAAATCATTTCAAGGTTTTCCATGTGGTTCATTTTCAACTTTTACAACTGCGTAAATAGAATTGTTTTAACATATATGACATAACCAAATTTTTTCATAATATTATTAATAATAAATTATAAATATTAATCTATATGTTAACAATATATTTAAATATAGATCTTGTTCCCGCTAAGAATTTTTCATTTTCAATATCTGTCAATAAAAAATGATATTTCTCCTTATGTTTGTGTTAAAATAGAAAGGGGTTTTTTAGTGATTTAAATGAGGTTTTAAAATGAAATATTGATATATATATAAAAATACATGATATAGTAATTGAAAATTATATATTATGATGGGTGATATTGATATCACTCATTTCTATTGATGATCCATTTATCAAACAGATCTATGGATGCGGCTGATATAGATCTCCAATACATTGGGTAATAAATATTATTCGATGATAAAAAAGCGAGATAACCTTATAATCTTCTCCTGTAAAATTAAAGATGCCCCAATTATTTATGAAATGGGTTGAACATGAGTGAACATGGAATGTTCATATGATACTCCAAGATACCTGTTTTATTCTTGAATGGGGTTTTAAATAAATTTTATTTATTTCATAATCCATGGATATTTTGGGAAATTTTAAAGGTGAATATTTTATTTTCTAAAAGAAATTATTTCATTATGATTTCATGGTTTTTATTATTCTTCAAAATTTATTTTAAATTTTTTCTTTGAGAAAAGTTTCATTATATCATGTGGGTGAGTTTTTTTTTGTTCTCAATGTGTTATTGTGAAAAATTAAAACATTATCATGGGTTTTAAATTTTTCCACTATAATAATGGTATTCTGAATTTTTTATCCAATAATTATCATTTGATTAATCAATCCATGTTTTCAAATGTTTTTCACATGATTTAAGGATGTTTAAAAACTATATCAAGGTTAATATATATACTATGGTGACTTGTCCTTAATTGTGAAGATGTTTTTAGTGAAATAGAAGTTTAATTTTAATAATACTATTTATGTGGAAAATAGGAACATTTATTGGAATATTAATATTTTTATTGTAAGGGTTTGATATTAAATAGTTTTTCAAAATTCTTCAAAACTTTAAACATAAATGATTATCAAAATATAATAAATTTCTACCCTTGTTATAAATCATATAATTATTGGTTTTTTAAGTTATAAGGAATTATATTAATATATATATATATATATATAACAAAGGTACAAATAAGGTATAGGCCCAATGTTGACTAGTTGAGCTGGACTACTTTGTTGGAGTTGTGATATGATTCCATGCCAGGACTCGAGATTAGTTTGTGGTTTTGGTTTTTTCTGAGATTATCTTCCCATGAGTTATATTATTTTTATATAATTGAACCCATTGAAATTTTGGATAATTAATTCTATTGTATCATGTGGGATGTATTATTATTTTTTATGTTTTTTCTATAGTGTTTCATTTTATTTATTTAGATATTGTAATGATTAGTTGTATATTGATTCTAATTTTATTTATATTAGTTCATACTACAAGGTGAGAAATCCTATTATTATCCCTATAGAGCACTAATGTTATTAAAAAATTTCAATTTATTGTGAGGCAAGAATAAAATCACATGGTGATCATACCACGTTACATTAGACTAATCTGATTCACGATGCTACAAAGTGGTATTAGATCCTTGTTTAATTAGTCTAACTATTTTAGATATAGTTTATAGAATATAGGACTAGTAAAAACATGGGATGCATGTTGTGTTTTTGATTATCTATCACTTACATTTTCTAAAGTGATAGTTTCTAGGGAGTAAAAACTGTTGCTCCTTATTTTTGATGTTATAATTTAGTTTATTTTTATTAATTATGATGTTTTTGAATATTTTATTTCAAAAAAATTTCATTGAACATGGTATAAGGGGAGTGGTTATACGTGCATAAAATCATTAATTCTTGTGTGTGATTGTGATGTTGGTTATAGAAAATAATAAAGTATTTACTAATTTAAATGAATAATAATATCTTATTTGGTGTTTTCATAAATAATTTATTTTTGGAATTCTACTTAATCGAACCATATAGATATGATTTTATTTTAAAAAATCTTCTTAGAATTATATCCTTTATATTATCCTTAATGGACCGTGATCATCATGGGGTACTCTAGTATAAGAAGGATTTGAAACCTAGAGTAGGTTGCAAAATTCGGTTTCTGATTCCATATATTTATATATAGAGGCCTATAGTGGGTGCATTGTATTGGGATTTTTTGGAACTATCTGAGACATATTTTGTACATTTCATTAGGTGTTTTGACCTATTGGGTTAATGGTTTAAATACTAGGTGATATATCCTGTTAATTTAAATATAAGTGAAAATACATTGGTAAGATGATTGTTGTAGTTAAGTTGTAGTTCATTTTATTATTATTGTTTGATAATATTTTTAAGGTTTGATTGTAAAATAAGTGAGTATTTATCATTTTCTTGTGAGTACCTAAAGAGTTATAAATAATATATAGGTTTTTTTATAGATATGGTGACTTGATAGTGGCATGATCATATATCTAGTTAGACATGTGGATTTGTTATGCAATTGGACTACTGAGGAATGGGTGTAGATTTTGTATTCATATATTTAACATTCCTGAGGAACAATTTCATATTGTTTATTCTGTAATTATTCCTAAAGATAATTTTATGTGAGTAACACATAGGTTTTTAGAGAACTGTTGTTAGAGTGTGGATTTATCTCGACGAAGGTGAGTTTGGTTTTTTAATTTATTATATTCATCCATGATAAAATGTGAGACATATTGATTCAAAGGTTTACAGAAATCTCAAGAATACTGGGATATGTTGTATATTTCATGTGACTCTTAGTGCGAGGTCATGATGATCGTTGTAAATAAATAGTGATTGAAATTGGCATCATCTTAAAAGTGTTGATAGACAGGTCTTGGGCATGTTTAATCGTCTAAGAAAGGTTATGTATTAGGAACTTTTGAGGTCATTCTATGATATGGTGGGGTCTAGGACTCCATAATTTCTTCATCTTCTATGATCTAGTCCATGGGGTATTGATGGAATTTATTGGGAGATCATGCATGTATATTTATCGCATATGATATGATAGTTGAAGGGTGTCAAGGAAATTTTTTGTTAACATGAAATTGTAAAGGGTGTTGTCCCCTAATGATATATTTTGAATTGGTCAAAGCCGGGGATAATTTTGGAATAGTTAGGTGTAGTTAGATCAAGAAGGGAAGGTGCATGGGGGTATAACCATTATGTGAGATGGGGAATATATAAAGACATAATAAAATTACTAAAGGATCATGATTTGATATGTGTATTGATATGATCATCTCAAGTGAGAGATGATATATTATATTTTTAGGAAATTTAAATGTAGTATGATGAGCCTTAGGTCTTTTTGAAACATGGAGTGGCTTAGTGGATCACTGTAAAGAAAAAAAAATCAAAATAGTACCTCAACTAAGGTGAGTTTGGAACTAACATAATTGTGATTTTCTGGCATGACTTGGTGGGGACTGTAGCAAGATCGAACAAGAGTATCCTATGGTAAAGATAACAGTCATAGATAATGAGTTACATCTTTCAGTGGTTGGTGTTCTTTAATGGGATTTCAGTTAAATTGTTAATTGGTTGTTTGGGTTGATAAAATATCATTGGACCATAGGGAAGGGATGGGAAAGTGATTCCTTCAATATATAATTATCAATGATTGTGAGTTTCATCACCGTATATATGGTTGGTATTTGGTAGAAATTTGGTAGTTCAATGAAGATAAAGGAAATTATACGGTGTTAAGTGGAACATATATGGTCGAATTATGTAACCCTTATTACCGGTAAGACATCATGTTTTGATTCATTATATAGATGCACATTTTTGGGTTGAGTCGATAAATAGGAAATACATATATATTATTATTGATTTATGGAGAACAAGTACATTCTATATCATTGGTAAATGATTGTAATGGGTTCTAGATCATGGTAAGGTCAGATGAATGTGTATGAATTTTGGGAAATAAATTGATATCTTGATAGGGTCAATGTTTTTTTAGTAATCATGGGAGAATATATTCATGGAATGACAGATTAAAGCTTTGTGTTGTGGATTAATTCTATAAATAATTACTATGGATTTTAATGAGAATGGATAGGTGATTCTTGGGTTTGATGAAGAGAGGGATATTGAATAGTGGGTACCAAAATTTAAATCAATGATGAATTATGTATATGGTTCATGAATTACAAAATATCCTTAGGTTAATTAATATCTTTGTATTTCATGAAGCTTGTCAGTATTATGGTGTTTGGGTCATTATATCTTTAAAGGGTGTTAATGTGGACGTTTTTTGTTAGTTCATTTCACATGTGATTGATTGTGATGGAATAAATGAGGATCAATGTGTATCATTTAAGGATGGAAAAAATTGTGATGGGATAGAGTGGGTGGTGTCTATCATTTGGGATGTTACACATGTTCTGGTACAATAGCGATCAACCGAGACCAGTTAAAGACAAAAAAATTAGGCTGTACATATAGAGTTAATGATCAATATGGGCTATGAGTGATTCATTAAGAGACTTTTCATTTATTATAAGAGTTATGGATTGGAACTTTTTAGGACTTTCATCACTACGTGTTTGTGAAAGCAGTGTAAAATTGAATGTTTTGTGCTGAATAAGGGGTTGTTTTGGGTTTTGGAAAAAAATTCTAAGAGTGGTAACATCTCTATGAGGTTTTATTGATGATTTTAGTGGTATGAGATGTATCTCAGGTGATAAGGTGTGCATCAGAGTAGGGTCTAGATGATTATACTATAGAAATATGTTACATGTTGAAGATCCTATTGTAACTAGGGGTGTTGTTTGATGGTGCATGTCACATGAGATTAAATTTTAGAGAAATGGATAAGGGTTTACCATAAAGGATAAGAATAACACTACAAAATTCCTACTCAATTTTAATTTCATGAATTCAATTTAGATTTAGAAAAAAACATTCTATATTATTCCATAATCAGGGTCTATTTATGTGAATTTGTTTCTATTTTTCTAAATATACAATGTTGTAGAATAAGTAATTGTGACATAGTGAGGGGTTTATGAAATTCAATTTTTTAGATGGTTGAGGTTCACAGCACTGTTGAAGATGGTTAATCTATGGTAAAGGATATATAGAAATATAATTCTCAGATATCTAATATTAATAAAAAAATTAAGATTTAATACTTTCTATCCATGTGGATGGTCACAATATGAATCCCTGGGATACTCTATGATGGAAATATTAAATGGAAATGTGATGTACCATAGGGAACTAAAAATGTTTCAAAGGTTGACTAGAGGGGAAGAAATACACTATGAGGAAAATGGATACACCATAGAGTCATGGAACATATGAGGCTAGTGCAATGAGATTGGGAGTCTCACACCATTGCATGACCCAGGAAGTAGAGCTTGGGTTTCTAGTTCTATGTTAGAGAAGGTAATTTCACTAGAGTGACATATGCATTGTACTGAGGATTCCATGAAGGAGAATTGTGCTTTAACTAGTTTATTATTGTCATAATTCATATTCATACTAATTATTTTAATAAATTAAATGATAAAATAACAATATTAAACATATTAAAGGAGTTAACCCATATTTATCTTGGTATTCAAGCCCAAATCCAACCCTCCCACTTATATCTATCTGTATAGTGGAAATCTACCTCATTTGTTCATAAATTCAAATTTTATTAATCCAATGTGACAGATAGTGGTGACTCTATATATCCAATTCCATCCAATTTCTTACTATTTATTAATTCATCATGTTCAATATTTTGTGTTATAAATTGTGTATTTTTATATATTTTAGAAAATTTAATGATTAAAGATGAATCACCTTGAGATATGCAATGAGGGGAATTATAGTTGATCAATGTAGGTAGTCCCAGATTGTTTCTCCATAATTTATACATTTTGTTGTAAATAATGCGCTATTTGAAGACAACATTATTATGTGCTTAATCCTAATAATTTTAATGTTACAATTTTCTTGAAAATTTAGTATGGATATTCATAATGAGACCATGCATTTAATCCTATGTGTTGGGAATTTATTTCATGCCTAATAAGGGTAAATAGGTTTATATTAATTAATATGGAACATGATAACTTGAAACTAGTGGGTTTCTATTACAAATCATTACATAGTGACCCTTGTGATAGGTGGACTTAATCTCCCATGAGTTGGGGAGTGTGGTGGATTGGAAATTTTTTTCCAAGGGGTATCCTACATAACGTTGAGTTATCTTATAAACTCAAGTATTGATGAGTTTTGTGGGGAGTGTAGGTTTCTCCCACATTAGAACATCAAAATGTGTGGCTACACATTAAAAGTAGACGTATTTATAGGTTGGGAGTTACAGGACCAACCCATCTAGACATTAGAAGGTATATTGATGATGTGTTATTCCTTACATGATATTCCTAGATTGTTTTTTCTACTTATTTTCGTAAATTTATGCAAGTGATGTTATATATAGGTGTGTTATTCCATTTGGTTGGTGGTCTTTGACCATATTGTTTAGAGATGGAATATAGAATCCCATAATGAGTATGCCAATTATGAGGTTGCAAATTTGATCATCAAAAGTTCCCCAATATTGTTTTAGTTATTATTTTTATAGTATCAAAATATCATCCTAACATCATGTTAGCCTTAAATGGGTGATATATTATATTAGGATGTATTATTGAGTGACCAACCTATGAAATGTATATAAGGCTTGGGCAAGTTTCATTCCATTATATCCTCATAATATATGTGTCTATTGATATTTTTATTTTGTACATGTCTAATTAAGAGATGTTTAATATTATCTGAAATATTTTTTCTAATATTATATATATATATAGATTATTTATTTTGGTGATCGTAAAACCATGGATGTTAATATAAAATGGCATTTGTTTCATTGTAATGATTGTAGATGGACTGAACCATGGGTGGGATCTTTTTAAACCCCATGATAGTGATGACTTAAAATTGTTCTTGGAGATGTAGTTATACTGACACAGTATATTGATGGCATGTGACAAAATCTGGGTTGGTCTCTATTTCAACATGGTATATTGAAGATATGTGATGAAATGAAGGTTGGGTTCCATTCAAACCTAACATATTGTTGATATTTGAGTGAACTTGGGTGGGTTCCATTGATGGATGGTGTATTGATGAAATATTTAGGGACTAAGGGTATATTCCAATTTTACTCATTTTATTGACTGTAATAAAAAAATTGAGATAATGTGCTCTTCAAACCTTGCATTTTTGTGGAATCTAATGCTAACCAAGGAAGTCACAAGTTTGGATAATTATGTCGATGAAATTAGACGGGCTATTGAGCTGGATCCACTCTAACACTTATCAATGATAAGGATACATTATCATTGGTAGGAACTACTTTGACCCATGGAACAATGTGATAAGATGAAATGGTGTTATAGGTGGGGACTAATCTATCCAATGGTATTAACAATAAGTGATGGAATAATGGGTGGGTGTTGCATTGACTCTTTTGATAGTTATGTGACATGTCTTGAGACACTCCATCTCTATCCTATGTTGTTATGGTCACTCATGGGTATATCGATAGTACTCATGGTCCTCATTGGTTATATGATTGTAATTTTTTATTTAATTATTCTTAGAATGTATCATTATTCCTGAAAAATATAAACTTATTATATTAAGGAAATTTTTATTGGTGGCCTACTAAGTTTTACTCACAACAAACTCATGAAGACCTCAAACCTTTGTACCTTATAAAATAGCCTAATCGTAGTTATAGGTATGGAAAATTACAAACATTTAATTGTTGAATTGGATATCTTAAACAGAGAATTGATATGGAACATGATCAAGGATTAATACTTGGTGGCGGTTTAAATGTACGTATATCTATTTTGAGTTGTGAATTATCTATCGATAAGATATATCGTTTGTAACTACCTGAGTCATTTGAAATTTTAGATACTTCATTGGGTTATAATATGTTCCTTTTATTCGTTTGGATGGTTTATCCATGGATCATATTTTTTTTATTTGATTATATATTATAATTATTAGTTGTATATAATTTACAATGATTTATAGTTGTTTCTAACATATTGTACAGTCTCAAAATGGTATGTTCATAGACCCGTAATACTAGTTAGTATCCTATGGTGTCTGAGGGGATGTGTCATATGTTACCTGGAACTCCATTATGGTTATTCTAGACTACAAAATTTCAATACATTACACCTATTTTCCCCTGTTACATCATATGAAAGAGTTAATTTTCATATGAACCATTTTCTAAGACATTGACTAATTGTGGGACATATTGTAAATAAATTCAATATTTATACTCATATATTATTCATCCTCCAAAAATATTATAACCTGATTGATTAATTCATCACTTGTCAATCACTTTTATAGATAATCACTTCACATAAACCTCACCTGATAGATTAGTAACACATATATGTTATCTATGTATGGTCATAAACCTTCTTATTCTACAACTATAAATATTTTATATGTCATACTAATCATAGGAGAAGAAAAAAACTCATCTTAATTAAGCATCAACCAACGACATAATCAGCAGCATACCCAACCACCCCCTAATTAGCTAATCCTCTAAGATTTTATTAGAACGGTGTCAAATTATATAAGATCTCATGCTAGGTTTCTCACTATTAATAGGGAGCGAGGACATACAATTTGGAAAATGAACCTCTTTGATACCACATACATAGAGTATGACATTCCATGTTGTATATACATATCGGGTAATCCAAAACAAAAAAAAATTATTTTGTAACTCATGGGTATCTTTTGTATCTCGATAAAATAGTCCTTATAACTATATCCTTAATACCGCATAACAAACTATAATAATCCATGAAAAACATCACTTATGGTTAAATCAAAGTATTACATTGGGATGTCAATTATCATTTCACTTCATTATATATATATATATATATATATATATCTAATGTCAAATAATGATAAAGATGATATTTTTTTCCTATTATAAATTAATACATTAACTTTATTAAACCTCACTATTTTTTTAACAAAATAATAAATAATTTAATTTCTAACCTATCATCTTTAAAATTTTACAAGAATATAGATTTTTTATTTAACTTTCTACGGTTTTTTTTAAATTATTATATCTCTATGTAATTACTAAAACATCACTATGTCACTACATTATAAGAATCTATAACTGAAATCATTAATGAGTAACATATATGATTCAATATAGTCTGAATAATGGTGATACTTATAAATGATATCCATAATGTTAAATTAATTAAATAAATATTAAAACATATTTACTCGAAAACATCCAATGTTATGATATTATTAACCATTGTTGTCAACATAGAATTATTTCTATGTTATTCATCAACAGCCATTGAACCTTTTTCCATTAATATTTTCCTTGAAATATTCAACTGACTAATTTAATTATCTATATTAATATTTTACCAACACCCCCAAAACCTTATAATATATTCAATTGAAATTCACTTTGACTAGAAGAATATTTTTTTAGTTAACTTTGTACTTCTCAAATTATATTATCACTAACATTATAGACAATATATTCCCCTAATAATATTTTTTAGAGATATAAAAACTACTTTTTAATTTAGAAATAAAATTTATTTCCATGGGAATGTTTAAAAAATTAACCAAGGCATCAATATCACATATATTATTTTATGTGTTTATATAATTTTTTTGGAAAAAAGACTATATTTTTTCAAAAATAATCCACTAATGTTGGTGAGATTATATCGCTCATATTGTCAAAAATAGCATGATACTTTTTTTATCTTAGATAAGGAATTGTTCTCCTTATCTCCTTTTTAAACATTTTATAGAGTCTGGTTAATCCTAAACCTTGTGTTTAGAATCCATCATGACATATTTCTTAAAAACATTTGAGTAAAAAAATGTCTTTTCATAAAAATGAAAATAGGTAAAGATACACACCCTTAGATAAATATGAGCTTCTTATATTCTATTTCATTATAATTCTTGAGTTAGTAACCCTTTTATTCATCATTTTGATACAAATTTTAAATAGTATACATTTTGTAAGAATTCATATCATCATTTTAGGTATGGATCTTGATTTCAGGTGTTTTTTGAGAGAAGGGGGAGAATTTGGAAATTTTTTAAGTACACACCATTTACTTGTGAGTACATATCGTGTACCCAGTTACCGCGGACATCTACATCTTGAGAGTGTAATGGAAAAGACATGGCCATGTGGGGTGATGTGGAAGAATGCAAATGTCGGGGGCTAGTCGAGGAAAATACATGGCGTGTTCCTTAATAGTCAAAAACTATGTACTTTTTCATTTAATTGAATAATCGGACTGGGTTCGCGTCTATCCCTCATATTCATCTTCTTCTAGTAATGCCTTGAAAAGGGGCATATATAATCATTGATTCTTCTCCAAGCCACCAATCCGTCATTTGTTCTCTGAATTAAACACCATTGGTTGCGTTGGAATCGCCTTTGTGAGTTTTTCCTCCTTCTGAAGCCTATCTTCCTGATTCCTCTTCTTTGGTGATTTATTCAAAGTTGAATTCTTTTAAATATTTTTTATATCTATGACGTTCTAGGTTGACTCAATGGATGATGTTTGAGAGTTCTTTTTGTAAAACTTCACGATAGGTGTTTTTTCCCTTTCACAATTTTTCTTTGAGTTTATATTCTAAATTACTAATTACCCATGTTTTACGTATTTTAGGTAATGAAAATTAAACGATGTTTTATCTACCAAAAATTAATTATTGGATTATCGTTTTTTTGATGTATTATTATATGAAATTTCATTTTTATTGAAAACCCACTGGGTGTGTTTCTTTATATGAATGTTTCAAGTTGTTTGGTCCAGGTTGCCTATGAGGCAGACCTTATTTCCCAACCGTGCTTGATAGGATGGTACTGATTGCCTTTAGCTGCTTGTTAAATGATTGTGATATGCATTGGAATATATTATTCAAGTGGTAGATGATATTAATTTGCATAGCTTAATATCATATATGCATGATTGAATTGCACGGGTTTGTGAGAACCAAGGGTAGTTATACCACATGGGGAATTTACGTTGAGTGCTTCTTTAGGGTGTCTATTATATTTCACACCTCGAGACCAAATTAGGGATTGATGGTGAGTGTTCCCTCAAAGTGTCTATAGTTTACATTACAATACCATAGGGGGAATTAACGTTGAGTTGATCTATAGAGATTCTGTAGTTATTATTGAAATATTGTTGGGGAATTGACAGTGAATGCTTCCTCAGAGTGTCCTTTCATTTTTATTGCATTACATGGCCAGAGGGGTTAGACTAAGTGAGATACCGATAAGGTTAACATAAAAATTGAATGTTTTTTATTCATCTTCCAAGCCAAAGTATAAGTTTTGATTTATTCCAATTAGGTAGTCTTATGAGATAACTTTTGTGAAACTAAATTTATTAAATAATGAATGTAAAATTCTAATGTATGTATATGGAAATAGTATGATTGTCTACTTTTGTGTATTCCAAGTTCCTTGTTGCATTTCCATTATTACATTCAATATACAGTCACTGACAGTTAGGCACATTTCATGTGTTGGTTGCCTACTGGGATTTGTCTCGCACCCTTTTTGGGTCATGTTTTTGGGACTAAACAGATTTTATGGATGCATGGGTAGATAAGGGAAAGCACCCTTCTTCCTCAAGTATATGATTGGCTGGTTGGAGCAGGAGAGAATAAGCCCAATCTTAGGCTTGCGATGCCGCATGGGTTTTCCTGTTTTCTTTATAATTTTGTGAAGTTGTATTTTCATCATAATGTCATGTATGGTTGCTTTCTTATACATATGTGACATGCATCATTTATATATGTTCTCTAGTTGTTACTTAATTTTACTATTCTATTGTTTACTTATTATATGGTATTTTTCTTCTATTGTTGTTTATTATTTTTTATTACATTGTGAATGCTCTTCCAATGATGACATAGTTTCCCCACTATCACCCCAATAACCTTACTACTAGTTGGTAGTCTCTCATATATTTAGGAAATGTGCTTGAGGCCATTTGACCAACTAGGTAAAAGGAACCTTTTGATGGAAACATGAATTGGGATGATACAATGTGGTATCAGAGGATGTTTTTCTTTTCTTCTATGTCTTACTATTTGGAGCCTATAAATATGGATATGAATGATTGGGTAGTTGGTATTAAGTTGTACCCGAGAGTAGCTAACAAACATATAAGGAAAAGCCAATTTACCTCAATTATTTCAATTTTATAGTTTTGAAATTTTTATAGTTGATTTTATTTCACCATTAGGTGATTCAGATGATTTGTGCTATTATGATTTATATCCTTGATGTTTTATTTATGTAGAAACCCAATGAGATGTGGGTATTCCATCTCATGCATCATATAGACTCTTTCAATAGATCACATGTCATACATTCTTTCATGCCATTTAGGATTCATTAATGATTGCATGCAGTTTTGATAGATGTCATGATAGAATACCTTCTATTTTTATAGGTTATTAGAAAATTTAATCATTAATTTTAATGGGCGCTAAATTTTTTTCCCTAAGGTGTTATGGGGACTCTTGGATCATAATTTGGGGGATCATGTGACTGATTTCACTGTTATACTTTCTGGAATACAATAATATGATGCAAATGTTTGATTTGCGGGGAGTATGGGCCCCTATGGATCAGAATTTGGTACTTTAAAGCTTATTATAGTGTTTTTATGGGTTTTTAGTAGTTTATAAGGCTTACTATCCAAAAACACCTAGAATACATGGCGTGTGATGATGAATACACGCCCTGGATCCTTCTATTCGGGAAGAAATTTGTTTCTTATGTACACACCGTGTATCTGTTTTGAATGTAACCAACCGTGTGGTCAGAGATATGGGTTGGAAATATTTTATTGAACATGCTATGTACAAGGAATAAATTCGATGTTTTGTTATTCCATGTATCTCGCTATGTGACCAACGACATGGGTTAGTGAATTCCTTCTAGTACACAAAGTGTCTGGAATATACACGACACGTAGTTTTGTTCTATGAAAAATGTGTAGTTATAACCATGTTGAAGTACTTGGGTAGGAGGGAACATTCAAGTACATGTCGTGTATCAAGGAGAACATGTTGCGTGTATTGGTCGTTACCTAACCAGGATTGGTAGAAGTACACGCCTATATAAAGTATTAAGGTAACACCTCGTGTAGAGTGCATACATGCCATGTAACCCTATTTAGATAAACATGACTGATATTTTTTTTTCATTAATCTTGTGTTGAGGTGTTCACTTAACCTTGTAGAGTCATGCCACCTAGACATCCTCCTGTTTTATGCCAGGTTCGAGGTGATGACCAGACACTGAAAACAGTAGACTAAGGACTACCGAATGATCCTCCAGTCATTCCCTTCATAGCACCAGCCATCATTCTGGATATAGGTGCTGATGAACAGTTCCGATAAGGCTTCATGAGGATGATCCATACATTATAGGGAGCACCACATCCTTCCCTATCTGTGGATGAATTGACATGGGTTCTTGAGAATCAACAACCTCCCACATTTTAGGGGATGGAGGGCCTCAGGACACAGAGGCATGGTTGTAATCCATGCTATCTATCATCAAGCATATCAAGACACCTCTATAAAGGATGGTGATGCTTTCTACGTACCTACTATGTGATTCCACCAAGAGACGGTGGGATGTGATATCAAAGGCATGATGCTAGATAGTTATGTCTTGGGATGAGTTATAGTTAACCTTCTATGACTAATTCTGTCTAGAGATCTTGAGGGCTGACCGAGCCTGAGAGTTCATGAGTTTGGAGCAGGTTACACTCTCAGTCATGGAGTATTCTTATCGCTTCAAATATATACAACACTTCACAACTATTCTGGGAGGTGATGAGTTATTTCTGGAAATGTATTTTAAGGATGGTCTAATGCATGACATCTGATCTCCTGTGAACATCTTTATGTTGACATACACATCTTCTATATTCAACTGGGTGATGATCACTGAGTGAAACCTGAGGGATTCTGGAGTTGTGTGCCATGTCAGATCAGTATCCAATGATTGTACCCTTCCAACTGATATTAGGAAGTTCCATATAGAGTCTACATGTGGAGATCCGAGTAGATGGAATTTTTCATTTTGTAATCCAGGTGGTGTGCTAATAGTGCGGGAAAGGTGGACATAAGAAACCTCAATGCCCAAGAGACCCAGTTGAGTGTCGATATTGGAGCAATATGCGGCATCATCAGTGTTTCTATGATTCTCTCCTTTCAGCAGGTATTGAGTGAGGATCTATTTTGACTCCTCATACTAGAGTAGGACCACTTGTCCCTCATCAAACCAGTTGCTGGAGTTCTTTAGGGTGTTTAGGCTGAGGTGGTGGTCTTGTCCATAGTGGTCAGACACAAGGTTTTTGAAATCCGAAGGGTGGATCAGGTCAAGGATCTTAGACAGCTTCATAGCGCCACATCGTAAGTCAGGCTTCTGCGTTGTAGTAGATCTAGTAGGATAAGGATCATTGACCCTCTACGGTAATATGTATTATTTTCGTTTGGTCAGTTTTATCTTCTTCTCCTTCTGATACTGGGGATTCCTATATCATTATTTATGTTCCAATTGTAGTGATCCTTGGGCTCTGTATCATTACTTCTGCTAATATTATTATTTTGGACAATTCATTGGGGACTAGAGCAGCTAGTGTACATCAGTTAAAGGAGTTCCCTCTTCAGTTTATTGGGTTTCACTTCTTATGGGACATTTATTTCTTAGATATCATGGTCTATGTTTTCATTCTCAAAATGATATTGTTAGTTCCCTTCAAATATGTTGTCGATTTCTATCATCTAAGGAAGAGTTCCACATCACCAGATGGGAGATTATTTCTACACAAGGGTTAATGGGTTGTCCAGGTGAGAAGAGATGCACCTGAGTTTCATGGGATGATAGGTGTTACAACCCAGATTTTTAGCTTGCATCTAGATGACCAAGATACAACACATGTGTACCTTCCTCTAGTGGTCGATCATTTCATGTATTACTTTCCAGATGAATTTTTAGGTTTTCCTCTATGGTGAGAGGTATAATTTTCAATTGATCTTGTTCCAGGGGAAGGAAAAGTGTAAATTCCTCTTTATATTATGGCGACACCGGAGTTATAGGAGCTAAAGAAGAAGTTAGAGGAGTTATAGGAAAATGGTTTCAACTGACCCAATACTTCTCCTTGGGGTTCTCCTGTCCTATTTTCAAAGAATGCAGACGATACCCTCAGACGTTTCAGGGATTATTGGAAGCCGGACCAGTTGACTGTTGAGAACTGATATCCCTTATCGAGTATCAATGATCTCTTTGATCAACTTTGAGGAGCCCGAGGGTTCTCGAAGATAGACTTGAGATCGGGTTAACATCATTTGTTCTTTATATCCTCATATATACCTCTTACTACCTTTAATAGAAGGTATGGTTTATATGTGTATGTGGTTATGCTATTCATTCTCAAAAACGCGCCTACAGTTTTTATAGAACTGAGGAACTGAGTGTTCTACCGATACATGTACTCATTTGTGGTGTTTTTCATTAATGATATCGTGGTGTACTCTCACAACCCACATGACCATGTTATCCATGAAGTTCCCAATCAGGATCCAAGTATCACTGAGAGGGGGAGGGGGTGAATCAGTGATATCTTTTTCTTTTTAAGTTTCCCCTTTTTGAAACAACCTTCGCCTCCTGTTAAAGAGTTTCTTCCCTGCTAAACACACACATCCACAGGAACACAAGATTTACAAGGTTCACTACTCAACAAGAGTAGCTACTTCCTTGGTATGGTACGGAAATAATCCAGTACCACACAATCCACTAGAAAACAATCCTTTGATGTGGAATACAACGAGTAGGATATACCCTTACACTCGTGCAGCACTTTGAAAACAGTCCAATAGTGCGTGTGCTCCCTCTTAGCACAAATAGGATAACACAAAGTTTTAGTGCTTCTTTACAATTAAACAGATGTATTCTCCGAAGTACAAATCTTCACTTCCTTACCCAGAAGCCGGTAAGAACTCTCTTGTGCACAACTGAATACGTGCGAAGACCCCAGATATTTCGCACAGCCTTTAGGGTGCCTTGCACGCAATTCAAATGGATTGCGCGTAAAATTCCCTTTTGGCGCGAAAAACGTTTTCGCGCAACTTTCCTTTTACGCGCAACTTTTCCTCTTTTCGAGCAACTCACTTAGCGTATAATTTACGTGCACCAGAGCTCGGGATTTCTTCTAAGTGTCGAGCATTAACAACTAACAAGGGTTAGCCTCATATTTATAGGCATTTTTGAACCCGCGCGAAAAACACCAATCTGCGCGTAAAACCTCCTCCATGCGCGTAAAAACTCTTTTATGCAATTTCATATTTCACGCCATGCTTCAATATTCCGCGCACCGCATGCCTTTGCCATCTTTCATCGTTCTAAGCATGAAGCACCAATTGCGCGCAAAATTCCGCACCACGTTCCACATTGCGCGCAAACCCAATCTTTCCTGCAACATCAGATTTCGCGCACTGCTCCAATATTTCGCGCATTTTATGCCTTTGCCAATTTTTGATCTTCTGATCTCTAACCATCATTTGCGCGAAAACTTCATTCCTCAATTTCGCGCACCATGCCAATATTCCGCGCATCCCGCAGATTTTTCGCGCAACCCGCTACTATTTCGCGCATCGCGCAGATATTGCGCGCACCACTTTATTTTTGCGCGAAACGTGCCTAAATTTCCGCGCACTCCATGCCTTTGTCATTTTTCATAGTTCTGACCTTGAATAACTCTTTTGCACGTATAAACCATCTTCAATCGTATGTGCAACATCCATTGCCAAGCACATTTCTTCATCTCCCGATTTTCAGGCCCTAAAATTTGGCAAACACTGGAAAACAACGCCACCTTAAACTGTGCTTTTCTGCCATCCCCAGATTGTCTATTGCTTTGCCATTTTATCTCTTTACTGCTTCCCATAACCATTCTTCTTCTCTTATCACGAATCCCACTATCGTGATATTTATCCTTTGATAGATCAGCTTAAGCATCGTCAGAGTTGCAATGGGAACTGAATCTTTCCTATCTTCCAGCAGCATCATTCCTTCCAATCATAACATTATATGACTGGAATCATCATTTCTCCCCCTTTCCTTCATAAGGCTTTAATCACAAGTTCTCCTAACTCATGATTTGTGTGAAATACATACCAGCAAAGCATCGTCTGATTTATGATCCTTCTACAAAGTGTATTGATTTATCGCCTTTGACAACAAAATACAACACTCTGCAAAAGCTAACTCTTCAAACTTTCATCTTCATTCAACCTGGTCCCAACAATCCATATTGAGACCATTTTGATTACACTAAGTGCGAATCAGTTATATTCTTGGCTCTCAAAATTCCACTTTTGGATGGTCAAGATTCACTTTTATGGTCATGTTATCTCAGAGATAGGAGTATTATTAGACCCAGAGAAATTGAGAGTAGTAGATTCCTTAGAGCAGATGAATAATGTATTTGAGTTATGGAGTTTTCTGAGGAATGGATGGTTACTTAAATTGTTTTATACCGGACTTTCATACTTAGCAGCACCACTGACAGGCCTGACTAAGAAGGGTGTGAAGTACTCATTGTCAGATTCTAGTGAATCAACATTTCAGGAGAAGGAGAGAATTTTGACTTCATCATTGATTCTAGTTTATTTAGAGTTGGGAAAGAGTTACACCATTTACTGTGATGCATCAGGTATCTGGCTGGGAGCAATTATTATTCTTGGGGAAGGGTTCATTGTGTACGGGTCTTGGTAGTTGAGGACACATGAGAGAAAATACCCAACGCATGATCTCAAGTTGACCAAATTACTTCATGTATTGCGCTGTTGGAGACATTACCTTATATAAGAGAATTTTGGGGTGTACACTGACCACACAAGTCTCTATTATATCTTTAACAATCATTTCCTAAATTTGATATAGAAAATGCGGGTTGAGTACCTTTAGTCGTTTGACATTGATCTTGCCTACACGCTTAGGAAAAGAAACATAGTGGACGACGCGTTGAGAAGGAGGACTCAGATACAATAAGTTAGGAATGATAGTTGTGAGTGGCGTCTCATGGATAAGTTATTTTAAATGCATATGGAGGTTCCTGACAGACAAGAGGAAGACATTTCATTCTTCTATAACTGTTACATATACTCTACATGATTGAGCGTGAATGAGGCAGCTATCATATTAGAAAGTCTTAGTCCGATAGGTGGGTGTGTCAGTAGAGGACCCTACGCTTGGGAGGACCGTAGGTGAGGAAGAGTTCTTGCGCATTCATGGAAACGTATGAGTGTCAGCAAACATATGTGTGGATATGATGCGTGACTATCATACTTCATATTAGGATGTTCATCCGGTTGTCACCAAGATGTATTGAGATTTGCATCTTCAATATTGGTGTCCAATTATAAAGAGTGGTGTAGCTAGTTTGTTTATGAGATTTCCACCTACCAGTAGGTGAAGGCAGAGCACCAGGGACCAACCAGGTTGCTATAGCAGTTTCCCATTCCCATGTGAAAGTGGAATTTTGTTACGATGGATTTCATGGTAGGTTTACTAAGGTCACCTGAAGGGAATGATGCAGTTTGGGTTGTCATTGACTGACTCACAATGGTTGAAAACTTATTACTGATCAAGGAGAACTTCTATGTAAATGATCTTGGAAGGTGGTAGATCCGAGAGATTTTACGTTTACATGGGGTTCCTCATCCTATCATTTTAGACATGGATGCCCGATTTAAATCATGTTTCTGGTAGGGGATACAGAATTATTTGGGAAAAAAGGTACTTCCGAGTTCATCATTCCATCCCCATATAGATGGTAAGTCTGAGTGCATGATTCAAGTGTTCGAGGACATGCTTTGAGCATGCATCTTGGATTTCAGGGGTTCTTGGGAGAAATAAATACCCATATTGGAGTTTTCCTACAATTACAGTTTTCTGGAGACAACTTAGATGAAACCTTATGAGGATTTATACGGTAGGCCATGTCGATCACCCCATGTGGGTTAGAGGCAAGAGAGGTAGCTATGTTTGGACATCATCTAGTCCAGGAGTCCACAGAGTAGGTGGAGTAGATTCAGAAGTAGAGGGTTGCTGCAATATCATGATAGAAGTATTATGCTAATCCACAGAGAGGACCACTGGATTTTGCGGTTGGAGATCATGTTTTTCTACATATAAAACCGAGGATGGGACATAGGAGTATTTTGAGGCATGGAATTCTTTAACCGAGATACATTGGGCCATTTGAGAATTTGGAGAGAGTCTGGCTTGTTTCCAATTGGTTTTGTTACCTCAAATGTATTGGGCTATGCATGTAGTTTATCACATTTCTCTTCCGCGACATTATTTCTCAGAATTATATCATGTTTTTCAACACGAGGAGGATGAGTCGGAGGTGGACACATCATTTTAGGAACATCCTATCAGAAATTTTTATTGTATCATGAGGTTTTTTCATGATCAGTCTCTCTATCTATCATTGGTGTTGTCACATCATGGTCGAGTGTTGTATGAGACATGTGGGAGGGAGACCGATGTGCGATCGTAGTCACCGGACCTATTTGAGGATTCTTCTTCATCACCTTGTTAGGGGAATTTGGGTAGAATTTTATTAAGGGGGATGTTTGTAAGAACTCATAGCTTCATTTCTGGTAGGGATCTTGATTTTGGGAGTTTTTGAGAATAAGGGGAGAACCACCATGACATGGTCGTGTGGTGTGACATGGTAGACAGCTAATGTCAGGGGTAGGTTGAGGAAAATACATGGTGTGTTCATTTATAGTACACATTGTGTAATTTTTATTTTAACTGACTAATCGGACTAGGGTCGTATCTAACCCTCATATTTGTCTTCTTCTACCCATGCCTCATGAAGGAGTGTACAGAATCACTGATTCTTCTCTATGACACTAATCTGTCATCTGTTCTCCGAATCAAACACCTTTGGTTGCGTTGGAATCGTCTCAGTGAGTTCTTCCTTAATCATGAGCCTCTCCCCCCGATTCCTCTTCTATCATGAGTTATTCAATTCTGAACATTTTTTTTACCTTTTTGTTGATCTATGATGTTCTAGGATGATTCATGGGATGATTTTTGGGAATTTTCATCGTACAATGTTGAGGTAGGTGGTTTTTTTACTTTCATTGTTTGTCATTGATTTTATATTCCAAAGTGTTGATTACCCTTGTTTTGAGTATTTCAGGTTAAGGAAATTAATCTCCATTTTATCTTCCTTAGATTGATTTCTAAATTTTGGGTTTTTTATTGTTCTATGATTTGAAATATCTTGTTTAAGGAACCCCACCTGGGTGTGTTTCCTTGTTTGAATGTTTAGGCCCATTTGGTCCAGGTTGCCTATGAGGCATACCTTGTTTTCATGCCTTTCTTGAAAAGATGGAACAGATTTCCATTTGTTTCTTATCAAGTGCTTGTGATATTAGTTTTAATTGTTTATACATGTAGTAGTTGTGATTAATTTGGGCTTCTTGATACCATATAAGCATGATTGAATTTCATAAGGTTTTGATAACCTTGTGTAGTTAGACCACATGGGGAATTAACGTATAGTGCTTCCTCAGAGTGTCTATTATATTTCATGGCATGATACCATATAGGGTATTTATGGTGAGTGATCCCTCATATTTTATATAGTTTACTTTAGGATAAAACATGGGGAATTGTCATTTAGTGCTTCCCCAAAGATTTTTTAGTTGTTTTGGAAAGACCACATGGGGTTTTGATAGTGAGTGCTTCCTTAGAGTGTCTTTTCCTTTTTATTGCATTACAAATTGAGAGGGGTTAGATTATGTGAGCTACCCAGAGGGTTAACATAAATATGAAATGTTTGTAATGCATCTTCCAAGCCAAATCATAAGCTTGGATTCAGTCCATTTATGTTGTCTTCTGATATACCTGTTGTGATACTTGATTAAATGATGAACATTATATACTAATGAATGTAAAGGGAATGTGTGGGATTGTTTATTTTTGTGTACTCCTAGTTCCTTGATATTTTTCCTTTATTACTTGTTATATATACCCACTAATAGTTAGGCACATATCTTGTGGTGGTAACCTACTTGGAATCATCTCACACCCTATTTTGGACTTGTTTTAGGTCCCAAAAAGATTATATTGTTGTTGGTGTAGATAATGTAAATCACCCTTCTTCCTAAGGTACACGATAGACTGGTTGGAGCTGGAGAGCATAGGTCCATGCTTAGGGTTGCGATGATGGTAGTTTTTTGCAGTTTTCTTTGTACTTTGGTTCAGTTGTATTTCAAGTATATTTTCCTTTTGGAAACTTTCATAGACACATGTGACATGAATCCTTTATATATGTGCTCTAGTTGTTATTTACATTCAGTATCCCATTGTTTACATCATGTATGGTATTTTTCTTCCGCTGCTATTTATTATTTGTTATGTTGTTTTCCATGATCTGATAATGAGGGTATATTTTACCCACAATCAAACATAAGTCCCTCACATCTAGTTGGAATCCTCTAGAATTCAGGGAATGCGCTTGAGGCCATGTGACAAACTGGGTACAGGGCACCATTGGGAGGCACCTGGAACCGCGATGTTACAAATTCTCCCCTGGATTTTGAACCCTATCATTCATACATC
Organism: Viscum album; assembly: GCA_963277665.1. NCBI lineage: Eukaryota > Viridiplantae > Streptophyta > Magnoliopsida > Santalales > Viscaceae > Viscum > Viscum album. Next base: position 21,342,202 of record OY728123.1, read on the forward strand.
ATTTTTAAAGTGTACATTTGGTATTATATATCCATTAAATTAGAATAAATTATTTTAATAATATTAATAATGAACATGGAAATTATCTAGAGTTTCACAAACTTCTAGAAGTATTTCTTATAATTCATCCCATTTTATCATTACACATCCTTTTTAATAATGCCTTTTGGTATCAATGACATTGCAGATTACTCAAAGAAATATTTTTGGATTTTTGGAACAAAATTTCCTCCTTTTAGTTTGATCTTTTTCTCTCATGTACCTATCAAAAAAACCCAAAAACTGACATCAGAGTCCATAATTCAACTATCATCAACACTTTGAGAATATCGAGTTATTTTTTAGTTCATTTACATTGTCATAACATTTTATAAAATTATAACTGATTGAACTAAATAAAAATAAGAAAACTTCAAAAAAACCTTTATTGATTCATTATTTACATACCATATGCATATAGATCTATTTGTTGAACGATTTCAAAATTTGGTAACTCAGTAATGGATTTATCTGAAAAATATAATTTGTCATATTATTAAAAACATTACTAAATATTATACTTGTCCAATAAGTTTATTACAATTAAAATATCATTTATCTAGTTTTGATATCATAGATTGTTTTGATGGTGGTCATTATATTTATCTAAAACGTAATATTTTATCAAAAGAGTATCATTTTCTACATTCAATTAATATGGATTTTTATTAAATGTTCTACCACTAAAATTATTAACTGATTTATAATGATCATACTAATTAGTTCTAAAATATAAATAATCAACTAAGAAAAGATACATCTATATAATATCTCTCGCCACTTATTTATTTATGTAGGGAAGAATCCAAATCAAATAATATATGAAACTAGGATATTTGAGTTGAAAACCCTTTCCCAATCCATAATATATATAAAATCAGAAATATTCCTCTAATAACATAATCATTTTTGGTTCACATGGCTATGTATGACCCAAAAAATACCAAGATTTGGAATCTAATACTTTTAGGGTCAAATATTTCCTTTTTTCATATAAATTATACTTTAGTGTCACCACACCTTTTTCAGGCCTACCTAGTTGGATGATTGAGGTCTAGAAATACTTTTTCTATTCTTGGAATCTAACATAGATTAATTTGAGGTGATTTAGTGTCATTAATTTATCATAATTTCATCACTCATTTGTATATATGATACGTTAGATGAAATTTTACCACCCAAACTAAACCATTAACATATTGATAATATAAAAAAAATTACAAATAAATCATTTAATAAAAAAATTATATAGATAATTCACACCTTGAAATTTGAGGTAAACATGTATGAAAAATTCATAAATTAAGTTAATTATAAAAATTTAATAATTTATCAATAAATTATGGAATTACATAATTATTAAATAAAAAACTTTTTCATGAATTCTCAATATGAAAACTTTCATATTACTTTTTATATGGAAATTACATTAAATACATTACACTAAATTAAATATTAACAATTTACATTCAAATTATATTATTTAAATAATTTAAAATAATCTTAATATCACACATGTAATATTATTTAAACCATGATCATTTTAATTATCAAATCTAGTTTTTATGTTGTATAAATAATTTCAAACAAATGGAATTTAGTTTAAGAAATTAAAAATATTAAATATAAACTCATGTATTTGATTCCCTTTTTTTAATTTATAAACATTCTATGAATCAATAGTATAATTTCCAAAATAAAAAATAGTATTTATATTATAATTAATTCCATAAAGTTGTAAATTGGTATTTAAATACTATAAATTAATATATATGGATATATATTTAGTAAATATTACATAAATATTAAAATAAAAAATTCTAAATAAATTATAATTATTTAATGTAATGAAAATTAAAATTTAAAAAATATATCCAAAAATATATTTTTCTATATTTAGAAATTATTTTATAATTATTTTTTTGACTCATAATTGAAAATATTATGAAATAAATTTTCATTCATAGTAAAAATGAATAACACCATAACACACATTTGAATTTATAAATTATATATCTATCATGCAAGTTTCTATCTAAGATTTATAGCTTACAAATTTTTTTCTCAAGAAGATTAGTGTTTTTATTGAGTTTCATGTATTTACTATAATGGATAAAATGATATAAACTAAATAAGTTAATATGGTTGGAATTGTTTTGTATAAATCTAATAATAATGTGTTATATGTGTTTAATATGAATGTCTTAGTTTCACTAACTGGATCTCCATCCAAATAATATTTATCTTGATAGTTGGAAGAAATTTTTTTTGAATTACTATATAATGGTATCACACATTCATGTATATCAGCATATGTGTCGTATCATGGGAAGCTTGGTTTGACGAAGCTTCATTCAAGAAGGGTGTTGATTCTGGCATTTATTTAATCTCTAGAAGGTTTCACGGTTGTTTTTTAAAAATTTTGGATGGATTATTAACTGTTATGTTAATTTTGTGACTATTGATTTTATGATTCCTTCCACTAAACCACATAACATGGATATTTATGATAATATAAAATATTTAATCTGAGATGATACTGATAATTCAAGATGTGCACAAGCGCTATTAATCATCTCGTGTGATTGATTCTATAGTTCATGTGAGATAAAACTAATACCTGGTTTTCTATATAACAATAAATTAGTGTATAGACCCCTATTTAAAATTATTTCAGGTGACACAACTCTACATGATATTAAATCAATGGATATGGACCATATAAGAACAAAAATATGGTCTCAATAAAACATGTAATACAACTGCAGTCTAGAATAAGATTAATTTTTCATGTGGGTACATCTATTGGGGGAGAAATCTTTCCTAGATACAATGGATTATGATAACCCATCATGTATTATTAACAAAAAATGATGGAATTGTGTGGAATTTAAATATAGTTACACTTATGTGTGTTATGTGGATTACCTATGTAAGAGTAACTCACAAGTCATGACCGTATTTTGTTAAATTAAAATCCATATGTGAGATTGAAATCAATGATTCACTGTGTAAGAATAATTATGTGCTTATCATAGTGTTGTGATACTAACTCTTATAGATATCATTCATTTTGAATGACATACTCTAAATCGATTATGATACTATGATTATCAATCATACTATCATGTGAATACTTTATTTTCATAAATAATTTTATGAACCAATCAAAATTGCATGACATTTACACCATTTAGGAGATTCTAAGGATCAATCATCACATAATACTAAGAAAACTATGTAAGAATTCAAAACCATTAATAAATAAAATGACTAATGTTAGCATTCACTCTTTATAACATTGATAATTGTTACTTCTATCATTGATCATTATTGATATAGATCACTCAATTTAGTCATTATACTCCCTCTCCATGGTGTATCCACGGGATGAGACAAATCGCCCATATCATGGTAGGAACTCGTCTTTACTCCAAGCCATGATTGTCCCTATCACAGAACATAACTATGAAGAAGAGAACATTGAGGGCAGAAGAATCAGTAAAATGCTTGACTAGTTCAGGACACCATATCTATGGTGTTCAACCTCCTTATATGATCATTCATATGTTCCCCAATATTTAAAGAATTAACTCATACGTTATAAAATTTATGAGTTATACAAGAGATCATTTCAGGAATTCATCACCCAAATACATTGTTTGATCCCCCCATTCATGTAATTATGTGAAATATTTTAATTAATTATAGATTATTTCTATGGAATATTTAAAAATTAAGTCTTTAATGGTACACTAATATACAAGGGCATTTTCAAGACTTACGATATACCTATATGGTAAGGAATGATATACCCATGCAACATGTTGCAAGAAATGATAACATGCCAAAAGAAATCTCATATCATCGTAGATGATATGGTCAACATAAAAATATGTGTGATCAATTTGGGTATATCACATTTAAATTATCAATTTAATGTTAATAAAAAAATTATTTTAAATAAAAATTATAAACAAAAATAATTTACATTGATTATTTAAATCACCCAAATAATTATTCCTCAATTCAATATTCAACTTTTATCCTTAATTATCTAATCATCATCAATCACAATAAAATTATTTAATAAATTTATTTAAGAAAAATCAGCTAATATTCATAATCATATATTTATATAGTAGATCAAATGTATAGAAGTAACCATAGTGTGGGTATGAATTCAATTATTACTCAAACTATTTTATTTTATTAAAAGGATTTAAAATTTTAATTTAAATTATATAATACATTAAATTTAGAACAATAATCCCATTATAATGAATCATTTTTCAATTCACCCCTTCTACATCTTTGAGTCTTACAATTCCTATAAATTACAAATAATAAAATAATGAACTATATTTATTCAATTAATGTGATAAAAATATTGAGTGAATGAATATATACTACTAAAATAGTCCTAAAATAAATTTCTAAAAACATGTTCCTATGTATTTAATAAACCTGTGGGCTTACTCCAAGTAACACGATGTTTTAAGTCATTTATCAATACTTTACGTCATTATATCATGTAATAGAATAATATAATAATGTTACTCAGTCTAGTTAAATGAATGGTATTGAGCCATTTTTATCCACATGGATGGGTTTTCTTCCCTCATGTGAAGTTAAATTTAATTTCCCATAGCTATTATATTTTCCATTTATATTTGACAAATTTAGGAGAACCAAGTATTTCATACATAAATATTACATAATTTTATATCAATATACAATCCATTGAACAATAATACAACCACAATAACATAAAGGTTTAATGTCATTGAAGAATATATATATAATCATATTATTTTCGAAAATAACATCAACATATCGGAGAAATTTCATCTCACATTTTATCCTTCATATAATACCCTACTTAATACCTTTTCTTCATTACCTTGGAAAAAAGTGACATAAGAAATTGTGAACTCGGATTTTTAGTAAGGGTAAACATGGGAGATATAAATCCATGATCATAAGTGAGAATAAGATACTCATAATAATATAAAATCATGATAATCACTTATTAATATATAAAAAAATTTCATTGAACATAAACCATCATTCATTTAATAAGGAATTGTTATAAAAAATACATGATTCAAAAGAGTTTGTAATAATTACTAATCAATCATATCCATGAATGAATATCATAAGTATAAAACATATGTTTTTGGAATACACATAAGAATAAAAAAATCATTTCCTTATTCAAGACTCGCTGTAAAGACTATAATGGTGGATAGAGTACAATAAAGGATTGGGTTCACTCCCCATTCCCATAATTTCTATATTTTTGGAAAAATTCATATACTATCATAGTGAATTGATTCCCCTACTATAATAAGTACAATTACCATTCCTATTCACATTATATAATGATACATAAATCATTACTCAATGAGTTAGAGGGAAAAATATTTCTAGTCCCACCTTTAGTCTAACAAAAATTATACATCAGTGTGTCATGATCATTAAAACAGTCATAATTTCATCCTATCATAATTAACCCATTACAAATAAATGGATTTCCTTCAAGCATAATTAAAACATAATAATTATATTCCATCCATATTAATAAATTTGATCATTCTGTAAGATAATATATTCATTTGTCTATAACAATCCATAATTTTCACTGAAATAGATGGAAATTATCTTTCATAAAAACATTTAGATTATACACTTTAAATAAATGGAAACCATCCCTTTTATTTTGGTAATATTTTAAAAATAAAAATACCAAAAAAATTATAATAATATTTTATTTATAAAATATTGTAATATTATAAAGTATGCTTTATGATTAAAGAAGGACATGATGGTGGGAATTCGTTTCATGTCATACAAATTAAATGATAACATTATTTCCACACTTTTGTAAAAATAGAAAAGTGATTTATTTAAAAAAACATCTGAAATCATTCCTTTTAATCAAATTGGTAGAAAATAATAAATATAAAAAATTAAAATATTAAAATATTTTTGTATAGGTAAAAAATTCCATAAAATAATTTGAAAATCTTGGATATGGAGGAGAAATATATTCATTTGGAAAAAAATTGAGGTAGATATTTCTTAAAAAATACCAATTTTCATATAAAAAATAAATAATAATGAAAGGAAAACATGGAGAGTCAAAAAAAAATCAGAGATAATGAAAATAATATAGATTTAATAAAGAAGGATAAAAAAATTTCTTTCAATTGAAATTTAACAATTATAATCCTATAAAGAACTATTATTGTAATATAAACCCTCACCGTCGGTCCTGAATTTATTCATATGTGATATTAAAATCTTGTATGATAAATTTATATTTATTAAAAATATATAATTGAATCATATACATGCTTATTTTATAATATATCATTTCTTATTAATTTATAATTACCTATCTATAAATAAATCTTCCTAAAAATCAACATTTGGGTGTTAACTACATTGTTTCTCATGTAGATCTCATTTGGATGGGTCTGGTAGTTATGACATGGTCATGATTTCTTTATCTCGTAAAAATTAATAATTTCATTAGTGTTATATTTATTAATTATATATACATTTATAAACATTAATATAATTCATTTTTGAAAAAATATTTACATCACTTTCTAGAGATGATAATATGTATGTAGACAATAGTGATATTTTCATTTTAGAATGATTAGAATGAATCAATAGTAAGTAATAATCTATATTTCTAGGATCTCAATAATATTATCAAAATCATATATAGTCCTTATATTTTTCCTTATTTCCAATCATGATAAAAATAAATGAAAAATGAATCACATCGCTTCATAGAGGTTATAGTCCACATATATGCATAAGAAACGTTATAATTTTCTAATGGATTGGAAGGTAAGATTTTAAATAATATTTTATCCTTAAATAATAATAATTTGTTAAAAATTAAATATATCCATTAAATCCACATATATATTACCATCTATGGGAGATGGAGATGAAAACTAATATACACCACTTCAAAGAGATGATAGTCTATATGTACTCATGAGTGATGTTTTTGTTTTCCATTAGACATAAATGAAAACAATTCTTCCTATAGTAAATGATATTTTTATGTATTTTTGTTTGATATTATATAGATTATCTTTGAGACTACGTTCTTATAAGAAATTCTATTATGAGGGCCGGTGTGCTCAGAATAATGGTTTGATATATATTAAATATATTAAATAACATGCCCATGCAGTTTTCCTAAAAAAGAGGAGTGACATCTAAATATGGTGTAAGATTATAAATTATATGGAACCATTAATCTTGGAACATGGTTTTAACCATAGGTATGACATAAATGTCTTTCAGCACGAGGCATTTGTGAAGAAGTAACCGTGGGCATAAAATGAGAAAAATAATTAAATAATTTATTTTATTTCATTACCTGATGTAATGTCCTAATTTATACTATAAGTATATGGTTTTGATATATTCCTAGGGTTTTCCACATAAACCTATATATTTTGATGAACCATTGGAGATAAATTCGTGGGATCTATCTCAGACAAACAAAAATTGGATCAAATATCAACAACCGTTGTGTGAAAGAATCATAGTATCTCACAAATGACAACAACACAATGTTTCTCTTCATTAATTAATGATCCAAATCAAGGTAGGATGTTGGTTTTTTTATATTTATTCCCATTTTATGATTCCTGTGATTAATTCAAATCAATAAACTAACAAATTAATTCAAGTATCGTTCATGGAATTATCTTAGAATAGGGGAATTTCTCTATGATTAATTTTTTTACCTATTTGTTCATAATTCCAAAGGAAATGAATCATGGAAAAAATAGACATTGGCCAAGGTTCATTACTCATATGTGTGATTTATATTTTTTTCGCATATAATTTTTTTATCACACATAATTTCATTTATCTTGAGGTTTGAAATAATGTAGGGAAATCAATTTTGTGCACCAATTACATAGAGAAATGATTCTATATAGTAGATCTGGGATTGATATAGGATGTTCTATGATGGAAGTGATAGTGGATTAAATGGTTTTGGAATCCCAATTTCATGTTCATCAGTCTGGGAGGTCATATGATGCATTTGGATAATTTTTCAGTGTTGGGGGGGGGGGAATCCGGTTATTGGTGAAAACATGGTTGGTTAGTATAGATCCATGATTTCTGATGAGAAGTGTCGCAGGATCAGTGGTCAATGGAATGAGAACAATTTCAAAATCTAGATCTATATTTATGGAAAATTCTATGAAACATGGAATGTACTGGGGATCTACAAGTCTATGCAGACCTCCCAACAATGGCTAGGTTTTCGAGATGATGGTAAGGATCACATGGTGTGTGACCCCTATCATAGAGTAGGTGATCATTACCGGTTTTCTATGTGGGTAACATAGAGAGTAAACAAACATTTAAAATAGTACACTGGAATGGGAACACAGTGTAATCCCACATGGAGATATCTAAGCTTGATATACACCAGGACAATCGAGTATATGGACACAAACATAATTACACGAACATGAGTACCTCATGTATTTCCACATGGAAACATACGTAGGCCGTTTACATAGGTAGGACTAGAGTTAAAGGGACATGACATATACTCCAATAACATGTTGGGTACTCCATAAATGATGGTTTGGAGCTCTTACCCTCTGTATTAGGGACATGTTCTGTTATGGTTCATTCCCTATATCCTTTTCCATAAGGGTTAGTATGGAATAATAACCTGTGTATACGATGTTGTTCCCTTTAGTAGGACTTCTTGGATTTATATATTGGAATAATTTTTGTGAGGCCTGGAGTGATATCCTCTATCATTTTATTTCCCTAGGTGGAGTTCTTGGTATCTTCAGGACCAACACTACATGTGATTCAATCCTCTCATTAGTTTGTTAATATAGATTGTGTTTTCTTTATACCATATGGCCTTGGGAGTGATCCTAATATGTGTATCATATCTCTTCTAGCTACTATAAAATAGATGTAATGGAGAGACCAAATGATAAACATCTATCTGATAGATGTCATCAGCGCTATCTAACATATGGAGTGTATTCTCTTAGATGAGTGTTATGTGGAACCATTTAGTAGGAATCCTGAGTTGTATTACATTTGTGAAATTACTTTGAATCTATGCTCCTTTGCTGAATATATCTAGATTCCCTTGTTATATATGTTATAGGCATATACCTAAGTCGATCAGACTATAATTATTTTTTATATTCTTTGTGGGTTTAGGGAGTCCTATTGAGTATTTTTATACTCAATAATACTCTAGATTTTTTCACATGTGTCATATCTTGTATCGGGGATCAACCTTTTTAAATATTCCTAGAGGGACCGGGTTTGGGTGTCCCTTTGTGAGCCAGATATACAATGGTGTGTTCATATATTATCTGGAAATTAGTATCCATCTATACTTTTTGGTTGGAATTATTCTCCAACAATTTATATTGAGATTCAATTTGGATATGTTTAACTTAAATTTCTTATTTTCATTCTCTAGTTATGTGATTTAGATGTATGAATTTATATATTATCAGTTTTTTTACATTTTATCATTATATAGTCATGTAGATTTGTGCATGTGTATAGGTACATTAGGCTAAGGCCGCCCATGTTATTGATATTCCTAATCATCTAAATTCACAATCCCTTATCCTAATGCAGGAATACATGGGGAGTTGAGGCTCGGGCCCCATTCGAACGGGTCATGACATAGTGGTATCATATTAGTGGCTTCAACCATTGGACTAATGTTTATGATATTTGGTTGGGGATATAGTGTTAAGTGTTTAATTTTCGGATTTCAAGCCTTGGACCCTAGTGATGGGGTTATGGATGACGTATCCACACACCAGGACATTGATCACCTATGTTTATACACGATATATAAGAACACTAGTTCAAAGGGAAACACTGGTGAATGTATCTTATAGGAATGGTTTTTGGTTTTTATATCCTTCTCGATTCAATTATCAAGATATTATCATTGACTATGGTATGTATTTTTTAATATTATGATACCTCCATGGTTTATTCAATCCTAGATTTTGCATCAGTATCACAGGAATGATCTCCTCGGTGATTATAAATCGATATAAGGACTAGATCCATAGATGTTACCTCTAGGAGGTTCACCATCTATACCAACCCTATATGAAGTATATGGTACCTGCATTACCAAACGATGAGGTGTGTAGGCTAGGAATATTGATCTCTCCCTATCCAATATGAGATCAATCGATAGGTGGTTTAGGATTGGCTCAGCCTTCTGATTTGGGCACTATAAAATTTCATGGTGGTCCTAGCAGCAAGACTTCACTATAGATCATTAGGATAATGATAGGGTTTAATGGCCCAACCATACTATGAGGTGACACTACGATGGTCAAACTTCGAGCTCCTTTTTTGGGAGTGTTTCACTCTAGTTATGATAAGAGAATTACATATTCAGGAGCTTCTATAGCTTCAAAAGGGTAGTATGATAGTGGCTAAGTTTTCATCATGGTTTATCATCCTCTCCATGTACTCAATGGATAAAGTTCATGACGAGTTCTTCCAGTCAGGGAACTTTAAGAAAGGGATATATAGATATATCCATGAAAAAATTATAGATTTGTTATTTTTTATATATTATAAATTCTATAGAAATATTTGGTGGTTGAAAAGTTTATCACTAATAAGATATAGATAGTGTTTGACGACAGTCAGCACATAGGAGTAGTGAATTTGGATGAAGGGAGATGATGTCGGTCTTAGGTTCATGAATGCGTGAGGAATTATAGAAGGAGGTCCTATGACAAATATCATATGGTTTAGTTCTCCCGATATGGTACTATTTAGGCTAGGGATAGGTAGTATGACTCATGTTATGGTAGGTTAAATCTGGAATGAGATTCTGCAACTCACCATATAGATGACATTGAGAGTGGATGTGATATAGAGTTAGAGGAAATATAAATGTAAGTTAGGTATGAAAGTTTTAGGACATGGAAGATGGTATGGGAGAGTATCTAGAGGTATTAGAAACATTGAATTTTAATTACCACTATCCTTAGGTGGTGAATTCTAGGATTAGGGAGTTAGAGAAAATTGGTGGGGGCAAGTGCAAGCAGTCGATTCCTATGACTAGAGGCTTTTGAGATGATTCGAGGTATGATTTGTGCATTTTCTAACATAGTTTATGTATTAATTAAAATGATTTATATTCATTTCTTTATTTCCACATATATTTTTTAAGAGATAGAGATTATGGTAAAGCCCTTTGCTTGACCCTCAGGGTTGGAGACTCCTGCCAATGTTGGGTCAGTGATCACACACTTTGGATACTAGAATGACATGACACTTAGAGTTGATAGATTCTGTTGGGATATCATTGTATTAGGGATGCAACCTTACAATGTCATCCTATCTATGGAATAGTTATCCACAATGCATTCCCAGATTGACAGTTTTCGGTGGAGGATGTGTTGTGACCTCAATAGTGGGACTAGGTTTTACATTCTAGGTGAAAATAAAACCTAGGAATTATAGGATGGGACCTTTCATTGGAAGGTTTTTCTGATTACTTGTCATTTTGATAGCATGACCCTTGGGGAAATGGATATTATGATTTTTTTTCAATGTTGTGGTGTCAGAGTATGAGGGAGTCTTTCTGGATGACGTTACAAGATTAACTCCCAATAGAGATATAGATTTATGCATTGATCTATACCCAGGGATGACCCATATATCTTCTCTAGTATACAATATGTTTTTTTAGAGCTTTTTGAGCCAAGATTGATGTCGGAGGACATGAGGAGGGAGGCATTCGTTAGACCCCTTTTTTCACCTGAGTTTTCCCCAAGTTTTTTCTTAAAAAGGATTATGAGATCTTATGATTATGTGTATACTATCATCACATGAACCAGGAGACTATGAAGAACAATTATCAACTATTGAGGATTGATGACCTCTTCGATCAATTGAGAGTGGCATTATGGTTCTCGAAAGTTGGCCTCCGATCAAGTTATCTCCAATTTTGATTATGTAATGAGAATATATTAGACCCTATATTCATATTCTACTATAGTCACGATGTGTACTTGGTGATTAACTTTGTGAAACACCTCAAGATTTCATGAAATATATTTTTTCAAATTAATTTAATCATTTTGATATTTTCAATTTCACGTAACACTGAAAATAATTATTATATATATGTAAAATCACAATATTTAGATTGTTTTATATGCCATGACATGTTAATTGTGTACTAAATGCAGTATAAATGATATCTTACTCTATATAGAATAATGAGGTAAGCTTAAATTTCACACAATACTGACATACCTCAATGGATTGAGTAACACGCAAGACGTAGTGTTACCAAACAATAATATATTATTAAAGAAATATATATAAATATATAACCTAGACATAAAATTACTACTTATGAATATTATTATATAGTTTATTTAAAAATATGGTTTTCAAAACTTATAAAATGAATTAATTAGTTACAAATTATTTATAAATTATTACAAGAACTAAAAGGGATTATTTTTATAAAAACTATTATTATGCATAGAAAGTTGTTTGAATCCTAATTAAATAAATTCATTAATAAGTAATTTTAATGTAATATATATCGTACAAAACCAAGTAAATGTTTTTGATATTCATTCAATATATTTTATAATCATATGATAATAATGAATACAATTTAACACATAATGCCCAATTATTTTTATTAAGGTAGTGTTATCTCTTTTTAATGGCGAACCCCTTTCAAATCTAAATATTTAACTTTTATAAATTTAATATGTGAAAATAAACTTCATATTTGGAACTAAAATAGAAAAATTAGGTTTTAATAAATGTTTTGTATTTTCTGAAAGGTTTCTTTTTTTAAGGAATAGTTCAGAAAATACTGGATTTTAATTCATAATATATTTTTCATTCAATTTATTTATATGGTTAAATTTTATTTTAAATTTTATTAAAATTATAATTAGAAATTATTTTTATAAATTAATCCTATTTAGGTCATATGAACCAATTTCATATTGAAATTGGAAATAAAAACTTAGCAATCACTTATTCATTTTTACTTTAAAAACCCACATTGTCGACCCGACTGTGGGATTAAATTTAAATGAATTCCTACCAATTCTGTGTGTTGAATTTGGAAAAATGGATTCCATGTTTTTTATTATCATAATTTATAATATTATAATCCAGGTTCTTTACCAAAAATATTATTGAATGTAATTATAATTATTTAGAATGATTAAGGTAAAATTAAGGTTAATAAGTGACAAAAACATAACCTTAAGGCCCAAAAAGCCACATAAAAATGTCCAAAATACATTTTATAAAAATATATAGACACTATATTCCATGGATAAACTATTTACCATTATTTATTCACATTCAATAAAGAAACGTTGTTGGGGTTCTTTTTTTTAAAATATTACAAGAGTGCCACTCGTCCTTCATTATAAAATTCTTACTCCCCTCCCACTTCATCACATCAAGAAATCCAAATTAGTTCTTCCAAAATCTACAAAATATCACCCAAATATTGATAAATTCCACATTGAATCATAATTTTTTTATAAATCATTCCATTTAATCCCTTTGGTGCAAACCAAAAGGTGTTACCCAATTACGAGGTAACACCCTCCCTCAAACTCCTGTCTTTTATTATCTTTATCCACTGCCTAAAATATTATTTTTCCATGATTGTATAACGAAAAAATTATCCTAAATATTATATTATTATTTTATTCAACTTTTATTTCTATATTTTCACACTCATCCTTCTAATGGGTGATGAACATACTGTTTGTGTGTACTGTAGACTATCGCCCTACTAAACAATTATTGTTCATATTTCCTTTAATTCCTATCATATTGAAAATTATGATATAAAATAAGTTTATATATGTTATATATTATATTTATTATGTTTTTAATATTTTGTTATTTTATTTAAATTATATTTATGTGTAATTTCTATTTTTTTAATACAATAATTTTATTCGAGGAAGTGTGTACTACCTCCCCCTCCAAAAGATGTGATTCATTCACACACTACATGGAATGTATTTTGGATAGTTTTAGTGAATATATATGATATATATGATATAATAAAGATATATTAAAAATTATATATATATATATATATATATATATTAATTTCATTGTTTCATCATTACAATAAAACAGAAATAGAGTTCAGGTATACGTACTACTTACCATCTCAAAGAATGTTGTATTCTGTTTGATAAATATATGTTCAAAGGATTATTATAAGGAAAATATAATCAATATAAATTATAATTAAATAATGTATTATATTTTTTAAATCATGATATATGTATAACGACAAATGATATAATAAATTAAGACACATGTGAAAATCGAAGCGGAAATTATTCTAAGTGAAACATTAACATAAAATTTTTAACAAGTGGGTAATATAAAGCCATAATATAACCATATAAGGTAGTAGAAGTAAAAATTTGGTTTTTTCCTATATTTATAACAATTTATATTTATTATAAAAAAGGATTGAAAGAGTACTATGAGAGTTAAGACATAAGGTGAGGAGATTTCATCTCACTTTTTATTTTAATGAGATACATGGATTATTCAAAACCCATTACATTTGAGTGGTGTTTATACTTACCGAGGAAGTATTATATGATTATTATATTTAAATATATAGTTATTTAAATATCCATTATATTTTATTTCTTTCTTGAGTTTTATGATTCAAAATTCACCAAATCGATAAAGTAATTTCGTCTCAATTTTCTCTTCATTGAGTCACATTCCATTTTATGAACTTATATTTTTTTATATAAGGTGTATATAATATATTTGAAATGTTATGTTAGGATTATAATTTCATTGATTATACATAATTCTTCATTCAATGATATTTTGTTACTTGAGGAGTGTGATTCCAATTTACGAAGTGATAAGATGTTTATTGAGATAATCTCATCATTTATTGATATTTTTTAAGATTATTCTTCCATTAATGAAATCCTATGATCCACCTCTCAAGAACACTCATGATTTCTATCGTCCTCTATTTATTCA
Organism: Viscum album; assembly: GCA_963277665.1. Taxonomy (NCBI): domain Eukaryota; kingdom Viridiplantae; phylum Streptophyta; class Magnoliopsida; order Santalales; family Viscaceae; genus Viscum; species Viscum album. The sequence goes on from OY728123.1 coordinate 21,357,346, forward strand.
AGATATACCCATATATTAGTACCATTTATACTCTTTAGTACTTAAGAGAATTAATAAAATATTATGAAGAAATACATGACTATATCTCTCTCCTCGGTTGGAAATCGTTTTATTTCATGTACCATGTTTTCAAAAATAAAAATAACTTGGAAATTATTTTTGGACATAATTTTCATAGAAAAAACATTTTAAAAATGTTTTGTGGTTTTAAAATCTTCTTTTATAAGGTTTATAAGCTATTTTTATAGAAAAAGGTTTCCAAAAAAATTATGTCTAAAAATGCATTTTAAATGTTTTTAAGATTTATTTATATGTTTTCAATTTATTTTTATAGAAATGTTTTTTAAAATGTTTTGATTAATTTATTTTATGTTTAATATATGTTTTTCACAGACACAATTTTTTAAAATTTTTTGAAACATAGTTTATATGTTTTCAAAGTAAATGGTTTTCAAAATTTTCATAATCTTATTTTTATGTTTTCAAGGAAAATTGTTCTCAAAATTTTTTCAAGAACACATTGTATGTTTTTAACAAAATATATTTAAAATTTTTTATCAAATATTTATTAATAATATATTAGTTTTATTTTAAAGAAAATGGTTTTCAAAAGTTTTTTAAGATTTAAAGAGTCATTTTTAAATAAATAAGGATATTTTATTTTATAAATGTTTTAAAAGATCTATTAAAATTATATCGCATCAAAGATGATATCCATTAGTATTACTCATAGGCTTTGGTGGAAATGATCCAATGTTTCCATTCATACTCTCTATCAGAATGGTGTTTGTTTGGATGGTGTAATGCTTATGACACATGCTTATCTTTAACGTGTTATATGATTTTGAATCCCGCTTCCCTTCTTGGGATATGATAATGATTAAATGATTATGAAACCTATATATTTTTTCACATCTTATGCTATGGTTAAATTTCTATGATACCCATCTTATTTCATGGGTTATGAAATGATTTTTTATGATTTTTTTTACATGTTTGTTTGAGTTCAATATGATGTGGGTGATACCAATATATCCTTCCAATGCATTGGGTAATGATAATTGTTTTATTATATGAAAGGGTACATGGGAAGAAATTCCAAGACCGAAATAATAGGGTAAAGAGGAGTATGTCCGAATCCCAAAACAAGAGGTAAACTGGAGGATATCCCATGCCTAAAACAATATGGTAAAGAAGAGGACATCACAAGCTTGAAGCAAGAGGGTACACAAGAGGACATCCCAAACCCAAAACAAGAGGGTATGCATGAGGGTATCCTAATATCAATATAGGTATGTGGGTGATTAACCCAAGCCTAACATGTTTCAAATGCCTTATTAGGCCACCATGAAATTGGTTTTTTATATGTTTTTTCCTGAATTCCACATTTTATTCCTATGTTATGCTTTCATGGATTATGTTCTTTATTTCCTTAAGATTAATGTCTTATGAACATCCAATATTTACTATGATCTATAATATGCAGAGTATGATCTTTAAATGTTATTCTAATGTTCCATACCGTTTTTATGTTATTCTTAAGCATTTTCCTTTATTTACCCATAAAAGAATCTATGCTCAACCCTTTATTTTGTTTCCTTTAAACAGGTTAGGGAGAAATTTTTTAGGTAAAATTAATAAAGTTGGAGATATTTATGGGATATGTTGAAGATAATTCATTATGATAGATTATTTTGTTTCCATGTTTACAAATACACTAAAAAATTTAGGGGCCTCAAGTATTTATTTTTGTAGTGTACTAAATATTCATCTAAAATGATATAATATCAATGTATGTTAATTCAGGGTCACTGTAGTTGGTATCAAAGGAATGGTTTAGTAATACTTTGAAACTAATATGAAAAAATTTGGTGATATACCTAGGTATATATCTAAGGATATGTCTAGGGATGTCACTAAGGATAAGAAAAATAATGAGTTAACATTTAATAAAATGAACTAGAATATTGAAAAAGGATAGAGTATGTCGTTTCCTAGAAATAAATCCTTGTATGGATAGTAAAAGTGGTTGTGGATCAAAAATAGAAGCACCTATGGCTAAAAACTCTGACAACATGTCCGGAGACAAACTTACGGTAATCTAGTATACAACAATGGGCATTGCTGCATACTTGGTTTGACAGTCGCATGAGATATTCTTTAGGAATTCCCAAACTCTTCACAAAACATAATGAAGGATTTAAATAGAATTTGGATGTGAATAAACTATTATAAACATATGTTTTTATAGTTTATTAAACTTTTAATACATTGAATATCCTAAAAATTACATTTTAGTATTATATGGGTCATATATTTGATGATTTTTTCTTACAATATGTTATCTAGTTTCAGTAAATGGATGGAACCCAAAGGATCCACAATAATGAGGGATGTAATGAGAAATACAATGATTCACCCCATAATAAATAAAATTTATTAGAATATGGAGTGAAAAAATTCATTTCTAGGACCACATATCCTTATCAAGACATGAATCATGAAGAATTTACAAACAACCAAATAAGGGAACAAACATTTATGGAATCCTTTTTATAGAAACACACACATTATTTTAGGGGAACAACCAATACAATAGTTTCTACGAAAAGGATATATACCACCGAAAAGATATTTTCCATTCCTTTTTGTTCAAAATGTTCAAAATTTATATTGTGAACTTATATAATGTAATGTGAAGAGAAATATTATTGTAACTTCATCAAGAATACAAGAAAATAGCATAAAATGTAATCCATGGATTGTGAAAAGTTCAAGAAAGTTTTTTGGTAAGTACCTTCCTCATATTCTTATTATGGAAATCTATATTGAAGAATCTAATCAATATCTTCATTATGATATGAAAATAATCATATAATTTAAAGGAAACTCTAAACACTATGGAAATAAGAAGATTTTACTAACATTATGTTCAAAGTGTGGAAAGAAACATTGATGAAATTGTCTTATGGGTATTACTAAATATTTTAATTGTGGAAGGAAATGGCATTGACCAGATAAATTTTGAGGTAATGGGAATATAGAAAACGATCCAATTAATATACCTCCTGAAATTTAGTGTTTTTAATTTATGGAGTATGGTTATTATGCAAGGAAGTGATTAAAATCAAAAGTTAATGATGAATATTGAGATCAAAAATCAATTAAATTGATAGATAAATGTGAAGCCAATGAAATAATAATGGAAAATGTAAATCTAGATATTTAAGGAACACTTATCCTCCACTTTTATTTTGTAAATATTATGTTATATTTTTTATGAATAATCCTGATGAAAGGCTTATTGTTCATGCTTTGGTGACATTTCATGAGATTATAATTCCCCACATGGATTATGGAATTATAAAATCATGTTTAATGTTTTATTAGTATAACGATTACCTCGACTAACTAATAATATTTTTTAATATTATAAAAGATCATATTTAATGAAGAAAGGGTGAATTATATTTGTGAAGCGTTATAAGGTTAACCATTTAAGTAATGTTTAAGAAAAAATTTGAAATATTTTTTGACATTAAACTATTATCTCCCCTTGTGGGGATTTATGTATAATGGATAACCATTTCTAACCACTTTGGGTTGATGGTAACTAATGATAGAAGGGATGAATTATCAGAGATCTCATTCTCTATTAGCACTTCGAAAATGGAAAATTCTCCTTTATTTCTTAGGGTATGAGATGTGGTGGAAATCAATCAAGTTATAACCAAATGGTGGGATTTTTCATAAGAATTCATATTACATAAATTAAGTATATTCCATTATATTATTAGTTAATAAAATAATTACCCAATGATAGGATAATGAAAATAAAAATAATTTTCTTAATACCTTTATTTTTTTGAACCATTTTCCTTTTAAAGCATCACTTATTTATGACTTTTAGTCCCTCAAATATTCATTGATCATTTAAATGTATGTGAATGATGACCTTAATAACTTCCTATAACTATTTACACATTTCATTGAAGTCTGTATTTTTACTTTCCACCTATGTTATCCCATGTGTAAACCTTGTGATGAGTTACTTTGGGTAACCTTTATCTTTTCAAAATTCCTTTTTAAAAGGATGTTTTAGTATTCATTTTTATGATGTGGGTTTCTATGGATGTAAATACTAAGTATTGAATCATTGATAACCCAGATGAATTTTGAGGGTAAATTTCCTTTTAATCTACATATAATGTAACACCCTAAGATTTCATGAAATAATTTTTTCTAATTAATTTAATCATTTTTATATTTTTAATTTCCTAAAACACTGAAAATAGTTATTTTATATATATATTAAATTAAAAAGTTTTTATTTCATTATAGGAAATTACAAGTTAATTTTTCACTTCATGCAGTATAAAGTTTAACATTATATATAATGAACATTGACGTAAGCTTACATTTCATGTAAAAATGACTTTCTTCAATGACTTGCGAAACATGCAAGACTGAGTGTTACCAAAAAAAATATATTAATAAAAAATATATAAATATATATCATATAAATTAAAATAAATTTTATTTATACTATTCTCTATGTTATGTAAATATATGGATTTCAAAAAATATAAAAAAAATTAATTAGGTGTAAATTGTTTATAAATGAATATAATAACCAAAAGGGGTTATTTTTATAGAAAACTATTATTATGATCAAAAGTAGTTTTGATCCTAATAAATTAAATTAATTATTTTGTAATTTTAATTTAATATATATTTTATATATCCAAGTAAATATTGTTTATATTCATCTAAAATATTTTATAAGAATAAGATAAGAATAAAAGAAAATCAAAACATAATACCCAATATTTTTAAAAAGGTGGGTTTATAACGTTTTAATGGTGACCCCATTTTAAATCCTAAATTTAGAACTTTTATATAATTATTATGTCAAAATAAAAATCATATTTGGAAGATAAACCTAAAAATTTGGTTAGGATAAATTTTTTGATCTTTTTTATAGGGTTTCATTTTTTAATGAATAGTTACAAAATAAGGGATTTTAATTAAATATTATTATTCATATAATTTATTTATAAAGATAAATTATATTTTAATTTTGTTTAAAAGTTTTATTAGAAAACATTTTTATCAATTAATCCAATGTATGTCATTGGAACAAATTTAACTTTGAAATTGGATATAAAAACTTTGCAAACTTTTGATCACTTTTACTTTGAAACCCTGCATTGTCAAACCAACTATGGTATTAAATTTAAATTACTTTCTATCACATATGTGAGTCAAATTTTTATAAATGTAATAAATATTGAAATCAGAATAATTTTTATTTTATAATAATTTTAAATTAGTTTTTTACCAATAATGTTGTATAAATTAATTAAAATTAAATTAATTGATTAAGGTTAAATTAAACATAATAAGCGACTAAACCAAAAACCTTGAGGCACGAAATGACCTATAAAATAGTCCAAAATAAATTATGTGGTCATATTTATACCATATACTACTATTTAAAGTCTTTGTACCATTATTTATCATGTTTCAAAAAAACAATATCTCTGGGGTTCCTTTCTTTTAAAATATTACAAGAGTGCCACTCCTTCTCAATTAGCAGTTGTGGTCATTGCACTAAAGATGTGGTGACACTACTTGATGGGTGAACGTTTTACAGTCTACTATGATCACAAGAGTCTCAGGTACATCTTCTCACAGAATGAACTGAACCTAAGACAACAAATATGGCTAGAGTTTCTCCAGGAATGTGACATTGAGATATTGTACACTCCTGGGAAGGGGAACGTGGTAGCAGGCACACTCAACAGGAGGTCTGAAATATTGTTATTGAGTGAGGCGATAGAGTATCTAGCTTTGTTGTAGTTATCCTCTATGGATAGTGATGGATAATATTACCACCAGTCTATGATCGTTGCTCCCCCACTCCTTTAGCGTGTTAGGGATTCATAGATCGGGGATATAGACTGTGAGGCCCGACGTCGTCATATATCCTCACGACAGGCTCCTGATGGATTTTCTGAAGGTGGGTATCATGTCATCCTCTTCAGATGATGCACTATGGGGCTAGTGATTCTACAAGAGGAGGAGTTGTGGTAGTTCCACAAATCCACTTTAGTGGTACATCCTAGTGTAGAGAAGATGTACTAGGACCCTCTGAGGAAATTATTGGTGGCCATAGATGAAGAAATCAGTTACAGAGTTCGTATCAAGATGCCTCACTTGTCAGCCAGTGGTGGCTGAGCATCAGGTATCAAGAGGCATAACTCAGTCACTTGAGGTACCAAAGTGGAAGTGGGATTGTATATCAATATAATTTGTGGTAGGGCTACCACGTATAGGAAGGGTCCATGAATCCATCTGGGTGATCGTTGACTGACTCACAATGTGGGCCGACTTCCTACCCATCCCAGAGAAGGGATCTGTTTAGAGAATGGTATTTATCTACATATAGGATATTTTACAGCTTCACGGGTTTCCAGCGATGATCATCTTAGATCATGCCGCTCATTTTACATCCCGGTCATAGAAGGGAATATAAGAGGAATTCAGGACACAGCTATGCTTGAGCACCTCCTTCCATCCTCATAAAAATGTTCAGATGAAGTAGACCATACAGACCCTTGATGACATGTTTCATGCTTGTGTCATTGATTTTGGCCATAGTTCGGAGGAACACCTACCACTGGTGGAGTTCACATACAACAAAACTTATCACTCCACTATTGGCATGGAATCATTTGAGGCCATGTACGGGTGACATCGCAGATCACCACTATGCTGGATAGATCTAGGGGAGTCAGCACATATGGGTCCAGAGTCAGTACATGCTACCATGGAGAAGGTGAAGATCATCCAGGAGAGGATGAAGGATGCACAGAGTCGACAAAAATTCTTATGCCAATAGGAGACAGATACCCTTGAAGTTTGTGTAGGGAGAGAATTTCTTCTTACGGGTCTCACCCTGACAAGGATTACAGAGGTTTCGATAGGGATAAAAGTTATTTTTGAGGTTCATCGGACCTTTCTAGATCCTAAACCGGTTAGGCGAGGTGGCGTAACATCTATCTCTTCCCCCACAGATTCACCAGGAGAATAATGTTTTCCATGTGTCACAGATGAAGAGATACGTGCATGATTGATCACACGTTATCGACTAGGGTGTGCTAGAAATCAATGAAGGGAAATGTTTGTGGTGTTCCCAGTTGAGATAGAGGATCTATAGGAACATTTCCTTCATGGGTGGTAAATACCTCTAGTGTGAGTTCGTTGGCCGCACGGGATCCTCCAGGAGAGCACATGGGAATGGGAGCCCCAGATGCATGCTAATTACCCCCATTTGTTCCCTGAATTTTTATTATAGATTCCATGGAAGAAAATCCCTATGGTGGGGAGAATGTAAAGACCTAAAAATTACATATTGTTTTTTTTTTCTAATTTATTTGGGACTATTATGATCCTGAGAAAATTGGGGGAGCTTCATTCTGAGCCCTAGTGTTCCTGGGACATATTTTTGAACATTTTTTTCAGGTATGTTCACTAAACATGGGGGCAGCGTTTCATATATTTTGAACAGCTGATAAAATTAAAAATATGAGGGCACCATTGAATCTGTAGTGCCGGGATTCAATTAAATGAAGATTAACATCGACCACAATTGTTTTGGTGAAAAGGATAGATTTTCGGCGTTTTAAATTATAATAAAATAATATAAAATTGTTGTTTTATTTTTCTACCATTCCTTATGTGGAAGTGGCATGACCACTAAGTTTTCATGCCATTTAATGTCTTGACACATCAATTTGTAACCACACTATTGAGATTAAGAATTTCATTCATTAATTAACCTCATTAATCTCAAATATCATTAATTACTTACCCCCTCTATTTAAATGAGGCTTGGGCTTGGGTTTTTGAAACACAAGTGAGGAATCATTGATGAAGTACCACATCATCATCCACAAATGAAGAATAGATGCTCAAATTATGTCGTTAGAGGAATAGATACGGGATTGATGAACATCGATAAATTCATTAAGTGTGGATTATTCTTCCACAACCGCGATGCCTCCTCCGATTTTGAGGTAAGGGTATGGTTTAAATTCAAATGAATTTTTCTTCATTCCTCATTCTAGAAAATAATTGTGAATAATAGATGTATTATAGCTTATCTATGTTGAAATAATTGTTACATTCTTGTTATGATGCTAACACGGAGGGAACATACAAAACTAATAAGGCCCGAACCCTATTGCTTCTATTTTATCACGTTCTTCATGGGAAAAGTTTGAACATAAATGAAACTTGACTTCGGGTGCCACACAATGATGAAATCATCCTAGGAGTCTAGTAGACACATTCAGAGTGGAAAATTGACCCCCAAATCTCACCGAGGGGCCTGTGGATGTTCCACCAGTGCAAAACATGCATGGAGGTGGCCGAAATCGGCTGGCCATAATGGAAGCAGACGGTGCGCCATCACACTCTGTTGAAGAAAGTTGTGACATCAAGCTACAATGGTAGGGGTGGTAATGCCTAGGCCGACCATGTTGGCGGAAAGAGGACCACTGTTGCATTCCATAGAGAAGATAGTCGCGACATCGAGCCACGGAAGAGGGGAATCAAATCTCACGGGTCCCACTGACACAGTGGGGGCACCATGTGGAACCTCCAATTAAATCACCTGAATGTATTTTCCATTTGAGAATGTGATCTGCCACCCGGTTGGAGAAACCGGCCGCTCGACAGCCCGAGCCTGCTACCCAGATCACTCGGGCTGACCCCGCCGGTCCAGGCCTAGTTGAATCCATACAGAGTCGTGTCTTCCTAGGTTAGGGCGGGTCGGGTCATTCCGACAGGGTCAGACTGGACCCAGACCATCATCGGCCCAGATAAGATATAAGGGTCGTATCTACCTAAACAGATGTTCGTTTGAAAAACCATCTATGGAGATATAATCCTTGGAATGAGTAGGTCCATTTGAGATACTCTAACTGAGTTTTGGATATATTTTGTGTATGAAAGGGTTCGATCAAACCTGAATCCAATCGGGCCCTCGGTACTAAAACACGTATAACTTACAGATCGGGTATCAGATTGACATTTTATCTATCATGTTAGAACTCTTATGACATTGCGGTCCTTCGGGTTACTCTTTGTGGGACATTGTGGAAGTTGAGGCATGGCTGATTTCTTGAGGAGTTGATACTATGGAACTCAAGTGCACCAGGTGGGGGGAATCCTATGGATGTTTGTAAATTAAAGAGCGACCCTATGTGGATCAGCATCAGAGTGACCATGGGTGGATAAGAATCATAGATACCCAGTGTGGATCAGCATCATAGTGACCATGTGAGGATAAGAATCATAGAGACCCTGTGTGGATCAAGAACATAGCGACCCTATGTGGATCAGCATCAATGTGAACCTGTGTGGATCAGCATTCTAGCGACCCTGTGTAGATTTGCAGTGCGCCACCCAATGAGGACCTGCCTTAGAGCGACCCATCGTAGATAAGTGACATACAACCAGGTGTGGATCATCAATGGAAAAAATTATTCATGGTTCTGTTTTGGAACTTCTTAATGGAAAAAATGATATAGCCTAAGACTAATCATTATTATTCCTGATCTCTGAGTTATATAGCCGATTTTAGCTGAGTCTGTTTCTTTGTTCTTTGATATTGAGATCATGCTTTGTGGTTTTCCATTGTAGAATTTTGAGAGACCTAGGGGGTCTTGGGGTCCCTACTAGGTATTACTATAGTCACCCCTGCACGGGCTTTTCCCGCACCTTGTAGTGTCTTGTGAAGATGACGAGCAGCTTGGCTGAGACTTCAGGAGCCACGACCAAGCAGTACATAGAGGTGACTAGTTTACATGGATAGCGATGGAGATGATATATACCTACCTTTAAGGTATGATCCTTGGTGGTTGATATCAAGATATTTTTTCTATTTTCTGTTTTATTGTATCTTTCAGTTGGGATTCTATTCTATCCCCTTCATATTCAGTACACACTTTTACTACTAGTGTTTTACTATGTGGTTGGTATCTTTTCATGTTCTTGGCCTGTGTGTTTGGAGATTTAAAGGCAATTACTTATCATCTAAGGGATATGTCTTTCTGATACTAGTTGCCAACCCTTGTCCTATCGAAGGCAAACTTGGGGTAGTCATGACACGGGCTCTAGGGGATAGACCGAGACCTCATAAATCATACTTTTATTATCACAAATAATAGGGATGATAAAATACATGTACTTTAAACCACACTAAGGTAGACAATGCTTTACTATCACTGATAAAGGTTGACTATAGCACTGTTAAATGTGTGTTCTATAGTAGTGACTGATGAATCATTGCTTATCAAAAACCCAATCATGCTACATGGTAGTGTAAGTATAGGTGAAGTGACCAACCTTCTATTTATCTCCCTAAAAATTTATTCACATTTCTCTATCTAAATTATGTTATATTCCTTATATGTAGACATGGTTACTAGATTTGATAGCTAGGATAAATTTATCTCAAATCATCTGTAATTTCTAGAAAACCCAAGAATGGTATATATATATATATATATATCAGTCATGATGCTTCGTCTGGGCTGTTTTTTCAGTAAAATTCATGGATCAAAAAATATCCCCTATCATCTGATCACATTACACATGAATGATACATTCAATAGCCAAAATTCACACATTCTAAATTTAGATAATAGTTCTCCTTTATCAAGGTCTTAAATAACCTTAAATAATCTTCATCATCTTACATTATCTTAGAATATATGAAAATATTTTAAATATAGACTACCATAAAATAAATAATGTAATATATAAATACACTATTAATTAGATAAAATAAGATAGTGGGGCCTTGGTACTTCCAAATGGAATAATAATAAATTCATAATGAAAAAACATGATATAGAATAATTTGTTAGGTATATTCTCATACGTGACCCTCAATTGATAACAAAAAGAATTATGGTTAGTCACTAAAAAGTATTGAGATTCATGAGTTGATGGAACAAGTTAATGATATGTGGTAGAGGATTATTTTTCAAGACAATGATATTTTTAACATCCCAATAATCAATGTGATGTTGCATTGACCCATCTTTCATCTCAACAAATAGAAAAAGTTCACCCTATAGTGGAAAACTAAATATTCTGATTCCCTTTTATATATTCTCATAAAATTTATTAATAAATTCCCATAGTATAATTGTTTTCATATCATAAAGAGCATATGAATTTGACATAGAACCTTGTATTAGTTCCATTGAAAATTCAACATCACGTTTCAAGGGAAGATATGGGATCTCTTAAGGAAATATATCAATCTATTACAATGTAATATTCATATATTTAAATTTTAATTCTCTCTAACCATTTGAGTTAATTAACCCTCATGAATCACTATTAAAACCCATATAATAGAATTAATTTCCATAGGAATATCATGTTCAAAATCACACAAATAGAAAATAATAAGTTGATTTTGAATATAAAGAGTGAATTACCTTACTCAAGAATAGATATGATAACTATATAAAGAGATCCAATACATATCCAATATCAAATTAAATTTATTTAGAAGGAGAATAATAATATTTTTAAGAAGAAATTAAGATAATAAATATATGATATTGGAGCCATAGACTTGAGATGTGATCATTATACTAATAGATTTTATTAACAATTCATTATATAATGATTGGGGTGGTAATGAGAAACCCATAAAAAATATTCAAGTATAAAATTGTGGGTAAAACATAAATAAAATAATGAATTTTTAGTAGTCTAGTAGATGACATGTGTAATTTTTATCATTTCATTCTCATGACGCACTTTAGTAGTTCTGATCGTATGATTTTTCCATTTCTCACATTGATTAGAGGGAATTGATGTTAATTGTCTTTATTGACCCTTGGATTTATGTACAGATTGTTATAATTTTATTAATCCTTGAAATTATTTAATTTTAGAGGGTTTGGTTCATTTATATGATATTTATCTCCATTAATTTAATTAAAAGACCTCTACACATCACTTAAGTATTAATTTTCTATGTGCCCTTATTTTACAAACAGAAAACACTTTTTAGTCCCCTTATGAAAATTTTTCCAATCCTTATTTCTACACATTTTCATAAATAAAGAATAATTTTCTTTCCATGATTGGTTTTATTATTTTAATCTCCATGAAGATCCACCATTATATCATTTTTCAAAAAACCGTGTAATTAAGGGGAATCTTTAATCTCTATTTCTACCTTGAGAGGGAATAAAATGGTTTCATCATTACTAATAAAGTACCTTATATATAATGACTCCTATATATTTAGTTTTAATACACTAATGGATCAATAAATTTTTCCATAATGGTTTATGATTAAACAAGAATCATACCTTGAAATTTTAGTGAAATTTTCATCATAAGTACAGAAGGATCCATCATCCATGGACTTAATCTCAAGGAATTACCTATATAATTTAATTTAATGAGCTCATAGAAACTACTCATAGAAAAATAACCTCTTAAAATCTTCCCATTTAATGGTTTTAGTATCTTAATATTTCCATGTAATCCTAATAAGAGTCCACTGTTAATCTTCTTCACCTTCCAAATGATAAATGGCTAAATAATGTTTTATATGATTAAGCTTTTGGATATTGGAATGTACCCTTTGAGTGGTATTAATCTGTTTCTTGATAATTATTGGATAAAATGACCCACTTAAGGATGGTTTATGTTTCCCCATAAAATACTAAACAGTGTGTTACTCCATCCTTTGGTCATTTCGAAGCTCATCTTGTTTCATAGCTTGGGACAGTTGTGTGAGTATAAGATTATGATTTTTTATTCCTACCGTCAATCCATATGATTTTTCATGAGAAATATCATTTAATTATCCTAATAATTCTTTACTAACATTATTTGTCCTAGTTATAGCCATTAAATAAAACAAAAAATCATATTATGGGCATCAAATATTCTTAATCAATGTGAGGTATAATATAATCATAAAAATCATTTTTGATATTTATTATATTATACCACCTTCTTATAAATCTATCAAACTTTATGTAAAACCAATATATATTAGGATTCTCCATTGGGTATCTTGGGATCTACCCCCATTTTCCTAATAAGCTATTCTAAAAAACCTAAACCCTATTTTGATACAAACAAATGTGACCCAAGAGTTACATATATAAATATTTAGTAATTTTAAATGAATATTAAATAAATATTACAATAATTCAATCCATAGAACCATAATGGTTTTAGTCATTCAATACTATATACGTAATTAGCAAATATCCTAAAATATATTAAAAATATCCTATAAATTTAATTCCACACACTTACATTTTTTGAAATACCATACTTAACACCTTCCTTAAATACCAAGGGGAAAGGAAACACAAGAAAGGGTGAGATCTTATCCTCAGTAAGGTTAAACATGCGTGATGTCAATCTATGATCACTAGTTAGAATAATATAAATATAAGGTTTTTATAACAATATAATAAATTTGAAAAACATTCCCAACGTGCTGTAGATCATAAATAATGATTCATGGAAAAATGATTTTTCATATAAAAAAGTCAGGAGTCAAATGAGTGTAGAATAGTCAATAATAAATCATGATCCCTTACACATATCATAAGCATAAAATAGAATCTTTTGTCTTGCACATTAGCATATAATATTATTTCCTTATTGCAGTATTACTAAAAATACAATCAAATTGAATAGAGTCCAATAGTGTAATGGGTTCACTCCCCATCACCCTAATCTCATTATTTATGGCTCACTACCCTGAATTTCATAGTAGAAAATGTTACATTATAGACTATATTAAATCCCCTACAAGTTTATATCATCTCCAAATAAATAAATCACTTCCTAATTCCTTAGATGTATATATAATTCTAGGACTACCTATCAGTTAATGAAATCCATATATAAGGGTACCATAATATTATAAAATCATCCATCATTTAATTATTGATTAATTAACCCATGAGAAAGAAACTAGTTTTGTTAAATCATCCTTCAATCGTCATCATAATATCACCATAGTAATAATGTGTATAATACCATAAGTTAATATTCCCAATGAATAATAAAAATCCTTCATGATTTTGACATATATGAAAAAATTATAAAAAATTCGAAATATGATTTGAAAATAAAAGGAAAGCATCAATTTTTTTATGGAATAATTTAAAAACATAAAATAAAAAATGTAAAAATAGAATATAAGTTTATTCATAAATAAATTTAAAAATTTATTGGATGTACCGTAACTGAGGAAGGATATGATTGCGGGAAAATATTTTTTGGTCATAGATGTTAAAATAGAGCATTCTTTTTCAAACTATTAAAAAAAATTAACAAGTCAGTCATATGACAAAAATAATGGATTTGTTACCTATACCCATGGTTCGAAACTATGGGTATAAAATAAAAACCCATGGGTATACGCTATACCCACAGTTCTATGAACCATCGGGAACCAAGCCATCAGGGTAGACCTATACCAAGGGTTTGGTCAAACCAGGGGTATATGTTTCCAATACTAATGGTTTCTAAAACCTTTGTATATGCTTTTTTTATGTGCATACCTATACCCATGCTTTGTAAAACCACTGAAATAGGTCATTTATTAAAAAAATACCCACTCAAATTTGATCCCATCACCTTCCCTTTACAGTCTATCGACTTTACCACTACTCTATCACACATTTTCTGTTCATATATATCAAAAATATATATCAATATATATATAAATACTAAAATATATTTTTTTTTTATTTTTTTCATGAAAAAAAAAATTGTCAACCTATACTCATAGTTTGGTAAAAGAGTGTGCAGAGGTCAATTTTTTGCATGAAGCCAATTTCCTTATTTGAAAAATAATTAGTATAACCCAAAATAAACCCATGGTTTTTTTAAAACCGTGGGTACTGTTGAACCCTGAAAAAAAATCCCCCACTAAATCTATATGCATTTTTCTTAGAAAAATGTGGGTATAGGTTTGATCTACACCCACAGTTTTAGGAGAACAAAGAGTATAAGTCATTCCCCTGAAATTTATTCCCCTCAAAACCTACACACATGGTTTTCAAAATTCCATGTCTATAGGCCCATTTTCCAATATTTAAATCCTTTGTAAATATTCATTTTAATGATTAATTAATAAATTAAAAGTACCTAAAAATGAAAATATTAAAATATCTATGTCTATTTAATGACTCCCATGTTTAAATTTAAAGACCGTCGATGTAGAAGAGAAATATTTGTGACTGAAAATCGCAATTAATTTATGCTTTTATTAAAAACATGTTCTTGATTATTTTTGGAACCAATTATAGGAGAATGAAATGAAAACAAGAAAACCCAAAAAATGAAAGAGGAATAGATAATATATATAGGGTTTTAAATTTATGTATCATATAATTTTTCTCAATGTAAATATAACATTGACAAACACATAATGAAATGAGATTGTATTACAAACTCTTACCTAATGTCTTGAAATTTTATATACACGTTATTAAACTCATGTATAATAAATTTAGATTTATTATACATTTATAAAATATAAATATTATTAAATATCAATATATCCTACCTTTATAATTTATAATTATACATTTATTCATAATTATTCATTAAAATCAACATTTGAGAGTTAACTATTTTGTTACCCATGCATGGTTCAGTATGATGGGTTTTTTCCAAGAAACATTGTTACGTTAACATCATATATAAAATATTAATAATTTTTTACTTATCCAATTTATTCATTATATTAACTTTTATAACAATTCAAATAATGTGCTGATGAAAAATTAATTACATCACTCTATAGTGGGGGTTTCCCATAAAAAGAGATGAGTGATGTTTTCAATTTCTACAAAATGAAACTAAATAATGGTGAATAATAATATTTATTTGAAGAAGAATAATAACATAATAAATATACAAGATCCATTCATTAAATATAACTTTGTTACCAACCATTTTAAAATTAAATGAAAAATGAATCACATAGCTTCATAGAGGTGGTAGTCCACACAGTCACACAAGTGATTTTATCATTTTCTAATAGATGGGAGTATAAGAAGGTCTAAAATATTTTATGTTTTAAGAATAATAATTATATTTTGAAAAAAATTTATATACATTAAATAAATTCCAACGAGCCTGTACTCGAGTGGTAAGGAATCCTTATTGGCATCCAAGAGACCACGGTTCAAAACTAGGTGGAGGAGAATTTTAGGTGTATTGTAGTAGTTCTGTTGTAGTACTGTAGAAGTGGTTGTAGCAGTTACTGTTCGGACAATAGCAGCTAGAACTATTCACCCGATTTTGGCCTTCGGGCCACCGGTTTGGCCTACGGGTCTCAAGGGGCTTCAGGCCATCCACGACCTTCTGACCACATGGCCTTTGGGATAGGTAGACCATGGAGTAGCCCAGTTCAAACAGAACATGCCCCAGAAGAGGATTTGAGAAACATGAGTTGCAGCCACTAGAAGTAGAGCTAACCAGATTAGATGAATGAGAGGGTATGGCAGCTTCCATCAGGACCAGGAACCGTGCAGCTTTATATGGGGCAATGCTAGCCGACCAGGAATGCAAGGTGTGAAGCTAGGTGATCAATGATGTAGAAGCTGGGGTGGGGAAGTTCATGTGGGATAGGCCTATAGGTCATGCATTGGGCATGGTATTCCTCTGGCCCTTCGGGTCATGTATCGCGGGTCAGTCGGGCCTTGTGCCTTGGGCCTACGTGTTATGTACGGATTCCCCTTCAACCCATAAAAAGTGTGATTATCCATAATAATAATAATAAAGGCCTTCGGGCCATTCAGGTGAAAGATTTTACATTAAATAAATATATATTATCATCTATTATATATGATCAAGATAAATTAATTGCATTACTTCAGGGAGATGGTAGTCCATACGTACGCTTGAGCGGTGTTTATTATTTACCATTTGATATAAACAAGATATAAAAAATATGTACCACTAACATAATAAAATTTATGTATTTTTAAAATCCCTATTTAACAATGATAATATTGTTATAAAATATTTGGTTAAGGTTAATGAAGATATAATCTCAAAACAGATTGATAAGGACAACTACCTCTTCTTTAGGAATCTTCATTTATCTTACACAATTCCCTTCTTGATATTGTATTTTTGTAATAAGAAGAACATAAAAAATATATGTTGAAATTTTAAATTTTTTTGGTCAAGTCTTGTAATAAATAATGTGCTCTAGTGATGTGGATAAGTTATATTTGGTGGTTCCATTTTATAAGTGTGGTGAGCAGCAAACATGTAAAAACACTATAATTTATTATATAATAAATCGCTTACTCAAGTAATGTGCATCAAAATTTTCATAGTTTCAAGGATATGAAGTGTAATATCTAAATAAAATCAACCAATGAAATTTAATAAGGTATTTTTTTATAATAACTGTCATCTCTTAGGTTAACCCCCTTTTTAACCCTTTTGACTATTACCATGGTAACGATTTTTTTACCCTGTGAACTTTTCAATATTCATAAAATTTAATTTCAAACTAAAACATATTACTAATTATTATTATTAAAAATATTGAATCAATTTTACAAAATTAAATTTTTTAATTTTCCTAAAATTATTTCTAACATCTTCCCACGAAATGTGTTTTCCCCATTTGTGTGGAAAATATATTCCTATGTTTAAAAAGGAATTTATAATTTTTTCAACCAAATTTTCATGAGTATTGGTTATTACAATGAATTTATTAACTAATTATTAAATATATTTTGGTTATTATATAGTATAAACATTTAATAACTGAATTAAATCATTGAAACACTTCATTAAAGGTAAAGAATCAAAAATTTTTTTTTATTATAATGAAATATAACATTGGTTCCAAAAGAAAATCATGTGTTTAAAAATTTGAAATAATATTTTCAGACACTATATAATCTGTACAAATATTTTTGGTCAAGGAAACAATTTCTAATATTTTTAATTAATAATAAAATCATATTTATGATCTCAAAGTTATGATATTCATAAAAATGGTATTTTCACTATTAGGAACATAAATCATCCATTTATGAAAATACAAAAAAATTCACCCTATGGTAATATTAACATGATGTACTCAAAAATAAATTCAATTTTTCCAAACTAAAATTATAAAATTTAGAAATTCACCCTTAGATAAATCATATATAATTTTCAGTAAAAATAATGTTTTAAACTAAAACTTTATGTTTAAGAATTAATAATTAATGTATTAAATATTATATTTTTTTAATAAAAAATTTTCATTTAATTTTTCATAATATATTTCAATTTTAAATATAATAATTCATTTTTCTCTTTATTTTGGAGTTTTGTGCATCACAGGATATCTAACACATTGAATTTATTAAAGAGACATATATTTTAAAATATCAAAGTGTCACATTATACACCCCTTGTAAGAATTTCTCTAGGAAAATTACATTATTCTAAAGAATAAATGAGAATAATATTACCTCATTATATAATTATGTTCCAACATAACTTCTATGAATTTATAATTACCCTAGAGAATCTTAACATGGTGAGTGGTCTTATTTTTCCGTATCTTATCTCTATAATCCATGATTTTTACTGAATGTTCCTCATAAGAAAGAATATGATCCATTGGTATGACCTCTAGGTTATGTACGATTGGAAGATCTGGTATTCACTTATTTAATTGAGATACATGGAATATATCATGAACTTGGTAAAATTTATATAGAAGCGACATGAGATAAGCTATTTTCCTTACATAATTAAGAATCGAAAAGGGGTAAATGTATCATGGGATAAAATTTCCCTACATTCTAAATCACATAAAATCTTGCACTTGATATATTTGAAGGAATACATTTTCAAAAACTCATAACTCATGATAGCACAATTTATATTCAACATAACTTTTCTGTTAAATTCATGTTGATATATTGTGATAAGAAAAAGATATAACATTCTCTAACATTACCTTATGTAGTTTACGTCAAAATATATTTAATTATAAAACTTCATCCTAGTATGTAGTATTTATACAGTTATATCCATAAATATCTTCATAATTTTAACTCTTAATGCTCGATTGAAAGCAATTACTACTGGAAAACTCAACCAAATAAAGGGAATGATCCCAACCACCATTGAATACCATATAAAAATATATCATCATATATTCAAGGTTTTTAGAGGACTTAATATAGTATCCATCATTTTTATGATGATATTAAGTCATATAATTCAACTTAGTATTCAATTCTTACTTAATACATCTTCAGATGTTTCAATTAATCCTTAGATCATGATAAAAAATATCCAAATGTGGTACTCCATGTAACCTTACCGATTCATTGATGTATATTTTAGAAAAATGATTATATTATAAATATTTTTAGATATTATTAAAATAGGTTTAATTCCTATGGTGGTAAACTATAGTAAAAACTGAATTATGAACATTAAATTTCATGGGGAGTCTTACAATGAAATCCTAATGATATTTTCCCATGACCAATATAGTAAGGATAATGGTTGTAATATCCCCTAAGACTTCTAATGTTCATCTTTAAATAGTTGAAATACTAGGAATCAACATATATACTCTACAATATACATTTTCATCTTGTAGGATGAGAAATAATCTCTAGGTTCTTTATACATATTTGTACATCCATGATGAATTGAAAATGATAAGATATGTGTTTCATACAATAAAAATTTCATTAGTTCTAGTATTGAAAGAAAAAAAACATTGGTCTATTAATCTTATCATTTCTCATGGACAAGGTTGAATTAGAAATTAATCCTTACATTATTTTATAGGTCAAAATCATATTTATACTCATATTTAATATTCATTTCAATGGATTTATGAAGATTCATTTTTGAAAGATAGGATCTTCCCATTTCCTAATGATTTCATAGTCAATCTCTTGAAAATATATATGTATCATATCTCTTTAAATCCCCATAAAAGAAAATCTATAGGCCATTTTGATACAAATCATCATTCACATCATACTGTTTCATAGGGTTGTAGTGTATCAAGTAGT
This sequence comes from Viscum album, assembly GCA_963277665.1. Lineage (NCBI taxonomy): Eukaryota > Viridiplantae > Streptophyta > Magnoliopsida > Santalales > Viscaceae > Viscum > Viscum album. Next base: position 21,377,487 of record OY728123.1, read on the forward strand.
CATAGTCCTTAATCGACTTCAACTATCTCATATGGAACATATTCAACCATTTTATGTGAATATATTGTTTAGTATTTTAATATCAATTTTTTATTTTAAATCATCCACCAAATAGATAATACATATGTATCCTCAATCAAAATAAAACTTTTACTAGCTCTAAATGATGATTTGGGTACTTTTTCTCATGAATATTTAGTTTTATTGAGGTATAAGGTATCACTATGTTGTTTTATAAAAGAACATATATCAGCCCCGTTTTTTATTAACTAATATATATCACAAACCCTTATTCACTATAGTTTAGTGTAATTAGTGTTTCAATAACTAATATTCTCTTTAAATCCTAATTTTCATCACATTACCCTATCTAAAGGAACATGACTCCCTTTCAAGTAAAATTAGTTACTAGATTTAATTGAAATGAGAAATTTCTCAAAAAGCATAATTAAAATCTATACAACCCCAGAAAACAACATATTTATTATATTTTGGTTAGTCTATCTTATTGATTAATAACTTCATCCTCAATGGAATCATCCCATATTCCCTCTCTTAGGATCCCGAGACCTAGTAATGATACTTTATATAGCCCAAATTCACACTTGTAAAATTTAGAAAACAATTTTTCCTTTATCCTGGTCTGCCAAAAAATCCAAAAATGATCATGATGATATTTCATTATATTAGAATGTATAAGAATATTATTGATACATAATTTTATAAACTGATCAGGTTAATCTCTGAATATTCAGTTCATTAGAACTATGAAGTCTTCATAAGTATTTGTAACCCCCAATGGTAAAACTGTAAATTTATAATGATGATACAACATATGAAAGTTTTTCATGGGTATAAAATCCTTTTTGACATTAATTTAATGATATTATAAATAGAGGTTAACATTTTAAAACTACTATTCTCCACATAGCTGACTGAAAAATTCACAAATTTGAGGTAGATGATAGTTTTTCTTGATAGTGATCTTATTAATTTCCTGATAGTGAATGAAAAGATGCATTCAACCATATTTATTTTTAAAAAATATATTAGGTTATCCCCATGATGAAATAATCGGGTATACAAATCCCATTCAATATTTTCACAGATTTTATTCTTTAATTTTTATATCTCATCTTGGTTTACTTTATACACATTCATTGAAATTGGTATAGCACCAGCTATGAGTTCTATTGAAAAATCAATTTCATGTTTTTAGGGATGACTAGGGAACTATTTTGGAAATAGGAAAACATATTTTTGAACAATATTCATATTTTCAATGTTTAGTTTCACCGTTAAGATAAGTACCCCTCATCAATAGGTATTTAGACTCATATAATGGAAGTAATTTCCATTGGAGGTTTAGGTTCATCATTATAATAATAGATAATCCTAGGTTGAATTTGAGTATCAAATGTGACTTCTCCTCTTTAGTAATTAATATCAAATAAATGACCAATATGGCATAAGATTAATCTTGAGAGAGAATAACTAGGTCTCTATGAATTGTATTACCAAAAACATCTATTAAAGATGAGATGTAGACTTGAGATGTGACAATCATATACTTGGGATTTACCATAGATAATTCATCACTATATCATTTAGGTGGTGATATAATTCCAGAAGATAAATATTCAAATAAAAAATAGTGGGTAGAACGATAATAAATTAAGGAATTTATAATTATAGAGTTGATGAAAACTGTACTTATCAGTGCATAACTCTCATAACACACTTCGGTTGTTCCTTCATAAGAACATTCCCTTTATCCATTCTCAAAAGAGGTTTCTAACATCAATTTTCATCATTAATCCTTGGATTCAAGCACTGATTGCAATAATTTCTATAATCTTTCAAATTATAACATAGGAGTGTGTGTGGTGTAATCAATTTAACTTTCCCTCCATTCATTTAATAGGATTAATTCTTCATATCCATTCAAAATTCATTTTCAACATGTGTATATTTTATATTTTTTAAAAACATACCATTCCTATTAATTCATTTTTCCCTTTATTCTTTTCAAACATTACAAATAAAAAAAGTTTAATTTTTATCTTCCATTAGTTTTATTATTTGAATCTCCTTGATGAACCACCTTTCTATTATTATCCTCAAATCCATGTAAACTATGGGATTATCCAATATCTATTTCCACCTTGACAGTAAATCAATTGATTACATCCTAAAACTAATTCCATGTATGTCTAAGACCTTTTATAGATTGGGTTTTAAACCATTAATGGACTGATCAAAATTATATTCAAGGTTTTTGTTAAAACGTGAATCATACCTTGCATATAGGATGAAATTTTCTTCATAATTTCTAATGTATTCTTTATATTTCTTTTTTAAATCCTGAAATTCCATTTCAATTATGGTAATATGATTTTTTGGAATATACGAATTGACCCCCCATTAATTATTCACATGTTATTGTGTAGATCTCCTCATCACAGGTCATATTATTAATAAGCAGTCACCGATTATCATCTTCACCTTATGAATAAAGAATGACAAAAAAATCTCTATGAAGTTGAAAAAGGAAATTATCTTTCCAATGGTACTAATATATTTCTTAGTAGTAAGTTGAATGACGAAGAAATGATGGAATGTGTGTTTTTATTCATGAAATACCCAATAGTACACTTCTACTTTCATTAGTTGTCTAAAATATTGGTAGGTTTTATAGCTTGAAATTTTTCTGTGGGCATAATAAAAAATATTATATTGTAGATTTAATTTTACTATCATGATTATAATCATTTCAATTTCTTTTACAATCATCATAAGAATAATTCCTCTTAGAACCATATATTTACTAAAACCAAAAATCAAAATGTGTGTATCAAGAATAGTTAATGAGAGTGAAAAATCATATATTCATAAAACATTATTAAAAATATGTCCACAATAATTACACATTATTATAAACCATTGAAACATTAGGTTCATTAGAGGGTGTCTTACGTTATATCCTCACTTTTCTCATAACCAAGTCTCAAAAAATAACTAAACCCTATTTGGATACCAACTAAAGATACTCAAACATTACATAAATAAATAATACATTAATTGACATAAATATTCAATACATATCACTATAATACACACCTAATAACTATAATGGTTTATTTCATTTGAATACTAGATTCACAATCAACTTATTTCATGTAAGATATTTGACATCTATAAGAAATTTCTTCTTATATAGTACCCTTATTATATATATATTACTTAATATATATCTTCAAACTGGATAAAAAGGAAGCATAATAAAAGTGATATGAGATGATCAGAAAAGGTAAACATGAGAGATATAAATCAATGATGAGAATTTATCCTAATGGTTGGAGAAAATTATCTTAACTTGAAAAAAAAATAACCCACATGTTAGAGCTTATAAATCATGAGGCATGGAATAAATATTTATCAAATAAATTACTTATTCATAATATTGTGGAATTATCAATAATTAATCATGATCCATAGATTATATCATGAACATAAAAAAATAACTCTATGGAATAATGAAAATAATAGATAATAATAACCTTATTCAAGTCTCACTATTAATTTTTTCATTGTTTACATAATCCCATAGTGGATTGGGTTCAATACCAATTTTCATAATCACCTTAGATAAGACAAACTACCAATATAATCATCATAGATAAATCCCCTTACTATATTGGGTTCACTACCCATTCAAGTTCATAAGATATCATGAGACATAAATTATTACACAATTAATTAGAGTGAAATATAATTTCAATCCCCCATTTCACAAAATGAAAACCATACATAGGTGTTTTCTAATATCATAAAAAAATTAATCATATCATGATAGCATAATTTAATCATGGGGAAGAAATGGGTTTCATGAGATAATACTTAAACAATCATCATTATAATCCATATAGAGAGAGGATGTGGATGATACCATAATATAATACCCATAATTAATCATAAAAATCCTTAATGTATTTTGAAATAGATGAAAATATCTATCATAATTTAAATTAAAATAAATTCTGAAAATCAAGAGAATGCGTCCCTTTTCTTTTGAAAAATCCTAAAAACTAAAATTCCTAAAAAAAATTGAATATGATTTTATTGACAAATAATTGAAAACAAATAAAGGATGATTCAATATTAAGGAATGAAATAATGGTAAGAAATTTTAATAATTCTATATACATTAATACTGAACATTGTTTTCATATTTTTTCAAATAGTCAAATATTAGTTCTATGAAAATCATTGAAAATATTACATTATATAATTTTTATAAAAATTAAAATTTAGTGAATATGAACTTTTAAAAACATTTTGGTTGAGCTAAAAACATCAAAAAAAATTATGATTGTGTATCTGGAAGAGAATGAATCTCAACTGAAAAGAGGAGATATTGTTTTACGTTCAAAAAATATTTCATAAATTGAACCACTAGTGCCTGCCTGGTAAGAAGTAAGACAAGTGAGACACTATAATACCTCCTGCAATATTCTAGTGTCTAGAGTAAATCATCGAGTAATAAATGGATAAATTGGAGGACATAGCCAAACCACTTTTATTAACACACAAAACTAGCACCATGAAATAGTAAAAAGATATAATAAAAGACATAAAATCTAGTGAGTAAATAATGCATGAAAAACCTCAAGGAGATTATAAAATTACATCATCTTAGTATAAAATTATGTTGAGGAAAATACAATCCAAATAATAGATGGGGTCTCAATATGAAAAAAATTGGGAAATGGGAGACTGAAGAGATCCCAGCTCAAAATCTCTAAGGTCGGCCACTGAACTTCGTTAGTTCTTCTAGGTGCACTTATTCTCCATTGAATCCTACTCCACCATGGTCACTAGAAATCTTTCAATAATCATCATAAGAAACTGAACATACAAGTGAATCCAATTCATGGGTGAGTATTTACTTAACCAATTGGACACCCTCAATACAAATACTAGATCACTAGAAATATACAATAGTTATTTATACCTATAAACAAGAGGGAAATAAAATCCCTATAGAAATGATAATAAGGAAGACCAAGTGATAGATAAATTAGATCTCTATCTCCATATATAATATAAGAATGATGAGTCATCTTATATCACCAAATCACCATCTCAAATGTTCCACACCATGTGCCACCTTGGAATAATCTAAATGGATGAGCTCAGTCCTCATTACGCTGCTCCAAAACCAATAGATAACTAACTATGATAGAGGATCACCTCACCATCAGAGCATGAATATCGGTGATTACCACACTACTGATAGATAAATCATTCAATGTTATATTATAGGGGTTCCAAATCAACCTCTTTGAATAGTATGAGTGACCTCCACCCTAGTGGGATAGGGGGGTATCAACCCCAGAATCTCATTGAAAATAAATCTCTATCCCTGTCATTGATTAAACATTGTTTAAAGTTGTTCAAATGATGTAAAAACTTATTTCATATCTCTAATTTCAAAAAATTACAATAGAGAATTCTATGTGAAAAAATATTCTCAATGTAGGCTACTCACAAGCCTAAATCAAAGTCTAAAAGAAGTATATAAGCAGGGTGTAAATACCTAAGGAATATACAAGGTGTTTTCCTAGGGTTATGTGGCATATGACATCACCTAGACATCTTTTTGGGTCCTCATATACATATTTCATAACTAGACATATAGAACTCAATGTCATGTACATGTGGTATACAATGTTTCTTTCTATCTAATATCTTCCCATGCCATCACTTCTTGTTCCCATACACTACATCCCATGCCCATATAATCTGGTCCTGATCAAGTACATGGTTGTTCCCAATTATTATAATCATTCTCATATACCTAACTGTGTCTACTGTCATGTAACCACCTGTTAAATGATGAGAATCTTGTACTAACTCACATGGCGTGTAGAGATCATACATGACATGTGATATTTACCTTCCCCCAAAACCCTATCCACTGTAGCTGGAGAACTACATGGTCTGTGTTCCTAGACAATTCTTCTTGCATGTTAGGATTTTTTAAAGTAAAAGTAGGTATTCATGTGTCTCAATCATGCTTCCTCCACTGCTACTTCCGCCTCAATCCATGCAAGGAAACTCCGATCTAGGGATTAACAATCATAGTCTATTACCTATGGAAAAATTGGGGCCACCTGAACCTTGGGGAGTTCGTCTTGTTTCCCTAAACCTCCCCTGTGGATGAAGAACTGATAACCGACATCTCATATGTCTCTTCAACATACACAACCCATATCACTTCAATATCCATCCACGAAAAATTTATCCATACATCATGTATGAATCTACAAGGAATCTAGGGACATGATCATGCCATAATACAACCCATAAATTTCATACCACAACCTCGTGGTCTATTTGACAAGAATGATAAAAAAGTGGTGGAAATTCACATGAATGAATTGATAACCATTATTGGCCGATGTGATCCTAACCAATGATTATAAAGTGTATAAAGTAAGGGTGAATCATGAGGCGAAAAAAATAATAATAATAAATCAATATCTCAACTAGATTTATATGTCGTTCATTGACAATCAAATAATCCAAGATAAATTTAGTATATTATTTTTTTATCTATAATAAAAAATACAAAAGGGAGGAAAACCACAAAACAACCAGTCCTACTTTAGGATTGGAATCATCCTTGGTAAAGTAAGACTTCACCAGTGATGGATACGAAGATTTTATTTGTATATCATTTTTCTCATAATTCCCTATGATCATTTTTCATTGATCCATGTTCTTGGATTTCTAACACCAATAAAGAACAATCCCTCCAACTCTCTAATATTCTCAAAGTTATGTTCCTAACCCTGGGGATTTTATATAATAATATATTTATAAGGAGATTTAGATTTTAAGGTTAAATTAAATAAAATAAATAACTGATTTTGTTTGTTTTATTTAAAACTTTTCGGACTGATTCCCTAAATTAGAATCCCAATTTTTACCAACATTATGTAATTCCAAGGGTAAACCAACCATTCCAGAATTAACTATGGTGTCAGATTACACATCCACAGTCCCAAACAGTCGTAATACCATTTATTCCAAAATGATATCTCCAAGTGAATTATAATATATAAATATTTTGAGTATATTGAATTTGATGTCTCATTAGGCAAAAACACCATGCTTACACATAAAAAAATTGGGTGACAAATATATAAATTTTCAAAGGACTGAATCCAAAAAAAAATGAGTCATTACTATTTTATTAACCATTTTAAGTAAACATAAATGGGGAATGATATGGAAACAATAAATACTAATAAATAACCATTCTAGAAGAAAATATATGGTACTTAGAATATAAGTATACCATTATTTCCCTTAATAAAAATTTAGCATTGAAAATACTCTAAAAAAAGATATTGTAATATAAACTCTTACCCCATGCCCTAAAATTATTCAAATGTGCTCCTAAACTCTTATAAAATAAGTTTATATTTATTATATATCTATAATATATGAATTTTAACACTTATATAAAAATATATCTATCCCTTATTTTTAAAAATTACCAATTCATTAGCAATTCTTCTTTAAAATATAAATTTGGGTGTTGATTGTTTTTCTCCATTCCTAATTGAGTTCGATGGTTCCTATCATTACCCCTTGGTATTGGCTTAAACATACCCATGATATTATTAATTTAAAAAGTATAATATTTATTCATTATATACACCATTATAACCACTCATATAATGCGTTTAAGAATAATGTATCACATAACTTCCTGGAGATGGTAGTTTGTACAAAAACAATAGTGATGTTTTCATTTTACAATGAATTTGGAGAATGAAATGTAAAAAATAATATATCCTTCTATAATAAAAAATTTATAAAAAATATTACACATATTCATTAAATATATCATTATTACTATGAATTTTATAAGTAAATGAAAAATGAATCACATCCCTTCATGGAGATTTTTTCCCAGACCTACAAATTTGCAATGTTATCATTTTCCAACAGATAATAGGGTACTAAGGATGATAATATTTTATCTTTCTAGAAACATAATTTTTTTTATAAACAACATACATATAAATTAAATCCATCAATATAACCATATATGAGATACAACGATGAAAATTAAACTATATTACTTTATGGAGATAGTATTATATATTTATGCATAAGCAATGTTTTTAATTTCAATTGGATATATAGGATATAAAAAATGAAGTTACCATTATCATAACAAAAAATTAATACAATATTGATACTTATTTCATCATGATAATATTTTTGTAACACCCCAAGACATTATAATATTTACCTTTTATAATAAATTTAATTTTGTTCCAAGATTTTTTTATACAAAACACTAAGTTAATATTCTGTTACATGAAACATAAGGTTTAGATTTCTCAATATGGAACACCGAGGTGAGATTTCATTACATGAAAGAATAAAAATCCATGATGTCTTTTGTGACATGCAAGGCCATGTTTTTTGAAAAAATATTATATTATTAAAAATATTATTATTTAAAATAATAAGATATAACATTTCCTTTAAATTGATGATTATGAATAACATTACATAACATATTAAAATATATAGTTGAATTAATTGGTAACATATTAATTAAAAATTAATATAGAAACAAAATGAAAATAAAGGAATGATTTTATAAAAAAAATTATGTCAAAAAAAAATATTTCTCTTTATAAGTTAAATTAGTTACTATTAATAAATGATATTAATTAAATTTAATTTTTTTATAAACCGTAAAATATTCTTTATTTTCAACCAATTTATTTTATATTCATAATATGAGAACATGTCCTATATTATACCTAGAACCCTATATTTTGTAATAGCAGTTTTACGGCATTTTAATAGTGAACCTATATTAAATATAAATTTTTGAACGTTTATAAATTTTATATTTTAAAATAAAATTCATTTTAGAAATAGATACATAAAAAATAAGTTAGGATAACGTTTTTTTTCTATGAAGTTTCATTTTATAATGAATAATTAAAAATAATGAATTTTAATTCAAACTAAATTTTTATCTAATTTATTCATATGGATAAATTATATTTTTATATGGTTTTAACTTTTAGTTAGAGTTTTTTCAATTAATACATTTTAGGCCATTGGAATTAATTTCACATTTAAATTGAATATAAAAACTTAACAAACTTTTGAATATTTTTACATTAAAAACCTGCATTGTCAACCAATCTATGGGATTAAATTTTAGTTAACATCAAGAAATTATATGACCGGAATTTGTAAAAATGGATTACATATTTGTAAAAATAATAATTTATAATATATGATATTTTTTACAAATTTTTTTATCAAAAATATTATTGAATGTAATTAATATTAATTATAATGATTTAGAGTAAAATTAGCTTAACAAGAATTAATCAATAATCTTGAGGCCCACAATGACCAATAAAATTATAAAAAATGCATTGGATGATAATATTTAGACACTATGCACCCCTGTATCATCATTGGACCATTATTGGAGCCACATGACATAGAAAAACATTGGTGAAATTCCCTTTTCCAAAATTTACAAGAATGTCACTCATCCTCCACTATAAAAAGATACTCACCCCTCCCACATCCTTACACATATAAATATTCTTTTTCTCAACCATGATCTTGGGAAATATATTCTAAACATTTATCCCCTCAACAATGAAATATTTGTTTGTAATAAATCCACCAATGGAATCCCTTTTATGGAAACCAAAATGAGTTACCCAATGAAGTGGTAACAACCTTCCTCATGCTCTTTAGTTTTTTTCATTCTCCACCCCCTAAAATAATCTTATTCAATTATTATATAATAATAAATGTAACCTAAATATTCTAATATTTTTATATTCAATGTTTTTTACATTAACTTACACACACTTCCAATTAATGGGTAACGAACTTACAACTTATGCTTATAGAAAACTATCACTTCACAAAATGATGTCGTTCGTTTTTTCCTTTTCCAGCTCTCATGGTTGTAAATTATGTTATAAAAACTAATAATATATGATATATATGATATTTTTTTTATTCTTAAATAAATATTTTATAACACATACCTTTATAATTTCTATTGTATATAAATATGATAACTTGATTTTTGGAAATGTGGATTGTCGCCACCTCAAAGCTATGTGATTCCTTATAACATTAAATACAACATAATAAGGATGATTTTAATTGAAAATATTTAACATAAATAATATATTTATATTATTATTAAATAAACAATTAAAAATATGGAAACATAATATATCATTTTCTTTAATAACCTTTTCACACACAAAAATTGATAATGTCAGCCGAGGATGTCTGGACTACCGCATACTAGACATGATGTGATTTATTTTAAACAAAAATAATTATTTGTATAATTATATTTGATTAAATAACTTGGTATTTATTATATAATTATAATTATTTATGATATAGTGTTACTTACCTTCATTCCATAACAATTATTGAAAAATGAGAATGTTACTCCTACGTACGTACAGACTTCCTTCTCCATTATTGTATCAGTGGTAAATTTTTTATAACAATATTTCATAATTGAATTCAAAATTATAATTTATCAAAATATAAGATAATTATTTATTGACTATTATTCTTGGTATGCCTATATACTTACCTGTTTCACTATAGTTGGCTTACCAATGTCATTTTTGACACATGAACAGAATTTGGTAAAAAACACCCGATATAAACTTAATTATTTAAGTTGTTGTACACAACATTGTAAAAAGTGAAGTAAAAGTAATAATAAACTTGGAAAAGGTTCTAAAAAAGTAAATAATTTTCATATGTTTATTATTCTAGAATATAAAGGCATAAGTTACATGTCATACTCAAGGTAAGGGAATAAGTCCCAATTTACATTCCCCTGATAGTTATTTGTTATTATGTGACAATTCACATTTAAATGGTGTGTATAATACCATTTGACATGATATATAAATAATATCATTATTCTTATAATATTATGAGTTTGTTTTAATGTTATTACTTCATGGAGATTATGATTTAAAATGTTTCAAAGTGCTATGAGACACTTTGGAATGCTTAAAGATTATTTTCCCCCAGTATGTGTTTAATTATCACCTTGTAATATCACTATAGTTTATGTTTGTTTACTCTATCTTAAAACAGTCACTTTCTTATGATATTTTTTATGTTAGATTCCATTTTTATAAAATATTCATATTCTCATGCAATGGATATTATAATTTCTTAAACTCTATAGCATTTTACATATGGTGTTCATTTTGATGGATATGTAATAAATATGGAATTATTGAGAAATTAATATCTTCTATTCAATTTGGATATTTGATAAGGAACGTTTTTAAAGAGATTATTTTTTATATGAATATTGATTGGGAGATTTATGACATGGGTGGTTCCTAGATATAGATATCCCCTCGATGCATCAGTAGTCTCCTGAGATGAATTAATTGGCCAAGTTAGACTAGTTTTTACCCGATGTACTAAACCATTTTCAAAAAGGTACTTATGTTAAATAATCCATGTACCTAGGAAACATGGAATCCAATAATAAATAATTTACCTAATTTAGATTTAGTTATTATTTATCCATGAGATTTTTTTGTTGAAAAAACTATGGATGCATTATATTATAAGTTTGTTGACAAAATTACATGTGTTATAGTTTCTTACCTGTACATATTCATTGTTCATTATCTAGATATTTTAAATCGCATTTTTTATCAATTATTTACCTTTATATGTTGATTATTCCCATCAATTCATTCTCTTTTCAATTTTTCGTACCCATACTAATCATTTTAGCTCACCCTTTTTATGTTTCCCTTCCCCGGGTTATGAAGAAGAAATAATTGAATAAAAATTAAAGGATTATATTTATTTCATTTAATTATGTATCATGGTTTATTTTATTTTCCCAATGTATTATTGGTATCATGTATATAATCTGGTTTGCAAAATTACAAAATTGTTCAGTTCTTCTTGATTGGAATCCTTGTAATCATGCCAATATAATAAAATAATGTAGCATCTATGGGCTTCAAGGGTCGGTGTGTTAGAATTTTTATAGAAAAAATGGAGGGGTTTATGAAAGAAAGAAACACATAATTTGTTATAAAAGATAATTAACTATTATTTCTGGTTTCTCCCTTTAGAGTACACATTAAACATTCTTGAGATTGTATTTTGGAGATTATTTGACCTCTAAAATGTGGGGATGATATTTTCTAAGGGTTTTTTAGTAAATATTGGTTGAAATATAGTTCAAAAGTGATTTTTATAATGGATAACTTTTTTTACATTTGTAATGTGTGTTGGGATGAAATCTTGATATTAATTGAAACATTATTATATAATATATGACTTACTTAATTTTTGTGGGTCCAAATAATCATTGTTTTAATTACTAAAAATTTATGTTCAAAATAAAATCAATCAATTAGATTTAGTAAACTATTTTATATTATTTAAAAAATTATCTCTTAGGTGAAACCCTCTCCAACACAAACCCATTTAACTCTTACTTGGGTAATAATATTTTTACCAAGATAACTATTCATTATTGATTAAAATTAAGTTAAAATTATTAATTAATATTAATTATACTGATTCCAATTACTGAAACTAATTTATAATATTGAATTACTAAATATGGAAGAAATTAATTCTAATATCATCCCAAAAAAACCATAAAAACCATTAGTATTGAAAAATCATGTTTATGAATAAAAGTGAATTTATATTTTTTTTGGAAAACGATTCTTATGTAATAGTGATTTCCATTAATTTTTAGTATTATTAATAATTAAATTGTGTTTATATTTCATTTCAATAATTATAATAATAATGGGATTAATTGAGAAATCTCAGTACATGTAATGAATCAAAAATATTTTCATAAAAGACAATATATAACATCGTTTTGAAAAAGTTAATCTTGTGTTTCAAAATCTAACAAAATATTCATAAATGGTATATATTACTATTTAATAATTTATTTTATTGAGGTTAATGTATCAAATATTTTTATATAAAGCTTATATCATAATTATTTCATCAATTTTAAATTATTGAAAGAATGTAATTGTTTACTATTCACTTAAAAATAACCTTATTCAAAAAAATATAAAAAATTCATCCTAATATAACATTTATTTTTTGAAATAAAAAATGAAGTTCATTTTTTCAAATAAAATTTATTAATTTATTAATTACCATTTCAAATATAACATATAAAATATATAATAAAACAATGTTTTATTAACATAATTTTTGATCTATGAATAATTAAATTAGTAATTTTATAATTTATTTTTAATAATTCTATTTCATTTAATTATCTCATAATGTATTTATCTCTGTATTATAAAAGATAATTATTCACTTTAGTTTGGTGTTTTATGCATCATAAGATATCTAACATATTCAATTTATTATAGAGAAACATATTCTAAAATATTAGGATGTTACCTCAATCCAAAAATATTTAGATTATCCATAAATAAATAAATTTTAAATCACAAAACTTCCAAAACATTTATCCTATGATATATCATCCTTTGTAACTTCTTGAGAAATATTTTTAATCTTTTCAATTAAAATTTCCTATTTCTATTTACCTCTATTTATCCATTATATTTATCTGTTTTTCCTTATATTCCCTCAATTTCATTAATCACAACAATATATTTATATTTTAGAATACATTCCTCACTATAACCTTCTAGTTATTTATCATCCCATTTCATTATTGGATGTATATTGAATTTCACGTGATTTAACCCAACATGAAATAATAACTCACCACTTTTCACATCAATCAATTCACTCCTCCAAGATAAATAAGATACCCTAAGAATTACTGATTTTTTTCTCTTTATTCGTCAACATCATAAGAAAATACTAAAAAAAAGAAAAATTCATCTTTTTTTACCAAAAAATACCCAAAGAATATTTTTTTATACATTAAATTTGTATTTTCTAAATGAAGATAAAATTTTCTAGGGTTCATATCTTGCATTTATAATCCTTGGAATGTTTAGTATGATGTTATATACACTATAACACCAAGGTAATATAAAATAAAATTAATTTGATCTAATTTTAAATTGTATAAAAATTTACCCATATATTTTTGGTTTTTCAATATAGTATGTGAATAAGAATTTGGTATTCTCCTATGAGAGTAGTCCAATACATTACCAATAGTTCACTTTTATATTAACTATTTCCTTCATGAATTTGGTATATGTGTTCATGTTTGTTACATCTTCCACAAAATGAATGTTTACGAGAAGATATTTCATGAATAATAGAATATTTTTCTACTTTTATTCAATATTCACTTTTAAACATCTCTTTGAGAATAATAAATTATCATTTAATTTAGGAGATGCTACTTATATAATTTATTTTTCATCTTCTAAATCCTATTCCTTCCAATTTTCCCCTTATTTCTTCTCTTTATAAACTAATTCTACCGATTTTATTCTCCCAAATTTAATCATATATTTCCATTATTTTTCTATTTATTAAAGTGGTAGCCTTTTACATTACCACATAGGGTGACCACTATATCACTAAAATGTACACAAAATAACCACCTAATAATTTAATTACAATTTTTAAAATATGAAATAATATATTCCTTATTGCATAAAAATGATTTTCGTAATTGTCCTAAAGTTCTTGATTAAAGATATAGTATTTTTTTTCAAATATTTAAATGATTCCTCCACCAAAAATTGAGTGTTTATAAAAAATATTACTGTAGAAATACACGAGGTACCTCAGTTTTATAGATTGTTTTTCCATTATACCCATGAGAATGAACTATATCAACTTCAAAACAATAACAACAACAATGATTTCACTACAAATTAGAGTCATGAAATTAATATTTCTTTAAAAATCAACTCTCTTCTCACCTTTAAGTATAACATGTGTAAATATGGTTTCAAAATCAAATTTTTATTTGATGGTCATAGAATCACAAAGTTCTACAACTCTCTTCAATGAATCAGAAATGCTTTCTGACCCTTAACCTCTCTCAAAGATGGGGAAAACCTTTTGGATAAAGATGATTATTTTTCTAATAATGTTATATTCTTTTTTGAATATATGTTTAATATCCCTAACTTTAATAAGGATATCTTACACTTTGTCATTTAGGTAGTTGTCAATGATGAAGATAACTCTTTTCTTTTAATCATTCCTCATGATCATGAAATCAATGACACAATTTTTATCTTGAATCCAGATAGTTCACCATGTTCTGTTGGTTTTAATAATTTCTTCTACCAGCTATAATGGGATGTCATTCACGATGTTTTTATAAACATATCAAATCCTTCTTCTCTAGTTTCATTCTACCACATGTCTTGAATGCACTATTACATTTGTTAATCCCAAAGGTAGATATTTCTTCTGATATTCATCTTTTAAGACCCATATCTCTTTTTAACACTATATATAAAATCATCATGAAACATCATACAAATAGGATTTCTATCATTATTGAAAAACATTTCTCATGGAACCAATTTGGTTTCATTAAGGGAATATTTATTTAGGAATGCATTTGTCTTGCCTATAAATTTACTAACATGTTAAATAATTCCAGAAGAGGTGGTAATATTTCCATTAAACTTAACATTATAAAATATTTTGATACAGTGGATAGTGATTTTTTCATTAATGATCATCAAGTATTTGGTTTCAAAAATACCATTATAACTAGAATTAAAACCCTATTCAACTCGACCTCCATATCTATCCTGGTCAATGGTTCTCCAAGAGTATAGTTAAAATGCACCAAAGGTATAAAACAAGGTGATCCCCTTTCTTCCATCCTTGTTTCCATTATAGAGGACTATTTATGTATATTGATCACTATCCATGTGGATCAAAACAAACATAAACCCATCCAAGATTCCAGGAATTTAAATTTCCCCACACATCTTTTATATACGGATGACATCATTTTGTTCTTACAAGGTGAGAAAAGAAACATTCGAACTCTCAAAAGTACTCTATCTCACTATGTGGATGTCTCAATTCAGATCATTTGTTGGAAAAAAACCTCTACATACTTTGAAAAAAATATATTTAATAAAAAATCTGGTACTATCAATGAATTAGGTATTAAAGAAGGATTATTTAATTTCATACACATTAGTGTTCCCATATTTTGGGTAACGCCTAAATATAGATATTTCTTTAACATTATGGATCAAAACCATATTCAGATATCCTCTTGGAAAGGAAAAAATATATTTGGGGTGGGTATAATATGTCTTGTCATGTCTATCATTTTCACTAAAATGTTCTACCCTATAATGGTTTATAAATTGTAAGTCGGTCTCATAATAAAGGAATTTTGACATCATGATTTTTTCTTTGAGTGAAAGCACTTTGGATAGGAAATTGGTGACTATAACAAGGTATAAATGTTTTAAACCATTGGATAAGGGATCCCTTGGAATTAAAAAACATAAAACTTTTAAATGAGTCCCTTTAAGCCAGTATTTAATGGAACGTGATCCACAATGACTCTCCTTCTATTGATTTTATAAAAAATAGGTTTCTTGATAAGTTGAGGACATACAAAATTAATTTTCTAAACTATTCCACTTGACCTTACAATAAAAAATTGAATGCCAAAATTATGAAAAAACTCTAGCTGGATGGTTTCTAGAAACTCATCCTTGAACTTCTGGTTGGTTAACTAGACTGGTACTTCTCTAATTTGAATAATCCCTACTGAACAAACTCTTGAAATTATTAAGAATACTATTAGGGATTTTATTAATTCTTATATTTATCCTCTCTCTGATAATGTTGTGCATGGCATTGAGAACTATCCTTTTTATAACATGGATGATTTTATAATCTGGTTACCTTCACACTATGGTATGATTGATTCCAAATATATTAATTACCACAATTTTCATTACTCTAGAAATAATTTTAGCTATATTAGAATCATTAATAAGCTATGGATAAATACTTGATGACTTACCCTTATATGGAATATTTATTACAAAAATATCCCCACTGATACTTGTGTGTAATATGTTCGGATCCACATTTTCTCAAGATGTTAACTCTATAATAAAAATAGATAATATTTTAACCATTTTTTTCTTTCTTGAATCACTACCACTTATCATTTGAACAATATTTTGGAGATCATTGATTGTAAATCACTGATTCTTGATTATGTCAATACTGAGCTAAAGTCTTGTGTAGATATGGATAACTGTCAAAAAATTAAGAAATTATTTATTTCTACAGTTGTTGAGATTCATCATGTGATCTGGTAAGATATAAATGTAATTCATCACAATAACTTCTCAATAAATATTAATGTCGGTCAGATTCAGACCCTCCTTGGTATTCATGAAGCTACATTGATTCAGAAGGGATACCACCACAATACAGTGAATGATTTTATGATTCTACTGTATCTATGAGTTTATGGAATTTTTCAACAGAGATGACACACATTTGATGATTTCTGGAAACCAACGTTCTTTTCATGGATTAAATTTAATGTGTATGGTGCTTCTAAAGGATGTTTAGGCCCTGTAGGATATGGCACTATCTTCAGGAATCATCTGGAATTGAACCTATGGTGCATATTTTGAATTTTTGGTATTTCCTCATCTTTGGAGGCTTAAAGGATGAGTGTGATCCATGATATTTCATTCACTATAAACCAGGGTTGGAATAAAATATGGACTGAAAGTGGTTAGACTACCATAGTGCAAGAGATTTTTAATGGTGTGATTCTTCTGTCTTGGTCAATTACTACATGTTGGATGGATTTTCTATGTTCTCTCTCTGAAATCAACCACATTACCACTCATATCTATCATAAAGAGAATGTGGTTGCAGATAGCCTCGCCAATAAATGAGTAAGTTAGGATACTACTTAGCTGGATGATCTCCCAAAACATTTACTCACCCTTTATGTGAAAGACTGTAATAAGATCCCATCATATAAAATCATGTAATCTCTTTTGATATAATAAATTGTTCCTTGGCCTTTTGGCCAAGGAACCACTTTATAAAAAAATGTAACTAAAATCTTTACAAGACATTCATTTCGTTCAATTAAGGGACATCATCACACTAAATTTATTCCTTAAAAATATCAATTGGTTTGATATACAACAATTTAAAAACAAAATTTTTCCAGTTATTTCACCCCATAACTCATAATAATATTTAGATAATTTCTTCCTAAATTATCCTATATGGGAAGAATACATGATGCACTAATTTATTATAGAAAAAAATTTTATAATATTTCAATAATCAACCATGTCTCTAAATCATGATAGGGAATCATATTTAAAAGTATATAAACCTCTTCCTTTCTTCACAAATTTATTTATTGTCGAATTTGTTAAAATTTAAAATGATTAAATATCGATATAGGGATTAAATGGGGGAATAATTAATTTTAAGGAGAATCCTTCAATTACATATGATGTGGTTGTATTTTGTACATGTTTTCCACATCTCTATTATAAAATTTTGTTATTTTAGTGTTTAAATGTGACTTTATTTGTAAATAATATATTCTTGATTACCTTATATTGAAAAGGTTATTTATTTGATTTCAATTTTAACATATTTATTTTTGGACTAATTTGACCAAGTTATCTTACAATAATTTATATATGTTTTAATAATCATTATTTCTTTTATTTTTAATTGAAATTTATTTTAAATATGTTTTTGGAGAGTTTTTTAATGATGCAATTTATAATTTTTATTTTCAATGTTCTATGTTTTTATTAATGATATATTTTGTGGAAAAAATTTATTTTTATTTGATGAAGTAAAAATATTTTAGGATTATTCTATTTTGAAATATTTAATTAATTATTGATCTAAAAAAATTACACATGGATAAATTTTCAAAGTGTTTATCTTTTACTTAAAGATGTTGATATTTAATATTTCATAGCTACCAAGAGGATGGATAAAATCCATCATATGTCATAATTAAATACATGTTAATGGAATCATAATGTTTTATCTAATGAATAAGGAGATAAGAAACATTCTATACTTTGGAAAACTTAAAAAATAAATATCATGGCAGTATGGGTACATTAGTTATCCCCATAGAGATGATTAATAATATTTTATAATTTTTGTAATTTGAATAAATTTAAACATTTTTACGTACTATGAGATGATATGAATTATTTTTATAGGAACCAATATTATTGTATCATTTTATCCCTTATGTCAATTTGGAGACGTTTCCTCAATAAGAGAATATTTCATGTGTCGTTGACATATAAGATACTGTTTTGTTGAAGTTAAAGATAAGTATGGGTTTTATAGTGTTTTGTAATATTATTGAATTTAACTATAAAAAAATGTAATTATATAAAAATATATATTATTATTTATTTTTACTCATTTTATGGATTAATATTCATTAATGTTTTATAATAATATTTATATAATTTTTCATCTGATAGAAAGGAATAGTTCAATTAAACAAAATTGTTTTTTCCTTGAAAAAAATGGATTCATTTAAAATATCAATTTAATGAATTAAAATTTTAATTTTATAAATTCAAATAAAATTAATAAAAATATAAGATATTATTTAGGGTAAAATTTATTAATTTTTTTGAAAATATTGATTTTTAGTGAATTGTGAAAATGGTGTCTTTTGCAAAAGTGTCTTTATTTTTGAAGTAATTTAATTTAATTAACCCCAAAAGATTTAATTTTTTTAATTTGAAATAAGATCTATTATATTAAAAATACAAATAATTCCATAGTAATCATCATTACATTATAATTTTTTATATGTTAATTTTAATGATTTAAAGCACACATTTATAAAAACTATTTTTCATTGCATTTTGTGAACCTATATTAAAAGTAATTTATTCCATTTATATCAAATAAATCTTGAATAATGTATTCAATAGTTTGAATTATTTTTTCCAAATTTATTAATGTCTTAAATTTTATTTTATTCTTTATGAAATGTAACCATAGAAAAAAGTTTTCAACATGTTAAATGAAAATCAGAATGATTAAGGTAAAAACAATATGATAAGGAAATAAAGAATCATCAAAATTAATATTTAATAATGTAATTTAAACAATTATTACATTATATTTTTAATTGGTTATTTTTGGATCCACATTCTTATGATTAATAATTTATAATATTTAAATGTTTATAAAAATTACTTGTCGGACCCTCCCCTCACATATAAAAGGGAACCTAATCTAATCCAATTCATGTGACTACTGATCACTCTAGTTGACGTAACCAAATATCTCCCCAACATCCATTCTTATATACTAGAGGTCCTTTTAAAATTACAGTCCTATAATTGTCATATTCTAATCCCAAGGGAGATATATGGGGAGAAGGTATAACTCATAAATAATATATTTCATATTTATACATTTTAATACTCCTTCAATTATAATTCGACCATAATGAAATAAAAATTTAAGAATCTTCCATATACTAAAATTTTATAATGTAATGGTATTAATTTTTTTCATCTCTTTTTTCATCCTAAGGGAATTTAAAATATAACTCATATGTACATGTGCACAAATACATATACGAAGTAATGTGTTTCATTTTTCATTGTTGTATCATATGAATGGTTATAATGGTGTAAAAAATAAATGTATACTATACTTATAAATTGTTAGTAGTTTATAAATTTAATTTAATAATTACCTTCTAACACAACCATCCATGATAAAATGACAACATTGCTTCAGAGTACGTGTGGACTACCACCTCGATGATGCTATGTGATTCCTTTTTAAACTCCACCATAAAGGGATATCTACGAAGATAAAAATAATGACTAAATACGGCATGTATAAAATTATTATGATTTTTTAAACATGCATTATTATCTACTTTATTTTATTCCACCTTTTAGAAAAATGAAAATTTCATTCATTTTAATATATGGTCTATCATCTTTATGAATCAATGTGGTTCATTTTTTATACCATATTATGTGGTTGTTTTTATAAATTTATATAATTTATAAATGAAAGAAATTTTACCTGATTAATATTCTTGAGGTAATTTAACCATTATCCCTTTAACCACAGTAAATTCACTAATGTGGATTTTATCTTTTAAACCGAATGACCCCAAAATATCCCATATAAACATTAACATTTTATTAACTATGTATATCATGGTAATAAATGAAATGAAAGGAAAATTAATAATAAAATAAACTTGAAAAGGCTTATACTGAATGTATAAATCTAATATAAATTTACTATTCATGATTTAGAGAATGTACAAAGCTATATGGGACTTAAAGTAAGAATTTTTTTATTAAAACCTTGATTTATTGTATTACAGTCAAATATTTCTCCTCCATATCCATGTCCTAAAAGTTTTTTAAAAAATCCACTTATTTATATTCCACATATGTTTAGAAGTCATTTTCTTCTAAATTTTACTTTTATTGTAATCGTTTTAAAATAATTTTTCAAACATTTACTGTATGGGTAATTTAATTATTTATTTTACTAATATACAGAAGAATTTTTTAACATATATGTTTTCCAATTTCCCACCATCATATCCATTATTCATTATCATGATTCATATGCAATATTAAATGGTTTTTTTCAAATAAGTTCCTTCAATGAATATTATAGTAATAATTAGTTTTAATCAAACATTTAACAAACCTAAATTTTTTCACTTATTTATACGCTAATAGAAAGTGTTATTGGATTGAATTAAAACTCAAATGGGTTTAATGATTAAATTTAAATATATTTTTGTTTTTATAATTGTATGGTTATTCTAATTATTATATTAATTATGGGTATGCTTGGAATAGATCATATAACAAGTGAGCTAGATATAGCTCTCCAATGCATTGGGTAAAATGATGGAGTTTACCATTGAAAAGTTACTCCAAAGAGAAATAGGAAATTTTTTGATTAGTTGATTCCATTATATGTGTTTTTATATGTTATAATGTAATGATAATGTTCCAAGTTACCTACATTACATTCATCTAATATTTTATCATGGAAATATTCTTACTTCAAATGGTTAGAGATTAATCGTATGTTTCTAAGAAGAGTTTATGAATTTTTAAAAATAATGGTGAAAGGATCATTTTTTTATTAATATTCATGTTTTTTTGTGTTTTCCAAGAAACCATTATGTGTATTATTTATCATTTATGATTTCATATGAAAAGTTTCATCAAATAACAAAATAAATTACATTGTTTCTAGGAAATGAAAATGGAATTTTGAGGTAAAATACTCATTATTGAAGAAGAAAATATTATGATAGATTTTTTATGATAATAAATTGACTAATGGGTTCTTTCTCATTAATGTAACTTACTAAAATTTTTTGGTCATCTATTGTTCTGAAATGATTTATTACAGTTATTGAGATTGATTAAAAACATTGATAAATTCAAAATTATAAATTTTAGAGTTCCCCTAATGAAAAAAGTGTGTCACTTAGAAGAACTTGTGTTGTTGTAAAATGTGCATTGTGTGAAAATTTCCACTTTTTATGTAATGTTTTTTCAAATTATTTAAATCTACAAACCTAAAATTTACTGTAAATTTATCAAATTGATACCCTTATTATAAATCAAGTATTTAGGGGTTGAATAAGTTGAGGTTTTTTATAGTTTTTATAAGAGGAAATGTTCATATAAATATAGTAGTTATGATGATTCTAAAACATTACCTTAAGATATTATACTTTATAGTTATATTTTCATGTGACAATAGTTGAAAATTCCAATATTTCTTCATCTAATCCATGTCTTTTTAGAATCATTTTCCCAAGAGTAAATAGGTTAACTAATGTATAATGGCATCATATGGATAATATCCCTCCAAACCAGCTACACGAGAGAGGTGGGATAGTGCATTTTTTTAGTAGTTTTAACTTTATTTATATAGGATCTTATTAGCAGAACCCTTGAAATAGAGAGAATAAATTATTTATTTAGGAACATGTTAATATAAGGGAATTTAATGAAATAGAACCCCTCTCACATTGTGAAATTTGGAGTATGGATTAATAGATTAAATAATATATTTGAATTTTTGGGATATAGGTAACCCTTACTCTTTATACTTTTAACATTGGACCTAAAAATTGTGTTCAATGATTAGGAAGACTACGGAAAAGAAAGAAATTGATTCTAGGTAATTGATTTTATTTAAATATATATTCTGTGAAAAATATTTTCCAAATTTTATTTAACATAGAATATAAATGAAATTCTTGGATTTGAACCAAAAGGAGGTGGAATCCATTTCCTTTTAGGAAGTTTATTTTTCTAGATTGGATAAGAATAAACCAAATTTTATTCTATACCATGATATTAAAATTGATCAATATTACTTTGGATTGAATCCAAGAATATTGAAGGCTCTACTTACTCATCAGCTCAAAATTTATGAGGAAATTCTATCATTTGACAAGAAATTCAAGATACACTATGTGTAATTTTACAAAAATATCGATAGTAAGTGATCTAATTTGTAAGAAATATGGAATTATACATTAATGAAACATAAACGTAATAAAATTCAACAACCATATTGTGATTATTATGGAAATAATCATTATGTACAATGTCCTATGAGAACTAGGAAGTGTTAGTAATGTGGAAATTTAGGACACATGGATCATTAATATAAATGAAACTGTAATGGTAATGGTAATACTATAAATGGAAGGCTATAATTGAAATTTTTTAATTGAAATGAGTTGGTACATTATTCTAATGCATTTTTGAATTTATCTACTCAAGGTAGGAATCATTATGATCATAAAAATAACGGATAATAAAATTATTTTTTACTTATAAAGAAGATGTTAGCCCCTAAAATGAAGTGTTGAAATTTATATTAATTGTATATTAAGATTATATCAAAGTATTTCTTGATCTATGATCCGTGAATTATTTTATATATTGAAATTTTGAAACTAAAATACAAATATTATATCAAGAAATAATGTCATAACTATTTTGTAAAAATCATGGGGTAGTATAAATGTACAATGATTTTATAAAAACCATACATATATCATCGGTTGAATGTTTTCCCCAATAAACCATTTTTTCTTTTTCATGGTAGAGTTCAATGTTATTTTGGGTTGATATTGGATTTTAGTTTCTCAAGATTAAATATATTATAGAGATAAATAAGTTGTTTTTGATAATGTGTTTATGTTTGTATATAATAATGAATTCATAGATTTGATAACTTATCAAGAATCTAACAAATTGATTAAATATAGGACTGAATGTCACCATTTACACATTGTTAAATAGAAATAAATTATTCAAATTATGTACGAGCTAGTGGTATAGAGTATATTGATGAATTTATAAGTGATTCCCTATTGTTATTCCTAGTCAAGAGGTTGAATTTTCTATTATCAAAGGGTATGAAGCTAAATCAATATCAGAGCCTCCTTATAAAATGGAATCATTTGGATTTTTGAATTCAAAAATTAGTTATAGGAGTTTCTCAATAAGGGTTTCATCCACTATTGCACATCACCTTTAGGTGATCTTATTCTTCTTTTTAAATGAGTAATGGTTCAAAGAAACTTTTCTATGATTATAGAGCACTGAATAACATCACTATTAAGAAAATTATCAAATTCTTTATATCAATGACCACTTAGATTAGATCCAAGGAGAGCATTATTTTCCAAATATTGATCTATGTTCAATGAATAATATACTAAATGTATTAGAATAAGACACACTAAAGATGAAATTTAAGAGTATGAGTAACTGTTATGATTTCTTAGTTATTTCTTTTTGGTTAAAAATTAACCTATTATATTTATTGATCAAATGACTAGACTATTCATTGATAATATGGATAAATTTGTGGTTTTTTTTATTATGTTATACTCTAAAATCTATGAGTATCTTGAGAAACACTTAATTATTTTTCTATAGAAATTTAATGTAATGAAGTGTTATATAAAATTTAGTAGATGATAATTTTGGTGATGTTATATTTCATTTCTTGGGCATATATTTTCTAAATATGGGAAAAATATTAATCCAACTAAAATAAAAATATTAAAAGAATTGAAAATACCCCCAAAATTTCTCTAGGATTAAAACATTTATAAGATTAATGAGTTACTACCAAAGGTTTATAGAATCAATTTCTTATTTACCCATCCCACTAACTATGTTAACTCAAAATGGGGCACGATTCATCTGAAAAAAAGAATTTGATGAATGTTTCCCGTAATTGAAAATAATATAGGTCAACAGTCTTATGTTATACTTACTTATAGGAAATGGTTAATTTTTTTACTTTATAATAATTACTATTTAAATGGAGTTGGTTTTTCATGATATAGAATTACTGGGTTATCATGTACGAATCATGTCAAATGAATCCCCATAATTTGAATTATACCACACATAATCTTGAGTTTGATGCTGTTGATTTTACTTTAAAAATATATAGGTTCCTTCTATATTCGTAAAATGGGGAATATATACTTATCAAGAAAGATTAAATTATATTTTCACTGAGAAAGAGTTGAACAAGAGGCAAAGAATATGGATAAAACAGATTAGGGTTGATAATTACAAAACTCACTATCATCCAAAAAAATTAATCAATGTAGATAATTAATTAAGTCAAAACCATACTATATAATTTTCTATGTTTCATCTTCAACAAGATTTTTTAGTTAATGATTTAATAATTTTTTTTGTATAACTAATGTATGCAGAAACTACACTTTTGAATAAAGCTTCAGTGAATTCATATTTTTCAAAAAAAACATAGAGGCTAGGAAAGAAGATCATTATTTGTAAGAATGTTTATAATTGGTTAGTCAGGTTATGTTTCCTAATTTTAATTTTGATGAATAAAGTGCTATTTTATTTATAAAGAGATTATGTGTTCAAAGATGTTTCCATTTTATAATGTAATTGTTGTGTGAGGGTCATATCTGTATTTTTTTTGTTCATCTCGGAAGCACTATGTTGTACAAATACCTTCACTACTTTTTTATTAGGAATGTATAAATACAGATATTACTAATATTACCATGAAATCGTGGAATTTCAAATAGGATAATGATGAGAAACAACTACCAAAAAGATTCTTCAACCTTCTCCAATTCCATAATGGGAATAGTAGAATATAAGAATGTATTTTTGGTGGTATTTCCAATTAAGTAATGAGGTAATTATACAATTGGGGTTATTCTTCATCATTTCACAAAATCATTTCATTTTTTTCCTATTTGAGATACAATGTGTTTGGATGAACATTCTGTAATTTATCTTAAAAATATCATCAAAGTACATGGAATTCCTATTTAAATTTTATTAAATCATGAACCCATGTTTACAAAGAAATTTAGAAAGTATGTCAAAATACAATTGGAATTGAATTAAATTTGGTATAGATTGTTATCATCAATAAGATGGACCATCAAATCATACAATTCAAAATTTATATTATATTATCCAATATTTTCTAATATATTATCATGTATGATGTGATCAACAACTATCTTTAGTAAAATATTCTATAATAATAGTTTTCATTAATGTATAAAAATGAAAATTTCAATTAATTATATAGATAATGGTTTTAGGCTGATGCATGTTAGGAAAAATTCGGTGTAAGGAAATTATTCAGAACACAATTGGTTGAAGATACAGTTAGGAAACTATATATGATTCAACAATATATGAGGCCTCTATGGAAAAGGAAAAATATTTATATAGATAATCATATGAAACACTATTAAATTGAGGTGGGTGATCATGTATTTATAAAATACCTCCCTGTAAAGGTGTAATGGATTTTGGTAAAAAGTAAACTATGAGCCCAAAATTCATTAGAACCATTGAAATTTAGGATGAACTGGGAACATATGATGAACAAGTATCCCAACCTCAAATGTTATCTCAGGTGTATTATATACTTCATTATTCTTTGATAGGGATGTGTGTTCTTTAGGGATTTCATATTTTGACCCAATAATAGAATAGCTAGAGGAGGATATTTTCTATAAATAATATTTGGTTCAGATATTGGATGATAAAGAAAATTTACAATTATTTAAAGTTATTTATTGGGTAAATTTTTTTAGGATGAATCATATGATTGTGGAATCAAAAAGAGAATTTAAAAATTATATTAAGGAAATAAACATTGATTTGATTAAGTAAAGAATAAAATTTCAAGGACATAATTTATTAAGCGAAAAAGAATGTCAAAACCCTGGTAATTCCATAAAAAATCAATCTTATAATTTATAAGTACCCATTTCATTGATTTATATACATAATATTTTTATAAATTACATCGTATAATTTTTATAGTGAAAAGGGAATATTTCTTTACAATTAAAAAAAATTAATGAGTTATATGGTTCTAATTGAATGATAAATTTCATTATTTTAAATTTTTTATTTAATAAAAATAAATATATTTTTTGGCCAATGAGCTCGTACCCAAGTGGTAAGGGCTCCTGCTTGGAATCCAAGGGACTCGGGTTCATAATCTGGTGGAGGTGAATTTCTGGTTTACTGTAGCAGTACTGTAGCAGTCACGGTTCAGTACTGTAGTAGCTAGAACTATTCACCCGATTTGGGCCATCGGGCCATATGTTTGGGCCTACGGGTCTCCAGGGCCTTGGGGTCATCAAAGGCCTTCGAGCCACATGGATTTCGGTTCACGTAGACCATGGAGTAGCCTAGTTCACACAGAACAGGCCCCAGAAGAGGATCAAAGCAATAGGAGTAGCAACCACAAGATGTAGAGGTAACCGGATTGGAAGAATGAGAGGGTATGGCAGCCGCCATCGGGACCAGACACCATGAATCTTTGTAAAGGGCAATGCTAGCTGATCAGCAACGCAATGTGGTGAGCTAAGGTGAACAATGATGAAAGAAGCTGGGGAGGGGCAGTTCTAGTGGGCTGGTTCTACTGGTCATGCAATGGGCATGGTATGCCTCTGGGCCTTCATGTCATATATTGCGAGTCATGTCGGGCCTTGTGCCTTTGGCCTACGGGTCATGTACGGGTTCCCCATCAACCCTTAAAAGGGGGATTATCTATGATAAAACAAAAAGAAGACCTTCGATCCATTTAGAGGAGGAATATATTTTTGGAATCAATATATTAAAAATATATTTTTTTGGTATTTTTCATTAAATATATATTTTGAGTGAATGATGGAAAAAACTATTTTTTAAATGCTATTTTTACTTTAAATAAAGTAACATGAAAGCAACTTATGTAATGAATTTATTTTAAAAATAAATTAATATCCATTTGATTAAATGTAATCAAAATAATTTCATAGGAATTGATATTATATTTCAATATGATATGAGTTAATTCTTATGATTAACATTAAATTTTCTAAAATGTCTTTTTTTTAAATTTTATATACATATATTAAATCAAATATCTATTGCTTATAAAAAATTGAATTCAGAAAAATTGATTTGACGGTTAAAATATATCACCTTAATAAAGGGTAAATAAGGTCATTTAAGGTAAAAACATTGAGATATGTCCAAAAAATCATATTAATTATTATTAGATGATGGTATTTTAACCCTTATCAAATTATCATTGAAAATGGATAGTTTTGGAGCCAATATTCAATGATAAACACTATATAATTTTTAACATTTTAGAAAAATAACAAGTTTATACCTCCCGACACTTATAAAAATGCACCTCTTCTCCTCTCTTCCTCAGACCTTTTGAGTACATTAGTTCATACATGACCCATCCAAATCTCTCCCCATCATCCCTCCACACATTCTAGAGGACTTTTTATTATAAAAATACCAATCATAGAAGGATTAAGGTGTAATAAAAAATATTATATTAGAGTTGAATATATGAGCCAAAATAATATTTTTTATTTCTATTTATTCTCATACACCCTTAAATTATTCTATAATCATACTGAAATAATAACCTCGGTATATTCGATATACTAAAATGATATTATGAAGATGGTATAAACTAATTAATCTCTCTAACCATGTAATTTTAAATGAAAACATCACCAATGTGTACTTATGGAATATCATTTCCACAAAGTGTTGGTTTTCTCTTTTAATCACTCAATCATATAGATGGATAAAATCCTTGAAAAAATGAAAATATATAAAATATATAACAATATTAATATTTTTGAATGATAATATATTAATTAAATTCCTACCCAACCATCCGTTATAAAATGATATGGTCGGTTGTTCATACGTGTATACTACCTCCTCTAGGAAGCGATGTGATTTGGTTTTAATGATTAATTTACAATTGTATTTCTAATAATGGTAATAATGATTAAATATGGAATTTATTAAATTTTTATGATTTTTGGAAAATTAAAATATTATCTACATTAGTTATTTTTATCCTATTATAAAAATGAAAACATTATTTATGTATAAGTATGGACATCTATTTCTTTGAAACAACATGGATTGTTCTCATAACCAAATTCCATGGTTGGTTTTAATACCAAGTATAATGTATAAATATGAAAAATATAACATTTTTAAGAACATGGAGGTAATGTAACCGTATTATTTTACTACAATTAATGCACTGATGTTGTTTTGAATCTATAAACCAAACAACCCAGAAACATCCAACATAATAAAAACAGTTTTAGTAAATAAATAAATTGTGGTAATAAATTAAATATATTAATAATAAATAAATAAATAAACATAAAAATGATATCAAAAAACTAGTAATCGAATCTGATTTTATTATTTGGGTGTCAGATAATATACAAATATGTATGACTCATATATTAATAGATTTTTCCTTAAGACCATGTTTTAATGTATTTAATTAAATAATTCTCCCCCATATAAATTTTCTTAAAAATGTTTCATGAATGTTATTATTTATATACCAATCATTGTTAAAATATATTTTCATATTCTTTTGAATTTATTTTTTAATGTTCTAAAATAATATTTTAAACAATTATCATATTGTTTCTTTTAACATTTTTTAATAAAGTGAAAAAAGAATGATTTTTAATCTATGTTAATTGAATTCGCAATCTTTATGTCACAACCATTTTTCATTATCTTAATTAAATTACAAATTTATTTGGTTAGTTTGGGATAAAATAATTAATTCAATTTTCTAGAAATTTTTATTTCTAAAATTATTCTCAAAATAAATGGATTCTTTTTATCATTATTATGAGATAATAGACATTTTATATACTTGTATAATTAATTGAAAATTCTAATGGTTTGGATGATTAAAGTGAAATATATTAGTATTTAAATCACATTATGTTCCTTAGAAATTTTATATTAATGGTTGGTGATTCCAAATACCTATGATGATTGGGTATCCTTATATATATCTCCAATGCATTGGGTAAATTGATGAAGTTTACAAATTATAGGTTACTCTTAAGAGAAATAGAAATTATTCGGTTATGTTTTTATATTGTACGGGATATTATAAGGGTGGATATATTGATAATATTCCAATGAATTTGTATGATTTTATAGTAATTATTTTTAAAGGATTTTTTTTAAATATAAATGAAATGAGAAATTTTTTTATTAATTTTTATTAATTTTTTAATAAATGTGAAGATATTTTTTTCAAGGGTAGGTATTCATGATTTTTTTTGTTTTCCAAGAAACCCATATGGTTATGAATTTTTATTTTTATTTCATTTGAAATTTCCCATGAATAATATTAATAGATTAATATTTTTTAGGGAAAATTCAATTTATATTTTACATAAAATTTTCATTATGAAAAAAGAAAACATTCATATAGAATTTTTGGATTACAAATTTATTAATGGGTTTATTGTTATAAAATTCCTTAATGATATTTTTTTTATCATCCCACGTTTTAAAAATATTTTTCATAGATCATAAGGATGTGTGTAATTATTAATAATGATTGAGTTCCATATATAGGAGTTACCATGAATGAAGAAAGTGTGTCTTTATAAATAACATATTTTTTGGAATAAAATAGTCACTTTCTAGAAATGTAATTTTTTTATATAATTCTAAACCTAATTATAAAAATATATAATCCAATAATATTTTTGAAATCTAAGAAACTATAACCCTTGTTATAAATAATGTATTTATGGGTTGAATAAGCTAGGGGTAATTATACTGACAAGTTTGAAGATTGTACTAGAGTATATGATACATAAATATTTTTATGGAATAAATAATATCCCAATAATTTTCAATTTTAGTATTCATATTTCCATTATGATGATTATAAAACAATTAAAATATACAAGGAACCTTATTTCATCACTACTCGAAGTTAAATTAAATGGATCTGTGCCAAAATATGTAGAGTTTGTGGAGATATTTTGAATATTTTTTTAAGAAAAACTTATGACTAAATGAATCCATGTATACATTAAGGTATTGATTATTTATAAATAAATCTTAATGTATACATGAATAATCATCTAATAGGGGGGTTAGCACAAGTCATTGGGTATTATAAAATGAGTACTAATGAGTACAATTGGGAGTGTTGTTATGTGATCTAAGATTTGGTAATAGTGAGGAGAGCAGTAGGGACACTTCAAATTTAATGGGTAACATCATTTTGAAAAGGTTACCTGGTGGATTCATGAATCCATGTGAAATAATATACGGTTATGTAGGGGTAATCATAGTAAATTCGGAGTGATCTACTGAAATAGGACAATAAAATCAACGTAAAATATATTTTTGGTCAACCTATACCAATGTCCAACCACAAAATGATGGCAGACATAAGAAACTGGATTTTATAGAAGACTCGCTCTACTCAATGATCTATTTGATAAAAATATAAGGTACCCTACTCACCAAATTAAATATACCTTTCGTACATTCAAGAAATTTATTAACTAACACAATTTTCAATATAGTTGGACAATAAATCATGAAAGGAAATTTTAATCTTTTTTTTATGTGGAAAAGATGAGAGTTCTACATCCTTAGAGGAAATACAACTATAGTTCCATTTCAATCATAAGATAGTAGAACTAAAAATAAATTACAATATGACCAATTTAATATCAAATTAAATGTATTATTTAATTGTATATATACTTAACTCGTTATAACATCTACTTCAATCATTCAACATACATAGGTGGTTTATCACTATTGTGGAGAGATCTAATCATTAAAATGAGAAGAACAACTATCAAATATTCATCGATGACCCACTATAGAACTATCGTGAATTTTGATCCCTTATAGACATCAGATCAAAACCATTGAAGTCAGCGAATAATGAAGGTTACACATCACTTATCCATAAACCATAACACAAAATTATTAGTTATTTTTAAACAACATATGAGAAAATAAGGTTGACTGATGTACATGATTATCAAACAATATCCCTATCACGTAATTTTACACACACTAGAGTAATTCATCGCTACTACAACTAATAGAGCCTCACATATGCTATATCATCCATCTCTAACTATCAGGTAAAAAAATGATTCAACTCCCAAAAATGTACACCTTAATTATACTTTTGGTAACCCCTAGAAACTCTCTAAAAGTATAGAAAAATAAAACCCTTTCCACTTTAATAGAAACTGTTTCTTATATTTTTTTATTTTCACCCTAGTCCAAATGAGGGAATGTATTTCCTTGGAATTTCTTGGACTAACATTATTGTAAACATATCCGCTATATTTTATTTCTTCTAGTTATCATCCAAAAATAAAGTACCTTATAATCATGAAAATTTATGATAATGTGTTGTTTCTAGGTCATTTTGATTTATCCCTATATAAAACATCAAATTCTATGCCATAATAATTAAATATTTGATATTAAAAATTTACACTACACCTTTATTGAATATTCTATGTTCCTCAAAAAATGAAACCAACCATGCCATTGATTTAATTACTTTAGCTGCTTCTATGTTCTCAACCTCTATTGTGGGCATAATAATCATCCTTTTAAACCTTAATATTAAACAAAAAAATATTCCCCAAATAGGTAAATATGAACCTTATACTACTTACCAGGGTATTTGAATCCCTAGTGAACTCTACATAAATATAACATGACAGTGGTTTATCATTTCCAAAAAAAAATTATCTTTTAATACCATAAAGACTCAAATTATCCATTACAAAACCTCCTAGTGTTCTATTCCCAAATTTGACATGAATTGGCTCACCACTACCACTACAAATGAAATATTCCATCATGTACATATCAGGTAATATTTAATAATTCATACCATTGACAAAAAATGGAACATTTTACATGTTGGGGTCCTCATATCCCAATTTATCCACCTTCTAATTGGATAATTGGAAGTTTCAAAATAATTGAGTCAAGAGTGGATTGTATCTGATCATCCCAAATAATTTAATTATCATACAAATGTAATTCCCCTAAAATAGCTCTTATGTCCCATAAATATTATCTATTTCGATCTTAAAGGCTAATACCGTCATGGGGTTTCCAAGATCATTCATATCATACCATCAAAAAAAGGTAGGCTTCCAGACTAGAAAAGAATAATTAACCATATACAAGACAAGTATGATGAAAGTTCTATCATCCCATGAATTTTGGTAAAAACAATGCCCTATTTTCATTAAGTAAAACTTTATTCAACCGGAAAAGAAATAAATTTATTATTCCACTACCATGGTGTTTTCTTCAAGATATAAAGTTTTTTCTTTGTCTTTTACTCCCAATTTATGGTTTAGATTTTTAAGGAAACCCAATAGTTTCTTTATATAAATCTCTACCTATAAATCACAATAAAAGGAGGTTATATGTACATAAATCTAATCAATGGGAAAATCTTCTAACATAACCATTACGAAAACTATCTAAATGAAAACATGATTTAATACCTATGAAAAAATATCTTTTAAATTAACCCCCCACCCCCACTATTTAAATACCTTATCCATCAGTCATTCCTTGAACCTCTTCCTTCCATCAGCCACTTCCTTAAAATAGAATACAAATTTTTTTATCAAGTTCTCTTTTCTCAAATGATATGTTGGTTACATCACTTGTTCTATTTTACGTCAACTAATACATTTCATCTTGCATCACTAAAACCTGATATTTAGAGACGTTGATAGTGGATATTTCTTTTAGGAATTTGACTCTCACTCATTTATTAGAAATAAAAAATCATGTTACCCATGAACCACTACACTGTTAACCTAACTCAAGAAGATTTCCAAAACTAAAATTTCATCCATAATCTGCTCTAAAATTAAATGTCTAGTGCTATATCATTTAGATAATTTACTTGGGACCTAACAGTCTTAAAGTATTCGAGAACATACTCCATAATTCTATTATATTATCATCTACTGTTTCCATCTAAACTTTTTGAAGATTCGTTATATCTACTATGAATGATCAAATTATCTTCCACTTTTTTCAGTTGATCCCTTGATTCAAAAATTATTCTCATTCATGTTTTGATCCTTCTAGGGAAAATTATAATTAAATATAACATCAAACCCCCTTATGGATTATCACTTCTCATTATCCCATTGATGGGAACCAAAATCTTTATTTCCATATCCCATAATGAATCATTCCATGGACTTATCCTTATGATTTTATATTTCATTTTCATCAACATACATGTTGTAGAGAGTGCTTAGGATCTTTAGGTGGGAAAGTTCTAGTTTTTTTATTGAACTATAGTTGTACTATTAGATCATGAACCAAATGAGGAGAAAAACGTATATCGCAAGCTTCTATGTTCATTATTTCTCCCAAAATATCTATAGGAATTTCTATATAAAATATTATACTCCACATATAACTTGTAAACATTCAATTAATCATTTTTAACACACTATTAAATAGTGGGATAAGAAGAATAGTTCAATCTAACCAAATCCCCTTCTTCTGATAGATGTTCTAGAAGTTGGGTCAATTTTATTCACACCCATTTTTAGATATGATGAAATATAGAATCTGACTAGTTTCCCTTTCCCTTATGGCCTTCCATTTAAAGAATGTTATAAAATTTTTAAAATTATCGTTCATTATGTAAAACCATAATTCCTTTGTATCGTCATCAATAAATGAAAATATGTCAAGTTTCCTACTATAAGATCTGATATGGGTTAGTCCCCAAATGACCATATGAACCGGTAAAAGATTTATATATCTAATATTTCATCCAATAAAATTTAATGAAACCTTATTCTACTTTACAAGGAAAAAAATCTCACAACATCAATGCTTAGTGTGATCGATCTTTAGAGTAATTTTTTAAGTTAAAACATTCATGTCCTTAACACTGATATATTTGTGTCCAAAATTCTAAAACTCCAAACTATTAGACATTGAAAAACATTTAATTACTACACCATCAGATTATATTGTAAGATATAGGGCTGCATACATTACTCCTTATCAAGAAATTACTGATCCATAGGTCAACTTACAAAGTAGTTTGTAAAATCTAGTTCCATAACATTCCAAATCAAATTTTATTATATAAATTATATTTTTCCCTTCCCAAGGGATGTTTTTACCATTTTTATTCATAGATGGATTTAATTTTTCATCTAGACATTAAAATATATTTTTCCCATTAATTCAATATCTCCATCTTCTAACAAATGTATGTTTCTGAATTATAAGGATCAAAAATTCACCTTGAATGGATAATTTTTATTTGATTTTAATGATGACACAAGATCAATCAACCAGGACTTAATAGTAATATTAACAATAAAAAATAAAATATTTAGTCTCTTAGCTATAGTAATATAATTTTAACACTTGACCATTGGTCAACAAGATATTTCCATACAATTTCTAAAATCCTTTCTGAAATGTACCAGTTTCCCACACTAATAATATGTATGACCTAGAATATCCAATTTTCAATGGATTATATCTTTCAAATTATCATGAACCAATATCATCTAAATTATTCACTTGTGGGACCATCCTCATCCATTAGTATTATGTGCATAATCAGATAGTTCATATAATTCATTCTATTTGAGTTCTTTATATTTGAATATATTCCAAAAAATATCAAACATTGAGTCCTCCTTTCAATAATATTTACTCATTTTCATTACCATCACATCTCATAACTTTGTTTTTAATAATATTAGTAAAAGATCATGTACATTAATAGAAACACTCACATTTACATATTTCAGATGCCCATGAATTATATTGAATTTATTCATATAATATTCTATTAGTATATATTTATATATCTCATACGTGATAAACTCCACATTATAAACACTTCGTTAAGTGTCATCATCTTCTCCTACATATCTATTAGGACCTTCAAGAGATCAACAATGTCCATAAATATTCAGATGTAAATGTCCATATTCTATGGAAATTAAATCAGAATCAGAAACAAATATGTATGATCCATCACTCTCATTCAACATTTTCAATCATCTATATATGAAAACCAATTAACATAACATCCATATCCTATCGTATAAGATGATCATATATATAAATTTTTAAAAATAAAAAATATTTTCCATCAAACTTATTAACCAAGACATTACGTTCATTATATTATATAAATATAACTATAAAAAACTACCACTGAATGAAAAATCACATCAATGTAAGAGAAATCATTTCATGAGAAATAATGTACAATTATAATTCTTTTATTTACATAGTTCATATGACTATCCAATATCCACGAGAAAAACACCAGTTCCTTTTGATTTCAATCATAATATACAAGAATAGAAAATAATATTCTCTATCATAAATTAGAACAAAAAATCCATGTAATCATTAATTTTATAGAAATATCATTTCTTGTCATATCATCGTTATTTATATTGCATCTAATGGTTATCCCATACTCTTATATTGGATAACATATTTCCAAATTAGAAACATGACCATCTAATATTTAATAACTCACCATAGACCCATGATGACATCAAATTTTCTTGTATAAATCAACGCTTGACCGATGAAGACAACTAACATTTCTAGTTATATTAACCACAAACTAAAATTGAAAAAACTTCTCAGTAAAATCAATAAAACCTAGACTGAACAACTTAAAGTCACCATTATACATGTTCATCAAAAAATTTCCCAAATCAATCAACTCATGTCCCATTGGTGGGATTCACTACTATTGTCACTAATTGAGACTCATAAGCACAATATCTCTCATCTCTAACATTCTAGTGGACTAAAGAAAATTTATATATTAATAAATTCCTCCCCTTATTACTCTTATTTATCTCTTTGTTTTTTTATTTCATTTAACAGTATACCACATAAGGAATCTAATATCAATCTTGGATGAATATTTTTAGTGAAATAAGATATTGATGTTCTTTTTAATTTTATTATTTATTACAATCATTTACTAAACATTGACTCCTCTTGAATTGATTTCTCTTGAATATAATCATTATATTGATTTTTCAAGAATTAAGGATGGTTGGTTATAATCAAAAAAAATATATAAAAATATTTTATTTTCTATTTTTTGATAATCTGTATTTAGATCAATGAGATTAGAACATTGAGATTAAATTATAATTGGATCTTAGTGAAGCTAATTTGAATTTTTATTGTAGATAAGGTAAACTCTATCGTTTAAAAACTACATAATATCACCATATTCAAGTAATATTTTTAAAATAGTTAGTTAACTAAATTTCTATGAATTTTTTCCCCATTAAATCACTTTTTTACAAGAATTAAGGAATATATTTTCATGATCATACAATCAAAAATTATCTAACTTTATAATCAATTGTTTTCTATTTTATTATTTTTTTAAACCTTTTCACTAATAATTTACACAATTTAAATCAATTAAATTTAATTTAAAATTAATTACACAACAAACTACTTCCCATCATTGTTTTTTCATTATTTTTTCATATTTATGTTGATTTGTTTTTTAAATTTTTGGGTTTCATAAATATCATTTATTAGGAATTCAACCTAAAAAATCTTCTATAAATGCTTATTTTAGGTAATACTATTAATATTTGGAATGAAACTAATGTTTCATTTGATGTATGTGTCTGAATTTTCTCTGGAAGCCCAATTGTGGGGGTTCAATGTTCTACAAAATCCTATGTGGTGGGCCTATAATTTTATAATCATTCCTAGAAATTCCCAATGGTTCATACATCTATGACTAGTTACAGACTTTCTTTTCAAATACAAGTAGTTTTGGGGGTTTTTAGACCCACTGATAATTAGGAATGTAGTTTAGTCAAGAAAATGGGGGCTCAAGCTCATCTGACCCCCTTTGGGGGAATTATTGACTTCTCTAGGGATCTCTTATATATTTATGATATTTTTCAGAAACTCTTCATAATCCCGATATAGGACTGGTTATACTAACAAAACAATAAAATGTGAACTCTCTTTATATATAGAGATAATGGAGTATTGTTGGTGAATCTATCTATATGTATCGAAGGTTCGTAATAAATTTCACTTTTATGGGTAGCTTCATATATATTGATTTCGTATAAGAAAGAACTATATAGTTTATTATTATCTAGGGAGGCCATTAATATTTTGGGAATGAGATTTATCCATTATGAGGAATTCTATATAACCTATTGTATATTAGAAATCGAAACCCATGTATTTTGTTAAATCCAGTGCAACTTAACATCATACGTAATTACATATGGGTGGGAACATAGGAACTAGGTTTTCAAGATTGAGTCTTGATGAGATATCCCACATTTCTGAATTATAGAAAGAATTTTATTTTTCATAGTTTATTCACACCCTTGTAACTTCACCTAAGGTAGATGCCCTTATATGGAGGTAATCATATCATGTCACTCATTGGGGATCCCACACTAAGGTTTCCCAGGATGGTGTAGATTCATGATGTGAATTATATGAAAATTGAAACTCAATTATTCAATGTGATCCATTCTCAATATTAGATCAAGGAATAACAAGTAATCAACCTCACTACATATGAATAAGATTATTATGTATTGGGAAAACACTTTTGAGTCTTTAATATGGATCTGGGTCCATAGGAATGCTTCCTATGTATTATGGTTATAATAATAATTAGGGCCATCATAGTTCAATCCAGATTCTCGGTCCACTAATAGATGAGCTAGAGTGATCAACCCATTTAAATGGTTAGGCCTTGATTGTTGAAATGTTATAGATAAGAGGGGACTTACACCAAAGTGGATACCAATTTTAACTTGAGCCTTATGAAATCATTATAATAATCCTAGTTTTTACAAGAATATGAGGCATCATAATTCAATTTATAAGGGATTACACAATGAGTTTTCCATTTTTGAATGATATACGATGATTGTGACTTCCTAATCCCACATGATTTATGCCCGTTATGGGAATCAAGGGATGGAAAATTACCAGTATAAATATTTGTGGTTGTGGTAGTTATGTACTGAGACTACACTTTGTATGATTTATTATAGATATCGTCATTTGGAAGTAATCCTACATATCCTATTTATAGCAGGAATCAGAGTCATTTTTATTCAATAAGATGAGGATTAAATGTCGACGTTTCCCTTATATGCGGGACATATCATATTATTCCATTAATATTGGATTACAAATTGAGGTTTACCTTATGTAATATATATAAGTTTAGGAATTCTGGGGATCCTTGCATGTCCTTTCTTTCATTTCTTCCTTATTGGTGTTGATTTTCTGATCAAAATTCATTGATATTATTTTTCATATGTCAGAGGATGTATGTATGACTTTTCTAATGAAAATCATATGATATACTTGACTTTCCTGAGGGACATCACATAATAAAGATGACATGTATAAAGGTCACAATATGACCAAGGGTTACTTGTCCAGAGGGCATCACAAGACCATGCTGGTTGACTATAGCGAACCTCAATTTTCATATAGTAACATTACATCAATTTTTGTAGAATAAACAATACATTACACAAATAGACGCAAAAAACTATATTAATCCAGCGCCTTTGGAAACATGGAAACGTAAACAATGGTAAAAAAGTGATCTACATTATCTCCCATTAGGTTCTCCAAGACTATCACCATTCTTATACATATCATACATAATACATATATTCTTAACATGATGGAGGATACATAAAAATTTGTGAGATCAGAATCTCAGTAAAGGTAAATAAGGGAGATGTGTAGGCATAAATGTGAGCGAGGGGGTAGAAGAATGTGATTACAATTTTAGAAGATCATACCCTTCATATCAAATATCATAGACATTAATAATGCTATAGAGAGTGGAAATTCATAAGTCATGAATCATTAGGGAATCAATATCAAAAGACATGAAATCATAACATTAGAGGAAGACATGTAATTTTTTTTATAACCATAAGCAGGAAATAATCTTATGTCAAGGTTACCTAAAAAACCATCCTAACATATTTGGCTTGGTATAATCAATTATAGACCATCTTCGGGCTTGGGATAACAACCCATGTACCATATTATTTTCTAGCATGGGATAAAACCTATGTATCCTCATACTTTCAGGATTGGGTTACAACCTGTGAACCTTATTATCTTTAGTATTAGGATATAATCCATGTAAAATTTTACTTTCATGCATTAGTTATAACCCATGTAACCTTTGAGCTCATATACCATTTATCGTTACTTGGTTTATTGGAGGGAAATATAGGTTCTAGCAATTACATTATAAAATCATGCATACATGTACCACCGGATAAAAAACATGCATCATATCATGACCCAAAAAAGAGATGGGTTTTAAAAACATCATATCATAACCAATTAAATTAAATGGGTATCATAAATGTTTAATCATATCATAAACTATATAAAATATATAGGTTTAATAATCATTTAATCATAGAATAACCTATGAATGGAAGAAGGTTTCGTAATATTTTATCATGGTAAAATAAATTGAAGAGAAACAGGTTTTAAAAACATCAACCCATCAAAAAATTGACCATTCAGAGAAATAATATGAATGGTATCCTTGGATCATATCCCAATAAAAGCATAAACTATAAACACAAATTTCATCTGAGAAGTAGAAGTATTTATAAATATCACTTAGAACATAAATTTTCCTTGAAAAACACTTTTTAAAACATATAAAAATTTTCAAACCCGTTTTCATGAATACACTTTTAAAACAAAAAACTTAATAGTGAAAAACTATTTAAAACATTGCTTGTGGAGGACATCCATTAATCTTTGAAAAAAAATATTCTATGAAATTAGAAATTTTGAAGACCATTTTCATTGAAAATAGCCTTGAAATATTATAAATAAGAAAAAACGCATTTTTTATTGAAAATAAAATAAAAACATATAAAAGAATATTTTAAACCATTGAAATCATTTTCTTTGTAAAATTCCTTTTGAAATCATATAAAGGATTCTTTAAAAATCATATAAAACACATTTTAAATAGACAAAAATTAATGAAAACCATTTTTCATTAAAAACCATTTAAAAAAATACAAATTATTTTGAAAAAAGATTTTCCTTAACAAATTAACCCTGTAAACTTACTATGTAATCATAAATTAAATAATGGTCATGAAGGTGGGTATGTCTGTACATTCTAAACATTCCTTTTGTATCTAGAAAGGTTAGAAAAGTGCCTTGATTGGAAAATGACATGAAGATTCATTTTAACACCATTTTTAAAAAATTTATAAATGGATAAAAATGCCCTATAAAAATAAAAGGATAATAGTGAAACATTATTGAAACCCTTTTTAGAAGACACAGTATTTAATGAACACAGATTTTCGACCGAAAAGATAAATATAGTCAGATTTTTTTAAAAAAAGATTATTATTTATATTTTATAAAAATGGTTTCAAAATGGTACCATTAAAAGGATATAACATTAATAACCATGTTTTAATAATAATCATTATTTTTCTTGAGATATATATCATAATATTTTATTAATGGAAACATAATCATAAACAATCTTGATATATGATGAGATTGCAACTATAAACTATAAGCACATTGTTAAATGTGGATCATAATAAAATGAAAAGAATAAAATAATTGAAGCCTAACATATTATGAAAATATTAATATTCATGATATAATATTTCAAAGTTAGTATTTACATCTAATAGAAAAATATAGGTGCATAACAAAGAGAGTGTCTCAAAGAAGGAAAATTAAGACAAAATTACTTCACCGATATGGTAAATTTTGAATCATAAACCCAATGAAATAAAATAATAAAATAGATATATAAATAAACACAAAATTGAGTATAATAATCCTATAATACATCCATGGGATTTATTGACACCACACAAAAGAATTTAGTGGTGAATAAAGAATGTTTCTCACAAAAATAAAAAAGTGAGATTTATTTCGCTTAGCTTATTTCTTGACTATATTTGTACGAGTTCAAAACAATTGTATGGTAAATATAATTTTATTATAAATATACCATATATTAATATTAATATATCTAACACCATATATGTATTTATATCACCAGCATTTTTACACTTCCATGTTAAGGCTACGTTTTTGGAAATATCCTCTTTGTTTTTCACATGTGTCTTAATTTGATATATTTTTTTCCTCATTATTTAATAATGATTTACATAATTTAATAAATTATATAAATATAATTTACATTCATTATATATGTATTTATAAAAATCTATATAATATATAAATATGAAAAGGAATACACCATTCAATGAGACGGGAGGTCATATGTACAGATGAACGTAGTTTCTATTTTTTTTGTCAAATTAAAAGAAAGAATGTAAATAGAATGTAATAAAATATTTCTATATATTATCAACATATAAATAATTTTATGTCATATATATCATATAATTTCACTAAATTAATTCTTAATACATTAAATTTATATTTTGAATAAATCGCATCAATTTGAGGAGGCGATAGTCCACGCTTCCCCAAACAAAATTATCATAATTACAAAAAATTGAAAGAATGAAGATATGTGTTATATAATAATAATATACCAATAAATACAAAATTAATATCGTATGAATGAA
Organism: Viscum album; assembly: GCA_963277665.1. Classification (NCBI taxonomy): domain Eukaryota; kingdom Viridiplantae; phylum Streptophyta; class Magnoliopsida; order Santalales; family Viscaceae; genus Viscum; species Viscum album. Next base: position 21,420,682 of record OY728123.1, read on the forward strand.
ATAAAAACATAGCTACCATCATAATTCTTCACCATTATAGTTGATAAAGGAAAATCAAACAACATCAATTTGTGAGAGAGGAGTTTGTCGTAGATCATAACAATAAGGTCGTTACACATTACATGGAAGTTTGATTATGTTTAGGTATAAAACATAGAATAAAAAATTAATAGTATATTGAGGATATTTATTATATTATATAATCATTTCATAATAATAATTTTGGTGTTGTGGAAGAAAAATAAAACAAAGGATCTTGAGGAAGGATGTTACCTCATCTTTGGGTAACTCCTTTTAATTAGAACCAAAGGGATTCCTTGGATAGGTTTTGGAAAAAAAATAGGATTATAGGTGTAGTGGAAGGATTTTTTGATGATAATTGGTCATATATTGTCCGGACATAATCAGTTTTATAGGTGTGAATAAAGGGGGAAATTACGGAATTTAATAAGGGAGGGAGGGGAAACAAAATGAATTTTTGAAAACAAGATAGGTGTATCAACATTTAACATTAAAAAGTATTAAAAAATCATCAAAAATAAATAATATAATGTTTATTTATTATATATTTCCATTAAATGGATTTTTTATAAGCGGATAGGAGATATTCTCCCTTACGTTTATGGTTTAGTCACTTTTTTTAAAAGGATGGGCCCGAAGCCTCATTTTATTATTAAAGCAAAGACCTCTTTTGACTCGGTATAGGGAGACCCATTACATAGGCCAAAGGACTAAGTCCAAGTGGCCTAAATACTATGCTTGAAAGCCCATTTTTTTCCCAAAATTCCCTTCGGTGAATAGTACTTCTATAGTATTAGGGCTCTTACATCACCATCACCACTAAAGTTCCTGCTACCGGACCTCCGCCACTACATTGTCACAAATAATATAGTCCTTCTACTGCTAGAGTGCTACTACAGTAACTGCTACATTGCTGCTATAGTACCCTAGAAATTTGACCCTTCCTAGATTTGATCCTGGGTCTTTTAGATTCCATTTATGGGCCTGTACCACTTGAGAACGTGCCCATTGGCATTATGGTTCAGTCCCTTATTAAGCTAAATTATACTAAAATCACTATAATTAATTTTAATAACTTTAAGTAATATCTTAGGAAAAGTATTTATTTTACCTTATTATACTATAAATGTTATACTAATTATAAAAAAATATCAACTTTTTTCAAAATTTAATTAACAAATGTTGAAGAATTAGTTTTAATGTTAATCCCCCGAATGTGGAGAGAAAGCATGTTTATAAAGATAGAATTTCCAAAAATTAATTAAAATTTTATATCTAAATTCAAAATAATAAAGATTTCATTGACCTAAATTGGATAAATAGATTTATTTTGAACTATTGTGACTTTAAAACCAACTTTAAATGTAATTTTACTATATAAATAAATTATACGAAAAGTAGTTTTGAATTATAATTCAGAATGTTTCGCTATTCATTAAAAAATATTTTTTCTCAAAAAAATCTCAAAAATTATTCCTAATATAATTTAAATATTATAAATTCAGAAATTATGTATATTTTATAAAATTAAAATTTTAATAGTGTCTAAAATTAATTTTTTTTTTCATAGAAAGGCATAAAAAGTATCTCCTTTTAGAAAATAGTATTTTTACACATACAGTGACATTACAAATACTATATATATTTCATTATCAATATGGTTTATTTATATGAAACCATTATAAATAAAATTAAAAATGTTTTTATAATATTTATATTAATATGTTTAATTTCTCAGTAATAACAATCTTGTTCAAATAATTATAATATTAAAATATTGTTTCATAGAAAATCATTGTAGTGTGTAACACAAGCTAATGTTGATGTTGAATGTAGGGTAATATTAACATATTATTGAGTATAAAAAAATATAAAAGTAGTTATTTATTAATAAATACTATATTCAGTGTTGCGTAAGATTAAAAATGTAAAAAATATTAAATTATTTCAAACAAAATGATAAAATCTCACGGTGTTACATTCTACCCTCCCATAAAATGGAATTCTTCCCTTGAAATTAATCTTTATTATAAAAGTTTTAGTTCATGTATGATTCATTTATATAAACCCAAATTGTAAAATAAAATACTAGATCTTCCTTTAAAAATGGAATGTTGGAAACATAACTATTTCCCAAAGTAACATATAACTATGTTTCCACATATTGGAACATAGGTTGGAAAGTGAAAATATAGACTTAGAGGAAAAACATAAACATTTATAGGGAGTCATTGAGTTCATAAATAAAAATTGAATTATTAATGGAAATATGAGTTCCAAAATGAAATTAATCAATGATGATTTAAAAGTACATTAGTTCAATGAAAATTAATGTATCATGAAAACATTTTATTTCTAAATTGATTTACTATAGTTATAGAATTATAATGAATATATAAACATACATGTTATCAATAAAACCATACCCATTCTTGTTCCCTGGTCAATTTCCACTCAATATTTCCTTCCATTAATTGAAGGTGACTTTTTCATTCGTTAATCATAAATAGATCATTATATCCATGAATAGAATGACAGATCACTCCATCAGTTTTTATCACAACAAAAGGTTAGCATAAGTTATCGAATATGCTTAAATACCCATATGGTGAGAAAATAAATAAATCTAGAAAACATTATAATAATTTTTATACACGAAATTTTATAAAGGATTAAACTTAGAACCCTTTCGGAAGATGAAAGAAAAAAACATTAGAAACAAGGTCACTAAATTTTTAAAAAATCAGATTAACATTGATCCCTGATATATCATATATTAGCACATATCTTTCACATACCGAAAATCTGAATAACATAATCAATTATTCTATTTAAACATGTTAATGGCCAGAACTAATATAAATACATATTGAAAACATACAATATAACAAAAGATAATTGACCCTTTATTCCTTAAAAGGACTCTTATCTTAAAAAAACATTTATATTAGAAGCTTGTGTTCATCATTCTGAATCTAGAGAAAAAATATGATTTAATTAATCAAAAACTCTTGTATTATAGGTAATACATTCTTAGAATCATATCAAGTTCCACTAATGTATGGACATTGATATTTTCATAGATCTGATTTTTACAAAATCCCATAAGAAATTCCCTATTATTGAGTGCCGTAATTATCATGGTTCGCTTTATCCATTGTGATTTCATATGATTTACCTTTGTACTTTGTCATTAGAGTTGATTGGAACTGATCACCATTATTAACCCTTGTATTTGGGAACTTTTTTGGAAAATTTTCAAATGTCCCTATAATTGAATCACCGAAGTGTGGGATGTACATTCTGAATAGTTTTCCCATTATTCACATCATTTTATAACTTTTTCCAATCACATCAGAATTAAGTCTCTTGATCTCCTTCCTTTACACACTTAATAAATTTACCAGTCCCTTTAATAAAAATCCCTCTTGTATTCTTTCCACGCATAGATAATAAAGGAAGGACAATCTTTTTATCATCAAACCCATGATATTTATACATTACTCCAACCTCCATTACAACTTTTATTTCACAACACATAATATATTCATAGCTACTAAAGTCCCTTATGTCTACTTCCATTTTAATACATGGCTTTAAGCTACTAAAGAACCTATCAACATTATATTATGGATGGATGATAATTTTAGAATCATAACTCACGAGTCTTGTGAAATTAGCCTCATAGGTACTGATTAATTCATAATAATTTTTCTTCAACTCAAGAAAATCATTTTTCATATTTGTATGGAGAACACACGGAATGCAATTTTTTATTAATATGTTCTTGAACTCATCTCATTTTAGGGATTCAATTTCATCTTACTTCTTTGTATTCATGATTACATTCCACCATGTGTTTTCTTCATCTTCTATCATATAAACATAAAAAAATTATTTTCTTATGTTTTGAAAACTAGCTAATGAAAAATATATTTTTAGTGGTAGTATCCTAGTGTTCAGAAATAAGTAGATAATAAGACCTGCTAAAATAAAGTGGGAGTTGCCTCATGAAGGGAATAATAAAATTTGGTTACCTCCTTTTTTCATTTGTAATATTAAGATGATTCATAGCATGAGAAATCTCTTTGATCATAAAAATATGGTTTTTAATTCTAATGACCTTATAATTTAGATTCTCAAGAGAACAATCATTAAAGTGTCTATTGTAATCAATATAACACCAAGATTTTTTATTAAATATTTTTTAAAATCATTTAAATTCTTCAGTATCTTTTGTTGTGTGTAACTATGAGTTTAAAAGAACCAAAATATGACATTGGTTAAAAATTACCATCATAACCCATCTTTTATGTTATAAAGAATAAATATAAAAAAATTATAAAAATTTAGGTTGAATTCTTTATCTTCGAATTATTTATGAAAAATACAATTCAATTAAATGTAAATGAAATTTTTGTATTTTTTTTAAATAAATTATGTGAATTCTAATTAGTGAAGGAAATTAATTGATTATATATGTTCTATATTTAATAAAATAATTTTTATATTAATCGAATAGATATTTTAGTCATAGGTTATGAATTAACTCTATTTTATGTATAAAAACAAATATTTTTCAAAAGGGTAATTTTACTGTTTTTTAATGGATAACCCTTTCTAATATAAAATTTTGACACATTAATAATTTTGCAATAACAACATAAACTTATTATCTGTTAGTGGTATATAGAAATTTAATTTTTATGATTATTTTATATTTTTTTGATAACATTCATATTTAGATGAATAGTAAAAATATAATAAATTTTAACTGAAATCAATATTTTTCATTGAAATAATTTTTATAGTTAAATAATATTATGGAATGGTTTTAAATTATAAATAAAATATTTTTTTATCATTTAATATAATTTAGGTCACTGGAATAAATGTTACATTTAATTTACATATAAAAACATTTCAATCCTTTGTAGTGTTTTAGCTTTTAAAACATGTTTTATCTTTTCGGCAACGAGTTGAATAATATATTTAATTACTGAAACTACTATATTTTGAATTTTCAAAAATTTATTCCATATTTTTAATTATTAGGTACAAATTATGTAAATATATTTATTCTATTATAGGTAATTATAAATATTAACATTGGTAATGTTTATTAACGCGAAAAAAGGGTTAATTGAGTAATTAAGGGTAAAACTAATGTTATAAAATTACCCTAACAATTGTGGAAAAACAATTAAGATATTTTTTTCTACCTAAATCATAATTGGGTCTATATGGTATCCTTTTTAAGCCCCATGGATGAGATTAGCACATTTAATTTATTTTATATGAAGAAAAGTTAAAAATGGCTTACTCAAAATTTAATAACTATATAATTTTTAATATACGGTTATATAAAATATAAATTCGACAATAAATATTCATTATAAAAAAAACATGTTTTAATTTTTCATAGAAATTTATTTTTAATTTTTAGAAAATAAATAATAACAATAATAACATATATATTAATGATTCCATAATTATTTAGTTGATGAGAAATCAATAAAATAACTTTTATTAAAATAATAATAACCATTAAAAGACAATATCACTTGAAAAAAACTTATTTTTTTGGTACTTATCGCCCATATTCATCCAATGGTTGATTTATTCACCATTTGGATCCATATAGAATAGGCTATAACACTTATAATATTTTATATAATGTGATGTTAATGTTTTCACATTCATATTTTAATGAATACAAAATTTTTAATGTGGTATTTTTTCCAAAAATATATTAAAAAATAAGTAATATTTTGAAATATAGAGTATTTATAATTTTTACAATATTTTATTTTTAATTTTTATTCTACATATAAGTGTGTTAAATAATTAAACAAAACTGGTGTTTTAATTATTTTATTAAAATAGATAATAAATATATATTATTAAAAATAGTAAAATAAATATAATTTGGGATAATTAATATATACAACAAATTTTCATGAGGACCATTACATCTTATGAATATAATAAGGATAATTGATCAAAGTTAACTTGTTATATTTATATTTTTAAAAATCAGTTAATTTTAAATTATCAAAATGGACACTATTGATTGTTTATCAAAATAATGTATTATAAAATTATTTTCAAATCATAAAACAGTTTTCTAAAATATAGAATAATTATTAAATGGTTTAAAATTTTATAACATATTCATTTATGGTCTAATGAACAATAAATAAGTAAATATTACACCCCTTAATATTTAAATACTTGTTACCTTAGTTAAAATTAAATATAATAACCAAGTGTTAAATGAAAATGATATGGTTTAAATGGGCATAAAAAACATGTATAAAAAATATTTCATGATTTTATTAAAACATTATCCCATCTCATATTCAAAACTAAAACATTGTTTTAGGTTTTAAAGGTGTTTTGAATTTATTATAAATTATTATTTTTTGAAATTCCAAAGGTTCCCCTAACCTCAACAATAAAAGGGAACCTCCTCCCTCATTTATTCATAACTCAATGATCCCTCAATTTCATCCATCCCCTATAAAATTGGCTTATTAACTTCACTATTCAAATTCTAGAGTTCACAGTCTTCTAAAAAGTCCATCATTAGTGATTTTAAGAGGTGATCTAGAGGGAGCTCGCCAAAGAAGATGTAATCTCATTTACTGATTCTCTCAAGAACATTTCTTCTTCTACTTCATCATCCTTTGTCATTTCCATTATTAATTAATAATTCTATTATAACCTTTATACTGATATTTAAATGTGGTTATGGAACAATCTTTTTCCTCCATCTATCTATCCTACAAAAAATGAAATCACCACGCGTATGTACGTATGGCTTACCGTATCCATGTCATGGTATAATCTGTTTTTTACCACCACTTTACTTGTATGGGTATAATGATGGAAATAATAAATATATATTATTATATTAAGATATTTATTCTGTAACTATATATATATTCCATTAAATTCTACACCATTTCATAATTAAATGAATGTTATCATCGCTCATTCGTACGTATGTCCTACCATCTCCCCGATGCGATGTTACTCATTATTCAGGATATCCAAAAAATCATGATTATAAAAATTTATTGAATGAATAAATCTGATATATATTATATTAATATCATTATAGAATTTTTATTACTATAACCTGTAATAAATAATAAGAACTTATTCGAAAAAACATTCTTATGAAAATTAAGTTGTTTATACTCGAATAACGAGTAATAATGAAATGATATTGACAAGAAGATGATAATATTATCATATATGATATCATAATAATGAATATGATTCATGAATAAGTTAATTAAATTATTTAAATCATTATAAAGGAGGTTTTGATATAAACAAATATATGGGACCTAAGGTTAGGTATAATTTTACAATCTCATTATTATTTGAGATTGTTTATACGTAAGTATTTACTAAGGTATATTTATCATCCACATCCATGTTTCCTAAATATGTAATATTATTTATATTATTCTATAATTTTTTAAATATAATTTTACGAATTGGATAATTTTTATTAAACAGTATTAAAATAATCATTGGTAATTTTTTCACATAATGTACTTTTCGACTTATCGAACAAAAGTATGAGAAGAATGTTTTATTTAAGATTATACAACATTATGGGTTTTTTAAATTTACATATCACCATAATTCCATGAAACATTCATTAAAATTTTATAAGGTTATTTTTAACGAATTTTTTTTCAATTAAAATTGTGTGGCAATTTTATAAAATATTTTTTTTTGAAGATGAAATGATATTTTCCTCAATAATTTACGTCAAGTGTTCCATAAAAATTATTTTTCATCTTGGATGTCATTAATTAGTAGGGTTGTATCTCAAATATATTATGCCTATTATTACTATGTTTTATTATTTTTATAATGTAATTCTATATATGAAATCAATTTTTTATATGGATTGTGTTATGATGGAATGATGATTAATAAAATAATTTTATTCATTAGGTTATGCTATGATAAATGATTTTTTTTGTGAAACACGTAATAATGATTTAATTAGGAGATGGTTGATACCTATATCTCCCTCCAATAAATTGTGTATAGATTTTTATCTCAATAAATAGATCAGGATGGAATGGGAAAAAATATCAGTTCAGTTATACATGGTTAGAACGGGAATTAAACTCAGTTCCTTAATATAATTTTCCAGTTATGATGGTCTAGTAAATCCACCTTGACTAGTATGAAATAGTTTTCTATTATTATTTTTATTCCAAAAATTACATGTCTTATGTTATTAATTTTGGAAATATTTTCATTGATTCTTTATGAACTTTAGAATTTTTCCCATTATATCATATCTTCATCTTTCATATGTAGGAAAGAAGTTTTAAATGTTATGTTATTATGTAATATGATTATGATATGATTGATATCTCCATTATTTAACCATACTAAGAATATAATATCACCCTTTATTATGTTACATTTTCCTGTGTTGTGAATAAGAGTATTAGTAAGATATGTCAAAAAGGGTTCAAGATATGAAGGAATAAACGAGAGACAATGTAGATGTCTTATGATCTAGTTTTTTAAGTTTCCTAGTTTCTAAAACCACTAAATATATATGGTCCTGGTATAGTTTTTTTGTGTTTTTTTAAATAATTTTATTCAAATTTTGAAGCAATATCTATGTATATAAATTATGGATCGTTATAATCACCATTAACATGGTTCCTTTGGGTTACCTCTATTGAATAAAATCAAAACGCATAGAGTATGAAACATTTTTCGTAATGAGGAAGCACATAATCCTAAAAACCACATAAAAGATATCTATATTATGACACCATCCTTTTTCAATGACACCCACGTTTTATCCTAGTTTATTCATAGCCAACCTATTTTTAAAAACATCATGATTATTTGTGAATTGTTTGGGAATTTTAGAAGCAAATTCCCCAATAATATCAAACCAGGTGCACAATAAGGTTTATTGTCGTATACGATGTTTTGCTCGAATGAGGCTTGATACACCATGTTGTAATTTTTACACCGAGGTACATTTTTGTAAAAACGTGTGTCCACTTTTAGTATATAGATATAGATGTATTTCTAGGAAAACAATTGCTCTATCCATTACAAAAAATCTAGTACATTTTACTATACATTTACTTATCCTTATACATATACTTGGACATGTCTATATAGTTCCCAATACATTATTCTAATCCTAGTTTTCAAATTATAAATAGTATTTTTCTATGATACTACCTTTAATAACCCTTTCATTTCATACATTAACATTATATCAATTTTGTGGAATATTTAAAACATAGCACAAAACAAACTCTCAAAGACTGTGTTTGTCCAGTTCCTTTTAAAACATGGAAATATAAATAATGGTATATAAGTGAGAAATATTATCTACCACGTGTTTTTATAAGATAATAACCCCTATAATAGAGATCATACATAATATTTATCTTGATAAACTAGGGAAGGAAACATATAAATAGGTGAACTTAGATGCTTAGTAAGTGTAAACAAGAGAGTCATGTAAGCATAAACATGAGAATAAGGGTATGAGAATGCATTCATAACAATATAAGAGAATACCCAAAATATAAAAGATCATAAAAATGAATCATTTTAAAGATATTGGATGTTCAAAAGACATGAATCATAAGGGAATCTGAAGCATAATCAATGAAATCATAACATAGGAGTAACACGTTTAATTTTGTGTCTTGCACATAAGTGTAAAAAATATTTTTTAAATGATACCTACCAATACCTTGATAAGATGTTATTATTGGGATAATGACCAGTGTACCTAATTCGATCATTGGATAACAACTAATGTACCCACTTATTTTCAGGCTTAAACTATTACTATTTTACACTATTTCTTTTTTTCTTGGGCTACAACCATTGTACATGCATATTTTTAGGCTTGAGCTTCAACGCTTATACCTTCATGTTTTTGGTCTTGGGATACAACATGTGTCCACTTTGATCTCATATACCATTTATAATTACCCAATTCATTGGGTGAGATATTGATCCTACTTGTCAAATAATAAAATCATACATACATGTGACATAAGATAATCAATCTTGCATCCAATCCTAACCCATAAATAGTTATGGGGTTCTTAAACATCATATCATAATCCCTGAAATAAAATGGGCATCATAAAAATTTAATCATATCATAACCTATAAAAATATATATAGGTTTCATAATCATTAAATCGAATAATAAATCGTGAAAGGAAGTAGGTTACAAAATTATTTATCCTGGTATAACACATTGAAGAGAAATGAGATTTGTTAACATCAATCCCTCAAAACATAGACCATTCAGTTAAATAATATGAATGTTATCCTTGGCTCATATCCATAGTAAATCATAAACTATAACCAAGTATGACATTATAGATAGAGAAGGATATTGAAACATCACTTGGGACATAAATTTTCATTGAAAATCAAATTTTAAGACATATAACATTTTCAAAATACTATTAACTAAAAACATCTTGAAAAATATTAAAAATGAACCCTGAAAAATTATTTAAAAGATTTATTCAGTAATATATCCTTTACACTTTGAAAAAACTCTTTTTAAAACATAAACCATTTAGAAGACCATTTTTATTGAAAATAAAGATTATAATTTATAAAAAAATATTAAAAAAATTAAATACTTTTCCTTTTAAAATACTTTTAAAACATATAAATTAATGTTTTAAATCATTTAAAATCATTTATTAGAAGAAACCGATTGAAAACAAAAAAAGGAAGCTTTGATAATCATTTAAAAAAAATTAAACATAAAAACATTTTTGAAGACAAATTTTCATAAAAATTACATAATAAAATCCAAAAAATTATATAATTTTATGAAACAAAAGTACATTACAAAAACAATTAAAGTTACAAAAGAAGCATTAATTAAATTATGGTCATCATGATGGGTATGTCTATACATTCTGAAAATTCATTTTTTACATTAAATGTTTAGAAATGATCCTTGATTGGAAAATGACAAGAAGATTAATTTTTAGAACATTAGGTAAAAATTTAATACTTGTGAAAATTTTCCTTTCAAAATCATTTGATAGGTGTAAATATTTTTTGAAAACTACTAAAAAATGTAGTTTTAAAATATAACATATTTCGGACTGAAAGGTGATATAAAGTAGTATTTTAATAATAACATTTTTTAATTTAATTCAATTATCATAGAGGAAACAAAATTGTAGTATTACATGGAAATAACCTTAATAACCAGTGTGGGAAACATCTTGAGAGTTCTTGATAGATGTAGTGTAATATTTCATCAATGGAAGCATAATGGTAGACATTCTCGAAAAATGACAGGATTATACCTATAAATAATTTCCATAATAGAAACATTAATTCATAATACATTGATATGAATAAAATTAAATAAATCTTAAAATATAATGAAAATAATTTGATTTATGCTATAAAATTTCAAATTACATACACGTCATTAAAAGTTATTGGTGCATAACAAGCCGTGTGTCTCCAATATGACAAATTGATATAGAATTACTTTACAGATTTGGTACCCTTTGAAACATAAGCCCAATGAAATAAAAATAATAAAAAGGATATTTAAATATACATATATTTAATTTTAGGAATCATATAATACATCCATGAGAATTATACTCACCACACAAATGAAATGATTGGGGAATAAAACATGTTTCTTATAGAAAGAAAAAGTGAGATGAAATTCCCTTACCTTATGTATTTTCTATATTAATACTAATTAAAACCTTCTATATATTAAATATAATATTATTATATATAAACAAATAAGCCATATTATTATATATAATACCATAAATGTGTTTATATCGCTCACTAATTATCAATTCCTTGGTAAGGTTACATTTCGTGTAATATTCGCTTTGTTTTTCGTCTGTATCTTAATATATAATATTTTTGGTCCTCATACATATATCATGATTTATAGAATTTAAAACATGATATAAGTATCATTTAAATTAATTATATATGTATTTATAATAATCTATATAATATATAAATAGGAAATAGAATAAACCATTAATTTAGATAGTTGGTTGTACGTACACATGAACGTCGTTTCTGTTTTTTTTGTCGTATAGAAAGAAAGAAAGTAAATGAAATATATATATATATATATAATATCATTCTAGTAGAATTATGATTTCAAATATATCATATAATTTCAGTTAACCCATCTTTAATTCATTCCATGATGATAGTGAACGAATTACATCTCTTTAAGGAGGTGGTATTCCGCACTTTCCCAAACGAAATTATAATTTTTACAAAAAATGGAAAGAAAGAATTTATGTGTTATATAATAAATAAATATGAATAAATATATAACATATATCATATATATCATTTAAAAACATAATTTTAATCAAAATTCCTTACCATGATAGGTGGTAATGGAACGACAAACATCGTTTTGTGAGGCGGTAGTTCCGTATACACAAGAACAGTACATTTGTTACCCATTAGATGGAAGCCTATGTAAGTTTAGATAGAAACCATATAGTGAAAAAATATCCATAATAATTAAATCTTTTAATAAGTATAATTTCATTTGTGTAGAATTTAAATAAATCAAATGATCTTTAGGAAAGATGTTACCTATTCATTGGGAACATCTTTTGGTTTGAACTAAAGGGATTTCTTTGGTGGATTTATACCAAAAGTAAGGATTATATGATGAAGTTATAGATGTTTTTAGATAAATTGGTAAATTTTTTTATAAACAAAATTTATTTTATAGGTGTGAAGAAGGGGGATAGGTGGTGTCCTTTTATAACGGAGGGAGGGGGAAGTTTTCATTTTTTAAAAAAGGGTAGGTTTACCCATTTTATTAACCAAGAAAAGAAATAAAAAGCGACAAATACTCAATAATATAAGTCTTATTGAATAAATATTTCTATAAATTGGTTGTGTTACAATTTTAAAGGTCATTTTTTCTCTTATGTGTAAGGTTTAGTCCATTGATAAGCTTAATGATACCTTAATCGCTGTAATTAATTTTATTCAATTTTATAAATCATTTTGGTCAAAACTTAATCTGATATTATTAGAAAATAAACATTATAAATATTAAAACCTTTCATTTTTATCTTTGTAAATTCTATTCATAGATGTTTAAAAGTTAATTTCAATTCTAATATTGCAGACGTGGGGAGAAAGCGGGTTTTTAAACTGAGAATTCTCAAAAGTTCATTAATGTTTTATATCTAAATTCAATTTCAAATTAATTAAAATTACCAAAATTTGATTAATGTATTTATAATTTATCTATTGTAACATTAAAACCATTAGAAAATATAATTTATCTATATATAAATTAGAATAAAATTCTTTTGTTAATTAAAATTCAGTATTTTTTCACTATTCATCCAAAAATGAATTTTCTTAAAAAAATCCCTAAAATTTACCCAAATATAATTTTATAAATAATAATTTCAAAAATTAAGCCTATACTATCAAATTAAATTTTTAAGAGTCTCTAAAATTAATTTTATTATTGATCATAAAAGGAAAAAAACAGTTGTTTTTTTAAAATGTCATTTTAAAAAATATTAATTATTTACCCAAAATTAGAGATTGCATTACCGATATGATTTATTTATATGAACCCATTATAAATATGATTTATAAATTAGTTTATAGTCTTCATATCTTCGTGTTTTATGGCGAGGTTATAACTATCCTGTTTAAATAATTATAATAATAAAATTTTGTTTAGTAGAAACTCAGTGTTGCGTGTAAGGAAATCCAAGTCAGTATTACGTGTAGTGAAATAATAAAATTTGGTTGCTTATAAAATAGGCCCAACATAGTTCTTTAATATAGAAAAACTATATTTAGTTTAGTTTTAAATGAAAAATATCAAAAAAATTAATTTAATTCAGAAACAATTCACTAAATATTGGGTTGTTACATTGATCCTAGATGTCATTGCATGATCTTGTATGACATTCTAGGAGGGTGTTGCATGATCTAGATGAAAATTCATTATGACATCATTTTTTAAATAAGGTTTAAATTTTTATAGGATTTCTTTCGAGATAATGTGACATGTCGGAAGGGTGCTGCATTATCTAGGCTGACAAGTCTAGAGGGAACCACAAAAGCCAACTAAAATGTCCAGCGCACATTAAAGGATATTACTATCATGCTTGGAGGTTTCTATGAGAGACAATTTATATTCCCTGGTGGTATCATGTTATATAGATGACATAAATCCATGAATCCATATAATTAAGGTGACATATCTTAGGGGTATCACAATGTATGGATGGAGAGCCCATAAGGATTCCCGAGAGTCATGTGGAAAACCCAATGGGCACCATGTGACTTTTTCTAACATGTCTAGTCGAATTATCTTGGCCTAAATAGTTTTTTAAATGCTAATAATGAGATATATGTGACAAGTTTGGGCATTGTCGCATGACATGGGTCGTTCATGTGAAGCACATGAGTATCATCTTGTATTTTATTCACATAAGTCTCCCATTATTTTAGTTTTTGTTTCAGACATTCATTGCATATTCCATATTTTTTTAGTGTTATATTTTTCAAGTCGTAGATGATCATTCTTGTATATGGGATGTTCTATATGTGATCCTCCATAAGTACTTCACGTGATCTATGAGTGATCATGAGAAGTTATTATGAATGTTTCATGATTTATTTGGTTGATCTATAGATCATACATGGTGGATAACATTCTAGGTATTGAGATTAGCTACTCAATGAAATCCAATCTGATGCATTGCTACACTGTTGTGATGATACATGGAAAATTTAAATTTTGATTTCACAGGATGTTGGGGGATTTATAAAAAATTATTCCATGATTATTCACCTATTTTTATAGAATATATCTTGAAAATCCATTATAGAGTTAGTAGAGGGATTTGATGTCATGTGTTCCATGAGATCCTACTATAGGTCACTTCAGGGGCATCACATGATTTTTAGTGATCATTAGACCATATTTTCAATGAACAAATTGTTGGATTACATCCAATCAATGGGGTCTTTCCAAATCATTCTAACATACTAAGGGACTTCCATATTTTCTAGCTAATATTTCCTTGGTCCTTGTCGATACCACGGTGCCTGTTGAAAAGGCCTTTGCATGATCTTAGGTTACCTATATATGATATTTCATGAGATATGGATGGATTTATAAATGGATTTTTATATATCAGGCCTTCATATAAAGGGTATTTTTGAGGTATTACTACATTATCAAGGGGTCTTGTAATACCATACTGCTGTGTCACATGATTTTTATGACTATAATAGGGTCCCACCTTTTCCCCTCTTTATTTCCTTTATTTAACAATGGTTCGGTATCTCATAAGGTTATATGATTATCATCAAAGAAAATTAGTCTACCAATAATTGATGTTCCACATGTCCATAAAAAGATATTATAGTGATGTAAGAGCATTGTCAGGGGAAAAGCCTTCTGCTTATTTTTTGAGCCAAAGGGGGAGAGTAAGATTTCCTGTACAT
The DNA here is from genome assembly GCA_963277665.1 of Viscum album. Taxonomy (NCBI): domain Eukaryota; kingdom Viridiplantae; phylum Streptophyta; class Magnoliopsida; order Santalales; family Viscaceae; genus Viscum; species Viscum album. The sequence continues at coordinate 21,436,267 of OY728123.1, forward strand.
ATATGAAGCCCTTCACCTGGTGATGGCATCATGTCCCCTGGTATTTGCAGTGTCTTGTAAACCACCAATATAAAGACATGTAATATTTATGAAAGTAAGAGGCGCTCACCTTTTTTATATTTTCCTAATATTTTCAAATATTTTGGTATAGTTTTTTAATCGAAAATTTGCTCACAATTAGTGTGACCTCACGGTTTTTTTCTGTATGTCACTGTGTGATTAGTGAGTGTCTGGGACAACATATCAAGGGAATAAGGACTTGTCAAAGGGGCTCTGGGGGATCTCCAGTAAGATATGTGATGTGTGTGACCATCCACAAGACCATCGGTAGGTCATGCAATCACATTTCTCCTAGTGGTACACAAAATCAATGTTATCGTCACTGCCTTATTCTTAATTGGGGTTTTGGATTAAATAAAACCCATATTCGGGTATTTCATACTAGGTAGATTTTGAGTTGTTAAATTGGTGGGAATAAAACCCCCCCTGAAAGTGACATTTTTGGGAATAAGGGATCAGATCTTTAGAAAAAAAATTCATGAATGAGCCTATATAACATTCTCAAATTACTGTCTTGGGTGATGTTTGGTCTGTTAGGTGATGTTTATTATTCCATGGAATTACCTATAAATATGGGAGACGAGTGTATTTAATTCAATATCTAATGGACTCTCAATTCTATTTCACCCTACTACCATCGTGAAACCTTATCTCTTGACCTTCCAATAAAAACCCATCACAAGACTTCTCCCCAAAATAGTTTTTCAAGAACTGCTTCACAGGACTTCCTTTTCCCAACTTCCCCCTCAAATAAATCCATGTATATAACTTTGGTAAATTTTTGAACTTTTTCTTTGGCGATTCATGATCATCATTATTATTTTACTGTATATACTTGCATTATAACAAGTTACATTGACTATTATACCCCTTGTGTAACTATGTCAATGTCACTCAATTAGGTCCCTTATGCAGGATTATGAAATTTCAGGATTCCTTGTTGTTTTATGCAATCCATGAGTATTCAAGAGTCATTTATTGGTTATTCCTTTATGTGATTCAAAAATACCCTTGATGATTCATGTGAGGTGCATGATATTGTTAATTTTATGCCTTTCCTTTGACAAGATTCTATTTTCTCTATCTAATATATTCCACTTACTTTGGTTCAGATGGATTATGAATCGTATCTTTGTTCCATTGTTGTTCCTAATCAAAGTTACATGATTTCTATAAACCACATTTCTAACCCTCGATGTCACAAGAATTATGATAAAATTGTTCTGAAAAAGATTCTTCCATCCATCATCCATAATCATACTTCATCACACCAGATTCCTCAATATGGTTTTTTCTTACTAGAGTACATTGTAACTACTTATTAGGACTACATGATGTCAGATAGTTTATTTTAAAACTCTCTTGAATTTATTCAAATGATAATTTCCAAAGATGGTTGACTATTCCTAGCTTGATCCCATGGGTTGTCTTATATTTTGGAAAAATATCCCTTGGGTCTAGATGACTGGGATTTTACTCCCTAGGAAATCACTCATAGATATTAAAATATATCGTTCTCTTCACTGAACAACTAGGTTGGTTATTGGATCATGAAATGGGATATCCATCATGATGGTAAATTTAATGATTAATGGTTATGACCATTTTGGGTTCAGAAAATCTACTTAGAGTTCGCTAGCCAATTATATTTTATCAATATTTATGGAGTAGTAAGGATTTATCAATTTACTATTTATCACCAGCCTAATCATCTTCTAGAGTGGTCTAGATTTTGGTTTCCTAGAAACAAGTCATTTAATCTATCCAATGGATATTGGGAATCAACTTTTGGGATATCTACCAGCATGTTATACGTCCTCTCTATGAGATGTACAATGAGTTCCTTCTTGTAATAGATTTCTATGATGACCATTTTTAGTCTCCAATCTTGGTGGGGGAAAAACTGATCATTTTGAAGGAAAATTTCACAAAGGATATGACTATGCACTCTCTTATATCTAAAAAGGATTGGATCAAAAGTTTCTTTTATTATAACGGTGTTAGGATGACTACTATATTCTCCGATCGGTGCCTTTATTGGTAGGTTCTTGACAATGCTACTACTCATTGGAATATTTGGGAATTCGGTGATCATATATCATGGTATTATTGAGTGAATCCATAGATCACTCCAAGCCTTAGGTTTGTATCCTTCATGGACATGTTCCTAAATGGGTGGATTTCCCAAGCTCGGTCTGCACATTAAAAAATTTGGGTTAGTACACTACTGATGAAAGTCTGGATAGCATATCCACAATGCCTAAATATGGTGGTATAGACCATTGTATGATTTATCCAACTCCGATTCCACATTCATCATCCCTTATAGAATCAGTGTCCCTTTACACTTTTCATTTAGCTTCATAGGGGATCATTTCCATTGTTATGAATAATATATTTCCACTATGATCCTTGATTCGTCATATTATCCTTGGGAAGTGAACATATCTAGGGTAGCGGACATGTCACTGTGATTATAAGAGGTTACCAATGTGTTGATTCAATTAGATAGATTTGATTTCATTACTTATCGGGCACCAAATCGGACAATCATTGATAATAGCAGCGGCTCCTTCAAAGAAAGGTCAAACAAGATCTCCCTTTGGGATGGTGTTCTTACAATTATTATTCAATAAATGATAATCTATGGTCAATGTACTTCTTAAAAATTTTCTCATCAATTCGGCTGCACCCTAATGGCCACCAAACATCCTTCCGCCAGGGTTCAATGAGAGAGACACCTATGGATCATCCTCTAGTTTTGGATGATGTTAGTGTGTGAAGACACTAATGCTAAGATAATTTTTCCATATTATGATTCTCTTGACTTTCTCACTCATGATTATGTATTATCTTGGGTAGCATACTACCAAGGTGTTGTGCTATGATGACTGGTTCATCATGTGGGAAAGCGATTTTCCTCACTGACCCCTCATTCTACGGCAATGGTGGAGTTGATTTTGGACTTGGGTGATACTTTGAAGAAGTTACCTTGTATTGGTGATGAAAATCCAAATAGTGGGATATAATATGTCAATTTTATCATCCCTTATATATAATAAATGTGTTATACCTCTATTAAGGGAATGATATTTAGAGCCTCTTCTCATGTTTTCTTGCCATCTTAGTCTGTTGTGCCTCCTTTTTGTGTGCCTATCCAATTTATCATAGAAGCATAGAAATGGTGAAATACGATATGGTAGTAGATTACTTCCTTGATTACTAAGACTCCATTACTAACACCCCAATATTTCATAGTACGTTATTTCTTTAAATTAATACAATCACTTGCACTACACGCAACACTGAGTTCAAGGGCACCATGACTTACCAAACTAGTCGTTCAAAAGTGGTTATAAATTGTATTTACTGAATTTTGAAAATTATATAATCCTTATAATTTTAGAATCTATATTATGAGTTTATTAGACATAATGTTAGAACAAATTCATTTTTCACATAAAAGAATTATTTTTAAATTTTTTAATTTTACCGACTTTTAAGGGAAACCCTTTTTAAATCCAATATTTGAAACTTTTATATGAAAAATTTGATAAAATAAACATCTAATTTAGAATCTGGACAAAAACATTTAGTTTCATTAAATTTATAGTGTTTTTCTGATAACTTCCATACTTGGGTAAATAGAGAAAAATACTATATTTTTACTGAAAACAACTTTTTTAATCAAAATAATTTACTGTGTTGAATAATAAATTTTAATGGTTTAGAAGTATATTTAGATTATATTTTTACAATTTAATCTAATGATGGTCATTGGAAGTAATTTCACATTGAAATTATACATAAACAAGTGTCAATCTTTTGATAGTTATTATTTCTTAAAAATACGCTTTTTGGTTTTGACAACGAGAATTAATTTTAAATTAATTAATGAAACTTCTATGTTTTAAAATTGGTAAAATAAAATTATTTTTTGGTTATGGAATTTTGAAATTATCTTAGGGGGAATTTTTGATTTTTTTCTGAAAACTATCAATTCTTAATGAATAGTGAAAAACAATGAGTTATAGTTTAAAACCGAATTTTTATTTAAATAATTATTTAGTTTATTTAAATTTATTTTAGGTCAAAATAGATACATAATACCTATATTAGTTCAATTTAATTCATTGGAGTCAGTTTATAATAATTTTAGATATATAAAAAGTTTATTGAACTTTTTACCATCTTTTACGCACCACCTAGGAGCATTTGAAAATTTACAGAAAACTTAATTTTACCACTTCTATGAGTTGAATTTCAAAAATCCGAGAGACACGGTCGATATTAGTAAGAAAAATGTGGTTCAATAAGATGAAAATAATTTTTGGTGAATAGTAGCTTTTTACTTTTATTTACCATGGTTAAAAGTAAATAGGGTAATTTGGGGTAAAACGATATTATTATTACCCTAACACATGTCCTAATTCTACTGGATAAGTATAAATCGACCAAAAATACCTTGGGCATAAAATATTAACCTCTTTGGTCCACTTGGATTAGAATAGGACATTTATTATTATTTAATTCAAAGAAGAGTTAAAAGAGTTAAAATCAAAGTTCAATAACTAAAACATTTTTAATAAAGGGTTAAACATGAGATAAATTAAACTATAAATATTCAAGATAAATCTAAAAATATTTTCTACATAATGGTGTTTTATTTATATTTTTTAGACATTAAATAATTTAATTTATTTATGACACAATGATGATGCAGTAATTACCTAATTAGTGAAATATTAAACTAATTGATATTATAAATATCCAAATTAATGTAATTTGAGACTTTTTATGAATTACACTAATTTTATATATTAATATGTAATTTTAGTATTGGTTATATGAATTTGTTTCTAAGTGATAATGATGTTATGAATATAGAAAAAAATACCAAATAGTGTCAAAATTGACATAAAAGAGTCTTTAAAACAAATATTATATTATTAATTGATATTCTATTCCTAAAAATCTAAGGATCGAAAAAAATACTTATATAACGATTTTTTTATCATTAATGAACCACTTGGGGTTCTATTAGAAGTTTATAGTAAGATTATTATCCATATTATATAAAAATACAAAGTGACATGGTAAATGTCAAACTATTTAACAAAGAGTTAAATCTAAAATATAAGGTTAATATACTGACCCAAACCTGTCAATAACCTATTGGTTGAGTGGTTTTCGACCCATCCCCACCTTATACTTTAAATAATTTATTTTTGTGAGATTATAAACCGAAAATGGTTTTATTATAAAATACTATTTCTATCTTTTACTAAGGTGCCCTGCACCCCTCTTATAAAAGATCACTCCCCCTTCTCTCTAATTCACACCTCCAAATACATTTGGCTCAACCAAAACCTACACAAATACCCTCTAAACTGTCCTCAATCCATCCTAGAGGCCTTCCATTAGTCAAAAATACAAACTATGGATCCTTTTTTATCAAATTAAAAGGAAGAACCCGAAGAAGAGGAAAATATTTCACCCCATATTTCAAGTTCCTTTCTTCTTCAACTTTCTCTTTGTTAGTTGTTTCCATTCTAAAATAATAACTCTAGTATATTCTATATATTGTTATGTTATTATAACTATGGTACAACCATATTCATTAATCTATCCATCGTTTTAATGACCTGTCACCATACGTTCGTACGTACGACTTACCGTCTCCACGTTGTGGTGTAATTTTTATTCAATATATTATTATATGGATGGGTATAATAATGATGTGAAATTGATATAAATAATAAATATAACATGATAATTATTCATTATATATTATATACCATCCAATTATATATTATTTTAATAACAAAAGAATGATATTGTCCCTCATGCGTGTGTACGGATTACCATTTCCACAAATGCGATTAGATTCATTCACAATCATATCCATTAAAGACTAATTTTCCTTTTATGATTAAAAATAATGTTTAAAGACATGATATCATTCTGGATATTAATAAGATACATCCCATCCATAACAAATATTACTCACATAACAAATAATATAAATGAAAACGAATCCGTTAACATCCAAAACGATGACAATACTAAGATATGATTAACAAAGCAATGTTAAAATATCATATATGATTTCATATTAATGTATATGATTCTTGTATAATTTAATAAAAATTATTTCACCATTATATTGGAGGTTAACCTACCCTCGACCAAGGAAATGTACAAGGTATGGGTTAATTTCACAATCTCTTTATTATCCGAGGATGTTTTTACATATGTATCTACTAGGGCTTCTTTATCATCCACATCCATGTTTCATAAAAATGTCTTACAAAACATTTTTACTATTTAAAAAAAAATGGGTTAATGTCATTTATAACTTTTTTTTAATTTATATTATTTTAAATGTATCTTTCAATCATTTTCCAAACAAGGTACTTTACGACCTTTTCGGAAAAATTAAGGTAAGAACGTCCTTTATAACTTTTATGACTGGTGTGGTTATTCTCCGCCATTATAACATCACTATATCTTCCCTTAAAATCTTATAAGAATATTTTAAAAATACATGTTTTATTTTATAATTATTTAACATTAAATGATTTCAAAAAATGAAAGGGATATTTCTCTCAAATAGTTTTGATTTCATCTATGTCAACATCCATTGATGGATTTTATACTTGTTTGAAGTTGATACATAATCATACAAATATTCCATATTTTATTGAAGGTTTTGTGATATGTTTGAATATGTATGTGTTATTTTTATACCATTCATGTTTTATGGATAATGTATTGACTTTTCGTATGCTATTTTTAATACGTGTGTTTATGTTATATTTCATCCTTTTCATATGAGGAATGTATTGGACTTAGTAAGTGAAGGGTGGAGCCCGCTATAGCTCCTTGATGAATTGGTGGGTCTCATGAGACAACTATATGTGGAATTGGTCGAGACCTTTCCCAATTTGATATATGGTTTTTTACAAGGCCTTAATCTTTTTTAGACGTCTTGGTCGAGGCCTTGAAAAAATGTTTGTGAATGTCTGACATTATTCATTCCCTCATTATGAAAATAATATTGATGGTTCATGTGGTCATTCAACTAGTAGAATCCTCATGATTATGTTTTATTATGTAATTATTTACTCATCTCATTTTTTTCCCATAAAATTATTCATGTTTATTATTGGTAAAGGCAAAGGGTTTCAATTATTCATCATGATTAGTATTTATGTTATCTGTAGTTATTTTTCTTACCCTTACTGAGCATTTGAGCTCACCCCTTTATTATTTTTCATTTTCCTAGGATATGAAGAAGTTAGTTATGAGTGACCTTCAGCCCTAATCTAGGAGGCTTGGATTTTTCTAATGGAATAAATTCATGTTGTATTTCTTTTCATGTTGTAAATTTGAACTTATGTATGAATCTTGTTTCCAATAAAACTAAACAGATAGGTCTTTCGAAACCTGATTTACATTTGATCATGCCAATGTTATGTAATAACGCACAGACTCTGGGTAACTAGGGTTGGGGCGTTACTATTGGTATCATAGGAATGTTATTACAAACCTGGGAAACTAGATTTAGATAATGTCTGATTATAACACATTACCCTAAGATAGACTTTGAGGATTAGTATATAAGAACTTCCTATATTTTGGTAATGTAGAGATTTTGTGAGTTTTCCAAACAATACATCTCTTTCTATACACGATCAGGTAGAGGCAGCTCTGGCATAGATGTACCTAGGGATAAAACCCGAAAATACTTCTTTGAGCTAGACTCGAACATGAACTGGTGCACAAAAATGGGTCTTGTTGCACTATGGGTTACGACACTCTCGCGGGATCTGCTTAGGATAATTCTCATTTTATTTACAAATAATTATGAAGGTTTTATGAGTATATACCTCCTCAAAGAAAATATTTTTAGGATTATAGAATATATCCATAAACTATTAAATTTACGTTAGGAATTTTACAATTTTGGAATTATTAATTGCAATTCATAAACTGGCCTAGTGTATGCCATTGTATAGAAATAGCGCCCAGTAGAAGGAATGTGAACTCCAGCAATACGTATTATCCAAAGAGTAAGAAGGATCATATATTTCTCGGTATTAAACCAACATTTATAAGGGAAAAAGTCTCCCATGTATTCTCAACATATGAAGAAATAGTATCATGTGTTAAAAAGATAAGTAAATAATTCTCTGAGTCCAACAGATTTGAAGGGAAGCAAGAGAAGAAAAGGATAGAAGAGAGAAATATAGATAAAGGGAAGATGGAAAAGAAGGATTTTCCAATATGTGATAACTATGTAAAGAATCACCTTGGTAAATTATAGAAGGGAATGGTAGTTTGTTATAATTGTGGAGAAAATGGACACCAAGTATGTGATTGCAAGGGTAAGAAAAAAATTTCAAATGTACAATGCTACATCTGCAAGGATTTGGGACACTACACGATTCTATGTTAAAATCATCCGAGAATACCCCAAATGCAGCTATTGGATAATAATAAAGTTATGATACTGCCGAAGATGAAGAAGAATGATTTGATTTCTTACGTTTTTAGTAAAGTATTTTGTCATTTGAGTATTATATTAATTTTTTACAAGTTATAAGATTTATAGAGTATATAAGGATTGTACAGCAGTAGTATTTCATTAAGGACTTGAGATTTTATGGAACCAAGAAATGTGTCTTAATAAGGAATTAGGGATCATGAATGTAATCAAAAAGTTTTTATGGTAATTCCAGATGTTGCAGTGTTTTAAAAGAATACATGATGAAGGTGTTCACATGTTATGACTTGGAAAAAAGGATATTCATTGTGTTTAACTTCATTATAAATTTTGGACTATTATTTTGGACAGAATTATTTTTGATAATTCTTGTTTGAGATTATTTTTGGATTTCCATAAAAGAACAACACGGAGGTTGGGCGGAAACTCGTCGCGTCTGGCAAGGCTTTGATACTTGAACCCGCAACCGAAGGGTGACAAGGGTGTATCACGTACCAATTTCCCATGTGATGTCCTGTATTGAATAATGTAGTTTTTTTAAAAGTTTTGGTATATGAATTATAAATTCATTTTTTTTCAACCCTATACGAATAGGATAAATGGAAAAAAATTATTTCTATTATCTTTTAGAGTGAAAGATGTGTTTGTGGTTGAACTTAGTTAAAGAATGGAACTCTACTTTTCAGGTATATATATTTTTTCTTCTTTTATTATACTAAGATATTAATTCTTAAACTTTAGTTAAGAGATCGTAAAACTAAATATGTGTTATCCTAATACCTTATGTTTTGCTGAACCAATGATATTTTAAATCATCATAGATTGATGGCTTTCAGGCCCTCAATTATACAATTTTTTGTGAATGATGTCCTCAATCACTCCCTATAAATATTTACATTTTTTCTTCAATTATGTGTCTCTAATTTCCAATAATTTTCTCCTAATAGAGATCATAATTTGGTGGTGAATTTTTCATTCCCCTTTTACTCTTATTAAGACTAAATTTTATTAACCAAATTTCTGATATGGGCTTTCCCCCAAAAGTATTTTCTATTTTCAACAATTTATTTTCAAAGACAAATTTCAAATTGTGATGATACAATTTATTGATGGGGGGAAGAATGTAACACCATAATATTTCATAGTACGTTATTTCTTCAATGTAATGCAATAACATGCACTACATGCAACACTGAGTTCAAGCGCACCACGACTTACCAAACAAGCCATTCAAAAGTTTTTATGAATAATATTAACTGGATTTTGTACATTATATATTCCTTATAATTTTAGAATCCATATTATGAGTTTCTTAGACACAACACAAGAACAAAATCATTTTATTTAGATAAATGAAGTATTTTTCAGAAATTACAATTTTACTGCCTTTTAATGGAGAACCCTTTTTAAATCCAATATTTGAAACTTTTATATATTAAATTTGACAAAATAAAATTCTTTATTAGAATCCAGACATATGAATTTAGTTTCAATAAATTTTTTGTATTTTTCGGACAACTTTCTTATTTGGGTGAATAGTGAAAAATACTATATTTTAACTAAAAACAACATTTTTAATAAATATAATTTATAGTGTTGAATAATAAATTTTAGTGGTTTGGAAGTATATTTAGATTATATTTTTAAAATTTAATCTGATAATGGTCATTGATAGTAATTTCACATTGAAATTGGACATAAACAAGTTTCAATCTTTTGATAGTCATTATTTCTTAAAAATACGCTTTTTGGTTTTGTCAACAGGTATTAATTTTAAATTAATTAATGAAAATTATTTGTTTTGAAATGGGTAAAATAGAATTCATTTTTTTATTTGGAATTCCAAAATTAGCTTAGAGTGATTTTTTGGTATTTTTCTGAAAACATTCAATTCTTGATGAATAGTGAAAAACACTCAATTATAGTTTAAAACCAAATTATTATTTAAATAATTTTTTATTTTATTTAAATATATTTTATGTAAAAATAGATACATAATACCTATATAAGTTCAGTGTAATTCTTTGGAGTCAGTTTATAATAATTTTAGATATATAAAAATTTTATTGAACTTTTTACCGTCTTTTACCCACCTCCTATGAACATTTTCAAATTTTTATAAAACTTAATTTTACCACTTTTGTGAATTTAATTTCAAAAATACAAGAGACAATGTTGATATCGTTAAGTTAAATGTGGTTCAATAAGATGAAAATAATTTTTTTGTGAATAGTAACTTTTTGACTTTTATTTACCACGGTAAAAAGTAAATGGGGTAATTAAGGGTAAACATGATATTATTATTATCCTAACACATGTCCTAATTCTATATTATATGTATAATTCAACCAAAAACAACCTTATGAATAAAATATGAACCTCTCTGGTCCACTTGGATTAGATTATGACATTTATTATTATTTAATTCAACGAAGAGTTAAAATAGTTAAAATCAATGTTTAATAACTAAAAAAATTTTAATATAGGGTTACACATTAGATAAATTAGACTATAAAAATACATTATAAAGATAAAAATATTTTGTACATAATGGTTTTTTATTTAAAAAATTCTATACATTAGTTAATTTAATTTATTTATGACATAATGATGAAACGGTAATTACCTAATTAGTGAAATATTAAAATAATTGATATTATAAATATCCAAATAAATGTAATTTGAGACTTTTTATGAATTTAAATAATTTTATAGGTTAATATTATATGTTAGGGTTGGTTATATGAATTGTTTTCTAAGTAGTGGTGCTTTTTTTAATTTCGAAAAAACAAAATAACAAATAGTGTCAAAATTGACATAATAATGTTTTTAAAACAAATATTATATTATTAATTTATATTCAATTCTTAAAAATATAATGTTCAACCAAAAGTCTTATATAATGAAAGTTTTATAATTAATAAACCACTTGGGCTTCTCTTGGAAGTTTATAGTATATTTATTAACCATGTAATTTTAAAATACAAAGAGACATGGTAAATGTCAAACTATTTAACTAAGAGTTAAATATAAAATATAAGGTTAATATAGTGACCCAAACCTATCGAAAACCTATTTTATGAGTGGTTTCTGACCCATAACCACCTTATCCTTTAAATAATTCATTTTTGAGCGATTAGAATCCTAAAATTATTTTATTATAAAATAATATTTCAATCTTTTCCTAAGGTGCCCCTCATCCCTCTTATAAAATGGCACGCCGCCTTCTGTCTAATTCACACCTCCAAATCCATTTTTCCCAGACAAAACCTACCCAAATACCTTCTTAACTATCCCAATTTCATCATAGAGGCCTTGCTTTAGTCATAAATCTAACCTATGAAGCCTTTTTTATCAAATCAAAAGGAAGAACCTGAAGAAGAGGTAAATATTTCACCACCTCATCCTCGTTCTTTTCTTATTCCACTTCCTTTTTCATTGTTTTTTCCATTATAAAATAATAAATCTATTATCTTATATATAAAATTATGTTATTATAAATATGGTACAACCATATTCCTGATTCTATCTATCCTTTCAATGACATGTCACCATACGTGTGTACGTACGGCTTACTGTCTCCACCTCGCGGTGTAATTGTTATTCAATACATTATTATTTGAATGGGTATAATAATGATGTGTAATTTATGTAAATAATAAACATAACATGATATTTATTCAGTATATTTGATATAACATTTAATTTTGTATTATTTTAAAATTAAAAAAAATGATATTGTCCCTTGTGCATATGTATGGATTACCGTCTCCACTTACACGATGAGATTCATTCCCCATCGTATCCATTCAAAAATAATTTTCATTTGATGATTAAAAATAATGTTTAAAGACTTGATATCATTCTGGATATTAATAATATACATCCCATCCATAAAAAATATGACTCACATAATAAATAATATAAAGAAAACGAATTCGTTAACACTTGAAACAACGATAATACTAAGATATTATTGAAAAAGAAATGTTAAAAGTTCATATATGATATAATATTAATTTATATTATTCTTGTATAATTTAATAACAATTATTTCACCATTATACATGATCTTGACTTACCCTCGACCAAGTAAAAGTACAAGGTAAGGGTTAATTTCACAATCACTTTATTATCTGAGGTTGTTTTTACGTAAGTATCTACTGGGGCTTCTTTATCTTCCACATCCATGTTTCTTAAAACTGTCTTCCAAAACATTTTTACTATTTACTAGACAATTGTATAATTTCATTTATACCCTTATTTGAACTTATATGTTTTGAATGTAATGTTTCAATCGTTTTCCAAATAAGGTACTTTATGATCTTTTTGACAAAATTAAGGTAATAATGTCTTTTTTAACATATAAGACTGGTGCAGTTATTCTCCGCCATTATAACATCGTCAAAGAATCCCTTAAAAATTATTAGAATATTTTAAAAATAATTTTTTTCTTTTATAATTATGTAACTTTAAATAATTTCAAAAAAAGAAAGAGATATTTCTCTCAAATAGTTTTGATTTCATCTATGTCAATATTTTTTGATTAATTTTATACTTGTTTGAAGTTGATTCATTATTATACAAATATTCAATATTGTATTGAAGGTTTTGTGATTTTTTTGAATGTGGATGTGTTATTTTTATACCATTCATGGTTTATGTTTAAAATATTGAAATTTTGTAATCTGGTTTTAAATGAATGTTTATGTTATATTTAAACCTTTTAATATGAGGAATGTATTGGACTTAGTATATGACGGGTGGAGCCCGTAATAGCTCCTTGATGAATCGGTAGGTCTCATAATACAACTAGACATGGAATTGGCTGAGGCCTTTTCCAATTTTATATAGGGTTTTGGCCGAGGCCTTAATCATTTTTAGACGTCTTGGCTGAGGCCCTGACAAAATTATTCAGAATGTCTGTCATTATTCATTCCCTCATTATGAAAATAATATTGATGGTTCGTTTGGTCATTCGACTAGTAGAATACCGATGATTATGTTTTATTATGGCATTAATTACACAGATCATATTCCTATCAATTAATGTATTCATGTTTATTATTGGTAAAGGCATGTGGTTTCAATTATTCACCATGATTAATATTTATGTTATCTTCCGCCGTATTGCTTACCCTTACCGAGAATTTGAGATCACCCCTTTCTTATGTTTCATTTTCCCAAGATATAAAGATGTTAGTTATGAGTGACAAGCAGGCATAAACTAGAAGGCTTGGATTTTTCTAATGGAATAAATTCGTGTTGTATTTGTTTTCATGTTGTAAAGTTGAACTTATGTATGATTCTTGTTTCCAATAATACGATACTAATCGGTCTTTCGAGAAATGATTTCCTTATGATCATGAAAATGTTATGTACTAATACACCTACTCTGGATAACTGGGGTCGGGGTGTTACAGTTTGTATAAGAGAAAGTTTAGTAGAAACCTTGGAAACTAGATTTAGAACAACTCTAATTAGAGAACATTACCCTAAGATTGACTTTGAGTATTAGTACAAAAAAACTTCTTATAATTTTGGAAATATAGATATTTTTTTAGTTTTGTAAGAAATACATCCCTTTCTGGAAATGAGTAGGTAGAGGTGGCCTGACACAGATGTACCTAGGGGTAAAACCTGAAAACACTAATTTGAGCTAGACTCGAATGGGAACTGGTGCACGACAACGGGCCTTTCTGCACTCTTGGTTACGACACTCCCGGGGGATATTCTAAATATAAGTCTCAGTTTCATTACAAATCATTATGAAGGATTTAAAAGTATATACCTCTTTAAGGAAAATATTTTTATGATTATGGATTATATCCATAAACTGTTCAATTTACATTAGGTATATTACACGTTTTGAATTATTCATTACAATTGATAAACTGACCTAGTGTATTCCATTGTATAGAAATGGTGCCCAGTAGAAGGAATGTGAACTCCAACAGTACATATGATCTAATGAGTAAGAAGTATCATATCTTTCATGGTATTAATCTAACATTTAGAAGGGAAATAGTCTCCCTTGTATTCTCAACATATGAAGAAATAATATCATTTGTTAATAAGATAAGTAAAAAATTATATGAGTCATATGGAATTGAATGAGAAGCAAGATAAGAAAATGATGGAAGAGAGAAATATGGATAAAGTGATGAGGGAAAAGAAGGATTTTCACAAATGTGATAACTATGGAAAGAATACACATGGTAAATGATTGAAGGGAATGAGAGTTTGTTATAATTGTGGAGAGAAATGACACAATGTATGTTATTTCAAGGGAAATAAAAAAGATTCAAATGTACAATTCTTTATCTGCAAGGAGTTGGGACACTACGTGAATCAATGTCCAAATCATCATAGTATACCCCAAATAATGCTATTGGATAATAATAAAGTTATGATACTACTAAAAATTAAGATGAATGATTAGATTAATTATGTTTTTATTAAAGTATTGTGTCATTTGAGTATTGTATTAATGATGTACATGTTATAATAATTATAGAGTATATAAGGATTGTACTGAAGTAATATTTAATTAAGGACATTAGATTGTGTTCAACCAAGAAAAGTGACTCAATAACAGGTTAAATTTTTGCAATATATATTATTTAGAGAAATATAAACCATAATATTGTTCTAATACAGAGTTAGTGATTTTGGAATAATACATGATTGATTTAGATAAATTATATTGGATATTCTTGACTACCTTGAAACTGAATAATGATTTTTATATTCTATCATTTTTGTAGTTTACAACATTTTTAGATAGAATGAGTATATCCAGTATTTGTAATGAATAAGGTAGAATGAATGTTATCAATAATGTTTTCTAGTAATTCAGAATGATTTAGTGTTTTAAAAGAATACACGATGAAGGTGTTCACATGTAATTACATTGAAAAAGGATATTCATTATGATTAACTTCCTTATAAATTTTGGGTTGTGATTTTGGATACAAGTATTTTGGATAATTCTAGATTGAGATTATTTTTGGATTGCCATAAATGGACAACCTAGAGGTCGGGCGACAACCCTTCACGTCCAGCCAGGCTGCGAGACTTAAACCCGCAACCGAACGGTGACAAGGGTGTATCACCTACCACTGGCCCACGTGATGTCATGGATTGAATACTTTAGTTTTTTTAAATGTTCTGGTATATTAATTATAAATTCATTTTTTTCAACCCTATATGAATAGGATAAATGGAAAAAAAATTATGTTCTATTATCATTTAGAGTGAAAGATGAGTTTATGGTAGAAATTATTTAAAGGATGGAACTCTACTTTACAAGTACATATATTTTTTCTTCCCTTATTCTATTTAGAAAATAATTCTTCAACATTAGGTAAGAGATCTTAAAAATAAATATGTGTTATCCTAATACATTATGTTTTTTTGAACTGAAGATGTTTTAAATCATCATAGATTGATGGATTTGAGGCCCTCAATTCTACAATTGTTTGTGATTGATGACCTCAATCACTCCCTATAAATATTTATGTTTTTCCTCCAATTATGTGTCTCTAATTTTGACTACTTTTCTCCTATTCGAGATCATAATTTTGTGGTGACTTTTTTATTCCCGTTTTTCTCTTATTAAGACTAAATTTTATTAACCCAATTTCAAATGTGGGTTTTCCCACAAAGGTATTTTCTATTTTCAACCTTTTATTTTCAAAGAACAATTTCAAATTTCGAGGATGCAATTTATTGATGGAGGGAAGAATGTAACACCCCAATATTTCATAGTATGTTATTTCCTAAAAGTGATTTAATAACATCCACTACACACAACACTGAGTTCAAGCGCACCACGACTTTCCAAACTAGCTGTTCAAAAGCGGTTATGAATTGTATTAACTGAATTTTGAACATTATATAGTCCTTATAATTTTTGAATCCATATTTTGAGTTTCTTAGACATAATTCAAGAAAAAAATTCATTTTTTAGATAAAATAATTATTTTACAAAAAATGCAATTTTAACGCCTTTTAATGGAGAACCCTTTTTAAATCCAATATTTAAAACTTTTATATATTCAATTTGACAAAAAAACATGTTCTTTAGAATATAGACATTAGAATTTAGTTTTGATAAATTTTTGGTGTTTTTCTGATAACATTCATATTTCGGTAAATAGTGAAAAATACTATATTTTAACTCAAAATAACATTTTTAATCAAACTTATTTATTGTGTTGAATTATATAATTTAACAGTTTTGATGTATATATTTAGATTATATTTTTACAATTTAATACAATTATGGGCATTGAAAATAATTTCACTTTGAAATTGGACATAAACAAGTGTCAATCTTTTGATAGTTATTATTTCTTAAAAATACGCCTTTTGCTTCTGACAGTGGGAATTAATTTTAAATTAATTAATGAAACTTATATATTTCGAAATTTTTAAAATAGAATTCATTTTTGTATTCGGAATGTCGAAATTATCTTATGGAGAATTTTTTGTATTTTTCTGTAAACATTCAATTCTTGATGAATAGTGATAAACACTAAGTTATAGTTTAAAACCAATTTTTTTTTAAAATAATTATTTTATTTTTTAAAATTTATTTTAGTTAAAAATAGATACATAAGTCCAATATATTTTCAATTTAATTCATTGGAGTCAGTTTATAATAATTTTAGATATATAAAAAGTTGATTAAACTTTTTACTGTCTTTTACCCACCTCTTATGAGCATTTGCAAATTTACATAAAACTTATTTTTACCGCTTCTGTGAGTTGAATTTAAAAAATCCAAGAGACGCAGTTGATATTAGAAATTAAATTTGGTTCAATATAATGAAAATAATTTTTTGGTGAATAGCAACTTCTTACTTTTATTTACCACGGCTAAAAGTATAATCGGGTAATTAAGGGTAAAAATGATATTATTATTACCCTAAAACATGTCCTAATTCTATTGGATAGGTATAAATCGACCAAAAACAACCTTAGGAATAAAATATGAACCTATTTGGTCCAATTGGATTAGATTAGGACATTTATTATTATTTAATTCAAAGAATAGTTAAAAGAGATAAAATCAAAGTTTAATAACTAAAACATTTTTAGTATAGGGTTACACATAAGATAAATTAGACTATAAATATACATTAAAAAGATAAAATATTTCATACATAATTTTAGTTTATTTATATTTCTTATAAATTAAATAATTTCATTTATTTATGACACAATTATGATGCAGTAGTTACCTAATAGGGAAATATTAAAATAATCGATATTATAAATATCCAAATAAATTTAATTTTAGAATTTTTATGAATTACACTAATTTTATAGGTTAATATGAAATTTTATTATTTTTTATATGAATTTTGTTGAAATTAATAATGCTATTAAGTATTTAGCGAAAACAAAATACCAAATAGTGTCAAAATTGACGTAAAGGATTTTTTAAAACAAATATTATATTATTAATTTATATTCAATTCCTAAAAATCTAATTTTCTGCCCAAAGACTTATATAATGATTTTTTAATCATTAATGTACCACATGGGGTTCTCTGGTAAGTTTATAGTAAGTTAATTAACCATATAATATAAAAATACAAAGAGACATGATAAATGTAAAACTATTTAAATAAGGGTTAAATCTAAAAGATAACGTTAATATAGTGATTCAAACATGTCTAAAACCTATTGGGTGAGTGGTTTTCTAACCATAACCACCTTTTCCTTTAAATAATTCATTTTTTAGCCATTATATACCGAAAATGGTTTTATTATAAAATAATATTTCTACATTTTCCTAGGGTGCCCCTCACCCCTCTTATAAAAGGGCACTCCCCCTTCTCACTAATTCACACATACAAAGCCATTTGTCTCTACCAACCCCTACCCAAATACACTATAAACTGTCCTCCATTAATACTAGAGGCATTCCTTTTTCCCTTAAAGCCATTCTAAATAGCCCTTTTGATCAAATTAAAAGGAAGAACCCGAAAAATAGGTAAATATTTCACCATCTCTTTCAAGTTTCTGTCCTCTTCCTCCTCCACATTCATTGTTGTTTCCATTATAAAATAATAATTCTAGTAAATTCTATATACTTTGATGTTATTATAAATGTGTTATAACCATATTTATTATTCTATCCATAATTTTAATGACATGTCATCATACATGTGTACGTACAACATACCATCTCCACATCGTGGTGTAATTGTTATCCAATACATTATTATTTGGATGGGTATAATAATGATATATAATTGATGTAAATAATAAATATGACATGATAATGATTCTATATATATGATATAATATCCAATTATATATTAGTTTAATATCAATAGAATGATATTGTCGCTCGTGCGTATGTACGGATTACCGTCTCCACGAACGCAACGAGATTCATTCCCCATTGTGTCCATTCAAGACTAATTTTCAAATGATGATTACAAATAATTTTTAAACAGTTGATATCATTCTGGATATGAATAAGATACATCCCATCCATAAAAAATATCAATCACTTAACAAATAATATAAAGGAGAGTGAATCTGTTAACACACGAAACGATGATAATATTAAGATATTATTAACAAGGAAAAGTTAAGAGATCATATATGATATCTTATTAATGTATATGATTATTTTATAATTTAATAATTATTATTTCACCATTATACTAGAGGTTGACTGACCCTCAACCAAGGAAAAGTACAAGTTATGGGTTAATTTCCTAATCACTTTATTATCCGAGGTTGTTTTTACCTAAGTATCTACTGGGGCTTCTTTATCATCCACATCCATGTTTCTTAAAAATGTCTTCCAACACATTTTTAATATTTACTAGACAATGGGTTAATGTCCTTTATACCCTTATTTGAACATATATGTTTTTAATAGAATCTTTCAATCGTTTTCCAAACAAGGTACTTTAGGACCTTTTCGACATAATTAAGGTAAGAATGTCTTTTTTAACTTATACGGCTGGTGCGGTTATTCTCCACTATTATAACATCGTCAATGATTCCCTTACAAAATTATAAAAATATTTTCAAAATATATGTTTTCATTAATAATTTGGTAACATTAAATGTTTTCAAAAAGAGAAATAGATATTTCTCTCAAATAGTTTTAATTTCTTCCATGTCAACATCTTTTGAGGGATTTTATACTTGTTTGAAGTTGATTTATTATGATGCAAGTCTTACATGTTGTATTTTAGGTTTTGTGATATTTTTGATTATGGATGTGTTATTTTTATAACATTCATGGTTTATGGTTAAAGTATTGACATTTTGTATGCTAGTTTTAATACGAATGATTATGTTATATTTCAACCTTTTCATATGAGGAATGTATTGGACTTAGTATGTGATAGGTGGAGCCCGCTATAGCTCCTCAATGCATCGGTAAGTCTCAAGAGACAAATGTAAGTGGAATTGGATGAGGCCTTTCCCAATTTGATATTAGGTTTTTTCCAAGGCCTTAATCAGTTTTAGACGTCTTGGCTGAGGCCTTGACAAAATGTTTCAGAATGTCTGACATTATACATTCCATCATTATGAAAATAATATTGATGGTTTATGTGGTCATTCGACTAGTAGAATGCCCATTATTATGTTTTATTATGGCATTATATACTCAACTCTTATTCCTACCATAAAATTATTCATGTTTATTATTGGTAAAGGCATGTGGTTTCAATTATTTACCATGATTAATACTTATGTTATCCTTTGCAATATTTATTACCCTTACTAAGAGTTTGAGCTCACTCCTTTCTTATTATCCATTTTTCCAGGATATGAAGAAGTTAGTTATGAGTGACTTATAGGTATAATCTTGGAGTCTTGTATTTTTCTAATCGAATAAATTTGTGTTGTATTTCTTTTCAAGATGTAAAGTTGAAATTATGTATGAATCTTGTTTCCAAAAATACTAAACTGATCAGTCTTTCGAGACATTATTTTCTTGTGATCATGAAAATGTTATGTAATAATGCACCGACTCTGGGTAACGAGGGATGGGGAGTTACACCATTGGAAACATTTGGTGACCAAGGTTAAATCCTTCATTATTTATTTAATGACTTGGATGTTGATGTATTTTATCCCCAACCACTATAAGAAATCGTGAGATAAATTATACTGACTCGGTAAGATTTTTCCACCAATGAGAGTTTATAGAATGATCATAGAGATGAGGATCCCCTTAAAAAATATATGAAGAATTCCTTGGAATAATTCTTTCCGATTATCCAGTTTATTACTAATATTCAATCCCAAATAGATCCTAGATTATGAATATATAGTGATATGAGGAAATAATTTCTCTCATAATGTGTTTCCTTTCAAAATCATCATCATCATTGGAAATCACTCAAAAAAAGTTGGGGATCTTAATAATTTAGTCAAAACACTACATCCTAGGGAATAAGTAGAAGAGGTTGGGAAATCGATACTTTAATGTTTAATTGATACTTCTCACTAAACTCTTTCCAACATGGCCAGCTCATCCGATCTAATCATAGTTTTTTAGATTGTTGAAATTCATTATTTTTGTAAGAGATTCTTGGAGAGACTCTAATATTTGGATATTAATCCTATTGTATTCTATAAATGGGTGGTTTATCTAAACCAATCATATTATTATCTATTTTTATTTCATTCATGATGTGCATGACACCTCACAAATCTCATCTTATATGTATCACCAATGATACTAATCCATTTCCTAATAACAGGTAAAATAGAATGTATGGGTCTTAATGTTTAAATCATAACATACAATTCTTGAGAAGTGATGATGAATTCCCACATGAGTCAATATTAGCATGATAAATAAAAGTAACATGACAATTTCCTCAATGAATAACTTCATTATCAATACTTACTTTAGAAAAATTATCAATAAGAAGAAGTTAAAAAAATAATATTGCATGGGAAAATTTATTAGATCAACTGAAATAATAATGAACTCATCACTCTGGTTTATGATTCTTCTTCATTTAAAGACTATCATCAGCATCATCATATTTTGAAACCACCCCTATTTCACTTCTCCCTTAATTAGCAACTCCCCATATTCTCGTTAAAACTTCTTCAACCAATTTTCAATTAACACAAAAGTCACTAATTTGTGATCTAAACACATGTTAAAAGACAAATATCAACAATTAAGGGAAAAAACAACGTACCTTGGGGAGAGGGGGTCCCACGTCCAAACTATTCATGTGTGGGGAGTCAAATGAACTCCAAGAGAATGTCAATGAAATTATAACACTTATTTGGGTAACACATTCATCTAGACTTCTGTAACCTATAGGTAGCTAAGTATATACTCCATCATCATAAGAAATTTTCCATGTTCTTTTTAATGAAGTGATATTTCATTACAATGTGATTTTTCCTTGAGTGATGGGGTTGATTTTTTCTTATATTTTTAGAACATGATTTATCACAATGGATGTTGATAAGAGACTTCACTTTAATCTCCCCCAATTATCATAGAATAATATTAGGGAATCTGTCATCTATAATTTTTCTTCAACTTAATTAATGATATTCAAGCATAATATTTTCATTAATATAAAAATCCATGAGGGAACAGACATTATTCTTATAACATCTAAAATTATGACAAAGAGTTGTTGTTCTCCTCCGTTGGCAATAAACTTCTGTATATCACATTTGACAGCATAGGTTTTCATATGAATACCACCTATTATTGTCAACTATTTTAAATTTCACATTCAACTACATTTATTAAAATAATAGTAAAACTAGTATTTTTATGATCTTTTCAAGATCAGACTCATATTATTTATTATATCTTTATACTACAAACATATTTTTAGCCAGTGAAACTACCAAATTTCATTAACCCATTTAGAGATACTCAAATCCTACAAAATTAAAACGATTTCTTGGAAAAATTAGATTCATGTACTAAAAAATAATGTTTTCTTTTTCCCTCACTTACCTCTATGGAAGCTAGCAGTATGACTTTCTCCAATTCATTATAAGAATCTCTTAACAGATGAGTTTATATCAACTAGAGTTCTTATCATCATGTCTCCCTAAAAAACATGATATTTTTATTGATACATATTATTCATACCAATTGTTGAGTTGGGGATAAATGTATAATTACTCTTTATAATGGGGTTACCACTTGTTGGAAATGCTATTGATTTTCTTAAAAATTCATTGTATCCTTAAAATAGTCTGTAGATATTGCATTATTAGAAAAAAAAGACAAACAAAAAATAAATGAATGTTATTAATTATCTTCCAATATATCTTCTCTCAGTTTATAAATAACACCTAAACGGAGGCTTGATATCAATGGTGTAATATTCAATGTGAATTGTAACCACAGTATAAATATAGTATAGCTTTCAAAACGCTTTATTTTTATATCAAGGGCATAATCTTATAATCTTCGTTTTCCATAGCATGAAAATTTTAGATATATATTTGAAAATGGAGTGGTTGTGTGACACCAAATTTCTAATCTAATGATATATGTTAATTTCAATAGTCTATTGATTCTTATTATCCATTTTATCTCTTCTAAAATCATGAAACTGCTACCTTTCAGTAAACACATCCTATGGGTCATTTCAACCCCTAATCATCTACCACATAAAGAACAAATTATAAATATTTAAATGAATATGTTTAAGGGTACCTCTAGAATCCTCAATACGAAGATTATGTTCGATCCTAATAATCCAACACTCTGATATTGTCTTGGAAATCATTGTACTATTTTTATGCTTGTTCAAACTTCCCATATAACATCAACTATTATAGCCATATAACATAACATCATTAACCAACATTATTAGTCTCCCCATAATATTTTTATTATATAGGCTTGGTATTTCTCATAATTTGGGGTTCAAACCCATTATTACATATTTATTTCATTAACAATCCACATACACGCAGTTTTTTTTATTACTTCCCTTAGAAAAAATCTTCCCACTGATCATCTATTCTTGTTTATTCCTCCATTATAGGGTTATTTAATTTTCCTTCACATCTCCCTAAGTGTGAGGATATATGAATTTGAAAATAATAAAATTATTCATTTTTCTTTTATCACTTATATTAGTCCTGCTTTCCCTTTTTTACTTGGGTTTGATCATTCAATAAATATACATTCTTCTTACTCGTAGCTAGAACATGTCATCCCTTTTTCTTTCATGTTTATTCAAATTCGTTCCAAGAGAACTATTTTTATTGTAACTAACGAGGTGTTTGATAACCATTAATTGAGATCCTTATTTTTCATCCACTTCTATAAAATTGTTTTTCAGCAAAGATAGTTCTCTTCTAGTATAGGATTTTTCATTGTATATCACTAGAGTTAGGGATATCCATTCAGGCTATTTTTTCTTCACCACTTTCTTCCAACTATAATATCTTTACAAATTACCATGATTATCATATGAAAAAAATATATTGATAAAAAAATTCCCCATTTAATCAATTCTGGATTGATATGTTGGTGCAAGTGATGTTCATCTTCTAATATTGAGTCATTGGGCTTCTAGACACATACCCATGGAGTGTCCCAGCCTTCCACAATAGTTTCATATCAAGGATACATTCTTCCAAGATAATTTTCAACCATAATTTTGATTGAGATTCTAATAATTATTATATTTAGTAATATTTGTACATTAAATCAAGAAATATATTCCAAATCTATAAAGAAATCGTGAAATATGACCATAAAGAACAAAGAAATAACTAATGATTTCATCACTTCCTATAAAATAACTTTTCTATATTTTTCCATAAACTATAGAATATTAAATTTTTTTGAGAAATGTTTATCGATCCCTTACTCTCGTGAATGAGAGAGTGTTCATAAAATCCAATACAATATTTTCACAAACTGCATAGAATTTGAAATTAAAAAATCAAACCATGTTTTTATTTAAATATAACATATTTTATTTTATTTTTATTAATACTTTCAAAAGGATGGTCAAATAATAAATGCAATGAATCCTTTAATTTGAAAATTCCTTTGGTGTTATATTTAACTACTTATTTGTTGAGATATTATATATATTATCCCAATTTTATAATCTTCTTATCCATTGATTCAAGTTTATAATTAATTACTCTCTTAATAATATTCCAAAAGGTAATATCATCATTAAATGATTATAAGAGGTTATACACCATGTAATTTTTCTCCCTTATACTATAATTAATCTAAGAAATGTAATATTTAATTCATGACTCATTTTGTTGTAGAATTTTCAATTCATTAAATATTTTTGATTGGTGTGTAACAAGATCATCACTTCTAGCATCTAAATTTTGAATTTTCATTTTAGATGGTGTTAATTTACTTTTCATAAGATTTGATTTTATCTATCTATCTGGAAATCAAATTCATTTCTTCATCTTAGGAATAGTTATTCTCCCTTAGGTTATTGGCCACATTAACAAGTCTTTTTTAAACCATTTACCTTTTTGAATTCAATTTTCAATGATTTAATCCTAAAATATTGAGGCTTATTTTCTTCTATAAATTTCATATCCAATTCCTTTTTAATGTAGAAAACTTATAACATTAGATTTCTTGAAATTTATTCATCATCAGTAGTTCCACCGTCACATGGAATGCTAGGTTATTACCTAAGTACTATAACATCATTAAATGAGTAAGTATTTTCATAATATGATTCATCTAAATCATTCTTTAATACATGTTTTGGGTTCCTTCACCTGAATCACACAAATCAATAGATACCTCAAAACTATTAAATTCCAAAAGATACATAATTATTATTTTATGTTCTCCCCTTTTCCATTGAATATTAAAAATAGAGAAAAAGTAAATATCATATTTGGAAACAAAATAGTCCAATATAGAGAAAAATCCAACAAAATTAACATACCATATGATATTAAATGTTAGGCCAAAAAGAAAATTGGATACCCTCATGTGGGGGTAATTAGGTTATATATATTATTTAAATAGTTATTCTTACCAACTATTTATTATGAGGGTCACCACTATTTAAATTTATTATTTATATTAATCTTATACTTACCAAATTTATCTGATAATAATACACAAAATGTAATGAAATAAATTATTCATAAGGGAATACATATTTTTACTTGGTTAACTACTATGGGATAGTCTAAGGAGTTTGAATCCAACTTTTGTTTTGTGGCAAAAAAATTGATAAGATCATAGATTGTTGGTTTAGTCTTGGTCACTCATACCTCAGCTCAATTCCATTATAATTATTAGGTCTAATGAACTAACTCCTCATGATCAATTCCCTCACACTTCTCTCTTATGATCACAACATTAAAAGGGAAAATAATTAACAAGAAATCCAAATCAAAATATCTTATATTGTTGAACGTTTCTCCAAATTTAATATAGGTTCCTTTGAATATCATATGCTCCTTCAGAACCTTTATTTGAACATAAACTTGACCATCATAATTCCATGAAAGACCATACCCCCCCCCCAATGTGGAAATAAATTCATGATATGTTAAGTAATCCTATTTCCAAGGAGATTCTATAAATCCTTTCACTTGTTGGAATGAATCACCACCTTACTCCTTTCACTACTTCAGTTATTGAAGGTAATAAACCCCTTTAGAAGTTGTTTTTGAATAGTAAGGATCCTATGGATTCTTCTTCTTCTTCAATCATCTGATATGAAAATGATATTGTTCACTCGGTAACCCTAGTGTGTATCTTCTTACATGAGACCTGGGTATGTAACCCCTTGCGTGATACCCCTTCACAAGATCCATTCAAAATACACTCTACTAATTAAGCATATCATGTTACTTTGTTCTATTTATATAGATCATGTGAATCAATCATATGACCATTATCTTCTCACATAGATCATGTTACTCCAGTGGGTCTTCCTATGTGAAAATAATACCAAATTCATAACTCTCTTGAACAAATGCACAATTGTGTGATATCTTTATCTTTATGTAAAATACATAGATGAATTATTCAACCACATAACTCCCATCACATAATGTGAAATCCATACTTTATAATATTCATCAGATAAAACCACATAATAAATCTTCTTAACCTCTTAAAGATGGGTTAAGGGGAATTTATAGGCAAAAATCTAGTACATTAACCCATCCAATGATGTTTATCAACCCATTCCAACACCATATCATCTCCCATACACAATTATCAGGATCAATTATATCATTCATGGTCGATATAAATGATATGATTCCTGTCACAATCCATTATATCATTGTTAGTTTCGTTATCTTTGATTGTTCTTTGGGAATCCATTTTGAGACCCATTGACATTCATGTTGAAGTGAGTGATATTTTCATGTGTCACATGATCCCATAGTGATATCCCTTGAGAATAATGTGGTGGTCTAAAATGTTTTCTTCATGTGCATCGTGTGATCCCATCATGAGATCCAATGATTATAATGTGGTCACCATATTTTAATGGAAAATTATAAGTCACGATTATTTCTAGCCTATATTACTTCAATAACTTCAAGTTACTTCTCTATGTGATACTCTTATAATCACATGTATCTCTATATCCTCTTTTATTCATGTTATTTTGTAATCTCTTACAACTCTCATGAATTCAAGACATTCATTCATCGGATGATATATAATGATTGAGAGACATGTCTGTCTTGGATAGACTAAGACACTCTATGTGATCCTTTAGGATATACGCACTCAATGTGATCGTTTAGGGATTACATGATTTTTGTAATCCTTTGGTACTTATGAAATTCCATGTAATCCTTTGGTACTTACTTTCTCAATATGATCATTTGGTACTTACACACTATACATTATCTTTTGGAACTTTCATGCTCCACATGATCCAATCACAAACATAATTTATCGAGAATTTCAAAACATATCTACATAAAATCATCCTAAAAGAACATATAATATTAAAATAATTTACCCCACACAATCTCTCTATACTAGAGAAATTTCTTGAAATCCACCCCTACACATTCCTTCTATGTCATCCAAGACAAATTATGTCTAACCAAATAGTTGGTCACATAACTAAAGTTATTTCATGGTTATACTAATCCAAATACAATATAGATTAAATAAAATCTCACTTTGATATCACATGTTGAAATAAAATCCATTAATGCATTTCGAAATGTTTCTTAATATCCATTTTTCTAAAAAAAAATATACCCAAAAAACAGACACCTCGGTGCTACCATTCTATACAACCTAACTCCAACCATATCAAGTTATATCCCACACAGTTTAGCACATAAAGAGAATCACCAACTCTTTTCTCACTTATCTGATGGAAACTCATGTACCAACACACACTTAGTGTTCTCGTAGAAATATATGATATCTCATACTCAAATCACTAACCAGTATAAGGAATTAATCATCATTAGTCTAAAGTGCACACAACTACCCCCTCATGGATTGAGATCTCATCTATATAGACATGAAAAAATTTATGGAATTACCCTCTAATTATTTGTATCATGTCTGTTATAACCTTGGAATGGTAAAATGAAATACCAAACATTTTCTATATAGGAAAAGACATATTATGTTTTTATTAGAATGTAAATTTACTAATACTGTATAGAAAGAAGATCATAGAAAGTGATATTAAATAATCACGTTTGGACATTTATAATGTAACTAATAATATAAAATGGAAAACATTTTATAGGTTATTGTTGACATTTTAAAGTAAAAAACCCACAATATTATTTTTCTGGAACAGGTGTCTCAATCACACACAATCATGAGCACGTAATGTGAAACTATGCTCTTGATATTATGAATGAACTCTTGAATCCTTCCACCCAAGGCAAAGAGAGAAATAAAAAACCATATAAATCAGAAAATCACTTTCTTTTTCAAACAACACCACTGAAACATCAAAAAGTATAAACACTAATCCCAAATATCTCGTTACATAGACATCATATCTTGTAGGTGTTATCCAAGAACACGACATAACATTCATACCAATTTTTTATTAGTTTTATATTCTTTATAATAAATACATAAGTGTCATACAAATAAAAAACCCTTGGAATCATCTTTGTAATTTCCCTATATGATCTCACTTTATAGTTTTGAGACTATGCATCTATGTGACCTTAGGAGTTTCTCCCTATACGCTTGAGGCTTCATACATGTAGAAATAGTATAAGGTGAAATGGGTAGACTATACCCTTATATTGTAGTGGATTCAAAAATTGAAATAATAAACAAGTATTTGTAATAATACCCAAAAGAAGAAATAAAATTCATGTCCCAAGACAATAAAAATAATAATATAGAACATGTTATAGCAAGATAACTATCTACAATGAAATATGTGTGAGGTAGAAATCAATAGGATCTCCCATGGTAGATCATATAAAACAAAACTAAAATAAATAAACTGTAAAATAACCTCACCTTGTCCCAATTTGATTCCCAATATCATTTTTAAAACACATTTATGAAATCCAACAACATCCTATAGTATTGGGTATTTCAACTACCTACACCAATGATAATGATGTATTTTTGGATAATAGAGTACCATGACCACCTGATAAGTTTGTGATTAATACTTAATTGGACACCACAAATGGTCTCTTTAACATAACTATAACACCCCAAAACATTTATTGTATAATTCACTTAAATACATTAAATTCATTTTATAGCCTATATTTCATGAAGCACTAAGTATCTATGAAATAAAACTAGGTTATTCATAGGATAAAGTCAATACCTATCCATTGAGCATAAATTTTCCACATCTGTGTTTTGAATTTCAAAAAACAGACGTCTACGGTTGTGATCAGTATGTTATTTGGAGTCTGATAGAACCAACATGCTTTTTTATGAATGTTTACCTAAACTTATGAATAGTAATATGAATAGTAATATAACCCTTATAAATATAATATCATTTTTTTTATTTTCATGAGGTCATAAGGTTATGTGATGTTGATTGATTTTTCAAGGTATTAAAAAATGAGTTATAGATTTAAAAATGCAATTTTTGAATAAATTCTGATTTGAATTAAAAATTTGACATATAATATTTTGAAAATTATTTTCGAAAAATGGTGTTTATTTCTGATTTCTACACGTTGATATATGATTAGGGTGAATTTTTGAGAGTTTTCTAAAATACTTGAATTTTCATGAATAGTAAAAATACAGTTTTGAGTTTTTAGTATGTTTAATGTCATCATAATTATTTAATAATTAATATAAAAGGATGGTAGATATTTTTTCAGTAACATATGACATGAGGTTTCCATTGTAGCTAATAATATGGTAAAATACCATGGGAAAGCCAAAGTTTTTGCAAAAAACACTACTGTGGTGTCCTATAAATTTAATAAAAAAAACCCTCTCATTTACTATAAATACCAACTCATTCCAAAATTTTATTTTCATATAAAATTATTATCCTAGAATATAGGGTAGTATTACCACGCTAGGAGTCCTCCAAAGGTGTCTTCAAGCCCCCGTTGTCCCAACCATCATGTTTTGGGAGTTACTCTACAATGTAAGGGAATCTACCACCCTTCTCTTTTTAAAGCATTCATTTTATGTTATTCTCTTTTATTTTCAATTGGATTATAGTGGGATATGTCATTACTTATTCTCCATTATATAAATATTATTTCATAATGATAAGAGACACCTTTTCTCTCATTAAACTACTTTATGAATTTTTATGTGACATCGTTAGGCTATCAAATTTTCATGAGGGGTTTCTCAACTTTTCTTTCTTATATGTTCCTTTATTTTATTTTTGTTCATCATGTCCCCACATCTAAATTATATGATAATTTATGTACCTTATATGAACTAGAATATTATTATTCTAGTGTAATATTTCTTCATCATATTAATTTTTCCCTTCCTCTTATACAAAAAATGAAAACACCATCAGAGATGTGTTAATTTAGGACATTTATGGAGGATGAGTTCTCAATTTTTATCATCATATTAAATTCTTGTCTTGAAACAATTTTTATGGATGAAACACATAATAATATACATATTTCATCTTATTTAATTCTGTGTAATTCTTACTCACTCATAATATAAAATAATAATACAAGACTTGGTCATTATGAAAAAAAACACCAAGTTAATCCAAGCGTTTATCAATATCTTTTATCCAAAAATCATCTTCACAGAATGTAACCCAAAATAATTATAAGATAATTTATATATTTTTAATTTAAAAAATGATATATATTTACAATACTTTATATTTGACCATATTTCAAACGAACTTCCACAAATAAAAGTAAACCAGTCATGAAAACCAAGGAAGAAACGACTTAAAAACAATAAAATTGAACCTCTTAAACCCATAAAAATGGAAATTAATGAACCTAATAAGGTCATAATAATAAAATTAAATTTTTAGGAGTTTCATTAAATAGTAATTCATGAAGCTAAATTTTATTATTCATGTCATTAAGATCATTCAAAGAACACTTTTCAGACATAAGGTCAGGGTTTCTTATCTCACTTTTAATTCTGGGAGATTTGCATTTTTTGCCACTTATTTCTTGCATGTGGTTTATTATGTACCACTAGTTGATATATTTTGTCATTATCATATTTATATTTATTTTATACTATGATTCATTTTTTGTTTATTAATTTTTGCTCATATGACATGATTTATCACAACATGGTGAGGGACTTTGTCTCAGTTTCCATTTCATTGTTAGATAATTGGTATTGTGAAACTAATATTTTATATGTGGTGTATCCACTGCCAATTTCAGATCCTTTTTCATTTTAAATGGAAAATATATTGTTTATCCATATTCTGGTTTCATGGATATGATTATTTTCTTGAGCCGTATAACCTTTTACATCTGGTCTTTACTGGGAATGTTGTTTTAACCACAGAAATATTGATGAATCTGTATCCTCTAATCTATACGGATATTGAAAAGGCATATTTTACTTGTATTAAATATATTTTTAAATAATGATTTATAATTATAGAAATGGACAAGTCCCACTATAGCCCCTCTATGCATCGATAGGTCTCATGAGACAAATCAGTTAGTGAAAACCCCTTCATGTTTGATTCTAAAAAATCAGAAGGGTTTCTACACATATAACTAATCTATTTCAATGGTATATTGTTAGAATGTTCTAGATACATTAATTCCAATTAATAATAATATATATTTATTCATTTTTAGTAATTAATATTCATGAGTTCTTCACTATGACAAAATCTAGGGATGTGGTATAATTTTCAGTTTATTAATGGCATGTGTTTTTCATTTATTCACCATGCCATATTGACTATGAAAATTGTTTATTATTCAGTTATTGTTGATTCATTCTTCTTATATTTCTAACCCTTATAGATTACATGATATCAACCCTTGCATTATTTTTCCTTCAATAGGTTATTAAGACGACACTATTTATGGAGTTCTAATGAGTTCTTATTATTAGTTTTTTTATTGAATTTTTTGACCTTTATTAATGTAATATGAGTTACATGTATATATCTAGATTCTTCAAGACTACCAAACTGATCGTTTCTTTAGGATTTAATTGATTTTAATCAAGAAAATGTATTAAAATAATGCACTGGTTTCAACCTTCTTGGGTCAGGGCGTTACATTTGGTATCAGAGCATGTTTCATAGAAAACTTGGAGACTAGATTTCGAAAACATGGATTAGGGAACAAAACCATAAGATAGTCTTTGACGATAAACATAAAATAACATCCTCGTATATTGGTAAGGAATATATTATTGGGATATTTCTAGAATATATATTTTTCTATCGATACTACAAGTGGACCTCGTTCTTGCACAAATGAACCTAAGAGTGAAAACTCAGACAAGGAGTTTCATTATTGACCTTGGGTATCATGGTACACGACAACGGGCCTTACATCAGACCTATTTTGACACTCCTAGGGGATATTATTAGGATAAATAATATTTTCATCACAATACATTATGAAGTATTTAAATTTATATATAAATAATTTTTATGATTATGAGATTAGTTTTGCATAAATTTTTAGATTATCTTAAGTGTTTGGAAGATAGAAATTATGAATTATGAACAAATTTATTGTATGCCATTGTTTAGTCATGGCCCCTAATGGAAGATGTGGAAACAATACCTACAGAAAATGTAGGTATTACCCCACTGAGGAAGTAAACATAGTCAATGTTGGAGAAAATGTGATCATGAACATATTGGGAAAACATACTCAGGTTGTGACAGATAACCATGCTACACTTTTACTGGATCATTTCATGTGGCAGAAGCCCCCATCTTTTATTGGTACTACTAATCCAGTGGTATCTAAAGTGTGGATCAATCCCCTTGAAAATATATTTCTCACATTAATATGCAATGAAAATGAAAAGGTAGTACTGGTAGTATATTGCCTCTTAGGATATGCAAATCAATGGTAGCCCTTGATTCAGAATAACATAGAGGATAAAGAAATATAAGATATGGAATGTAGAACATTTATGTAAATAATCATTGAGAAATATTTCCCTATGTAAAATGAACTAAATGGAAGAGGAAATTATTTATCCTAAAGAAAATGGAAGAAGAAAGTGTTGTGGAGTATGAGGATACCTTCACATGATTATCCAGTTATGTTATATACTATGTACGTGATTTATAAGACAAGATTGATCATTTAATTGAAGGTATTAATACAAATATTTGAATGGAAATATATTCTCAAACATTTTTATCATATGATTAAATTGTATCATGTTTCATCAAAACCTAGAAAGAATTTATAGATCAAAATTTCCCAAGGGAAATCAGGATAGGAAGGGGAATTATACCAATCATGGAAAAGATGAAGGGATAATGAGGATGTAGGGAATGATGCAACTTCCATTATGTGAGAACAATTGAAGGAATCATCTTGGGAAATGCTTGAAAGACATGCGAGTTTACTATAAGTATGGGGGAAAGGGTTATCTATTTAGTGAATTCAAGGGGAAGAGACAATTCAATGATTTTATATGCTACAATTTTAGAGATATGGGGCACTATGCAAATGAGTGTCCTATGAGCCGAGGAAACATTCATCAGAAAATTCCACAAGAGGAAGAGAAAGATTATGTGATTACAACCATGGAGGTTGAAGTTCCTACTGATGTGGTGGAATGTACATCAATTGTTTACTCAAAAATAACCAATGATTTATTAGATTCTGGATCATCACATTCATTTATATCTTCCCAATTTTCCAAGAAAATTAGACATGAAAAATTTGATTTTATAAAGGAGTTTTCAGTAAAAACTCATTGGGGATGTATCGTTGAAACAATGATGTGTCGATCATTCGCCATCCTGAAACACAAATGAGCTTTTGTTTATAACCTTA
Organism: Viscum album; assembly: GCA_963277665.1. Classification (NCBI taxonomy): domain Eukaryota; kingdom Viridiplantae; phylum Streptophyta; class Magnoliopsida; order Santalales; family Viscaceae; genus Viscum; species Viscum album. Next base: position 21,470,285 of record OY728123.1, read on the forward strand.
TCATCATATCAATTATTTACTTTGATATAATTCTCAGGATGAATTGGATATCAAATTATGATGTGAATATCTATTATAACAAGAAGGAAGTAACAATTTTTGATAACGGTGTAGAATCCCATATCGTTAGAGTAGAAAACTCGCCATCTGATTCTTATCAAGATTCACCAATAGTAGCTATGCTGAATATAAATATTGTAGTGGAAGAAAACACAATATCTTTGGGAGTGGAAATAAATCTTCAAATTGAATACATACCAATTATGTAATAAAACATTGATGTATTTCCATAGGATTAACCTGAACATACTCTAAAGAAAGAAGCTGAGTTCTCTATAGACTTAATTCATAGTGAATTACCTATATCAATAACTCCTTATAGAATGGCCAATGTGGAGTTATTGGATATAAATATATAACTAGAGGAATTGAGTGGAAAAGGATTTATTTTACCTAGTGTTTCTCCATGGGGAGCATCTGTCCTCTTTACCAAGATGAAATATAGATCCATGAGGCTATGGATTGATTATAGGGAAATCAATTCTACTACAATAAAGAACAAATATCTTCTACCACGAATTTATGATTTATTTTATCAATTTCATAGAGCCCAATATTTCTCGAAGATTGACCTTAGATCTAGATATCATCATCTATGTGTGAGGAAGGAAGATATTTTGAAGAAATCATTTCGAACATGGTATGGGAATTATGAGTTTATAGTAATGCCTTTTGGACTAACTAATTCACCTTCTATTTTAAAGGATCTAATAAATGGATTTTTCCGGGAATATCTTGAGGACTTTGTTGTGGTATTTGTCATTGATATCATGGAATTATACAAAATCAATAAAGACCATGAGAATCACATGTGGATTGTTTTAAAACTCTTAGAAGAAATTAAGTATATGGGAAGTTTATCATGTTTGAATTTTTTCTTCAATTTGTATATTTTCTTGAAAATATTGTCTCTAAGGGTGGAATCTTAGTTGATCCTATGAAGACAAAGGCAATCCCCAAATTTCCCATGCCAATGAACATACCCAAGCTATATAGTTTTATTGGCTTAGCAGGTTACTATCAGTGTTTCCTTCACAATTTTGATTGACTGGATCGCCCAATAACCAAGCTCACATGTTAATGGGCTGAGTTCATATGGATGAAATAATTTATATAATTATTTGAATAATTGGAAATAATATTGGTAAATGCTCCAGTTTTGACTTTTCCCTCTATAAATTACGGATTTGTGATATTCAGTGATGCATCATAGAATGGACTAGGTTGCGTCCTTATGAAAAATGATAAAGTTATGGCTTATGAATCAAGGTAATTGAAGACTCATGATAAAATTTTACCTACTCATGATCTTGAGTAAGTATCGATAATATTTTCTCTGAGAATATGGAGACATTCTCTCTATGGTGAATGATGTGAGATACAAATAGATCACCAGAGTTTGAAAAACATTTTTATAAAGAAAGAACTCAACATGAGGAAAATGAGATGGATTTAGCTACTCAAATAGTATGATTTTCTAATAGACTAACTCCCTGGAAAAGGAAATAATGTGGAAGATTTATTAATCCTAAAATATCATGGATTCTTAACGAAAATGAGGATTTAGAGAGATCTTATATTCATGGATCCACTAAAGATGGATATGGGAATTATTATGGAAGGGGAAACATCCTTCCTCTTTCAAATTATGTTTAAACTATATTTATAATAGAAGATAAAAATATCTCAATCTAATGATGAAAATCTACAAAAGAAAATTAATGCAGTTACAGATGGAATATTGGCATACTTTGTGTATGTGGATGGAGTTCTAAAATTTGGGAAGAGGTTATGCATTCCATTAGTACTGGAGATAAAAAGTGAACTATTAAAAAATGCTCATTTCTCAAATTTCATTGTACATCCTGGTAGAACTAAGATGTATAGATATCTGAATGAACATTTTTGTGGGATAACATGAAGTGAAAAATTGTGAAATATGTGTCATGGTGTGTAGTTTGTCAACAAGTGATGGCTGAGAGACAATATCCAAGAGGGTTCATGCAACCTAAACCTATTATTTTATGGAAGTGGGAGGACATTAATATGGATTTTATCATAGGACTACTAAGATCACCTAGATGGAATGATGAAATATGGGTAATTGTTGATCATCTCCCAAAATCAGCACATTTCCTTGATATAGGATAGGATTTACCACTTGAGCACCTAACAAGAATTTATATTAATGAAGTTGTAAGACTTCATGTTGCACTTAAATCGATTGTGTCTGATCGAGATACCCAATTTACATCAAAATTCAAGTGAAATCTCTAGAAGTCTTTGGATACTAAGCTACATATGAGTACTACTTATCCTCCAAAAACTAATAGACTATCTGAAATGACTATTCAAACATTGTAAAGCATGTTGATATCTTGCTCGCGTAACATTCAAGGTATGTGGGATAAATAATTACCTTTGGTGGTATTTTACAACAATACTAGTTTCCATTTTATCATTGAAATGGTGATATATGAGAAATTATATGGTAAGAAGTTTCTAACTCAAACTTGTTGGGATAAAGTCAGAAAGAGGAAACCTAAAATCCCAAAACATATAAAAGAGACAACAGAAAAGGTAAAGAAATTTATGGCCTATATTAATGCAACCCAAATTAGGAAAAAGAGTTTTTCATACAACAGGATAAAGGATTTGAAATTTAAAATAGTAGGTCATGTATTTCTAAAAAAATTTCTATGGAAGATTGTATTAAGGTTTGGTAAGAAAGGGAAACCAAGCCCCAGGTAAATTGGACCTTTTAAAATTTTGGAAAGGATCTGTGCTATAGCGTACCATTTAGTGATTCCACCAAGTATCTTAAAAGTTCATAATATGTTCCACATTTCATTATTAAATAAATACATTCTAGACCCAACAAAGTTACTCACCTAAAAATAAATAGATCTGGATCCAGATTTTTCATATTGTGAAGAGCCTATCAGGATTCGTGACACAAGGAATAGGTATTGAGAAATTGGATAACTCATCTAGTAAAGGTTCATTGGAGATATCATAAAATGGTGGAAGAGACATGGGAACCTGATGATTTTATGAAGAATAACCACTAACATATTTTTAAAGTTATTTATAGATGAAAAAATATTTGAGGATGAAATTTCAAAAGGTGGGAATAATATAACACCACAAATATTTTATGGTATGTTTCTCTTAAATACTTTCAATTAATTAGTTAGCTTATATTTCATGAAGAACTGAGTCTTTTTGAAACAATAATTTCTTATTTATAGGATAAAGTCATAACTTATCCATTAAACTTAAATTTTTCACATCTGTGTTTTGAATTTCAAAAACGGTCATCTAAGGTTTTGATTAGTATGTTATTTGGAGTCTGATGAAAAGTAACATACTCTTATGAATATTAATATGACCCTTACAAATATAAAATCATTTTATTATTTTTTTTAATGAGGATATATGCTAATTATATGTTGATTAATGTTTCTAGGTATTAAATAATGAATTATATATTTAAAATTGTTATTTTTTAATAAATTATTATTTTATTATAAATTTAATTAATAGTATTTATAAAATTATTTTCAAAAAATGGAATTAATTTTTGAATTATACACATTGAAAAATGGATAGGGTGAATTTTTGGGATTTTTCTAAAATACTTCAATTTTTCATGATATGTAAAAATACATTTTGAGTTTTTAGTATATTTAATGACATTATAATGAAGTAATAATTAATATAAATGTTGGGTAAACTTTTTAATTGTGAAATATGACATTAGTTGTCCCATGTGGGTAATTACATGGAAAAATACCATTTACAAGCCCATGGTTTTTTAAAAACCACTAATAAGGTGTCCTTTAAAATTAATAAAAAACTCCCACTCATTTATGATAAATACCCAATCACTCCTTCATTTTCATTCATTCTAAAATAATTATCCTCAAATATCTGCAATTTGTCCCTCCCTATGATTCCTACCAATTTTTCTTCAATCACTTAAGGTCCCAACAATTATGTTATTGTATTTTCTCTATAATGTAAGGGAATATACCACCATTCTATATTTAATGATTTCATTTTCTGTTATTCTATTTTATTTTCAATGTGATTATGTAGGGATATATCATTCCATATTCCTATTTCTGAAAATATTATGTATGAATTATGATATACCACTTTTATCTCATTAAAATATTTTATTAATTTTTTAAGTGATGTCGTTAGGCTGCCGAATATTCATGACGGATTTATCAACTATTCATTTATTTCTAGTTCCTTTATTTTTTTTTCTTACCTCCTATCCCCCATTAAAAAATTATGATAATTCTAGTACATTAAATAAACTCTAATTTTATTATTATAATGTAATATCTCATTATCTTCTCTCTTTTTCCCCCTCGTCTTATACTAAAAATGAAAACATCATCTGAGATGTGTTAATTTATAACATTCAAGGATGACAGGTTCTCAATTTTTAGTAACATCTTCAATTCTTCTCATGAAACCATGTTGATGGTTGAAACATATCAGAATATATTTATTCAGTCTTATGTAATTTTCTATAATCCTTAGAACCTCATAATATAAATTAAGAACACAAACATGTTCATTATGCACAAAACTGCCATGTTAATCCAAGTGATTATCGTTATCTTTTATAAAACAAGTCATCTTCTTGGTATGTAACCCAAAATAATTATAAGATAATATATATATATTTAATTTAAAAAATAATATATATTAAAAATTTTGGATTTTTTACCACATTTTAAACAAACTTCCATTAATATAGGTAAACTGGTCATGAAAACCAAGGAAGAAAATTCATCCAAAACAATAAAATTGAACCTCTTAAACCGATCATAAGGAAATTAATGAACCTAATAATTCTATAATAAATACGTTAAATATAGAGGAAGAACTATATTTATTAATTAATGAAGCTAAATTTTCTTATTCCGGACATTAAGATCGATCAAAGAACCCTTTAAGACATAAGGTAAGGGGTTTCTTATCTCACTTTTAATTCTGTGATAATTAAATTGTTCACTGCTTATTTCATGCATTTTGTGTATTGTATACTAATATCTTATATATATTATAATTATTCAATTTATATTCATGGTATTCTGTGATTAATTTGGTGGTTATTAATTTTCAGTCATACGACTCGATTGATTACAATGTAGTGAGGGACATTTATCAATTTCCATTTCATTATCAATTACTCAGTATTGGGAACCTAATATTTATTATGTGGTGTATCCACTAACCATTTGAGATTATTTTTTAATTTAAATGTAAAATATATTATATATCCATATTTTTGTTTAATGTATATGATTATTTTCTTAAACCGTATACACTTTTTTATACGGTGTTTATTTGGAATGTTGTTTAAACTATGGAAATATTGATCAATACATATCCTCTACACTATATAGATATTGAGAAGTCTTATTTTACATATATTAAATCTATGTGTAAATAATTATTTGGACTTACAGGGATGGGTGGGGCCCTCTATAACCCCTTGATGAATCGACATGTCTCAAAGGAAAAATCAGTTCGCGACATACCATTCGAGTTTATTTCCAAAAATCAGATGGGTTTCTACCCATAGACATAAACCATTTTAACTTTATAGTGGTTTCTTGTTCCAGATACAGGATTTCCAATTTATAATCATATCTCTTTATTTATTATTAATTATTACTATCCATGAGGTTTTTACTATGAAAAAATATATGGATTCAGTTTGATTTTCAGTTTTTTAATGGCATGTGTTTCTCATTTATTCACCATGCCATATTGACTATACCAAATTGTTTATGATTCAGTTATTTTCAATTCATGATTCCATTATTTTTAACCCTTACAGAAAATTTGATCTCACTCCTTTCATTTTTTACCTACAATAGGTTATTAAGAGAAGACTATTTGTTTAATTATCATGGATTCAGTTTATTAGATTTTATTATGTATTTTATTTTGTTAACTTTCTTAATGTAATATGAGTAAAATGTATGAATCTATTTTATTCACGACTACTAAAATGATCATTCCATATAGATTTAATTCCTTTTAATTATGATAATATATTAAAATAATTCACCATCTCCAGGCTTCTGGGTCGCGGCATTACAATAACCAATAAATACAACATCTAAACAATTTAATATACTCTTTATAATAAAATATAATGAGAATTAATTATAAATAAGAATTATAGTTCCTTGTGATCAAAAGTTACACCCAGGATTAACCATACAAGCTTCATTCAATTGGAGATGTCTCTGAGCATATTTTACAACACCTCAGCGGAACCATGTCCAACATCAACACCAAAAATATCCTCACACATGGGAAACCATGTCCTGATATAGAAAAAGAATTATCACTATTGTGGGTAACCATATCTAATCCTAGAAACTCATACATCATACATTAATGGGAATCGTACCTCCCTAGTGCCACGTCCCATCCCAATGGTTCCCATTCTATGACACCCCAAGACTACCTCTAATAGGCTAGGTGGAGGAAACTAGTGCCATGAAGGAATATCATTAAAATAGGAGGTCATGGCCTAAGTACCAATACACACGCACACATCTCTAATCTTATATAATATTGAAATGTAAATAAAACTTACCAACCATGCATGCATACATCTAATCCTATAACCATAGTATGATATGACATAAAATAATGTAAATAAGGACAAATACAGTCCCGCCACAAAGATTTTGAAACACAAGTCGATCCTAGCTGTAAGGTACTTGTACTGCTATCAGAAAGTCTCAAGAAAACACCTCGGTCTATTTGGTCTCACTAAGTATTTCGTTGGTCCCGACCCTCTTAGGACTCTATCAAAAGGATGTTCATCAGCCTAAGACATGACAAGTGTGGGAAAATCCAATGTAGGGGTGAATAGTAAAATACTCATTAGGACACCCTAAAACCATAGAAACAAATGATGTACAGATATCTCTATAAAGATATATGTCTACAGAATTGTTGGCACTGAATTCCATTTAGAGCCAGAAATAGTCACCTTTGATGAAACTAAAGATACAATTCAACTCATCAGGACATTCTGATAATGTGAAGGAAGTCGCGCACAAGATTAGATGATTGCGTGAATGATGGAAAATGGTGCGTAAGTCTCTTATGCACCCAATGCAACATCAAAGTCATTCTTTCCCACCCCCAAGAAAATGTCCAAGGAACGTGTGTGGATGTTTAAAGTTTAGAGAGCAACAGGTCCACCCACATGAATGAATGTTACACACCCAATGCGACATTAACAAGTCAATTCCTTGCAGTAGATCTTATGTTCCACCACAGAGATTTTCTACTATAAATAGAAGGGTCCCCACTCCCCTCTAGGTAATGCACCATAAGTTAAATTTTTCATCCTTCATGCATATGATAGCCCCTTCCATGATAGTGTTCAATCTATTGATACAAGGTACATGGTCTTTTAGGATAGGTCCCCTATGGGCCTCTCTTCATGTGATAGCTGAAAATATTTACCCTCATCTGACTCATTTATTTCCAAAGTTAAGTCTATGCAAAAGACCCTTCTTTAATGAAAAACATTCCCTTGTGAATTACCACCTTCACTCAACCCCTTTGGTTTTCATGAAAGTCTATAATCTGGTGAGAACCCATTATTATAGGATCCATGGGTTTTCTTTACCCCAAATCACCATGTTTGAGCCCCTCTAATGAATAACTCCAACATCTTGTGCGCACCACCTCTGCATGAACCTCAAGGATGATGCAAAGTGATTTCCTAGTACCTCATGTGGTGTCTTATGTTGTGTTTCTCTACCTAATGATTCCCCACATATGTACACTAATAGTTATTTATTATTCTCGAATATATGCAAACATGTACCACTGCACAGACCACCCCTCCACCCGATGACTACCAGACATTGCTGGTGTATTCCCTTCGCCATGGTTCAAAGGGTTACTATCATAACAGTCCAATGGGTGATATGTGAGTCCCATTCATCCAAGAAACATGAATTTAAACTTCCAAGAACCATCTTTCTCGACACATGACATTATGTTGTAGCCTCACCCCATGCATTGCACATGGGGTGCCTTGCCTCAGGCACATTCCACAACCACTAGCCATCATGATTTTGAGATCTTCCTTACAAGGAATTTGACTCTCCTTGAATAAAATTGCATCTACCCGTGGGGAAGGGAAACCATCCTATTTCAATCCCATAAATATCTTCATTGGCTAATTCTACATGTAATCCCTACACCATCCCTTATTAATGGGTCTTTTACGACCTGAAAATTTGGTATACTACTTCCTCTTGTTTCTCACACCGATCATTACTCACGTGGGATTATTGTTTATTAGTGGTTGTGAAATACTTATTTCAAGAATTTATCATATAGTATTCCCCATCCTCCTACATTATGTACAGCTAACCATTCCCAATCCTCGAACCACCAAACTACTAGTTTTTTATCCATATATTCTATACATAGTACGTAGGGATCCTCCTTGAGAATCAATCCCAACAATCGGTAAACCCTCGTTCCATCATCCAAGGGGTGAAACTCTTTGTTCTCAATATCCACCATCATCCATTCATATCATGATCTTTCCCTCAAGCCACTATACCTCAGGAGGATCATGCCCCAACTGAATTTCATATCTCCTTCGAGTCCACCTGGGTGGCTTACCATGAGTAATCTCCAACCACATGTCCTATTTTGGCTAGAAATATAACCTTGGGTAAGCCCCAATTCCCTTATCCATACCATGTGGACATTGATTCCGGTCCAATTGGGATACATCAGAAACCTCTCTAATGTTCAAACCATATACCGTCATTTTCACATTGGTTCCATTTCATCCATTCCATTCCACATCAATACTTCCTCCATGTCCATAATGATTCTTTCCTAGGACTCCACATCTCGATGGGATCGTGGAATCCATTAGAGTTGTCTCACCGAGTAAACCATGTTCATCCCATTGCTAATCCTATCATCACCTAGGAAGCTAACCATGTGTAAGCCCCATAAAATCTATATCCGTCCAACCAAGTGTTCTCCTCTTACGATGGGAAGCAAGACATGCGTATTCCTCACATCACACTTTAGACTACTTTGGTTTTGATCCTCATCTTCTATATAGGGTACGTAGGAAGCCTCCCCGAGGTTCAATCTCATCCAATTGTAAATCATGGAATCTCCCTTATTGGGTCCCATCATCTCTGATACATCATTGGTAGTGTCTAGATCACCCTTCACAGTGTGTAACCATCTAGAATAGCCACTCTAGGGTATGTACTTATTGGTCATTCTGAACTATCCATCCGCTGAACCTTCTAGGTGATCCTTATTAGGGATGCACCTATCTGATCGACCTTTATAAGTGTTTTGATTAGTGTGATCCATCTACACTTGAAATTAATCTCGTGACATACCCCATGATAATCATGTAATACCAAGTAAAACCACAGAGACATGCCTCTCACATAAGATACCCAACAATCATTGTGGGAATCCTTGAGATTCTACTCCCTTGAAAATCCCTCTAGCATGAAAAAATATAGGTGTTATATTGTTTCAATGTCCAGAAAATCCAATTATTCCCAACATGACTACTCTCCTGATTTATGTTTTCTTCCCTAACATAACCATTTGGAATATCCTTATAAAATCATATCAATTAACTGACTACAATGAAGAGATGGCACCAGGAATGAGTTTCACAAACAATGTCGTAATCTATAAGGGAGACCAAAACTCGGGGATAAATTCCAATGAATAATCCATATAAGGAGGAATTGACATCCCATATCGATCAAGGATCAAACATCTCTGGATAATTGATGAATATCACCATCCTTTGTAAAGTAGTAATTTGGAGCAACAATCAGTACATCTCTTTGACGATTCATGACCAGATGGAAAGTGTCATAAATAAGCACATATAACAATAATATGATGATAATACTCAATATAAAAAAAATTTATATGTAAGTCACAACCATAGTATACCCATACTAGGATTCTATCCAAAAGATTCCACAAATCACACATTTGAGAGAACACACTCCAGATTATGATAACACTGATGAAATTTATTTGAGAGGAACTTATCATTGGGTATCATCATGAGAAAGAACACATTGACATTCCAAAAAGATTTGATAAACATATGAGGATCACACCGAGTGCCATGGGGTGATACCAACAAACTCAATCTAGATTAAACCTCTATATAGAGGACCAATGCTCTTATAGTGTTGGTCACAATGATATCAAGGACTCCGCCAAGGGAATGGATATGAGTAGGGGATCTCACTTCCGGACTCTCCATGGGATTAGAATGACCCTATCTAGGAAGTAATACTGAAGTGATCATAGTACAAAGAGGGTGAGACAATTCATACCAACCTTCTGAGAAACGACAAGGAAAATGAACCCTAATTAAACTTATCCAAGATGTGGAGGAAAAGATATACTATCCATGTTTAATAGAGTACAAGACATATATTAGGGGTTACACATTGTCTTCCTTGACCACGGGTCCTGCTAATGTAAACAACCAATGTCATCACATCGTGTTTGAGTAGTAGTACATGTTGTGTAGACATCCCCTGTTATCTTACCACATTCTAGTACATGTCTCAGCTTATGTATGTGGTCCAACCCATGTATATGTAGGGGAGTACACACCATGTAGGCAATCAGTGTACTCCACAACATGTTCATGTACCTCAAAAAGTACACGCTGAGTGTCCAGGGAGGGGACCACACTCCGTGTGATACTTTTCTTATACCCTAATCCCTAGCAGCCACACAGGGGGTCCCACACCATGTGTTATCCTGGAATACACAATGTGTGGATCACGATTTTCTAAAATACTTGGTTCTTACTCCATGCATCTTGTTCGATGCTTCTACCTTAAATATGGAGTTCAACTTTTTGTTAAAATATACACTGGTCCTCATTGATTCATTTCATTATCGAATTAGATAAGATTCACACCATAAATATACTTATAAAACTAGATCATTATTGTTCTTCACTATGAACTAATGAACCTGAAATCGGGCATCAACCGAAATCTGATTGATTTATGATTCCATTTTCACACCACCATCATGTCGTGAAAATCCCATATCATCGATTTTGGATTGTTTCATCAAAAATGAGTGTCAAATTATTGATTGTTTTCTAGAACATCAAACTGCGGGCCAACGAATAATTCCCACGATGAATGGTGAGTTGAGGGATAAAATAATAAGAACAATCCAAAGGTATTGTACATGATCAATGTTTATGTCGATCACAGTTTGCTTTTTAGAACAAAAATCGAATATTCAACAACCATGAAGAAAATTCTCTTGATAAACCCCTCAAATACGACCTTCCCAAAAGACATTCGAACCATATATCAATATGTTCAATTTTATATGTTCATCATGGAAACCAAAACGGGTAATAAATACAAATAAAATATAAGACCAACCTTGATTTTGATTGATCACTGAAAAAGAATGATGTTGTGTTGTTGTCGATGGCAAGATCCGCCGAATCTGAGGTGTGTCGATCGTCGATCTATGACCTTGTCATCATTCTCATAAGAGATAATCCTTGATCCTCTATCTAATGGTCCTCCAACAAGTTTAGGATTATGTGTCTAACATTAGGATCCTGATATAATTATCTATATAAATATCCAATAATCATTGTGTCAATAAAATGAATTAAAATAATTTCATTCATTTCTATGGTTATGATAACATTTCCACAAACATCCCATGCTACCTAATATTATGTTGAACCTAGGGTAAAACATGAATTATGAACTCAACAGTTCCATCATATATTTAATTTGGGCACCCATTTAAGAGGTATCCCATATTTTCAGGAAAATCACAAGAACGTGTTATTTAATTATATTTAATATATTTCAAACATTTATTCCAAGAAAACTAGGCCTCAGAATTTCACAACTTCTGTTCACCACATATTTAAAATACTCCATATAATATCCAAAAAAATACATGAAAATTTTGATACATTATATTATCTCCACTATGGGGATTTACAACCCCAAAAACCAAAAAAAGGCTACTCAGAAATATGTGGGTACACATAATGAGTCTGATCATCCTACTTCCATGTTCTCTACATAAGACTATCATGCTAACACTGGACATAGAAAAAAGGAATCAATAACCCAAAAAGGATCCTCTTCTTCCAATCCTTAATCTCCACTAGGTACTTAGCAAAGGTCACCCCATCCTAGATGCCCAACTCACCCCATTCGATAACGTATGATGGATCATCCATATACCTCATTAAATCTGATACGTGGTAGATGTCATGTACTTGGTCTAATTACGGAGGTAGATATAAGTGGTATTCCACCTTTCCAAACATATATAGAATCTAGAAAGGACCAATAAACCTTGGGTATAGCTTGTCACCCTGGAAAAATATCCCTAATCCACATCTAGGTGAAACCCATAGGAACACATGGTCTACTTCCTCGATACTCAAAAGGCCATCCCCATCTATCACCATAAGAATAATGAAATCTCTATGTAGTCTTAATCCACTCCTCGATGATCTAAATCTTCTCCATTGTATATCGCACAAACTTTGGGCCCATTATTATTAACTCGCCTAGGTCAGTCCAGCAAATAGGTGACCTACATGGTCATCCATACAAAGCCTCAAATAGAGCCATACCTATGGAGGAATGATATTTATTGTTGTATGTAAACTCAAACAATGTTAATTGATCCTTCCAACTATGGATAAAGTCCCACATGCAAGCTCGTATCATGTCCTCCATAACTAGAAAGGTCTGCTCTGTCTCGCCATCATTTTGGGGGCCAAAATGATGTGTCAAAGAAAATTTGGGTCCTAAATGCCTCCTATTATTATTTCCAAAACTGGTATGTAAATAAAGTATCATGATCAAATATAATCATTAATGGTACTCTGTGGATTTAAACTATCTTTTAATAGTAGAGGAGTCATGATCTCTCTAATGAACTCTTCTCTCACATATATGCGAAGTGGGTCGACTAAGGCAGTCATTCTATGATCACCCATATGGAATTGTGTCCCTTTTATGTTCGTGGAAATCCAATCATAAAGTCCATAAATATCTCATCCCACATCCATTATTGATCCTGAAGGGGTTGAGAAAAACCCATTGGAACATCACTCTCAACCTTCACTTACTGACAAGTAATGCAAAGAGAGACAAGCTCTGAAACTCTTTTCTTCATCCCTGTCCACCGAAACTGATGCATATGGTCCTCATACATCTTTGTCAAACCTGAATGTACCGCCAAAGTAGACATATGAAACTCTCTCTTAAAATCTTCTCAAAATGTCACTAGTACTATTCTATGTCCTCTAAAAATAATGATGTACTCCCCACCTTTAGAAAATTGATCATGAGCATGACATGTGGATATTTGAGTATATAGGGTCTCGTAGTCAGTATCCCCAAGTTATGAATCCCAAACTCACTGGAAGAGAGGAGGGATAACAAACATCAACTGATGGTAAGATTCTCCATCCCCATCTCCAATGGATATCTATAATGAGGCCCATTTCTCTGATGTCTCATTCAATAGATGAAAACATGATCTCCTATTAATAGAATCTTCTACCACATTCCCATTCCCAATAGTATAGAAAATTTCAAATTAATAATCCTAGAAGAACTTTATCAATTAAATTTTTCTCAATTTGAGATCCTTGGGATAGAAGAATAACTAATAATATTATGAACATTTTAAATGATAACCCACTCACCCATAATGTACTGTCACCACATCTTAAAAAAGAATACTACCACTCTTAAGTCAATATCATGGGTCGCGTAGTTATGCTCAAGTGGTATCATCTAGAATGAACCATATGAAATCACTACTACTCTCTAGATAGGAATACAAACAAGACATGTCCCAGAAGTATTGAAAAATACTACATACTCGACACCCTACTCTAACAATATCAAGATGGGTGCACTCATCAAACCCAGACACAGCTACTGAAAATACTACTGGAAACTTTTAGTCAATACAAATGGTTTGCCCTTTTGATTCAAAGCTATCATGGGTACCAATATCCTAGAGAAATATTGTCTGAATATCTGGTAATAACCTAATAAACCAATGAATCTTGGCATATCGGTAACACTCTAAGGTGGCTCCCAAGAAGACACCTCCTCAACTATGGTAGAGTCAACTTTTTTTCTATCTTCTAAGATAACGTATTTCTATAGAGACCTGAATCTTGACGTAGATGGAAATTAAATTAATTTTGAGGAATACTTAATACATAACAAAAATAGACACACAAGGATCGTAATTGTTTTGTGTCTTTGGAAACTCGGAATATAATCTTATAATCGTGGTGAAAGATCTTCAACATCTCCCATAAAGATCTTCCTTTTTTTATTACCTAAAACCTTTATTTATATCCTGGGGAAAAGAAAACAAAAAAATGTTGAGCTCAAATGCTCAATAAGGGTAAGAATGGGTAAATTAAAACATACCATATACCTTTGAACCTAAAAACATGAACATAATTTTTAAACATCAAAATCTTGAGCAATGACATAAAACATGGAAGTACGTAAGGCATAGATCATAAAGAAATATTATGAATGTTAAAATAGAATTGGAATAAAACATGTAATTGTGGAAACCATTAAGCACATGATATGATTTCCATATTAGCCAATGCATTGCTGCCAAGACCATCTTAGTGGACAAAGACCCTTTCTGAATCGAGTTCACTCCTCATTCCAGTCCTGTATTACTAAACCGGTTTAACTTTCCATTCCATCCATGTCTATCTCATGAGATATAAAATATTTACCCAATTTATTGGAGAGATATATAGTTCCCACCCATCTCACAATGAAATCATTCTTACATGTGCCAAAAAATAAACATACATCATTCATAATAACCCAATAAATAAAATGGGTTTCATAAACATCATCCCATAATCACATAATCCATATAAAAGAAATGGATATCATTTCATAATAAGAAAATTGAAACCATGTAAATCATAGATACATGATACCTGAAACATACACATATGAAATAATGTCATCTTAGATGAAAAATGGGTTTGATAAAACACTTGAAATAAATTCTTAAAGAAAATATACTTCTTCAAAATCATTTTCTTTTCACAAAATGTAATGCAACTTTAAAAGAAAAGGATTTTGTAGAAAATAGTCATGAAATCTTTTGGAGGAAGCTTCATGAAAATAAGGCTTTATTAAATCGTAAAAATCCTTCCATGCCATATAAGTTAAAAAAACATTCATCTCGTACTTTTCCCGGAAGAGTCAAAAAGTACCTCATATGGTAAACAAAAGAAAGATTCCATCCAAAAATTGTGGTAAAAGTTATAAAAGGGTAAAAATGACTTTAAACATACATGGGAGAATACTAATCATTTTATGAAAACATTTTTAGAAAACGTGGACATTGAAGTTAAACATAACCCCAGTAAATACTTACGAATAAACAATCTCGGATAAAAACGAGATTGGAAAAGTTATCGCTTACCTTATGTCCAATATGCTTCGTATGTATCCGAACATCCTATATAATGATTTAAATAATGTCATTGACTTATTAAAGAATCATATTCCTTGTTATGATATCATATATGGTTCACTTATGACTTTATATTACCCATTCTTTTGTAAATTCCATGTTAAAGAGCGTTTTGGGTAAAATCGTTTCATTTAACGTCCGTGTTTTGACTTGTAATTATTCATATGATTACTTAGATCATGATTACTTAATTATATCCTACAAAACATGATTTATATATAATATATATTTATAATATACATATATATAATAGATAGATAAATGGAAAGAAATACACCGTTCATGGAGACGGTAGGCCGTACGTACGCATGAACGCTGCTTTTGTTTCCTTATTGAGTTGAATGGAATTAAGTAGATGAAATACATATACATACATCCAGTAGCTTTATAATTTCATATATTTCATTATTATTTCTTATATATTCTTTATAATCATTCTTTAATGGTTAACATGGAGAATGAATCTCATCGCGTCGTGGAGACGGTAGTCCGTACGTACGCACGAGCGATGATATCGTTTCCATAATTATTGAATTGAATTGGAGTGGATGATAAAATATATAAGAATCATTATGATTTTATAACAAATATGTATAGTTATTATTTACACCATTATACCCATCCAAGTAAGGTGGTGTTGGAAAAACAGATTACACCACGGCGTGGAGACGGTATTCCGTATGTACGCACGCGCGGTGATTTCGTTTTTCATAGGATGGATAGATGGTGAAATAGATTTGTTTCATACTTATAATAACATATCAATATATGAGTGATACTGATGTTTTTACTTCATAATGAAACAACTAAACATGAATAAGTAGAAGAAGAAATAAAGTTGAAATAATCGGTAACAGACATTACCTCTTCTTTGAAGCGCCTCTTTGAGACCTCCTCTTAGGGCACTAAAATTGGTCTTTTAAGAATACCAGGAACTCTAGGATGTTTCTAGGGAAGTGGAGAAGTGAATTTTTCAGGGTTTTTTCTTACTTGAAGGCTCAAACTGGTGTGAGAAAGAGAGGGATGAGGTTCCCTTTTATAAGGGAGGAGAGGGTCACCTTTGGAATTCTTACAAATATTAATTTTTAATAAATCTAACCCCACTTAAAAACCTAAAAAATTGACTCATATTCGAATATTAGATGAGATATGGTTTTAATATAATCATCCATTCAAATTTAGACATGTTTGGATTTTATTTTAAACCTTATCATTTTGATTTATCCTTATTTAATCTATTTAAGTTTATTTGTGGTAATAAAATTCTAAATTTTAAATTATAACAAATAATTACTTATTTGTTGTTAATTTTCCATAATTGGTTACTTTATAACTTTATATACAATATAAATTGAAATTTTTAATTTTTAAATATTTTTTTGATTTTTAATCATTTTTATAATATGTTATTTTTATAAAATAACAATAGTGTCAATTTTGACACTATTCATTTATTTGAATTTAAATAAACTATATACAGAAGATATGTTCGAAATAAAAGCTTTAATAGATTTATAAAAGGTCATATGTATCTTTGAAATTAGTGGATCACATTAAATAGTCCATATAATATTTATTTTATTATTTTTAAAACAATTTATTTGGTTTATCTCTTAATAAAATAATTACTACAACATTTTTATATAATTATTTAATATAATTATTTTTTGCATAAAAATTAAAAATAAAATTCTATGAAGAAGATAAATCTATTAACTTTCACAATAATACTTTTACTAGAATATATCATCTAAAAATCACAATAGTTAAATTGTTATATTTATTAAATTATGAAGGTGACAACTTTGGCATCATTTAAAATAATATAATATAAGTGTTGTAATCACTTTTATAAAACTCAAAACGGTTATATATTAGTTAATTGAATGATTAATGTGTATATATACACTACCAATAGGTTTTTGTTAGGTTTGTGGGCCTTTTAATGGGTATTATTATTTCAATAAAAACTATATTACTGATTTTTTACTTAATATATAATTTTCGCATTATTAATGTATCACCATTAATGATAATTATTTAATGTCTAAATATCTAAATAAATTATCATGATGTATATAATTTTATTATCTTTCTGGAGACTATTCATGTTCTAAGTTTTATTATTTTTATCACTAAATTAAAATTATTATACTTATAAGATTTAAGAGAGTGACATGTTGTCACTTTCTTTGGTTTTAATAATAATTAAATTATTTTCATGGTAAAAATTCAATAAAATGAATCTAATCCAACCCTTATGTGATATGGGTCGACGTTTATTTATCCAATAGAATTTGGGCATGTGTTAGGATAATTTTATAATATTATATTCACCCTTAATTACCCGATTTACCTTTAACTAATGTAAATAAAATTTACCATAATTACTATTCATAATTCCCAAAAATATAATGTAGCCTATTAAAATAATTTAGACCCACTGATTCCAAATATGGAATCTATTTTTTCAAATTCAATACACAGAAGTTTCGGAAATTAAATTAAAATTAATCTTGTTGTCGAATGAAAACGAGTTTTTGTTTAAAACATTGCAAAAGATTGAATTGATTTAACATATGAAATCAATGTAAAATCAATGCTAATGACATAAATTATAATAAATGGTTAAAAAATATTATATCTATACATTAAAACCATTAAATATTATAATTTAACCACATAAGTTATTACGAAGAAAAAAGTTGTTTTTAATTAAAATATTGCATGTTTTACTATTCATTAAAATATGAAATTTATCAGAATAATATGAAAATTCTATCCAAGGTAAAATTTTATATCCTTATTCCAAAGAATAATTTTATTTTATAAAATTGAACTTATAAACATGTCAAAAACTAGATTTAAAGTGGGTGTGCCATCAAAAGGCAGCAAAACTGAATTTTTTTAAAAATAATTACTTTAGCTGAAAAATTTATTTTGTTCTTATACCATGCTCTAGAAAATGTGTAAGATGGATAATAATGTTATAAAATTCAAAATATAGTTAATACTATTCATAATGTCTAGTTCATAATAATAACATATCGTTGTTTAGTAAAACCAGGTATTGCGTACAACACACGCTATCGAAGAAGGTCGCGATTGCGTGTAATGCAAGCCAAGTCAGGGTTGCGTATAGTTCAAGACTCCTTTGTTGTTTCGTTATAACAGAATCCAACCATTTTTTTCATTTATACATTGAATATATATATATATACTCAATGTTTCGTAGAATGACTATTATCAAACAAACTTGAAATTGTGTGTAACACAATCTAAGAATAGTGTTGCGTATACTACAAGATAATATGGTGTTGTGTATAGCACAAGATAATCATGGTGTAGTGTACAACAGAAGATATGAAATAAATTAAAACGAATATATCTTATAAAATCTCGGGTTATTACACTCTACCCCCCTTAAAATTAATTTCTCCCTCGAAATTTGTCGTGGTTATAAATGGTTTTCTACTTAAAAGTTTCTTTAATTTAAACCCACATCGTAAAAAGGAATACCAAAAGTTGACTTTAAAAACTAATGTATGAAACGCAACGGTTACCCAAATTAACTCATCACTGGGTTTCCATGTAGGAGAACATAGGTGAAAATATGGATATGGAAGAGAAATCTAACCATCAAGTTCTGATGGAGAGTGGTAGAGAACATGGATATGAAATAGCCAACAATCACAAATCCATAGATTTGCGATGATCTAACGTACCATCTTATTCATCGGATATAAGAGCACTAGGACAACATTTTTGGTTTTCAGGATCATTTCTCTAATGTTGAAGAATTTTTGAATCAAAATAAATACTTACATGATTTTTGTACAATCTCACCGTTGTTTGTGCCTTGAACAATTTCCACATCATCTCTTAAAGAAATGATGTTGAATTTGTTATTCGTGAAGTGTTAGCAGATCACATGATAGAATGATGGGTCAGTCCATCTGTTTATAAGTCCATCTTATGGTTAGATTAATCGTAGATGGTTCCAAAAATAATCTTATACCTCATATATCATACCTCTTAATAAAATAAAACTAGTTCTTACCAACCAGGGACTTCTTATAGGCCAGTTGTAGGAGATAAAGGCCAGTCACACTTCGGTTGTGGGTTCGATTCCCATAGCCTTGTCCGACGCGATGGGCTGTCGCCAATCCTGCATGTTGTCCTTTTTCTAAAACTACAGTACTATAACATCCCATCAACAATATCGAAAAAAGTTCTATCCTTAAACAATACTAACTTATGTCCAACATAATCCATTCTAATGTTTAGGCCTATCTAAAATACTTCAATCCAAGCTCATAGTATAAAGAAAATTATTACTTGAAATGTCACATAACAATCACGTGAATGCCATCATTTATCATCCATATATCATAAGATATATCTTTTTGGTCAAATTAAAAACATGTGAATACCGTAATCATGTATTCTCTTGAAAAATGAATACCCATTTAACCTTAGTGAAAACATGAATTCTGTCAAAAGTTATCTCTTTCCACGTACCAAAATCCCAAAATTTCTATATAATCAAACCATAATATCACTTAGTCCTTATATCAGTCATGAGCTCATGAATACAATCAAACATCTCATTATCTTATTATCCCTTCATTATGTGCATATCATCTACTTTCCAAAAATATCAGAACAACCATCCATGGTTATCGGTACCATTCAACACATACTTTCATATACTTTAGGAAAAACAATAGTGTGACAATCCTTAGATGATTATTTATTCCATAGTACCATACATTATTATTTATAAACATACAATCATTCCACTAACTTTATAAACCACTAGCTGAGCATCATCATTTATTTCATCTCATATTTCATTTGTAGTCTCTTCATCATCATCCACATAAATAATACCCGTATGACCATGCTGATTCTCTTCATGAGATTTTACCATAGGGCATTGGTTTGCATAATGCCCATACATTCCACATTTAAAACATCTAATCATTGTTGATGTCATAGCAATACCATTGTCCTTGTCCATGGTGTTAACTGAACGGTTTCTTTTGCACTTACTGGCTTTTTGTCCTTCCTTTCCACACCCAAAGAATCTTCCATTTCCTTTGAAACAATTTCCCTCATGCCTCTTCCCACATGATTTACATGAGGGAAATTGAACTTTCTTTCCTCTATGATCATCATGAAACTCCATCTTTCTCTTATTATCTGCGTCCGGAAACTTACCAAAGTTGATATTATTGATCATATTATGAGATTTCTGATTAGGCATAATAATGATGTTTGGACTTCCAAATCCCATTTCATTTGGATTCTCATGAAGAATATCATTCCATTATCCATCATATCCTCCATTATCGTGAATCTTCCTGTTTCCAGTCATTTTCTAAAACCCAAAAAGAATAGTGTGAGAGGCAAAAATCATTCTAGGGAAAACAACATAGTAAAGGGGGAGTACCCTTAATATCTAACATCTTATGTTAAATTATAAGATCGTTAGTGCAATTCTAGGACTATAACCTATACCTATACTTTACCTTAGGGACATCCTTAGACATACCTTAGACATATCTCTAGGGATATCACTAAAGTTCTCACATCCTAGTTTACAATGGATGACTGAACCTTTCCTCTGATACCAACTGTAGAGACCCGAAGCATGATGTACATAGAAATTACATTACTTCGGTGGAATACACAATACATAACAAAAACAGAAACACAAGGATCATAATAGTTTAGTGTCTTTGGAAACTCGGAATATAATCATCTAATCGTGGTGAAAGATCTTCAACATCTCCCATAAAGATCTTCCTTTATTTTCTTACCTAAAACCGTTCTTTATATCCTGGGGAAAAGAAAACATAAAAAGGGTGAGCTGAAATGCTCAGTAAGGGTAAGCATGGGTAAAATAAAACATACCATATACATTTGAACTTAAAAACATGAACATAATGTTTAAACATCAAAAGCTTGAGCAATGACATAAAACATGGAAGTACGTAAGGCATAGATCATAATGAAATATTAAGAATGATAAAATAGCATGGGAATAAAACATGTAATTGTGGAAACCATTAAGCACAGGATATGATTTCCATATTAGCGAAGGCATTGCTGCCAAGACCATCTTAGTGGACAGACTCCCTTTCTGAATTGAGTTCACTCCTTATTCTAGTCCTGTATTACTAAACCGGTTTAACTTGTCATTCCAGCCATGTCTATCGCATGAGATATAAAATCTTTACCCAATGAATTGGAGGTAGATATAGGTCCACCCATCTCGTAATGAAATCATTCTTACTTGTGCCACAAAATAAACATACATCATTCATAATAACCCAACGAATAAAATTGGCTTCATAAACATCATCCCATCATCACATAATCCATATAAATAAAATGTATATCATTTCATAATAAGAAAAGTGAAAACATATAAATCATAGAGACATGATACTTGAAACATAAACATATGAAATAATGTCATCTTAGATGAAAAATTGTATTGATAAAACACTTGAAATCAATTCTTAAAGAAAATATCCTTTCTTCTTCAAAATCATTTTCTTTTCACAAAATGTCATGCAACATTAAAAGAAAAGGATTTTGTTGAAAATAGTCATGAAATATTTTGGAGTAAACTTCATGAAAATAAGGCTTTATAAAACTGTAAAAATCCGTTCAGGCCGTATAAGTTCAAAAAAACATTCTTCACGTACTTTTGCCAGAAAAGTCAAAAAGTACCTCGTATGGTAAACAAAAGAAAGATTCCTTCCAAACATTGTGGTAAAAGTCATAAATTGGTAAAAATGACTTTAAACATACATGGAAGAATACTAAACATTTTATGAAAACATTTTTAGAAAACATGGACATGGAAGATAAACATAACCCTAGTAAATACTTACGAATAAACAATCTCGGATAAAAACGAGATTGGAAAAGTTATCCCTTACCTTAGGTCCAATATGCTTCGCATGTATCCGAACCTCCTATATAATGATTAAAATAATGACATTTACTTATTATAGAATCATATTCATTGTTATGATATCATGTATGGTTCACTTATGACTTTATATTACACGTTCTTTTGTAAATTCCATGTTAATGAGCGTTTTGGGTAAAATCGTTTCATTTGTCATCTGTGTTTTGACTTGTAATTATTCATATGATTACTTAAATCATGATTACTTAATTCCAGAATATAAAACATGATTTATATATAATATATATTTATAATATACATATATATAATAGATCAATAAATGGAATGAAATACACCGTTAATGGAGACGGTAGGTCGTACGTATGCATGAACGCTGTTTTCGTTTCCTTATTGAGTTGAATGGAATTAATTAGATGACATACATATACATAAATCCAGTAGCTTTATAATGTCATATATTTCATTATTATTTCTTATATATACTTAATAATCATTCTTAAATGGTTAACATGGAGAATGAATCTCATCGCGTCTTGGAGACGGTAGTCCGTACGTACGCATGAGCGATGATATCGTTTCCATAATTAATGAATTGGAGTGGAGTGGATGATACAATATATCAGAATCATTATGATGTTATAACAACTATGTATAGTTATTATTTACACCATTATACCCATCCAAGTAAGGTGGTGTTGGAAAAACAGATTATACCACGACGTGGAGACAGTATTCCGTACGTACGCACGCGCGGTGATTTTGTTTTCCGTAGGATGGATAGATGGTGAAATAGAGTCGTTTCATACTTATAATAACATATTATTATATGAGTGATACTTATGTTATTACTTCATAATGAAAAAACTAAAGAAGAAGAAGTATAAGAAGAAATAAAATTGAAAGAATCGGTAACAGACATTACCTCTTCTTTGAAGCGCCTCTTTGGGACCTCCACTTAGGGCACTAGAATTAGTCTTTGAAGAATAACCGTACCTATATGATGTCTCTAGGGAAGTGTAGAAGAGAATTTTTCCAGGTTTGGCAGAGCTTGAAGGCTCAAATTGGTGTGAGGAAGAGAGGGAGGAGGTTCCCTTTTATAAGGGAGGAGAGGGGAACCTTTGGAATTCTTAAAAATATTAATTTATAATAAATCTAACCCCAATTAAAAACCACCAAAATGACTCATATTCGAATATTAGATGATATAGGGTTGTAATCTCATAATACAATCAAATTGAGACATGTTTGGATCTTATTTTAAACCTTATCATTTTGATTTATCCTTATTTAATCTATTTAAGTTTATTTGTGGTAATAAAATTCTAATTTTTAAATTATAAAAAACAATTACTTATTTGTTGTGAGTTTTACATAATTGGTTACTTTATAACATTATAGACCATATAAATATAAAATTATAATTTTTAAATATTTCTGTGATTTTTAAAAAAATTTATAATATGTTATTTTTATAAAATAACAACAGTGTCAATTTTGACACTATTCATTTATTTGAATTTAAATAAAATATATACAGAATGTATGTTCGAAATAAAATATTTAATAGATTCATAAAAGGTCATATGTTTATATAAAATTAGTGGATCGCATTAAATAGTCCATATAATGTTTATTTTATTATTTTTAAAACCATTTATTTGCTTTATCTCTTAATAAAATATTTACTACAACATTTTTGTATAATTATTTAATATACTTATTTGTTGAATAAAAATTAAAACTAAAATATTAAGATGAATATAAATCTATTACCTTTCATAATAATACTTTTACTCGAATTTATCATCTTAAAATCACAATAGTTAAATTTTTATATTTATTAAATTATGAAGGTGACAACTTTGGCATCATTTAAAATAAAATAATATAAGTGTCGTAATCACATTTATAAGACTCCAAACGGTTATATATTAGTTAATTGAATGGTTAAGGTGTAGATATACACTTCCAATAAGTTTTGGTCAGGTTTGTGGGCCTTTTAATGGGTATTATTATTTCAATAAAAACTATATTATTGATTTTTCACTTAATAAATAATTTCTGCATCATTAATGTATCACCATTAATGATAATTATTTAATCTCTAAAAAATAAAAATAAATTATCATGATGTAGATAATTTTATTATATTTCTCTATATTATTCATGTTCTAAGTTTTATAAAGTTTATCACTAAATTAATATTATTATACTTATAAGATTTAAGAGAGTGACATGTTGTCACTTTCTTTGGTTTTAATAATAATTAAATTATTTTCATGGTAAGAAGTCCATAAAATGAATCTAATCCGACCCTTAGGTGATATTGGTCGACTTTTAGTCATCCAATAGAATTTGGGCATGTGTTAGGATAATTTTATAATATTATATTCACCCTTAATTACCTGATTTACCTTTAACTATGTTAAATAAAATTTACCGTAGTTACTATTCATAATTCCCAAAAATAAAAAGTAGTCTATTAACATAATTTGGACCCACTGATTCCAAATATGGAATCTATTTTTTCAAATTCAATACACAAAAGTTGAAGAAATTAAATTAAAATTAATCTCGTTGTCGAATGAAAACGGGTTTTTTTTAAAACATTGCAAAAGATTGAATTGATTTAACATATGAATTCAATGTAAAATCAATGCTAATGACATACATTATATTAAGTTGTAAAAATATATTCTATATATAATTTAAAACCATTCAATATTATAATTTAACCACATAAGTTGTTAATATGAAAAAATTGTTTTTAATTAAAATATAGCGTGTTTTTACTATTCATTAACATATGAAAGTTATCAGAATAATATGAAAATTTTATCCAAGGTAAATTTTATATCCCGATTCCCAAGAATAATTTTATTTTGTAAAATTTAACTTACAAACATGTCAAGAACTAGATTTAAAGTGGGTTTTCCATCAAAAGGCGGAAAAACTGCATTTTTTTAAAAATACTTATTTTACCTGAAAATTTTATTTTGTTCTTATACCATACTCTAGAAAATGTGTAAGATGAATAATAATGTTATAAAATTCAAAATATAGTTAATACTATTCATGACGGCTAGTTCATAAAAATAACATATCGTTGTTTAGTAAAACCCGGTATTGCGTACAACACACACTATCGAAGAAGGTCGCGATTGCGTGTAATGCAAGCCAAGTCAGGGTTGCGTATAGTGCAAGACTCCTTTGTTGTTTCGTTATAATAGAATACAACCATTTTTTTCATTTATACATCAAATATATATATATATACTCAATTTTGCATAGAATGACTATTATCAAACGAACTTGAAATTGTGTGTAACACAATCTAAGAATAGTGTTGCGTATACTGCAAGCTAATACGATGATGCGTATAGCGCAAGATAATCGTGGTGTAGTGTACAATAGAAGATATGAAATAAATTAAAACGAATATATCTTATAAAATCTCGGGTTATTACAATTTCATAAAGTGGACTACTTGAATTTATAATTTGCACATCATGATATTTACCTAAATAAGGTGCTCTCGAAGTGTGTCCAAAATTATCCCCAAGTGTCTCGCATGCTCCTCCTCAGAAGATGAGTACACAAGGATATCTTTGATAAATACTTCCATGAATCAGTCTATGTACGGATTGAAGATCCATTTCATGAGTCCCATGATCAAAGATATATCATTCTTCATACCAAATGGGATCAAAATTTACTCCGAGTGACTATAGTTACATCTAAAAGACATCTTTGATATACCGTCATCTCGTGCTCGCAACTATGATAGTATAATCAGAGCTCAATGTTTGATTACCATTTTCCCCCTCTCATATTATCTAAGAGATCATAGATCCTCATTAGTGGATACTTGTTCTTAATTATTACCAAATTCATGTTTTGGTAGTATAAAAACATCCTCAATATCCCATATTCTTTCTTGGAAAACAAAGCTATGGATGTCGAGGGTGGAAAATTGGGTCTACCAAAGCTATTCCTCTACAAATCCTCCAGCTAAGCATTCAGCTCGATGGGATCCATCTGATATAATGGAAAAAATTATAGAGTCATCTTATAGTGTAGATCAATGAAAAATTCTTTATCTTGGAAGGTAATTAAACCTACAACATCTTTAGTGAAGACGTCCTCATACTCCTCCACAGTTATAGGAAACCGGGAACTCCCAACATCCACTACCCCATGGAATAATCTATCCAACTAATGAGTAATCAGGTACACCCTCCTATGCATGAGTCTATAGTTCATTTCATGGGTTTAATTCTCTTTGAAAAAGTGGAAAGTTGTTCCATCAATACGGACACACCACACCCTTCACCTAAAATTGTCCATATATGCATTAATTGTTGATAACCAATCCATACTAGGAATGATGTCCTAAGGCATCAACAATACTACCAAGATAATCCAACACAAACTCTCACCTCAATGATTTAGGTCAGACTATTGGCATAAGTTCATGAACACTGATTCTTCTAAGTAGAAGTATCCAAGAATAAGGCTCGACCCAACTCTCAACTTGAATCTATATGTCTCATACAAGGTACGTGGAAAAAAATGAATGACTATGACCTATTTCTATCAGTACTATATATAATTTATAAAAGACGCATATCATACCTTGAATCATTCCATGAGCCTCTGGGTCATATGTTTCGACCCACTATAGATGCCCCCTTTCCTAACCTCCAACTCTGTAATCTAGGCAAGGACCACCTAGGGGTGGTGGTGGTAATATGTCAAAGCATCAACCACCTACTACTACTCTACCAACTCCACCTACATGTATTCTACCATGAGGATCTACATAATAATGTAACAACCTCTTCCTTGGTTGCTCGCGCACAATCTCTATGTCAGATATATGAAAGATCAGACAATTTTAGGGGAGCTGTACCCAGCTATCACATGAGTAGCATCACCATTCCCTTGGAAGATTGGACCCACCCTGTGAGCCATGTACTATAGAACCTGTATCTTGTGACCTCCTCCTGAATTGTCTAACATATCTCAATCCCTCAGAATAAAATTGACTCCCAACTACTAAGGTATCTACTCCTACATGTTCATTGTTTATAAACACTGGCTATATCTATATAGCCATGAATCTCTCAACCACCAAAGCTTACTCTAGAACCTCATCATAGGTAGGAATTCATAGAGGGTTAAATCTAGATCAAATGTCTCTAAGAAGGCTTTTCTCAGTGTTTTGATCCCTAAATAACATATTCCAAAGCATATCCATTGAGTACATAGAGAGGTTGGTACACATAGATGAATTCTCTACTACTATTATATTACCCTGAAATAGTAACAGATCATCCTAGATATATACAACCCTCAGTATAGTAGGTGATAACTCCTATCTAAAAGATAATCTAGACAATATCCAAGAATGAGTAACCTCATCATAAGATTATGTAACTAAACCCCACCATCACCCTATTGATCCATGAAGAGGGATCTCTTTTAGGACCACTATCTGATCTATTGGTGTCCGAAATGGATGGAAAACTCAAGTCACCACATCTAGAAAATCATTATCCACCTTTGGTTAGAGCTCAATTTAGAACCAAATAGCTCCATGTCACTGAAACTCATGAAGCGTGCTCAGTTTTCACACCTCATTCTTTAGTACAATGGGGACCAAATACTCCATAACATGTGTAATGGATAGTGAACCATATGGAGGTGGAATCTTATGAACTAATCCTTGAATAAATGCCTCATCACTGATGGGATCATCCTCATGATCTTCATATCGAATAATAGCTATTATAAATCATTAATGTATCCTGAAACTAAACAAGATGTACCACATTCAATGAGTATATCTTGAGATCTAATTCCAAAAGCACATGTAATCCAAAAACAATTCCTCTATGATTCATATACCATTGTTTTCCCTTCAACAAATGTTCTCATGTACCGAGTCGAAAATCATGTGATCGGAGTAATGGTGTATGGATTTTTTATCCACCACTACAACACTAGAGTCACTGGCATGAAATCTAAACTCAGAACATTTAAATTTGATACCCCAACCAAACCTCATAGACTCATAGTCCTAAAGTAGAACTGACCCACTCTGATGCCACTATGTCAGGACCCATCACAGTGCGGTCCATGTCATGACTCCCCAATCCCGCCTCCAATAGGCTAGGGGATGGAGACTACTGACGAGAAGGAAAATCATTGGAATGGGTGTCCATGGCCTATATACCTATACACAGGCACACATTTTCATGAAAATTAAATGTTTAAATGTAAAAACAAATTCAAAATCATGCATGCATACATCTAATCCCATAACCAGAGTATGATAGGAAGTAAAAGAATGTAAAAAGGAATCAAATATGATCCCATGAAAAAGAATATTTAACACAAGTCCAACATAAAATTAATGTACTAAGACTACTATTATAAATTTGTAGAAACACACCACGATCTTTCTGGTCTCACTATGCACCGTTTGGTCCTAGACTTCCAACGACTCAATCGAAAGTTCATTTTTCTACATAATACATGGAACACGTGGGAAAATACCATGATGGGGTGAGTATGAAAATACTAATTAAGACACCCTAAAACTAAAAACCATACAACAAAAAAAATATAGTAATATATGCATATTTATATTGCTAAAACACTTATAACAATAATATCCCAATACTACTCAATAATGACTTGCATTCTGGAGGTAAATCACACTGATAGTATACCAACATAATATTCCTGCTCAAATATTATACAAATCACTCATCTTGTAGAAATCACTTCTGATTCTGATAGAAAAAATTATTTACATCTTATAGGTACTTTTCATGGAGTCTCACCATAAGAAAGAACATGATGATAGTCCATAGAGATATAATACACAGATGAGGATCACTCCCAATGTCAGGGGTTGATACCAACAAACACAATCTGGATTAACCTGGTATGTAGATGATTGACACCCATACATTGTTGGTCATGACGATATCAAGATCTCCACCTAGGGAATGAATATGAATAGAGGATCTCACTTAGGTCCTCTCGAAGGGTTTACAATGAATTTATCTAATAATTCATGTTTGAGGGATCATAGTACTAGGAGTATGAAATGATTCATACCGACATTGAGGTAAAGGATAATGGTAACAAACCCTAAATAATATTGTCCAAGATACAAAGGAAAAGATATCCAAGACATGTTTAATAGATTTTACGGTGTGTATTAGGGTTTATAGGTCCTGACCCTAGACCCTACGTCCTACCTATGTAAACAGATTGTGTCATCAAAACTGTGTTTATGTAATAGTTTACACAGTGTAGTCATCCCGTGTACTCTACCCATGTTCTAGTACACAGCTCATCCTGTGTATATGGTCCAATTCATGTCTGTGTCGGGGAATACACGATGTGTAAGAAATCTATGTTCTCCAACACATGTCCATGTAGTTATCAAAGTGCATGCAGAGTTTCTGTGGAAATACCCCACACTGTCCAGTCCTAGACAAACACCATCTGATACTTTTCTCCTACATGAAACCCTACCCACCACATAGGGGTCCCACACACTGCGTAATCTGGGATTACATGCCGTGTGGGATATGATTTTATAAAATCCCTGGTTCTTACTCCATGCATCCTGGTCAATGCATTGTCCTTTAAAATAGTGGTTTCCATGCCATAAAACTGTAGATCGAGCATCATTAAGTCATGAATTACAAAATCAATAAGATTTCAGCCTTAAATGTTATCGAAAAACAATATCATCTTCATTCATCACTATGCGCTGAAGAACATGGTATTGGGAATCAATCTTAATCCCATTCATCCTGGAATCCATCATCACACTACCATCATGTTATGTCGATCTGAGATCTTTGATTTTACATCATTTCCCCATGAAAATAGTATGTAATGATCGATTGTTTGGTATCACATTGAACTGTAGACCAATAAAAAATACCCAAGATGAACAGTGAATTAGGGGAGAAAATCTCAACATAAATACAGAGAAACATACCTTGACTGATTTTTATGTGAAACATGGGTTGTGTTTATTATAAAAATAATCAAATAATCATCAACCACAAAGAAATTTCTCTGGATAAATCCCACAAATATGGCCATCCCAAAATATGATTGAATCATGGGTCGATCTATTCATTGATTAGTCTGTGTTCTTCCTATAAATAAATATTGTGGAATAAATCTAAATAAAATCAACACCCTTTCTTCATTTTATTGATCACAAATGAATAAAAACGTGGTTTCATTGTCATTTTATAGATCCATCAAATTAGAGGTTCTTTGATCATGAATCCATGACCTCGTTGTTGTTTTCCTTGGAAAGAAACCTCGATGCTCTCTCCAACGGTCTCCAATGGTTACAGGGTTATATGGTTGACCTTGGGATTCTGAAATATTGATCTATTTGAAGATCCAATAAATTTTCCTTCAACTAAATGAATTGAAATAACTTTATAAAGTTATTTTAGTCATTTCCACACCTGTGATAACGTTTCCACAAATGAACCACATTGACTAATTTTATGTCACACCTAGGGTAATCCTCACATTCATAGCTTTACAGTTCCCTTAGATTTTAGATCTGAGCACTCGTTCAAGATTTATCCTAATTTTTTAATAAAACCACATGCATGTGTTATTTTATTACATTTAAAATTTTTAAAACATTTATTCTAGTCACACAAAGCCTCATAATCACATGTTTCCTTAACACCTAGTCATGAAAAAAATCCATATAATATCTAAAAATAATATATGGAAAATCCAAGACATTAATCCAAGATCCCAATATAGCACACACCCTGGGGAATCATACCTCCCCAAATCCTCATGTAGAATACACAAAAGGGGCCACATCCCACCCTACAAATGTATTTTTTGGAAATCAATACCTAGGAAGTTGTATACCAATTTAGTGTCAGATAACCCATTCACTCTTTGTCTATAGCTCACCCAAAACTTTATATAGCATACACCCAAGTGGCACATCCTGATCATGAATGGTTACAAGGCTATCAATACCTAAGATATATATCCCACCTCATCGCCTTATAACATATACATTCGAGGTATTTTAACTCCTACATAAAATGATCACATATCTTCCACTTTGGGGGTCATATTCACTAATAAAACAATCACATATCCTTCACCTGGGGTGTCACATCCACAACCCAAAACCATAAAAAATAATCCACTTGTGGGTTGTATTCCTTACTCGAAACCACACATATCATCCACCCGGGAGCCACAACACTTACCTGGAACCATCACATCATGAGATGAATAGTTCCCACCATGGAATTGTATATCTTATCATTACCTGGGTTTTCCACTCAACTAAATCCATCACTAAATTACTATGGTTGACTCTCAAGCACACAACCAATCGTTAACATAATATTCACAATGGGTTTTATAGTACTACTCTCTATCCACTAACCATTCCTTGGGTCAATATGATGACATAATATTTTAATATATAATTTTTTCCCTTCAATCAAAAAATCTGTCGATAGCTCGATTCCCACCCAACACCAAAATAATATGAGTCCCAACATATTATATAAATATTAAAAAATTTAAGAATAACAAAATCATTATAAATTTATAACATTTTTACTAATTATAAATTCATACAAAATAGGTTAATGACTTTTAAAAATTTAAATGGTATTTTTTTAATAAAATTTGTTTTCCTTATATATTTTATTTTCAATTGAATACAATATTATAAATTTTAGAATTATTATTTTGTAATTTTTTTTAATTCCTCATTTCAAAATTTAGTTTCTATGATGTTTTGGAATTTTTATAAGATAAGTCATTTTTAGATTAATGGTGAAAAATACTATCTTTTACAAAAAGTTGAATTTTATTACTTTATGAGAATATATTTATAAAATATATTTTTTAATCAATATAATTTGTATTGAGGGAATTATTTAATTTATTTTAAAGATAATGTTTTACATTTAGAAAAATATATATTTCATCTTATAAAATAAATGTAATATTTATATATTAATTAAAATTATTTATTATATTTTCTTTAAAATATGTATTTTAATGGAATCCTTCATTTTTGGACTTATTTGAAAGTCACATATTTTTTATAATAAATAAGTTTATTTCATAAAAATTGTTAATGCTGAGAATTATGGCCTATGCATAGTTTATAAACATAGAAACACACTTTTTTATAGAAACTATTTTTATGCGATATGTACATTTATTTTAAAATTAATATTTTTAACCATAAGTAATACTATTTAATAAATTTTTTTATAATTTTTAATAAAAGGGTGAAATTTGGTAAAAGTCCATTTTAATTTTGGTTATTAGAATTTATTGCCTCGATAAAAGTAAAAATATTTAAAATTGTTTAAATAAGATTAAATAACTAAAACCATGTTGAAAACAAGTCTCAAAGTAGATTTTTATGGTTTTTTGGACAAAAAATGACCTCCCCTTCATCTTTCCCCCCTTTTGGATCCTTTTACCATTAAATAGTAACTTTTTAATATTTAAAATGTAAACAGTGCTACCCAAATTTCCATCTTCTTCACTTATAAAAGGGGATCCTTCAACCACTTCATTTTTAGCCTTTTACCTTGAATATATTCATATAAATATATAATTTACTTCCTTTTATAACCCTCTCCCATTTATTTAATCCACTATTCAATATTTTTTATCTTAATTCCTTTTTTCTAGGAGATTCTTATGAGAAAATTCAATCTCTCACTGAATTTATTACATTCTTCTAAATAATTTATTCTTAATCATAATCTTAAAAACATTATAAAAAAATAAATATAATGAATTATTATAATTAATATAATAAAAATTTATTATATTAAATCAAAAAACCTTATTAATATTCATCCAATATGAAAACATTGGAACGTTGATAGTGCATGCCTGTGAACTACCACATCCATGAATCAACATCTTTTGTTTCTCATACCACCTATCATATATAGTTATAATGATGGAATTTTCAAATTAATATTGTATTTAAAATATTTTTATTATTCTAAAATGAAAATTTTATATTTTCTTTTAACACCTTATATTTTGTGGAAACTAAAAATTTTATCCGGATTAATTGGGGATTACCACCAACTTGAATGATGTGAATTTTTTTGTTAATTACAAAACATGGATCTTACTAAATGTGTAATTAATGAAAAAATAACTACTCCCCACCTTCATCCCTTTCTAATAAAAAAATGAAAATGCTAAATATGCATACGTGTAGAGTACCGCCTCAACGAAACTGGTGTTTTTTTATCCAGTACTTTATTTTTTATCAATATATTTAATAATATGAATCAAAACCTTAAAAAATTAAAATAATGACAATATTATAGATTAATAATGATATTATAACTAAATAACCACATAAAATTAATTATCCAATAATTATATCATGTTCATGTTTGGATCGGTTAAACCACCTAGATGAATAGAGTTATAAATTTCTATCACGAGCTACTATATGAACAAAAATAATGGGGATATTTATTAACAATAAAAATAATAACTTATTAGGTTCTATAAATATAATATTTTATTTGTTATATATTATATTAACAATAAACATTCATAGTAAATTTAACCACTAAAAGGGAACATTTCACATATTCATTCATACATGGAGACCATTTTCGAATCCTATGGAAATATATGAGTATTTTAATAATATAATAATAAAAACATATAACTATATAAATATAAATATCATGAAGAAATTTTACTAAAACTTTGAGAATTTTCAATAAAGTTAAAGAGTTACAGAAATATTTACCAAACAAACCAAAGTAACAGATAAAATAAAAAACTATATAAAAAATAAATAAAATTAGATAATTTATATAGAATGGAATATGTGATATAGAATAAAATTTTCATAAGAAATATTTTAATATAAACTATTTTTTATTGAGGAATTTATGTCCTTGCACATAATTAATTGGAACCAAGGTAAGGGGTTCTTATCTGAAATTTGATTTCTTGAGACATATTTATTAATGTGCGCCATAATATATTTAATATTGTTTGATTTCTTCGAATTGAATTAATTTTTATTTATTTATCTAATTATTGTGGTTTCAATATCCATTTCATGATTTATATTTAAATATTATTAGTTTAAAATGATACTAATGTTGTATGGTTGTTTGCTAGACCAATTTCCTTTTAATAACTTGGGAGAATTCTTATTAAATTCTGTTATTCCAAGTCTGATTTATACTAAAAAATAAATTATTTAAAATGTATTTCCTCTTTTTTTGGGTTTTTACAATTTTTCATTATGATCTAATTATCAAATGACTCATACCTCAAATATCATGCTTCTTATAAGGGTTTCTTGGTCTCAATTTCTAATTTTGGGAAATGGTTCTTGTAAAGAATAAATTTACTTTTATATTATCTATATATTTCTTAATTTTTATATTATGTAATGAGTTTTTTTTATTCGAGGTATTTTAATTTAATTTTCATACTTCTTCCCCTCATGGTTTTTTATTTAAATTTTACACAATCTATAAGGGTTTTATTTCAAATCTTTTTTTCTAAAATATATTTTTTTTAAATGATAATATATTTAGAAAATCTGTATTCCTTATAAAAAGACTCATAATTTTCTTTGGGTTTTCATGGGTTTCTAAATTTGACATCAAAATTTCATTTCCACTTGATTCATATTTTTTCTAAAGTGTTTATTCTAATTAAAATTGACCTCATCACCTCCATTCAATAGGGAACCAACATTTTTCATTGTCCATATTCATTGGATTATTTTTAAAATTTAATTACATATTCCCCAATTATTACTTAATATAATTTTATATTACTAGACATAAATTAAAAAATATATATAAATCATTAATATTTTCCTTGTGGGTCATTTTTCTCAATTTGTAAAAAAAATAAAATTTTAACGCCTTCTGTAACATCCCGGTTCTAGAAGCCACCCAGAGGCGCCCTGTACCCGGTTGGTCACATGGCCTCAAGCGCATTTCCCCAAAATCCAGAGACTTCCGACTAGTAGTGAGGGCCTTGGGTGTGATAGTAGGGTAACTATGACCTCATTGGAAGATTACACATCGGAAGAAAAATAATCATGCAATATAGAAAGCAGTAATAAGAAACAATTTAATAGCGGAAGACTGAATCAACAACTGGAGAACATATGTATATATGAAATGAAGCATGATACATAACTAGGAAAGCATCCGAACAAGTCACAATGCTGGAAAACACTACAGTACCAAAACAAGTACAAAAGAAATGTAAACAGCTCCTTAGCATCGCAAGCCAAAGCATGGTCCCATGCTCTCCTGCTCCAAGCAATCAAGTTCCAGAAGTCAAAGGGCGCTTGCCCTTGTCTATAACTACAACAACATAGTCTGCTTGGGCCCAAAAGAATGTCCCAAATAGGGTCTGAGATAAAACCCCAGTAGGCATTCACCCAATGATTTGTGCCTAACAGTCAATGAGTATATGGCTAGTAAAAGTACAATAAGCAGTAAACAGCAACAACAAGCAGTAGGCCGTAAATAGTAAGAAGTAAAACAGGATGATACATAGTAGCAATCAATCCACAATAAATCAAAAACAGTGAAAAAAACAGCTAAGAATCCGAAAACCCTCTTGGAAGTACTCGCATCCATCCCCTCTGGTCCTATCCAAGAAGTACCACAACCCTCTGGGTGGTGCACTCAGCCTAACTCCTTTGGCTTGG
Organism: Viscum album; assembly: GCA_963277665.1. Taxonomy (NCBI): domain Eukaryota; kingdom Viridiplantae; phylum Streptophyta; class Magnoliopsida; order Santalales; family Viscaceae; genus Viscum; species Viscum album. Next base: position 21,506,728 of record OY728123.1, read on the forward strand.
TCATACGAATTTATGACACTCTTTGGGGAAGCTCACTCGCTCAATTACCCATATATTCTAGGGTAGTCAGGGACTCTCTTGAGGAAGATCACATGGTCTAACCCCTTATCCCCAAGGTCTGGAGACTCTCTGAGGAAGCTATCTTGGTCAATTACTCCTATAGCCTCAGGTATAGAACAGACTCCCTGAGGAAGCTCACTCGGTCAATTCCTCCTCTAGCCTGGGAAGGTTCATAATGAGATTAAAACAAGGTAAAACTCTCTACGGAAGCTCACTTGGTCTACCCTCATATAGTCTATAAAATCCAAGACTCTCTGGGAGCTCACTCGGTTCATCCCCTCTATAGTCTGTAATATCTAAGACTCTATAGGAAGCTCACATGGTCTATCCCTTTTAGTATATAGCAGCAGGTTCTCTCAGCCTCGTGCCAGTCAGTGCATAATAATTCAATAAGTCCAAAGTACACCTATATAGCTACATGGCTAACCAAATTACACCTATAGAGCTACTTAGCTAAAGAGTCTACCATGTCATGAGTTTCACTTCAACCTATAACCACGAGGCAGGAAAACAGGTGTACCAGCCAAAGGTAAATGAGACCCAAAGGTCATAAATAGAACAAGGCAAGGGAAAAAACATACAAGCACAAAAAATTAAACTCTAACATGGTCTAATTTCCTCTACACAAGAATACTATCAAATAAGGAAAACAACGAAGGAAAAAAGGGGTAAAACGCAATACCTCGTTCACTGGTATCAGTGGAAATTCACACATAAACTCAGAGACATTGAACGGTATTGCACAAACCAACTACCTCGATTCTAGGAGATTGATATAATTGAATCACGATGGCTGATTCACCCTAGAACATCATATATCTGAGAAACACACAAAACATTTAACCATAGATATCTTGAGAAGGAAGAAGAATAGAAAAAAAAGGATCAAGTAGAAGGAAGAACTCACCGTTGTGCTTCCAACGAAATCAACAGAGCTAGAATCAGATAATGGATGGAGGCTCGAGAATCTGGGGACGTTTCACGGACGTATGACGTCTCTCTGTCGAACCAGACCTAAAAGAAGATGATTATGAAGATGAGCCACGACCCCGGTCCGTTTAATGAAAAAAAGTACACGACATGTATTTTTAAAGTACATGGCGTGTAGTGGGTTTTTCCGTACTCCGCCAAAATCGGCCTCCATGCCACCCCTACGCACCATGTGTGTGGTACAGACACGGCCATCACACGGTTTTGAGTGGGAAAAGAGTACACGACGTGTACTCAGAAAGTACATAACATGTACTTCAAAAATTTACAGAAACTCAAAAAATTCACAAAAACTCAAGAAAATGAAAGACATACCTGAAATGAAGATTCGAGTTCTTACGAACTTCCCTCCTTAAAGAAATTAGTCCGTCTAATTTCCCTAGATGGGCGTCTAAGAAGAAACCTAGAATAGCTCCGTCCACTGTGATCGAATATCGGCCTCCCTCTCCCAAGTCTCATCCTATATTCAACTGTGCTGCCATAGTACTTGTACCAGAGGGACATACCGGCCTCAGAGAGCCTTTTTAATGCAATCGAAAATCCAGATCGGATGCTCTTCAAACGACACATATGCTTCATGCTCAACCTCCTCGGGATGAAGGACCTGAGACGGGTCTGAAGAGTAATGTCAGAGCAGAGAGACATGGAAGACGTCGTGGATATCTCGGTACCTCTGTGGTAGTTTCAACCGATAGGAAACCATACCAACTCTCTCTAATATCTCAAATGGCCCGATGTACCATGGTGAAATCTTACCCTATCTCCTAATCCTCTTGTTTCCTAATATCAGTGCGACACGCAGTTAAACCTGATCTCCGACCACAAACTCTAGAGTTCATCTCCACTGATGATCATAATACTTCTGTCGAGATTGTTCTATATCCAACCTCTTCTAAATCAACTATATATGCTCTGATGTCTCCTGAACAAGATGAGGTCCTAGCAAAGCTGCATCTCCTGCCTTCAGCCAGCATAAGGGTGATCAGCATGGCCTACCGTATAGAGCCTCGTATGGTGCCATCTGAATGGTCTCTTGAAAACTGTTGTTGTTGGAAAACTCCACAAGAGGTATATGCTTCTCCCAAGAACCTCCAATGTCTAGAATGAAAGCTCGGAGCATATCCTATTGCACCTGGATCATGCACTCGGACTGTCCATCAGTTTGGGGATGGTATGCTGTACTCAAAAGTACCTGTGTACCCAAGGCCTTCTGAAGTCTCTTCTAGAACCGAGAGGTAAAGTGCGCATCCCTGTCTGAGACAATGGAGTGTGGAACTCCCTGTAGACGTACAATCTCTCGGATATACAGTCATCCCATTTCACCAACACTGATGGTTTCCTTGATCAGCAAGAAGTGTGATACCTTTGTAAGCCTATCAATGACAACCCAAATAGCATCACTTCCCCAAGGTGACCTCAGTAACCCAGCCACAAAGTACATCGTGAAATCATTCCACTTCCACAATGGAATGGGTAACTAATGTAAAAGACCTACTGGTTGTAGATGCTCTAATTTCACCTGCTGACAAGTAGAACATTTCATGACAAAACCAACAACATCTCTCTTCATACCTGGCCACCAGTACTAGCGATAAAGATCCTAATATATCTTGGTGATGCCAGGATGAACTTCCCAAACTGAGGAATGGAAATCCCACATCAGCTCCTCACGTATGTCTGCTGGCACCCATACACGTCCCTAGAAATGCAAGATCTCATCCTAGCCCATTGTCCATCCAGGAAGAGGGTCCCCTCCTGACATACTCTCCCGCAGGAGTAAGTCTTCTGAATCTGATAGCTGTCTCAATCGTACCCGATCAAGAAGTGTAGAGGTAATAGCCACAGATAAAAGAAAGGTCTTTCCCTGCCCCTCGTGCACCTCCTAAGGCATCTCAGAGAACAGAGCCATAAACATCAACTCAATACTGGCCTCCTGAACTACCTGAATCTGAGTTCTCCTGCTCCAAGAATCAGCCACTGTATTGCCCTTTCCCGGCATATAGGCGAGCTCAAAGTCAAAGGACTGATGTTACTCGACCCACCTGCACTGTCTCAGATTCAGATCGCACTGAGTGAAGATATACTTGAGACTCCTGTGGTCGGTAAAAACCACAAAGTGCTCTCCCATAAGATAGTGTCTCCAACAGCGTAAGGCCTGAACAACTATTGCCAACTCCAGATTGTGCATTGGGTAGTTTCTCCCATGTGGCCTCAACTGCCTAGACCTGTAAGCAACGACCTCATCTCCCAATATAAGCACAGCTCCTAGCCCGATACTCGAAGCATCACAGTAAACAGTATAGCCCTTTCCCGGCTCTGGAAAGACTAGTATCGGTGTTGACGTCAACCTCTCTTTCAGCTCATGAAAGGATAACTCAGTAGAATCTGACCATAAAAACATCACCCCATTCATGGTCAGACCTCTCAATGGTGCTTTTAGGCACGAGAAGTCCCGAATGAAGTGTCTGTAGTAACCAGCGAGCCCTATAAAACTCTGCAACTCAAAAACATTCTTTGGCTACTCTTAAGAATCTATAGTTCTCAATTTCTCTGGGTCCACATATACTCCATCCTCTGAGATGAAAGGACCCAATAAGTGAATCTGATCCATCCAAAAGTGGAACTTCGAGATTTTAGCATACAGCCGATGCTCTCTTAGTGTACTCAGAACGATCTCAAGATGTGTGGCATGGTCATGTCGAGTGTGAGAGTACACCAAGTTATCGTCCAGGAAGACCACGAAAAAAGAGTCCATGTACAGATGGAACACTCAGTTCATCAGTGCCATGAAAACTACAGGCGCGTTCGTGAGACCGAACGACGTGACTGTATAGTCAAAAAGACCATACCAGCTCCTGAAAGCTGTCAGAGGTATATCTTATGGTCTAACGCGCAACTGATGATAACTGGACCTCAAGTAGATCTTTGATAACACCTGGGATCCTCGAAGCTGATGGAATAGGTCATCAATCCTCAGCAAGGGATATGGGTTCTTTATCGTCAACTGGTTATGTTTCTGATAATCCACAAAAATCTAAAGGGTACCGTCTACCTTCTTCGCAAACAGGACAGGCGAACCCCAAGGAGAGGTATTGGGTCGGATAAAACCCTTTGTCTGCAACTCCTCCAACTGCTTCTTGAGCTCCTTTAACTCAGGTGTAGCCATCCTATAAAAAGGAATAGACACTGGTGCTACTCCTAGAATGAGCCCAATCGAGAATTCTACCTCATGCTCCAAAGGTAAACCTGAAAAGTATTCTGGAAAGACATCCCGTAAATGATCCACCACTGGAGGAAAGTATAACTGTGAAGTCCCCTAGTCATCCAGATAAAGACTAGAAATCTAGGCTGTAACTCTCCCTAGCCCATGATGCTCTGGTCCAACTCTACCTGCCTGGACATCCCACTCACCTCTATGGAAGAAAGATCCACCCTTTGGTGATATGAAACTCACCCTGCGGTGATAGCAATCGACGATTACCTGGAAAGGAACTAACCAGTCCATCCCGATAATGACGCCATAGCCCGTCATCTCTACGACATAGAGTTCCCATAAGAAATGACCCCCCTCAAAATCAAGAGGGATCTCTCTACACTAACATACTCTAGATGTCATTGTTCCCAAAATATTTTCAAGAGTCAACAAGTCGGCAGGCGAAAAGAAACAGAGCCCAAGGCTCTCCATGATAGAAATAGAGATAAAGGTATGGGAAGAACCAGTATTGAAAAGGTCTGAAGATAAAACTGAGGCTACTAAGATCATACCTTGAACTGTAGAAGGGTCGGGATCCTACTCCTGATAGGTCTGCTCTAAGGTGAAAGACTGGCATGTACCACAGCCTTACGCCCCTGGCTGACTGCTCTGAGTTGATCCACTCTACTTTCGCTGATGACCTAGTGAATGACCACCACAGCCACGACCTCTACCTCAGCCTGAACGGCTGGAATAACTCCAGTTCCCCGACTGGTGAGAAACTAGTGATGCATTTCCAGAATGCGGGGTCATAGAGGAACCCCTACCACCAGCTGACGGTGAGAAGATGTGACAGAAATGCTGAAGATGGACCATCTTTCCGCAAGACCGGAACTCCATCGGATCTCTCTGGCACTGAGTGCTAGTATTCCCACTCCTACTGAACTGGTAAGATACAACTTGGCTGCCAGAAGACGCCTCCCATAAACCTCGATCTTCTCGAGAAGACTCTCTGCAATGCTTCCAACTATCCGTAGGAGGAACACCAGCTCTGGATGATGAAACGCCCTGGCTCACTACTCCAGAATCCCTCTGATTGTGCTCAGTGATCAGCCCCATATTGACGATGGAGGATCTAGAAGTCAACTGGATGATATTCACCTAGGAATAGATCTCATACCTGAGACCTTCCTCAAACTTCCTAGCATGAAACAGCTCATCACCTGCTGGGATCGGTGTGAAATGCTGCAGCTTAGGGAAACAAGATGAGTACTCCATAACAAAAAGAGTACCATGCTGCAGACTCATAAACTCCTGGGTTCGATCAGCCCTTGGAGTCTCCAGATAGAAGTAGTCATTGAAGGTGCGTCGAAACTCATCCCAAGACATATCCTGATGACGACCTGACCGTGAGATCACCTCCCACTACCTCTTGGCGGTGTATCGGAGCATATAAGTAGCCAGCTTTACCATTCTCTAAAGAGGGATCTCTAGGTGCTCAAAGATGGTCATTGTGGCCTCTATCCATGACTCTGCAGTGTGGGGTCCTCCATCCCCTGAAAAAGTATGAGGATGCTGTAGCTGGAAAACCCACGTCAACTCAGCCATCGACGGGGCAGGAGGCGGCGCTCCCTGGATGGTCTGCATCATCCTAAGGAAGTCATACCTAAACTACACCTCGGCACCTGCAACGGGTATAACTGCTGGTGCCAAGGCTGTCACAGTAGGAGGATTTGCAGGAGGTCCCTCATCAGCCATATCTAGTGTCTGGTCACTGTCTGGCAACTGACGCACGACCAGAGGACGTCTCGGAGGCATAGCTCTGAATGATCAAAACCACACCTTAGATCAATTTAACAAAGATTGAAAACACATGAGTACGAAACGGTAACTGGGTATGAAACTATCAAGTTTTACAAAACACGACTACACGGCGTGTATAAAAACTACACGGTGTGTTTACTTAAGCCATTAACATGGGCGTTTACCCCTACCCGACAGGTCGTCTAACACCCCAAACTACACGGCATGTTGTTCCCACACAAGGTGTGTACTCGAAATCTAAACCCCTACCTAAGTCTCCTTACACGGCTAACCCACATGGTTCAAACTAACCCCAGACTTCACGGCGTGTTCCCTAGGGACACGACGTGAACTAGACACTGCCTCAGTGGCCCGGGTTGTTAGTTACATGGCCGTCTACACAGCTGGACCTTACACGGCATGTTCTGAAGAAACACGGCATGTATAGGAGAAGGTGACACCGTACCAAGTTGGTCCTAACATGGACAGGTAACTGGGCAGGACTACACAGCGTGTTCCGAAAGCAACATGGCGTGTCTTAGAGAAGGTCACACCGATTCGTGTTGTTCGTGACATGGCCGGATACCTAGATAGAACTACATGGTGTGTTCCTTTACAACACTGCATGTTCTACTCAAGCTTCTATGACCCATGTTTTTAGTGACATGGCCGGGTACAAGGCTGTACACTACACGGCGTGTACATACCGTACACGGCGGGTTCCTCTAGTTATTTTCACAACACTGTGTTCCTGCACACACAGTCAGTAACATGACCTAAAAATTACACGGTGTGTAGCCAGAAAGTACACCCCATGTATTCTAGGTTTTTGTTGGGCAGTAGCTCAAAAACTTCAAAGAATCCTAGAAACACGTAAAAAAATCAAAGAGGTGCCAAATTCCGATCCATGAGGGCCCATACTCCCCGCGAATCAAATCTTGGCATCCCCTATAGTCATGTACAAGAGAAAACAGGATCAGGATCCACCAATTTCCGATTCAAGAGGGCCCATAACACCTCAAGAATCAAAACATGGTGTTCATTTAAACAAAGTACAATAAAACAATCCTCTAACAAGGCATCATAGATTCTATCAATCATATATCACAACAACATGCATAATCTACACAAAGTCTATCACAACAGCATGCAATCTCTAATGCACCCTAAATGGAATAGCAAGATTGCATGGTATATGATTTCTACAAGTGCCTATATGATGCATGAGATGGAATACCCTCATATCATTGGGTTGCGACAGAAATAGAACCGTAATATCAAAACAATAATGGTACAATGCATGTGAATCACTCTAGGTGAAATCGCATCAACCGTAACATCTCAAGACCAGAAAACTAAAATAAACGAGGTGATATGGATTTTCCCTCTACAAGGGTTAGCTACTCCCGGGCAAAACTTATTACCATGTACCAAATCCTTCTTATCCTTGGCTATGTCTCCAAACAGAAATGGAATAGAAAATAATTCCTCTGATACCACTTTGTAATGTCCCAGTTCCGAAAGCCACCCAGAGGTGCCCCATACCCGGTTGGTCACATTGCCTCAAGCGCATTTCCCCAAACACCAGAGGTTGCAGACTAGCAGTGAGGGCCTTCAGTGTGATAGTGGGGTAACTATGCCTTCTTTGGCAGAGTACAAAGTAGAAGAAAAATAAAAATGAAATAGCGGAAGCAGTAATAACTAACAATATAACAGCAGAAGACTAAATCAAAAACTGGAGAACATATGTAGGCATGAAAGGATGAATGATACATAACTAGGAAAGCAGCCAAACAATTCACAATGCTGGAAAAAACTACAGTACCAAAACAAGTACAATAGAAAAGTAAACAGCTCCTCAACATCGCAAGCCAAATCTTGGTCCCATGCTCTTCTGGTCCAAGAAATCATGTTCCAGAAGTTGAAGGGCGCTTTACCTTGTATATAACTACAACAACAAAGTCTTCTTGGGCCCAAAAGAATGGTCCAAATAGGGTGTGAGATAATATCCCAGTAGGCATTCACCCAAAGATCTGTGCCTAACAGTCAGTGAGTATATGGTAGGTAAAAGTACAATAAGCAGAAAATAGCAATAACAAGCAGTAGGCAGTAAATAGTAAGCATTAAAACAGGATGATACATAGCAGCAATCAATCCACAACAAATCAACAGTAGTGAAACAAACAGCTAAGAAGCTGGAAACCCTCTGGGTAGTACTCGCAGCCATCCCCTCTGGTCCTATCCAAGAAGTACCACAAGGTCTAGAGACTCTCTAAGGAAGCTATCTCGGTCAATTCCTCCTATAGCCTCAGGTATACCAGATAATCTCTGAGGAAGCTCTCTCGGTCAATTCCTCCTCTAGCCTGGGAAGGTTCTTAAAGAGATTCAAACAAGGTAAAAATCTCTGAGGAAGCTCACTTGGTCTACCCTCCTATAGTATATAAAATCCAAGACTCTTTAGGAGCTCACTCAGTCAATCTAATCTGTAGTCTGTAATATGTAAGACTCTCTCGGAGGCTCACTCGGACTATCCCTTATAGTCTATAGCACCAGGTTCTCTCAGCTCCATGCCAGTCAGTGCATAATAATGCTATAAGGACAAAGTACACCTATTGAGCTACTTGGATAACCAAAGTACACCTATATAGCTACTTATCTAAACAGTCTACCATGTCATGAGTTTCACTTCCACCTATAACCACGAGGCATGAAAACAGGTGTAGCAGCTAAAGGCAAAAGAGACCCAAAGGTCATAAACAGAACAAAGCAAGGGAAAAAACATCCAAGAACAACAAATTATCCTCTAACATGGACAAGTTAACTCTACATAAGCATACCAGTAAGGTAGGAAAACAACGAAGGCCAAAAGGGGTAACACGAAATACACCGTTCACAGGTATCAGAGGAAATTCTCAAATAAACTCATAGACTTTGAAAGGTAAGGCACAAACCACCTACCTCGATCCTAGGATATCGATATACTTGAACCATTATGGATAATTCTCCCTATAACTTCGTAGATATGAGAAATGCACAAAACGTTCAACCTTAGATATCTTGAGGAGGAGGAAGAATTGGAAAACATGGCTCAAGAAGAAGGAAGAACTCACTGTTGTGCTTCCAACGAAATTGATAAAGCTAGAATAGGAGAAAGGATGGAGTCTTGGGAATCCGGAAAGTTTCGCGGTTGTACGACATATCTCGGTCGAACCAGACCTAGAAGAAGACAATTATGACGATGAGGGGCGACCCCGGTCCATTTATTGAAAAAAAAGTACACGATGTGTATTTTTAAAGTACACGGCGTGTAGTGGGATTTTCCATACTCCGCCAAAATCGGCCTCCACATCACCCCTACACACTGTGTGTGTGGTCTGGATAGGGACATCACACGGTTTCCAGCAAGAAAAGAGTACACGATGTGTACTCATAAAGTACACAGTGTGTACTTCAAAAATTTCCCGAAACTCCAAAAATTCTAAAAAAAACTACATAAAAGGAAAGACATACCTGAAATAAAGATCAGGGTTCTTACACCTTCCATGCAAAGAATTATTTATATCATAATTTTTATTTTTATATGAAACATCCTTTATGTGATTTAATGTAAAATATTTTTATCTAAATAAATGTTTTAAAAACAGTCATTGACGTTTCTCATTTCTGATGAAATTTTCCCTCATGCTACTAAAATTTGTTTTCATCTAAATCCATAACATTTGAAAAACATTATTCTTGATAAATTATATTCTATAAATGTAACCATTCAACTTTTTCCTTTGGATATATTATATTATAATATTCTATTTTATAGAAATGAATCATCAAACTATTTGTATTTACTAATATGTTTCTCTATAAAACTATGTTTTCCCCCTAATGTTTTCATCTAGGGACAATCTATAATTACATATACTAATTAAATAGTGTTCCCTTAGATTCCATAAATTGATTAATTTGGGAAAATTGTTCACATAACAATATACTATTTATATATATTTCTTAAATAACATCTTATTTATTGTCTTGATTTAATGGTAGTTTCCTATAATGTTAGTTGATGTCATTGGATACCCATTTATTTTCCATGGGTTTATCATATAATGATTATTAAATAAATTATAAATGATTTATTTATGTGATACAATTTTAAAAGGATTTTATACCCATTTTATTTCCATGGGTATTTATAATGTGATGAATAAATCCCATTTTATTTCCATGGGTTATTTTTGAAATGGTGACTGATTAATTTCAAGTGGAACTCATATGTACATATGAATGAATGTTGGGGTGATATTTAACCCTCAAATTCATTGGATAAAACTGGAAATGTCACATGATTTATATATGTGGCCACAATTTAGTGGTTCACAAGAATTGGTAAAATTTGGTGATTCAAGAAGTTATTTTACACATGAGTATAATAATTTTTCCTCACAATCATGGGTATAGTTGTTTGATTCAAAAAAGTTATATTTCCCTACACTATTGTTTTTTCCTTTTGGAAGTATATTATTGATTTATGCTTATTATATATATATTGTATTTATCTTATGGATCATGTTTACTAACTAATGTTACAAAAATATTTTTATTCATATACTATGTTATTCTAAGACTTATTACCAATTTTATGATCTATTAATTATTGGGTATGATTATTTTATGTATCCAAATTATAATCATATGCACATATTATGCTCACTGATTACCTTTTATTGTTATTAATTATGTTAACCCTTATTATGAATCTGATTTCTCCCCTTTATTATGTTTCCATTTCCCTAGGTTAAGAAGAAAGGTAATACATAAGATGTGTCTTAAATAGTATCTTGTATGGAGGATTTTTTTATATCTTGATGCTCATTACAGATTAGGTAGTTTTTTATATAGTTGGAGAAAATGCCTTTTGATATAAACAACAAGGGTTTTACTAGTTAAATATTTTCCTCAATTATCCAAAACTCTAGAACTAAAAGTTGATTATATTCCAACAGTTTCATTATCTTTTAATTATGGATGTATATCATTGATAGTTTCTACAGTATGATGTTTTTGGAACCATATCCATTAGATTGGGTATGGCGATCATCAGTTGATATCAAAGGGGAGTTTAGATAACTTTAGAGGGTAGGAATTTATTAGTGGAAGATAAATTATAAAGGTATAAAGGTCATTAAGGATTGATAGGTTAAGATTTATTATTGTTTCAAAGGTGTAAATAAACCTTCAAGCATTTTATATTGAATATTGTATGTTGTTTTTATATTATGGTGAGATATAATTAGTGAAAATATTATGGATAAGTTTGAGGTATATGTTTATATATAGGATAACTTCATAATGTTTTTAGAAATTTTTGGATTTTTTGTTTTATTATAAATTAAATCCATATACTATCATGTCTATTCTGATATGGTATTGATACAAATAGTGCTAATCACATTAAAAAGGAAAGTTGGGTATTGACTCAATGTTCACTCAAGTAAACTATATGTGGGCCTATGAATACACACATATCTAGATGCTCCTAGTGGATTTGGTTTTGGTTAATCTCATTCCAATTATGAAACACTATTTAGTATTTATTTTGTTAAATAATCTAGTTTAAGAGAATTATATAACCCTGATTAAATAAAAGAAGATTGTACCAAAAATAATTAAGGATAAATTAAAAGCTAATGTAATGGTTTTAAAGAATATAACATTTCAAGGTTGAGTTTTTTATAGTATCATTCAATATAATTCCCTCTTGAAGGTAATTATTCATCACTCAGGTTAACTCTTTTTAGTTTTAGTAATGTATTAATCCTAAAAGGACCATGTAAACAACAAAATCCATGAGTAATGTGGTGATTTTCCCAAGGAAAAACCTAACATGATAATAGATTTAGTCATAAATCATGTAATTATTCCAAACCAACAATCTATAATTATGATTAAATAAGTGAAAATAGGTGTACATAGTTTAAATCACAAACCCCCAAAAAAAGATAAGGATAGATTATCATGAGAAATCATGTGATGGATATAACGATGGAAAGAATAGTTATTTTCCTTCATGTAAAAAATGAAAGAAGAGAAACATAAGGTAATGGCCCAAAATCAATAGAAGGTGTTTAATTCGTGGTAAAGTAGGGAATCGTGCAACAAAATTTCAAGGTAAAAGGAATATTTTTTCAACAAAATGGTAGTAAATGATGTTTATCATAAGGTACTATGGATATTTCAATTCAGAAATTGTGTAAACATATCCATTATCCAAGTCAATTTCATTATCCAAGGGATAACAATAATGATAGGAATCGAAAACATCAATGATAAGGGAATCCATACTAATCAATTCTATGTATATGTGTTCAAAATGTGATATAGAGTGAGTAACACTGATCATCCACTCAATAAATATGATTACTTCATTTTAACATTGTTTTACCAACTCCTTTGAACCATAAATGTTTTCTAACATTATAAAATCACCATCTCAAAGAATATATATAACATTATTAATAAAAAATATTGGTATGGTTAACGTAACCCAATTCTATATCATATCTCTAATGAATCTTTATTTTAATTATATAAAACCCTATAATACATTCTTTATTTGAATTTGATTTGGTATTGGACTTGGATTGTCTATATCTCTATATAGAGATGATGATAATTTAAAAATAGCGAATAACATTTAAAAATACAAACTTAACACATAATAAATTATTGTTATGAGGTTGATTATAAGCTCGTTATATTAAATCACTCCCAAAAAAATAGGACATCAACACAAATAATAAAGGGTACATATATCAAAAAATTAGAGAGATATTTAATACATCGATATACCTATTGTAAGGAAAATACTAGTTCACTATGGGTGGCTAATATAGTAAGGATGATACCTCAAATGAAATAGAATCTTGGGTCATGTATTCCATTTATATAACTTAAGCAATTTTTATTAGTGAGTAATACATACAATAATGAGGATGTAATTATTTAAAGGGATAAAGTAATGATCCAATATTTTACCATAATTGTTTTCACATTAAATAAAAACTATAGTGATAGATTGTTTCCCAAGAAACAGAAAACTAACATGGGATAAGATGTATTAAATAAATATTATTAATAATGTTTAAGAATAAAAAATACTAGAGTAAAAAAATATTCAATTATAAATTCATATAAAATACGTCAGGAAAACAGAATGTTTAAAAATAGAATTTTTCAACAAAATTAGTTTTTCTTATATATTTTATCTTTACATAAAACCTAGATTTTAATTATTTTTTAAAATTTTTAATTTTGTTAGATAATTTATTTTTTAAAATATTCATATGAAAATTGAATTATTAATAATTTTTGGGATTTTTCTATGATAAGTAATTTTTTTTAAATATTTTGAAAAATATTGTATTTTTCAAAATAATGAATTTTATTATATTATGAGCATATAATAGCAACATAGATATTTTTAATTAATATAATATTAATTTATTGAATAATATTATTAATTTTAATGATATTGTGTTAAATTTATAAAATATATGTTTAAGCTTATAAAACAAATTATATATTTTAATTCAAAATAATATATTTTTTTCTTTTAAATTAGTTAATTATTTTAATAGAAAAATTATATTTTAGATAACATAGAAGGATTCATAACTATATTATAATAAATCCATTTATGTAATAAAAATTGATAATTATTATAATTATGGCTTATATGTATGTTTTAAGAATCAAAACAAAATTTTTCCTAAAAACTAGTTTTACCTGTTATGTGCCATTTTTTTAAAGTTAACATTTCACACTATTAAAAACTATATTTCAGGAAATTATATTATAATTTTATATCATAAGTTTAAAATTATGTAAAATATAAATTTTAATTTTCTTCATTATAATTAATTACTAAAGTTGACAATTAATTACATAGTAAAAAAGTAAACAAATAGTAAAATTTGATTCACTAAGATTAAATGACTCAAAACGTATTAAAAACGTTTAAAAATGAATTTATGAGGATTTCATCATCTAAACTGCACATCTCCTTTCCCCTTTTAACTTTTTGAGCCTTTTATAGTTGAATAGTAACTTTACATTAATGAAAATGTAGAGGGTGCTTCCAAAATTACACTCCTCTACACTTATAAATGGGGATCCTTCCCCCACTTCATGATACACAATTACCATAGAATTATTCAAAAATATTTCCCATTTTTTCCTCATATAACCCACTCCAAATTCGTAAATCCTCTGGTCACCATTTTTTTCTTAAGAAATGCATTTAGAAGGATATTTATAAGAGAAAACTCAATCTTTCTACATAAGTATTACCTCGTATTTAATAATTTCTTTAATCTAACTCATCTAAAAATTTTATAACCACATTAATATAATTCTATTAGTATAATTAATGTAATTTTGTGTTATTATATAAAACTAAAAACCCTTATTTAATAATTTCCTTCCACTAAGAAAAACAATTGAATGAAGATAGTGTGTACATGTGGATTATCGCCTCCATGAATCGACGTATTTCATTTTTCACTACCAAATATCATGTCCTGTAATATTTATAGATTTTATGAATAAATATATACTACCCAATATATATATATATTATGAATTTTTCAATTAATAATTAATATTATGTTTTGATCCCTATAATTTTTTAAAAAATAAAAGCATCTTTATTCATACATGGGGACTACCACCTCCATGACGTACATGAATTATTTAAAATAAAAACTAAATGGATGGTCCTAAAAGTGTAATTAATGAACTAATTTCACATTTATAAAATTATTAAGTTTATTAAATTATAAACAATTCCCTACATTTCTCACATTCTATGAAATAAATGAAAACGCCATATGTGTGTACATACGGACTACCACCTCCAAGAAATTGATTTGTTTCTTTGTTCATCGAGTCTTTTATTATTTTTCCAACTATATTCAAATATAATTCACCACCTTAATAACATATAAATAATTTAATTATAATTTTATAATAATGATATTATAACTAAAATTCTACCATAATCATAGTTATCTAGTAATTATATAATGTTCATTTTTTTTCAAATTAATCACCTACAAGAATAATTCTATAAATATCTATCATGGTTAACTGTGGAAAGACAATAATGGTGATGTTGGATAATAATAACTAAATATTTATTTTTTTAGCCTCTATAAATATAATAATTTATATTTTATAACTAGTATTAATTATAACCTATAATATAAAATTTAACCAATAAAAAGATACGTTTCGAGTTACCTTTCATAATTGGATTCAATTTTGGAATCATAATGAAATATATGAATTTATTAATAATGGAATAATAAAGTAAATACAAATATATAAATCTATATATTTTAAATAATTTTAAAACAGGTTTTACAATTTTCTATATACATAAAGATCTACATAATATTTACCAAACAACCTAGAGTAACCGACATAAGTGAAAGATATATAATAAATAAATATAATAAGAAAATAAATAAATCTTATAATGTTAAATTTACATGTTTAATGTTATTAATAATGTTTTTAACAAATATAATTTCATTATCTAGTAAGTTAAGACAGTACACAGGATGAATCAGGACATATGTCAAGGATTATTGTCTCAAATTTCATTTCTTAAAAAATATTTCACATTGTGCATCAGGAAATCCTTAATATAGATTTATTACTACCTAATGAATGTATTTTAAAATATTTATATAATTGTTTGGTTTTTAATATCTATATCATGTTATTTAATTAAATATTCATTAATTTATAGGATACTAAGGTTTATTGGGTGTTTTTCTAACCCAATTTCCGTCCATTAATTTAGATGCATTCTAATTGAACTCTATTATTCAAAGAGTGACTTATTATACCGAGTGAATAATTTATAATTTTTTTATACCTTCTTCTATAGTTGTTTATAATTCTTCCTCATGACCTCAATATCGAACGACTCTTTCAATAAGAGATTATCCTTCTTATAAGGGATTCTTAGTCCAGATTTATAATTCATGGGAGATACTTCTTATTATGCACCAATTTAATTTTTTATACTATATATATTCATTATTTTTTATATAATTTCATGAATTAAATTTTATTAATTTTATTTGAAGGTAAATTAGAAAATATTTTTTAAAGGGTTTTTATTTAGATGTTATTCAAACCACAACTGTTTCATTGCAAATCATGTTTTCAAATCCAGATTTTTTTTAAAACATAATCTATTTATGGACTTTTTATTATTTCTAAAAACTGTAAAAATTTATTTTGTTTTTAATGGGTCATTACATTTTTCCACAAAATTTCATTTCCCCTTGAATAATATTTTACAAAAAATGTTTCTTACTAGTGAAACCAATATTGTCTCTTATTTTTAGTGAGGAGCCATTCTTTTTCCATATCTATATTCGTTGGATGATTTTTAAAATATCCTTATCTACGATAAAATAATTTATTATGATTATTTCCTAATAATTAACTTACCTTAATAAGTTTTAAATAAATATTTAACAGGATTATATATGGGGTTGTTTTAGCATGGTGTATAACAAATCTCCCATTACATTTTTTCCATGTGCACACATCTTTCCACCATCATTTTAATTTTCCAAGAAACTTCCTTTATATGAATTAATGGATTTATAAAAGAAAATATTAATCTCCTTGAATTATAAATAATTTCAATTAAAATAAATGTTTTCAACAGTTTTTTGGATGATTCTTATTTCCAAATTTCTTAATCCTGATACTTCGGGAAAATGGTTTCCATCTAAATTCATAACCTTTGACACACTCAGTTATTGATTAATGATATTATCTAATTATTACAATTCACATTATTTATATAGATGGATTATGTTATATCCTTCTCTTTTTGAGGAATAATTATTTACTAAATATTCCTTTCTTAATCATCTTTTATTTAAAATGGTAATTTCTCAACCGATTTTTTCATCTATAAACATTATATATTTCCTTCCACTGATTGAAGGGTGTTTTCAATTTTTTTATAGATTTGTTTATTTGGTGAAATTATTTACATAATTATATACCTTACATCTATATGGTGTAAATAAAATATGGTTTATTTCACTAATTGAATGGAATTTAACTAGAAAGTTACTTGATGTAATTAGATACCCATTTATTTCAATCTGTTTAACATGTTATGAATATTGATGGAATTATGAATGATTTATTTATGTTATTTAATTTGAAAATGACATAAAACCCATTTTCATTTCTTTGGTCTTTGTGATGTTCTGAATAAAGTCCATTATATTTGTATAGGTTCTTCTTGAAATGATTAATGATTGATTTCATGTGGCACACATAATTATCGATGAATTATGGGTGGGGTCATATATCACTATCCAATTCATTGGTTATGAGAATAAATATTATGAGATATTTATATGTGTGAATAATTAACTAGTCCTCAATAATGGGTGAATTTTTGTGACTCGAGAAGGTGATGTATATGTGATTATAGTATATTTGTCTCACAAACATTGATATAGGAATGTGACTCATGTAAGCAATGTTTCCAATTAAAAATGTTTGTTCTTTGTCTGATGTATTCCGAAATTTTGTTCTTATTCTTGAAAAATGTTACACTATCGTGGATCAGGTTTATTGACTCATATTACCACACTCTTTTTATTTATTTGTTAATTTATTCCAAAAGTTATGTTTTTATTTTTGATCTTTGATTTGTTGGGAATAACTTCATTATATACCAGGATTTTGCTCACATGTTTATCTTATACAGACTTTTAATCTTTGGTTATTATCTCTTAATTTTATCCTTACTCATAATATGAGATCACCCCTTTATTATTTTCTTATTTCTATAGTTTATAAATAAAATTAATATATAAGATTTTTCTAGATGATTATCTTGTGAATATGATTATCTTGGAGAGATTGAAGGTATGTTATATATTAAGTAGATACTTATATAATTGAAAATATTTAATTTCAATAAAAATAATTTGAGTTCTAATTGTTTAATATTTTTCCTAATTTTATATAACACTTAACCTAAAAAAGTTATTTCTTTTGTAAATGTTTCATTATCTTGTAATTATGGATGTATATCAATGATTTTATTTAAATTATCCCGTTTAAGCATTATATCTAGGAGTACGGGTTTAGGGAGCCTTATTAAACATGAGACTAGGCCCCCAAATGAGGTCCCTTAAGACATATCATGGTTGAGACATCTCATAATGGTAAATTTCACTCTTTAATATCTCTAGTGTAAATTCCCATCACTGAAAGCTCATTACATTCCCCAACATCTCCTTGATCGCATCATGTCCAAATCGGCATTATATAAAACAATATATAGAAATTTCCTAAAGAGATGTCATAATGCCCATATTAATTGCAATGTCAAGATAGAATCGTAATCCAACTAAACCAAACATCAATAATTTCTATGGCATCACCACTAGGATACACAAATATTGGTGGAGGTGTTACATTCTTCCCTCACACTTGTCAACTAGCCATATGCTGCAAGGTAGTCTAAGATATCCATGTGACATAAACCTAGGTTAAATAGCCCAAATCCCCCACAGAAACCCTTTATGGATGGATCTAAGGAAACCTATAATGTGGTCTTATATTTTATCACCCTATGATTTGAAAAGAAGTATATTAGGATTGATAGTGTATATGACACACAACGTCGAGCTTAAATGACCCTTGAAATATAAGACTGTTATAACCTAGTGGTTAAATTTGTGGTAATGAATAGTATTAACTACTTTATAAAATCTATATAAAGGAAGTTCTCAATATATTTGTATTGATAAATTCTTAGGAAAGAAACCCTACATTTTTAATAAATACTTTATTTTCATTAAAAAAATATGTTTTCTTCACTATTGATTTTGATTTAATTTTGAGAGAAAAAATTATAATTAATTTATATATATTATATAAAAATTTATTGTATAAAATAAAATAAAATTTTAAATCAATGTAAAAAATATTATCTCAGGGTAAAAGTTTTGGATTTATTTTCAAAATATTTATTTTTTAGGGTACAGTTGAAAATACAAATTTTTTAAAATTTGTATTTTGAAATTTAATTATGAAATTTAAAGGGACAATTATGATTTTAATTTTAGGTAAATAAGAATCATTATTATTGTGTTTTATTAAATCTAATCAATTACATTTGAATTTTCTATATACTGGATTTTAGTGTAGTTATATTTTTTTCCGAAAAAAAACACATTTTTCTAAAGAAAGTTTAATGTGCATAATGTATCTGCAAATTTTTTAATTTAAATGACCACTAATGAGGAATTATTTAAATTAAACAAATATATTATATATTTATAATGTTAATTTAAATTTATTTAATTATTAATACTAGTTATATTGTTAATATAATATCATCTTAAGCTTGAAAATTACATTTCTCGAAAACCCTTTTTTTCAATAAATATGTGAGTTTAATTTAAAATTAAATATTGAAATTTTTTTATTTTAAATTTTTAAAATTGGTTGAATATTTTTAATCTTAATATTTTATATTATATAATAATTTTAACTTATTTATTCTTCATAATTAATTTTGAAAATAGTATAAAATATTTTATCACGGTTATGGTGAAAATAGTTTTATCTGGGCCTTAACTAAAACGATAAAGGTTAAGATGGCCTAAAAACTTGTCTAAGATATATTTTATTGCCATATATAGAAATTAAATAATATTAGACTCATTATTAGTACATTTTGGAGCCTTGTTTCATGAGAAAAATTTGGTCACTATTATTTATTTTCAAAAATTCCTAGTATGTCCTCTCACCCACTTATAATATGCCACCACTCTCCTAACCTATTCACACAAAAAATAATTATAGTACGTTAAATGCCTACCAAAATACATTATATAATTCCTTATAAACATTCTTTTTTCTTGGTTTTATCATAAATCCAATCTACCAAGCCTTTGATATAATGATAAATAGGTGTTCTGAAGAAGATGCATCATTCTTAACAGAGTGTTTTTTATTTGTTTATTCTCCACCACCTTAAAATATTATTCAAACAAGATGATATATTAACACTTTTATCTTATATATATTTATATTTTATTATTTTAAGTTAATAACAAACATCTATATCCTATTCCATAAAATAGGTCATAAACCTATCGATTGTGTGTACGAAAGAGTATCACCTCATCAACATATGTAATTCATTTCTCTTAATGAACTCTCAAATATGGTTATAATGATAGAATAAATGTTGATATGTTGTATTAATGAAATATTTTTTATTACTAGAAATTAATATTTCATTTATTCCTTACCTTTCCATTCACTGAAAAATGATAACTTCTTTCTTGTGTACGAGTTTGCTACCACCTCCACAATGTGATTTGACTGTTTTTTCTACACCACATCACATGGATGATATGTAAAAGTATATTTGAAAAGATAATATGATATTTATTTTTTTATTATTATAATTAATTAAATGTAAAATAATACTTAACTCCTTTCCACAACGAATGTTAAAATTAGATACCTTACTCATGTGTATGTACGACTTGTCGTTTTCATGATCCTAACATAGTTGTTTTTTCATAAACATAATACGTAATTGGTTTTAAAAGTATAATTGATATATAACAATTATAACTATTCTATGATTATTATTATAGATATGATTAAATAATGTCATATTTACCATGGTCAACATACCGATTTAATTTTTGATATATAAGATATATACCATCAAAACATATGAAGTGAACTTAAATAATTAAAAAATATTTTATATCATGGTTAGATATAAAATAAATGTAATTATTAAATTTAAATTTTTAATTATGAAATTAAATAATTAACATATATTTATTATTTTTGAAGATAAATAATGAATGAGACATTTTGGACTTAGGGTAAGTTCCACTATTACTTAAAACCCTTTTCAAAATGTTCTAAAGAATTATTTTATTATTATTACACTTCAATGTACTTTTTTTTAAAATTATTTTATGAATAAATTTTTATATACCTAAAATTTCTATTAAGTAAATTTTAATTTCCCTTTTTACTTTCTTACAATGGTTTTCAAAAATGAGTATTTTTACTGAATGTTTGACTTTATTTATAGTAGAAAAATAGAATGTTCTATTTAAATTTATATAGTATCAATGAATTTTCATTATACCATAACAATTATTTTATTCAGTAATTTCTTTATAATAATTCATGATTTATTCAAATAATAAAATAATTTGCCTATTATACTATATTTTGGTAATTAAAATGTGTTTTTAAAAATGAAAGTGACTTTTAATATCAGATCCTCTTTTTTATATGGGATTAAAAGTGTTTTGCAAAGGTTTTATGATTGAAATTGAATTAATAAAATGATTTATTCTAGATATGGTACTTAATAATTATATATGAGTAAAGGTTGATTATAATATTGATTGTAGGATTGGTTGAGCTTCATTACAACTCATGAAAAATCGGTGATCCCAGTATAGAATATGTTATAGGTGCACCATGATAGAACACCAATGAATTGGGTAATGGTAACTATTTTAATTTGAAACAAGGAATGAGTTATTAGAGTGTTTTTGGTATATATTTATCAATTATTTATTTATTTCTAATAAGGGACTGAAATGGGATATTAATATGATTCTATAACATTCTTGAAAAAAGTTTTTATTTTCTTATTATGGGTTTTAAGGGTTTTCATTGGAAAAAACGGTTTATGAATTTTATGTATAAATAATTTATTTCATTCACCCAATGAAAATTGAGATAATGGTGAACATTTATTGGGTTTTTAGTTTTTTCATTGGACTAAAAAATTTATTTGTTTCATGACCCATAATGAGTTTTTTTATCATCCCACATTTTTTAAATGTTCTTTATATGTTATAAGGATGTGTAATGGAAAATAATAATTCAATTTTAAAGACATGAAAAAAATTATGGAAATTTTTTGATGTTTTTTTTAAAATTTTTAGATTATAGGAGATATGGATACTGATCAAGAGGTACCGCATTGTAATATATGGTTTTTATGCATGATTTGTGACCAAATTATTTAAAACTCTAAATTTTTCATAATCCTTAAATGTAAGAGAATGAGTTCATGACATTAAACTCAATATTATATAATGTTTAGGGTTGATTCCTTATAATTATTATTTTATTATTTTATTTCAACCCTTTTATAGACTTTATATCTCACAACACACATTTATAGTTCAAAGCTCATCCATTTATGGTTGAGGCTCAAACTAGTGTCCAAGGGACCATTGAGGCCAAATTTACTTCCATTATTTCCATTTATTAAAAGAAATAATTAATTTTCAATTACTTTTTTGATCATAAACCACTAGTAAGTTATCACATCACCTGTAACAAAAACAATGTGTAAACCATGGGGAGATGTTTTGGGATCACGTACCTCATATTCCCTTTATAAAAAATCTCAACAACCTCCACTTAAGCTTGTCCAAGACCTAAAAGTCATAGTCCACCAATTTAAGGCCCATAATCAATCAAAAATATTTAAATTTTAATATGAGTACATTATAATTAATTTACATATTTAACAAAAAAATCAAAATTAGAAATATATTTAATTTATGGGGAATAATCAGGATATTTCTCACCAGAAATCTCTTAATCCCAAAATCCTTAAGAAAATCGGTCTTTTATACCCTAGTATCCATTAGAACATTTAATATAAAATATCTCCAATTTATTATTCTAACACATCAATTAATTTTATCAAAACATTTTAAATCCCTAAATTTATTTAGGGTAAACACATATCTTTTGAGTCCACACAAACCTTAGTGTGACTAATCTTCCAATATCTCCCATAGAAATGATAATAAAAATCCACGTCATATCAAGATGATTCTACCATTCTTGGTTGTAATAATCATTAAATCCTTACATATGTTGATTCAAATCAGTAGTTATGAAATAAGGTAAGGAAAAAAAAGAATTTATATAGGGTATTATATTTAGTTTTTGATATTCTATAGATAAAATGGATTCCATGAATAAAACCTCAAGATATATATTTGATTCATAGAGATTTATGAGTTCGGTTCCTAACATGCTCACTTCCTTTTATGTGGTCAAAACCCAATTTTAATCTAATTTAAATATTTTATTATCTTTTTAAAAAAAATATGTAAAAATACATTATTTTTTAAAATTTGAAAAACATTGAAATCCCAAATATATATTACCTGGCTCCTTAGGTTCCCATGAATTATAAATATATATATTATTTCATATATTATATATATAATCACATATATATTATGTATTGTCTAAAAATATAACATATCACTGTGTAAGATATATCCTTTTTACAAAATTTGAAATATAACATTTTTTGAGATACATAATATTTTCTCTTTGTTTATTGTTTTTTCCTTAGTTAGAAGAAAAATATAAAAAAAATTTCTCAAAAATAATAATTTTTCTATCATTTGTAATGTTTTATCATTTTATAATTATTTTATACACAATATATTTCTCAATGCATAAGGTTATCCCTAGAGAGAAAAATCCATAAGTAATATATTACGTTGTACATAAATGTTTTACCTTTTTAAATTATATATTCAAAAAATAATTCATCATAAATAATATTTTTTCACTTAATAAATGAATGATACATAATATAATTTTCCCATATATAATATATTTTCATTATTATATACGGGTTTTCAATGAAAATATTACGTAATATTTTTTCATGCATAACATTTTTCATACCATATGTAATATTATTAATTTCATAAATAATATTCCTAATTCCATATTTAATATATATTATAATCCCACTTAAGGTAGTTATGTTTTTATACTTCTAGAGAAATTTATGCTTCAGATTTTATACTTTGATTTTTTTGAAAAATAGAAACAACCAAAAAATTCTAAAAAGACTCCAAACTCCTCTAATTCTATTCAAGCACCTAGATGGACCCTTTAAACCTATTAACATCTAAAATATATCTGCAAAAAATAAATTGACTATAAAATTCCAAGAAATTATATCCTAACCAAATTTTAGCACTCTCAACACCTCTACAGGGTCTTAATGAACTAAATTAAGTCAAGGTTCCACCCAAATTGCAATTTCTAGACATGCTACCATGAATAATAGCCCAATAGAATATAAATTTTTTTTATGAAAAAAATCATATTTATCCATGAAATTATAATGATATATTTTTTTGGTAAAAAACTGAAAAAACAAATCTATTCCTCGATTGTTTTGGGATGTCACAACAGAAATCATTAATTTGCGTTGTTTATATTTTATGGGATCATTGCCGTCTACTCATGGGAATGAGTATATCTTACTAGTTATCAATTATGTTTCTAAATGAGTTTATACAATGTAAATTTCAAACATTCATAATTTTAGTGTTGTTAAATTTAATAATAAGAATATCTTTTTAGTATTTGAATCATCTAAGACTGTTATCACTGATAATGTTACTCACTTTAAGTACACTAAACTCATATATAGATGGAGGAGTATGTTTTTTCTCATAGGATAAGAACCACATATCATCCCCCAATACTAAATATTATTTAAAAAATAGTGTTTGATATGATTATATAAATATCCATAGTGATTTTGAGGAAGGATTGACCATTGAATATTTATGAAACCTTATTGGATTATAGAACTATATTAAAAACCCTCATTATAATTTCTCGGCATTTACTTTAATTTGCAATGTCCATTGATTTTAAATTTTAATTATAGAATAAATATTATTATGTCTTAATGGTTTAAAACTTGGACAACAAGACTACAGATAACAGGAGATTTGTATATTTGAGTGAGTTGGATGAGAATAGAATGGGATCATATGAAATTGGTAGGGCTTTTAAAGAATTGACTAAAAAAATTTATGACTCTGTGATCCAAAATAAATATTTCCTATATTTTTATAATGTTTTTCTTTTCAATTCCATACTCAAAATATTTCCTGGGAAGATGAAGTCTAAAGTTTTTTTATCCTTTCACCATCATTTGGGTATTAGTCAATGGGGTTGTTGAGAAGGAAGATGAGGAAAATTGGAAATTTTATTTAATAGAAATAGAATGAAAATTTACTTTTGAAGAGTATCAAAAGGGAATTACTTCTATGTTATTAGATGAAAATTGAACATTCCATAAGCTTAATTAAATACTTAAAACACAATGATTCATAAGATTCGACATATATCCATTTTTTTATTTTTAAAATAATAATAAAACATCTACAAACTCTATAAGACTATTATGACAATTATCACTACTATTCTAGAAAAATTTCACTCAATACTCATTATAATAAATTTGGATACCATTCAATGTATTGGATAATTGAGAACATCTACATTGGTCTCCCATGACACATTCCATCAAGTTAAACCATATATGTATTCCATTTTAGATAATAATATAATAATATTAGTTGTAAGATCTCTATTGGTTAAACTTCTTTTTAGAGAATTTAAGAGTTAGATTCTGGAGAAATTTTTGAATCACTTTCCCTTAAAACTCAAAATATAGTTTCAATTTATTGTTATTGTTAATTCTTCAAATATTAATTTGATCAAATTAATAATTTATTATCTCTAATTTTCATACCTTGGACTATTAGTATTTTTAAATAATAGGAAGTTTTTGGGATGAACATAAATGATTAAGTCCTTTATATATGGCGATTTTCTATTTCAATTTAAGCATGTTATTTTTAAATGAAAAAATTATTGTTTTTTAATTAATGGATGAAAAGAATCAAATTTATTTTCAAATTAAATACAATTACACAATTATCCTTCAATTTTTACTCATAATATTGATAAATTTTCTTTGAATTCTAAAATAATAGTTTTTCAGGCTTGTTCTAAAATATGACTAAAAATATTCTTATACGTTAAATTCTAGCCTACCCATTTTCATGAAATATATTTAATGAGTTAGAAATATTTATATTATAGAAAATTAGAAAAAATTCAGAAAATTATGAGTTATCTGTTGGTTGGGTAGTGGTGAAAAATATAATTTTTTAATTTTTTGGTTCTTTTTTAATGATTTGAACTACTAAATTGAAACATATTTTTGAAATTAAGCAGTTTAAATTATTTCACACACCATTATTTTAGAAATTGAGGAAAATGTTTTGTTTTGTGTGTGAAGGGGGGTTTTGTGTGATATATTTTAATTATTATAGTATACCTCAAAAATATATTATAAAATATTAAAATGTGATTGTTCTAGAGTGGAATTTAATATATTTAATGCTTAAATATTTTTCTAGAATTTGGAGAATTTTTTATATTGCGGTGGATAATCATTTTTATTTTCCCATGGGTCCAATATGGTAATTAACTTTCATTGAAATATTGAAAATACATTTTCTTGGTTAATTTTTGGGACTATATATATCAGATTCAATAGATTTTGAATATCGTTATTCTATTAAAACTAATAATAATTCCATTCATATAGTCTATGAAATAAACTCTTAATCTCAATTGATCTATGTGTGTTGAAACTATTGAAAGAGTTTAAATTTTTGGAGCTATTATTTATTTTCCTTCTTCATGTATCAAACATGTTTTTTTAATTTTATAGATCTTCAAAGTTAGTGGATAAATGTCATGTCGTGTGTGTGATCACTAAGAAGAAAAATTGAAGTATTGAATATTATTTAAATGAAAAACGTGTATTGTTAAATTAATTGAAAAAATTAAAATTTGATCATCATTTTAAAAACATGAGACTATATTTTTGCAGAATATTTTATTTTTGGGATCCAAAAAAACCTTTTTGTATTGAAATATTCCATGGAGAAAGTTTTTTGGAAAATAACATTATTGTTATCATTTTAATCATTCACTTTGGAGTTGAACATGAACTTTAGAAAATATATTAAATATATTAATTAAATAAAAAATATATAAAGTGTTGGGTAATTTGATGTGGTAGTATTTGGATATATTTTAGCCCAATATATTTTATAAAACTCTTACCTTTTTACATAAATATGATTTTTTTGTAAATAATTGATTCATGGAATTTTTTTTGTTGAAATTTTTTTTTGTGAAAAGGTTTATTTTTTGATACATTTATCAATTGTTCTTTTATAAAATATTAATATGATTTAAGAAAAAATAATTTGTTTTTTATGAATTTTAATTGAAATGTTATTTTGGGGATGTTTTAAATATTGATGTCTGGAATTAATATTTTCAATGTTTAATGTTTTTATTATTGGTATATTTTATAAAAAAAATTATGATTTGTTTTTATAATATATTAATATATAATGATTATTTCATATTGAAATAATATGTTTCATATTCAATTAAAAATATTACACATTGGATGATTTTAAATGTTTTTATTTCCTCCCAGCAGATATTGATATGTAATATTTTTAAAAAACAAAAACGTTGAGTAATATTATTTACATAGAATATTTGAAGAATTGTTGATGGATGTGTAGTATTTTATCTGCTGGACATGTTGATATATTATATTATATACCTTAGGTAAATTAAAATTTTGATTCTAGAACAATATATGTTAGATAATTCTCCTACTAAAGATGATATGAAATATCCTATACATTTCCTAATTTAAAGAAAACACCACATGTGTAAGGATTTGGACATGATATGTGAGATATTTCAATAATATGGGGTAATGAAATTCATTTTGAAATTTTTTTAAATTCAAATAATCCACCATCATATGAAAAAAATATCATTTTTATTGACATGATAAAGTGTTTTAGAGAAATATAGAGATACATAAGGTTTTTGTAGTATTCATAATATTCTGTACTTGAATGTATTTTAGAAAACTTCTAGAGTAGGTGATACATAATTATTTTCTATTGGATATATAATATCCCACCTTTCTTCAATTTTTATCTTTAGATGGTTATTGGGAGTACTAAACACCAATTAAAATATATTTGGAACCCTATTTTCACAACAATCCAAATAAAATAAAATGGGTCTGATCATGATGAAGTTGAGTTTAATGAATGATTTGGATGATTATTAGTGAAAATTTGAAGACTAAATAAATATGTAAATGAATCTAGGTATTTATTACTTACATCTAAATATATAATCATATAGGGGAGCATCTTAAATTGGGTGTTAACTCAAGTCACATTAGAGAATAATATGATTAGTGGAATGTTCCACATGGAGTTCTTGGATGTGAACAGTTGTACGGTGACAATGAGGAGAGTAATATTGAACCGTATAATTTTATAGGTGACTTTGTTTGATAAAAAAGTAAATGGTTTGATTTATTAAAAAATAGTAAAGCATAAAAATATATAAAGGGAAACCGTAGTGGCTTCAAATAGTGCTATGGAAAGAGGAAAATTGACTTGATAGAGAAGATTATTCTCCTTCCAACTCCAACACATCCTCTATTTATTTCTTTTAAAGAATAATATAAATTATATTTAATTTAATATAGTTAATAAATTAATTTGTTTAATGGAATAATATTTAAAAAATAATTTTTATTTACATTATTTATGCATTCATTTTTTTAATCTGTGACACTACTCTCATCTACATTCAATAATAGTAATCATTTTTTGCTTTTTTAAATAATAAATAGTAGTAGATCCTCATAAAAAACGTGTTCATTATGAGACTTTTATTTTTTAGAACCATATAGAAATAATTATTCAGATTAATGTCTGTAATCCTCTAGGATTTAATGGTATTTTGATCTTTATTATGTTGATTTCTATACTTATTATGGATGATTTGAATTCTATAACTAAAAAAATACACAGTTTTTCTATATAGATGTCAACTACTCCGAAAATTTGTTTTCTATATTTTTTTGACTTCAAGTACTGTTTAGTCTCATTTTATAAATAATGAAATAATTTAATTTAATTTTTCAAAAATAAGCCACTATCATATCTCATTAATCACATATCTACCATTTATCTACTATTTTTAACCACTTTTAGTCCAATTTTTGTTAACTTAAGTATTTATCTCTTATTTTAAAAATTAGCTACACAACACACAACTTCTCACCATTACTTAGTTGATTCATTTTTTGTTTCTTATATGTTTGAGTTTATTTTTGGGGTTCATTCAAATATACTCCCATGTGGGTTCGACCCTTCTCCACTACTATAAAATCATAATGTTGATAAAAGGTTAATATTTTGATAGTATCAACATAATATAACCTAATTTAGTGCAAAAATATATTTTCATGATTTGAATCCACTCATTAGTTTTATCTCTCAATGAAAATTTCAACAAAAATAGCTTAACCACAGCTCTAGAGACACCAAGAATTTGAAAAGTTAAAACATCCCAACTATAAATTTTTATCTTATTGTGGTGGACTAGTAAATTTAATTTGATTTGAAATCATTTTCATGATCATAAAGTTTATCATGTATGTATTCATATAAACTAGTTTCATGAGGATGTTTTTATATTTATGCACTAAAGCATAACCAATGGCATAGTGAGGGTTACCATAAAGTGGGTTGTGTTTGATTTTAGTTATTTAAACCACGTCATAACGAATACTATGAATAATATATTATATGATTCAAATAACCCACCAAAATTGATTATGTTTCTTTTATTTATCAAATGATGTAAAATATGAGATGCACTTATAATAGGTAAATACCACATCTCAAAAAAATGCACAATACACCCTCAAAAGAAACATTATTCATAAATTTATTTAAATGTTATACTTTATAATTTTAAACTAATAAAATTATCATCATTTTTTATTTCATCATATCGTAATTATCTTAGTTTTAATTTTTTATCTTTTTCTGAAAGAGTTGGGGTTTAGTCCCAACAATATAGTTTTCAAGATACCTGTAAATTTTATTCCATTATCATTATATAAAAATAACATAGTAGTTAACAAAATTGAGTAACCAAATATGAATTTTTTAAATAACATTATTAATGATATTGTATTATTTTAACTTATAAAAACTATTGAAAATAGTTTCAAAACAAATGTTAAATAAATACTATTTTTTCTTTTCATTGAATCATTTATTTTAAAGGTGATATTAAATTTTTTATTTCCTTGAAAGATACATACAAATAATTTTTTTAATAAATCATTTAATATCATTAAAATGAGTAACAACTATTATATTATCTTATATATAAATTTAAATCATAAAAACATTATTTTTCTAAAAAAAATTCACATTCTTATGTGTGTTTATTTAAACATTAACACTTCACAACAATAAAAAAAATATTTGAAATTTTTTTTAAACAAAAAATTTTAACGAAATTTTTTTTAAAAGGATTATTCATAGTATTTTTTATAAAAAATAGTTACTTATTTTAGAAATTAATTACTGAGGAAAAGTTAAATTCGGGTAAAAATTAAAATAGTTGAAAGAATAATCCAAAAGACATAAAAATTTGTAAAAAAAGGAGTGTATGTGGTGAGTTAAAAGAATAAATAACCTTCACCTATTCTTTTTACCTTTTTAGTTGTTTTACCTTGAATAGTTACTTGACATTATCGAAAATGTAAGGGTTACTAAGAAAACTAAATTTCACTTCACTAGTAAAAGTGTAACATCTCCACCACATCAATACTCCTTATACACACATTTTTCTCCATGAAAATATGAAAAATTTCCCATATTATAGAAATATACCACATGAAAAATCATTTGTTCACCATTTGGTAGAAGAAGGCCCCCAATTACAAGGATAAATCCAAGGAAAATTCAAATCATGGACGTGATTAAAATCAACTACGTAGATTTTATACAAAAATAACATTATTAAAATTTATTCTAGGCACACTGATATAAGGATATTAGTATAATTTATATACTATAATGTTACTATATTATGGTTATTAACATTTTCCATTCATATGTCCCATCCATTATGAAAATTGAAATTATTGTTTCTACAGATGTGTGAAATACCTCCACCATGAGAAACAAAAATCATTTTTCATCACTAGATATCATTGATGGTTCCTAGATTGTTTTTAATGAGGAAATATTATGTTTATGATGTCATTAGTTTTCTATTATCAAAAATTGGATGACCTATAAATGATTTGATAAATAAACAAACTACATTAATTTAATCTTTCAAATCACGTCTGTTTTTTTAAGTTTGGGGATGAAGACTTATTTTATTATTTAAATAAAATACCTATTTAGATTGGGTATAGGTAGACCCATTACATTTCCCGAAGGCCCAAGGCCAAGTGGCATGAATACTAGGCTTCAAATCCCAATTTTTTTTCAAAAGAGCCCCTCAGAGAATAGTAATGTTGCAGTAACCGGGCAGCTACCGTACTTGCTCCAGTACCACCCCCCGCTATAGTTCCTGGTATAGTGCCTCTGCCACTACAGTGCCACTGCCACTATAGTCTGCTACTGTAAAGTACCCCAGAAATTAGTCCCTACTCGAATTTGATCCTATTTCTTTTGGATGCCAAGCTGGATCCTGTACCACTAGGGTATGGGCTCGTTGGCACAAGATTATTAAGAAGATAATCATTTATTCAAATTATATAATATTTTTATATTAAATAAATTATATTATAATTAATTTATAAATATTATATATCATACTAATAAAAACTAATTAAAATCATTATACTTTTTTTATAGTGATATTTCAACAAAGCCACCTCATTATCATTCATTAAATTAGGGTATGTTCATATTTGGGTTTGTTTAACCACCTACATAAACAATCCGTTGAGTTTATATCATGAAAGGTTATGGGAATATAATTAATAGTATAATATAATATAAATCTTTAAATGATGATATTGTTATTCTAGAGATGTTATATCAATATTTAATTCATAAATTAAGAAAAAAACCTTTCGTCAAAAATAATCATCAAAACATGTGTGCCGTCAATTTCATCTTGAAGGATAAAGACTAAAACAGTAATGAATGGAATTTGAAAATTCATAAATAATTATAAATAATATATAATAGTAAAATAAATTACAAATTAATGAATAAATGTTTAATAATAGTTAATGTATACATTGTTATTTTGAAACTAGTATGAATGATCAAAACAATAAGCACGTGATGTGAATAATAAGTAGAATACATATAGAGAATCAATATTTGTACAGAGTATAAATGAAAATAGTTATGATTAAGGGCATGAATTAATTTATTACTGTATATATATATATTTTTTGTATATAGGAGGTTATATTATATTCACATAATTGGGTATAAGATGTTAGAGTTTTTTATCTCAAGTTCCTCTTTTTGAGACATAATTGGTATTATACGCCTAATTTATTTGCTATGGTAGATCTATAACCAAATTTAGATGTCATGTCATGAAATAAATTTATTCATGGTATTTTTAGATCAATCTGAATCCCTTTACTTTAAGTTGTTTTATTTGAAGTGATACTCATGTCATTAGTGAGGTTTTTTCATCACAGTTTTTATTATTTCGGTATCATGTTATGTTAACCACCCATATCCTTTTGTGTAGTGAATATATTTTCATGTAATACTTTTTAAAAAATTATATTAAACAATTAAGGTATTTAAAAGTCTATATTTCTATCCTTTCCTCGTATTCATTTGATTCATGAGTTACCAAAACCATTGTAAAACTCAATATTTTAATTGATGGAAAAAATCATCCTATTTTTTTGGAAAAGTAAAAGTGTGTGTAGTTTCCTTGAAAATAAATAAATGAATTGAATTTATAAATTGGATGTGGAATTGGTACAAACACTGCTAGTGGTAATCACCCTAAAAAGTACTGGATTACATTTGTCTCGCTTATCAACCTAATGCAAGACGTGTGTGACTATGACTGCACAACAATATAGATTATCATGAGGGGTATTCTTTGGAAGATCGAAACACTCTTTATAAACTAAGATGAAGGATTTTTATATTATTTCCATGGTATCCAACTAAATAACTATTGATCCAAAATACCATCTTCCATTTAAATCTCAACACATTAAATGTACTCTCACCGCCATGTATCATTGATAAGGGTGATTCATGTTACTTTAGTAATACCTCATAGATTCTATGTTGGTTAGGGATTATTCTCCAAGACATCCACATTATTTTATGAATGGTGAAGTATTTATTTTATGTATTTTTCATTATATAGATAAAAGTTGTTCTATATATCGATATTTCCTAAGGGACTCCTATAAAAGGTCTTAGTGACTCTTATGGTAAATTTATTTAACTTAATTTGGTGAAAGGTGGGCCCCAAAATTATATACCCCCTTGATGCGTCGATAGTTTTTATGAGACAAAAAACATGGTTTTGGGTTTATACCACTACTCATATGAGTATAGAGTCTAGTAAAAAGGTTTTAACATAATGTTTTGATGTTCAACATTAATAATTCCTTCAGTATTTGATCTATGGTTATTTTAATCAGTGTTTTCATTAATTTTCATGGATATAGAATGCCCTCAATTTTAGTTAATGATGGATTTATGTTATTTATTTATCCTTACCACATCACTTATGACATGTTTATGCTATTATATCTTCCACTATATTTTTCTCCTTACTAAGAATCTGAGATCACCGTTACTTGTTTTATTTTCCCTTTGAAACCTAGAAGAGAACTATGTGTAATATTTAGTTATATAATGGAAGGCATAATAATGGTATCCTAATTTTTTCATATTTTATCTTATTTTTTAAATGTAGTGTATATATATTTCTAGTATTTTTGGACTTATAATAAAATGGATACTTCTAAAACTCTAGTATTTTATACGAATAATGTAATATAACTACCAGAACTGGGTTTTTAGAGCCTTGGATGTTGTATTTGGTTTTAGAGGTTGTTTATCAGGAACCGTGAGGATTGTATATAGAGGAACCTAGTTAGATGACACAATTTCAATGAAAAATCTATAAGACTTCAATAGAAGACAATAGAAAACAATATAGGCATAATAATTTACAATTAAATATCATGAATTAATTATATGTCTTTCATTATAGAAATATAGAGATAAATGTGAGGAATGGGAACTATATCAACACCCATAGTAATTTATGGTATTTATTCCCTGAAAATTCGTTGATTACAGAGTTGAGACTAATTATATAATAACTATATTATTTATGTTAACCTAAGTTATGATACATTATCTCACCTGAATAGAGTGATTTGTATATCCGCATCATGGTGTAACTATGTTTAGTGATTCATGTGATAAAAATCTCTTGTATTTAGTGGAAAGGATAATCTATTATTAGATAAATATTGGATCATGTCCCTAGATAATATATTTACCAATCTATTAAGTATTTAAAAGGAAAAAATAATCATGGAGGTCTATCATCTGAAAAGAGATATTGACCAATGGTGGCCACAAATTCAAAATACTAAAGAGGATGTTGTGATAAAACACATGGAATGGGAAACTTTTAAGAAGGTGTTTTATGAAAAATACTTTCCTCATTAGAAAATAGTATTAATGAAAAGTATGTTCCGGAATAATATCAAAAATGCGGGAAAAAAATTATTTAGTATGAAGCTGACTTCACATTTTTAGCTTAAAATACTACAAACTATTTACATAAACCAAAAATCAATATTAGAAATATCTTTAATTAGTAGAAATTGTGAATTTGAAGGGTCGGAGTCTTTTATATCCTTTCTCTATAATATGATATAGTCTCAATAACCATTATGATATAAATGGATTTCTCCACGATGTATGTATTCAAGGGAAATCATGAGTGGAAGAGGTTAATTAAGAATAATTGTAAGAATAATGTGGAAAATTGCAATAAATTAATGATGGGATTCACCACATATGATATGTATGGTAATAAACACCCAAATAGATTTTAGGAAGGTAAAATGATTTGGTTAGAAGTGTATATAAAAGGGAAATCTACCTCATAAATATAAAGGCGAGGAATTATATTTTGATATTAAATGGTTTAACTTCAAGGAGAGGGTCATTATGAAATCCAATGCCCCAAACATCAAGGGAATTTAACTTTAAAAAAGAAAATGAAGAATGACCATGCTTATGTAGTAACCACAGCTGAATTTGATGTTCCAAGTGGCATGATGAAAGGTACATCGATCATAGCCTCAAATTTAGCTAATATTTTATTTGAAACTAGATGATCACACACTTTTATATCTTCTATGTTTATTAAAATCACTAGATACATACCTAGGACTCTAGTAAGTGATTTATTAAATAATACACTGACTGGGAATCTTATTAAAAACATATATGCCATGAAGTTCCAATTATGATGCAATAGAATACCCTATTTTAAAAAATTGCCAATAATCATATGGTTGACTATTATATGATCCATGGTATGGATTTTATTTCAAATTACAATGCAAAAAAAAATCTAGGAATAGTAGATTATGATCCATAATGGTGAGGTGATATCTATTGTATTTAGAAGGGAAACATTATCATCTAATTCATGTTTAAATCATCCCAAATTATATATCCTTATTGAAATTTTTGGATTGGAAGAATATAAATAATGATATATAGATAAAAAAGACATTTTAAGAATAGGGGATGTACCTATGTTACAAAAATTCATTTATTTATTCCTAGAATAATTACACAGTCATCAACTAGATCTTGAAGCTGAGTTCTCTATTGAACACATTCTTGATGAAAGACCTATATAAAAACTACCTATAAAATGTCACTAATGTTGTTATTGGAGTCAAAGAAATAACTATAGGAGGTGTGTAATGTGGGATATAAATTCCCTAGTTTTTAATTGTGGGGATTCCTTATTATCTTCATGAAAAATATGGATGGGACAATGATAATATAAATATATTATAGGGAGATAAATTCCTTTACTATAATGAATAAGTATCAATTACAATGCTTTGATGATTTATTTTACCAACTGTATGGTGACTAATAATTTTAAAAGATTGATCATCAGTCTATTAATCATCATTTAATGGTAGTGAAAGATGATATACTGACGATGTAATTTTAAAGAAGGTATGGACATTATGATTTTATTGTAATACCATTTGGATTGAATAATGAACATTCAGTATTTATGGATCTAATTAATTGAGTATTCGATGACTATATAATTTTTTAGTGTTTTTCATTAATGGTATCTCAATAATTTCTAAGAGCTATGAAGATAATAATAGTTATCAATATATAATTTTGGATACACTAAGATAAAAATAATTAAATGGGAAATATAGTAAGAATGAGTTTTGGCCAATGAAGTTTCTTTCGTCGGTAATATTATATCCAAGGATAGATTTTATGTTATCCCTTAAAAAATATAGATTAATAATGAACTAAAGTTATGGTAATAAGTAATATTCAAAGTTTATTGGGAACATCAGGTTACTATAAGCTACTTGTTCAAAAAATTTCTCATCCGGACAACCCATTAAAATAGTTAACACATAAAGGGGAATAATTCACATAGTCAACGGGGACCAAGGAATTTTTTTAAAATATTCATAGGTGAATGATTAATACCCTGATATTAAATTTTCTATCAATTAACGAAGGATTTTTAATATATATTTATGAATCAAATAATGGACATTCTTATATCCTTTTGTAGAATGATAGAGTTGTTTCTTCGACATCAATATAATTAAAAATACTTGAATAGAACTATCCAACTCATAACATAGAGAAGAAAAACATAATATATGCTTTGAAAATATAGTAAAACATCTTCTATGGAAAAAAATACAAAATATATATAGACCATAGGATTTAGAAGTATATATTCTCTCTGAATAAGCTAAAGATAAGGAAAAGCATATTGTTTTCACTACTCAAGGTCTAAAATTTATCAATAAACTACCACCTTGGGAAGGAAAACATGGTGGTTAATTCAAAGAGTAGGAGGGATAATGGATTTTTAACCATGGTGAGGATTAACAAGGATCATATATTTAAAGATTTATTAATAATTGATATAGTGATTTTTAGGGAAGGGTAGATATCATTCATTTTCCAATCAATTGTTAAACAATAATGACTAGAAAATATATATTTCTCAGTAGGATGATGAAAACATAAAAAAGGAATATTGAAGTTGTAAATAATATAAAATTTACATGCATTATCTATATAAATGGAGTGTTGATCTTATGGAAGGGTTTATGTGGTCAATCTGTTCTATAATTGAAAATGGTACTTTTCGATGAATTATAAGATCATATATTTCTATAAATACATGTAGAATAAATATTCATAGGTATTTATGAGAACTTTATTATTCGGATTTATGATGTGGGAAATTTCTGACTATGTTTTCATATGCTTATAATTCCAACCATTAAAACAGAAATATAACATCATGAAAAATCCAAGAAACCTATTCTTATACCTATATTGATGTGGAAAAATATTACAATGGAATTTATCTATGAACTCCAAAATACAACAAGTAATAATAGAGATATATGGGTCATTATTTATTATATTACTAAATCTAATACTTTATTATATGTAAGAGAGGATCCACCCCCTGAGAACCTTTCCTAGCTATATATCAATGAAATCATAAGGATCCAAGGGGAACCTCTATTGATTGTATATGATAAATTCACTCAATTCACATAAAAATCTAGAAGATTATTCAAACGTATCTTGAAACTATGATACATTAAACCACTTTTTATCGTCCATGGACTGACGGTAAGTCTGAAATGTCAATTTAGACTTTGGAATACATATTGAGACCATATTATCACAACAGCCTATGTGTGTGGGATTAATATCTACTCATAGTGAAATTTCCATTCAATAATATCTTCCATTAAATAATATAGATGTAATAATATGAATAATTTAATGGTAATAGGTGTCTTACTACATCATATTGAGAATATGTTCGAGAAAGAATTTTAGTTACCCTAGAGCTTATAGAGGAGACAACAGGTAATGTAGAAAATGTTCAATATCATATTATTGTAGACCAGAGTAGAATAAAGAGTTACATTAATAATAAATGTAAATAATTTAAATTTAAATTTTGGTATCATTCATTCTTGAAGGATTCACCATGTAATGTATTTTTAATATTGGGTAAAAATGAATATCCAGCCTATGGTTTATTGGGCCTATTTGAATACAAGAAAGAATTTTCATTATAGTTTATTGATTATCAATACTGACCAACATTTTTTATATACATGTAGTTTTCCATGTTTAATTACTAAATAAACACATGTTGGATACAATTAATTTAGTCACATCAAAGGGAATAAAGTTGTAGCAAAACTTGGATTGTAGTGAATAACATGTCCAGATTCTTAACATTGGAGAGCAAGTGTTTCAGAATCTAAAAAATCAATTAGTGAAAATCCATTAGATAAATAAAAAACTAGAAGTGGAGTAATGGGATAAAAATACAATTTGAGGATGTAACATACACTTTTTTTCAATATTTACTATATATAAAACAATTTGAATTAAAAAATTATTTAATGCAGGAGAATGTAATACCTGAGATACAACAATAACATGTAAATGTTGCATCCTAACATTATTGTACAAGGAACACTCTAAAGAGTCTCTATACATGAATATATTTAAAAGATAACTTTAATAATATTAAATTTACCAAATTAACAAAAAAACACACCTCATCATATCATAATTAGCATTGTATAAATAACTGAGAAGTTTTGAAAATATTACTTTTTTAGTAGAGAAATACAGTTTTCATGAAACTTGTAATTTATATGAATTGGTCATTATATAAGAATGTAATAGAAGTTTACTTAACATTTTATGCTATAAAATATGAATTAAATGAATAAAATTATTCATTTTAATATTTTCTTTGAAATAATACAAGCTATGGAAAATATTTTAGCGACTAAAGTAATATACTTCTCTAATAAAATATTGTTTTCAGTCTTTTTATTTTAAATCAAATAGTTTCATGTTTAAAATCAGTTTTTTACTTCATTGAATTATTTATAAAACATATTTATTTTTTAATAAATATATTTGTTTCAAGGAAATTAGTATGCATGAAAATTTAATCTTGTATATAAATTTTTATAATTAAAATTTTATGTTTTTATAAACTATTTTACTTGATTATGTGTCTCTATTTTAAAATTAAATTTTCACATATTTATAAATTTTTTGATGAAATTACTTTAAAATTTTAAATCATATGGATAAAATTAAGTAAAAGGGGGAATATTAATAATTTTCATTAAAATTAGTCAATAATGTTATAAATTAATAACTAAGGAAAAAATAAAAGTATGGTAATATTTTCAATGTTACATGAAAAAGACCTAAAACACTTGATTTTTTATAAAAAAGTAATTTTTAGGTGAGTTTAGACCCACACTCACATTCCCATCCTATTTTTCCCATTTTTTTCATTAACCCATGAATAGTGTGTTTATATTATTGAGAATGTATAGGTTACACCCTAAACTATCCTTCCCTTCACATATAGAAGACTAACATTTCAACCACTTCAAGAGTTTCCTTACCTTTAAATTTATCATTGAAAATATATAAACATTATCCTAATAGAACACTCTCTTACATTTAAAAGCCTTTGACCACCCTTATTTAGAATAAGACCTTTATTTCTTCGGGTAATTCCATGAATAATTCAAGTCATCGATGTGGGTATTATCATCTTCCTAGATTTCCTTCTTAATTATCTTCATTAAAATTCGTTATTTCTTCTCTAATATAATTATATTAGTTTCATTTATGTACTATAATTCAACTATGTTAATGGTACTATCATTTTATATTCATCAATCCTATCTATAAGGTAAAAAAATCATCATTTGTGCATATGTGCGTACTATAGCCACCATGAGAAAAAAAATCATTTTCCATAACCACCCATCATTGATGGTTCCTGGAATTATTTAAAAATAACCATGGTTTTTATTACATCATTAATATTCTGGTATGACAAATTTTAGAACCTATTAATGATATTCTCAATAAAGGAACATCATTAATTCAGTAATTTAAAACATGTGTGCTAACAGGAAAATCATTTATTCAAATTATGTAATATTTTCATATCCATTAATTATTATTTTAATTAATATTAAATTATTATATATCAGATTTAGAACACTAAATAATATTATTATGCTTCTATTATAATTATATTTCAGAAAAACCACTTTATAATAATTCATTATTTAAGGATATGTTTATGTATGGGTTGGTTTCACTATATACATGAACAATTCTATGAATATATCTCATTAATGAATATGGGAACATAATTACTGTTTTAATATAATATAAAATTTCAAAAAAAAAATTAATTATATATATTTTATATAAATATTTAATTCATCAATTAAAAAACACAAGTTGATCAAAAATAATCACTAAAACATGCTTGCTATCATATTAATATTCAAAGATAAACACTAAAAATCATGAAAGGAATTAGAAAAATCATAACAAATTATAGAAAAACCATAAATATATCCTTAATGTCCACGTAATAATGAAATTTTGTCGAATATTTAATACAGACTTTTCTATTATTAAACTAGTAGAAACACTCACAACTGTAACACCAGACATGGAAAATTGGTAGAATTCACACATTGGATAAATATTTATGAAGAGTATAAAATAAAATTGACATGAGTAAATTTAATAATAAAATTATTATGATATATATATTTTTTATATTTGATGTTAAATTATGTTTATATAATTCAAGATAATATATAAGGGTTTTATGTCTTAAATTACATTCTTTGAGACATGTTTTGTAATGTAAACCTTATTTCCTTTATACGGTGTATATATTAACTATTTGTGATTTTATATTTTGAAACTGATTAATGAAAGGTATTTATAGATTAATTCGAATACCTCTCCATTAAGAGGTTTTTATAAAATTGATACCTAGTAGATAAGTTGGATTTCATTATCTCAACTTCCATTCTTTAGAACTCATGGTATATTCACCCCTGATTTCTTTTATGTGTTGAATACATTTACATGGAATATTTTTCCTAGTAATACTCCATAAATTTATAGAATTTAATAGTTTAGTTTTATACATCCCTCATATTCTTTAGATCCATGGCTTAAAAAACAATTGTAAAGCCCAATCATTTCTATGGAGTAAAACCCATCCAATGTTCTGGTAAGATAAAAGCTTTTGTTCTTTCTCAGAAAACACATCCTAGTAAAAATAATAAAAATTGGATGCAGCTTCGGAACGTATGAAACTAAGTGTAATAACCCCAAAATTTTTTGGTAGAGTATTAACTCTATCATCGTCCCATTTCTTGATCATTTGGCCTGAGAAAATACACCTGTCTAGACACTCCAAAGGGATACTCTTTGGAATATTCATAATATTTTTATGAACCATGATAAATGATTTTTCTTCAAATTTACTTTGTCTCGTAGAAATATAATATATTTAACCCAGTTATTTGCTTTAATGGATAACACATCACATTTATAGTACAATTTCTACCATGTTTCATTGATAATAGTATATCATGTTAGTTCCATGATACCCCACATATTCTAAGTGGATTAGTTGATTTTATCCTAGACATCAAAATTATTCCATTTAATGTAGAATTTATTTCTTTCCATATTTTTTATTATAAGGATAACCATGTTTTTATTCAGTCATAGGATCTTTTAGAAATCACATAAAAGGTCTTCCTGACCCCTATAGTGAATTAATTGGACAAAATCATATAATGGTTGGGGCCCATAATTATATATACCCTTAATACATAAATACTTATCATGATACAATGAAGCATGGGTTTAGGTGTACACCATTCCCTCTGTTAGTGTAGTGTTTGATAATAAGATTTGGAGAAAATGTTTTGTTGTCTAGAATTATACAATCCGTAAGAATTATATCAATGATTATTATTATCCCTAATTTCTTTTATTTTCATGGATATAAAATTCCCTCTGTTTTAGTTGATTATGGCTTATTATTATAAATTTATTCAATCTATATCACTTATTCCTTGTTTATGATATCCTCCATTATAGGTTAATCATTAATTAGAATTTGATCTCATTATATTTTTTCCCTTCTAGAGGAAACTTATAGGAGAACTATGGGTAATTTTTAGTGATATGATAGAAGCGACAATATTGTTCTATCAATGTTTCCATGTCGTATCTTATGTTTTAAAATGTAATTTATGTTTGTATCTTTTATTACAACAATACTAAGATTTTTGATCTTTTAATAAATATTGTATTCTGTAACAAAAATGTGATATAACTATTTAATCTTTATTTACAGAGTTCAGGATGTTACATATCACACATCATGAGATGATATAATGATATATTAATGATTGTTAAATGAATTTTAACAAATAAATAATCAATTCGGTTGATTTTATAAGTGATAAAATATTTAATTACAAATAAATTTCATTTCAAAATGTTTGAAACATCGTAACTTAAAGAGTCTGATTTATTCAATGTGATGGTCCTATAAATTGATGTTAATATACCCCACATAATATTATGGATTTCATTCACATTAAAAAACAATTTATGTTTCTTTTCTTTTTATATTACATCCTTAAGGGGGTTCTATCACACAAATATAGATAAGGGGTCCAACCAAATAATTTTTTATTTTTCTATGTCTGGTGGATATATTTTGAAGTATGAACATATTGGTTTTTACAAATATAAGGTGATCAAAATCACAATTTTTGAAGATCAAAACCATTATTATGATGAATGTATGTTTTATAAATCTAATGTTTCCTATCCTATTGGATAATTAGTGAGAGTATTGTTCTTTATTCTATAAAATTTGGATATTTAAATTATCCATAAAATCCTTCAGTTCTATCTGATCCATTATCAGTGAATGTTCAAAAAGATAAATATAAAAAATGAAAAACCGATATTTTGATTTTTTCCAAAAATATGGTTATGGTTATAAAAATAAATAATGGTTTAAAGTTTTTTTCATAAAATGGATTCATTTATGAAATTCATTCAAGTTTATTGAGAAATCTTAAAATAGAGGAATGTTTTTGGAAAAACATCATTTATATTATTATCATAAAAATTATATCATTTTAAATATTATGAAAACATGGTTTATAGAATAAAATAACTTTGTTTATGGAAATGGGATTTACACCAGAAGGATAATCCAAATCATGATAGATGTTGAATGGTTGTGGTTTGTGTTGTGACCATATAATAAAAACTAATTATTCTAATATATTATGTTATAGTTCAAGGATCTTCCTTCAAGTAATTCGTTTTCCATTAATCGATTAGGTGGAAAGATCATATTGTGTTGATTGACCATGGTTTTCAAAATAACTAATAAAAATATTTCTCAAAAAAAAATAATCATTATAGGCCCATGTGAAAATTGATTTTTCTTTTTTTGATTATCTAAAGGTGTCGTATCACATGTTAAATAA
The DNA here is from genome assembly GCA_963277665.1 of Viscum album. Lineage (NCBI taxonomy): Eukaryota > Viridiplantae > Streptophyta > Magnoliopsida > Santalales > Viscaceae > Viscum > Viscum album. The sequence goes on from OY728123.1 coordinate 21,550,350, forward strand.
ATAATTTTGGCCATTAATTTATTATATTCCATTAAATGTATTTAAATTTTTTATATTATGAATATTTTATTCCCTAATTTAATATTTTCTAAACAAATAATTATAATTATTATGAAATGAATATTTTTTTTACATGATTGGTAAAATATAAAATATTTAGATTTTGATCAATGAAGATTCTTATTTATTATAATAGGTTTGAATTCTATAATGAGTGTTAATTATAATTTATACATATCATGTGCTATAGTTATATTAGAATTTTGGAATCTCAAGATTATCAATCAACGGATTGTATATCTCTTGGTCTAACTACTCATTGGCATTGGGTCTTAGGCCTTGTCTAATAAAATTTGGGTATGTCTACCTATTGCACCATATGTGTTGTTGTTGGGATTTTATTTCATGTGATTCTATGCCATTGCTTCAAATATTTTCATATACCATATGAATGGGTAAAATTTTGATATGAGTAGATATAATTTCATTTTATTTTTTGGTAAGGAATCTAAATCATGATATGTATAAGGTGTTATACAATAATATGTTTGAAATGTTTTGATTTGGTTTAAGTAGTGTGGTAAAAAACTAAATCTACAAAATAATGAATACATATATGGATAACTTGAGATGTAAATCTTACATGGGAAGTAATAGTTAGAAATTATAATCTATCATGACCCTCCATATTTATGATTAAGTAAGGGATAGTAAGATGATGATATCATCCTTCCTCAATATGAAGGAGAGATATTGACCCCCTAAGTCCTCCCTCCAATATGAACTGAGGTGGTGACCAACACCAAGGGTATATAAATATCTCAAAAAATGAGAGGAATTACCCTTTTTATAATATCCAATATTGTGAGAGAAGATTTATAAACCTCAAAAAACTACAAGAAAAAAATATATAATGAAACAAAAAACCACCCCACATGAATGCTTACTGTAAAACATAAAACAAAATATAGGAAAACTCCAAAGTACCAAAATAAAACTTAGTGAAAAAACAATTGTTCCCAATGTCTGATCTAGTAATGTCCAGTAAGGTCCATGTAATCACCATAGAAACCTAAAAACAGTTCTATATATGTAGGGTGAGCATAAAATTATACTCAGTAGGGAAAAACTAAAGTCACTCATGGAAAAATGGGAGAAGCATACTAAGGCCCTTGTGAGAAAATAGTAGAAAAAAAAGTACCTAATAAGGAATATTATCCACCACTACCTCAATAACTCATTCTCACTAAATAACACAATTAAAGTAAAATAATTAAGTGAGAACATTTATATTTTCTTGCCATGCACCACATCCCACTGGTTAACTACTCATCCCTAACAGTGAATGTTCTGATGCTACCTTGATCATCAAAAAGCCCCACTGCCACAACCTTCCCAAACACACCTAGGCCACATAACAAATCACATATATCCCAAATATGCTTGGGCCAAAAACCATAGACCTATCCTGAAGACACCTAGGAATCACCACCCAACTCATCCCGATGACACCTGGGAAGCACACCTCACCCGAAGACACTTTGACCTCACAACAACACCATAACCTGCCCGAAGAGTCAAGGGCCACAATTGCCTAGAATAAGGAGAAACGAAGAACCAATAACCATCCATCTATCCTCCAACTTGGATATTGGGAAAGGAAGCCCTTCCCCATAATAATGGGGTGTTCAAAATGTAGTTCTCAACACGGGTGGGGTTCATTTAGAAATCACAAGGAACTGCATGTATATATATAGGTACCAAATACTTAGCCTAACCTATGGGGTTTTAAAATGACAACCAAAACACAACAAATATTTCCTTACTGTCAACCATACATGCACAAACCACCTAAAATGGCGGTCACTTCTTTATTTGGTAAAGAAATCATCTTCAATACAAGCCACAACTCGAAAAAAACCCTAGAAAATTAAAATAACTAATTGTTATTAAGAATCACCAATACATTCATTTATTTATTTCATCCCTACCTAGGAATCTACCGAATAGTGAAAAGGTTAATGAGGTGAAGCAACCATACCAACCACTACCATATCAAAAAAAATGAAAGAAGGGTCATGGTAATGGAATCCATTCTAACACCCATTCATAAAAAACAAACAAAAATCATTTAGATTGCAGACCCACAACACACTCTAATTTCATGGACACCCCTAAAATCATTCTACAATGTACCGCCACCATGTCCATCCTCTCACCCTATAACCCCCCCCCCCACAAACCTCTTCACAACCCCACTCGTCTAACCTGGGGAATAACAATACAATAACCATCACATATATAAACATAAATAGGACACAACCAAATATTATATACCCACTTCCCAAACACTTCCCTGATGTAGTCCCACTTCATAACAAGTTTATCCATTCCAAAATAAACCAATATCCCATCCTGAGATAACATTACACCACCTGAACCACCCCATACTCACAACCACAATCCCAGAATAGCACAGATCTAAGGCTGAACAGAACCAGACATAGCACATAGCCACACCGACAAGTAAAATCTTATTCATACTTAGAAAACACTCATTCTTTAATTACACTTTATAAAATAAGGGTTATCTTAGAACATGTTTGATCCTAAGGAATCTATTTATTTAAAAAATATACATGATTAAGAGGATTCAAATTCATAAAAAAGTGATTCACAAATCATAAAAGTACGCAAGAAGAGACCACCAGCAACCAGGATTTTCAAAATAAAACAACACATTTAATTCTCGTCGTGGATCAAGGGTAACATATAAAACAAGTCAATCATCGTCATTGTGCTCCCAAACCCTAATTTATTACTTCTAATTATCTTCCTTAAATTTGGGTCCAACCTTATTCACTAGGGTACATGATGACACCCACCCCACAAGATACAAAATTAAAAGGGAGGCAAATGAGATCCCTAGTTGGAATGATAGTAGATGAACAATCCCTTATTGTTCCGAAACAAGGGGTGCACGAGTAATAAAAAAACTCCATGAAAAACTAGATCAATTTCTACAGCACAACACAAAAATCCATAGGGAGGAAAGGCTCTAAGAGCACCAAGAGAAAAGGGAAACACACAGGGAAAGAATCTCATATTAGAAGGGCCATATCATGTATCAACAGAAGGGAAATGGTTTCGAGGTCTATTAAAGTCAAATCCTAGACTATGACAAACTATTTGACTATTTAAATGTCCACAAAAAATTAGGATAGAAAATATATAATTAATATCCTTTGAAACACATTTATAAGTGCGGAAACACGGCTCTAAAATCGATTTACATCAAAGGAAACATCCAAGGGGTGAAAGAGGAAAAACTGGAAAAAACTGGAAATGACTCACCGATGTGTGAGTCCCCGACCCAAGTCATTGACACCTGACTCGCCGATGGATAAGCCACAGATGTTGATCTACTAACATGACTCACTTATTCCACTCACTAACACCACTCACTGATGACACTCACTAAAACATGACATATCGATGCCTCGACCTACCGACGCCCTCATCCTACTGACTCCCGGAGTCACCGATGTTGTAACATATTGAGATTTTATGAGATATCTTATTTTTAATTTCATTTATATCTTCTAATGTACACTACACCAAGATTATCCTATCCTATACGCAACACTGTTTTATCTTGCATTATATGCATTACTATTCTTGGATCGTGTTACACATAATTTCATGTTCGTTTGATAGTAGTTATTCTACGTAACATTGAGTGTATATATATATATATATTCAATGTATAAATGAAATATGGTTTGATTCTATTATACGAAATGACAAAGGAGTATTTCACTACACGCAACCCTGGCTTGTCTTGCATTACATGCAATCGCGACCTTCCTCGATAGCGTGTGTAGTACGCAATACCGGGTTTCACTAAACAACGATATATTGTTATAATATTATTATGAACTTGCCATTATGATTAGTATTAACTAAATTCTGAATTTTATAACACTATTATTCATCTTACACATTTTATAGGAATTGGTATCAGAACAAACTAAATTTATCGGGTAAAATAAGTATTTTTCAAAAAATGCAGTTTTGCCGCCTTTTGTTGGTGCACCCACATTAAATCTAGTTTTTGAAATGTTTATAAGTTCAATTTGACAAAATAAAATTATTCCTTGGAATAAAGATATAAAAATTTAATTTGGATAAATTTTTCATATTATTCTGATAACTTTCATATTTTAATGAATAGTAAAAACGTGCTATATTTTAATTAAAAACAAATTTTTTCATCGCAATATTTTATATAGTTATATTATCATTTTCATTGGTTTTAATGTGTAATTAGAATATATTTTTACCATTTTATCCAATTTTGGTGATTGGAATTAATTTCACTTTTAATTTGGACCTAAACAAGTGTCGATCTTTTGATAGTTATTGTTTCTTAAAAACACGCTATTTGTTTTGATAACGGGAATTAATTTTAAAATTAATTAATTCCACTTATATTTTTTGAACTTGGAAAAATAAACATCATTTTTGAATTCGGAATATCAAATATATCTTAGGCTTAATTTTTGGTATTTTTTGGAAAAACTTCAATTTTTTATGAATAGTGAAACCACTTAGTGGTAGTTAAAAAACAGACTCTTTCATTTAAATGAAATTTTACCACTTCTATGAATTGAATTTAAAAAAATATGAAATACATGGTTGTTATCAAGAATTAATATTTGGTTCAATAAGATGAAAATAATTTTTGGTGAATAGTAACTTTTGACTTTTATTTACTGCAGTTAAGGGTAAATATGGTAATTCAAGGTGAAAAGAATATTATAATAACTCAAAATTACCTAAACACTTGTCCTAACCTTATTATATGAGGAGTGGCCGACCATGGGCATATTGGGGTCGATTTTGGGACCCCATTAAGCCACTTGGTAGTGACAATGACAATTTTATTTAATTAATTTAATGTAAAGACAAAATTGACATTAACAAAAAATCTTTTAGTAATTAATATTTATAAGGGGTTTTATAAATTATATATTAGACTATAAATATTAATTGGAAATATAAAAAATATTTCCAACATGATGGTATTTGTTTTATAATTTTTAGACATCAAATAAATTAAATTATTTATGACTCAATAATGATCCAGTATTTACCTCATTAATAAATGATTTAAATAAATAAGATTATAATGATTAAAATATTATCCAAAACATTTCCAATTCTGATTGGATGATTTTATTTAAACCCCGATTCATCTTATATTTATCTTTAATGATTTTGGGACCTTTTGAAAACGAATATAAGTTTATAATAAAATAATATTTTATGTTTTTTCAAAGATGTCCCTCTCTTCCCTTATAAAAAGGGCACCCTTTCCCTCTTCTCTTCACACCCTTTTGAGCCTTGAAGATCAGCCAAACCCTGCCAATTCCTCTTCTAAAACCTTTCTAGTTATATCATAGAGGTTTTGTTCTTCTCAATAGACCAACTCTAGTGCCCTAAAAATATGTTTAAAGGAGGTGTGTCGAGGAAGATGTTATCTCTTCTACCTACACTTTCAAGTTTCTTTCTTCTTATACTTCTTCTTCTTTAGTTGTTTAATTATAAATTAATAACATAATTATAACTAATACACTTATATTTTATTATAAATATGAAACAACCCCATTTCACCATCTATCCATCCTACGGAAAATGAAATCACCGCGCGTGCGTACGTACAGAATACCGTCTCCATGACGTGGTGTAATATGTTTTTCCACCACCACCTTACTTGGATGGGTATAATGGTGTAATGAATAACTATATATAGTTATTATAACATTATACTTATTATGAGATATTATATCACTCAATCCAATCCAATTCAATAATTATGGGAACGATATCATCGCTCGTGCGTACGTACAGATTACCGTCTCCACGACGCGATGAGATTCATTCTCCATGTTAACCAATCAAATATGATTATGAAGTATATATAATGAATAATAATGAAATATATGACATGATAAAGCTACTGGATTTATGTATATATATATATGTCATCTACTTACTTCCACTCAAGTCAATAAGGAAAAGAAAACAGCATTCATGCGTACGTAAGGCCTATCGTCTCCATGAACGGTGTATTTAATTTCATTTATCAATATATTATATATATATATATACTGAATATATATGATATATAAATCATGATTTACATTATGGATGAAAATATATCATGACATAAGTAATAATAATATCAAGAAAAACAAGTCCAAACACATACGATAAATAAAATGATTTTACCCAAAACTCTGCTTTAACATGGAATGTACAAAAGAACGGATAATATAAAGTCGTAAGTGAATAATATATGATATGATAAATATTACTATGGTTCTTTTACAAGTTAATAATATGTTTAAACAAACTATATAGGATTATCAGACACAGATGGATAAAATTGGACATAAGGTAAGGGATAATTATTCCAATCTCATTCTTATCCGAGATTGTTTATTCGTAAGTATTTACTGGGGTTATGTTTATCATCCATGTCCATGTTTTCTAAAAATGTTTTCATAAAATGTTTACTATTCTTCCATGTATGTTTAAATTCATTTTACCCTTTTTTGACTCTTACCACAAGGTATGGAAGATATCTTTCTTTTGTTTACCATATGAGGTACTTTTTGACCTTTCCAACAAAAGTACAAGAAGAATGTTATTTTAACTTATATAGTGTGAATGGATTTTTATAGTTTCATAATTCAATATTTCCATGAAGCTTCCTTTAAAAAATTTCATGATTAATTTCAACAAAATTCGTTTCTTTTAAAATCACACGGCATTTTTAGAAAGGAAAATTATTTTGAAGAAAAAAAGGATATTTTCCTCCAGAATTCATTTCAAGTGTTTTATCAGAACTATTTTCCATCTAAGATGACATTATTTCATATGATTACGTTTTCAAGTATATTATCATTATTATTTAGATGGTTTTATTCTTCTTATGAAATGGTATCCATTTGTTTTATATGGATTACATTATAATGGGGTGATGTTTGTGAAACCCATTTTATTCTTTGGGTTATGATGAATGATTTATGTTTATATTGTGGCACACGTAAGAATTATTTCATTATGAGATGGGTGGGACATATATCTCCCTACAATGCATTAGGTAAAGATTTATATCTTATGAGATAGACAAGGATGGAACGGTAAGTTAATCTGGTTCAGTGTTACATGACTGGAACGAGGAGTGAACTCGATTCAGAAAGGGAATTTGTCCAATAAGATGGTCTTGGCAGTAATGCCTTGACTACTGTGGAAATCATATCATGTGATTAATGGTTTTCCACAATTAAATGTTTATTCCCATTCTCTTTTATCATGATTAATGTTCCTTTATGACCTATTCCTTATGTACTGCCAAGATTTATTCCACAACTCAAGATTTTGATATGTAAACTTTATGTTCATGTTTTGAAGTTCAAATGTATATGGTTTGTTTTATTTTCTCCATTCTTACCCTTAATGAGAATTTGAGCTCACCCTTTATATTTTTTCCTTTCCCCAGGATATAAATATAGGTTTTAGGTATGAAAACAAAATGGGAATATCTTCATGGGAGATGTTGAAGATCATTCACCGCGATTAGAAGATTATGTTCCGAGTTTCCAAAGACACTAAACAATTACGGTCCTTGTGTGTTTGTTTTGGTTATGTATTAAGTATTCTGCCAAAGTAATTTAATGTCCATGTATGTCAAGCTTGGGTCTATACAGTTGGTACCAGAGGAAAGGTTTAGTTAACCTTTGGAAACTAGGATGTGAAAACATTAGTGAGATCCCTTTAGATATTTCTAAGGTATGTCTAGGGATGTCCCTGAGGTTAAGTATAAGTATAGGTTATAGTCCTAGAATTACGGTAACCATCATAGAATTAATCCTATGATCTTAAATATTTAAGGTACTCCCCCTTTATTATGTTGTTTTCCTTGCATGATTTTTTCCTCTCACATTGTTCTTTTTGGGTTTTATATGATGGTTGGAACCCGAAGGAACCGTGTTGATCAATGTAATGGAGAATGAAATTATTATCCTCCTGAACAACCAAATTTGATGGTAGATGGAGTGAAAAATATTATTTGCATACATACACAAGATATAAATCATTCTGGACTACCAAATGAGCAGAGAACGGAACAATATTCTATTGAGTCCTTCATGAGGCAAAGCCTACCTTCTTTCAGTGGCTCTTCTGATCCACTTGTTGCTAAACAATGGATTAGTACCATTGAAAAGATATTTTTCATACATTGTTGTACATAGCATGAAAAAGTCATTTTAGTTGTTTACCGTTTAGAAGGTGAAGCAGACCAGTGGTGGACTCTTATTAAGAATACAAGGCCCCAAGAAGAAATTTAATCCATGGAATTGAACGAGTTCAAGAAATTGTTTTTCAATAAGTACTTCCCTCGTATTATTCGAACAAAGATGGATAAGGAGTTCCTTGAGCTTAAGAAAAAGTTTTATGAATCTGTTGGTATATACAAAGAGAATTTTACAAAGCTTTCAAGGTATGCATCTGGATTTATCATCCAACCTGAAAGTAAAGTTGATTGATTCTTCAGTGTCTTAGAACCAAGTCTTCGAAGGGAATTAGCGATAAGGGACGTCATTAGCTATGAATAAATTGTTCATTGTGATATCAAGTTATAACTAGAAGTTGGTGTTACATATCCATATCATGGTTTTAACAGGAAATGAAAGATGGAGTTTATGGAAAAAACTCAAAACAATGGTTAAAAGAAGGTGAATGTTTCTTTATGCTCAGAGTGTGGAAAGAAGCAAGGTGGAGATTGTCTAAAAGGTACTAGAAAATGTTTATTAATTGTGTAAAAGAAGGTCATCAACCAGTTGAGTGTTGAAGTAATGGGAAAAAGGTAGCTAATGATGTGAATAGAGAAAAGACTACAAAGAACTCTCCACCAACACATCAATGCTTCACGTGCAAGGAAATGGGGCATTATGCTAATCAATGCCATAATCCAAGGGTTAATGACGATCGACATGAGCTACCACTTAAGGCAAAAGACAAAGGGAAGTCACATGTGATTAGTATTGGGGATGTTGAAAATGACAACGATGAGGTGGAGTGATTAATTTTTTATATAATGGGATTCCAAAATAATATTGTATATAGTATCATGGTATATTGGAATATTTTTGTATTGTTCTATTGTGGTTTTTAATAATTTTATGGTACTAGTGACCATAGAAAGTGATTGAGATATTTTTTGGAAAGAATATGATATGCGCATAATGAAGGGATAAGGAGAAAATGAAATGTTTGACAATTTTCATGAGCTCATGACTGATATAAGGACAAAGTTATGTCATGTTTTGAGTATATATAACTTTTGGGATTTTGGTATGTGGAAAGAGTAAACTTTTGACATCATTAATGTTGACACTAAGTTTTAATGGGTATTCATTTTTCAAGAGAATGCATTATTAAGGTATTCACATGTTTGAAATGTGACCAACAAGATATATCATATGATATATGGGTGATAAAAGATGGTATTCACATGCATGTTATGTGACCTTCCAGGTAATCATTTTCTTTATACTATGAACTTGGACCAAAGTATTTTGGATGAGCCAAAATATTGGAATGAATTAAGTTCTACATAAGATACTATTGTTTAAGGCTAGAACTTTTTTTTGATATTACTGAAGGAATGTTATAATAATGTAAAAGGGACAACCTACAAGACGGGAAACAACCCATCATGTCGGAAAAGGTTGCGGGAATCGAACCCACAACCGATGTGCGACAGGACAAAATCACCTACCTCTAGCCTACATGGAATCCTTGGTTAGTAGGAACTATTTTTATTTTGTTAAGAAGGATGACAGATGAAGTATAAGTCCATTTTAGAACAATATCCGATTAATCTCACCATAGATGGACTTATGTATATAATTATTGCTACCTTTATGTTTGAGACAGATGGAATGACCTATCATTCTATCTCATGATCCGGTAGCATTTCACAGAAGACAAAATCAACTTCATTTCTTTAAGAGATGAAGTGGAACTTGTTCAAGGAACGAACAAAGGTGAGAATGTACAAAAATAAAGTAAGTATTTCTTCTAATTAAAATTCTTCAACATTTGGGAAATGATCTTGAAAACCAAAAAAGTTGTCCTTGTTTCCTTATATCCAATGAATCAGGTAGTACCTTAGATCATCACAAATTAATGGCTTTTTGATTCTTGGCTTTTTCATAGCCATGTTCTCTACCACTCTCCATCAGAACTTGATGGTTAAATTTCTCCTCCATATCCATATTTTCACCTATGATCTCCTTTGTGGAAACCCAGTGATGATTTAATTAGGGTAACTGTTATGTTTCATACTTAACATTTTTAAAATTAAGTTTTAGTATTCCTTTTTATGACGTGGGTTTCTATGAAAGAAACTCTCAAGTAATAAACAATTTATAACCCCGATGAATTTTGAGGGTGAAATTCATTTAAAGGGGGGTAGAATGTAACATCCCGATATTTTATGAGATATATTGTTTTTAATTTCTTTAATATCTTCTGTTGTACACTACACCAATATTATCTTGCGCTATATGCAACACTGTATTATCTTGCAGTATACGCAATACTATTCTTGGATCATGTTACAAACAATTTCAAGTTCGTTTGATAGTAGTTATTCTACGCAACATTGAGTGTATGTATATATATATATATATATTAAATGTATAAAAGAAAAATGGTTAGATTCTATTATAAGAAACGACAAATATGTCTTTCACTACACTCAACCATGACTTCTCTTGCATTACACGCAATCATGACCTTCCTCGACAGCGTGTGTAGTACACAATATCGTGTTTCACTAAAAAAAGATATATTGTTATAATATTAGTATGGACTAGCAGTTATGAATAGTATTAACTAAATTATGAATTTTATAACACTATTATTCATCTTACACATTTTATAGAACATGGTATGATAACAAAATAAATTTTTCTGGTAAAATAAGTATTTTCCAAAAAAATGCAGCTTTGCCAACTTTTGAGGGAGCACCAACATTAAGTCAAGCTTTTGACATTTTTATAAGTTCAATTTGACAAAATAAAATTATTCCTTGGAATCAGGATATAAAATTTTAATTTGGATAAATTTTTCATATTATTCTGAAAACTTTCATATTTTAATGAATAGTAAAAATATGCTATATTTTAAATAAAAACAACTTTTTTCATCGCAATACTTTATATGGTTAGATTACCTTTTTAATTTGTTTTAAAGTGTAATTAGAATATATTTTTACCATTTAATCAAATTTTTGTCTTTGGAATTAATTTCACTTTGAATTTGGACATAAACAAGTGTCGATCTCATGATAGTTATTGTTTCTTTATAACACGCTATTTGTTTTGATATCGAGAATTAATTTTAAAATTAATTAATGCCACTTCTATGTTTTTAATTTCTAAAATTAGACATCATTTTTGAATTCGGAATATAAAATATAGCTTAGGATGAATTTTTGGTATTTTTCAGAAAAACATCAATTTTTGATGAATAGTGAATCCACTTAGTGGTAGTTAAAAAAACTGACCCTTTCATTTAAATGATTTTTTACCACTTCTTTGAATTGAATTTAAAAAATCCAACATACATGGTTGTTATCAATAAGTAAAACTTGGTTCAATAAGATGAAAATAATTTTTGTTGAATAGTATCTTTTGACTTTTATTTAATGCAGTTAAAGGTAAATATGGTAATTCAAGGTTAAAAGATTATTATAGTAATTCAAAATTACCTTAAAACTTGTCCTAATATTATTAGATGAGTATTGGCCGACCATTGGAATCTTTGGGTCGATTTTGGGACCCCATTAAGCCTCTTGGTAGTGATAATGATAATTTGGATTAATTAATTTAATGTAAAGACAAAATTAACATTAACAAGAAATCTTTTAGTGATTAATTTTTATAAGGGGTTATATAAATTATCTTTTCGACTATAAATATTCACTGGAAAGATAAAAAGATTTACTACATGATGGTATTTTTTTATAATTTTTAGACATCAAATAAATTAAATTATTTATGAGACAATAATGATGCAGTATTTACCTCATTAATAAATGATTTAAATAAATAAGATTATAATGATTAAAATATTATCCAAAACATGTCCAATTCTGATTAGATGATTTTATTTCAACCATGAGTCATCTTATATTCATCGTTATGATTTTTGGACTTTTTGAAAATGAATATATGTTTATAATAAAAAATATTTTATGTTTTTTCAAAGATACCCCTCTCCTCCCTTATAAAAAGGGCAGCACTTCCCTCTTCTCTTCACGCCCTTTTGAGCCTTTCAGCTCATCAAACCCCTACTAATTACTCTTCTAAACCACTCTAGTTATATCATATAGGTTCTTGTCTTCTCAAAATATCAACTCCAGTGCCCTAAGAAGAATTTTAAAGGAGGTGCGTCGTGGAAGATGTAATCTCTTCTACCGACTCTTTTAAGTTTCTTTCTTCTTCTACTTCATCTTCTTTAGTTGTTTCATTTTAAAGTAATAAAATAAGTATCACCAATATAATTTTATGTTATTATAAATATTAAAAAACCCCATTTCACCTTCTATCCATCCTATGGAAAATGAAATCACCGCGCGTGCGTACGTATGGAATACCGTCTCCACGCCGTGCTGTAATCTGTTTTTTCACCACCACCTTACTTGGATGGGTATAATGGTGTAATGAATAACAATATATAGTTATTATAACATCATACTTATTTAGAGATATTATATCATCCACTCCAATTCAATTCAATAATTATGGGAATGATATCATCGCTCGTGCGTACGTACAGATTACCGTCTCCACGACGCGATGAGATTCATTCTCCATGTTAACCACTCTAGAATGATTATAAAGTATATTTAGTGAATAATAATTAAATATATGACATGATAAAGCTATTTTATTTATGTATATATATATATTTCATCTATTTATTTCCATTCATGTCAATAAGGAAAAGAAAACAGTGTTCATGCGTACGTACGACCTACCGTCTCCATGAACGGTGTATTTCATTTAATTTATCTATTATATATATATATACTGAATATATATGATATATAAATCATGATTTACATTATTAATGTAATTAAGTCATTATATAAGTAATAATAATTTCATGAACAACAAGTCCAAACATGTACGATAAATAAAACGATTTTACCCAAAACGTTGCTTTAACATGAAATTTACAAAAGATCAGGTAATATAAAGTCATAAGTGAATCATATATGATATCATAAAAATTATTATGGTTTTGTTAAAAGTTATTAATATGTTTAAACCCACTATACATAAGTCTCAAACAAATATGGAAGAAATTGGAAATAAGGTAAGGGATAATTATTCCAATCTCATTCTTACCCGAGATTTTTTATTCGTAAGTATTTACTAGGGTTATGTTTATCATCCATGCCCATGTTTTCTCAAATTGTTTTCCAAAATTTTTTAATATTATTCCATGTATGTTTAAAGTCATTTTTACCCTTTTATGACTTTTACCACAAGGTATGGAAGGAATCATTCTTTTCTTTACCATACGAGGTACATTTTGACTTTCTGACAAAAGTACAAGAAGAATGTTTTTTTAACTTATATGGCGGGAATGGATTTTTACAGTTTCATAATTCCATATTTCCATGAAGATTCCTTTACAAAATTTCAAGATTATTTTCAACAAAATTATTTTCTTTTAAAATCCCACTATATTTTGAGAAAAGAAAATGATTTTGAAGAAGAAAGGATATTTTCCTCAAGAATTCATTCCAAGTGTTTTATCAAAACTATTGTCCATCTAAGATGACATTATTTAGTATGATTATGTTTTCAAGTATAATGTATCTATTATTTACATGGTCTGAATCTTCTTGTGAAATGGTATCCATTTGTTTTATATGGATTACGTTATGATGGGATGATGTTTATGAAACCCTTTTTATTCTTTGGGTTATGATAAATGGTTTATGTTTATGTTGTGGAACACGTAAGAATGATTTCATTATGAGATGGGTGGGACCTATATCTCCCTCCAATTAATTGGGTAATTATTTATATCTCCTGATATTTACATGTCTAGAATGGTAAGTTAATATGGTTCTGTGTTACAGGACTAGAACTAGTAGTGAACTCGATTCAGAGAGGGACTTTGTCCACTAAGATGGGCTTGGCAGTAATGCCTTGACTACTATGAAAATCATATCATATACATAATGGTTTTCCATAGTTAAATATTTTATTCTAATGCTATTTTATCATGATTAATGTTCCTTTATGACCTATTCCTTACGTACTTCCAAGATTTATTTCACAACTCATGATTTTGATGTGTAAACTTTATGTTCATGTTTTGAAGTTCAAATGTATATGGTTTGTTTTATTTTCTCCATTCTTACCTTTACCAAGCATTTGAGCTTACCCTTTATATTTTTTCTTTTCCCCATGATATAAAGAGAGGTTTTAGGTATGAAAATAAAATGGGAAGATCTTCATGGGAGATGTTGAAGATCATTCACCACAATTAGAAGATTATGTTCCGAATTTCCAAAGACACTAAACTATTACGGTCCTTGTGTGTTTGTTTTTGTTATGTATTAATTATTCCGCAAAAGTAATGTAATATCCATGTATGTCAAGCTTGGGTCTCTACAGATGCCTTATCCTACTAGGGACCTGAGTCACTGACACCTTGACCAACCCATACCCTGTGTCACTGATGCCTCAACCTACTGACCCCTCATTCACTGATGCCTCAACTTATAGATTCCATGATTCATAGAAATATAAACCTACTAACACCATGTTTCACTGATGCCTCAGTATATCAATGCCTTGAGTCACCAACTCCTCAACCTACTGACTCGTTGAGTAATCAACACGACTCGGTGATGCCTGACTCCTCGATGGGAAAACTGGAAATTTGGAAAAACTCTATAAATGAGGCTCTAATGCCTCCCTAAACACCCTAGACACAATATTTTGAAAAATTAATTTTCTAGGTAGGTCTAGTCCATTAAACTAGATACCTCTCAAACTATTCTTCCCCTTGGGATTTCGAAACCAACCCCATGGGAAAGGCAGGTCCGAAAAAACACCCTGTAAGATCCCTCTCCAGGATCAACAACTTTTTTTAAAGATGGTGTGAAACCTCAACATACAGGAAAACATCCTCCCACATCTTCTAACCCAACCATCCTCAAGATACCCCACCAAAACACCAACTATCTGGGCACATGAATTGGTTAATTCCTTCCCCCATATGAAGTTACTATCTGCTCTGGGCTTCAATGACTCACCCTCATAGGTTTAAATGCATCCCAATTAATGAATCTTGATAAGGAATCTAGTCTCCTCGTTTTAACATGTAGGAAATAATCACACATTATGAAAAAGGAAGAAACCCATATTATAACAAATAAGGTCCAAGCACTACATCATAATGAAAAACACACAAGAAAAACTCAAAACCACTCTGGGTATTGGGCATGCATCTGCATCTACCCTTCACAAGAACTATCCTCAAGGATACCATGACTCCGCGACAAAAGAACCAAGGGAATGGTACAACCATGTAGAACCCTCTATCAATGATTGTAACGCCCCGACCCCAGTTACCTAGAGTCGGTGCATTATTACATAACATTGTCATGATCACTAGAAAGATCAAATCTCGAAAGACCAATTGGTTTAGTAGCCTTGGAAACACTAGATATATTAATAAAGTTTTAAATAATAAAAATGAAAACTACAACAACATATTCTCCATAGACCACACTCTTATCCCCTCATACTATCCCTGCAGGTCATTCATAATTTACTTCATCAAATCCTGGGAAAAATAAAACATAGAAAAGGGGTGAGCTCAAATGCCCAGTAAGAATAACAATATAGTGGAAACATTCATAAATAAGAATAAACATTTAAGGAAATTTATAACTAAAACAAAAGCCTTTTTAAATTTGAACTTCAACATAGTATGGAAAAAATAAAATGAAATAATACCATTTAATTATTCACATGGATACTCTAATAATAGAATAATTACATGCAATATCAATAACTGCTTTCATTATAATGGAATGCATAATGCCAGACTATCATAACCACATAGCCAAGGCCTCGTGCCAAGACTACAAATAAGATTTTGTCAAGGCCTTGTGCCAAGACACTAGTTTGTCTCATTAGACCTACCGATGCATCGAGGAGCTATATCGGGCTCCACCCTTCACTTACTAAGTCCAATGCATCCCCATATGAAAAGGTTTAAACATAACATAAACATTCGTATTAAAACTATCATATGAAATGTCAACACATTCTCCATAAACCATGAATGGTATAAAAATAACACATCCACGGTAAAACATATCAAAAATCCTTCAATACACTACAAATTTTTTGTATCATAATTAAACAACTTCAAATAAGCTTACAATCCATCAAAGGATGTTGAAATAGATGAAATCAAAACTATTTTAGAGAAATATCTCTTTTCTCAAAATCATTGAAAAGTCACACATTTATAAAGGAAGTAATTTTAAAGAAATTTTTGAATCAAAGTGTCCAATACCACTTTGAATCTTTTGAAATGAAATATCATTTCAAAGGCTTCATGTCCATATAAATAAATCCTTAAAATCATTTTGAAAACATGGACATTAATTAAAAATATTTAGAAAGATAAATCTTTAAAACATTTAAAATTATGATCTTGATAAAGAGTACCTTTCACAAATTCTTAATATATTCATTTTGAAATCTTTTAAAAGTCATATAATTATAAAATAAAACATTTACATTGAAAATATTCTAATAATATTGTAAGGGAATCTTTGACGATTTTAAAACGGCGGTAAATAGTCGCACCTGCCGTATAAGTTAAAAAAACATTCTTACATTAATCCTGTCGAAAAGGTTAAAAAGCACCTTGTTTGGAAAATGACGGAAAGATTCCTTTATAAAACTCTTATAAAAAGTCAAACAATGGAATAAATTACTTTAACCCATATTCTTGTAAATTTTGAAAATGTTTTGAAATACATTTTGAAGAAACATGGATGTGGATGATAAAGAAATCCCAGTAGATTATTACGTATAAACAACCTCAGATAATGGAGAGATTGGAAAATAAAACCTTACCTTGTACTTTTACTCAGTTAAGGGTAGGTTAACCTCCTATATAATGGTGAGATAATTGTTATTAAATTATACAAGAATCATATACATTCATATGATATCATATATGATCTTTTAACATTTCTTTGTTAATAATATCTTAGAATTATCGTTGTTACGGGTGTTAACTTACTCATTTTCTTTTATATGTTTTGTTACGTAAACCATGTTTGTAATGTATAGGTTGTATCTTATTCATATCCAGAATGATATCAAGTCCTTAAACATTATTTTTAAATCATAAAATGATAATTATACTTGAATGGATACGATGGAGAATGAATCTCATCGCGTTCATGGAGACGGTAGTCCGTACGTACGCATGAGCGACAATATCATTCTTTTGATATTAAAATAATATATAATTGGATGTTATATTATATATATAGAATAATTATAAGGTTATATTTATTGTTTTCATGAATTATACATCATTATTATTCTCATCCAAATAATAATATTTTGAATAACAATTACACCACGACGTGGAGATGGTAAGTCGTACGTACGCACGTATGGTGACATGTTATTCAAAGGGTGGATAGAATATTGAATATGGTTGTCCCATAATTATAATAACCTCATAGTATATAATAGATACTGGAGTTATTATTTTATAATGGTAATAACAATGAAAGAAGAAGTGGAAGAACAAAGGAACATGAAAAGGGGTGGTGAAAACCTTACCTCTTCTTCGGGTTCTTCCTTTTGATTTGATCAAAAGGGATCCGTAGGTTATCTTTATGATCAAACTAAGTCCTCTAGGTTGTAGTGAGAGAAGTTTAGAGAGTATTTGGGAAGGGTTTGGCTGAACCAAAAGGCTCTTAAGGTGTGAAGAAATGAGAAGGAGGAGTGCCCTTTTATAAGAGGGGTGAGGGGCACCTTTGGAAAATCTAGAAATATTAATTTATAATAAATTTATATTCAGTTTATAATGGCTCCAAAGTTTATTATTTAAAGGTTACGGTGGGTATATGTCGAAAACCATTAAACCAATAGAATATAGACAGGTTTGGGTCATTATATTAACCTTATCTTTTTTTTAACTCTTACTTAATTAGTTTGACATTTACCATGTCACTTTGTATTTTTATATTATATAGTTAATAAAAAAAACTATATACATCCATGAGATCCCCAAGTGGTCCATTAATTACACACCTATCATGATATAAGTCTCTTGGCCAAACCGTATATTTTCATGAATTTAATATCAATTAATAATATAATATTTGTTTTAAAAACTCTTTTATGTCAATTTTGACAATATTCAATAGTTGATTTTTGTGAAACTGATAATAGAATTATTACTTTGAAAAAAGTCAATTAAATAAATCCTAATATGTCATATTATCCTAGAAAATTAGTGTAATTCATTAAAAGTCTCAAATTATATTTATTTGGGTATTTATAATATCAATTATTTTAATTTGTCACTATTATGGTAATTAGTGCATCATCATTGTGTCATAAATAAATTAAATTATTTAAAGTCTAAAAATTATAAATAAAATATCATTATGTAGGAACACTTTTTATATTTCTAATTAATATTTATAGTCGAAAATCCAACATATATAACCATATGTAAAAATTGTTTTTCTAAAAGATATATGCTTATGTCATTTTTGTACTTATTTTAACTTATTAAAATAAAGTGTCCCTATCACTTACAAGTGGCACCATGGGATCCCAATATCGACCCAAAGATGCCCATGGTCGGACATGTATCAACCAATAAGGGTAGGACACGTTTTAGGGTAATTTGTTTATTATTATAATATTATTTTTTAACCCTCATTTACCGGATTTACCCTTTAACCATGGTAAATAAAATATTTACCGAAGTAATTATTCAAAATGTCTGAAAATAAAAGCTACCTATTTACAAAATTTGAACATCATGATTCCAAATATGAAATCCATTTTTTCAAATTCAAAACACAGAAGTGTCAGAAATTAATTTAAAATTAATTCCCACTGTCTAAATAAAAAAGCATGTTTTTAAGATATAATAACTATCAAAAGATTGATACTTGTTTATGTTTGGTTTAACTGTGAAATTATGTCCAATGACCAACATTGTATTAAATTGTAAATATATTATAAATATAATTTCGGACCACTCAAATTCATTATTTATCACTATTATTTATTTTGATTAAAAATGTTTTTTTTAATTAAAATTTAGTAATTTTAACTATTCACCAAAATATAAATGTTATCTAAAAAGTTCCAAAATTTCTCCCTAGGCTAAATTTGATATTCCGAATCCAAAACTGAAGACCATTTTGAGAGATAAAATTTATAAAATTTCAAAAAGTAGGTATTACTATTCATAACGGCTAGTTTGATTGGTTGTGGTGTGTGTTAGAACTCAAAGTTGCGTACAACACACGCTACTTTATTATTCAAAGGAATCGTATCGTGGAAGCTTGGGATGTTTCATTGTAAATTTTTGATGTCCCCATTCTAAAAAGTAAATTTATTTAGTCAAATTGAATATATAAAAGTTTTAAATATTGGATTTAAAAAAAGCTTCACTATTAAAAGTTGGTAAAAGTGGAATACTGAAAATGAATTTGTTCTTACATTATATATAAGAAACTCATAATATGTATTCTAAAACTATAAGGATTATATAAAGATTAAAATCTAGTAAATACTATTCATAACCTCTTTTTAACGGCTTTTTTGGTAAGTCATGGTGTGCTTGAACTCGATGTGGTGTGTAGTGCAAGTTATTGAATTATTTTGAACAAATAACACACTATGAAATATTTGGGTGTTACAACGATCCTAGATCCTTGCTGGATGTCTAGGAACAGTGTGTCATCCTTGATATCCAACTATCCCCAATCATTGACATGGGAGTCATTGTAATTATTTCAACGAAACTGGGAGACATGAAAGACTTCATGGTTCCTTATCAATTTTGGGGGAAATTCCAACTTGTATGACACCTCGTCAACTTGACCCAACACCTTGAGAGGTCTGATGAACCTAGATGAAATCATACCTCTACTAAACCTCTGCTTCACACACCGAGGGGAATCCTTAATGATCATGTTGTACCCAACCTCAAACACTAAGGGTCATCTCTTGTGATCGGAATATGAATTCTTCAAATCCTATGATGCCTTCATCCTCTCATAGACAAGTTTAACCTTCTATTTCTTAATCCGCACTATTTCCATACCAAGAACAGATGCTTCCCCAACATCTATCCAACAAAAGGATGAACGAAACAACCTTCCATATAGAGCTTTGAATGGAGCTATACCAATGGAACAGTGATAGTTATTATTGTATGAAAACACTACCAAGTGAAAATGTCACACCCCAGACCCTCTAATGTTTAATACATAAGATCGCTGCATTTTCTCTAATGTCCTGATGGTCATCTTTATCTTCCCATCTATCTAAGGGTGGAAAGTAGTAATTTGGCATAACTGAGTGAATAAATAAAGTTTCAATCCCTTCCATACTCATGATGTAAAATGTGTATATTGATTTGAGATGATGGATCTTGGACCTATATAAAGTTGTACCACCTCATCCACATACCTTTTTGATAAGGCATAAACTGCTCTCGACTCCAGGATCAATAATAAGTGAGACGATTTCATCAACTGATCCACTACTACCCAGATTGCATCACATCCTCGATGATCCATGGGTAATATTGTGATGAAATCCATTGACATTTCATCTCACTTCAACTCAGGGACATTTAGGGGCTACAAAAAATCCATTGGGGACATGGTGCTCAACCTTTACTTGTTGGCATATTAAGCACTTTTCCACAAACTCCACCACTTCCCCTTTTACCCTTGTCCACAAAAAATGTTCCCACAACCCACATTACATCTGGGAAACTTCTGGGTGTACCGCATGGGGAGAGCTACGGAAATTAAGGAGAACACCCTCATAAATCGCCACGGGATCAAACAGCTTTCAACGGAATGTCATCTGATTCTAACCATCCTCTGGCTATCTCTTTCGAACATTACCCTAGACAAAGCGATCATGCATTACCTATGCATCTGAGTCTCCCCATTGAGACTCCTACACCTAATTCCTCTGAGATGAATTAATGTTCATCTAAAATTGAAAACATCTTCTACCATTGTTTCATTAATCTATGTGAAATTCATCCAACTCCTCCATTGCTCTCAATGTGTCTATAGATTCCTCAAGGCCTTCTTTCTATGGAATCCTCTTCAAAACATCGACAAAAAAATTTCCATTTCCTATGGTGTAGGAGATCTCAAAATTGTAATCCAATAAGAACTCCATCCACCTCTGTTGTTTCAAGTTCAAATCTCACTGGGAAAGGAAGTACCGCAAAATCTTGTGATTTGTGAAGACCATAAAGCACTACCTAATGAGGTAATTCCACTACAAATTTAGCATGAACATGACCACTTCTAACTCCATATGATGGGATGAATAGTGAAATTCATGGGGATGTACCTTCTTATACCCATAGGTAATCACTCACCATTGTTGCATCAGCACACACCCCAGGCCCAGACAGGAAGAATTGAAAAACACCTCGAATATTTACCGCTTCCTCTTGGAACCTCATCACTGGTGAACTGACCAACATACCCTTTATATGGTCGAATAAAGAATGGAACTGCTTTATCCACACAAACATTTGTCCATTTATTGTCATATCCATCAATGAAGCTACTACTCAAGAGAAAACAGGTATGAATATTTAGTAATAGCCATCTAGAATGAGAAAAATGCACACTTTTCCACATTCTTGGGTGCTTCCCTAGAATAAATTGCCTCTAACTTTGACAGGTTCACTTCTAGACCCTACTGAGACACCGAATACCTATTTAAGTGGACATCCCATGTCCAAAAATTTCACTTATACTGCTTCCCATATAGATGGTGGTGCCAAAGGACCTCTAGTACAGTCTAGAGATTCTTAATATGATCCTCCTCTAACCCTGAGTAGATTAGGATTTCATCGATGAATACAATGAAGAATAGGTCTAGGAAATCAGGAAAGACAATTTTCATATTCCCCATGAACACTTTCAGGGCATTCATAACACAAAATGACATAACCACGCACTCGAAGTGCCCATACATGCACTTGAAAGTAGTATTTTGGATTCCACCCTCCTTCACCCACAATTGGTGATACCCAAACCGCAGATAAATCATAGAAAACCAACATGCTCCCCAAAACTAGTCGAAAAAGATCATATATCCTTGGGAGATGGTAATGGTTCGAGACCATTGTTTGGTTTGAACTCTAGTAGTCTATAAACAGCCTCAGACCACCATCTTCCTTCTTCTCAAACAAGACCGGAGCACCCCACAATGACAGAATGGACCAGATAAATCCCTTTTTTATCAATTTTTCAAGCTGGATCGACAACTCATGCAACTCAAATGGTTCCATCCAATAAAGAGAAATTGAAATCGCACTAGCACTGTGTGGTATGTCTATATCTAACTCAACATCACATTGATGGGGTAGAGTCATAACCACCTCAAGAAAAACATATAGAAACTCTCTGAAAATTCATTGAACCTCCAAAATCTAACCATCCATCGATCCCAACGACAACGCAACTAATGAGGAATGAAGAGGATCTATACGCCAGCTACCCACATGATAGATCTGCTCACCAAAAAAAACTACATGATGGCCTTTCATGTCTAATAACATGAATCTTCTTTGAAAGAAGACGAAAAAAACATGCACTGAAAACAACCAATATATTCCAATAATGACATCATATGGATACATCTATAGTAGAATGAGATCCCCACTAGACTGATGCGGCCCCCAACATCAGTCTACATCCCCAGTAAACGTGAAAAATCTAGTCTGACCTATAAATGGAATACTTGACATGAGGGGAATGAAAAGTCTCTCTATGTCTAGTCATAAGGTATGGGAGAGATTGGGTGCAACGAAGGAGTGTGAAGCTCCTTAATCAAACAAAACACAATCAGGGGTATTGAACAAACTAATCATACTATAGATTATATCTGGCTCCACATGAACTATTTCCTCTATAGAATGGAACTTACCATGCCCAGCTGCCATCCCCCTCTATTGTCAGCTTCCTCCCAGACCACACCCGGTATGAGGTCCCTATAGAAGACCCTCAGGTCGGCCTCTATGTAATGAACCATGTATTTATGGAAGTAGTATTTTTAATTTCTATTAATACTTATGAATAATATACTAATTTTACATTTAATTACATTATTTTTTTGTTAGTGTACTCGACAAACAACAAGGGGTTTCTCCAAAATCTTACATTGCACACAACATTGAGATATACTAAAAAATAACAATATAATATTATTATGGTAGTTAACGCCAAGCCGTTGTATTGGTGGGAATGAACAGAACTAACAATATTATTATTAAATAAGTTTTTTAAATGTTTTTACATTTATGAAATAAATTTTAGATGCTTAAAATAAGAATGAATCTTATTTTAAAAATTAAATACTCTAATATTCATTAAAAGGTCGATTTACCACCATTTGATAGAGAACCCCTTTTAAATATAGTTTTTGTCACGTTTATATATTATATTTTACAAAATAAACATTTTATTTAGAATTGTAATATCAAATTTTAATTTGGGTAAATTTTTTGGTATTTTTCTAATTAAGTTAATTTTTTAATGAATAGTTAAAAATATTGCATCATATGTTAAAACAGTATTTTCATCTTATTTATTTATATTATTAGATTGTGATTTTAAATGGTTTTAAAGTTTAATAATATTATATTTTTATCATTTAATCCAGTTTTGGTCATTGGTAGTAATTCGAAATTGAAATAGGATATAAACACATGTCAATCTTTGGGTAGTTTTTACTTCTTAAAAACTCACTTTTTGGTGTTGACAACAGGAATTAATTTGAATTTAATTTCTGAAACATCTGTGTTATGAATTTGGAAAAATTTATTCCATCTTTAGAATCTGGATTTCCAAATTTTGTAAATAGGTACTTTTATTTTTTTACATTATGAATAGTAACATTTGTAAGTGTTTTATTTACCATGGTTAAATGATAAATCTGTTAAATAATGGTAAAAAATAATATTTCAATAATATTAAATTTCCCTAACACATGTCCTAAACCTATTGGATGAAATATTTCCAACCATGGTAATCTTTGGGTAGATTTTAGGACCCTATTTATTCACTTGTGTGTGAAAGTGACATTGAATTGCTTTTAATTTATAAGTTAGGGAAAATATAACCTAAACATGTATATTTTAATAAAAAAACATTATATGGGGTTATATAAGGGATTTATTCGACTATAAATATTAATTAGAAATAAAAATATATTTCTTACATCATGGTATTTTATATATAATTTTTGGAGATCAAATAAATAAATTTATTTATGACACAATGGTGATATAGTGATTACCTTATTAATGAAAGATTTAAATAAATGAGATTATAAATTTTAAAATAAAATTATTTGGAAACATTTTATTCCATGCAAGAAATTTATAGATTATTATATCTTTTTATATTTTAATTAATGATGTTTTTTCTGAGTTAATCATTTTTTTATGGATTTTTAAAATTTCATGACATGAATAGTATAAAAATTGATAAAAATGAGTTTCTTAATAAATTAATATTTTATTAAATTATATAATAGTTTTAAAAACCTAATATTCTTCCAAATGACATATATTATGTTAAAAAAAATCCATTAATGATCTATTTTTGGTCTCTAGACATTTTATAGAAACTATAGTAACCATATATTATGAAAATACAATGAGACATGGTAAGGGTTAATTTATTTAACTAAGGGTTAAAGCTAAAAGATAAGGTTAATTTTAAGACCTAATATTCTCTAAAACCCATTTTCTGAGAGTATTTATACCCATAATAATATGAGCTTCTAAATATATCACATAGGTGTTATTATAATTTTAAAATCAATTAATAATAAAATAATATTTCAAAACATTCCTAAAGTGTCACTCCTCCCACTTATAAAAGGACACAACATCTAACCCATGTATCACACCTCTCAATCCACTTGGATCTCCCAAATATAAACCAATAATCTCCAAAAATTACTTCCGTTCTCCTAGACATATTCCTCTAGTAATAAGACAATTCATAAAGACCTTTGGCTCAAATCAAAAGATGTTACCTCGTTTGAGTTAATGTCTTCTCTCAAGTTCCATTCCATTATTTTTCTTTCTCCACTCCCTATGATCTTCTTATTTTCTGTTTACATAACAAAAATAGTGTCATAAATATACTAGGTTATTTTTATTATAATGTTTCTAAATACACTTACACACACCTCCATCTAATTGATAAGAACATTCTATTTTTGTGTATGGTGAACTGTTGCCTCGCAGAATGATAATTGTTCGATTTTCCCCTACCACCTCTCATGGTGTCCATTATGACGGCCCTAAAATTACAAATTATATATATTATTTTTATTTTATCTCTATGATTCATTAATTATCATTTATAACATACCTTTATTATTTTCGTGTTGTATAAATATGATAATTTCATTTGAGGATGTGCGGACTACCGTCCCCTCAAAGGGAAATGACTTGTTCCTTATATACATGGAACATATAAAGGATGGAATTAATGAACATATGTAACATAAAATACATATATATTATTCTGGAATTTTAATATGCCTATTTATCATTTATTTTCACTTCTTTAAGTATGAAAAAGAAATGAAAGTAGCGTTCATGCGTACGTACGACTTACCGTCTCCATGAACGATGCATTTCATTTATTATCTCCAAATGTTATGGAATATAATAGATACATATATACAGGATATATATTATATATATGATATTTAAATCATAAATATCATTCTGTATAAAATGGAATTTTAACCACATTGACATTTTGTAATTATAACATGTTCATTTTTGACTCATGTACCGAACATCGTTAAAACAATCGATATGAACTTGAAATATTATATGATTGGTATATAAATGTAATAAGTGATCTAAAAGGAATCATAAATTTAAAAAGGTTTTTAATAAATTATAAATTAACAAAATTTTATTATTCATGGAGATAAATAACGAAAAAAGGAAAGTCGGACACAAGGTAAGGGAATTTTTCACCCTCCTCTTTTAGTCAAATACTTCTTTTAAGTTGTGACTTTTAATTTCCATTTTATTATGAAGGGATATGTTCTCATATATCCTTATTTCAAAAAAAATTATATCCAAGGGATGAGAGACCCTTTTGTCTCCCATCAACTAATTTTATGAAATTTAATGTGACGTTGTTATGCTGTCGAATATTCATAAGGGAGCTTCTTAACCCAATTTTCTTTCTTTAGGTTAAACTTATACTTCTCGATTATGTTGTGATATGAATATGTGTCAATTAACTCTGAGTTTTTTACACATAAGATCAACTTATATTGGATCTATTTTTGTTTTTCACACATAATTATGTCACTGATGTATCCTTAATGTAATGATATGATCTTTATAAGGGATTTCATCTCAATATCCTTTTATTGAGGTATATATTGTTGTTATGAACATATATTATCCAGTAATGTGTATATACAACACTTTTAACTCTTTATATCAAGAATTAGTATATTATCAGGAAATTTAATTTTCTTTTGAACTTTATTCCATAATTATTTTTATTGAAGTGTTTTTCAAGTGGCATGGGACTCTTTAACTAAAACATAATTATAAATTTTTTAAATAGTTTAAATTTAAAACCTTCTATTTCATTTCCATGTTTTCATAATGGTTTTTATGGTTTTATTTATAGGTACATGAATTTTTTGAAATGATAATTTATTTCAAAAGTTTCATAGTGGTATGGTACACTTTGATTCAAAATTAACTTTATTAAATGTTTTAAATGGTCATGGAAATGGGTTAAATGTTTTTATATCTTAAAAAATATATTGTGGTTATAGTGTGGAAATTTTATTTTTCCTTTATCCTTGGTTTATGTATTATGATCATATAGTGGTACATTCAATTTTTATAGGTGGTTATGTGATAAACCAATGATTGGTGGTCACATGATAAACCAATGACGTGTGGTTCTATGATAAACCAAGGATGGGTTGTTACGTTATAACCTCCAATGCATTGGGTATAAAATTGGGTCGTATGGCTATTCCATTTAGTGATATGTGTGTAATTAAATCATATGGTTATTCCATTTTATTATGTTTCTTTCCCAAGTTACAATTATATGCAATATATTTCTTTCTATGGGCTTTATGGTAATATTTCTGTTACAAAAAGGGTAAGTGATGAGATTTTATTCAGTGAGCTGTTTTTGATAATTCTTAAAGGTTAATGGTATTACTTGATGATAATTTTTTAATTGTTTACTTATTGTTTTTAAAGACTAAAAATTTTCCTTTATTTATCCATTACTAAGATTTTTATGCTCATATCATGTTTTGAAATGTTTTTTAAAGCGATAAATGCTGAATAAGGTCAAGGATCTAATCAAGGAAAAGTCATTCTATTTAAATCATGGAACTAAACATGTCTCTTTTTAAAAGGTTTGTGTTTTATGAAAAAATGGATAGTTAGTAGAAGAGTCTAATAATAATATTAAAGTTGATATGTATAAGTTAGGACATAATTATCTAAATATATAAGCCTAAAAAGATACTCAATATGAATTATTAACATAATTCATGATTAAGTAATTTTTATATTCGGGTCCTTATAGTTGTTATTAGATGTTGATTTTGATAACATTAGAGGTTAGGGTGTTATTTAAGAATAAGTGACATAAACATAATGTTTAGTATATTAAATAGAGTCATAGTTATTTTATATAAATTGAATGAGTTTAAGATAACATGAATCAATATATATTAGTGTTTACCCTCCTCATAATATATTATAAGATGATTTTACTGATATACTCACACTGACCTTTTTGGTTTTAGTAAATGGATGGATTTATTAGGAACCAACATAAAAATGGATGTGAAGAAAACTGTGGTGGTTTTATGAATGAGAAACTTAATGAAATGGGAGCTATAATGGGAAATCTTGTGGTTACTCTTAACCAACTATCTAGAGTCATGATTTACCACTTAATCATTGGTGATTTTTATGAGGCATCATATAAGCATGAAATGAATCACAATGGAAATGTAGGTAATAATACTAAAGAAAAGTATATTAAAAATCCTATGTGTAAATGATTTGGAAATAAACACCAAGGAAAATTCTTCAAAGGGATGGGAAGTTGTTTCAAATGTGGCAATGAAGGTCATAATTCAATAACCTTCCATAGAAAATGGAAGTGTCAAGGTTACTCTATGAAAGGTAAATAATTTAATTATGAAGGATCAATTGAATTTTTTATATGTGGTGTGGATGTTCATTATAAAAATAGATTTTCTATAAATAAGGTTCATGAATATGATTAGTGGGAACATACAAATATATGTTTATAATTCCTAATTCCATCCCAATTAAAGATGAGGAAATTGAAAATGACCAATGAAAGGTATGGATTTTTTCTTAGCTAATTTTTTGAAATTACTGAAATCATAGGATATTAGTAATTATTCCATTTTAAGGAAAGAATTATAAAATAATAAGATGAAAAAACATAGATAAGGATCATGAATAATGTTTTATGATTAAGAAATCTAGGAATTTAAGAGTTATGTGGGATCTATGAATGAGGATATGTTTAAATGTATCAACAATTGAATTTATTTAGAACATTATTTCTAGTATGTGTAACCTTGAAGTTTTATGGGTGACAATGTTATTCAAGGAAGAATTATATTTTCTTCTGTGGACATAATGGATAACCTTAGGGGTTCATTTGATCTTTTTTGGAGGAAATTATGGGTTATTAGTTTTTGGGATGAAAAATGTGAGGTATGAAATAACCATTGAGGATGAAACATGTTATGTATAATTTTATAGTTTTTATCTCATTTTATTAATGATATTAGAATTATCACATTTATTAAAAAGGACAAAAGTAAGACCATGTGACAACCGGTCACATCAGACAAAGCTGCGGGAATCGAACCCACAACCAAATTGTGACTATGATTTATCTCCTACCACTAAACTACATTAAGTACCTAGTTCGTATGAATATCTATTTTTAGTTAAATGACTTTATGGATCAATAATAAGTTGACTTTGGGAAAATATGGATATATATAGTATATGAAAATGATTTTGTAATTAATTGATAAAGCTTATTTTGGAAGACGTTTTCTCTTTTGGGAACACTATATGCCTAAGGAAAATAGAATAATATGGGATTTAATTTGAGGAGTAATGGTTGAATTTTATTTTGGAATAATCTATGTTCATATTTTGGGAATATGGTTTTTTTATTTTTGTAAATTATTAACCTATCATATAGAATATCTTATTTTTTTAATTACATTATAGTGTGAGATTTTACGAGTAGTTGATGTTATTTGGAGACAAATGTTAAGATTTATCGTGGAAGAATATGTGATCAAATACTTCTCAATTTTTGGATTTCAATAATAGTTTGGATTAAATTGAATAATTTTAAGGGAAGTTGTTTATTTAATGGGCATTGTTAATCTTTGGGAATTGTTTGTTGAATTTTTGTGATTAAGAATAGCATTTAATTCTATAAAGGATTAT
The DNA here is from genome assembly GCA_963277665.1 of Viscum album. Lineage (NCBI taxonomy): Eukaryota > Viridiplantae > Streptophyta > Magnoliopsida > Santalales > Viscaceae > Viscum > Viscum album. The sequence goes on from OY728123.1 coordinate 21,580,332, forward strand.
CCTTTTGGGGATTGTCTTATCTCGTACCAATAATTTTGGTTTTGGTTAATGTCTAAAGGTAGTGTAAATATATATTTCACATTTTTTTATTATATAATTCTCTAGAAGTTGGTTCGAGCACGTTTTATGTGACCAAGTCATCTTGAATACTAATCATTTGGAGAAAAGATGAGTTTGTGGTAGAAATTTAGTAAAGAATGAAAGTCTACATGAAAAGTAAGAGTGTTTCCTTATGTTATTATTAATTCTCTTAAATAAATTCCTCATTATTATTAAAAGGAACTTATAAAAACATTGTCTTTTAACTTTTCCTACTTTGGAAGAAAAAATTGTTTAACTTATCACAATTTTGTGATTTTCTGTTGCTTAACTTTATCCTAATCATGTTTTCTATCAACCTCCATCAGAAATTGAAATTTATTTTCTCTTACATATCCATGTTATCCAACATTGAATCCTAGAATGTGTTAAATTTGGTGACCTTTGTAGTTCTATTTCTTTCTTTTAAAGTGATAGTTGTATTGACTCTTTTTTTGATGTGCGACTTTCAATGAGGTTTCCAAGCCCAATTTTAAAACTGTGAGGAAGACATTTCCAAAAGGGGGAAGGATTTAAAGACCCATGTAATTATAAAATAATAAATTTTAATTTATATTAATACTTATTAATAATATATTAATTTTCTGTTAAATGGTATGATTTTTTTGATAGTTTACTTTACACACAACAAGGGGTTTCTCTGAAATCTTTCATTGCACACAACATTGAGATGTACTGAAAAATTAATAATAAAATATTAGTATGGTTGTTAACGCCTACCATTGTATTAGTTTTAATTAACATAACTAACCATATTATGATTAAAATTTTCTGTTAAATGTTTTTACATTTATCAAATAAATTTTAGAGTCCTAAAATAAGAATGAATTTGATTTTAAGCCTGAAATATTCTAATATACATTAAAAGGTCGATTTACCAACTGTTATTCGAAAAACCTTTTTAAATATAGTTATTGACCCTTTTATATGTTTCATTTGACAAAAAAAAAATTCTTCTTTGTAATAGGGACATCAAAATTTACTTTGGGTAAATTTTTGTTATTTTTCTGATAAAGTTTATTTTTAATGAATCGTGAACAATAATGTATTTTAAGTTAAAACTTTCTTTTCATCAAATTTATTTATAAAATTATATTGTAAATTTAATTGGTTTTAATGTTTAATTAAATTATATTTTTATCATTTAATATAATCATGGTTACTGGATGTAATTTTACTTTGAAATAGGACCTAAACACATGTCAATCTTTTTGTAGTTTTTACTTCTTAAAAACAGGTTTTTTTTTGTTTTGAAAATGGAAATTAATTTTAAATTCATTTCTATAAAATCTCTCTTTTCAATTTGGAAAAAATATATTCCATATATGGAATCAGGAGGTAATTTTTTTTTAAATATGACCTTTTATTTTTTGACATTATGAATAGTAACTTCCGTAAATATTTTATTTACCATGGTTAAACAGTAAATCAAGTAAATAAGGGTAAAAAATAATATTATAATAATATTAAATTACCCTAACACATTTCCTAACACTATTGTATGTTATATATCTGACCATGGGTATCCTTGGGTAAGTTTTAGGACCCCATGGAGCCACTTGTGTGTGAAAATGACATTTAATTACTTTTAATTCAATGTTAAGGAAAATATAACCTAAACATGAATATTTCAATAAAATTATTTTTATCTGGGATTGTATAAGTTCCCTATTTGAATATAAATAAAAATTATAAAGATAAAAATATTTTTTCTACATCATGGTATTTTATTTATAATTTTTATAAATCAAATAAATATATTTATTTATAACACAATACTGATATAGTTATTACCTTATTAATGGATGATTTAAATAAATGAGAATATAAATATTAAAATTAATTTATTTTGAAACTTTTTATGCCATCCACTAATTTTATAGTTGATTATTACTTTTTATATTTTAATAAATAATGTTTTTTTGAATTAATCAAGTTGTTATGCATTTTTAATATGTCATGATAGGAATAGTATAAAAATTTACATAAATATGTTTTTAAATTAATTAATATTTTATTAAATTATATAATAATTATAAAATTATATGATTCATCCAAATGACATATATGATGCTACCAATTTCAATAATTATCCATTTGGTGTCTATTGGAATTTTATGGTAACTATAGTAACCATATATTACGAAAATACAAGAAGACCTCGTAAGAGTTAATTTATTTAACTAAGGGTTAAAGTTAAACAATAAGGTTAAATTTTTGAACTAAACTATTCTAAACCCCATTTTCTGAGATTATTTCATCCCATCAAAATATTATATTCTAAATATATCACTTTTTTATTTTTAGAATTTGAAAATAAATTAATAATAAAATAATTTTTCAAAACATTCCTAAAGTGCCCCTTATCCCCCATATAAAATGACACCAACTCTAACACATTACTCACACCTCTCAAGCCCCGCAGATCATCGAATATCTGATCCAATAAGCTCCCAAAATTCCTCCCTTCATCCTAAACATCATCCATTGGGGATAGGGAAATTAAATAAATCCCTTTGGCTCAAATCAAAAGAAGTTACTTGATTTAAGGTAACATCTTCTCTCAAGTTCATTTCTGTTATTTTTCCATCTCCACTACCTAGGATATTATTATTATTAGTTTACATAAAAACAGTATCCACAACAAACGAGGTTGTTTTTATGAGAATTATTTGAACTACACTTACACACACCTCCCTCTAATAGATACGAACCTACAGTTTCTCTGTACGGAAAACTGCTGCCTTAGGAAATGATGATTGTTCAATTTTCCCCTACAACCTCTCATGGTGACCATTATGATGGAATGGAAATTATGTAGGATATATATAATACTTATTATATTTCTATTCTTCTTTAATTATCATTTAAAACATACGTTTCTCATTTTTTTGTTGTATAAATATGATAATTTCATTTCAGAAAGTGCGGACTACTGCCCCCTCAAAGTGATATGACTCGTTCATGATATACATGAAACTTATATAAGATTTAATTAATTAAATTATGTAACATATATAACATATATATTATACTAAAATATATTATACATTTTATTTTTTAGTTTTCAATCTTTTAAATATGAAAAATAAATGAAAGTAGTGTTCTTGCGTACGTACAGCTTACCGTCCCCAGGAACATTGCATTTAATTTCTTATCTCAAAATGTTATGGACTATTATAAATAAATATATACTGGATATATATGACATATATGATATCTAAATCATTAATATCATTTGGGAGATAATGTTCTTTTGACCTCATGGACAATTTGTAATTATAACAAGTTCATTTTTGACTCAAGTACCGAACATCAAAAAAACTACTGATATGAACATGAATAATTATATAACTTTTATAACAAGGTAATAAGTCATATAAAATGGATAATAAACTGAAAAAGGTTCTTATGCAAGTATAAATTGAATTATTCTTATTATATAGGGAGATAATGAATGAACAGGACAAGTCAGGCACAAGGTTAGGGAACCATTAACCCTCCTCTTTTGGACAAAGACTTCTTTTACGGTATGTATTTTAATTTCCATTTTCTTATGTTGGGGTATGTTATTATATATCCTTATTTTGGTAAATTTTATTTCCAAGTATTGATAGACCCTTTTTTCTCCCATCAAATCATTTTCTGAATTTTAATGTGACGTTGTTAGGCTACTGAATTTTCGTAATGGAACTCCTTAACCCGATTTCCATTATTTGGGTTGAACTTCTACATATAGATTATGTTGTGATATGAATATGTGTGAATTAACTATGATTTTTTTACACATAATATCCACTTATATTGGGTGTATTTCTAGTTTTCACACATAATTATTCCATTGATGTATCCTTAATGTAATGATATGATCTTTGTAAGGGATTTCATCTCAATCTCCTTTCATTACTACCACCAATCATTTTTTTCATTTTATAAAATCCGGTTAAAGGGTGTCCAATACCCATCATACTACCGCAAACATGGTCAAGAGAACCAAAAAAATTGGCAACACAAATCATCAAAAAGCTTTACATCATAATAACCATAGTCATCCCCACATACCATGCATGATTCTTCTTCTCCAGTAGCCGATTCCAACTCTAGGTGTCTCTTGAAACATTCACTTTGTACCCGACTCCTAAGCTGGTCAAGAGTGTCCACATATATTATCCTATAATGTGTACATACAACCCATTTGACTCTTTATATCATGAATTAGTATATTATCATGATACTTAATATTCTATTTGACTTTATTACTTAATTATTTTTATTCAAGTGTTTTTCAAGTGGTAAGGGACTCTTTAACTAAAACATAGTTTTAAATATTTTAAATATTTATTCATTTAAAACATTATATTTCATGTCAATGTTTTGAAAGTTGTTTTTAAGAATTAATTTATATTTAGATGATTGTTTTGAAATGATAATTTATTTCAATAGTTTCAATGTGTCATGGTACACTTTGATTAGAAATTCACTTCATTAAATATTTTAAATGGTTTTTGAAATGGGTTGAATATTTATATATCATAAAATGATCTATTGTGTTTATAGTGTGGAAATGTTATTTTTTCTTTATACTTGTTTTACGTGTTCTGATTATATAATGGTACTTGGATATTTGACGGGTGGTTATGTGATAAACTAATGATGGGTGGTTACGTGATAAACCATTGATGTGTGGTTCTGTGATAAACCAAGGAAGGGTGGTTTCGTTAAAACCTCCAATACATTGTGTATGGAAATCGGTTTTATGGATATTACATTTAGTGATATATGTGTAATTAAACCATATGTGTTTTCCATTTCAATATGTTTATGTCCCAATTTACCTTTATATGCTATATTTTTCTTTCTATGGGCTTTATGGTAATATTTCGCTTACAGAAAGTGTATGCAATGAGATCATATTCATAAAAGTGTTTTTGCTACTTATTAAAGGTGAAAGGTATTACATTGTGATAAATTATTCATCGTTTACTTCTTGTTTTAAAAAACTAATAGTTTTCCTTCAATATGTATCCCTTATTGATCTTTTAATGCTCATCCCATGTTTTGAAAAGTTTTTCACATGACTTAAAGATGAATAGGGTCAAGGATGGATCAAGGAAAATTCATGCGGTTCAAATCATGGAACCGAACATGTCTCTTTTTAAGGAGTTTTTGTTTTATGAAAAAAAATGGATAGTGAGTAGAAGTGTATAACTGTAATATTCAAGTTGATGTCTATAAGTTAGGAAAAAATTCTCTAAAGCTATAAACCTAAAAATATCTTCTATGTGAATTATTAACTTAATTCAAGATTATGTAATGTTTAAGGATAGGTCCTCATACACTACCTTCTCCATCTCCACTCAGGGGAGTAGGACCTTATTGTCCCTACTGCTAAAATGGATAGTCCTACAATTTCTGTTGAGGGAGGTACTAGACCAGCCCACCTCCACCATACTGAGATAGAACTAGGCACTGACTCTAAAGGTGAACACAACCTACAAAAGCTAAACAACTTTTTACCAATCGTATAAGAAAGTGATAAGGACCCGAAGGTTGGAAATGAAACTGCAGGGGTTGGATCCCATCAACCGAAACCTAGAAGGTCTTGACCCCAAATACTTACTATGTACAACCTTCCCCATTGAATAAATCGACTAGCTCCCCTCTCATGGTGGACCCCCTCACGAGTGCATTCATTCCACTACCACATATTTCTTATGAACCTCTAAGAATGTCGGTAGGGGGAAGGTAGAAAATCCATACTTGAGAGAAGTATGGAGTGCCTCCTCTAAGAATATTTCCTGAGACTCCTCATCTAGAATGATATCTAGAGAAAAACTTAGGAGATCCTTAATCTTGATCCCCAACTCTCACACTGATATACTCTCCTACTGGGGGAAGATTTGCTCTTGTCACTTCTCACCCATCATCATGTAAGAAATGAATTCTTATTGAAACTCCTTAAAAAACTAGTCCATGAAACATCGGTCTCCTTCCTCGCCTCGAGGTAAACCATATACCATTGATGAACTTCTCCCCTTATTTAGCATACTTCCAAAGGAGTTCAGTACTCAATTGGAGATTGGATCATGCGGAAAGTGATCACCATCTCCTCAAGCCAACTCTCCATATCCATGCCTGAGACACTACCCTCATACATTCCCAGAGTCTACCACTGGAAAGCATGAAGCATCTTCTTCCACTGATTATCCTCTTATTCTTGATCAACCCTCTTCCAATCAGCCGTATAAGACTATTGATCATCCAATACATGATCCAGTCATGGATTATAACCAAGTTCCATATCTAAAAGGAAAAAATGGAACTCCTAATCCCAATTGGTATATAATTTATTTAGGATTAATTTTAACTCATTTATTATTTTAATTTCTCGAAAACACCCAAAATAAACAATAACACAAGTTATCATATTGCATGTTCCTTTCCTAGGGTCTCTACCCCAAAATCTGTTTTGGATCACTTATTTATTTTTAAATCGATGATTCCGTACATCAGAGCATGAGGTTCCTTAAAATCACATCACATATCCAGTCTTCACTGGACTATGTCACACACCGAGATCACCTAACATTGTTTCCCTACCAACCCAGGAAATCCTCGCTATGACTAAATCAAAACTCCATCCTATCTCTCAACCATCAGCCTCTAATATCAACCCTCATTATTCAAGATAAATGAAGGGATATAAATATGATGAGACAATACTTCCTCAAGATGAAGTAGAGATAATGACCCATGAGTCCCACCTTCAATAGTCCCTAGGGTGGAGACAAGCACTAAGGGAATATAAATATCATAGAAAATGGGATTCATTTCCCGTTTTATAGTAACCATGATCGGGATATAAGATTTATCATCCTCAAACAACTCCATGAAATGTATATATAAAGAAACCAAAAACCATCCCACATTCATGTTTAAAGTAAAACTTCCCGAAATACAAGGAAACTCTAAATTAAGTACCAAAATAAAACTAAGAAGTGACACAACAATTATCCCCAATGTTCGATATAGTAAACTCCAACATTGTTCACATAATATCCCTAGAAACCTGAAAATGGTTCTATATATGTAGGTTGAGCTTAAAATTATACTTAATAGGGGAAAACTAATGTCACTCATGCATAATATGGAGATGTATAATAATTACCCTATGATAAAGAAACATACACTCAAAATAACCTAAAAAGGTATACTATCCACCCCAACCTCGCCACAGCACGCTGACCAAATAATGCATGTAATGTAAAATAATGTAGTAATCACATCAATATTTGGGTATGTCGCACCACATCCCCCTGGTTAACCGCTCATCACTAATGATGAACTTCCTGATTCTAACATGCTCTTCCACAAGCCCCATTCTCACAACCTTCACACACAAACATGGGTCACATACAACATAAAATATCTCCTGTAAACACCGGGGCCATTAATCGTAGCCCCATATCAAAGACACCTGAGAATCACCACACAACTAATCCTGAAGACCCTTACGAAGCACACCTCACCCGTAGACACATGGGTCTCACAACCACACCAAAACCAGCCCGAAGAGTCTAGGGACACCAATTCATAGAAGAGGGATCCATGAATAGCCAATAACCATCCATCCATCCTCCCACCGGTATATTGGGAATGAAAAATCTCCCCCATAACAATGGGGGTGTTCAGAATATAGTGCTCATCGTGGGTGGGTGTATATAGAAATAACATGGAACTACATGTATATATATAGGTACCAAAAAGTCATCCAAACCTATGGGATTTCAACATGATAACCAGACCACACCAAAACATCCCTTACTGTTAACCCTACATGCACAAATCACTACGAACAATAGTCACATCCAAATTTTGTAAAGAATGCCACTTCACTACAAGACCCAACTTAAAACAAACCCCCGTCCAATTCATATAACCAATTGTCATTCTATATTACCAATATATTAATTTATTTATTCCCTCCCAACATTGGAAATTACCAAACACCTAAAACATAAATGTGGTGAAGCAACCATACCAACCACTACCAAATCCAATCATGGAAAATGGGACAAGGTAAAGGAATCCATTCTAACACACATTCATAAAATCAAATATAAATAAACTAGCTTGTAGTCCCACTACACAATCCCCTTTCCTGGGCACCCCTACCCTTATTCTTAAAATCAATTCTTCCCTGTCCATCCTCTCAATAAGTAAACCCCCCAACACACCTCATCATAACCCCACTCTATAGCCCAACTGCATAACAACACCATACCCAGAACATCTATAAATATGAACATGACACAACCCCGTCCTACAACCCTGCTAACAAACCACTACCTAGACGTAGTCCCACTACATAATAAGTTCATATATTTCAAAATCATCCAATCTCTCATCCTGATATACAATTACACCACTCATTCCACCCCATATTCAAAACCACACTTCCAGAATAACACAGAACCAAGGCTGAACAGAACCACACATAGCACACAATGACACCAACAAGGTATCACAAATTTAGATTTAGAAAACACTCTTTCTTTAGGTCCACTTGATATAATAAGGGTTATCACAGAATAGGTTTGATCTTAGGGCATCCATTTATTTGACCGAATATATGTGATTAACAAGATTCCAATTATTACTGTAGTGATTTGTAAATCATATAGCTGCACAATCAAAGACCACCAACGACCATGATTTTTATAAGAAAACCACCCGTATGATTCACAACATTGCTTAAATATTCCATATAAAACATGGAGATCATCGTCATGATGCTCCTATCCCCTTATTTATTAAATCTTATTTTCTTCCTTAAATCTAGATCTAACCACATTCAAAAGGGTAGAGTAGTACACCCACCCTTCATGATACACAATTAAAATATAGATAAAGGAAACCCCTAACTGGAAGAACATACAATCAACAATCTCTCCTTGTGCCAAAAAAGGTGGTGCGTGAGTTTCTGGAAACCTCCATGGAAATTTGGATTAAATACTATGGTATAAAACGTGAATTCATGGGATGTAAAGTCTCTACGAACCAAAATAGAAAACATAAAAACACATGTAAATGAATATCTCATCTTAGAAAGGCTAGATCTTATATCAATGGAATGGAAATTGATTCAAGGGACATTAAAGTCAGATATGGGCCAAGACCAGTTAGTTTGACTATTTTATATTCCCATGATCATTATGATATTAAATATATAATTAATATCCTTTGAAATTCCATTAGCATCACTAAAACACGGATTCAAACTCGATTTATGTTAAAGGAAATGTCAAAGGGGTGAAATAGGAAAAACAGGGAAAAACATTAAATGACTCATCAATGACTGAGTCACTGCATGAGTCATCGATGCCCAAATCACTAATGGATGAGCCACAAATGTTGAGTCACCCACGTGACTCACTAACACAACTCACTGACACAACTCGTCGATTCCCCTCGTCGATTCCCGACCTATCGATGCCTTGACCTACAAATGATATTGACCTACTGACGCCCTAATTCACAAACGCCTCAACCTACCAATTCCTTAAGTCATCAAAAACTTGACCTACCAACGCCATGATTCACTGACACGATGACCTACCAATGCCCGGAGTCATTGATGCCTCGACCTACCGATTCCTTGAGTCACCGATGCATTGACCTACCGATGCTTTGCATCACTGACGCGTCGACCTACCGACACCCTGAGTCATGTATGCCTCAACCTACCAATGCTTTGGGTCATAGAATCCTTGACCTACAGATTCTCTAAGTCACCAATTCCTCGACCTACCAACACCCTAAGTCACCAACATGACTCACCAACACCTGACTCACCAATGGAAAACTGGAAATTTGGGCAACTCAATAAATGAGCCACCATTGTCTCTTAGAACACCCCAAACACTGGATTTTGAAAAATTAATTGACCAAGGAGTTCCAGGCCCTTACATAATCATAATATGAATATATATATATATATATATATATGGAGAGAATAAGAAGATGCTAAAAATACAAATTCTAAGATTCTTTTTAAAATAAAATCATGAGAAGACATTGATAAAACTAATGAGTAACTCATTCTAAAGTGGGGTGCCCGTGGATTATCATATTTAAGACACGGTGGATATTGATAGGCATAAGAGTTAGGATCAAATGTAACATTATAATATTAGGGTAAAATTTATCCTGGAAACACTAAGAGTTAGGCTACTAGAGTAACATAGATGAGTTTATCCATATGATGGACTTTGATAAAAAAAATTTCCCCCATAAATCAAAAAATGAATAGTGATATGATTAGTATTATGGAATGTATAAATATTTTTTTTGGAGAAAACTACATTAGTATAAATATTTATTGAAATATATATTTTGTCTCTTAAAATGGATATGATGTAAGAGGTCCTCATTTTTAGTGATGCTGTATTCAATAAAATTCATTAATAAAATGTTGTAAAACATGATATTCACCCAAAAATATATATTATTATAGATAATAACATACATCATAAATATCTTTTGTATATCCCTTTTTGGTTGGAAATATATTTTATTCGTTTTTAAGGTTAAGAAGTGTTATGAAGGATAATAATTATGAGCATCTGAATATAAATTTAATAGAAATGATTTTCCATCTATTTAACTCATCGATATCGGATATTGGGTATAAATGACACATTTTTATTAATAAAAATGGATACATAAATATATTATATTTAATGAAAGGTGAAGTATATATATATATATATGTCAATAATGGGGAAAGTGAATTTATATTATAGGTCACTTTTGATCTAGGTCTGCCTAGTGGATTGATTTTGTAATTAGAGAAGAATTTATATGTTCTAGAAATAAAAAAAATTATTTTATATATTGTTACAAAAGGAGGTATTTTCATTCCAATTTAAAAAAATGTTTCTCTATATATATGGATAAATTATTTATGAAATTCAGATTATCAAGAATGTATTAAATATTCTTGATGTGGATAATATAGTCTATAATATTCGAGATAATAAGGTAAAAGTAATTTATTATATAAATAAATGTCTCTTGAATTATTTTATTGGGGTAATAAATGAGAAACACAATCAAAGAATCTAGAGATATTGATTTTTTAAATCATCTGATTATGAATATTTTATCAAATGAGAGTCTTATTTATTTATAAAAATGAGAAAAACAACATTTAATCGAAAAAGTTATAGATATAGTTGACTATTGGATCTCATACATTTTTTTGTGTGTGGAACAATGAGTACCCAATGAATTGGTGAATATAAGTAACTCATAAACTTTATTAATAATTTAAATCAGTATAGTTATTCATTTTTTCATATATAACTTGGAAACCTTTGAAATTTTAATGAGGTTCAAAACTATTGTATGGAATCAATTATGAAAAATTAATTAGATTATATTAATATAACACCATAGTGGAATGGTGAGTATAAGAGGGGGGAACATCAATTTTTTACAAGGTTCAATGGATGATGAGTCGGGGTTACCTTACTACATCATGGATTTTCTCTTTAAACTATTACATTATTATTTAACCTCATTCCATCTAAATAAAAAATAAATTCACCATATCATATATGGATAGAGAGGAATCCCAATATATCTTTTCTACAGATTTGGGATTTTCATCCAATTTATGATGTTTTACTTCTGAATAACAAAATTTTAAATCTAAAAAGTTCCTATTTTTTAGTTATACCACAGAAACTATAGAATTTTTGTTTCAATAATCCCACCAAACAAAAGAGAATTTTTCAACATTACGGTTTCTTATTTAAGAATGATCACATTAATTGAGTTATTAGTGGGAGGAAAATTGAACATAAAGAAGTTCAAAACCAATAAATTTTATTTTTTTCTAAGATGGAAAGTGAGACAGTTTCAAAATGGATTATAGAAATAAAACTGACTCAATTTACTTGAGAACCAAGAATTTCTGGTAAGATTCATAGAGAGCCTAAGAGATACGAGTTTCATATAAAGAGTGATGATAAAGTTATATTTATTGAAGATGAACCTACTACATAATGGGTTGCCTTTAAAATTATTGATTTTTGAAAATGATTATTGTCTAGGAGATTTGAGATGGAATATATGTAAAATGACATTGTGGATTATCCAGAAGAGGTGCTACCTATAACACCCCATATATTTATAAGGTATTGATTTGATTAAATATTCAAACAAATATTGTATTTTTTTTGTTTTATAATGTTTTAGATAATGATTGGAGACATGGTAGCTAGTTTTGGAATGTCATATTGGGTTAGGGTGTTTTTCATTTTGAGGGTGGAACCACCAGATAATTGGGGGTCTAGAACAAAGTACCTAATGGATGAACAAGTAGATAGGTTGATTTTAAGAGGTATTATAAAGGTCTAGTGTCCCTAAAATGAGTTCCTGATGGTTATCAAGTATCTATTGGGAGTTTGGTGGGTACTTGTTTCATATCTCTCCTATTAAAAGAGTATATCATATGTCCCTCATCCAATTATTTGACCACATAACACATCACTCAACTATTAATATCCATGCATTTATCATTTTAATTCAATCATGGGCCAATGTGTAATTTATTTTTATAATAGCTGATAAATTTCATTGTGGTTGAGATATAACTAATGACATGATAAATACCATTCCCAACCACCCATTGATTTGTTAATCGTTAAAATTTTTTATCAGAAATGAATCATTTTATGATTATTATCATGCTAGGTAATGGAGACTCAAAATAAATATACACTCTAATGTATAATAATGGAATTATGATATTTTAAATGATAATAATTTGGTGGTTAGTCCAAATAAGATAAACTAACATACTATTTCATGATTTGGTTATCTATATCTCTTATACAACTCTCTATAATGAGAACAAGATTAAACTCATGTTAATGTTGACATATCATCATAATCCATAATAATATGTCATGATAATTGATTAGGGATATTAAAACACATAATTTTGAGAGATAATTATCATTCCACTATTCATAAAATATTAGTATATAATGTTAAATTAAATGATTAAATAATATTACGTTTGTTATAAATTCATGACACATTTTAAAACCACTTCATCCATTATCTCATGATTCTTATGCTAAGTGATTCAATATAACAACAAAGAGTTTTTTTATAATGGGTTATAAATGGATTTGAAACATTCTCATCTATATCCACCTAAAATAACTTCATATCACCCCTCTCAGTGATATTTTGGATGATATAGTTCTTAGAAAGAATGTGTTTGGTAATTTGGAATGACCAAGATTCCTTAAACTAATCAATAGATTCATTGTTTTCATTATAAATATATATTTCTCCATATGTGATAGGATCCACCCCAGGTTCCTAAGTTATCTTATTCATCCAAATAGATTCTCTCATAGCATTTGATACATTGATGTACACTGCCTCAATTGGTGAGCCCACAATGATGGCCAGTTTAGAACTATTTCAAGCTATAGATTCTTTATTTAGGGATATCTCATAAATAATTGTTATATTGGAAGATAGAATAACTATAACCCATTAAAATAAAATCTACCTCACCAATAATGTCCAAGAACGCATCCTTGCCTATTATTAACTAATTATTGACATTCATCATATAAATCTGGGGACTCTCCCAAGGATTGAATTGGTATCTACTTGGAATGACCAAAAAATTAAACATTGGGTATAGTTTACAAAATTTAAAACATGATTTCTGATATGGTGAATACATAATAAATTTTATCCATAATTTATTACTCTTTAATAGGATATTTGATCCTCTTAATATTTCTTCTAAACAATTCTGTAAATATCAAAACCCATATTTTAATTTACTTTAATTCGTGATTTATTAAATAATGATACCCTTAATAAAAAACTGATCATGAGTCCTGCTATCTTTGGGTAATTATGTATATATCATAAAAAATAAAAAAATAAAAACAACAGCATTATTTATAAACTCCATATCATGTACTTATATTCCTTGTAACTTCTAAAACTGCATGGGATATCTTGGGGACATACCTAAGAAATGAGTGAGTTATAAATATATTAAAAAGGAATAAAATAATAACAAATTTAGATAAAGAAGTATATTTGATCCAAGATTCATAACAAGGTAACATATTATGGGTAAGAATCTTAATATTAAACAACGAGGCATGACGTAACATGATAACATAAATGCAACATCAAAATGTGGAAACAACATAAAACATGACATCATAAATAAAATTCAAGGATGACCACCAATACAACATAAGATAGTGTGATTAGGATAACCTCTTATTCTCTATACATGTAATTTAATTATATAAAAACATTACCCAGTGCTTTTGAGGATCGTAAAATTCCAATACTGTCCGTCAATTTCATATCATGTACACGCATAAGTGTTCCCATAGATCCTAAAAATAATGATGTGTTTCATCAATATTAACCTTGAAAACTAGGATATCATGTTACATACATGTAAATCCAAAATTAATGAAGTACAATTACAACTAAGAGAATAACCTTGAGTAGAAATAGAGATGGATATTCACTACACAAATGTTAGGCATGGAAAATCATAGCATAATTTTGGAAACATAACAGGTGACACATTTTATATAAGGGTTTAATAAGGCCTAAAGTGGAATATAATTTCATTATAATCATAAGGAAATTAATATTTATGTTTAAAATTATATCCCAACTTGAAAATTGGAAATAAAAATTCATGACATAAATAATGTGCTTCTACAAAGAGGAGGAGAGGATCCCTTACCTTGAGAGGGTGTTTTGTAAAGATTGGGAGGATATTATTAAGAGTTTGGGAAACATAAAAGGTTACTAAAGAGGTATTTAAAGGGTAATGTTTTCATATAAGGGTTTTTATTGATGAAAAACGGGATATATTTTGGGTCTTTATAAAAAAAAGAATAATTTTTAATTAGTTTCAAAACATAGGATTTGGACTCTATAAGATAATGTAATCAAAACCAAAAACCTTACCCATTTTATTCACATGATTTCTACCAAATAGATTTTATTTTAATTATTTAAAATGTCTTGGAATAGAAAAAATTAAAATTATTCCTTTAGTTATGTGGAAGTGAGTCATGTTTACAATGAACCGATTTCATACACCTAAAATATAAAGTTGGTTCTTGAGGATTAATTATGGTGTTAAAAATTTAATAAAATAACATAAAAAAATAAAGGGGAAATATATATTTTGAAAATGATTCCTTTCATCATATATTGAATCATTTTTTTGTCAATATGTATCCATTTTAGACACTGTATAATTATATTATATTCAATTTTTACCCACAAATTTGACTATCTCCGAAAATTATGAATAATTCCCTTTTAAATAATTTTGAAGTATTGATTTTAAAAAAATATATTATAAAAATATTAATCTAAATATGATAATTTATTCTTTTAAAAAAAATACCATTTTATTAAAAAATAATTCTTTTACAATAAATGATTTCCAAGCCTTATAAAAATTACATTTGATTTTGTAAAATAATTTTATCATTTATATTTAATAAATATTATTTAATGAAAATATTTTCTTAAAATAAATTTTATTTCAATTGTTCTATAATTAATCAAAAATTGTGTCTTGATTGAAACTATATATTTACTAAGAATACAATTTTTGTTTCATTATGTCAAAATAATATTTTTATTAAACTAATTATTAAATAATTTTAAAAGTTACGAAAAAAATGGAATAAATATAATTAAAATTATATAGAAAATAGAAAATAAAAAATTATATAGTTCAGTTATAGATACATATATCATTATTAAACCAGTGAGTTACCTAAGGGTTAGGTGTGTAATGGTGAAATTTTCTTAGGGTGGTTTGGTGAACATTATTTGGGCTATGACCTTGATGAGATTTAAATTCTCCTACAAATGGTTCCATTTATGCTTTAGTTTTTGAACCGTAACATGGAATTGGTCTAGTTAAAATCGCATTAATGGTATGTCCCATGTTATGTGTGATAAATGAGCTTGATATAGAATTGTTTTGTTGGTTGAGGTCATTGCTTCCATTGTCTATGTCAATTAATATTTATCATAAACCAAAATATTTACTAATCATATGATAATATTATAATGACTATACTATCAATGGTTATAAAAATTTATGGTCTTTTAAATATGAAAGAGTGTAACATATAATGGTCCAAAATTACCAAATTAGTGCATGGGTTTTCTATTACTACATTTCTTAATAAGCAATTTTCTCATTTAATAAGGGAATTTTATTTATAAAAGAACATGTCATTACATTATTCCCCCTTTATAAATTCAAACCTTGAATTTTCATTCTAAAAACTAAAACAAATAAGGGGTCTTCTATTTCAACACCTTTTCCAGTTCCCATGTCACATCCCCAAACTTCTTGTTCCACCAAAACAAATTGACCAAGTGACTCGTCTTTTTTCATCTATGTGATCTAAGATCTTCAATTGATTCTCCTCGTATAAAATATCACTCTCTAATGGTACTACTTATAAATTCAATTCATGTTAGGTGACATGTATGTACTTTTTTAATAGGTATATATGGAACACATCATGTAATTGAGATAGGTTATGTGGGAGTTCTAGTCAATTCGAAACCGCTATGATGTGATCAAGGGTCTCAAAGAGATCGATGTATCTTCGAATAAGATTTCACTTCATCCAAATCCTTTTGAATTTATTCAATGGTGATATAAAAAGGAATACGTTATCTCATTCCTCAAAATGAAGTTCTCATCAATTATTTTATGCATAGATTCTTTGTTGAAATTTTCTGTATTTTATATATTGTTGAATAGTTTGAACCTTATATTCTATATCTTGGTCAATATCTGGTCTCATTATCTTCCTCTCTCTAAATTCAACCCATTATGTAGAGGCTCTACACCTCTTCCCATAGAGATCCTCATAAGTCTGCATTTGAATGCTATAATGGGACCCATTATTATATGATAACTCCACTTGGTGAAGGTTTTTATCCCAACATACTTATAAATACATTGATGATATGTCATCATATCCTCCATTCATAGAATGGTCCTCTCAGAATGGTTATACTTTTGTTGGTGACAAATAGTATTGAAGCCTCATTATGTATCCAATTCTTGTTAAAGGATTCTCCAAAACCGTGAGGTAAACCTCATATCTCGATCTGATAAAATGAAGTGTATAACTCCATGATGTATTACCTCTTATATTACATATATCTTGGTATGTTCGTTAAGAGAGAAAAATCCCTTTATAGTTATCAGATTCACAAACATATTAAGGTGATTCACTAAATCCAATATGAAAATATTTACTTTTTGTTTCTTAGTGAGTCCTAAAACAAAATATATGGTTATATTTTCCCATTTCCATTCTAGTATTAGAAATAGGGGCATCATACCCTTATACTTCTATCATTCAGCCTTGACTTATATTCATACCAATGGTCAAGATACAAACTTCACAATCTCTCTCTTTATGTTATTTTTCCATATTGTTTTCTTCAAATATCTATACATCTTAGTGCATCCTAGTTGAATAGAGAATGATGAGCTATGGACATCATTGAGAAGATCCCTAATCTATTTTGATTTTTCTTGCAACACATATCCGGGTTCCAAAGCATATAACTTTATCTTTAGCAATGTTCAACATCAAAATATTTAGTATCTTTTACTATACCATCTCATTATCTTTCAAGGCCCTGTTTATCCTCTCAAGAATGTATTATTGAGAATTTATTTGAGAAAGGTATGATAAATATCCTTTTATTATTCCCATAATTATCCATTTAATGTCCAGGAAGATTGGATCCCTTTCAAAACTAATCATGGAAGGGGTTGTTATATCCTTTATACATAGAGAATATGCCACTATGTTCTCCATCACATGATGGAAATGGATTGAACAATCATAGTCCTTGATTATCTATAACCACTTTTGATGGAACATATTAATATCCTTAGTTGTGAATATTTATATGAGGATTTTATGATCGTTATATATCTCAAACATTTCATTATGGGGATAATGTAACCAAATATAAAATATGATGATCATTATATACAATTCTAGATCAAGTGTTTGGTAGTTCAGCTCATGGATCTTTAATTATAAAGAGGGGTATACAATCACTTTTTTCTCCTTTCATGATTACACAACCCAAGAATTCATCAATGCATCACTATAGATCACAAATACATAACTTATAGTATGTAATGTGAGTATATATGTATTAATTAGCCTATTATTAAAGTCATTAAAACTCTCTTCACATTTATTAGAGAAATCAAGCATGACTACCATCCAAGGTATCTTGTTTTGTGGTCTTGAAAATCATGATAGGTTTCTCAATGATCAATGATAGTTCCCAATCAATCCAAGAAAACCTATAGATTTTCATCCTAAATATTGGTCTTCCCCATCTTTAAATCACATCAAATTTTTAAGGATCAATATATATCCATCCACTGGTGACAAAATTCCCCAGTAAAGTTACTTTATACATCTATAACTCACATTTAATATAATTCTCAAACAAATTTCCTTTTCACAAAGCCTTCACTACAGAATTCCAATACTCCACAAGTTCATCCATTCTTTTGGTGTAGATAAGAATATATTATATAATGATTGCCAAAAATATTTTTAAGGTGATCCTTAAATAATGTATTTATCAAGTCCATGAATATTTTTGGATCCATAGTGAGTCTAAATGGAATCACTATGATCTCAAAGTTACCATACCTTGTATGAAATGTAGTGTTGGGAATTTCCTCCTTTTTAACCTTCCCTTGATAATATATTGTCTGGAGATCCACTTTACATATGTATTCTGTGTCATGACCCCTCCCCCAGGGCATGTGTTGTGACTACCCCAAGCCTGCCTTCCATAGCCCAGGGGCTGGTGACTAGCACCAAAGGCGTAATTCCATAAATTTGGAAAGGCATTTTCTTTATAACTATAAACACCCAAAACAAAGCACACAGATAGATAAAAAACTCTAAGTAAAACTGTATAACAAAATAGTGTTAAGTAAAGGGGCCGGAAATACAAGTCCAACTGTAAAGTACAAGTACAACATAAAAGGGAAAAAACAACTGAAAGGTGAAAATAATCTCTTGGAAAAGTCCACCATGGATCCTAACTAATGGATTGGTATAGATAGCCTCCCCAAAACTCCACGTTTGTCAGTCTCCTCTATGTACCGACATGTCTTATGGTCCACCTCTAGGTATCGTCCAGTCCTGGTACTCTCAGCCTCAGTCAGTGTTGTCCGTCATCTGCATCCAACACAATGTGGTGTGGTCATAACCCGTGCAGGGGTGAGTATAACGATACTCAATAGGGACCCTTAGACCACCAAGGTCTCTCAAAATCCACCAAGGATAAAAAAAATAGTATTAAATCAATAGATATCCATTAATTAGGTATATGACCATACATATACATAAGTTATAAAGTAACCCATCTCAATCATAAAGAAAACACCGAAGTTACTGACTCAGTTCACACAGGTATACAACTTATGTAGAGAGATAGAGATGATCCGACGTAGCCACAGAATTATTTATTCTGTCGAAACCACATGGGATCCAGGAAAATAATTTAAAACTGTCGAACCCATAGAGGATCCAGGAACAGTAAACAGACCTGTCGAACCCACACATGATCCAAAAACTGTCATTAGTGCTGTCGAACCCACACAGGATCTAGGAATAGTAGTCAGAGCTGTCAAACCCATAGAGGATCTAGGAACAGTCGTCAGTGCTATCAAACCTAAATTGGATCTAGGAACAGTCGTCATTGTTGTCAAACCCACAGAGGATCTAGGAATAGTTTTCAGAGCGCAGCTAGCCACATGTTTCTTCACAAAGCACGGTTGATTCCGGGAGGGTCGTCTCCTCAATCCAAGTGTCTATACATCAATGACCACGAAGTCCCAATTTGATGTATCCAAAAGATCTGTCATTCCAAAAGGAACCCAACACGATAGATGGTGCGTCAATCAGATGTCTGGTATGAGAGTTATTGGTATTTCTGTTTCAAGGGTCTGGTTGGATTTACGTTTGATTCAACCTTATCGTACCCCAACTGTGTCCAAAACATGATTGGGGTATACCAAAAGAACCTTCTCCTTACAAGGTTGTTGTTTCTGTAGAAATTTCGTCAGTCGGATACCCATAGCTCATGTTAAGGGAAAAAGAATAGAAACAGGTCGAATGGCTCTGGGTTGGTTCGGCGGCCCATGGGGTCGGCCCTAACCCCATCCAGGGGGGAGGCCATGCCTTTGGTATTCGTGTGGTTTCCAAAACCGTCACCACGTGGCAGAGGTCCACGCCAAGTGGGACCCAGTGACGGGTCCCACTCCTCCTATCTGGCCGAGCGGCCAACCACCTCCCGCGTGACGCAGTTGTGCAGCCCCTCCTCCAGCGACCCGACGGCTCGGGCTGCCGGTCCTTCTCGTGGCCTACCTTGTTCTGGTCGCTGCTGCACCACCGCAGCCAGGGGTCACAGCCCCCCTTTTGTTCCACCATGCTGCGCGGTTGCGTCGCACCTTCCCATGTAACCTGGTGGCTCGATTCGTCGGTTTCCTTAACGGTCAAACTTGTTCCATCCACCAAAACACCGTTGTGGCCCGTCGGCTATGGGTTACTCCTCTGGTGGTGCAGTTTCACCGCCGCCGTCACGCGGTGATTCTCATCGGTTCCCTCCACCAGAGAACTTTCTATGGGTCACAGGACGAGTTCTGGTGGCCTGATTCTCATTCCGGAAGAATCCACACACTCCTCAGAATGTCGCCATCCATTCACAATAATTTTTTGTGACAGTCTCTCATCTCGGTCTCAGGATGCGTTTAGCATCAAATTCCAAAAAGAAGGAGGAGGGGTCGGGTCGTGTATGTTCGGCCTGCATCCTCCGCGTTAAGGTGATAGCATGCGGCTTCTATTTATAATCCTCGATGGAAAACGAAGAATGAGAAACAAAACAAAATTTGAACCCCTTCCTTTTTTCGTTGTTCGTTGATGATATAGCGGAAAGGTGGACATCGATTCATTGTAGACTAACGCGTCCTACATCGAAGGAGGTTCCGAGGAAGGATGTCGATGTTGAGGTCGAGGTCGACGTTCTTCATGGGTTGGAGTGTTCTTCTTTGTGATCTTTCTCCCAAGTTCTCTCCTCTTCCAAGTTCCACCAAAATGAAATTGTGCCTCCCAAAAAAATAATTTATTTATCTATTATTTAGTTGTTGGCACAAAATTCAGAAAGATTAAAATTAACTAATTGATGCTCAATTAATTAAGGGAGTTTATTTGGCATCATAAAGTGGGGAGCTCAAGAGGTTCAACCTCGAGTGGTCCTCACCATATTAAACATGAAAAGGAGGTTAGGTTTGGGTGGGCCTCAACTCCATAACCTCTCATGGGAGGTTAAGGTGGGGTGGTTTCCACCTAGAACCTCCACATGGAGGTTTTAACCAAATAAAAAAAATAAAGTTTACACAGCCTTATTTTTATTTAATTCATTCACAAAAAACCCAAAAACATACGTTTATTTCCAACCATCTGTTGTCAAGGTGAAAGTCTTCATAAGCAAATATCAGCGGTGCAAGTTCAACGGTGCCCTCAGATATCAATTTCGAGCACCTGTTCAAAAGTTATAAAAACATGCTCGTACCATTGCTAAACATACCCAAAAAAACATCAGAAATTTATTCTAGGCACACCCGGCCTCAGAATCATGCACTGTCATTTTTCTTAGACTCATAAAATTACCATGTATTTAAGAAAAAATTGTCCCCGAAAATTCCTGGTCTTTACATTCTCCCCACCTCAGGGATTTACGTCCCTATAAGCTACAACTCGAACAAAGGAAACAAATGGGGGAAATAAGCATGCATCTGAGCCTCCCACTCCCATGTTCACTCCTAGAGGTTCTTGTGCGGCCAATGATTGTGCACCAGAGGTATCGACCATCCATGAAGGTCCTACTCCTGTCAATCCTCAATCTCCACTGGAACCTCCGTAAAAGTCTCCCCATCATTGAAGTCCAGTTCTCCATGGTCGATGATGTGAGAAGGGTCGTGAACGTATCTCCTCAGCTGAGTTATGTGGAAGACGTTGTGCACCCATTGCAACTAAGGTGGAATATCTAAGTGGTATTCCACCTCGCCAACTCTACTGAGGGCCTAAAAAGGTCTGATGAATCTCGGAGATAACTTGCCGCCTCAGACAAATCTCCATAAACTTCATCGAGGCGAGACCCGTAGAATGATGTGGTCGTCATCCTCAAACTCTAGAGGTATTAGTCTCCTTTCATCACATGACTTCTGTCTATTCTGTGCAGTCTTCAACAGCTCTTGGATGATCTACACCTTCTCCGTGGAAGCTCTTACCATCTCTTGTCCCACTAGTGCTGACTCCCTATGGTCAGTCCAGTACAAGGGTGATCTGCAAGGTCACCCATATATTGCCTCAAAAGGTGTCATCCAAATGGGGGAGTGGTTGATTTTGTTGTATTGAAACTCCACCAATGGTATGTGATCCTCCCAGCTAAGACCGAAGTTGAGGATACAAGAAATAATCTTGTCCTCTAGAGTCTGAATGGTCCACTCAGTCTGACCATCTATTTGAGGATGGAAGGCGGTTCTCTGAAGAAGTCGCATCCTAAAATCCTCATGTAACCCCTTCCTTAGCTAGGAAGTAAATTGTGTGTCTCCATCAGAGATAATAAAATAAGGTATTCAATGTAGCCGCACAATCTTCTGCATGTATATTCTTCCCGAAATCTCTACTGAACCTTGCTCTCTGATCGGTAGGAAGTGGGCCAACATGGTGAGTCGGTCAACGATCACCCAAATCGAGTCATGACCCCTGGATGTACGTGGAAGTCCTGTCACGTAGTCCATGGATATCCCATCCCACTTTGACTCTGGGACAACTAACGGCTGAACCAAGCCTGTTGGTACTTGATGATTCACCTTCATTTTCTGAAAAGTGAGGGATCGAGAGACAAACTCTACAACTGCATTCTTCATCCCCGACCACCAGTGCTGTCATCTGAGGTCCTAGTACATCGTCGCCACTCTTGGATGTACTGCTAGAGGGGATGTTTGGAACTCCCTCAACACTTCCTCCTAAAGTGCCATGGGTACCAAGGTACGTCCTCTGAAGAGGATGATGTGCTCCCCACCTACAGTGAATCCATCAGGTGCCTGCCCTATGGATATCTGAGAATATCGTGTCTCTTAGTCAACATCTCCACACTGTGCCTCCCTAACTCACTAAAGAAGTGGGGGAGTGAATGTAGGAGACTGAAGGAAGGCTGCACCATCCCTATCAACGAAGGATATTGTATGGTGTCTAGCTACTATGTAACCTTTCCTAACAGTTGTATACCAGATCTTCTACTAAGTGAATCTGCAACAACTTTCCCCATCGTAGGTGTACGGACTATCTCGAAGTCATAGTCCTATATGAACTCAAGCCATCGCTGTTGTCTCGGGTTTAGGCCCTTCTGATAGAAGGTATAGCTGAGGATATGGTGGTCAGATTAGACTGTGAAATGCTCTCCCATCAGATAGTGCCGCAACATATTCAAGGCAAAGACCACTGCTGCTAACTCTAGGTCATGGGTGGCATATTTCTGATCATGTTGTCTTAGATGATGAGAACCATAAGCGATCACTTCTCGCTCCTACATCAGGACATACTCAAGTCTGGTACCTGATTTGTCGCAGTAGACTACGTACCCTATGCCATCCTCTATAAGCCTCAATATTGGAGCACTAGCCAGCCTCTGCCTCTGCTCCTGAAAGCTCTGCTGGCATCTCTCTGACCACACAAAGGGTTTCCCCTTCTTCGTCAAGGCTAAAAGTGGTGCTACAACTCTGGAGAAGTCTGGTACGAACCTTCGGTTATATCCTACCAAACCTAAGAAACTCAGTACCTCTGACACTCTCTTGGGTGGCTCCCAAGAAAGTACTGCCTCAATCTTCACTGGATCTACTGAAACTCCATCCTCCGAGATGACTTGTCCCAAAAGTGAACCTCTCATATCCAAAAGTGGAACATCAAGAGCCTACCATAAATCTGGTGCTCTCAGAGTGTGTCTAGTACTACCTACAAATGGTAGACATGCTCCTCCTCAATAGTCTAGTAGATCAGAATGTTGTCGGTGATGACTATGACAAAGTGATTGAGGTATGGCTGGAAGATCCTATTCATGAGCCCCATGAACACTACTGGAGAATTGGATATTCCGAATGGAATAACCAAGAACTAAAAATGTATGTAGCAACATCTGAAGTCCATATTTTGAAAATCCTTGTCTTTAACTCTGAGCTAGTGATAGCCTGATCTGAGGTCTACCATTGAGAACCACCGTGCTCCCTTCAGCTAATCAAAGTGGTCTTCAATACTCAAGAGTGGGTACTTGTTCTTCACAGTCACCTAATTTAGGTGATGGTAGTCGACACAAATCCTCATCCTTCTATCCACCCTCTTGGTGAACAGAATAGGGGCTACCCAAGGTGAAACACTAGGTCGGATAAATCCATTCCCCTGAAAGTCCTCTAACTGTAACTGCATCTTGCGAAGCTCCGTGGGAGCCATCTGATATGCTAGTGTAGATATCTGTGTCATCTCGGGGTATAGGTAAATTTAAAAATCCAACTCTATACGAGGAGGTGGACTTGGAACATCATCGGGGAAAACATCAATGTACTGGTCCACCACTAAATGATAGCACAGACTCTCCACATCAACTGCTCCGAGGGTAAGGTAGGACAACTGATGAGTGATTGACTGCACCCTCCTCTGAGTAAGGTCGTCCTTCACTGAGAAGGCTCCCTTCTCGCTGGTGAAGGTGAACATCGTCCCATTCGTGTGGCTACACCTCACTTTGTGCCTAATACAGTCAATCTGAGCATGGACTTTAGATAACCATTCCATACCCAAGATGAAGTCGTAAGGCCTCAACGTCACTACTAGGATATCCCAGTAAAAGCTCTTGCCTCCTAGAGTAAGCTCACACTGCCGAGACCAGTGCATAATTGACGAATATACTCCCGTATGAGTCTCTTGTAGTAAGGATCTAGCCAACGGATCTATCAGAATCATCGATCTCTGAATGAGGGCAGTGGCAATGAAAGGGTGAATTCAACCTGTGTCTATAAGAACTACAGCTAAGGTGGAGTAGACACAGATCATACCTTGAATAATCTCCAGAGCTCTATGATCATAAGACTTAGCTACCTAGAGATGGGATCTCACCTGCCCACTTGCTCCATGTGGTCCGGTTGGACATCCTGGTGGTGGTGGTGGTAACAGCTCATAACGACGTCCACAGCCAGCTGCACGACCAGCTCCTCTTCCAAGTCCTCTTGCACCCTATAGATCACCTAGATCGAACCACTGACTCTGCCTGGGAGGTCCCTCAACTGTCTGTTGATCATCCGAATGGCAGTTCAGACAGTCACGAGCCATGTGACCCTGCCCAGTGCATGTGAAACATTTCATGTTCCACGAATGACTGGCTTTGTCTCTTGTGCCTCACACAACCTAACCCATGTCCTGAAGTCATCCACTGGATGATATAGTCCACTTGGACCTCTGTGAAAAATTTTTGTTTCCAGCTGTAGAAGACTCCGCTGCGTGACGCCCGGTGGCGAGTCTCACTGCTGGTGACTGCTCATCAAGGAAACTCTCCACTAATAGGGCTCGCTCCAACACCCCCACCTGTGTCGGGATGCTGAGGGATATCATAGAATCCCTGATCTCTCACCTGATCCCCTAGTTAAAGGTTTGGGACCAAAATAATGGGTCTCACACCATATCTGTGGAGTAACATGAGAGGTGGGTTAACCTTGCTGAGTACTGTGCCACCATCATGCTACCCTGTTACAGATGAAGAATCTCTTGTATCTGGACTTGATGTATAGTGGCTGGGACTAACTCCACCCGGAATAGGCTCTTGAAGTCTTCCTCGAGGAGTGTTTCCTCGCCATGCACCTGGAGCATCCGGCTCCACCATATGCCTACTTCTTCCTGAAGGAGACTTGCGGCAAGGATCACCATTAGGTCTGATGGTGTCCCTACCATTCTGAAAACTCTCACCACAGCCACTAGCCAATCCTCATCTGCCTGCGGGTCCATCTTTCCCTTGTACCTAGGTGGCCTCTCACACTGGAACTCGTGAAACATGCTCCGGAGGTGTGCACTCTCTGTTTCTGGAGCTGGTGGCATCGTTGGCCCAATGGGTAGTGGTACCGCTGCTGCCTCCACTATGATAGGTCCCTACAACGAGGTCTCTTCACTCAGTGGGCTTCCATTTTGTACAACGCTTGGAACTCTGGATGGCTTTCTATGTGGAGGCATCCTGAAAAGAAACAGTTGTTCCATGGTTAAAAAGTTATACCTGGTGAGTTGACTTAAGAAATCACAAAGAAAACCCACATGCAATCATTGTTTTCGTGCACTAACTCAGAAATTAGAAGTCAGGGTCCTGGTGCATGGATACATTGGTCGCCGCACCAACACCGGACTCCCTTAACTGAAAACCACACTCACTAAACATAACCCTATTGCTTCACAGAAAATATCAGAGTCCTATGTTTTGTAGTAGAGCCAACTCCTCTGATACCAATTTGTCATGACCCATCCCCTGGGGCCCGTGTCGTGACTACCCCAAGCCCGCCTTCTATAGGCCAGGGGCTGGAAGCTTTCACCAAAGGTGTAATTCCTTATATATGGGAAGGAATTTTTTTTATAAATATAAAAACACACAATAGAGCACACAACTGGATACAAAACACTATGTAAAATTTCATAACAAATAAGTGTTGAAATGTAAAGGGTCCGGAAATACAAGCCCAATTGTAAAGTACAAGTACAACTGTTAAGGGAAAAAATAGCTGAAAGGTGAAAAGAATCTCCTGGATTGTCCACCACAGATCCTACCTAAAGGGTAGGTACAGATAGCCTCCTCAGTACTCCACATCTGTCAATATCCTCCGTGTACTGACATGTTGTATGGTCCACCTTCAGGTATTTCCCGGTCCTGATACTCTCAGCCTTGGTCAGCGATGTCCTTCGTCTGCATCCAACACAACGTGGTACGAGAATAGCCCATGTAGAGGTGAGTATAACGGTACTCAGTAGAGACCTCAATACCACCAAGGTATCTCAAAATCCACTAAGGATAAACCACAGAGTATGAAATCCAAAAATAGACATTTCGTAGGTATATGCCCATACATTTACATAAGTTATCAAGTAACCCATCTCAATCATGAGGAAAACACTGAATTTACTGACTCAGCTCACAAAGGTATACAACATATGTAGAGAGATAGAGATGATCCGATGTAGACACTAAATATTCCATTGTGTCGAACCCACACAGGATCCTGGAATAGTAATCAGAACTATCGAACCCACATAGGATCCAGGAAAAGTAAACCGAGTTTTCAAACCCACCTAGGATCCAGGAAATGTCATTTGTGCCATCGAACCCACACAAGATCTAGGAACAGTAGCCGGAGCTGTCAAACCCACACAGGATCCAGGAATAGTCGTCAGTGCGGTCCAACCCACACATGATCCAAGAATAGTCATTAGTGTTGTCGAACCCACACAAGATCTGGGAATAGTTGTCAGTGATGTTGAACCCACACAAGATCCAGGAACAGTCGTCAGAGCATAGCCAACCACAGTGTTCCGCACAAAGCATGCTTGATTCTGGGAGGGTCCGCTCCTCAAGCCAAGTGCCTATACATCAACTTCCATTAAGTTCCTATTTGATGTTTCCAAATTATCCTTATTTCCAAAAGGAACCCAATGCGATAGAAGATGAGTCAATTGGACGCCCGGTCTCAGAGTTATTGGCATTTCTGTTCTGAGGTCCCGGTTGGATTTATGTTTGATCCAACCCAGCCGTACCCCAACTATGTCCAATCATTGAGTGGTGTATACCTAAATACCTGTCTCCTTCCATGGTTCCCGTCGCCGCAAACGGTTCATCAATCAGATGCATGTAGCTCATGTTACAGGCAAATGATTAGAAACAGGTCGAACGGGTCTGGGTCCAGTCAGGCCTGGTCGGTCCGGCCTAGCCGGACCGACCTGATCCACTGGTCCGACCCGTTTTGTGGGGGCGGCCCGGCCCATGCGGGAGACCCGGCCCACACAAGCAGCCCGGCCCATGCTGGGTTCGGCCCACACTAGGTCCAGCCTGGCGGCCCATGTGGTCCGCCCTAGCCATGTCCAGGGGGGAGGCCACGCCCCTGGTATCCCGAACGGCTTATCCATTCAGGTGGTTTCCAAAACCTGCACCACGTGGTGCCGGTCCACATTACGCAGGACCCAGGGACGGGTCCCACTCCTCCTAGCTAGCCGAGCGGCTAGAAGCCTCCCACGCGGTGCAGTTGCCCCGCTCCTCCTCTGGCAACCCGACGGCTCGGGCCGCCGGTCCTTCTCGCGGCCGGCCATGCACCAGCCGCCGCTGCACTGCCGCGACCAGATGTTGCGGCCCCCTTTTAGGTGCATCACGTGGCATGGTTGCATCCATCTTTTCCTGGCAACCCGGTATCTCGAGATGCCGGTTTACTACACATCTGGCCTTGCGCCAGCCGCGGCTGCACCACTGCGGCTCATCGGTTGTGCGTTACTCTTCCGGCGGTGTGGTTGCACAACCGATGTCACGCAGTGACATTCATTGCTTCCATCCACTAGTGAACTTTTTGCGGCCCATCAGACGAGTTCTGGTGGCCCGATTCCCATTCTGGAAGAAGCCGCACACTCCTCGAGACATCGCCTTTAATCCGAAATCATTTTTGACAAGAGTTGCTCATCCCTGTCTCATTCCATGTTTAGCATCAAATTCCACAAAGAAGGCAGTGGGGTCGGGCCGTGTTTGTTTGGCCCGCACCATCCACGTTAGGGTGATAGCATGAAGCTTTGATTTATAATCCTCGATGGAAAACGAAGAATGGGAAACAAAAAAAAGTTCGAACCCTTACCTTTGTTCATTGTTTGTTGATGATTTCACAGAAAGGAAGATGTCGATTCGTTGTAAAGACCTCATCCTACCTCGAAGGAGGTTCTGAGGAAGGAAGTCTAAGTTGAGGTTGAGTTCGACATTCTTCGTCGGTTGGAGTGTTCTTCATCGGATGTTTTCTCCGAAGTTCTCTCTTCTTTCATGCTCCCCCAAAATAGAAGTGAGCCCCCGACAAAGAAATAGATTTTTCTATTATTTAGTTGTTGGAAAAAAAATCAAAAAGATTCAAATTAATTAATTGATTCCCAATTAATTAATGGAGTTTATTTGGCACCATAAAGTTGGGAGCTCAAGTGGTTTCAACCTTGAGTGGTCCCGGCCATATTAAACATGGATATGAGGTTTGGTTTGCGGGGTGGGGGGGCCCACCTCCATAACCTCTCATCGAAGGTTAAGGTGGTTTGTTCCCCAACTCCAACCTCCACATGGAGGTTTTTACAAACTAATAAAAATAAAGTTTACACAACCTTATTTTTATTTAATTCATTCACCAAAAACCGCAAAACTAACTTTTATTTCCGACTATCTTTCATCATGGTGAAAGTCTTCATAAGAGAATATCGGTGCTGCGAGTTCAATGGTTCCCTCAAATTTCAATTCCAAGAACCAGTTCAAAAGTTATAAAAACCTTCTTGTAAATTTACTGAACATACCCGAACAAAACTTCAGAAATTGATTTTGGGCACACCGGGCCTCAGAATCATGCGCTGTTAGTTTTCGTAGACTCGTAAAATTCCTATGTATTTGATAAAAAAATTCCCCCGAAAATTCCGGGTCTTTAAATTGTGCTCCACATAGTTTATAAAACAAGTCAGCAATCTATGGTTGATGATACTTTCTCTATATTATGATATTTTCAACTCATAATAATCAATTCCTAGATGCATTCACCCATCATTCTTCTGGAAAAATAGGACCAGTTCACCCCATGGTGAACCACTAGGATTTATATACCCTTTATCCAAATTGTCTTGTTGTATTGTCTTTTGATCATTTAGTTCAAAACATTCAGTCTCTATAGTGTCTTATAAAATAAAAAAACCTGGGGTAAGAACATGATTCATAACTCTACCTTGTATCTTGAAGGAAGATCTAGTTATTATTTGGGAAACACATTATAAAATTCTCTTAAAATTGGTATTTCATCAAGGATAATCATTTCTTTAGTCCAAATATTTGATCTTAAAATTATTACTTATAAATTAATAATGTCCATTGTTGATATTTTCATACCAAAAATGCTCAACCTCCTCAACGAACTTGAAAATAATCAGAGAGTGATTTTTGATACAGAGGATGATTTCATTCTCTCAGAAATTTATGATGGCTCTATAGAATGGAATCCAATCTATACCCAAAAGACAATTGAATTTCACTAAGGATGGTATCGCAAAGTTTTTTTGGAAATTTATCTCAAAAATATGGATAGGGGAAAAATTATATTCTAGGGATGTAATAATTGAACCGTCATCCATCTTCATCAATAACATGACTACCATGTTTTTAGGTAGGGTTTTGATAGTTCTATGAAATATTCATGATATAAAAGAATAAATTAAAGTAGAATCAAATAGTACGATTGATATTATTGAATGAATAACTATCGTAGATATCATGACATTTTTTTGGGATCAACCTCAGTAATTTTAATAGAACATGATATCTCTTTCTCTCTGGTTCATGGAGGTTATTTTCATCAGTTTTCATCGAAAACCCTTTTCTTGGTTCATTAATTCTCATAGTTTACATGGTAGTTATAGTTGAAACATTAGAAATATTGAAGGTTTATGAGAAAATTTCATTTTTTCATCTCATTGGTTTGTTTCCCCTAACAAAAATTGATAGACTGATTACCTTCCTTCCTACACCTAAAGCTTTTCCTCACTGCTTCATAAAATTACTGTGATGTTTCTTCAAACACTTTTGAAAAGTTGGATGTTGAACATTATTGTAACCATTAGATTTTTCCATCACACCACTATTATTAAACACTATTTTCTTCATCTTATCAATATTAGAACCTTGAGATTCAATATTTTTTATTTTAACTTTGAAGGAACATGAAACAATTTCTACATAGTTGCTAATTTCTCAAATGGATAAGGGTCTTCATAGTCTCAACTTTCGCCAAACAAAGAATTGGTCAAATTTTCATTCCGAGGTAATGGCAAATCCAGAAGAATATTGTGAAATTATTATAACATTTTCCTTATACACATCTATGGATTCGTCATCCTTTTTCATGAGGCTAAGGAAATCGCTTCCATTTTAAGCTAGAGAATGTGAGGATATATTTTTATGCAGAAAAATTCTAGGTTTCCTTCAACACTAACTCCTAGATCTCCTCCCATGGATTTATATTTTTTACCAACATCCATAATTGATCAGATTCTCACTCCATACGATAAACAGATATCACGAACTTCTTTTTCTCAGAGCATTGAAGTTTGAAGAAGTTATTTTTAATGAAATTGATGCATTCCTCTGTGATTAATGGATCAGAAGATCCACTAAAAGTCAGAGTCCTTTTTTGCATAAATTTCACAATTGCAACATTCTCTTTTTTAGGGGGTGTGGGTGTTCCTCTAGATTTTGGTTCTGCTTGAAGACATGAGTAAATTGATAAAGTGCCATTTTTATTCTATCCTCCATCACGTTTGGAATTTCATTTCGGTAGTTATCACATTTTCCATCACATTAGTTGATGACATGGTTTCTTCTATTTCCATCCAGTGACTAATAATATTGGGAAAATTATGGATTAGAATTTTTAAACTAATAATTAAATAAATGGTAACCCATAAACTTTAAAGGGATAATACAAATTACATATATTATTTAACCTGTGAATTTTTAGGTTTCAATCTATGTTATCCATGATCTATTTCCTAAGATTAAATCATATAGTAATTTTTTCCATTAATAATGGTTCATAAGGATATTGTGAATTTATCAAATAATATCCCTAAGGAGTGTCAAACTAGGTGTTTAATAAGGCCTATTTACATCCATCAGGTAAAGATTGTGTCCATCTCAATGAACCCTATTAGGGTTATTAACCATAGTTAAAAAATTTCTACAGAAACATCTATTATAGAATCCATATAGGTTTGTATTTTATTTGAAACCAGTTACTCTATACTTTACCAAAATATATGGATGGTTTCCTTTGTTTAGTCTTATCCTTAAGGCCATTACAAGATTTTTTTAATCCTTATCCCCAAAACTAACTAAAAATTCCGTTTATACAAATTATGAAAACTTATATTTTAAAACACATTAATTCACGATTTATTACATAAATATTGAATTAATACAACCCCAGAAGATCATGAAGCCTAATGTATTGTGGTAATTAATTACATGTCATGATTTTTTGTAAATTAATACAACATCATTAGTTAAATACCCAATAATAAACACTTATATTCCATATATCTTATAAAACATCATGGTATAACTTAGGGATATATAGAAGAAATGGGTGAGATATACATACCATGTAAGGAATAAACAAAGCATTGCCTAAGATAATGTAGTACATGTGATCGAAGATTCATATCAAGGAAACATAAGAGGGGTGACAATAATAATCTGGAATAATGTTTCATGATATAACATGATAACATAAATGAAACATTGGAATGTAGAAACAACATAAAACCTGGCATCAAAAGCATATGTCAAGTATAACCACTGGGACAACATAATGTAGAGTTCTTTGGATAACCTTGCAAGAACCATAAATGGAATCTCATGAGATCAGAAAATTTCCCAATGAATTATTGGGCTATATAATTTTTGGCTCACCTATCACTTTCATATCATGTACATGAATAAATGTTCCACATAGATCATATAATGTAAGGATTTATTTCATCTATTATAACACTGCAATTATGGAGAGGATGTGGTTAAATAACCTAGATACCATCATGAACTGATAATAGACTCTATCTACCACATACCTAAAGGGTATTCCTGATCACCAAGGGATAGAGATTAACCCCCAGAAATCAAGAATAACTACAGAAAAAAATTTATCATGACCTTAAATAGATGACATGGAATGTACTCATATAAAAGGACACATTAAAAACAAAAAATAGCAGGATATTCTATAAATAAAGGAAAATAGCAGAAGAGATACAACTAAAAAGTATCTAAATAAGAAAAAATGTATGATTAGACCCATAAAGGAAATAAACCCAAAATGTGAAATGGATAATCCTTATCATAGGTGGAAAACATCCCACTATCGCACCACCATCTACTCAACCCAGCTGATAGAAACCCCATCACCTCACTGTAGAATCTTACATTTCCCTTCATCAAAAGGCATAACAAGGTATATGCACCACCGAAGGGGTGTGTATGTTGTGAGCTAAGTAGGAACATAAGTATCCCACCCAGGTGTTCCATAGGGAGACTCAGTATAATAATATGAACTTGATCAACTTTAAATAAAATAATTTATGTTAATAACTTAAATAATTTTTATATCAAAATCAGGGTAAAACATTTTCCCATTTTCCATAGATCCAAATAATCATTGTAAAGAAATTTAAAATAAGATAAAATATATAAAATTAGATTCAAATCATGTATCACATATCATATGAATTACATATAGTAAAAACCAATGAACGGGTAAATCATGCCACGGTTCACTATAGAGTAGACTACCTATAACACTCATACCTAAACATAGATAATAATAAAAATCAAGTATCTAGATATATGAATTAAATCTAGAGAGAAAAGGAACACTCTAGTAAGTGAACCTCCAAACAGGTCTGACATGTACCTAAAATAACAAGCCTTAGGAGTAAAGGAACATATAATGAGTAAAACCCTCGATAGAATAAATGGATGAGGCCTATTAATACACCTTAAAACAAATTACTCAAGGATTACCATGTGATATATTTTCAAAAAAAAATTCATCAAAACGATTATTTTAAATCAATTTCAAAAATCCATTTCATAATTCTCTAAAAATAAATTTTCTTTTACCAAAACAAGGGAATACCATTATTTTCTCAAAAACCCATTTATGCACATAAATCATTCGATCTATCATGATAATTCATTTAAAATAAATTATATCAACAATATTAATACAGTTCATACACACAGAAGATAGATATAGAACCACCTACCTCAAACATGGGTCACTGACACACATAATGGGGTCCACCAACAGAGAAGAAATACCATGGAAACATCGAACACTCTAGAAATGATTCCTATTTCATAGAATGTATTTAGAAGGCAGAATGTTTAGTAGAGATGATAAACAACAGAATCCTCAATGGAATCAAATTTCTCCCAACAACCTAGATAAGGGTTATCATTCAAGAGAAGATCAAACAATCACAATTGGAAATCGGAATTTTCCCAACACTTGTATACAAATGGTTCTATGAACCTTTGGTATAGGTTATCTATACCAAGTGACTTTTCCCAACGGTTTGATGAAACCTTTGGGAATGATGGGTAAAAAATCACTTTTCCCAACGGTTTTTAAAAACCATTGGGGAAAATATGCCCCAAATTCTCCAAAACCCGGCAGCCGCCTCCCCATAATTCCAAAACCATTCCACTGCTCTCCAGAAGCGATTCCTTCACAGAAGCACTTGAGAATCCCCACCTCTTCCATCGGATCAGCTGCTGCCAGGTTAGACTCCTTCAATATTTTATCAAGGATATAGTTCCACCTCTTATCAATCATATCCTTCTATTCTAAAGGATTTCGTTATTCCCAATTTTTAGGGTTTTTGTAAAATTTTATGATTCACTACTCCACGAATTGTGTATTCAAAACACTACATTGGTGTATGTCCATTTAATGTTATCATTACACATTTACATTTATAAGGGAATGGTGTCTCTTTATTGTGTTATAATTTTAAATATATAGTTTTTTTAATCTCAATGCTTAAAATATTTCAGCTTCAGGAATATGAACTCATAATAAATTGTTTGTAATATTTATTGATATTATTTCATGATAATCACTCCTTTCATTAAGATCATGTCAAACAGGAAGATCTTGTTTATCTTAATTTTTTTACAATATGTGTATTACATAACAAGTATGTATCATGTTTCTATAAAAATGCATATATATATATAAAATGGCACACTGTTCACTTATCCTTTGCATAATATAATATATGGAGTAGCTTTTTGAACTTTGCAAAATTGTATGTGGTCCATAATTAGTACTTCTTCCTTCTTCATGAAACTAATTCACAGAATGTCAAATTCGCAAAATTAGGGAATATTATTTTTTCTAATATAACCATTAATCATTCTTCCTTCGACATCATACATGTGTTATTCAGTCACCTTTTTAAAACACAATGCCCATTTTCACTTATTTGGGGTTCCTCAAAATGCTTGGGAAAATTAGAAAAAAGCATGTATTGAATCGTTTTTCTCAAATGGTTTCATGGATACAAGTTCATCTCGAAAATCTTGAATGCGTGGTTAAAATATCATGAGGAATATGAGATTATTATTCTTCACACAAATGAATTGGTTTTTTGCAACTATGTGTTTTTCTTTTCACTTTTGATTTGGCCAAAAGGGGAGCTTTGTGGTCATTAATCATGGTTGTGGGTGGTCATTTAGGATGTAAGATAGTATGACTTCAATTTAATTGATATATACAATATTATTATTTATTTTTGTTAAATTTGACTATCTTTAACAAGTAATTTTATTTAATAAGTTGTTATTAATGGTTTTAATAATGACGATATGGTATAAGGGTTTATATGGTGTGTATAAGGGTTAAAATGGTGTGTATAACGGTTGACATGGTATCAATGAACTCAAGTCATTAATTTAAGCCTTCATTCTCACTAGCCTGTAAGAAATTGAATGATGTAAACCCATCCTCACATGATTTCTTACCATAGATAGTGTCCAACATATAGAATACAAGCTTCTGAATTCATCAGTTAACCAGGATCATATATTCCATTTCCCCCAAGATGACAGTACTAATATAAATTTAGGGTCAATTAAATATGGTTCACATTGTACGTTGTATATTATGTGTTCTTCTTGGCTAATACTCACTTTTATAAGGGTGGGGTGCTTTTTATTACCCATGCTGGCATGTGTAGACTTCCATAAAAATGTTAGATAAGTCACAAGTTAAATTCAGTAATGTTGTTATCATTGACATAATTTATTATTAATTTCAAATTTAAAAATAAATGTTTTTGTATATACTTAAGGAAATTAAATATTTTTACAATCCATGAACAACCTATTAGTGTAGAAGCCTAAACTTTATTCACCCATGGGGTGTGCTTGACTTGGGGAAGTAATTGGGTAATTAAAGGTATGGCCATAGAGGTACCAATAATGAGTTATTGAACATTAGAGAATGATTTGGGATTCCTATAACACATGATGTGACCTGAGGCATGTGGATCTTATAGTCCTAATGAAAATGAATGTAAATAAATTTTAATTTAATTTATGTGTACGTGTTCTTTACATTATTTTAATAGTTCACTACATCGAATAGAAACTTCTTTCATTATCATTTACTTAAATGTACTTTCTATTAAAGTTCAATCCTATTGAATTGTTCCTGACAAAATGACTTATGTAAATTCTTTTTTACAGAATGGACAGAAGTTGGATGTATGAATCCGATTAGATCTCAAGCGATTTTCAAAACAATTTGGAGATCTTTATAGATTTTTCATTTCACAATGCTTCAGACAGTGGTCGCGTACACTGCCCATGTTCCAATTGTGTTGGAAGACCATGGATGAGCCGTGAAGAATTCAGCTACCACATAACCAAAAATGGTGTTCAAGCAAACTACTTTGTGTGGTATCACAATGGGGAGGAAGTGAAATCTCAAATTGGTGATTATCGAAATGAAAGGACTGGAATGGAGAAATTGTTAGATGATTGTTTCTGTTTATTCATCATTATTAAAAATAAAGGATTTAGACTCAAGAAGACTTCGATATGAAGACAAATAATGCTTCTAGTGAAAATGATGATATTTATAGGGTGAAAAAAATTGAATGATGCTACCACGACTCCAGTATATCGACAATGCAAGAAAATGAAAAAGATGGATTTTTTAATCCGATTGTTTCATGGGAAAACAATGTATGGGATTTCTAATACAGCAATCAATTACATTCTTACCCTCTTGAAGGATTTACTTACAGATGATGCAGATATTCCCTCAAACCACTATATGTCATGGAAGTTAGTTGGTGAACTTGGATTTTCAGGAAACCAAATTCATGTTTGCCCGAAAGATTACAGTTTATTCTGGGTGGAAACCGCTGAAAGAAATGATTGTATAAAATGTGGCACATCATACTGGAAGTCGAAATCTGATGGAACTCCATCCCACATTCTTCAAAAAGTAATGTGGCACTTTCCATTGATCCCCAGACTCCGGAATATTTTTATGTCTGATGACATATCAATAAAAATGAGATGGAATGATACTGAGAGAAAGGAGACTAATGATGAGTTGGTTCATCCTGCAGATGGATTTTCATGGCAAATATTTGATGCTCGACATCCTGATTTTACAGCTGATGTGCGTAATGTGAGGTTGGGTCTTTCATGTGATGGTTTTAATCCATTTTGGAAGATGCTTACTTCGCACAAAACATGGCCAATTTTTATACACATTTATAATCTTCCCCCATGGTTGTGTATGAAAAAACCTTTCACTTTAATGAGTATACTCATATCTGGTCCTTCTGATCCCGGCATTGATATTGATGTATATATGGAACCTTTAATAAAAGAGTTGAAACTTATTTGGGATGTGGGTGTGCCCATATACGATGCATGATCTAAGGACATATTTCATATGCATGTTGAGATTATATGGATGATAAATGATTTTTCAGCTTATGCAATGATGTCTGGATGGAGCACGAATGGAAAACTATCATGCCCAGTTTGTATGAAGAATACATGATCCAAAAGACTGAAACATTGATGTAGTTTTAGTTTTATGGGACATCGGCGATTCTTGCCAAATGATCATCCATATAGAACAAATCGTCAAATATTTGAAAATACCATAGAGACCGATGCTCCACCTCAGCATATGTCTGGAACTGATGTGATTAATGAATTGAATGACTTCAGTTTTTCATTCGGGAAGGGTCAAATGAAATCTGGAAAGAGAAAGAATGTTTCCACTGAAACCTTTTACAATTGGGGGAAAATGAGTATCTTTTTTGATTTTCCTTATTGGTCAACCAATTTGTTATGTCATTGATTAGACGTAATGAATATTGAAAAGAATATATGTGAAATGTTGCTTTAGGTTCTTATAAATGTCAAGGGGAAGACAAAAGATGATTTACGATCTCGGTGTGACTTGGTGGATTGGGGCATTAGACCAGAATTGCATCTTGTGCTTATCAGTGAAAATAAATGGAAACTTCCATGTGCTTCTTATGTGATGACACTTATGAAAATAAACAATTTCTATAAGTATTAGAGACTATTATAGTTCCTGATTTCTATTCAAGCAACATATTTAAACGGGTCAACAGAAGAGAGTTGAAGCTAAAATATTTGAAGACTCATGATTATCATGTTCTACTGCATGAGTTGCTTCCAATAGCAATCTGTCATATTTGGTCCAATAATGTAAGGGTT
The DNA here is from genome assembly GCA_963277665.1 of Viscum album. Classification (NCBI taxonomy): domain Eukaryota; kingdom Viridiplantae; phylum Streptophyta; class Magnoliopsida; order Santalales; family Viscaceae; genus Viscum; species Viscum album. The sequence continues at coordinate 21,619,236 of OY728123.1, forward strand.
ACTGTTTTTCGATTGTGCCATTTTTTAGAGATCTTTTTGCTGAGAATTTTTCCAAGTCTTTCTTGAAAAAAAATGTTGATAGATTCCCCCATTAATTTTGTGTGAGTTGGAGAAAATATTTCCTCCATCATTTTTCACAAGCATGTTGCATCTAACTATCCATATTCCCACTGAAATACTTCTCGGAGGACCTGTTTATTTTCATTTGATGTATCCAACTGAAAGAAATATGTACACATTAACGTCTTAAGTACGAAACAGGAATCATCTCGAAGATTATATCATGAACGTTTACTTGGCTCAAGAATTTATGGATTTCTGCTCGATTTATTTGTCTGATCTTACTATAAGAATGAACAGACCAATGAGAAATTAATAAGAATAGTATGATCAAATTGAACCCAGTTTTCCATCACTTCCTAAAACAGGAGGAATTCCTGGATCATATACATTGAAGACAATAAGTCATGAAGAGCGGGAGATGGCACATCACACAGTTTTGTTCAACTATGATTTGTTTGATGACTATATCAGGTAACTGAATTGAATATGTATATCTTACATATATATCTGTTAAACTATTCATATTTTTTATCTACAGGGAACATAATACAATGAAAAATAGGAAGCATTGTTCTTTATCTTTGAGAAGGAGAGAGACTTTGCATAGCAAAGACTTTTCTGCTTAGTTAAAATTGAATGTAATAATATTACTATTTAAAATAATTATATAAATATTTAATTATGTTTAACAGTCATTCATATTGTAGGTATTGAGTTTTTCTTCTGACTCTGCCTCTAAGAAAATAAGAGCCTTGGCTTTTGGTCCTAATACTGTGGTTCATGACTATAAATCAATTGTTATCAATGGGTACAAATTTATTGTCACTGATTGAGAAAAGAACATGGGAACACAACATGATGTTGTTATGGTCACTGCCAGAATAGATTGTTATTCCAGTGCATCAGATAGTAGACCGCTATTTGAAAATGTGGGTTATTATGGAGTCATTGAGAAAATAACAATATTTGATTACTACTCTCATGGATGAGTGCAATGATGAAACTCCATTGGTTTGATTTGATGACGCGACATGGAACATTTATTGATGATTCTGGATTTCGAGTAATTAATATGACTCGCACTCTTGCTACCGAAGAACCATATGTATTGGTATCAATGGCTAAAAAAGTTTTTTATGGCAAAGACAAACTTCGACCTTAATTTGGTGTCATAGTTGAAGTAATTACAAGACATATTTTTTATGATGGTGATGATGGAATTGACACTATCCCTAGTGCCATTGGAACCAATACATTTATTTCTTTTGATGAATCCAATAGCTCAATTGTCAGAATTGATTGTGAACCTAAAGTTGTGGTTGAAAATATATAGAATCATTCATCCATCTTCTCAATTATTTTGGTTTACCTTGAGTTGGGTTGTTAAGGTTGTTAATATTCAAATTGATTTAGTATTGATCACAAATATGTTTTAGCTGACTTGACTATTATGTGAATTTTAAATGTTTATTGGTTGCAGTTTTATTTGAATTGAATTTTCTAATTTGGAATTGAACTGTATTCAAACCTAGTCAAACAATATTTCAAACTTGGTGAACATTACAACTTGTATGATTTATTAAATCCATTCAAGATCTTCTAAAAAAATTGATAGCTAAATTACCAATGAATCCCCTTATTCCCTCATATATTTAGTTTTTTGGGTTACACATTAGTTTCCTTTTTCTAATTAATTACATATTTGTTTTCAAAAGCAGTAAATGTAGCCAATTGAAGAGAGACAAAGGAAAAATTTGATGGAGAATAATCGTCGAATGGTGGAGTTGGGCATTCCACCATTAGTGCCTACAGTGAGTACTTTATTTCAAATATATATATTTAAAGAATATATAATGTCATGTGATTAATTTTTTTGTAAACATTTTTATAGGATCTACCTATACGTTGACAATAATTCGACGAGGAGCCTCGTACTGGTCCTAGTACTCAGGTCGGTGGTATGAGTAGGGTTTGTACCAGAGGTGGACGAGCAGTTGTGCGTACCCGACTAGACCCTTCCCCTCCCACTGACATGTCATCCTTCCCACATTCTGATCCTGTTGTGTTGTTAGGGACACATGGGATATTTAGGACTCCCATGTTTTCCCCACCTTTTGCATCTTCTAGCCTATCATTTTCACATCCCATGATGATTCCCACTCCCTAGTCAGAATCAGGTCATACAGTTGTCCCATATTCTTTTCCTTCAACTTATGTCTCTCTGAGCTTCTATATTCCATAATATTTGACTCTTGTTCCACCACAGGGTGTTCTATCAGTTTCTGTGGATCCAGTGGCGCTCAATGATCAGACTGGCACAAGTATATTTATAGAACCCTAAAAAATTTTTAGAGCAATATTTATTTTCAATATAACATGTTTTGATAAAAAAAATTCATTCATTACAGATACATCTACTGACAGGAGGTGGGGGTGGGGTTATACATGCATGTGTTCGGCGTGGAACCACCACACTCAGGTTATGGTGGATTACAATGAATCCAACCAAATGGTTGAGAAAATAGGGAAGCAATGTAGGAGTTTTTTGGCGATGCTTGCCAAATACTCCGACATAATTCCCTTCAGCCCTCTTTCGTGGAGACATTTTCCACATGAGGTCAAGGATACAGCTTGGGCAGAGATATAGGTAAAAAAAATCTTTTCTATTTAATTCAAGGAATTATATTTTTATTTATATGAATTAATATTTGGATGTCAGCTTCGATTTAATTTTCCCGATGGTGAGGGTGCATGACCGGAATGTCTAAGGATTTAGGCGAGATTTGTAGAGCCTAAAAGTATGTGTTGTATATTGGTTGGCGTGCTAGAGTTGGCACTCAGTTAGAGGTTGTACTAGTCATGGCTGATTGTCCTATAGAGCAGTATCGTCAGATGATTACCCATTGGACGAGTACCCAGTTTAAGGTATGAATTACATTTGAGGTATTTAAATAATAACATTCATATTTTGCATTAATATTATCCTTTTAATTATCTAATATTATTTAGGAATCATCTAGAAAAAATAAAAAAACATTGATGCAAAAAAATACCTCTACACACTAGGACGTACTTCGATGTCGGATCATGAGAGGAAGCAGGTATGACAATTGTTTATAAGTTTTTTTATGACTTAAATTTTCTTTGGTTTCCTCAATTATTTAATAGATTGCTAAAGTTTTCATATAACCTAATTTTCAATGTCATTGTAGAGGAAAATACAGAATATTGAAGGATGTGTGCCTAGAGAAAAACTTTTTTGCTCGAGTAGACGGAAAAAGGATGGAAGTGTCATCAACGAAGCGACTCAGCAACAGATTGTAAGTTTTAATCTATTGATTTTATATTTTAAAATATATTTTTTATCTTAATAATATATTTATATTTGTAACAGGCTGCTTTAGAGGCCCTCGATGCCCAAGAACCAGACAATTTTGGGCCAACTGATTAGTTACATCTGGTGTTGGGAGAGGAGCATCCTGGCAGAGTACACTGTCGACCTCGGATAGCCCCGACGATGTATTGGCCCCCCTCAGGTACGAGTTTTAGTTCCACCGAGTTGCAGAAAGTTGGGGAACAGGAAGAAAAGACTGAGAAAAGGGCCATAGAGATGGTAGAACAGTCTGCTAGGGAAAAAAGTGCATTTATGAAATTTATTGAAGTTCTACATCCAACACTTCCAGCAGATTCCATTCCAGCTTTCTATGAATATATGTCATTGATACATTCTATATATGGTGCACCAGGTGGCAGTTCTAGTGGTGGTCAGGATGATTTCCATCTTGACGATGATGATGGCGAGGAGTCTGATGCAGAAGAGGAGGGAGAGGAGGAGGGAGAGGCGGATGATGAGGGTGAGGAGAAGGGCGAGGGCGAGGAGGAGGGATTGGAAAATGATGGGGACGAGGACGAGGGTGATGATGACATTGATGATGGTGATGGCGATTTGGGAAAAATTTATCTATTAAATTTTTTTCTAATATTACTATGATTTGATGTTTAATCTATTCTAGTTGTTGGTTTTATCTAGACCTATAGTATAGTATTGGAGTTGTGTTATTTTTATATATCGTCTGTTTTTATGGATGTTGTTGTCTTTTAGTGGTTGTGTGTTAGGGATCTCCCTAGACATCCCCCCTCCTTCCTGGACCCTAGACAACCCCCCACCATCCTACTTGGACCCCGGACAACCCCCCCCCCCCACCATCCTCCTTTGTCCCCTGACAGCCCACTGGACACCCCCCGGACGCCCACCACCCTCCTCCCTGAACCCTAGACATCCCCCTAGATAGCCCCCACCCTCCTCCTTGGACCCCGGACAACCCCCCAGACACCCCCCGAACAGCCCCACGCACAGTCCCCCCCCCCCCACCCCCACCATCTTCCTTGGTCCCCACACAGCCCCCCGAACACCAATCGGACAACCCCTCGGGCAGCCCCCCCGGGCAGCCCCCACCTACCTTGATTTCATTTACTACTATAAAATCTATAATATATATTTTATTTATTTTCATCATTATAATCAATGTAAATCATATTTACACATCTAATCAATATCATAGATTCTTGGTATGTTATAAAAGGGATGTATTCATTGGGCATGGCATTGTTAGCTCTAAAATGTTTCAAATAGTGTATTTGAATAATGTGAATAAACAAATAACATAATTTATCACAACGATCCATGGGTCATATGGGACGTGCACGAGCCAACCCGGGCTCAATCGGAGGCGCGGTGTGGCCGACACCACTCATAGTGTCTCTCTTTTGTTTAAAATGGACTTCATTTTAAGTGAAAACAACAACTAGCATATGGAAACCTGACCAAACGGATTCTGATTGTGTCCATACATTATCCCGATGATCCATGGGTCATATGTGATGTGTAAGAGTCAACCCTGCCTCAATCCGAGGCACAGTGTGGCCGACAACATTCATTGTGTCTCTCTTTTGTTTAAAATGGACATCATTTTAAGTGAAAACAACAACTGACATACGAAAAACTGACCAAACACATTCAAAATGTTTTGATGCATTAGGAGAACGATCCATGGGTCATATGTGAGGTGTAAGAGTCAACCCCGCCTCAATTCGAGGCATGGTGTGGCCGAGATCACTCTAAGTGTCTCTCTTTTGTTTAAAATGGACAACATTTTATGTACATACAGAAAACTGACCAAATGGATTCTGATTGTGTTGATACTTCAGCACAACGATCCATGGGTCATATGTGACGTGTACGAATAAACTTCGCCTCAATATGAGATGCGGTGTGGCCGACACCACTCAAAGTGTCTGTCTTTTGTTTTAAAAGGACAAGATTTTAAGTGAAAACATCAACTAGCATACAGAAAACTGAACAAACACATTCGGATTGTGTTGATACATTAGGAAAATGATCCATGAGTAATTTGAGACATGTAAGAGTCAACCTTGTCTAAATTCGAGAAGCGGTGTGGCCGGTACCACTCTAAATTTGTATCTTTTGATTAAAATGGACATGATTATAAGTGAAAAAACAACTAGCATATGAAAAACCAACCAAAAGAATTCATATTCTATTGATAATTTATCATGATGATTCATGGGTCGTTTGTGACATGTATGAGCCAGCTCGGGATCAATCTGAGTCGCGGTGTGGCTGGGATCACTCTAAGTGTCTCTCTTTTGTTAAAAATGGACAACATTTTAAGTACATACGGAAAACTGACCAAATGTATTCGGTTTCCATTGAAACTTTAGGAGAACAATAATTGTGTCATATTTGACATGTATGAGTCAATCGTGCATAAATTCAAGGAGTAGTGTGGCCGACACCACTCAAAGTGTCTCTCTTTTGTTTAAAATGGACTTCATTTTATATGAAAACAACAACTAGCATACGGAAAACCGACCAAACAGATTCTGATTGTGTTGATACTTTAGCACAAAGATCCATGGATCATATGTGATGTGTAAAAGTCAACCCTTACTCAATCTGAGGTGTGGTGTGGCCGACACCATTCATAGTGTCTATCATTTGTTTAAAATGGACATCATTTTCAGTAAAAACAGCAACTAACATACGAAAATATGACCAAACACATTTGAAATGTGCTGATTCTTTAAGATATCGATCCATGGGCCAATGGGATGTGTACGAGTTATCCCCGCCTCAATCCGAGGCACGGTGTGGCTTAGATCACTCTAAGTGCCTCTATTTTTTTTTTAAATGGACTACATTTTATTTACATACGGAAAACTGACCAAACGGATTCTAATTTTGTTTATACTTTAGAACAATGATCCATGGGTCATATGTGACATGTAAAAATTAACCCCACCTCAATCTGAGATGCGGTGTGGCTGGAACCACTCAAAGTGTCTGTCTTTTGTTACAAAAGGACATCATTTTAAGTGAAAACATTAACTGGCGTATAGAAAACTAACGAAACGCATTTGGATTTAGTTGATACAATAGGAAAATGATCCATGGGTCATTTGATACGTGTACGAGTCAACCCTGGCTAAATCTTAGACATGGTGTGTCCGGTACCACTCTAATTGTGTCTCTTTTGTCTAAAATGGATAGGATTAGAAGTGAAAAGAAAAACTGGCATAAGAAAAACTGACGAAACACTTTTATAATCTGTTGATAATTTATCAAAACAACCCATGGGTCATATGTGATGTGTACGAGCCAGATTGGCCTCAATCCGAGTCATGGTGTGGCCGACATCACTCTATGTGTCTCTATTTTGTTTAAAGTGGACAACATTTTATGTACATATAGAAAACTGACCAAACAGATTCTGGTTGTGTTGATACTTTATAAAAACGATCCATGGGTCATATGTGACGTGTACGAATCAACCCCACCTCAATTTGAGATGCGGTGTGGCCGGCACCACTCAAAGTGTCTGTCTTTTGTTTCCAAAGGACATCATTTTAAGTGAAAACATCAACTGGCATATAGAAAATTGACCAAATGCATTTGGATTGTGTGGATACTTTAGGACAATGATCCATGGGTCATTTTAGACATGTATGAGTCAACCCCATCTAACTCTGAGATGCGGTGTGGCTGGTACCACTCTAACTATGTCTCTTTTGATTAAAATGGACAGGATTATAAGTGAAAAGAACAACTGGAATATGAAAAACCGACCAAATGCATTCATAATCTTTTGAAATTTTAGGACAATGATACATGGGTCATATGTTACATGTAAAAGTCAATCGCGCCTCAATCCTAGTCGTAGTGTGGCCGGGTCCAACCAAAGAGTCTCTCTTATGTTTAAAATGGACAACATTTTAATTACATATGGAAAACCAACCAACAGGATTCTGATTGTGTTGATATTTTAGCACAATGATCCATGGGTCATTTGTGACATGTAAGAGTCAACCCTGCCTCAATCCGAGGCGTGGTGTGGTCGACACCACTCAAAGTGTCTCTCTATTATTTAAAAAGAAGTTCATTTTAAGTGAAAACAAAAACTGACAGACGGAAAACTGAGCAAAAGCTTTTGAAATATGTTGATAATTCAGTAAAATGATTGATGGGTCATTTGTGATGTGTACGAGTTAACCTCGCCTCAATCTGAGGCACGGTGTGCCTGGTATCACTCCAGGTGTATGTATTTTGTTTAAAATGGACATCATTTCTAGTAAAAGCATATGGTATACGAAAAACCGATCAAATTATGAATTGAATTACGGATTCTGTTGAAACTTTACGACAACGATCCATGGGTCATATTTGACGTGTAAGAGTCAATTTCACCTCAATATGAGTCATAGTGTGTCTGATATCACTCTAAGTGTCTCTCTTTTGTTTAAAATGGACAACATTTTAAGTACAAATGGAAAACTGACTAAATAGATTCTGATTGTGTTGATACTTTAGCACAATGATCCATGGGTAATATATGACGTGCACGAGTCAACATGGCCTCAATCTGTGGTGTTGTGTGGCCAGCTCCACTCACAGTGTCTCTCTTTAGTTTAAAATGGACTTCATTTTAACTGAAAACAACAACTGACATATGGAAAACTGACCAAACGCATTAGGATTCTATTGAACCTTTAGTATAATGATCTATATGTCATTTGTGACGTGTATGAGTCAACCCCGCCTCAATCTGAGGTGCGATGTGGCTGGCACCATTTGAAGTGTCTCACTTTTGTTTGAAATGAATAACATTTTAAGTGAAAAGTACAACTTATATACCAAAAACCAACCAACTGCATTCAGATTGTGTTGATACTTTAGTAAAATGATCTTTGGGTCATTTGTGATGTGTAAGAGTCAACCTAGCCTCAATCCAAGGCGTAGATTGGCCGGCACAACTCGAAGTGTCTCTCTATTGATTAAAATAGACTTCATTTTAATTGAAAACAACAACTAACATACGGAAAACCGACCAAACGCATTCAGATTATGTTGAAACTTTAGGAAAACGTTCCATGAGTCATTTGTGATGTGAACAAGTCAGCCCCACCTCATTCCGAGTCCAGCTGTCTCCATAACCACTCAAAGTGTCTCAGGATTATTTGAAAAAGGTAACATTTTAATTGAAAACAACAACTGACATACGGAAAACTGACTAAACATATTAGGATTTAGTTGAAACTTTAGGAAAACGATCCATGGGTTATATGTGATGTGTACGTGTCAAACCAACCACAATCTGAGGTGGGGAGTGGTCGAAACCACTCAAAGTGTCTCTCTATATTTTAAAATGGACTTCATTTTTATTGAAAACAACAACTGACATACGGTAAACTGATCAAACACATTCGGATTCTGTTGAAACCCTAGGACAATGATTAATGGGTCATATGTGATGTGTAAGAGTCAACTACACCTCAATCTGAGTCGCAGTGTGTCTGGGATCATTCTAAGGGTCTCTCTTTTGTTTAAAATGGACAACATTGTAAGTACATATGGAAAACCAACAAAACAGATTTTGATTGTGTTTATAATTTATCACAATGATCCATGGGTAATATATGACGTGCAAGAGTCATCTCCGCCTCAATCTGAGGCATGGTGTGGCCGGAACCACTCAAAGTGTCTCTCTTTAGTTTAAAATGGACTTAATGTTAAGTGAAAACAACAACTGACATACAGAAAATCGACCAAATGCATTCAAACTCTATTGAACATTTATCACAACGATCCATGGGTCATTTTTAATGTGTACGAGTCAACCCCGCATCAATCCAAGGCATGGTGTGGCCGGAACCACTCAAATTGTCTCTCTTTCGTTTAAAATAGACTTCATTTTAAGTGAAGACAATAAATGACATATGGAAAACCAACCAAATGCATTCTGATTCTATTGAAACTTTAGGAAAACGATCCTTGGTTCATTTGTGATGTGTAAAAGTCAACCCTACCTCAATATGAGTCCGGGTGTGGTCGGAACCACTCAAAGTGTCTCATTTGTTTTGAAATGAACAACATTTTAAGTGAAAACAATAACTGGCATACATAAAACCGACCAAATGATTTCATAATATGTTGATACTTTATGGAAATGACCCATGGGTCATATGTAACGTGTACGAGTCAATCCCGCCACAATTCGAGCCAGGATGTGGATGGTATCACTCCAAGTCTATGTATTTTGTTTAAAATGGACATCATTTTTAGTAAAAACAACTGTTATACGAAAATACGAACAAATGTATTCAGATTCTGTTGATACTTATTCAGTTTTTTATTTATTTTATTGATAATTGATAATTAAATTATATATGTATTTAATTATGAATTGATTTCCGGATTCCACATACAATTGTCCTCTAAATTTTAAATTTAATTCTAAATCATTTATGTATGTTTATAATTACGTTATGAATTTTTATTTAATTCTTGATCTGTATTTTTAAACAATTCATTATATGTTAAATGTATATGAATTTTTTCACTACATGTATTTATTAGTTTATTATTCCAAGTAGAAGAATGGAATGGAGGCTGCTGTGCAAAATTATAGGCTTCTGTGAAAATTGGAGGCCGCTGTGAAATTTGCACAGCATAGCCTATGTCAACGGTTTCACACCATTAGCATAGGCTTATAATAACCCTTTAAAAATGGTTTACAAACCATTGTGAAAGGTTTATAGGGATTTTTTTACCAATGTTTCAATGAGAATCGTTGGTAAAAACCTTTCCCAACAGTTTAGAACCGTTGGGGAAGACTGAATTTTCATTATCTTTACCAATGGTTTTGTGTAAACCGTTGTTAAAACTTATGCCAATGGTTTAACCAAACTATTGGCATAGGTTAATTTTACTAACATATACCAACAGTTCTTTGAAAACCATTGGGATAGGTTTTCCCAATGGCTTACATCCCCACGGTTTGTAGAACCGTTGGTATATGTTATACCAACAGTTCTGCAGCCTTTCCAAACGGTTCATAACCATTAGGAAAAGCCCCATTTCCAATAGTGAATTGATCTATAAAAGATCAATAAAATCATCGCTATAATATCAACAGATCCACAAATGCATTCCAGAAACAATTCCACATTCAAAGGAAATGAAGAATAAAAAATATTACTTCCTTGAAGATATTAAATCCAACTAAAATGAAGATAAATCATCAAATGATGCAATCTATTAAAGCTGGATATCCACAAAATCTCTTTGGATGGCTCCTATGATTAAAGAGATAATCCTACACATTTAAAGAAAATAATTTTTTGTGGAACATGGTAAAAACCAATAGTCCCAAATCATTAATGATTTTAATTTCACAATTTACCTGATATGTTAAAGAAGGTATTGTCTTATATTAAAAAAACATAATCATGGAAATTTCATGATATGAATTTACTTCCAAGATTCTAAACCTTTCATAATCTGAATGAGATCACGACATCTTTCCTTCAATGAATTCGAATCATTTAACTAGTTAGTAATGTGAATGTTTCTAGCTGGAATATTTTATAGAAAAAATTATAAAATCCCCCATTACAACCCATTCCCCAAATTAAAAACTCTTAATTCTTTTATACATTAATAACTAGACACCATTAATTCAAAAAAAATTACATCCCCAATCATTAGATTATTTTCCATGAAAAAAATAAACATCCTCAAAAGGCCCAAAATGATAAAAAAAATATATATACAAAAGAGTGAAAATATGTACATGAAAAAAGGTAATGGTATGTTAAAAACTCCCCACCATAATACTTTTTATCCTCGGGAAATCTTGAAGAAGAATTGATCCCAAAAACAGGTGAGGTCACTGATCCCTCGTTGACGTTCCATTCATCCATGTCTTGTGAGAATATGATCTATATTTCCATAACACCCTGAACAATAAGATAGACTTCCCACGTACGACCTTTACTGGAGATTCAATTATCACCACTGATTATTCTACTATGGAAACATCTATCTCTAAATCAATCTCTTCTCATCTCAGAACATGATAGGGATTAGGATGATACATAGATAAGATATATGGAAGGATACCTATAAACCAAACTAGAAATTAGAACAAAAATGAAACCTACCCAAGCCACTCAGTGACCTCAAATAGTCCAACATATCTTGGAGAAAATTTTACCTATATTCCATGTTGATGGTGACCCAACTGAAGTAAAACTACCATTAAACCCTAGTCACTAATGTAATACTCAAAAGGACAAAATAGATGATTAATATATAATTTTTGATTACTTTGATCTATAACTACATGCTGATGTATATCCTAAATCCTCAATAATGTCTCCTAACCAAGTCTTGGTCCCACATGAGATGCCTCAAATAAAATTTTCTAACAAATGGGTATAATTATTTGTGAACCATTCAAATCCTCAAAGTTATCAATTCTAATAGTTGACTAACAACTGTTATTATAATAAAACTCAACTAGTTTTAGATGGTTATCTTATACTCCATCAAAATCCAAGACATAGTTGTAGGACATATTCTCTATTATCAGAATAGCATTCTCTGTATGACCATTTTTAAGTGGATGGAAAGTTGTACTCAACCTAATTTTAGTCCCCACCACATACTAGAGACTATTCTAGAACCATTAGGTTAACCTAGGATCCCTTTATACAAAATTGCTAGTGGGAATCCTGTTTAACCTCATAATCGCTGACACATATAGCTTACCAAATCTTAATCTTTAGTGGTGTCCCTGATCAGACTGAAATTATCAAATTTCATCAACCGATCAATCACCACTCATATTAAATTCTTCCATAAAGCAGACTGTTGTAATCCAACAAAAAAATCCATGGGAATCTCATCCCATATCCAAAATTAACTAAGAGATGATAGAGAAAACTAGAATATTTTAGATGCCCTCCCATTATCTGTTGGAATGTGTAGTAGCAATACACATAACCTATAATGTCATACTTCATACCCATCCACCAAAATCAATGTCTCGTGTCATAATTCATATTCTATGTTCTTGGATGAACATCCCATGAATAACTATGATATTAAAACAAAACTAAGATCCTCACATATATTATGATGAAAAACTAATCCATAAAATAGGGAATACTATCTGTAGAGAGAGAAAAATTAGAAATTGTCACCCAACTATAAAGGGTATCTTTAATCTCTGTGAACTCATCATCATGATATTTTCTAGTTAGAATATACTCAAGGAGAGGTGATGAAAACTAAACACTGGTCAGAACTATACATGAAACATCCTCCTAATTACCCAGATGAAACTATGTTAAAATTACCATAAGGTTCAACTCTTCTATTAATTCTATGAAATCCATAAATAGTACTTTCCTATTGAGAGAATCTGAAATAACATTCCAATTCCCCAGGGTATAGAAGATATCAAATATGACCATTTTAACGTATCACACCCCCAATTCTATCTGATATTCAATTATTATAATAAAATATATATCTCATATAATTATTGTTAGAAAAGACTATGAACCTATCCCTAAATAGATAATTCATTCATCATTCAAACACTTTTATAACTATGGTATGTTCTAAATTAAGAGTGGGGTATTTCATCTCATACAGTCAAATATGATTAGAGATATAAGTCAGAACATGATCATCCTTCTTAAACATGAATCCCAAACCAACCCTAGAAGAATATAGGTATACTACATAACCCTTACCTAACTTAGGTAATATAAAAATAGGTGTCGATGTTATAATTCATTTCATTATATCTAAAGAATAATAGCATTTAAAATCCAATGTGAATTTATCTCATTTACAAGTAATAAAAGTAAATAGTGATTCAAAATTTTAGAAATCCTTGATGAAATATTGATAGTTTATCGAAAGACCAATGAATCTTAAAATATCAAAGATGTTATGTGGATATTCCCAGTTAAAGGAATCCTTCACCGTTTCAAGATAAATTAATATTCCATGTTCACAAATCAAGTTCCCTATAATTTCAAATCATGAATTCTGAAATTTCATTTTTAAATCATTACATAAAAATATTGACTCATCGGGATATATAAAAAACTCATTTAATGCTCATTATCATGATCAGATCATGAATATACAAAAAATATCATCCACACACACTACCAAAAATATTTCAAGATACTGATGTAATATCTAGTTCATCAAAACAATAAAAACTATAAGAGTGTTGATTATACCAAAAGGAATCATATGATATTTAACATTCCCATACTTTCTCCTGGAAGATGTATTCTTAATACCAAACACCCAAACCTAGAGCTGATGACAACTACAACGATGATGTATCTTTGAAACCCACTTTTCCACATTTAACTAGTCAAATAAATCATCAACACAGCGCATAGTGTAAATAATAGTAATCATTACTTTATTTAACATTAAATATTCCATGCATAATCATAGTAAACCATCTTCCTTCTTGGTATTGAGAATAGGGGTTTCCCATAGTGAAATAGAGGGATGAATGAAAACTTGTTCTATCAAATCACCCAACTAAATCTTGAGTTCCTTTAGCTCTATTGTTTCCATATGATAAGTGGATATTGAGATCAGTTATGTACCCCTAACCATATCAATTGTGAATTCCTCCTCCCTCTATAGAGTTAGAATAGGGAAGTCATTTGGGAATATTTCAATAATGTCATGAAAACCCATGGGAATATAAATAAGACAAGAAAAATCATCAGGCTCAACTACAACAGAAGAAACAAAACTCATGATATCTGAATAGATAGGTTATGTGTGACCAGAACTCGAAAACCTCTCTCCCTAAAACATTAATGGTATCAAAATATAGGAAAAATAATGAGACAATATGATGATAAAAATCAACTTCGTCAGGGTGAGTATTACTATAATCCATTCTGATAATGATGTTAAATATATCCAAATCAAGAATGAAGAAATCCCACACTAACTATGTATCAACTATTGACAGAAAACAAGAAGGAAAATGAAAACCCTACTCGTTCCTCTTCCCATGAAGAGTCACTAACTATTTATAAGAAGTACATAATCTCTATTGTAAGTATAAGAATTTCAAAAAATAGTAGAAATAAATTAGTGGGAAAAACATGTATCAAATAATGTAGTCATTATAGAAGAATCAATAAACATGCTACACCTCACTATCATTGGATATATGTCTACCATTGTTAGAAAACCATCCATTATGTGAAGGTGATTCATTCATAAGTATTTTGTAATGTGTCCTATAAACTTTAAATCATCTTATTAAGATATAGTACCAATGAAATTAGTGGTCTTTATCTATAACAAGGTGTCTAAATAGACTGACAGAATCCCTAAGGATGGGCATAGAATCCAAAACTATTTTCACATATTCACAAAAATAGAACATGAATTATAAGTTTTCTCAGGATTTCCACATTAAAAAAATTCTAGGGTATAAAACTTACTAAACCTGAGTGTGAATAGGAGGCCCAATGAGAGGAAAAACTTCTACCACTCATGGGATAGTCATTCCACATCCTCTTCTTTCCCTTCAGGACATTGAAGCCTACACTATGTAGAAAAGAAGGGGAAAATGGCCAACCTTTCTTATCATATCCATCTACACCATCTTATTCATAACTATCATATCCACATAAATAGAAAGCTAGAGCATAAATACATCTGATATGATAAAAAGTCACAAACCTTGATGGTTCTTATGGGCCTTCACCTAATAATTCTTTAATACCTCAACAGAGAAACGAACTAGTTCCAAAAACCAAATTGGTGTACACCAACATTTAATTCTCTCACTGATATAAAGATAGGAAATCCAATGAACTCTACATTATTTGGTACTCTCAATATAACTACAAGAATAATATATTCTTAAATCCCCTCTAGTCCAAGCCCATAGCCTATAATCCTGTAAAATGGAGTCCCACTGTCACTTATTGGTACCCTCTCATTGAAACACCACACACATCACTATCATATTCTCAGGCATATCCATGAATTCAAAAATCTGATAAATCTTTTCCATCCATTTTTCCACATTTTGGGGTTCAATCGTCACCTTATAGTATGGTGGCTTGTTATATAATATCTCTCAAGATCGATCCATTCTTCTATTAGCTTCTGGTTGTACCTTAAAAAATATATTCTAGACTTTCAGAACATTTTTTCACATACAATAAACTAATATCACAATAGTCTATAATATATTATGATTAATAGGTAGATTCTCTTGAGGAGGATTTGATTCATCCTCATATCAAACCCATCAAATTTGTCTCAGAGTAAAACTAATGCACAATAAAAATATGAGACATGATCAGACAACTAGAAAACATTAGTTCAAACTACAAAACCATAAGAAAAATACTAAGATTAAGATCAATAACTCAACATAGGAGAAACACATATCATCATCCTCCGGTAATATGAGTCTCATCATAGTAAGAGCTGGCTAGGAACTCCCGTGACCTAACTCTCAAGTCTCGACAATCCTACATCAAGTCTAAAAAATATCCCAAGATAAGGAATCTTGAGTAAAACCCATATTTTGATAAAAAGATCTAATTAAATGATCTACATACCCTCATGAATCGGGACCTAAACATATATATCACAAACATGAAGGAATTTTCTAATTACCACAAGCTAGCGACAAGAACTCAGGAATCAACAACAACCATTAGGAATTATTTAACACAACCTAAAAAAGATGAAAAAGATTATATACATATAACCTAATGAAATAATGGAAATAAACCAAATAATTATATTCCATAATATATTGAATGAAGCTGAAGTGATACAACAGAAAAGTTACTAAAAAACCATATGTTATGAGTCCAATAAGAAAGGTCAAAACCAAAAATGAGAAATAGATAGTCAATTTTATAAGTATAAAACATCCCACTATCTCACCACCAGCTTCTCAACCTAGCTTACAGAAACCTCATCACCTCACTGTTGTGCCTTTCCTTTCCCTCCATCAAAATACATAACAAGGTATGTGCACCACCAAAGGGGTCTACATGGTTTGAGATAAATAGGATAAGTAGGATCCCACCCAAGTGTTCCATAAAAATATTCTATATAAAAATATAAACATACTCAAATTTAAGGAAAATAAGTCTTGATAGTTAGTAAAGATATTTTTTTTCAAAAACCATTATAAAACATTTCCTCTTTTTCCATAATTCTAAATTATCCAATTCAATCACTCTAACACAAAACCATAATTTAATGCCACTAAATGAGAATCCTAATATTCAAAAAGTACCTAAATATGGCTATTTTTTCCCCACAATGAATTGGAAGAAGAAGTTTACCACAATCACATAGATCATGTGAACCTCAAAGAGACAAATGATTGCATAACCTATGGAAGGTCTTGTGGATGGTAGTACATAGAACATTGCGTGAGGAAGATCCCATATATCCCCTTAAAAATTACTTATTCTCATTTTATAGTCCCGTAGATAGTTTGTGACCATGTGGTGGCTTCTATATGATCACCCCTAGGTCACACGAATTTTCAAGCAACATGTACCTGACAAGTCATTAAAAAATCCCTGGAAAAAAGGGGGAAATATCCAAAACATGGGATCCTCTTGAAATCAAAAATATTACATGATGCATTAGTGATAGGTAGAGTTATTTTTTTCTAAAACACTTGTATAACCCCATAAGATCCACCGTCTAAGTAAAATAAACGAAGGAAGTATAAAAGGCGAAATTCAGGAGACTCTTGTCATTGTAAAACTCACGCGCTGCACCCATGTAGCCCGCGATTCACCACAAGAACCTCTGTGAAATATCTACCTGGTTAGGAAGGAGCCCACTGGCATGTAACACCTATCATGTGGAATTATTTGAATATGTTTCGGAAGTCTCACACTCATCCATTGGATCCAGAAATAATAAAAAGTTTTTTATCCATGAACTTATCATGTTTCACTATATGTCTTTTTATTGGTCACGTAGTGCATCACTGGTGGATAGTTTTATTGTTTTCGAAAAAACTCATACAAGCTCAAAAGTAACCCCAAGTATTTTTCAAATAAAATAACGAAATAAAATGGAAAATGTGGGGCCATCTTATGGTCATAAAACTCATGTGATGAACCAACATAGTCTAGCAAGACCCCTTCATAAACTGGATTGATCTCACAAAAGGACCCATATAAATACATCCTTATCTCATTGAATATCCTAGAAAAGGAATTAGATATCATTTAAAGGCCTTTCAACTAGAATCCTAATTTTTTGAAAGTAATTAGACCTATAAGCTTGAAAACATGAAAGTCCCTCAGCATGTCAACATGATTCAGGAAGACCCATTTAATTGGACATAATCCAATAAGTGGGGTGTTGATAGCTTTATCTCTCATTCACTAAAAATCATGTGACACCCCCAAAATTACCTATGGAAAAACCATGAAAAAAATAAACACATAAATACATCCACATACTCCATCCAAGATTTTCATGATACACGCTGAAAAATTGGAAGATTACTAAGGTGGTGAGACCTATAAATCCCCCACCTCAACCAGAAAATAGATAGACTTTTCCTTGGAACCTCATATCAGCACACCTAGGAATCAGGGAGGATTTCTCAGAGTGGATGATCTCATAGACATAATGGTTCTCTCTCAGGTACAATTCTGGGAACAACCAGAGCAATCATGGGGCATGCATATGCACTTTGTTTAATAACTCATAGATATTGTGGTAGACTTATGGTGGGTTATTAAAAGGAAATACCACCTGCTTTCTAAAAAACATGAGACTCAAAACAGACTAACATTGAAAAAATATAATGAATAAGTAATAAAAGGATAGAACAGTGAATAAAATAAGACATACTTATATGAAGAATATATACAATGATCCTAATACACATCCCAGGAACCACTCAGGTCGTGAAAATGTACCAAGACATGTTTCTTAGGTCACATGGTGATCCTTTAGTATACTATTTGGATCTTGATAATTACCCAGTAAATGTTATATGATGAAACATATAACCCCTTGGTACTTTCAACCACCTCTCAAAAAACCATAATTGTTCTTCCAGGTCTCGTAATGTCCACTAGACATGTTACCCAGATCATATGGAAACAACAATACATGTCAGCTAATTCTTGTGATAGCACCTGGGAATATCCACTTGCTCTCATGAAATCCTCCAAAAAATCTTGCTAGACCTTATGATCCCCTTTGGGTATTTCATTTGGATATTACTATTTCCCTCATACATGTCAATCGGCCTTTTTGATGTCACCCAAACCAATCATCCCAGAAATAGGGCACCCTCCGAGACATGTCACTCTAACTCTTGTGACTCCTTCCAAGCATGTTAGTCATCTTTTTCGATGAACCCAAGGAAATTCAGAAATATTGTGCAATAAACTCTAATCATTTCATTTGGGATCATGGGATAGCTTCCAGGATCATCCATCTTGATCTTGCAATGTCATCCGGAAAAGTTAGCCTTGGTCATTCTAATGCCTCATGACATTTAATCCAGATTATGTGATGTCCCATCAAAAATTCAACCAGATCATGTTATTTTCATTGGAAATGTCAGGAATACACCCTCCAATATTTAAATTAGACAATAAGGTCATGTCGAGTACATAATAAATGCATGTTAGGTGGAAAACTAGGCCATGTCAATCAGGCATTCCAAGACATGACAACTTTGTCCAACCTCTACAATGGGTAACATCGGTGTGTAAGCCCCAAATAATTGAGATTTGATTACTCTATTTCATTATATTACCTAGATACATAGGATTCCTTCCTAAGAACCAACCTCTATATTAAAACATCAACATGGTAGTCCTATAACACAATTCATGTATCCATAAGTAGTGAGAATTATTTTTTTACCATTCCATGTTTCTAACACTGAGCATAACGCACGTAGGATTAGGGAGATTCAATGATCATATCATTCATATTGGGAATCCAAAATGTGCAAGCCCTAATTAGTGGAATAATATTTTGTGCTCTCAATATAAGGGCAGTCTCATTGTGTAGGTACTAACTCATTGAACTACGAGGACTATGATTCCTACCATTACCATGATATGTAGGACGCCATCCTAATGTCTAAGACATAAATACAATGGGATCCAAATTCAATGTAAGTCACCTTATATCTCCTAAATTAAAACCATTAAAAACAAATCTCTCCCATGGTCTGATAATCTTTCCTCATCCACCAAAGGATTAATAACCCATTAAACTTTGAAGACTCTGATTCCTACCATGACAAGGATATTAGGGACTCCTTTCTAAGGCATGGTCCCAAACTCAAATTGGATCCCACTTATGTATAATTCTCCTCATTTCTCTAAAATTTAAACATTCAAGAGACAATCATTCCCGTGGTATGATCATTCCTCCTCATCCTTCAGTGGAATGGGACGAACACTATACTACGATAACTCTGATTCCTTCTATAACCTAGATACATTGGATTCCTACTTATGGGTTGAGCTCTATAAAAAACATCTCAATGGATGTCCCACTATATAAGTCACACAACCATTTACAAATACGATTATTACTTGTTATCCCATATTTCCCACAATGAGAATAACTTATGTGGGATTACGGAACTGTAATGGTTATATCATTCGAATCATGAATCTCCACCATCTAGGGAAACCTCATTATGTAATACCTTATGTGATCCATGATATGATTAACTCCATATAAGAGCATATACCTTGGGTAAATTCCCAAGGGTGTGAAGAAACTATTATAACTTTGATTCCTTCCATTATTGGGATAAGTATGACATATCCTCAAGACTTGATCTTGAATACGGGGTTCCAATGTTCCAACACATATGTACATTTCACACAATGTTAAACTACATGGGTTTAATGAAATGTGTGGATTTGGATTCCTGTTATAAACATGATACAAATGATTCAATATAGTGGCTCAATTCCCACCTCTAAATATTAACCACCTCCTTTCATGGAATCAAATTATGAGGTGACTGGTTGTGAAGATTCAACATATAATCATCTACTTATTATTGAGAAATGGATGAATAACCTCAGTTACATATATATGGTTTTTGCAAAATGATTCCCTTCTTCTACACTTAAAAGGGGATAATCTAGGATTATTCTGTTAGGGTGACCAGTCACATATTGGGATTAGTAAGAGATTTATAAAGAGGTCTTAAATCTATAAGAGAGTCTCTGAGTAGAAAAAAAATCCCCCCTAAAATGGTTTGATGAACTCAACTTATCTTCCTCACAGCAAATGTGAGTTCTTAAGCATCATTGGGTATGAAACCCCAACAGACCTCATCACTTTGTAATGTAGGTTCATCCTCAATTATTGATGTGATTTCCATTGATAGTTTCTATGAAACATTAATAGAATATAATCCCAATGTGGTTTATTATGCAAAACATTGAACCCCCCACAATTATTCCATCAGATAAAATTCACCAACATCTTTCAATCGAAGAAAAAAATTATGGATCTCATGTGAATCATATTATCTACTACGTAACATAAAAAGGATAGACATCCAAGTTCTTATCAAACCCTCATTTCTACTAATAAAGATGTCTAATTTCCTTTTTCCATAAACAAATGGTGAAACCAATGTGAATATATCCAAAAATATAATAATGGGTGAATCATGAATTGGTACATTTTACATTGTATAGTCCATGAAGATAAAAAATTATGATACTTCTTTAAAACCCTAAAATAGAACAATTATATTTTTTCATATGTTAAAACACATTATTCTAATATCAAACAAAGATGATAAGCCTAACATAAATCTTACAACTAATCCTATTTAATTGGGGTTCCCATAAGATAATTCCATCTTCATTTTGACAATTCCATGAAAGAAGAATTGCCAGAATGGGGACAAAAGTACTATTTTGGTAACTATGATTTTCTGATTGAGGACACATCAGGACTATGATGTTTTACTAATTGGTGACCTTGATCCTTGTTTTCTACATGATTTCAAATACTACTCTCATCAACAGCATCCCAATCTGAGTTTATGCCTTTATCCATCAACTGTTATGGAAAATAATATATGGATGCAGCCCATGTGGGTCACAAAATGAACTCACCTACCTAAAATCATCAATGTCTAGAGGAAAAAACAATGAATCAATAATACCATTGACACAATAAAATCCAAATCCTTGAAGCTACTTTTTACCATCTCCAAGAACTAAAAATGATTGGTCTATATCATCCAAGGAAATATTTTTCTAACCCAGTGGCTCTCATTGTCATAGCCAACCACTTTGTGAGCCTTTCCCTGATGTGTTAAAATCACCATGTTCATTATCTGATTAAGCTTCACCTTGGAGTAAAATATGTTCCTATTTTGATTTGGGATCCACTAAGGGTGGTTATTATCAACCATTGATTCCATCACCATCCCACTAGCATAGATCAGTCGCATGTTGAGGGTATCACCCGACACACATCCCCCTATAATTCCCTTGCACATGGAACAAGGAAGAAACATCAGGTGAGGAAGGCTCTATGTAACCATGAGTTGGATCATATCCCCACACCCACAGACTATGTCTACTGGCATATTTTGTTAGTATCAAGTGATAATTATCATATCCCTACTCACATGGAGTATGTCTATGGGAATATTCCTACTGCAAGAATGGGGGAGAACCATATCCCTATCACCAGGCATCAATCCAATCAACATATTCGTATTGCACAAGGAGGAAAGACGTCGGATCATATCCCCAGTTCAATTGAATATATCTACCAGTGTATTGTGGATATGGAATTTGTGAAGGCTTATATCCCTAGTCACAATTTCCTAAAATTCCATGCCATCGTAGAAACAGGTAAAGAACTTTGTCTTCATAATATGGCACATGTATAGATATAGGGATAGGATCATATTTTTATCCATATTGATAGGGAATATCAACACTCTAATCATTATAAATAATTCATTTCTCTTAGGAAAGCACACATTCATGGACCTTTTACTAAGAAATGAAGAGGATGCGAGTGAGAAAGTGTTGTGGCTAAACTCTTCAGAAGAGGAGGCAGCTAAAATGATGAAGAGGCCTCTAAAAACGACACTTAATGAGGAGAAATATGCTTGGGTGGAAAAGCATGACCTTATCCTTGTCGGGGGATTTAAAAAAGGTAATATTAGAATCGAGTAGTATATTAAATCTTGGGATCAGATGGATTCAGAGCTAGAAAAGCTATGATTAGAGTCTCCAAACATCCTGGTATCCTCCTTATCTTGGAAATTGTTCAGGGAAACACAGTCTAGTAAGCTCAAATTATCCTTTAATGTTTCTAGTTCATTTTCAGTTTCTTTTTTCTAAGTTTGGGAGATTATGACCTTGGTTTTCGGACCCGGTTTGTGGGTTTGGTGTTCTTTTTGGTTGACGTTCACCTGGAATTTTTATAGGATCTGCTTCAGATGGGCTAGAGCACTCTGCTACACCTTTGCAGGCCATTTGGGATTAGGTTGACTGAGAGGGATGGATTTTCCATCAGGAGGGACCATGCTTTCATGAGATTGCTGAGTGGTCTTGCATTGGGGATGGTGGTTGTTTATTATGCTTGGAAGAGGCAGATCATGTTCTTTACTTGGGGTTGTTTGGGTGTTATGTTGAACTTTATGGTTTCTCACTATTCCCACAAAAGTATTTTTCTTAATAAAAAAAATAATTTTCAGTCAAGTATATTCCAGTAAAGATGAGACAACTAACTAGGTTCATGTTCGTGTT